>OW052087.1:25227500-27890000 GCA_932526535.1 Caradrina clavipalpis
GTGGAATGAACCTTTTTTTTGGGTTCCCTAGCCGAAGCGTTCGTACGGGACCCTATTATTAAACGTTTAGCATCCGATCGACTGTCTGTCGAGCAGCTGTATCTAATAACGATAGCTGCAGCTAGAGAAATCAGTGTGTATTATTATTATGGCCGCTATAACAACACATATAAGAACGTAACATTACGTTCTTAATGTACCTATTGTATCAATTGTGTTATGAATCTTGTGTGTTGTCGTATTCGTGAGCGCCCGACTCGTAATTAGCCGGGATTTTTAGTTTTGTGCTAGTTTCGTCAGTATTTGATAATTTCTATGACGTCTTGTTTTGCCAGTTGGTTTACTTGCCTAGTAATTCAACCATCAGAGGGTTTATGATGCATGGTATCTCATACAAACTTTTAAGCTTCAAATCTCTTTTCCAAAAATGCTACGTACTAATTCTTTAGACATTATGTCTCTTGCATCAAATAAGTATCAAGTTAAATTAAAACTGATATTAGTCTTGAATATTTGTATGATTACACCATACAACACTTGTACAAATAAATTCTTTGTTGAACAATTTATGCAGTATGATTGTCATGGCGTACTACGTTTTGATGTCAATTGACTACTCCAGGATACATTCCGTACAATTTGCCAATTCTGCTGGAGTCCACTTCCGGTTCAACCGTATGCAACTGATTGCCCGTGCATTGTTAAATAAAAAGGCACTTGTAGTTATATTGTTACTAGCATAACCTATGACAGACAGGTATGTAATCAACCGCTGTCATAATGAAACTGCACAATGTTGGTATAAAACCATACAGAGCTAATTTTAATTAACTGCTATGCACACTGTGTTTCATATTTTATTCAAACAGTGCTTCTACAACCCCAATAAAACAATATTAAATCAATATTGTACTTTAGAAATTACTTCATTAAATAAAGTCATAAATTGCAGTTTTGCAAGAACAATAATTACGTTGAGATAAGGTTTTTGTTCACTGACATTTTAATCAAATGATTAGGTATATTTAAACATAAATAATTTTAATTAAGTAATTGTTTCAATTAACAGTTACATATTTACATAACCATTTATTGAATGTTAGTGAAAACAGGCCTACATTGTGCAATTTTCATTTTAGCAAGGTTTTACATGGCATGAACTGGGTGTGGGTACCTACATCTGACAAGTAGACGTGTCTGTCATAGTACGGATGCAACTTGTAGACTTACAGAATGGCTACATATAGTTTAAGATATTTCATCTTTCACATTACAACATTAAAAACTTTTCATCAAAAATGAAAAAAGTCTCTTTATTTCCATTTAAAACCTATCAAACAATGATAAAATATATAGCAGACAGACTAGAAACATTAGCCGCAATAAAAAACCATTTGAATTATCTATATAGTTTCATTGACACCAAAAAACAAGTACATATCGGCAGCATATGCGAATCCTTCTATGTCATTTAGGTACTCAGAAAACAGTTCAACAAAGAGCCAAATTATGGTCATTAACAAACAGCTTTGTAATGTAAATATTGAGTCTTTTACTTACTTGACATTCCGGAAAATAGCACTGCGTCCCCTGGAACAATAGCGCACCAATTTTCAACAAATACCTCTAAAATTATACATCAAGATTCTACGTCCCTAACAGACACATTAACAATGTACAAACTACAGCTATATTAAAACTAATATCACAAAGTGTATTGCTTATTCTTAATTTACGATAATAAGGCGATAAGACATTGAAAAGGTGAAAAGAAAGAAGAAAATAAATAAAAAACAATAAAGCGACAATCAGGTGACGCAGACGCAGGTTGAGCGTCAGTCAGTCAAACAATATGTCAAATTGTAAGTGTCATCATGTCATTAGTGTTGCCAGTGAGAGCTCACTAAAACTACTAAAATAACTATTAAGTGCGTGTAACATTAATTGTTACATGTCTTAATTCTAAATAAAAGATAATAATAAAATACTTAATAATATAATAATAATAAAAAAAATAATGTTAAAATAAAAATTAAACTAATAATGAACGCGTCAAATCAGACTTCTGGCCAGCTACAGTTTATCACCACGCACGTATGAAAGCAAGCGACATTTTAGGCACCCACGAGAAACCAGTTCCTTGTTCTCGGCTCGGGGGCAAAGTACATATGACAGAACGCTTCCACGTCGCCGCCGGTAGGACGATTCTGGTTGTCGAGGCGAGCGCACGTCAATCTTTTCCACGCGCACTATCATAATAATATCGTGATCGCGATTAAGATTTTGTTAAAGGCGTCCCTACCGTTCCCTCGACACTTAATTTACTTAAATACAGTAATATTATACTGTCTATTACTCCTACCATCATATTCTGTGTGTGTGAATTAAACCCCGATTGGGGTTTCACGTACACCTTAAATCCTGCTTCCCCGCGGTGGACAGTAGCGGAACAACCGGCGTACCCTGCACCAGCACTTGGACCTGGCGATCGACGCGTGAGCACTCGACTCCTGCAGCGGACAGTGACGACAGGGGAGTGCCAGACCAGTGAGGAGGTTAATCGCTGTATAGGCCCTAACCCAACTTATCGACCCTCATCTACCGAGCGGTTCTATTAATAAATGTTCCATTTTACTGACTACCTACCTTTTATTTAATCACCTCCTAGGATTTCCTGTGCCTAGGTTAGGTAGGGTAGCAGTAACTTATGTACCGGGACATGCGATTGAACGTTAACTTCACTGATTTTTTTTGAAGTTACAGTATCAAATAAATGACTTTTCAATCGTCAGTATTAACAACTATTGTATGACAAAATGTCAACCTGCTATTACATATGATAATCGCCGTAATATTTTTAGAAGGGAAGTTGTCTGCTTATTGAAACCTAGTTACGTTTTACTTAATAATCGGACCATCAACTAATTTTATTCAAAAACACCATTACAATTACTTATTAATAGTGAAACTCATTAGCAGTAAATAAATACTAAATCATTTTATATTTTTATAGCTGCTTGTAAAAAGTAAGTAGGTACTCGAAAGAAAAACAACACAGCCTTGAGATGTTAATGAGATGGCTGATGACGACACGGCAATGTCGATCACGTGCCTCCTAGACGACCATTTCACCTAAATGACTGTTACGAAATGCAACAATATTTTCGTACTAAGAGTCAGATTTCAACGTTCTTATTAATTTATTCGAGCTATATCAAAACTGTAGTACTTATGTAACTAATGGTCGTTAATAGTTCTTGAAGTAAATAAAAACACAGTTTGATAGTAAACAGCCAAACAAAACAATAATCTCATAATCGATTATTCAATACTGAAATTGTTAGGGATCTACTAAATACTATTGTAATGACCGCCGTCTCTTTCACCTAGTTCGCGAAGACAATTCTAAAAACTTCTTTGTATTGACTTTTAATCCACGTCGCTAATATGCGCGTGGCACTTTCAAGAGACTGATAATAATCACTTTACAGTTAAAGATACTCTAGGAAATGATTTGATATAGGAATTAAGAAGCCAAAACAACAATTATTTTACCTACATAATCTACGGGGACGAGGGGTTCCATATCCCCAGGTTCCAGTTCTACTTTCTCCATGTCTTCGGCACTAAAATCACTGATTACATTGAGCTCTAACACAGTACTGGACATAAATAACACAATCTAATCTAACCTTTTAAAGAACAACATTCGATAAATCCCTTATCGATAATAATATTTATGATTCATTCATTAGTCGCTGTTACTTTCTCATGATCGTGCTTTATTTTCAATATCTTTACAGCAGCGTGAAAATATTAAAGTGCCGGCGTCGGCAGCTTAGAGGTGTTGCAAAATCTCTCTTGAAATTAAATTTTAGTTTTCGCGGAATCTTGCCGTAGTTTGACTTCATTTAACTTACAGAGTCTTAAGTATTAAAAAGTGAACGTTAATTACTATTCAGAATATCGAGGAAGGCAACTGCTTTTCTCAATATATTTCGAGTTACCGAGATATTTTTTGCGCATAAGACATGGAGAGAGAGTAAAGTAAAGAAATTTGCCTTATTGCAAATGTGTAGAATACTAACAAATAAACTTTTGAAGTACCGAGCGCTGCTTTTGGAAATAGCGTCGGTTTGGTAGAGTAGACGGGCTGGAAGTTGGAATTCTCGTCTACGAAAGGGTCATGCAACGAGCAATTCAGTGGTCCACCTCGTGGGACCGTAGGAGTTTACAGGTTTCCGTTAACGTACCCTGATGAAGACAGAACTCACCTAAGAGCATGCGAGTGAATAACAAGGCAACTTTGTTTTCACCACATTCGAAACATTCTGTTATGAATTAGAGGATATCCATACAATAAGGGAAGGTACCTTCCACTGCCGTTAAGACTTTGTGATTCTGCACTAGGTGACCGATTACCTTCGTCTGTTATCCAAAGGCCTATGTACTGAACTGCATTCAATCTCGTGTTTACACATGCAAATTTGGAGTGAAGTCATGTTAAAACCAATACAGATACCTTGCCTTTGGCAAAGGACTTTATTTGTTAAGTGTTCAGTATTTTTACTTATAGAAACCATGTACAAAAGCATGTACCACATGGGGGTAGTAAACAATAGTGTAGCGGGAGATGGCCGAATTGGGATGAGCAGGATCTGTATACGTCCTGAAACCTACACATTGAATAAAATGATGATAAATAAGCTAAAATTTTGATAGAACGAGGTATAATCCCCCGTGGCTACACCCATGATGTACTCAACATATACACTAACTTACGACTAATCTATGACAAATGCTAACAGGCAAGGACTACTTTATTAGCTTACCCGCAGATGAACTGAAGTATTGAGCGATGTAGGCTTGAAAATAAAAAATATTATTAAATACATTTCAATAATTTGAACAGCAGATAGATGAGGGAAATCACTTACAAGTAGGTACTTGACTTTTACATTCCGAACGCTGTAATGAAAATTATCAATTGATATTGATATTTTCCCATTTAATTCCCTCGAAATCGATCCCTCGTTCTTGGTTGTATTTATGACTCTGTTTTGGAGAAGACTTTGTTTACCTTTCGTGTAATAAAGGTAAAAAATAGATTGTTTGTTCACCAAGACAGACCTACCTCTTGACATGTTTGTTAACATCAACTCATCAAGAGGCTCGATTGAATTGTTATTATAACGTCGAATGAATTAATGGTAACAAACGTGATTGGTAACACTACAAATTAAATTGATCTTCGGGAACATGTTTTTTTTTTGTTACATGTTACTTCTTTTTCGTGTGAACACATCTTCACGTAACAGCGTCATGGCGAATAATATAATATACCCGAAAAAACGTTAACATTGTTTGCTTTTTGGAAAATATCTGCCGATCGGAATTGGTTGCGGAACTATACTAGTACGCGTTAGAAATGACAAACAGCCGTCAACCTGAAAATTCCGTTCTAATTTTTGAAGACTTCTCTACCTGCATATTTTACTTTTGCATGCTAACAATAAAAATCCTATAACTTTTCTGCCACACCCTAGAGGTCTAGACTTTTAGAGTCGCACTAATCCTGGACTGAAGTAGTCGATAAACATTAAAGATTTTAAGCAGATTTTTTAACTTGCGCATAACATAAACGGAATATTCTGATTTGTCACCCTATAGCCCTCTTATGGGGACAGATTAACGAGGAGACAGTAAACGAGGGGGCAGTTCGAACTGCAGTCCCCGAGTTGATAGCAGGGGTCAGATCAAACTTTCGTTTCCGATCTAACAAACAAAACAGGGTGACAGATCAGAATAGTCCAAATAAACAATGCGAGTATAAAAGGAATCTGTCCAGTTCGTCCCGCCATTTCCTTCGTGGCCTGCCGCGACCTCGACTCACTGTCTCGGGGCACCAAGTTAGAGCCATTCTGGCCCACAGTTTGTCCGGCATGCGGCAGACTGTCCTGCCCAGTCCCACTGGACAAACGAGGCGCTTAAACGAAAAGGAAGGAAGGATTGGAGGGAGGCCTTTGCCCGGGAGTGGGACGAAATAGGCTAACAAAATAAAAAGTATAAAAAGAATAGGTAGTTACAGTTGGAGCTGGCGTTGGAGTTCCTCCCGCCGTGCTCGTACAACTGGAAGGTGCCGTGGCTGGTGGGCGTGGTGGTGGCGCTGCCGGCGGCTGCCTGCTGCAAGCCCGCGGTGATGTCTACCATGTCATCCTCGCTCGCCGACTGCACGCCCCGCCCATTGTTGGCGATCGCACCCTAGGCAAACAAATACGAATACAGGACCGCTGCAGAGTAAGTAGGGACTTTCTTTCCCATTCTTCTCCATAGGAAACTACACCTTTTGGAATGGACAACTAGAATCATAGCGGTGGACTGTGGGTATACATTGGTACACCTCTGCCTAACCCTTCGAGGAATACGGGCGTAATGTTACGTTATGTCTTTCATGTAAATTACGTTCAAAAGTTGCCTTAATATGGTCTAATTGAAATAAATAATTTGATTTTGACGGATGCCAGATAGAAGGAATATCGTAATATTATTATCAATGTTTCAAGCTTTTTTCAAAAGAAAAAAAATGTAACGCTATAATAAACCTGTTATTAGTCGACATGACAATATTATACTTATTACAATTTGAATGTACCGATCATCTTTTTTCAAAGCTGTTTATTTCTAGGAGTCCGTTTCGATGTGACTAACAAGGGGGGGCACGTCGGGTGCGGCATCCGCTTAAGCCTATATAAGCCGTCGGAGTTCCCACGTAGCACTCGGTAATAATTATATACATACGTTCTGATAAAAAGCATCGACAATATTATTCTTTTATACGAGCTTTTGCCCGCGATATCGTGTGCGTATTTTTTTATAACGGGTTCCTATATTTTTTTTAATAAAAATAACATAAATAAATAAAAATTATAATAAAAATAATAAATAACAGGATTCAGAAAAAATATGAGAAGGTAGCTTCCGATTCAATCAAAGAATTTTCAGAAACGGACCATATTTGCGCTTTCAAACAAATAACTCTTCAGTTTTATAATATTGGAATCTATTTACAAACAAAGCTGTTTAAACTAGAACACAGGAAGACCGGAGGCGGTACCGGGACTCAACATTATCGTTTCTTAGAATCCATCTTCTCAATTAGGTTCGTGTTTATTATCCGAGCGATTGTCACCTCTATAGATTAATGGCAAGAAACTAGGAAATAACATTGAGAGCTTTATTTTAACTCTAGCGATAAAACGCATTAAATATCGGCACCCGATGTTCGAATATTTATCTATAAGTACAGCGGCGTACCTACTTAGTATTTCACAGATAATTCACGAGATGTTCGAAAAAAAAAAGTAATTATTGAAGTTCCAAAAATGAATCACAACAATTTAAAAATCATGCATGTAAATTAAATTAAATGTGTGATACTAACGCGTCCCGTTCGGCCGGAGGTTGAACGAAGCAGCCTATATCTGTGTCTTCCACCCATTGTGATACGATAGACGATAGAGAACTAGAAGCGACCCCTCGGCCCGAGGTAGCCCGCGTACTGATGCATGTGGGTATTGCAATGTTGGCAATTTAGCCTGATTGGAACATCTCTGGTTTATTGTGCGACAACAATGTGCGGGTACGGGAGCTGAGCTTCCGCACGAGTGGAGCGACGGCTTGAATAGGTAAGTGAAGTACCTAGCTAAGTGGAATTATATCTAGTTACAGCCAGACAGGCCTAGCACTTGAATGTAGCGAGCTAGGCTAGGAATTGGCTTACAAACAGACAAATAAAAATACATGTTTTGAAAACAAGCTTCTCTATTGCCTGTATTCAAAATTCTAGCTTAATCGAACGCTGGGAAATGGGTCAAATTTGACTTGAAAGTTTGAATTAAGTATCTAAGGTCACTTTTCCGGCTCCATCATCAGACCAGCTCTATGACATCATTATATAGCATTGTCATGAAATATTGCACATTTACACAAACATCTCAATCGAACATGGGGATTATTAGGATTGTTAGGATTTGTGCCCGGTTAAGAGCGATAGGCTCGCCCCCTGTTACATGGGAACTAAACATACGGCGAAATGGGGGTGTATATTAGGACACCACTGCCTAACCCTTCGATGAATACAGATGTGATGGTATGGTATGTCGAACATCGGGACGTAGCTCAAAATCTTATAAGATTTGACTAGCCAGTCTAGCCACAGACAAAGGAATAAGTGAGAGTAAATAAAAGCTTGTAAAATATAATAATTAGCAATTAATAAATTCACTGTAACGCCCACGAAGTTACTTTATGATAAGGCCGACCGCGTCGAGTCTATTATCTACTTGATTGTTGAGGTTAAGTAGATACCTGAGACAGTCAAGCCCACTACTTTCTTACTGTGTTGGATATCGATTTATGCACCGCGACTGACCTACCGATGACCTAACTAATAATAAATGTCCACCGTTTTACTTTTCCGTAACTACGGCTGCTACAAATTAGAAAATTTATGTGATGAATGTACAATATAATTACCTTATTTTATTAAATACGTTTAAATAAAAGGTCACACAAATAAGTGTGTTTGTACTTTCAGTCTTCGACCCTTGAAATATTTTTTCACAGATAAAAGCTCGTTGCCACTTATTTATATTGTTGCTCTTTATATCGCCTTTTATCGTGTTATATTTTGGTGAAAAGAAATATTTTGTACGTCTTATAATTCTCGGTATTGGTACTTACGAGTATAAGAATAAGGTGTTAATCTTTTTTTAGAAAAAAATACGTTTAAGATAAAAAATACATGTAACTCCAGTAGATAAAAATGTGTTGTTCACTTTTTATACAAAAAGTACAGCTTTTATATGCGGAGCTACGTAGATTAATAAATTATTGTTTATTGAAACAATAAAATATAATGAGTATACCCATATCGACTTACTAAGTTTTGTAGAATTTATTATAAATTAAGTGGTGTGTTAAAACTACACTTAAAAGTAAGACATTGTGTCAATTATCTCAATAAAGATGTATTCAAAAATGTCATGAAGTGTTGTTGTGACTTAAATAAAAACTATACTTAGGTAAAATAAACAAATAAAATATTGGTATTTTAATATTTATGGAATATTATCATCTTTACTGCATAACTATTTGTATCATGATTATTTTTAACCGATTGCATTGCATTGTGTGACCTATTTATGGAATTAAAATGACATACTTACATACGGTGTACTGCAAATAATCCGATCAATGATTAACACTTGTTTTACGCTATTAATAAGAAATCGAAGAACAATTGTTATCTATGTGATATCTAGGAAAATATCCAAGAGTGACGGCACTTGACACGTTCGCGAAGACACACACAGCACAGTCGGAGCCCACTGAAATGTGCGGGGGTGGAAATCGATAAAACGGCTAGGGGCGCCGGCCACGTCGAGCTACCGACCTACCATAGAGAACGCGCCGAAATTCAAAACTTTATCCGCACCATACTCGACCCCTTACCTGCATACAATCGTATTTTCGACGGGTTAACCGTCAGTGGCAACAGGAAAATGCACTGTACTGTGCAGATAATAAGGCACAGTTCACTGTCGGTGCGGCGGCTTTTGCAACGCGCTCATCCACGACCACGGCTCGGGTTCGAATATTAATTATATCAATAATTTTTATTGAACTACATTTTCAATAACAAAGGACTAATAACAAGGCTTTTGAGATATTATGTGGTTCAAGTTTGATGAAACGATGAAACCTTAGAAACTCGATTGTTTGGTAGAAGTTACTAACATAATGTTTATTATGCTGAACAATTCGATTTAAAGACAGGGACGATTTGCCATACAATTTGAGACAAAGAAATAAGAGAAAATAAAAGGGATAGACATTGTTTGAAAAGAACTTTCAGTGGTAAAACCGTGTAGTGATGTTACGTCTCTCTCCCCTACCATGACATACCATGATAGGGCCAGGTATGATACTAACGTATCACCAGTCAGAGACCATGAGGTCTCAAAATTCTCTTCACCCCAGCTTTTGTATCACAGCCTACATCATACATGTAGAATATGGATTCCGAACCTGTGCGGGTAAAATAGCTTTTATGCGAGGGTAATAGTTTGAAAAAAATAACGTTATTAATATATTTGGGAGTTTTAAAACTCCTGGACAACTTTCCAGGTGACCCCTATTTTTTTAAAGGATGGGAAATCATTACATTTCTTCATCCGCCCTAGGCGGAGCGGGAAGGAGTATCAGACTCTTACTGACTATAACCCATCGGTGTTCTTCCTAATGCCCTTTGCGTTCCAGAGCCGCGGCAACTCTGCAACCCTGGCAGTGACCCCTAACTTTCGATCCAAATGACTGGAGTATATTGTATTCGCTTATTATATGCCATTTTAATGGTGAAGTGGTACACGGGGTACATATTTTATGTCAATTTCATTGACTTGTCTGAGGTTTGCAAGATCGAAAAGGGTTAGGATCTGCTGACGTAGAATAATAATGGCTGAACCCTGAACGGTTTCAAGACATATCAATAAAGAGTTTATTTCTTCCATTGTATGATACGGATACCAAACTCTGCCAACCCATGAACCTCAAAAAGCCTGCAGCAACCTCTACAACCATAAGATCATGAACGGGAACGACAGATGGTTTAGCAGGTCCTTAGGGAGGGCGTCAATGTTGGGTGCATATGGAGTGACAGAAAGAGACAGCGACAAAGATAAAAAAGATTTCGGGCAACTAAGTTGCTCGTGGGCGCCCTTCCTTTAGTGCAGCGGTCGGCAACCCGCGGCCCGCGGGCCGCATGCGGCCCGCGGCTCCCATGCTTGCGGCCCGCGATAGTTTTTTTTAAATTAAACTATATTTTATACATTTTACCTAAAGTAATGATTTTAGGCGCGTAAGCTAACGTATAAGAAAATAGACACTCAAATACATCCTCAAACGTTACACTGAAATGTGTATAAGTACGGTTATATAACAACTGTGAAGTTCGCATTTAAGTTTTATATAATTATTTTCTCATTTCTTTTTCATTTATTGTTGCTTTATCGTTGACGTAGTGCTACTCGTACGTTCCCATTAATAAAATTTGCATTAAAAAAAAGTTTGTGCATCACATGTAATACCTATATCGGGTGTAAGGGACATCTATCCTTAAACTAAAACCATGAATACTCTATTATGGATTGTGTATCACTCAACAAGATGTTTGAGAAACCATAAGAGATATGGATGTTTTTAATATTTTTCAGCTAAGTAAAAATCCGCTCCTATTCCTTTTGTATCGTCCTATTAGAAAATAATAATAATAATAATTTTAGCAGCCCAGCGGCTGTTAAAAAGCAGCCGCTGAGCTGCTAAAAATTTTTTTTGCTCGTGTTTTAGGTAAAAAAATATGGTTATTGGGGACATTATGGCAAAAAAAGCAATAGGACAATTTTTCAAACTTGATCTGCCGAAAAAAGCAGGAAATTAAATTTCGATAAAAAAATTATGGGACAACTTCTGAAGCATGACCTACCAAACAAAAAAAAATATCATCAAATTCTAATAATAATTGGCGGTAATATCGCGTAACAAACATACAAAACAAAAACATACAGATGAATTGAGAACCTCCTCCCTTTCGAAGTCGGTTAAAAATTATGTGAAAGCGCGGCCCGCCACTACCTTATTTTACCACCATGTGGCCCTTGCCTGCCAAAAGGTTGCCGACCGCTGCTTTAGTGGATAAGGGCTGCCATAAATTCTGGTATGGAAGATGGGAAAAGAAGCGTTGCCCTGGAGACGTGCAATAAGCGTAGTACAAGAGGAGGGGCGATTTGTTTAATGGAGTTGCCAAAACTGAATAGTTTTGAAACCTTCACTAAACATACCATGCGGTAAGGACGGTCGCCCTGATGTTTTGGTCGATAGAAGTGCGACATTTGAACTTAATCCTCTGCCTTATCCAGTTGGGCTTCAGATAAAAACAATTGGGCCATCCGTCAAGAATATACTTTTGGTATTTTTTATCTCTTGACATCGATCTAACAACAAATGGCGCTTATTATTTTATCAAACCAGCCCAGTGGCCCAGTGGTTAAGGCGCCCGCCTCTCATGCACGAGGTTGTGGGTTCGCCACCAGGCACGGGCAAGTACTATGACTTTTTCTAAGTCATATGTACTTTCTAAGTTTATCTTGAACATCACTGACATCGGTATCCATGTCAGAGGCCCTTGAGGCGGTTTAGAAACTCTGACACTAGGGTGTGTGGGGTCGTTTGACGTTACTGCCTACACGATAAAGAAGATTTTATCAAACGTAGTTCCTCGGCTTATTTCGGACTACGTAACATATAGTCTATGAAATGCAACGTGGAAAATATCTAATATCCTTATTAGTTAATTAATTATAAAATTCTGAAGAGTTTGTTTGTTTGGTTGAACGCGCTAATCTCAAGAATTAGTGGTTCGAATTGAAAAAATCTTTTCGTATTGGTTAGTCCTTTTATCGAGGAAGGCTATAGACTAGGTATACCTATAACATTACGCTACGACACTCAGGAGCGGAACAGTAACTAAAGACGTAACTTTACACGGGTGATTAAAACCACGCGAACGAAGTCGCGGAAAGAAGCTATGTTTAGGATACAATGAAAATCATAACTGAGTGAAACATCAATACTGGCAATTTGAATCATGCAAGACAATGATGTAAAATTTTACGTAAATTATAATGAAGCAAGAAGACGGTGCCCATTCCAAATGTTCTTCGAACACTTGCTGTGTTCGAGATTTTACCGATAATATTAATTCAAGAATTTATATTTATACTACATATGCCGTTGAATATCAGGTTTTCACACCATGGAATGATACTTTTTCTCCCTTAGTCTTACATTTTGGAAGTGTGCGTTTTTGTGCTAAACCGATGCTACTATCAGCATGTTCTTATATAGGGTGGGTATGTATGAACGTACCTTTTTGTAGACGGACTGGTAAGTCGTACCCATTTTAGGGCCGGTAGACTTTAGAGGAAAACGTTCCATGACAGCATCTGCAAAAAGGAAGGTTTTGTAAATACGAGGGAATATGGACCTGGAACAGTGGAGGCGTATTGTGAATACGGGCTATTACTCTTTGCACTTTTGACCTGCCGTTAGATTAATGTTATCTATATCTGAACTAATGTTATAAAGAGGTAAAGTTTGTTGAAATTTTTGATGTTTTTTCGGCCTGATTACAACAATACTGATAGACGCAATACTATTTCCAAGTGCCATAGGCTGTTTTATGGTATACTTGACTGCCATCCAGATCCAGACGTAATCGTGGGCAGAAGCTAGTTTTAACATAATCAGGAGTTAAAGCGTACTTCATCAACTAAGCAAGGTCGGAGACAAGGTCAAAACATGTAGCGACACTTGAGCTAATATCATTCAATTGTACCGTGGAAGAACTGCAGTACCTCCACAAGAGTACGTTCCACAAAAGAATCGTTTAGTTATTATTGGATAGTTGCATATAATTTAAGACCAGTTAAAGCCCCATCCCGCACTAAATTGGCACTATTGTGTGAAGCGGATGAGTCACTAACACACGTACACATACGCCGGTCGGGCCCAAGTGGCTATTACGGCAATAAATGACATGCGCTTCATAGTCGCAGTATTTTCTATCTCGATTGAAGTTCACTTATAATTCAATCTATAAAATAATCTGAACATTTCACAGCTGGGGCGGGCGCCGCCCGACGTGTTAATTAACGAGCTCTTCTTTGAAATGAATGATTGGAATTAAGCTGAAAGCCCTTCATCGGTAAATAAAGTGCAACTACTTGTAAAATAGCTTTAACAATATTTTAGCTTTCTGCTGCGATGTTGAAGTGATAAGACTTTACTATACTACAGGTATCCACCTAGTATGGGGATCCCAGACTTTTAAATTGATGTATTTAAATTATGAATTTATTTTTATTATTGTAAATATGTGGCGAGGCCCAGTTATCAGCACTGCATCCGTTTACAGAATCCGTGTTGTTCGCTAAACATGGGTTTACGATGGTGGTTCTCCAGACTGTAGGTAATCGTGTTTCGTACCTATACGTGTAGAAATTTGTGCTGCAATCTCCGCGGCTTAATTGAACTAGTTCCAATACCTACGGAGAGCGAGACGAGCCCGAGGTGTTGACTCCGCGCGCACCGGACGCAAACTGCAAGATTTGAGTAATGTAAGGAAAATTAGATTTTTGACTCGGATTGCTCTAATCTACAGCTTCACAGCCGGCGCGCGAATAACTCGAAACGATTAGGGTCTGAGATTAAAATGACATTGGCATCCTAAGGAGTATTATGATTGCTTAGGGCTAAAGCACACACGCTACTTTTAGCATCTGCGATCTGCAATTTTGCGACTGTACCGATGCTGAATTGTGTCTTCGTGACTCTTTGCGTTCCATCGCAGTATTCAACTCGCGTGTTTTAGAGATTCATGATGCTGCATCGCGACTACCCGCTCCTTTTTTGGATTTGCCGGTAGTCGGGAGAAACCACTGAACTTATCCAAAAGTACTAGGTATGTTTCTTTACTTTTACTTTTTGAATTTTATATTATATATAGCAAAAAAAATCACCATCGTTTTTACCTTTAATTGCAATGAATTTTAGGGAAATCCTAAAAACATGACAAATTTAACTCTAAAAACATAGAAGGTTCTGTCATAAAGGTTTCATGTCTTCATAGACCATGGTTTGGATCCCACACACTCATACAAATACCTTCACTTCTAAAGATTAACTCAAGAGACCACTTAGTATCAAGGCTCAAGAATAAAATTGCAAAGTGTTATGTTCCACTGGTAAGTTCTCCATCCGATTGTGTGCCTTAGAAACTGGGCAATAGATCAGTAATTCGACCTACCAAAGGACATTGCAACAAAGCATTTCCCACTTAAATTTGATTTAGCACCCCACCCCAGACCCAGATCTCAGAAGTGAATCGGAATAACTATGCACATCCTGCTTGATCAGGCGACCCAAGACATCTACCTCTTTTGTTATTGACAATACTGAATTTAGTGCCATTCTCAGTGTAGTGGAGCTTCTGCGTGGAACTCTTCCGTTGCAAGCAGCTGCCAACATTGGTATGCATTATACACTTGTATTATTTTTATCCCACTTCTACTCATTTTCAACATACATTACATACATTTATTTCTTTTAATGAACGTTTATAATTAATTTCGAAAATATTTAATGTTTTTTTAAGAATGCCTACTTTGTACATAATTTTTTTTTAAATGTACCTTGGTAATCCACATGCTATTGAAAAAGAAAAGATTTTGTTTATTTTTATTTTTGATAATACTGGTATTTAAAAAATAAATTATATTTCAGTTATTATTTCTGTTAGTATATTGTAGCAAATATTTGGTATTTGTGTGTGGTTTCTCTTAATTTAAATCATTAATATGATTTTTTCACCAGCAAAGTCAGCTTAGTGACCTAGTGATAAAGACATAGCTGAATCAGCTAGTACCTGAGATCATCAGGTTATCATCAACATCATTAACAACTTGAGTGATAATGATTATAAATAAATCATAAGTGTGTTCATTGTTAATATTACATACAGTCCCAAATATATAGGTTAGAAAATTAATTTCAAATGAAATTCATATCAGGACTTTTTTAAGACCGGCTTTGATAAGTACCTACACAGTTTCTATTATAAATATAGACACTATGTTAATGGGTAAATATATTGTATAGTTATAAAATGTGTATATTTAAACAATAGCATATACTGCCTAAATATAGGTACCTATACTAGAAGATGTGTAAGTAGGTACTTATGATTGACATTTAAAATGAATGTCCTAGAAACAAAGGTTAATAACTTCTTTATCTTTTTGTCATTACAAGGTAGACAGTAAAATATCAGTTGATAAAATTCATAAAGATGTAGAAAAAAAGCAAGCATTTGTATTCTAATGCATTCAATTTCTTGAAATAACTTTTCAGGCAATAAAAAAGTTAAGTGATAGATCTACATTTTTTTTAAATCTAAGTATCCAATAATAATACTATGTACCTATGTATCTATTAATGTTTTGTGCTAATAATAAACAAACGTAGACATACAATATTAGTACCAAACGCCCCCTTATTACAACGACGTACCGAACCAGTACTCACTGAGCACTATGATACCTGTACCTACTGTACACTTCGTACTGGTTAAGTAAACAAAGTTAGTTACGTGTACAGCCTCAACTCGATTATGTGTCAAACAGAAATATAAGCCCTATTATATTATTAGAATAAATCGTGCAAATTAAACCGCATGTTAGTAATAGCCCAGATATAAAATGAAAGTGCATAACTAACCTAACACAAAAACATTGTAAGGTCCTCGGGTAACAAGTTATTCTAGCAATTATCCATTTATATAACACTTTAAATGTATCAAATATACATTAAAATGAAATTCAGTTTAATAAAAAACTTTCCTCGTCAATACTGAAGAGACAGAAAATGCATTTGTATTTACGCGTATTTATGGCCAACCACCTCACTTGTAAAAATGAAAAACACACACACACACTCAATGTCACTACTCCTGTTGTCATCTTATTGTCAAGTCAAGTAATGCGTGGTGTCAGAAAATCTGACGTGACAGGTCCATAATGCCGTCAGTGCATATCATGGAAATAGTGTTACTTGTTGTTACTAAACTTATACTTATAGTAGACAGCACAGCACAGCACTGCACAGCACTGTACATCACTAGTGCAGTAGTGATAGGTGTTCACACTGTCCACTGTTCACTAGTGTTTTTTAGTTCCAATCACAGTTGACGATATGAGTACTGCGAAAACATGAACGAGTTAAATATCTATTCACTTTGTAAATAAATAAATAAATAATTATTAAATGATACTTTTCCCATTGACACTGATACGGATGAGTTTTTTGAAGCCATATGAGCTTCCTTTTTTTATAAATTGTTAATAGTTTGTAATTTTATCATTATTTATAATTTTGTTACAATCCACATCATTTACTTTTGTTTATGAACAATATGTTAAATTTTTTCTTCCCTTTCATTTATCAATACATACTCGGAAATATGATTTAGTGTATAATAAATACTAAAGCAACACAGCTTGCCTTAAGTCATTAAGCGGCTTTGAGCAATAGATGCAATAATAACAATGAGAAGTAATTGAAGTACAATGGTGTCGATTCTGTTATGCACAAGCTAAACTTAATTTAGACTATTTCTATCTTTTTCTCTTCAATAAAAAAATGGCTAGTGGCAGTTGGCCACTAAGCCAACTGCCTCGTTAGCCTAGTGGTAAGCACGACTGCTATGCTAGAGGTCCTGGGTTCGATTCCCAGGTCGAGTAAAAAGTGTTATTGGGTTTTTCTATGAAATTCTCAGTAGCAGCTCGGAGCTTGGATTTGTGCCCGGTTAATGGCAATAGGCTCGCTCCCTATTACATGGGACCTAAATATACCGGCGAACTGTAGGTGTACAATGGGTACACCTCTGCCTAACCCTTCGGGGAATACAGGCGTGATGGTATATATTTTTAACCGACATAAAAAAAGGAGGACGTTATCAATTCGACTGTATTTTTTCGACTTCCACAGCTAAAGTTATTTTTCACTTTTTAGTTTTTGAAGGCGGTTTTTTTTTGTTTAAAAGTTTTTTTTCTCTCCAGTAAAACAAGAAAGGAACGGACATGAATAAGACTTGTCAATTTTAGTTGATCTGACCATCTGACCTTTATAAAATTATAGTTGACATGTCAGAACGCATTGATTAAAAACACGGAAAAGTTCAAGGCAAAACTAATTTGACATCTCTAACTTAGTTCTAAGGTATTACCGTCCTTTTCTTTCGCTGTATGTTAGTAAGAGATGTCAATTCTCAAATTTTAGTTTAGTTTGTGAACAAGGGAATCGGCACCATTACCGTCCTTTTCTTTCGCTGTATGTTAGTAAGAGATGTCAATTCTCTAATTTAAGTTTAGTTTGTGAACAAGGGAATCGGCACCAATGTATTTCTTTTCCAACTGCGGCGAAGCAAAGAAGGGTTATGATTTTAACAGTATATGTATGTACGTTGTGTTTACGTACAACGTTCATCAAAAACGTTATCAAAATGTTGTACTACTACCTACAAAAAGGATTTTCAGAAAATTGACTACATAATTGGAATTGGTTAATTGCAGATTATGTCAGTAAACGATGAAGCAGCTAGTACGGTGTGCTGGACCTGTGTACAGCACACCGGGAACCCTCCTCGGACGAACTACGACTCAACGCAGTATATTTGGGCGCCGCCACAGACCCTATGGGAGTTATCACTCTTTGGCCGACAATTTACCCACCATCTACAATTACCATATGCATCAGAGCTGCCCAACAATGATTCAAGCATGTCTCTTCTGGAGTCATATCTTACGTCTCACCTAGAATCAGATTATGCAGATTTTGATTCAACCCTGCCTGATTTTGACTTAACTCTGCTTGACATGCAGCCAAGTCCGCATGACCAGCAGCCAAGTCAGCATGACCTGCAGCCAAGTCCTTATGACCAAGGGCCAAGTTTTCCTGATTTCTGGTCTGGTCTGCCCGATCTGCTTGATCCATCGGTGAGTCATAAATTATTTTCATGTCAAAAGAAACTTTCACAAATACTTCGAGCGAATGGTCGGTCCGCATAAAGTTTAAATTGACTTATTCTTTGAATGAATTGATTCCAAATCTGCCGTCGTTATGAAAAATGCATGCCTTGTGGACATAATTTTTTTAAGTCCCATGCATGTAATTATCGACAGTGTACTAAATGATAGATTTATATTAAAGTGTATATCACGCATGACATCAGACACACATGGCGGCAGAGTTGTAGTTCATGTCGCTTATTTAGGAATGCGCCATCTATTGCGGTACTACTACTTTATCTACACTAATGACAGCATGGTAGTAGATATCCCTGAGTACTTTCTAGTTTCCGTATATGTTTTGTTTGATGTCTTTCTAGTTTGTGCCTTTACATTCTATTAATTTCAGGCTAATAAAATAAAATGAACATTAAATGCAAATAGGTTGGTAGTTAAACGTAGTATGATGTCTTTAAGTTACCCATACCCGTTGTTGTGTCCCGTGTTGTACGGTTGGTACACATAGTAATCGATAAAACCGAGTTTTACCGATTAAGCCGGTTTATTCCCAACGCTAACCATATCCGATGATTTGTATAAAATGGCGTCAGCCGAGTTTTTAGAGCAAGCTTTGTCCACAAACGTTGATGAGAACGCCGTTAACGCGATTGTGGGCTCATTAGAAAATCAGTTAGTCACGTCCGTTCCGTCGGCATCCTCTCATAACAATTACGTGAATGTTATTCCGTCTCAAAATTGTAATTTAAATCCAAACCCGGGCACTATTATAGGTGGACAGAAATATATTACGGACCAAATTAATTCCGGTGGAATAGTGAACAGCCTTCAATCAAATATTGTTACAAGTGCATCATTTAATAATGTGCAAGCATCAACTCAACCAACATTTACATCTCTATCGTTGAGTGGTGGTGCTCCTCTGACTAATGAGACGTTAAAAGTGATTTACACCCAAGCACAACATCTGGGTAACCCCCACGCCGGCGTTGGTTTGCCTGTACAATCGCTGGCGAGCGGTGTCATCGCACAGCCGTCGCAGAGCCAGATATTACACGCGGTGTCAGCCGGCGGTGTGATACCACAGCAGGGCAACAAAATTAGCGCCATGCAGCCTCCCCTCGTCATTAAGCAGGGCACAAATACTGGCCAAGTGGGTATGCAGCCTGGAATGGTGACTGTCCCAATGACTGTGAACTCTAGCATGCCTGCTTCAATACCTAATGTGATGACACTGAACAAGCCTGGAGGGCAGAACGTTGTAGTGACCACACAGAATTTAGGCTCCGCGCAGCCTAATATCATCCCCAATGTCCAAATATTAAACATGAGACCTGGAGCGCCCGCAGTGGCTGCTCAGAAGTCAGTAGCGACAGTATCGCCCAGAGTGGTGATTGGTACGCCTCAAGTTGTTGGTACGAGAGCAACTGCTCCAGTAAGTTTGAGTCTGTCTGAAGTGTACAGATATTTTGCTCAGTATCTTCACATTGAATAACTTAGCTCATTCAGTAACTCTTGTACAGACATTTTGAGGCTGACGGAACACACTTGTGAATGTGGGATGTGAATCTGACTTCACCTCCTATGATCCTCTCTATTCTGATTGTTGTGTAACCTCCTGCACACCGTAAGTATACTATTATGTTGACTATTGTTCTGTACCAAGAGTCACAGAGTATAGACACGTCTGCGTTACCAGGTTTGTTTATATGTCTGTTGCAATGTTCTGTCAGTCTCAACTTGCACTATTAACTGTCACTGTTCTGTAAAACCACTGACAAGTAATAAAATAGACTTTGTATAAGCTCAAAATAATTGTACCTAGCCCTATGTTCCTGTGAGGCATAAAACTTAAAAGGGATCTTGACATAGTGCAAAATGTACTGAGGTCTGACAGTAGGGGTATAATTGCAGTGCACTGTGTACACTCTTGATAAAACTCACTTAAAGTCCGTTGCATTACTCATCAGTGGTAGAGACACATGCTTTGTATACAAAATGCCTATAAAGCAGCAATATTAATGTCACTCTGGGCTCTTTGCATACTTCACTTTCAATTTACATTCATTCTAAATGACCAGCAACCTTTATTATATTATACTATGCCTGTAAAAACTGCTTTGCTGGTTGTTTTATCATCATCACCACCATTGACACCTCACCTATAGTTGAGCTAGCACACATACCTACTACCATTTAATAATATACATTTTTCATGTTGCATGTATGGACAATCAACATATGTGTGCATTAGTGGAGTCAGTGAAGCTTCAATTAAAAAACACCAAGTTTTGATTGTAATTTTATCATGATCTAACATTTTAATGATCTTATCATATTATTTTATTTTACAACCATGGAAAAATAATTTGATGACTTAAATGCAATAAATTTATTCAAGCATAAAAAGTTGACAGCCCCGTTCATTTCAAGGTCGCAAGCTCTACTGATTAGTGTGAGGTACTCGGTTAGATTCCTAGATCAGACAAAAAGTTATGGGGATTTTCCATTAAGAATTGGTCAGCAGCCTGGAGACCGTAAATTAGTGGTCTAACACCCCTCAGACTCCCTTGGAAAGTTTAGGTCTTTGACAGTTGTTGCCGATAGTCCCGAGCCGCAAAGTCAGACACCCAGTCTTATCAAAAGGTATTGTGTTGCCCAGTAACTATTTGGTGGAGGTCAGATAGGCAGTCGCTACAAATATAAAACACTGGTATTCAGCTGCATTCGATTAGACTGGAAGCTGACCCCAACATAGATGGGAAAAGGCTAGGCAGATTAATTTAGATATTAGAAGTTATCCACACAAATTCTCTATTATTCAAATGACTTCAATTACTGAACAGTGTTTAATTAATATATCAATATACATATTTAGAAACCATTACTTATCAAACAATATTTTAACCATTATTTAAAATTATCAACCGAATGTAAAACATACTGAATTTATTATATTTATAAATATTCAAATTTACAAGTAAAAAATCTGCCCAAATGCCATATTATATATGTCGTAGGATAATTCGATACTTCGAATTTTCGCGGAAATCCTAGGGGTTTTGCGAAAACGCGGATAATTAGACATAGGCGAAAAATTATCAAATCTTACTGGACAAAGTCAGGATTTTTGCGAAAATACTCGTTACTATAGTAAGATTTGATGTGCTCAACACTGATTGGCTACAATTTTGCTGGCTGACTTCTAATTGGTTCCTAGTTTGCCGATGATTAAGACGGCAACCAATCAGAGACGATCTCTTATTGAACGCGCTGACCAACCAATCAGCGTTCTTATTTCATAACAGCCAGCGTTTTGTTTCGCAATATTGCTATAATAACGAGTATTTTCGCATAAATCCTGACTTTGTCCAGTAAGATTTGATAATTTTTCGCCTATGTCTAATTATCCGCGTTTTTGCAAAACCCCTAGGATTTCCGCGAAGATTCGAAGTATCAAATTATCCTACGACATATACATGTAACAGAAAACAAATAATAAAATCTCAAAACTATTTGCTATATGTGAGTGCTTCTTATTTCATTGACTCTTCTTCTAATTATCTCGATGTATTGGTTGTCCTCTGCAAAATTAATTATTATTAATGAATTAATATATCTGCAATTGCTTACTAAATTTTCTTATGTTAATAACCACAGAATCTCTAAATTACATTCATAAACCTGTTTTTTTCATATCTTGGTTGTCTCTAAAAACTTATATATTTCATTGAAGTTTTAAAATCTTCTACCTTTATTTGTAAAGACAAGGTTGCAAACCAAAACCAACAAAAAATATTTAGCTCACTTTTTAATAAGGGGAAATTCAAAATTGTGACATAATTATATTAAAATAATAATTAAATTAGCAGAGACCAATTGAATGTTGTTGCACTTGAAGCAAAATAATATAACTCTTAGCTTGGGATCAATAAATTGATGTCTTCCAAATTTCAGTGTAAATACAATGATTGGCCCTAAAATGTTATCAGTTAAGGTGCTCCTAGTACCCATGTTTAGTTCACAAACTCAAGCGAGTATGTTTGATACTCATGTTATATTATGGCATTGATATGAAATCCCCATTCCATTATCTCTGTGAACCATTACATCTTGAAACCTGTAATGACACTGAGCAATGGAGTGTTGGACTTCAATGCTTGATCGCACAAAAATATCTAAATGTACCAGCAATGTGCCATGTATCTGTGCTAAATGGGCTTTGACAATATTTTAGTAATGACTGTGGTCAGCACCAGCTTCCACCATGCTAACCCCATAATTCCAGTGATCCTTACACTCGGTTTTATAGTATATAAATAATAAATAATGATGTTACACAAACATTAATGTGAATAACTAAATCCACTCAAAATGTTAAAATTAACAAATGACCTGCTTAAGAATCATACTCTCAGATGTTATTTTGGAACGCGAAGCTAATTTTTATATATAATAGAAGAAAAATTGGACTGGGTTGAATGAGTTCAATAAAATTGAAACTAGGCTATCATTTTTAGATAACGCTGCAAACTCTGCAGAGTCTTCAACCGGGGCAGCAGGGTCATTTGTTGTTAAAGACTGAGAATGGTCAATACCAGCTGCTGAGGGTGGGCCCTGCGCCCGCGGCCAGCAATCTCACGGCGCCGCAGGCTCAGACCATCCGGCTATCGACCGTGCCGGCAGTAAGTAGGCACCGCCACTCCGCTACTCACCCCGCGCTCTCATAGAAATTGGACAAGGTCTAGCACCTTCCTGATATAGGAGACGTGTTTGCATTTGTTTGTCCAATTTCAGGCTCGATCATGCATATAACATATGGTGGAGGTGCATGTTCTAAGGTTGTTAACAAGGTAAGACTCTAATCGGAACCGCGTCATGATTGTGTATAATCTTATACTAATGACTCTACCTATGAACTCGTTAGTTCTAGTGTTAGGCGCAAACGTGATAGCCGTCCTTGTAGCGCGACCGACTCGTGCCTAACTTTCGCTCGCTTGCGTTTTTGCTGCGGCCATTAATTTTATAACGCTTTTATTCCAAAATTTTGTTAGCTAAATTGACCTTACGTCTAAAAATGTCGTATTTATACAATTAAAGTTATAGTATAGTAGAAACAAAATACATTTTATTAAAAATAGAATAAAAACATTACCCTGTTTCTGGGGCAGTCGATTTAAAATTAACAAAATGTTTTGCGCCAAACATTAAAACATCCTGATATATCCTTACCTACCCTGCCACTGCTTGAGAATGAACGCTTAGCGCATTCGTGACGGCCTGCTTAGCATGTGTAGTCGTGTGACGTAGTCACGTATAAAGTGTGAGGCCTCTATTCACGCAGCACCCTGGTGTGGCGACCGTGTCCACGAGCGTAGCGGCTCAGGGGCCCATGACGGGGCTGATGCCGGCACCACCGATTGCGGCACCCGTGGTCGCTTCGGCCCCCAGCGTCCCAGTAGCCACACCCGCGCCACAGCAACAACAGCCCAGTTCCACTACGCATATTGTAAGTCTTTAATAGTGGCACATGTGATGTCTCATCATTTACCAAGTTTCAGATGACCATCGCGTATTAGAACAAATTAGTAGGGTATCTATTAATTTATTCTAATACGCGAGGTCCACCAGCCAGTTGTATTGCACAAGTTGACGCTACTGCCTTGCATTGTACGAACATTCGCAGCAGGTTTTTCCAGTTTTTGACGTCTACTAGCAAGTGTATTATTCAATGTTAGCATCTGCCTGCTACAGACCCATAGTTGCCAAAACATATCGTGGCAGACCACTTCATTCTTCCTCAGACTTCATCGAGTTATCAAACTAGTGCACAAGTTACAAAGCTTGACGCCTTACCATCTGATGAGGCGACGAGCTGACATGATAAACAAAGTTAAAACAACACCAGTACTTACCAAAACCGACAAATACGTACACAAGGGTGAACTGGGTGCCGAGTGTGGGTTTTTTCCTTCTCGTTCGATTGCGAGCGCGTTAGAATTTTGTATAGGAAAAAGTTATAGCGCCAACTGGTGGTCACTAGGAGAAACCTAATTTCTCATACAAAATTCTAACGCGCTCGCAATCGAACGTGAATGAAAAGACTCACACTCGGCACCCAGCCCTAATCCTCGATCATATGATTGGGAGCAATGGCCGCCACCCCTAAATTTCAAAAACTCGGTCAAGGGTCTAATCTCCCTCGAAAAAATCAATGACCACTTGTTCTTGTTTACTTTCATCGTCCTTCGAAGAGGGCTCGCAATTTCGTCTTTCTTAATTTTCTAAATTATTGGGACATTATTTTTTTGCGCATTTATTTATGTGCATTATGTATGTGCGCTTGTAATATATTCTTTACTAGCTTTTAACCGCGACTTCATCGGCGTCAAAGTTGATAGGATATATTATCCCACGGAAACCGTACATTTTTTCGGGATAAAAAGTATCCTTTGTCCTATTCCACACTACAATCTATCTCAGTGCGAAATTTGATCCAGATCCGTTCAGCCGTTTGAGCGTGAAGAAGAGACAAACACACGAACTTTTGCCTTTATAATATTAGTACGACTAGCGAATTATCCGCGACCTCGTCGGCGTGGCTTATTTCACCCGCGTTAAGTTACGTCTTTGGTTACTGCTCCGCACCCGTGGGTCGTAGCTTGATGTTATATACCCTATGTTAATCAGGCATAATGTAGCATCCTTATGAAAAAAGAATTTTTGAAATCGATCTAGTTCTTATTGATTTTATTCGTTACATACATACAAATATTTCCTCTTTATAAAGTATAGGTAGAGTAAATAGCTATAATATACCCCGCTGGAGTCACCCGCGTTCAGTGACGTGATGCGTGGCGTGATGTAGGTGCCTGACCTTTGACCAAACCTTCCTCTTGTATCACTCGTATCTATTGCATTAAACTATGCAAACTATTTTCAAAATAGAAAACGAAACTTCGGCTGTATGATGCCCTTTGCTTTACTGACAGTCTGATATTACTGTATTAATATTTTTCCTATGCTGCTGATTGTTATGCCTAAAAGCGGGGCAAAATGAACTAAATTACGAGCAAGTGTGTTGAAAAAAGGTAAAAACTTGTTTAAAAAATTGAAAAATAATATTTAAAAAAATATTTTTTATACATCTATTAAACGACACATCATGTCTACTAGCAAGTTTTAATATTCAAAGTTAGCAACTGCTAGGTATAGAGCCAAAGTTGCCAAAACTTCTCGTGAGAAGCTGCAAAGTGTGCAAACTGTTGCAGAATGCATCAAGTTTAGTAACAATACTGTGGTATGCTTGACGCCCTTCTCATCCGACGAGGCGACGAGCATACATGAAACATGTATACATAAACAATGTTAAAACTAAAGCTGGACACTGAGTTGTAACATTTTGATGTAACGTATCGAGTTGCTGTTACTTCTTCTTTATCGTGTGGGCAGTACGGTCTTACGACCCCACACACCCTAATGTCAGAGTTTTTAAACCGCCTCAAGGGCGGACCCTAACATGGTTACCGATGTCAGTGATGTCCAAGATGAACTTAGAAATAGAAAGTAGCCCGGTTGCGAGCCCACGACCTCGTTTTTGTAACTCAAACTAAAGACTGACTTGTAATTGTAAGTTACAAGTGAGTCTGTGTAACATTAGTTTATAATGTATTTTGCCGCGTTTCCCACTCGTCTGTCAGTTTTTTCGCGAATTCCCTTTGAATGTTACATTACAAGTCAGTGCGGGTTGCAGAGTTGTGAGAGCAACCCGCAAGCCCAAATATGCCATTTAAGTAAAAATTAAGCACACTTGAGCCCAGGCTCGAATGATTCATTACAAACACACGCTACAAGTCAGTCTGTGTCGCCGTATTGTAAAAAGATTGCCTCGAATGGTACATTACAAATAAACGGTACAAGTCAGTCTTCAGCTTTAGGCAGTTGTCCCACCGCCGGCGGCGGCTACGCAACAATAACACCAGCCCACCGCTGTCCCACTGCAGGGCGGCGTTTCTAATTTCTAGCCCTAATCGTTTCTCGCTCGTCGTGGCGCGGTGGTGGGACGAGAGCCTTACCAGAATCCAGTACTTGCCAAGATCGACAAATAGGTACACATTAGGGTGAACAGCACTAATCCTCGATCATAAGAACCTAAACCGAAACCTAATTTCTCATACAAAATTGTAACGCGCTCGCAATCTAACGTGAATGAAAAGACTCACACTCGGCACCCAGCCCTAATCCTCGATCACAAGGTTGAGAGCAATGGCCGTCACCCCTAAATTTCAAAATCTCGGTCAGGGGTCTAATCTCCCTCACAAAAATCAATAACCACCTGTTATTGTTTACATTCGTTTTCCCTATATTAGCGCTCGCAGTTTTGGGTTTCTAAATTATTGGGATAGTATTTTTTTCGCGCTTATTTTATTTATGTATCATCTAAGCGGCTGGAAGAATTTCTACAATTAACGTATCATTATCATTAGATTCGTCTTGATATCCCAAGTGCCCTTGGAAGGGTGCACGTACGTGCGCGAAACGCCTAAAAAAAAACAGTCACATTACAAGCGAGTTAAAAACTATAAACAATTAATATGACATGTTTAGTGAAATTGCAAAATATTTTAGAATGATTATATTAGGTACGGTACCTACTTTATCTTATTAGCAAATAGGTCGTTGTGTGATGCTCTGATTGCATATACTATTCCTCATGAATTTGTCTATCATACACAAAAAGATTGTTTCCAATCGACTGGTAGTTCCAGAGATAAGCGCGTATAAACAAACAAAAAAGCCTCTGCAACCTTATCATATTAGTTTAGATTAACCAGCAATTTTCCTTTAATTTTTATTTTTCATTTGTCTACTACTGTGTTATCTGACAAAATTATATGAAAAAAAAACGGTAATTTAAAAAACTAAAAAACCCGACTGCTATTCTTTAAAAAGCCCTAAAACAAGATAAATTGTAGCAGTTGGGACCCATTCTAGAAATGGAGGGTGAGTGAATTGAGAGCACATTATGACATTGCAGATGGTCCCGAATGGGTCCCGACTGCTACAATTTATCTTGTTTTAGGGCTTTTTAAAGAATAGCAGTCGGGTTTTTTAGTTTTTTAAATTACCGTTTTTTATTTTTTATTATTTCAGTGTTTAAAAAAAAAAAAAAAAAAACCTGTGTCACTCTCACGGTAAATACGAATCTAACGACACCTCTCAAGCTAAAATCCATCGAGCAGTTCAGCCTGCAGAGCGAGCCAAACATTTGAATTTGGCGCCAAAAATCCGCCATTTTGTTTTTTTTTTTTTATATATACCCAGTGTCACTCTCAAAGTAAATACGAATCTAACGACACCTCTCAAGCTAAAATCCATCAAGCCGTTCAGCCTGCAGAGCGTGCCAAACAATTATACATACAAACATACATACAAACATACATACATACATACATACAAACGTACCCTCGAAAAACATAACCCTCCTTTTGTCGCAGTCGGGTAAAAATACATGCAGACGAATACTGTACTGCCTCCTTCGCCGCCCTATTTATTATTCTGATAAAAGTTTCCCGACGATGGAAAAATCACCGCTAAATCAAGGTGTTGTCCTTATAGAACGCGACTATGAAACCATCGCAAGTTCGCGAGTCTTTATATTGTACCAATCCGCGATCAAACGTTCTGATGTCGAATAGGTGCCCTCCCCTATTAGAATTCGTGCGTTGCGGTTGCGCGCCTAACATGCAACTGTTGCGCGATGTGACATGTGAATCATGTGAGCATCTGCGCGATGCGACATCGGTAGTACAGCGCCTTAAGATTGCTGATTGCTCAAATATTATTTTATGGAGTGTTGCAGTAATCTGCAACATTCTGAATACGTTTAAAAAAAATAGATAAAATTGATACTTCGCGGGCTACCCCAGCGCATCCCTCTTTTCACGTGGTTGGTCGAAACAAACACGGAGAAGTCACAAACTGACATTTTCGCTCATCATTAATTCATGGCGTCGTTGTCGCCGTCGCCGCGCATGCGTCCCGCGGACGTGCCGGCCGGCGCCGGGCGGCCGTTCCATTGATGTAGGTATTCATGATAACGTTCAGAAGTGCATTGTCGACGCACTCTATTGTAAGAAATTGTTATTTTCTCTCACGATATCGTGTTTTCTTCTATATTGTTCAAGTATTATAAAAAACTGTTTTTATTTCTATTACGAAGTAAGATTAGTCGAAAGGTTCCAACAAAAAGTTTGCATTGTTTTATGGTCTGCCTCCGGAATCAATACGTCATTAAAAAAAAAGGGTAACACGTGACAGGTGACTCAAACAACGCAGGCGCCAAAACATAATGACTTGATCGATTTGAAAACACCCATGACTCGAAAGACGGAGAATAAAACAAATTCAGTGCGTTATTAAGTGGAAAATTGTGTACTTACCAGTCGGTTCGAAATCATCATTGTAAATTACGATGGCGGTAAATATTTACTTACTTCTTGTATAGGATTCAATTTGTAGTTTTGCCTTTAATTTGTATTTTCCCAAATGATGATGGGGTGTACCTGATTGTACTACCAATCCTGCCTTGAACCAAGTGAATATCATAATAATTCGGATAACTTTATTTCAAATAAAACGCGTACTATCATGAAAGCAATATCATGAACTTAAAAGTTCCATTGATATAGCATTTTTCATTAACTAGTTGCTACTATGGGCTGCTCAATCATGATATGTTCAATGGCTGCGCTAATTCTCAAAATTCACTAACTTGCTAGTGGATACAGTGAATTGAAATGTTGTATAACATTATCTTAACTTATTAACTAACATAAATATAGAAGAACAAGTATAGCATATAAAAAAAGAATTAAAGCTAGCCGCTTGTTCTATTAATAACTTTGGGGATCTACTGGGGATAGACAGCAGACATAGTGTAAAAGGGCAAATCCAATAATTGAATACCCTTTTAAATTGTGAATCTTCTATTTGTCAATAGAAGCCATCTGATAACACCAAAGAAAAATGCCGGAACTTCTTGGCAAATCTTCTGGATTTATCGAGCAAGGAGCCACCTTCGGTAGAGAGGAACGTGCGCAACCTGATCCAGGAGCTGATAGATGCGCTGGTGGAGCCTGAGGAGTTTTGTGACAGATTGGAACGGCTTCTCAACGCAAGCCCACAACCATGTCTCATCGGCTTTTTGAAGGTTGGTCAACATTCTCATTACTAATCAATGGAAAACTGTTTGTTTCTCTTGTGATAAATGGCAGCAAGTTTTCTTGGGACCTGGCTTGTGTCGACTGCACTAGCTACCCACAGAAGTGAAGACATTAGTTGTGGCCCTATGGTTGCAAACTGGTTTTCTACAGAACAAGTTTTATCATCCAAATATAGGCGTAGTACCATTGCCGTTACGTAATGGTGGAATATAACCAGTATTGGGTCCTGAGAAATGGATTATTACGAAATAGCTATTTACACAATCGTGAAAAGAGAGAGAATAAGTTCACCTTCACCTGAAAGAAAAAACAATAATTTTCAGAAAGTATGCGTGATAGAAAACCACCAATTTGCACCTGCCATGATATCTCTTCACCACCTTTGGTTGACTGGTAGAGAATGCCTAAGGCATTAAGTCCGCCTTTGTACTTTTGTTGCATAAAGTTTAAATAAATAAATAGAAAGAAATTAAAGATGGTATGGAAACAATGGGTGTAGTAGTCTTAGTGTAGTAATATTATTATAATAGGAGAGAGTGGGTACCTATACTAGAATGAAAACTACACCTATATTTCAGTTATATTTAAGAACACAACATAATAAATCAAGTCTGGGTATTGCTGCTACTATTTTAAAATGCAATGGTTTTTTTTTCACAATAGAAAAGCTTGCCCCTGCTGCGACAGTCGCTGGTGACAAAGGAGTTGGTCATCGAGGGCATCAACCCTCCCGCGCCTCACATCGCGTTCTCAACCATCCCAGCACCAACAGTCCAGCCTGTCATTGCTCCCTGCACCAGCGTCTCAATGGTAAGTTACATACTATCTTTTTTATCTAGAAAGTACCGATGTAGTCCAAGTTTAACAAACAAATATGGGAATAATGGGAGTCGTCTTGTTTCGGTTTTGAAATATAAACAGCCTCTCAAACTGAACTGTAATAAATGCTTTTAGGTTTAAGTGTAGCAACACACTTGCAATGCTTTTTGAATTACCAGCAAGATTATTAAGCCTATAATTACAGGAAGTGTAAAAATCGATTGGACACAGTAAGGTAACCACGCCTTTTCATCTTGTATAGTTACAAGGCGTAATAAACACTGCTAACCAATGATTCTAAGCCTTTATGTTACTTGACACTTTATTTGAACCCTGAAAAATTAATTAATTTTTAATTACCTGTAAAATTAGATTTTGAAATTTATGTTGCTATGTAATCAATAAAAAGTTAGTAAATTGAGTTAGCAAATAAGTGACGTCACAAATTGCTATTACCATACAAAATCTATGGGGTAGCCGCGTTTTGAAAGCTTATAAAAAGTATCAAAATTTTCGACAAGGCGCTTCTTAGCAACAGACGACGTAATTCCGGCTAATGTGTCGCTACACTTAAGTATGGAGAAGCTTAAAGCGCTTATATTTGCTACGCAATCGATAGAGTACCTATCTCGTTGGTAGGTCACTGTAAAAATAGATGGCCCTAGTGCTAGGTCGATCGAATGTTCCCGATCACACTCGCCCTACCACGCCCATGGGCGTGGCAACTGCCCTACTTCGGAGGTAGGGCACTACCTATTGTGTAGTGTAATGCAGTTTATTGTGAATTGTGATGTAATATAAGGATGATGGTGAGATTAGACAGTAATCTTCTTTTCTTTTAAACCGAATTACATAAAAGGATTATTCATTGGTTTTGCATATGGGGCCATTCATTTTTTACGTAAGACGATTTAGGGGATTGGAAGGCAGTCCATCATGTCTTATTTTTTCTTACAAGGTAGTGGGAGGAAATCTTGATAGTTCTTACGTAAGATCACAAAAATGCTCAAAGTGAAAGATTTCTCATACCAAAAAAATAAAAATTACTACTCCCTATGTAAGTACCTGCAAATAAACATTCTTAAAATTTAGAAAAATAAGAAGTACTTTAATTTTTTCCCTTACATTCTTACGTAATAAATATTAAACAAGGGCGGGCGTACGGAGGGCAGCCTATTCTTATTTTTTCTTTTATAAGGGAGGAGGGGAACAACAACAAGCATAAATACTCTACCGTAATAAAAGAATGGCTTCCATTTTGTACGCACTAGATTACTTATACATCTGAATTTAATTATGACTAACATTTCTTTTCAGTGTACTATTTATTTTTATTATTTTAACTTTCTTTTTTTATATTTTACTTTAATAATATCCAAATAGAGGATCTCTGTATCCCAAACTAAGTATTAACATGTATCTTGGGATCTTCACTTTTTATATTACTAATAAATTTACCTGCACCAGTGTGTACCTAATGAATTCTTTACACAGTATTTATTTATTGTATTAATGTCTGTTCAATTTTAATAATTAATTAACTTAATATACATAATGATGATATCATATAATGTATACCCGAAGGAGGGTGCTAAGGGGAATAGCCACAATATACACCCACATATCGCTAGCTATGTGCAAGTCTTGTTGCCATTAATCAGGCACTAATGTAAATAAAATTAATTTACTCCATCCCCGTGCAATTTCAAAACCACTCATACAGAAGTCGATTTGTGAATATAGCTATATCAGCACCTACACTACACTTTCAATTGACTCAAGCACATTCTAAATCGAGTTGTAAATAATCAGGACAATCTTAAAACTTTGCTGTTTGTTTCAACATCTTTTAAGAGCATTTTCACCGGCTAGTATCTTATACAAACTTAAAAAGTTAAAAAACGTGGATATTAATAATTGAACATGGTAAATTAAAATTGACGTATACACAAGCCACTTAAATCAAAAGTACTAGAAGAGAACATTATTGGTTATATGTATCAAGTTTATTTTAAATTGGTTCATTTATTTCCAAGGTCTTGATTGAATGTATGAGTGAGGTGTAATCAACTCCATTCTAACGGCACTAAGGATAGATTTCTAATAATAAAATGATCAGTGTACTCATCAGTATCTTTGATATAAAATGGGTACCTAATACCCTTAATGGACCAACTCAGCGCAGACTAGGTGTTTTGTTTTTGTGCTTTTTTGTTCGTTTTTTATTTTTTGTTTCATTTTTTATGTTTCGTAAATTTTTTCGTTTATTGAACAACCCGCATGTGACTGTTACTAGTCACGACTGTCTCTCATGTGATTATACATGAGGAACACACCCGCACTTGTGTTCAGGTGGCTCGACACAAGATAAACGTTGCACTTTTAATGCTTTTAGTCTTTCTCAGTCAACAGACGTCGGTAACAGCACCAGAACAGTTGTTATTATTGTCCTGTGTGAGTGTAACTAATGGGTTATTTGGGTGGTGTTGGGTCAGCGCGACGAGGATAGCTCGAGCCCCACTCTGACGCCTCTCCTGCCGCCGGCGTTACCTCTCGCACTGTCGACCACCACCTACGTCAGCTCCGACTCAAATTCGCTTATCGATGTAGCTGAGCCGTCCACCTCTACCGCTACCTCTGCCTCGCCTCAGGTTTGTTCGCCTCAACACAAGGGCTGCCATCTGCCACCGAATAAAGTATTCGGCATACTTAATTGGCAATAACTGTATACTTATCAGTCGCAAAATTATCTCTTTTATTCCAAAGGTACCTTGAGTAATGAGCAGCAGTATTATCTTCATATGCAGCATGGTTTAGAAGCTTTTATAAGTGTACTCCCGTCGCACGGTGGACTCGTGTAGACACTAAGATGGCAACCCTCAGTAGTATGTGTCCCATGCTTCGTGTCTTCGTACCAATAGTGCGCTACATCCATTCCGTTTCATTGTCCGTCGTTCCCAGCTTATCCTTTGATGGAACATTTGTCTAGTTCAGATGTATGTGTATTCATTTATTAAGTATAATTATGGAGAGATCAAACGCCAGACCATTTGGGGGAATACTTAAAAATCAGAAAGGTCATTCATTTGAACATCAACATTACATACATTACATTACATTACTGTTTTACTAAAAATAATGGTAAAATTATGCCTCCTTGTCGCACGTGAAAAGTTGTATGTAATTGTATAGTGGGTACCGTTACTCTGGTCCGTTGTTCTCTGTGGCAATTCAACTTCAGCCATCGATTAGTGGTTTGTGTCACCACAGTCTCGGCAAGGAACTTCGCCGAAACCAAACAGGATTATAGGTACTATAAATTTCAAGAGTACCTAGTAAGTAGCAAAAGTCAATGTCTGCTAATCGTATTAGAGAACAAAATGAGACCAACATTTCGTATGGCAATATGTAGAAACGTTTTCCGTACTAAAGGGACACCACAACTTGTGCGATTTTCAAAATCCTCTAAGGGCTTCGCTACAAGCTGTATGTAGTTTCTGTCGAACATGAGAATAAGGTACTAATACTATGTAGTATAGCCATTTCTTCGTTATTATCGCTTTGCACTCGCAATAAAACACTATCAAAGTGGGTCACTCACATAAAATATATTTTATGTATTTCTATGTACTACCAGGCCTCCGTCACTCTATGTACTTGCGCGCTATAATTGCCTACCGCCCGGCCGAGCGGTCTCGGGCCGTTTGCGAACCAAATTCAGTGCGGTTTTCGCAAGCGCACGCACGCACGTTGTTCAATTTTAATAGTTTCATTCGTTACCTACGATGCCGTCTGGTGCCTTATGTGCTGTAGATGGGTGCAAATCAAGTAAAAGAAGGAATAATTATGTTTTATCTAGATGTATTGCACAGTCAGCACCAATTTATAAAAAAAAATATTTTATAAACATTTACGATACAATTTTAAACTGCCACATATAAGTCAGAACATATTCACAGTTCTCAATAACATAGACACAAAAAGTTATGTTAATTTAATTTTATCGAAGAGGCAGCCCTTCGATTGTTGTAAGATCGCGCGGTGCGAAGCGATCACAACTGTACGCTTGAGCATTTAGGCACATTTTAGTTTGCAGTGGTTGCTGACGCGAGTTGACGCGACGGAGTAGGCTATTATAGCAGTAGGTATTGGAAATTTTCTACTGAGTGAAGTATCTGTACTTATTTAATCTGTGGTACTACTCGTATTACCTAATCAATGCATGAATCTAAAATATTCCTCTTTGCATGGAAGTTTCAAGAAACTATGACACGAGATAATAATTACTTTGATTGCAAGTAAGTTAGAAATTGAGCAGTCTTCGGAATGATAACATATACAACCAAACTAACATTGGGTAAACTTTCAAATAATTGAAGAGTTTGATCAGGAAACGCGCAAAGCCTTTTCTTATTTTGCCCAGAAGCTAACATGAGGTGACTGTTCAGTGGAAACAGCTATGTCTGAACTGTGGAGTTCACATTTCTGAGGCTATTTACCACATAGTCTCTTTTACTCTGTAACCACACGAAGGCGAAGCTCACGAGTCACAACTCGTGAAGACTCCTGTCCATGTAACAATGTTCTCGTGTCGATTTGTTCCTTGATGTATGTAAATATATTTTTGTTCAATATTAATCCTAACCAAGCACTGCCCTACTTTTACATGTCTCTAGTCAGTTCCGAGGTAGATCTCGTTGTATCGCCTGTTTGGATACGAACACGCGCAATTTAACTAATCGATTCAACTGTAGACTCGATTTTTAATTATATGGGAAAATACATAAGTAGTTTAGTGTGCGTATCTAAACAGTTCGTTTGAAAGTTTGTACGTTTGTGTAATCACTTGCGCTTGTACTAGAAGCCGGCCCAGAAGCCCGGCGGTACGATAGCCGTGCTGCAGAACATTCCCCTGCACACGAAGATCAACGTCAACAAGATGGGCAAGGCGATGACAGTGAACAGCAAGGCCAACTTCCCGCGCGCCTCCGCCGCCTCCACCTCCTCCCTCTCCACCGTCCTCACCCCCGGCAAGTCCCTCCTCAAGGACAAAGAGAAGAAGTCCTCGGGACAGTTCAGCCAACCGTTCGTTGACGACAAGATGGCTGGCGACGATGATATCAACGACGTGGCTGCAATGGGTGGGGTCAACTTGGCCGAAGAGTCGCAGAGGATTCTAGGATCCACTGAAATGATTGGGACGCAGATCAGGTAAAGACTGAATTGATCTCAGATCATAAAATTAGTAATTATATAAGCCTATTATTGTCCCACTTCAGTGAAAAGGCCTCTTCTCATGTAGAGACTTGACTATTGATTGACCAAGCTTGCTCAAGCCGGATTGGCTATTACAAACTTATATTAAGTCTAGATTTTTTTTACGATGTTCTCTTTCATCGTGGTCAGTGATATCGAACATAAAATTAATATAGGTGGGTAATGTTTGGTTTGTCTGTGGTGTGACAGTACAAATAGTTCCAAGCATTCTCAGTTTTTCTAATACCAGTTTGTATGCAGGTCTTGCAAGGAGGAATACCTGATACCGACGAATATTATGCTGGCGCGCCTGAAGACAATAACAGCTAGGCACAATCTGGAGGAGCCCACTCCTGAACTTGCTAACATTCTCAGCCACGGTTTGCATGAACGGCTGAAGACCCTTGTGGAGAAACTTGCTATCATTGCGCAACACCGCATTGATATGAGCATTAAGGTAAATAAATATTATAACGGGTGGAAAATAACACTTAAGAAAGCCAAACATAACATCTTTCAAATCTCTTTTTTTTTTGTTCTGCACCATACTTGAATCTTCTATTCAGGGTGATATTGAAGATGAAAGTTCCAACGATTTTATACATGAATATAACAAAAACAAGTTTTAAATGCAATTAATAAAGTTTAAAGACCCACGATCCATAAGGGCTTTTTGGAGGAGCGATTATTGGGCCGTTCAATAGATATATAGTTTTGCTGATCCGACGTTATGTCGGACGTGTGCGATGGTATAATAGAATTCATAATTATGTTCCATTTTCTCCGACAAACACAAAACTGGTGACCGATTGCCTGACAGCCTAAGCGAAATGTTTTGCTAACGTATTAGGTTTATGACATCTGCGGGTTGTTCGAAAGAGATACCGCGCCCCCGGAACGCAAAGGGCACATGAAGGAACATAGACGGGTTTTAGTCAGTAAAAGTCTGACACCCCCTCCCGCCCCGCCCAGGGCGGGGGAAGTTATTTGATGATTTCCCGTCTATAAAAAAAAAAAAAAAAAAAATGTTTATGACATACTACCAAAAGCAGTTGTCATACCAATAATAAATGGTGTCCAGCCGTCAAATTTGCTACTTAGTTTGATGAGCGGTATGTGTAGTTAACAGTGTGTTTACACACCGTATTTTACTAATAAACATCTGACTGGAAGTTATATGCTTACGCGTACGAAGCTGTGCAGCCCTACGAAATCCTAACTAATATTATAAATGCGAATGTGCTAAATCGATCATCCTAAATTTTGCATATACGTTGTCAAGTGTACGAAACTAAAATATAGGGTTAGGGTCATACCGAAAAAATTGCTGTTACCGAGGCAAACATCAACAACTTTCTTATGATAATAGATGGCGCCACATGTCTAGAATCATGACCGAATTTTAAATAAAACCGGCTTTTACGCGGACGCAGGCGCGGGCAAAAGCAAGTAAATCATATGTGTTTTGCCTTATTTTTGACATACAACCTTGTTCGCGATTAACGGAAAGATACTAAAATAACACTAAATCAAGGGCCCGGATTGTTTTGATAATACAAACTAAGAAGCAATATTAAATTATAGAAACGGTACTTCTGGCGCAGTGGCTGAGCGATTTGCTTCCACGTTGCGTGTCGCGGGTTCAATTCCCGCACTTAAAAATATTTGTATGGCCTACAGATAGTTGTTCCGATCAAAAGCATATCTTATGAATATTTTTGAAAGCACTCAAACGTCGAGAAGGAAATCTTATAAAAAATAAATATTTGACACACACAAATCATGTGTACACAAGTAGTACATTCAAGTGTATGTAGTCAATGATCTTTCGCTTTTATATTATACTATAAGATTCTGCAAAAGCCACGGCTACTTTTAAAAGATAACCCCCTCCTGAACTTGGCACACTTGCCTTTACAGCGATCAATATCTGGTCAAGTTTATTTTGTTAAGTTTGCGCTACTAACACATAGTTGTAAATATTACTAACCTTTTGTATTTTGTCTCTAGAACTTTTTTTTTCATAATTAACCAAATTGTAAGATTGCCGTAATCATTCAAATACGACGCTTTAAAAAGCTCATTAACTAAAAACCAACATTTTACTGCATCTAGAATTCAAAATAATATTCTTGTTAAAAGGATTGATTTATTCTAGTATCATATTTGCGCCTTATGTCCTAAAAGCGAATGGATATATATTATTCTCATTTACAATACATTGTTTATTTATTTATTTATTTATTTATTTAGGATCTCCAACAAAAGATATACACAAATCATGACATAAAAACAATATAACAAGAGTATTATGTAGGTGCACTCCTTAACTTAAAAAAAAAAAAAAAAAAATAAATAAATAAATATTGTGTTAAATATTTATATAAAAAATATTAACATATAGTACACAATTGAATTTTATCGTATCTTAACCGTGAGCTAGTCACCTCACTGCGCTGCTTTTCTTGAACGCAATACACAAATCATTGTATGTATTGTCCACAGACCGACCCTCGCTATGAAGTCACTCAAGACGTGAAAGGCCAGCTTAAATTCCTGGAGGAACTAGACCGCGTTGACAAGAAGCGCCGCGAGGATTCAGAGAGGGAGATGCTGCTGCGAGCTGCCAAGTCCAGGTCCAAGAACGAGGACCCGGAGCAAGCCAAACTGAAGGCCAAGGCCAAGGAGATGCAGCGAGCTGAGCTGGAGGAGCTGCGGCAGCGTGAGGCCAACTTGACGGCGCTGCAGGCCATCGGGCCTCGCAAGAAGCCCCGGTTCGACATGCCCGGCGGCTCCGGAGACAACTTCTCAGCCCCCTCCACTAGCACTTCTTCGGGAACTGTACGTAGATTTTGTTAAACAGTTTTGCAACTAGTATTGTTGGTCAAATCTTGGTGATTAAGTTTGAAATTTTAGGACGAAATTCTTGACTGTGCAAAATTAACATTATAAATCCTAGCTCCAAATTAATCTTGTTAATAATATATCTGTTAAATCGACTAATAGTCTGCGCATTGAGTTCCCGCTCCGTACCGGTATGCACAAGTAGTATCATAATGTAAGCATGTATGTTCCAGGCTAGCCGCGGGCAGATGGCGCTGCGGACGCGTCTGAAGCGCGTCAACTTGCGCGACATGATCTACTTGATGGAGCAGGATCCCTACTACCGCCGCTCCCAGACGCTGTACAAACTGTACCTCAAGTAAAGGGACCCAAATACCACGACGATTCCTCAAAGTTGACCGTTTAGCCATGCAATTTGATTTTCACCTGAAATTAAGTTTATAGTAGACGGATTTTCATGGATTTCCTTTTTGTTGAGTTCCTAAAAGGGAGGACTAGATCAAGAACCAACTGGTTCATTTTAAAGCGTAATAGTACATTTGCAACCAATAACTTAATTAATATTATAGTGTTCCATTGTATTCGAGAACGGTTTTAAAAACCGAAATTTCTTCAATAATCTTAACCTGACTTAGTCCAACTCGCATTATCTAAATAACATCTCATGGGAAAATGGTTGTTTGTTCATAACAGCTTGTCTGTCAACAAAATCCCATCTAAAGGTTGTCTGGGGTACATATCCATACCGGACCAACCATTTTCTTGAAATTGTCCTCCCGTCTAATAATTTTTTGTTAAATAACTATTTAGTCGTCAAATTCTCTTTACATTCAACACTTTTAAACCAAAAAACGGTACATCTACGATTCTTCATTTTGATCTCGGCACTGAATATAATAGATTGCCGTGTTGTATTCACCATGCTGCACTATTCTTCGTAATTATATTAGCATGTTAATTTTATATACACCTTTTATTAATATAGTACTGTGGATTATCTTGATCATTAACTTAACTTGTAGAATGTCAGATCTTATAAAGAAATATTCGTGCAAATTTTGAACAGAATCTGAATAGATTGTGGAATAAATATTACTGAATAGCAACTTTATTTCACCAAAAAGATTTATCTCATAATTGTTGTTGTCTGTTTGTCTGTATGTTACATACAGACAAATAATGAGATGTATCTTTTGAAAAAGTATTAATCAACTCGACAATTTCTCTCTAATAATAAACTGTGATAAGTCCTTCTGGTGTTAACTGGGTGGACAAAACACTAAGTTCAGTTGATGAACAACAGAAACCACAGTTATTTGGTTATTTAAATATTCTCTAGTTAATTGTATTATTAGTATAATAGTTTAGTTGTAGTATATCAGCATGTGGACTGGTTAAACTAGGGACATATTGAGGGTTGGTTGAGTATTTATATTTCATTTTCATTTTGAACAAACTTAATACCTAAATTATTAAAAATAGAAGACATTTTCTGTTGACACTTGCAGTTTTGCCTGTACAATCATCATCAATGATTACCGTTGTTATACTGTCACTAGTTACGTATTTCAGAGTATGTTCCTATGTTAACCAGTCAGGCTGTATACGAAGATATTAACTAATTTATTGTAAGTTACAAAATGTAATTTTATTTTGACAATAAACAACTCTGTTTTGTTTCTAAAATAAACCAATTAGTCTTCAAATCGCGAGCAATTATGTTACGTTTAGTTAAAAAGAGCAGCTGTAATTATTTCAGATTTGATTCGTCTGAAAAATTACTCATAACCCTTTGGTCAGTCAAACGTTTTTAATTAAGTAGTGTTACCAATCTATGTTATTGTACGTTGAGATAATGCTTAACCTTTCTATGCTCGCGCTTTGGTCTGTCAGACCGAGTGAACAATATTCACTATTGTTATCTGGCGGGAGTATCGGAAAGTTGAGGGACCGCGCGCGCTACGCCGCTTCTGGTCGTTGTCAATAACTTGGCCGCATACCTTCGTCAAGAAGTAAGTTTAGCCGCTACTGGTCCAGCGCCGGTCATGTGGCGTTTCTGCGACCAGAGATTGCGGCCGCGTACTGCACGAGGTCCCTAAATGATTGAAAATCTAGGTTTATAAGCTATTAAGTGTACACATTCCCTTAGAACGAAAATTGTTAATGATTTTTTTTTTCATTGTGATTATGGTTGATGTTCATCACAGTTGGCATATTTAGCACATATTTAGTTTGAGGAATATGAAATATTGATGTTTATTAGGAATAAGAATTTAATCATTGATTATGATAATTATAATAAAGTAATCGTCTATTTCATAAACATACAGTTAGTCTCAAATATATCTTATTATTAGGTAATATTCACTTCAATTTTAAGAGTATAATTACTATTACTTGGATATGTCAGACATGTATGCAAGTAAAACATCAGCTAGTAGGTAAACTAAAAATAAGCTTATATGAATTATAGTAATGCACATTAACATTGTAAGTGCTTGTATGTGTTTGGGGCTTATTAATGTGTTCGCAACCGGTGTTTTGAACGAAATTTTTGTAACAAATGGTCAAGTACGTGTCTGTCAGCTACTTGACTCCACCAATCAATTGACATACTTTTATGAGCTATCAATACGCGAATTCACCAAAGATTTTAATGCCAATTGTAAACTGTAACATCACATTTTTGCCAACTCAATGGGTTAACTCTTTATTGACTTCAAAGCAATTGAAAATCTAATTTTACTGTTATTTTAATTGTTAGATTTTCAGGGCTTAGAATGATTGGTTGATGGTGGCAAGTACCCAATTGCCACAATAATTGAAATTATCGTTATTGGTTGATAATTCAGTCATCTATCACAACAGCTCTTGCCACTATTAAATAGATCTAACCATCTGTTAGAACATTTATACATTTACGTTACACTTTTTCCGTATTCTCAACTGCAATGATTAATAATCAAAATACATATATTAAACATACGATGATAGTGGTAATGATATACATATATGTATTTATATGACGAGCCTGTGTAAGGGCGTAGAGCGCAACTATATTAGCGCCGCACTAAAGTTAGTCTCATTTGATGTTAGTTATATTCTTCAATGTTATTATATTTACATTATTAGTAGTAATTATGTTGAATTATGTTAAAATAATTATATTTATTTACATTATTAGTAATATGTTGAATTATGTTATAATAATTTTAATTATATTTATTTACACAGCTTTAAATGTAGCTACAGATAATGAAACCGTTTATTGATTATTCTAATATTCATAGAGATCCTGTATTATTTTGATTGGTGCTTTTGTTATTATCTCACATTCGAGGCCACAGAGCAAATAAACCGAGATTGTGTATTCAGCTGTGTCTGTGTACCAGGGAACTGTCCCCTGAAACTGACAGGAGGAGTACACTATAACAATATCTCTGCATATTTACTCTGTGGTAACGATTATATCTACAAAATAAACTCTTTGTGGTTTTTAGAATTTTGTCAGTTAAATTTATACGTACAGCAATCGTCTAAATTGAAAGCGCCCTTATAGCGGGACAGCACAACCCCCTATTATTTATTTAGTTACGAAAAATTCGTCAAACCATTTATTTATTAAAATTTATTAGTACTAATTAAATATTTGTGAATTTAGTTAATCAATATCTTTGTTTACCTATAATCGAATAAATGTTTTAATTCATGATTGTGTTTTTTATTTCGTATATTGATTCCTTGTCGATACCCTGGTTTTCTGTACCTACACAAACAAAACTCTAAAAAGTAAAAAAAAACATCAGAGTAGCTCAGTGGTACCAGCATACGTTTCAAATGTTAGGTCACATTATGTCTGATAGTAAAGTACCTAAATACTCGTTAGGGCCGGCGCTCACTGCCGGCATGGCATGGCAAAGGATTTTATTATTTTGAATCTTATTTCAATGAATTTCGAGTTCATGTTACTTTATTTGATACCACGATGCCGCGGGATGCTGTGGCATGAAGCGACGCGCCCCTGCATGCCGCGGGATGCTGCGGCATGACGAGTCCTGCCGTTTCATTCCACGGGTTGCCGCGGCACGCCATTGCATCTCGCGAAACGCATGGGTCACTTTGTGTCGAGTAATTATGATTGCTAAGCTAGTTGAAATAAGGTTGTAACTTGTGCAGCGGTCATTTCGGCTAAGGGGCGAAGTCGAAGGCTTTCAGCTGAACGCCGCGGGATGCCGCAGCACAATCTGCCGTGCCATGCCGGCAGTGAGCGCCGGCCATAAGGGCGGGTTGTTTCAACTATACTTAACTGACTGGTAATAGTAAAAAATGGCGCTAACTATCGTTAAACCAAAAAATGGGTTGTTTCACAAAGTGGTGGCCCACCCACCAGTTAAGGTTAAACTTACGTATTTTGGTTGTCAAACCCAAACCTATGTCAAATATAAAAACATGATGGACTCTCTTTTGTATTCGTCTTTATTTGATGATACATGTCTTTATTTGTCTGATGATGATACAAACAGTGTTTAAAACACGTTACTTTGGTGTAAACGTATTCTTTATGCAGATTTTTTAGTTTTACTTTACATTAAAATCTAAGGCTAAGCGCCCAGTACGATAAAAAATCGTTGCGAAAGAACATCGTAAGTCTGTGAACAACAGAAATACACTACGCACAAATATGGTTACATACAAATGACCGAACTACAAAATACATCGTTGGTGATTCAAAATAACAGATGCGAAATCTTACATAATTATATTTTGTACCCTATGAACCCGTTTAGTTATCTTCTTCTTTTTCGAAATCGTAGTATTATAATGGCTATTTTCTTTCGTGATAGCACGACTGCAACTGTATTCGGCACCCAGTATTTTGAACGACAATAAATCGTAGTGCTCGTAGCAATTATAGTCGTTTGCAGTTTTACATCGCAATTTAAAAAATAGCAACGAATAAATTTCCTAGTGCGTGCTTAGCCTTACAATGAAAAAATTGCGTGTCAGTTGTCATTTCCATAGTTACCGATAACAAATCAAAATTTTGACGTGAACCTGAACATTGAAATGTTATCATAACAGAAAAATGTCCCTACCATTTTTATTGGGGAAAAAATAAATCAGGCATCAAGGCCCGTCTTCTTCTTAGCGTTTCGATGACAACTATATTATAATAATAAATAAATAAATAAATAAATAAATAATTTATACTATTATTATAAATTATATTGATGCGGCCCAGAATTTGGCCACTTTGACTGCGTTGTCGGTGGCAGCCATTAAATCTTCCTGCGTGCAGCTGTTAGGGCATGCAGGGCACGATGTAAGATGGGCCATCGTATGTGCTGTACCGCACAGACAGCTCAAGTCGCTAGGTACCATCACTGAATCCCCACCTGAACATATTGTCTTTGTTTCGACCGTATAAAATACATATTTCAGTACATACAATAATATAAAATACTATACATAAACAAAACAAATATTTAATCACTACTTCACACGTCAAGTCGGCGACGTGCGTCGCGCCCATCGCCCGTTGTATTTAACCGACGTTAAATATCTCCGTCACAGTAACTTTAAGGGCCTGCCCCCACGACCGAGAATCGGCGGCCGATTTTTTCTCGGCGAGAATGGAACATTATTATGGATTCTAGTTCATCAACGCAAATGGCCGAGAAAAAAACGATCCAAAAATAAAATCTGCGCACCCTGGCCGCCGATTATCGGTGAAAAATGGAATGTTGGCAAATGTACGCACACTACTCACCGATAATGTTATTGCTAAAGTCAAAAGTCTAAAGTCAAAAGCAGTTATTGCGAACTAAGTGTTATGTTAAGCTAGTACCATAAGTACCAGAATTGTTATAACTTTGAAGCATTTAAATAATAATTATTGTTATTCTCATTTATTTATTTATAATCATGGTATATAAAGGTATTCTAAATTGATCGTCTGTGATTTAAGTAAGTAAATGGGTGAATATCCCAGGCGCCAATTTTACGTGTCCACGTTGAGAATCATGGTGTAAAATGATGGGATGTTTCTTATATTTTTTTATAGTGAACTACTTAACTTATTCCAATTAGGGCCACATTTTTTTTTTAAATAGGCTTACCTATGGAAGCTAGGAAAAATAAATAACTTTAAAATTCAAGTTTGGTGGCTTGTCCTAGCTCCATTTTTTGATATAAATGTATTTACCAAAGTAACAATTTAAAGTGAAGTCAAAAACAAATCATTTCATTGGTATATGCATAAGACACACTATCTAAAAACAACTAAACCATATTATAAAATTGATTTTAAAAGCACAGGATACTCGATTCAAGTTTGTCCTAGCAAAAGTCATAATTTTGGTAGCACTTTTTCAATTTACTTTAGCATGAAGATTTGTGCGTGTGCGATCAATCGCGTTTTATATTCTGTATTTCTCAGTCGTGCGCTTGTAGTTGCACGTAATAGGTGTGTGCTTAGTGCTGTGATTTCTCGCCAATAACGTAAGTAACATCTTGGGTCGAACAGGGGACAAGAATTTTTCAATTTTGGTGGATCGATTTGCTGGTGATTTTTAAGTGTTTTAACAGTAAGCTACGTATTGTAAGGTAGTGATTTGGGTAACTTATTTATCAGTGATATTTATTCTATTGTATCTTAATAACTGTATTTTTTAAGATTTTTTTTATGCCTGGTTTCAATTTTGGTGGCTCAATTTTGGTGGCTTTGGTGGCGATTTTCGCCACCAAAATTGAAAATAAGCCACCAAATTTTAAGTATGTACTGTTTATATATTATTTTTACATATAAAGACAGTTTTTCACTACACATTGTTTATTTATATGTATGTATCCAAGTATACGTTACTATTGTATTTGTTTCTCCTCTGTTTGTTCTATTTATTAAATTGCACATGCCATGTTAATTTTCTGCACTACTCTAAGGTCGACTGGCAGAAAATGCCTAAGGGATTAATTCCGCTTTTGTATAGTGCTATGTCGGTACCTAAGTTTTATTTATTTATTTTCCTTACTTTTTAGAATGCCAAATCAGACTATAGAAGAGAGGCTGCTTAAAAAAAGAATAGCAGAAAGAAAAAGAAGAGAAAGAATAAATAGCAATCCTGTTTTACATAACTTTATATAATTAATGAGTAATTATATGTACAATTATAAATACTTATTTAAGGATTAATTATTTTTATTATACATGTTTTTTTTTGTAATAAAGACGAGACAAGGTTTATGTTTAAAAACTATAATATCCTTTCTTGGATTTAATGACTGATTGTTATGTGATTTTTAACCGACTTCAAAAAAAAAGGTGGTTATCAATTCGACCCGTATGTATGTAATATTGCCAGAATTGCCCAGTTTTCGTATATGTTAGTCTATATCAGCGTCTGAACAAATGAGCCAAATTTCAACAGTGTATGTATGTATGTATGTTTTTATGTTTGTTCGCGCATATCTCCGTAACTACAAGTCCGATTTAAGTAATTCTTTTTTTGTTGTACTAGGTATTGTTCAACTTTTTATCCAAATCCATGAAGGAACTGTCATGTCATGTAAATTAACATGACACCGCTAAAAAAAAGTCATAAGAAAGCAGAATACGCGATTTCGTTTACTGAGATGAGAAATTTTCAAATATTACTGTAAGTATACATCCGTGTAACTCTTTCGAGTGTACAGGCGCGATGTTATGTTGTGTAATTGCGTAAACAAAGCATATTTATGCGATAGCAGCAATCGCGGTTGATTTGCTGTAATTTTTTGAAGAGTTCCGTTGTCTGTCTCCGGAATCCATCATCAGATCTATATTAAATTTAAATGGGACCATTTGGGAAGTTTACCCTGTCCAACAAAAAAAAATTATCAAAATCGGTTCATAAACGACGAAGTTATCCGCGAACAAACATAATATAATAAAAAGTGCCTATCTCAAAAACTACTGAATCCATTTTGATGAAACTTGCAGTATTCCCTAAGTTGAACAATACCTAGTACAACAAAAAAAGAATTACTTAAATCGGACTTTTAGTTACGGAGATATGCGTGAACAAACATAAAAACATACATACATACACAGTTGAAATTTGGCACATTTGTTCAGACGCTGATATAGACTAACATATACGAAAACTGGGCAATTCTGGCAATATTACATACATACGGGTCGAATTGATAACCTTCTTTTTTTTGAAGTCGGTTAAAAATAAAAAGATTTTTTTATGTCTACCCTCATAATTATCATTACGAGTTCATCAGATAAATAATAATAAATATTATTATAACAAGACTGAGTTTTATTAACTGATGGAGTTTTTTGGTCATTCCCGAGTATTTCAGACATTGAGCTTTATTCGTGAGATTTAAGTTTGTGACAAAAACTGATTTTCAATGTATTGTTTTAAGCACTTTCAATTTTGGTGGACAAATATCAATTTTGGTGGACAACTTTCAATTATGGTGGACAATTTTCAATTTTGGTGGCTACACTAGTCTTTGAACTCAAATATCTCAAAAAGTTACCGGGATATTCTCAGACCTCATGGAGATTCCTAAAGCTTGAACCTTCTATTTGTGTACCAGGTCAATAGATTTCACAAAAAGTAAAGAAAAAATTTCGCCACCAAAATTGACAAAAATATGCACTTGTTGATATTCACCCAAATAATATTGTGTTGATTTACGCAGGGCTTTAATTAAATACGGGTAAAATTTTATAAAATGACCTTTGTTTGACAGAGTTACCGTTTATATTAAAATAACGTTTGGATTAAAAAAATATATAATCAAACGAATTTTATAAACTCCTAAGAATGAAAATAACATTAGTTTTGAATGACTAAGCTTGCTAAATATGTAATGACTTAAATTCAGGGCTTGTTAACGTTATCAAATCAAAAAATAATAACGGTTACGTAACGTTAATTTCAATGTGTTATCTTAAATAAATACCGTTATTAGATAACATTACCAGTAACATAACGTTAATTAATTTTAACGTAAAATATGAATTTATTCTTATTTTTACCGTTATTTTAGCTAAGTTGCCGTTCTGTAGGTTTAGGTATATCAATTGTCACTGATTAACTATATTGGTCTTGTGGTCGCAAAGCGCGACTGATCAGCGTGAAGTCGTGGGTTCGATTACCAGGTCTACTTATTAGTAGACCAGCTCCAACGTTGAACTATGTAAAACTAACCGTGTATGTTATTACATACACGGTTAGTTTTACATAGTTCAACGTTTGAGCTGAAACACAGGAACTCTAGTCGAGTAATAGTTATTATAGCGTTGTATTTTTTTTAAGACGTCTCAAAGATGTTGGCAATTTGTCATTTTTTTTGTAATTCGAATTAAATGTTAGTATTGCTTCTGTCTGACCGATCGGATTTTATAAAGGCTACCTTTCGAATGTGTGACAAGGTACTTACACACAAATATGCATTGATTGCAAGGAAGCGTTACTTCGAGTTCTTAGGTACATTTTCACAAATTAAATGTTCGTGTTTCTTTTTTTTTTGTATTTATCGAAAATAATAGTGCCAGCAGCAGTTCCTATGATGGAGCTCATGGCTTTTGACACATAAATAACCTTAAATTGTAACATAAATAACCTTAAATCAATTAACGTTATTTTAATACTATCGGTAAGTCTGTCAAATAAAGGTTGCGTTATAAAATTTGATCGTTATTTAAAGCTCCTCCCTCGAAAGTCACAGACAAAATGACGGTCATGTGCGTTGAAATTCGTTATAAAAACGGGCCCGATTATCGGTCGTGGGGGATGACCCTTAACCACGGCCCTCAACCGTTCGTATATAACGTTAACCGACTGTTTGAAACAACCATATATTTGTAAGCCCTGGCTGGAGGCCTTAACTTCTAAGGCAACCACAGGAAAGCCCGGTTAAGCAGTACACAACCTCCTAGGTTGAACTGCGAGACGCCAATCCGAAAAAAAAAAAAAAAAAAAAAATTGAAACAACCAGCCCTAAAGGCCGGCGCTCACTACCGGTACGGCATGGCATGGCAATGGATTTTATTACTAATCAATCACGATGCCGCGACGTGGCGCGGGATGCTGCGGCATGGCGAGTCATTCCGTTTCATTCTACGGGTTGCCGCGGCATGCCGTTGCACAACCTGCCATGCCACGGAACGCCGCGGGATACCGCAGCACAATCTGCCGGTGCCGTGCCATGCCTAGGCTTATTTTTAACGCGCCGGGCGGCCCTAAGTTGATTTTTAACTAACTTTTTTGTGTAGAGGATGACTTTAGTGCGTGTTGACGTTGTTCTTCTCTTTTAGTCATATTTTAGTAAAATTGACGATATTTTTATTTATAAACATAATTGACACTTCAATTATGTAAATATTTACGGCAGAGTAAGAATCTGCAAAATACAATTTGCAGCTCTCCGTATTATCAATTTAGCTAGAATTCTTACGTACACTTCTTTAGCGTTACGAATAGTTATAAGTTTACAACATAAAGCCCGCCACATACCTAGCTATTATATATATTGTTTAAAGATTACTATGGAAAATGTATTGTAATATGTCATGCTACGAATTATATTAAAGTCATAAGTCATTTATTCATTTGTTTAACACAGGTACATTAATGATGTTATAAATAATAAAGAGTGCGCTATGTTATGCCAGAGGGCGTACAAATGTCATGTCTAAATCATTAAATTATAGAATAAGCCTGGACTAAAAAATACTTATTAAGCACAGCATAATAAAAATAAATTAATAAAAAATAACAATACAAAAAATAAATGTCAATAAAATATATTATAGCCACGTCTGTGACGGGCTTAAGCATGGATGGATTGTTTGAAACCCAGTTTCATCTTTCTACAACCAGGCACAGATTATAAGAAAGCGTGGTACCTATCTGTCTCATTTGCATCTCAATAATTTAAAAAATACAATAATACAATTTTTATTTTAAATTTCAAAATTCAATAAATTATTGTCAGATTTATTTCTATTGCTTTGCGAATCTTTTCAAGGACAGCTGTATATTTATGGCAATTAGGCTGATTTATATTACTAATTATTCTTAATAAATTTGCAACACTCGTGAGATTTTGTTACGAGGGTAGGACTAAATATTTTAAGCGTCGGGTATAAAAAGGAGAACGCGGGTCCGCTCTTCCTTTTGGAGCTGGGCACTTCGTCGGATCAGTTGTTCTGGTTAATCGTGGCAGTACTTGGTAACTATATACTCATATTAGAGTTTACACTTAGTATGTCACGTAGTAGTTCATATTTTGGCAATAAGTGACTAATTCTTTCATATTAATTAGAAGTTTTGCTATTAAGAAATATGCGCGATGTCTTGTGATGTAATGGACAGGGATTCAAATACTACTTCTAACAGGTAATTTTTCTAATAAGTACATCCTAATTACCATGTATTTTTTTTTACTTTTCGAAACATATTCATAATGGCGTACCGACCGCGACTTCCTCCACGTGGCTTATTTCACCTTCGTTAAGTTACATCTTTGGTAACTACTCCTCTCCCGTGTGTCGTAGCGTGATAGCCTTGCTAATAAGTTAACGTAGCTATATATTGGTGAAAAAATTGTTAAAATCGGTCCAGAACTTTCCACGCGTTACTTTTTTTTAATTTAGGGTACCCTCATTCAAATATATTATGTTGTGCATCATTTGATTCTTTTACTTATACAGTAATAACTGTTAATTACAATGTTAAAGGCAAACAAACTCCTTATTTTCGTACAAATTAATGTGCCGAACATAACAAAATTAATTAAAAGCCGTAGAATTAAATTCTTTTGCATCGTTAATTAGGGAAATTAGGGAGGTAGTTGTAAATAATCGATTAGCTGATGTCGCCGCATCACGGTAATATTATAATTACCGTGGCCGCATGGTGCGCACGCGCTGCCACTTGTTTTCTTCGATGATTGGATGGATTATAATAGCGTCTTTTGTTTAATTTACTTTTAAACATTTAATTCTTAAATATTTTATCTTTAAATATTTTATTTTTAGACTATCGCCGATAGTTGCATAGTTAAGCTTCACATTTTATGAATTTCTTTCCGTCTGAATAATAGATCGTGAATAAATGTGGTTTAATTAGGTCATTTGGTATGACCAAAAGTTTAGTAAGCACGTTGCCATTGTAAATTTAGAATCTTATGACACCAAGACCGCGTGGACCCGCGACCTCGTCCGTGTGAATATCGGTTATTAGTTTGTTATTTCTATGCTCGCATCCCTAATTACTTTTCTAAAATAAAGGTAGCAATCGTCTATATCTGGCAGCGAATTCCCCTCAAATCGGTCTAGCCTTTTACGAGATTATAAGAAACAAACAGATTAAGTATCGTGTACTTATACCTTCATATATATATTTATTTTCAGGGTGATCAGATGCATACAGAGCCTGATTCGCACAGTCCAAGTACACACTCTGATCCGACCGCTTGTGCCGGCCAACAGCTCGCGACATCGCCATGGGTTCCGGAGATAGAGAAATGAGCAAAACAATTTATGATATTGGTAAGTACTTTACTTTACTTCAGGGTTCTTTTTTTGCTGTTTTTTTTTAGTGCCTCGTCATCCTAGTGGTCCTAAGCGCAACTGCAACTCTAGAGATCTGGAGTTCGATTCCCAGGTCGAGCAAAGTGTCATTGGGTTTTCAATGAAATTCTCAGTAGCAGCTCGGAGTTAGGATTTGTGCCCGGTAAATTAAATGTATTGTAATTTTGATTTTATCTTGTTTCAGGTGGGTCCCGCGGGCTAAAGGGAATACCTGCTAATATAAATTCGAGGTATGTCTGCCTCGTTGCACATTCTCCAAACTACCAGCCTTTTTTTCTACCATGGATTGCAGCGTCATGTTCGAAACCTGATCCATAAATGCGGTAACGCAAAAATGTATTTTTTTCTATTTGTTTTTTTTTATATATTTTTTTCTTTAGTTTTAGTCAAAGTTTTTCGTTTATGTTATTAGCGTGTTCAAACAATTTAGTTTTATAAACAATATCAGGCGTAAGGGACATCTATATGTAAACTGATACCATGAATTTTCTATTCTGGACTGAGTATACAAGATTTTTTATAGGAAAACACCATATGTAAGAAGATATGGAGTTTCTTTTTTTGTTTACTTGAACTTTACGAAGAAAGTTCTGAAGTCAGAATAATGTTCTGCGTGCACTCCCGAAGTTTTAGGATAGATGTCCCTTACACCTGGTATAGATAGTAAAGGTACAGATACACATGCGAATTTCTAGCATGCTCAAACCAATCGGTGCACGCGAAAATCATAGGCACGTGAGCTTCCCGTGCTACGATTGGTTTGAGCATGCTAGAAATTAGCATGTCTCTGTACCTTTAATGATAAATACATTTAATAGTATGGATGCCCCATTGGTCTCGTGGTCGCAAGCGCGACTGCTGAGCGTGGGGCTCCCTGAGTTCGTTCTCTTTATTTGTCAACATACAGATCCTAGATATAGTTAATCAAACTTTCTTGTTATTTACTTTATATAAAATTAGAGGAAAACACTTTATACATAATGTACTTAGACTTAGTTTAATTTTCTACTTTTTTTTGTTAACATGGCCTTACAACCACTCTACCATATTTTCCTATTATTATGTTAGTTTATAAAAAAAATTCTATTATTCTACCTATGGGATAAGGGCAGGAAGATGATGATGATGATGATACGTAATCCGCATGTCATAGCTTTTGTTTATTCAATTGTAAATAGTTAGTGACCAAAAAAACAATCGTGTTGGGGTTGTTTACGCTTATCTAACACTTTTACGTTTTCTGTGATCGCGGGGATAACAGGGGATGGGGAACGTTGAGACCTTTTTATATTGTGTGTAGGTTAGTCATTTTTTTTTATTAGTTAGCTTATAATCAAACAACTTTTATATGCTATTTTTCTTTTTACTTAGTTAGTCTTTTTCGCCACTTGATTAGTCTTTATTTTTATCGAGCGTTTTCTTGTCATTTGATTTGTGTCTTCTATTTCCCCATTGTTAGTAAACTCTCACAATGGGGAAATAGTATAAGCCCTTCACGGGCTTTGTTACCTTAGTAAGTTGTTGGTTGGTTACATATTAGTTTGGTTTCTTTAAAATTTGTCTCCCAATATGTCATATGTCAGAGTACCTAAACGTAATGCGTATTGCTTTCTCGTGACTTCAGTTGTATATTCATTTGCCATTTTATGTATGTTATTATATATTTCGCCATATTGATGTTCATTGCCATAACTTACCCCAGGAAATAGTGGTGAGACACTCTGTACCTATGTGTCATTAGGTACCTATCAATGCGATACGATTTTTTTTGTTAAGAGTGTCCTGACCACTCCTGGGCCCTCTTTCAAGCTTTCGTGTCGCTTTCTTTAGCTTTGGAACTCGTCCTGTGATTTCCACTGTAATTTATTATGTCATAATCTGCCTTGAGCGATCCCGGGCGGCCCACCTCTGCCTCATAAGTGACGTACGTCCCACGTACATATGTAATTACTAAATAGACCTTAATTTTTTTTTGTTAATTTTTGTTATTATTAATTATTGTGCCAGAGTACATTTTTTTGGTAGAGAGAGAGCCCCATAAAAATGTACTCTTGCTGTAGGCGTGTGTGTGTGTGTGATCAAAAGACAGTAGCGTTTACTGTCTTTTGATGCAAACTGTTAAGACTAGTGTTTACGATATATTCCTATTATTACTTTAGTTAAAAAAAAAAACATTATTTTTTGGCTTATTTTGATGTTACTTACTTTGAACCTTATAAACATTACTTTACTGTGCTATATTTTGTGACAGCGTTTGTATTTGCGAAGTGATATAGATGTGGCGGGGCGCACAATTAGGTATAAATATTATAAGTACTAATCGAGGAAAATTTGTAGGTATGACTTCATTTTGACATCATATTGTGATTGTTGTACCTACTACAGATGTTTATCTTTAATTATAGTACCTAGATATTATAACTAATGTAAGTGTAACTCTTAGGGTGGAGCCACACGAGCGTAATTTTTGTGAGTCGTGAGTGTGTGTGACTCACGACTCACAAAATTCGCTCGTTTGGCCTCGCCCATAGGGTCTGGACTGGACCCACGACCGATAATTGTAGGTACTGATTTTTGGCAAATTTCTTTGTCAGTCAAAAAATCTGTCAACAATCGGGCCGATTGTCGGTCGTGTTGGAGATGCTGCTCTATTCAAATATGACGAAACGTTATATTTGGACGGAGTGTGCACACTCCCAAATAACATTTCTCGGTAACAGTGGCTATAGGCATGGCTACTAATTAAGCTGATTTGTCAAGGTGCCATGCCGCCACAAAATATAATTAATTTAGAATTTATCTTTTGTTTCCAATTTAGAATTGGTCTTTTGTTTCATTTATTATCTTTAATTGTTACTTACTTACTTACATTACCCAAAATACTGATACATCTTTATAAAATAAACTACTTTTTCTGTTAAGTCTTGTTTTTATTTACTGTGACCGCTACACACACATAGCCATGCCCCGAATGTAGGTACACTCGACCAATTTATTTGGTACACAGGCAAACTTGCTCATCTTTCTATAACACTCAATATTCATTTTTATTGTATGCGTAATTACTTTCTAAGCTTATGACACACTTACAAGACTTATTTAAAATTGACTATTGCAAGTAGGCTGTAGGCACCTTATACCTATGCAACAGGCTCTAGACAGACTGACTGCACATTAGCAGTTTGAATGCAGTTGAAATGCAGTCCCTCTGTCATTACAGTGTGCAGTGTACTAACTGCATTCAAACTGCAAATATTGTACGTATCCAGGACTGCTGATCCATCAAATACCTACTCATGCTCAAAAGTGCCTCTTAACCTTAATGATAGCTGAAATAAATAATTTGACTTTGACTAATGTTCAGATTACATATATTCACATACACATACAATCACGCTTGTATTCTCTGAAGGGTTAGGCAGAGGTATACCAATGTAGGTACACCCACAGTTCACCGGGATGTTTTTAGGTCCCATGTACGTGTACCTAGGTACTGGCGTTTAAAGAACTATACACGCATTATACACGCTTGTTTAGTACTTATGTATAGATATTTATATACCATCACGCCTGTATTCACCAAAGGGTTAGGCAGAAGTGCACTAATGTACACACATTTCGCCGGTATATTTAGGTCCCATGGGGGCGAGCCTATTGCCATTAACCGGGCACAAATCCAAACTCCGAGCTGCTACTGAGAATTTCATAGAAAAACCCAATAACACTTAGCTCAACCTGGGAATCGAACCCAGGACCTCTAGCGTAGCAGTCGTGCTTAGGACCACTAGGGTAACGAGGCAGTTAGATATTTTTTGTTAATATAATTTGCTTGCCAAAACCAAATAGCAAAATGAGTCTGTGCGTTTATTTATTTATTCATCTAACAGAAGTAATGATATTCAAACAATATTGTTGTCAGGTACAGACACTTGTATTTACTTATTTATTTATTTATTTAGGATCTCCAACAAAAGATATAGGTACACAAATCATGACGTAATAAAAACAATATACCTATCAACAAAAGTATTATGTAGGTGTACTCCTGCACTCATAGGAGACCACAGCATGCACAAGAAAGTTAACAACTAGCTAACAAGGTACTAACTGGAAACAAAGTAGAAAATAAAAGTTGGAATAAAATTAAAATCTAAAAAACACAATACAATAAGATCAATAATAAAATGAGAGGAGTAAGAGAACTTATAATAAATCTATAGACGGGCCTGTTGGTCTAGTGGTTAGCGGCCCTGACTGCTAAGCCGGAGGTCGTGGGTTCGATTCCCACCCAGGACAAACTTTGTGTGATGAGCATGATTGTTTGTTCTGTGTCTGGGTGTGATTTATCTATAATATGTATGTATTTATAAATTATATAAGTATGTATATCAGTTGTCTGGTTACCATAACACAAGCTCTGCTTAGCTTGGGATCAGATAGCCGTGTGTGAGTTGCCCCAAGATATTTTTTTTTTTTTTTTTTTAGTGACAGTTATTGTTAAATTGAGCCAGAGACTCACAAATGTCTAAGTTTGTGATTTTAGTCAACATATTGTGTTGCCTACAGACTTGTAGTCAGACGTTGCTGTAGTGTTTAATATTGACACAGACCCTAGAATGATGTCGTTCTTGGAAGCAACTCTGTTAGACCTATATTGTGTTCTCATTACCTCCTAAAGTATCTGCGCTCCTGGTAGGTACAGAGGCCAGCTCATCAAGCTACCCGAAACAGTCAAATTTTCGCAATCAACTTTGAACCATACAGTACAGCGATTAAGTTGAAAATTTATTGATTGTAGTAGCTTGATGTGTTGCTGTTGGTGTCTGTACAAAGATCCGAATGCGGTTCTTCTCGTACCGAGTATCCTCAACGGCAAGCCGTAGGGTTCTTAATAAAACTAACATTACCTACGGTTTTTGCTATTTGCAGACCTGCATAGGATTAAACGGTACTTAATAAAAAAAATGGAACCGACTCAAACATAAAGAACAATGGCCACTTTAGACTAGGAAAATTCAGAAATTGTTCCCGAGATAAAACTGTCACCACTATGTAGTGCATTCTTAATGTAATTTATTGGATATCATCAGTTTATTTTTAAAAGCTGGGGAAATATAAATAATCTTATTTTTTTAATACTACTTTGTTAATCAGAACGCTGTATAAAATTCGAACGCATTCGTAATTGAATTGCTCACGTTACTAGAGAAATCCATACTTTTTGTAAAGTCTATAATGATTTTATTTCTTAATCGAAATTAAGTCACAGTCAATGTCAACCGTATAAAATCACGTTAATAATATACAAATCTTAGTCAGACAACAGAATTTGATGATACTTCGGTATTTTTTTTTATAATAAAGCCAAGTAGGTATTAAAAAGCTAATGATTTTACAACTAAAAGTCGATACTGTTACAATTCGTAGATTGGGGAGGCTCGTAATTGATGATGAAATACGAACGTGATTTACACGATTGATTTACTTTCGATTAAGAAATAGAATCATTACAGACTTTACAAAAGTATGGACTTCTCTAGTAACGTTAGTCATTAAGAATGCCTTCCAAGTAAGATATTTTATATCGCAACCTCATTAATAAAGTAGTATTTAAAAAATAAGATTATTTATATTTCTCTAGCTTTTAAGAATATAATGATATTAATGATGATAGGTATCCCATAATTACATTAACAATTGCGCAGAGTTATCTGGTGTGTACCGTAACGTTGGCTCTTCATAACATAGAGTAGAAAACGTTAATACTACAAATTAAAAATATTAAAACATAAACTCAGAAAACATTTCATAGTTACTTGATTACTTGAAATGTAAAAATGTAATTCTCCAGGCCGATTCCGGCCACGGCGGCTAACCTTAATGCAGACTAGCCACGTACGCAGGAGATATTGAAGTGCACAAGTGTGTGCGCAAACACAGGTGCACTCCCTGTTCCCTAACTCTCAGAGCCCGATGGGACGGCAATCCGACACGACCGGAGAGAGATCGACCTTTGAGAGATTTATCTTTTAAAAATATATTGAAGGCCGGACTTACTTATACAGGATAAGTTTTTAACCAGTGCGTAATTTTTTTTTGGTAGTTCAGTGTCAGTAATAGAACACATTTCCGTGTTTAGTTAAAAAAAAAATAAAAAAAAATTTCATCCTTATCCGAGTTTGAAATAAGCAAAACATGGACATAATCTATTCGCCATACTATCAATGACAACTCTTGTCCGCCGCCCGGGCGCATGGCTGGGGTGAGGGGGTGGGGAATGCGCTAGAGCCGAGTGACAATAAAATATGGTTTTTAAGTATACATGTTTCGTAAGCGATAACTTTTTTTTTTAGTACCAAGACATATCAAAATAAAATATACGTGTTTAATAAAACGTGTTGAAGTTTATTATGGCAAAATTTACGCACTGGTTAATTTTTTTTCCTGTATTTATTTAGGCGAATCAAACGACGTATGTTTTATCAAGTTACGTTTCGTTGTTTACTAGTGCAAGCATGTTAAAACGAATGGCCATTGTTCTTTACACATTACATACCTAATCATTAAAATAACTCTTTAGGTTAGAAATAACATTAGAAATGCGGTTGGGCTTTTCTCCATAGAATCGCTCTCGCCTGTTTTCTTTTTGTTTTATGACTTTTGATTAGCTCTAGAACCGAGAGGTAATGCTCAAAATTGCCTGTTTGTCAACAGTGTGTACAAAGTTAAAAGCTATTAATGGGAAAAGGAAAACTTAGGGAAATCACACAGCTTATAATATCTAATCCTACCTAGATTACTTAATATTATTTTATATTCGTTTAGGTACCTAATATTGGAGAAGGAAACAGGCGAGAGCCAAACCCCGAATTATGAGCTAGTTAGTACACAATAAAGTTAATAACTAGCTAACGAAATCTAGAAACTTAATATTATTACATTTTAGCAAACAAATTATTTTGATTGGTATGTACGGGACGCCAGCACATCAAGCTACTACAATCTGTCAAATTTCTTTAATCGATTTTTAACTTTATCGCTGAACCTTAAGGTTCAAAGTTGATTGCGAAAATTTGACAGTTTCGGGTAGGTTGATGTGCTGGCGACTGTACAATGTTCGTGTGCGGTGTTGCATCTTCGCATCGCCCGTGCTGCCCGTGCACGCTCCTCTCCCGTGCTGGCCTCAGGCCTGTGCTAGAATTTTACCAGAAAAACCTCGATGTTCATAATCGCAATACATCAATGAATCGAGATTATTTGAAACGATGTTTAACATCGATGTTTCATTTGTAACGATTCCGATAAGAATTTTATAACATCCATAGATAAGGATATATTAAAGAAATAGGTAATACACTTATTTCACGAAATTAAATTCAGATATAGTATCGTAAGAACAAGTTGTACTACTTCGATCTTTTTATAGATTTTCGTTTTTATTGTAGGTCATATAAATATTATGTAGTAACTCAATGTCTAATCTCAGCAATTTTTTCGAAATTATAAGCATGAACGACGCATCTAGTGTTGTTTATGATATTATTCTAAAATTTCTTATCTGAATTATTACAACCAAAACATCTTTTAACATAATCTTGGAAAAATCAATGTATTCGATTATGCAAATCAATGTCAAACATCGATTCGTTTTGGACCAAAATAAATATCGATGTATCGTTTGCAACACTACATAAACTGTCTGTTCGACATCGACACGACAGTGTTCGTCAAACTCAAGTTTCGCGGTAACCGGCAATTGTTTACGTACCACGAGAAAAAAATGTGTGAATTGAATAACTTGTTAGAAAATTACATTGTTATGTAATAAAACATAGTTAATATATTTTATTTCGTGAAACTATTTGATATTTTAGTAACAATGTCTTCTAGAAATAAAGAAAACAATGTCAGTATGGTAAGTAAATAAACATTAAATAATCGGTATTTATGCAAAGGTTTTATGATTACGACTGTTAAAATACGCGAAATTTAAAAAAAACACTATTGCTAAGTTATATGACCAACAAATACCGAGCAATTCTTGTGTATTGTGTACATTTGTTATGATTACCGCAAAATTTTATCAAAGTAACAATAATCCGCGTGGTTGATTGGTTGCTGAAATAATTGTTACTTATCTAAGAATTAATGCAAAACGAGTACTTCAGGCGCCTGTTCAAAATGAAGTTTATAAGAAAAAAAAAAAATTACCCGAAAGAGAAATGTAAACATAACCAAAACTTTAAACCATACAGGCATTAATTTGTGAGTTAAATTAATCGTCACATTGCTATTATTGGTTGTTAACTTATTTCTATATCTGTTGACCTTTTGCACAATTGATGATCTGTCATTGAAGTATTTATCTTAAAAATATTTTGTTCATCATTGTAAGTAAAATTATTGAATCATTCCATTGATCAACCAAAACACCACCAAGTAGGTAGGCATATAAAGTGTATTTTTCAATCTCAGAGACTTCATACAGTTACAGTTGCATATGTCAAATATAAAAATAATGTGCTTTCCGCACATAAACATATAGCACATTGACATTTACAAATTGAACACATAAAGCTGAATCAGTCTAAGATAAAAAAATACTCTTTAGCTAATCATATAAGCAATATAAAAAGAGCACATAAGTTTTTATACTAATACTACTTTATTGTTAGGAAGTGAAATAGCCTCCTTTTTATTGCATTGCTCACAAATTAAATATTTTATTTTATTTTATTGATTTTAAGAAAACTTACAGCTAATACATAAAATAGTCAGAAGTAATGTGCAGAAGAAAGCCAATTACAAGTTTCCACTTATATAAACTTTTGTATAAAATATATTACTTAACTGTTTCTTTGGGACTTCTTATGATGTTTCAGTAATAAGATAACAGGTAATAATTCCTGTTAATGTATGCTGCTCATCAGTTGCAAACCACTCTAGATAAGATTATAATATATCAATACTAGCTTCTGCATGTGACGTTGTCCAGGTCAAATTTGAGCTATAATACAGTACATTTTTCGGTATAAAATGTATTCTACGTGATATTCCACACTACCATCTATTGCAGCGGAAAATTTAATTCAGATCCGTTAGGCCATTTGAGCGTGAAGAAGAGACAAACATACACACTCTCAAACTTTCGCCTTTATAATATTACTGTAAGTGCAATTAATTTAGTAAAATTCACTTTACCGTCATAAACTATTGTGTACCATCAACATGATAAGAAGATTTAATTTTTACCACTCATATGTATCTGTTGTGAGTTTAATTTACTAAATATTACATCATGGTGTTTGATATGTCTATTAAATTATTATTTGTAAATATCTGTAAATTACACAATGTGATGATGAAAACTAAACTTCCTACAATATACACTTTCAAATCTAAATAAAACACATTTAAAGAATGATTATGTCTATGATAATGGCTTTATTTAATAGATCATTTTATGCCATTAGTGTTTAAATGCAATTTCAGGGATAAAAGCAGACAGCTAGCTTAAATAAAGTGTAAACCGACTGCTGTCTTTTATCAAGGAATAAGAAATGACCAAGTATGTATATGTCTGTTAATGTCCTTTATATATTTATGTTTTAAGGTGAAAAACCAGAAGCCATGGTACAAGTACATAACAGTAGAGCCGCCCATGTTCCTGTATATGATGGCATACATGATCACAAATGTCATAGAACAGACATTCTATGTATTTCAAGCTTGCACTGTCAACCACGGGTACAGCCCCGAGATATGCTTCAACATTAGCAGCTATGATGATATTAATAAAGAAGTACAGGTATGTAGACAATTATAATCTTTATAGAATACATAAAGACTCCTTCTTAACTGCCCTGTTGGTCTTGTGTTGATCCTCAAGATACAGGTATCCACCTAGTGGATCCACCTCTTCATAAATACTTGTAATAGCCCACTAAGGTACATTTTGGTAACTTTTCTTTTAACAACTGCCTCGTTGGCCTAGTGGTCCTGAGCGCGACTGCTACGCTAGAGGTCCTGGGTTCGATTCCCGGGTCGAGCAAAAAGTGTTATTGGGTTTTTCTATGAAATTCTCAGTAGCAGCTCGGAGTTTGGATTTGTGCCCGGTTATTGGCATAAGGCCCCCTATTACATGGGACCTAAATATACCGGCGAACTGCGGGTGTACATTGGTACACCTCTGCCTAACCCTTCAGGGAATACAGGCGTGATGGTACTTTTTATTTCTTTTAACAAAAATGTGTTGATAGAAAGTAAAATAAAAAGTGTTGCAGTTTATCATTATAGCGAAACGTAACGCTTCGCGTGACAATAGCGTGACCTACATGTCTCGCTATACTGACGTTCGGTAATCAACAATAAATAAGGTTTACAGTGAAACCATATATTTATTTCACTAATTGGCTTACAAAATTTTAGTTTTATAAGTAACTAGCGGGCCGGGCAAACGTTGTTCTGCTCTGAAAGTCGATACAAAAATCCAGTTCCAGCCTACCCTACCCCACTTACTTACCCTACCTACCCCATTAACCTAACTACCCTACCCCTCCATACCTACCTACCTACCAATGGGATAAAAAGTATCTTATGTCCATCTCCTGGTTCTAAGCTACCTCCCCACCAATTTTTACCCAAATCGGTTCAGGCGTTCTTGAGTTATAAATAGTGTAACTAACACGACTTTCTTTTATATATGTATATAGATTTTTAATTCCATTTATGTTTTAATCCCATGACGTGACATAGATTTTTAACATCATCATCTTCTGTCCCTGCCCTTATAAGTATTTACCTATTCCAATGGCAATCCCATTTTACTCAAATTGTGAACCCTTAAGCGTCTCCTCACATGACTGATTTCTTGGTAAAACGGTCGGTCGTGTACGGAGACCTATAATATTACCGAATTATAAAGAAATCGATATGTAAACTGTCTCGTTGGTCTAGTGTTCTTAAGTACGACTGCTACTTTATCTATGAAATTTTCAGTAGCTGCTCTCAATGGCAATAGGCACGCCCCCTATTACATGGGACCAAAATATACCGGCGAACTGTGGGTGTACATTGGTACACCTCTGCCTAACCCTTCGGGGAATTCAGGCATTATGGTATATTTATTTTATATGTAAAAAGTAACAAAAAATAATGTTGTGTCTGCATGTTTGTATGTTTTCAGCTCACTGTGTCGACATTCCACCAATGGAACGGTGTGGCGAGTCACGTGGTGCCCCTGCTGCTGGCATTCTTCCTAGGTTCCTACAGCGACAAGCGTGGTCGCAAGATCATCCTGCTGGCTGGCCTTCTAGGAAAACTATTGTTCTCAGTTATGATCACCATTAATACCGCGAAAGGTGAGCGTTTTGTACTAAAATGTTTATTTATATAACTAGCTTATGCTTGTGACTTCGTCCGCATGAATTACCGTTATCTGCGGGTTTTTTTTTGCCACGGTATCCTAATTCTTTTTTAAAAAAATGTTCTTCTCTGATTAGGGAGTAAATTGGGCTAAGTTGCTCCTTCATCTGATATCTGCAAGGGATCGTACCGTTAAAAAAAAATTGGTTGCCTGTAAAGTCGGTATACGGGCGAAAGTTTTACGTGACAACGACTTTGAGTGGTAAAATAATTTTATCACTCTCTCTCTCTCGCTCTGTCTCTCTCGCTCTTAGGCGGGCTAACTGTGCTCGAGTGGAAGGGACGCGTGCCTTTCACTTTTTATGTCTGTCTCTCTCGCTCTTAGGCGGGCTAACCATGCCCGAGTGGAAGGGACGCGTGCCTCTCACTCGCTCTCATTGTGAGCGCATAACGTGAGCGGAGCGTAACGCAGTTTCTTGAAGTGTCACCCGGCAAACCAATTTATAAGACGTTGTCACGTCAATAGATCCAGCCGTTTCGTAGATTAGCCGCAGCAAACAGACAGGCAAACATACAAAAAACGCCGTCGTCGAGCTTCATTGCCTCGGCGCTTTTCTTGTGTTCGCCACTGTTGATACTGGCTAACAGGAGTTGCAGTGGTTTGGGGACAGTGTGGCGGGCTTGTCCCATACAAAAAAAGTTCCATTGGACCAACTTTTTGTGTGCGTCGGTTTATTAGAATTCATAATACGTTCCATTCTGTCTGACATAAAAATCGGTCACCGATTGTTTGATGTGGACTGTCTGCCTAAACATTTAATTTTATGTATTTGCATAGACGGTCTTTTACCTTTCTTATCTATGTCGTAATGCAGTAGCGAATATTTGCAATTTATTTAAAGTGTTTGCACTTTTGTAGCTACAGTAAGGTTTTTGGTTTCTTGCACTACTAAGGTCCCAAGCGCTGTCTTTTTTTTTAAATATAATTTCTTCATGTGCTCTGTCTCTGCGAACTTCTGTATCCGGTTGTGCGCAATAATAATAATATACTTAAGCTCTAATTAGTAAACATTATAGATGTCGTGCAAGCATTAAAAATCAATGCCACTCATTGTCACATTTAATTACATAGTATACCTATAAAAGGTGCGTTACTGTGTAGGTACAGTCACGAGCATAAACGTGTATATTGTCACTTGTCAAATTTTAAAGTGATTTTCTCGTAAACGAACTATTGCAACTTTGAGATAATACTTATTTCATAGTAGTATGGGAACTAGAATTAGAATTATTGACTTGTTGTTGGGTTTAAGAGTTATTGAATTGACAGATAGCTAAGTATTACTTAACGTTATTTTTATAAGTAAGGCTGAATATTCGTAACATCTTTACATTTTAATCAATCCTTTAGGAGAAAATTACTTTCAAATGTAGCTCAGTGTATACATGTTTATGCTCGTGACTATGCCACTACGGTACTGGTGTGTGTAGTAGTAGGGCTCTTCGGAAAAGAGCTCGACAGGGGAACTAGTACCACCATACTACATACCAAATATGGCCGCCGGTGTAATTGCCGCCGCACATGAGACTTTGTCTGTAGAATGGCAACGCATTTGCAAGGCCTAGGTATTGCAGATGTCTATAAGCAACAGTGACTATTTAACATCAGGTGGGCCGTAAGGTTGCATGCCAGCCAATGCTATTAAAAAAAAGGCATACGAACAGAAGTTAAGGCGCTGTCCACTACGGCACACGGCACTCTGCTCTCGTTTAGCTTGGCTCTTATATGAAAATGTACGTGGTAACTGCAGCTCACGAATACGATACGTAGTCGTCATTGATACATGTGTGATTTGCTCGGTTATATCGCCCACGCATTTCAACGCTGCAAGAGCTATACAATTGGTCCAAAACTGCTGCGTTGGATGTGCACATCTAACGCAGCAATTGTGTAAATAAGATTTCACAGTCTTTTTTCCATTATAGCAGACACGCGTGTTTCAGTGACATCATCAAACCACGCATCCGTACTAGGGAATCCAATGCTGCACATTTTTTGAGGGATTCTAGCGAGGGATTGGGCATGCGGGATCAAGTACCCACGATTGCGGAATTGAAAAAACAATATTTTAGGATAATAAATGTCAATTATTTATTTTTTCTTAAGTTTGAATCGGTGAAACGAAACGTAATCAATGTCGTCGTTGTACATACCTACTACACAGGCATGGGTGATTACGAGTATTCGTACATTCAATATAGGAAACGTACACACAGATCTGAATTACGGATCCATGCTGCTAAGTGGGTATGCACTGCGTACACCGCAGTGAAACAGCGCCTTAATAGTTAATACCCAAGTATTGTCTCAACAAATAATATACTATGTTGCAGCATTAACTCGTAGACTATTGTCATGGCTGAGAGATCTTATGACTTGTTTAGATAATAACTCTCTTGAAAAATCTTATCTTAAATGCCTTATCTTAGACTTCTCGGGCTTAGACTAATTTGCGTCACGCATACTAAAACTAAGCCTAAAATATATATCTATAAAATAAAATAATAAAATACAATATTATACGCACTTAACACACACAAACATAATTTAATTAAATGAAAATTCGAGGACGGGTCATTGAACTCATCGTTGTGAACAACTTGTACTATGGAGAAACCCGGAAATCGCGAATTATTAAGGAATTGTGAAAGTCTTTGATTACAGCTCGGCTCTCGTGTATCCTAGTTCGTAGCGCAATAGCCTATATAACCTTACTTGGTATAGGGGGGGGGGGGGGTGTTGCTATGTAACGGAAATAGATTTTTCAAATTAAACCCGTATTTGCTGTTGTTAACCAACCAACTAACCAACAAACTCTTCAGGTTTATAATCGTAACTCAAAATTACTGGCTATTTATTGAGTTTCATAATCATTTTGAAATTAAACAAGTTGACTAACAACAAGCTTAGACAGTGGTGCCCCAATCTTTGTCATTTCATCGAGTTTATTTAATAACCCCGGGCTCTCACCCGCTTTCAGTTACGTGTTACTGCTCCGCTCCCGTTAGTCGTAGCGTGATGTTCTATACGTTTAAACCTATCTCTTGAATCACTTTATCTATTGACTAGCGAACTACTCGCGACTTCGTCCGCTTTAATCTACGTCTTTGGTTTTTGCTCCGCTTCCGTGCGTCGTAGCGTGATGTTTATAGCCTATGACACTAAAAAATAACGTGGCTTTTTACGGGTAAAAGAATTTTCGAAATTGGTTCAGTAGATCCAGAGATTACCTACAACTCACAAACTCTTTATTATATTAGTATAGATGAAAACTGCATTAAAATCCTTTGCGTAATTAACAAGACCTAAACGTACAGACGGCGGGAAGCGACTTTATTTTATACTATCAATCTCTACAATTGACCAAAATATGAATAGACAAAGACAACGTATTGCATGGGGCGCGCTGTCCGCGTCGGTACCGTTCTTTAAATATTTTATCAACAAGATGATGACTTCAACTTCGTGACATATACAGTCGTATCTTAATATAGTCTATCGGACAATATCTCGAACTGTATGACCAAATACGTACTCGTGTGATTACGTCCGTCATGCTGATTGTTCGTCAAGTATGTATCATAATCAAGGTCTTTTTAAACATCAATAGGCACACGAATGCGGAAAATTACTTGTTAAATTTCAACGCCTGTCTTTAAAATATGAGGAAGTACTAGGTACCTACCTGGCCCATTAATAGTACCTAACAATAGGTTGCTAGCATAGGAAATTGTACTTAATGATCAGGTAATTTCTCAGTAACTAATTTGCGTTTGACATGCTTTGTTATGCAATTTTTATTAATAAGTAGTGTTTAGGCTTCTTAAATCATTTTCAAGTTGAGTACCTTGTTAGCCTTGTGGTTCTTAGCGCGACTGCTACGCTAGAGGTCATGGGTTCGATTCCCAGGTCGTTCAAACGTGTTACTGGGTTTATCTATGAAATTCTCAGTAGCAGCTCAGAGTTAGGATTTGTGCCCGGTAAATGGCAATAGGCTCGCCCCCTATTACTTGCGTTGAGACCTAAACATACTGACGCGGTGAACTGTTGGTGTACACCTCTGCCTAACCCTTTGGGGAATACAGGCGTGATTGTGGTGTGTGTGTGAATAGTAAATGAAAGCTAGATAAATAATAACACAAGCTGTTGCCCGCAGTTTTACTGGGTGCGAGTGAAACCCGGACAAAGTATCCTGCAGTGCTATTCTGTAAAAACCTCCCTCGGCGAATTTAGGTGAAGTGAGCGTGAGGTAAGCTGTTAATCTTTGTACGAATTTAGTCTATCTACGTGTGATTCGCCGAGTCTACTTTATGCTGAAGAGGGAGGCATGGGCATCATGATTATGTGTATTGCAGCCGTTCATTGTTCACTGCTGGTGTTAGGAGTCTGTTAGGCGATTCGCACACTGCACCGCATCACGGAGCGTTGCCATTGGCGTATCTAGAGTTAGTTTTCAGGGGGGGCCTGGCCCCTAAGATGCCATGGCCGATGCGATGCAATGCGGTCAGGCGGAACGCCCCCCCATGAGCGTAGCGCGGGAGTGCCTGTTCTGTATCTGTGTTTGTATAGAAAATACGCGTAGTGCAACACACAGAACACGTATTCACGCGCAGTGTCAGCGCTAAGTCGCCACGCACCTCGGAGCGTAGCGCGGGGCAGTAGTGGGTACACCACAACTCAGTTCTGTGACTTCCAAGTTCCCAGGTTTGGTCGTTAGCTTAATCAGCCTATAATCTTCCCACTGCTGGGAGTGAGTGTGGTTTGATAGATATTACATGACTTTGAATTTTCGGGGGAAAGGATTTTTTAAATCGGTTCAGGAGATCCAGAGATTACCCCCTACAACCTCACAAACTTTACCTATACAAGGTGTTGATTTGCAACCTCGTCAAATTTTAGGAGCTTGTCATAAAAAAATAGAAGTAATCAAATATAATTACGATACCTGGCCAATATCTAATGAATACTTGTTTTTTTTTGGTTGTAACTATCAAATAACAGTATTCCAATACTCCTCTTACAAAGTTCAGAATCGCCCAGTTGTGTATGCGGTAGGCAGAGTTGTCGCGCGGCTATATCAATGTGTACATAGCGCCTAAACCCTCTGGCGAGATGGCTAGCTCGAATTTGAAAATCACGACAAATTTTTTTTTCAAAACCAATTTATTTTATTATTGATTCGTGTTAAGAATCACGAGCATAGTTACCTAACTTACCTAACTCCTTGAATTTGACGAGGATGCAAATCAACGCCTTGTACGAGGGCGAATCAAAAAGTAATGAGAATGAAGATAAAACGCGGTAATTAAAGTTAAAATAATAATTTATTCTTCTACATAGTCTCCTTACAAATCAATACATTTATTCCATCTTTTTTCTAAACCTAGGATTCCCTTTGAAAAAAATATTTTTCTTGACCCTCCCAAAACGCCTCAAAAGTGACCATCACTTCGCTATCGTCTTCAAATTTCTTGCCTCGGAGGTGTTCCTTGAGCCGAGGAAAGAGGTAGAAGTCACTAGGAGCCAGATCTAGCGAATAGGGAGGGTGTTCGAGCAGTTCGAATCCCGTTTCTTGAATGGCAGCCATCGCAACTGCGGCTTTGTGAACCGGTGCTTTTGCTCGTCGGTTAACATCCTGGGTACCCAACGCGCAGAGACCTTTTTCATATGCAACTCGTTCGCAAGGATTTTTTGAATGCTGCCATATGAGATCCCTGTGACCTCAGCTACATGCCTGATGGTCACTCTTTGATCTGGCAACACAACATCTTCGACTTTTTTCACGTTGTCTTCAGTGAGGGACGTGGATGGGCTTCCTTCGCGATGTTCATCTTCAGTGGATGCTCTGCCCAGTTTAAATTCCTTGGTCCAGCGTGCAACTGTAGAATATGGAACCCCCAATCCCCAAATCCCCAATCCCCAATTTTTCCACTAAGTCACTGTGTATGTCTATAGTAGATTTTTTTTTCAAACAGAGGTACTTGATGACTGCTCTAATTTCGTTTTTCTCCAAGTTGGTGTTATCTCTTCGACAGTTCGTATTCAAATGAATATAACTCCCGGAAATCGTGATATATGTGTATGATTCTTTTAGGCTGAAGTAGTGAGTACATAAGTAAGCAAAAAAAACTTTTTTTGCGTTTTTATGCGGACCTGAAGTAACCGATTCTCATTACTTTTTGATCTCCCCTCGTATAATAATATAGTTTTTACCCCTTAAAATTATTATGTTTTTTTGTGTTTCAGCGTGGCCAGTAGAATATGTGATATATACAGCTGCATTCCCGAGTGCCTTGACCGGTGCTGACTTGGCGATATTCGCTGGTTGCTTCGCCTATATTGCTGACGTGTCATCATTGAAGAACAGAACATTAAGAGTCGGCATATTAGATGTAGTTTACTTAAGTACTATGCCTACTGGGGTGGCTATAGGTAAGCATAATATAACAACCACGTAGGCATGCAATCTTTATACATATTTATTTGGTAATGTTTACTTTATAACCAAACTAGCGAACTGCCCTTTTATTTCATCCGCTATAAGTTTCGCGTTTGGTTAATGCTCCGCTCCCGTGTGTCGTAGCGTGATGTTATATAGCCTATGTTTCTTCCTGATAATTTAGCTATCTATTGGTAAAAAAAGGTATAAATCGGTCCAGTAGTTTCGGAGCCTATTCGTTACAAACTAACAACAAAAAGTCTTACCTCATTACAATATTAGTATACATAGTATAGATGAATTTAAGCAATAAATCAGGTCAAAACAATCACACTCGACTTGATCAAGTTTCACTCAAGAATACAAAACATGAACATTTCGAAGAAATAACATTATTGTTCACAGGTAATTTATTATGGAACAAAGTGGTGAATAGATCCTTCACGATCATGTTCGCAATCAACACGACCCTAATGTTTCTAGCAACATTGTACACTGTGATATTTTTAAAATGGCAAACGAGACCGGAACAGAAGTCTTTGAAAGAAGCAGGAGTCAAGAACCCTGTGACTGACTTCTTTGATGTGAAGAACATAGTGCACACTGTCACGATACTGACGCAAAAGCGGCCGAACAATCGGAGACTGTTCCTATGGTTCCTATTAATATCGATGGCGTTTTATACTTTCCAGAGAGGTGAGTCCTACTTTTGTATACACGTATGAATACTTCTAATTTTGCTTAACCCTTTAACCGCCGCAGTTGTATATAAGCAACTTATCATTTTTGAGCCCATGGCAAACATGGCATGCAACGTGGTGCCATGAGCTCAAAAATTATAAGTTGCTTATATAGAACTGCGGCGGTTAAAGGGTTAAAATTGCCAAATTATAATATTTATTAGGTTAAGAAAATCCATTGCAACCCTGAGTTTGGAAGGTGATGACGCGACACCTTCGTGTTTCGGAAAGCACGAAAAATCGTTGGTCCCGGCTGCCATTCGTACATCTTTGACTGTTGTTCATAGTCAGAAGCTAGACAGTCTGGCAACCTGTCTTACCAAGAGTTGTCGTGTTGCCAAACCTTTGATTGTGGAGGTTAGATAAGCAGTCGCTCCATGTAAAACACTGGTATTCAGCTGCATCCTGTTATACTGGAAGCCGACGCCAACATAATTAAGAAAAGGCTAAGCAGATTGATTGTGGACTCTCTTACGTAATACTCTTACGTAATGTCAGTGAGACTATAATAGACGCTGAATCCTATAATTTACTGCAAATTGTTGCGTGCCAATAATAACCATAAGCAACTCTTCAATCATGATTAATTTAGTTGCTACATTACTTTGTTCTGCGTGCTATGTGAAATCTATGGGGAAGGCCTATGTCCAATGGTGGACGTTCCGCGGCTGATATGATGATGATTGATAATGGCTTAATTGCCAAGAGTCTCAAGTCTCAACCAACATCTAAGGAGACTCGCGTTGGGCAGCTGGATCAAGGGCTTGATTCAGAAAGGGTACTCGTAGACACGACGCGTATTGTTAGAAGATTCCTTTCTCAGGAGCCCTGACCACCGGTGGCTTGGCCTGTTCCCGACTCCGGCGCCGGTGGGCTACTATTTTTTATATTTTAAATGTTTTTATTTTAAAAAATGTTTTTTTTTTTATTATTAAAATAAATATATATATGTATATTGAATAAATGAGAATGATGATGATGATTACTTTGTTGCAGACGAGCGCTCGGTGATGTACCTGTACACCATAAAGGTGTTCAAATGGGACACCACGTCGTTCAGCAACTTCAGAACATATTTGAGCACCGTGTATGTGATAGCCATGCTGCTCGGTATACCACTAATGACTAAAGTATTCAAATGGAGAGACACAGTTAGTGCCTATAATATATAATCTTAATATATATAAATCTCGTGTCACAATGTTTGTCCTCAATGGACTCCTAAATCACTTAACCGATTATAATAAAATTCGCACACCATGTGCAGTTCGATCCAACTTGAGAGATAGGATAGTTGAGAGGGTAGGGTAGGGGTAGGGTAGGGTAGGGGTAGGATACCACGCGAACGAAGTCGTGGCGGGTCAGCTAGTACTATTATATATAATACATATTAACAAACCATATTATACACGCTTACTTGTACATCGTTCTGGAGCCGAAAGCCATAAGCTCTAACATACCAACAGAAACTATTAGCACTAGTATTTTTACGAAAATGTAATTTGTGAAATAGTGAAAACTCGAAGCAACGCTTCCTTGCATCAATTCATATTTGTTTGTAAACCTTATCGACTACACATGCGAACGGTAGCTTTTGAAAAATTCATTCATCGATCAGACAGAAGCGCTACTCAAAAAAATTGTGATTAGTTTTCAGGGTCTTAGAGACGTCTTAAAATATAACAACGCCAATGGTAAATATTACTCGACTGAAGTTCCTGTGTTTCGGGTCCAGAACGATGTAAAAGTAACCGTGTATGAAACTAGTTATATTTTAACTGCCGCCTTAGCCTAGTGGTCCAAAGCGCGACTGTTACGCTAGAGGCCTTGGGTCCGATTCCCAGGTTGAGCAAATGTTATTGGGTTTTTCTATGAAATTGTCAGTTGCAACTCGGAGTTAGGATTTGAGCCCGGTTAATGGTAATAGGCTCGCCCCCTATTATATGGGGCCTAAACATACCGGCGAATTGTGGGTGTACATTGTTCAAATCAGTCTGCCACACGATCGTAATTTTGTGAGTTGACACGCGTGTTTTTTGATTGGCGTAATTTTATTTCTACTTAAACTGACAAATCATTTTGCGTCGCCGTGTAAATGACACATTAGGTTTGTATGAAACCGAATGTAGCAGAAATTACGCGACTCTCAACTCAAGAAAGCTCGTCGGGCTTCGCCCTAAACACACACTCTTTAAATGTCAATCATTGAATCAGAATTTGAAGGAGTATTTTATTTTAATGAATTTATCAATGACATGCAATCTAATAATAAGTGGTGACATCATTGTATAACATTATTAATTGACTTGACTTATTTAATTTTTTATTACTGTTTGATATATTTTATGTATTTCCGATTGACTTCTATTGAAATTTTATTGATGACATTACCTGACATTTATTATTTTTATGAATTGTGGTTTGGTCTTAACGAATTTTTAACTTTATATTATTAGTAGTGCATAAGCAGTAAAATAAAAATCAATAAAATTGCATGCCTTTAGGCTGATTATGGAGATACCAAACCTATTTAATGCAAACATGTTTTCATTACCCATTTTCGCAATAAATGAGTTTGAAGTTTAGTATACCTTCATACATATCAATACTACTGTTCGCTCTAAATGATTCTGATCGATGTTCATCGAGATCAAACCTTCGAAATTCAGTAATTCGTCTTAGCGTACTTTCGAAGTTCCGTACATCGCGATTATGAACATGAGGAATTAAATAATTCGCTACAGCGTACTTTCTAACTCACATTATTCGTACGTATAAACATTATGAATCGATGTTGTAAACTTCGAAGTAGACAGTCGTCTCGTTGATAGGTTTGAAAGTGTTTAAAATTCCTTGCATAAAGTCTGTTACAAATTACCAGATGTAGTCAAATCTATGCCAGCATTGGCGTATCTAGAGTTAGTTTTCAGGGGGGCCTGGCCCCTAAGATGCCATGGCCGCTGCGATGCAATGCGGTCAGGCGGAAGGTGAGCCCTACAGCCTGGGGTGGGTACAAGACCATTCTGGGGTGGGCACAGCCCACCCGGCCGCCCTATATACGCCTATGTATGCCAGTCCATAAGTTCAGAACAGCTTTACACCAGCTGCTACTTAAAAAATGTTATTACACATTAGACGAGTTTCTGAATGACAAATTTAATTAAGTAATCACATTTTAAATTTTTATTTTACATATTTTTAATTAGAATATCATTAATTTTCAATATTGTCACTTATTTTTATTATATTATTTGTATGTCATTGTTGACAAAACATAGCGCTCTATTTACTATTATCTTTAATGTACCTTTGTTTCACAAATAAATGATTTCTTTCTTTCAGATAATAGTGATGCTGGGCGCGACGGCCCACATTTGCGGGCACTTGGTGTACGCACACGCGAAGGTCGATAAGCTGTGGTATCTCGGAGCTACCTTCGCAGCCTTCGGACCTTGCGTGGCGCCGCTCATACGGTCCATGACTTCTAAAGTGTTACCTGCCTCCGAACGAGGTAAATACAACATTAAGAGTGAGGCCAAACGAGCGTAATTTCTGTCGAGTATCTTACTTTCTACTGAAACTGACAACTTATTTTGCGTCGCCGTGTGAACGAAACAGGAGTTTTGTATGACATTGACAGAAATTCTGCGACTCACGACTCACAAAATTACGCTCGTTTGGCGTCACCCTAAAACAAGAACTTGGTCTTCCAGTGTTGCGGAGTTAGACGGAAAGAGGAACGTCAAGGGTATTAGGAGGAACAAGAATGTGTGTTAGTCAGTAAGAGTCTGACACTCCCTTCCGCTCCGCCCAGGGCGGAAGAAACCATTTGATGATTTCCTGTCCTTAGGGTCGGATCATATCTAACGGAAAATGCGTCGAGCGTATCGTCGCTCTTAGGTAGACGCGCTAACGCATCATCGGTTAGGTGTGAAAGGTTGAATGTTTTATTATATATTTGACTGTTTTGGCGTTAAACAACCGATAATACGCGACGCATTTTCCGTCAGATATGTGCCGACCCTTAAAAAAAGGGTTATCGGCACGGTTGGGGCTGTAGCTGAGCGATTGACTGCTGCGCTGCTTGTCGCGTGGTCGGTTCCTGCACGTAACAAATGTTTGTATGGTACATACAGGTGTTCTGTTTGTTTGTGTTTGTAAATGCACCTACTATACGGGAAAAATTCCTAGTGTGCAAGGTTTTTATAAAATAACTAGCTTCTGCCCGCGATTTGGTCCGCGTGGCTTATTTCAGCCGAGTTAAGTTACGTCTTTGGTTACTGCTCCGCTCCCGTAGATTGTAGCGTAATGTTATATAGCATACAACACTCACAAACAACGTGGGTAAAAGAATTTTCAAAAACGGTTTAGTAGGTCCAGAGATTACCCACTACAACCTCACAAACTTTACTTCTTTATAATACTAATATTATAAAAAGGTAAGACTTTTTTCGTTTGTATGTAACGACTCCGAAACTTCACGAATAGATAGCTACATTATTCCTGAGTAACTTAGGCTATATAACATCACGCTACGAACTACGGGAGTGGAGCATTAACCAAAGACATAACTTAAGTCGGGTGAAATAAGCCGCGGCCAACTCGCTAGTAATAAATTAATCTCCCTATATAATGTTATTATTTCCCACAGGTGTGGCGTACGCCTTTCTGTCGGTCATGGAGAATGCAGTGGCGATGTTCGCTTCTATCATATATTCACAACTGTACAAAGCGACGTTTGACACAGAGTTTGCCAATTCTATATTTTACCTCACAATCGGCACGCAAGTCGTCGTGTTTACATTAACATTGTAAGTATTATTTTATACGTTATTACATTTATTTAAAGTTTATGCAACCAAAAGTACAAAGGCGGACTTAATGCCTTAGGCATTCTCTACCAGTCAACCAAAGGTGGTTGGTGAAGAGATGATATTATAGATGCAAATTAATGTACGAGAGAAAAACAACAAATTTTGAGATTAAAATAAGAACTCAAAAGAATATAAATAAATTGAAATATATACATTTACAAAAAAGCTAAAATTCTCCATACTTATTATAGTATTAGTATGTTCAACGGAGAATTAACTAGATTGACTTGCCCGCAGCAGTTGGTACGGGCAGGTCTGTCGCCGAGATACACTACACAGACTCGTAATGATGGCATAAATAGCATTTACATTAATTGTTAGCATGCTAATGCATATTTAGCATTTAGCTAATGAAATTTAGTTGTGAAATTCTGTGAAATGCTAATTCATCGCTTCGTATGTGTACTTCATACCTAATACTATTAATATCAGCGTATAATGTACGGTTATTATTGTCATGGAATTATTGCGATTTAGCGTTAATTTCTCTCTTCATTGAATTTGCAAATTAACAAAATTCGCATACTTTATTTTTATCAATTATCGTCATATCAGTAAATAGCATCACAAAAGAATTCGCATGCTGATGAAATTGATGCGAAATCGGTCAGTACCAACAACAACCAGGTCAGTACAGACTCGTCAGTTTTTTGTCTCTGTCTCAACCGGCTACACGGTTTGGTTGTTATGATGTCAACGAGACGAAGAAACATCATAAACAGTGAATTCCCCCTTACAACGCGCTAGTGGCGTGTGCCATGCCATGCCTTTAACAACCATTTTTTAAACAGGTCTGCACCTTCGGTACTACTTTCTTAATACACCCAATGTATTAAAAATGCCATCATCATACCATCATAGTCACTACACTGGTCAGATTGACCGGTATTCACAGTACCCTGTTGTTAATAAAATTTGAGGTTATTTTACGATTTATTTTGTACTTATAGCAAACAAAAGTCAAGTCCTTTAATGGTAAATACTAGACCGTTGTATGTTGTGAACTTCGTTGCGAATAAATCAATTCATTTATTTTTTTCTGTTTTCAGTATAATGGAGATTATGTTAAGGGGCAGACCATTAGAACCGCTTTATGAAAAAGAAGAGGAAAGAAGAATATCAACATCATCTTAACACTAATAAAACAATTTTAGTAATGTTTAAAACATTTATTAGTGTTACGTTGATATACATAAGTTTTATTGGTATTAATAGTTTACACCACAATAATTGCTCAAAGAGATATTATCCGGTATACAAATATACTAGCGAGTCCAATTTAGACTGAAATTACAATAATGTTTATAAAACATATAAACAATGTTGTTTATAAGCTTGGCGTCATAGAAATTACACCTTTTGTAGCATGAATGCCTTCTAACATCTTGCATTGAATTTTTAAACCATAATTAAAGGAACTATTAGGTATCAGTCGATAGATTATGAATTCAAGTATTGTCAATCATATTTTTTATTATATTCACAGATTAACTAAGAAATGAAAAATAAATATAAACCCAAATTTTCCAAGATTAATTACATGATATTATACTTAATATTATGATTATCATTTAATTTCACAAAGTTGTTTGACACACATCTTAATTAGTCAATAAGAAAAAAAATACTTTTTTCAAGATACCTAAGAACATCGATAATACATTAATAAATTACACTGACACCACATACAAGTTTGATTTAAAGAATCATTCACATTGTATAAATACATTAGGCATACACACAAAGTGAGATAAAATTATTGATCCTCTCTTTTTAAGAAATGCTAAAAGTATTTCAAATTCCACTGTTTTATTTAGACTTAATTTTTAGTGTGCGTCAAAACACGTTTAAAAATTACTCACAATATACATTTGTACATTTTTATAACTTTTACCAGCGGGAAAGGCGGGCCTTGGGACAATTTCATATTACTTAACTTTTATAAGAAGCTATTATTGGCACAAGGTGCTAAATATCCAATTAATATTTATTATAACAGAATTAAATGCTCTGAAACTTAGCATGTTGCTAACTTTCTTGGAAGGTGCGATTTTTACGATATTAAGTTTATGTATATTTTTATCAAAGAGCCCTTAGAATCTAATTACATATAAATGGCTGTTTATTGTGCATTGCATTTCTCTTTGTGATAATTTAATGATATTAGAAATAAAATTTATGACTTTGTACGTATATTATATTATAGTGAAACAGTATATCCATTGAATGGAATGTAGCAGCATATCGAATAAATAATGTTATTATTTCGCAGATTTTTGTAGTTTTAAGTTGTTGTTACTTACATACACACTGAGTGAGATAAAATCATTGTTCCTCTAGCTTTAATAAATGCTATGAGTATCTTAATTTCTATTGTTTTATTTAGACTTATTTTTTAGTTTGCGTTATATACATACACCCAGCTATTTAGACGTATATACACATTAAGTACATGTTTAAATATTTATAAAAAAATTCAAACATTCATCCTTAAACTGTGCCAGTGCACTCTTCTGAGTGCACAGGCTCAGTTCTCACTATTCTCACTTCAGAACAAGTAGGATTTTGCAATTTTTCTCTATTTTCGGCTGATCAATTTTGAAAATTTGGCCTGTTGTTTTTTTATGTCGTGTTGTTTTTTAAATGATGCCAACTAAAAAAAACGACGTGTTGCACTCCGGGAGTGCCGGCAGAAGTGAAAACTTGAATTTTTGTTAAGAATAAGTCGGGTTTTCCTTCCTGTCGCTATAACTCCAGAACGCACGAACCGATTTCCACGGTTTTGCATTCGTTGGAAAGGTTTCGGGCTCCGTGAGGTTTATAGCAAAGAAAATTCAGGAAAAAGTAAAGTGGTAGGGCAGGTAGGTAGGTAGGGTAGGTATGTAGGGGTAGGGTAGGTAGGTAGGGTAGGGTGTAATATTACTTTTACACCCGTTATTAAAATTATGTGTCCCTTTAGTGTGTTGTATGTTCTCTCTCAATGTCCGCATACATCAAATCCAACGTCACATAGGCTTTGATTTCAATTAATTCTTACTTAGGTACTTCTGCAAAGCAATGCTGCACCTAACCTTAAAAAAAAATCATGTGACGAAGACGCGAAGATTTAATTTGTTCAAGTTTGCGTTAGAACTCGCGTATCAACACTGCCTACGCCGTAGGCAGCGCGTAGCAGCGTAGCACGGTATACGAGTAATAATATGTGTGTTGTTTTTTCTACATTTCTTTGATATTTGATTTTCATAAGTGGAAAGTATGTCACAGTAAACTATGTTTTACACCTTCTGTCCATCCATATCCATATTTATCATAAGCGGTAATTTTCAAGACACGGTTTGCATAGTAGCAAATAAAAAAGCTTTTCATAAAAAGAAAGGGAAACTATAATTTAACTAGTTATAGTACGAAACCCTTGGTGAGCAAGCTTAAGGGTCCCTAAGGGGTTTTTTTTCAGTTCAGGACGATGAGTGAAAACGGCCCCCCTGACCAACAGAATTGAAACGTATCTCAATCGAAAGCTGATAAAAAGTTCACCATTTTTTACTATGGCGACATTTTTCTAAAGTATGGGAGATAAGCAGAAAATCAAGTTTTAAAATAATTATTTTGTGGTACAAAATAACAGTTTGTTTTAAAGTTTTATTACAATAACCATATTTGCCCCGTTAGTCCCGTGGTGGCAAGCACGTCTGTTGAGCGTGGGGTCCTGGGTTCGATTCCCAGGTCAGGCAAAAAGTTTTATTGGGTTTTTCCATGAGGATTTTTTCAGTAAAAGCCCGGAGTTTAGAAGATGGTGGTGTGACACCCCCGTGCTTCGAAAAACACATAAAGCCGTTGGTCCTGCGCCTGATCTCTTCCCTTATGTCGGATTGCCGTCCCATCTATCGGACTATAAGAGTTAGGGAAGAGGGAGTGCACCTGTGTTTACGCAGTCACTTGCGCACTAATTATAGTGCCAAGATTGGCCAAGTACACTGGTGAGTAGGATATTAATCCTACTCTCCTGCGTACTTGGCTAGTCTGCAATATGATTAGCCGCCGTGATCGTAATCGGTCTGGAGAAGACGTACATAATTAACATAATGTCTTTGTTATGTATACCTTTTGTATACTGTTTAGCAATAAAGCAGTCAACTAAGTACAAGTCATCATTGAACACATACAGTCCTCCCCAACATCTGTTAAGAATCAGCAAAATATATTAACGATCGGCTGCAGGTGATGCCTAAAGCAGCGCATTTGCAACTTATATCAGTAACTCCGCCCGCTCTAAGTCGTCGTAAGTAAAAGGAAGATTCTTTCCCCTGCACTCCCCAAAACTCCTTAGGCACTCGGTCCTGGAAATGGGAAATCGAGGTCAACCCCGATAAGAGTTGAGCGGTCTTTTTTTCAAACCGGTCAAATTCGGTGCAATTGAAAATTGAACATGATATTAAGGCGAAAATATCAATATTTTTGTGTTCAAGTAAAAGCTAATGAAAATTAATAATAACGATCTCGCATCAAGTTTCGAGCGCTTTTTCATGTTTAATTTTTGCATTATGGTGATTCTGAATAGTTTAAAAAATTTATTATAAAAAACAGTTATATAGAGCTCATATTGCATTGAAAACTTGATGAAAATCCGTTGAAATTCATTTTCATCAGCATTCACTTGAGCAACTGCCTCGTTAACCTAGTGGTCCTCAGCACGACTGCTACGCTAGAGGTCCTGGGTTCGATTTCCAGGTCGAGTGGCAAAGTGGAACCGCTACTAAATCACTCAAATAATCTAGTTCACGCAAAATAATATATTATGCTATTATTAACACCTATCTAAATCTATTTCTAATAGGACTGTAAGTGGGTGAAATAAAGATATTATTATATGTATCAATAGGTATTTTATTAATTACATTTCATACAAACAGATTTGTTTCAGTCAACATCACGTTATTTTATTTTCCAAACTTAAAATACTTTTTTAGGACGCTGGCGAACCACTTGAGTTTACGTAGAAAAGGGTCAATTTACACCGAGACGCGATGCTGCGCGCACATTTCAATAGAGCTACTTAAAATATAACTTTATTTACTACCCGAAAAGATACAGATTTCATTGCGAGAAGATGGAAAGTATTCTGAATTCAAACAATGAAATGTGTACAACGGTGTAAACTTGACCCTTTTACGTAGTCTTTTGAGTAACGTGTGGGGGCGGGCAGTGTCGCGATAGGACACGACTTGTCAATATGCATAGTAGCACCATGGTTGTTCAAGAAATTGTTTTACCGGGTATTATACTGTCCCAACTCCCACTGCTAGACAAACATCGCCCCTTATACTTTCACTTATCTAGAATACTTACAAAGTTTAAATATTAACTTAATCTATCCTTAAGCAATTTTGTCTGACAGCCAGTCGTAACCAAGAGGTATCGTGTTGCGCTGTATCTGGGTTGTGGAGGTCAGATAGGCAGGCGGTCCATGTAAAACACTGGTATTCAGCTGCATGCGGTTAGACTGGAAGTCGATCCAAAAATAGTTGGGAAAAGGCTAAGCAGATGATGATGATGATGAAGGAATGTTGTCCTTAACGTTACGTTTAAGGTGCATGTCTGTGCGTATTAGGCGTTAGGAGTATGTAAGGATTGGTGGCGATTTGTGGTTTCTGTCTACCCCCATGGGAAAAAAGCGTGAGTTTATGTATGTATGTATGTCTGTCTGTCTGCGTATCTGTGTTCAGGGACAAGTTCACGAAACTCTTTCGCTCTCGATTGTATAAAAAGGCCACAGCTTTAAAAAAAAAACATGCACTAAACTTTAATAGGTACACAGTTCCCACTCACTACCGTCAATAAACGTAAATAATTAATTTAATTTACTTACATTAAGTAAAACTATCATTCATTATGTTATCAACAAGGTGTTGATTTGCATCCTCGTCAAATTTTAGGAGTTTGTCATAAAAAAATAGAAGTAATGAAATATAATTACGATACCTGGTCAATATCTAATAAATACTTGGTTTTTTAGTTGCAATTATCAAATAACAGTATTCCAGAATACTCCTCTTGCAAAATTCAGAATCGCCCAGTTGCGTATGCGGTAGGCAGAGTTGTCACGCGGCTATATCAATGTGTGCATAGCGCCTAACTACACCCTCTGGCGAGATGGCTAGTTCGAATTTGAAAATCACGTCAAAAAAAAAACAAATCTAATTTATTTTTTTATTGATTCGTGTTAAGAATAACGAGCATAGTTAACTCCTTGAATTTGACGAGGGTACAAATCAACGCCCTGTATAACAAAGGTTTACAAGAATCACGAGAAAGACAATTTCATAGAAATATCTCTAGTTCTTTGGCAACAATCGAATAAAAACATTGAGACAAAAGTATATTTACCTAACAATGATATTTCATTGTGCACACCGGTGTATAAACGCACGTAGTGGTACCAAAGCCAGTTTAAATTTTTAATCGAACCCTTTGTAGCAGTCCAGCACCAAAATGTATTAATTGAAAGAGCCTAAAGTGTTACCGCAGACACGTAGTCATAGTATAAAGAAGGGAAGTAGGTTATCTCCGGGCCAATCCGCGATATAATTGCCTACTGTCTCAGGGTTGTCACGGGCGCGGGCGGCATGGAGCGGTAATGACCACGAGTAATTTTTTTTTTTTTTATTTTTTTTATGGGACAAGCCCGCCACACTGTTCCCAAACCACTGCAACTTCTGTAAGCCAGAATCAACAGTGGCGACCACAAGAAAAGCGCCGAGGCAATGAAGCTCGACGAGTCCCAGAGAAGCGATTCAACTGTCTTGGATCCCGCAACGAAATTGATGAATGACCACGAGTAAACGGTAGGTTACTGATAGTAGGTACTGCCAGGCTTCCGTTACTCGTTCAAGGTTACACGCTTAAGTGCCTACGGGTCGCGTACGCCCGGGCGCACACTACTATCGGGCGTCTGCGTAAAGTACATTTTACCGCGCACGAACGCTTTGTAGGTAAGTAATTATAGCGTTAAGTGCTAAGTTCTCAATGGAGTGAAGTATCTGTACTTATTTAATCGGTGGTACTGCCTACCAAACCAATTCATTAGTTTAAAGCCCGGCCCTTGCCATAGGTAACACATGTCTGTATAGCTACCTAATTCAGTGATCATTAGTCAATAAAGTTCAACAATGGTTTTCCTAACAAATACAGAATGTATTCAAGATTCAGAGCAGTAGGTATTATTTTCAAAAAAAGGGATAAAATAAACCGGCGCACAGTGGGCTGAAAATCGGCTCTAGAAGACTTAGGGTTTTCAATTTCTAAGTGTCGGTTTTTTTGCCGGATATCGCTTCTATTAGTCATTACCATACACAAAAATGACACCCGAGTTAATTCTGCTCAAAAACGAAGGAATTATAATTTTTTTACGAAAAATTTGTATGGAGCTAGCATGAAAAATCGAATTATCTCTGAAACGGCAACGAAAACCGTAATATCCTCACAGGTGGTTTTAGTACTAATTATTTATGATTTTTTGACATACTTTATATAACGGTTCTAGATGCCGATTTTTTTTTAAAAATCGTCGAAGTATTCTTATTATTTTTACATATAAAACGGTTCCAAATAGTGTTTAAATTACGGAACATAGACTTTTAACAACAGCTAACACTCAATAGTATCACCCCTATATCCCCGAAGGAGTAGGCAGAGGTTTATAGTACACCCACGCTTAGACAACTATGTTCGAGCTAGATATTTATCATCACAAAATAAGTTTTAAAACTTTTCATTCACTCATATCAGCCTATAGCCGTCCACTGCTGAACTTAGGCCTCCCCCAAAGAGCGCCACCCATCCCAGTCCTGGGTAACCTGTACCCATCCGCCGCTTGCTAGCTTCTTTAAATCGTCAGTCCACCGTTCAGCAGGGCGTCCCACACTATGTATGTTTGCCAAAACAAGGTTTCAGCACCGTATTTAGCCTTTTGTGCGCCCTGTGCGAGCTTCTATAACGGCGTCCTGTGCGGGCTTCTATGAAGGCGCCCTTAAAATAAATCTGGTCCTGGTTTGATCATTTCTGCGCCCCTCCAGGGTCTGCGCGCTGTGCCTGGGCACCGCTGGCACTGCCCTAGTTACGACACTGCGTGGTCTTCACTCTGACACGTATTTGCTCCGCTGACCGTCTCTACGTCTGCAGACCTGACCGGCCCACTTCCACTTCTGCGAGGAATGTCGGTGACTTTAGTTCTCTGGCGGATGACTTTATTGCGAAATTAATGCACCAGAGGAATCCCGAGCATTGCCTTCTCCTTCGGGTGTTTTACACCAAATTTCGCGCATTGTCCCGGATGCCAACCAACAGTGGGTTTTGTGTTGGGTGGCATCCGGGAAGATGCGCGAAATTTTTGTATCGTTGATCCCACAATCCCTTAAAACCAGGGTGTTTAACCAGTGCGTCCTACCTGTGATAACCTATGGAGCCAAAACGTGGACACTCATGGTGAGGCTGGGGCACAAGTTCAAGGTCGCTCAGCTTGCCAAGGAAAGGGCAATGCTCAGAGTTTCTCTGGTGAACAGATTTCGTATTGAAGTCATCCGACAGAGAACTAAAGTCACCGACAATGCTCGCAGAATTAGTACGCTGAAGTGGAAGTGGGCCGGTCTTGTCTGCAGACGGACAGACGGTTGGCGGAGCAAACACGTGTAAGAGTGATGACCACGTTTAGGCAAACGTAGTGTGGGCCGCTCTGCTGAACGGTGGACCAACAATTTATATTAGGTGGCAGGCGGCGGATGGGTACGGGGTGCCCAGGACTGGGATGGTCGGCGCTCTTTCAAGGAGGCCTAAGTTCAGCAGTGGACGGCTATAGGCTGATATGAGTGAATGAAAAGTTTTAAAACTCATTTTGTGATGATAAATATCTAGCTCAAACATAGTTGTCCAAGTGTGGCTGTACTATAAACCTCTGCCTACTCCTTCGGGGATATAGGGGTGATGGTATTGAGTGTTAGCTGTTGTTAAAAGTCCATGTTCCGTAACTTAAACACTATATGGAACCGTTTCATACGTAAAAATAAATTCAAATACTTTGACGATTTTTAAAAAAAAATCGGCATCTAGAACCGTTATATAAAGTATGTCAAAAAATCATAAATAATTAGTACTAAAACCATCTGTGAGGATATTACGGTTTTCGTTGCCGTTTCAGAGATAATTCGATTTTTCATGCTAGCTCCATACAAATTTTTCGTAAAAAAATTATAATTCCTTCGTTTTTGAGCAGAATTAACTCGGGTGTCATTTTTGTGTATGGTAATGACTAATAGAAGCGATATCCGGCAAAAAAACCGACACTTAGAAATTGAAAACCCTAAGTCTTCTAGAGCCGATTTTCAGCCCACTGTGCGGCGAGGCGGTGTGGCCGCGACTGTCCGCACTTTGTCGGACACCCAAACACACAGAAATACGTTCTCCTGCGATTGTCACACATTTTTCATTCATTAAGCGGTACCGAAAAGCCGTAACGCGCGAATCTCATGCGGTGTTAGCCCTGGCTGGCGCACTGAGAAACGGGTTGAGATTTTGTTAAGTGTGCGTGCGGCGACGCGTAGATACTATGACGCACACATACAAGCCGCGCGCGGTGCGTTTGTATGAAGATAACTTACTTCCCCTCTTTATACTATGACGTAGTTGACTGTACGCAGTGTACGCATTTGTAGCCAATGTACATTTAAAACTGTATCCTCAAGGTAGTAAGCTCCATTGGTGGAAAGTTGCCATGGTTGAGATCGAATGACTCAGAACCTTCGTCGGTACCCGGCAGGTTCGTTTGATACACAGCTTTTGCAGTTCGTAGTATCTTCTGTATAGAGAAATTAGGATCTCCACTGCAATGAAGGTTTGCAGGATTATCAATTTGACACGAGAAGCTTTGCCGATGCAGTGTCATAAGAGCAGTATTTGGGACTGTATGTAGTATCGAACTTCTATGTAAAATCACTCGGAAATTAATAAGAGCAACATCACATGGAAAAGAAGTCTTTACTAAAGGTAGAAACAAGTAGTAGCAACGTTTTGTATTATTCTTGTCGATGAGAAATACATCTAGGACATAGTCCAGGGCGTTAGCAAGATAAAATGCCGACAAACTAGGTAACTTTAATTCATCTTGAGGAAACCGAGTAAAACTGTTACTTGTACCATCCATAAAATTTTCAAGTAATAAGAAATTTCTATGGCACGTGGGTCTACTATCTGCCAAACCTTCTTGGGTACCTCGGCCATCGTTAAATAGGACACGTCTGTCGAGCATAGCCAGTAACTGCCCTTCTTGTAGAGCAGTGACACCTTGAGCATGGTCTGTAATGAAAGTCAGACGATTTCTTCTATCTTGTATAAACGCCATGCTCGTAATAGGGTACATGTTCGACTCAATACGTCTACTAATATTTAAAATTCGCCCCGTATATTGGAAACCATTGTTATCCGTAAAAATCTGTGGAGGATTACCATTTCCTATATCTGTCTGTACTGAAAGAAATAGTTCTAATTCCCGGTTTTTCGGTGATACTTCGTAATCTACTTTACTTTCTATATAAATAGCACTCGACAAAGGGCTTCTTAGGAGATTGAATATTTTTGTTGTATGCTGTAAAAGCCGACCGAAAATGCAAGTTAATTCCGTCGTTACTAGGCCCGATACAATAAACATTACCTTCTTCTTGAGTCCTAATCTATATGCCGAGAGAATGTCTAGCAAAGGTTTGGTGGTATTTGTGTTAAATAAAAACATTCCTGAATTAACATCAGAGTCCCTAAATGCGCCGTAGTCAACAGAAATGCTTTTCTCGATATTTGTCTCTTTCTCAATAACGGTTTTCATGAGGCCAGTAAATTCGTCGAATAAGAGTCGATGTTTGTAGCTTTCAAGTTGAATGTCACCTGTTTGTATTGGTTGAATTGTAAACGGAAACGAGGTCCCGTTGTTTACAGCATCGTCTACACTGCACGATAAACAATATATCGTAGCGGCGTTTTGCGAAGCATCATATGTTTCTGTAATTTTAAATAGTTCAAGTGCCATCGGAGGTATCATTACCGCAAATATAATTTTGAAGAACCTTCTAGATAACTTGATTATATTGTCCGAACTATATTTCCACACAGGATTGATCTGAACTGTTACGTCTTTTTTCATGTGATCCACTATTCTAATGTTGGGGTATCTAGATATGAGTTCCACAATTTCAGTCCGCTCATGACTTAGGGAGTTGAAGATATACACTTGATCACCTGGGGACACTGTTCTAAATAAAGAGATGAATTCACCGTCTCTGTAGACATACTTCTGCAGGTAAACTACGTGTTGTTCTGGCTTCAGGCTCAAGAAACTCGCCGCCAGTTCTTGTATATACCAACAGTCTTTGACGGTTGTCAGAATCTGGTTCTGCACGTATTTCAAGACGTTAGCTGTAACTGTTCCGCTTAAGACATTGCGATCAACAAGGCGCGCTACGGATTCCCTTGCTTTTATCAAAAGTTCATAAATTTGAGAAATATTAGAATTTCTAAAAACGTTATGATTCAAGGCGAATGAAAATAATATCTCTGTCGTTCGTAGCGTTGCTTGGAGACGCCTCAATAAAATTTTAGTAAACGGTCTTGATGTATAAAAACCTGTCCAATATGCGGGGCTTCCAGTACTTATATCAGCGAAGTTAAGGAAATCGCCTTTTAAACTATGGAAATATTTATGTTTGTCTTTTATAATATTAAAATAGTCTTTCGGTGTTCCGAATTCTATTGTAGCTTTATAAATATCTTTGTTAGCTGTTACAAAATCAACAATTTTCTGATAATTATTGTACTGAAAATCAAATTCAGATTGGATTTCATAGTGATATGGACCACCTAAAGGTGCAATTATAGTGTTGTGAGGCGATATAGTTCCTGTTTTAGAATACTGTTCTAGAAGCAGCTCTGATTTTTCTTTTACGTTATAAGCGCTGATGTCAAGGTTTTTATGGTTTGTGGCAAAATTATATTCGGCAGCGCAAAGAGGGCCATTCGGGCCGCACGCTTTAAATGCAGCTGAATTGAACTGAAGGAAATGTGTTAGAACTGCGTGTCTTGGGTACCGATCACTTCCCATTCTGTTTAATACTTCATTTAGATTTGTTTGATACGATTTATCATCGTCCCAATTTTGTAGCCATATAAAGTCGCTGTATTGATACTCGGCTAAAAATTGTTCCCAAACGTAGTGGACATTTGTAATGACCAGATCATTTATATCGCATGCGGAGAGGAGGTAGGCCATTGTAGGGCTATGAGTCAGGCTGCTAGTAAGCCAACCTACTTTTGGCGTATAGTTAAGATGTTGTTTCAGCCACTGGTGTCCTAAAAAAGATTAGACTTAGTTTAAAGACCGTTCTTGTTAGAAAAATATAGAAAAACACATATTGATTTGAAGCTAACAGGTAAATCAATAAGTTTTCAGAGAATAAGGCTAAAGTAAATAATTTACCTTCTACGAGTTGATGAACAAGGCCAAACAAATGCGAAGTTGCTTCATCTGGTTCCACCCAACCTCCAGTGGTTATTTCTAGTCTGCCAGATCTCAATAATTTTCGAAACGCCTAAATTGTGCAAATAAAAGTTATTACATATTTGGTCCTTTGAATATTTTTGCCGTTTCAAATATGAAACATCGTATTCCTTCGTAAAAATATTATATGTTTAGCGTTTTATGCGCCCTGTGCGAGATTCTATAAATGTACCATCACGCCTGTATTCCCCGAAGGGTTAGGCAGAGGTGTACCAATGTACACCCACAGTTCTATAAATGTGCCCTTGAAAAACAATTTTCTGGTCCTGGTCTGGTCGTTTCTGCGCCCTATGCCTAAGCACCGCTGGCACTGCCCTAGTTACGGCACTGGTCAAAGTCAATGTAAATTATCTTACGGGAACCTAAATTTTTCCTGGATAAAAACTAGCCTATGTTCTTTCTTAGTGTAGACTATCTCTGTACCAGATTTCATTTGAATCGATTCAGTATTTTAGGCGTGATTGCGTAACACATAGAGACAGAATTACTTTCGCATTTATAATATCATATAATATAGTAAGGATTTTTCTTACCGATCGATTCCTGTGTGTAGTTGTCTTCCACCAATAACTCAAATGTGAAACTTCATTCCAAGTGAATGTTAACTTCTCGTAAAATTGTAATTTTTTCACTATATTCGATAAAATTTTACTAACGCTATTTTTGTGGTAATCTTCGAAAGTTTGTTTCCATATTGTATCCACATGAGAACGAGGTACTAATATTACCTAGAAAATGTTAATTAAATTAAGTCATCAAGGATTTCTTTTAAGAAGTGTTTTGGAGTATTTAGGATTCAACGTTAAGTACAGTACCTTAAGCGGAGGCCATTTCGAATTCATCATCAAAGATTCGTAACGGCTATCAAAAATATGATTCCAAAAGTGCCTTTTAGTCATCCAGAAGGGCTGTAAAATTTTCATGAGTTAGCTGTGGGTATAGTGCTAATGTTTAAAGTATTTAATATCTACCTAAATCTTACCTCGATATTTAATTGCGAAAATTTTTCTTGAGCGTCGATGTCGGCTGATGCAGTTTTGATGACTGAACACGAAAAAGGGTCCACAGTCACATTATAGCTAAACATTGTACTGTCCATGGGCAGACCTTCAATTAGGAAATCAGCCTTTTCATTATCAGGGTCAATGTCTATGATACTGTGTATGGTGTCTCTGTGGACAACCGTAACGGCCGTTGGGGTCATTTCAGATTTTGGTATTAAAATACTTTTCACTTGTAAACTTTCCTTTCCTTTAGGGGGATCATGAAAGCTGGGTATGATTACAGTGCTTTCCGTGACACTTTCTCTTTGCTCAAAGCCGTGAGGAACGGCTTGTACTTCGTGCTCTTCCACAGATGGGAAAAATCTGGATATTGTTGGTATTTGATAATAATTTTTAATAGCCAATCTTACATTGCTTAGGTTGCTCGTGGTAGGTGGAAATTCATTAGGACCCCCAAATGTATCTACGCCACTAGGCGTAGATACGAGTAAAAGTTCTTTAATCCCACTTTTAGTCAATCTAAGTTCATTGGCAGTCTCTGGTTTTAACAGTTTCATAGGCGAGTACGATGTTTTGCCTTTACTCGGTTCAAGTGAGGCCATCATGGTCAACATCTTCGGCCTCGGTATATTATGGAAAACAGTCTTTACTTGAGTGTTGCTTGGGAATTGAAATTCTTCATTGTGAAGAACAGAATGAAGATTGGTGTGATTTATCAATTGTGGTTGTTGACTATTCATTTCACTGAATGGCCGTTGCACCATTTTCGATTGGTTACGAACGATTTTGCGTAATGCTGGAAGTTAAAATTTTGTTTAGAATGGGCAACTACTTATTTCGATGAATACGTAGTTAACTGCTAGGTTTAATGGAAAGTTAATGTGGCAAATTAGCAATGATTGTTTTAGTCACTTTTGAATAGGTAAGTGTAAATATTTCTTACTCTTCTCATAGCACGATACTGGACTGGACAGAAGGATTGCAAGTAGGACGGCTGCACGCGAGACGCGGAGTGCACTGGCCATAGTCGTGCGCGGACTAATTGAGGCATCAAGAAAGGTGTTTGAAAAATAAAGACACCTAGAGCCCACATTACAATGTTTGGATACCTGCAGTGGCTACAGTGTCGTGTTATGTTCCGTGTGGATTACTTGTTTGCAAACATTTTTGAACGGAACTGTTTCATGTTTTGTATATATGAGGGCGAGATTTGTTTCACTGAAGCATAGATATATACATAGTTACCTACTTCTTAGTGTTTTTGACACGCTCGCGGTCGTTGGGTGTTGAGGATATGGACGATTGACATGCTAGAAAACATTTAAATGCATCATATTGACACATATTTAATGTGTATTGTTCTTGAACATTTTACTGCGGGATTGCCATAAAACTAAATAGATGTTACAGACGATACTGAAATCTGAAATCAAAATCATTACCAGCAAATTAATAGCTAATCAGCCAATCAAGGCTTATTGCTTCGCGGTTTATTGTCTGCCAAGCAAGACATTTGATGTGAATTCGATCCCAAATGGATCGGTATCAAAATGCACAGACATTCTTAGAGGTATAAAGTTCGTAAAAGACTTTACCCAGGCCCCTTTTCGATCTGATGCACATTTCCAGGGACACCTTGTATTCTTTCCGCGGAGCTTCAAGATAAATGTTTAGATATCAGAAAGCGGACTTCTATTTCAATGAGGTAGGGCTCGACATGGCTGTTTCAGGAAGTGTCTGCGACGCATGGGCCGAAAGCTTTATGCATTGTGGTCATCATTGTGTAGACAGCCTCGAGGACACCGCTCAGCATACGACGATCCCTGGGCACAGCAGTGATCAGCAGTGCTGTGACTTCGCCGCAGTACCTGGTCTGGGTATATAGTCTCGCGCTTCCGACTATGACGTCGGAAACTCAAACGCGTGTGATGTCGTTGCCTTTTTATGCGAGGAGATGATCCATGCCTTGTTAGCACCGGCAGTCTGGCCTAAAACAACGGAGAGGGACCAACTCTCATTCCACCCTCATCTGAAGACAATAGGCCAGCGGAGGGCGCCTAATGATCTCCGATTACAGTAAGAAGAAGGAACTTGGGGCAGTTTGTCGCTCGTACGTAGGCTTCTATAGGAATATGTGGTTGCAGGACAGCCCGCACATGGTCAAGTCAAGCCAGTGGCGATCGAATACCAGCCAGTGTTGCGGACAATGCGTCAAGCGAACACCGGCCCCTTGACTTGTGGTAATAGGAGAACAAATAAAAAATTGAAACTTATTGATCTTCCTTAATCTCTGCAACTAGGAGGTGTACAGGAATTGTTCGAAACAAAAATATCGCAATGACGGAAGAATAATTTTATATCTCCAATACACACAAACAACACTTAACGGATATATTATGTGTCTTTTTACACCCGTTATTATAATGTAATAGGTAATAATAAACTCGCATGTTGCCGCGAGCTGGTAAAAAATTGCCATAGTTAAGGACTCATTCTTTTCTGCGGTCGACAGTCTGCATTACAATCTGAGTGGTAGTAAGGGGCGATGTGAACGAAACCATAGCGCGATACACGCGATAGAACACATTTTGCCATTTTGTAATTTTAACAAATAAGAAGCAGAATAAGAATATATGTTAGTTTACAACGTGTAATATATTAAACGTACACCTTAATAGTAGGTTGTTTCGGAAGCTGCTACTGAATCGATTTCAGCCTGCTATGTCTAAAATAGTTTCTTTTTTAACTAAAATAATTAAAACTTCTCATATTTTGACATTATGAGTTGTGTTCTTTTGTTTTTCTGTGGCAGTCGTCCTTTTTCCGTCGCAGTAACTCTCATGTAATATTATCATTGATATCCATTAAATTGTGTGCCTTTCTATCATTCATTCTCATCCACATCATACAGTCCACTCGTCGCCTTCACCCTAGATGAAGACTAGTGATGGCGCAGTGGTTAGGGCGCCCGTCCGCCCCTCACGCACAAGGCATAGGGTCACAACCGGGCACCCGATGCGAATTTATCTAATTCTAATATCATGTACTTTCTAAGTTTATCTCGGACATCATTGACAGTGGTGAAGGAAAACATCGTTAAGGAAACAAAACTTAGATTTAAGTGTACGAATCCAACAAAGCTGAATAGATTTTGTGTTTGTTTAAGCGCGCTAATCTTTCAAACTATCCGGTTTGGAAAATTGTTTTTGTATATGATTGCCAGATTTTGTAGATCTTTGACAGTCGTTACTGTTAGTCAGCAAAAGCCCGAAAGTCTGACAACCAGTCTTACCAAGAGTATCGTATTACCCATTACTGGGTTGTGGAGGTCTGATAGGCAGTCGCTCCATGTAAAATACTGATATTCAGCTGCATCCGGTTCGACTGGAAGCCGACCCTAACATAGTTGGGAAAAGGCTAGGCAGATGATGATATATGATTGCCAGATTTATAATTATCAAGCTTCTGCCCGCGACTTTGTACCTACGCGTGGATATGTTCACCCGCATTAAGTATCGTTTTTTGTTACTGCTCCGCTTCCGTGTGTCGTAGCGTGATGTTAGATGCGTAGACGCTAATTTAAAACTTTAGCATGTTCCTAAAAGTGAGTGCCTGCCATACCACAAATGTTATGTAGTTACCGCACTGAATTATGACTAGGATTTGCTCAGAGAAATCGACAAGAATCTTGATCTTATTTATCACGTCCTACTTACCTCTAACTGCTTCGGTACCCTAGTGAGCCTAAGCGCGACTGCACTGCTAGAGGTCTTGGGTTCTATTCCCAGGTCGAGCAATATGTTAGTTTTCCTAGGTAAAGCAAACAGTGGTTTGCTTTACTTAATGAATTAAGTCGGCCTTTGTACGGTGTATTTTTACATTATGTGCATAAAGTTTAATTAACTAAACCAAGGGCCTCTCTTGGTAGAATTTGCTAGGGATCCCGGCACTAAAAGCTAACTATAGACACTAATACTGTTGGCAACACTCAAGCCGACGTACCCAACATTGTGAAACAGCGAACGCAGCCGTTTTACTACCAACCTACCGCAAAAAACAGGGCGGGCTGTTGTATCGATCGTCTCTCGCCCCCAATGAGGGGTGAGATCCGGGTGAGGCCGGGTTATACAAGTTTCGAATATCGTTTACTGTTTATGTTTATACGAAGTGACAAAAAGAAATGGTAAGTGAAACATTGTGTGTGACTATGTTTTGTTTATTTTTATGAAATAATGAAGACTTTTTACACCGGTTTTAATATATAGCAGAGTTGTTGACATAAGTTTATAAGAAATATTAGCGTTTCGACACCGAAAAAGTAGCTTGTTTTGATTTAGTTTTAAAATATAAATAGGTACATTAATAGGTACTAACTAACTCAATATTTGTTGTTCAATGATGTTACTTGCATCTACTTAAAAAGGGAATAGAATATAATAGGTTTTAATTTTATTTCCACCAATTACAGTTTAAAGTTTAACTTTGCATTTGATTTGTGGAAAACTGTTACCTGAACTAAGTTTCTTTTCAAAAATAGTAAATTAAAAGTATGAGCATACAAGCCCGTACTTTGGTCAGTGGGTCGTCTTTTACCGATAAATGGATATTGTAATTCGTCTTTTTATTATTCTCAATAATTGAGCTTAGCCCTGCCAAAAAGACCCACTCATTTTTATTTAAGAGGGGGCTCTTAAATAAAAATGATTAATTACAGCAAACTAATTAAATATATTACATAACAATTCAGTAATATCATTTCAATGTGCTTCCAATTAATTGTCGTTAAACCCTACTATAATCCTACTTAATATTATAAATGCGAATGTTTGTGAGGATGGATGGATAGATGCTTGTTACTCTTACACGGCTAAACGGCTGAACGGATCTGGATGGCACTGTGTTAAGATTGTATGTTTCCGTGTTTTTTTTTATACCGGAAACATTTAAGTTTCTCTTGGGATAATATATCAACCTTGACGCGGACTCTTTGTCGCGGGCATGCAGAAGCTATATACAACTTTCTTCGAAAAATTTGAGTTATATTTCCTCATTTTCCAGGATCCGAATGTTATGACAACGTCGGGACTGCTGGAATGGGAATTTTCTCTACCATCTGACCAGATCATCTCCCACGGATGGTACCACGGCGCACTCAGTAGAACAGCTGCCGAGAGCCTTCTGCAGCAAGACCGGGAGTTCCTCGTGAGGGACTCATCTTCACAACCCGATAACTATGTACTCAGCTGTCGATCCAATGGTCAACATTTACATTTCGTTATACAAAGGGTAAATATTATTGTTCTGAATGTCTTTAATTTAGAACTTTAAATACCCACATACATAATATACATTCCGGTCGAAATCATAACCCTCCTTTTCGTTTCGCCGTAGTCGAGTAATGATGACTAAAAGAAGCTTAATTTCAGATCGTCGTTCACCCGGACACGGTGTACGAAAGACACCAATATCAATTTGAAGATGAAGCTTACGATACAGTCGCCGACCTCATCACCTCCTACGTGGGGTCTGGGAAACCTATATCGGCGGCATCGGGAGCCAGGATACAATATCCAGCTAATCGCGTGACGCCTCTGACGAATTATATTCAGAACGAAGACATGAATTCAGTCGTTTCGCCAGTTGGAGACGGGTCTTACGGTAACCCGTACAGTCTATACAGCCATTTTGCAGCAAAGCCGGGAATGCAGCTCAGAGTTCCATTCAAGAAACAACGATCTCACTCTCTGACCCCGATCGACATGGGGCAACATGTCACTCACGGCAAAAGCGCCAGTGCTGATGGGGTCATTCAGAGTCAAACACACATGCACGCGAAAGCCTTCTGCAGTGAATCAAATTCCGGTTCGAACACCTGGGATGCAAATCTTCCAACTAGTCCCCCAGCTAAACCAGCCAGATACGATGGACCTAAAGCAGATGAAAGACGATTAGAACTTCAGCGAATTTACCAAGTTTCAGGATCTGACTCGGGCAATGGATCCGGAGATTCCACTCAAAGTTCAGCGCACAGTGACCCAAATAAATCAAGAATGGAATCTGATTATAATTTAGTCACACCGACCATAAAGCAGCAATTTGATTACGAACTCACTGAGGCCAAGCTATTGCAGTCAGAGAATTTGGATTACATGGTGGAATCAAGAATTAATTTAGAAAACTTCCAATCTCAAATTATACCTACTGGTCTTTCGAAACCGCTTGAGTCGGAAACGCTTCACACGATCAAGCTATTACTGCGTACGTCTGGGCCGAGGATTTTAGCAAACCACATGACGAAAGTGGATTTGTTTTTCTTTTTTGACGATGCCATTCAAATTGAGGGTTTGGAGAAAACGGCATCGGGTTTAGAGTTTTTATTTCTACCTCAAGGGCGACCACTGCGTTTAGATGTTCTAGAAAGGTTAGCCCCCTCGTAAGGATGGCAGTTTGTTGGAAAGTTATAGCAGGTGAGTTAATGAGATTTCTGTTTTCAGGATCGAGACATTTCGTCTGCTGATAGCGGTGACCATTTTGACCTGCCAAACAGACAGGCAGCGCGCTGATACCATCAACGACTGGATTCTACTGGCAGTTGAAACTAAGACTGCTTTGGGGAATCTGTACGGCTTCTCAGCCATTATGTTTGGGCTGTGTATGCCTCAGGTATTAATATATTTTTGTCAAAATGAAATATTATAAATGTGTGTAAACGAGTTAAGACGATTAATTTCCTTATTTTTTCGATTTTATAGGTAGAGTGTCTCGAGAATGCATGGAATATTTTGAGGAGGGTTTACACGGACAACGCGTTCATGTTCGAGGCTAAATTGAGGCCTTGCTTTAAAAGTATGAACGAAGGCACAAATCCTTTGCCTCCCAACACGACGACGCCTTATATACTGCCACCAGTACTGTGCTTCCATTTATTTGGTAAGTATACTTTAAGTATACATAATGATAAGCCTGTTTTCGCTCGCTGCTGGGATTTGGATCTATCTACGAGAAGGAATAGGCTTCAGCCTGTCAGACCAACATTACGGGGCAGTCACCGCGACCACTTTTGTTATAAAAACGAAGTCTGTAATAATATTCTTTGCCTTTACAGACGGCGAAGGCGGAGGCCTGATGCAGGTGGACGACACGTTCCCTACGAGTCTGATGAACAGCCTCGAGTTCGACTTCAACGCGACTGCTGCCCACCTGGACGCGGCCCGCCACTTCCCCAACCAGATCGACATGTTCAAACGTAACGCTAGGACTGTGGTACAGGAGATGTCTTCTTTAGGACCCGTTCTAGACCCAACTCTTCTAGAGTTATTCAGAACGGAATTCCACATAAACTTCCTATGGGGAGAAAGGGGAGCTCTGACCACTCCCAATCAAAGATTTGCTCGTCTAACAGATATTTTATCGGCAATGGCAAACAAACTAGCCAGCCAACCGCCTGATTCCGACGATAATGTTTAAGTATATTTTAATACCTTTTCTACCATATCACTGAAGTAATAAAAACGCCAATTTATGATATTATAGTTGTTTGTCTGAACATAGACGCGAACACGCGATGCTAATTTGAATGAGTACCTGTGTATGATAGTGCTATTAATAATAAGCATTAGGTACAATGATCACTTTAGATCTGTCTACTTTTTACATGTTGGGTGAGGTGAAACCACGCTGAGCGGGATTGCACTGACGTGTCCGAGAATTATTTTTACACTTTGCTCGACCTAGGAATTAAATCTCAGACCCTACGCTCAGTTGTCGCGCTTGCAACCACGAGCCCAATGAAAACGAAGGAGATAACGCATAACGCTGCAGTGAATTTGCGCGATGTAACAAACGATATTCCAGTGCAGCGCCGCTCAGCTAAGTAAGATTTGAACATTATATAGGCACCTATGATTTTTTCTAAATCTTGTGTCTGTAGGTACCGTGGCTTACCAACAATTTTTATGTAGTTGAAAAGTGGTTATTATTTCGAGCTGCGAGTATGTTAATTTTTCACATGTAAAGAAATTTTGGTTAAAGTTTTATTGTATATGTGGAAAATTAATATACTTACCTCAAAATAGTATTTTGGTACCGTACGGCTTCCCTATAATTTTCATGAAATTCAAGAGTGGTAAGTTATTATGACGGAACCCTTATGATAATGAGTACCTCTTAGTAACTAAGTATAAACCTTTGTGAGTTCTAGTCCTAGATGTAACGACGCAAATAACCACTTAGCCTCTCCGCTCGCGACCGATATTTTGACCGACTTTTTTGTCGGATACAATGGAACATAATGAATTCCAATATACTTACGCACATGTCCGTCAAAAAATCGGTTAAAATGACGGTCATTGGCGGAGAACCTTAGCCTTCATTTTATACAGACGTGAAAGTACCTTAATACTGATCTCAAATTAATTGTATTAGTAATTTGTTATACATTTGTAAAACGTGAACATTATACCAATCTAAACCAAATATTTACCTGTTTTTATTTATTGCCACAAATATTTAGCCCTAACTTAATATTTAACTGCCTCGTTAGCCTAGTGGTACGCTAGAGGTCTTGGGTTCGATTCCCAGGTCGAGCAGTGTTATTGGGTTTTTCTATGAAATTCTCAGTAGCAGCTCGGAGTTTGGATTTGTGCCCGTTAATGGCAATAGGCTCGCTCCCTATTACATGGGGTCTAAATATACCGGCGAACTGTGGGTGTACATTGGTACACCCACATTTCGCCGGTATATTTAGTTGGTATAGTAGGTTGGTTTATTTATCGGTTTCCCATGTAATAGGGGGCGAGCCTATTGCCATTAACGGGCACAAATCCAAACTCCGAGCTGCTACTTGAGAATTTCATAGAAAAACCCAAAAAATAAATAAACAGCAAAAAAGTAAACAAAAATGTGACCTACAGTTTGCCATACATCCATGGGATCGCGTTTGCCAGATCTTTAAAAGTATCTCAATTGATTGGTGGTGTTAAATACCCAATTGGTGAATACCTATGTAATCATTATTTACCACACGGCCGGTGATAAAACACATAGTTACTGACTATCACACGTAACTATTTAATTGTTGGTTGAAATGTTAGAGTGGTCGTCTACAGTTCCAATATTTGTTCAATGAGACGCCCAATGATCATGACGAGTTGTAATAAGATCTAAAATACTGTTTTTCATCGACGAAAAATAATTAATTAATTACGTACCTATACTAATATAATATTACGATCGCAACGTAACGTACATTGTGTAGTGTGTACACTACAAAAATAAAATTATAAATACATTCACCCTACACAAATACATACGTAAACCTGCCATTTCAAACTATTTATTTTTTGGGTTTTTAGTTCCATGAAATTCTCAAGTAGCAGCTCAGAGTTAGGATTTGTGCCCGGTTAATGGCAATAGGCTCGCCCCCTATTACATGGGGGACCTAAATATACCGGCGAACTGTGGGTGTACCTCTGCCTAACCCTTCGGGGAATACAGGCGTGATGGTATATTTTATATATTTTTTAATATTTATAATTCATCGAGGCTTTTTAAGGCTCAAAAAGTGTATTTTAAAAGTGGCTGTGTCTTGGAAGTGTTAGTTATTGGTGTCAAATACCCAATTGTTGTTTTCAGGTCTAAAAATGGGAATAAAATGAAACTACACTTGAATATTATAAACTACCTTTAATCATGAAGACATACAAAATGTAGACTTAATATAGGTACAAAATTATCTCATATAAAATTGTTTAAGTTGTATTTCTGATGAAATACGTTCCCTATAAACCATTGGTTACCCAGATAATAAATAACGAAATAAAGGATAAGAAGATAAGTAGCAAGTGTTGTTCTAGAACCATCTAAATGAAATAGATTTATTAACATTTAATTTGAAAAAAATATTCATAGAAATTATACTCAATACTTTTTGTGAAAAATAGTTATGGGATAAACCTAAACTAATATTATAAGTAGGTAAACACTGAGAAAGTATACCTCTGGAAGTATTCATACAATAACAATAACTCATCCACTACGCTTTTGATGAATGCGATAGGATATGTTTTATGGTATATATGACCACCTCGCGAGCAGAGCCGGGGCAGGAGTCAATAATATTATTCTAGAAGAGATACGGCGAAAAAGGATTATTGTAGTCACATTATCAGACGCTTGTCATGGCGACAGAGGTGCCAAGTACACTTAATATTATAGAGTAGCATATAAATTATAGTCAGAGATAGCAAGCTTACCTACTACTATTATAAATTTCCTGTAACTTACAAAATAGCGTCACGTGAATCAATAGGATACATGGTTCCTATGTATTCAAGTCAGAGACAATCTTAATATTATAAGCCATTAAAATGAATGCCAGTGATGGCCAGCATTGTTGATTATTCATACAATCGCCTTATGTTATTAGAATTCCAACACCGTTTATATGGTAAGTGGAGGGCGCTATCGAGATAGCAAGCGGTCGTTGCGCTAATACACTGATACCGAATAAATGAAAGCAACGTTCTACACCTTATACCCAGTACAGGTGTTCGCTAATAATAACAGCACGGCTCCGACACAGCAAATAATCTGATAGACTAGTTTAAACTTTATTATTTCATGTGCGTTAAATTCATTTTTTAAATGACAAGACAAAAATGTGGTTGGTTAGTGGCATGCTAGCAGCTAACAGTTTGACTTGTAAGGCGATCGTAGCCGGGCCGTTGCTGAGCAATATGCCAAGTCCTTCCTTCACAACCTACTCGACTTAAATTAAGGCGCATTGTAAACGACTCAGAATCGTTCTCAACAGTAAATTAATTAACATCTTTCAAACAATGCATGTTCAGATGAGATGAGATGAGGTTATTGTCGCGAAATTTTCTTTTAATCGAAGAGATCAATATGTTTGAGGAACGCTGAGTCGAAGTGGAGTCGAGTGGAGGAAATGACTTGAATATCTAAGAAGTCTCTAATGCTTAAGGCATGGGCACAACCAGGCTGCCTTTTATTCACCACAGATGTGGCTTCGCTCTCGTGGGTCAACGGTACCGCGGCTCAAGTCGTGAGAGACATTGTGTGTTTGAGCCCTAAGGTACCGATATTTGATAGATCATAGCTTCGCTATACCACTTAGCTTTAATCGAAATATAAAACACATTGCTTAGCAGCTAATCTTCATCGCTTAGCTTTGTCGGACATCTCTGGGAAGGCAGCCTTAACCTCGCGACGTACTAAACTATACACAATATATTGCTTAAGTTTACAACCAAGTCAAGAAACCCCAAGACAAGTACTAATATTTAGTATCAGTCCGTATACAATACATTACAATCTGTATAAAGTGATGACTAAAGAAAAGCAATTAATCACCGGTATTCGACGTCGCACTACACCATTAAAACTATTCATAAAATACAATAAACAAAAATAAAATTTCGAAACGATCTAAAATAAACATTTTATAATAATAGTAATTTTTGTTGACTACACTCGAAGATTATATTAAATTTGTGTCTTAACGTATTGTGTTTAAGTTTAAAGTCGTGAATAGACCACAGGTCGCCGGTCAGTCTGGGGCTTATTACCGCACTAGTTGATTAGAACTTCAAAGACTTCGCGAAGAGCGCCACCGTGGCTTGCGTCTTGTCGCCGTTGAAACGACGAAGCTCTACGATGGCCTGAAATCAAAAGGGTTACAATCAATCATCACTCCACTTTGGCAATTTTATTTAAAAAAAATATGGGTCAAGTCCGCCACACTATTGACGGACCTGTTGGTCTAGTGGTTAGCGGCCCTGACTGCTAAGCCGGAGGTCGTGGGTTCGATTCCCACCCAGGACAAACTTTGTGTGATGAGCATGATTGTTTGTTCTGTGTCTGGATGTGATTTATCTATAATATGTATGTATTTATAAATTATATAAGTATCTATATCAGTTGTCTGGTTACCATAACACAAGCTCTGCTTAGCTTGGGATCAGATAGCCGTGTGTGAGTTGTCCCAAGATATTTATTTATTTATTTTACTATTGTCAATCACTGCAACTCGTGAAAGCCAGAATCAACAGTGGAGACCGCCAGAAAAGCGCCGAGGCAATGAAGCTCAAAGAGACCCTGAGAAGCAATACAACTGTCTTATCCCGCAACGAAATTAATCAAAAAAGATTAGTGGAGGAGTAAGATGAGATACATTTTTTTTCTACTATGGCCAGACCCCGGACCACTATCTAAAGTAGCTTCGCGCCGTGTGTCCCTCTGTACTCTTAGATCATTTAAACTGCGCAACGGATTTTAATGTGTTTTTCATCAATAGATTCAAGGGAAAGGTGTATACGTATAGAAATGACATCACGCTGCGTACGCGCAGAACAGTAACCAAAGACGTAACTGAACGCGGGTAACACCGCGAGGTACACAGCGTGTTACGGAAAGGGTACATCCATATAAACAGGGTGAAGAGTGTACCCGGTACTGAATCTCTATACAAAATTTCATCTTAAAAGCAATGATAGTAATGTGTAGAATTCAATTGAAAACATTTGTTTTTTTTCCTTATCTTTATAATTTTGTAAGTATAGGTATCAAAAAAATTGTGCTATGTGATTTGTTAACACCAAAATAATCCGTACCTTTGATTTGTATTTTCGTACCACGCTGTATAGCTGTCAATTATAAATGAGGTTGTTGTGATGGCCCAGTGGTTAAGGCCTAACTCTCATGCACGAGGTTGTGAGTTCGCAACCAGCCACGAGCAAGTACCCATGTGACTTTTTCAAATTCATATGTACTTTCTAAGTATATCTTGGACATCACTGACATCGGTAACCATTTCAGAGGCTCTTGAGGCGGTTTAGAAACACTGACACTAGGGTGTGTGGGCTCATAAGACCTTACTGCCCACACGATAAAGAAATAAGATAAATGACCACTATACCTGTTCCCTGGTAAATCCGAGGGACATGATCTCTTCTACTTCCACTTCGCCGAAATTATCATTCGGCATGATGTTTTGGCTAGGATCACCCAGAACTGAAAAAGCATTACAAATAACGTTTAAAAACAAAACGTTTACATCCAAAATATCAATTAAATACATGGTGAATCGTTCAGGGAGATAGTTCAGCCTAACGCTACAAGTGCCTGTATATGAATATTCTATCTACCTATACTATACTCACCGACTCTCTGGTTATTATTGACTTGCATCGGCACGGGTGTTGATTGGCCGCTAGTCTCCATATAGAAGTTACCGGTGGACTCTGTTCAATGTCAAATATGTTACATACTTGTCAAAAAAATCGCCCATCCAGTCGTCCGAATTATTTGTGCTTAACATCGTAAGGTAACTACTTATAGGTTACAAATGCAGGCACTCCGTACCCGGTGAATTCCAGCTTAATACGAAGATGCAATACCACAAAAATACAATAAAATATATTCAGTTTTGGTCTTTAAATATCACTGTTGTTAAATATCAAATTGCATCTTTTTTTGTTATTTAAAATCTGGATGTAACAGCCCAAGTAGCACAAAACTTCATTATAAGATGTCACAAGAGGTAACATCGGTAACTTTAGCACTTATGAAGAGTTATTACAGTACACTCGACCTGCAATAGGTGAAAAGTGACCTTTTGCCTGAATAAGAACGTTATTATGTGTCACGGAGACCACACTGTAACGCTTGCAGCGTTAATATAGGTAACAAGTTCAGTATTGTACAGCTTTAAGCAATTTAAAGGATTTTTGTGGACTTTTACTAAACTATATTCTGAACTGAAGACCACAAGTGTACTCTTAGACCACTTGCATTTTAATAAAGAACACGTGAGCTACTATAATGTAATCAGTTATTCTGTGGCTTCAAATAATAAAGATATAATGCCTTTTGCTGCACACAGTGGAATTTGTGTAATGTTAATCAGCTTGATACACGCAATCGTATAATAGCTCTTATAAAGGCCACATGATCACTATGGGTGAACATTATATGATGCTAAGTTAAAGCAAACTGCTCTATATTAGCTCACATGTTACCCTTAATCTCCGTGAGAGCTGAATACTTATACTATCGTTGACAATTAATCTACTAGTGCCGTTAAATAAGACCTTTTTTGTAAATAATGGTCCAAGTGTGAATGACATTTTAGAACGGGAGGGTTCCGTATCCGAAAATGTTGGTGTAAAAGCACGTGCTGATTTGGATGTACAAAACTCTTCAAGTATACAGCGAATGCGAATTTACATGCATATTTTAAAGTTTTTGGTGGCCAGCGGACAATCCCTTTTGATTCCCACAGCGTAGGAACGATGGTCAATTTAGGTACATCGTACTCGATCGTCTGTACTATTTTAAAAGCCATAATACTTCTCTGAAAAGAAAAACAATTGATAATTAAATAGGTATAATGTACGTAATTTCTTTTTTACCTATCTACTCTGTATGGACTGTCCCATCCCAACGCTCCATGCATAAAACTAAATAAGACGTACCAACTAGAATTAGTTTAAGATTGAATTATTACGTCTGTGCACAAATTAAACTATGAAAGTAACATTATGTCCAATTCGCGATACACACTCGACTGCGGTCCGTCGCACGTCGGCCGATAGGATAGCGAGGCGAGGTGTGTCAAAGGCGAGGAGGGGGGGTTGACTCTGACTGCACGCAAACTGTAGGTACTTAGGTACCTTACCTAAGTATTTCATTTCACAATGACCACTCTGTTTAAAGTTTTACCTAATTATATCTACTTTGGTCGAGAAAACTTTGATACTTACTAGGTGGGTACATGATTAACATACGCTAATCTAAAAAATATAGGATGATGTGATGATGATGAGGCTTAATCCGCGGATCCCTAAAATGTCTGCAGATTTTATAGGTTCACTGATGATTACCTACAGTTATTTGCATACATGTTACCCACTATCAAGCATTACGTGAATCTGTAGCTGACTTGTGTAACACAAGAACCAACCATAACAGCTCGTTACTGATTTATGTACCACGAGTGGACACTTAAACAGCTCATGCCGTTTGATTGTGGTTACTAAGGTACACATTGCTTGTCTGCCATTTTTTAGATTCTAACCTATCTACATACAATATTATAATAATTTGTTTCTATTTAGTCAAAGAAAATAACAACCGAATTTGAATAGAAATTTAAAATTTAATTTAATGATTTTATACGTAAACAGCGTATTGTCAAATTACAAGGAAAAATAAAAAGACTTTTTTTTATAATATTATCATCAACCTATTTTATACTATAATTTTCAAATAAACAGTGATATTTTGAGAGCGCGTGAAAATTTTCGTCTATAATTATATAGTATTTCACAATAAACTCTCTTTCCCATTCGAATTTCATGGACATGGAGGAAAAACAAAGTTTTACTTATCGTTATTCTATATTTCTCACAAACACTTTACAAAATGGTTCACAGAAAAGATGTCAAAATAATATTAAGTAGTAGGGTGAAAATTGTTCTCAATTTTGCCACTTGTGAATTGTCAGCTCCTTCAAAGAGTTACTAATATCCTGGAGTGTATTTTTGCTGAAAAATAGGTAAAAAGTACTCTATTATTCAGCCCTTGTAGTGTAAAAAAGGTAACGCATACCCTGATAACCAGTCATTATTCAGCTCTTGGGGCGACTGTTACCTTTAATAAAGCTCAAATAACGCTGATATAGTGCAACCAGCTACATTATTCAGCTAACAGCTGATTAATTTGTGCCCAAATCAGAGTTATATCAGCTGAGTAGGCGCCTCTAACGCTATTATTCAGCAGGTTTATTCAGCTTAAAATTCCATTGTGAACAGTGATTCAGCTACTATTCAGCGCTTCTGTGCTACTTGGGAGGCTTGTTGTTAGGTTGTCAATGGAAAGCGACGCGAGTACAGAACCTCTGCAGGTCTTTTTATAATATAGCTAAGAAATAAGGGAAAATAGTATACTCATGTGATAGAAGCTTTCTAAAATGTGGTAATGGGTATTATCAGTAGCTTATCATAAAGGTGAAATGTAACAAACCCGTACCCTTGTGATGTCTACTCTACATACAGTCAATAAAGTTACGACATCCACACTAATACCATAAATACACAAGTCAGCCTGTCTGTCGGTCTATCACGCTTTCACGGCTGACCACCAAACCGATTCTAGTGAAGTTTGGTACGGGGCAAGCTTGAGCCCCCAGAAAGGATACAAGCTACTTTCTAATACGCGACTCCGCCCGCGTCCGCAATAACAGAGATCACACGGACAAAGTTGCAGTCAAAAGCTATAAATAAAAACGGACCAACATACCGGAATTACGTGCACATCCATAGCAATATCTACGCAGTTAGATTCTTCTAAAACAGAACATTAACAATACAGTCAAAGTGGTAAATCCCCCATGCATTATCGAGTCGAGTCCCCATGTATGATTCATTTCTCAACTTGGTTTCATTACCGTTCCCATTCACTGAGCCGACTTTCCCGAGAACAATGCGTGCATTACCGACTAGCTGTTAGCTACTCCGCACATGCAATTAAGTACACAGAAACAAGGGATTAGTGTTACGATTTTTATTGCTTTATAAATAATACGTTACTATTTTTATTACGGTGCAAAAACGAATGACGGCTTCACAATTTGTCATATTTCACCGTACTTGTTATTTCTTTTTGGCACGCCCACCTTGCTTTGACTTTTCCATAGCTTCTTTGACTTGGCGTTCCTCGTGATCCCTCACGGATTGGTTGACGATTTCGTCTTCGGAGTAGCCGGACAGCCTCGCGCACTCCGGCAGGTCAGACTCGGGCAAGAAGGGGGTCTCCGTGCCGGTCGTGCCGATACGAAGAACGTTTCGTTTCAAATCTATGTTGCACTATTTAAACAGTTGCATAATATGTATTAGTGGAGCTAAGTTACTATGTGAGTGTTGAAAAGAGACCTTCAAATATCTAATACAAGATGTAGTTTTGCATCCTCGTCAAATTCAAGGAGTTAACTATGCTCGTGATTCTTAACACGAATCAATAATAAAATAAATGAGTCTTGAAATTTACATTTTTTTTTCGTAATTTTCGAATTCGGACTAGCCATCTTTGCCGGAGGGTTTAGGCGCTATGCACACATTGATATAGCCGCGCGATAACTCTGCCTACCGCATAAGCTACAGGGCGATTCTGTGGTTTGCAAGAGGTGTATTCTGGAATACTGTTATTTGATAGTTACAACTAAAAAAACAAGTATTTATTAAATATTGAGCAGGTATCGTAATTATATTTGATTACTTTTTGTTTATGATAATCTCCTAAAATTTGACGACGAGGGTGCAAAACAACAGCTTGTATACGCAATATAAAACAAAATAAAAGTGATTAAAATGATCAGTTACCTGGTGTCTTTTGAGCATGTCTAAGCCAAGTAGCATGTCCATAGGCTGTTCTTCAAGCACGGAAAAAGATGTGGTGAGGAAGTCTTTCTCGATTCTCATCTGCACCATATGAATTCTGCCTATGATTCTCTGCACTCCGACGCCTTTTGCGATGCCGGCCCATCTAGGACAAAACAAATGGATGTATATTGCACTATTTATTAATAGCATGATAGCGCAAGCATGAACTGACCGTGTTTCAGTAAGCTTATAATGTTAAAAACGTTTTAAAACGACCTTTATGAATAAGGAGATAAATCTTACTTTCGCCACAATTTCAAGCTATGGACTAATTGCAACAAATGCAATAAATACTAAAATATCGCGCAGTGATAATCTATACTTTAGCCAAATTCGAAAAAGAATCTTTAACAACGAACATTTAAAAAAATGTGGGTGTGTAAGCACTTGCTGCATGTTATATTTAGAGTTACAATTTACTTTTGTATGATTTAGTAAGTATTACCTATAATAGATGCATTTTCTTAACAGTTTGTCTTATAAAAAAATACAACAAAACATTTCAAAGGTTGTGAAAAAGTCATTTTGGTACCCGCACTATTCCTTAATTTGACAGTTGTTTGTTATTGAATATTCTGCGTTGAATATTAATTGTTAAAAGTTAAAATGTGTTGAAAAATGGCAGATGTATCAGACTGGCTGACTCTCTGGCTGACAATTAGTGTTAAATCTATACTTAAGTTAATATAATAAACCTTCCTCTTGAATCACTCTATTACTGAAAAAAACTAGTTCAGAAAACACACAGCAGGAGGAACTTTGTTTTATTTTTATACTATGCAAAGATGTATAAGCACAGCGAATAAAAACCAACCAAACATGAGTAAATGAAAATGCACAGTTTAGTATAAAACATTTTAGTTTATAACGCACCAACAAGCAAATTAATAATTAATTAATTATTGTACTTTTTAGGAATTAATTGTTAACAAAGTTTTATGAGAAACATCAAAAACAATATTATTCGTTAATAAATTTAATTGGATGCATCTAGTTAAAGAGATATGTTTATTTAAAAGATGTGTGAAGTGTCTTTTTTTTTGCAGTTTTACTAAAGACTATCTGTGCCCGCAAGCTTTGCTAACGAAAAACTAAGTGCTGCAGTTGTTCCTTTGGAATTTCCCTAATTTTCATTGTCCCTAAACTCAACTTAGTAAAGAGTATAACAGAAAAAACAAATCGGTCAATGTTCGTGTATATGGCGACACACGGCAATTGATTTTCATGCTAATTGAAATCTGATTTGATCTGGTATGATAGTGGAAAAGAAAAACCTTCGCCCTAATTGGAGGGTTACACATATTGTGAAATATCTTGCCTTTTCTCAATTATTTGGGGGTCGGCTCTGCCTACTCCAATGCTACGTCTGTTAATAATGTTTTACATGGAGCGACTGCCTAATGACTCCCACAACCGAGTTACTGGTTAACACGATGCCCCTTGGTAAGACTGATTGTCAGACTTTCGGGCTTCTATCTGTCCCAACACGAGTGACAAAGATCTACGGAAAACAGCCACACTATACCACCTTTCAAACTTCAGGCTGCTATTGAGAAATTCCTAATAAGAAAAATCTTACAACACTACGTGCGCTGGGAATCAAACCCAGGACCCCACGTCCAGAAGATATACATGCGACCACAAAAGATCAGTCACTAAATAAAAATATACGAACTCTTTGACACGAATCACATCAACATACGATATTTGATTTAAAAACATGTTTATTTTTATGTCAACTTTGAATAGATTTCTCTGGTTATTGACTGCTATATAAAAACTTCCACGAGGCGGAATAAAGAAGTTTTTTCATGGGCAAGTTAAAGACGCACCTCTAAGGCTTCAGTCGTTAAGAAATCAACAAGGCAGCCAGACTAAGGATACAGACGGGGTTGACTGATTATATTCTTTAAATAGAAAGGTCAGACAGGGTGGCAGACGGCAGTCTCTGAGGGGGAGTCTGACTCGCGCACGAAGGGTTTCCTGCCATTTTCGATAAAAATGGCAAAAAAACACGTTTGTTGTATATTCTTCTACTTTATAGTGTGGGCTGTAAGGTCTAATGACTTCTCACACCCTAGTTTCAGGTTGTTGTATGGGAGCCCTTCTAATTATTTATTTATTTTATGATGGTTTTTAGTATTTGTTGTTATAGCGGCAACAGAAATATAATTATCATCTGTGAAAATTTCAACTGTCTAACTATCGCGGTTCATGAGATACAGCCTGGTGACAGACGGACAGCGAAGTCATAGTAACAGGGTCCCGTACCCTTTTGGATACGGAACCTAAAAAGTAGTCGGCAATACCGAATTATTGGTCCCCAATACAAAACAAAGGCATTCTCAGTATTTAGAACATTTATATTTTAGTAACGAGTACTGTCGTACTGTATGGATCGGAATGTTGGGCCGTGAAGAAGACGGATGAACAAAGATTGCATGTTGCGGAGATGAGAATGTTGAGATGGATGTGTGGTGTGACCAGAATGGATAAGGTAAGGAATGAGTATATTAGAGGAAGTTTGAAAGTAGCGCCAGTGACAGAAAAGTTGAAAGGGAACCGTTTGTCTTGGTATGGACATGTGAAGAGGAGGGATGAGACGCATGTGACCCAAAAAGTTATGAATGTAAATGTGGATGGATGTAGAGGAAGAGGGAGGCCAAAGAAAAGATGGATGGATTGTGTGAAGAATGATATGAAAGAGAAGGGAGTCAGTGATAGTATGACGGTTGACAGGTTGGCATGGAAGAAGAAAACATGTTGCGCCGACCCCAAATAAAATGGGATAAGGGCAGGAAGATGATGATATTTTAGTAACGAGTAAATAACGAGAAAATGACACTTTTTATTTTGGGATAAAAGGAAGGCCAAATATTTTATTGACTCTTAATGGAATGTGATGGGTGAATGGAAGGTGATCTTGTCAAAATGTTTGAAGTACTGCGAAAGGAAAGCACAATAGGTATGTATGTGTATACAAGGCGTTGATTTGCATCCTCGTCAAATTCAAGGAATAAACTATGCTCGTGATTCTTAACACGAATCAATAATAAAATAAATTGGTTTTGAAATATTTTTTGACGTGATTTGCAAATTCGAGCTAGCCATCTCGCCAGAGGGTTTAGGCGCTATGTACACATTGATATAGCAGCGCGACAACTCTGCTTACGGCATACGCAACTGGGCGATTCTGAATTTTGCAAGAGGAGTATTCTGGAATACTGTTATTTGATAGTTGCAACTAAAAAAAACAAGTATTTATTAGATATTGGTATCGTAATTATATTTGATTACTTCTGTTTTCTTATGACAAGCTCCTAAAATTTGATGAAGATTCAAATCAACAGCTTGTATTTTTATGTAGTATGTTTCATCAAGTGTTTTACTGAATTTATATAAACACGCTGTCAAATTGCTTTAGTGTCATTGATTTAGCCGTTGTAAATTAACAATAAATAAATAATTTAAAACATGCGTGCTCATTTTTATTTCTATGATTTACCTGTAGTTCAAAAATTATTCAAAATAATGCCGCCACGTGGGGTTCAAACTCAAACGCAATAAATTGAGATTATTAACTTAATTTGCGAAGGCGCTTGTTACTTTGGTGGTCGTATTCCTAATTTTTTTTATCTTGTTTGTGTTTTACTCCATTTTTGTACGAAACAGCTAGTTGTCTTATCTCAAACTCAAACTTGTTTATATATACGTAAGTACTTTTAAAATGTCCGGCGGTGTATTAAATGTCATGTCGTATAGTGATCATCATATTCAAAAGAATATTTTACGCTAATTAACAAATGACTATGTTAAACGATTTGTCTTAAGTACGCACTTAAATTTTTCTTTGCTCAAAACATAATAAACATTGTGTTATGGCCAAAAGAACCTAAAAGTTAAATATATTATAAAATAACGGTAAAACCATACCGTTATTTCATCCATAATTTACAAATATAATAAACGGTTGACTAAATTTCCTACAATAGGCTCGCCCCCTATTACATGGGACCTAAACTTACCGGTACACCTCCGCCTAAGCCTTCGGGGAATACAGGCGTGATGGTAATATGTAAAATTTTCTTTATGAATGCGAAAGTTTGTGAGAATGGATGGATAGATGAACGGATCTGAATGAAATTTTGCACGAACGAAGTCGCGGGCAGAAGCTGGTATAAATACAATAAACATTTGAATCATTTGAAATTCTAACTGGTAAGGGAGTCTCATGTATATTTTTAAGTAATTTAAATAAAGAAAAATGTAAAGTCGATTCAGTGCGTCGAACGCGCATGCCACACACGTGTACTTAGCTTCGTGTTAAATGAGAATGTATGTGGGATAACCCACCTGCAACATAGGGTATGACGCTATGCACGGAAGCACAAGTTGCTGACGTCACACTGTGCACACGGCATGGCATTGTACTGCACTCTTTACACAAGGATCATACACTAACATCTGGTTATATTGGTTCTCTTAAACATTTTAACCTCATCCACTACTAGTCACTCTTTTTTGTAATCTTATACCATCATTGTACAGTACATTGTACATCAGTGTACGTAGGCATGTTTAAGTCCCATGTAATGGGTGGCGAACCTATGGCCATTAACCGGGCACAAATCCTAACTCTGAGCTGACAATTTCATAGAAACACCCAATCATTGTAATCTTATAAACATGTTAATCCCATAATAACAAGCATCCCTTTTACATTAGTAATCGAAACAGTGTAAAAACAGTGGCGTGTGACCCCTGTATAATTTGTAAAGAATCGTGCAGTACAATGTCGTGGGAATGACCGGTCGTTAGCAACTGTCTGGCTCCCAGCCAGGTGTAGCTTCATAACGTATTTTGCTATAGATGGGGTAAGCGGTAACAGTCGTACTGCGCACAGCCGGGCGCCCCAATATCTGCACGCTGATTGCGAATTTGCGATGTCGTAATGTAGTGGAAGGGCCCAAAACTAGGGGCGCGCCAGCTTAAAAAATGATAGGTTTTCAATCGAATGAATCATTTTTAAATCGCGTAAATATACGAAGTCTGATTGTATATTTGAAAAAATAGATTGCCGTCTGGTGTACACGTTGTTGAGTTTTGCGCTTCAAGACATTCAACCGTTCATTTTTATTTGTATGGCGAACAGCCCTGGCGTGCAAATTTCAGACAGTTAAGGTGGATCTTGTCTGGGCAATTACAAACACACACAAAAAAGAATCAGCCAAATCAGTCAAGCCATTGTCGAGTTTTGCGCACAGCAACACATTTCGTCTTTTATTTATTAGAATAGATTGAGTAATTCACTTTTAATTTAAAGGAAACAAATTAAGGATTCCACATAAATTGCTCCAGGTACTTCACAGAACAACACAAAAATTAGCAAACAATATGTCAATAGCATTTCAACTGCTGTTATTGGCTGCCAATTAAATCACTTGACACGAGTTTAATTTGTACACGTGCCTTTGATTTTCATTCCAGAAAACGTGTGTTTATTATATTTAACTTGATTGGGACATAAAACAGTTAAACGTTACTAATTACAAAGGATGACAGTATTAATTTTAAGCCTGGATAAATGTTAAGAAATAGGTTGTTAAATGCGTGCGTGAGTTTAGCGAGCAGCAGGTTAGAACTAGAATATCTGCACGTAGTACGATGTGCTTGTTTACATACACAATTCAATTTGGTTGATTCATCTAAATTAAAATTAGAGATCAGAGAATGGAATAGATACCTTGTGTCCACGAGCCGCATGATATTGCAGCGCTCTGCACATGCTGCAGACATAATGGTTGTCTGAGCACCAGAGTCGATGAATGCCTTCACCGGAAATCTAGAAGAAAAGCCCAGTGTGCATAAATTATTCTCCTAGCTGAAGATGTCACTAGTTTCAAGGTCGTATTGATAAAACCTCGTCAAGTCATGACAAAGGCATAATAAAACCAAGAATAGAATCTTTGATTAAATGTAATAAAAGTAGTATGCACTTGATATAGTTTAAAGTAATAAAACTAGTATATACTGTAACTTTAAACATGGTTGTTTTAGCTGCTATGCACACTAGAGTTCCTAGTATATTGTTTTCTTTTATTGGGCAGGGGCCTTGTCAGACCTTTGCCGAACAACCCACCAATTGCAATAATTGCAATAGGAACAAAGGTTTGAGACTGCATTCAGGACAAAGAAACATCCAGTTCTTTAATATAAATATCATATAATTATACAAATTATTGGTAGCACTAAATGAGCTAACCAGCAAATATATTTTATCTTCCATTTTCACTGTATATGTACAGATAACCAATGAGGAGTTCACCACATAGAACTTCTCATTGACAATCACATCTTCAAAGTCCATGATCAAGTAACCACCAATAAGTAACTAAACAGCAACTTTCTTTGATCTCCAGTAGAATAATCAAATCACAATAAGTGTACTGTTATCATATCTTTACGAAATAATATTTATTTGGGACTATACTGATAAATGCTTTTAAATAAATAAAAAACATCCAATTCCATTGAAAAATGTCTGAGATATGATGTAACAAACATAAAAATAAATAAAAACATACAATTTGAATTAAATACTCCTTTCTAAACTGATTAAAAATGGTTTCCTATTGACTATGTACTTATAAACTTGAAGAAACGAATCCAATAATAACTATGTGAAGTGAACAATGAGCACACAAGTTACAAGCTACTAATAAAAAACAATAAAGTAAAGAAAAAGTAGTGTATGAATGGTAAGCTCACCCATTCACATGGCAATTGATGTACAGCATCACGACGGTGCCGAATGTTTCAGGGTTGTACTCCATGGCCGCCTCCATGTTGGCCTCGATGTTCTTCTGCCGAATCTCCTCAGCAATCATACGCTGCGCTTCTGTATCAAATGGATCTGAATTCATCATCCTGAAATAAGTCTAGCTTTAAGTCATGTCTCCCTATTGACACCTATCTCACGAAACCAATCTGTAATGTTGTTCACCTTATACGCTGTTGCTGTCGTTCCGTTCTAGCTAAGATTTGTTCGCGAAGCACAGAAGCAAATGTATCTATGAAACAAGATTCAAATTTACAACATCATGTTTTGTTGTGGTTAATATCATTAGTTATAAATAATCAATAATTCCTTGTCAGTATTGAGAGAACCAACATTTTTTGATAAAGTTGGTTTTCTTAATATTAACCAGGTATTTATATTATTCCAATCACCGTTAGTATTAATTATTTAGCATGTCCTTTGTTAATTCATTTATTTTTGAAAAGTTGTACCTTACACCCTCTCAGATTTTTGGCTAATGAATATTCCTGTTTGATTTGGTTTAAAGTTTTTAGTATTGAAGTCACTAATCTAAGCCTCTAGACAGTTTTCTGCTAACACTAGAACATCATTTTAGGTTTGCTAAATTGTTTTGTAAAATTAAGAAGAAAAAATATAGCTTTAAACTTTCTTTGTTTAAGTCCTTAACTATTTTAAATGATTTAAAAGTTATCTATTTTATACTAGTTCACTAAAAGAAAAATAACTAATAATACTGTCATTAACAAAAAAAGAAATCTATGGGGGAGGCTTATATCCAGCAGTGGCCATCCTACCACTGATATGATGGTGATGATAATGAAATAAAAAAGGAAAAGCAGTAAACAATGTCACAACTGCTAAAGAAAGTATAATTTAAGCTGTTAATAATCATTGCAGGGCAAATCCCCTTCTTAATATGATAAAAGGAAATATGAGAGATTGGAGAGGCCTATGTCCAGCAGTGGACTGTTGCAGGCTAATGATGATGCTTGATGATGAATGTTTCTAAAAATAACCAAATCATTAACATTCTACTTTTGTATATCTATATCTAAGAAATAAAGAACATGCACTAACATTCAACTTTTAAATATTAAAATGAGAGGTAATGTCACAACAAATTTATCTACATGTTTTTCTCAATTATAGTATATATTTTCGTACCTAAGTTACCACTGAGGAGAGCATCAGCTAATCTTGGGTTATTTTGCTTTAGAAGAGCGAGTTGATCTGGATTGGCTAAGAACATCTCCCTGATGATGCGTGGGTCTTCTTCAACTGGCGGGTTTCTAGCTGCCATCGAGGTGCTTGCACTCGCTGGCGGCGGGACTCTGATGCTACTGAAGTCTAAACTGGCTAAGCCAGTTGGCAAAGCTGCAAGGATGATGAGGTTTTAAATTTATTTTACAAAAAAAGTCTTAACTCAACCTCTAAATTTATAAAAAATATTTATTGACAGGCCTGTCATCATTTTTTTTTAATAAAAATTTACATTAGTTCTCTTTGTTTGCATACTGGCGGCCAGTAATAAAATTGTCGAAAATACACTCTGTCATAAAATGACAATAGGCATGACAATGCAATTTTTTAATGCACAGTGAAATGTAAATTGTGTTATCAACTTGTGGGTACCTTGACTGGAATCACTTAGATTGAGGTGGGAGGCTGTCTGCATCATGTGAAGAAGCACCATGACGTCCCCATCGTGAACGCCGTGCTGTTTAAGGGATTTCTTATCGTCCAAAAGCGGCTTGCCATTGTGATTTAGCATGATTTCTTTCGCAGGGAACCCGGATTCTATTTCACAAAATGCTTTAAAATTTTCCAACTCCAAATCTTCAGATACGTCCAAGACGAAGATTTCATCGTTCAGAGTTGTAATTGTGACTTTCATTGTGAAATTTGGGTGATGCGGCTACTGCGAATGAACTGTGTTCACTGAGGTACGTGTTGTTTAATTTAATCTCTGGGGATGACTGGCCAAAACATTTTAAATCTTGTATACGCCCCTTGAATACACTCGTTTTGTGCACACTAACACAAGCACAAATATAATCCTCTTGGAAATGTCCCCTGCGATAAATATAATTGGAAAAGTAAGCGATTCACATTCACAAAGGTGGACTCGGTCGGTTGCGGTTGCGGCTAGGGTTGTATTTCACTGGCTTCCTCCTTCCTACGTTTTGCGCTTGAATAGCGGTGTTTTTTTATTTTAACAGACATGGTTGAAAATATAATATATTTATGAATTATTGTTTTATTTTAAACGTTTCATTTTTTTCGTAGTAGTATTGTTACCCGCCAATTTGACATAACATTGTTTTTTAAATAATTATAAATATCGATTTTCCGGTTTTCCAACCCATGTCAAACTGACGCATCACGTCGTTTCGGTTTACGTTATCTGTGATACGCAGCGGACATTGGACAGCACTATTGCCAAGGTACTTAGTCGAAGATAGTCTTGTGCCTGCTCGGTCATTTTTAAGATCGCTCTGTACTAGTTCATTTCGGACAGTGAACTAGTTCATTCTACTAGTTCTAATAGCTCTAATCGGTCTTCGCTCTCGGTAAGCATTACAGTACAATAGAGCATAGCGGTGGATCACTCACAGACAGAGCAAATACGCATTCCAAAGACATTATTATACATAAACCACTACGTATAAATAAAAAATAATATAAACGCAACATCTATAATTATTTATCTCTAATTGTTAGTTTTAAAACAATTAACAGGCACGACGGTTAGGCTAGGTATTAGGTAATAAGCGTCCCATATCCAAAACATTTCAAATTATAAAAGCGTCCAAGATCGCAAACAGTTTTAGAAGAGTTATAAACAGCAAGCAAAACACTACAAAAACTTAATACTACGATCAAAAATGCGCGCCAAAAACTTCGGTTGTTTGTATTGCACTACCTAGTACTAGTAAGTAAGCACGGGTCGCACATATTTTGCGAACGCAGCTCGTCTCCCGTGTTGGCGCGATAAGCTAAAATAGACACTAAGGCATTGAAATAACGCGCATCTCATCACATTCTTGCGAATTCGGTCGGTCGGGTTCGGAAAGCATCGTCAGTCGTCGGCTATTCTCTCTCGTTCTCATTCATTCACAGACATCGAATGAAAACGTATAACGTTTCTGATTCATTTTCTCGTTCGGGAAATGTACGAGTTCGAAAAGAGCTATTAGACCTATTAGACCGGTTGCAAGCCAGCGTTCGGAAACGTTTCTTTTAGTACAGTGCCAAGATACGGCTCCTATTCGTTCATCGTTCATGAACTACACAAGACTAGTCGAAGAGCAAACTCGGACTGGATGGATACAGAGGAGAAACGTCTTCTTTGTTAGATATATTTTCTTTTTACGTAGGTAGTCGCGAGTGCGGAGTGTTTGGTTTAGAGGGTATTCATTTATAATAAAAACAATGTGTTTGTTTTAGAAGCGGAGGTAATTCGTGATCCTTGTTAAAAGTTCAAAAAGTGTTGGATTTTATAAAACAATGTGAAATCGACACATGACGTAGAATGGTAAGTTTTTTTGTTACATTATTTATTTGTCTAGTTTTCTAGTAAAAACTTTACAGAATACTGCAAAAAATGGATTGTACTCTTTGTACATTATTTATATTTGTCATTGATTTTTTTTTTGCGAAAGCTTGTTCACGAAACAAAGCGAAGCAGTCGATGTCAAAGTAAAATCATGTTTTGTTATTGACTCATTTAGGGTATTTTTTCTCACGCTTTCACATTTTTTTCGTCTAAACATATGCACTTGGTAGGTAGCTCATTTAATTAATATCAAAGAAAAATAAACATAGTTTAAAACTAAGTGCTGTACCTATGTAAGTACAAATACTTAGTTTTTTTTTCACCATTCTATTTTATCGTTACAACAATGAAAATGTCTAATTCTGAAACAAGTAAATTTTCGGAAATGTTGATTACCTACACGAATATTTAATAAATGTTAAGAAATCAATGGATTGATTTAATGATTCATGATTTAAAATGGCAGGTCTGTATGTAATAAAAGGTTATCTTTAAAAATTCAATGTAATCTGCATGAGGATACAAATTTGAAATTACCTATCTGAAAATATATTCCATTGGTTTAAAATATGTGTAATATAAATATTATCAAAGTAAATCTATAACTTCATAGCATATTCACAAAGCACATAAAAACATTAATATTAACATTATAACATTCTTGGAACTGTTTTTCAGTACCTACTTTAATGAAAGACCCATTCATTCATACATACATATTTTGCCCCATTGTGAAGGGCCTGGCACCTGGAATATATATGATATAATAATAATATTATATGTAATAATTTTATTATAATATCATTTTGGTACATTGTTTATTTAGATACTGCCTAAAGTAAGGGCCTTTTATGTTGTATATTTAGACTTGACAAAAGTAGGTATAAACACATTTTGTATGTTGTTACCAAACCCTTACAGCTTTATTATAATAAATCTTTATTCAAACTCAAAACAAGTAAAATACAACAATGATCATATGAAGTCCAAGCCTTTATTTCAATTAAACCTTTTACAGGTATTTTTAAATATAGGAAGGCCTCTATGGAGAAAATGAGCAAGCAAGTCCACAGGCACTTGTTAACTCTTTAATTTTATTCCATTTTAAACTTACAGCTAAGAACAAGAAATAGATAAAAAGTTGAAAGAGGTTGAGGTGAATAACAAGTTTTCACTTATAAAATCTCTTACTCTCAAATATTAAAGATACTACATAATTCTTAATGAAATCAATTTTGTCAAGCTAAGAATTGCTAAATACACAGATGTGGAGACTGCAATCCAATTGCTTTGAAACAATAAAATGCAGGTCAAATGCAGTTTCCATGTAAGAATAAGAAGAATAGAAGAATAAGAAGAATAACACACAAAACATGTCCTCAACTACTGAAAACCCATTTAAATTCATTTGCTGTTAAATTTAATGATAAAACATTGGTTAGTGGTTGTTATTCTAATCAACCAATCACAATAGCAAACATGACTGACTAACTACCTACTGATTGGATAAACCTGGAGCTCATGGCTCATAGCTCATGGCCATGACAATGGTAATATGCTCTCAAAGTCATTGACACAAATTGAGCTTGGTTTTGCCAAAATCAGGCTAACAACAGCTTGAATGAATTAAATCATCAAACTGAGTCAGTATGTCTTTTATGTTGCTTTACTATACAACAATAACAGTTAAATGTACAATTTTCAATGTTTAATATTTAAAATCATTACAACTACTTAACACTAAACCCAAATATATATTAATAATTCATCATAAGATTAAAAATGGCATAGTAGTACAATAAAGTAACAAAACACAAAAACTACAAGTAAGAAAACATTGAAAAGTATTAGCAGTAACGGTTACATTGTATTTGTTTTTAAGTGGAAACTAAACCAATTTACCTCCCTCCTGAATAGGTTTATACCAGACAAATTGTCAATCACTGCATACCTGCAATCTATATGCTAGCTGGGGGTGGCTGGGGTCCCGTGGCGTCGCCCTCGGGCGTTGTATAGCTGTCATGAGGGCGCCCGCGACAATAGACGCAGGTCGCCGCCATGCGGTCTCCTTCTCGTTCATTGTAGTACAATTATTGTACTTTTAATTTCCAATTAATAATAATTTGTACTTTTCTTGAATGATTTATTATAAATCTTTGTTTTAATTTAACAAACAATAATAATTAAAGTTAAAAGTCTTAATGTTTGCAACACACAAAAAAAAGTTTGTAGGGTATCGCAAACAAAGTAGCCCCAGCAAAGGGGAGTTGCTGTAGGGAAAGAATTAGAAACCTCAGTGCTAATTTGATTACTATTGTAACTGAACTCAAAGTTTTCCATTCATTGGTTACACAAAGGTCTTTAATGCTATTTTTCTTCAACACCTGTATTCAAATAAAATATTGAACCCTACGTAATGAAATTACTTAACACCATCTACGGTGATAGCACGGCAGCTAAAGAGATGAGATTAACAATAGGGTTTCCTGTCCATTCTTCTCCATACGAAACTACCTTTTGGAAGGGGCAACTAGATTCTCTTTCTTGTTAATGTCATTTTAAAGTATCATTTTATGCATAAATTCAAATAAATAATTAATTTTGATTTGGCTTTAAAAATAATACACTGAAATAGTGTGATTTTTTTGGCAAACCCAGCCTCTCTTGTATGTAAAACATTGCTACATAACTGGGCCAAAAAGGTTTAAAATATAAGTGAAAAGAGATTATTAAACCTTTATTTTGTCTACAAAGCAACCCTCTATGACTCAAAGAAATAAAAGCTGCATCTATTTCTGTAAAAGTGTTGTTTTTTGTTGTGCCACTCAAACTAGTGACACTGGTATTATGTTAGCTCTTAACGTAAATATGATGGGCATGCCATTATCAACAAAATATACGTATTTCTACACAAAGAGCCCTGGCTGCAGTGTAGCAGGGCTATTGTGTAAAAATCTCCCTTGGTGAATAAGGTCCACAAAGGCTTAATGAACAAAGCTGTCATCTCACGATGCTAGGTATCGACAGCTCAAAAGAAGCTCATTTGCTGCAATCTCCGTATTTTCTATAAATAAATTGTCCTTTATAGTCATTCCTTTAAAGTTCAAAAAGGTTTAAAAATTATAATATCAAAATAATTCTTCTAAACTACCGTCCATTACAGTCACCGTGATAATTGTTCCTTCATACATCATCATCATTACATAGTATAACAAAGTCGCTTTCTCTGTCCCTATTCCCTTTGTACGCATAAATCTTTAAAACTACGCAATGGATTTTAATGCGAAATTTTTTTTTAATAGATAGAGTGGTTAAAGAGGAAGATTTATATGTAAAATAACATCCATTAAATAGTGGAGAAATACTGTTATTTTTAAGGTTTCTAACGTGATGTCGTAAATAATTTTATTTTTACCCGACTGCGACAGAAGGAGGGTTATTTCCACATACATTGCAAACGCAGGCTGAACACTACGAGATTTATCAAAATAATGTACTAAGTATTGTACACATTGAAAAGGTCTACAGAAAACTCCGCGATGGTATAATGTCAATCTCAGGATATCCCACAATAACATTTTTTTGTCATTTACTTTTTACGATAAATAATGGCTAATTTTCGAAGCGATTTTAACCAATACAGCATTAATCCTTATCCAATTAAATACCTTAAATACATTGTTGATTTAATATAGATCTATATGGTCTTTTACAGCATTATGATTTAAATGAATATTTTCGAAGATATTACAGATTTAAAAATTGTGGGACGTAGCGTTTGCGGCGGAGCGGGCCGCTATGTTTTTGTATACAACGTTCACAGTTTTTCTGTAGTGTATTTAGTATCAGCATTGCACCCGTGCGAAGCCGGGGCGGGTCGCTAGTTCTCTATATTTTCTAAAAATAAATTTTCCTTTATACCTAGTCATTCCTTTAAAGTTCAAAAAGCTTTAAAAATTATAATGTCAAAATAATTCTTCTAAACTACCGTCCATTACAGTCACCGTGATCATTGTTCTTTCATACATTCTCTATGAACTCATCCTCACACCTGCCTGTGTCCTGAAAGAGTGCTCAGTGCTCAGTATCAGTTCCGGCGCCGGCAATAACGGACGTCATCGGCGCGGACGATATTTTTGCCGGATCACGGACCCGGTGCATCAGAAACAAGTATACTGCAACAGTTTTCTGGCATTCTAAAATAATTAAATTTTCTCTTTTTTCTTTAATTCGTTGTTCATTCTCTTTTTGTTTTGTTTTTTTCTCTTAATTGCCATTAGTCATTTTCAAATGTTTTATGCTGCTGTTCTTCTTCTTAAGCAATATGGCTATCACTGCTAGTTCCGTATTAGGTATTAAACAGAGCTATAGTTGCTATGGCTCTGTTCTAATCTCTGGTACCTCAGTTGGTTGCACACGTTTTGCCTGAAAATCCGTATAGACCGAGTATTTAGTGACATTTGAGTGAATTGAATCACCGCCGCATCACTGAAGCCTTGATACGGATCGACGCGTTGCCGGATTTCTGTCGTCACTGATACGTGTGTATCGGGATTAAAGGGCATCTCATTAACTCAGAGACTGAATTGGCTTTGTGTGTTCAACTTGAAAAGAAAATAGTGTGCTTTATGTTTATGTGCCGAAAGCACATAATTCTTATGTTTGACGAAATTTCTCAGAGATTAAAAAATACACTTCAGTCTTCTATTTGTCTATTTCATAAACAGAACCGCTGCCAAAGATATGGAGCCTGTTTAGCATCATCTGTTTTGCCAATACGTTTACCTCGACGCTATTTAAAACAAACATTTGTTTAAGATTCGGAACTATTTCGTAAAGTACAAGAATATAATCCATTGATATAAACCAGTCTCAATTAATTCGATTTCGTGAAGTGTTCTTAGGATTGTTACGATCGTGGATTCTGCAATACTAACCCTCGAGTAGGGAATATGCATGCATGTTTTTTTTTATTCGCTTTTGTTAACAAAGCATTATAATACCGTAGTCGAGATGTCAATGTGAAATTATAATTGTAAGTATAATCATTTAAAACTATTAATTACGCACCGATTAGACAGAGATCCGATATGACCAATGACGACATTGGTTACAACGGCCATATAAACTCTGTGTTAATTTCGTTTTGCTAGAAAGAGATACAAACAAATCTTCGATGCCTTATATCTTTTTTTTACTAAACTGTTTCTTGAATAAATGAGGCTTGTTGTTTTAAATTAAAAAAAAAAACATGCATGTTCCCTACTATCAAACAATGTTTAATTTTAAAACCGTCTGCGATACCTATTAAGTTTGAGAATGTGGCCACGAAACTAAATAAATACGTTTTTTTACAGAACTTCGCTTACTCCAGTCAATTAGGATTATTAAACTGCCATTGAACTAAACATGTCATCAGTGGGACAGTTGGTCCCCCAGGTGACAAGAAGCCCCCCAAACATGACGATCAAATTCAACGGCCCCCATGTCGAGGGGTCATTCTGCACTTCAATCGATTATAACTATGACCCAGTAATAAGCGTACTATGCGCTATGTACATTGCATTCGGGATTGTTTACACCTTGTTCGGTAAGTACCTAATGTACTTAGCAACGTGATTTTGCTTTCATGAGATGAACTAGTGAAAAGTGGTAAAAGTTATCAGACCTTCCCAACTAAATTATTTAGATAAGCTACGTTATTTTTATCTATGTTCTGATATATTTAGTTCATTTGCATATGAAATAGTTATCTACCTAAACTTGTTTCGTTTCTTTAAAGTTGTGGTCGGTTATATAACAGATCACTAAAATTATTCCTTAGACGCTGCGTCGATAGTCATTTAAAAAAGAACGCTCATTTGCGTACGCATAAATTATCATAAGTAGTCAAATTAATTGTAGAAACTATAAATAAATAACATTTTTAGGCGCTATCAAACTTGATTTGGTCGGCTATACAGTCGTATTTACATCGCGCAATAATTTATGTAGTACTGTATTCGTAATTACCTAGTTGTATGAGTTTAGTCATTAAACGTATTAAAGTTCTTTGTGAATTTTAAATGCTACTTTGGTAAATAAGTGGGCAGGTACTCATTTGAATAATCTTATTAACATCTTACCAGTATCGTTCCATTTTTTCGTAATACATATATAATTAAATTAATACACTAAAGATACGGAATTACATTTGAAGCCCCGTTTTTGCGTTATGCACACAGTTAGTTACGTTCTAAAAACATCGCTACTCAACATAAATTCGGGCCCCGTTCGCGCAAGACACGGTAAAGTAGAACTTTTTTTAAATTCACCGCCTTCAAAATCTAAAAAATTACATATTTTTTGTAAAAAAGTTTTTATTTTTCGCTTTTTAGTATCAAGTTCCTGTCATCGAAATCCACCGAGGAACGGTAATACTACGTAAATTAACAAGACATTACTTTAAAGGCTCAAGAAAGCAGGATATGCAATTTCGTTTACTTGGTTAACATATTTTTCATTTATTTTGATTTATAAACCAAACTACTTTCGACAGAATCAATTTGGCGGAATGATTGCGTAACAAACCTACAAAAAAAAAACTATAACTAACATACAGTCAAATTGAGAACCTTCTCGGCTTCTCCTTTTTCAAGTCGCTTAAAAATAAATCTGCGGATAGTCAGTGTGCTAATATTACTTCAATACACGAGATCAGTTCTTTTAGATATGTTTTGTTTTAATTTTTTGTATTGCGTATTCAGAGCGAAAGTTCGGTCCGGAAAAATTATACGAAAAGCAATAGTCGACATGTAGTAACGTGATTTTGATTTTTAAGAATATTGTATTTTATACTACCTTTATAATATTCCGACACTTCATAAATCTTTTCATCTCGTGAAAGTAAAATAGCTCTAAGCTTAATTTTACAACGTAACATCATGAAAAGGAATCCTTCCAGGTACTCTTATTATGAACTACTTTGACTACGTGCCTAACTTTGAAGTCGCAAGAAAAATTGCACAGTATTTTTTTTTTTTTTTTTTTTTTTTATAGACGGGAAATCATCAAATAACTTCCCCCGCCCTGGGCGGGGCGGGAGGGAGTGTCAGACTTTTACTGACTAAAACCCGTCTATGTTCCTTCATGTGCCCTTTGCGTTCCGGGGGCGCGGTATCTCTTTCGAACAACCCGCAGAAATTGCACAGTATGCGAACAAAAGATAGGGATGCGGATTTTTTTATCGCATTACAGGTAGGGCATGCAAACCGGATACCCGGATAACCGAAAAAACCGGTTAACCGACTGATTTGAAAACCGGGTTTTTATGATACCAAAACCGGTTTTTTCGGATTTTTCGGTTTTGCTTTTCAAACAAAATCTTAAATTTATCACTGACAAACGTCGACAGGACGGCAAGACGGCGTTATTTCCAACGGCACTAACGCTAATTAATAATGTTAATTAACGCAACGTTAATTTATACCGAAAAATCGAATTTGAGATCTAAAATCAAAATAAATATAACTCACAGGTGACTGACTGACTGACAGTGATCTATCAACGCACAGCCCAAACCACTGGACGGATCGGGCTGAAATTTGGCATGCAGGTAGAAGTTATGACGTAGGCATCCGCTAAGAAAGGATTTTGATTAATTCCATCCCTAAGGGGATAAAATAGGGGATGAAAGTTTGTATAAATCTTCTTAGATTTTCGACTGATTAAACTGAAATTAAAGATTGGAGCTACTATGATGAAGATGTCCGTTTAAATAGGATTTTGATAAACTCAACCCCCATGGGAATAAAATAAGGGATACCCGAGCGAAGCCGCGGGCAAAAGCTAGTGTAAAACAAAGAAATGTCATTGTCAAAGTGACAGTTTAGGGTTAGTCAACATTTCCCAAGTAATTCAAATTATTGAATTAGTTTTTAAATTTAATGGTTTTGGAAGAACTATGATATGAAATATAGCCTAAGGTTAGTCCTAATATTATAGGAAAGGTAAGCGAAAGGAACACGAAAGTTTTTTTTTGTTTTAACAATTTACGTTTCGCTATTAGAAAACACTAAATGAAGTGTTAATGTTTATGACCACTGCCATATTGCATGTAGAAAAAATAAGAAAAAAACATTTGCACGATTTTATTGCAAACAGCTATACAGGATGACTTTGAATAAATGCGACAAAATGAAATGGGAGCTTCAGTTACAGTAACATAGTAATTATTTAATGTTTTTTCTACAATCTAAATTGTTAAAAAAAATTAAGTTATTATCGTTTTAAAATGGCCCATTGATGTTGTTATCTTCATTTAAAAACAAATTATCGGCATTCCAGAAAAAAAAAATATGCAAAATAAATAAGAAAAATTAAAGTATCAAGAAATCTCGTCCGACTCATCGCAGTCCTCAGTAATCGTCGTGGAGTACTACAATGTTATTAAACGTTGCCGTTCATAGCGGTCATTTACCTAATTTATTTGCTAGTGTAAGATAAGTATCGCGCGACGTTGCCAAACCTCGAGTGTGCGCCAGCGCAATGACATCCCTTCCCGGCGACCGCCCCGCCGCCCACCCTTCCTTCGTTAATTAGTCTAGTCGCCCTAAAACATTTGTAGGTCACGGTCGCGCGCGCCTTCCGCAAATCCTACTTTACGTATCGCGAATAATTCGTATTGTTGTCTTGTGTTTGTGTAACAATGCCTAGGACGAGACGAAATAGTCGTGAACCGTTGACCAACGTACAGTATCTCGATATTGTCGTGTGGTACAACACAGTAAGATATTTACAAAGTGAATACGGTGATAGGTAGATAGGTCGCGGCGGCCGCGGCCCCATAGCATGGCCGGCACGATCACCTGACCTAACACCGTTAGACTTTTATTTGCGGGAAGAAGAGTCCGAAACTTTAGACGAGCTAAGAGACAAAATCATAAGTGCATTTGAAACTGTGAAATCACAAACATTAGTGCTATTAAAACTTAAGGACAATTTGCGGCGCCCGCCGTGCTCGATTGTGTTTACAAAACGGTGGTGGACATTTTGAACAATTATTAAAATACACGTAAGTTTATCTATTTAATTTATTGTAAATACTTAATAATTGTTGTAAATACCTTGATTCCAACTTTTTAAATACGCCAAAAATACAATACCTAATTGATTTGTTATTGTACAAACATTATTCAGATTATACCTAATACGTTATCATTGTTTTACTATTTACTTTTATTGTATTTTTGATCGTTCTAAGCCGAAGAAAGTATGAAGGGAAATTTAGTCTCACAAAATTTTTCTTTAATCATGCGCGCGATAGAATCCCGCTGCGCGGGCGCGGCGGCCGAGCTGACGGGAGGCGGAGCGATTCATTCATAGCGAGAATGTACTTAAACTCGTATCGTGGCCGCTACACGAAAACGGTAGTGCGCGAAATTCTTTGATACTTGAAATTTTTTAACGTTTTTCGTAACACTAATAAAAGTTTATTAATTTTTCTTTTGGTATGTTCAAAATTTTCTTGATAACACGTAATATTGTATAGTTAAATTTGTCGCATCTATTCAATGTCATCCTGTATTTTATTCTTGGATCGTCGTTTACGTCACTTAGTTTAAAACTGTGTGTAATATTATATTTTAATTGTTAAAGGTATGCCTACAATTTTAGAATTATGTAATAGTACTTTTGGGCAAACGGCACAATTTAAGTTATGATTTAAAATTGGCAGTTATTATTTAGATTTTTGATCTCGAATTCGATTTTTTTTTGTCTCGGATAGATCATTGTCGCGCTACTCTATGCCACGCTCACGCCATTTTCATTAAACTTTAGCATTTTTATTTCTTTACACACGTATTTCTGATTTCTTTAATAAAAATGGAAAAAAACCGAAATAACCGATAAAACCGGTTTCACCGGTTTTGTAAAATAAAAACCCGAAAAAACCGTGTCCTTTAAATAACCCGGTTTTTGCATGCCCTAATTACAGGGTTCTCCTATAGTAAAAGTAATAATGCCATCACAATGAACAATTTTTACAATAATGTTAAAAAGAGGTCCTAAGAGGTACAAGGATCACTTTCCAGAAAGAAAAACTAATTTTATTAATATTTTTACCTCTTAAAAGCTGAAATGGAAATCAAAACAGAGCCTTTGTTTTAATAATGTGTATTAATCAAAAACATTTATTTCAGGCTATCGATGTTTCAAAGCTAGCATGTTTCTCACGGGGTTTACCTTCGGTTCCGCTATCGTTTATCTAATTTGCCTCCAGGAATACCTGATGCCGCCTTACGGGAACGTTGGTAAGTCAATTTCCTTCTCAATTTGCCTCTATACCTGGCAATTCTGCTCGGAAATTTGTCAGCCTGTCTGCCAATATTGTATGTAGTAATAAATATCACTATGGCAAGTTTCTCGTATCCAGTAACTAATTTAGTTATTTTGTACAGTCTTTTGTGGCTGACGGGCGGTGCATTTACGACCTTATATATTAGGTGCCTGTCACATAATTACTCTAGTTAAGGTGCATTAGACTAGGGAGGCCTTTCTATTTTTATAAAATCAATACACTTAGGTTAACGAACGAATCAGTTAGTGTCGGTTCGACGTGTGTTAATGAAATGGCTTGTTACTTAGTTTGATTGTCCGTAGGTGTGGCTCTGTGCGCCGGCCTCCTGTTCGGTCTCATCACTATGCTGATCCAGTACGTGGGCCTGTTCATGACGGGCTTCCACACCGGCGTGCTGCTCGCTATCGCCGGCCTGGCCATCTACGATCATTTCCTGGACTCCCGCCCAACTACAGTAAGTATTACCATATCCTCACACGTTAATGTGTACTCTAGCCGTCTAGCGCACTCGGTGCGTGATCATATGACCATGCTGATGTAGGTCGCAATCACCGTGAATACCAATTGGTCGGACGCAGTATCTTTTCGATTGACGCACAGTATCGTTTTTTCTTACATTGTAGCCAAATGAAACAGATATTGCAAATTATAAAACATGTTTATCTAACTGGACTTTCTTGTTTGGAAATGTTGTTTAAATATAGGACTCTGATAAAGACTATACTGACTGATGCTTGTTGTAGGAAAATGGAAGAATGTTTATAAATTAGTAATTCATTTATACGAGGGCAACACAGAAAATATCGGGAATCAAGGAAGTGACACAACATTACTATTTAAAAATGTATTTATTGCTTTTCGAAGTATTCTCCGCGAAATTTGACACATTTTTCCATACGATGGATCCAATCATTGAAGCAACCATTCCATTCGGAAGTTGGGGTTTCCAAAATGGCCGTTTTGTAGGCGTCCACAGCTTCTTCAGGTGATGAAAATCTCTGACCACGCAATTTATTCTATATTTTAGGGAAAGTATAGAAATCATTAGGGCTTAGGTCTGGGCTGTACGGCGAATGGTCTAATAATTCTATGTTTTCTTGCTCTAAAAACTCTTTTGTTCTGTGCGCGGTGTGAGAACTCGCATTGTCGTGATGGCGGATGATGCGGCGGTTGCAGTTCTCTTTACGGAGTTCAGAAACGACCTGTGGCAAACAAATGCTAGCATACCATTCTGCATTAACCGTTCTTTGTCCCTCAAGAGGAATAGTCGCAACATGGCCGGTGTTGCAGACAAACGTGGCCACCATTATTTTGCAACACTTCGTGAACGAACAATTTTTGTTGGCTTTAACTCATTTTCGAACACCTAAATTCGTGACTGTTTTTTGTTTCGGGTTCATACGCGTATATCCAGGATTCGTCACCTGATACGATGTTGTATACATCATTTGAGGATCTTGCGTGGAATCTTTTTTTAAGAGTTCTGACGCACCAAGCAACGCGAGCCGCTTTTTGCTCTTCACAGAGCGAATGCCGTATTCATCGGGAAAACAACTTTTTTACACCTAATTGTTCATGCAAGATTATTTGTATTTGACTCATGCCAATGTCTAAAGTTGCCTGAATTTCGCGGTATGTCACATGTCGATCTTCCTCAATCAGCTTAGCATCAACGTTTTCTTGGGTGACTGCAGTTTTTGGATGATTTTGAGTGGGATCATCACTGAGCTTGACAAGTCCACGTTGAAATTCAGCAAACCAGCGATAAATTGTGGTTTTGGATGGGGCTTCATCACCAAATGCAGAAATCATCCGGTCAACACACTGTTTTTGTGTTAAACCACTTCGAAAGTCATAATAAATCATCGCTCTTAAATTTTCTCGAGTCAATTCCATTTTCTCAACGACTAAACAAGTTTGACAAAACCTTGTAACAAGACCGAGAATCTTTTTTTAAATAAATAAATGGTATTCGATTTTTAAAACCAAGGAGTTTTCAATTAAATAGATTTTAATATGACAGGTACAGTGGAAATATTCTATTTCCGATACTTTTAGTGCAGCCTATGTATTTACAATTTTATGACGAGTATGTTGTGACTACGTGTGTTGTGACTGACGAGGAAGGATGTCTTACATGTACGAAGCGCGTCATCGAACTCATCGATTCGGTGTAAAATGATTCATTGTTATCTCGAGTCGAGGCTGTAGTTTGACACACATTTTGTGACTTTATATGTAACGTTTTCATTCAAATAAAATAAATCGGGTAGCTTGTGTCAAGTCAGGACACCGGGTCTGCAACTCGCAGCATTTGTTTGTAGGTCATGTATGATGACGCAGATATAATATCAATCCTTGCAGAATTTCAGTAAAATATGTATAGTTGAATTCATGAACATACATTTTAATAACAGTAACGGTGTTTAATATTTGTCGTGGAGATATATATTTACAAACGAGTGAACTAGTCTATTGACACAAAATGCAATATCACATTTCTGTGAAACGAATATAGAATATTCCTTCGCATTTCTCAGTCCGTATATTTTTCATAACTTGTAAAACGAATATTTCTGTATGTGCCACCGACGAGATCTCGGAACTAACGATACTGCTGTTGCTTTTTCCGTTGAGGCGTTAACTTGACGCGTTTGAGTCTAGCATCACACAATTCGATAGTCTAAAGTTTTATGATACTATATTCAGCTTCAGGTAATGTAGAATTATAAATTTCTGCATAAAAATGTAGGATTGTTTCTTAATTGATTGTGCTATTGTGGAATGAGCGTGATGGATGATGACCGGCTAATAATAATAATTGTTTATTGTTTCTTAAAACTGTTACATTATTAATGTGAGACACTGGATCGCGCACTAGGATAGCCTGTGTCGCAGCATCCAATCTCTCTCAACAAATGATTCAATTTAGATTAGGTTGAGTTACAAATGCGACGGTCTCACACACACAACTAAAGACTAAAGCCAAAGACTAAAAGGTAACTAAATAAGTTCTAGTCCCTTTTACCCAAAGGTTGACAAAAAAAAGGTAGGGAATGCCTTGAATACATGTTTTCATTAATGCCCGATTCCTAAAACTTACCAATTGGTAAATGTAACCATAGTAACAAACAAATGCTTTCGATTGAAGTTTGTTTTTCAGCATACGGGTAGGTTTATATTCAGAATTTTCACAAACGACCAGTAAAACATTCAAAGGAATTACGACTGGTAAGATAAACCATCCATTTTACATATAGGAACTGAACATAAGTCTGCCTATGTTCCACTATTGAGTTTACATAAATAAATATATGTAGGTCATGTATTTTATGAGTATATATAATTATGCATGCTCTTACTAAATATGATCAAATTCTGCAGCAGCATTCCGGATAAGTTAGCTTCATCAGACTTGTAATTAATCTAACTAATTTAGTACAGTAACTAGAGTTCCCTTATACGAAACACCAAACTATGTTAGTTCAATATATTGTGAAACATTCCACTTCAAATCCTTTGAGTCGAGTTCGAGGGTGGTTCGATAGTTCGCAACCTGTACGTGACATCACGCTACTTCATCGGTGGTACAATGAATCCACTTTGATCTCGCATACGAGGCTTGCGACAAAGCGTGTCACACGTATAGTTACTGTAACCTGTTGCAGAATTGTTCTAGCTCAAATTATTGTGTTAATGGACAAGCCCTCTACACTATTCCAAAACTTAATTATTTTCTATTCTATTTTGTAATGGGACAAGCAGGCCACACTGTTCCAAAGCCACTGCAATTCCTGTAAGACAGAATAAACAGTGGCAACCACCAGAAAAGCGCCGAAGCAACGAAGCTCAAATTCTTTATCTGCACAGCTTAGAAATAAAATAAATAGCCTGTTCAAACGTCCTGTCGCGCGGCTGACACACTTTGCACGATATTAGCTACTTCCCGGTGAATGTAATAGCCTTTAAATCAATAGGATGCGTCGCTATAGTTGCATCTAACAATATAGTGTAACCTCAATTTCATGCTCCGATGTGTTTTACTCTTAGACGCACACCGCTATGCGCTCTCCAAGTTTTTACCTGTAGTGGTTATCTGTAATGTAACATTCATTGTTCAAACTTCCAGGCAAATGTTTTGCTGTATCAAATTCAATGGAGCACTTGATTTTGACTCTTGTAACATACCATCATGCCTGTATTCCCCGAAGGGTTAGGCTGAGGTGTATCAATGTACACCCAGAGTTCGTGGGCATATTTAGGTCCCATGTAACCAGGGGCCATTGACCGGGCACAAATCATAACTCCGAGCAGCTAATGAGAATTTTTATAGAAAACCCAATAACACTTTGTGCTCGACCTGGGAATCCAACCCAAGACCTCTAGCATAGCGCGAAGGACCACTAGGCTAACGAGGCACTTTGATAATAGATACTTTCCCATGAACGGTAATGTGTGACAATATGCAAACGGTGTATCTCGTTTATGCTGTGTTGATGAAAGGCACAGCGGAAATGCGCAGTATTTAATAGTCACACAACACGCGGCATGGCCCTTTTATACTCATTTCAAAAGCACAAATTATACAGCTGATGTAACTTACATTTGTATTTATATCAATATTTACCCGCCATTGTGGTCGGATCGGTCCCTTTACAGCTTCACCCTTCTGTATCAATGCTCGCATTATAGACACGATTATGAATAGCAGGATTTAGTCTCACACGATTCTTGTTATTTCTTTGTTGGGTGATCTGTTGCCAACGTAAAAGGCACTTATAAACGGCTATCGATGTCGAGAATTTGAATGTTTAACTATACAAAACGACTCACTTTTCAGTTGAAACGAAACCGTTAAAAGATCAAGTAGTTCTTGTTTTGAATTCTTTGTGAAATCTTCCGTTTTAAGTCCTGTTTTAGTAACTGAGAACTGTTGTATTAAACTTGTTTCGGTTTGTTAACTGTCTGCCAATTAAATGGCGTACATAAAGGGTGTAAAGTGACACTAAATGATGACAAAAGTTACATGATGTTCGCATCATTGCCATTTTGCTTTTGTCCATGAGAATCGTCTGGTTCGGGAAGCGCAAATTTTTTACGTTTTTTTTACGAACTCTCTTTGTAAATTTTATAACGTCACCTGTACTGTTGAATGCATGCGTGCGATTCATTGTGCGCTACAATAAACTGTGATTTTCACATCAGAAATAATAATCGTTTCCTAGCAACAGTTTTGCTCAATGCTACTTAGTTTGAAAGAAGAAAGTATAAGTAGTTATCGACTATGTGATGTGTTTTGTTACACCCCGTATATAAATAGCGTATTATACATAATTGTATACATACTATCACACGTGTATTGTCCGAAGGGTTAGGCAGAAGTGTAACCAATGTGCACCCACAGTCCGCCAGTAAGTTTAGGTCCCAAGTAATAGGGGGCTAGCCTATTGCTGCTACTAAGAATTTCATAGAAAACCCCCAATAACACTTTGCTCGACCTGGGAATCGAACCCAAGACTTCTAGCGTAGCAGTCGCGGTTAGTATCACTAGGCCATAATTGTATAATAGACTCATTTTAACATGGCTACTTATTAGCGAGAGTAATGGTAAGAAACAATGAATCCGTACGTAGGTACTAACCTATCAATAGAGTATTAAACGGTGCTTGTAGCAACAAATTTTTACTGTGACTGAACAAAATTAGGGCATTAGTACAACTGAAAATTCAAACATGCCCCAGATTTGATTCAAAATAAAGCAGGACTCGTACACAGTATTTTTTTTCTTCAATGTCTATTCCAAAGTACTTTTTCCCCAAGTCTAGACCAAGAATATAATACCTAATCTACGAGTAAATGACACAAGACTTCACAAGAGGTGACTAAAGCATTACGTCAGGTACATATTAAACAAATGACCGTATCATATCACATCACCAATAATCGCAATGATTAACCAACAAAAAAGACTTATATTTAAAAGGAATAACAGCCTTTTAATCAACTGAAAGTGCTGCAAATGGGTTAAGCCAGAAGACTCTTGGACGGTCTGCACTATAAATAGAATAATACATTTTGATCCCGGTCTTTTACTGGATTTAAATTTGAACCGAGAGCGGACAAAGTACTAATGTATCAAAGTTGATGAAATACACTCCGCTGCTGGCAATCTTGGCTTATCTCGCAAATACTTTAAGTGTTTTCAATGATTGCTTCTTCTTCTTTGGTTGTGTCAAAAAGTATTTACCCACTCTTACTTCAAGAATAAATTATTATGTTTGAGTGCACTATAGGTTTAGTGTAACTTTACATTATTAGTTTAATTATGTCACATTAGTATGTTATGATTGTGTTGCATGGGTTTGCGGGTAGGTTATTGAATTATTGTGGTATCGGGTTTATAATTGAGTTACTGACGGTGCTTTGAATCCAATTAAAAGCCATTAGCATCTGCACAGATTGCACTGGCTATAGCATTTATCGATCCAGGGTTGATACAGTATGAAGTGGCTGTGTGGTGAAGAGTACCTTTTACAACAAGGTATTGTAAACTTGCAGTACATCACCTGCCAGAAACTCCTAACCAACTTCAAAATGCAGCACTAACCGCTGGGAAAAGCGTACCATAAGTTGCAATTCAGTAAAACATGCCAGGTATGACGCTACGTCACACCTGGTCGTGTTTTGGAACAAGCACCTAGCTTCAACTTTCCGTCTAACTTCTTGACAATGCAAGCGTATGCCTGTAAATGGTCTAATTAAAATAAATGCCTTGACTTTGATTATAGTTAAAATGGGAAACACACGATGTTAAAACGTAGAGATAATAAACTAAATTGAGACGTGTTGTTTTTGTAATTGCGTTGTTGTTAGATTCATTGTAAAAAGATCTTGGAACAGCGAGTGCTTTATTTTTTTCTTAATCTGGTGCAGTCACGTTAACTTTCAAGTTCTAAAATCACAAGAAACGGTAGCCGAGTGCATCTACCCTCACTTCAGTGTCTAAGGTAACTTAAATATGAATTATCGGCAAACTTACATGTGGCCCAGTTTCCGTGCCATCGGCGCCGGTTAGAATATTTAAACAGACGACGTCATCTACATTAAGGTCGATTTACACCAGATGAGCGAATACTAATTCTGTTCCACTCCATGAAATTATAAGTCAGTCAGTGTAATCAGGGGAGGCATTATTTCGTTGTTCTTTCGCGTTCGTAAAAGATTCTATGGAATATTCCAAGAATGCCCTTCGCTTGATTCTAGCGCCACTAGAGCGTGTGAACAGTTGCTTAGAGCATTCTTTCATGTTCGGATGCGTTTGCTTCTCGAAGCGGTCTCTTCTAAGCGTTCTTGTGTCCTAGCAACATCTCAAGAAATAAGAATTCTAGCTTGAGCTCATTCGTTGTTGTTGATATAAGGAGCTTACATTTATACTTAAAGGTCAAGAAATAAGTCTAGCTGAGATTTTTCATTCTTTAGTTTAAACCCACCTTTAGACTACACAGAACTTTACAAAAGTATTATTTATGATAAAGTACCAAGAAATAAGTGTACAAGTGGAAAGAAAAAAATGCATTTAGCAGTAAATGGATTTTAAAAATCCTCTGTAACGCGGACTAAATGGGCACTTGGGCAGTCATTCCCTCGACCCGCTATTTCCTAATGAAGGCATGCATAATTAGTTTGAAAAGTACCATTCGCATAGGTACTGGCGTGATGCCATAGCCTGAAGATTGTTACTAATATTGTTTACGTTTGAACACATACAATGGATGATGAATGAAGATGATATTATCAATAGAAAAATGTTGCGTACAAAATGTTGTATTCGCAAAATGCAAGTATACAAAGAATCTGACTGCATTTGGGGTGTAAAGAATCAACCTTCCAAAACTCGAGAACTTTTTTTTGTTTTTGCGCTACGTCAATGTTTTACTTGTAATGGCATTTTAGTTAAAATTTTAAGTAAGTTGCTTTAACATGTGGAAAACTGACATGATCATTCTTTTTGTCTTACATTCGTTTTTCGATACGAAGCAAGTAGACGAAATTTGGAATGTTGATTTTTTACACCTTATTTAGTGGTACATAACAAAATTCAATGAAAACCAATCTTGAGTTTATTTTTCCTAGGGTTTTGAGCTTCCGTCGCCATTAGGTACATGATTGAAGTGAAGTATGTAGACGTTCGAAGTCTACGTTCTAACCTAAGTGGTTTAAAGTGCCCCGGGCCCCCTTGCGAGGCAGGAATACCTAGCCAGACGATTTAACTATATTATTTATAACTCCGTCTATGTATGGCACACAAGTCGTGCAACAAAGACACGGCTACCACATTAGTGTTTAAAAATTAAACTTAAAAAAGGAAGCACTGTTCTTTACGTGGGGAAATGTTTTTTAACCGACTGTAAAAAAAACCGGCCAAGGAGTCGGACTCGCGCACGAAGGGTTCCGTACCATTATCTATAAAAACACAAAAAAAAAAACACATTTGTTGTATGGGAGCCCCCTTTAATATTTATTTAATTCTGTTTTTATTTAATTTTCTATTTGTCGTTATAACGGCAACAGAAATACATCATCTGTAAAAAAATCAACTGTGTATCTATCTATGACGGTTCATAAGATACAGCCTGGTGACAGACGGACGGACAGAGGAACCTTAGTAATAGGGCCCCGTTTCACCCTTTGGGTACGCAACCCTAAAAAGAGCTTTGAGTTTCTATGGTGTAATTCTTTAGTTCATTTCGTTTATATATTCATGAAGCAAGTAGTGGTACTCTTCCAGCAAGGATGTCGCCAGCCAATGGTCCAGAAGAGGGGGGGGGGGGGGGAGTTGATATAGATAAAGTATGGGGAAAGAATAAATTGTGGGTACAGCCCAGAGCACAAGAAGATTTGTAATTAGAATAGAATTAGTGAATTCATTTGAGTTTTGATGAGCAGAAATTATTGTTCAAACAAGTGTAAAGCCTTAGTCCAGTGACTAAGGCTTTACTTTGATTAAACATCGCTAGTCTGGGGGGGAGGGGGAGGGCAGGTGCCTCTCTCTACCCCCCCCCCCCTTGGTGACGCTTTTGTTTACCAGTACTAAAATTTACATTTACACGGTGTTGTCGCTTTATCCCCATGAACTAGTAGTGGTTTCGATAGTCGATGGCATAAATTTAAATACACATGAGTTTTTAAAGGGTCGTGACGCATTCAATCACGATCCACTAGTCTTGTTGACTTATTGTGACACGAGGACGCTTATTTTTATTTATCCCGGCTCGTGCATCTAGTTAGTAGAGAGCAGAGGGGACTCTTTGATTAAGCCATCGCAAAAAAGCTCAAACTACTACCTAGCTACGGAGTTATTAGATAGTGATACTAGCTATGTCAATATGTACCTACGCCATTTTTTGTCATTAAACAATATTGATTAATTATAAAAATTGTTGGTAGTCCCTCAAAGTCAAATCATTAATTTTAATTACACCATTTTAAGGCACTTTTCAACGTCATTTACAAGAAACAAAAAGAAAGTACTAGTTACCGATTCCAAAGGGTAGTTTCGTATGGAGAAGAAAGGGCAACTAGATCCAATAATATTTCAATTTCTTTAAATGTATTACAATAAGTTGTTTAGCAATTCCATAAAATTAAACAAATCTCAAGACGATGTACCTACCAAAAATAGTCATTCGTAGCACTACAATACATGCTAAGTGATATAAATTAAGAATTAAAAAACTAAATTGATTGTAATATTTAACACCAATATTGTGATCGTAGATCACTAATAACATTTCAAAAAACAACGGATCGATGTGTAAGCCTTTGTAAGTACCAAATGAAGAATTAAACAAAAAAAAAATATCAATAATACATAATCAGAACAAATTACATAAATAATTAAATTAGCAGTTGATTTTGTCACTATCGGTATCGGGAATAGATTTCAAGGAACTAGTTACTGTCTTTTTTTTTAAGAGATGTTCCTTGCCTATTCTTCTCCATACGAAATTACCTCTTGGAATTGGCAACTATAGGTAGTCATTTCTTTTTCTTGTAAATGACATTCACCAGTGCCGTGTATAATGGTCTAATTGAATACAATGATTTGACTTTGATACACGACCCTCTCAATACAATGCTACTTCAATTCAAACGATGTTTATTTTATTTTCTTTCTATATTAAAACGTCCTTATTAGGTAGACATCTGGGTTTTTCCATTGCGGAATTTCTCAGTTACAGCCCGGTGTTTGGAAGTTGGTGGTGTGACATCCCCGTGCCTCGGAAAGCACGTAAAGCTGTTGGTCCCGGCTGTGGATACCGTGTTGCCCAGTTAATGGGTTGTGGAGGTCTAAAAGGCAGTCGCTCCATGTAAAACACTGGTATTCAGCTGCATCCGGTTAGACTGGAAGCCGACCCCAACATAGTTGGAAAAAGGTTAAGCAGATGATGATGAGGTAGACTTCTAGACATATATTTTTAATAATAATCCTAGTGCGACTTCCATAAAAGATATTTCAATGTCGTAGCGTAATGTTATATAGCCTATGTGACACTTACAAATAACGTGGATTTGTATGGTTAAAAGAATTTTGAAAATCGTTTCAGTAGATCCATTGATTTCCCCCTTACACCCTCATAAACTCACAAACTAAGTACCTACCTCTTTATAATATTAGTATAGTTTTTTTTTTACGTTCTTTGTTATTAATACGACCGGGCATTAAGGAAATGCTACTTACAGAAGCATCTGTCAACTGCTGTAGATTCTAACATTTCCTACTTCTAAACTCTGAAATCGTTGTTTGTTTACCGACATTACAATTTGTTTGGACAGTCAAGATAAACGCGCTGAGTGCTGAGTTACCTCATCGCCATACCTGTATTGATGATGATAAACACATACCTACTACCTAACTGAACGTCTCGGGTTCGACGCTAGGCAAACAAATTGCGTTTCACAATTGCAACGAGGAAGATTTTCTAAAATTGTACGCTTGGTAAAAAAAACCTCTTAATGACAGTATTCGTGTGAAAATCCGTCATTTTTAAGAATTGTATGTACTCGGTGACAATTGTGCCATCAAGAGGACTCTAATATCGTATCATTATCAATATCTTGATTAAGCCGTTAAGTGCCTTCGAGCGGACATAGGAACAGACATACATACATACAAATATACATACGGATCAAACTTATAACCTTCCTTATGGGTTTCGCCGTAATCCGGTAAGAAAAATAAACACACCACAGTTATGTATTTCTCTAATCTAAATCTAAGGTCTTTCAATACGCGGTGCACAGCCACATAGTTATTTATTTATTTATAGTCTGCGGCCCGGCTCGCCTTCATCGGCAATTTTTATTTATGTACCCATAACTACTATACTTAACACATTATACAGGGTGGAAATTTATTATGCTACCTGGAGGGAAAGTACTCTAAATACTTGAGTTAGCAAATTTTACTGAAAGGAAACATTCCTTTATTTTTAAAAAGAAACAAAACTGCATTTAAATAATTTTGAAAATACGCTTGCCACACCCGGGAATCGAACAGACTAAAATCGGATAAAATAGCATCCTGTACTTTTATGGCACTTATCGATAGGGTCAATCACAAGGATCAAATCTCTACAAACCTGGTAAACTAAATTTAACAAAAACCATGAAATTTCAATCTAAACTTATTTTATTCGGACGAAAAAAACGAGTACAGTAACTAATTGCATGCTGGAAATGAGCTTCACTTTCTTCGATGCACACATTAATTATTTGAAGGAATTCATTTTGAATAACTTTTAGAAGGGTGTTGTGGTGAATATTGAAAATTTTACTTCGCCTGCCAAAAGTTACTTAAAATGATTTTTTTAAAGGAATAAATTCATGCATCCAAGAAATGAAGCTCATTTCCAGCAACTACTTTACTCGTTTGTTTCGTCCGAATAAAATAAATTTACAATAAAATGCATGTTTTTATTTTATTTTAATTTATCATGTTTGCAGGGATTTGATCCTTATGATTGACCCTATGGATTAGTGCCATAAAAGTACAGGATGCATTTTTTTCGAATCTTAATCGGTTCGATTCCCGGGTGTGGCAAGAATATTTTCAAAATTATTTAAATGCAGTTTTGTTTCTTTTTAAAAATAAAGGAATGTTTCCTTTCAGTAAAATTTGCTAACTCAAGTATTTAGAGTACTTTCCCTCCAGGTAGCATAATAAATTTCCACCCTGTATAATGCAGTAATAAAAAAATGTGAATAATTACCTACATAATAAACTTATGACCGGGCTAGTACCTACTAACGCGATAGTAGGTAGGTACGTATAAATCGATTAAAAATTGATGTTGTTGAGTTATTACTCGTGAGTTGCGACCCAAGCAAAGCAAACCAAAATAAAAAGAAATCCCCCCTGAATGAAGATGGTTTTGCTAAGCCATGTTCTATGGATTTCTACTAAACGTAATAGTTACTTATACAAAATATTATCAAACTAGTTATAAGAAGAAAAAAAACCTCAAGCTTTTCCAAAGACCTGATAAAGGTTTATCAATGAAGCGCGGTGAAAGTGAAGCTAGCGGCAGTGAAATCCAATGATTAATTAATGAACACGTTTTAGCAACGGACTTGCCGGATACACAAATGTGCAGGCGAAAGTATACAACCACTAACAACAGTACTTAGAAGATTAGTTCTATTCCACTGCATGTAAACAAAATGGCAAGCACATTGGTTAGACGTAATCTGATAATGTACTCTAAATACATCACAAAAGGTATTTAACGGGACAAAGTAGAATTGGGTATTAGACATCACCAATCTGTTGTCCTACTTTACACTCAATACTCAATTATTTATTGCGTTCCGTAATGTACATAGTGGTTTTAACAATATAAAAATACAGAATCATTATGCACCCAGCTGTCGGGCACAGCAAAAACGGGAGTGAGGACTTTTATGATCTGTGAAAACGCGATTCGTTTATAGTATTTGTTTTTGTATAGCAATGGACTAGCTCTTATTCAGATTAATTCAGCTATTGTCTATAGAAAATGCCATTTTTGTTCGCATCCGTGCAGCGGCGGAAAGCTGAACGCATGCGTACGTATCCCATACTAGACTGGTGTTTTCTATGCACGAAAATTGAATGATGTTAGGTACTTTTTTTGCAACTCAATTGACTTACTATTTTATTGATTCCAAAGTCCACCACATAAAAACCTAATAAAGAGTTTGGACTAAAAACCTAATTATTATTGTGTTAATGGGATTTCTATTAAATTCTCAGTAGCAGCTCGGAGTTAGGATTTGTGCCCGGTTAATGGCAATAGGTGCGCCCCCTATTACAATGGGTTCAAAACACACTGGCGAACTGTGGGTGTACATTGGTACACCTCTGCCTAACCCTTTGGGGAATACAGGCGTGATGGCATGTGTGAGTGTAAAAACCTAATTTTACAGTAATGTGAAAATGAATCGGGTTTTTCTCGCCTAACGTCTTGTCGTTTTGTCTTGGAATTATTGATTAATGGTGTCAAATACCCAATTTAATAATGGTATCCAGAGTTTCATTCCCAGCGGATCGATCGGTCAGCTATATAGAGACCTGATTGAGTTTCGAGACCAATTACGTCGATTGCAATGATCGTCTGCCATCAAAATGTATGTCATCAGGGTTGGCGGGAAGCAATCAAATGCAATTTTCCAATTCAATGACATGTCCCAGTCCAGTGGGCTGGTAATCGCACTTAGTAACTAATCCAACATTGCGTGCCGGAGATTGCCGGCCGGCACTGGCGAGGACTGATCGACATTCTGAGAGGAAATAGCTACCCGAGGCATTGATTGCTATTTGCCATGATGCCGTAGCGTAGATAAGGATGAATGTTAGGAAAATTGTTGTTGTGCATTCATGAATATATTGAAAAGAAATGCAATCTTAAAGTATTAGTAAGACGAAAATATAAACTCATATTATATTAGTTGTTATAAAACTCCATATTTATTAAACCTACAACATTGTTGTCTTATAGAACGGATGCAACAATTCATGCATGCGGAAATTGTAGCGTTGGATCGTATACAATTTAGTACCTACTACAGTGTGCACAGTGGCCACGCGACGCGACGTGTAGCGTCACTATTACAATGTTACTAACCGATGGATACATTTGTGTCGCACCAAAACCAAACTCATTATAGTTCATTGGCGTGGGCGATTATTGTGGCACACTGTGTACCACTATTGTGCGCTCAAACTTATATAAATATTACCTCTCACTGTATGCTTGCCAATGCGAATATATGCCAGAATAATTTGTTCAGCAGTCAAAGTAAATTTCAAAGACTCGTTTCCATTCGGGTTGTTTACAGTACCTTCTAAATTATTTAATGAATACTCTAATTAAATTCAGCGCTATGCATCTCTGGGCTTTCATAATTACTTACCTATTTCGTTATTACATTTCAATGAGTCTGGCAGCAATTATGATTGATCGTGACAACAATAATCACTTAGCTATGCAAGCGTCTGTTATCAGATAGATATATGGGTGGCTGGTGTCTATACCTTTTTCAATCCCCTACTCTATCAAACAAGGGTGGTATGAAAAGGGGTTGTTTGTTCTATTTTTAGCTGCAACGGTGGCGTGCGTGGCTTACTCTGCCTCGCGAATTAAAAAGAATATTTTCCACTATTGTCTTTCCTGGTTCTCGGTTCACGTAATACTTGCAAGCGTCATTTTACTTAACTGATTGCCTAATGGCGTTGGTTTTTAATGAGGTAACATCGTGTTTCTATGCAACACTGCTTAATTTAACACCTTGTGGTACTTACCTCACACATAACAAGCTTTCATGCATTGTTCAGAGCTCTTCTTTCATTCAACACGAGAAAGAAGGTCTACTTGATACGAAGTGATGCCAAACAGATATAGGATACCATGTATATTGTATAATATTTATATCTATTGATTAAAGTCATCTGAACCGTGAGTGACCGGCCTGACATTAAGAAGGCATGTTTGTTTAATGCCATCGCATGCCAGTACCAGTTCTAAAAATGTCTGTTTTAAAGTTAATCTGACCTGGCATTTGGTACCTAAATCTACTCTATCTATATAAATGAAAATGAATGGCTAAATGTGCTGCTGAGCGCAAAACTCGAGGCTGAATCGACCGATTTAGTTGATTCTTTTTTTGTTGTGTTCGTAATTTTCCGAACGAGGTTTCAATGAAAGATTTTTTTTGGAAAAATCCACCCGAATAGACGGAACTTTCCACCCGTGCGAAGCGGGAGCGGTTTGCGAGTACGTACTAACTATAAAATGTTGCTGGCTAAATTCTGGACTATTTTAAAGCGCTTAACGTAAATTTCGTTCTCCCGAATGCGATCAAATGGCGATCGGTAAAAGATTGCGATACAACAAAAGCGAATGATTTATTATGCAAAAGCAATATATTATATTTTTGCGGCTCGTGTCTCCGTTATTTTAAGATTCTCTAAGATATCCTTGAATGAAGAGTGGGTGCCGCCGTGGCGATTTCCGTGCATGTCGTTGAACTAATGCTTCTAATTAAGATAATTTCTTTGTTTCAGTACTGGCTCTGTGTTGTAGTGTTGCTCTGCTCCGGAATATTCTTCGCAGTCATCAACCTATATTGGAAGAAAGGTAAGACCGCTATCTTATCTCAACTGATAACATTGTGATAGTACTGACACTATATTATATCATGTACATATAACTCATGCAGCCAAAAGGTAAATAATATGCAGGTTATTCTGCTATCATAATATAATATTATGTCGTAAAACATGATCGTGATAGTCACCGATGGTCTAACGCCCAATCAACTTCGCCCGCGAAACTCTTAATACGTAAACTTTGAAATGAACTAATTTAATTACTGGCTCAAATTTTAATGGGTCTTATTAAGAACTAACTTAGGATTGAGTTAATGCTGAATTTAATTAGCTAATGGTTTGCAACGTCGCCGTCGTCGGTCTATCTTGAAAGATATTTCATTTAACATTTCAGTAGTTGGAAAATGAAAAATTTACGTTACATCTTTTTTAAATCTTGTTTACTTAAATGGGTCGCCCTGACACTTTGTCGTAATGGGTTTCGACCGTGTCACCGCGGCTTGCGACAGTTCTGACCAAGTTTTAGAAACCGCGTAGACACTAAGTATACCTACCTCAGTGGTTGCGACGCTCCAAGCAAATAACGAGACGAAATCGTCTTAATTTAAATATTCTATTCTGTTCCAATTTAAAATAGTTCCAAAAGGATAAACGCCGGGTTTAGTTGTCGGACGCCTTGCATACATTGTAAAACTATGTGGCAAGCTTCTGGCTTATTTCGCGGTATAAAACATTTTTCGAGAGGTTTGAAAATCCTTTGAACGTGGCAAACGTTCAGTGAGCGAGCTTGAAGATTACGTGACCATAGCGTTCAGTAATGAATTAGCGTTTTTACGAACTGCATCCCTTTACCAACATGCTGTGGAGGTGTTAGCACAGTTACGCGGAACTATTACTGGGTGCGCAGTACTCGTAACCGGCGTGCTTGTATGACCAGCCCCCCTAGCCAAGTCACAAACGATAAACGCAAACGCTGAGTAGGCTTTAATAGATCTTCAACTTTATGTGCTTGGTTTTAAGTTGAAGATCTAATGAAGATTGCATAGCGTTTTCGTTTGTTCCAGTCGCTAAAGCGGGGAATTCACTAGACGGACATGCCCGCGGGCAAGTCTGCAGACATGCCCGCCGCAGTATAGTACTGCCGCGGCGGCAGTACTACACTGCACAGACATGATAGTAGCGAGGTCCGGCGGGCATGTCTGCAGACTTGCCCGCGGGCATGTCCGTCTAGTGAATTCCCCGCTTAACGCTTAGAAATCTTTAATAGATTTTCAACTTAAGGCTCTTGGGTATTAAGTTGAAAATCTATTGGTACCTACCGAGCGTTTACGATTATCGTTTGTGACTTGGCTAGAGAGGCAGATGTATGAACGTGCACGAGGCTTAGGAGTAGGATCGTAGCAGGTGGCGTTCTGAGGTTTCTGCATACATGGGAAAAAGGCGTGGGTTTATGTATGTATGCATTGTATTACTGCGTGCATACTTTGAACCTTGTTATACTAGTTAATGCAAATGGCGATGTCAAAAATAACTCAAATGACGCGTCAACGACGTAATGCACCGCCTGATAAGGACAATAATATCAATTTATTGACAAGTAACTCTGCCGCGCTAACAGCAAGAGCAGTAAGTCGGAAATTTCAAAATTGAGAAAATGGCAGTTAAAGTTTTCGATTTAATTTTTACATTTTAGTACCTTAGTTTCTTAGTATTAGTAGATCTGTTTTTATTAATATGTAGCTTAAATGGGGCGCTTTCGTGATACGTACTTGATAGTTGCTATTTATTTATTATAACATAGTTAATTGATAAAAACTCCTATTATGCCTAATACGAGTTCAATCCATTAGTAATGATTGCTTAGAATAAGTGCAGCAAGTATCCTAGTTACTGCTATTATGCTAAGTATTCCATACATTAGATATCTATAGTTTCTATGAAATTATGAGTCACTTTAGTTTGTCAAAAAACTAAGATATAAGCTATATAGTCTTAATGATTATATATCATTTAAAAGCTCACAATGTGAGGACTCTCGACATACCTTGAAATCTTGTGAATTACGTACAGGTTTTTTTTTACAGTGCTCTGAAAGTAAGCAATTGAAGTGTATACCGTTTAATTTCTGAAGTATTTATTTCTTTTGTTTTATGTATTTAACTCGCTTTATTTAATATCTTAATCTATTTATTTATTGTTTTTATTTAATATGAAGTAGGTGATAAATAATAAATAAAATGAACCCGTTGAATGATAAAAATTATGATTTTAATTTTTCAAAAGATCTTATCAAAAGTCAGGCTTTATAATCTCAGCATAATTTAAACACTACCTATTCTTTAATTATAGTCAGTCTTACAAATAAAATCTTCAATTATAAATACTCCTATGGAGTTTTATAGTAACAATTTACGAAAAATAAACAAAGATACTTAGCTTTTGGCCTTAATTAAGACTAAAAAAATTAGGATAAATTATTTATCCTAATAAACTACCTACTATCACACTAAATTAAGTGAACACAATTTGTGATCAATTAAATATTATTATAAGGTCACAAAAGAATTATACTTATTATAAAAGAACTTTTAAAATTGTACTTAAAGATTATAATTAGAAACGCTATCACAACACATTCTAGTCGATGTCAGTTACGCAATCTGATACCGGCAAGTTCAACCAAAACCCTCTTCTGTTAGCTGGCATTCAGAGAAATCTGCATAATCATAAACTTTGTGTTTCTTTTGCAAAGTTTGTTCGACCTGGTGGTTCAGAAAGCTATCGGCTGCCATAAAAGTGTGACCATGAATGTGAAAAAAGGTATCTCCAAGAGGAATACCAAAGTCAACCAAATAAGAGATTATAAAGAAACTGTTGGCCTTAATGCCAGCTAACAGAAGAGGGTTTTGGTTGAACTTGCCGGTATCAGATTGCGTAACTGACATCGACTAGAATGTGTTGTGATAGCGTTTCTAATTATAATCTTTAAGTACAACTTTAAAAGTTCTTTTAGAATAAGTATAATTCTTTTGTGACTTTATAATAATATTTAATTGATCTCAAATTGTGTTCACTTAATTTAGTGTGATAGTAGGTAGTTTATTAGGATATAAATAATTTATCCTAACTTTTTTAGTCTTAAATAAAGCCAAAAGCTAAATATCTTTGTTTATTTTTCGTAAATTGTTACTATAAAACTCCATAGGAGTATTTATAATTGAAGATTAAAAATTAAATCCAGACATCTCTTTTATGTATTACTGTACTTTTTTCCTTATTAGTGTGCAATAAAGTATTAAATAAATAATTCTTTGCAATGATAATTATGATTGGATACTATATAAAACCGCAGTAAACAGAATTACTGTTATCGTGTTTTGTTTTTATATTAACTAATAAATTAACTTTGCTAGTTTGTAAGCGCAGTTACTCTACTTGCTGCTGATATTCTTAGTGAGGTAATGATAAATAATCCAAAAAAATACTTATCGTATCAGCTGTATGTGGTGCTGCCGCTTATGTCCTTAGGAATTAAAGTAGATCTGCTTGCAAAGTATGCTTAGGATAAAAGCCGTAAGTGGGATTACTGCTGTTATTATAAGTATCTAATACTTCAAAGCTTTTGGGGTAAGCTCATTTAAGCAGCAGTATGTTGACCTACTGTTTTTATTATTAGCAAAGACGAATAATGATAACGGTGGTATACTTATTACCGTGGAGTAAGTATACTTCCTGCTTTTATGCTTAGAAAAAAATAATTATTACATTAACTTACTGCTGTTATGCTTAATGGAATTTCAGGTTCCATTAGAGCTAGAAAAACGAGGATTAGACCATTTTAAAGAGCATTTCGTGGAGATACAGAATCAAATACTAACTCCATTTAAAAAAAAACGACTTACTGCTCTTATTGTTAGTGCGGCAGAACTAGTAAATATTACTAAAGTCCAATTGTATATTTATTGTAAACTAGCTTTTGATCGCGACTTCTTTCGCATGGAAGTTTAAAGAAAGACCCATTTATTTGGCTCTGTAGATTGGGATAAAATAAACTGTATTTCCAAATTTACAATTTATACAAAGGCGATAGGCTAGTAGATACTATAACAATATTGTTGTTTTAAATATAATCACTGATTGTTTCCTCCGGCACCCAAGCTAAGATTAAACTTGTGGATTTGGGGGGGGGGGGGGGGGGTTGCCAGAGGGCTCTCTATTAATAATATTTTCACATTTCTACAAATTTGTTGCACAAATATATGGATTTGCGTTGAGTTAGTATCGTTTGAGTACAAAAATAAAGATTTAGAATTGAATCAGATTAAAGAATCAGAAAAGAAATAAGGAAGAAATAAGTAAAGCTTCTCTGCAGCGTGAATTTGGATGTTTTAGGTTGTTTAAAAATGTAGAAACGATTTATTGCCAACTTAATGAATACGACATTGAAGAACTAAGAACCAAAAGTAAATTGTCATTTTGTACTGTTGTTATTCAGTCCATCAATTGAAATGCATCCACTTAATAAAAACATATTAAAATAGGCGAGTACCTACTAAGCGGTTCAACACATAAGTACGTACATAATGGAAATGATTTAGAGTACCTGCCTACCTGCATAATGCAGAATATTACGTTATTTCGAATTCCATTAATTTTAATTCCGTGGTTTGAATGGCGTTTCGCAATTATTTCACTTTGATATAAATTCTGAATTCACTGTAATACTGTTATGCGGTGATGTTGGCCTTCCGGGGAATTGCAGCCTAACCTACATTGCCATTAATTAAATTTATATGAAATAATGTAATCGCCTTAATATTAGGGTTGGAATACACTGGGTTTTTGGACACAATCTTAGATTATTTAGTGACGTTTATCGAGCCACGAATGACAACAGAAATGAAGGTATTGATCATTGATGATACGACAATTGACTCCTATTAATCGTCCTAATTGGCCCACCCACTGAGATAATTGCCTCGGTTGGCCCCAGTTGGACCCCACGCTCAGTATTCGACTATGTTCGCTAGCACGACTACTGAGCGTGGGGTCCTGGAATTCATTTCCAGGTCCACGGGCAGTGTTGATTAGTTTTTTCATTAGGAATATCTCAGCAGCAGCTTGGAGTTTGAAACTTGGTGGTGTGATACTCTCGTGTTTCGAAATGCACATAAAGCCGTTGGTCCCGGCTGTCGTTCGTAGATTTTAAACAGTAGTTAGGCCGGATTTTCATGCATGAATTTCCGGAACTATGCAGGAAAAGTAACAATATGACTTTTTCAATTCATATAATATACTTTCTAAATGTATCTTGAACATAACTGACATCGGTGAAGGAAAATATCGTGAGGAAATCTAGACTTATAATTAGTACAAGTCTGAAATCGCTAATCCGTCTCGAGCAAGGGTGGTGATCATTTCTCTTGCCTTCTTTGTATGAGAAGAGGCGTTTGCCCTGTAGTGAGACAATAATGTAATTTATTTTCATAGTTACAAAAATGTAACTTATTGGGATACTAAACATGTAACTAATTTAATTTTAATACGTCAATTTAAAAGACTGGGGATCCCTATCATGTGGGGGATACCTGTATCCTGTATCCTAGGGATCGGAGAAGCGTTAATATAATATGTTTCAAGTGGTTTCAAGTCATTGACTCATACATAACATAATATACATACTCATAACTTGCTGCTGCCCGGGAGTTTGTCCGCGTGATTTATTTCACCTGCGTCGTAGCGTGTTGTTATAAATAGCATAGGTTACTTCTTGATAATTAAACTATCTATTGGTGAAGAAATCGTTAAAGTTGGTTCCGTAGTTTCAGAGCTTATTCGATACAAACAAACAACAACAATCTTTCCTCTTTTTAATATTAATATAGATAGGATTAGTATAGACATTGCTGTCGTCGCGAATAACGCGCTAATAAACAACATTAAACCGAGCGTGGTTTGAGACTAATACATATCGAAGTTATCTGAAGTAAAATCTCTCTCGTTCACTTCAGAAAACTTACTAGATATTTTTCAATTAAATTCTTGCGCTCCTTTTGTAAAGTGATCGTGTATTGGAAATTCGCAGAAGCGTATCCTGCAAGCAATACAGGATATGGAAGTTCAATCTTCTAGACTGTTGGCAATGTTGCTCTACGATTTATTAAATTTCTAATATTAGTGTCAATAGGAAGTGCCGACGTTTATGGGAGATTATACGGAGAACGCAACGCGTAGGAATGAGTGGAAGGCAACAGGGAGCCTCCAATAGGGGAGGCGCCCTGCTGCCTTACAAGCAGTTGAAAGAATTTCAATAGATGCAGATTTACAAGTTTGGAAATATTTAGTACGTATTTGGTGAAGGTGTTTGCACAACACTTACCATCGTACTATGAGAGTGAAGGAAGAGGGAAGAAGTGCCCCTTTTTGCACATACACTCTGCCACCATAATATTATCTGCGTACTAAGCTAGTCTCCATTGAGTGACCGGAATTCGGTCAAGATGACTTTAGCACAATATGAATTAAAATAAAATGATAATACCAGCATATTATTGTCCCACTGCAGGGCAAAGGTCTCTTCTCAAACAAATAAGGCGCGAGCATAATGCATCACCACATGCATAAGGCAGATTGGCGATTTCAGACTTAAATTAATTATTATTAGGTCCAGGTTTCCTTACAATGTTTTTCCTTCACCACATCGGTGATGTGTGTGTAAGATAAACACAGAAAGTAATGTATATGAAATTGAAAAATCACTTTGGCAATTGCTCGTGCCCTGTTGCGAACCCACAGCCTCGTGCATAAGAGGCGTTCGCCTTAACCTCTAGGCCATTACATAACACTAATACAATATTTGTAAATAAGTTTAGTTATAGTAGTTATATTGATGTTATTAACTTCTATTGTTCCCCTAATTCTTGGAAAAGGGTACGACTAGTAGACGCAATCATTGTATTAGGTTGGTTATAATTTGTTGTTATTTTCTCTAAAATAAACAGTTTGGAAAACAACGTAGAACGTTTAATAAACATTATGTCGCTTCTTATTTGTAGCTACAATCACCGCCCACCTATATCTTTCACCCTGTTTGTTTACAAGAACTATGGCTTATCCACTGATTTATTTTATGTGAAGTGGCACCTTTTGTATTAAATTAAAGACTATTAATCTTATTTAGTTTTGTAAAATTGTTTCACCGAAGCGTTATGGAATTTAGTCGTCATTATGCATCACATCCAATATCATGCCTTTAGCACTGTTTATTGGTGACAATTTTAGATTAATGCATGAAAATCCATGTTGTCATACCGCAAAATCCGTCGTTGAGTATCTTAACGAGATGGGTATTGAAGTTTTGCCATGACTGACTGTTTTGACATACCTCAAAAGACGTGTAAGCAGCAAGAGTACCAGCTCCTACGACCCTAAGAGAGCACAAAGCGGCTGCGATAGAGGAGTGGCTTAATATCCCTTAGTCCGATACCCAAAATCATCGTGGATAGGTTGCCAAACCGGCTGCAAGAAGTAATAAAAGCAAGCGGCGGCAGCACACATTATTGAAATAAAATAAAAATCAAGAAATTGCATTATTTGTTCTATAATTAAAAATGTTAATCTACGAACATATATTTTTTAGGCCTGTTATGTTTATTTTTTAATTTTTCGCTGACCTCTCATCAAATCAGGTCTAAATAGGACGATTTGCAAATTGAAAGAAATACAAGGTGGGCGGATAATTGTGTCTGTGAGTGTAGTTACCGCCCGCGACTTCGTCTGCGTAGATTTTTTTCAACCGCGTTACGTTACGTGTTTGCTCATAGCTCCTCCGCTCCCGTGTGACCTAGCGTGATGTTATACAGTACGTTAATTAACAATAGGCGTCCCCTTTAACCGGTAATAAAAGAGCATTTAAACATTAAAAAAACTCGCACCTAAATTAACTATGTTTGTATTTTTAAAATAGCACATCAAATAATTATTTGAAATATAATTATTACTGCATGCGAGAGAGAAATGCGACGTTGCCGGTTTGGGCAGTGCAAATACGCTAGGTACACCACGCCACTAATTTGATTTTAAACAGGTGTTTCGACGTAATTAATATTAATTATATTGGGCGTTTTTGGACGTATTTTCTATAATTATATTTAAATCAATTATCGATAATGTAAATTAATGAGTTTGAGGGAACTCTATGTTATTTATAGTACTTTATAGCCTGCCTTTATGGTGTTATACTACACCATAAAGGGAGGCTAGTACTATTACTATTACTATTCCTCAAGAATCTAGTTTTCATATACAAAAAGATTTTTCTAATCCGAAGGGAAGTTCTAGACATTAGCGCTTTTTTAACAAACAAACAAATTTTCAGATTCACTATATTAGTACAGATGTAATATTTTCTTATTTTTGTTGATTAGAGAGTGACATCTACAATCTCATTCTTAGAAATAAGAATTATTAATATTTTTTTCTTATTTTTTTCTTAGAATTATCTCCAATTGGATTTATTTTGCCAAACAGTATTAAGGCCACGTCGTAATTTGTCCCATTTTTCCAAGTAATGGTTTATGATTTTGGATATTTTTGTTACCGATAAATATATTTTTTTAGCAAGTGGAATTTTGGAAATTTCAGCACAAAAGAAGAACATGTCACTTATTGAAATCATTATTATTGAGCATCATCATAAGGTAATACAAAATGGATCTAAAATGAACTCTTAGGTACATTTTGCTTGAAATTATGAATAGCAGTGAATTGTGTTATTTCGTGCTTTTTAAATGATATTTAAAAGTAACATTGTTAAAAGACTTTTGTTACTGACCTGACACTTGGTGTATTCATATTCATATTCATATTCAATTAATAATTAATTCAATTTTTGAGAGATGCTTGGTTCACTGCGGCGGATTTAGGTTTGATCTATCTGCTATCTTTGACATTGAGATTTGAGATGAGATTGAATAAATGTCGAGTTCTACTCAATTTTTTTTTGTGCAGTTGATGGCTAAATGTCTGCCCCTCAGAATCCATATGAATCTTACATAACCTCATAATATTTTTAAAATCATCCATGAATTATGTATTGTTTTTAATACTTTCCTAGCACTTTCGTGAACTATTCTACATAAAAAAGTATTTCAATTACTTTTTAAGCTGATTTTGTTTGACAGGCCTTGTTTGACATGATGTGGTTTGAACGTTGTGCCGTTTGCTTATTTGTTATGTTTTTGTTTAGGATTTTCGTTGAACCTCCCTTGTTTATTGGATTTATTGTGTGCGAGTTTCATACGTAATGATTGTAAAGATATAATACAAGTGATGCACTCGTATCATTCAAACTTTTTCATCACAAACTTATATACCTACAACCTCATTTTCGTTTTTTCTTTTTTTTTTTGTAAAATGTTAGTGTCAGTTGGAGAAAATTACATACAAAGGTGTTTCCCCACACACCTTTTCTCCTTTTTACGCAACATTATTTTACCATATAATATTTTTTCCCTAAAAGTACCTGAAGCTTTTTTTACTTGAAATGCCAATATTTAGCCATTCAGCATGACACTGTGCTAGGTACCATATTTATACATTACTGGGGCAGTGCTCCATACTTTCATTAAGCCATCTCTGATAATCCTTCACCGATGATGCGATTAGAAACATGCTGTACCTAATACTATAAACTAACATACCAACACAAACAGCCAGACCAGGAACTATAATATCTGTAGGCTATACAAACACTGGTTCTGTGTGGGAACTTGCCTCAAGACACGCTTGATCGTACCCAATCTGCTAAGCTACTGCACTAACTGTACCGTCTAATTATGTTACTATCACCGTATGCGTAGGTAGGGCATCATAATAGGGAAGACGACACCGTTAATCAAATGATGTACGAGGGGAGATCAAAAAGTAATGAGAATCGGTTACTTCAGGTCCGCATAAAAACGCAAAAAAAGTTTTTTTTGCTTGCTTATGTACTCACTACTTCAGCCTAAAAAAATCATATACATATATCACGATTTCCGGGAGTTATATTCATTTGAATACGAACTTTCGAAGAGATAACACCAACTTGGAGAAAAACGAAATTAGAGCAGTCATCAAGTACCTCTGTTTGAAAAAAAATTCTACAATAGACATACACAGTGACTTAGTGGGAAAATTGGGGGACTCTGCTCCTCCATATTCTACAGTTGCACGCTGGACCAAGGAATTTAAACTGGGCAGAGCATCCACTGAAGATGAACATCGCGGAGGACGCCCATCCACGTCCCTCACTGAAGACAACGTGAAAAAAGTCGAAGATGTTGTGTTGCCAGATCGAAGAGTGAGCATCAGGCATGTAGCTGAGGTCACAGGGATCTCATATGGCAGCATTCAAAAAATCCTTGCGAACGTGTTGCATATGAAAAAGGTCTCCGCGCGTTGGGTACCCAGGATGTTAACCGACGAGCAAGAGCAGCGGTTCACAAAGCCGCAGTTGCGATGGCTGCCATTCAAGAAACGAAATTCGAACTGCCCGAACACTCTCCCTATTCGCTAGATCTGGCTCCTAGTGACTTCTACCTCTTTCCTCGGCTCAAGGAACACCTCCGAGGTAAAAAAAATTGAAGACGATAGCGAAGTGATGGTCACTTTTGAGGCGTTTTGGGAGGGTCAAGAAAAATATTTTTTTCAAAGGGAATCCTGGGTTTAGAAAAAAGATGGAATAAATGTATTGATTTGTAAGGAGACTATGTAGAAGAATAAATTATTATTTTAACTTTAATTACCGCGTTTTATCTTCATTCTCATTACTTTTTGATTCGCCCTCGTACATGTTATAGAGCTGTCAAAACGCGGTTCTCAATAGATTTTGTAACATAATACTAAACTATGACGTCACTTTTTTGACATCTCAATTCACTATTTAGTGATTTCAAAACAAGTAAAAATCGAATTTTATAGTTATTTAAAAATTCATCGGGTTTTCAGGGCTTAAATAAAGTGGCTTAATTTTTTGTGAAGTTGGAATTATTGTTTGACTAGCTGACCCGCCACGACTTCGTTCGCGTGGTACCCTACCTCTACCCTACCTCTACCCTACCCTACCCCTACCCTACCCCTACCCTACCCCTACCCTACCCCTACCCCTACCCTACCCCTACCCTACCCCTACCCTACCCCTACCCTACCCCTACCCTACCCCTACCCTACCCCTACCCTACCCCTACCCTACCCCTACCCTACCCCTACCCTACCCCTACCCTACCCCTACCCTACCCCTACCCTACCCCTACCCTACCCCTACCCTACCCTACCCCTACCTTACCCGTACCCCACCCCTACCCTACCCTACCCTACCCGTACCCCACCCCTACCCTACCCCTACCGACATTTCCGACTATTATTTTTCGTTTCATTGTTTTTAAGATGTATTCTGCTATTAGGGACGGAAACAAGTCCAACAAATCAAAAACCATGGCAATCGGTCCAGCCGTTCTCGAGTTATAAGTGTTGTAACAAACACGACTTTCTTTTATATATATAGATGGTGTCTACTACCCTATTATGTCAATAACATGACCGTGATAAAAGGGGCTGTTCCCGGTAGTTTACCGACGATCGCATAATAAGCCTAGTCTGAATTTATAAAAATTCTCTAATTTCTCTACATTTTTGAAAACTTCTTGAATATGTTTACTGAAATGAGATTGAGAGTAAAGGACGAAGCGACATTTTGGGCCCATTTTTCAAACGCTGGATTTAAACTTAGCCGCTGTAAAATGAGATTAACACACGCAAGATCTTTTATATAACATGAAGTTTCATCACTGTTGGGCACTATTAAAAAATGGGCCCACGGTTTCTACAAAAATAGCTAAAGTCCTTTTGAACATTATTCCTTTTATTTTTGTTAGCCTATTCTGCCTCCCTCCACTCCTTCCATCCTTCTCGTTTCAGCGCATCTTCCCTCCAGTTTTGGAAGAATCTGTCCAGCCCCCCTAGCCAAGTCGCAAACGATAATCGTAAACGCTCGGTAGGTACCAATAGATTTTCAAGTTAATACCCCAGAGCCTTAAGTTGAAAATCTATTAAAGATTTCTAAGCGTTAGCGACTGGAAAGAACGAAAACGCTATGCAATCTTCATTAGATCTTCAACTTAAAACCAAGCACATAAAGTTGAAGATCTATTAAAGCCTACTCAGCGTTTGCCTTTATCGTTTGTTACATTGCTACAGGGGCAGTTCATCCCGTCATCTTCTTTTTGCCCTGCCGCGACGTGTCGGGGCACCAGCTCTGTGGCCACCACAGTTGGTCCGGCATGCGGCAGACATGTCCCGCCCAGTCTCATTTAAATTTACAAACTTTTACCGTTATTCCTTACGAAAAGAAATTGATCTACGTTGAGACGAGATTGCGGTTTTAATTAGAATGTTTTTCAGTTATTGGGATTGGGGTTCAGATTGCAGATTGCACCCTTAATAACTGTTACAGTTGTAGTTCCTCGATAACAATGCCCCTATCTTGTTTCAGTTTTAACAATCTTCGGCACGAGCGTGTACGGCGGCGCTGTGATTGCTACGTCTCTGGATTACTTCTTCGAACGAATGATGATGCTTAAATGGGTCAGTGATTTTATTCTTCCGAGTTTCCGAACGCCAGTGAGCGAGTTTTTCCATCCATTTGTTGACAGCAATTAGTGCGGAATGGAAATAGAGACGCCCATTGACAATTGTTGAAAACAGTTTTTTATTTTATAGAAATTGTAGTTTACGTTACGCGTTTCGATTGATAGAAAAATTCACACTGGGCATCAATCAGTTTGTTTCCTATGGTAATTGGAAATCCACATGATTGTCACGGGTTTGCACCCCTGGGGAAGGAACAAAGTACAAATAATAAAATAAAAAATGCGCTAGTATAATCACACAGATGCACTCATATACTCGGTTACTTTTATATCGTTCGTGAACCGAAACCCATAAGCTCTATTATAGTAACTGAATCTACTGCCGGTATTATTTTCAATAAATAACATTTTTTTGTTGTGAAATAGTGAAGACTCAAAGTATAACGCTCGGTTACATCTGCAAACGGTAGCCATTGTAAAATCCATTCATCGATCAGACAGAAAGGCTACATGTATAATTTTATTATGAGACGTATTAAAAAAAAATAACAACACCAATAGTAACTATTACTCGACCGGAGTTTCTGTGCTTCGTTTCTAGAACGATGTAAAAGCAACCGTGTACACGAGTGCATCTGTGTGCTATTACATTAGTGCATTTTAATATCTCTTATATACTTAGGTACTCTGTTAAGATTGTTTTTATTAATTAATTAAATGACGTGCTCTAGCTGTGGGAGCGCGCGAAACTGGAGCCTGCCGTAGCACCTCCGTGCCGATTGTCATGGCTGACGCTTGCTGCTTGGCCCGCCGCCGCCATTGTGGGACTGACTGCACAATGCGCGCTCACCGCCACCGGGATCTACCACGAACAGAGTTAGTACTATACTTCTTATCTAGGACTTGAGAGTTTTTTCACAATTCATCATCATCATATCAGCCGCAGGACGTCCACTGCTGGACATAGGCTTCCCCCATAGATTTCCAAAAGGACCGGTCGGAAGCGGCCTGCATCCAGTGTCTTCATGATTATTTGGAGAACAGACCAGCAAGTTGAACTGGCTGGTTTCACTACTAGTTCATCATAAGTGCATCCGTAGCTATTGCAAAAATGTAATCCAATGTGATCAAAAGAAGCTGTATTATTTTCAAGTTTTTCAAGGTTGTTCGCATAATAAAACTTGTTCGTATACTTTAGTACTTTCACCCCCTGAAAGAAGCACTGTAAATTACAAGTTGTCCCGTATTCAACGCATTCATATCAAGTGATTATGGGCTGACTTGTTCTGGCTGAACTCTTGTGTTGGAAATAATTAAAAAGCAAGTAGATACTTACTCATTTGTTCAATAAACACCAACCATATACAAGAAAGGCTAATAAACTTTAATATACTCAACAATACTATTTACTTAGATAGACCTATTTCATTTAAACTTAATATCGAATAGCCCTTTTTTATTATCCAGCCACTATTGTAACTAGAACTGTTCGCACAGGTATAAGCGCACAGAAGCGTCACATGAAAGTGCAGCAGGCGCGGCCCATCACCCGCGAGCAGCGCGCCGAGATGAAGCAGCGCAAGTACCGGTACCTGTACCAGGTGCGCACTGCACATGGAGACGTCATCTCCCAGGTACGTGTCTAACCCACACCAAGGATGCAAGTTTTGCCGAATTAAGTCGATTCGATTCCCGAGTGTTTTCTGTGTGTTTTTTTTTACCGATGAGAAATCATCAAACGATTTCCCCCGCCCTAGTGTCAGACTTTTACTGACTAAAACCCATCCATGTTCCTTCTTGTGCCCTTTGCGTTCCGGGGGCGCGGTATCTTTTTCGAACAACCCGCAGCCCCGGCAGGCATCGGATCTTAGTGGCCCCTCCGGATGTTTGCTGACATCTCTTTGAGGCGCGCGTCTGTCGTTAAGTTAACGTACGGACTGTAAGCTACCCATTGCTCACCGTCCTCAGACCCGCGTCTACGGTAGCCGGGAGTCGTCCCGTGGCTCCCGACACCCGGAGCGTCTCCCGCGATATTCCCGGGTGTAACAAGCGTATTTTCAAAAATATTTAAAGGCAGTTTTGTTTCTTACAAAAAATAAAGGAATGTTTCCTTTGACAAAAATTTCGCGTGTTCAGTGTTTAGAGTACTTGCCAAAAATTCCACCCTGTATACAAGACGATGAGTTTCCAACTTCCATCACTGCCTAGAGAACGCAAACATAAACATTATCCGAGCAGAAAGCGTCGGACGAAACGAATTTTAGAATTTTGTTTATGAAATTTTATGAAACGTTGCACACATGCCCGTGTCCAATCGTCCCAATCTGGAAAAACGGGCAGGTGTGCAAGGTTATTCATGAGATTTCATGTAAAACAATATAAAAATCGTCAACTTTATGGCAATCTGTGAGCTACTTTCATATCCGAGTTGCTCAATCTACGCAGCGATCTTTAAAAACCGGTATAATATTTAACAGTTGCTAGATGCGGCAATTAGGAACTAACTAGTCATCGATTACAGCAACTGAAAACTGTTGACGATCACCGGAACTCGAAACTCGAGTTGCTACACATGGCAACTCGAGTTTCGAGTTCCGCAGTTCAATTGAAATACAAGGTGTTGATTTGCATCCTTGCCAAATTTTAGGAGCTTGTCATAAAAAAATAGAAGTAATCAAATCTAATTACGATACCTGGTCAATATCTAATAAATATTTTTTTTTTTAGTTGCAACCAAATAACAGTATTCCAGAATACTCCTGTTTTGTAAAATTCAGAATCGCCCAGTTGCGTATGCGGTAGGCAGAGTTGTCGCGCGGCTATATCAATGTGTACATAGCGCCTTAACCCTCTGGCGAGATTTGAAAATCTGGTAAAAAGAAAAGATTTCAAAACAATTTATTTTATTATTGATTATTATAATCGTGTTAAGAATCACGAGCATAGTTAACTCCTTGAATTTGATCAGGATGCAAATCAACGCCTTGTATAAGTAAACAGTTATTTGCCAGCTAGCTGCCAGTTGTTGCAATAGTTGTTCTATGTGCAAAGCGCCTTACGGGTTGTGTCACGTCCGTGTTCCAGTCGTACGTTCAAGCCCTGCAGAAGAAGGCGCAGTGCGGCAACTGGAGCGGCAGCGGCGGCGGCGAGTGCAGCACGCTGCAGAGTGACTCGACGCACCTTACCGTGCTGGCGGGCTCCGAGCACGCGCCGCCCACCGACTCCGACGACGACCTCAACCAGATCCGGGCCGCGCATTAGATTTTGGTACGTTATTCATTAGGACTCGTTCTGCCAAATAAACCATACCACATCAAATTTTCTACCGTTTTTTGAAGTAAATGAAGAGATATTTAATGGTGACTAACTTATTTTAATAAGTATAACTTTGGCATGAACAAACATTTCATATATGAATTAGTTTAACGTGAATTATTTAACTATTAAAAGACTGGGATTCTTTTGCCAGAACTAAGCCCAATTACACATCTGTTTCTGTAGAGTTTATTACTTATTTTCGGCGAAAATTACCTCCCAAATGGAACGAAGATTATAGCTAAAGGATATTCATTAGATTTTTGTTGTGTTCCTTGAGGTGCAGGGAACAAATGTAAAAAGAATCAGCGTTCATGACTTTCTTCAGAGAATTTTTAGTTAGACGAATTCGTTTTAAGACTTCTTTTATATGTTAAAATGGTCAGCCTCCAGTTTTTTTCAAACGTTTTCCTCTTCATCTATATTACCTCAACAAAAAAGTCGCATGAATGTCCGTTCATTATAAACTTTGTTCCAAGTAAACAGCTAACTACATTCGATTATACATACTGGTCCTACATTATATTGACACAAGAGCCATCGTCTGACGAGTCATCATTCCCTTTCAGATTGGTTGGAGGAAGCAGGTGCAGCGGATCGCAGTTTAATTTTTTCTATGTACCCAGTATTATTGTAAGAAAAATCCACTCATATATTACAAGTAGTGTTGTATCATTACTGTAATCTTATATTAATTGTATTTAATGTGAATTTATTGTTGTATTATGATTATAATTGAATGAGTCAGTGACGGAGTTCCAAGGCCTACATTAATTATTTATTACCAAATATAAGTTAGTTTTAAGTATACGTTTATGTCAAATTTTTGGCTGATTTTTTGATGAATTTATTATAGACAACAGAACCGTCTCTTTCTATCAAATTTTATACTCGAGTAATGATTACTGGACATTCCAAAGTTAGTTGATTACATAGGTTAGTAGTAAGAGTTTATTATACATTGTTTTGACGCGAATTGCGAGATTTTTCTATACCCCGTACATATACATGATCACTGCCATCGATACAATAACTTCTGTACTATTTGTAATACGGTCTTGGACTCCATGCGATATGATTGTATTAAGTTGACATAATTTTATTTTATTATCCATTTCTACCCAAGTACCTACTGATTACGACGGCTTCGCATGTTGGTACCAAAATTGGCCTTAATGACCAACGTAGTTGGCGCACAAATGCTGGCACAATGATTTACGGAAGCCTATGTAAGATAAGGTAGAAATTCCAATGAGCTATCTATAGGTCGGTTAGGTTGCTTGTAATTTGGATGCGATATAGGTGTTGGATAAGAGATTTTTGGCAGAAATAAATAGATAGGTTATTGGCATTTTATAATACTTCAACATGTCTAGTTTGCAATGGTTACCCGTGTGTAAACATAATAGATTTGTCACTCGGTCAGTGAACCCTGCAAAAGAAATAAAAAGTATTTATGTGCAAACAAACCAAAAACGAATCACAAATTAGGATCATCACAATATAATACAGTTCAACATCACAAATTCTAACTTTCATCTTTGTGGGAGCCGTCGGAACACTTTTAGAACATCATCCAGTGATAACCAGTCAGATTTAAATAATTTCTTGCCAAAATCTTCTCCGTGAGAGTTGGACAATAGCTTCTACAGTCTAACTCTCAAAGTATATATTCGCATAACTACGTGAGTACTCTGGAGCACGTGCGGTTTGGATGTGATGAACGGGTATACTCTTGTGAAGAGTCTAGAGTTAAGTTAGATTACTGATTATTACTAAAAGTGTATGAGTAGAGATCGAATTTCTTATAAAATATCCTATATCTACTGTTCGTTTATTTTTTTGGCTCATTTGTTTAAAGGCTTTAGACGCCAATGCAAAGCATAAATTTTTGTAACGCTAAACTTAAAAGTTTATTTTTTAGACCTATTTAGGTACTTGATCGTTTGAGCGTCTAAACAGTAGCAAAAATGCTGAATTGTGATAATTTCGATAACTGCGAGTTATGTTCTGTTCGATATGTTTACGGGAACACCAGTTTGCTCAAAGCAAAAGCACAAGTAATTAGATCTGCTCAAATGGTCAGTTGTTCGTACATTCTATGCACAGTGTGATAATTTAATTTTTAAGCCAAAGTTTATTTTAGTTGTTACATGGCTTAAAGCGTAAGTTTATTTTTTATCTCGTATGTTATTATTTTGTCTTATATTATATGCGCATATTAATGTTAAAAAACAGGTATTTAAAATTATTAATTGTCAAGATTTAACCTTTGTAATATGTAATGGTAATCGTCACTGTACTGAAGGGAATGTGAATGTTTTGTGTTGCATGTGGTCAGGACAATACGCCTGAAGAGTTGATTTAGTCTTGAGGTTGGGAACTTACGATATCACATCTTTCTCCTAACATTGAACAAACAGTGGAAATCAGGACTGTCGGTTTTACTAACAATCAAATTACCTGAAATTAGGTAGCAAGCATGAACCAACAAATGGACGGTAATCTATGAATCATGTAGCTACCTAAACACATACTGTGTTTACTTAGATATTAAGTTATAATCTGACTACCAATAGCTATATGCCAACTCGAGCAGCTATTAATAAGAATTGATTAAAATTTTGCATGTATCAAGAAATGATTACCGCATGACGTAAGTTAATAATTTACAATAACAAAAAAATCTTGATGTCCCTCCTCGAGGTTGTAGCGAGTCTGTCTGTATGGGATCGATTGTATATATTGTAGGCGTAAATAGGATTTATATAACTAGCTTAGGACATACGTGGCAAGTTAAGAGATGACTATTATTCTTTGTCCCTTTCTATCTCTCAACATAGTCCACTTCAACGCTCAATTTCTAGTCTTTATTATATATTTTGTTTCAAAGCATAAATTAATCCAATGTTATCAATGTCGTTTCAAGATTGTTTTACGTATATATTATGTTCATTTAGTTGATAGTTTAAATATTTGCATAATTTATCGACTAGTTTAGGTTTAATATTTGAAGACTTCTAATTTATTCCATTTTATATTGATACAAACAAATATATTTTATTTCTGTTGTTTTCTAATATAATTTTGTAATCGACATTTTATCTTTTAAATGAGTTGTTTTTGTTTTATTTATTTTTTCCCTAACCACTTTTTGACACGTGTAGATTATATAATGAGTACTATATACAACTATCCTGTAAGCCATTTCAATATAACTAGTCACTCGAATGCAAATGAGAGCCTTCACTTGTTTTAATCTTTTGACCACCACAGTCACGTAGGTGGCGATCAGAGTCAGTCACCGTATGGTCACGTTATATAAACAATATATATGTCATTGGTAAATGTTGTAATAGTAATTGAATTTTGAAAGTAAACATTCAGCTTTTGTGCAATAGTCGTAGTGGTAGTGTGCCGATGTTGTTCCTCAGTGTTTCATTCTTGTAGCGGTCAAAAGGTTAAATATAATATTGTTAGACACAGTTCGAAATAGATACGTAATAATAAGATAACAATAAGGAATACCTACTTGCCTTCTGTGTGATCGGAGCTGTACTTGTAGTAAACTGTCCTATAAAAATGTACCTTATTTCTAAACTATAACGTCTATAATACTCTATCGCTATAGTCTTCAAGTTGAAAATTCACGATCAGAGCCTACTTAACTAATCATCTCATCAATATTTATAGGAAACCGTAAATATTACGAACACTGCCGAATGTCAATCGAACAATAAAAACTTGCAAACAAGGCTCGATCTAGACTAAGTTATAAATTACACCATATTATGTAGTTAATTAAGTTCAAATTTATTCAGGACACATTAAAGATACACTGTCGTTCTACGTGACTAGTCTGTGACATCCGTTCTTTATATACAGGCTGATTTTTAATTCACTGGCCATTTTTCAGGAGGTGAAAGTACTCAAAACACTAACTACTTTTACTATGGGACCAACGCCGAGATTTGAAAATAAAGTTGTCTGGTCCGTACGTTAAAGATGTGCAGTGAATAATAAGTCAACCTGTATACTGCCCGATATGCAAGTTTGCACTAATTTGTTTGAAGTTATACTCGGCTAGAACGTTAAGTTAGACTATGTAGGTAAGTTACCTCATAGGTGGGTTTGGTGTCCGTAGTTTCAACTAGGAAATCACACTAAGGGTTAGTATACAATGAATAGAGTCGGGATAGGGTCCACACACGGCGTAGCTTCACACCTCACGGGGCACCAAGCCCATAAGAGATAGGAACAAGAGGTAGCTCGGACGTCTCCTAACATGTTTCACCCTGTATAATCAGTTCTTGGACTTTAGAACCAAACGGCCTGACGTATAATTTATATTAACTTTTATAATATTATTATAATAATTATAATCCCATATATACTCTTCACTTACATACATATTTTGAGTAAGTATTCTTAAGACGTATATTTTGCATTTAATCTAATACGTAGTAGTATAAATATTCTTAATGTGTAATATTGATTTTGCCTGCGTTTGCTTTGAGGTGTCCGGGGGGCCTATCGCTCACACTGAGCTCGTCACACGACTTAATGATAGAATGTAACACGTAATGCTATTTTTATACATAGGGAAGATAACGAACCAAAAAATTATATTTTCGAAAAAAATTGGGCAAAAATTGCGAATTAGGTCCACGAATCAAATTATGAACTTCATTTCAAATGTGTATCATTATAAACATACTTTTGATGAGTTGTTTATCGGAATTATTTGACTGTAACTTAGGGAGGTATTCGAGTTATTAGGGTTGTGGTATACTTGTCGGCATTGAAACTCATCAAGCCATTTTATAGGCATGTTTTGAATGACGCAGCAAGCACGAAGCGGAATAAGAATCTTACTCATCCAATGCAATCGGACGATGCGGACAAATATAGCTCTTCCCTAATTTTTAAAAAGTCCAAATGTTCCATTTATAACAAGACCAGGTGTAGGTCACAATAACATATCTTCTTTATTTCCATACACAAAAGCCACTCCATACAAAATCTCAGCTCTTTTCGCTCAATTGTTATTCTAAAGACTTTGTAGACGTTTTTTGCAAATTATAATATTGTGGTGTAAAGTGTTCACATTTGTGTAGCTTATACAAACCAGTCCGGTCCAATATACGTCTGGATTCATTTCTAATCGATGTTTAAGTAGAGACATAGATAGGTGTTGTAGTATTCAAATGTTTGTATAAAATACTGTACGGCTGAAGCCGATCTTGTAGCAGACGTAGTTATTAACAAAATTACTCTCAAACGGAATTGTGGATTATATTTTATTTATTCTCTGTATCTTTCCGTCTTTTATCCTCCTTTCTTCGGGTTGTTCTCATTTGTTATTTGTATATGAGATTTATTTTCTATAAAGGTGTTTTTATCTATCTACATCTTATGCGTGATTTATTGACAAGGCAATTTATTGCGATTAACCATTTTTTGTGATACCTTTTATAAAAATTCTCATTCAAATAACAAATGAGCAGGTCGATGCGAGCCAGGATCATAAAACTATATCGGTGTAGGATTTGATAGATGTAAAACTAAGAAAAATAAATGTAATTTTAATTTTCTGTTTAACACCGTATTTATTGGTCAAGAATAATGTACAAAATCGATAGTAAAAGTCGGCCTTCCATCACGAATTTTCATATCTATTTTTAGTCTAAAAATGTTATATGAGAGAAATAATTATACCAAGAAATTATTGCATACGCGACAGGGGAAAGGTCAGAACTATCCAACATTCAGAAAAAAATATTCTATTTATTTTTTATATCTGTCAAATCCGCATTGTAAAGACTTTTCATTTCAAGGCAAGAATGTCTCGTGGAGCAATGTATTTGGAACAAAATTAGGAATGTAAAATTGTGTCGATGCACATTTAGTGAGGTAAGATAAAGAATTTGTGGTGCATTTATTAGCAGAATAACTTTATGAGTCTTTTTATTAAGTTTAGGTTTCCATTTTGGAAATGGTAAAATTAAAATGTTTTTTGTTAACTCACTTGTGATTAATGATTGCAAAAGTTTTGACTTGGCGCCGCCCTGTATAGGCAGCATAATATTTTTAATATTTTCAAAATTCAGCATTTGTTTTCGTGCATAAGATATAATATCTTTAAGGACTCGATAAAGTTATTTTATTAACGTGATTATGAATGAAAGCGTGGTCTATTTGGCCTCTTAGAAAATGTCAAGGGACGATAATAAGGGTAGGCATAACGTGAGTGATGTAAGTAATAGATATTTTTGGACTAAACGTCCCTTCTTGCCAAAACTGTAATTTAATGTAAGAACGTTATTTTGAATAAATAATTTGTTGTCATCTCACAAAAAAATGGCTTTTATTTCTTTATTATATTATTCCCAAAATAAACACAAAAATATAATATTCTTAAACAATTTTTATTTATTTATCTAACAACACTTTGGTTTAATTTTATATATCGTATAATTTACATTTTCAGTGAATTTAGGTATATTAAATTTAACTTATACATTACATTAACTTATTATACATTTTTAAACTCCAACACTTTACATTTATAATACTTAGGTTTAGTTTATTCTGTTGTGTCTTGTGAACAGGTAAATATCACTTATTTAAATATTCAGTGTGAATTTAATAAATACACGGTGCTTGCTATTATTTATGTATAATTATGTAAAAATATCGAAAACTGCGGGTATTATTACAGTCCATGAGTAGGTAAGTTTGCCGCTCTGCAGTCCTATTCCGTGAAATCTCCCTCGGTGACAGGACTCAGATTGACAGCTGTCAATCCCCAGCATCGAGCGAGGTGAGACCTCACTTCATATTCACTTCATCAAAATTCATCGAGACACATTTTGTACAGACTAGCGCTACTAGAATACAAATGATTACATAGTAGTCAATGAGAAGCCTGATTTCTGAGCGGAGAACTTACGTGATGCGAAATTTAGTCTTTTGCCCTGATTTGGGACCTATTCAAGGTGTAATTCCATTCGTGAAAACCGGAAAACAGAACAGAAAGGAAGACAGGCCATAGTTGCGTTAATAAAATAAAGATAAAACAAAACACAATATTGATCAATAGTTTCGACTGCGTTTCGCCGTAAAAGTTGGTCATAATGATGATCACTAAGACTTCGAGATTTTAGATATTGCAATTACACCTTGTATAAAGACTGAGTTATATTTTATTTGAAATGTAACACTTCGATACTGTCCATAATACGCGTTTTACATCAAGACACAAGATTTTCAAACATATAGGTAAGTAGTAATAACAATATAGGTAAGGCAGACATGACAATTGGTTTGCGCGATCTCATTTTTCTTATTAAAACATTAATACAGTGTTTAATTACATACATTACACAATTTTAGGGTCAATTTTTTTTTTCTAAATACCCATAACTTTTCTATAGTTCCATTACTCATCGTTTTATCATTCTTTATTTCTGAAGAGTGTTCGAATACGTACTACATAATCCATCAAATTGTCTGCGCAAACACTCCTTTATAGGTACTTACCATTTCTTTACCATGGTTTTTTTTTGTTGTATTATTTCAATGTGTTATATGCAAGTGGTGATTTCTTCCACGTACGAGGAAGGGAAGATGCCGTAGATGCCGTTCAGGTCGCCACTCCACCAGCCGTCGTCCTGTTTCTCGTGAATGTTTATTACGTCGCCTGCAAACGATCAGAATTCAGCTTCAGGTAAGCAAGGTTCTAATAGTTTTTATTTATATGTATTATTTATGTTTCTTGCTCATCTTTCTCCATACAAAGCTACCTTTAGGGCAGGGGCAACTAGATTCAATTCACTTTTCTTGTTTAGAAGAAAAATAATTTAAAAAAAGTATCTTCGCAGCGTAGATATAGGGGGTACAAAACTACAAGTTTTATTCATATTATACTTATTAATTTGTGTTTCAAGAGTGAACAACAATGTTGTCGGATTACACTTTCAAAATACTATTTATAAATAAATAAAAATTCGCTGAGCAATTTATGTATGGATGGGCACAATGTAGGTATTACCAGAGCAATTTAAGAAAGTAACCTATTTGGGGCAAAAAATCTAATCAATAAAAAACGTATTTGAAAATAAATAGGACTGCATTCAGTGTGTATAGGTAAGTCACCTACAGGATCATCGATTTTTATAATTATTAATATCTACGTGAAGCAAATATTTGTACCCCGTTATACGAAAATTTCACGGAAAAAAAGTATAGAATTTGGCATAGTTAAATGGTTTATATGTAGAAGGAGTGAAGCTAATATTTTTATATAATAATATGCAATAGAAATAAATTAAACAAATAAAAACATAACGCACACAAACTTATTTCATGGACTCTCGCCGCCGCCGGCGTTTCAAATTAGAATTAGAAATGTATCGTTTGTAAACAATAATTTTATTTTTTCATTACTAAACCTTAAAAAAATACGTACTTAGATAGTTATAAGAACTCATTTAGGTTTATTTAAAAAAATAGAATAGGGTCCGACTGGAATAGAATGATGATTTTGAAATTAAAAACAGACATAAACGCGTTAAAACACACACACACACCATCACACCTGTATTCCCCGAAGGGTTAGGAAGAGGTGTACCAATGTACACCCACAGTTCGCCGGTATGTTTTTTTTAGGTCCCATGTAATAGGGGGCGAGCCTGTTGCCATTAACCGGGCACAAATCCAAACTCCGAGCTGCTGAGAATTTCATAGAAAAACCCAATAACACTTTTTGCTCAGCCTGGGAATCGAACCCAAGACCTCTAGCGTAACAGTCGCGCTTAGGACCACTAGGCCAACGAGGCTGTTAAAACGATTGCGGTAAACAAACAAACAAAAAAACTTTAGCTTTATAGAATAGTAGATTTAAATATTGGAACGAGTAGACACTCGTTGAACTAGCTGAGTTGAAATTTAAATAATATTGCCATTTCAGTTATAATTTCGTCAATCAAATTGCTGTGTAGGTTTTCTTAAACTACAAAATAGCTTTTAGCTCTTAGTTAATAGCTCTCAATTTGGGTTGGTTTTATAGTTACCTGGTGTTAAATTAAGTTCATCATTCAGTCTGGCTTCGTAGGTGTACAAGGCTCGGCACTTCCCCAGCGACGGCGTCGGTGGAACCACGTCTCCGCTCTCGTTCTTTATGATATCAGTCAAATCCGTCGAGCTATCACTTTGCGATGAAAATTCATCTGAAAAAGAAACGAAAAGAACTAATAAGTTAGGTACACTATAATTTTATAAAATCGTATTTTTCTTTAAGGTTTTCGCGACCAGTACTGATTGCGATAACTCGTTCAGAATATATACGCCAACAATAATTGAATAACCCATTTTTTTAAATAAGTGTAGGTAATTATGCTGAATATTTACACAAATTAATTTTAAATCTATTCTAAGCACAAGTTTGGGATGTCCATTAAAACTGTTCTTGAGCAATCTTACCAAAATCACTATCCTGCTGGTTAGACAGTCCATCTCCCGCCCCGCGCTCGCTCCAGTCGAGCGGGCTCTCAGGCGGATGAGGAGCATCCGTCGGCGTCTGCAGCGTCGGCGGCGGAGGCAGGTCGACCACGGGCGCGGCCGGCGCGGTCTTGTGGTCAGCAGTCCTCCGGAACGACAGGTGCTCTATCCTCAGTTTGCTGGATGCTCTACTCATGATGGAGTCTCTCCGCTCCCTCTCCTCTCCGCCGTTCACGCTTTTGGTTAAGGCAGTGTAGTTGGGTGTGAGGTTTTTGTTCACCTCGTTTTGGTAGTCAGCTTGCAGCCATGGTGGGACCTGGAGATTAAGAACAGGGTAGTCAAAGTCAAATCATTTATTTCAATTAGGCCATTGAAAGGCACTTTTGAAAGTCATATACAAGAAAAAAAAGAATTGTATCTAATTGCCTCTTTCAAATTCCAAAAGGGTAGTTTCGTATGGAGAAATAGCAAAACAATAGAAGCCAAGTCAGACTTTTTTTATATTTTAATTTTCAAAGTAATTGTATATAAAATTGATTGCTTGTAAATCTAATCTAATCATAACTTTGTAAGTACAATGATCTGTTATTTAGACAACAATGTATATAACACATTTCACATAGCATAGCTTGCACAGTTGAAGTATTGAGAAATTTGGCTGGATGCAGACCGTTTTCTAAAGGTAAAGGTCCTTTTTTAAATGTTTGGGGGAGGCCTGTCCAGCAGTGGACGTCCTGCGGCTGATATGATGATGATGATTGAGGCATTTGTGGGTTGACAGAACGAAGCTCAATATACCTCAGTACTTACTTTAAGAATGCTCTGTTGCAGTCCCTGCTTATCCCTAATGATCTGTATGTGCGGCGCGAGGGGATGCTGCACCGGTGGTCTGCTATCAAGCTCGTTCAAACTCGCCGTTATCTTATATCTCACTGCTTCCAAATACGTCAGCATACTTCTCATCTGGAATATTAAGATCGTTTAGAAGTGGAAGATTTGATTGCTATTTACATACCACATGGCCTGTTTTTCCCGAAGGGTTAGGCAGAGGTGTACCAATAAACACCCACAGTTCGCCGGTATGTTTAGGTCCCATGTAATAGGGGGCGAGCCTATTGCCATTCTCAGAAGTGTTAGGCAGTGGTTTACCAATGTGTATACCCACAGTTCGCCGATATGTTTACACCCCATGTAATAGGGGGCGAGAGCCTGTTGCCACAAATCCTTACTCCGAGCTGCTACTGATAATTTTATAGTAAACGCCAATCACACTTTCATCGACCGACCTGGGAATCGAACCCAAGACCTTTAAAGCACCACTAGGCTACCGAGGCAGTTTATTGGTATTTGTAGTTTTATATCCATTTGTCCACGTGCGGAACTCGAAACTGTGACCAATAGTGTATCGTACCATTGCATTGTCTACCTATTCGCTTGTCTGCTCGGCCGCATAAATCGATTTCAAATGTACCTTACTCTTAACGGTTAACGGACAGAGTGTGCTCATATAACCAAAACCCATCACAAATAGCGTTGAAGTTGTTACAGGAAATAATTTCTCGCGGCATTTTTGCACACAATTTTCAACTCTATTACTGAGTGTTTAGAGTTTATTATAAATTAATATATGCGAATTGTTGTCGCTGTTCTCTTTGGGCTATTGTCCAGGGGGCCTACTACCATCTATTAAACAGTAACATTTTAATATTACTTTGTAATTTGAGGTATTAGATTTTCAACTCTCGGCGCTGAGCCGAACGTTGAAAATCCAACGGTGAGCAAGGCAAAATAATATTAAATTAAAATAATTATACGTTCATTGCTTGGTTGAACGCGTTTATATCAGGAACTACTGATTCGAATTGAAAAATATTGTTGTATTGGTTAGGTCTTTTATCAAAGGAGGCTATAGGCTATATAACATCACGCTACGACACACGGGAGCGGAGCAGTAACCAAAGATGTCATTTAACACGGGTGAAAATATCTACGCGGATGAAGCTAGTTTGCAAATAAAGTTGTATTCTATTCTAATACATACATGGTACAGTTTGTCAGCCACATTCTGCTGTGAATCGTCGTTGCCAAATGTCGGGGTCTGTTTGATAGCCATCGACAGCTTCTCAAGACCCTGCTTGGATTTCCGCTCTCTTTCGATGTCCTGTTTCACTAACTGGAGAATCTTTAGCAGCGCCTGGAACACATGCGAAAGTTTATGAGGATGGGTGCATGGATGGATGGTTGGTACTCTTCATCTACGGCGGGTCTCCTAGCGATGGTTCTTAGATATGTTTTATTAAAATCAGTTTAGCCGCTTCAAGGTTATTTATTAGCTCTTTTGTTAGCTGCGGGAGGAATCTATCTTCTTCTGTTGGGGGTAATTTTAAATGTTTAATTACTTTACTTTTTTTTATTTTAATTTGAAATTGTCAGATAAATTTGCACACCATATTTTTACGCCTCCTGGCATAAAATAGCGCTCTGCTAATCAAACAGGTCTGTATTTCTTTACCACCATCACGCCTGTTTTCGCAGAAGGCTTAGTTAGGCAGATGTACCAATACCAAGCAGTTTTAGGTCCCATGGGATAGGGGGCGAGCATATTACCAATAACCGGGCACAAATCCTAACTCCGAGCTGCTACTGAGAATTTCACAGAAAATCCAAATAACACTTTACTCTGCCTGGGACTTGAAGCCAAGACCTACTAGGCCAACGAGGCAGTTCGAGATGTCTTTACCTGTGAAAAAAAAAGCCTTCTTCTTCTTCTTTCTACACGCTTTAGCTACATACCTGCTTACGACGTTCTTTATTCATAGCAAGTGTGGTGTGTTCGCAGTAGAAGTCCGGTAACAGTTGCTCGCTGGCCCCTGTTTGCGCTGAACGGACGCCACGGACCACCCGCATGTCCGTGTTGGCATTCGCGTTCTTAATCGGATTCACTAACACGTTTGTAGCCTGATAAGAAAGAGAAAAGCTAGGTTATCAATTGAAATATAAACTTGTCGTATTGAATATGGTTATCGTTTCCATATTTCCAAAATGGTCCTGTAGTAAACTTTATTCATATACATCGCTCCCGTGTGTCGTAGCGTGATGTTATATAATGGGCTATATAACATCACGCTACGACTCACGGAGCTCAGGAATAATGTAGCTATCTATTGGTCTTCTTCTTAGCGTATCGATGGCAAATAATAGAATATAAATAATTAAATAAGTAAATAAGATATTTTTTAAATACTATGTTCGACCCAGAATTCGGCCACGGCAACGCTATCTATTGGTGAAAATATGGTTAAAATCAGTCCAGTAGTTTCGGAACTTTTCGTTACAAACAAACAAAAAATCTTTCCTCTTTATCTTTTTTTTTATTCTACTGAAGGTGGCATACAAGCTAACGGCCCGCCTGATGTTAAGCGGTCACCGCTGCCTGGGCACTTGCAACACCAGACATAGTATTGTAGTATACATAGACATGGGTCAGTTTCATTGCGTGTGACAAAGTAACTCAAAAGCACACAACAATCGTTGTTTACCTACTAAAGTACAAAACAATGAACACAAAAACTGGTTAATTACTTCAGCTAATTGCGCGGGCACTGCGGAGGTCAGCCGGAGATAGCAGTCGGCTGCAGTCTTGAGCTGAGCCAGTCGCTCCTCTTCCAAAGACTCCAGCATCCCAGCCCCTTTCACCACGCTCGTCTCCCATTCCAACCTGGGTAAGAGTTTTATTGAGGATAATTAGAAAGCTGCTTATAATGGTGACGGTGGATGGTAAAACTTTATAGATGGTCTAGTTCTTGCACGGAACAAATATTTATATGGCCTGCACTCCTACAGGTAGTGATTCCGGGTCTGGCTGTTTATGTATGTGAGTTAGACTTTAAACTCACACACATAAACATACAGCAGCGGTGTATCAATGTACACTCACAGTTCGCCGGTATGTATAGGTCCCATGTAATAGGGGGCGAGCCTATTGCCATTAACCGGGCACAAATCCTAACTCCATGTTGCTACTCGCACTTGACCGGTTTTTGTCCTGACGCTAAAATGACGCAAGTCAGGCGATTCTTGGATTTTGAACCATAACAGAAAACGTGTAAGAAGCACGAAGTATTAAATCTATTTCCATCACAAACATTTAATTCGAGTGGTTTGTTTACCTAGATCGCTCCGCGTGAACACACACGTTGTAGTATTCAACTTCAGTTTTCTTCACAGCATCCTCCGTCTTCCTTTTCTTGACCTGGAGCTTGGCTGCGTCCTTCTCACTGGTCGCGTTGGGCAGCCGCTCTGCCCGCGCCGCGCTCAGGATGCTGTGCGCGTGTGGGATGTGCCCCACGCTCGAACTACGCGACAGGCGGCTGCAAACAAACACGGACGCTGGTGACTCATTCTAAACGCAGACGCGTTTAGCAACATTCGCCAAACAAACAATCGCTAGGCCGTTCGCAATCGCAAAAAAGCGAAGGATCCTTCAATAATAACTCGGCGACGCAATGTCCCGAGCGACTACTATCACAAACATAAAAAAACAGGACATTAGCATCGTCAAGTGTATCGCAAGAGGCAGACCTAATCTCCAACGTGGCATCCTGTAACTTCTCATTCTCCCGCGCCGCCGTGTGAGAATGCTTCTTTGACTTTGCCTCCGCTGTTCTCCACTCTCCGAGAGATCGCGTAGTCTTGTCAACGTTACCTTCGATCTGCAATTAAAATTAGATTAACAATGGATTTCTTTTTCTTAAGTGTTCGTTGTTAATGTCTGCCGGTCTGTCTGATTGTGTTGGGTAACTCACCTTCTTCCTAAGCTTCAACTGGTTGTCGATTACATGTTTCATTGGTTTCACTAGTTCGTCGGATAAAGCGCTTGAGTAATTTCTGAAATAGAGCAATTACAGCGTTACTAACGCTCTAAATCTTTGTGAAATAACTACCTGGTTAAACATTCTGCATGTTTGCCAATTACCTGTGGATTTCGGAGCGTTTCTCCATCTCCAGCGCGACATGCTTCCACGCCTCGGCGCACGAGCCGACGCTCTCCTTGCAAGCTTTCGTCAGCTTCGTCCCAAGCTTTGCTAAGCATTTTGAGTAGTATATTTCTGCTTCAATTCTACAAAGAACCGATATAATAGTACATGAGTGTCTGCTATCTGCGGAGTTTCACAATCAGTGACGGAAGCGAACGTTCGTAGGAAATAATCGCGGTGGCGTAATGATTTGTTTTTACGTCTGTTCGTCTTTGTGGTTGTGTAAAAGCAGTGATAATGCATTCTCGGCCAATGGGAGGATTTCAATTTTTAGAGCGCGCGTTATTTGTGTCTCGCGTGCTGGCCCACTTGGCGGAACCTCGCGACGAGCTATTTTTGATTTTGTGGCCATTGCCGTGCCCTTACTTTCGTATGCAACATTATTTCATATTTTACGACGTGCTCGATATCTGTATATCGCGGGGAAAGCTATAAGCGTGCGTGTGAACAATATAATATCAATTATGCAGCATGACGAGAACTTTCGTATTGTCCTTGCGCTTGCGCCGACTGTTGTCTCGGTCCGTTCGCGGAACACAGGATCGCTCGAGCGATTTGCTCGTAAACAATAAGGTATTGTTTTATAGTAATGTCTGGAAAGTAAACGTTACGAAGAAATGTCGATAAGATTGCTAATCTGGTGCGTGCACGACTTGCATTGAGGCTGCGCGCGCGCCGAGCGTGGCCCGAGTGAATGATGCGTAACAATTTTACCAGTTATTAGAAAAAGTGATAGTACCGTTATTATGAACATTTTTGATTGTTATGCTGTATGCACATATGTACACATAGTGCGTTACTCTCTGAACAATTAAGTCTTTGTTTATTTTGAACTAAACGTCGTAAACATTGGTACGTACCTACACGACCTACCTTGACTTATCACATAGCAAATCTACTAAAACATCAAATTTTTAATGCCTATATTTTATCTCCCATGACAGGTACTTAATATCAACATAAAACCAAGTGGTGTATTACTGAAGTAGGTACCTAACATATCATCACGTGTCCCTCGAATGGATAAGCAGATGTGTACACATTACACCAGCCCCCCTAGCCAAGTCACAAACTATAATCGTAAACGCTCGGTAGATACCAATAGATTTTCAACTTAATCCCAAAGAGCCTTAAGTTGAAGATCTATTAAAGATTTCTAAGCGTTAGCGACTGGAACGAACGAAAAACGCTATGCAATCTTCATTAGATCTTCAACTTAAAACCAAGCACATAAAGTTGAAGATCTATTAAAGCTTACTCAGCGTTTGCGTTTATCGTTTGTGACTTGGCTAGAGGGGCAGTTATATTCTAGCTCCATGGAAAGAAAAATCAAAAATATTTGTCACACTCCACGTGCTACCCGAAAAAGGTATGTCCGACCCGGGAATTAAACCTGCACCTCCCGCTTATCATAAACAGCACGACACGAGAACTTTTTAAATTTGCACCATACCTTTCTTGTAATATAGATGATAGTTCTTTGCTGAAGTCGCTCCCCTGTTTCACGTAGCGGCGGAGCTCATCAAAGCCATTTTGGGCCTGAAAAGAACACAACACATAATAAAATACATTATACCTAATAACGTGAAGTTTATTTGTTTGTTTTTAATATTTCTAACTATTACAAAAAAATATTTTACTTCGAAGTCAAAGTCATTTGTTTCAATTAGAGTTAATTAGACCAATCATAAGGCACTTCTTTGGTTTGATTACAGAAAATATTTTACTAAGTCAAAGTCAAATCATTTGTTTTAAATTAGACCATTAAAATACACTTTAGGTCATCATTTAGAAGAAAATCTAACTAACTGAGGCCATCTGCCTCGTTAGCCGTTCCTAAGCGCGACTGCTACGCTAGAGGTCTTGGGTTCGATTCTAAGGTCGAGCAAAAAGTGTTACTTATTGGATTTTTCAATGAAAGTCTCAGTAGCAGCTCGGAGTTAGGGTTTGTGCCCGGTTAAGGGCAATAGTCTCGCCCCCTATTACATGGAACCCAAACATACCGGCGAACTGTGGGTGTACATTGGTACAATCTCTGTCTAAACCTTCGGGGAATACAAGCGTGACCGTGGCACGAAAACGAAATTGAATCTAGGTGCACAAGTATTTCAAAACCAAAAGGTAGTTTCGCATGGAGAAGAATGGGCACTAATAATAGGCAGTAACACAACAGACGAGTGCCATAGGCTATGTTTTATGGTACTTAAGTACCTATAAAACATTCACTTCCACGCGCACGAAGGCGCGGGCAGAAGCTAGTTTTACATATTTAACATAATCATGTTCCTACATTTATAAATATTAAACGTGTCCTACTGGGAGGTCTTTCGAATGAAAACCAAGTGGAACGATGTGGGTTTTAATCTTTAACACTAAAACACCAACACAGCCCCATCCGCCTTTTTTAACCGACTTCAAAAAAAGTAAGTCAATTCATCCAGATTTATATAAGTATATATATATAAATATATGACAATGATATATTATGATCTCATAAAAACTTTAAATAATTTGTAAAATATAAATGTTGAAAGTAATTTTTAAATTAGTGAGTTTAAAAACTATAAATGTTAGGATTTTATAAGAAGTGTTATAGATTGTTTTTAAATTTTATTTTTAATTTGTATTTTTCAAAGTTGAATTTTACCTTAAATGTTGCTGTGCCCTAACAGGGTCCATAACTGTTCTTTTAGCTTTAAGCCTTATGTAACACCTTTATACACATTATGATAATTATGCAAATAAATAAATATGAATATGTATATTTTTTATATTTGTTCCCTGATTTCTCGAAGACGTTTAGAACGATTTGATTTTTTATGTTTTAAAGGGGGTTTACCTCACACAGGTGGTCCCATAAAAATTTGGTGAAGATCGGATGAGGAATTTTGGAGTGATGAACAGAATTGCACCTAGAGAGTGCAGCAAATTTCTCAGTTTTTGATTTCTACCAGTATTACCGTTCCTTCATGGATTGGTATGACAAGAAGTTGAGGGGTATTTTTAATACAACTTGAAAGATTCCCGATACAGACCTTTTACCACGATTAATCTTACGGGGTCATCACTTGAAATTAATCGCTGAATATCCGTGTTCCATCGTCTCAAATTAACCTTCATTACGTCAAAGAGAATTAATCATACCTTTGCAACCAGGTACTTACTCTTTTCCTTGAAGATAACATGTAGTTTTTATTACGACATGACAATGTTCTTGCAAAGTCGTTTTTTCCCATCATTAATCCGATGTAGTATTAGATATTGTGTAGTAAATGATGTACAACTGTGCCATGCGTGGAAACTATGGAAAGTGTTTCTAGTCTGATAAGCGAGGTATAGATCTGTTCGATAATAATAGGGGTAGAACTCATTAACCCCCAACTCAAAAAGAGGGATGTTATAACATTGATGTGTCTGTGTATCTGTCTGTGGCACCGTAGCTCTTAAACGAGTGAACCCATTTCAATGCGGTTTTATTTATTTGAAAGCGGGTTTCCCAGCGTTGGTTCTTAGATTATGTTTAACCAAAATTGGTTCAGCCGTATCAAAGTTATCGTCTCTAATGTTAGCTGCGGTAGGGATCTTTAGGCCTCTGACGGGGGTTACTTATTTTTTTTTTAATTTTACTTGATTTGATTATTCGGCCAGCCATCTTTGAGCGTTCTAAAGTTGAATTATGTAAATCATCTCTCAAGGTCTCGTTGGGCATTTGGATAAAGGGTTCTACGGATTCAGAAAGCGGTACTCCTAGACACGGCGCGGATTCCTCTCTTACGAGCCCTGAGCACTGCCATTAACTTGCACCCTGTTCCCGATATAGTCCGCCCACCTATATCGGGAACAGGGTTAGTAACTTTTATATTTTTCTAATTATATTTAAAATATAATTGATTTGTATTTGAAATAAATAAATGCCATAATAATAATTATCTATCCACTATTATAAATGCGATAGTTTTAGATAGATGCTAGTTACTTGTGAATTGAAATTTGACACAGAGAGAAAGTATAGTCAGAAACAGCACATTGGCATATTATCCCGGAAAAAGGTTCGATTCTCGTGGGATAATTATTTCAACTTTGACGCGGATGAAGCCGCGGAAGACCGTAGTTAGAACAATGATCAATTAGAAGTAAGTTTAACCGAACGTTTGAACTTGGTCACATCTCAAATGACAATAATAAGAGTCAGATACTCAGATCACAAGAAAGACAGCTAGAAAAGATGAATAATGATGATGATGTTGGAACATTGAGGCCGACAATCCGAGATGTTGCCATGTAAAAAGCAGTCCATCAGCGACAACAGACACTGTAATTAGGTATGCCATCACAACTGATCATGACAGTAAAACCTGATTTTTTGTGCCATCCACCTGTTCTTTAAACTACAGAGAACTTGATACATGAAGCTGTATTTTATTTGCATAGTGTTAAGGTTGTTTTTTGTAATGGAAGTGTTGAAAGATGTCGTGAGCTCAAGCGATTTTCGCTGTATGTCAGTATATCTAGATATATTGAAATTAATACTTAGGTTAGCGTGTCATTATGTTGTTCTTGTTGCTACTTCCCTATTATGGTTTGACTGCCCTGTTGGTCTCGTGGTTGCAAGCGCTACTGTTGAGCGTGGGGTCCTGGATACAATTCACGATCCACGAAAAATGGAATCCATGATCCATGAAAAATGGCTTTTCCATTTGGAATTTCTTAGTAGCAGTTTGGAACTTGATAGTTGACGGGTGAAAATTGAAACAACATAAACGAATGATAGTAATTAGACGCTTTTGTCTGTCTACCTGTTTGTTTGGGCTGATCTCCAAAACGGCTGGACCGAATTCGACGAGACTTTCACTGACAGATAGCTGATGTTATAAGGAGTAACGTTGGCTGATTAGAGAAAAAACATTAGCGTTACATGCGAGACAATAAAAACCCCGCAAATAACCGTCAATTACACGAACGGAGTCGGGGATATAAGCTAGTTTTATAATAATACCAGTACTTAGATAATGTTTTCAGATTACCAGGAAGGAAGTTCGTCCAATTAGAACTATCAGTGTTTGAGCTGTTAAATCGAAATGTTTTGAACAATTAAGACCCTTTAACATGTAGGTAGATACGTTAATTAATATGAACTTCAGCGTTCAATGTCTAGACCGGGCTATTCAAGAACATTGGCCGGCTAGTAAACAATATCTACTAATGGATCGTTTTGTAAACGTAGTGTGGGACGCCCTGCTGCTGCTTAAAACATAGTTAGCCTTTTACGCGCCTGGTGCGAGCTTCTTTAACTGCGCCCTTGAAAATTTTTCTTTGCATGGTCCTGGTGTGTTCATTTCTGCGCCCCTCCAGGACTGCGCCCTGTGCCTGGGCACCGCTGGCACTAGGTGGAAGGTGGATAGCTGCCTAGGACCGGGATGGCTAACGGTCTTCTGGGCAGGGGCTGAACGTAAGCGTACCTTTTAAAGAAGCGACCATAAAGTGTAGTGTGCCAAAGAGTATTGGATCGCAGCATTTTTGTGTATAAAGATCAGACCAGGATACGGAACACCACGCTGAGCTCCAAAACCGGGACCTGGCAGATCAGGAGGCGACAGTTTCATGTACAGCGACCGCAGGGTAAAAGTCTCGCCTGCCGGGGCTGCGGGTTGTTCGAAAGAGATACCGCGCCCCCGGAACAGAAAAAAAGGGTAAAAGTCTCCACGCAATGGATGCCTGAGGATGCCGAGGCCGGCTCAGGAAGATATGCTCAAGACATGTATAGTATTTTGGACTACTTCTCTATTACCAAACCTATAAAGTAACCAAGATGTGATTTATTATCGTGGTACCATAAAACTACGCTGATTATTTTACAATTGCAAAGTAAATATCCATAATAGCTTTCCGAGTATTCGATCAAACTAATTTACTGATTAATTCCTGCAACAGTGTGGAAATAATGATAAAATTAGTCTAACACATCGACGACGCGTACTTCCTTTAATTAAATCCGATTACCCGACTTTCGCGGAAAGATAAGGAGGTGATGTATTGCAGTTGCGTTCCATTTTCCGCAGTGCTAATAGTTTTGTAAAACGGAAAAACAAACATCAGATTTACTCGTCAGTTTTCTGTCGTTGCAAGTATTGCTGACGACTTGAAATAAAAATATCCATGTTAAAATTCCGTTGCAGACATTCAAAACCGTTGTTGTTTTCCGTTGAAGTCTAACAACCAGTCTAACCAAGGGGTATCGTGTTGCCCAGTTACTGGGTTGTGGAGGTCAGATAGGCAGTCGCTCCATGTAAAACACTGGTATTCAGCTACATCCGGTTAGACTGGAAGCCGACCCCAACCTAGTTGGGAAAAGGTTAAGCAGATGATGATGATGTTTCGTTGCAATCATTCTTCTGTCGGCGGATGTCACACAGACTTTAAGCTTTTAGAAAATCAAGTTTTCTGGGTACATGGTTACATGAAACGACTGTGATAGCCTGTACCATTTCTTCTCTCAGAAGAAAGAAGAGAAGATAAATTATCATAGTTTATGTGACTGAAAGCGAAGGGCTCAGCAGCACCATGTCATCCGCATAAATAATATTGTTTACACAAATATTTTATGTTCTGTTATGTCTTGTATCTATGGATTTTTATCAGAAACATGTTTTGATTGATTGATTGATAATAACAACTCCTGTCTATATGTTTCTTTGTAACGTTTTCACACCTTCCACATACCTCGCAAGAGTAATTAAATGTGAGTTACAATATATGAAACTTGTTAACTTAAAAAAAATAACTTTGACCTTCAGTACCTATCTCCGTAACCAGGAGGTGCACAGGAATAGTACGAAAGAAAAAAACCCCATAACGAAAGAATAATTTTATATCAATAACTAGCTGTGCCCCGCGGTTTCACCCGCGTTAACCTACAAGGACCCTATCAAAGCGGACGTCTTCATCATAGTAGCTCCAATCTTTAATTTCAGTTTAATCAGTCGAAAATCTAAGAAGATTTATACAAACTTTCATCCCCTATTTTATCCCCTTGGGGGTAGAATTGATCAAAATCCTTTCTAAGCGGATGCCTACGTCATAACATCTACCTGCATGCCAAATTTCAGCCCGATCCGTCCAGTGGTTTGGGCTGTGCGTTGATAGATCACTATGTCAGTCAGTCACCTTTGAGTTATACATATTTAGATACACACTTAACGGATACGTTAAGTGTCTTTTTTTAGGCTTCTGTAGGTACCCAAAGATTAAACGGGACCCTAGTACTAAGACTTCGCTGTCCGTCTGTCTCCAAGCTGTATCTCAGGAACCGTGATAGTTAGACAGTTGATAATATATTTTCATAGATGATGATGTATTTCTTTTGCCGCTATAACAGCAAATACTAAAAACAAGAATAAAATAAATATTTAAGGGGGGTCCCATACATCAAACATGTTTTTTTTTATCGTTGATCGGCAACGCTTGAAATGTTCACAGAATGTTTAATTGGATATTCACTAATAATTAACACAACAACATACAATCACGCCTGTAGTCCCCGAAGGGTTAGGCAGAGGTGTACCAATGTACACCCACAGTTCGCCGGTATGTTTTAGGTCCCATGTAACAGGGGGGGAGCCTATTGCCATCAACCGGGTACAAATCCTAACTCCGAGCTGCTATTGAGAATAATTAATTAAATTAAAATAAAACAAATATCAAACGCAAACGGAGCTCCCATAAAACAAACGTGTTTTTTTTGCAGTTTTTATATATTAGCACGGAACCCTTCGTGCGCGAGTCCGACTCAATACTCACAGTCAATAGGTAATATAAAACCCTAGTGTTTTACACATCGGGTCTTTTCAAAAATTACTATATAGCAATAAGTTACATAATAAGATAACGGACCAACCTAAGTCCTACAGTGAACAGTACTAGACCGAGGCCGAGCTTATAGGAGCGGTGGGAACGTAACCATTGTGAGATTCAGAAATCGCCTCTGAGGGCACAGCGACATCTATGAGCACGAAGTATTAAACAGTTTTGTACTGAGTTGGTAATAGAATTGTATTATTACATAATATATTAAGCTTATTTACAACCGTTATAGATTTAAAAAAATATTATAATGTAGGAATGAATAGTTGTTACGCATATGATAAGGCTTATTGTTTTACGTAGGTAGCTAAAAATAAAAACCGAAATCTTTTAACAGAATCGTCACTTATAAATAACTAGTGACCCGCCCCGGCTTCGCACGGGTGCAATGTTGATACTTAATACACTACAGAAAAACTGTGAACGTTGTATACAAAAACATCGCGGCCCGCTCCGCCGCAAACGCTACGTCCCACAATTTTGAAAAATCTGTAATATCTTCGAAAATATTCATTTAAATCATATGCTGTAAAAGGCCATATAGATCTGTATATTGAATCAACAATGTATTTAAGGTATTTAATTGGATAAGGAGTAATGCTGTATTGGTTAAAATCGCTTGGAAAATTAGTTAATAAATTAATTAAAAAGTAAATGACAAAAAAAAAATTGTGGGATATCCATAAGAGATAAACATATACTTAGTACATTATTTTGATAAATCTCGTAGGGTTCAGCCTGCGTTTGCAATGTAAGCGGAAAAAAATAAATTATTTACGACATCACATTAGAAACCTCAAAAAATCATCATCTATTTAATGGATGTTATTATAGTTATACATATAAACCTTCCTCTTTAACACTCTATATCTATTAAAAAAACCGCATCAAAATCCGTTGCGTAGTTTTAAAGATTCATGCGTAGGTACAAAGAGACAGAAAAAGCGACTTTGTTTTATAATATGTAATAATAATAATGATATACGTCACTACGTGCTAGCGGCCGTTTAGGGGGCCCATTTATCGAGTGTGCTAGTCACCCCCTGCCATTTTATCTGTGTCATAAAAACATTGATTGGCAGGGGCCATAGTCTTTCCATAGTGTCAGGAAACTAGTCCATCTAAGCTACCCAAACCCATAGCCCTATTCTTTGTTTCCATATTCTGCAATAGTCCTGCGCCAGCCGGGGATTGTCCTTGGGTGCATTTGCATAGTGCAAACAGGGATAATTGCCGGTTGGTGTTCCATTTCAGTGTAAAGCCTTGTAAGGGGCCTCTGCGAGTTGGCTTCGGCTCCTCGTACGCCTTTCAAAGGTCCGGGACCCTAGGGTCCCGAGATGCGTAACGTAATGAAAATAATGATATTATTATTATGATTTATTTCCTTGTAAAGCCATGTAAGGGGCCTCTGCGAGTTGGCTTCGGCTCCTCGTACGCCTTCCAAAGGTCCGGGACCCTGGGGTCCCGAGATACGTTACCATATAAAAATAATAATGATATTCAGCGCAAGAACATTTTCCGATATTTGGTGCTGGCATGCTAATTATCTATAACCAGTAAATAAAATTGAAGTGCCTGTTTGTGATTTCAAAATACATAGTTAACTCCTTGAATTTGACTAGGATGCAAATCAACGCCTTGTATACTAAACATCAATGTAAATAAATAAAGATACACCCACATAAAATAAATAAATAATTATAATACCTACAGATATAGAAACAAATAATTTTCTTTTATGATATATATTACACATATATAATACAGTATAAGTGCTTGCATAGTACATAAAAAATATGATGAGAAATTAGATTATTAGATATAACATTAGATATTTGTGTTATTATTATTACTCATGTGTTTTATTTTTAATTTACTTTAAGATTTTAGATATTAAGTTGTTGCTGCATTGCCCTTTCCTCTCTCCTATGTTTTTGCTGTGCCCGACAGGGTCCATAATGATTCTGTACTTTTATATTGATAAGACCATTATCTACACTATGGAACGCAATAAATAATTGAGTATTGAGTACATAAAAACACATTATTTTTAATTTTTCTCTGTCTGTCTGTTTCGCTCGCATATAGCTAATGTTTTATGGAGTAACCTAAGCTACTTTTATTTTAGAAATTTTGTTTATTTTAATAAATAAAGGAGGGTTACGCAAAATTATGTCATTGTTATGTTTTATAGTCACAACGCGAACGAAGTCCCGGGCAACAGCTAGTAACAAATATGAAGTAATGGATTTTCATCAGAAATATTTATATGTATATGTAAATTGTTTGTTACATTTTCACGCCCTTAACATGAAACGCAAGAGTAACAATAAGTGAGCAAGAATATTTTAAACATGATTTGGTAAATAAAAAATTTAATACTTTTATTATCTCTGAGGTCCACAGGAAAGGTTCGAAACAAAAAATAACGACAGAGAATAATTGTATACGTTTACACATAAAATAACGGATATGTTATATGTCTTTTTACACCCGTTATTATAATGTAATAAATAGGTACAGTAGAACCTCGATTATCCGAACCTCGATTATCTAAACCCTCAATTATCCGAATCCTGACTTAGTTTATCCGAACACTCAATTATCAGAACATTGGCGAGAATTTGTTGCTGAAAACGCGATGCAGCTGTTCGTTAATTAAAAATTGACTATTATATAAGAAAAGGATTTGACTTTTATCAAGTGTTTTATATTTCTACGTTAATATGTATGTCAAATTTTAATAGACTTTACAGTTTTTGGTAAAAATATGTTGTTTTTGTTTGATCTTGACCCAAAAAAACCACCTTTCGATTATCCGAACTAGTCTTGGTGCCAATTAGTTCGGATAATCTAGGTTCTACTGTAATATAAACTCGCGTATGGCCGCGAGCTTGTCAAAAATTTCAAGTTAGTTTGTATATAAAAGTAGTAGTAGTAACTGTCTACAATTCACTCCGAGCTTATATGGCGGCGATGTGAACGAAACCATTGTGAGATTCAGGAATCAGCACAATTTTACTAACGCCATCTATCGAGCTACGCGTAAACGCGTAAATACTGAGTTAGAACATTGTTTTGTTATTTTTGTAAATAATTACCTACTACTGATAGTTTATGGTTTACTTAATGTTTTTTAATTATAATGTAGATATGAATTACTGCTGTTATATGTAGATTTCATTCATTGTTTTTCACAGCTTCAAACATAAAACTAAATCGTAATAATAAACTAATTCGTAATATTCAGCATTAGAACACGTTTTGCCATTTGGTGCTGGCATGCTAATTCTAACAAATAAGAGGTAGAATTATTCTACTTCTGCTAATTATTCTTATTATAAGAATATGTTAGTTTGCAAGTGTCTTTGAAAACGGTAAAAAGTGAAAAAAAAAATATAGTAACATCAAACCCATTGAAAAAAGAAGAGAATATAACAAAAATTAAAGGAACAATATTTTACGGGCGATCTGAGGTCTGGAAATGGATGGGGTGGGTTTTTAAGGGTAAAAAACGGTTTATCTCGATTTCCGACAAAACTACAAGTCCAATGGAAAAAAGTAAACTGGGAAAGTTGTAGGTAATACAAAGATCTACAACTTTTGTATTTACATTTTTTCTTTTTACCTCAAAATTTATGTGAAAAATTTAAATAACGAAGATTTTGGTTTTTTATTCTTTCTATTGCAAAAATGTTTTGTTTTTTACGAAATTTGGGGAAAACTTGCTTTGTTGTTTATTCTTACACAAACTTCATTGTCGAAAAGATACTAGCAAGAATAGTCTTCCAAGTTATTTGGACCAGCTTGCTCCTTACTGTTACTTAACACTCAGGGTGCCCATACGTGGAAATATTATGCTTATTTATTCATTCGTCCGCTCAGCAACGTTGCCTTGCTACCTTTAGTGGTACTTCACCAGCATTTTCTATCAGCTGTCGTAATGAAAAGTGGTTTTCGTTTATAACGCGCTTATCGTCCGCGCGCCGCTCACAGACCAATAGTACTTTATGAACAGGGGCCCTAGACAAAGTCACATTTTCATTAACGATAACGAAATTAGATAAATCCGAAATGTATGGAATTGACATAAGCTCTTGAAATATCACGTGATTAATCGTTTTCTATCGCTATGTGCTAGACAATGTCAAATCGCGGAACGAAACGAAGACGAAATCGAACTACTCGTTCGATATTTCCATACAAATGCGTAGACAAGTGGCGTTTTTGACAATCTACATCGCTGAGATATCGAATCCTTCTTTCGACATCTTAGCGAACACTTGAACCCTGTAGAAAGCCTGTAGATAAGCAAAACAAAATGACTGATTTTAGTAGTAGAATCGTTTTATAGATAAATAATGTATTAATTATAACTTAATGTTTTGTTTGTTAACTGGTTGGGTGAGAAAACTACTTACTTACTTGTAAAAATATTAATAAAAAGTAAGTAAGTAGTATAATGTGTATAAAATAATACATTTAATTCCTAATTTAGTTTGATATCTTTTAAGGTTTATTTTTAGGTAGTTCAAGTGGTTATATGGTATTGAGGTTTATTGTTGTGACTCAAAAGTACCTGCAAATGGTTTAATTAAAACAAATGCTTTGTTATAAACAGCTCCATCTATATTTCTTTATTAGTAGTGTAATTAAAACACCAATGTTTCTGTTATTCTAATTGACTATCAATAATAAATTACTCATGCTCTAAACAAGTGTAAAGACGACATTTTGCATAATTTTTACTAGCTTTTGTCCGCGACTTCATCCACAGACGCTCAGCAATGGGATTCACTAACAGACTCAACATAGATGTTAACAACGACGAGTTCACTGATGTCTCATCGTAAATATCGCTTTTAAAAACAACGTTGATAAAAACCGTATTCGCTAAGGCTCTAGACAGACGGACTGCATTTCAACTGCAATCCAACTGCAAATTTGCAGTTCGGATGCAGTTTGAATGCAGTTGACACGACTGCAACAGAACTGCAAACCAACCGTGCAGTCCGATTGCAGTCGGTGTGCAGTTCACATGACTGCACGCCGACTGCAATTGAACTGCAATCGGACTGCTCGGTTGGTTTACAGAACTGCAAACCAACCGAGCAGTCCGATTGCAGTTCGCATGCAGTTTGAATGCAGTTGACACGACTGCACACCGACTGCAATCGGACTGCACGGTTGGTTTGCAGTTCTGTTGCAGTCGTGTCAACTGCATTCAAACTGCATCCGAACTGCAAATTTGCAGTTGGATTGCAGTTGAAATGCAGTCCGTCTGTCTAGAGCCTAAGCTACATAAGCTCGTCGACGATCTGCCGAACAACGATGATGAGTATGATGGTAGGTAACAGTGTTGCTGTGTTTTATTTAGAGTATAATGCAGAAAATCTAGACTGACCAATATTTAAGTTATTTCGTCATTTTAAATTAATTCAAATGCACAATACGTATGTATAAAACACGTAATATTTATTATGCAACGTACCTATATTTAATTAATTATATCATTTTCAACTTGCAAAATAATTACTCAAATTTTTGTCATTGGTCATTTTAGGTTATGTATTTCAAAACAAACAACTTACTTGATCTTATATTGATTGGATTTTTTTAATCAAATACGAAATTCCAAAGCTCCAAGTGGATTCAAGTGGCTAAGTGGACTTAAAAAAACTGCACCCCTACCCAATGGCGTGCTACTTGTTCAGTATAGTTTAGTTCCAAACCTATCGAAAGTAAGTACACAGTAATATTTCCATTTAAATATACAGCACAGTTTCTAGAACTACTATCCATGTAACCAAAATAGGGTTGGGTTTCGAATTACGTCCCGCGAATTTGAGGATTCTGAAACTGTGGGGGGATCGAGGGGATTTATCTTAACCTCCCCCCACCAATTTTCGCCGCCGGAGATGCTCGACGGAGCCCTACTGGGATTTTGTATCAAGTCACCTTAATAGGGTAGTGAGGGGGGCGGGAAAGGTGGGAGAAGGGTAGGGACACCCTTCAGCCTTTCCCCTCGCCAGAGCGGCTCGACAGAGCCCGTTTACCGGGGCGCCAACATCTGGGTAGTTTAAAAAAAAAAAACTAAAATCTGTCCAGGTTGGAATGCCCTTAGTCCCGAGCTAGCTCAAAATAAAATTTTGTTGTTTTATTGTGCGCAAGAGCGAGCGAAGCGAGCTCGGGACTTGGGGCACCCCGACTCGGTCAGGTTAGGTTAGAAGGGGATGGCAGGGTCCAGTGAGCGAGCGAAGCGAGCGAACAGACCCTGCCATCCCCTTCGTGGTTATTTTTTTTTAAACCACCCGGAGGTAGGAGCCCCGCGAAGCGGGGCTCCGTCGAGCTGCCCTGGCGGAAGGAAAGGCTGAAGGGTGTCTCTACCCTCCTCCCGCCTTCCCCGCCCCCCTTACGGCCCTATTAATGTGACTTGATACAAAACCCCAGTAGGGCTCCGTGGAGCATCTCCGGCGGCGAAAATTGGTGGGGGGGGACTCAGCACCTCCCCCCCCACGCCCCCAGTCCCCCCATCCCCGCCCCCCCCTCCGACGTAATTGTGAACCTTACCCCCAAAATATTTATCTTTTAGTGTCTCGCAACGCAGCTCCTTCAGAAAACCAGATGGAAAATCTTATAAGCTTTTTGGAAAGCAAACCATGGTTGGCCATGCTCGTACTGCGAATGCTCCCATTCGTTCGCACTTTCGCAGTAGGTACCTCAGGCATGGTCCGAAATAACAACAGCCCTGAACAGTTATGGCAGTGGGTGTACGAAAACATCGGAACAGTGGTATAAGGTTGGTATATTATGTAGTTTGTTATATTGTTGCATTGAGTAGGTAGCCTTCTTTGGTATAGTACTTATCCTTTTACATTGACAGCCCCCTATCCATGTTCTTTATTTCTAAATTAGTTTTAACTACACGCATGTACTATAACTGTAGGATAGGCTTTAAATTGCATTTACAAAAACATTTAAAATTGCAACGGATACTTAAACCCGTTTGGTTTAACTTTCCATTGCGTTTTAAATAAGTAGGTGTTCTATTTATTTAATACATCAAATCATATAATTCTTACTTGTGTTGCAGTACTGGGATGACAAAAAAGGAGCAGTTAATAGGAAGTCCAGCTTAATTGCAGCCACAAGGCGGCGCACTGGTGGTGGAATAGAGGATGTGCCTATGGCATATAATAAACAATTATGGGAGGAGCATGTTTTAGTTCTGGAGATTAGAACTTAAAAATAAATCCTCTTGAGATTTGCAATTATCAAGGCTATAAACTTTTACAAATAATAATAATAATCAATATTGATTTGATGGAAATTAATAAGTAATACTTTTACATTTTTAGGAAGATCTGATTGCCCTCTAATCAGGTTATGGCTCAGGGTCTAGATAGATTAGGTAGTGCAATTATAGATTTAATAAATAAAAAAATGTTTATTAATGTAAGAGTGTTTATTTTGTATTTTATGTTACTTACATAGTGTTAAGTTTTTACTTACATTATAATTAGTCATAGTTACTTGAATAAAGAGATTTTCTATTAAACATTGTTTTATTAATTAATTACATTAAAATGACTTTTCCTAGGTAGGTACATACTATTTTGTTTGACTATATAAATTTTATCTTTAGGTAAAACATTATTATAAGTTTAAATAAAAAACATACACTTTATATATTTTGTGATAAACAAAATACATTACTACTTAACATACACTATAATCTATATATATAAAAGAAAGTTGTGTTAATTACACTATTTATAACCCTAGAACGGCTGGACCAATTTGGCTGGAAATTGGTAGGGAGGTAGCTTAGAACCAGGAGACGGACATACTACTTACACAAACTTACACTACTACTACTACACTTGATACTTTATTGGATAGGATTTTATAGATAGTTTGGTAGGGTAGGTTAGATTTTTGCACTGATTTTCAGGGCAGGACATCGCTTGCCGGGCCCGCTAGTTATTAATAAACAATTTGTGTTACAACCTGAATTAGTAATATCTTAAGTCTATTGTTAGTATTGACTTTTATTATTAACTACTTTCTCCACGCCACAGTCTATTAATTAGACGACCTCTAGCAAGACATCCACTGTCTAAATCACTGATTGAGTTCTGGCTTCCTTGTTGTAGTAACTAAGCTAAGAATGGGGAAATATCTTCTTCCAATTGTGTAATTAGCTCTTCAGTCATCTTGAATACCTTAATATAGTTTATATCAGTAGTAAGAAGATCCATACCTATTACGTATCTCGTAAGCCTGGCGTCTTTTTTCTAAATTATCTTGACGCTTAGCTTCTTCCAACAAAAAAATCATACAAGAAAGACGCACTGCCATCTAAAACATTAAAAAAGGCATAAACGTTTCAGGAATGAAAGTACTATAAACAAAACAATAATTAAGCATTTTAATTTTAAAATAACTTGTTTTACTTACATTTTAATCGCTTACAACCTGATGATTTCTTGGTTGTAAAGATGAATCCTTGTAGCCTTAGTGAATCGCACTCCAGATTTCAGTCGGCCTTGAGGCCAACCTAGTGGATTGGAAAGAACGCCGTGACTGTAATTGAACAAAGAATAAGGCAATAAGCAACGCGTTGTTAGGTTAACGTCATTGTTTACATAAAGCATTCTCAAGTGATATGGATTTTATTAAGTTCATGGTGTACCTACGTGAATACTTCCTTACCTTTCCATGAACTCCAGTAGGGTCGAAAACTGTTCACCACTGGCACGCACTCTTGATTCCATTATTTTTATACAAATGAAAACATAGTCAGTTCCCGTTTATCGCTAAATATATGAAATATTCACTGAATTATTTAAGAAATCTTGTGTAATTTTGGAACTTAAGTATTACAACTATTTAACGATGTTCAGGAACTTATTTAAGAATCTTTTAGTTAATTATTTAATTTTAACACCAACGTTAAACACCGATTACGCTTTCACTGAGTAAACTTTATTAAAAACAACTAGCTAAGTGTAGTTTGTTTATATTTGGCGCGGTCCGGTTGCCAGAATTGACGTCTTGAATTTGACGTTTCTTTCGATACCATAGCTAAGAAGTTGATTTTTGTCGAATGAACGTTTCGACTTAGCGATCGCTTAGCTAATGTTACTTTGTCTACCACTTGGCGATCGACATCGCACAAGCGATATCGATTGTCGAAACCGAATCGTTTCGGAGCGATTGCCACTTGTCTAGGCCCCCAGGTCACGCGCCACACTGGTGTACATCAATGAATTAAATTATACCTACCCATACATTACACAAACGTACAAAACACACAATAACTTTCTTTACAAGGCGGCTTTCACTACAGACAAATATAACACATAAACATATAACCGCAAGGTTTACTTTGGTGCTAGAGATGCCGCGGTGTTGATTTCAATAATGGTTGGTGCGCATGATTTGAATGTCGAGGTGCGCACGCGCTTCCGCCCGCCCCGGGAAGTGCGCGCATTATGAAATGGAAACGGACCGAGCCCGAATTAGGTGAATTATGGTCTAAATAATGTTTTATAGCAAGATAGAAGTGAGGATGGTCGTTCAACTACAGTATTTTGACACATTATGTGGTATACATGTTTAAGCGGTCTATTTCAAATGTATGTCTGTCCTGATGGCCCAGTGGTTAAGGCACGGGCAAATGAGACTTTTCCTATTTCATATGTTCTTTCTAAGTTTATCTTGGAGGTCACCGGCATCAGAGACGGAGCAGAGGAACATGTCGTGAGGAAACCCGGACTTTTACGTAGTTAGGTATTATAATGAATATTCCCAGGTCTAAAAATATTAGTAGGATACCAGGATTCTGACTCCATAGGGTATCAGCAGAATCCTCATCGAACTGTTCCTAATGAACCGTAATAGGTAGAGAGTTTAAATTTTCATAGAGTGCGTATTTTGTCGTCGCTTTATCAACACCCCCTAAAAACCGCCCCGTAACTGCCACGTTGGTCTCGTGGTCGCAAGTGCGACTGCTGTGCAAGGGGTCCCGGGTTCGATTCCCAGGTCGAGCAAAAAGTGTTATTGGGTTTTTCTATGAAATTCTCAGTAGCAGCTCGGAGTTTGGATTTGTGCCCGGTTAATGGGAATAGGCTCGCCCCCTATTACATGGGACCTAAAATATACCGGCGAACTGTGTGTGTACATTGGTATACCTCTGCCTAACCCTGCGGGAACTACAGGCGTGAAGGGGTTTATCAACAAATGTCATATTAAAAATAAAACAAAGTGACCCCTTTTAATTTTGTTTTGGTTTTATACAAGAAACATGTTTTGTTTATACATACATACATACATACATACAAACCATTACGCCTGTATTCCCCGAAGGGTTAGGCAGAGGTGTACCAATGTACACCCACAATTCGCCAGTATGTATAGATCCCATGTAATAGGGGCGAGCCTATTTACCAGGCACAAAATAATCCTAACTCCGCTGCTACTGAGAATTTGATAGAAAAACCCAATGACACTTTTTGCTCCAATTGACAAATCGAACCCAAGACCTCTAGCGTACCAGTCGCGGTTAGGATCACTAGGCTAATAAGGCAGTTGTGTGTTTGTGGTGTTTTTTTTTCTATAGTGTTATTGGACAGTGGTACGTTACCCTTCATGTGGGAGTCCTTTTTGCCGGTTCTTTGGGCACTGTGGTAACGCCACTGCAACTGTAGCCATGTAACAAACGATAAACGCAAACGCTGAGTACGCTTTAATAGATCTTCAACTTTATGTGCTTGGTTTTAAGTTGAAGATCTAATGAAGATTGCATAGCGTTTTCGTTCTTTCCAGTCGCTATCGCTAAGAAATCTTTAATAGATTTTCAACTTAAGGCTCTGGGGTATAAAGTTTAAAATCTATTGGTACCTACCGAGCGTTTACGATTATCGTTTGCGACTTGGCTAGAGGGCCTGGTCAGACAGAAGAAGATTCTTTTCTCAAATCCCTAATAAACTAAACATAACTTCATCAACACTTTCACTGCGTAGTTTTTCTGATAATCAAGTAAAAAACTTAAGTATCTTTTTCCATTGCCCCAATTACCCGTTGTAATTCCACTTTCACTCGCTAACAATCGAATTGTGGCCGTAGATATAGTCAGACATAATGACAGTTTGTTTTTTTATTATTGTTTAAGAATATTATCTGAATGTTGTGTAGCGAACCAGATATTTATAGCAGATTGTAATAGATTCTCGTTTTCATATTTTATAATCAATATTTGTCGAGTTTGCGTAAAATAAATCGGCCAAGTGCGAGTTGGGACACACGAGGAGTTCCGTACTACTTTACAATATAACACTAGATACAAAAAACACGTTTCTTGTAGGGGGGTCCCCATACAAGAATTCTTGGTTTTTAGTTTATCCCTTTCATTTTTACTGCTGCTGTGAATTTCATAGAAAAACCCAATATCACTTTACTCGACCTGGGAATCGAACCCAAGACTCCTAGTGTAGCAGTCGCTCTTAGAACCACTAAGCTAACGAGGCAATTCAAATAAAATATATTAAATGAATAAAATCAACTGACTGTTGAGTAAGTTTAACGTCATTGGGCTGTAAAAATATCTGTAATTGGTTAGATTTCCTTAATTAATATTAATGTTTTTATCACAACCTATTATTGGCCTCTTTTCCGTTATAAACAGGATGCTACAGTTTACCGATCTATATTTCAACTCTTTGATTACTTTTTCCATCGAAACTGCAAAAGATTTTTACGTAAAGCATTTATGATTATAAATATTAGAGAGAGATTATTATGCTCAATGGAAGTTATTCTTATTTATTATTATTTTGCTCGTCTGAACATGTAATCTTAGTATCAAGACCACTTGGTACAAGTACAAGAGATTATTATAGATTTAATTACAGACGGCCTAGCGCGAATGCGTGGAGCAAAAGTATCGTGAATACGATCGGTTTTTAAATTGACAAAATATTTGTTTCACACATAATATTTCTTTAGTATTAAGACTTTAAACGGAGCTACCAAACATTCCGGCGAACTGTGGGTATACATTCGTACACCTCTGCGTAACCCTTTTGGGGACACAGGCGTGATGGTATATATATTTAATTTTACATTTAATATATGTGTATCGTGTCGTCTATTGTCTTTATTCAATTTGATATTTAATGTATCGTTTTGTGTGTCGTAATAGCCCACTGATTAAGACGTCTGTCTCTTATGCATGTATACCAACCCATTAGACCTCATACACAGGAGATGGGCAAGTCCTATGTGACATTTTCTATTTCATGTTATGTACTTTCTAAGTTTATCTTCGATATCACAATCACCGACATCAATGAAGGAACAGAAGAACACGTCGTGGGGAAAGCTTTTTTTTTTTTGGACGGGAAATCATCAAATAACTTCCCCCGCCCTCAGTGTCAGACTTTTACTGACTGAAACCCGTCTATGTTCCTTCATGTGCCCTTTGCGTTCCGGGGGCGCGGTATCTCTTTCGAACAACCCGCAACCCCCGGCAAGCATGTGGGGAAAGCTGGACTTGAAATTAATATAAGTCTGAAATCGTCAATCCGCCTTGTGCAAGCGTGGTGCCTTCTTTGTATGAGAAGAGGCCATACTATTAACGTAACGTCAGAATATACATTTTAATACTAGAAGCAGATACTTTTATTTTATTACACAAAATCGGTAAAACGACAATGTATGATTACTGCAAGTGACGCAAACGCGATGCAATACTTTTTATTCGTCATTACGTGAAGCTAAGGCTAATGATCATAATTTTAAAGTGTGTGTACAATATTGATGTTAGATGGTAAAGACTTGATGTAATTGTAAGAACGTAAAGGTGGCCACATATGAGGTGAAGCAAGCATTTATAGGTCAGCTAGACGTGATGCCTAGGCTTGGTCTTCCTTTAAGAACGTCTGTAAAGATGTGTGAACAGTGACTAGCGGCAATGGGGGTTAGGTTAATGAGTTTAGTTTTGTTCTTAACAACCCTAAAAACTAAAACTAATTTAGCCAAGTAGGGTATTCTCCACCCATCGCAAACGCAGTGCTAGTGTGCAGCACCATCACAGGACATGCATCTACCCCTTAGTTGCCCGTCAACCACCTGCGCCATCCAAGACCTTTCCAAGGCCAATGATAGAGCTGTACCGGTTGCTCAATATTGTTTTTTTAATGAGTCAATCGACACGAAACGAAGTAGAAGCCTAAAAACACAGCGAAATATTCTAATCGGGAATGTTCGCATTCTAAGCAATTTTAGACAATGAGCCGGGGCCCCGGCAGGGAGGGATGAGGGATGAAGCACGAAAAGATGAGACGAGTGGAGGAAGGCCTTTCCGCAGGAGTAGTACAGAACAGGCTAACAAAAAAAAAGAATCTCAGTCTTAGACATACTTCTAATTGGCTTTAATTCTATCAATATAAATCAAACGATGTCAAAATTAATCCTATTTTTACCCGACTGCGACAGAAGGAGGGTTATCGACAGAAGGAGGGTTATGTTTTTCGAGGGTATGTTTGTATGTATGTATGTAAGTTTGTATGTAAGTTTGTATGTATAATTGTTTGGCACGCTCTGCAGGCTGAACGGCTCGATGGATTTTAGCTTCAGAGGTGTCGTTAGATTCGTATTTACTGTGAGAGTGACACTGGGTATATAAAAAAAAAAAAATGGCGGATTTTTGGCGCCAAATTCAAATGTTTGGCTCGCTCTGCAGGCTGAACGGCTCGATGGATTTTAGCTGGAGAGGTGTCGGTAGATTCGTATTTACTGTAAGAGTGATACTGGGTATATTTATTTCTTTTTTAAAACACTAAAAAAATAAAAAATAAAAAACGGTAATTTAAAAAACTAAAAAACCCGACTGCTATTCTTTAAAAATCCCTAAAACAAGATAAATTGTACCAGTCGGGACCCATTCGGGACCATCTGCAATGTAATATAGGTATGCGCTCTCAATTCACTAATCCTCCATTTCTAGAATGGGTCCCGACTGCTAGAATTTGTCTTGTTTTAGGGATTTTTAAAGAATAGCAGTCGGGTTTTTTAGTTTTTTAAATTACCCTTTTTTTCGAGATAATTAACTGCCTCGTTGGCCTAGTGGTTCTGAGCGCGACTGCTACGCTAGAGGTCCTGGGTTCGATACCCGGGTCGAGCAAAAAGTGTTATTGGGTTTTTCTATGAAATTCTCAGCTCGGAGTTTGGATTTGTGCCCGGTTAATGGCAATAGGCTCGCCCCCTATTACATGGGACCTAAATATACCGGCGAACTGTGGGTGTACATTGGTACACCTCTGCCTAACCCTTCGGGGAATACAGGCGTGATGGTATTTTTTTTTTCGAGATAATTTTGACGATTTCAGATTTTTAATCAATTCTAAGCATAAGTTTTAGTTGCCCATCGTGCACAACTGCCTGCACCATCTAAGACCTAAATGACGCAAATGATAGAGCTGTACAGGTTGCTCAATGTCAATTCAATACACGTTGCACAAAATTTAATAAGTCAATGGACACCAAAAAAAGTAGAACAAGCAAGGGTTTTTAATGTTGAACTGACGTTGGAAAAAAAACCGCTGTTCCATAGATTTTGTACTGTGGTGCTAAGGGCGCAGCAGCCAATCGCAAAGCGTGCTCTAAAAGATGCGCAATACATTTAAAGCCAGCTGTATAGTCAATGCCAGTTTGCACAAATGTTTGAGGCAATCTCGTCAAGCATGCAGTTACGTGTAGCCCTCACTAAACAATGATTGCACGCAGTTATGAGCACACTGTTACAGTAATTACATATAACGCTCATTGTGACATGTCCGACATTATGTCTAGCTGTTTTGTTGACTACCGGTTAGCACAGACACACAGCCTTCTGCTTGAGTGGCTTTCCATTGATTAATTGCTTATGCACTCTAACATGATAAAGTTAGAGTTGAAAATTGCGTTACAAATACTTTACACAAAATTTTCAACTAAATTATCTACTACCTATCAATATCATTATCATTTCATCCTAAACTTGTTTCACGGTAAACTCGGAATGTCGCACAGATGGTGCGCCCGCGCATTCGGTTTCCCTTTCATTCAATATTCTCATGCTCCAGATTATTAACCCACCTCCACACGTGACATTGACATAACAGTTCGTTGACCCTAAAAGCGATGCGTTCACTTGAGTCATAACCATTGCCAGATTGGGTTTTGTTCCTTTTTTTATCACTCGAGTGCTTATTTAAGCCGCCAAGACAACCACAATCTCTTAATAATTAAATTTAATAACGTCAAACTAATGTAAGTAATATGTCAGATGTCTAATATTTATCTTAGAATATCCATATTTAAAATTAGCGTTAACTATCCAAAGGAAAAATGTTGACATGGGTTGAATACTTTTGCCAGATCTAAAGCTAATTTTATGGGTGGGAAGCATTTTGAGTAATTGTAGTGAGTAATTACGATTACGATTACGTAGTTCAAGAACACATAAACATACCATCACGCCTGTATTCCCCGAAGGGTCAGGTGGAAGCGTACCAATGTATACCACAGTTCGACGGTATGTTAAGGTCTCTTGTAATAGGGTAGTACGTAGAAGTTCTGGTAAAACTGTTTTGTCAGTCAGCTTAGTGGTCCCTGAGCTCATTACACAAGGTACGCCATTTGTGAGGAGTATTACAGAGAGTCTAATGAGGATGATAGGTATAGATAGACAGAGTAGTACACTACTACATAATTATGCCTATTAAAGTGTGTCCTAGAAAAGGATTGTACGTACATACATATATACATACATAAACTCACGCCTTTTTCCCATGGGGGTAGATAGAAACCACAGAACGCCACCTGCTACGATCCTTACGTAGTCCTTTTGCATCGTCCACGTTCATACATTTGGTCATACAAGCACGCCGGTTAAGAGTACTATGCACCCGACCTTTCCGAGCCTCACCAATAAGGTCAGGGTCAAGTGCACGTGTCTCCCACAAATCCAAAGTCCGTCGGTGACATCGGTACGATAAGATTATAAATTATTACCGGTGGTTATGGACTAGCCTATCCCCCTTCAAACCGCACACGTATGTGTCATCATAAACGATTTATCCTTATGTAGTACATAGGACCCCCACAGATACCCAGTCACTTATTTAGTACCGGTTAAAAAAACGTTGTCCTACACTAAGATTTTCCCCTGTATCGTGGGAGCGTTTACAAACACATAAACTCACATACTCTTTCCTCATGTGCCTAGCCTTTTCCCAGCTATTTTGGGGTCGGCTTCCAGAACCGGATGCAGCTGAATATCTGTATTTTACATGGAGCGACTGCCTATCAGACCACACATACTCTTTCCTGCAGTGGAAAAATCTCTCTCGGTGATCTCCATCAAGGTGGAATGACAGCTCATCCCAATCTCACTTCACCAAGGGGTATTTTAACAGGATAGACCGGCAGGAAGTCCCAAGAGTCATCCATAGCCGAAATACTAGATGGCTCACTATCCTCAGCACTGAAGGACTGATGGTAAAAAGTATGCAATATCTTGTCCATTCTTCTCCATACGAAACTAGCTTTTGGAATGGGCAACTAGATTCAATATTTTATTTTTTTTCCCTTGTAATTGACTTTCATAAGTGCCTTTCATTGGTCTAGTTGAATGGTCTTTTTCTAATTCATATGTTCTTTCTACGTTGATCTTGGCCATCACTGACATCGGTAACCATGTCAGAGGCCCTTGAGGCGGTTTAGAAACTCCGACACCAGAGTGTGTGGGGTGGTTAGACCTTACTGCCCACACGATAAAGAAAGATGGTCTAGTTGAAACAAATGATTTGACTTTGACCTGACTTTGAAAGACAGTAGGTACTCACCCAATAATAATCCTTGAAGACGCCGTTGTTAGAAGACCTCAGGTTAATCATGTCTTCCAGGGTGTTCTGCCACCGGTCCATGCCGGCAGCGATCTTGTTGGAAACGTTCTCCCGGTTCATGGTACCCTCAGCTTCCTCGTCCTTGGGCGCAGCATCACTGCTGCTCGCCTCCTTGCCGGCCTGGCTGCCAGATGCTGATGACACTGGCTCTCTGCCCTCGCGTCTTGTAGCACTGAACGTTCTGAAACAAAAGAAATAACACATTCATTGAATGGGCAAGAAGACACCTCTGATACAATTTCACCTTTATACTAATTGGTAATGACGAAACTCGTCACAAACACTAGTTCTTTTTTTATCTTAATTAAAACCTGTATTTTAATTAAAACGCTTGTATTAAAATAAACATGAACTTATAATATAGGACATTACTTTTAGAATCACAGATTTCTTGAGGAATTAATGTCACTTTTAACACGAACTTTTTAAGAAGTTTTAGAATCACAGTCTAGTTTTCTTTGGAAATTTATTACCACTACACAAGGTTTCTTTTTTACACTGAACGTTTTAAGGCACTTAGTAAGATTGAGAATTAATCGAAATGTTTGTAAGCAATTTAACGCGTCTGTCGACAGTCGAGTAGTGTAGAGATGTGAATCATAGCTACTTCCTATTGTGGATGCGTAACAGGCTTCTTACTCACCGTTTCCTATAATTATGAGCATTTATTTGAACTATATTGAGAAACCAGCGTATAGGATTTCAATGGAGTTAGTTTAAGACTGTTTTCGTAATTAGAAACGTTTAAAATCTAAAATCTAGTCGCAATCTCATTTCACGACAATTAATGTCAAAAATATAGTCATATGGCGGAATTTTTAACCCCCGACGCAAAAAGAGGGGTGTTATAAGTTTGACGTGTCTGTCAGGGTGTGTGTGTGTGTGTCTGTCTGTCTGTGGCATCATAGCTGCCGAACGGATGAAGCGATTTCAATTTAGTTTTTTTTTGTATTAAAGGTGACTTATGTGCGAGTGTTCTTAGACATGTTTGATGAAAATCGGTTGAGCCGTTTAAAAGTTGTGGGGGTGACATTATAATAAGTAGGTACCTATAAAAAGTATAAAATAAAAAATTAAATTAAAAATTTAAAAAACCCCCGACACAAAATTCTTAGTTTCCTTTAAAAAGTAAAAAAATAAAATACGTCGCGTTGGGGGACCGCTCGGGACTTACACTAATGCAACATCGGTCCCCCAACGCGACGTATTTTATTTTTTTACTTTTTAAAGGAAACCAAGAATTTTGTGTCGGGGGTTTTTTAAATTTTTGACAGATGGAGGCTAAGATTAGAAAGCGAACGTTCTTAAAAGTTAGTAGAATAGAAATTCAGTCCTTTATGACAGAATTACATAACACAGTTTGCTTTTAAAATAGTTATAAATGGATATCTAACGGTACTGAAAGTCGTTACTTAATATTAATCAATCATTACCTAACTTTAATTGACAAGTATTAAATTAATTGGAACGCTATCAGTGAAAATATGATAGATTGGAAACATTCAAATTGTGTCGACATGACATGTGCATGATACGCTGGTCAATTAATGGTAATGAAGGATTCTTTTTTATACGGCAAGTCATGTAATACTACTAATATTATATAATAGGTAAAGTTTGTGTGTTTGTAGAGGCGTAATCTCTGGGTTGCGGAATTTGTTCGAAAGAGTTACCGCGGCCTTGGAACGCAAAGGGCATTAGCAGGAACACGGATAGGTTTTTTGTCAAGAGTCTAACACAGGTAGTGTTAAACTCTTGACTCCGCCCAGGGCAGAAGAAGTCATTTAATGATTACCCATACTAAAAAAATAAAAGTGGTGTAGTCTCTCGATCTCAAGAACCGATTTTGAAAATTCTTTTACCCATAGAAAGCCATGTTATTTACAAGTTTCATAGGCTATATAACATCACGCTACGACGTACGGGAGCGTTACTTGTGGCGGGTGAAATAAGCCACTTAAGAAGTCGCGGGCAGATCTTTAAGCCAAAGAAGTGGTTTCTTTGATCGCACTAATATCCGGAACTACTGCACCGATTCTGAATATCTTTTCGCTTATAGGAAGCTACGTTAACATAGAGTGCCAGCCATCACGCCTGTATTCCCCGAAGGGTTAGGCAGAGCCTAGGTGTACAAATGTACACTCACAGTTCGCCGGTATATTTAGGTCCCATGTAATAGGGGGCGAGCCTATTGCCATTAACCGGGCACATATCCAAACTCCGAGCTGCTACTGAGAATTTCATAGAAAAACCCAATTACACTTTTTGCTTGACCTGGGAATCGAACCCGGGACCTCGAGCGTAGCAGTCGTGCTTAGGGCAATAGAGTGCTACGGCTTATATTATTCTTAAAAATTTAGATACATAAGATGCACGAGACCTTATGTAAGATGCAGGCCCTACGCAAAATACGCGCTAAGACGTGGAGAGGCGGACACCAGCCCGTTATACCACCAATACCAAGGTACACGCGGTCGTGGCTGCGAGCAAAAGCTAGTCAATTATAATCTTCAGAAACAAAGCTGTCTTTTGAAATCTTAACACACAATCTCTCTCTCTCTAAAGCATCAAACATACAAAATCATAATAAATCTCGCATTACGTCTAATAAAAGCATACTTATTGTTTATTTTGACGAAAAGAAAAGTGAATCAAAGACTGTCTGTTGTATGCTTGTACAACTCAAAACAATCAACAAACAAACAATAAAACAAAATAAAAACATTCTAAATGTTGTTGTGGCTACATCTCCGCGTCCGAACGGTAATGTACAAATATTACGGTAAAGTAATAGTAAATGATGTAACGACGGTTACACACACTTGCACAGCGACTCAATGCAGACGTGAATTAGACAAAATACAGGTTTTCTTAAGTGATTAATGCAATCGAAAGCTGATTGCTTCGTTGGTCTGTTGGTCGATTGTTGAGCGTGGAAACCTGGGCTCGTTTCCCAGGTCGGGTAAAAAAAGGTATTATAAGGTGTTATTGGATTTTTCCATCACTAATTTCTCAGTAGCAGCCCGGCGTTTGGCAGTTGCTGATGTAATAACTCCATGATTCGGGTCGGGAAGTTCGTAAAGTCTGTTCTCTCCCCGGTTGTGTCGGTTTGCCATCCCAACTATGAGAGTCAGGGTAGAGGGAGTGCACCAGTTTGTGCACTGACTTGTGCACTATAATATTTCTTGTGGCTAGTCTTCATTAAGATTGGCCGCCGCGGCCGATATCGATCTGGATAATATTATTACACACACTTGCACAGTGAGTCAACTCAGACGCAAACTAGACGAAATACAGGTTTTCTTAAGTGATTAATGCAATCGACACCGATGCGTTTATACGTGCTCATTGGGTCCAACACGAGCGCGCTACCGCACAACTATTTGATTCAAGTCGAATTTAAAATCTCTTCATAGTAGTATAAAACAGTCGTTCCGTAGACCTTTTAAACTACAGCAGATTTTAATGCGTTTTCATATTGATGAAAACGCATTAAAATCTGCTGTGTCATCTAAATCGGCTGTGAAGTATAAATCTTCCTCTTGAATCAGTCTATCTGTTGAGATGGTTGAGATAGACAGATTGAAGAGGAGGACTTGTACGTATAGAACACCACGCTACGATCAACAGTAGCGAAGCAGTAACCAAAGACCTAGGTTACACCACGGGGTATATAGCAAGTTAGAAATATGTACGATTAACTATGCATCATTGACTTCTTATTCTTCTTCTTCGACTCTTCCACGGTTAGAGTTTTGTTTGTGTCAGGGGTTTAAAAAGAACCCCAGAGTAAAGCTAATCTTACATTCAGCAGAGGACGGCTATACGTATAGGCTCATAATTATGATGAAGGCTAATTTGATATTCGTCAAATTCAGAAGGCTTTCAAAGTCATTCTGTAAAGTTAAAACAGTTTCACTGTTAATTGCTCCGTTGGTCTCGTGGTCGCAAGTGCGACTGCTGTGGGTTCGATTCCCAGATCGAGCAAAAAGTGTTATTGGGGTTTCTATGAAATTCTCAGTAGCAGCTCGGAGTTTGGATTTGTGCCCGGTTAATGGCAATAGCCTCGCCCCCTATTACATAGGACCTAAATATACCGGCGAACTGTGGGTTCTAATTAACCCGAAGGGTTAGGCAGAGGTATTGGTACACCTCTGCCTAACCCTTCGGGGAATACAGGCGTGATGGTATATATATATATATATATTAAAACCGTTTCATACCTCCGTAGTGCATGATTTAAACTCTGTAACAAGTAGGTACCTAGGTATCCTACCAGTTAGCTAGATTGCCTGACTAAGTACGTGCAAACATAAAGATAAGCAAAGCAGATGATTATGTTGTGAAGTCAGTTCGACCTTGCCTTTACTGCACTGTTACTGTTACTACACTCACTGCACATTTTACGATTGCATGAGTTTTTACTGTTCTGCGTACCTACCGTGTAAGTATGTATAATTAATTAACAAATGATAGTAATTAATAGATATTATACTTATGCAACGTATTCATGCGTAATAATAATTACCGTTGTGGCATCTCTTTCGTTTGTAATTTCTCAGGAATTTTATACACTTTCGCTCAAATTTTAGTAGGATTTCATTCACGCATAGTGCCTCAAGAATAAATTATGTTCTTCTCGCCAAAATAATCATTAAGTTATTAAACATAAAGGTTAAAATTGCGCAAACGGTAAAACTATCATTCGTTCAAGTTGGTGCAACGCGTGTGATCTTAAACTCGGTATTTATATTTAGTTTCATTTTGTTTGCAAATATTTAAGTAGAACGATCCATCATCATTAAGACACTTACGAAGCTCTCTAGTGATGATCCACGCCCAAGTTCGCTGTTGTACTCGATTTAAAATTTAAACGGGTGCGATTATAAATCGGGTCCGCAAAATTCAATTCAAATTTTAACAATATACAGCTACACAAAAAATAACCAACAAATCGATTACGAAGACTATAAAAACACACAACACAAACAATTGAATAAAAAACAGTACTGAAATACTCGACTCGAAAAACAGCTATCGATTCGCTTTTACTCGAAATACTCGAATCACAGCCCTACGTAAGCGATAGAAACAAGTTATTCTCTATTTCACAATGTTCCACTGACACGCCTCATGATAAATAATAGCACTTTAGCACTACAGATGGCTCTTGATGATCAGCTGTTTGGACCAAGATGCTGCGAAGGTCGGATACCAGTCTATAGTTACCAGTTACCATAATTCCTATAATCAGAGAGAATGGCTGACCGAGTAATCGCTTATTTTAATTATAAAGCCCGTTGGTGAGCCCCGCGGCTTGTATGATGGGCAGATTTTTCTGTAAGTACCCACTAGATTCTATTTCAATCTGAGCTTGACACCAATATGCGAATGGGCGCAATAATGAAAGATCAATTTATTTAAGGCGTCCCCACACACGAGCGATATTATCGTCACTGCGATAATGTTGCGGGCGAAATAGAAATTGTACTGCGAATAGATATCGCACTGACGATAATCTAGCTCGTGTGTGGGGATGCCTTTAATTTAAGCTAGTATTAAAAGCCCGGAAATAAATCGCGAAGTGCTGCCGATAATGACAATGGATTAAAATATTTTAATACCCATGCATTAAAAAACCAATCATAGATTTTAACTGGCAAAAAGTTTAAGCGTAACAAAAACTAGTTGGAATTGGAACCCAGTTTTATTAGATACTAGAGATCCGCCTGCAACTTCATCCACTTTACCTATTTCACTCGCGTCAATTTACTTCTTTGCTTACTGCTCCGCTCTCGTGAGTCTTAGTGTGATATTATACGGCCAAGTTGCTTAGGAATAATGTAGCTATCTATTGATGAAAAAATAATTAAAATCGGCCCAGTAATTTCGGAGTTTATTCGGTACAAACATACAACAAAAAATCTTTTCTCTCTTTAATATTAGTATAGATTCGTTTCCTATAATGGCCGCTTAAAAGAAAACAACTTAAGTATAGAAATTACGTCAAAGCCTGTTTAGTGTAAACGCGAAGTACGAAAGCAACCCTGACCCTAATTATGGCGGTGAAACGCGAGCTGATAGAAAAATGTGACTTCAAGTGAAACGCTTAGCGTAGAGCTGGGATGTCGTCGATATTTTGCGTACTCAGTTTCTTTTTTTTTTGTTATCCTGTTCTGCCCCACTTCTGGGCAAAGGCCTCCACTCCTTCCATGCTTCACACTTTCGTGCCTTAAAAATAGTACCAACCTAATATGCGCCGAATATCTTACATTACTATCCAGAAATGGCACTCCAACCCGCTTCCAAAACCCATGCTTAGAATAAAATTATTGATCAGCGTTAAAATCAATACAATTACTTCAGAAAATTGCATATACGATGAAGTGGTAAAAATTAAATTAATAATTATCATAAATTCGTTTTTGGCAGAAGTAGTAAAAAGTTTAAAACCGTTTACAATATTTAATACGATTTTGGTTGCTAATAATATTGAAAAGTTTTTATTTATAGTCATCACCAGTCTCATGGAGAACGAGTTACTTAAGGACCTCTGACATTTTTTATCGATATTACTCAATTATATTTATCGACTTCCGCCAACTCTTTAGTATAGATACCTATAGGTACATTTTAAAAGTAATTACAGTTTGTAAAGAAACAACACCACAGGGATAGTTGACGTGGCTCAAAAGGTTGCGCAACTTAAATGGGACTGATCAGGTTTTTTTTTTTCGTTAGGGCATCTCGCAGGTCAGCCTAGGGCTGTTTACTGCTTAACCAGTCAACTCAGTGGATGCCTCTCAATTAAGGCCCCCAGCCAGAGCATAAGTTTATTTAAACTAAGTGACAGCGCGCTAAGGGCACCCCCTGTGGGGTACAGACCTCGGCTTAGGGCGTCACTGGGGCAGCAAGTGGGACAGGCTGGATCGATCAACTGATCAGGACAAACTAGGCCCAAGTAGTACAAAGCTGGTGCCCGGAGACAGTGAGTTGCGGTCGCGGCAGGTCACGAAGTAGATGGTGGGGCGAACTGGATAGATCCCCCCAAAACTAGAGGCACAGAAACGTGAAGGATGGAAGGATTCGAGGGAAGCCTAAAAACAAAAAACCCAGAACGACAGAACATTCCGGTTTGGAAACAATACAGCTTTGATAATGTAGTTCTTTCCAATGAATGAGCACATTGTGTCCTGGCTTTACATTAGTTACCTAGGTATATACGGAAATGGCCATTATACTCTGAAGGTGATAGGTTATGATGCCAGGTCATTTGAAATGGTCGTTAGTACTGTTTATTGGACTCAACACACCATAAACGGTTTATTTGAATTAGTATATTACTTGCTTCTGCTCGCGGCTTCATTGATATGATATCTCACGGATACTACATTTTTTGGGATAAAAAGTGGCCTATAATCAGCAGACTATAATATATCTCTGTGCCAAATTGCATCCAGATCCGTTCAGCCGTTCTGGCATGATTACCTACGTTACAAAAATCGCATCGGTCACAACTTTTGCATTTATTTAGCAGTAAGCTTATGGTATTCCGGCATCATAGCTATTCTGAAAGGGTAAGTAATATACCGGGTAACGAGCGAGAACCTTTAAACATCTCATCTCTTTAAAAAATACAGTAAAATTAATAAGAAAGTTAATTGTCATTCAAGAGGCGGTAAGTTCTTGTCAAACTTTTTCCTGTTTTGATTTTCCCCACAGGGGTAAAGAAACCCTCTTTTACGGTAATTCTAAGTGAAATTGGCAAACAGCCTCCTTACTATACTTTGACATTGAAAACCTTGACTATTTCCTAAGTATTTTAGCATGGCAAATAGTTGTCTAAATTGTTATATTTCGCAAGACTCTTTTGACCTTTACATACATTTTTGAATCATTTGGAATAACGACAAACTGCCTCTTTTAGATTTTGTGTCTCCGATCCCGATGCGTATTTCTACATAGTATAAAACAAAGTGACTTCCTGCCGTCTGTATTGCTTTGATCCTCAACTGATTTTAATTGGGTTTTCATCAATAAATAGAGTGATTCAAAAGGAGGAACATCACATTACGGTCAACGGGGGCGGAGTAGTAACTAAAGATGAAACTGAACACGGGTGACACCGCGAGGTATATAGCTTTTCATATAAAAGGCTTTAGCTACCAGTTTTCAGGAAACTACAGCCAGCCACACATCCAGCAATCCTCATTATTTACTCCTGCTCTTAGACCCTGCTTACCACACATAGCCCGAAGCGAGGTGTTACTATTGCTCATATATTTCGCAGTGCCCGCCGTCCGTTACATAATGTAACCGCTTCGACCGTTGGCAACACTACGTCACTGCCCACTATTTACCACTTGAACCTAGGGTTGCCAGAAGCAAAAAAGGCAAAGATGATAAATGTAGTCAACTGCTTTTTTGTGCTGTTATTTATTATGACTGTTATTAAGGTGTCAGATAAGGGCAAATAAAGAAACTGACAAATTGCTATTCCTTTTTTTACATCCTCTTGCATCATTTTAGTAGATGTTTGACAACAAGTTACACGACAGATTTGAATAATCATAATAATATTATAATACATTTTATATTTATACTCAGGTTTTATTATTATGATGGCCTTACTATTAAGGCGCCCGCCGCTTCAACATGAGGTTGTGGGATCTAATATGGGTAAGTACCAATGTGACTTTTTTAAGTTAACTTACAGTTCTAAGTTATGAGGTACCTGGACTTATAGTTAAAATAAGTTCCGCCTTGAGCAAGCGTGGTGATCAATGCTCGTATGACAACAAGCCTTTGCCCTGCAGTGGGACAATTATAGACTGGTACTATTATTATTTTATTATCATAACAAAGTAAAGTCGACAATAGAAGCGCACAACTCCGTCACGACAACATTACCAGCCTACGATGACCTCTACTCGTGAAGAAAGATAATACATTGCGAGGTCAGTTTATACTGGAAATGTATATCATGTCTAACTGGCAGGTGTGAGTTAGTTAACCGTATTCTCACTTGGTATTATTAAATTATCACTTCGAATCTTTTAAACCTATCGATGATTTATAGATTTGAATAATGAGAATCTTTGATAAAAACAACCTTTGAATTAAACGATTTTTTTGTACATAATATTATTTATAAGAAGACTAGCTGACCCAGCAAACGTTGTTTTGCCATATATGTATATATATATTTTTTTTAGGGATATGAAAAATAGATGTTGGCCGATTCTCAGACCTACTCGATATGCACAAAAAATTTCATCAAAATCGGTCAAGCCGTTTCGGAGGAGTATGGCAACGAAAACTGTGACACGAGAATTTTATATATTAGAAGATTGTTGTGCCCGGTTAATAGCAACAATAGGTTCGCCCCTATTACATGGGACCTAAAAACATACCGGCGGACTATGGGTGTACATTGGTACATCTCTGTCTAACCCTTCGGGGAACACAGGCGTGATGGTATGTTAAGATTGTTGTATATTCTTTGTTATAAATAATTTGGAAAAAAATACAAATAACCAGTTCTTTTTCTTATTTAAATGAGAGTAGCGACACCCCTATTCTTTACCTATCGTCCAATCTTTGAATTTGACTTTCATCATTGCTTTGTGGTATTTAAAACCAGTATTCATATCAAAATAAACATAAGTAATGTTAATAAAACCCTCAAATTATAGTTATATTATCAATTATCACATATTCAAGCAGATGTTATTAGAATACAGGTGGATTTGACACCGGCATTTGATATTCATTCGATGCATTTTATGCGACTATGTTGCAACATTGCCTCTACTTGAATTTTAAAATATTCATCGGAAATATCTCCATAAAAGACGTACCTAATAAATAAACTGCCCCGTTGGTCTCGTGGTCGCAAGTGCGACTGCTGTGCAAGGGGTCCCGGGTTCGATTCCCAGGTCGAGCAAAAACTGATATTGGGTTTTTCTATGAAATTCTCAGTAGCAGCTCGGAGTTTGGATTTGTGCCCGGTTAATGGCAATAGGCTCGCCCCCTATTACATGGGACCTAAATATACCGGCGAACTGTGGGTGTACATTGGCACACCTCTGCCTAACCCTTCGGGGAATACAGGCTAGATGGTATATTTTATTTATCTAATAAATAAAACCAGTCTATTATTGTCCCATTACAGGGTAAAGGCTTCTTCAAAACAGTGAAGGCATGAGCATTGATCACCACGCTTGCTCAAGACGGACTGGTGATTGCAGACGTTTATGTATAAAAAATAAGTCCAGGTTTCCTCACGATATTTTTCTTCACCGATGTCTGTGATGTCCGAGATAAACTTAGAAAAACCCTTTTTTTGTATCCTCAAGCAAGCAGCCCACCTGATGATACGTGGTCACCGCTGCCTATAGACATCTACAATACCAGAGGCCTTGCAAATGCGTTGCCATCCCAGCGACAAAGTTGAAATGTCTCATTTGTCTGTAATTACACCTTCACCCATACCCTTCAAACCGGAACACAGCACATATGAATTGATAAAGTCACTTTGGTACGTGCCCGATATCGAACCTACAACCTCATGCATACGAAGCGGGTGCCTTAACTACTGGGCCATACTACGTATTATTACATATTATTAGATACAACTTTGATTGATGTAATATGCAATGTTTAATGACAAGTAAAATTATGTTTGACATCGATATTATTATTCAAGATTTTTTTTATGTGTGTGGTATCTAATTGACTGCGATGTGTGGTATATAAAAATAATATGCTTATTATAATAGTTTTATGAGAATATTTAATAAGTAGACGTAAAGATAAAGTATTCAGTAATTGTGTCGGCAAAAGAAAAAAATCTACTTTCACGTAAAAAAAATCGAAAGCGATGCATTCAAAATAATACGACTATGATAAAGATTTTTTATTCAAAATGGTATTAAGGGAAAAAAAATTGTAGAGAAAATTTGCTTCTTGGGAACTTTAACTTGTGATAGTAGAAGGTAGGAAGAACCGTGGGGTTTTACTTGATAAAACCTTCCGTTCTCCAAAGGCGGAGGGCACCCATATTTCCCCACGAAAAAGAATCGAGGGTGTAAACTTAATCTTTTCAACTAAACATCTACCAGGTACCAACCCAAGCAAACCGTTAATGCTTTGGCGAAATGCATTACCTAGTAGGAGTAGACTTCGTAGGCGAACAACTAGTCACTGATAGTGTTATATTGCAATTGCAACTAGCAACGGCATTGTTACAAATAGCCGTTACAACGTTGTTATGCCCATTTCATGGAAGTCTGAATGATATTATGACGAATGCATACATAATATCCTGACTAAAGTCACTCTGTCTGTTTGTTACACCATCACGTCAAAACTACTGAGCAGATCGTAATGAAATTTGGCAAGGATGTAGCTTGAGATCTGGAGAAAGACATAGGCTACTTAGTAATTTGGTAGTTTGTCTGTGTCAGCAATAACTGACGTACAAACGGAGGAAGTCGCAGGACAAAAGTTAATCATATCCTAACGTAAACAGTTCAGTTTTTTTTTTCGATTTTATATTGTGAAATTTTATTTATGATAACAACAAATAAAATAAAAGTATCTTGATCTGGCTCGCGAGGTTGTCGACATGTGGGATGTGAATACGGCAATCATTGTGCCGATAGTCGTGACGGCCAATGGCATAATAGCCAAGAGCCTCGACCGACCTAAGGAGGCTCTCGTTGAGCAGTTGGATCAAAGGTTTGATTCAGAAAGCGGTACTCCTCGACACGGCGCGCATTGTTAGGAGCTTCCTTTCTCAGGAGCCCTGACCACCGGTGGCTTGGACCCTGTTCCCGACGCCGGTGGGCTACTATTTTTTATATTTTTAAATGTTTTTTTTTTTCATATTAATATTTAAAAATATATTTAATATGTGTAAAAATAAATAAATGGAATAATAAAATTAATCAATACTAACATTTATTTACAAGAACATTGGTTCTTGTAAATAAAGGTTAATATTGATTGTGAGAATTACTCACTTGTGCGTTTGTAACCCAAATATGTATACCAAATATACTTATGAAATGGGGCAACGTCTGCAGTCTAGCCTAGGCTTATACTTATTATAAAAAGTACCAAAGCTATAGTTTTTGCAGCGTGTGGGACCTATATGAATAAAATGTAGCGCAATCCATCTGTACAAACAAAAATTTAATGTCTGTTTCTAATTATCGAAATAACAGCCCCAAACTCATATTATTTTTTGTCTGGCTGTCTGTTTGTTAAGCTAATCTCCTAAACAGCTGGATTAATTTTGACGAGACTTTCACTGGCAGACAGCTGATGTTGTAATGAGTAACTTAGTCTATGTTTATTTTAGAAAAATAATTAGGGACCCGTGCAGAAGAATTACTTACTGACTACCGTTCACCGATATTTACACGAACGGTGTCGCGGGCATTAGCTAGTATACAATAAGTAGAGCATACATGACATCTGTGCAAATGTGTGCAGGCACATTACGTGCACTAATTCTCGAGAAATAGACGACTCGCACAAGATACCGCTGTGAAAAAATTTCACTTTTTACTTTACACACTCTCACACACAAATATCACCTTTAGTTAACAAGCTATAAAGCCTAAAGTCCTATCAAACAACGAACACGTATTTACAAACTTGTTATGATAGTTTCGTAAGCTGAATCTTGGCATTACTTATTGACTTTTTTTCGATTTTGCAAAACTAAGATTGGCAATCTTGATACAGCTATCATAATTATTGTGTTACGAGTTAACAAAAATAATAATAGTAAATAGCAACTAACTACAGTTGCTAAGATGGCTGTTTTAATCTTTATCATTGTTTGAACTAAGTATTATTAAGAAATCGTGCAATTTGGCGCAGTGGCTAAACGATTGGCTGCTGTGCTACGTGTATCACGTTCGTTTCCCGCACGGAACACATATTTGTATGGCCTACTGATAGTGGTTCCGGGGCTGGCTGTTTGTGTATGTGAGTTTATATGTTTGTAAACGCACCCACCCACGATATTGGAGAAATTCGTAGTGTGAGGCAACGACTTATATAAAAAAATAATATAGGTATGTTATTACAGTATAAAACGTGAAGTCTATGAGATTTAACATTCCAGAGCAGTAGTGGAGTGTTGAACATTTTGGCAGTAAGCCAAAGGTTTAGTATCTTTCTTTACATTGAAAAGCACTCCACTGAATAATTTACATTACATCTATAATAGACAATGTTTTATCTCATTACTGACGCAACAACAATACTTAGGAGGATTTATCCTAAGTTTTTTGAAATCAGTGATGGTCTATTGGTAATCATTTGATGAGTACCAAAGTGGCTTTTTCAATTCATATGCAGGTAGGTACTTTCAAAGTTTATATTGGACATCTCTAACATCGTGAGGGAACCTAGGTTTATTATTTATATGTACATTATACCGTCACGCCTGTATTCACCGAAAGGTTAGGCAGAGGTGTACCCATGTACATCCACAGTTCGCCGATATGTTTAAGGTCCCATGTAACGGGTCACATGGGACGGCAATCAGAGATGACCGGAGAGATCAGACGCAGGACCAACGGCTTTACGTGCTTTCCGAAACACGGGGGTGTCACAACACCAACTTTCAAACTCCGAAAACTGAGAATTTCATAGAAAAACCCAGTAACACTTTTTGCTCGACCTGGGAATCGCATCCAAGACCTCTATCAAGCAATCGCGCTTAGGACCACTAGGCCAACGAGGCAGTTATTATTATTTTATAGCTAATCATTTATATAAGTCTGGAATCGCCAGTCCGTCTTGAGCAAGCGAGGTGATGAATGCCCTGCAGTGGGACAATAATATTAACCTACATTTTTTTTATTTGGCATTCCTCAGTGTCTACTAAACAGCGATTTTAGTCGTATGTTGTAAGTATATATTTTTGTAGGGAACAGCTGTTTTATCGAATTGATCCCAGAATAGAACTTCGCAGACGAAGGGTTTCGTTCCAATGTAAATAAAATGTTTCATACAAAAACAATGATATGCAGTGTAGCGGCAATAGAAATACACACTGAACATTTCTACTCTTCCCTGTTACGGTTCATGAGCATCCTCTAGTAAGCTACTGGCACTCTGTGCCCTAAGTATAGTAAATAAATCAAAAGCCAGATCGTATATTATATTTTTTACCAATCGAACACTATTAACGATAGCTATCAATGTATTGTGACATCACAACCCAGGTAATGTACCTACCAACGTAATTCACACCACAATATATTAATTTCTACAGAGTGCAGCAAGAAATGTGAGACGTCCGAATTGACGCAACATACAGCGGCTAGCCTTTTAATGATACGTACTCAAGTACCTGAATAACTTTGTAAGAAACAGTTTTGTTTACAACCTCGTGTCAAAACTGTAATATATAAGTAGGTAGGTACTCAGAATTAAAATTACCACGTTGTTACTTCCTTCCTTATAGATATACGTCGGCACGTAATGTAACATACAAGTACATGTACGGCTATCATAAAAAGACCCCCATGTCTATTTGAGGAATCGAGTACAAATAGGTCTGAGTTATCTGGTTCGATCTAGCTCGGGGAAATCGGTCGCGAGGATCGACCACCGAATGACAATCGATTTACTGCGACGAAAGTGTTGCAGATTGATGCCTCTACACCACCGATTTGGAGACTTTCACTAAGTGCCAGTGACCGTCCGCGTCGTGACGTCACGCGACGTCATCTGCGCAGACACTGATTGATCGCACGCGCATGTACCCACCGCCATCGTTGATGTTTGACAAACGATTAGTAACTCTTAGAGCCACCAGTTTCGGCATTCCTCATTCGATAATTTCCATAAAATCATTATAAATTATTCACATCATTTGTTAACATGCGGTTGTAAATACATTATAGACATTTTGTCATCCGTCCACTTTCTTTAGTTTATCGATCAGCACGCAATCGAAACATCATTACAAAATCGATTTGAAAAACGTTTGATGGTCACGTTGTGAATGCTGCAGTAAAATTAAAATAGAAGCCTTGAATTATTAGATTCGATTTGACATATCGATTAATATTCCCGATAAATAATTCGACAGTGTTATTGACATTGTATTACAGGATTAATATCGAACTTGAATATCGGTTCTAAAGTAGATGGTAATCGATGTTTAAATGACCTAGTCTAATCGATACCAGATTTTATGCTGTGCACAGGCAGCACAGGTGGCGTTTCAAAGTTCTTTGGTGATTTTTCAAATAATTTCAAAGATGGCAAGAAAACTGTCCGTAATATGGGTCTGATGAGAAAGAGGAAACGACCAAATAAATTTGTAAAGAGAGAAACTAACTAAAACGCTTACACCTGCACTATTAAAACCTTTAGTGCGGGCGCTGCTTTAGTAAGGCTATCGACGTGGCTGACTTCTAAATATGTTTTACGGAATGAAATCATCAATCCAAAAAGAAGATTTCAAACAAGAAACTGTGCGTGTGGTAGTCTCAGTTAATTATAGATATATTGGTATATCAAGTTATAATTAGTTATCCTAAACCGGATAACAATTGTTACGTAAATTATTTGATGTGAAAATTACCTTAATTAAATGCAAAACCATCAATTTAGTGGCAGCCAAAATTGGTGCCTAAACTCGATATACACGCAACACTTTTTTGTATTTTTTTTAAATCTACGCGAGAATTATGACCAAAACAATACAAGACTGTCACATTCAATGACATATTGTCACTTTGACAAGTTAGAGACCTTAGAATTAATTAATTTAGTTTTGAAAGTCATAACTGAGATTTTATAGATATTATTTCGTGTACTATCAAATTAGTACACATGAAATGTGTTTGACCTTTAAGACTTTGAACTATTAAAGTAATAACATCCGAAGGGTAATAAAAACAGGTGCTTATCAACAAGATTGGTACAGATGCTAAGAATCGTGCCTGACTTGTCTTGTACAAATAAATGCCTGCATTTAAAACCATGATTAATGGTGTGTTTAGATTAAGCTTTTATTTATAGAAGCCTTTTCCTTTAGCGTTGTTGTGTCCCGGTGTGAAGGGTTCGGGCTGTGGTTTGGATGCCGGTGTAATGACAGGCACATGACACATTTCAACTTTGTGTTTGGGATGGCAACGCATTTGCAAGCCCAGCGTATTGCAGATGTCTGTAGGTAGCGGTGACCACTTAACCTCAGGTGGGACATTGGCTTATTTGCCATCCAATGGCATAAAAAATCAGTATCCATCTCCCAAAAAATGCAAATAAATATTCAAGCTATAAAAAAAAAGAAACATTTCCTAATTCAAAGTAACTATTAAGCATTGTAATTCGTATTTTTGTTTGCTAAGTGCGAAGATTGTTCTGACATTTCCCACGTCTCTTGCACTTTCAAAATAAATGTGGAATTAAAGCTGCGTTACGGATTTTTCTCAGCAATATAACACATGTTTAAAATTCGTCAGGAAGGCTGAAGATGATGATGATGATTTGTTTATTTTTAAATAGATTTTACTTACTTGCCACTTCGTCGCGTCGCGTAAATAGTAATAACACTTACCTACTTGCCTCCTCTTCCGCGTAAATAATAATAACAATCGTGTATTCAGTAAAAAGTCACGTTTACAATAAATATCTTACCAACAAAATTAGAACACAGTTGCATGTTTGCCTGAACTACGAGTAGGTTGAACCATATCAAACTGAGATATGCTTACTTTGTGCAATAATAAATGAAATAGTAAAGACTTAGATTAAAGTAAAAGTTGTTTATATGTTCAAGATGTTAGCTACTTCTGCCTCTTGTGAACATAGACCGAATAAGCTTTGTTGAAACTGAACATAACAGCATTGTCAATGGCTGTACTGAGAAACGGGAGAATGTGTTTCATTGTTAAACTTGTGAATGTCACCATTAAAACATTCGAAGAAACAAAAGGCGTCCGGTATCGTTCGGCGAAAGCTCCATTAAATCCCTGCCATGATATTTATTAAAAGAAATTAATCTCATTGCGAATATTGACCTACTTAGTTAAACGACAGATCTATTCTGCGAAATCGCGTGACGATCTGGTCTGCCGAGTGACGTACAGCGTCTGAACAATACCACAGCGTTGAGACGATCGTGATGATTAATATTGTTGTACTATTGTGTTTCTTGTTTGTTTATCCGAGAGCCAATCTATAAAGCTGTGAACACATATCGATGATACACAAACAACCTTGTCACTTTTCATACTGATATATACTCTTTCACGCTTAAACGGCTAGACGGGTCTAAATGAAATTTGCCACAGAGATAGATTATAGTGTGGAATAACACATGGGATACTTTTATCCCGGAAAAATGTACGGTTCCCGTGGGATTTTATATCAAATATGACGCAGAGAAAGTCGCGGGCGGAAGCTAGATTTCCTATAAAGGCAAAAGTTTAGATGCGATTGATGTTTGTTACTCTCTCACGCTTGAACAGATCTGTATGAAATTAGCACAGAGTTGGATTATAGTCAGGAATAGCACATAGGCTACTTTCCATCCCGGACAATCACTATGACGCGGTTGAAGTCATAGGGAGAAGCTAGTAAGTACATATGTATTGTGGAGCTACAAACGTGTCTAGAGCTAGACGCAGATGTGTCCACTAACGCGTTACTTTTGTTATGACGTTTGTGGTTTGCGAAGCCTGACCGCATGTTTAGCACTTTAGTCTGTGCTGACAACGATGAACAGTAGTACGATTCTCTAAAATGCAAACTCGAAAACGAGTCTCACTAAAGTGATCGAGTGAACTTGTCATTGGTTTACATTCGTTCGCCGTGGTGACGTCACCACGGCGAACGAATACTAAGCCAATGACAAGTTGGTTTGTTATCGAAGTGAGACTCGTTTTGAAGTGAGACTCGTTTTCGAGCTGGTCAAATTGGTTTTAGCAATAACGCGGGTGAAGTGAGAAATGGTCGACCATATAAGTTGATAAATATACATTGATGCTTGTGATTAGGGCTTAGGAGAAAGGATTTGGGCCCATCTTGTCTGTAAGACAATGCATATGTATGATGATACAAGATACCACATACCATCACGCCTGTATTCCCCGAACGGTTAGGCAGAAGTGTACCAATCTACACCCACAGTTTGCCGGTATGTTTAGGTCCCAATATAAAAGGAGGCGAGCCTATTGACATTAACCGAGCAGAAATCCTGACTCAAAGCTTTGAGTATTTTATTATAAAACACAATAAGACTTTTGGCACGACCTGGGAATTGTACCCAAGATCTCTAGCGTAGCAGTTGCAGTTACAACCACTAGGCTAGGGAGGCAGTTGATGATAGAACATGAGGAGCACCAAACTAATCTAACAAGGATTTAAAGGATATACGCAAAGATATTCCCAAAATTCTTGAATGCCAATCAACGCAAAATGAATGTCAAGAAACCATAACCATAGCATACAGGCGAGTTTAAAAATTATCCACAATATCTTTTCCTTCAAAGAAACACAGAGGCGGTCAAGATAATGCTAGTAACAAGGACCCAAAAAAAGCACTAAAAATAAATGTGACCAATCTTGGAACCGAACAGACCTTTAATTCATGACTCACAAAGGACAGTCGGCCTTTATTTGGAAACTTGAAAGAATATGATGTCGAACGAATCGATTCGTACGTCATTATATTAAGTAAAGTGGCGTAAGACTCATTAAGTGGTGTGGCAAGATTGTGGTGTGGTGGTCACGGCCGGAGTCGTGTGAAGGGGACTGCCGACTGGGATGGCAAGGTGGGGAACTGGAATCGTCGAGAATAGACCTCTCGGTGTACAAGTTTTTGTGCAACCGAGAGAAACGTTGCTGGATTATGAACTGGATTACTGTTCTCTTCGTAGTCTGCATTTTGAACGACTATAATAATAGTGCCAAGTGACCAAATGCAGTAACAATATTGCAGCAATATTGTTCGTTTATGTTAGCTAGCACACACCCAGACCCACCTAAATAAACCTTTGCCAATATTATAAATAGGTATCTTTTTTCTTGTTTGTTTGTACTGAATAAGGTCGAAATCGACTTGACCGATTTTTACCATTTTTTCACCAGTAGATAGCTACATTATTCTTAAGTAACAAAGGCTATATAACATCACGCAACGACTTCCGGGAGCGGAGCAGTAACCGAAGTAAGTAACATAACGCTGGACAAATAAGCTACGCGGATGAAGTGGCTAGATATTTTATAAGATCAATCAACTCACGCTGAGTTTCACAAAACTTGATTGCGCAAATTAAAAACTAAATAAATAAATCCTAAACGAAATCGATAATTTGATTAGGTTGGCATTTAGTGAGGTACATTACATTACCATTTGAATTGATCGATTGGTTTTTCAAACCGCAAATCATTAAAAAGCATGAGAAACAACACACCATGTACGTACATAGTATTTTTACATGGAGTGCTAATCTTAGGTCTTGTAGGAAGAGTAAAAACTAAATTCCAACAAACTGGACATTAAGTGTTAGTATTGTTTATGATAGTAGCTTCATAAATATCGAGTATCACTGACGCAAACGCATTCACGGAATAAAAAGTCGCCTATGTCCTTTCCTGGGATTTAAACTTACCCCGTACCAAATTATATTAAAATTGGTTAGAAACTCTGACACTAGGGTGTGTGGGGTCTCAGACCTTACTGCCCACACGATAAAGAAGAAGATTAAAATCGATTCAGCGGTTTAGTCGACAATCAAAAGTCAGAGAGAGTTACTTTCGCATTTTTAAATATTAGTAAGGAAGTATGGATAAACGCTGAGAATCCACTCAATCTACTCCGTGCCTCAACATCACGCACAGTGGGAGTTCCGTGGTAAGCAGCGGAGTGGAACCGACCGCTACCGAAGTCGGTCACCCAGCACATCCAGTCTATATGATTAGTTTGTGATACACACAGTGTAATATTAGTCCAACAGTATCAGTCTAACAACGGTGGTACAGCTTTATAATGTCCTAGTGGTAACAGTTAGACTGTGACGCAAATTATGTAACGCAATGAGGGGAACTTATGATTGTCGAGATTTGTGTGTGTGTGAGTGTATGCACTATGCATGATGCAACACATTTATATAGGCCATTAAACAGTAGTTAAAGGAGCAGCGTCTAATGATGGTAACAAAACGGTTATATAAGAGGGTTGTTAAAAGTCTGATCTCTACATTTTGATGCGGTTTTCATCAATAGATAGAGTGATTCAAGACGAAGGTTTCAAAATAATAGTAAAAGCGTTGATTCATCATCATCATCATCATATCAGCCGCAGGACGTCCATTGCTGGACATAGGCCTCCCCCATAGATTTCCAAAAAGACCGGTTGGATGCGGCCTGCAACCAGTGCCTTCCTGCGGTCTTAATCAGGTCGTCCATCCATCTTGTGGGTGGACGTCCTACGCTGCGCTTGCCGTTGCGTTGATTACCTAAGAGTAATTAATCACAAGAGCCCGCTTCTTCACAGTTAAAATATGAAGAGATTTGTTTTCAACACACAATAGTAATTAATACATTCAAAGAATATTCACACTCAACAGTTGGGCCGGATACACGGTCAGAAAAAAAAGTAGGGCCATGTGCAGTGAAGTGTGTGTCAATGTCAATGCGTGGGCGATGACGTCACGTCCGGTGCAAGCGCAACAGCCGCAGCCGGGGAAGACGTCACATGCTCATGGTGTGGTGATCAGAGTATTTTGACAGTGGTAGAAAAATCCACCATGGCCTGCTACGCTAGAGGTCTTGGGTTCGATACCCAGGTCGGGCAACAAGCGTCATTGGATTTTTCTATGAAATTCTCAGTAGCAACTCGGAGTTAGGATTTGTGCCCGGTTGATGGCAATAGGCTCGCCCCCTATTTCATGGGACCTAAACATACCGGCGAACTGTGGGTGTACATTGGTACACCTCTGCCTAACCATTCGGGGAATACAGGCGTGATGGTATGTGTGGTATGTATAGTTGTCATTTATTTTTAAGAATGGGAAATTATTAAATGTCGTCTTTAGGTTTGGGCGAAGAGAAAGGAAGTGTCAGACTCTTACTGACTTTAACCCATCCGTGTTCCCCCAAAAACCCTTTGCGTTCCGCAACGCTGGAGATGGTTGGTGTTTACTTTTGCAAGAGACGCCATCATTGAGTAAGAATCAATTGGGACCATTGTAATGAGAGAGAGTTATTTTATATTTCATGTATCCGTGAGTTCCATTTTTAATTCAATTTTCCCACGATACGAATGAGTAACACTTTTTATAAACCTTAAAATTAATTTTATACAGATTTCTTAAGATTTTGTATGAATAAATAGTAACTGTTTAAGTATATGCCTACTTACCCACTTGTAAATACTAGCTTTTCCCCCGACTCCGTTCGCGTGTAAAAGTAAAAAGTCGCCTAAGTTGTTGCGGTTCAAACTTACTTACCCCCAGCCAAAATTTTATCACAATTGGATGAGTGGTTTAGTCGTGAATGTTTAACAGACTGACAAACAGACAAGAGTTACTTTCGCATTTATATTAGGAAATTGACAAATGTTTGGACACGTAAAACACAATGACCGTTTTAAACACATCTAATAATATTATTAGCTATTATTATGAATACTGTAACGCTAATCATACATTTGCTTCATTTAATTGTTTATTTACAAAATACTAACGCCTGTAGTGAATAAATTGTTTTAATAACATTATACAGAGCGCAAAACAAGATCGGACAAGACAGTCAATAATAGTCAATGTTTTATTATTTACAAAGCTTCATTTTAAACGACAGAATAATATGTTTTCAGCCACGTAAGAATAAAGTCAAAGCATTTATTTCAATTAGACCATTTACTGGCACTTTTGAATGTCAAGAAGTTACTGTTTAGAATTGAAGCTAGTTGCTCGTTCCAATACGTAGGTCTCTCTCTATGGAGAAGAACGAGCAAGAAACTCCATGGACACTCTTTTCTTTCAATTTGGTTTTTACAAAATCTTGGTTACAGTATTCTTGTTGCTTCTATATGTGAAAACAATGAAGATGAATGTATAAAAAAAAGTTACAAAATTATAATAAAGATGTAAGCCATGGCAGTTAAGAGGTGACCAATCCCAACTGACAGCATAGGTAGGGGGAAGTGTCGGCCGACACAAGGTACTGTTTTTGCCAGTCGGTCCCTTGTCTGGGGAAATCAGAGCGCCTCTCCATGAGGAGAGAGGACGGAGCGGGGCTCACGAAAAAAGGGTCAACATTAATTAATGTCATATTGATGCAGTGGTTAAAGAAAACCCTACACACAAGCGATATTATCGAAAGAATTCTCTATAAAATATTTTTTAATAAATTAAGTAATTGACACTAATTCCATGACACTTCTTCATTTTCCGGTTAAGAAGACAGGAAGACAGAATAGAAGGACATTCTAGCATTTAGCACCTACTTTATGACTTTAATAAGGTGCAATATACTCCACAATAGAGGCAAATATCATACAATAGAGGTCATTATTTCAAAACGTTTTCTCAATAATTTAAAAGATTGTTGTACAACGTGAAATACAAAAACATGTGTAGTAACATGTCGTAGGAAAATAGGACACTGATAGACTCATTTCGCGTAGTGATAAGAGAACGTCAGCGCGCATGCGCCATCGCCTGTGTCATTGTAGGGCGCCGCTTGCCGCAAAGTGCCGCGCGGAAGCAGCGCTGCAGCCGCTCTGTAGCCGCGCTACTGCCGCGCGGCATGTAGCGCGGCTACAGAGCTGCTACCGCGTGCTGGTCCTTGTTCAAGCATCATAGTTTTCTACATTTTGTGCCACGGGGATGCGCGGGTGCAGCGCTGCAGTTATTACAAAGCAGTGCGGCCGCATCAGAACAACCGCACAGTATCGGCGCGGCACTATGCGACAAATATAAAGGCGCCCTTACTGTCACTTCACACACGCCCTGTTAGCCACAGTGCCGCGCGGAAGCAGCGCAGCAGCGGCGTTGCGGCCGCGCTGCTGTCGCGCGGTTCGAGCATAATCGAGCGCCCTCAAATTTGCCGCAAAGTGCCGCGCGGAGGTAGCGCGGATGTGGCGCTGCAGCCGCTCTGTTGTCGCTCGGTTCAAGCATCATAGGGGGCGCCTTAAGATGCTCAAACCAAGAAACAGCAGCGTGGTTGCCGCTGCAGCGCGTCTTTCGAGCATCATGGACCATGGTCGCCAGCGGTATAAATGCGCAATTTTGAGCATTTCCAGTGGGCTGTAGTGCTTATCATCAAAAAGGAAAACATAGGGACATAAAAATAGGTGGTATTTGGTTCATTGTCAAAAATCATTGCTTTAAAATCATAAGACAGAAAGAAAACAGGCGACAGCGTTTCTATGGAGAAAACACCATCACTGCAAGTCCTCTTAATGGTATTTCTAACATCAAGAAATATTTTAATGATTATAATTTATGTAAATATTTATGTTTATGTCGCTTAATTTTTTTTTATTACCGTTTAACCATATCTAAGTAGCAAAAAACGTAATGTTAGTTTTACCCAGTTTGACCAAAACCCTTGTCGTTGCGGATGCGAGAAGAACCGCATTCGGTTTTTGTACCAGGAGCGCAGATACTTTAGGAAATAATGAGAATACACTACTATTCACGAGTGTTACTACGAAGAGCGACATCTAGGGTCTGTTAATATAAACACTACCGCATGCCTGACTACAACAACAATAATAAAGTTTGAAAAATACAATTACTAGTAGAAATAAACCTATATTGAAGAATTTCGTAATATTTTTTCGAAAATCGTCCTTCTATTAATCGCAATTTAATAAGTCCTAACACGGCTAAAAAACATGCTTTTATTACGAACTTCCGGTGCCTAACTTCCGGTTTCTGGTATTTCTAACTTATAAGAGTTATTTTGATAATTATAAATTGAGTAAATATTTATGATTTTGTCGCTTTTATTTTTTCATTATCTTTAATCCGATCTGCAAACAGCAAAACCGTAAATAAACTAAATATTTCGCGGGCTACTTTAGCGGGACTATCGAGTCAAAACACGATATGGATACGATTTGTACCAGGAGCGCAGAGTCCTTTAGGAGAACTTTGTACAGTATTCAAAAGCTACCGATGAACTACAACTAGGGGCTTGAAATAATAAACACTACCTCATCCTAGACTACAATAATTAATTTATTAAAGTTTATTGACCGTTGTTATAATGGTTTCTTTGTATGAAATTATTTATATTTAATTAGGTAGAAATTCTTTATATTACATTTAGCTGTCCGCATTTCTAGTAAAACAGCGGGTTAGTTAACAAAAATAAATGTTAATGCATAAAAATGTAATACAACTGATTTCCATTTCAACTGTAACCACAAATACGTATATATTTTATTTCATATATTATTGTTTTATTACGGACTTCTGGTTCGATAGTATTCCGTACTTAAAGAATTGTTTTATTGAACTTTGTTTAAATAAATATGTTTTTGTCGCTCCATTTTTTTATTGCTATTCAACCCGTTGCTGGTTCTGCAAATAGCAAAAAAACCTAATAAAAGTCTATTTAGCGGACTACCGCTAGTTGCGAGTCAAAACACGCTGAGGACAGCTCAGCGACACTAATACCAGGAGCGCAGAATACTTTAGGAGGTCTGTGAACACGACAAAAGTCGCTGATGAGCGACATCTGGTGTCTAGCTTCCGTAAATTATAACATTATTTCAGAATGAAGAACTTTCAGAAACTTCTTTTAGGATTTGAAGAGAACTTTAAATCGGTACTAACTAATTAACTTTAACTAACTTCGGTAAGTAACTTTAGATACCTGCCTAAGTGCCTACATTGTTATTTATTATTTTGTACGGTTCAAATCGATTCTAATTTTATTTCGGTTCTGGTGATTGGTTCTAAGAGGAATGAGGGAATTCCTCAAAATTTAAAAATTATAGTGACACATTTTAGCATTAACAAGTTAAGAATTTGCATTCAGAAAATATCATTTGGTGAAGAGAAACTGATTGAAACTTCGAAACTTGTAACAATAAAATGAATTGTGTCGCAACTCACACGTACCTACCTCTACCTACCCATAGTAATTACGGTCGTAAATGTAATATTATTTCTCCATTCATTGAAAACTGTGGTTACTCTGTCGAGCAACCTTCCATATAAGGTTTCACAACTCGAAAATTCGATCGAATCGAAGGTCGATTTGGAATCGATACAACGATACGATCATGAAAATTCTCGGTACGAATTTCTGGATTATAATTGACAGGTATACGCGATAACGGCACTGCATTGGCTAATGCCTACAGAATAAAAATGCATTGAAAGGCGCGCAATTAGCGCTGGAGATGCTATCTATTTAATTTTATTTGTGAGTTCGTTTTGAAACAAATATTAAATGTAATACGTGGTTGATAAACAACGATGTTATATTCTTTTTAGGTTAAGGCTTGTTGCAGCCGAACTCTGTTAGTTGCAATCCTTATGTTATTATTTATTAAACTTATTAATGTGTGTTTCGTAAAAATATTAAACCTTCTTCATTACCGCTTATTAATTTTGACTATATTTCTGTATTGTTATACTTAACCCTCATGAGACAAATACCTATAAAAGTAATTCTGTTCTATTATTTAAATTATTGCGTTTAGATATAGTCTGGTTTAAATTCTAATCGTACGTTTATATCGATTAACTAATTCGGATTGGAAAAAATATTTTTGTATATGTTAGCCAGATTCATGCTGCCGGGGCTGCGGGTTGTTCGAAAGAGATACCGCGCCCCCGGAACGCAAAGGGCACATGAAGGAACATAGACGGGTTTTAGTCAGTTAAAGTCTGACACTCCATCCCGCCCCGCCCAGGCCGGGGGAAGTTATTTGATGATTTCCCGTCTAAAAAAAAAGCCAGATTCATGAGGAATTTTATAGGATATATAACATCACGCTACGGCACACGAGAGATGTAGTAACGACAGATTTAACATGACGTGGGTGAAAAATCCGCGAGCAGAAGCCTACGTGTGTTTTAGTTTCTGCACGCGTCAATTAGTCTAGCTTTAGGAGATTAAAAAAATACACTTTAGTTATGTATTTTACATAGGATGTAAAAACATACCGGCGAACTGTGGGTGTTCAATGATACACCTCTGCCTAACCCTTCGGAGAATACAGGCGTGATGGTATCTATGTAGTTATAATAGGTGTTAAACTATCTCTTATCAAAACTTGAATTTATCATAATAGTTTACACATTTTAAATGCAATGCGGTTTCGTTATCAATTCGTCTACCTATTAGGATTGATGAACAGCTGCATTGATACAAGATACCATATTATTTCTCGTATCGATTTACCAATAGGTACTTCATTTAACGTATCTTTATTCTGATTCAACGACAGGTAAGTTCACACGATTCTCACGATCAATATGTTTGATAAGATGATATTGACGTGACCAAGTGATGTGTTATTAATGATAATGGAAATAATTAAGTCAACTTTAATTTGTTTTAACGTAAAGTCGGTATTGAATGCAAAAGCAGGCTCTAGCAATTTTTTTTTTTTAGCTAAGCGGCTTCTGAAGTTTTCTGTTCGATGGTTTATTAAAATTAAAATGACGATCCTGAGTGGAAGAAAATTATGACAAATAATTACACGGTCAAATGTATGGAACATCATTTTTTCATATCCTTATAATATTATTATGTTAAAGACTTTACGGGGGTTTAGAATTATGTTCATGCTGAATTCTTGGTATATTGGATGGATCTTGTTAAAACTTAACGTGAATTTAACCTTGTAAGTACACAAAAAAGATCCATTTGTTTTTTATTCATTGGCAATTTTTATTTTATTCTTTTAGGTACTGCTATTCTTATAATAGGGTCATCATGCCAACCGTAGCTTACTTATTTATAATCTTGATTACATTATAAAACTCTCAGGCACTTGTTAGTCATGTCGGATTTTATTACCAAATCTTAATCTCAGACATAAGCATAAAATAATTAGTATTTTCGGAAATCCTAATTAACTTAATTCGAATTAACGTATGTTCTACAACTTACTGTAATAGGATTGGTTTCAAAAGGTGCGCGTACGCAACCAAGGAACTGAGATGCATAATGCAACGTGAAAGTCCAAATTGGTCTGTTTATTTTATTTTTATCCTGAACTCAAGGGCGGCCTGTATTCGTTTCGACATTTCGACGCTCCGCAAAGGGATATTAACAAATATTGCTACAGATTTCGTTTCGAAATATTTATCTTACTTTCTGAAATAATGAAATTAGGTGCGTGAGTATTTTGGGTAATAAAGTTGCAATATGACAAACCAAACTTCGATATATTATACGCAAAAGGGATCTATGTATATTAATTACTAGCTCAGCGGTTTCACCCGCGATCATTTACGTCTTTGGCTACTGCTCCGCTCCCGAATGTCGTAGCGTGATGTTATAGCTTATACTATTCCTCATGAATTTGGCTATCATAAATACTGAAATAATTTGCCTTATCTGAGTGTTAGTTCTAGTGTTTTTCACGTTTTAACAAACCAACAAAAAATACTGTTCAGATTTATTTTAGAAGTGTAGTACCTATATATTAATTAATTTATTTATTTATTAAAACAGGTCTACCAACAACTTCTATGTATTACATGTATTGGTATTGGTTATAATTACAGTCCAATAATAATTAATTCAATAGGTACACTGGACGGGTACATACACTACTCATTGAAAATAAATTAGACACAATCATGTACTTCCTGACCCGTTTAGAAGTACGGATATGCGTGTAATATTGATGAATTAATGAGGTTAATTTAAAATTATAATTAGTATTACGTGTGTTAGTTGGAAATCTTCTCTAGCAAAGGAAGTCTTTACTGCGTTAGTATACTTCCTGCGGTGTTTATGGTTCATAGAGGATCGATTATTGTTTTATGAGAATAATAATAACCTCTTAGCCGATTATCGGTCACGGCGACTAATCTAAATGACAACCACCGGAGCTCCCTCTTCGGTCACTCTCATAGTCTGATGAGAAGGTAATCCTACATGACCGGGAAGAGATCTGGGGGCCTTTTTTTTGGTGCGCGGTGGAAATCCTCATGGACTTCCTCCGACCTGGGGGTGACAGAGGGGCTTCAGCGGATCCCTCCTCCCCTAATATTTACTACATAATATTACTTTGTACTTTCAGTTGTTAGATTTTCAACTATCGACGCTGAGCCGAGGGTTAATCGGACAGTTGAGTTGAGCAAAAGTTCAATAACACTTTTTGTCAAATCTGTGAATCAAATCCATGTTCTCACGCTCAGCAGTCGCGCTTGGGACCACGAGATCGGATATTTTAGGTTAGATGCTTAGCACTTAGACCGACCGACCCATACGTATGGGTTTCAAGAAATGTAAAATACTATCCTCATTAAATGATTTTACTAAAACAACTGACATACTTACCTACATTTTTAGAATCGTCAGTTTCGTAAAAAAGGACTTTTAGGTGTATGTGGGTAACCTAGCAGAATCATGTTAATTTCAATGCTGTTTAACTTCTTCCAATTCTTTCCAAATCTCTTGATAATAATAAGAAAATAAATTTGACAAAACCAGTTTGTTTTTCTTCTAAACAGATGCAGCCGCATACCTTTATATCAACAACACGGACCGAGCCTATCTGACCTCCGCAACCCAGTTACTGGGTAACACGATACTCCTTGGTACGACTGGATACATACACATTTACTTCGCAAATCTATGAGCTTAGTATCATGTGACCACGAGGTGTGCCGACGACCTGGGAAATTGCTGTATGCGGGCAGCGTAGGACCGGTCATTGTGGCTGTATTGAGGGGAGGTCTATGTCCAGCAGTTGACTGCCCCGTTATTCTCGTGGCCGCAAGCGTGACTGCTGAGCAAGGGGTCCCGGGTTCGATTCCTAGGTCGGGCAAAAAGTGATATTGGGTTTTTCCATTTGGAATTTCTCAGTAGCAGCCCGGAGTTTGGAAGTTGGTGGTGTGACACCCCCGTGCCTCGGAAAGCACGTAAAGCCGTTGGTCCTGCGCCTGATCTCTCTCCGGTCGTGTCGGATTGCCGTCCCATCGGACTATAAGGGTTAGGGAAGAGAGAGTGCAGCTGTGTTTGCGCACACACTTGTGCACTATAATATCTCCTGCGTACGTGGCTAGTCTGCATTAAGATTAGCCGCCGTGGCCGGAATCGGTCTGGAGGATTACATTACATGTCCAGCAGTGGACATTGTTCGTCTGATATGATGATGATGACTGATAATCACTGCCTGGTTAGCCTAGTGGTCCTTACCGCGACTGCTACGCTAGAGGTCTTGAGTTTGGTTCCCAGATCGAGCAAAGTGTTATTGGGTTTTTTTTACAAAATTCTCAGTAGCAGCTCGGAGTTACTATTTGTGGCCGGTTAATGGCGATAGGCTCGCACCGTATTATATGGGACCCAAAACATACCGGCGAACTGTGGGTGTACATTTGTGTACACCTCTGCCTAACCCTTCGGGGAATACAGGCGTGACGGTGTGATGATGGGTATTAGGTGGGAAAACTTTCCTACAGTCTAAGTAAGGTTGCCATGGAAACACAATTAACACAAGTTGTCTCATTCAAACGATTATGTTGTGACGTCAGATGGATGACGCTTTGTTTTCAATGAGAGCTGGCGTCGGCGCGGGCGCACCAATTGTCTCTATGATAATTCCTATTCACAGACACAGTATCATTCATGAAAGTGAATTCATTAACTAGTTTTATAACCACGCTAACTTCTATCTGTACCCTGTGGAGAAGTCAAGTACACCGTAAAACATAGCCTATGGCATTCGGCAATAGTGTTGCTACGAGTACCTATCTATCAGTGAAATAAATTTTTTGTTGCATCTGTACTACCAAAGATTAACGTCGAACAAAAATATAAGCAAACAACCTTTAATAATAGGACAATCGAAAACTTACAATTATTATTATTGTAGTAATGCAATAAATGCCATTTCTTTTTGTTTGTTTTCAACTCTTTCACTATATACTAAAGTGCTGAACCAATTTTGATGATAATTGGCACAGACTTAGCTTGAATCCTTAGATAGGACATAGGCTAATTTTTTAATAGCGAATTCATCTACTTACATCATAACCGACAAACATGCGGACGAAGTCCCAGGCAAAAGCTAGTTGTATGGTATAAACCGATATTTCAAAGGGCAAAAAACGACCTTGCTAAAATCAAATTTCAATTGTACAATATCTTTGGTTGGATAATTAGAGGTCACCGTTATTATACGGACAGCGTGTCGCGTGCGTTGTTACAAAATGGACAAAATAAAGTGTAATGTTACACAATTTTTACAAGGACAGCAGCGTATTATGACTATCGAAAATAGTGTGAACAATAAAATAACAGTGTTTTTAGATATCGCCCAGATGTTAAGGTGCCCGTCTCATGCACGAGGCTGTGGGTTCGCAATCTTGGTCGGGCAAGAACTAATATGACTATTTCTATTTCATATTTATGGGATTTTTTTAAGTGTATCTCGACTTTGGTGAAGAAAAACATCACTACTGATCCGATTTTCATAATTTTTTCGCTAATAGAAAGCTAGGTTATCCCTGGGTGAATAATGTATATTCATTATTATATAAAAGCATCAGGGATCTTTAAAAGTGTTTAATTTTGAACAAAATCGCTCTTTACATCGTTTAATTTCAATGAATATCTTAGGAGATATCACAGTTTTAAAGTAACTTCGCAGCAAAATAATGACTCTGCGAGACATTCCGTAGCTTATACCTCAGAATAATAGATTATAGGTTATAACATCACGCTATGAGCCACGGGAACGGGTCAGTAACCAAAAACCTAACGTAACGCGGGTGAAACCGTGGGGCACACCTAGTTAATAATATTCAGCGCAAGAACATAGGTATATATCAATATTTGGTGCTGGCATGCTAATTCATTATGTATAAACAAGTAAATAAAATTTAAATGTCTGTTTGTCAGGTTTTCCCGAAATACATAAGAAAGTATATAGGGTACGTACATAAAAACACATTATTTTTAATTTTTGTCTGTCTGTCTGTCTCACTCGCAAATAGCTAATGTTTTATGAATTAGCTTAAGCTACTTTTGTTTTAGAAATTTTGTTTATTTTAATAAATAAAGGAGTGTTACACGAAATCATGTCATTGTTATGTTTTATAGTCACAACGCGAACGAAGTCCCGGGCAACAGCTAATAACAAATAGGAAGTAGAGGATTTTCATCAGAAATATGTTTATGATTTGATTTATTGAAACTTGAAAGTAACTTCTGACCGTCTGTTTATTTATAACATTTTTACGCCCCGCAAGAGTAACTAAAGGTGAGGTAGAATATTTTAAACTTGACTTGGTAAATAAAAAAATTATACTTTTACCTTTAATATCTCTGTAATCAGGAGGCCCACAGGAATGGTTCGAAACAAAAAAAAATGACGAAGAAGAATTTTATAAGTCTAATACACATAAAATAACGGATATGTTATTATTATGTTGTATGTCTTTTACACCCGTTATTATAAAAGAATAAAATCTTATTTCAGACCATGTCCATAATAATTAGTTTATAAAATTTGTGCAGTACTATAATGTAATAAATAGGTCTAAATAGGTAATATAAACTCGCGTATGGCCGCGAGTTTGTTAAAAATTATCCAAGAGTGAATTTATTCAATCATCATAGATTGCGTACTGTCTACAATTTCACTCCGAGCTTATATGGCGGCGATGTGAACGAAACCAATGTGAGATTCAGGAATCAGCACAATTTTACTAACGCCATCTATCGAGCTACGCGTAAACGCGTAAATACTGAGTTATAGAACATTGTTTTGTTATTTTTGTAAATAATTACCTACTACTGATAGTTTATGGTTTATTTAAAGTTTTTTAAGTATAATGTAGATATGAATTACTGCTGTTATGGATATCACAAAGCCATTGTTTTTCACAGCTATGAACCTAAAACTAAATCGTAATAATAAACTAATTCGTAATATTCAGCACAAGAACTCGTTTTGCCATTTGGTGCTGGCATGCTAATTCTAACAAATAAGAGGTAGAATTATTATTCTACATCTTCTAATTCTTATTATAAGAATATGTTTACAAGTGCCTTTGAAAACGGTAAAAAGTGAAAAAAATAATTGGATAATCTATAGATAGAGTGATTGAAGCGGAAGGTTTATACGTATAAAATATCACGCTATGGCCAACGGGAGAGGAGCAGTAATAGAAGATGTAACAGAACGCGGTGGCACTACGACGAATTTAGCTGGTCATTAATATACTCAGGGATAACGTAGTTTCCTATTAGTGAAATAATTATCAGAATCGGACCAAAACTGCCGGATATTAGTGTAAATAAGTCCATTTATGCCATCCAGTTCCATTCTTTGTTACCATATCCTGCGGCAGCCGGGGTCATGACCTTAGATGCACTTGCATAGTGTATAAAGGGATCATTGTTGATTGGTGTTCATTGTCATCTTAAAATAAATACCGACTTCCATCGATTTTGTCTATGTCACCTCTGACCTAGACTAGATTCAAGAGATTAGGTACCCATCTCGAAAAAAAAAACAGTCTAAGGGGCCTCTACGAGTTGGCTTCCGACTCCTCGTACGCCTTCCAGATGACACTGGAATCCCGATTTACGTAAATCCTACTACTATATTATAAAGGCGAAAGTTTGTATGTATGGATGTATGGATGTATGTATGGATGTTTGTTACTCTTTCACGCTTAAACGGCTGAATGGATCTGGATGAAATTTGGCACAAAGATAGATTATAGTCTGGAATAACACATAGGCTACTTTTTATCCCGGGAAAATGTACGGTACCCGTAGGATAACACATCAACTGTGACGCGGACGAAGTCGCGGGCAGAAGCTAGTAATTATTATTTTGCTGTCTCAAATATGTACATCTTCCTTACTTATCCGTGACGTCATTGACACAAAATATCTGACAGTTGAACAGCGTAGAAATGGCTTAAAACTGTTCGTTCTCTACATTTCTTTAATAGGTAAGTACTAATATTAGAAAGAGGCAAAGTTTGTTTGTTTTCTGTTCTGTTTACAGTAAGAAGTAAGCTTTGGTAGTAGGTACAGGCCTTATTACGAAAATTATTTCACTGATAGAAAGCTGCACTGTTTTTGAGTGTAATAGGCTATGTTTTACAGTAGATTTGCGACTTCAACGCGGACGTAGTCACGTGCAGAAGCTAGTAAAACAATATCTAACGATATCTGAACATCCAGGGCTTAAAGAGATTAAAGAGAGAATTAAAGAGAGCTACCATACCATGGTGTTGGAGTGTCGTATTACTTATTCCTCATTATTTCTTTAAACTTACTTAAAATAGACATTAAAAAGTCAGTTGCGTAAATTAATTAGGAACAATGATGACGATTATATTAGACTCTAATTATTCGTGTGATGTCTTTATGATGAAATAGAAACATCTCATTAGCTTTCAGCAAGCCGCTAGAAACAATAAAAAATGCAGTTACGTAACTTTAAATTATTAATATTTATATTGACACAAAATCATTTATTTAAATCGCAGAATATACACTATTACGCACTTATAAATATACAAAAAAAAAACCTATTGCATTAAAACAAAAAAGAAAGAAGTGGCAACAAAAAATTCTTACGCAACGCTGTTGACTGATGTGTCTAAAATACTGACGGCATTGCCACGTTGGGTGGCAATGTTTAGAACCAAGCTAAAAGCCAGCCCTTGTATCTCGGGAAGTGTTAACTAACCGTTTGGATATTTCTTTCAGGAGATGGACATTCGGACGTCAAGACCCTAGATTCCATTAACATTAGAAAACCAAACATCCATTCACATCATTATTATTATTATATTATTATCATATTAAGTGTCGTGATGGCCCAGTGGTTAAGGCGCCCGCCTCTCATGCACGAGCACGGGCACGGGCAAGTACCACTGTGACTTTTTCTAATTCATATGTACTTTCTAAGTATATCTTGGACATCACTGACATCGGTAACCATGTCAGAGGCTCTTGCAGCGGTTTAGAAACTCTGACACTAGGGTGTGTGGGGTCGTTAGACCTTACTGCCCACACGATAAAGAAAGAAGAATTATTATTATTTATTCATTCCATTTTCCATTAACATTCAATAATAATACCAGCCTATTATTGTCACACCGCAGGGCAAAAGCCTCTTCTCATACAGAGGAGGCACGAGTATTGTACCACGTGTGCTCAAGGGGGATTGTCGATTTCAGACTTTAGCAATTATAGGTCCAGGTTTCCTCACCGTGTTTTCCTTCAACGATGTCAATAATGTCTAAGACTAATTAAAAAGAACATTAAAAAATGGAAAAAGTCACATTGGTACTTGCAAGTGCCCGGTTGCGAACCCGTGCATGAGAGGCGGCAGCCTTAACCACTGGCCTTAACTGTTACCTAATAAAATGGTTTTCCTTTTACTTACTTAATTGATAATAAAAAATGGCGTATCAGTACCAGATACAAGGTACAAGCGCAAACATACAATACGCACGAACCAACATCGATAAAAAAATTAAGGCGAACTCAGTTATTGATATTGTAATTGCGAAGGTCATTAGATTTATTAGAAACTAGCGAACCGCCCGCCACGGCTTCTCACGGGTGTAAATGCCGACATTTCCAAGAAAATCTGTCATAATAATATAAACCTTATCCGGGAAATGACAAACACAACAAGAAAATAATAAAGCAAATCGGTCCAGTCGTTCGTGAGTTTTGCGCTTAGCAACACATTAAGCCATTCATTTTTATTTCTATAGATTTTGTTTATTGACAAATGTGAAAAAGGTTATTCGTTTTCAACTGACGTAACGTAACGGAGGCTGCTGATGATCAAAGACTGCTGGGACACACGCTACTTTGTCATTGAAATACATAGTAATGCAGGTGAACCACGCATAGTTTTTTTACTAAAAACCACAGTTAAGCCGCGTAACAAATTTAGTAAAAGACAACGCAACTTTCTTTAAAAGACACACACGAGCCTTTGAACTTTGTCAAAAGACAAAAATGCACAGAACTTTGTCAAAAGACAAAAATGCACAGAACTTTGTCAAAAGTTCATAACTACCTGCCTGGAGACCTTAACCTTTTTATGCCGATTAAAATTTACATTTTTAATGTCAAATCCGTCACCGACCATTATCAAGATTTCTCAAAAACGTTTTCTCTTCTCTTTTTAATTATAGAATAGATAGTGTCTAAACAGGAAGCCGCGATCGTGTAATCGAAATTTTCTATTATTTAATAGTTAGAGGTCAGTTTCATAAACCGATTTCACGGCGAACAGTAACTGTGGTGTTAACTGACTTCCTATTGGAACAAGTGACACGTCGGACAAAGACTCATTGTCGGCTGACCGAGTTGAAAAACTTTAGTGTATTTTAGACAGCAGTTACTTGGCATCAAGGTGCTATTGAGCTTAGTACTGCCAAAACTAACTAACCCATATACGTAATATTTTACTTTTTTTACTTTACGCGTTAATGTCTGGAAAGAACCAGTAGGATAGTTTTTTTTTTTTTTTTTTTTTTTAGCCCGTACTTTCCCACTGCTGGGCAAAGGCCTCCCCCAATTCCTTCCATTTGTTCTATTCCTGCGCCTCCTTGAACCAGCCCTCATGGTACGCGTCCAGGTCGTCGCGCCACCTTTTTCTAGGCCGGCCTCGGCGGCGCCGTCCGTAGGATAGTAAAAATTGTTTTTGTATATGATAGCTAAGGATTAATTAAAGCTATATAACATCCCGGTACGACTCACAGGGAGCGGAGCAGTAACCAAAGACGTGACTTGACGAGGGTGAAAAAAAAACACGCGAATGAAGTCGCTGGCAAAAGCTACTGTTAAGCTACCGTGTGCCGTAGCGTAATGTTATAAAGCGTTACAAATAATACTATTCTTCATGAATCTGGCTATTATATGCAATTTTTTTTTAAATCTGACCGTTAGTTCTAAAGATTAGCGAGTTAAGACAAACACTTCAGCTTTACCCAATTAGTATAGAATAGATGTTGAAAACAAATCATAAAAACGTGCAACAGGCAAAATTAAAACTAAAATTGTCTGGTTTCGAGTTCAGCGAGCAGATCGTGTCAGAAAATAAAGCAGTCAAGTTGTAAAACAAGTCACCATCTGCGTCCCACGTGGTTCACCACAAAGTAATCGATATCCCTAGGGAATTGCGTGACGTCATCGAAAAAAGAAAGTCTTCCTCATCGAGCAAGAATGCAAGAACAACAAAAACAAAAGAATATCTTATGACTCTTATGTTTTTCTTCATCTTTTTACATTACATGTCGTAACAAAGGCGGGTAAATTCAACCTTTTTGTTTGGGATCAGTTGTGCCAACCAACAGCTTCACCCTAATTTTTCGAAGTCATTTTAATTATTCTGAATATTAACACTGATTAATTAATGCTAGATGCGGGCAGCGCAGGATCGGTCATTGTGGGTATCTTTAGGACAGGCCTATGTCCAGCAGTGGACGGGACTTAGCTGTTATGATGGTGATGATAAATTAAAAATTTATTCTAATTTTATTCTAAGGTAAGTGTGAGTCAAACTACAATCCCGATTTATTTTCGCTGGATCCCACTTTTGAATCCCATTTTATTATTTCCGTTTTGTTATCATTGAATCTCTAAAACTATTTCCATTGGATCCCAAATGCTTAAAAAAAAACGAATGACCCTACTTTCAACCCAGGCTTAACTCCAAAAGCCCTCGCCATGTAAAATTCCCCGTTAGTCTAGCTAGTCTGTTACATTCAGATCAATAGCCGTCATTGAAATCTACACCAGTAATGTATCCTCGAATTAAGGGCAGTGTCACATGGCCAGTGGCAGCCGCTCTCAATATAATAAACCTTCGGGACCGAACAATATATTAATTGGTACCGGTTTTTAATGTGGAACAACTAGGTTTTACCTTTCCGTTAATTGTCATGTCTGGTACCGTAGCCTACGGTTCGTAGGCTATTGTTGCAGTCCGCTCAGGGACGGCGCACAGGACCGACGGTTTTAATTTAATATAGTCACCTTCATAACCTTGTTTGTTGAGGTGATTGACACTTTCGAAATAAGGTTTCATGGTTGAGCGTTTCATTTATAAATAGTTTGATTTCCTGCTTTTTAAATGTATTGTTTTGCTTGACGTAGTATTAAGGAAAATATATTTTGTCGTCTGATCCGATAAAGATTGTTTCATTTTTTATAATACGTTTAGCAAATTAATATAAAAATAAATGATAAGAAAACATTTTTTTTTTTTAATAACAGAACTAGTCTCAGTTTATTTTGGTGTATTTTATTGCTTTCATACCTAAACTTGCAAGGCGACCTTTAACAGAAATCTGGTTTATTAAGAAAATCGAAAAACAAGACGTTTTTGGGAGCTGCTCGGTAAGGCGAGACCACTGCCTACGTGAATACAGCGGCCTTGACAGTTGCAAGAAAAAACAGATATTATGAGCCGGTACCGGTCTCCGTGTGATAATACCGATACCAGCAAGCTTACTGTGTGCATGTACACGATCAATGTGGCCACCTACTGGGCCCAGACCAGAAGTAATCACGATACGATTTGACCACAACCTACGTCACTCATAGATAAATTGCAGCCGCTAATTGTAGTGTTTGATTACCTAGAAGTTTTATTTATTAATTCGACTAAAAACTAGGTAGACTTTACCCGCCTCAGAGCTAGTGCAAGCCTGATGTTGCTTGAGAAGTCTATGTCTTGAATCCCAAGTAAGGATAAAGGGGAGTCTGTTTAGATATGTTTAAAATTAATTATCGTTGAATATTTAAAATCATTACAAGTGATTCGAAAAACAAGAGAAATTAGGACGCGTGTTGGTGCCTTTTGGGTCTATGATCCTAATTAGTTATATAACATGCTATAATTAAACCGCTCAATGTTAGTGTTAGCTAAAACCCACGCTGTATGACGATGTTATGCCAACAAACATGAAATAACACGTACGCTGTGTACTTTATTATGTTGTAAGCAACATTATCTGTTGTTTGATTGATTCTTGCTTGCCTGTTATTTAACTGACTTCGAAAAATTACGAGGTTCTCTATTTTGTACATATTAATAACGTATTAGTAAATGTTTATCGTAATTTTCGTTGATTGTAGACTAATTTAAAAAAACAACGTAAGGAAGGTTATTTTTCACTTTGTAGTTTTTGAAGGCTTCTTTTTTGTTTCGTATAAATGTATTTTTCGAGCGAAATACTGGTTCTTGCAATGAGCGCTATGTATATGAAATGAGAATTTGGAACAAATACTCTTTTACATCTGTTTGTAGCAGAGAACCGACCTCAATAATCTATTGGTTCTAAGTGCGTTTGCTAACCGTGGGATCCTGGGTTAGATACTCAATTCGGGTAACATGTTATTTGGTTAGTCCCTTGAGAATTAGTTGGTAGCAGCTCAGAGCTTGAAAGTTGAGTCAAAGTCAAAGCATTTATTTCAATTAGACCATTTACAAGCAAATTGAATTGTCACGAAGTTACCTCGAAAGAAAGTTGAAGCTAGTTGCTCGTTTCAAAACGGAGGTCTCTACGGAGAAGAACGACCAAGAAACTTCATTCATGGACATTCTTGGATGGTGTGGTACTGCCGTGTCTCGGCAAGGCCGAAAAGCCGCTGCTCCTACAGAGGCTGCCGTTTGCTGTCTATGAGAGTGAGCCACTTGTTTACCTTTTATTATATATCTTGTGTTCTTGGCTAGCCCTCATTAAGATTAGCCTTCAAGAATATTGAGCTACTTATAAATTATGGATTCTCGGAGTTAGGATATGTGACCGGTTAATGGCAATAGGCTCGCCCCCTATTACATGAGACCTATACATACCGGCGAACTGCGGGTGTACATTGTTACACCTCTGCTTAACCCTTCGGAGAATACAGACGTGATGGTATGTGATGGTATAAATTATAACAACTGTTTGAATCTATTTTGACACACAATATATTAGTATTATAACTAGCTTCTACAGATGGGATCTTGAATCATCAGACATGACTAGAATTAATGATACATTAGCATCTCTTATGCGGGATATAACTATCGGTTATATAATACAAACACGAAAATAATAGCCGCGGAAGCTACAGGAAATGTGACAAGACACTTTTCAGATGTCTTTTGATATATTATCAGCAAGTCATGATTCATAGCTAGTTTAGTTCGGCTAAATCGAGCCAATCCACAATTTCTCAATATGTAATTAACTTTATTACGTCAAACTTCGACATGCCAAATGTGTTACGTTACTATGCAACAATACCATGGGGCCATAGGGGCATAATTTACCTATATTTTGACATTGATTGTGGCTGAGATGGGATTACGACTAGAGATTTTGAATGTTTTTAATTAATCCATTCTTCAGGTCAATGAACATTTATTCTAGCTTCCGTCCGAATGTGCGTTAAAAATGATTCATTATATCCCACGGAAACCGTATATTTTTACAGGTTCAAAAGTAGCATATTATGCGCTATTCCAGACTAATTTATCTCTGTGCCAAATTTCATCCAGATCCCTTCAGTCGATCTGGCTTGTAGGAGTCACAAACATCCATCCATTCAAACTTCTTTTTTAGTAAGACTACGACTGATGTAACTTGATGCCCGATTTTAACATCTGCTTACCTACCCTTAATTGACCAGACAAGCTGCAAGATGACCCTACCCGTCTCCTGTCTCAACTTATTAAGTTATGAACTTCACAAGTGCTCCAATCAAGTCTCATTTAAGTAACGAACGCTGATTCATGTTTGAGACAGATGTTTTTCGGTCTAGCGATGCGAAACCGAAAGTCTATGTGTGCATCACGCCAGAAGGGTTACGCAGAGGTGTAACAATGTACACCTACATATCGCCGGTAAGTCTCATGGAATAAGGGGCGAGCCTATTGCCATTAACCGGACATAAATCCTAACTGCGAGCTGCTACTGAGAATTTCATAGAAAATCTCAATAACACTTTGGAATCGCACCCAAGACCACTAGCGTAGCAGTCTCGCTTAGGACCACAAGGCTAGCGAAGCAGTCAATCAAATAACAACATTTGTATTTGAAATCGTTCCTACATCCATGTGTTGCACCAAACACAAAGAATAGAACTCACTGTGGTGTGTGTAGTTGTGGTGGTAAGTACTAAATGTATTTCTACGAGGACAATATCACGATTTCATTTTCGCGGTTTCCTAGTTGCGGTTTACTCACAGGCACAGACACAGCTGTGCAGTGGAGTCAGATGATAAGCTTGTACCATCTGGCTCACTTCCGTCCTTACATAAGACACGTTAACGCTACCTATGTAATTTCAGCTCGACGATTTGCATGCTATTAAAAGTTGTTAAGTATTTATACGTAATTGTCTCGAGATTAGATTTCACGTAATTGCATGGCTTCCCTAGGTACTTTCATTAAATACGCTTTCAGTCATTCTCGCACACGATCGATTTTATCGTTAGGACGATGTTAAGATATCTAGCTGTAAAACAATTCTTATCACTATAGCGATATCATCGTTTGTGTGAGGGGATGCCATCTGGTAGACACACAAATAACAATGGGTACCTATAAATAATAAAAGTAACAAAATAAAACAATCAACAGTGAAAAATATCATCAAAATATCTCTATTTTCGTGAGGGCAATAAACCAAATGTGCTTTCACTATTCTTAAGCCCCCCCACTGCACATGATCTCTGTCTCATTATGAAACCTCGAATAATACCTGCGTTAGGGGAAAGTATTTTAATGCCAACTTAATTGGGTGCCGCCAGACGCTCTCCAATTATATGTTCTTGCAGTACACTGCTGCACACGGCCCGGCGTATGCTAATGCCCACGAAAATTGAATTACTCAAATGTCTTTACGTAACATTTCAAATTAATACCGGCTTTTCAGATGATCACATGTCGAACAATCGATTGCTCAGCTGCCTTTGTTGTCCTAATCACCCGCAAATTGGTGTAATGAGCGCTGACGACATCACGTCACGCGCACGGCGCAGGCGCACTAACGGTCCACTCATTTCACAACAAATGCTAAAACTCCAGTAGATCTGTTTAATGCGCCACATTGTGATCAATTGACTTTAATAGAAAGGTCGCGATAATTACATTAGCGACGCTCTCCTAATGTGTAACACTGACCCCGGTTATAAAGCGAGCCCACACCGCAGACGGAGAAAGGCGATTTACGATGCTCTTAGTAAATCGAAATAGAACTGTCTCTTTGTAGATTATAGAGATTTTCAGCGTTTATCGAATAGGGGACACAAAAATAGAGTGGGCTACGGAGAAAATAACAACAAACCCGTCGGTGGAAAGTTGTTTGGGCGTATCTGTTGATTTCATTGTATCGGTACTGGTCTACATCGGGTTTTCGATCCCTCGGAGTTACAATGTAACTGTACAGCCGGTTGACGGATGGCTGACGTCGTGGGGACGCTAATACCATGAACTGGGTCAGTAGAACCTAAAGCGTGCGTTTGCAACTAACACGATACTAGAACAAACACGTGGTTCGTACTAGGACACATTACTTGTATCACCGATTGTTAAAATTGGACAATAGGCGCTATGTATATAAATATTTTTCTTTCGTTCTTTTGAAGGTATTGTTTCAAAACTTATGTCGCAACTGTTTACTCAGATGATGTCTTGACAAAGTGTAGGACGATATTTAGAAAGGTGTTTATTAATATTGGTACCTGACTACCTAGTATCGGTACGTTTTTTCGCTTGGTTCTGAACGTTAGGCGTGCGAATAGCGCCCATTGGCCGGTAGTTTCCTGTGTACAACACAATGTAAATGTTAGACAATGAGGGGTTTGTGAGAGATCGTGTTTACAAAACAGACGCAACAACCTTGCTGCTTCGATGACGTTTGATAACTTATCTTTATTGTTTGCTAAATACAGAGATTCGTTTTTATGATATTTTTTTGACGGTGATAGATGGTGGTGTATGAGAGATTTCTTAAAATTACCTACTGTTTGCAAAGCTGAGGGCCGCCAACTTTAGCATTTAAAAAGACATGGACAAAATACAATGACTACTTAGTAATATTCTCAAATTAGTGGTTTTAAGCGCTACGCTAGAGGTCTTGGGTTCGATCCTCAGGTCAAGCAAGAAGTGTTGTTTGGTTTTTCTATGAAATTCTCAGTACCAGCTCGAAGTTCGAATTTGTGCCCGGTTAATGGCAATAGGCTCCTCCTTATTACATGGGACCTAAACATACCACCGAACTGTGGGTGTACATTGGTACACGGTGTACCAATGTACACCCACAGTTCGGTGGTATGTTTAGGTCCCATGTAATAAAGAATGGATAGGCAGAGGTGTACCGTACACCTCTGCCTATCCATTCTTGGAATACAGACGTGTGTGTTTTAGAGTAGGTAATCTAATCAAACTGCTTTTGTCATTACCTCGAAGTACGAACAAAGTTTTTGCGGTTTTTATAATAGTAAAGTACAGTTATCATCTCTTGGGAAGCAGGCCGTATTGTTAATTTGGTTGGAACAGAGAAGGTTAACGCTCTAGACATAAAAACATGTGTGTCAATAACATAAGAGTCTGTAGTTAGACTCCAGAAATATTGGTACAAAAAATAAGAAAGAAATCTGCTATAAATGATACAAGTCTAAAGGCATTTCTGGTATTCGTACTGGTACGGGTACTACGAAGCGATTTCGATTAGGATATAGGTACCTATGATCCCGAATTATTTTATCTGTATTGAACTTTACCGACGCTTACATTTAATTATCAGTCAGCGTCATGTTCGTGAACGGGTGCTGTCAGTTGAGACTGGACATCTCTTGGCTTTTATCATTTTTATCGCATCATAGGTGAAGCAACAATAATAATGTAATCAGGATTTTGTGAGATTTTCTCTGCGTGCAGTTTCTTGCTCGTTCTTCTCCATAGAGACCTATCTACGTTTTAGAACAGGCAACTAGCTTAAACTAACTGACAGACTCTTTGACAATTAAAAACGGCCTGTAATCACAATAAATGTTTTGACTGTGACTTTGTTATTTTCCAAAGTGTACTTGTAAGAAAGCTGCTTCCTGCAGCCCTTACATAAATCCCACACTTTGATAAGGTACTGCGTCCCCGTCCCTTGCTCGAGCCAGCCCGCGAGCTGAGCCGTAATTTAAAGTCGCTCTTAATAATAATAATGATGATTGATCCAGCCTGTCCCACTTGCTGCCCTAACGACGCCCTTAGGCGAGGTCTGTACCCCACAGAGGGTGCCCTTAGCGCGCTGTCGCTTAGTTTTATTTTAATAAACTTATGCTCTGGCTGGAGGCCTTAATTGAGAGGCATCCATTGAGTTGACCGGTTAAGCAGTAAACAGCTTCTTGGCTGACATGCGAGATGACCTACCGGAAATAAATAAAAATAAGGTACTGCGTGTCTCCTTATCAAAGACGATCAAGTTACAAATAACTTGTGTAAGACAAGTAGCAAGTAAAGTGATCATCTTTGTGGTCGATCAGTTGATTCAGTTACGTCACCTCACATGTGGGTATAGAATGTCAAGGTCAGACTTAATATGGCGACGACCTGACCATTCAATAGTGGGTCGTATTGTATTGTACCTTTAAGTTGTAATATTGTAACGGTCACTGGGTTCATTTAATTGTCGGTGTGTTTATTGTTTTTCATACGAAGTTTTTAAGATATTATAACTGTTCGTGTGTAAATTGATGTCTACGCGGTCCCTCGTAAGAAGTTTTTAAAATCTATTTGTCTATGTATTAAAAAAAAAATAGTACAAAAACAAGCGGCTTCCCGCCGTTTGTACGCTTTTAGATCTTTTAAACTTTGCTACGGATTTTAATGCGGATTATATAAATAGATAGAGTGATTCAAGAGGAAGGTTTATACGTATACATCATCATGCTACGATCAACGGGAGCGGAGCAGTAACCGAAAACGTAACTGACCGCGAATAACACCGCGGGGCACCTTTAAAGGCAGTATAGTAAAAATTAATGGGCTCAACCGAATTGGCTAATTCTTTGTTTGCTGTGTTCGTAATTTCCCGGATAACACTTGTATGACAAGTATTTTTTTGAAAAACCACCGGAAATATCGGAATTTTGCACCTTACGAAGTCGGGGCGGTTCGCTAGCGTTTAATATAAACACGTAGGTAGTATACGTGTGAATTGGCGCATAGAAAAAACATTGAGATTCACAAACAATAGAAGACAATCTGATCATAATTTAACGATGAAGGCTAAAGTAAAGGGCTTCAGTACCATTACTTCTGATTAATAAACAAGACAGTGAATTGTTCCGACATGACAGCGCGTCTCAGACAAAACATAGTTTACTTATTAACCAAAACATAACTGTTTTGGTTAATATGTCATTAAACTAGATGACATTTTGTATAGTAAGTAAGTAAGTAAAGTACACTAATATCCAGGCTTGTGGTTAGTTAGTTTTCCGTCTAATACCGATCTTAAACGTATGTTCAAAATGATACACGATAATTTATAATAGCGGATGTTCAATTTACATTTTAGAAATGAAATTATTTATTTATTTAAAATTTGTGCAAAGGCTTACTTAATGATGCCTTAGGCATTCTCTACCTGTCAACCAAAGGTGAAGGTGAAGAGATAACACGACAGGTGCAAATTATTGTACGAGAGTAAAACATGTAATGATCGTGGCAGGTGGGGTTCTATGGTTCCTGTCTATTCCCTTGGGAAAAAGGCGTGAGTTTATGTATTATGTATGTATGTGAATTTGACGGAAAGCTGATTAACCACTAGCCTAGCATCGAGTTCAGTAACTTATGAAGGAAATATGACTAAACTACATTAGTATAAAGTGTGCAGCTGTCAAGAATATCCTCCGAAGCTTGTTAGTTGTAGGTATATCAGATAAATGAATCTTAATACAGATAAATGAAATGAGATAATTCACGAGCCACGCCTACAGAACGATTGAATGGAAAGTCGAGTGAAACCGACTAGGTAGGTACCATAATGTGTTCGTGATATACATTCGAGAAATAAGCCTCTGGACACTAATATGGATTTAATTCGATTTAATCTGTATAATAAATGTCAAGAGATTTTTTGTTTGTTTAAACGCGATAGATATTGATTGGCGCAGTGGGTGAGCGATTGGCTACTACGTTACGCGTCGCGGTTTCGATTCCCGCACGAAATAAATATTTTTTTTGCCTACACTTAGTTTATCTGGGTCTGGTTGTTTGTATATGTGACTTTACCTTAACCTACCAATTTAATAAAACTGACTTTTTTGTAGTTATACACTAATCTATGGAACTACCAGTCCGATTTTAATGATTCTTTTTGTATATGATAGCCAGATTCATGACGAATAATATAAGCCATAAAACATCACGCTACGACACAAGGGAGCGGACACGGCGCACGAAGTCGTGGGCAGAAGCTAGGCTCTACAAAGCGTAAAACGAAGTCGCATTCCGCCGTTTGTATGCTTAGATCTTTAAAACTACGCAACTGATCCCAAAGCGGTTTACATTAATAAATAGAGAGATTCAAGAGGAAGGTTTACAAGTATAGAAGATCACGCTACGGCAAACGAGAGCGGAGCAGTAACCAAAAACGTAACTGGTGACACCGCGGAGTAAGTACCTATATGCTAGTTGTAAACGAAGTTTAAATAAATCGATAATTTGTCGGCTGGATACTACACTACTACAGCAATGTTGCGGTTATATATATTTGGTTATTTAAAAGTCGTGCGTGTTTCATATATGTAGTTATATTCCAAGGTTATGGCAGAGAGTTGGCTATTGCACTGGACTATGAGACTAATGATGAATAAGTCTGCTAAACCAAATCAAGTCACGTCAAGTTATCTGCCTTCTTACGAAGTACATAATGATTTACCATCACATACCATCACGATTCACGCCTGTATTCTCCGAAGGGTTAAGCAGACGCGTACCAATGTACGTACACCCACAGTTCGCCGGTATGTTTATGTCCCATGTAATAGGGGGCGAGCTTATTGCCAAATCCTAAGAAGTCCGAGCTGCTACTGACAATTTCGTAGATCATTTTTTGCTCGACCTGGGAATCGACTCAAGCGTAGCAGTCGCGCTAAGGACCACTAGGCTAACGAGGCGAATGTATCGAGTTACTTAACACCCTGTATTATATGGAGAGTGGGTTTGAGTGGCGATAGCTGCGTGCCGTGAGTACATGCCGCCATGCGGGAAGCGGCCGCAGCATCCGCCATCATTACCAGCGGCTTTACAGAGCGGAAAGTAATTATGTGTAAACATCACAACATCCTTATATCACTCCGGCGTTTTGAGAGACAGATTACGCCTGCCTATATTCGCCAGGTGTAGGGCTGCTAACATCTTAATCGGAAACCCGGATACTTGGGTGGAATTGAGGTATTTCTTGGATACCGGGACACTGTGTTGTCACCCGTCCCGTAGTTCGTTAAATAAAATAAATTCGAATATAATAAATTTAATTACAGGCACATGCCGCACATGACTCGTTTTAACTTTGTTTTTGAGATGACAACGTATTTACAAGGCGTCTGGTGTTGCAGATGTCTCTATAGGCAGCTGTGGCCAATTAACATCACGAGGGACGTGGGCTTGTTTACCATCCAAAGTAGTTCAAATTGATTGCTTATCTTACAATTAATTGGGATTAACATAAAAAGTGTATTTTTTTGACATTCCTTGCGAACGACTCTCATATGCCTTGGACAAATCAAGACATCTGAGAGTCGTGTAATCTCGGACTGATGACAGCCCTAGCTCGATGTGACGACGTCGACGTGACGACTTTTTACAGAAAAAATGTTTATTATACCTGTCTCTGAATTAGAAACCCATAGAAATCTAGTGTTCCTCCACGGTGCACTCCACTTTTTATCATTTTTTTCAATTGTGTCGCCACACACGTTAGAAATTTCTCCTATAAGTAAGTATTGTGGCTGTATTTAACAAATATGTATAAGACACTAGCGTCTACCTTCGTTCGCGTGTTCTTTTCGCCCGGGCTGAGTCACGTCTTTGGTTACTGCTCTGCTCCCATGTATTGCGCGTGATATAGTATAGCCTATTTCTATTCCTCGTGAATCTAGCTATTATACGCAAAAAGAATTTCTCCAATCCGACTTTTAGTTCCGAAGATTAGTGTATAACAAACAAAAAAACTCATTAGCTTTTGGCTCAGCTACTGTGCCAATCAATATCTATTAGGTCAGTAGATAATTATGTTAAATATAGTAGATATTGTTTTTCTCTGGTGATGAAATGGATTTAATTCTGACAAAACGAACGAACCCACATCAAAGTTTCTTTCATTATTCGATGTAATGTAATTTAATGATTTTGGATATTTAACGCTAATTGCTTTTAAAATTAATACTATTTTAAGCATAAGTTTAGGATGTACACTTATTGATTGATAGGTAGCAAAGGTAGATTGAATTAGTTCAATTTAATTACTATGATTATTAAAAGATTGTGAATTAAATTATTGCGATTATTGTGGGTGCATCTTTAAATGATATCGACAGTCGTGATTAGCATTTTCTGCTCCTATAGCTGTCTTTGTTAATAGCAGGTATCAGCTTCTGTCTGCGACGGCGCTGTCGCCCGCATGGCTTTTTCACCCGCGCTGAGTCACGTTTTTGGTTACTGCTCCACTCCCTTGTACCACGCGTGATAGTGTATAGCCCATTCCTATTTCTCATAAATCTGGCTATCATACGCAAAAAGAATTATTCCAATCCGACTGGTAGTTTCAGAGATTAGTGTATGACAAACAAACAACTCTTCAGCTTTATTTTATTAATGCATAAGTATAGATTATGATGTAGGTAAGTAGGTCTGTCTACGTACCTAAATTACAATCTTATTGAACAAAGAACGGAAGTATTGAAACATTTTCACACTTATTTACTATGTACTACGTGTTATAATACAGTGGTTTATAAATTGGATTATCGAGATTATCCAGAACACTAACAACTAGTCTAGACTAGACGTACTGTGAGCTATCCTGAAGCACTAGGAATATTTATAGATCTTTTTTGTGCCGTCTGGCTCGAAATATTGTGCGTTATTCAAAACATAAATTGCAAGTTTACATTATACCAACATTAGAAAACGTAGCATTTTTTTCGTCAGATTGGTATAAATACCAATCTGACGAAAAAAATGCTAATGACGAAGAACGGATCTTTCCAAAGAATGCCTTTGCGTCGCGGATATCCGGTTCCGGACATTACCCGTTATTTTCATCCTTGACTTTATATCGTCAAACAAAACATCTACAAAAAAACATCTTGAATTCTTACAAAAATATTATGATCACGTAACGTAACTTTTCTTTATAAACAAAAATACAAATAATTAGCGGACCCGAGAGACGTTCGGCTTGCAGTGTAAGGGACCCACGCAAACACCAGAAAAAAGTTCATCCAAATCGGTCCAGCCGTTTAGGAGGAATTTTGCGAGAAGCACATTACAGAAAAATAAATAAAGCTTGTATCGTATGAAAATTTACATAAAACAAAACGTTAAAACAATGTAAATGTCACGTGACGTAAGTGCACGCCGTGCGCTGTGTATCTTTATTACCAGCCAGCAATTAGTGACGCGGTAACCACAAGTGACGACAAATGCCGGAGCCATTATGCATTGATATATTTTTACCCAGCAAACATTGTACACGAGAGATAGTGCGTGAAATTCATTATCATGCTTGGTGTTTGCACATAATTACTCATCCGAGACATGTAAAAACCTCGACGAAGTCAAAACTGCTCATAAATTCCACTTCCTACTAAAAATGCGGCAAAATGTTAATTTCTTTCGGAAACCCATCACACATTCAGCTAAAATAACCCATAATTGACATAAATCACTAAATCAAATAAAAATTTAAATATTGCTAACGTCATGATGGAAGCTCTTAAATCTTAGCTAATAACGCGAGTAATGATTTATTCCGCCATCGCAAAGATGTTACGATTGAACACTAATTTACATTTATTACACAACATCGATCACAAGCTATAAATTTTACTTCTCGCGTTAATGTTTCGACGTCCAATAATCTAGCAGTTTGTGAGAGCCGTAAATATTCGGACGTTACATAATTTACGTAATCTGAGGCCAGTGGGACAAGCCGACGGCCCAGCTAATTGATTGTCACCCTTTCAATAGCCGGATTATAGGACATTCACGTTGACTTCTTAGTTCGTAACTAATTGGATTAAGGGCCGAGCTATGTCGGACAAACTTGCCTACGAGCCTGTTAACACGCAGGCAGATTGTACAAAGTAAAAGTATTCGCATGTTTTTATTTGTGAAACATACCGGCTTGCTCGCTATTGTTCAGGGGGTCAAAGTTCTATTGAATACAAACATTTTGTACTTTGAAAAAACTCTTTTCAAATTCACTAAAGCACACACTACACACAATACACTCTAAAGGTCTAAAAACTCTATGCAAGGACGCTTCAATCTCCGAAACTAATAATCCGATTTTGAAAATTCTTTCGCTAATAGAAAGCTTATCTGAGAACTGTAAGCAATATTTTACTTAAAAAAAGTCAGGAAACCGTAAGAAAAACTAGTATAAATAATAAAGTCAACTACCAACGTGGTAACTGTGCTCAGTTTAGCTATGCATAATTAGCTCGAGCCAACAATAACATTTCTTTAAACATTTGAATGCTGCACGTAAAGCCCCGTTGTGCGCACTCCGTTGCACCTGGGTTCGGTTAGATATTCTCAGTTATAACTGTCTACGCTATATGTTATGTGTTCTCATCATTATGATGCATAAAAATGGCCCCTCGTAAACATATTATAAGCAGGTATGGCACAGTCACACTGGGCCGTCCGTCAGCCCATCTTGTTGACTATGGCTGATTTTTATCAGCTTTTCTTGTAATGTGTTATCGTTTGTGGTGATACGATAAGAATAACGTTATCGTGGGTAGGCTAGAGAGGGACTAGTATTATCTTTACACTTTTTTGGGATTTTTTTCAGAATTTTTCTAGAGCACAATTTTCCCAAACCGCTCTTCCTCCGGCTTCAAAGGCACATAGTTTGACTTCTTGATCACTTGGTATTGCATTGCAAATGGTTAATTCTTTTTAATACGTGTTTTAGTAGCACATAAGCTACTTTTTATCTTATTTTTATGTTTTCGTGAAATCATTTAGGACTTTTGCGTAATTCTGCAGACTACGCAAACGAAATCGCAGGCATAACCTTATGTTTTCACATTCATTGACAAAAATAATTTTGACACCCACAGTTGTTCAAAATATAAAAATTTGTTCTAAACCACGTGCCTACCACGTGTCATCTAACTGCGTGGTGTGATGAATGATATACCTAGTTTCGAATGAACAGACATCCTCCATGGTCCACCACCTCCCCACTATGCGCACCATCATGGATCACTGCGCCAATAAGTAGCACAGCACCGGTTTCTATTCAAATTGCATTATAATTTCATATCGATATTATTTATTGAGATGCCAAGATTGTTGGTTTAACTTGCAAGAGTATTTACTTGAAATTGTACCTTTATTATTGAGTATCTTTGCCCGCGACTTCGTCTGCGTGGAGTAGGTAATGTTCTTAATTCGAAAATTGACTTTGTAAGCGAAGTCATGTGACTAGAGGTCTGGACTTTTCTTGGGCCAAAGAATTAGCATTGCCATACTTGGCAATATTGCCAGCTTTTTGGGCACTGGTCCTGTTGACAGCGATGTAATTTTATTTTCATCTTATTTTTACTTTAGATGGATGGGTATTGCTCTTGGCTCTAGTTTAGGTCAGAGGTAAGCAGAACTATTGCCTCGATTCTAAAAACTCGCTAAAGGAAGCTACGCTATCGCCAAATTTCATAACAATGTTTTATGGTATTCTTGACGTACACGCGAGTGAAGTCGCAAGTAAAATCTAGTCAAAACATTGGTGTCCTAAATATGTACGTATATGGAGAGCAGTGTCGTGCGTCAGTGTGCATAGCTGGTAACTTGGTGCTCCGAATGCTCTATGGGGTCAATGAAATTTACACAAGTGCCCTTTTCAAATAATACCTATTGTCTTACTACCGGTACCGACTTACGTAATGTTAGCTTTAGGAGTTATTTAGCTTACTAGCTGTAGACCACGGTTGCACCTGTGTTATTACTTCAGTTATTTCTCCGCTTCAGTGGGTCATCGAATCATATTAACCTATAATGCTTCTTCCAAATTTCTATGTCCTCATTTGAACCATGTTAAAATAAGGTAAGCCTGAAATCATAACTGACAATCATTACTAAACCTGAACAGTTTTTTGTTTGTTTGTGTAACCGAGCAAATCTTTTGACCTATCAGTGAGATTGGAAAAATCTTATTGTATATGATAGCCAGATTTACGAGGAATAATATAGGCTGTCTAGCATCATGATACGACCCACGGAAGCGGAGCAGTAACCTAAGACGTAAACAGGCGCACGCAGTCGCGATTGGTATTTTACGCATATTGGCGATTATTCTAAACCATTAAAATTCGTAGTGCGCTCTCAGCCTACACGACGCACATCTCTCAAACCGGTGTGTAAGATGTAAGTAAAGTTAACGGTAGTCGTAGTAATAAACAAAGTTTAACGCAATCTTTTGTAACAAAATACTTGGTCGGTGAAAGCAACAGCCACGTATGCTATGCGTAATTGCATAAGACTGACAGTTCTCATCTAAATACCCATTCATTTGTATGCAAACGTTTTGGTTAATTGTAAACTATATCTTAGTATTCAGAGTAATTGAGCAATCACCTATACTGGGTATTGTGCAATAGGATTCCTTTCACAGTGTTCGTTAGGCTAACGAGAAGATTCTGAAATGTTTATCATTTTGACTTTGATTACGACTTGGCATTCTAGTAGATAGTTATACATTCTAATATTATTCTAGTTTTCAGTACCTACCAGTAAAGCTCTTTGTTAGAGCTCTCCGGGGAAGAACTACCACCATACCAATTTCAGCTGCAAAGCAGCGGTGCTGTGTTCCGGTTTGAAGGGTGTGGGTACTTAGTCGTAGTGTTAAAATGAATTGGTTGATGTACCTTCAAGTCGGTAAATCTTTTTCCAAATGGATATTTTAATTGCTCTTTAATATAGGTAAGTATCTATTTATGTTGGGCAAAACAAGACACCTCATTAACTTGCCTGCAATGGCAAGATACGTATTTGAATGAATCGGACAATCCGGTGTTAATTTAAGTAATAAATGCAATAAATAAGTGAAGCAATTTCCTTGTAAATAGAAACCAAGGTTGGGGCTGGATTAAGTATCGGAAATTAATTATAAATGATACCTACATGCGTCTCTGTTTGTCGTACGTTCCAAATATCACTCAACCACCTTGCAGTTTCGATTACACAGCGACCAAAACATCATGATCTTTGGCGAAATAGTCATTAAAACGTACTGAGTCTACATCCGCGCTCATTGCCTTTACAACCAGTGCCCCCCGCAAAGTATCAAGTCTTACTGGTCACTCTATACTTGGACCAGCAACTTGATATTACGATGTTGGACGAAATGAGGCACTATCAAGCAATGTTGTCAGTGTATTATTTTGTAATAATTTCATTGAAATAATTGCAAGACGATTGTTTTTATAGCAGCGAACGTTTAGCAGTTGCGATGGAAAAGATGATAATGCAATGGTATGACGCAAAATGTCAAAATAAGCTAGTCTAGTCTGCTTGTTTAAAATAGATATGAGGACTTTGTTGCGGGTTCTTTCAAAAGACTGAAATAGGTACTCTGACGAAAGATAAAACTGAGGAAACCCAAATATTCAAGATAGGCAAGATAGGCAAGATAGTAAGTAGGTACATATGTATACTTAGTGTACAAGCGATTCAAGCGAACTGCCCGCGATTCGTCAGCGTGGCTTATTTCACACGCGTTAAGGTACGTCCTTAATTACTGCTCCGCTCCCGTGTGCCGTAGTGTGATGTTGTATAGTCTATGTGGCTTAGGAATTATATACCTATCTATTGTTAAAAAATGGTTTAAATCGGTCCAATAGTTTCGGAGCTTATTCGGTACAAACAAAAATTTATTTCTTCTTTGTAATATTAGTATGAATATAGTTGCCAAAATATAACATTACTGCCTAAGTAAGAAAAGCAATACATCACACACGAGCCCTAACATTGAAAGTATTCAACAAATTTTATGAATAAGTAATTTTAGACGATTCATTAACAATTGCGTAACTTAAACCTTCACGTTAACTTTCAAGTTTCACTTTAGAGAAACTTATCAAATTATTATTACATACAACATTAAAAAGTTAATTAGTAAGTCTAAGATATGAATGAAGCTTATAAGGGTAGGGTTGTCACATGATTGTATTAATTACGCTCATGTTAATTTAACTAAGCTTCTGCCCCCGATTTCGAGCATGTGGTTTTTTTTTGTGTGGTTACGTCTTTGGTAACTGCTCCGCTCCCGTGTGTCGTAGAATGAGGTTACACAGCCTATACTATTCCTTATGAAACTGGCGAATGATATACAACAATATTTTTTCTGATCCGACTAGGAGTTCCAGAGATTAGCGTGATCAAACAAAAAAAAAAACTCTTCAGCTTTGTTAATTAGCATAGATTCGCATGGATATAGCCTGTATCGATTCTGTATTTCGATTCTGGCCTCGGCGGCTAATCTAAATGCAGACTAGCCAAGTACGCAGGAGATATTAGACTGCACAAATGTGTGTGCAAAGACAGGTGCGCTCCCTCTCCTAACTCTCATAGTCCGAACTCCGATGGAACGGCAATCCGACACAACCGGGGAGAGATCAGTACCAACGGATTTACGTGCTTTCCGAGACACGGGATGTCATTTCATGTATAATGTAGCTTCCTATTAGCAAACCATTGTTTTTTTCAATCCATTCAATAATTCCTGAGATTAGCGCGTTAAAACAAACAACAACATTAGTGTAGACAAAACAGTTTGTCCTCAGCATATCAGCTGACAGCCCTCATTCCACTGACTGCCTATTTGTGACCTCTGTGAAGGTAATTTGACTGTTTCATAATTAATTTGTATCTGTACGTTATTTGTTTGGCAAGATATTTATACCCACAGCTTGCCCACGCGTGGTAGTCGCGTGTGACCGACGTACTAAAATAACTGAGTCGCGGACATGAAGATTGGTGCTGATTTTTTTGTTATCATTATACTCTCAACCAATATACTCTCAAGCTCGTGGCTAAATAATTACAGCCGCATAGACCGATCTTCCGAGTTAAGCCACGCTTGCCGAGGTTGGTCTGTGGATGGGTGACCATTTACCATAGCGCGTTTCCTCCGTGCCTCGGAAAGCACGTAAAGCCGTTGGTCCCGGCTGTCATATGTAGATCTTTGACAGTCGTTCCTGTTAGTCAGAAGCCCGAAAGTCTGACAACCAGTCTTACCAAGAGTATCGTATTACCCATTACTGGGTTGTGGACGTCTGATAGGCAGTCGCTCCATGTAAAATACTGATACTCAGCTGCATCCGGTTCGACTGGAAGCCGACCCCAAGATAGTTGAGACAAGGCTAGGCAAATTATACTCTCAATGTCGAACATAATTGAAAAAAGGTTAAGGAGATGATGATACTCTCAATGTCGTTATGTCCCAGCGGTTAAGGCGACCGCCTCTTTTATATGAGGTTGTGGGTTCAAATGTACGGGCAAGTACCAATGTGACTTTTTAAATTTGTTTATCTTGGATATCACTGAAATCTTTTTATTTTTTTTTAATATGACTTGTCATTTTTAATAAATAAACTATACTAAATTGGTGAAGAAAAACATCGTGAGGAAATATTGACTTATAAATTAATATTATGTACATAATTATGCCTGAAAACGCCTTGAGCAAGCATTGTGATCAATGCTCGTGCCTTCTCTGTATGAGAAGAAGAAGGCTTTGCCTTGGCTTTTGGCTTGCCTAGCAGTGGGACAATAATAGGTTGGTATTGTTATTATGCTAAACTCTCAGTTTTATTTTGGTTTGAACCCTTTTTATGCTTTTGCGTCGTTCATTTGTTTCGATGGGATTGTTATCTATGTATAGTAACATAATAAAGCTGAAATTTTGTTTGTAAGTTTTGACGTCCTTATCTTTGGAACTTCCAGTCGGATTAGAAGTAAATTGTATATGACGATAAGATTCGTGAGGAATAATATGGGTTATAAATATCACAATACGGCACACAGGAGCGGAGCAATAATTAAAGACGTAAGTAAACGCGGATAAAATAAAAACAAGTGGATGAAGCCGCGGACAGAAGCTAGTAGCTATCAAAAAGTATTAGAATTTACTTTTCATTAATGATACAATATAGAAACTCAATTGAAAATAGGCTACTAAACAATTTTCCTCAAATATGTACGTCCACAAATTTTCCAAACAGAACTGTATTACTCATACACTATTTAAAAGGTTATTATAATAGTTACACAGACATATTATTAAAGCCACAAGTGGATAAAAGGCGTAGTTTATAATTTTAACTAACGTATTTCACCCGCCATACGTTACGTCTTTGGTTACTGTTCCGCTCCCGTGGGTGGTAGCGTGATGTTATACATATAGCCTTTTTTTTTTTAGACGGGAAATCATCAAATAACTTCCCCCGCCCTGGGTGGGGCGGGAGGGAGTGTCAGACTTTTACTGACTAAAACCCGTCTATGTTCCTTCATGTGCCCTTTGCGTTCCGGGGGCGCGGTATCTCTTTCGAACAACCCGCAGATACATATAGCCTAAGACACTCACTAATTGCGTGGTGTTATATGAGTAAAAAAAAAGCTAAAATCGATTGAGTAGATCCAAGAGATTACGTACAACCTCACAAACTTTACCTCTTTATAATATTAGTATAGATTTAGTTTTAACATAAAGAGCGTTTGATGCTAATTTCTATGCAACACATAGGTAATATTATCAAACCAGTTTTTAGAATCACGTTATTATGGATTTATTTAAATATTTTAACTACAGTAGGTATCTTTAAATCTATACAAGTAGTAGGTAGATACAAGTGACTTAATTTTCCGCTCACATGTAGCACGCCATGCACGCTCTGTGACGGTTTTGAAGGGGCCGCGGTATCGGCTTGATGCTTGCCACAACGATTGATTTTTTAGGGCTTAGGGTAGCGTACGCAAGTTCGATTGTGATGCAGCCGTGCGATTCTCTAACATATTATTTCAACGCTGCGCTCGACGTCGAGCTCGTCGATGATACTACTGTCAAATCAACTTTACGCACAACGCATAGAGTTGATTTTACCGAAGTTCCGTCAACCAGCTCAACGTCGAGCGCAGCGCTGAAATATGTTAGAGAATCGCACGGCAGGTTCGATTAGATCGATTCCCGTACGGTACAAATATTTGTGTGGCCTGCAGATAGCTGTTCCGGGTCTGGTCCCACGAAAAAAGGGAAATTCATCGTTTGGATATTCGGTCAAATTTCATTAGTATACAACCTTATCCATGCATATTAGAATTTCAGCTGAAAAATCACTGATCACTTTAAGAGCACAGCACACGACGACCTAATTATTGAAAATTTCACATTTAAATAACGTTACGTCATACTTCAACACAAACAGACAGACACACAATTAAAAAAACACTACCTATTCTACAAAAAATAAACAAGAAATTACTTACCTTTTTAACAAATTCGCCATTGCCACTCGCGTTAAAATTTTCTAACTTCAAATATTTGTTGAGAATAAGCACTAAACACACACGAGTCGTCCTTAGCCCATTGCTACAGCTCACTATCTAAGAGAAGGTGTTATCATGACAGATCGAGGTATTCTCTACGGTTATCAGGGCTATAATCTTGGAACAACATGTCAATCATGCAGTCATGCCACTTATCTCGCCTCTCCTGATGATAGTACGTACAACTAAGAGAGGAATAGGCAGAAGGCGACACACAAACATGCACTCTTTTTTACAAATTTGTCACTTTACCTGTATTGTCTCAATGTATTAATTTATTGTATTCATGATATGAAATATTTTTCTCAAAACTAACTAAAAAATTCAGCGTTCCTTCGGATTGCTCTTGCTTGACTCTACTTGGTCAGAGGTGACAAAGACAAATTCGACGATGAAGTTAGCTTACCCAGAAGAAGTCTATTCCATTGCTTTCGTCTTGGTGTGCAATGTAACAATTCAAGATTCGATTTTTGTTACTGACGAGCATTGATTGACCTGTAATTGTAATGTCTCAATCTATAATTTGATTTTGACCTCTATCTAATCTGAATGTTCCTGGTGATGGAATTCCTTATGTTACAAATTGTATCATTACTGTAACACTTGGTTTACCTTACTCACTGCTGCATGTAATGCTCGAATCTGAACTGTTACATAACAGGTAAAAATGCTCCCGGTAAGGGAACGCTTTTAGGATTTATGAATAAGGTGAAAACATTTTTTGTTTAGTGTGTCTAGTTAGATTTCGAAGTCCTTTTGTTCACTTTCGCAATGTCAATTCAACAGGGGCTTTTGTACTTTCTTACTATGTGTCTTACTCATACGTCTCGAATCTCGTCGTGGAATAAAACCCAGGTATCTGCAAGTTATTGTCTTTCAACTGTTCGATGCAGTAGCTTAATAGTGAAAAATAAATGTTAAATGCAAAACAATGCAACTAGCCCAATCATAATAAAAGCGAAAGGTCAGTCATTCACTGACCGTAAATTCGAAATCGCGTAATAGGTATGTGACCTATGATGATGCAGAAATTTGGCAGGTAGGTAGTTTATAGGGGACGAGACGTCAACAAATTTGCGAATTAAGGGAGTCATTGGTTTCCACGTGGATGAAGTGAAGCAAAAGCTAGTAGGATTTTTTTGATAAGCAGCGTTTCATTGTGATAAAAAACTTTTTTACAAAAAAGACAACCGCCTGCAAAAACTAAAAAGTGGGAAATAACTTCGGCTTTGGTCTTATATTTTGTAGTTTTGTATTTCGAGTGATTGTCCTTATTTATTCTGATCAGTGTAATCTGTAAAGATCTCTCTCGGTGTAAATTCACTGAAGGAGAAACTGATACTGAGAGGGAATAAACCGACTGATTATAACTGGCTGTTTACCTAATTACTACCTTATCTTTCCCTACAAAGAATAGGAATTGCATCCTCGACAATACAGTAATTTTTGTGTTGTTTGAGTGATATTGCCACATTGCATTACGAAGGACAGGACATATCAATATTTACAACAGACTCAATACTTTGTTTGCTTCAATCATATTTTATACCTTAGTGCCATAGACTTTAAGTCTTTTTTGGATCGCATTAATCAAACTCTCAATTCAAATAAATAAGTAATTGTTAAAATGAACTGAGAGATCACACTTAAATGTTTTTTATGTACTTAATTAGTATAAAAAAGGTAAATAAATGAATGCAGATCAATAGATAGGATAGTAGGTAGGTATTTTATTTAGGTATGTAGGTAGTAATTAATCGAGTTATTTCCCTAATATTTTAAATACCGAGGTAATAACTGTAGGTTGCTTTTTGCTCGCACCTTCGTCTGGCCCTGACGGAAGCATTCATAAGGTCAGTTCAATGTTACGAGTTAGATACGAGTTATTCAGTTACTTCTTCATTTAAAAGAATTTATGATCCATTGGTGTCTCGGTAACCTAGTGGTCCTAAGCGCGACTGCTACGCTAGAGATCTCGGTTTCGATTCCCAAGTCGAGCAAAAAGTTTTATTGGATTTTTCAATGTAATTCTCTGTAGTAGTAATATTCTCGGAGTTAGGATTTGTGCCCGGTTAGTGGCTATAGGCTCGCCCCTATGGGTGTTTGTTGCACCTATGCCTAACCCTCCAGAGAATATAGGCGTGATGGTACGTTATGTGTGTCATGCATGACCCAAAACCGCAATGAATGTTGTTTATTTTCAAAATGGAATTGGATTGGAATACTTCTTCACTTCTTATATCACGGAATTTAGCTGCAGTTTTGTTGAATAAAACTAGGTGAGCAGTGAACAGACTAGGTATACAGACTACATCGATAAATCGTTACTGTTCTATAAATTATTGAGAGTTTCAACGCCAAGAGTTTGAAGGCAAACAGTTCAGTGACCACTGACTGAGCCAAACGATAATCATAGCCCAATGTAGTACTCGTACATTACTGATCTAAATATAGCTTTACTTTTTATGTTTTTTTTATATGGAAAATCAACAACCTAACGTCGACATACCATCACGCCTGTATTCCCCGGAGGGTTACGCAGAGGTGTACCAATGTACACCCACAAGTTTAGGTCCCATGTAATAGCGGGCGAGCCAACTGCCATTAACCGTGCACAAATCCTAACTCCGAGCTGCTAAGGTGGAAAAAGTAATCCTATTTTGGTGACCGGTATGATTCACGAGGGTTTTCGATACACAAAAGTTATAAAGGTCATTCACTGACTTAGCACGATATCTCAAAAACTACTTGACCAATGAAGATTCAAGTCTGGTATACAGTTTATAGATAGAAAACGTCAGCTCGAATTTTGCTACAGGATCGAGTCGGGATCTTTGACTGTCATGCAGATGAAATCGCGGGCAAAAGCTTACTAACAATATCTGTTGCAGGGTTGGTTTCTTTTTATAAAATTAAGTGGCTACCTAAGTACCTTGGATACCTCTCTTAAAACAGTATTATTTTAATTTGCCTTGCGCACCGTTTGATTTTCAACAGTCTGGTCAGCACCGAGAATTGAATATCTAACAACTGAAGGTGTACCGACGGCAAAAACGAGTCCAATTGTTACACACTAACAATTAAACGTATGACAGGCATGTATTTACACGAAAGTAAAAGAGCAGGAATAACAAACAAAACATGTTTACATTTCTTGTTTACTTAACTCTGTCATTCGTTATTGTGTTTGTTATCTGTCACATTGCTGATTGACGGTGAAGACATTTGCTGAAGAGTATTTCTTCTCGCCTGTTTTACTATCCTCACAAATAATAGATTCTGAAAGACCACCAGCACACCGGCAAGGCATCGAAACTCGATGAAAGATTCAAATATTCAACTGTCTTTGATCTCGTAACAAAATCTTCCACGCAATCGCCAACAGCAAAATCATTCTAAAATCAGTGGCCGAGAGTGTGTTTTCCCTTTCCCTTCTTCTGTGGCATTGTGGAGAAGATGACTGAGCAAGAAACTTGTACATCTTCTGTACAAAATGCTTCAAAAATCAAACTGTTATTGTGTGCTAAAGGTATAAGGTAAGTTAAGTTACTAATATTACGGATTTCAGTTGTCAGATTATTAAAAATAAATCAGAAAAGAACAGCGAAGGAGTAAGAAAATTCCATTTTAAAGCACCCGGTTAATGGTGAAGTAATATGTAGATCATGGTCTCTCCAAAGACTCTTACAGACGCCTTGACCAGCCTGGGAGGGTTAATCTGCATCTAGAATGAGATGGGCTAGTTAGAATATCAGTCACCATGCCCCACGTACAATGGTCCACCTTATAGGACTGAGTACGGAAACCAAGCCCCCCAAGATAAGATAGGAAGATAACTGCACTAATTTCAGTGACAACAAATATTTTTCTTTCTTTCTTATTCGACGTAGAAAAGTACAATTATGGTATCAAGTAGGTAAAACCTTCATAGTCTAGACTAGAAATAGCCTCTCGTGAACAACAATGAAATTAGGACAACTAGAAAGTGCTACCAATGACCTCCGCAGCCCTCATCGATACATCATTAAAAACTTATGAAGTGGTGTGAGGTGCATCGGTAGCTGGAAATACCCCACTTTGATTGTTCTGCGCAAGTCAACTGAAGAAACTACTTTTGACTGATAAAATTGCACTTTTCTATGAACTTCATGACCTTAAATGTTTAAGAGTAATTGTTTCGGGAAGAACGCGGTTTTTAAGAGCGTTTTTGAAGTGTGTAACGTAATTTTTCAACTGATATGCCCTTCGACGTCTGCAAAATGCAGCCGTTTGATTGGCCAATAAGCTGCGCATGGCTAAAAAAGTCACTTCAGCTTGTTATAAAAGCCAGCGCGCGGTGACCGTCTTCACAAAGTGGCTGTGGCCACACTCCTATAAGACTGGACTGTGGCCTCAACTACTTAAGAATACCTATCTAGACTCAAAGCTAAGGCTTTGTGGTTGTACTCTTAAATGAGCTCTGGTCGGTCAAGTATTGTATGTAGGGGCCAGGAAATACGAATTTGGTAATTTATGTTTTGTGAAATATAAAATACCGGAAAATGGAGTGTATAGCAACACAAGGGGTGAGTAAAAAGTAATTTTGAAAGGGAGTTTAGTGTCAAAATAATATATTTTTTTGCTAAAAAGCACTCAATGGTTTTTTTTATTGAATTTTAACCCTTAACTTGGCAGAGAGTTTGATGTCATTTTTTTTTTATTTCTTTACTATATTTGGGTTGTTACCAGGTAAATAGACACCAGAAAAATAAAAAATAAATTCTCCCTATATTAGTTTTGTATTTATACCATGTATCTAATTATGCACACTACCAAGCTGTCATGCATAAAACTTTAAAAATCCATGTGCACTGTAGGAAACACTGCCTTATTGGTAGAGAGTGTAATACATTTTTATTTTATAAAAAAATATTTATGCAGTCATATTAGACACATATATCTTAACCAAAATATGTAAAATCACAGTCTTCAGTGTAAAGTAGGAACATAACAACATCTTCTTCTTAATAATTAAAAGTTAAAGCAAGTTATCGCCCGGTGTCACCACTGCGTGGACTGCCGGGAGGACACATCGCGGCATACGCTATCAGAGTGTACCGCTTGGGAGGAGACGCGCATCCCCTCATATCAGAAGTAGGCAGTGACCTGTCGCTGTAGGCCGTAGTCACTTCGATGATCGGCAGGGAAGAGGCCTGGCACGCGGTGGTTTCCTTCTGCGAGATGACCGTTTCGCAGAAGGAAACCACCGCGTTCCAGGCCTCTTCACTGAGGCTGCGGAAAGGGAGAGAGAGATCACAACCTCTCTTCCGGCCCGCAACAGGCGCACCGGGCGTCGGCGGAAGGCGGACAACGCCCTCCTCCGGCCCCCCTGAATTGGTCCAGGAGCGTCGGGCTTGGGGAAGTCTGTCGCCCTCTATTCAACTGGACCCGAGGTGGCGGCGCGTAGTGTTCCACGCGCACCCCTCTGTGACGTTTGCGGGGGGGAGTCTAACACCTCACTCCCCCCCCCCTGACCTGAGAAGGCCCGCAGTGGCGGGTCAGCACCAGTCAGGGATCGCGGAAGGCGCGTACGTTCCCAGGATCCCCGGCTTAAGTACGGTGGGTGTCGGAGACATTCTAATCGCAGCTCCTCTAATTTAGCGACCCTCTGTTGTGCAGTGTGTGGTCTGGCGTTGTCCTGAAGCAGCAATGGGGGGTAGAGCAATTGACCAGCCTCGGTTGTTTAACGGCTAGCTTTTTCGGCAAGGTTTGTAAGTGTTGAAAATACAGATCTGCCATAATCGTCTGGCCAAATCTTTGGACGCTGTAGTGGATGACACCAGCACTGGTCCACCAGATGCTTAACAGTACCTTTTTCTGAGTCAACTTTCGCTTGGGGCAGAATTAGGGCGGTTCTCCTGGCTTTAGCCATTGTGATAAGCGTTCCCGATTATCGTACATTATCCATTTTTCATGATTTTTCATCACAAGTAACAAATTAACAATACGATTCAAAATAACCTCATTATTGTGACGATTGAGTAGCAGTGCATCTGCAAATGCATATTGCATAATATAAGCTCTATGCTGTATCTTTGGCAATGCATCTTAAAATGCACACTGCAAAAATCAAATCATAATATGCTCACTTGGCAGTGTGCATTTATAGATACATGAATATTGACAGTCAAATTTTAGGTAAAAAACATTGTTGTATGATCAAAATTTTGTACGTAATCAAAAGAATGCACATTCAATCAAATAATAACTATATTTATTTATCGTAATATTGATATTTTATTAAGATTATAATCGATGTTTACCTTATAATTCGTAGACGCACGCGCACGCTCCGCTATCTTGCGAACTACTGACTTCAATTGTAGGCAGATGTGATAAATACTATTTTTTCTACCAACTACAACTCTCTCATATATCAGTTAAAAAATAAAAAGAAACATAAGTACCAAAACTTTACTCAAATATTTTTTCTTAGAATGTGTGCATTATTAGATACGGTATCAAGTAAAGGGTTAATTAGCAATTTAGTGCTCTTTTTGGCAACAAGCTATATTATATTCCAGGGTTAAAATCCCTTTTTACCCGACTGCGACAGAAGGAGGGTTATGTTTTTCGAGAGTATGTTTGTATGTATGTATGTATGTATGTATGTATGTATGTATGTATGTATGTATGTATAATTGTTTGGCACGCTCTGCAGCCTGAACGGCTCAATGGATTTTAGCTTGAGAGGTGTCGTTAGATTCGTATTTACTGTGAGAGTGACACTGGGTATTTCAAAATAAAAAAAACAAAATGGCGAATTTTTGGCGCTAAATTCAAATGTTTGGATCGCTCTGCCGCCTGAACGGTTCGATGGATTTTAGCTTGAGAGGTGTCATTAGATTCGTATTTACTGTGAAAGTGACAATGGGTAAATAAAAAAATAAAAAAAAGTAAAAAATAAAAAACGGTAATTTAAAAAACTAAAAAACCCGACTGCTTTTCTAAGTATTTATGAAAAAGCCCTAAAACAAGAAAGTCGTTGTACCCGATTGCACTTAAAATTATAGCAGTCCTTTTAAAATCTTTTCTGATTCACCCCGTGTATAGTCATATTCACTCCGTTTGACAGTACCTATCAGCATATTTCTGAAAAAAAGAAACGAATGATCTATTTTGTAATATAATATAACCACCTGATCCACTGCACTGCTGCGTAAGCCTAGTAGTCCTAAGCGCGACTGCTACGCTAGAGGTCTTGGGTTCGATTCCTATGTCGAGCAAAGTGTTATTGAGTTTTTCTATTAAAAGCTCTGTAGCAGCTTGGAGTCAGGATATATGCCCGGTTAGAGACAATAGGCTCGTCGGGGTATTACATGTGAACTAAACATACCGGCGAACTGTGGGTGTACATTGGTACACCTTCACACCCTTCGGGGAATACAGACTTGATGGTATGTTATGTTATTCCAGGTTTCCTCACGATGTTTTCCTTCACCGATGTTAGTAATATCCAAGACAAAGTTATTATTGCAATAACACACAATTACACACAATTATTAACAAATGACATAATATTGATTGTCATCATATCGACACCTGCAATTTAAAACGTTGTAACTCATTTTTCACTACTTTCCAAGAGAGTTAGCTAAAATCGTAACGGGAGTGAATTGGGTTACGAGGGTATTCGCAAAAGAAAGAGCATTTTTATCTTAGTAAACCTGTGCATAAAAGTCATTTTCGATAAAAAGTGAGTTACAATGTTTTAACAATAATGTTTAAATGCTGCCCCGTTGGTCTCGTGGTCGCAAGTGCGACTGCTGTGCAACGGGTCCCGGGTCGAGCAAAAAGTGTTATTGGGTTTTTCTATGAAATTCTCAGTAGCAGCTCGGAGTTTGGATTTGTGCCCGGTTAATGGCAATAGGCTCGCCCCCTATTACATGGGACCTAAATATACCGGCGAACTATGGGTGTACATTGGTACACCTCTGCCTAACCCTTCGGGGAATACAGGCGTGATGGTATATGTTTTAAATTGCAGGTGTCGATATGGGGTATGACCACATCACCACACACACCACAGTCCTCCGGAAGTATAGTCAGCATTCAGCAAGAAAAGAAGATTAACATTTCAGATTTTTAAACCCTTATTATTGAGCACAATATCAAAAGAAATAGGTACCTACGATACGAAATAGATCTACGAAATTCTGAATAGCAGCGAATTGTGTAAATTCGTGTATAAATAAATGTAAAAGTAACATGAATTGAGAATATACTCGCGACGACATTAAGGATAATATTAATTTCCTTGTAAAGCCAAATTGTGTTGTCGTGCTAATTTTTACATGTTTCACGAAGTAAATTGAAATGTATTGGTTAAGGAAATGGATAATAATGTTGTATTTTTACCCGTTACTATATCCAATGTAATATATTTTATATTAAGGACTAATTTTATTTTATTTAGGTACCTAACTAAAATTCATTTTATAATCGTACGAGTAGGTGCATAATGTATTCCTACCACCAATTTTGTTAAGCTATACAATTCCAGTATAAGTTGACCTCTCGTTGAACGGAAAGCCTTTAGAATGCGAGTCCAGCTTATGTCATTGTCCCTGGCTTACAGTTTCTAAAATAAACTAAACTGCTTGAATTGCATCAGTATAGTGTTTTTGTTTACATCTATAAATATAATAAAGCTGAACAATGTTTTGTTTGTTTGTCTGTATGTATGTATGTTTTTATAAACGCGTCGGATTTGTTTAAGATAGCCACATTCCAGATTCATGAGGAATAGTATTAATAGTCTACTTGTTATAACATCACGCTACGCTTAACGAGGGTAGAGCAGTAAACTGTAATTAAAGCCGGGTTAAACCGGGTTTAAAGCGGTCTTTGCTTTGTATTGTTTTAATTTACTTTAAATATAAGGTCGCCGGAAGACGCTGGATGCAGGTCGCTTCCGACCGGTATATGTGGACATCTAAAGGGGAGGCCTATGTTCAGCAGTGGACGTCCTATGGCTGAGATGATGATGATGATGATGATGATAAATAAACCTAAATAAATTACATGATACAAAACTCACAAACACAAACAATCAGACACGGAACAACTATCTGATTCATTATTTAAACATACATCATCACGCCTGTATTCCTTGTCCAGTGTTAATAAGATATAGGCAGAGGTGTACCAATGTACACCCACAGTTCGCCCTTATATTTAGGTCCCATGTAATAAAGGGCGAGTCTATTGCCTTTAAGCCGGCGCACATCCTAATTCCGAGCTGCTACTGAGAATTTCATAGAAAACCCCAAAACTCTGCTCGACCTGGGATTCGAACCCAAGACCTCTATCGTAGCAGTCGCTCTGAGGACCACTACGCTAACGAGGCAGTTTGGCAATATTATTTATTTTGTGCGGAAATCGAACCAGCTAATCGTTGAGCCACTGCGCCAACAGACGTCCCGTTAAAAGCCTAGTTGGCAATGTATTACGAGAACTCAGTAATATAACTGAAATCATGATGAGTCAATATTATGATGTAGCAGTCAGTTACTTATACCGTGCATTAGCACAATTTTCTATATCATTAGGGATATGAGTTCGATCCATGGGTAATACATATTTACTTAGTATTTATATAAAACAGTTGCTTCCCGCTGTGTGTACGTTTAGACCTTTAAAACTGCGCAACGGATTAAGATTATATGAACACTTAGATCTTTTAAATTCGCAACTGATTTTAATGCGGTTAGACAGAATTAGGTAGGTTAGTTAGATAGAATTATTCAAGAGAAAGGTTTATAGTAGGCTCGCCCCCTATTACATGGGACCTAAATATATCGGCGAACTGTGGGTGTATATTGGTACACCTCTGCCTAACCTCTGTCTATCGGTCTGTAAAGCTTTCACGACTAAACTACTGAAACGATTTTGATCAAATTTTAATGAAGTTTGTACCCCAAGAAAGGACATAGGCTACTTCTCGTCCGCGATAACTAGGGTTGCCATCACCTAAATTGCCGACGCCGGACAAAAACTTAAAAACCCCGGACATTTGGGTGAAATTTAGTTCTTTTCCCGGACATCCCAGGATTATTATTTTATTTATCGCTTATCTTTCAATTAATCGGGATTCGCCTAACACTAAAAGTGTCCGGGTTTCACCCGGACGTTTTTTGACAACCCCGCCCGGACGTCCCCCGGACGCCCTCTAAACTAGGACAAATCCGGGGAAACCCGGACGGATGGCAGCCCTAGCGATAACCAACATTGACACAGACGAAATCGCAGGCAAAAGCTAGTATATATTTTTAACCCCGACGCAAAAAGATGGGTGTTTTGTGACTTATGTGCGAGTGTTCTTAGACATGTTTGATGAAAATCGGTTGAGCTGTTTAAAAGTTATGGTGGTTAAAGTGGGAAAAAAAAAACTAAAGACGATTTTTCATGTGGGTTATTACATTAGGAACCTATGTACATATTTACAACTTTACAAAATCGACATTATAATAAGTGTGTACCTTTAAAAAGCATAAAATAAAAAATAAAATAAGTACGTAAAAAATTAAGTAAAAAAATTGTATACGTCGCGTTGGGGGACGCATTTTGTGTCGGGGATTTTAACAGATTATAATCTTTCTCTGTGCCAAATTTCATCCTTCCGGATGAAATTTCTGAATTTTCCCTCCAGCCGTTTTGGCGTGATTGAGTCACAAAAGTAAGAAACATCCATTCAAACTTTCGCATTTATTTTAGTAGTAAGATTATTACTTACTTACACTTTTATAGCCTTGTCCAGTGTTAATGAGATTTCGCAATGTAATAAGCGATGGTTTCTAAAGCCATTGAGTAATATGAACGAGATAGTTTAGTTAAACTTAAGTAATGTCATGTCCTGATTATTCTATTATATACAAAGCGCTTGTTTAATAGTTCCAGTAGCTTGAATATTTATAGTAATTATTAGTTGTATTGTATAGGTTAACTCTTGTAAAATAGACGACTCTGGGTTTAAATAACAGTTCAGTAGGTATGAAGCTTTAGATCTATACTAAGCTGAAGAGTTTTTTTCTGTTTGTTTAAATAAGCTAATTTCTGGAACCAGTGGGATTGGAAAAAGTTTTGTATTGGATTGCCAAAGTCATGTCCCTGTGTAGTAGGTAGGTAATATAGTTGAGAGCAAAGCACGAAGTTATTAGGTGGAAATACCTACTAGATAAGGAAGGATTAAAGAGTTTGTCAAGGTAGATACCTACCTAGCTTGTTTTTTTACTTCTGCTAGGTACTACTTTGACCAATTATTTCAAGCATAACATGTTAATCACGCAGCTATATTGTTCCAACTTTTTTTTCTATCTATTAAATAATTTAATTGGCCTTAATTTTGTTAAACACGTAATCTTAGTTTTTACCCGACTACGGCGAAGCAAAAAGGAGGGTTATTGTAGCTACTTATACGTTTTAAGTAGTGCTGGTTGTAGTCAATATGAGTATTGAGTTGAGTAAATTTTTTGTAATTAAAATAGTAGGTACTTTAAATATAAACAGTCGTCTAGGTCGGCCTTAAAGAAATACATTTACATAACTTTTCATTTAATTAGTAATTCGAATGCCTAACCTCGATAAAATGAATGTGGAATCTTACTTTTTGTATAGGGTGGTTTCGCCGGTTAGCGACCAGTTAGCTGGGTTGCCCACTTAAGATGAGGAAAAAAAAATGTTGTTTACACGCAAAATAGTTTATGTTAATGTGAATTTGTCCCAAATATAATGTAGTTTGGATACAAAAACATAAAATAACATACATTCATACAAAAATATTTATAAAATGCTGAAAATGTGAAAATATAGCGAAAACGTCGGTTTACGACCATTTTTATCAGTTTATGACCACCAGTGAGCTGGTTTGCGACCGCTATTTTAATATGAAAAATATGCCAATAAAACAATTATAATCGCTTTAAATATATTTTATTTTTTTTGCCTTTTCATAAAAATAAAAATGGTAACAATTTGGTGTAATGTTTTCTTATAAATTAAAAAATAACAATCTTACATTTTGTAGAGACTTAGTCACTAGTTGTAATAGAATCAACAATCATTGGTCTAACAATATCCTTAATATACAGTAATATACAGTAGCATAACATTTAAAAATAATCAACATCAATCAATATTAAAAAATAAATAAATTTATATTTTAGGAACCATATTCCGCTTTTCTTATTCAAATTATGATAGTTGACTCCAAATTATTAGGGAGCTCCATCTAAAAAAAAATATATATAAATACGTAGTTTGCTTTTTATGACTAAATTTTGTTTTAAACTGAAAAATAGTAATATTTAATTGTAAGCGGCCGTTATTTCTCTCATACTAAATTATGTTGGCCGGAAACCAATGTCTTTATTTCGCTTACTTTGGTTTACGACCAGCTGTTTAGCTGTTTAGCGCCAAAGTTTGTAGGTAAATTAAACAAACTTCTTACAAAGAAACTGGTGGTCGCTTACCAAAGAACTACAAGGGAAACCTTTTACAATACTGCATTCAACATTGTAACAGTCCTTTATGAAGCATTAGGATCATATTAATCAAAACAAAATAATGCTGATCTCGTCGGTTTGCGACCACGTGGTCGCTATCTAACGTTTTTCATAAATAAGCATTTCGGTTACCGACCACTTGATTTTATCTTAATAATAAGTTTAAAAAAAGCAAAATACAACTAAATTATAACCCATACATATCGAGTGTACAATTTAAGTATGAAACTGGTGTGTAAAACATGAAATAAGTATTAAAACTTACCTTTGAGCGCCGCGCGCCGAGTTATTTTTTTTTCAAACTTGCGGCATTTCCACCACCACTGAATCAAGACGCGCACTGAGCAATATTTTTTCGGCTCTGGGTTAACCCATTGGTTTCAAACTTTGCAAATTCTTATTTCATAATCATTTATAAAGCACGTTAGATTTATTTTTTATGTATGTTACCTCTACAAATGCTATTTTCTTGATTTAAAGAAACTTAGTCCGTCAAATGGTCGCCTACTGAAGGTGGTCGCGAAACCGGCGAAACGACCCTACTACCCGCAAAAATTGTACCGAGCAAGTCCGCGGATGAACTAGCTCAGTTATATTTTGTTATTAGTAAATAGATAGAATACCTTGAGTTTTACGTAACGCAATAATTACTTTGCTATGATATGTTACATTGCCATTAGTTGACTAGCACACTGCACAGGTGCGGTGTTGCACACAGCTACTATGCGTTTTCCAACAGACAAACTGTGTTAAATGTAACTATGTACCTAATTGGATGACACATAGGTAAGTACAGTATAGAATGTGCTGTGTACATAGTTGGTATATAGTTGTATTACAGTTTCAGCGTCAATATTTATGACAAATTAAGTAAATTACAGTGACGGTGTCGAGTTCATTTGTTATTATGAAATGAATAGGTACCTATGTACCTACTTACGACGCAATTCCCATTATGTACACCTGACATTAAAATCGCAATCATATTTTTTGTTTAACTTGATAAAAAGTAGGTAGATTCCATTTTTAGTTTTTCTTCTTTTTTATTTTTCACTACCTACCTACTTACCGTGTAACCACTTACGGAATTCAATTCTTCCTACGGACTTAATGCTTAAGGCATAGGTATCAAAAACAAAATCTATTAATAAAAGACTACAGTTGTAACAAATTTCAAGACTGTTTCCTTCTTTTTGTTGCTGTTTACCGATGACTTCTATCTATCCATCAGTATCGCAGTGACCCGTGTAACAAGATTAACTTGTGGTGTGTAATAAAGCAGGCTTTGGCATTTGCCGCTCGCAGCATTTCCATTAACATAACTACGTAACAACAATGTCAACAAAACGAACGTTTGGCGGTTTGGCCGCGTTTTGAGAAAAATCTTTATAAGTAATCAGGCAACACTTACCGTGGGTAGATACTGTTGTAAACAAGCACTAGCGACAAATCCACTCACTACTAGTCCACTGACGCGGTTAAATTGGTTTATTTCACTTGGTTTTCTCGAGAGGAAAACTAATGAAGTATCGTAGAGTAAAGCGCGACCGTGCGCATGCGACTGACGTGCGCCGGGGTAGAGGTGCGACTGAGTGAGCGCGCGCTCCGCCTGTCTGTCGGTCCCTCCACTCGGACACGCCGCTAGCTGCGCCGGCGCTGCGGACCTGACCGATTTGCCTCGCCTGCTGCTGGCCACTCAAATCAAACAACGAGATGTCACTCACATTTTGAAATCTATTACCTCATTTGATTGGAAAAAAAATCAATTTTATTAAAAAAAAGCAATCCGCTTGTGTTAAGGTGAGAAATAATGCAATTCTGCTGATAGAAACTTAAAAAACACGACATATACCGAATTATAGCTAGGTCTGAGTCTTGTACATAAGCCGGGAAAGTTTAAACCAAACCAGGGGTCTCTGCCGTACTAGTTGTCTGTTGGTACTTTACAAATTGTACCTTATTCGTTTAAGATATGGAACAAAATTTGATAGCTGAATACTTGACCACTAGTGGACGGCTACTGATGGCTCACTGTCGGATGGAAACATGCGACTGGACAATATTTACGAGACTAATTGTAATTAAACCTACTTAGTGCACAAGAAATAAAAAAACAAATCCAACCATGACAGTTAAATAAAAAATGACATTAATCTGAGTCCTTCGCAATAATAATTATTATTGTGCATCAAGTTTGTGGATACGGTGCGAATTTTTTAAACAATTATTCTCGTGTTCTTTCTACACTAACCAGAACGTCTGTGTTGGACATCTTCCAGAGACAAGTATTTAGATAAATTAGGCAAACATGGAACCAGAGGGCGACGATTCAAAAAATGAACTAAACATCATTTTGGAGACTCCAAACAAATCCTCGGAGGAAACGTCAAGGAATACTGACTCCACAGCAGACAGTCGAACGTCAGTAGTACCAGAGCCAGTCAAAGAGAAAGTGAGAAGCAAGAAATTGTGGAAGGAAGTGTCTGAGGAGACCTCACATACGAAGTTCTATAAAAAGCCGACACGTTTGGAGGATTTCGTGCATGTTACTAGAGATGAATACCTCAGCATATCTGAGTCGATATCCACAGCTTCCACTCTCAACTGCATCCATGGTCCTGAAGGCAAGCAATACACGAATAAGGGTTTACTGAAGAGGAATTTACTGAAGAATGTGGATCCTATTAAATTTGGTAAATTTTTAGCTTCAAGTGTAATAAGTATTATTCTGGAGAACCAGTGGGTTGTGTTCATGTTATCATCATTGGCAGCAACCGTAGAAATGAGTAATTAATAACCCTTTATTGTATACTACCTGTTGCCCGCGACTTCGTTCGCGTTGTGGTTATAAAACACGAACCACCCGCCACTTCATGCGCGTGGCTTATTTCACCCGTCTTACATTACGTTTTTGGTTACTGCTCCTTTCCCGTGGGTCGTAGCGTGATGTTATATAGCCTATGACACTGACAAATAACGTGGCTTTCTGTGAGTAAAAGAATTTTCAAAATCGGGTTCAGTAGATTCAGACATGGTAATGTCTGAATCTACTGAACCCGATTTTGTGAGTTTGTGCCGATGTACGAGTAGTAAGGGGTACCCTACATCGTCACAAACTCACAAACATTACCTCTATATTTATTGTTTATGTCGTTATTGCCCATTGGTGAAGGCAAGTACCAATGTGACCTTTGGCCTTTGCCCTGCAGTGGGAGAATAATAATAGGTTGGTGTTATTGTTATTAATAACCCGTTAATATCATGTACGTTTGTATGTTTGCTCCATATCATTATCTAATATCCTCCCGACCGAATTTCGGCCATGGCGACCTTCACAATAGACACTAGCCATGTATCTACGCAGCAGATTTTATAGTGCACGAGTGTGTGCGCAAACATAGGTACACTCCCTTCCCTCCCACTTATAGTCCTATGGGATTCAGGTATATTATTTTGAAATCATGTTTCATCGAATTTACTTACTTATTGACCAAAATATACTACTTACTTTTAGCCATAGTGTTTAAGTAATTTTATGGATACAATTGCCTCATTAGCCTAGTGGTCCTTAGCACGACTGCTACGCTAGAGGTCTTGGCTCCGATTCCTAGGCCAACCAAAAAGTAATTTGACAAGGCAAAACTAATTTGACATCTCTAACTTAGTTCTAAGGTATCACCGTCCTTTTCTTTCGCTGTATGTTAGTAAGAGATGTCAATTCTCTAATTTTAGTTTAGTTTGTGAACAAGGGAATCGGCACCATTTTCTTATCAAATAACTTATCCCCGTGTTGCGTGTTATGAGCATTGGTCATCCGTATCCTCAAGGTGGATTGACGGTTACAAACTTACATTAATTATCTTTAGTCTAGGTTCCCTCACAAATTTTTTTTTGGATTTGTTTACCAAGATAAGCTTAGAAAGTAGCAACATTTAACAAACTCACATTTGTACTCTCCCAGTATCGAACCGCGCCCCCGCAAAGGGCACATGAAGGAACATAGATGGTTTTTAGTCAGTAAAAGTTTCTCACGTCCCGCCCAGGGCGGGGGGCCATTTGACGATTGCCGATCTCTAAGAAAAAAAAAAAAGAATCGAGCCTGAGAACGATGAGAGATAAGTTCTTTTACCACTGGGCGACCATCACGACATTTTCAAAGTGTCGTCTTAACCCAGCAAGTTACAAAAATAGACATCAGTACCTAAGTAGCAAGTTACTATCGTCCACAATTGATGTTGTACCCGCATTTATTTCAACTATTTTTGTCGCGATGCCTTGAAATAGTAAGTGACGCAGTATAGAAAGTGCACGTCAACAAATAGGACGATTTTCCTTTTATTATTATTAAATTATAAAGTCCGCTTTCCCTCACCCACTTGCCCCTTTAATTGGGTAAGTATCATAATTTCTCGAGCAGCGTTGACCTGACCTGAAAACAATTCAATTGTTTTGTTAACACGTTTGATGATAAAACTTAGTTAAGGCCGCTGCACACTTGTAACACCCGACGCCACCCCATGCATGCTTATTCGCCAAATGACGAAGAGTAGCTAAACGAGATGAAATGTGGCTAACGAGCTTGCTTCACTAATGTGGTGTGGCGTGGCGTGTTATAAGTCTTTTTCCGCCCAAATTGTTTGGTGGCACTTCACATAGCGTATAATTTTTTTTCATATGCTAGGATTACTTGAGTAATGCAAAATATACCCTTTACCTGATGTGATCACTTCAGCCTATTATAATCGTCATCATCATCAGATCAGCCGCAGGATGTCCACTGCTGGACATAGGCCTCTGCCATAGATTTTCCCCTGAGGGTTAGGCAGAGGTGTACCCATGTACACTCACAGTTCGCCGGTATGTTTAGGTCCCATGTAATAGGGGGCGAGCCTATTGCCATTAACCGGGCACAAATCCTAACTCCGAGCTGCTACTGACAATTTCATCGAAAAACCCAATAACATTTATTGTTCGACCTGGGAATCGAACTCAAGACCTCTAGCGTAGCAGTCGCGCTTATGATCACTAGGCTAACGAGGCAGTTTGAGGCAGTTTTTTGGTATAAAGTCCGTGTTAATACTCGTATTCCTATACATTAAGTAAAAAGCAGTTATCACATTACGTATATAAGGTGTTACCAAAATATCTGCCACGGATTTAATGGGAGGTAGTATTGTGTTTAAAGATTACAATAGTGAAGAAAATTTATGAATTTTCTACCCCAGAATAGTTAATTCAATTTGAGAAAATAAAGTAATTTGACAAAAAAACATTGACTCTACTCAGCATAAAGCGGTTCACAAATTAAAAAAAAATATGACACATTATCAATAATTTATCTTTACTATTGTAATCTATAAACACAATACTACTTCCCATTAAATCCGTGGCAGATATTTTGGTAATACACCTCATAGATACTTCAATTTGATTTATTTATATATTTCTAAGGAAATGTCCCCATGACCTGTGTGTCATTATTCATAGTTACTAACTGCTAACGAATCTATTTAATCTTGACTCCAGGCTGTGTAATTATTCATGATTTCTACTCAACCTGAGGACACGACAATTAAATCGGTAGTTGAGACCAGTCAGAGTGGCTGTTGCATGTTTATTGTCTATAAAATCGTGACTGACTTAATAACTTTAGTGGTTCATCTTTAGATTTCCTTTTGATTAATGGAATGGTGAATTAAGTGCCATTTAATTTACAAGAAAGCGTCAAATTGTTGTGCGTACGTTTGTGGAATGAGACTTTGGTCTGTTCGGCTTTTTAATAGATCTTTGTCTGTGGTGTTTCTGATGAGTGTGGCCTAGATTATCAGACGTGGTCTGGATAAGTTTTCTAGTTCTCTCAATCCTGATTAATTAGCTTGTTTCTAGAAAACTATTCGGATTTGGCGCAGCATATTTACTCTTTTTTTCTTTATATTCATATTTCATATTCATTTTTATTTGCATATAATGTGTAAAATTATGTTGTGGAGCATGTTAGGGCACAGTAACTCAATCAATGCTAAAATTATAGTTCAAAGATAAAGCTCTTCTTTCTATATCTTTTTCTTTTATCATATCAGGATTCATCAGGAGGAGCTCGTGGCTAAATAATTACAGCCGCATAGACGGATCTTCCGGGTTAAGCCACGCTTGCCGAGGTTGGTCTGTGGATGGGTGACCATTTACTATAGCGAGTTTCCTCCGTGCCTCGGAAAGCACGTAAAGCCGTTTTTCCCGGCTGTCATTTGTAGATCTTTGACAGTCGTTACTGTTAGTCAGAAGACCGGAAGTCTGACAACCAGTCTTACCAAGAGTATCGTATTACCCATTACTGGGTTGTGGAGGTCTGATAGGCAGTCGCTCCATGTAAAATACTGATATTCAGCTGCATCCGGTTCGACTGGAAGCCGACCCCAATATAGTTGGGAAAAGGCTAGGCAGATGATATCAGAATTAATCTATCTATCTTCTCTAGCTATATCGATTAATATCATCTTACACTCTACCCATCCCTCCTTCCCTCTATTCCTATAGCCATACATACTCTTTACTGATCGGCATCCTATTGTAGATCACAAAAAGATTGATGAATGTCCTTCGACATTCGAGTGGGATGTGGCGAAGATGCTGGAAATGATGGTCATAAGTCCTACGGTGGAAAATCAGTTGGAGCGCTTGCAGCTACATCTGCGGGACTTCGCTAAGACTAGTCGCAATGGATACGTATCCTTTTTCAACAAAAACTTTAGAATTTATAGTATACACTTATTAAAGTAGATACCTAGTCGAGTTATTTGTGGAGACACATGTCCAGGGAAGTATAACATTGCTTATTTTTTACCGAAACCATGAGATTTGGCAAAGACAACAACAACAACAACACCTCTGGTGTTGCAAGTGTCCGTAGGCAGCGGTAACCGCTTAACATCAGGCGGGCCGCTAGCTCGTTTGCCACCTTCAGTGGTATTAAAAAAAACTAAAGCAGTCGACGTAGCTTGCCTAATGAGTGAGTTCAAAGTGGCAATTGGCTGATCATATTAGCCGTAGATGGGGTAGATGTGTTCGTGTGTGGAGACCGAGACTCTGCCAATGTAAGGTAGGACGCCCTCAGGCTTAGTGGAGCACTAATCTTTGTAGGGTGGCTGCTAGTAGCTGGATAAGAAAACGAGTATCGAGATGAATAAATAGCTTTTGATTGGAGAAGCCTAGGTCCAGCAGCAGACTGCTATAGGCTGATGATGATAATGATGATACTTTAATAGCGCCAAGTAACAGTTTGAAGTGTTTTCTAACAGAATAAGAGATATTTCGGCTACGTCTCTTGGGTGGTAACCATACGTCATTGGTGACGATTCTCTTATTACCAAACTAACCTAAATTTAAGTTATGTGCATCTTTCTCTTTCCATTTCATTAAGAAAAGGACAGAAGATACATTTTAGATAAGTTCTGTCAAATTTAGACAATCCATAGATAATTTACCCGCGATTAAAAACGTGGCGACTAGTAACACGCCAATTTTCTTCAGGCGCTGTCTAATTTGACAGGACTAAACGAATTTGTATCTTCTGTCCTTTTCTTTAAGAAATCGAAAGAGAAAGATGCATTTAACTTAAATTTAGTTAAGTTTGTGAACAAGACAATCCGCACCATTGACAAGTTACCATTAGGTGATCCACCTGCTTCCACTATAGTTCCCTCAACATAATCTTCAGCGGATTGATACCCTGGAGAGCTACTGCATAATAATGAACTACTTGCTTGAGGCAGAGCAAAACATTCCCTTTCTAAAGGATGAAATTATGATGCTGCTGAAGAATTTACAGAAACCTATTCTGCTATCACAAGCTACGGACGTACTTACATATATTCAAGCAATCGCGAATTTTATGTCATTTCTGGGTAAGTTTTCAGACGTATTTAATGTTTTTATGGGTGGAAGGCGTTACGAAAACTCATCATGGATTCAGACGTCACACAGACTTGACGCCTCAGAATTCCAATATTTTTCGTCGGTTACTATAAAAAAATGTAATGTTGATAGATTGCTGTCGAAAAGTTTTCACGCTGGGCGATCCAGAATCATAATTATACTGAACCCATGGTAATAGTGTTCGTTATAGTACCGTACCTACAGATGCAGTGACGGTACATACTTGGAACATTGTACCTACTTGGAGGTAATCAGTAGAATAGACATAAGACTATCCAAATCTAATATATAAAATTGTCGTGTCACAGTTTTCGTTGCCATACTCCTCCGAAACGGCTTGACCGATTTTGATGAAATTTTTTGTGCATATCGAGTAGGTCTGAGAATCGGCCAACATCTATTTTTCACATCCATAAAATAAAAAAATGGCAAAACAACGTTTGCTGGGTCAGCTAGTATCCTTAAGTATAAAATACTTGAGTTATTAACCAGTAATGTAGCATAACCTGACTAGCTCAAATAAGCCAAGTGAGCCAGAGTTGTATGTCTCTGCTCCTTGATTTTTAGTAATGAAATTGCTAAAAAAGGAAGGGCGCTTGGTACGCAATTTATTACAAACTCAAAACGCTGGTAAATGATGCTTACATCTTAGAATGACAACCATCTTGATATATAAATCTTGCATGTAAAGGTAAATACATTAAGTAAAACAATTTATATTTCTGAATGAAACTAGACAATATCTTGACAATTAATTGAAACAGAAGTAGTGTTACGTAGACATTCGTGCTCGTAATATTAGTATGATTGAGGCCAAGTGAATATCGCCACGCCATTCTGTGGTAGCAGTTAAAGAGGACAATGTCGCTGACACTCGAGGGGATTTTACTCCTTTTGTGGTGATATGATTTATGGATCGTGCGCGTGCTTCACATATCAATTGTTTCGGCTGTGACGTCTAAAACGGTCAATAGTAGGTCAGGCATCGAGTTAGTTGTTGATATTGTTATCTATACTACATACATATATACATAAACTCACGCCTTTTTCCTTTTTTTTTATCTATACTAATGATATTATAAATAGGAAAGTTTTTTTGTTTGTAACGAATAGGCTCCGAAAGTACTGAACCGATTTTAACCATTTTTTCACCAATAGATAGCTAAATTATTTCAGAGAAACATAGGACATAACATCACGCTACGACTCCCGGGAGCGGATCAAAGTCGTAACTTATGGCGGGTGAAATAAGCCACGCGGACGGAGTCGTGGGCAGTTTGCTGGTTTGATTTAATAACAAATATTTTTTTTCGGATTTGGTTGGATACAAATCATTATCAGAAACTTCGATGGTGAAAAACTAAAAACATTTTTAATGGTTTTTTATTAACTTGTTTATAAACAAGTTGATAAAAAACCTTTAGTGTGATTTAGCACATAAATATGCTAAATCACACTAAAGGCACCTTTATTTGTTTGTGTTTCTTAAGCCAATCCAATTGTCATTTTCAATATATGTAGCTCTCTCAAAGGCGTTCGCAGAATTCATAACTTTTCTAGAAACGCTAGCGTCATCACCCACCAATGCGCAATTGATTGATCATTAATGTTCGCTTATGAATACTATAATTTATAATTGTTAGAACATCAAAACAAACTTGTCACTAATTACAATACTTACTAACATTGCCAGCACATTGTTTTCTCTTGAATAACAATAAATATTTCACACTTCATCAAGATGAAAGCAAAACAACACCATGTACGGACGGTACTACAAATTTTAAAGAGATGAATCAATAGAGTAACTTAGTCATGAATGACTGGTTATTGATGATTTCATTAAAACTTAAAAAGAAGATCATCGTTGTAGTGTTTATTCTGATGAAATTGCTTTGAAAATAGTAGTTGAAATAAAGATTAAATTATCCTTTTGATTAATCCTTTTGAATTAGCTATACTCAGTACTGTAATTAGGCTTTTATGAGACGGCTGAGAGATTTTATAATTGCGCCCTTAAAAAAATATTGAGGTTCTGGTCTGGTCATTTCGCTGCTCTTTTAGGATCTGCGCCCTGTGCCTCACCGCTGGCATCGCCCTAGTTACGGCATTGGCTATACTTATTAAAAGAGGTAAAGTTTGATAAGTTTGATAAGATTGGAGGATTGGATCTGGAAGTACCTCTCCGATTACAAACATTGTTTCACTAACAGAAAGCTACACTATTACCGAGAGTCGTCGAAGTCGCAGGCAGAAGCTAGCAACAAAATATACTAGTTAGTAATAAAAACTGTTGGATTTGCGTATTGATTGCAATTTGTAAAAGTTCATACTTAATCAGATATTATCCAGATTCCGATGAGTAAGAAACAGACACTTAAACCTTGCCTTCTTCAAATGCAATAATACATGATGTCCAATACTGGCTATTACGGACTACCTTAGAACATTTACCTTCAATAAACATTTTCTATTCTGCAAAATCTAATATCCACACCTACATAATGCGTACGTAATATAAAACCGTGGACAATTTCATGGTGTTAGGTCCCCTTTCTCTCAACAGTCTCAAATCTCACCATTCTCAGCTATAAATGTGGTTATAACCGAAGTGGGTTCGCCACAACACTTATCAGAAACGCGACACTGCAACCACGGAACACTGTGTAATTTAATATAAAACGCTAGGCTTTGTATCTTCAGCCTTAAGACTTTTGGATTTAGGTGTACCTGACTTTATTGTAACCACCTCCATCTATCTACCCTTTAGCCTAGAATGTTATTTGAATCTTAGGAGAAATATCAGCTGTACAGCCACGATTGGCCAGTGCACTGAAGTACCTTATTTTATTATTGTTATAATGAGTGTCCCAAAATTAACGCAGGATTTCAATTAAAAATAAAACACAGATTTTAGTCTTTAGATTGTTATTTTTTTATTGAATTTTAAACACTATTGTGAAAACACTATTGTAGTATAGACTAGAGACGCGTACGCGTGCGTTCAGCCGTGCGATTCTCTAACATATTTCAACGTTGCGCTCGACGTTGAGCTCGTCGACGACGCTACTGTCAAATCAACTTTACGCACAACGCATAGAGTTGATTTGACAGTAGCGTCGTCGACGAGCTCAACGTCGAGCGCAACGTTGAAATATGTTAGAGAATCGCACGGCTGGTTTCCGCGGCTGAACGGATGCGATATACAACCGGCGCTCTTATAGTGATGTCTGTCTAATAAGCTGAATGGAGCTGAATAATTGTATTTAGTCCCTAAATCTTTGTTTCAGCTTACCTCCTAATAAGACTGGATGACGATGTCCAATTCGACATAGTGGCCAAAGCTATCCTCTTTCACCTGTCTGCGCCTGATAGCACCCGTGGTCAGGGCACGGTACAACGGCGGCACACCATGCTTTCTGCAGGGCCCGTGTTGACGCAGACCATTGCGAGAATGGTTGCTGTGGCTGACAACCGCAGGTTCATAACCTTCTTGGAGATCACGCTTCTGCTGGCGTGCGACAATGAGACGAATTGTAAGTTAATCTTTATACTTATCTGTATTAATATTGTTAAAGTGAAAAGTATTTTAGTTGGTTGGTTTAAAAAGAACGCTAATTGCTGGAACCACCAGTTGTATTGGAAATATTCATTCAGTATATGATAGCCAGGATTCATAAGGAATCCTACGACACACGGATGCGGAGCAGTAACCGTAGCGCGGTAAATTAACGCGTGTGAAAAATACTATGCGGTTAAAAATCGCGGGCAGTAGCTAGTTTTTTTCCCTAAGATAAGTTTTTATTTTAAGCTCCTTATTATAAGTCCATAGGATCTAAACTTTCAACCGTGAAGTATAAAACTAGGTACGAAGCTTGTATTCCAATAAAACGCTTTCTATACCTTTACCGAGGTTCTTAAGAATAATCGGGTCACCTACAAACGTAAACTGGCCAACGGCTACCACTTATTGTCATCTCAATGTCGAACTGTACCATTTTCTTCTTGGTCTAGAAAATATATAGCCAATTATTGTTGGTTTCCGTTCACCGCCTTACAATAGCCTTTTAGACGATGATAAATTTAAATCCTTCCTGTTTTTGATCGCCGCTATTACTGTCCACTTTCTATTGGACTTTCTTACGATATTTAGGTGATGTATATATAGGATTTTTAGGGTTTTGTACACGCAGAGTTGCAATGGGGCCCTATTACCAACCCTCCGCTGTTCGCTCGTCTGTCCATCACGTGGCTGTATCTCACGAGTACTCACGACCTTAATAGGTACCTAGACAGTTGAAAATGTGTGTTAATATACGTACATATAGCCGAAAATATAGTCCTATACTTATACTACTAATAATATAAGGAGGTTAAGTCTGTGACGTTGTAGGGGGGTAATCTCTGGATGGGGTAATGTATGGACCCGATTTTGGAAATTCTTTTATCCATACAGAGTAACGTTATTTGTGAGTGTCATAAGCTAACATCACGCTGATGCGCGACCCACGGGAGCGGAGTATTAACCAAAGACGTAACGGACGAAGCTGTGGACAGTTCGCTAGTTCTTATAATAAACTTGAAAATTAATGGTCTTCATACAAGAAACGTTTTCAAGAGATAGTGTTACTACCGTGACTGGTTGATTGAATTATTATCAACGACCAATCAGAGCAACTTATGAGCGCTTTTTTTTTTTTATAGACGGGAAATCTTCAAATAACTTCCCCCGCCCTGGGCGGGGCGGGAGGGAGTGTCAGACTTTTACTGACTAAAACCCGTCTATGTTCCTTCATGTGCCCTTTGCGTTCCGGGGGGTGCGGTATCTCTTTCGAACAACCCGCAGCCCCGGCAGGCATCGGCCCTCAGTGGCCCCATCCAATTTTGCTGACATCTCTTTGAGGCGCGCGTGGAACACGAACGCGCCGTCGACACGGTCTGTCGCTAGTGAACGTACGGACGGTGAGCTACCCATTGCTCACCGTCCACAGACCCGCGTCTACGGTGGCCGGGATGAGCGCTCTTTGGAGAAACCGGTAGATAATGACATAGGTATTTATTTTAGAAAATGTGATCAAATAAGATCTTAAAACCTTGACAGTCGCTAGGACCTAGGTACACAATTTGAAATTTAAATGGGCGGTGCAAAAAAATTTTTTTTTTGTATGTATGTATGTAAAGTTGTGTATATGGTTTATATGGTTTTGCAGGCATAGAAATGATGAAAGAAAATATAATTGAGATCATCTGCTACCGGTTTAACCCTTACTTCCCTTCGAAACTACTGCCTTATTATGATATTAACCCTAGCGATTGTCAAGACGTCCACGTGAAATTAGGTAAGACAATAATAGTACCTACTTGTTTGTGTTTACCTAGGTATTGCTAAGTAGTATTTTTTTTTACTGCTGTTTATGGATATTGGCAATCTAGACTGCCTCTCTGGCTTCGTAGTTGCAAGCGCGACTGATGTGCGTGGGGTCCTGGGTTCGATTCCCAGGGCGGGAAAAGTGTTATTGGGTTTTTCCATAAGAATTTCTCAGTAGCAGCCCGGTGTATGGATGTTGGTAGTGTCGTGACACCCCCGTGCGTCTAACTCCGAGCTGTTAATAAGAATTTCATAGCAAAACCCAATTACACATTTTGATTGAACTGGAAATCGAACCCAAGTCCTCTAGCCTTGCAGTCGCACTTAGGACCACTGCGCTAAAGAGGCAGTCCAACTCCAGATTTGTGTTGATTTAGACATTAAAATAATAAGATGAAAGAAACTACCAGCCTGTTACTGTGCCTTTCTCATACATGAAACCACAAGCATTGATCACTACGGTTGCTTAAAGCGGATTACCGATTTCAGACTTATATTTATTACAACTTCAGGTTTCCTTACAATGTTTTCTTTCACCGATATTAGTGATGTCCAAGATAAACTTAGAAGGTACATGTGAATTGGTTCTTGCCCTGTATTGAGCCCGCTACCTCATGCACGATAGGCGGGTGCCTTAACCACATACCACGACCTACGACCCACACCTTATCTATTCTCTAGATAGTAAGTCTATGTCCCTCTGTACGATTACATCTTGTAAAGTACGCAACAGATTTTAATGCGGTTTCCATAATTAGATAGAGTGATTAACGAGGAAGGTTTATGCATCACGCTACGACAAACGGAAGCGTAGCAGTATCCAGGGTATATATTATAGCTTGTTTATAAATATTACTTGATCACAGGAGTAAGCACCATGCATCTGGACACCACGTTCTCTCTGATGCTAGTTCTTCTGAAGACTTTGAGAAACCATTTGCAACAAAACCCAGGTTTTAGAAAGCAATTTCCTACTCCTGACTGCTATGCACAAAGGTGAGAATACACATCACAGATATAGTGAAATACCAAGCCAATACGTGTAGCCAATACGTGTAGCCAATACGTGGTGGAAGGGCCGCTATGGATTTAGTAAATGTTTCTAGACAACCCAGCGAAGTATATAGTCAGTTATTAATGTGCTTTTATTAGGTACACTTCTAGTCGTTTCAATTTTTATTATATTGTTGTTATTGATAGATATATTTTTGTCATTCGTATAGTCAGAAGCAGGGAAGTCTGACAACTAGTCTTATCAAGAGGTATCGTGGTATCCAGTGACTGGGTTGTGGAGGTCAGATAGACAATCGCTTCATGTAAAACACTGGTATTCAGCTGTATCCTGTTAGACTGGAAGCCAACCCCGACAAAGTTAAGAAAAGGTTATGCAGATATAATATTCTGGTCGCAAACAGAAGGTTCAGCTAAGACATGTCCATTTTCTTTAACCATAAACCTTTGACCTATTTGTTTTTGGATACGATATCCAAAAAACTAATAAGTCGATTTCAATGCGCTCAATTGATGCAAGCAGCGTAGTAGCATTATGTCGCTTAATAATAATAATAATAAAAATCTTTATTGATACAAAAACCTTTGACATTGCTTAAGACTAGAATACATAACTCGGTTAAAAGGTCATACGAATAAGGTAAACCCTGACCCCTAAACTAGGTGATCCTGTGACTTAGGAGTCAGTGTTCTGCTGTCACTGTACTAGTAAATAAGCGGTGTAGTGTTTCATTATTTCAGTGTCATTCTTCTTCTTCTTCTTTACCTTGTTGTGTTGTCATCAGATGTTTCATCTGGGCGTTCCGATACGAGTGCAGAGCTCGGGAGCATCGCCACCAGAGAACCACATTCACTGTCATAGCATGTATCTTAACAGAGTGCTATGGCGAAAATCTGCGGCTCTTTTCTTCTATACTAATGCCAGGTATTATGACCACCCATTGATCTTATGAACGACTAGATTCTGTGTATCCTGGGTACGACTAGACTGGATTAAAAAATTCCACTGTGAACTGCGAAAGTGCCATCTGCGCTCTGTTCACCTTTTTATCTTTCCGTTACAAGAAATATTATCATTATAAAAGATTTAACTTGAATAGCGAATTATTTGCTTTGTTGGAGCTGTAAGCGATGACCTTAAGGCTGCGTTTCCACAAGGTATATGCAGGGATGTGCAACGACTGCGGGTTGTTCGAAAGAGATACCGCGCCCCCGGAACGCAAAGGGCACATGAAGGAACATAGACGGGTTTTAGTCAGTAAAAGTCTGACACTCCCTCCCGCCCCGCCCAGGGCGGGGGAAGTTATTTGATGATTTCCCGTCTATAAAAAAAAAAAAGAAAAGGGATGTGCAACGAGGGACTTGTGTGACAATGACCAATGCCATCGCTTCATGATCATATTTGGAGCTAAGATAGTAATTGCATTGCATTGATTGTATTTGCTGTAATTGAAAAAATTGAAATAATTATCAAACCAACCAATTACGGACGGACGAACGGATGTAACCTTTGGTACGCATTCTCGCGCATCTCTGGTGGAAACGCAGCTTTACAATGCAGTTCCTTAATGATGGAGGACATACCTAGGTCTAGCAGAACAATACATTGCAGGATCTAAAGAAAATAAGTAAGTTGTGACTACCAATACTTGCGATTGACAGTGTTACCTGATCTGACCAGGAATATGATGTCCAAGCAATTAAATTACACGCAAAGCTCCCAAATTTAAACCAAAAATTCTTAGAAAGATTACGTTATTGTATCAATGGGGATATTGAATTTGGAATCGGTTCCATTAGTGAGTTCTCTAGCAACCATAATTTGAGCACTTTCACTTCCGTCGGAAATAATTGCGTTGTTCGAAGAATGGACGTCGTTCAACCGTGTCTCTTCGAAACTGACGAATCTGGTTCATCCAGAATTGCGTCACGTTTGTTATTATTTGCAGTGGCTTATTGAAGCAGAGGCTTAGGCTAGCAAGAGCTAAGCCCGAGTATAGGCTTTTAAATTTTTGCTACTTTTACCTCTATAATGGTTAGTAGGTACAAGCTATAAGCTATAAACTGCCCCGTTGGTCTCGTGGTCGCAAGTGCGACTGCTGTGCATGGGGTCCCGGGTTCGATTCCCAGGTCGAGCAAAAAGTGTTAATGGGTTTTTCTATGAAATTCTCAGTAGCAGCTCGGAGTTTGGATTTGTTCCCGGTTAATGGCAATAGGCTCGCCCCCTATTACATGGGACCTAAATATACCGGCGAACTGTGGGTGTACATTGGTACACCTCTGCCTAACCCTTCGGGGAATACAGGCGTGATGGTATATGATGGTACAAGCTATTTGTGGACAGAAGCCTATTACTGGTACGGGGCAGTAAACTGGGTATTTCACCATAGAATAAAGAAGTTTTCGGTAACGTTGAATGTTTAATGATAGGAAAGAGAGAAAAGTCATCGGAAAGATGTCTTGTAGACTTTTCAAGACTTCAGAAAATTATCTAAGAAACGGGAAAAATTCGGTCCCGAAAGGAGATGGCTAAATGGAAGTATAGACCACTGCCCCATGTGCCAGGTACCATATTTATACATGGTACCTGGCACATGGGGCTTCCACTTTGTGTGTCTTTACACAATGTAATGCTGAATGGCTAAATATTAGTATTTCATGTAAAAAAGTTTCAGATACTTTTTGGGAATAATATAATGGTAAAATAATATTGCCTAAAAAGGAAAAAAGGTTTGTGTGACAGTATATAATTTTCTTCAACTGACACTTTCGAAAAAGTAAAACTAAAAACGAAAATGAGGTTGTATATTTATAAGCGAATGTTTGTGATGAAAAAGTCTTTTTTTTTTTAGATACTTTATTATGTTTAATAGTTTACGAAAGTGCTATTAAAATATTAAACACTACATAATTTATGAATGATTTTTTAAATATTATGAGGTTATGTAAGATTCATATACATTCCAGAATGTATCTGGCCCGGGGGCACTCATTTAGCCATCACCTTTGCCGCCCAAAAAATCTGCCGAACTAGGCCTAATCAGCCCTCAGGTAGACTGGCTACTATTAGTTTGTCTTCTGTTCGCAGATATAATGACGCTGTCAGTCCTCACTGAACTGCCTCCGAGGAAAGACTGGACTGCGACTGTTAACATCACCACCTCGCAAGCAGATGTTCAGTTCAAGAAGCTTTTGATTAATTTCGTAGTTTATCTGCTCAAAGTTTTCCCTTACAATAAATTCGTAAGAAATGTTTAATCATAAATATTTGTATTGTAATGATATACGTATGTAATATGCATGTGTGGATGTATTGACTGGCCTGTTGGTCTGGTCGTAAGCCGGCCTGCGAAGTATTATTGAACTTTTTCATTAGGAGTTGATCTATCACCATCAATCACCCGATGATCGCACATCACATCGCTTTAAAAAAATGGTGGTTGGTGCGGTCCTTGGGTACTCTCGTGCCTCGGAAAGCATGTAAAGCCGTTGGTCCTGCGGTTAAACTCTTACCGACCGTGGCGGAGTGCCGTCTCATCGGACTATGTGAGTTAAGACAGAGTGCACCTTTGTTTGCGCACACACTTGTACACTATAATATCTTCTGCGTACTCTTTTAGTCGCCATTGAGATTGACTGTCATGAATGAAATTGGCTCAGAAGAATGTTTTTCATTATTAAAATGTTCAAATTCCTTTAGTAAGACGAGCTTCACCAGACATAGGGGATAAGTTCCTTTACCTGATAGAAAATTTTACACAATTATACATTAGGAAGTATGAATTCTTATTTTAATCTATCTGGTGTACCTAAAGGCTCATACTTGCTTGGGGGTCGTGCCGCCTGCATTAGGGCCATAAGTGTTTAGTGTGTAGCCATACACTTTAAAATAGGCTTCCAATAAGATGTTTGTTTTAGATGATTAATTCCCGGCACTGGTTTCTGGGGCTCATGTACCTACTGGATCCAGGTCTCTGCTCGCTGAGGTCACATTGGTCGCCGGCTCTCTTCACTGAGATACGTAAAACAGCTCTTCAAGCCTTAGTCTGCACCATACCTTTAGTTGACCCGAAAATGGTGAACAAGTATGGATTGATCAGAAGGTAAACTTTTTTATATTAAAAATAATATTCGTAAAATGTCGTGTTGACTCAGTGGTTTAGGCGCATCTGATGTACGAGGCTGTAGGTTCGCAACCGGGCACGGGCAAGTTCCAATGTGACTTTTTCATTTCATATACATATACTTTCTTAATTTGTTAGCTGCCTCGTTTGCCTAGTAGTCCTTTGCGCGACTGCTACGCTAGAGGTTTTGGGGTCGATACCCAGGTCGAGCAAAATGTTGTTAGTGGGTTTTTTCTATGAAATACCCAGTAGCAGCTCGGAGTTAGGATTTGTGCCCGGTTAATGGCAATAGGCTCGTCCCTTAGTACATGGGGCTAAAACATACCGGTGAACTGTGGGTGTACATTGGTATACCTCTGCCTAATTCTTCGGGGAGTTGGACGGTGATGGTATGATGTTTGTCTCATCACCATATTAGCTAGAAAGCCAGCCAGTTTTAATTAATTTTATAAACACCAGTCCTTCGTTTTCAGGTTAATGTGGTATATTGAGTGGTATTCGGAGAGTGCGTACGAGCTCCCGGTGCTGTACTGGTGCGTGCGAGTGCTGCAGGTCGCCATCCATCACCGCCACCACCCCGAGCGAGAGAAGGCCATACAGGACCTGTTTGATACACACGGCATTATTATACTTATCAGTAAGATGTTTGTTTACTGGCAATTTATTGGGTACCTATTAGACGTCTGAAACCCGTCAATAATTCCAAGAGTACAACTTCACTTAATTTTAACTCTAAAAATCTAATTAATGTTCAATTAACAGTATATAGTTAAATTAATTATTAGGTCTAGGTAGATAGGCAGTCACTCCATGTAAAATACTGATATTCAGCTGCATCCGGTTCGACTGGGAGCCGACCCCAACATAGTTAGGAAAAGGCTAGGCAGATGATGATGATGATGAGTTAGATTAATTATAGTTGTTTTAAAATCAATGTGACGTCACAGTTTACTTTTAAGTAATTTACTTATTTACTTTTAAGTATTTTAACAGTTTACTTTTAAGTAAACTTAACAGTTTACTTTTAAGTAAACTGTACCACACAAAATCTACAGGGGAATCACGTTTCGTGTTTTCGACAGCTCATAAGATGTATGTCAATTCATTGGTGGCGACATATACCTACCCAATGATTAAACCATGTAAAGATAAAATTTAATTAAATATAATTGATTTTTATTTTCTCACCACAAATTGCAGTTTAAAAAGTAAAAAAATTGTTAACAACACTCACAGTAAGACTGTAAACAGTCACAGATACAATTTTGTATTTAATGGGGGGACTGCACTCCGGGCTATGTCACACCAGTGTTTTGCTGACATCCTGACATTGTGACTCCATAATCCTAACTATTCCTTAGATCTCTGCTACACCCTCTTGGAACAAAAACTGCCGCCTGTGGAGAGGAGCCAGGCGATCATAGCCCTGAGTCTTCGCCTGTTGACCAGCGCTGTGATCTCGGACCAGCGAGTGACCTGCGTGGTCTACCCGACCATCATGTGGCCGGTTTCCATCAACGGCCTCGCGAGGAAGATGCTAGATGTTGTTCTTTATGCGCTTGATAAGAACTATCTTGTTAGTGACAGGTGAGTAAACCTTTTTTAAAGGTGATTCCTTCACACGACATGTAATAATGTAATTGTGTGTATGTGAATGTGTGTATTAGATAGTAGGCACCATTATCCAGCAATTCCAAGACGCAACTTCTCTTCTTCTTCTTCTTCTTCTTCTTCTTATTTTCGTATCGATGATACATTTGTAGCTATTTATACTACGTGGGCCCAATAGGTGGCCACGTTTATTGCAAAAAAAACTTCTCTTAAAACAAAGATATATAATATATGGAGCTAGTTTCCGAAATAAATGTTTATTATTATTCTTATTAAAACACTTTCATCAACACAGCCCTGAAAACTCGATCTATCTTTCAATTAACTGTAAAATTGGATTTTATTTGCTTTGAAATCAATAAATAGGTAGTTAGTCAATTGAGTTGGCAAATAAATCACAGGTTGCCATAGAAAATCTAATGGGGGATTGCGTATTGACAGCTCAAAAAAAGTATGTCAATTGAGGAATGGCATTACTATGCCAATTTCGCTAAATTTTATGGAAAATGCAGCGCTGTTTTACGTTTTATGTTGATCGAAACTTAATTTGCTAATATATTATATATATTATATTCTCATAATTTAAAACATCGATAGGGAAGAGTGTGGCGGTTAGTATACCTACCGTTACCCTGAGTCTTATTGGGGATAAAATAAATAATATATTCTAGTGTAGGTACCTACTAACCTGTAAAATACTGAAGAACTTTTGTGCTGGAAATATAAACAATATAAACATATAAAAACATCGATGTCGGTACATAAGTAGAAGAATCCGCCTTGAGCAAGGGTAGTGATCAATATACAGCGTGCGTGCATTCTCTGTATTAGAAAAAGTCTTTGCCCTGTTGTGGGACAATACTATGCTGGTAATATAATTATTATAAAAAAAAATCGTATAGGTAATTTTTGCTTTGCTGTTCATTTATCATCATCATCATATTCATAACAGCCGCAGGACGTCCACTGCTGGACATAGGCCAGGAAGACGCTGGATGCAGGCCGCTTCCAATCGGCCCTGTTCATTCATGTTCATTAATAATTTGCAAAAAATTAAGATAAGTTATCATTTTAGGTGGTTAATATCGCTACTAAACTTCATTTGGGAAGCGATCGTATGGAGATTGAACTATCGAGAAGAATTTGTGGCTTGCGATGGTATTTATAAACTGTTGGATTTAATAACGGTAAGTCGGAGATATTATTATGTTATAGGTAGGTGCCCATTTCATGTAGATAGTAAGACGGTACTGCAGCGGCCTATCGATACGAATATAATAAAGCTGAATAGATTTTTATGGTTTGTTCGTATTATCGCGCTTATCTCGGGAACCATCAGTCGGATTGAAGCTTTTCTTTTGGTACATGCTAGCCAGATTCATGAGGAATAGTATAGGCTGTATAACATCACGCTACGACCCATGGGTGCAGAGCAATAACCGTAGATGTAACTGACCACGGGTGAGACTGAGGGGTATAAATAAGCTAGTAATAAATATACAGTTACTAAAGCAGCTATAAAAGCATACTATAATGTTAAGTCATTTTAATAATTTTTTTTTTTTTTTTTTGTAACAATGGACCAATAAATTATTCTTATTCACAAGAATTGCACATTCTAAGGATAGGATTAAGTGTGTTCTAGACACCACTTTCACAACCGTCGCGACGTCGTTGATTTATGCACGGACTAATATCAATTCACAATATCTTGTAATTACGGGATACAATCACGTTTAGTCTGGACGAGCTCTTGTAGCACTTGTGGCAATTCATTTAGCTCAAATACCAGGGCCGAACCTTGAATTTGTGGGCCCCTAGGCCGCTAGTACTTCGGGGCCTACAAAATTAATCAAGCAAATTTATTTTTTCATTTTTCTTTTTTGTTTAATGAAAAACGTTACCTAGGAATTTCTCCTGTATCGAGGGTACGTTTACAAACATAATTATGAAATCACACACACAAACAGCCACTTTTTCCAAGTAATAGTTCATAATGATATAATCGAGCGAAGTTAGTAATCAAAGTCGAGTCTGAAATGCAGCAAAGGAGCAACCACCAGGAATAAGAATGATGTACTTTTTAAAATTTTAGCTTTTTCTTGAATGGAGGCTGGAGGCCCTTTATATCCACGGGCCCCTGAGCTGCAGCCCAAGAGCCTATATCTAGATCTGACCCTGGCTCATACCAACGGCCAGTGCTATTAATATCGCCGTGAAAGAGTCGCGTGCATTCGCTAGGGGAGTCGTGACTTCCTACTTGAACTATTCAATTGAAGTAAACGTTGGTTGTTACCGACTATTTCTTTTACTATCTACAGATGTGGCTCTCAACGTTTTGATTATTTTAGAACAGTAGTAATAAATAAGTACAGTGGTCACCTTTTGGGTGTGATCGAGATACTGGGTTTGTACTTTACTTTATGTGTAGTAAAGCAGACGTACTTATTAAATCATTAATTGCAACCATAAGTTGTATGAGTATGCCTCGAGGGTGGTGCAACTGTCCCAGATGATTAAAAAAACCCTATAATGAGTTAAAAAACACACAAACAAGTATAATTCTACATTCGGATTTCACTAAGGAATTTGACTGAGTGTTGGGAATAGAACTATTTTAGCTGAAGAGTAGTGGGATAGTAATTGGTTTGGTGAGTTTGGTTATAGCTCCGTACACGTTGGTCGCAGCGTGATGTTCTATACGTATATACCTTCCTCTTGAATCACTCTATTAAAATTCGTTGAGTAGTTTAAAAGATCTAAGCGTACAGAAGGACAGACAGTGGTAAGCGACTTCGTTTTATACTATGTAGATATTACAGTTGCAGTTCCATAAGGTCGATTTTTGTGATTCTTTTGCATTTGAAATATGTTTGAGACACGTTGTCTCAGACGGTTTTATTTGGGCCGGATAAAATAATAGTTACATAAAGGATGTAAGAAAATCCGTTGGGATTTGGACGGATGATGTTATTAGAACTATTAGAAACGTTTGCTCTCAACGTGCCTTGGTAACGGTTGGGCTATCGTGTTCAATATTTATATATTTGTTTTACAATGACAGATTAGACTAGGTTCTGCCCGCGACTTCGTTCGCATTAAAATCGATTTAGTGCACGGAAACCACATGGGGACTGTAGGTATACTTGGCTTATGTGCTATTACTATATACCATCACGCCTGTACTCCCCGAAGGGTTAGGCAGAGGTGTACCAATGCACAGCCACAGTTCGCCGGTATATTTAGGTCCCATGTAATAGAGGGCGAGCCTATTGCCATTAACCGGGCACAAATCGAAACTCCGAGCTGCTTCTGAGAATTTCATAGAAAAACCCAATAACACTTTTTGCTCGACCTGGGAATCGAACCCAGGACCTCTAGCGTAGCAGTCGTGCTTAGGACCACTAGGCCAACGAGGCTATTACTATTACAGACTATAATCTATCTCTTGTCTCTGTACCTAATAACACTCAGATCCGTTGAGCCTTTCTGACGTGATCGAATAACAAACATCCATCCAAAATTTCGTATTAATCGTAGTATAGGTACTTACTTAGTTTTTTTTTTAAGTTGAATAATATTGTTAGTTGGTAAGTAAATAGTATTAAGATTCTTATAAGTATTAGTTGAAAACTACATCATTGCATAAGGTTAAAGCCTTTAATGATAGTTGTAAGGTAATAAATATAATTTAAAAATATTTAATGAGGGTGCGGTCTATCAATTCTTCTGTTTTATTTCTTCTTTCTGAAACTACCTACTAGTCTTATCTCTACCTATTACTCTGTAGGTACATAGTTGATGATAGGCAATTAACTCCCTATCAAAAATAATTTGATATCCCATTAAAACATCATCGTATTTTTATCACAAGACGAGTGAAAGTCATCAACATTTGTTCGTAGATGTCCCGGCAGCCGGTGCGCTGTATTGCACTAGCGTTGGTCTGCGACATCGTCCGCGCAGGCGAAGCTATCGGTCAGCTGGTATCTTGGAGAGCCAGTATCGGGGCCTCCAACGCGGTACGTACAAACGTGCAGCAACAAAAGTAGACTAACAATGTTACATTTAATTGATAAAAAAAATACATGTAATCACGCCTATATTCCCCGAAGGGTTACGCAGAGGTGTACCAATGCACACCCACAGTTAGCCGGTATGTTTTAGGTCCCATGTAATAGGGGGCGAGCCTATTGCCATTAACCGGGTACAAATCCAAACTCCGAGCTGCTACTGAGAATTTCATAGAAAAACCCAATAACACTTTTTGCTCGACCTGCGAATTGAACCCAAGACATCTAGCGTAGCAGTCGCGCTTAGAACCACTAGGCCAACGAGGCAGTCAATTTAAATACACAAGAATAATAAATATTTAGAATTTTAGGCAATACTGAGAGTTGATTTTATCGTAATTTTAGATTCATTTCGCATTACCTTTGATATTGTGTTCGATAATCATGATTTAAAAATCTAAAATGTTAATCTACTTTTGTTGCTGACCGTACCTAACCCTCGAATCTGATCAGGAACTCAGTGTAGCCAGTGAAAGGGTTATGGCAATTAGTTTAGCATACAGTAAGTGCTGTTTGATTTGTGACTAAGTAAGGTTTAATTAATTTTATCACGATTATAATAGGTTTACGTTATGATACCATAGTTAAGTATTATTTAGGGTTCTGTAAGTACGAGAGAGTGCCAAATGGGACCCTGTCACTACGACTCCACTGTCAATACACTGGCGAACTGCCTCGTTAACCTAGAGATCCAAAGCGCGACTGCCACGCTAGGGTTCGACTCCCAGGTCGAGCAAAAAGTGTTTTTGAGTTTTTCTATGAAACTCTCAGCAAGTTTGCTCGACCTGGCAATCAAACCCCAGACCTCTAGCGTAGCAGTCGCGCTTAGTACCACTAGACAAACAAAGCGATCACTGCAATTAGCCTGGAGAACCATGTTAGACACCATTATACCTAATTCTTCAATTCCAGAACCCAAAAGTGGTGAACCGTGGTGCCACAATAGCAACCCTACTAGCAGTAGTGTTTCGTGAAGATTGCAAGGCTTCTGGAGTCAGGCTTACCGAAGATGGTGTAATAAAAGGTTACATACACATACATACATAAACTTACGCCTTTTTCTCACGGGGGTTGGCAGAAACCACAGACCTCCACCTGCTACCCACCTCCACGGGGGCACGTGGAGGTGGGTAGCAGGTGGAGGTCTGAGACCATTCTGGGGTGGGCACCCCAGAATGGTCTTGTGCCCACCCCAGGCTGTAGGGCTCACCTTCCGCCTGACCGCATTGCATCGCATCGGCCATGGCATCTTAGGGACCAGGATCCTGAAAACTTACTCTAGATGCGCCAATGTATCACGTATTCCTTTAAAATTGACAGTGATTCAAGATAAACTGAGAAAGTATATCAATGGAAAAAGTCACATTGCTACTCCCCCGGATTTGGACCCACAAGGCCTGTACCTGCAACATATGACACAATTCCTAAAATAAGATTTATTATTTTTCAACAGATTTGGACTGTCCCATTATGTCAGAGGATTGCCGTGACGAGTTGTACAACACTGAATCAGACAACGGCTTAAATCACAGCACGCCGGCCTGTGTGGCCGCGGCGGAGCTAGCCGGATCGTGCATGTCCAAGGTAATGAACACTTTGGGTAAATTTTCTATGGGTAAAACAATTTGCAAAATCGGCTCTGTAGATCCAGAGATTACCTCCTACAACCTCACAAACTTTACCTCTTTATAATATTAGTATAGATAAGTCCAGGTTTCCTCACGAAGATTTCCTTCACCGATGTCGGAGGTGTCAAAGCCTACATACCTACTTAGTTTTAAACTATATTATTTTGTTTTGTTACAGGCGTTTGCATTATTACATATGCTGACTGAAGACCTGGAACACAAAGTGTCCCTACTTGATGAGTCATACAACTTGTACAAGAACATACAACTGTCACCGAAAGACGAGGTCTGGTTCTCACTTCTTAAGGCCTTAGCAACAAGCAGCAAGGCTACTTTTAGCTTTAGCGATTATAATTATTACCAGCTTTTGCCTGCGACTTCATCCGCGTCAAAGATGATATATCATCCCACAGAAACCGTATTTTTTTCCGAGATGAAGAGTGCCTATGTGGTTGTCTAGATTATAATTATATCTGTGTCAAATTTCACTCAGATCCGTTAAGCAGTTTTGGCGTGATTGGGTTACAAACATCCATGCAATCTTTCGCATATTTAAATTAGTATCTGATTAATATTGTCGCTCGATCGTTGGTTACAACGACTGGGTTCTAAGTAAACCTCGCATATATCTATTTTAGCATCTACAATCAGTGATTATTGTGAGCTTGAGGGCCTGGTGTAGCTAACAAGGGCAATGTTACTAGATACTGCACAAACCAACAGAGTCGCCAGAAAGCCATGCAGTAGGTATTAGTGATGGTGCAAAATCGCATATGTGTAAAGTAGCTTTTAAGCTGATTTTGTAACAGTTAATCAGTTCCTAAACAGGAGTACCTACTTGCTTACTTTGCTTTAGATACTTTTACTTGAAAAACGTACATAAAATAACATTTTATACTTTTTTCTTGTGCCAATGGATGGCAAACAAGCACTCGGCCCACCTGATGTTAAGTGGTTACCGCTACCTATTAATTAATATACATCTGCAATACCAAAGGTCTTGCAAATGCGTTGTCGTCCCAGACACAAAGTTAAATGTCTCATAATATGCCTGTAATCGCACCGATACTGTCCGATACCCAACCCCTTACTTAACAGTGAATAATTTTATGGCAGCCATTATATATAAAAAGTTCTGTTACTAGGCGATATTGGTTCTCTGCTCAAACTACTTAACTCTAAAGCTGAACGAAGTTTGGAAGGAAACCGCGATCAAGAACGTAAGGCTGTTCATAAGAGACGACCGGATTCTCGGAGATTTCATTAATGTTTCCAGGTATGTTCTTGATTGACTTTAGTCCAGGTTATTTAAGGCCTTTTAAACTAGAAGATAGGGTTCTATATCGTATAATTGATTCAGTTCTTCACAAAACAACACGTTGGTGTACATAGGCCAGCACATGAGGTTACCCCAATCTGTCAAATTTCTTTGAGCTTTTCAACTTTATTACAAATAAATAAGGTTTATGTTCAATTGGAAAAAATTGTACAAATCATAAAAAAAATTTGGACCTTTATAACCGCTAAATCTAATGCGAAATTATTTACAAGATATACCTTAGTACCAATTGGTTATTTTGGTGGTTTTGATTGGTTGTTTATCAAGTTTAATAGCAAGGAGTACAACATAGTCTGGTTTGCTTAGCTGCGCAAAAAGAAAATGTGAATAACCTATTGAATGTTATTTCAGGGGTTGGTCTGAAGAAATAAAACGTCAGCAAGAAGATGTTATTAAGACCGATCTAAAAAGGGTAATTAGACTACTACTACTTTTAGCCCCGGCTTCCCCCTACCTGTTGGGTACCTCCCGAAATGTTGGTTGTTTATATTTCTTTCAACAAGCTGACGCGCGCTGGACAATTGGGTACTTGAAACCCAACTAATAATTCCAAGGCACAACTTCTCAAAAAAATACCACTTTATTTTTTACTTTTACTTTTATTATTGCTGTATGTAGTCTTAGTACCCAATAAATAAGTTTGAGGCCAGACAGGCCACTAAGGGCCGATGCCTGCCGGGGCTGCGGGTTGTTTGAAAGAGATACCGCGACCCGGAACGCAAAGGGCACATGAAGGAACATAGATGGGTTTTAATCAGTAAAAGTCTGACACTCCCTCCCGTCCCGCCCTTGGCGGGGGAAGTTATTTGATGATTTCCCAACTATAAAAAAAAAAGACTGATAATATGTCTCAATTAACATTTAAAGCCTACGCAGACAGGGACAGCATCGGCATAGCCAGGGATTACATTTGCTATCGATGGACATTCAAACGTATCGTGGCATCGAAAGAGATTTGTCGATGCCACGGCATTATTTTAAAGCATAGCAATTTAAGCCGTATTTCTATAAAGATACGTTTGAATGTCCATTGGTAAAAATTTAAATCCCTTGCAATGCCGTCCCGGTACCGCTACGTAGGTCTTTATACATGCTGGTTAGGTATAGGTAAGTAATCAAACTTGCATTTTATGGTATTTCAGGCATGCGAACAAGAATGCTCCCTGTACGCATTCCTAGGTCGTGTGCGCCTGAATATTGCGCTGGACGCGTTGCGGTCTGTGCGTTGCGTGGCGCGCTCCACGGAACACAAGAGCATCACGCACTCATTGTTACACGACGCTGTGTTGGCGCATCACCGTCGCGCTGAAGTCGCGGACAAGACGCTGCTGCGCACTTATAATGCGCCTTTGGACGATCAGGTACTTATATTACTTAGTTTTCTTTCTTAATGATAAGAAAATAAGGTTACTTATACTAAGGCGATTCGCACACGCTCCGCGCCACGCTCCGTGATTAGTGGCGACAAAGCTCGGTTAATCTGCAAAACTGCGCGTGAAGGCGTTTTCCGTGTGTTAGGGTACGCGTGTTTTGTAAACAAGAACAGATACTTACAAACAATGTAAGAACACACACTCCCGCGCCACGTTTCGTGATGCGGGGCTGTGTGCCAATCGCCTTAGATTTGCTTTTGTTAATTCCATTTTCTAACAATATTAACGGTGGATATTTCACAAACGTGAACGTACCTTTACTAAAAAGTAGAAGTAGATAGATACTATTTATTTACCTAATACTAATTCTCTTGACCGAATTTCGGTCACGCAGGAGCTAGAGCATAAATACAGATGCACTTCCTCTACCCTCACTCTTATAGTCCGATGGCACGACAAACCCACACGCCTCCGTCTGGGTAGAAAATTCCAATAATACTTTTTGCTCAACCTGAGATTTGGAACTCAGGACCCCACGCCCAGCAGTCGCGCTTGCGATCACGAGCCCAACAGGGCAGCCAGAGTAGATAACTGATGACGTAATAAATAACGACTTACCTGTACCTACTCCCCTCGACTCCACTTTTCCTATTCTACTTTATTTGCTGCAGAACATAACCGGACAAAACGTGAAGGTGACCAGTATCCGTGCCACGAAGGAAAAGGATGAGCAGCAGCAAGGGACCTGTAAGTGCGCACTTTGGAATAAAGTGTGTATACCGGAGTGTTCGGACAGGAAAAGCTAAACCTGGGACCTGCACCTGATTTTGCAAGCCACGTCGAGATAGCAGTACCGCAATAGGGTTCATAATCCTTTGACATTCCACTTTTGGGTATCACAGAAAGTAGTCACGGCCAGTGGCGGAATTCCCAGCATGCTGAGTAGGCTAAAGCTTAGGGCGGCAGATTTAAGATGAATTTGGAGACCGAGTATTTTCTTTTTATTTATTTTTTTCTGATATCTTGAAGAATTCTATGAGACATCTTTCCCATGACTTTTCCCTCTTCTTCCTCCTTTCATTGTACATAGCGGTACCACAACCTCCTATATTTAATGTTAATCGCCCAGTACATGGCTTACCCTATATAGTAGGCCTCTGTCCATACTTAGCATAAAACTTTTCTTAGAAACTTTCATAAATTGATGTCTTGTTCTGACAATTGTAGAAGGGCGGCAAAAATGACAAACTTACTTGGGAAATGTGTAAATCCGCCACTGGCCACAGCAGAAGTGTTGCTTGCTGACAAAATTTTAATGAAATTTTTTTGATTGTTTAATCCGTCCATGATTTGTCTATCCTCACGGCGACACCCGATAGGGTGCAAAAGGTCGGTCGCGCCCGCTACTACATATAAAAATCTGCTGTTCATTTTGGTCTACTGCACTTTAGTACCTATCACGCAAGATATTTTTAACTCATCATCTTCCTGCCCTTATCCCATGTTACTTGAGGCGGGCTATATTTAACTAAGCGACAAAAAATGTTTTTTGAGCATCATCTCATATACCTAAAAAACCATGGTAAAGTTTGCGAGATGATGATTTTCCATCATGTATAGTAAAATTATTCTTTTATTGTATTATACTGTCGTACTAAACGCCAAAGCGGTATCTCAGGGAAAGCTACTTTCGAGAAAATTTACATTTTGTAAATAATAGTCTTCACCGTCGGACAATAAGTACAGAAAATAGTAAGTAATATTATTGTATTTACTTATTACTTTCTGTTCTGATGCCATAAAAATCAACTTTACTTTCTTCTTTGGAGATACTGCTTTTGAACTTAGCACGGCAGTAAGGCCGTCGTGCCACAGGATTTTGTTTCTGATCAACTTCTTTTGATCTTTATTTCAATGAGTTTAGAATTAGTATTGCTTTACTTCGATACAATCATATCATGCCATGCCATGGCATACCGCAGCATGCCACGACGTGCCACCGCATCCCACAAGCCACTTAGATCACAGGATTATGACAGCTAAGCTAATTGAAATAAGGTTTAAAACGAGAGCCGCGGTGTTTTTATGCCCTTATTGATTCATGTACTGCAGTGGGCACGCTGGGTAAAGGTAATGAATGAATGAATGAAAACGAATTAAAGCTTGTTTATAAAACATCTGTATTTTATTTCAGAAGCCGTTAATGACAGTGTGTACATTAGTTACAAACATTAGGAAGCTTGTATCATGCAACACAACAAAACATGGTGTTCGCAACACTTACATAAGAATACAATGATAATGACACATCTTATCTAATAGGTATACAAACTGCTACATTATTATATAGCGTAATGTTTGAGCCATCCATTTTCTGATGTAAGAAAGAGCTAGGTTATTCAACCTGTATAGCTCCATCTCTTTCTTAAACCCGAACAATGATAACTCTAACACTTCACTATACGGCCCCACATATAGAATACACATTTTAAATCTTTACATTAATTTAAATGCCTAACTACCTCTAAGTATCTAGGAAATGTGAAATATACACCCATGTATGTATTATGCGACTAAAAACATTCACTTAATACGAGTACCACTAATTTTGTGTTAATATGAAAATATACAAATGTAATAAAATATGTTGCATTTCTGTTTAACGAGATGTGTATAAAACACAGATAATTATGTTAGTTGCTTTATGATTATTAATTTGTATATTATATCATATTTTGTTCAGGTAAGACGAGGCGTATTGTTTCATGCTATCGTACAATTAGTACGAGTTGCATAGCATGAGCAAAAGTTGCGCGTACGCACTTAAAAAAATATGTACTTAATTTCGACCAATCGCATTGAGCCCAGCTTTGTGATTGACATCTGCTTCCAAATAATTAAGCACCTCTATACAATAAAAAGTTATGTTAACATACATATACTATGATTATATAATTATCTGTATATATGAATATTATTGTAAATAAGCATCAATACTTTAATGTACTTTATATTTCGATTAAATATATTGTCAATAATTTTAAAACATAATTTAGATTGTAGGGGACCTCGCGCTAGTACTTTAAGATCTATAATAATATGGTTCTGACTGCGTCTAAAGCCTGGACCAATAGTTCCCAAAGTAAGTAGTATGGCCCTAAAGAGCCCTTCACTCATATAGTTATGCCCCTTTTTCCCTTTTTTTCTTCATGTAAACCAAAAGGTGAGTTTTTGGAACTTTTTGTTAGGTGAGTCGCGAACAGCAAATACTTTAGGAACCAGTAGTCTAGACATCTTGGAAGATCCCTATTTTGCTATTGAAAATTGGATCTATTTCTCAGTAGTGAACTAGCTTACTGCACGTAAGCATACCTTTTCACGGCTCAAATAAATGCTAATCTTCAAGTTGCTTACCTTATCTCTTAAAATAGTACCACTTTAATATCTTTTACTTTGTAACTTTATTTGTTGGATTATCAACTCTCGGCGCTGAGCAAAGCGTTTAAAATCCAACAGTAGGCAACGCAAAGTAATATAAAAATAATTCTGTTTTAAGAGGTAAGTGCTTGCCACCAAATCCACAACAGAAGCTTTACTTATTATCTGATATATTGTTATATTAAACAAACCGCAGAGATAATAATTTTGATAAAGTCTCTCTTAACTTTTTTCTTAGTAATTTTTCCCTTTTAATTTGACGAAAAAAAATAAGTCTATGCTTTAATCATCTGCTAACTATTAACGGAGGAATATATTGATTTATATATTGCGCATTGACAGCTTTTATATATAGAATATTATGTCAAACTGCATACATTTAACATATTATATATTTTGCATATTTATTTCGTTTATAATTATCAGCTTATACATAGTAAAATTTGACAAAACTTATCACAGGACTTCATTAGACCATGGTTGTAGTTATAACTCTTGTTTCGGCACAATACAGGAACGTTGATGATTCACGGAAGCCTATTTCTCTATGGATTAATTTCAATTAAAAATGTGCTTTATTTATATGAATTTTGTGTATTAAATGCAATAATGACTCTCTGTCAACAAATAACTTATTCAGTACGAAGCCGTAGTTTTATTTTATGGTACTATAGTATATTTTCATTAGGTAAGGAGGTTCACACATTACGTAGTCTACTATGCTATGGGTAAGTTAGGATTGGCTTAAGTACGCGAATGCCTATTATTTTAATGTCCGAAAGCTTATAAAGATCCACCATTGACCATTAGCGTATCTAGAGATAGTTTTCAGGGGGGGCCTGGCCCCTAAGATGCCATGGCCGATGCGATGCAATGCGGTCAGGCGGAAGGTGAGCCCTACAGCCTGGGGTGGGCACAAGACCATTCTGGGGTGGGCCCGGCCCAAACGCAACCCCCCCCCCCCCCTATATACGCCTATGCCACTGACTGGTGTTCACCAATAGGCATTAATGAGCCTATTCTGATGTTCACAAACTAAACTTAAATTATTGCTATCTTTTTCGCTCTGATTGAACAAGAAAAAGAGGTAAATAAATATGATAGTTTAAAAATTATTTAGTTCGAGTAGAAAACCAGTTTGACAGCTCAAAGTTATCGCTATCCTTTTCTCGCGCTCTTTGTTGGTATGAGATAGCAATACTTCAATTTCAGTTTAGTTGGCCAGTGCAGAACCGTATCGGCGCCATTGTGTGTGCATTTCTATTAGGATATAATAATAATAATATGATGCCACTGGCATTTAAATAAGTTTATATAATAATACATATACTTTATGATACACACATTACATTTGGTCTTCTATTCCCTGGTTCCTTGAACGAGAAGTTAATCCGACCAATTGTCAAACGTCAAGTCGACCAATCACAGCAGTTGACATACGCTTGAGAATTCGTCATATTAATTTTTCGTTCGAGAAATCGAAGGTATGTGTCTTACATTAATGATAAGTTTATGTCTTATATCCCTTACTTATAATATATGGCGATTACTTACACCCAGCGTTGACTAACTTTCACATGTCTACACTAACATTAGTTTGATGATTAAATATTAAAACTAGTACTAAAAAGATATGAATAGACATAGTTAGCCTACTGCGGCAAAACATATTGTTTATACTTTGATTTAAAAGTATTGAACACGGACATCTTAATATTAAGGATGATAGGTAAAACTAATAAATTATATGAACCATAAAACTTTAGAATTATAATTTACAGAATAAGAGAAGGTAGATTGAGAAAACAACATGATCCCTTTCACTACGATACCTATTAACTGGTGAATAATATCTATGTCTACCCCATTGGGTAACGTGCGTGATGTTTCTGTTAAAACAAGTTTGAATATTACTTGGCGACCGAGTATGAGGGGAATAAAAATGCAAATCAATTTGTCTAAAATGGCCGATGCACATAAAAGTAGTGCGGCGTGGTGCCGCAACGTCACGCTGAGCGTTGCGTTGCCGTCCCGCGTCCTACTACCGTAGCGTGAGGTGACCATTTTTCCTACGATTTAAGGACCCACTTTCACCACAAATCACAAAACGTATTTAGCGCTAATTATATTTAAATTACCGCCTGTCTCCGTCACCTTTAACAATGTGACAGGGATGGAATGACGTTCTTAATAAATCTGGGCACTAAATGTATTTAGTGATTTGTGGTGAAAGTGGACCTAAATGTGTGTGTGTGTGACGTCACAACGTCAGAATGCACAGTGCGTGTCACGTCGCAATATTCTGCGTAGCGGTGTGCGGCGTCGCTAATCACGGCGGTGCGGCGCCGCATCACTTTAATGTGCGTCGGCTCTAAGTAGGTTTAAGAAATGAGTTTATCGAGTTGTCTGCACACCAATTGAATTTATTAAAGAAGATAAAATATGATTTTTATTGATATGCAGAATATTTTTACACAAGAGATAAAACCGAAGGACGGACAATTAAGTCTCAAAAGGTATTATTATTGTAATGTAGAGAGAAATGCAATGATTTAAATTTTTTCGCCACAATTTTTGTTAAACAGAGTGCCAAATGTGAGCTTTTTCATTCACGTTCGATTGCGAACGCGTTAGAATTTTGTATAGGAAAACGGTATAGCGCCACCTGGTTGTCACTAGGACAAACCTAATTTCTCATACAAAATTCAAACGCGCTCGCAATCGAACGTAAGTCGAAACAAGTCACCCTCAGCACCAGGGCCTATATTTAAACTGTTCCTATACTGGCATTAGAAGTTTTAGATTAAATTTATTTGACGACTATGCAACATCTCATGCAAACATTAAATTTCAAAATCTTGGACATTAATGAACCGTTTTTAATACTTATTAAGTTTAAATAAAATCATTTAATTATTTTTTGATGTGAAGACACTCTTATCAGAATGTTTTTACCGTCATTTTTACTATGACATAGCTCTCATTCAGAGTAAAAAGGATGATAAACTATCCCTACTTTACTATAACGATAATGTTTAAAAAATTACACCTGAAAATATAATAATTTAAAATCTGCACGACATAATCATTTTGAATACTTATGATAAATTTAATTCAGAAAATAACGCAACTATAGTCGCTTTTTTAACCAGTTTCGATGTTAATATAATTTGTTTAATTAGAATATATTTTAAAATTATAATATCAAGCCTAACTAAGTAATATCTATATGAGTGAAATGCAATCTTACTACCTAATGTGCGCCTCGTAGTACGATGGCCGTGTTGGCATTGATTACATTATCTATTGGGCTTAGTTACGCCAAAATGATCCAACCCACAATTTCAGAATGATAATATTACCTTAATACGTCAAACTAATTTTATATACCAAAAGTATTACATTCAATTTAAAATTTCCATTATATATGTCACCGGAAAATAACAAGATCCGTAAGTTTATCAATTTACTAGGAAGTTTATAAACTTTCGTAAGATTCTAAACGGGAGATAAATTGTAATATTTTACGTCCACATTTTCGTAAATTTATCAATTTCCGACGTCATACGGTAAATTTATAAACTAACGAATATCTATTCGTAAGATTTTATATGGTTCGACCAATCACAGAAACTCTTTTAAATATACGATCTTTGAAATACGTAAAATAACACACTGCTCTCTGATTGGTCAATGTTCATAGTGGCAATGCTTGTGTCCAGCTGGCGGCCGCGAGGAAGGAGAAGTGACACGTGACAGCTAACCAATCAGATCGCGCGTAGCGTTTGGTTACTGCTTACTTATTATTTTACGAGTGAGTTCAGTAAGTTTATCAATTTACGAAAATGTGGACGTAAAATATTACAATTTATCTCCCGTTTAGAATCTTACGAAAGTTTATAAACTTCCTAGTAAATTGATAAACTTACGGATCTTGTTATTTTCCGGTGACATATATACTACTAAGAAAGATGTGGGTTGGTTCGATTTGGCAGAACTAAAAATTCACTGAATATTGTCTATGTTTGCACTAATTACTTACACAGACTATGATTTTATCCCAGTGTTTATTTCTTGACATGACCAACGCATTGAATACTATAAAAAATCAATTTTCGCTAAAATATTTTTTTTTAATTACCTACACGGATGGTCGAGGCGCAATATCAAAAGAAATAATTTGATGTTCTTGATAAAAATGGTATTACACTAATATATTTAACCATTAACGACTGACTAGTGAAACGAATGGTTAACAGCTAACATCAAAATGATACACTTGATATGATTACGCAAATAAATTATAATTGAGTATTATACACCAATAATTCTAAGACATAACTTACGTACATACATAAACTCACGCCTTCTTCCGGTGTGGGTAGGCAGAAACTACAATACATAACTTCTGCAAAGGAACATTTTATTTTAGTCCCAAAAATTCAATTTAGTGTAAAGTTAGTTTTTTTTGCTTTGAAATTAATAAATATTTAGTCAATTGAGTTGGCACAAATGTGACGTCACAGTTGTGTTTTGTCATGAAAAATCTACAGGTCATAAAAAGTACGTCTATTGATTAATGGTGTATAATAACCCAATTGAAACACTATACATAAATGTTGTTTGTGTTTAATATTAAACATGTCTTCGCACTAACTTTGGTCCAGCGCAGCTGAACGTATCATCGTATGGTGAAAGCACTAGGGTAGCTCGCAAAATTCAATGATTTTTTAAGGGTCTCTAGCCAAAGGGTGTCAACAGAAGCCTATTACTCCGTCCGTCCATTCGTCACCGAGACGTATCCCATGAACCGTAATAGAAATTTGTCATAATAAACATCAACATTTTTGTATTAAAATGTAGTCTTGTTTGAAAGTAAAATATTTATCTAAAGTAAGTATTAAATATTGTAGGGGCGGTGATACCTTCGTGTGAAAGTCTACCTCAAACTACTGCGCTCCAATAAAAAAGAAAGCAAGGAATTTTGAATTTTGCGAGCAACCCCCTTATCGAGACGATAACGCAGCGTATACACATACGTGCCGTCTACGCTCCGTCCACGCTGTAATAACGCTCAGTGCGAACACACAGTAATATAAGCGATCGTTAAATTTGTATTAAAGTAGTAAAGTGTATCAAAACGAGGGTTGGCACGTTACTTGAGACGTGGTCTCAGTCGTTGCTTCGAAGGCACTCCACATACAAAGGATCATCTATTTATTTATATCTGTGGTGCTATTCTGTAAAAATCTCCCTCAGTGCATTAAAGTGATGTGAATTTGAGGTGAACTGTCACCTAGGTGCTTAGACATTAGGGTTGCGGAATTTGTTCGAAAGGGTTACCGCCCTGGAACGCAAAGGGTAGTTGGAACACGGATGGGGTTTAGTCAGTAAAAGTCTGACACTCCATTCCGCTAAGCCCAGAGCGGAAGAAGACATTTAATGATTTACCATCCTTAAAAAAAGGTGCTTAGATATTTACGTATGTAATTTTCTATAGAATAATTGAATTTCCATTGTTGTAACCAAACGGTGTAATATTAGTACATCTATTCTAAAATAATAAAGCCGAAGAAATTTTTATTCTTAAGGTTTGAATTGAAAGTGGCACCCGATAGATGGCGCTATAAGCCAATCATAGGGCAACAAAATGTCGGTCAGTGGAGCATAACAAGTGTGCGCCCTATAATAAAGCACCATTGACCCACATTTTGCAGGGCGCATACCTATAGTAAAGCTACGAGTTTTTTTGGTTTGTTTAAACGCGTTAATCTCTGAAACTACCAGTGGGATTGGAAATAATCTTTTTGTATGTGATAGTCAGATTCATGAAGAATATGTTAGGCTATATTTCATCACGCCACGACACACGGGGGCAGTGCAGTAATCAAACACGCAGACTATATCGCGGGAAGAAGCTAGTTATTGAAAATTACGTTATAGAAACTGTGATACTATCTCTAGTTCACATCGCCTAAAGTCAACGAGGGAGATTTTCACAGAATAGCATTGCTAAACTACTCTATTTTTTACTTTGAAAGGCCGCTATTGATGCCGTACTGTAATAATTAAAATAACGCACCTAATTTAATAGAAATCTCGAACAGCATAATGGCTATGTATATACGGGCTGTTAGAGATAATTAAAACTTAATTTAACAGAGAGTCTATATCTATTAAAATGTTATTAAATAGTCTACTGTAATGTGAAATTAAATATAAGAGGAGAAGAGATTAATATAACCGCATTAAAGAATATGTAAAATCTAAGATAATTTTCTTAAAAACTACTTGACACAAAATCCTACAAAAGTTTATAATTATATGTCACGAGTAATCATGTTGGTGTCTACACTCTACGTAAACCTTTACCATCGAATAAATTATATTCTTACCTTTCATATAAATATTTACATTGATCACTGCAATAGTGTACATAAAAACAATGCACATTTACCCCCACACGATATTATTTTATACATAGGTACATTGAAAAGCAAGAAACAATATTAGAATTTTTTCACATAAATCTAATAAAATATTGATCAAAACACGAACGCGTTATAAACTATGATACCGAAAGTTATCGGGAACGATTATTTTATTTATAATCATAATGAGTGTAAAGTTTAATGAGTGAAGCTATCGGCTGCTCGCACAGCACGTTATCAATACCTAATAGAGGCTACCTTATCAGCTCAGTCATACAAGTCATTCAAAGTCTTGTCGCGTAAGTACAGTCTTACGTTGCTTGAACATTTAAATCCACAAATATCGATTATATCTCTTGTTATTTTTACACTTTCCTCCAATTTAATGGTTTAATAAGCGGTGAGAACTAATACCTTTTTTACATTAGGGGTGGCGAACCAGCGACACACGACTAAATAATTCGGACCCGCCGATATTTAGATATCAATTGAATTTAATTTGCAAACGAAAAACGCAGCAGAATGTGCATGTTTATGTTGCAGCAGATATTAACACTGCCTTTTCTTTTATTTAAGTAATAATTATATTAAAATTGATTTAAAGAGTTTATAGTTAAAAAGCATCTGGTTATTTTTCTCCATTTTATCACATTCTTTCATAGTAAGTATGGTCATAGTCACATTATTAATTTATTTATTAAAAAATGGCACGTCCACCAGTAAAGGTTCGCCATCCCTGTTTTACATCATTCATACGTCGAAAATCTTTTCGAATTTCTTTACTGGGAATAGAAGTTTAATAAATATGGGAGCTTGCACTAAGAAAAATGTCGTTTAAAATTGCGCCTAATTTTGCGGCGATTCCAAAAATAACCGGTCTGTTTTTTACTATCTATGGTACAAAACTAGCCTAAGAAGCATCAGTCATCGCAGCATGAGTGTTGTAAAGCGATTCTGGACTTAAGCCCATAACACTCAGAGGCCACTTTTCTGTATGTGGTGCATTTGATGTTAATGCTTGAAATTATCTTCATCTTCAATCGCGTGTATGCTGTGATTGGTTGATGTTAAGTCAGTTAACCAATCACAGCAAGCGCTAGCTAATTTGTGACATTAATTTTTCATTCGAGTAACAAAGGGTTACTATACCTATATTTTAGTGTATCGGGTAAGACAGGTGGGCGCTTTATACTTTCTTAATATCCACAATCACTCAATCTTCCTAAAGTAGCGCGAATGTGATGAACATCGGCTGTAAGTGACCTCACATACATCCTAATCCGAATCATTCGTCGGCTAGCCTGTACGATACTAACATACGATCAAATAAATAATAATTATGATTATTGTATAATTGTTTTCGAAGTCGTAAAAATACGTCTGTTAATTAAACCCGGGTGCCGAGTACAATCTCTTGCAATAGCATTATTTTAATTTTACTTTATAAGTTCCACTGTTGGATTTTTAACTTTAGGCGGTGAGCCGAATGTTGAAAATCTAACAGTGCGCAAGGCAAAGTATTGTTATAATAATACTATTTGAAGAGATGGTAGTAGCGTATGAAAAGATTTAGTAATAATATTGTCAAATTACCATTTAGTCAGAATCCCTACCCATATTTGTCAACATAAATGCGAATACCGATCCCATCCTAATTCGCAAAAAAGTTAAGATCTGTGATATTCATCAAGATATTTATTCCCACTGCGCATAGCTAGAAACCTTACTTTAATAACAATCGTACAGTCTTACATCCAGTCCTGTTTACGAGCGGTCGGAGCCCTCGGAGTTGCTGAACATTGAGGCGACCATGTTGTCGAACTCCGGTACTGCGTCTTCGAACATCTTGAGCTGCTTCGACAGCGACTCGGAGTCTGCTGAGCCTGAGGTCTCGATCACAATGTCGGTCCACTCGTCGCTGATGGAGCGAGCTTGCAAACACTCCTGGTAGAAGTTGGCCAGCTCTGCTATAGGGCTGCCGTCAGCGAATGGGAACTCCTGGAAATTGTGATAGGTAGTGAGAATTTTTAATGTAGCATGGAATTATTGTCTATTGTCATGGAAATCTTGTCTCTTGAACTATTTATCATCTGGCGTTCGTTGTAATGGAGATTGATTGTTTATCCTGTTGATTAAACAGGATAAACTTGTATAATGTTAATCCATAAGATATCTAAGATAATGTGTTTTATCGTTAATATTTAGTTTCGTATTTAGCTATCTGTGTATTTGTATATGTAGTTAATGGGCACAATTTTATGCATAAGACCTTTTCCTTTCTACCCATATCGAATAAATGATCATGAATATTATGATTATGACACAAAGTACAGTTAAACGAAGTAAAAAAATTATAAAGTTAAGAAACATTTAAGTAAATATTCATTCCAATTGAATTCTACGCATTACTACAGCAAGTCAAAAAACCCCTAAAAGATTTGTTTCTTCTGACACGTTTGTTATGATTTAAACTTAATAAACTGCCGTGGTATTAAAAAAAATATAATACACTTTCAAAATTATTGCTTTTGAGCTGATATTTTGTATAGAAATTCAGTACCGGATACATTCTTCACCCCATTTCTATGGTATACCCTTTCCGTAACACGCTGTATGTGTGTAAACGCACCCACGATATTATAAAACATAAACGGATAATTTCATCAGAAATTCAGTAACACCTTCCCTTATTACGTGTGACTTAAACATAACGAATTGTCGGTACCACGCACACCTCTGCATACCCCGTTAGGGCAAACAGGATTGATAGGTCTTCATTTGGTTTCCGGGATTTTTAGCCACCGTTCGGGGCTAGAAGTCCCGGAAGCCTGAGACCACTCGCAGAGATCTCTGTTGATATAGTGCAAATAAGTGGAAGGGGGGAATGCTAACTACATTTACGCATGCGCCACCCGACGAAGCACGAAGCGACGACGGCGACGCTAGACGGGGCTCCAGCCTATTACTAAACGCAGTGATTGAGCGAATGAGTGCTGCGCTAAGTGTCGCGGGTTCGAATCCCGGACGGAACAAATATTTTTATGACATTTGGATAGTTTTTCTGGGTCTGGCTGTTTGTGTATGTGAGTTTATATGTTTGTAAAACTATTTAATTTAGCTTTCATTTGTAATTTGTAGGACTCAGTGCGTGCTTTAGTACTTTGAGTGACTTTTATTTTTGATAGATCGTTTTGATATTTTTTAACACATTTTTATTTCATAAAATTTAATGTGTGTGTATTGAGTTTCTCGACCATTTTTCTCCATATGAAACTACTATTTGGAATGCGAAACTAGATTCAATATTATTCATTTTTATCTTGTAATTGACGTTCAAAAGTGCCTTTTAATGGTCTAATTGAAATAAATGATTTGATTTGCCTTTTCCTCATACAGAGAAGGCATGAGCATTGAGCACCACGCTTGCTTAAAGCAGATTGACGATTTCAGACTTTATCAATTACAAGTCCAGGTTTCTTCACGATGTTTTTTTTTCTACCGATGTAAGTGGTGTCCAACATAAACTTAGAAAATAATATGAATTTATAAAAGTACATATTGGTACTTGCCCAGAATGCATGAGAGACAGGTGTCTTAAATACTGAACCATCACAATGCTCAAAACTTCTATATTTTAGCCAAATTCTAAAAAAAATATTTAACAAAAAGCATTTACAAAAAATGTGAGTATGTAAGCACTTGCTGCATGTTATAAAAGTATAATATTTTTGGTTTCAAATTTACTTTTGAATCATTTAGTAAGTAGTAGCATAATTCCATGTGTTTCCTTAACCTTTTAACCGCTTGGCAAAATATCAGTCGCCGTGCCCCTAGCGCGCGGCTACAAATTTGACAAAATAATACCTTTGCAGGCAGGCAGTTAATAGGACAAAAATAGATCGAAAAATCATGCGTGTTCTCTGTCGCAGAAATACGACACGAGCGGTAGGGGCACGGAAATATGTGTCGCATAAATGTGACACAAGCGGTTAAAAGGTTAATAGTTTGTCTTATAAAATACGATAAAGCATTTCAAAGGTTGTGAAAAAGTAATTTTTGTACCCGCACTATTCCTTAATTTGACAGTTGTTTGTTATTGAATATTCTACATTGAATGAGACGCAAGTATAGTCCAGATTTTCAATATTTTTTTTTATAGAAAAAGAGACATTAGTACTATCACAAGTTTCAATCCTGTTACCTTCTACCAGACTAGTTAAGACGAACGAAGCGTGGCTAGACGCGTAGTGGCCACTTAATGAACTGTGGCTTAATTGTACCATTAAACATTGGAGGGGCCACTAAGGGCCGATGCCTGTCGGGGCTGCGGGTTGTTCGAAAGAGATACCGCGCTCTCGGAACACAAAGGGAACATGGATGGGTTTTTATTTCCCATCGGTAAAAAAAAAACTGTACCATTAGTCCCGAGTATTTGTCCCCGTTCTTCGGCTTGGGCACTTCGATGGCGCGGCTGACGGCGTGGACGCTAGTGGTGGGGACGCTAGTGCTGCAGCTTGGCTTGTTAGCATTCTCGTGGTCTGAGGTCGTGAGTGTCTTCATCTTCTGTAACTGAGAAGAAAACATATTAATATATTAATTATGACACATTTCTGCTACAAATGGGTATTTCACTTGAAAAGTTGTTGATTGTATGTTGTGGATAACGTTGTTGATTGCATACTAGTGAACTGCCCGCGACTTCGTGCGCGTTTCACTTGCGTCAAGTTACGTCTTTGGTTACTGCTCTGCTCCTGTGTGTCGTACGGTGATGTTATATACCCTATTTTATTCAGGAATAATTTAGCTATTTATTCGTGAAAAATGGTAAAAATTGGTGTAGTCGTTCGGAGCCTATTCGTTACTTTGCTGGGCCTTCCCTGGGTAACCAGGGATCCCACCCGGCAGGGGCCTGGTCGCACGGGCGCCGTGAAACACTAAGGGCGCTCCCACGGCACAAACCACGAACACACCGAACGCGCGCCGGGACAGGAGCTCCCAGCCGCGCCTAGGTGGACAACACCCCCCGCCCCCCTCACAAGGGAGCGGTCGGGTAACCCGACGCCCGGCCCTTAATTTTATGGGCCGCGATCCCGCTGCCTCGGGCAAGGGGCAAACAGCCCCGATACCGATTCCTCGCACCCCAGTCGGGGTGAAAAAAACACCTCAACGTGGCGGACTCGGGCTTTAAGCACCCGTGGCTTGGAACGGTCGCCACTATGCGTGTAGTCTAAGCTACTATAAATCCTGTTTGCCCTAAATACAGAAAAATGCGTGATACAATCAGCAGCAAAAGTAGTTTAACACACATTTCAGATTTTTAAATCCTTATTATTGAGCACAATATCAAAAGAAATACGAAATGGAACTAATGAATGGATTTACTACTGGATTTATTTTATCTTTATTTTAAATCCATTTCGTTTGATATTGTACTCAATAATAAGAATTTTAAAATCGAAAATGGTAATCAATTTTTGCTGCTTACTGTACCTACAATTCGCTATGTTTAAATCGTATGTAATAGGGGACGCCGCTACTGAGAAAAATTATTTTGTTTTGTATCGTCGACACATATAAATTCATATACACAAATAACCAAACCCGGAATCACTACCTATAAAAATTTGTTTCGTGCGGGGATCGAACCCACGACACGCAGCGCAGCAACAATTGCAATTGCTCAGCAATTGCTCAGCCACTGCGCCAACCTGCAAAACTGCAGAGGTAAGTACTGTAAAACGAGTTAAATAAGAATGAACACACGTGGTGAATCAAAACGAAATTTTAAAAGGAATTTCAGTGTCTAAATAATATAGTATTTTACCAAAAAGAACTTTTTTCTTACTGAATTTTGCTAAACAATTTAACCTTTTGAACGCCAGAGCGTAAATACATCGGCGCCACTGCTACGCCAATTCAGCACAAACAGCTACAAATTTAGCATTTCGATTAGCAATTTTTGATTATTGTTTTTTTTCTAGTGAAATGTAAGAAATGAATATATCTTTGTGCTATTTTACAATATTTCATTAATGTAGTTTTAAATAATAGGAAAAAGAAACACAAAAAACGAAATTAAGGACATTTTTAAGTAGAAAATAAGTACTTAAAAATTTCGTTTTCTTGACGACTTTAGACGTCGGCGGCGTGTCTGACACGTTTTCGTTTGTCGGCTAGAGCCGTCCGTGGCGGTCAAAAGGTTAAGGCTCCAGCAGACCGGATGCGTATGCGTAGACGTGCACGTACCACTGAGTTGTAATGTATGGAACTGTATGTGACAGGACACACCGCTTGCGTAGACGCAGACGTGCACACGTTACGCAAGCGGTGTGTCCTGTCACATACAGTTCCATACATAAAAACTCACTGGTACGTGCGCGTCTACGTGCACGTTAGACGCATCTGGTCTGCTCGAGCCTTTAGACCCACTTTCACCACATATCACTAAACACATTTAGTGCCTAAACGTATTTAGAACATCATTGCATCCCTGTCACATTGTTAGAAGGTGGCATTGACAGAATGATAATTTAAATTCATTTAGTGCTAAAAATGTTTAATGATTTGCGGGCATGGGCATTAGTGTACTTTTAGGTAACAAACTACATTATTCCAATATTAAAATCCCTATTCAATCTTGTTCTGATTCACCCCGTTCGTTCATATTTACTTAGATTGACAGTAGTCGGTTAACCAAGGGAAATTCGCTTACTGTTTCCATCTTTTCCTTCTCAGCGAGTAGCCAGGCCATGGGAGGCTCTGGAGGCAGTTGCTCACTCAGCGTCTTGTGCAACTCCTGGATCTTCTTCTGGTCTACGAAAGCTCCGGCCGTCAGAGGTTTGGACAGGTCCAATTCCTTCTTCTCGTTGCGATTTTTTCTACAAATTTAAATAAATAAATATCTTGGGACAACTCACACACGGCTATCTGATCCCAAGCTAAGCAGAGCTTATATAATTATTGTACATACTTATATAATTTTATAAATACATACATATTATAGATAAATCACACCCAGACGCAGAACAAACAATCATGCTCATCACACAAAGTTTGTCCTGTGTGGGAATCGAACCCACGACCTCCGGCTCAGCAGTCAGGGCCACTAACCACTAGACCAACAGGCCCGTCAAAATTTGACAAATTAGTCAGTTGATTTATAAAATTGTTGAGAAGGTATAGATAGGTAGTCATACAGTCAGCGCAATTAAGGGTCTGTGCACAGAAAGTTTTTTAAACGCGCCGTTTTTAGCGATACATACGCGATACTTCAGACTAAATCAAACTGCAATGTGGAGTGAAAAACGCGCTGTCGACGCATGTTTCAAACACGCGCGACAGCGGCGCGTTTACAATACGTGGTGTGCACAGGCCCTAAATTGCGCCGTATCAGTATCAGTAAACGAGGTTTTGGCAAAACACTCTTTCTTTCTAATGTTGCAACATACTAGGAATATCTCCGATATAAGTTTATATGTATTTTAATGAAACTTGTTCCCGTATAGGTACTTCTTTTTGAGGACATTTGTACTAGGACTAATTGGGTAGTAGACACTATTAAACAATAATTCCATGACACAATTTAACTAAAAAAGCATTTAATTTTAGCCCTGAAAACCCGATGAATTTTTAAATAACTTGAAATTCGATTTTCAGTTGCTTTGAAATCAGTAAATAGTTAGTGAATTGACCACCACCCATCACGCCTGTATTCCCCGAAGAGTTAGGCATAGGTGCATCAATGTGCAACAGTTTGCCAGTATATTTAGGTCCCATGTAATGGGGGCGTGCCTATTACCATTAACCGGGCACAAATCCGAACTCAGACCTGCTATTGAGAATTTTATAGAAAAACCCAATAACACTTTTTGCTCGACTTGGGAATCGAACCCAGGACCTCTAGAGCGTAGCAGTCGTGCTTAGGACCACTAGGCTAACGAGGCAGTTAATTGAAGTTTGTTAGTGAATTGAAAGGACAAAAAAATGACGTCTTAGATAAGTATTATACAAAATCTGCGTGGGACTCGCGTTTTGAAAACTTATAAAAAGTACGTCAATTGATTGGTGGTGTCATGTACCCAATTGGACCCACTATAGCTACTTACTTGGGGCTCTCCGTGAAGAAGTGGTCGCTCTTGACCATGATGCCGGTGGTGGCCGGGGACGCCTCGTACTCGGCCTTCTGCTTGGCTTCAGGCATGATCGTCATCTTCGTCCGGTACACCACCTCTATCATCAGAGTGCCGATCGGCGTGTGCAGCTCACTCACTTTCACAGTCTTACGCTTTTCTCCTGAAACGATCAATCCATACTATTATTATAAATGCGAAAGTAACTCTAAAGCCTTCACGACTAAATTTGATGAAATTTAAGGGCTTAAGGTGAATGCTCCGACCTGCCCGCGAAATTTAAATTTTCTTACGTTTTTTGCAATTTGCAAGTCAGTATTAGGTTTAATGTTGATTAAAGTATGATTCCCGAAGAACTGTGGGTGTACATTGGTACACCTCTGCCTAACCCTTTGGGGAATACAGGCGTGATGGTGATGGTATCATTTTAAATCCTGGGGTGTAAAAAAACATATTACATACGTTAACTACGCACAAATACTTGGTTTGAAACGACTTAATTTTTTGTATGAAAAATCACTGTTTATAGTTGTGCGCAATATAATACTCGCAAAACATTGTGCATTGAAAAGTGCAGAGGTATTTGGACTTTGTATGAATGATTAAATAATTCAATTTTGCTATCGTAAAAACGTTGGAACTTTGGCCTTAAATATCTCAGTAACCAAAAGGTTCCCTCAGGTAAGACCCAAAACAAAAAATATTTCAATCATGAGAAGAATATGTAACTGCCTGTCATGTTATATGTATATTCACCACCGTTAGTTAACTGGTAGAGAATACCTAGCGCATTAAGTCCGCCATTGTACTTTTTTGTAGCACAAAGTTTAAATCTATACTAATATTATAAAGCTAAAGAGTTTGTTTGTTTGAACGCGCTAATCTCAGGGACTTCTGGTTGGAATTGGAAAATTCTTTTAGTGTTGGATAGTCCATTTCTAGAGGAAGGCTATAGGCTATGTAACATCACGCTACGATCAACAGGTGCTGAGCAGCGAGGGTGAAACCGCGGGGAACAGCTAGTAACTAAATAAGCTTCGGCTTTGTTAAGCGTCTTTCTTCACCCATTATTACAACGTGTGTAATGGAAATAAAGCTCATATTTAATTGTTCAGTGAAAGTGGAGCTAAGAATACATCTAGTTATGTGCCCTTGAAGTAGACTCACACAGATACACACAAGCTGGTCGCGATAAGGCACACAGTATCATTAGTGTAGCATTTAACTTGAGTGCGTCGTCTCCTTGACAATGCAGGTAGTACCAACGTGCAGTCTATGACTACTAGTTATTAGTATTCGTACTTAGTTAATTAATTATGCACTAGACGATACTTAGCGCAGACAGATGTGTTATTATGCAGTATTGTCTCCGAACGAGTATGTATCAATGGACGTCCCTAGTCATGTTACGATTCTAACTGCTGGTTAGATTCACCGGATGCATTTAATTGAATAATTATATCGGAGTTACGTGCATTTTTCCTATGACGGTAAGGCAACTATCAAATGGGTTAAATAACCATGACTCGTATGAAGCTAAGAATAAAATGAACACTCGTGTCGAGTGATTATTGAAAATGTAAGTAAACAAAACTGTTAAAAGTATGCGATTCATAAATTTTAATCATTGTGTTTTCGAATTCGTACGAAGTTACGAACTGCGCATCACAGAGTAATACAACAGAAGCTAAGTTTCTAAGAAAGACTACCTACTGCTATGGTGCATATCTCTAAACAGGGTGTAGAAGACACAGCACACAGCCGTCAACAATGCATACTGCTTATCAAACTAACTTTAAATACTGGGAAACGATTTTGATTCTCGGTGTGAAAAATCACTGTTTAAACAATGTAACCCACGCAAAGTAGGTACTATGCTTACGAGTGCAAGCAACAGTACAGGGGTAGTGGGAGTATTAAAAGTATATATAAAAAAAAAAAAAAAAAAAAAAAAATATACCATCACGCCTGTATTCCCCGAAGGGTTAGGCAGAGGTGTACCACTGTACACCCCCAGTTCGCCGGTATATCTAGGTCCCATGTAATAGGGGGCGAGCCTATTGCCATTTAACCGGGCACAAATCCAAACTCCGAGCTGCTACTGAGAATTTCATGGAAAAACCCAATAACACTTTTTGCTCGACCTGGGAATCGAACCCGGGACCCCTTGCACAGCAGTCGCACTTGTGACCACGAGACCAACGGGGCAGCCGGGGCAAAAGTATAATTATAACATTTAGTCTCACTTTTACCAAAATCGCTAAAAATATTTAGTGCCTAAACGTATTTAGAACATCATGCATCATTGCATCACTGTCACATTGTCAGAATGTGACGGTGGCAGGATGATAATTTAAACACATTTAGCGCTAAATATGTTTAGTGATTTTAGTGAAACTGGAACTTAAAACATGTTTTCTTTCATAAAAAAATAATGGAACTTTGACCTTTTAATATCTCCGTAACCATACAGTTCCCATGTATCCTAAAAATTATACAGATCGTAGTGATGGGAAAAATATGCTATTTTCGGCTTCGTTAAGTGTCTTCCTACAACCTGTATGTAGTAGCTTGGTCATCGGTTCATATTTCCGAAGACAAACGATGACTGCCGAAGCTACCATCAGTAAGACCGGTAAACTGTATATTCCACCGTATACGTGACCTGAAATGGAGGAAGATCAAGAGCATGATAATATTCTCACCTAAAATATCATAATTGGGTTCACCACCATAAATCTTGTGCGAGATCTTGTAAGACTCGTTGTGTTGGGAGCGAGACAGCTTGTACGCAGGCGTTATCCTGGATATGGTCAATGTGGATTTGAGCATCACGCTCATGCGGTAGTACACCGTCGAGGGTGAGCAGACTTCGGAGCCCGGGGACAGCTTGACCGTCCACAGCTCGAGCACCATGTCGTCTCCGTCCACAGTGTGCAGAGATATCTCTATGCATAGAACCTTTGTGAGGGCGTCCACGACCTCTCCGTTCAGCACGCGCTTCGTGTCTTCGGTTACCCCAGGCTCGTCGGGTATCGATAAGTTGAACTGGAACATGGAATTGAATATTGTACGCTCACACAGTATTGTTATCAAATTCGAATAAATTAAGGCGGAAGCTGGTTTAAAAAAAAATCTGTGATAAACAGTCGGAGACAACTGAGAATTCTTTTGAATCTATCTTCTATCTAATTGTATAATAAATTGATACATTTGTCGCTAAACTGCTGTCGGCGCGGCTGGCGCAGTGGCTAAGCGATCGGCTGCTGCGCTGCATGTCGCTGGTTTGATTTTCGCACAGAAAAAAATATTTGTATGGCCAACCGATACTTGTTCCGAGTCTGGCTGTTTGTGTATGTAAGTTTATGTGTTCATGAACGCATCCACGATACGGGAGAAATTCCTAGTGTGGAACAACGTTTAAAAAAAACAAACAATAAGACAAAAACACAAAACTCGGGAAAAGTTAGACTGAATTGGCTTATTCTTTTTTTGTGTTAGGCTTAAAGGCTTAAATTGTATAGTTAGGTATTTCCCGGAAAAGATTTATATGAAAGGAAAATCGGCAAATCCACCACAAAAAGTCCAATATTTTCACCCTCGCGAAGCCGGGGCGATTCGCTTATAAATAGAATTTAACTCTCCGAGTTCAATGATCGACTTAACGTCAATAGAAACTTTTAGCAAAGGTTTCATATTATGAATGAAGCCCTCCATAGCCCACCGTGGCCGGAGGAAAAGTATGTCACGCAAACTCAGCGGTATTATACCTCAAAATAGTTTTAAAAAGCAATAATCACATGTATAATTCAAACACTTGTGTGCAAAATATACCTATATTTGCCAAGAAAACTGCAATGGTCTTATTTGAACAGCAGTCAATATTATTTCATGACGCATTTAAGTAAACATTTAGCAATCAATAGATGGCTTGTAAACAGTTTATAGTATTATAGTATCTATACTGATATAATAAAGTTAAAGAGTGTTTTTGTTTGTCTGTTTGATTAAACACAAAAAGAAAACTCAAGAATTGCCAGGTGGATTAGAAAAAGTCTTTATGTAACAGCCAGATTTATGACGACTAATTCATGGTATTTAACCTCAAGCTACGACCCACTGGAGCAGAGCAGTATCTAAAGAAGTACCATAACGCGGGTGAAAAAAAAAACACGCAGACGAAGTCAGACACAAGCTAGCATAATATTAAAGTGTAAATGTTTAGCAAGATCGGCGAAACGGATTTGTAATGTAGGTAGATTACCATATTACATCATTCATATTATCTACAATCACCTAAGTCGCATAATATGCTGGATTTCAAACAAAATATAGTAAGCTAAGAGTCCAAGAGTGAAACGTAAATCATCACTATTCCTAAATCCTCTATTCCCTTTGTACGCTTAAATCTTTAAAACTACGCAACGGATTTTGATGCGGTTTTTTTTAATAGATAGAGTGGTTAAAGAGGAAGGTTTATATGTATAATAACATCCATTAAATAGTGGAGAAATACTGTTATTTTTGAGGTTTCTAATGTGATGTCGTAAATAATTTACCTAGTCGGTTAAAAAATTAGCTATATATCCCGCATTCCCGCAGTGTCACCCTCATAGAATTACGTCTTTGGTTACTGCTCCGCTCCCGTGGGCCGTAGCATGATGTTCTGTATGTATGTATAAACCTTCATTGGATCACTCTTATCTATTGCTGAAAATCCGTTGCGTAGTTTAAAAGATCTAAGCGTACAGCGGAAGCGACTTTGTTTTATACAATGTAAGAATAAGTATGGAGTTTCTTATCCATTCATCTCCATACGAAACTACGTTTTGGAAGAGGCAAGTAGATTTTTTTTTCTTTGCAATTGACTTTCAAAATTGCCCTTTAATGGTCTAATTGTAATAAATGATTTGACTTTGTAGTCGAGTAAAACGAATCAATATACTAATGTTGATTTAGATACAAAGTCCTGCTACAAAAACAGTCAAATAATTAGATATTAAAACAACAAACTTTATCACAGCACTAACACTTTTTCTAAAATAAAAGTACCCTAAGTTTCTCCTTACAACATCCGCTATCTGACAGTGAAAGTCCCATCAAAATCAGTCAAGCCATTTCAGAGATTATCCGTACAGATAGATAGACAGAGAAAATATTTAAAAAATGTTTTTTTTTCTTTTAATTAGTGTGTATTTTTATTTAGTAAGAGCTGTATATATGTATCTACATTTAAAAGACAAGTACATTCCCACAGGCATTGCCCAACTGTCCTCCAAAACGTCACAATATCCAGTACTTTTAAAGTTGTCATAATTTTTCAGACATTATTGTGACTTTTTACTAAAGACGCAAAACACAAGCCAGTTTATTGATTTCTGACATCTAACAATTTCTAACAGTTGACCTACTTTATTAAACACCCAGCTTTAGTACTTATTAATAGTTTGGACCTATGCCTTAATAGTAAACAACTCATGTTGCACTCAACATAAGCAATAAATCAATAGGAGCAACGACCCATTCATTTAAATCTTATGAATCAGCCAATCATTGAAGCCTGCATAATTATTAAGTAAATGGCAGTCGCTATGGGCAATTTAAAGTTCAGAATCGCATGACAGATTGAGCGGTCTACCCTTAGAATATAGTATTTTCAAACTCGAAAGGCTAATTAATGGAGAGTGCTCTTAGTTGTGAATCAAGTTGTGTTCAATTGTTTTAAGATTATGCGGTCATTTCTAATTCACATAAGGATGTCACCATCTAGTACAGGTTTAATGAAATTTTGTTTGTTGCATAGGACTTTTAAATTTTTAAAATTATGTCATTACTCCTAGTATAAGAAAAGTGTAGAGTAAGTGTATCCCTATTCAAAACGGAATGGAGATGGTGAAGTGTTAAACACTTCATAATAACAGTGTACGAATGTCAATAATAGCAGGGTAAAATACTGATATTTTAAAAGAAATTGACAGAATTATATTTAAGACATTGATTATTGTTACTAGTTCAAACAAACCTTCACCATAAGGTTTTATGCAATATTATTTCAATATACAAGTTGTGGGAAAGCCTTTGCCCAGAAATGGGATAGCAGACTGATCAAAAGTGAAAAAATAATATGCAAATTGAAATGCAGAAGGTGACAAGATTAAAACATGTCATAGTACTAATATGAATTTTTCTATGCTAAAATTCTATCAAGTTTTGAATGTTTTGTTGTGATGCTCCAGTGGTTAAGGCACCAAGCATGCATCAAGTTGTGGGTTTGGTATGGGCAACTACCAAAGTGGCTTTTTCAATTCATATGTACTTTTTAAGTTTATTTAAGGCATTGTATTGATGAAGAAAAACATGATGAGGACATCAGAAGAAGTTTGAAATTTCCAATCCACCTCGAGCTAGTGTGTGACAATATAAGGCTAATATTTTTATGCACTCATTATGAACATAGCCTGGTAAACAAAAAATAAAGGCAACATGCCTTTATTTTTTATGTAGGATTAACTCAGCATATTTTCATGAAAATATAGGTATAAAAAAAATTATGTGAAGGGAAATTTCTCTTCAAAGTTCGCACTATGCAGAAATGAAGCAGATTAGGATCAAGATTTTTTTATAACTTAAATATTTTCGCAACATTAAGAATTTCTGCCTGTGCCAATGTTTTTATATGTGTTTACAAACATATAAACTCAATACACAGACAGCAAGACCCAAACAACGATGAGTAGGCCATACAAACATTTGTTACGTGAGGGAATTGAACCAGGACATAACACAGCAGTCAATCTCTCACCGGCTGCACCCGTGTCATCAAAGATCACAAGAACATATTTTATTTTGCACAGCAACAATAGCAGTGTATATTCACTATCTACACAAAGAATTAAAGTGAATTATTGACAATAAGCAATAAGGTGGTAAAAAAATACTAGGTATTGTATCACTGTTGTATCAAAGCAAATTGATACAATCAAAGTGTGTTTGTTTTATCAAACAATCAGTACACACTTTGTATAGACAAAGTATAGCTTATAAAATGTGTAAGACCCACAGTATGGACATATAGAATTGTCCCAGACTTGGATTGGCACAGTGGGACATCAAGCATGGCCCATAATAACATAAATTTAGAGAGAAAAATACTTTATGCAACAAGTTTGGACAAAAAAAATGTTTAATGTTATATTTCAACAATCAATTTGTGTGGTTGCAAGTTTATAGGCACCTTAGACGTCGACTTATTGGGTATAGTAATAGTAAGCATGGTTTTTATATTGTATAAAAGATGGATACAAAAACACAACTTACCCATTGCGGCGAGGAGTCTGCTCCGTTGTCAGGAAACTTAGAGTTACATTCATGGGTAATTTTTTTCCCTTGCCTGCTCTGAACCACTATTTGCGCCACTTTCAGGGTCAAAACCTTCGTGAACTTGTAGTACAGTTTGCATCTCTCTTGTAACTCCACGTTAGAAGATGCCATTTTCTTATCATTTAATTCAGCTAAAGCAACATTAACATGTTAATTCAATCATTTACGCAGCGTTATAAAAATTACTCGGTCGTAAAATAACATCTTAACAAAACTGCACTGTCTATTTGTTACATCTAATAATTACTTATCACCAATTTTATAAAACAGTAAGTATTTGTTTATCCAAGTTTAATCTCAATTTTGATACCAATAATGTTATCAAGTGAAGATGGAACTATGAATCGCGAAGTACATGGAAAACGAAAACGCCACCAGAATAAAAAAAAAATCCTAGTATCACAGATTGAAATGAAACTAGAATGAGTTGAGAGGAACGTTGTATTTGTCAGATATTAGTAATCCGAATTTTCTGATTGGCTGAAATTCTTTGGAAGCTGTTTTTAATTGGATAAAATCTTGCTTGACGGCTGTCACTTTATTTCGATTACCTACGCTCCTTTTTACGCAAAAATTTAAAACTTGCTACGTTTCTAAATCAAATCTCGCTCAAAGGATTTCCCCACGTAGAAAATCCAGAAATCACGTCATGGTAATTTATGTTACTGCGCTGTAATTTGACCTTTCTTGTTTCATTTATTATCTCTATCTTCTTAGACAAAATAATTAGGGACATTTTAAATTGGTACATTGTTACTGTTGCTTCTATTATTTCGTCCCACAACGCACTATCACAAACTCCCCAACTTTAGGCCAATCACCGCACCCTCATCCCCTCAATACAAACGTTATATTTTGGCGCGCAAACTTAACTTTTTTTAACTTTGGTTGGTTTTAAATTGCGTAGATACCTTAACATTATTCCTTACCTACTTACTAAATAGACAGGTACCTAATATAAGAGAAGAGAGAGTGAGAATATATTTAGGAATCTTTTTTAACTAGGTACATATCAGTGTTACACTTACAGTACCTACTTTAAATATTTTTTTTCGATTCATACACCAAATGAATAATTATTTCGATTTAGAAGTATGTAAAAAATATATATTACTAAAAGTTAAGCAACAGTTAGAAATGTAAACACAGGACTCACAGTAGGTAATTGACTGAGACATATTATTGTAAAACTAATTTAAAACAAAACTGTTAAAATATTAATTAGTAAAGTGAATTTTACTACTTATGTAAATAAACTTTTTTAATTACAATTAATTAATTATTGGTGTTGTTATTTTAATATTAAACCGCAGAAAAACTATCTTAATTTTATTATGGACAGTTTAAGTTTACAATTTGGCTTAAGTACTTACCTACTTCATAAAAAATATTTAGGCACTGTTCCCGCGACACGTCTGGCTACGGCTGCTACTCTAAACAAACTCCTATTGAAGCTTGTTCTCCTGGTACCCGAGACTGCAAGTAATCGAACATATTAAGACTTGCGCAGTGGGGCTGCTCTAACGATGTAGAAATGAAATAGGTATGTAGGTCGTAAATAAATGTACCTAGGTACTTAGGTACTATAGGACTACAAGATAGCTAGGCCCTGTGCTACCCCATCTTCCCGCACCCTTACCCCACTTTCTGCGAAGGCCGGACATAATGAAGTGACCATCGGAAAACAGCCGGTATCCGAGAAGAAAACTTGTATAATGTATAAATAATAATTTAATTTAGCTTTTATTAAAATGTATGTACCTAGTACCTATTCTAAGGTATTACAATATTTTTATAATATTAGGTAGGTACGCACTTAGCTTATTTTAAGTTAGTTTAGCTGACTGGCCCGTCGGTCTCGTGGTCGCAAGAGCCACTACTGCTGAGCGAGGCCTGCGGGCGGCCTGCGGCGGATCCTTGGTTTGATTCCCAGGTCGGGCAAAAAGTGTTATTGGGTTTTTCCATTAGGAATTTCTCAGTAGCAGCCCAGAGTTTGGAAGTTGGTGGTTTGACCACCCCGTGCCTCGGATAGCACGTAAAGCCGTTGCTTGGTCCTGCGCCAGATCTCTCTCCGGTCGTGTCGGTTTGCCATCCCATCGGGCTATGAGAGTTAGGGAAGAGGGAGTGCACCTGTGTTTGCGCACACACTTGTGCACTATAAAATCTCCTGCACGAGGATAGTATGCATTAAGATTAGCCGCCGTGGCCGGAATCGGTCTGGAGAATTACATTTTTTTTACATGCTAAGTTGTTTATTTATACTCCGAGATTTTATATATATTTTTTTTAATAGAGATCCGCAAGTTAGAACCTACGTAGGTATGCTTAGGCCAAACAATTTGAGTGCCTAATTGTATAGTATTGATTGAGACATAAAATGTATCAAAATGCATGGGAATCGAACCCGGTTGATCCGGAGCGCCGAATCTGGCTAACTAGCTAGCTACACTATCTTGTTATTTTTGGAGCGCGGTTTAAATCCTCATGGACCTGTTCCGATGTGGGGGTGACGGAGAGGCATGCCGAGTCTTATCGGCTAAAACCACCGCGGTGTTCCACCTCTGCCAATGCCCCTTGCGTTCCAGGGTTAATAACTGGTACACAAAAGGTAAATAACTACCGCCGCGCTGCCGCAGTAAATGACTCTTTCAAACATTTCCGCAACTGGGTCAGTAATAATGTACTTGTATGGTTTTGATTGTGAATAAAATATTAATTACTTTTACTTGATGAACTCTTTGAAAGGCGTACGAGGGGGAGCCGACGCCAACTCGCAGAGGCCTTACGCGGCTTTAAAATGTAAATAAATTTCAACCTTATTATTAATTTATTAATTAAATTCTTATTGTCCCGCTCCATTCCTTTCATCGGTTGCAATATAATTCCGAACTTTATATTATATTGTAAGTGGCCACGTGAAAAATCAAAACGTGACCTCAGCGCCCTTTACACATTTGAGAGTGCACGTTTTTGACTTTTTCACGTGTCAAAAAGTTAGGGAAGCCGACCAAGATATGTGTATCTAGTTGGTCACGCTGAATGCGTAAAAGTTTGTAAAAAAACGAGAAATAAATACTGATTTTATGAAAACTAGTAAAATATTTCCTGTAATGAAATGGGACGCGTTTAGTTACAGTTTTATTTAACAGCATTTTCGTGATCGGTCATCTAATTCAGGATCATAAATCAATCGTTCCACCATAGGTACACTAGTGTTGACATTATTCGACAAAATATCAGGAGATATATGGATGGTCCCTATATGGTAATATGGATCATCATCATCTGCCTAGCCTTTTCCCAACTATGTTGGGGTCGGCTTCCAGTCGAACCGGATTCAGCTGAATATCAGTATTTTACATGGAGCGACTGCCTATCAGACCTCCACAACCCAGTAATGGGTAATACGATACTCTTGGTAAGACTGGTTGTCAGACTTTCGGGCTTCTGACTAACCGGGACCAACGGCTTTACGTGCTTTCCGAGGCACGGAGGAAACTCGCTATAGTAAATGGTCACCCATCCACAGACCAACCCCCCAGATAATCCTCCTAGATGGATCAAAAAACTAATTTTATTACGCGATTTGAGGGATAGTCTCTTCAAAAAAAGCTGTTCTTAATGAGTAGATACCTTGGCCTTAATGACCCTCTGCACGGCAAAGGCCTCTTCTCATAAAGAGAAGGCATGCGCATTGATCACCTCGCTTATACGAGCCGGATTTGCAATTTTAGACTTAAACTACCTAAGTTCAGGTTTCCTACCAATGTTTTGCTTCACTTTGCTTGATGACTGTGATGTCAAGATATAAACTACGTAGATATGATTTAAAAATATCACATTGGTGCTTGTCCGGAATCGTAGGGGCAAGCAATTTAACCACTGGGCCATCACGACACGATTACATACGTGGATTATTTTCAGGTTTAGTGTTTAACAAAACCTAAGTTGCACCTATTACGTTGATCAAGACAAGAACAGAGATTACTTCTCAGTACCGCCTTCCGCGACCAGCCACGGTAGCACATCAGTACGCTTCGGAGATTACTTGGCTAAGCAAATAGTTGACTCACTACACTGAAGGGTCCGTAACTCCGGACACTCACATGGAAACACTCGTAGCCTACGACTGACTAGTGTACTTTTTAAAAGCTTGACTTCATTGCCCTATTTTGTACCATCCTACTAATATTATAAATGTGAAACTTTAGACATTTGTCAGTCTTTGGCATAATTTTAGAAATAGCCTAGTGGCCCTAAGCGGGATTGCTACGCTAGAGGTCTTAGGTTCGATTCCTAGGTCAAGCAAATGATATTGGGTGTTTCTATGAAATTTACAGTAGCAGCTCGGAGTTAGGATGTTAGTCGGGAATAATCATGCTAGCTGCCTATTAGTGAAAACAATGGTTTAAATGGGTCCAGCAGCTTCGGAGAACTATACATATAAAAAATGTAATAAATAATATCGATATCAAAATAAATAAAGCACGGCGCCTACAATGGCCGTGTTGTCAAGATGGTGGCGACTGGCGGACATCAGTCGATTTCCGCACTCTTTGTAGCACCCATTCCAAGGGAGTACTGTCGACCCAGTTACCTACAATACAGCGACGTTTTATATCTAATATAATAAATAGGTATTATAATTATTGTGTCAAGTGACGTGTTTTTTTTTAAGACGGGATATCATCAAATAACTTCCCCCGCCCTTTAGTGTCAGACTTTTACTGACTAAAACCCGTCTATGTTCCTTTCATGTGCCCTTTGCGTTCCGGAGGCGTGGTATCTCTTTCGAACAAACCGCAGCCCCGGCAGGCAAGCGTCGTGATGGCCCAGTGGTTAAGGCACCGAGGTTGTAGATTCACAATCGGGCACGGACAAGTACCAATGTGACTTTTTCTAATTCATATGTACTTTCTAAGTTTATCTTGGACATCACTGACACAGGTGAAGGAGAACATCGTGAGGAAACCTGGACTTTTATAATTAATATTTTAATAGGTCTGAAATTGCCAATCCGCCTTGAGCAAGCGTGGAGATGAATGCTCGTGCCTTCCCTGTATGAAGAGGCCTTTGCCCTGCAGTGGGACAGTTACTGTCCCAAATAATAATAATAATACAAGGCTATTACTGTAATAGGCTTGTATTATTATTATTATTTGATTATATATTGTATGCCTATTCTTAGACGATAAATACTTAAGATAAAAATGTTTAAGCATACACCCTCTATATTGATAGCCAAGATACAGCCGTGCGATTCTCTAACATATTCCAGCGCTGCGCTCGACGTCGAGCTGGTTGACGAAACTTCGGTAAAATCAACTCTATGCGTTGTGCGTAAAGTTGATTTGACAGTAGTGTCGTTGACGAGCTCGACGTCGAGCGCAGCGTTGAAATATGTTAGAGAATCGCATGGCAGGCTCGCCTATTTTGGAGCCAATATTAAAACCAAAGCATGTAATTTTCTACTGCAATTAAAAAAAATAACTTTAAGTATCGACCTTGTTGTGAAATGAAAAATAACTCAAGTGCTGCGTAACAATTAGGTACTAAAGTAGATAGGTAATCTACACCATCCACACTAATATAAAAAAATGAGAAAGTACCTAACTCTGTCTCTCTGTCGGTCGGTTACGCTTTCACCGATTCCTAAAACTACTGACCGGTGTTACTGGAAGGGAGTCAGTGATAGTCTGACGGCTGACAGGACGGCATGGAAGAAGAAAACGTGTGGCGCCAACCACAAGTAACTTGGTATAAGGGCAGGAAGATGATGATTAGTAAACATACTAACAAACAAATGCCTATGTATTTTCGCTGTTATTGAACTTTATTTTTCAGGTAGGTAGGTTTAATACCCATAATTTTTGTAAACATTTCTACATTCAAAATTGACACCAGAATTTTTACAAACGACCAGTCAAGCATTTAAAAGACTTTACGATTGGTACTACCCGGAACTGCCCCGTTGGTCTCGTGGTCGCAAGTGCGACTGCTGTGCAAGGGGTCCCGGGTTCGATTCCCAGGTCGAGCAAAAAGTGTTATTGGGTTTTTCTATGAAATTCTCAATAGCAGCTCTGAGTTCGGATTTTTCCGTTTTGCAAGGAACCGAGCATAAACCGCTGAATCGATTTTGATGAAATTTGGTACGGTCATAATGGAGTACCCTTACTTGAGCCCCAAGAAAGGACCAGGCCCAAAAAAAACTCGACTTCTATGTCCGCTATCGTATAACCCACATTCACGGACGAAGTCGCAGTCAAAAGCTAGTACATACTTCAGTAATATAACCAATATATGCTATACCATACTTATTTCCATTGAAAAAATGTAGTTCAAGGTCAGAGGGCTCAAAGGTGAGTTTATTTTTGAAGCACCATTATTCTACTCCTATGATTCATTCATAAGTAGTTATTTTTTCAACTTGATACTTAGCAATTGTTTGTTTCCACGAAGAACATTGTCGTTTCTGAATAGAACACAGCGTAAGCCACTCGGGATTCAAAGGTTCAGACAAGGAAAACTTTGTTGAAGTAGGTACCTATTATACCTACCTACTGAAATTATGGAAAAAAGAAGCTAAAACTACCTTCTTATTACAATTTCTCAAATTGTGCAGAATTATTGATTGACTCGTTTTAGCAAAATTATGAAATTATACTTAATTTCAATACAGATGTAAAATAGCAATAACTTGTTGCTTAATGATGCGGAAAAATAGTATTATTGTAACTAGATGGCGCAGTCTCCGTTTTATCAAATCCTGAATCGCGCTATGGTTTCGTTACCGCAACTCATATATAAGGCCGGAAACATGTAAAACAAAAAGCAAGGAATAGCCATTATGTATAATTCTTATGTACACTTTTTATTAAGTACATAAATTTTTGAATAGCTTGCCTAGATTTTTGTAATAGGCAAGCTTTGATTAACACTACCTTTTGTCCGCGACGTCGTCCGCGTCCAATTTAACATGGGGATATGGGAAAAGCATATTTTTCCGGGATAAAAAGTATGTACTATTCAAGATCATAATCTATCTATGTTCCAAATTTAATCCAGATCCGTTCAGCCGTTTAAGCGTGTAAGAGTAACAAACATCATCCATTCAATCTATCCATCCTAACAAACTATCGCATTAGCTTTTGCCCGCGACTTCGTTCGCGTGGATTAATAGTTCCCGTTCCCGGGGGATTTCCGGGATGAAAACTATCCTATGTCCTTTCTTGGGTTCCAGACTACATCTGTACGAAATTTCATTGAAATCGGTTCAGTTGTTTAGGCGTGAAGAAGAGACAGACAGACAGACAGAGTTACTTTCGCATTTATAATATTAGTACGGATAATAGGATAGGATAGTGGGATTATCATCATCACTTTCCTGCTCTTATCCAATGTTACTTGGGCTCGACGCAACACGTATTTTTCTTCTATTCCGTCGACGGCGTCGTGTCAACTGCTATGGTATTATCACTGACACTCAATGACTGACACATTACTCGTGTAAAGTACTTTTATTTTTGGTGCAGCGTAACGTACGCAAAAATATGAAAGCATGGCATGTACAATGTACATGGGTGCATCAGGTGCATGCAACAATGGGTGGTGGAAGTAGCTACATATTTTAGGTTTATTTATAACTTAATAGGTACCTCTTCGTTTTAGTTAAACAATGTATAAAGCAGTCTGAACCATCAAGATCTCTGGATAGGTATTTCCAGAGATCTTGGTGATTCAGACTGCTTAAGATGCTGTAGGTTCAGAATAACTTAAGATTATTACTTTCAAGATGATTAGTTCCAAGTTATATTTTCTTCTGTTATTGTTCTAAGTTAGTTGATTCCCCACGCAAAATACGCGCTTAAACAGTTGCGGACACCAGCCCGTTATACCAATACCAAGTTAAGTACTTGATTTTATTGTAATTTAATTAGTTTGAATGGTATATATTTCAAATGCACTTATTATTCAAATGATTCAAATAGTCATTTTTTTTCTATTTATTATTCAAATCAGTTTTAATCTAACGTTATGTATCGTATGGATTATAAGTAATCCATGCGATAAATATAAGGTAAGGCTTATAATTAACTTTTCAAATTCATGTTTACGAAAACATATTTTGTATTTACTCGACTGCGCGACGCTAAGGGCTAAGGGTATCTAAGTAATGTATTTATCGGTGTAAGTATGTATGTTTCTTCTTTTGTGGCGCTCTTGAGAACACTTGAGCCGATGATTCGTCAATTGATAGTCACGAGAGTAATCAAAATTCAATATGGCAGCCACCAGACGCGATATTATGAAAATAAAAACAAGAAATGCAAGTCGACGAACTGTGTTAAGTGGGGTATCATTGAGTCCATTAAAAATCTTGACCGGCTCAACCCTTTCCAATAATGGGGTCCCGTCTGTCACTTGACACAATTACAGACTACCTACTGGAACTGTCTTTTTCTCTTATTTATTAGGTACAGCATGGAAGACTATAACAGCTGAAGAAAACTTAACAATAAATAATTAAACAATATATTATGGTCGATAGAAAGCCAGTGGCAAGTTTTCGCGCTTAGACTTACAGTCTTAACAGGATTATAATAGGACTTATAATATGATTTCTGTTTTTAACCCCCGACGCAAAAAGAGGGGTGTTATAAGTTTGACGTGTCTGTCTGTCTGTCTGTCTGTCTGTCTGTCTGTCTGTCTGTGGCATCATAGCTGCCGAACGGATGAAGCGATTTCAATTTAGTTTTTTTTGTATTAAAGGTGACCTATGTGCGAGTGTTCTTAGACATGTTTGATGAAAATCGGTTGAGCCGTTTAAAAGTTGTGGGGGTGAAAGTAGGGAAGAAAAACCGAATGTCTGTAAATATACTCGAGTGGGGTCTCAAACTTAAAAAAATAACAAAAAAAAATACGTCACGTTGGGGGACCGATGTTGCATTTAGGATACGATCGTCCCGAGCGGTCCCCCAACGTGACGTATTTTTTTTTGTTATTTTTTACTTTTTAAAGGGAACTTAGGTTTTTGTGTTGGGGGTTTTTTAAATTTTTAATTTAATTTTTTATTTTATACTTTTTATAGGTACCTACTTATTATTATTTCAAGTTTATTAGTAGGTAGTTTTACGCAGTCCGGTGTTTTGTTTTTTTTTTTTATTTTAAATTTGTTGTATTATGACAAGATGTATGAATGTGGACGAGGCGAAAGGAGTGTGTAAGGATCGTAGCAAGCAGCGTTCTGTGGTTTCTGCCTACACCCATGGGGAAAAGGCGTGAGTTTATGTATTTATGTGTTTATGAATTTTAAATTATGTTGTACCGCCGCCTATTTTCGCGGGCTATTTTATACCTAGGTACTGCCCAATATCTCTACATAGTATAGGTATAACTAAGTTGTTTCGAACTGCCCCGTTGGTCTCGTGGTCGCAAGTGCGACTGCTGTGCAAGGGGTCCCGGGTTCGATTCCCAGGTCGAGCAAAAAGTGTTATTGGGTTTTTCTATGAAATTCTTAGTAGCAGCTCGGAGTTTGGATTTGTGCCCGGTTAATGGCAATAGGCTCGCCCCCTATTACATGGGACCTAAATATACCGGCGAACTGTGGGTGTACATTGGTACACCTCTGCCTAACCCTTCGGGGAATACAGGCGTGATGGTATATATTTTTTTTTATTATATTTTTATAAGTCGTTTCTCGTCGCCCTCGTAAGCTTAGATCTTTTAACTATGCAACGGATTTTGATGCGGTTTTCATCAACAGGTAGAGTGATTCAAGCGGGAGGTTTACACATACTCGTAACCGGCGTGCTTGTATGACCTTGTATGAATGTGGTTGAGGCGAAAGGAGTATGTAAGTATGTATCGTAACAGGTGGCGTTCCGTGGTTTCTGCCTACCCCCTTGGGGAAAAGGCGTGAGATTATGTATGTATGTAATAATAAAAATATAATAATCTTTATTGGAACAAACTGACATTTTACAAACTAATATTGTGTACGTAAATAGCTACCAACAGTTGCAAAACTGTGTCGCAGCTATAACGCCCACCTCCAGTGGGAAGACGTAGATGTGTGTTTACACGTACAGAACTTCACGCTACGACCAACAGCAGTGTGATTCTCTAAGCCTCACTTCGTAATTCGAATGCTGAATCCGCAGTGAGATTACAAAATGGTATTCTGTTAAACACGATCACGCCGGTGATGTCACCACGGCGAACGAATACTAAAACAATGACAAGTTGGTTCGTAATCGAAGTGAGCGCGATCACTTTAGTGAGACTCGTTTTCGAGTTTGCATTTTAGAGAATCGCACTACAGAACTCGAGCATTAACCAGAGACGTATTGGAATGCGAGTGATACAGCGGGGTATATAGGTAGTTTGAAGAAGTGCATCTGAATATTAATGAAGGTTCGGCGTATCGATCATGTGGGGTGCTGGGTTAAACCGGAGGTGAGGGGCTAAACTTAGGAAAGTTATATACTGCGGTTTTGTTACTTCACAAAGCTAGATAGATTATATTCAGAAACCCCTCAACTTGTGTTTAAACTTAGCTAGAATATATGATTTTTTTAAAACAGAATAACTGCTTTTTAGAGCTACACTACCAAGAACCTCTTTAAAAGGTACAAAATAAAATAAAAATCTTTAATTTCGGAAGTTGGTAACAACTTGAAACAGATCTAAAGTATTTTTTTATTTTGCAGTTTTAAAGGCGGCTGCGGCTGTCCTTTTCATATTTTTTTTGTACAGTTGTACAGTACGTTTTTCAGTAAGTAGTTTGGTACCTTATCTACTTCTTCTTATCATTCAAAACGGTAACAATAAATAACCCAGCTGTGTACTGCACGATACCACTTTCAGTCTATATGGTTCGTGGATAAGTAGTTCCATGGGAATTGGGATGTATTGGAAATCCATCATTATCCATTGAAGTGTTAGGTAGAGGTGACAACAACCCACAGTTAGGTATGTTGTTCGCCGGTATGATTTAGGTCCCTTAAGTAGGTAATAGGGGGCGAGAGGTAACCAACTAACCAACAATTTTAGTTAAAATGATCGGTGATAGATATGTGTAGGTACTGTTCTTTATTGCGGAGTACCATCGTGTTCCTCCGAAGGCCTAGAACAGATCTTCAAACGCTTAAATTGCCACTAAAATAATCTATAGCCAGAGTCCATCGAATGACAATTCGAATCAGTCTAAACACGGCTGAGAACATCATCAGAAGGTCGTTCTTTCCCATAGAGACCTACGTTTTGAGATTAGTTCATTATCGTGTGGGCAGAAGATCTAAACGAGACCACACATCCTAGTGTCAGAGTTTCTAAGCCGCTTCAAGGGCCTCTGACATGGTTATCCATGTCAGTGATGTCCAACATAAACTTAGACTCCTATACAAATTGAACGTGATTTTTATGCCATTTTTATAGAAAATGGTACGGGACCCTTCGTGCGCGAGTCCGAATCGCACTTGGTCTTTTTTTTTAAGTCGTTTACAATAAAATTAATTATAATAATGCATTATGGCAGTATCTCCGATACTGAAGGAACTTTCAGAACTGATTTCTTTTAGGATTTGAAGGGAATGAGGTATCTAGGTCGTGTTTAAATTATTTTTACTAGAAATGCGGGCCGCTAAATTTACTGAACCATAGTAACAACTGATAATATTATATATTTATGTTTCCGTTGCTTAATTTTTTTATTACCTTTCAACTTGATTTTGGTCTGACAAATAACAAAAAACGTAAAAAAAATATATATTTGGCGGGAGCGCTAGTTAGTTAGTGCGCCCGCCCCCCGCCCGAGGTATTCCTCCTAGCGCTCCCGTTTTGAAGCGCGCCCATCTAAGCGCTACTGTTTTGTTCCTCGAAGCGCTCCTAAAAGGAGCGCTTCGAGGAAGGATTAAAAATATTAAAATTTATTTCCTCGAAGCGCTCCCATGATTAACTTTCGGATAGAGATGGGACTATACTAACTGTAATTATCGATAATAAGTAGGTAACAAGTAGAACACATTGTTATAATATACAACTAGCGGCCCGTCCCGGCTTCGCACGGGTTTGGTATTTTTTTTTTTGTTTTATTGTAAATCCTTTAGTCCACCAAATAGATGAATACTTATAATCTGCCGACATAACCTATTCATATATTTTTATTGTTTAGAAAGCTTATGATTTCTTTCTATTATGTTTCCCATAAATCAAAAAGAGCAAGAGCAAAGAGAGGAACAAAACAGTAGCGCTTAGATGGGCGCGCTTCAAAACGGGAGCGCTACGAGGAATACCTCGCCCGCCCGCCCCTCTTGCACGAAGCGTGGGTTCACAACGGAGCACGGGCACCGGTAAACGGCAAAAAAATCACGTTTGTTGTAAAATAGTCCCCCTAAAACATTTGTTTTATTTTAATTATTTATTTTCAAAGTAAATATACAGGGTGTTTGGTGTATCGTGTGCCAAATTAAAATGGTTGACTGAGGGGGTCATCTGCTATCCTTTCACGTTTGTTATATGGGGGCTCTCATATAACAAACGTGATTTTTGTTTAAATATTTATTTTATTCTGTATTTTAGTATTTGTTGTTATAGCGGCAACATAAATCCATCATCTGTGAAAATTTCAGCTGTCTACTATCACGGTTCATGAGATACAGCCTGGTGACAGACGGACAGCGAAGTCTCAGTAACAGGGTCCCTTCCGATTTACCCTTTGGGCAAAACATGATAAAAAATATATTCGGCGGGTTATCGTCGGTAAGGACGGGAGCGCGCGACACTTGTAACAGGAGCGCAGAATACCTTAGGAGGACTTTGAACACGATAAGTGTCGCCGAGGAGAGACATCTGGTGGCGTTAAATACACAATTATAATCATTAAAATAACTGATCTGTTGATGAAGCCTTAGCTAAAAAGGTACCGGAACTTCGTAAAAAATAATGCATTTTAGCAGTGTTTGGGCTTATTCAAATTGTCATGAGAAACACCACCTTCAAAGGAATAAAATGGAACTCCATTAACTTTTCAAATCGCTATTTTTTTACTCGTAATTTATTTTAATCATCTCTCATTCTCTTTCTCTTCCATTGTCAACGCAGCGCCTATAATAAGGATTTGATAACGTTGTTTTATTATACGGGTCCCCATAAATTCATATATTTATTTACGTGGGTACCTACCTATGATGTGTTTATTTTTTTTTACAAAAACCATAAAGCTAAATTATAGTTATGGACTCTGGTAGTGCATCACAACAAATTTAAATGTAACTTTACAATTTTGTAATAAACAATTCTAATTTATTTTTATAAAATATATCAGTTGTATTATATTTTAATTAATTAAAATGATTTTTCTATCATCGAGACACAGACGCCGTCTACCACAACTTTTACTAGAAAGAAATGCGGATCGCTAAATATAACGTAAAGAATTTAAGCGACATAAACATAAATATTTACACAATTTATAATCATTAAAATATTTCTTTAAGTTAGAAATTATATCATTAAACTGATATGATGACGAAGACGAAAGTTAGCCACGGCACGGGATTTAAAAAAAAAATGTTAGCCGTGTTTGGCTTAAATTGCCATGGATCACGACATTTGAAACAAAAAAGAAACTCCTCATTTTCTACTAGTATTTGTAATTTTACCGGTATTAAATCCACCCTCTTTCATCTACAACGTACCTAACGCCATTTTTAAGGATTTAAATGACGTCTTTATAAGAAAGCCCCAAGAAACAGGCACCGCCTAGTTTGGGAATCACTGTTTTTATAGAAATGCGGACCGCTAAATGTTACCGATTTTTTTTTCATATGCTATCATAATTAAATTATAATGAACCATAGTAAGAACAGTTAATAAACATTATTATTTCCTTTATACATAACATGTATCTAATTACCTACATTTTTAAATACCTACTAATAGAAAAATAAAATGTTACAAAATATATAAAAAATAGTAATATAAACTTAATTATTGTTATTATGAATTTATGGTGAGGCATGCGGTAGTGTTTATATTTACAGGCCGACCATAGAATATGTTGTCCTTCGAAGCAAACATTGATTGATACCAATACCTCCTACAGTATCTACGCTCCTGGTACAAAAGTCCGTGTGCGGCTTCTCTCGTACCGCATGTCCGACCGTAAAGACAGGCCAGTAACTATTAGTAACTAACATTACGTTTTTTGCTCTTTGCTGACCCGCATAACATTGCAAGGTGGTCAGACGACCTGATTAAGACCGCAGGAAGATACTGGATGCTGGCCGCTTCCAACAGGTCTTTTTGGAAATCTATGGGGGAGGCCTATGTCCAGCAGTGGACGTCCTGCGACTGATATGATGATGATGATGATGATGATGATAAGGTTGAATGGTAATAAAAAAATGGACGGCGGCATTTTGTAGCGGCGCCCTTCTTGGATTTACAATGATGCCGAATGTATTAAATTATATTGTCATAAGAACTAAAGGTCTAAACAGAACAATCCGTCAACAAGAACGATTCGACATAAACTAATCCTACTACTATTATAAAGGCGAAAGTTTGTAAGTATGGATGTATGGATGTATGGATGTTTGTTACTCTTTCACGCTTAAACGGCTGAATGGATCTGGATGAAATTTGGCACAAAGATAGATTATAGTCTGGAATAACACATAGGCTACTTTTTATCCCGGGAAAATGTACGGTACCCGTAGGATAACACATCAACTGTGACGCGGACGAAGTCGCGGGCAGAAGCTAGTAGGTAAATAAATAAACAAACAGGGCAAGCTAAATAAAAGTCTTTAGGTTAAAAATACCATTTTTGAGGAAATGCGGTTGTTCTTGACTTTTGACTAATTCCTAAGCGTCTCCCCACACGACCGAAAATCGGACCCATTATCGGGCCGACTTTTGAGAGTTTCTTCTGGCCGACGAAGAAATCTGTCAAAAATCGGACTAGTAAACTAAGGTTAGAAAATGCCTAAGGCATTAAATCCGCCTTTGTACGGTGTATTTTTACATTTGTGCATAAAGTTTTAATAAATAAATAACTATCCATTTATTCCTTTTTAGGGTTCCGTAGCTTCATAGCTTCTAGCGGATTCATCATGTCTGTCTGTCTGTCCGTCCGTATGTCACAGCCACTTTTTTTCCGAAACTATAAGAGCTATGCTGTTAAAACTTGCTAACAAGATGTATTCTGTGAACCGCATTAAGATTTTCACACAAGAATAGAAAAAAAAAACAATAAATTTTGGGGGTTCCCCATACTTAGAACTGAAACTCAATCTTTTTTTTCATCAATCCTCTGCGTGTGGCCCTATCTATGGATAGGTCTTCAAAAATTATATTGAGGTATCTAGTATATTTTTTTTCTAAACTGAAAAATTTGCGCGAGAGACACTTCCAAAGTGGTAAAACGTGTCCCCCCACCCCCTGTATCCTCTAAAATAAGATGAAGATAAATCTAAAAAAAAATATGATGTACAGACGCCAGCCAGCACATTAAGCTATCCCAAACTGTCAATTAAATATGAACCTTATCTTTTTGTGATGAAGTTGAATATCTATCTATCTATTGGGGTAACTTGATGTGCAGACCTCTGTACGTCTGTACAGAGGCCTGCACATCAAGCTACCCGAAACTGTCAAATTTTCGCAATCAACTTTGAACCATATGCTACAGGTATAAAGTTGAAAATCTATTAAATAAATTTTGCAGATTGTAGTAGTTTGATGTGCTGGCGTCTGTACCATGTAAACTTCCACCGAATATTAGTTTGAACGAGATCTAGTAAGCATTTTTTTTTAAATACGTCATTATAGATAGTGGTACGGAACCTATCGTGCGCGAGTCCGACTCGCACTTGACCGGTTTTTATTAGTTTCTTTTCTTTTTTAAACTATCCACTTTGCATATATGAACCGGGCATTAGTCTATTCAGTCAGATCTGCGCATGCATCACGTAAGTAATATTTGGTATTTAAATAAATATTTATACGCCAATTATTATGCTGTGTATTTATTTCTAAAGTGCGAATAGGATAGAAAATTAAAAAAATATTGGATGCGTTCATAAGCCATACAAAAAAGAAGTATAAGTCTTGTTCACGTTTGTAAGTTGTTATTGATTTTTTATGCGGCGAAAAATAATTTGTTTTATTAATTTATTTTGTACCTTCATTATTCGATAGTAATCGTTTCAGAGCCAAAAAGGTCGTATGAATACGATTTAAATCGTATGGTTGGCAACACTGTGTCGTATTTCAAAGCAACCCTTGGAAGTTGTGTGTTCTCATGTCCTCCTAAATTATATGCGCTCCTGGTACAAAAATCGTGTTCATGTCGTGTTTTGACTCGCACGTGAATGTTAGTTTGAGCCGCGAAATATAAATTTGTTAAGTTTTTGCTATTTGCAGGCCAGCACAGGGTTAAATAGTAATAAAAAAAATTTAAGTTACACAAATATAAATATTTACATAATTTATAATGATTAAAACAAAACTGTAAGTTAGAAATTCCCATTCAATTGATTTAATGTTGAAACCGGAAGATGGGCACCGGAAGTTTGCTTAGCCGCGTTTTTGCTTATTCGAATTGACACGAGAAGCACGACTTCCGAATGAAGGCAATGGAACTCCTGAAATATTAGGTTTTTATTCGTAATTCAAAATATATTATTAATATTAATTAATCTTATTTTTTCCCGCAATAACACCGCCTACTTCTATTTTCAATGTACCGACCATGCGGTAGTATTTATTTATGAAACCTAGATGTCGTTCTTCGATGGAACTCTCGTAAATTCAGCGTTGAAAGTTTTCCTAGTATATTCTGCGCTCTTAGTATAAATTGACGACAATTCGTATGTTTTAAGGTGCACATCCGGTTTCATACGGCACGGTCCTGATTTGACTCGCGTTCAAATGCTCAGTAGGGAAGCCCGCGAATTTTCAATTTTCGCCCATTTTAGCTCAGTATTGGTTTGTAATGGCATTTAAAATAATATTTAACGACTCTGACATAAATACGGTATATATTTACACAATTTATAATTATTAAATAACTCTTAGAAGTACCTGTAAGTAAAGGTGCGTATTTAATGAAAACACGTTTGTGTCCGATTAAAATTATTTCAGAGATTAAATTGACAGTGGTAATTTAATTATACACAAAAATGTAAATACATATATTCGCTACAAACTAATACATAATAATAACGCTTCTGATTTTTATTACCATATTTTTATACACCCTGATTGAGCCACAAATTGAAAAACAAAACACAATTAGCGCATCTGCCCTAAAAATCTAGACACCAAGCTAAAATTGGGCTGTTTCATGTCTGACGTTCTGATAGCACCTTTTTCATTTAAATAATACTCAGTAAAAAATACTGACAGCACACAGCGGAGTCTGACAACGCTGTTATTGGAGACCAAAAGAAAAATGCTGCCCAGCTATTCAAACTTTTTTTTTCTTATTACTCAGTCTCTTGGCGGAAGATCATAATATGCTCAACAATCCCCTTCCTTTCTAGCACTTGCTTAGGGTTAGCGGCATCTACACAGACCTCATGTTTTCACCTGTGCCCTCGTGATTCGTGTCCTGGAATTGCCAGACTGTAATCCTTTTTTAACAGAGATTGGTCGCTTTCTCTATAGTGAAAGATGAGTTTTAGCTGACTTTATTTCTTCAGAAAGGTTGGGTGCGCAGTACTGGTGACCGGCGTGCTTGTATCACCAGATGTATGAACGTGGAGAAGGCGAAAGGAGTATGTAAGAATCGTATCAGGTTTCATGGGAAAAAGGCGTGAGCAGGCGTGAGTTTATGTATGTATTCATGTAAGTTTTAGATGATGTAACAGGGATTTACAAAAATAAAACAACATTATTCATTGTTCAATTAAAAATATTTTATTGAAATTAACTTTAAAATAGATTATTAATCATTTTTATCTTGTCTTAGGTATAGATAGGTACGGTAGTGGATTCTGTTCAAAAAGTTATTACAATTTTACACACATGAATTGTATCCGTTCTCTACTTGACAACTAATGTAAATATTGCTTTCATTATGTATTTGATTATGTTAAAAGTTATTATCTAAATCGTTGTGGAGAGTCAGGTAATCATATTTTTAATGAGCTGCTAGATTATGTACCACATTGTTATCAGTTTCAAATCTATCACATAAGTCCATCGCTGTTTTCTTTGTTCGAGTTTTCAAAATTGTGAAGGCGAAGCCGCGGATAAAAGCTGGTTACTAAGTAGCCGTGCTCTATTCCACATGAACAACGCATTTCTCTAGGATTAAATTTAACTGTAACAGCTAATTTGGTATTTACAATGTTGCAAAGTGACACTGAGGCCTACTTTCACAAATATCACTAAACATATTTAGCGCTAAATGTGATTTAATTATCATTTGGTAACTGTCACCATCTAACAATGTGACAGGGATGCAATGATGTCCTAAATAGTATAGGCTCTAAATGTATTTAGTGATTTTGGTGAAAATGGGTCTGAAAGTTGGCCATACTTCATGCAATTACCTGTAAAAGTTTGACCAAGTATTTTGTTTAGAACTCATATACATTCATAGTTGTAAGGATATTACATAAATAAAATTCATTAGAATGATTTGGCAGGTCCTAAATTCTGGAAGTAAAGGATTTAGTTTTATAATTTAATTAATAATGAACTAAAACTACCTATATAAATACAGTTGAAAATTGCATGGAAGTTAATTGTGTTCAACTTGCAGTTAATCATCAATTTATTAATAAACAGCCATATTATTGGCTTTTTGGGCTGGTCTTGAGGGTTAGCTGCAGGTTTAGGGTTGCCATCCGTCCGGATAAAGCCGGACATGTTAGGCTTTTTGACCTCTTGTCCGGCCATATTTGACTGCGTCCGGCCCGTCCGGCTTTTGTTAGGCTTTTTAAACTATCGATTAATTCTTTTCTACACGAAAAACAAGAGGATCCTCGCTTTAAGCTACTGTTGTGTCGCTGAGTAACATATGTATTGATAGTCAGACATACTCGCTATGTGCGAGTATGATTTTTCAAAACCGCGGCATGATGCAACTGTCGTGAGAGTATTCTCGTTAATTGGCCAGCAATGGACAAAACAAAGGAATAGGTTATGTCCAAAAACCATCGCCAAAATTTTAAACGACGAATTTAATGTGAGACATGTAACTTGTAAACAATGTTATGCGAACAATTATTAAAGAAACAGATCTCGTCAACCGTGTTTTTTCAAAACAAAAGTATATTAAAAATCCCTTTTTTCCGGCTTTGGAATTCAAAAGTCCGGCTTTGGAATTCAAAAGTCCGGCTTTTTTAACGAGTAAGTCCGGCTTTTTTATTTTTAGAGATGGCAACCCTATGCAGGTTAGACTTTCGACCAAACGAAAGAATGCTCATTTTACCAAGTTATCTTTGTGTAAGCTGCAGACAGAATATTGTTTTATTGTTATGCAGGCAGACCCGACAGACGTTAGGACCTGAAATTTCAAATCGGCTTAGCCGTTAAGAAAGAGTTCAGCGACTTACACACTTACCGACAATTATAATGTATAAAGTTATTCAAATAATATTTTTAATTCGGTTCTTTACGCCTTTGGTGTAAAGTCCAAAATATTTATTTTATACATTTTCTGCTCTCGCGATGGACTTTTGTGTAAAACAATACCATGGAACAGTACCACGCCATTCTTAAGCATTAAAAGTCTTTTAAAATTCACAGTGAGGTAAAATTTATATTTAAATTCAGAGCTGTACACCACAATACAGTACAAGGGACGATAAAAATATAAAATAATAAAAGGCGCGGGTCGATCTGGACCCGAATTCAAATTACGACTTTTGATTTTGGAATCATCTAGCGATCAGCGCGTGGCGGGAGCGATTGCCAGGTAACGTCAAAAATCATGTCGCGTTATAAAATTTTACACTTATATGACATTAACAAACTTATCACTTGTTATTGTTTTGTGGTATATGACCCTGGCTTAAGGTAATAAAACTCTGTTTTATGGAAAATTATAGGTGCCGTTGTAACTTTTAGTTATTTGTATATCTACTACGTTAATTGCAGAATCATAGTGTGGCTGCTTACAGCGGTCCATTGGAAATGTTTTCACAACACATACTAGCATGGTGAGCGAAGTTTATACTGAAAGGCCACTGTGTGGCATTTCAGTATACACTAATCATAATGGAGTAAAGTATTCAGAATTAAATTAATCATAATGGAGTAAAGTATTCAGAATCAATGTCTGGTGCTCTTCTTGCAACCATTGTAGGACCACTGTTATCAGACCCAAGTAATCTTATAACTAGACATTTGATTATGGAGTGTCAAATATTATGACATAAATCAGGAATTAAATTTGTTCACCAATTCGTACACCAGTGAAGGGAAACATCGTGAGGAAACCTGAACTTATAGTTAAAATAAGTCTGAAATTGCCAATCCGCTTTGAGCAAGCGTGGTGATCAATGCTCGTGCCTTCTCTGTGCGAGAAGGAGGCATTTGCCACGTGGTGGGACAGCAATAGGCTGGTATTATTAATAGTTGTACTGTGCCACATACAACGGCTCATTTTCTGAACAAGCCTGAGTCCCAACATTGGGAATATTGTGGGCTTATTAATTATTATGTTTGGGCGCCAATTTATCAAGATGACTGTACAACGAAGTGTACAATGGCAGTGTTGTAGTTGGAAGAAGGGTTATTGCGCATATCAGCATCATCATATTAATCAATTTTGATTAATGATGCTGAAGTGGAAGTAGTATGTTTAAACCCACTTTAACTAGAATCACTTAATACATTTAGTGCCTAAACGTATTTAGAACATCATTACATCCCTGTCACATTGTTAGAAGGTGACACGAGACAAAATGATAATTTAAACACATTTAGCGCTAAATGTGTTTAGTGATTTTGGTGAAAGTGGGCCTTGAAGTAAAATCAGTCAAGTGAAATCAGTGCGGCAGACGATGTGCATTTTGGAAGTAGAAACACCCACCCCGTCCACAATTCATCACCCCGGAAGAACATCTACCGATTGGATGTGAACTGCAGTGGCCAAATGAGGCATTCTTCACCCATCGCAAACGCATTGCCAGTGTGGAGCACCATCACAGGACATGCGTCACCTTCTAAGTTTCCCGTCGAGTACAACCACCTGCACCATCCAAGATTTAAACGAGGGCAATGGTAGAGCTGTACAGGTTGCTCAATACTGGTCGCTCAAATTTTGAAACGAGACAATTGTCACGAAAGTACTGTGTAGAGGTTGCTCAATACTGGTGGGATAACTTTTAAAACGAGTCAATCGACACAAAAGAGGAAGAAGAAAGTGAAATCCTACATCAGCGACAACCCTGGTTGAAGCAAAAATGAATAAGCTTCGAAAGACATACTTTTTATGGAAGACATGACTGAATTAAAGCCATAATACACCTGCATTCCATGGTGTTGAATAAAACTACGCTATGAAACACGGGAGCGGAGCAGTATCCAAAAGCGTAATTTGACGTAGGTGAAATAAGCCGCGCGGGCGATTTCGCAGGCAGTTCGCTAGCTAGTACGTAATAAATATAATCTGGCATTAGTTGCCCCCAATTCCTTCTGAAGGTTTTGTTTAGTTTAATTTTTCATTTGGAAGGACGAAGTTACTCTAAACAAAATGTACAATTTAGGATTCGCTTTTTATAATCACGAGTAACAATAACACCAACGGAATTTGGCACACGCACAGTTATTAATATAATTCATTAATTATTAATAAATAATTTATTCATTCAATCAATTTAATTAATATTATGTTTCTGAAAGATATTAAATATTAGGAAGATATTTTTTATTATATTTCTGATATCGATATTTTCTCATCATGTTTGAGCTGCTGTGATTGGTTAATTGACGCGCCCTTGACAATATGCAATATTAATTTTCTTTTCCAGAATTTAATTTTCAGAAACCATTCAATAATAAAACAGTATAAAATTATATACGTAATATAACAGTATAAAATAAAATATGAATAAATATAACACCTATTATTTTCCATAAAACCGTCGCAGCGACGAATTATAACTACAGTATAATTGCGAGGTACATCGCAACTATTAACGTTGAATATAAATACCGTATTAGGTAATAGGCTATATAAGTAAACATTTTAGCCATTTTGTAGATATACAAACTATAACTATGAATGTAGAATGAAAAAGGTAAATTGCCATCTCCCTGAAAATAAATAGTAAAACTTCGACCTTATGGCTATGATATTACGGCGGAGGCAAACCCAGGGTTTTTCTGACAAGTCGCTCAGCAATTTTATTGAACTGAACGCGGTCTTCTCTCCACATCTTGGCGGCGTCGACATTAGCGCCGCTTTCATCGTTTGGTTCTGGAATGATACAATTTATATCAGGAATTGCGAAACGCCCGGTGGTTAAAGAGCTCGCCTCTTAAATACGAGATACATTAAAAATGTGATAATAAAAAATTTGACTTTTACAATTTATATTACTTTCTAAGTTTATCATGGACATTAAAACAACTAGGGCAACTAGATTCAATAGTTTTAATTAATTTACGTCTTAAAGTGCCTTTTAATGGTCTAATTGGAATAAATGATTTGACTTTGGACTTTGACATTGGTGAAGGAAAACGACGTGAGAGGAAACGTGGAGTTATATCTATTATAATATCAGGCTATTATTTCACCCCTGTTGGCGAAGGGTTTTTCTGAATACAAATAAGAAAGAACCAATGATTACTATGCTTGCTCAAGGCGGATTGGCGATTTCAGCCCTATATTAATATAATTCAAGTTTCCTCACAGTATTTTTCTTCACGGTTGTCAGTCATGCCTAAGATAAATTAAGAAAGCATATGACAATTGTATAAGGTATTAAATATTAAGTACTAGACACAGATTACAGGTTTAGATGATTATGAAGCATGTACAAAGTGTAACATAATAAACGCTCACACTAAATATAGTTTTCTTAGAATCGGGTACAGAATCGATTTCGGCTATTTGTAAAATAAATATTTTTTTACGTAGAATAATTAAAACTACGTAAATTACAGTCACCTTTTCATTAAACAATTTAATACAACAAAAGTCTAAATCAGTAAAAACTTAAGATATGGCAATATGCCTTTTTAAATAAAATCTGTAAAATCATTTTTTTTTTCAACATAACATTTGGATAAATAATCGTAACTTAATTGTCTGTTTGGGGTGTTTAAGGTGTGCGTTATTCCAGTTACAGTCATGTTGTATACTAAAAAGCGGAAAACAATAAGTTTTTGGGTACCTAATAACAATGAAATAGATATCTGGGTCGGTTAATTGCCTCGTTAGCCTAGGAGCACGACTGCTACGCTAGAGGTCCTGGGTTCGACTCCCAGGTCGAGCAAAAAATGTTATTGGATTTTTCTATGAAATTTTCAGTAGCAGCTCGAAGTTTGGATTTGTGCCCGTTTAATGGCAATAGGCTCGCCCCCTATTACATGGGACCTAAATTTACCGGCGAACTGTGGGTGTACATTGGTACACCTCTGCCTAACCCTTCGGGGAATACAGGCGTGATGGTGATGGTATCTGGGTCTTGTGACTTTCTGCCAGATACTACAAGAGACTTATAAATCATAAATATAAATGCGGGGTGTAAATTGACGCATTATACAGGAAAAAAAATTAACCAGTGCGTAAATTTTGCCATAATAAACTTCAACACGTTTTATTAAACACGTATATTTTATTTTGATATGTCTTAGTACTAAAAAAAAAGTTATCGCTTACGAAACATGTTTACTTAAAAACCATATTTTATTGTCACTCGGCGCTAGCGCATTCCCCACCCCCTCACCCCAGCCATGCGCCCGGGCGGCGGCCAAGAGTTTTCATTGATAGTATGGCAAATAGATTATGTCCATGTTTTGCTTATTTCAAACTCGGATAAGGATGAATTTTTTTTTTTAATTAAACACGGAAATGTGTTCTATTACTGACACTGAACTACCAAAAAAAAATTACGCACTGGTTAAAAACTTTTCCTGTATAGCCGTTTACTACGAGAACTAATGAAACTAAGAGATTTTTTTTTGGTATGAAAAATTACTGTTAGTTGATAGTGAGTAATGCATGATGAGCATGTAATTGAGTAGAGGTCGGGAGGGTATTCAAAGTTTAGTTACAACTTTAAAAACTTATTTTGTTAACATACGTAAACAATATTTTAAACTAAATACAAAAGCACTTTTTTGTACAGTCTCCATAGAAGAGAGATACAACGTGCTTATAATTTTTGATTCGATTTTTGTTTTATTCGTTATTATAGTGGCACTCTGTGAAAATTTCAACTCTCCACATATTACGGTAAATGAGATACCTTCTGGCTCCTGGCAGATGCACGGACCGCAGAGGCTTAGTAGTCGGGACTTATTGGCATGCTTCAGGTACAGAACCCTAAGAATGGTCGCAATGATGCGTCTTTCTAAACCCGCTGTGATAAATAATGAAACCTTGTGGGACTTACCAGCCAACATGCTGACCACAGAGAGTAATATTTTCTCCACACTCTGTACCGGTGACCACCGCTCAGCACTACTCTCATACCCCATGGGATCGTCACCAGGAGCGTGCAGGATTGATATACACACTCGACCATCGGCATATACTGGAAATGGGGGAAAATAATTAATGTCACATTTTTTGTATTAATTGTATGCAACGGATGGAGTCTATAAGGGATCCAATGTACCCCAAATCGCGAGACTACTCCCGGCCACTGTAGACGCGGATCTGTGGACGGTGAGCAATGGGTAGCTCACCGTCCGTACGATAAATAACGACGGACCGTGTCGACGGCGCATCGTGTTCCAAGCGCGCCACAATGAGATGTCAGCAAACATTGGAGGGGCCACTAAGGGCCGATGCCTGTCGGGGCTGCGGGTTGTTCGAAAGAGATACCGCGCCCCCGGACCGCAAAGGGCACCAGAAGGAACATGGATGGGTTTTAGTTAGTAAAAGTTTGACACTAAGGGCGGGGGAAGTCATTTGATGACTTCCCATCGGTAAAAAAAAGGTACACCAAATACATGACGCAGGTGTGAGGTGGCTGATGTTGACGTAGGATAACTGCTGGGTCATCTTCCGACTCAGTGTAAATGCGATGTGAGTTGATTTTTAACCAATCCTCTGTGCAATCAAAACTAATTTGCAGTGTATGAGAGGCTTGTGAATATAGAAACTGTTCCCCAGTAGTGTTAGATAAGTCTTAAGAGAAGATTGTGTAGTTTTGGTTTATCTTCACTAATATTATAAATACAAAAGTAACTCTGTTTGTTTCTCAGTCTGTTTTGGATCACAGCAAAATCACTGAACCAATTCAAATTGTATTTCAGAAATATTTAGCTTGGGAAGTGGATATGGACTGGCTAAGGAGCAGGACAGGGTACAATAAATCAGTGACTTTATTTGCGTCTGTGATAGTATGACAAAGGGCAAAGTCGCGGGTAAAAGCTATAAAGAATGCAGAATGGCTGCACGGGGAGGAGGGATCCGCTGAGTTACATCGGGTCCGAGGCCTGTCGGGGGAGCGGGTATGGGCAGAGGTGGAATTCACCGCGGTGGTTTTAGCCGGTAAGAGTCTGGCATGTCCCTCTGCCACCCCCATGATGGAGGAAGTCCATGAGGATTTCCGCGCACCAAAAAAAAAAAGGTAAAAGCTGGTAAATAAACTGAATACTCACTGTTTGGATGAAACATTTCACAAACGAACTGCATTTTGGGCGGGCTCAGTGGATAATCCGGAGGGAAGACTAATTTTGCTGGAAAGATACCACCTTCGAAACACGTTCCTTCTGGACCGCTGGAAAACATATTTTATCACACATTAATATAATGAATTTTAATAATGTAGTACAGTTTCATGCTACTTAATGTCGGCCACATTTTGCCGTGACTCAAAAACCCTTATATTTTTTTCTTTTTTGGAACATCGGAATAGTATATGAAACATATTTTGTTAAATTGAAATGTTAATAATATGTAAAGTCAATTCATCAACTGCTTACAGAGTGTTACGAAGATAAACATTATGGACGCTGAATTATATCTAAAATAGATTATTTTCGGTAGAGCAACTCAATTTTTTGATGTAACTAGTGTTTGATAACCTGTTAATACAACTAAATTGATACAATCAACTGATTGCTTCATTAATGATATAATTTATATTTTCTTTGACATTGCATTAATATTACATTCAGTGATGAATGTGGCTCACACTAATTCATTGTCATATGAAATGTTAGGAATGATCACATTATTGTAAAATGTGAGCACTAAGGTTTTATTAAAATAATTCTCTTAGCTCTTATTTCTTAATTTGTAGTGCTTGGTACCTATGATTAGTATTACATAAACTGATTTGTATTTTAGGTTTGTCATCTTTAAATTCTTATAATTATTAATTACGGTAACTACCTTTTGAAGGGGAAAAAAGTATAAACTATTTTTCCTTGTGAATGACATTCCAAATGTCAATTTGCAAATGGAGGTTGATCAACTGTTTGGAACCCACCACATATTGGTGTAATTCAACCACAAAGAAAATTACTTTCATTCTATCCATATTACAATATACATCCCGTTTATATTCTCAATCAGACCAATTTTTCAATAAACGGAGCAATCAAGTGTCTGATGTTGACAAAATGAAAGCAATCTTTATTATCACTGAGTTTTTGCACGTTTTATTTTTTTTTTTTATTTTTTTTTTTTATAGACGGGAAATCATCAAATAACTACCCCCGCCCTGGGCGGGGCGGGAGGGAGTGTCAGACTTTTACTGACTAAAACCCGTCTATGTTCCTTCATGTGCCCTTTGCGTTCCGGGGGCGCGGTATCTCTTTCGAACAACCCGCAGCCCCGGCAGGCATCGGCCCTCAGTGGCCCCATCCAATTTGCTGACGTCTCTTTGAGGCGCGCGTGGAACACGGACGCGCCGTCGACACGGTCTGTCGCTAGTGAACGTACGGACGGTGAGCTACCCATTGCTCACCGTCCACAGACCCGCGTCTACGGTGGCCGGGAGTCGTCTCGTGGCTCCCGACGCACGTTTTATTTATGGACGTTAGTTGCCTGAATTAAGAATCGTCTTCTTTATCATGTGGGCAGTAAGGTCTAAGTCTAACAACTTTCTAAACTGCCTGAAGGGCCTCTGTAATGGTCCCGGATGTCAGTGATGTCAAACATAAACTCAGAAAGTACATATGAATTAGAAAAAGTCATATTGGTACTTGCCCATGCCCGGTTCGGAACCCACAACCTCGTGCATGAGAGGCGGGTGCCTTAACGACTGGGCCATCACGACACTTAAGGATAAATAATATAAAGTCGATATTTCAGACTACACCAAGAATAATGTAAATAAATCAATCCTTACGTTATTAACGCCTCCCATTCAAAGAAGTTCTCTTCGTTGATGGGTCCTGCAATTATGCCTTCTGGTGGGTTGAGGGTTAGCTCTGAAAATACATCATCAAGCAATATTAGAATTGTTTTACTGCCTTACTGGCAAATAAAAGACTTGCATAATTATGTTACTTTTTTTCATGAATGTCAATTTTCAATTTGTGGAAAATTACAAATTATTTGTGATAGATATTATAAAAGTATTTTGAATGTATATGTTACTGTACTACTAACTGTTTTTTCTAGAAGCATATAAGTTGAACTGACATGGCTTTAGAGAATATTCATTGTACACATTGTATAAATAATTCCCTATGTCTGTGATAATATTATTCCACTATACCAGGAATACAGTTAAAATAGCTCAATGATAAGGTACACAGTATTGTGATATATTATAACTAGCAGGCCCGGCAGACATTGTACTGCCCTGAAAGTGCCCCACCTACCTACCTACTTATTTACCCTACCTACCTACCTGCCTACCTACTCCATCAACCTACCTACCCACTCTACCCCTACCTACCTACCTGCCTACATACCTACCTACAAAACCTACCTAACTGCTAAATTTAATGGTCTAATTGAAATAAATGATTTGAATTTAACCTGTTAAAAATGCAGAAGGCGTTTGTAATTAAGTATAAATAAAGTACTACAGATGGTTTGGTCATGTTGAGGGGATAAATGAAAGGCAAATAACAAAATGGATTTATATAGCAGATGAGAGTGGTAATGCCGGGACGGGGCTCCCTAGAAAGACCTGCCCTGACCTTATTGGTGAGGTTTTCAGTAAGGTCAGGTGCGCAGTATTCATACCCGGTGAGCTTGCATGACCAGATGTATGAATGTGGATGAGGCGAAAGGAGTACGTAAGTATCGTAGCAGGTGGTGTTCTGTGGTTTCTGCCTGGGATACATGGGAAAAAGTTAATCACTAATTCAAAGAAATCACTGTTTCTAACAACAGCTATTGGTATTATTGAGTTGGTTTGATGTCCCAACACAACAGATTATTATCATGGATCATAACTGTTGAGGATGGGGTCATAATCAGTCAAACATGGTTGATTGAATATTGATATTTAGTGAGAATCTATGGGACATGATATGCTCCAGTTAGAGACGAGAAAATATACCATAAATGAACACAATAATGGACACTTAACCTATTCTTCAGCTGTTTGGCTTGTTGGGACATAATTTAGCACAGTAATAGTTTATTATTGTTCTGGCGTGTACCAATTAAATTGATTACCAATGCAATTCATATCACATTGGTACCTATCGTTAGGATTACAATGATAATAAATAGTCATTTTACGTAGGCATGTGTTCTGTTAATGAAACAAAGTATTATTGTAAATATTGTTTAGACACGAGCATGAATTTTGGCTCAGAGGCCAATGGAAATAGCGCTGAAATTGAGCGAAAAACTGCTATTTAACACAACTAGATACCTCATCATCATCAGATACCTACTGATCAATTTACAATATTCTGATTAAAATAATTAGCAAAGTAATGATTTTTAAGTGAAAGTTTAAGTACCTACATTGCAAATTATATTAAAAAAACAAAGAAAACTAGTAGAACTTACGTTTATATTCAGCCATAAGCCGCCTTAGTGCTGACCCAGCCATGATTTTTAAACTGTATTTCAATAAAATTAATCAATTTAATTAAATCTTATTTATTGCCAAAAATCTTAGCTCTTTTATAGCAAAAAGACGGTACACTGTCACGTTAGTATATATTAATCTATGACACTGTCGCTGTGTGGAAGTCTAGAGAATAATGAGAATGTCAGACAGAATGACTGATAATGACCACAGATAATATGACATGACATTAGCTGCACACAACTTGACAAGTGGAATGGATTTCAATTATTGTCGTTGATTGAGTCTGGGATCACCAAATAATTTTATGCTTCGCGCGCAAGATGAAATGGGAAAACTATTTCACTATAACTAGAAAGGTTTAGGTAGTTAACTAAAGGTAAACAAATCGTAGAAAAAGTTTCTTATAGTTGACACTTCCTTGTTTAAAAATACGTTACAACAAAATCAATTCTAATTTCGATTTATACGACACTTTCCTCTTTTATTAATGTATGTTAAACTTTATCTTTTATTCGTAAACTACTCTTCATAGATGTCATTGTTTGGACACCACTTTTTGTTAGTTTTATAAAATAGTATAATATTTTGTAATCTGTCTATTGTAAAGAGCCTAAAAAGACAGGTTCCTAAAACCTTTTAGAAAATACGATGAATTATAGTGTGTTTTTTAATCTCGTAGACTAAATTGACAGTTTCATACGTCAAATATAAAAATAATGTGCTTTCGGTTCATAGACATAAAGCACACTATTTTCAAGTTTGACGTAAGAAGCCGTCAAATCAGTCTCTGAGATTAAAAAACACACTTTAGATAACGTCGCTAAAGGAGAGTGGGCAACCTGGTCTACCTACTCAACAGTGATGTAACATACGTCGTTGAATAGGTAATTGTGTGTACTCCATTTTGTTATATGGCCGTTAAGTTGTAGGTAATGGGGTTCTTGAGATATTTCCCAAAAACAAGTTAAAGCAAATTAATTTCGCTGAATGGAACATTAGTGCAAATCTTCATTAACTATAGCTATATAAGCGCCGCTGCCTTACTGCTTTAAGATCATGAAGTCGTCACATGTCTTAATCACTCAGCTGTTTAACTGATTACACTTTAGGAACAACAGTTTGCTATTTTCAAAAAGTTCTTTTTTGTAGTTTTCACGATTGGTAATCACATAATAACTGATGTAGCTACTGAAGGTAACAGGAACTTTCAGTAGCGCTATCAGGATAGAATTTGGTGTGGACAAATGTGCGGTCATGTACCTATGTCAAGCGAGGGGAGATTGTGGAGTCCGAGGGAGTTCAACTCTCGGAATTCATAAACCTTAGATCCCTTTCTTTAACGGAGATCAATAAGTATTTGGGTATGTCGGAAGCGTTGGGCATCAATACTGTTGTCGTGAAGCAATCGTTGAAGGAGCGCTTCTTTGGCCGCCTGAAAAAAGTATTTATCAGGCGGCAGCAGGGTTGCCTTCAACGGGTGGGTCATGCTGGTATTGATGTACTTTTTTGGCATACTAAAATGGATTCAAACGGAACTCAATGCCCTGGATGGGAGGGTCCGTACATTGTTAACGGTATATCGAATGCATCACCCACGGTCATCGGTGATGAGACTGTATATTCCGTGGAAGTGTGGAGGTCGTGGCTTCTTAAATGCTAAGACTTTCCACAATCGCGAGATATGCAGTCTCAGGAACTTTTTCCTTTTAGCCGACGTGGGAATACACCGAGATGGTGCATGGCATGGCAGTGGATAAGGGCCTCACCCCGCTCTCCTTGGCTAAAGAGAACTGGAGCAAATCAGTAGTGCTGGAGACTAAAGATCGCGAGGAGGTATGGCAGAGTAAAGAGCTTCACGGACGCTTTTTCCGGGCCTTGCATGGGCCCAATGTAGATTTCTTAGCGTCCGTATCCTGGCTTCGCTTTGGTGACCTATTTGGGGAAACCGAAGGTTTTGTCTGTACAATTATGGATGAAGTTATCATGACGAATAACTACCGGAGATTTATTGTGAAGGATGGCACGGTTGACATTTGTCGGGGATGCCACCGGCCGGGGAACTCAATCCGCCACATTATCTCTGGGTGTTCTCGTCTAGCTAACGAAGAGTACTTGCATAGGCACAACCTTGTAGCCAGGATCATTCAGCAGCAACATTCTCTGAAATACCGCCTTGTAGAATCTGAAGTACCGAACTATGGGTATGTGTCCGACCCAGTTCTCGAAAATAGCAATGTCACATTGTAGTGGGACCGATCCATCATCACTCACAGGACTATTGTAGCCAATAAGCCTGATATAGTGGTGGTGGATCGCTTAGAGAAGCGCGCAATGATTGTTGTCATAACAGTCCCACATGTGAAGTGAACCTCGTGAAGGCCGAGAATGACAAGAAGATCAAGTATCTTGACTTGGCTCGCGAGGTTGTTGACATGTGGAATGTGCACTCAGCGATCATTGTGTCGATTGTCGTTTCAGCCAATATTAAATATAAATAAATAAATATCTTGGGACAACTCACACACGGCTATCTGATCCCAAGCTAAGCAGAGCTTGTGTTATGGTCACCAGACAACTGATATACATACTTATATAATTCATAAATACATACATATTATAGATAAATCACACCCAGACACTGAACAAACAATCATGCTCATCACACAAAGTTTGTCCTGGGTGGGAATCGAACCCACAATAAAACGAACGAACGAACAAGAATATGCCAAATAAGTCATAATATTTAAAGCTTTTTATGATATTTAAAGATTTAAACTTTTTCCAACAAAGCGCAAGCGTCGAGTGGCGTGGTTTACCAACTCCTCCAAGTTCGACACGGTCGCTAGTCACTTATGTAGTCATACTTAATAAAAAATTGCATTATTGTTCTATTCGGCGAAATTATTTTGCTTTAGCTTGTTTTTGGTAAATATCTCGAGAACCCCATTACCTACAACTTAACGGCCATATAACAAAATGAAGTACACACAATTACCTATTCAACGACGTATGTTACATCACTGTTGAGTAGGTAGACCAACTCCCATACATTTTTGCCCACTCTCCTTTAAGAGTACGTCCGTGATGTAGTATGGCAACTAAAGTTGCAGGTATTACGTTTAGTCGATTAACCAGGCGCCTTTGAAAATTGCGAGGGTCATGTAATAAAACAAGAACAGAAAATATTTAAAGTCGTTTAATAATAGACTCTAGTCTAAATAAGAATCTGAGAAACTATCTGCCACGTTAATAATAAAACGTTCAGTGGTATATTTATCAATCATTTTATCTAATTTAAATAATACGATTTTAAAATTTGAAGTAAAAGGGTTAGCATCCATGAGTCACGTGGTTTGTTTTTTTACATTTAGTAAACTACCTAAACCTTTCTAGAAATAATTCCTGATTTGCACAAAATGCGTTTTGTGATGTAATAATATACTATAAATAGATCCGAAGTGAGACTATAAAATAAAGCCGTGGTAAACAGAACAGAATTGTGTGTCTGTGGAATTTTGTATCTGTGGTTTTATTTATAGTAAAAGAAAAGCGGACTTTTTAAAAATTACATTATTGTGAATAATGTTTTATTTGTGACCTATATGAATTACTTAATAGTAGTACGTCCTGCATGCATAACTAAGAGATAAGTTAAAGAAATCCACAGACTGTGGAGGCACAGCAGTCAAACCTAAAGAAAAATCCCGCAGGTCTCGTTGCCCGGTGTCGAGTGTGTCAGGATCTAAATAGTATTGCATTATAAGCTTTTCTAAATTATTATCGTCAAGAAACCACGGTGAGTTCTTATGTCAGTCTATCGAAATTTTCTAAAATCGCCTATCGGCCTTGAGCCAGCGTGGTGATTATAATGCATGAAAAAAACGTCTAGACACCATCAATCAGTCAGCTACGTATCGACTTCTACTGTATAGACCTTACCCCCTTTCGATACCTCTGTATTTAAATAGTAAGACAAATATTTGATAGCTATACCTAGGTAACTACATCAAAAACCCACACCCCTACCTACTTCTGAGTAGGCCTTTCTATGTTAGTGTACTACGTGGGTTCGATGAATGGGTGTGCGATAATTGGGCTTGTGCGACAGTAGGTAACCACTGTGCTGCGACTCACTATAGTTGGAATGCACACATGTGCAACACATCGAAGCTCAACATTACCTTAGTGCGACCAACGATTATGCGACAAACCCACTCGTTTATCGAACTCACGTAGTACCTAAACTCTTTGTTTGTATATGTTAATTACCACGCTTCTTTACCATTCCATTGCCCCTGCCACTGCCCATCTCATCGCCAGACCTATAAATAAACCTTATGAGAACCCTACCTCACCTTTCAGCCTTCGTCAGAAAACTCATAGTGTAACTAGAAAGTTCGTATTTAGAAGAGATAATCTATTACACAAATACAAAATATGGAACAGGCTGAAGAACCTGTATCGTCAACAAAACCGTTACTGCTACTGCCTGGAAATCCTGTGAGTACCATTGCAATCATCATCGTCATTATAAGCAGTCGTAAGACGTCTACTGTTAGTCATAGGCCTCCCCCATAGACCGGTTGGAAATGGCTTGCATCCAATGACATAAAATAAATAACCTAATAGGGTTCAGTGAATATCTCCGAATATAGAATTAATAACTTGTTTTAATAATTTTTTCATATCTACTTTTTTCAAGCGTGTTTGTCAGTCGTAGTTACGGTCTGCAACATCATCTGCCTAGCCTTTTCCCAACTATGTTGGGGTCGGCTTCCAGTCGAACCGGATGCAGCTGAATATCAGTATTTTACATTAGTAGTATGTTACGGTCTGCAACGTTTATCTTATTTCAAAATAGAATTTAATGAATAGACGAAATAATGAGGTTGTTTAGGACCCAGCCAGAGCCTCTTACATTTTATTTAAGAAGATTTTAGTGGTATCAATAAACAGCAGTCCGGATCAACATTAAAAATGTTATCAAAGTTTCAGTTACAATATCCCATAGTGTGGCGGGATTCCTCGGCGAACTTCACGTGTTGTTTGTGTATGAAAACGTTTTACAACAAGAAGGCGTTGCAAAATCATAAGAAGACACAACACGACGACGACGGGAGTGATGCGGAGTTCCAACAGAAACCTTTGACACTTAATGAGCAAGTGAGTCTTAATATAATACTCCTTTACTCCATCTATCTCGTTAAATGCCTCGTTAGCCTAGTAGTCGTAGGCATAGTGTTATTGGGTTTTTCTATAAAATTCTCAGTAGCAGCTCGGAGTTAGGATTCGTGCCCGGTTAATGGCAATAGGCTCGCTGTCCTATTACATAGGACAGGTGCACTCCATCTTCCCTAACTCTCATAGACCGATGGGACGACAATCCGACACGATCGGAGAGAGATCAGCCGCAGGACCAACGGCTTTACGTGCTTTTCGGGTCAAGGGGGTGTCACACCACCAACTTTCAAACTCCAGTCTGCTACTGAGAAATTCTTAATGGAGAAACCCAATAACACTTTTTGCCCGACCTGGGAATCGAAACCTGTACCCCTCGCTCAGCAGTCGCGCTTGTGACTACGAGACCAACAGTAAGGAACCTATGTGACAATGGTTAATGAACTTGACTTGTTCAAAAGTAGGGACTACTGCTGGGAAAAACAGTAAAATATTCTAATGACACATTATTATCTACTTTGGCGCAGAATATTAACGGCCTCTGCGGCGTGAAGTTTATACCCCTAAAGAACAATTATGAGGATCAAGTCATAGGGCGCGACGGGTTTATCACACGTACCTTCTCTGAAGATACGACCTATTTAATCATTAAAATTGAGAGGAACGAGATGGATGCTGACGCCATGAAGAGATCACGGCTCGATGGTGTCGTCAAACGGACGCAAATGAAACCGAAGCTACCTATTGATCTAAGGTACCTATATCTTTATTACCTACTTTAATGTTCTTGCAGCCAATTCACAGTAGTTTTTTTGGATGAGGTCGGAACTTCATTGATAATCTGACGACGGTTAGCGCAGTGGCTGAGTGATTGGCTACTGCGTTGCGTGTCACGGGTTCGATTCCCCACACAGACCATTTATATTTGTACGGCCTACCGATAGTTGTTCTGGGTCTGGCTGTGTGTGTATGTGTGTAGACGCACCGATCGTGGGTGCGTTTACAAACGTTGCAGGAGAAATTCATAAAGGGGGGCAACGTTTTTGTAAAGAAAATAAGAAAGTATCAGTAGTTCCACAACTACTGATACTTTCTTATTTTCTTTCACTCCATGCCGCCTGATTAGTGCTTTACCTACTATAATCTACCTATACAGTATGGTACCTAAAAACTAAAATTGCACATTTTTACAATTCAGTAAATCCAAAGTAGGAGGAAGAGGGATGCCTCTCCCCAGCAGTGGGACAGTACGGGCTAACAAACAAAACTTACACTTTTGAAGAAATATAAATCATGAACATCTAGCAATAATGTAGACTGCATTTTAAGCAAACCTGGGGTCTTATTTTTAATTTGTTTCAACCAGGGGGCCCTTTACTTGCACTTTCCCTTCGACCCTGCGTCCAGACCTGCAGTGTCGTCAGATTTTCTTCAACTGCTGTGATTATTCGTTGCACTACCGGGAAGAGCATACTAAAAGACGCAAGGCCGCGCTGCGCTGTCAGGTGTGCGAGAAACGACTCGACCGAGACTTCTACCCGACTAACGTAATCACAGCCCAACTTCAAGCCACAAATCGGTTTACTTTCTCTTGTCGCATTTGCAGTCAAATATTCCTGGATAGCACCGAGTACGACGAGCACAATCGTATCGTACACGCTAAGATGAAACCGCATCAGTGCTCGATCTGTACCAAGCGATTCACGCAGCAGGGCGGGTTACAGCAGCACATGCGGATGCACACGGGCGTGCGCCCCTTTGTGTGCACATTTTGCCCGAAAGCGTTCACGCAGAAGGCGGGGTTGGACCAGCACCTGCGCACGCACACTAAGGTGAAGCCGTTCAAGTGCGTGATCTGCAGCAAGTGCTTCTCGCAGTCGGTGCACCTGCGCCAGCACATGCGCACGCACACCAACATACAGCCCTTCGAGTGCTCTGTGTGCGGCCGGAGATTTAAACAAAGCAGTCACTTGAATTTCCACATGCGATCGCATGTCGGAGACTCCTCATTAGCTGTGGAAAACTACATGCACGGGAAAGGCCACGACACCCAAATGAAGTTCCTCAACCTGGCTAGCTTACAGCCAGTGCAGGACGGCGACACTTTATATTATACGAAAGAGATGGCGGTTGACCCCACGTCTAATCAAAACACATTCTCTTATCAACCACAAGTAGTTATACCAGAAAATGTACTTTCTTTGTGAATTTTTATCGCTGGGACACTAGAATAATAATCATTATTACCTGCACAATAAGGATTCGATTAAATTGTAATAAAATAAACGTTATTTTCCGTAGTGAGCGTAGGCGTGTGTTGCATTACCTTTTTTATAATCGTACAAAACTTTGTGACACTCTAGTTCTTAAATATCAATTAATGGTATCATTCATGTTTTAGGTAGAATATTAAATATTGCATGATTTTAAAATGAATAATAAACTGGTATTGTAAGCTTAAAACTGATTTTCTTTGTCATTTCTCGTTCCTAACTCCAAATGAAATCCTACAGCGCTGCCTGAGCTCAATTCAGTGTGTGCACTGAATGCATGCAAAACAATAAAAGAAATAATGCGCGCTTAGGAAACATACCTACTTCCAATTTCTTGTTACATATTAATTGAATGTTTATTGATATCTTTACTCATATAATGAAGCTGAATAGACTGTTGTTTGTTGTTTTTAAATACGCTTATCTCCTAAACTACCAGATGGATTGAAAAAAATCTTGTTGTATAGGATAGACGAATTCTTGAAGTATATAAAGGCTATTTTAACATCACGCTACAACATACGGGAGCGGAGCAGTAACCAAAGACGTAACACGGGTTAAGGACCACGCGTACGAAGTCGCGGACAGAAGCTACTGGTCTGAAAAAACGTATTGATTAATTCTGAAAAACTGGTTTAAATTAACAACAACTATTACGAAATAACAAATGTCATTAATTGTTTATTTCTATAAACAAATAAAATTTACCTAATATTTATAACAGAAAAAAATGGTATCTTTGAAACCTGCTTGCAATGCTGCTTACACGTGTGTATTATAAAATGACAGTTTTATTGATTATTCGTTACTGATAGCATGACAAAAAAAAAACCACAAAAACTATTGTATGTATGTACTTACACTATCAGTTTTACAACTCAAAAAAGTCACGTACATTTTTTTTATAGCAAAAATGCAGCTTTGTGCAGCTCCGAAGAAAACGCAACCGGCCAACCGCAACAGACACTCTCAGAACCCCCACAAAAGTGCAATGAATGCATCGCTAGTACCAGGAGAGCATGGCTATCGGAGAGATAGAAATACTGACGTACTCCGCTGAATACTGAATCGTATGCTAATTACCCTCTCCCACTCGTTCGTTGGGGATATAGCTTAGTTCAGTCTACTTCCTTCTTGCTTCCACTTAGCTGTCTTTGCATTCGACTACTGAGATTGCGCAGTGCAAATTCATTCATTCAGGACATACGGCAGTATGTTTCAGTACCTGCGGTTAGCGTACCTAAGACCGGAGGAAAGTCATCGTTGCTGTTGGAAATGGATGTGTTCGGAATGTTTTCTGTAGAATCGCAATATCTTACATTTTTTTTATTACACGTGTCTCAAGTGTCTCAAATGTTTATATGAATGATTTAGCTTACTTCAGTGACGTAATCTAGGAATTGTGTCGTGTTGTACACGGTAACTTGTGAAACTCGGTCCGTATTCTTTATTAAATGAAGCCCTTAATTTCTGGTTCACACGACAAAGGTTAAGAAGCCACCATGACCCTCTGCTGTTAAATGAATTGGCATTCAGAAGTTTGTGATAAATACTCTAATTGATTTGTGGTGACCAGAATACCTTGACTAAAGAAGTGTGTATGTTAGGAAAGGTTAAAATGTTAAAAAGTAATTAGGCGCAGTTCGGATCCGCGCCGTGTGTTGTGGTTATCTAACGAGAGCAGGTTTTTTATTTTAACCAAGGGAAAATAGTTATTGGCTACAAGTACTCCCGACAAGTTCGCTCTGTCTCGATTTGACATAGGTAGTCTCAATCACATGTAAGTAACCTAACCTAACTAGGAGGTTGCCTTATTAGGGCATACGATCTTTTACGCAACACGGCACCTACCCAAGCCAAAAATCCACCAACCAAGCCGCCGCCAACCAAGTCTAAAATCTTGTAAATTGATATCCCGATTTTATTTTATTAACTGGATATTATAGATTTTACGCCAAGTACACAAGTCACTTGAGAATATTTAAAAAAAAAATTAAGTTAAATATCTTACCAATTCTGGGACTTCGCCGGCCTAGCTCTGTAACTTGCAGTGGGTCATACGCTTGAAAAAATAGGATAAAAGCACTCGGACCTTCATTGTTTTTCTTATAAACAGTAGGCTACCTACATGACTTGTTATTTATGTAAGATTCTTTAACAGGCATTTGGGACATTTGTTTTTCTTTTGATACTACAACAAACTTTACATAATACACATAGACAAATCATGACATACAAATAGAAGTCACCAAAAGGCACAACACAGGTGTACGCCTTCACTTTTAAGAGACCACAGCAAATAAAGATAACAATCCAATAGTAATATAATTTTGTATAATTTTCAAACAGGAAAAAATATGAGTAATCGGGATAGGTAAATTTCTTGTATTTTGCCAGAGATTCGCAGATTCCTAAATTCTTAATTTTACCCAACATTTATTTATTTCTTTATTTAAACTTTATGCAACAAAAAGTACAAAAGCGGATTTAATGCCTTTGGCATTCTCTACCAGTCAACCAAAGGTGGTGAAGAGATATCATGGCAGGTGCAAATTATTGTAAAATATTAAAATAACATTTGATAGGTACTTTAAACACAAAAAAAAGAACTCAATGCAATTATATATAAAAAAAAATACCATCACGCCTGTATTCCCCGAAGGGTTAAGCAGAGGTGTACCAATGTACACCCACAGTTCGCCGGTATATTTCATAACTGAATTCCTTAAAAGAATGAATTTGTGGATCGAAGAAAATGAAGCTCATTTTAATTGCAATTAGTTAATATACTCGTTTTTTTCGTCCGAATAAAATAAGTTTAGTTTACCATGTTTGCAGAGATTTGATCCTTATGATTGACCCTATCGATTAGTGCCATAAAAATACAGGATGCTATTTTTTCCGATTTTAGTCGGTTCGATTCCCGGGTGTGGCAAGCGTATTTTCAAAATTATATAAATGCAGTTTTGTTTCTTTTTAAAAATAAAGGAATGTTTCCTTTGAGTAAAATTTGCCAACTTAAGTATTTAGAGTACTTTCCCTCCAGGTAACATTATAAAATTTCTCCCTGTATGTGCATTCCAAAGAAGAATAGCCTGAATATGAAAGGAAGAATGAATGAAATCAGAAGTATGAGAAGGACAGTTAAGTAGACTTGTTGTAGACTTTTTAGGCAGTACAACATGACAACATGTTGTACTACCTACAATAGAAAATAGACTGTCTTACCACACAATAGGTCATCATCTAGAATAGTTACCTAGTTGGTATGTAGGCTTAAACTTGACCCTACACACAACAAAACTTCAATCTATACATGTAGGTATACCTACCTAGGTACTATTTTAAGCTGACCTACTTTAAAACTGTTTGCGACAAGCTCGAATTTCTCGACGATAAAAATTATCATCTTGACACTACATAGGTCAAAATTAAAACACGGACAATGACTAATACTCACCGACCTATCATGAGTTGAGTTGTTTTCAAATAGATAAGTTTTGATACAAACCCAGCTTCCTCTGGCGTTATTATTAATAGTCTGAACAATCAAACTGCAAACCTGCAGAATTTAAATTGCGGAAACGTAGGTATTTATGTTTGCGGCATAGTTTGTTATGATATATGCGCACTAGCCGTTCAGAACTTCAGACAAAGGTATTGGGGCGATGACGCGTCGTCAAAACATGTAATGCCGGCCGGCGTGTGGGCGCGGTATGTTAGTTACATTTCGGTCTCTTGTATATTTTCTTAGAACCGCGTATGGCACGCCATGAAAACAAAGGGTACTGATGGGTGCATCCTGAGCGCGCGACGCATCACCCTTTTGTTTTGAAGTTAGACTGACCTTTGTAATGCCATACGTGAGTTTGTTTTACATATTTTTGGTTGTCTCAATCTCAATAATTATAGCATCATAATTAAGAAGCCAGGGCCAATAAAAAAGAAATGATATTTAATTATCTTTTTCTTATTTGTCATCGATACGCTGAGAAGAAGAATTAGTTTATGAGTAAGTATTTAAATCGTGGGTTACTGTCACCATCATTTTAGCAGCCGAACTGCCCGCTAATAGACCTTCTATGAAAGCAAAAAACGCTGAAAGCTCATAGACGCTTAGTGAGCAATGTAGCGGACTATCTTCTGGGTTTCTCTGCGAGATCGAATCATCACTCTATGCGTCATATTATTTGGTGCTCATCTACACGCCAACATTTTCCCAGTAATGTGTCGCTGAAGCCATATTATTTGACTTTCACTAAATCTGATTCCAACTTTCACAATTCTTTAGGAATGTTCACTAAATCTTAAGCACATTTTCAAAGAGTTTTAAAAAAGTAGCCCTCACACCACACACACATCATGCTGGGCCATACTTGAAAATGTTGGAACTCCTTATTGCACTAATTATTACCCGTTTAGGAGTACCGTAACAACAATATTTAGGCAGGCACTTACATAAAACAAGCAATTATAACGCATGTAAATGGACACTTGACGAAGTCACAAGTTATAAGTAAGGTATGTTATGTGGTTTTCCATCTTTTTTTTTGGTCATCTGTAGCATCTTTGTGCCCGACAAATACCTTGGGCGCCGTCAAAGTCGCCGTCATAATCTGTTCGCACCACCGCTATCTAGATCTGTTGCTAGAGCCGAATCCCCAGTATGTCGAACCCTAAGGATGCTAAACGCCCTCCTGACTGCCGACCCTGAATGTGATGTGTTTGCTGATGAATGGAAGAAAATAATGCGTGCTTGTCTGGTGTTCTGTGAGAGACAATATGCGAGGGTGTCCACTATTGCATACTAGTTTATGTTAGTTTGTGATGTGTTCTATTTATCCATTTACTCAAATAATTATTAATAATTTTATCCACAAATTGTTTTTAAATTCTCTTTCTTAATTTAATTTGGTATTACTTAATTTTGGTATTGTATGTCATTTAAATGCTTATTTAATTTTAATATTTTTAATTCTATGTTAATTAATGTAATTGGACTTGTGCCGTTTAAATTAACTATAAATAAATAAATCTTTACTGTTCATGAGCATCTTTACCTAGCATACCCTGTACTAGTAAACATTAAATATATTTTTGTCGGTGTCAGTTCACGCAACCTTGAATATTATAGTGGGAGATTTTATAATAAATTGTGGTATTCCAAAAAGTTTTTCAAGCTAGTAAGTTCGACGATTGTCAAAGTTTATTTTTTTATTTTTCCACCCATTTCTGAAATAATTTTAGCATTTTTTGGGCAACTTTCCCCATGTAGCAAACTGTAGGCTAGGTAAAGTTGCCAATTTGTTTTAATTTTACTGCGCTCCTATTTTTGGTTATTATAGCGTTTCTATGTAAGATTTTGTAGAATTTAATGGTTCAACCAAAAGAGACACACCTTTTTTACAAAATAAATGAATTACAATTTCAAAAACTAGCACCATGTTGGAGTAGAAAGCATATAAGCAAAAAAAAAAGCATATAAGCAAAAAGCATATAAGCATATAAGTAAAAAAATATGGTCATGTTGCCACACTTGACGGTACTTGACAATACCTACCTGGGTATCGTCTGTTTACAGAGGCATATAAGGTCTGATTATTATATACATATTTTCATGAAAAGGAACATGAAGTTTTAATTATTATAGGAAACAACAACTTTAAATACTTGCATTCTGTTGGGTTTTCAACGCTCGGCTCAGCGTAGAAGTTTGAAAATTCAATAACTGAAATTACAAAGTAGGTAATATTTAAATGGTGCTGTTTTAAGAGATTGGTGGTAGGCCCACTGATAAGTGAAGAAAATAAAATAAAAGTGCCATTTAAGATTACATACTCGTAGCTTTTATATTTCCATAAATACCAAAAGCAATAGTCTTTTTTTTGTATGTCTTAAGCATTATAAATGTGTCTTCAAAACTAAACGATGGGTGTTTATACGGCACCGCAGTCATTTAAATGTTTTATTCCTGAAAGTTTATAATATATCAATAATTAACTAGATTATAATATAGCACAGCAACCCGTTGTTTTATGTCGCCACGTGTAACAGAAGGCAAATGTCTTGGTCATAGTACAGTAGAACCTCGATTATCCGAACCCTCAATTATCCGAAAGCTGACTTAGGTTATCCGAACGTTGCCGTTGGCGCGAATTTGTTGCTTGCTGCTTTTCAAAAGGCGAGACTTGCTTTTTTTTGGTATTTTATATTTCATAGTTGATTATGTAGGTATGTCAATTTTTTTTAGACTATACTGTTTTTTTTTTATGAAAAGCTGTAGTTTTTCTTTGATTTTGTCCGAGAAACCCCACATTTCGATTATCCGAACTAGTCTCTGTCCCAATTCTTTTCTTTCTTTTTTTTTTATAAAATCAAAACGTTGCCCCACGCTAGGAATTTCTCCTGTATCGTGGACTCACATACACAAACGACCAGACCCGGAACAACTATCTGTAGATCATACAAAAATTGTTCCGTGCGGGATTTGAACCCGCGACACGCAGCGCGGCAGTCGATCGCTCGACCACTGCGCCAACCGTGTCGTCAATTAATCCGGGTAATCGAAGTTCTATTGTATAATATAAAGAGAAATAAACACACCTACTATTGTTTTCACAGTTGGTGCAATAATTACCTAAACTGACCAAAAAAATAGCCAAAACTTTTTGCTCGCCGTTAATCCTCCCAAAACATGTTATTTTTTTCGTTTTCGCACCCCATGTTTCTCCCGACCTTATCTTTTACCAGACATGTTGTAAAACGTTGGTTTTTTATCTTGTGTTAGAATCGGATACCAATTAGTAAGTTTTTTAACCTCAAACGGCGCACATGTGGCCGTCGTGATTTACATTTGTTTACATCCGCTGTCCGAGGGTTAAACGTCTATTCTGCTGTAAGGGTTGACTCCATATATTTAAATCTGGGGAATAATATGAGCGTATATCTAAAAACGGACTCGCACATGATGGGTACCACCGTACAATATAAAAATTGAGCATAAAACGCCGAAAAAAGAATGTTTTTTGTATAGGGATTCCCTTTTATTTTTTTTTACCTATTTTTATTGTTATTTTTTGCTGATGTAGCGGCTATAGTAATATAAACTCTGTGAAAATTCAAGTGACTACATAAAACGGTGCAAGCGATATAGCCCTGTGAAAGACAGATAGACGGAAGGATGGGTAAGAGCAATAGGGTTCCGTTGGGGCAAGGAACACAAAAAACGGTTTAAATAAAATACAACAAAACTCCACAGAAGAAGTTTTCGCGTCGAATTGGCGAGCGTGTAAAAAAGTGAACTCAATATCCTATACTAAGCTCCGAAACTCCTAGACCGATGTTAACAATTTTTTCGCCAAAGGATAGCTAAATTATCAGGAAGTAACAAACACAAGGGAGCGGATAGATAGCTAACTAATCGAGAATTACTTCCTGATTAGTCAGCTAAAGCTATACCACATTACGCTACGACACACGGCATCGAAGCAGTAGGTAACAAAAGATCTAGCAAGCAAAAAAAAAATACTACGAAGTTAGTCTTTCAATAAACTAGTCTAGTTTAAAACCTTACGCGACATTTTTTATGTACACCAACATATGTATAACAACCCAGAGTAATTAATTTATAATACCTACCTACCTAATTTCTCACCGACAATGAATCACAGATAACAGAACCAAAACATGATACACAAAGTCCGTCTCAAGTTCCTATACCCAATAAACTTGATACGAATTGTTGACAACGACGTGACCGTGTAGATAATGTAATTGTACATTGTCTTCTTGGGCGGCGCGGCGAACAAAAAGCATACGGCAGATTTAAATTCCCCTGACGCCTTTTAAGTCAGCCGATGATGTTGTTTACATTCACGGCCCCGTTAATGGACCCGACTCCATGTAAATGTAGGCGATACTGACAGAAGTACCTACGTCTAATATTACCCTGTCTCGTTATAACGTGGGGGGATTTTTGAGCTTGTATTTTTTAATATTAGTTTAATTTGTAACTGTGGCTGCGACGATTTGCCGCAGCAAAAGCGGTCAGTGAACGTTCCGTAATTATTTCTTCGTAGAAAATTTAATTATAAAAACAATACCAGCCTGTTGTCCCACTGCGCGGCAAAGACTTCTTTTTACACTGTTGACCACGCTTGCTGAAGGTTAATTGTCGATTTGAGACTTGGTATTGGTATAACGAGCTGGTGTCCGCAACTTCACGTCTCAGCGCTTATTTTGCGTAAGTCATCATCATCATATCAGCCGCAGGACGTCCACTGCTGGACATAGGCCTCCCCCATAAATTTCCATAAAGACCGGTTGGAAGCGGCCTGCATCCAGCGTCTTCCTGTGGTCTTAGTCAGGTCGTCCGTCCACTTTGTGGACCTACCTAATTACGTTCGTTTGTTTTCTTAAGCCGGCTTTTCACTGCGGGATGTAATGTAATATATATTACATCACGAGATATAATTTAATATCGCTCACCATACTATTTAAGAAACCTCTTTACACTAAGCTGTAATATATATTTCTACATAGTTAAAACAAAGTCGCTTCCCTCCGTCTGTACGCTTATATCTTTTAAACTTCTCAACGGATTTTAATGCTGTTTAAACCAATAGATAGAGTGATTCAGGCGGAAGATTTTAGTAGAACATCACGCTACGATCAACGGGAGCGGAACAGTAACTACAGACGTAAATGACGGGAGACACCGCGGTGTATATAGCTAGTATTAATTGTTTTTTTCACGATGTTTTCGTTCAACGATGCCAGTGATGTCTAAGATAAAAGTAAAATTGAATTGAAAAGTTGTTTGTTTGTATGAATACTTTCACTTCATGAAAGATGGTTAGCAAAGTCTGCCTGTATATAGATGGTTGGTACTGCGTTAAAAAGTCTGGTCCAATAAACCTAGTCAAAACAAGTAATCAAAAATATTTCCAGGTGTATAATAAATAGATTGTTAGTTAGCTGCTCTCGTTTGAGTATCGTTAGGTAAATAAACTATAGTCTAGATACGTAGACGTTGCGTTAGAAACTAATTTTTGTAATCGTCTCTGTGTTTGCGCAGACCGGTAGTGTTTTTTTTATAGATGCACTCAATTAGGCGATTCGAAAATAATGTTTCTTTAGTATATCATAGGATGTGAATTATGTAAGCTGGCATTAACTTATTTATAAGTAATAAGTACTAGGATAAGAATGTTACGTGCTAAATAACAAAATAAATATATCGGCGAACTCCACAGTTCGCCGATATATTTGTTTTGTTTATTTTGTTTGTTTAGGCAGAGGTGTACCAATGTACACCCACGTGTACATTGGTACACCTCTGCCTAACCCTTCGGGGAATACAGGCGTGATGGTATATATATGTCTTTTTTATAAAAAAGCGAAGACGCGGGCAGGTGATCGTTTAAAAATAAATTATATACTGACATTGGTATGTAAGTAGCTTATCTAAATATGACTAACTAAAGATGACTGACTGACTGACTGACATAGTGATCTACCAAGGCACAGCCCAAACCACTGGCTGAAATTTGGCATGCAGGTAAATGGCAGGCAGGCAGGACGTAGGCATCCGCTAAGAAAGGATTTTGATCAATTCTTCCCTCAAGGGGATAAAATGGGGGATGAAAGTTTGTATAAATCTTCTTAGATTTCGACTGATTAAAGTGAAATTAAAGATTGGAGCTACTATGATGAAGATGTCCGCTTAAATAGGATTTTGATAAATTCAACCCCCATGGGGATAAAATAAGGAATACGCGAGCGAAGCCGCGGGTAAAAGCTAGTAGGAGATAAGTAGGTACTTAGTTTAAGTTCCTGTAAAATATAAAAAAATCTGCAGTTTTTAACTAAAGCGCACTACTATCAAGATGAAAATGTATGGAACAGGTACTTTTTTCATATTTTGCAGTTAAACTACATAGGTACTTGCTAGCCAGTCGATACAAAACATCGATTTTTCAATGTTTTCTTTGGAGTATTGCCGAGACGCTAACATATTGGCGGCGGAGAAACAAATTCATTTGCACTAGGTAGGTACATGCAATACTGCATGTTGTTTTTACTACATATTGCGAACTACTATTTGCTCGTGGATTTGCCTGTGTGTGTCGTGCTACCGGGTCAAGAAGTAACCCAGGTGCCACAGCCTTGCTTCCCGGATACATGAATAAATAAATAATAATAACTTAATCTTTATTGACGTAAATTATGCAGTTATTTTTCTGAATTCCCTAGCTGTGCTAGTGAGCCACCGTCTTCCCTTAATTACACGTAATTAATGCCTTAAATAACTCTTAACAGATTACGAGTTATTTAAGGCATTCAAAGATTACAATGCAAATCAAAGTTAAAAGACTGAATAAAATAAAATTTCAAATAACATCTAACAAACTAACATGCATTTATTTTTAAATACTTTTCTATAGGTAGATATACTCTACTCCTAAAACTCTGAAGACTATTTTTAATTCTTATATTTGCCCGTTCAAGCAGAATAAATAATCCGGTAATTTATTTATTTATTTATTTGTATGTTATGACTATAATAGAGTGGGCAGCAGCCTGCCATGATTTATATATTCTACGAGTTTATTCCTCATTCTTCTCCATAGAAGCATATGTTTTGGAACGAGCAACTAGCTTTATCCTTTATGACTAACTGACCGACTCCTTGATACAACCAGCAATACAAAAGTGCCTGTAAATGGTCTAATTGAAATAAATGCTTTGACCTTGCTCAAAGGACAAGCCTGTTTTACGACTAGGTAGGTAGATACTGTTACAGATGAAAAAATCTGGCTGAAAAGGTTTTTATGCCAACCGAAAACTAACTACTTACCTACTGGTTATAAAGTGGAGTACCTATGTAGGAATAGTACGAGACCAAGGAGTCCATTGTACTCGGGGTCATTGTACTAATGGGGCATGACAGTGCAACCAACGGTGCGGCGTCGACGCGCGCATTCTCGAGAGTGCTCGCAAAGATGCGACGCTGCCACCGGGACGATACCATGCAAGCTATTTCCAACTCTATTTCTTGTCTGTTAAAGTACATTATTAGTTAATAAACGAAAACTGCTCATGCGTCTTGCTCCTTTGTCTGCGCTGCCGCAATGCAAGCAAATCAGGGAGTTACAAACGCAGCTAGCAACCTAAAAAAATGCGTTTTGACTATCATTTTGTCCTCCAAGTACCAAGATATTCAACAGGAATCTCAACTCGACACATACGAACGACCCGTCATGCATGCTTCCTAAAAGTCTGCAACTGTATCATAAAACATGATGGAAACGTTCCAGCGTCGAGTCTGTTTCTCATTCCACGTCGGTACCGCCGGAGCGTTCGCAGAGGCGCCTTCGTCGCGCAAATTTGTCTGCCCGAAGCTTCCCGTTGATGACGGACAGTAAGCACATGGCCGGCGCGTCATAAAATGTAATTTACAACCATGTTTCATGTGCACACGGCTTAGTACGAACAGCTTTCATGTATTGTTGGATTATGTTACAGTATTATAGCTCGTTTGGGTGTTGATGTAATTTGAGTTTCGTTTTTGTTGATTGGGTAATGTCGTGAGAATAAAGGGCAAGGCTAGACTTTGTAATATGTATCAAACATAAATTATCTGGCCTGAGTTCAATTCTAACATTAAATCGCTCAAAGTCAATTAGAAAATAAAAATTTAATCTAATCGTATTTACAGGGTGTTTATACTCGGGACGGGAGAGAGAAAGGAGGGTCCCCCGTCCCAGCGGCCGCCGCGGTAGACGATCCGGGCGTCGGGAGCCACGAGACGACTCCCGGCCACCGTAGACGCGGGTCTGTGGACGGTGAGCAATGGGTAGCTCGCCGTCCGTACGTTCACTAGCGACAGACCGTGTCGACGGCGCGTTCGTGTTCCACGCGCGCCTCAAAGAGATGTCAGCAAATTGGATGGGGCCACTGAGGGCCGATGCCTGCCGGGGCTGCGGGTTGTTCGAAAGAGATACCGCGCCCCCTGAACGCAAAGGGCACATGAAGGAACATAGACGGGTTTTAGTCAGTAAAAGTCTGACACTCCCTCCCGCCCCGCCCAGGGCGGGGGAAGTTATTTGATGATTTCCCGTCTATAAAAAAAAAAAAAAAAGGGTGTTTATACTAACACAGTATGACCAGCAATACAAATAGTTCTTAAGTTCTCAAGGAAAGAAGAAGAACGGTTCTTATTATTCATAAGTATGATATGCTAGTATGACGATTGAGAAGTATGACTCACTAATTTATTTATGTTTTACAATATTTTGCATACCGGTGTTATATTACACGTAAGTGCCATAGTACTAGAAAACGGGTGTAAAAAGACACACAGCAGAAACTTATGATTTGTTTTTGCTTACTTAGAAATGTTACTAAGTTTAACTAAGTGTCCCGTGTCGTGTACTCGTACCGTAGTAAACAGCAATGTGATGTCTTGTTGCACCGCGTGTACGTTATGCACACGACGTGCCTCCCTGCCCCACCCTCTAGCTTCCATTCAGTGCTTAGTCGCGTAACCCTAGGGGGTGGGTTACGACCTTCCTGCTACCTAACAAACGCTTCTTGGTTATATGCTACCCTGGTAGCATTCACGCGCTACTCAGCACGCACGTGAACCGATTTCCCCGCAAAGGCATTGATGGTGGGATACAAAACTTAGCGTAAACTATAGCTTTGTTTTAATCTGTCAAAATGCATAACATACTATTACGCCTGTATTCCCCGACGGGTTAGGCAGCGGTGTACCCATTGTACACCCACAGTTCGCCGGTATATTTAGGTCCCATGTAATAGGGGGCGGGCCTATTGCAATAACCGGGAACAAATCCTAAAGTCGAGCTGCTACTGAGAATGTAAAAATCAAAATGCACTGTTTTTTTAAAGATCGTAGCGGTAATATATTATTGTCTGTATCTTAGAGCCTACTGGTCTAGCAAGAATGCGTTTCGAGTCGAATTTCTAATAAGAAATACTAAAAACATCATAACTCGTGTGTTTTGCACGAGGGCTAGGCAGAGGCAGAGGAGCATTAGTAAACAAAACCCTTCACTGGTAAGGTATGCTAAATATCATGTTGATGTAGTATGGGAGAAGTCAATTGCCTTAAACAAAACCAAAGAAAAAAAACGCGCAGTAACGGAATAATAAAAGAATACACAGTAAAAGAAAAAAACTGATTATTAAAAAGCAACATTGGTACGTATTATTAGACCAGCTACGGCTTTTCATAGGTCAAAAGTTTGAAGAAGTATTCGACTTCAGTTTCTCCGTCTTCGGGCAAATCTGTGCAGTGCACAGCATTCTGCACAATTGTCTTCCCATAGGCGGCTCTTATGGTATCTGGGTACAGCTGACGGCATAAGCTCTGTAATTAAAAAATGGGAGCATCGTAACAACCATTCTAACTATGAAAATAGATCATTAAAGTCCTCTAATATTAAAATAGGCTGTTATTAAAATAAAAATCAGCTGATCCATACATTTTGGTGTTGTACTTTTTTATGGAACATTTTATGATTTGTTTTTTCATGTACTGAAGCCATGAAGCCACCTTTTCATTATCCCTTCCACCCGTTACAGATAATAAACATTTCATTTCTAACTATAGTTTCTAAACAACTTCAAATCTTATACTATTATAAATGCGAAAGTTTGGACGGCTGTATGTTTGTTACTCAATTACGCCAGAACAACTGAACGGATTTCGATGAACTTTGGAACAGAGATAGACTATACTCTGGAATAGTACACAGATTACTTTTTATCTCTTAAAAATAAATAAACTTGATGCGAACGAAGTTGCGGGGGAAGCTAGTAATCCTAAATAAGTAGGAGGCAGACACGATACGCAACATTAAATAATGCTGCATCGTTACTGTTGGTCAGCAAATCTCAGCAATTTTGAAGTCGGTTGGTGATTTATTTCTACAAAGTGACCTAATGGCCTCTGTGAGTTGGCTTCGGCCCCTCGTACGCCTTCCATAGGTCTGAGACCGGGCCCCAAGTTATATCAAGTAAATCTATACTAATATTATAAAGAGGAAAGTGTTTTTGTTTATTTGTACCTAATAAGCTTCGAAACTACTGGACCGATTTCAACATTTTTTTGCCAATAGATAGCTACATTATTTCTGAGTTACATTAGGCTATTTATTATCAGGCTACAAACTACGGGAGTGGAGCAGTAACACCACGCGGAGGACACGGAAGCTAGTATAAATATAATACAATTAGAAATGAGAAACTTACTGGATCTCGAGGACCGCACAATTTTCTAAATTCACAAACAACGTTCAGGCTTTCATCCTTACTCTTCACTTCTAGTGCCATACACTTCCCTTCAGCCAGATGTAAACTCATTTGCTGAAATACAACGGTTTATTGAGAGGTATTCTTGTAAATCACGCCTCAATCCTTGTCCATGTGCTACTCGCATTTGGTCATTTGGCGCCAAAACCAACATGAAGGGGTCCGTATCATCGTACAAAATTAACACACACACAGTGCACACTTGTGCACTATAACAGGGCTTCCCAAACTGGGCGTGGTACAATCCCTGTCGTGCCGCATGCAAAGTGCTATTAACTATTTAATACAGACAGTGCTCGAATGTGACATTTTTCATGACACAGACACAACGTGAATAAGTCAAAATGTCTCGAGTTTTCTGAAAACCATATTTGTTAATAAGTTGTATGTTGTAATTGTTTTTTTTTCTTCTTTCAAGTTATTGTCAAGCATGCTTTACCTCTGACTTGTTATTTGTTTCGTTTATGTAATATGTTTACTTTGGATTATGTTTTACCTACTATTTACAGTAATTGGCTCTAGCTGTTGTAATTAATCCTACTATCCTACTACTATTATAAAGGCGAAAGTTTGTATGTATGGATGGATGTTTGTTACTCTTTCACGCTTAAACGGCTGAATGGATCTGGATGAAATTTGGCACAAAGATAGATTATAGTCTGGAATAACACATAGGCTACTTTTTATCCCGGGAAAATGTACGGTACCCGTAGGATAACACATCAACTGTGACGCGGACGAAGTCGCGGGCAGAAGCTAGTTATAAATAAATAAATAGTAGAAGATACTGGGAACGAAGGAAACCTCATACGTGGGCAGCACTCCGTTGTAAACTTCATAGAATTCTTTAGCATTAGGTATATTCAGCGCGAACATAGCCATAGCCGATATGTAGAAGTACTTTGAAGTAGCAATCTGTTCGAGAATGGAGCCCACGTTGCCGTCTATGATGGCGTGCGGTAGGATTACGCAGCAAGTGCAATTCTTTAACGTTGCTCTAAATGGAATCCGAAGCTTGCCCTTTTCTTCGCCGAAAAATAAGTTCAATATCTGCAATAGATAAATGAAATATATCTCATGGCAACTGGTACCACTGCTACACTTACAGACGTCTCTTCTATACTAATATTATAAAGAGGTTTTTTTTGTTCTTATGTTTGTAACGAATAGGCCCCGTAAACGACTACTAACTAACTAACTAACTACGTAACTACTAAACCGATTTTAATATTTTTTTCACCAATACATAACAACGTTATTCCCGAGTAACATAGGCTATATAACATCGCGCTACGACTTACGGGAGCGGAGCATTAACCAAATAAGTAACTTATGGCGGGTGAAATAAGCCACGCGGACGAAGTCGCATATCACTAGTTTGTGATATGCTTGTTTACAAAGTGTACTTTCTAAAACTAAGTCGCATGCTAGGCATACATGCATTAGAGAGGAAGGTGGTGGGACGGCAGAGGCGCAGAACGTCTCGATCCAGCCGCTACGGGAGACGCCCGAGCGTCAGGAGCCGCGCAGTGAGCAATGGGCTCACCGTCCGCAAGTTAACCAACGACAGACCGTGTCGACGGCGCGTTCGTGTTCCACGCGCGCCTCAAAGAAATGTCAGCAAACATTGGAGGGGCCACTCAGGGCCGATGCCTGCCGGGGTTGCGAGTTATTCGAAAGAGATACCGGGCACAAGAAGGAACATGAACGAGTTTTAGTCAGTAAAAGTCTACACTCCCTCCCGCCGGCCCAGGGCGGGAGAAATTATTTGATGATTTACAATCGGTAAAAAAAAGGCATACACACTTTGCCCACTTCTGCCTTCTCGGCCACGCCGTGGCACACATTCCGGAGCACATTTTCTCCGTACAGCTGTCGAAGGGTGCCAGGCTCTGCCTGCGCTGGGTCTGTTGCGCCCAGGCATTTCCTGAACTTGGCGACAGCGTTAGCGGCCACTAGCTCCATGCCAATAACTTCACCATTAGTTACGTAGTCGATTATAATACTGAAACAGTAAGTGTGCTTAAATTTGTGGGTGAGGCCTATGTCCAGCAGTGGACGTCCTGCGGCTGATATGATGATGAAGTGTGCACACGTCCTACAAAACTAGAGATCAATTGAACGGTCCTATAAGAAGCTGGACATGGGCGGAGGCCATTACTTATTCATTGTCAACACGATCGTTAGTTTGATTATTGATATTTTTTTCTACCACTGAAGGTGGCAAACAAGCTAATGGCCCGCCTGATGTTAAGCGGTCACCGCTGCCTATGGACACTTGCAACACTATGACTGAAATGTAAATACGCCTATCATTAATCTACCGGGCACAAATCCTAACTCCGAGCTGCTACTCCACCATAATACGTACACCACAAGACCTAGAAGGACTCTTCAAAAACAACACTTGTCAGCGCCTATATTTACACCTATCCCGTGGGTTATAAGCAGTACGTTTACCAAGTTCCTTGCAACAATATTCAATAGGGATGTACTTACGGGAGCAAGTTACTTCCACCCAAATTCTGGTAAAGGTCCATAGCGAAATCCTTGTCGATCTTTCCGTTTTTCATACGAACGATACGAAATCCATGCTTTACGATAAATGTTATTATTTTTCCGTGTATACTTGGTGAGACAGGTTTTATCATTGCAAATGTACTGAAAACATGTGGGTTTTAGTCGGTGAGTATAACGTAAAGCTATAAGGCTCCATTCACTTCGGTGCGGAATGAAATAGAAGGGAAGATTACGTAGCATTTGAGTCTTCAAAATCTGTGAAAATTTGCCGGAACACAAGAAAGAAAGTAAGTAAGAAAAAATGTTTATTGATGTAGGTTACACAATGTACATAAAGCTTATTATGTATATATGGAAAACATATTATATTGACGAATTCCGTGGCGGTGCAAATTAATCTTAATGCCCTATCGTTAATGGCACTTTTTGCCGATTGAGGTACATGCTAGTCAGCTGTCAGCTGTAGCTGCTGTGGGTGTGCTATGTGCTTTTTTTTCGTGTGGTTATTTGGTTTCCCACACGAAAAAAGGTTAGGTAAGTTCGTACACCCCAAAGAAGCGGTGGAAAACACAAATGATCATCATCATCTGCTTGCCTTTTTCCCAACTATGTTGGGGTCGGCTTCTAGTCTAACCGGATGCAGCTGAATACCAGTGTTTTACATGGAGCGACTGCCTATCTGACCTCCACAACCCAGTACCTGGGCAACAAGATACCTCTTGGTTAGACTGGTTGTCAGACTTCATGGCTTCTGACTATCCGAAACGACTGTCAAAGATCTACGGATGACAGCCGGGACCAACGGCTTTACGTGCTTTCCGAGACACGTGGGTGTCACACCACCAACTTCCAAACTCCAGGCTGCTACTAAGAAATTCCTAATGGAAAAACCTAATAACACTTTTTGCCCGACCTGGGAATCGAACCCGGGACCCCACGCTCATCAGTCGCGCTTGCGACCACTAGACCAACGGGGCAGTCAAAAACACAAATGATAAGGTAACCTTATCATTATGTACGATTTCAAACAACAGCATTCGCGCGGACTTAAGCGAGTTCAGGAAGTACAAAGTACATGCAAACATGAACCTTAAATATTATGGAGAAGCCTGAATTTTCTTCGGAACAGTGTGAAATGCGCTCCGACTTGTTGTGCGCTTGGTGAAAACCGTACATTACCAGCAATACAATCATTCAAGTTACCTTTCGCTATGATTAAACAAAGTCCGCATGGTGAGTGGTGCGCAATCTGTTATAAGGAGCAATTTTGAAAATATGTTCACAATATTCCCAATTTGAAGCATGCTCGATGTTAAGTACGGCGTGTGTACTCGTCTAACTAGATTCTTCCCTTTCTCTGGGTTTATTACTTGACATGAATTGTCGAATGGGAAAAAGTTGAGTATTAATTTTATAATAGTATCGCTGTCTTTGTCGTACATGTCGCAGAGAAATGTGTATTTATCAAAGTAATCATACACCTGAAACAAGAGAACGTTCAAATGAATGTACTATATCATCTATTATTATTATTATTTTTCTAGACGGGAAATCATCAAATAACTTCCCCCGCCCTGGGCGGGACGGGAGGGAGTGTCAGACTTTTACTGACTTAACCCATGTATGTTTCTTCATGTGCCCTTTGCGTTCCGGGGGCGCGGTATCTCTTTCGAACAACCCGCAGCCCCGGCACTATATCATCTATACTAATATTATTAAGAGGAAAGATTCTTTTGTTCAATTCTTTGTATCAGCTCCGAAACGAATGGACTCTTTTACCAATTTTTCACCAATATATAGCTATCTTATTCATGAGTACCCACGGGAGGTGAGCAGTAACGTAACTTAACGTTGATGAAATAAGCCACGCGGACGAAGCCTTGGGCGGAAGCTGGTGTTGTGTATATGTTACCGGCAACCTATATAATCCGGAATATCATAATCCTATACAATACCCTGGAAATGTATAGGATACCTAAATCGTGCAGGTAATGTATGAAATAATATTTATTTTATACTTTGCCTAGGTATTCCATGCAATCGCCCGTAATTAGCAAGTCGCATGACAAAGTTTATTAGAATGACCTTCCAATCCGGAAATGTTTGTACTTTATTGTATGAACACCGTTCACGCGCGTCTTTATAATCTTACGTTTTGTTTTATGTTTTATTTCTCCTCGCAAGTGATTTGTAATCTTGGAGGAATAAAGAATGGTTTAAACCGTATACCGAATGCGCAGCTGGTAATGTGTGTAAAAAACAAGAGCATAAAATATATTGTCAAAATTGACATTGCCATTTCGAAATTCAGCACAATGCAATCATTACGCATATAAGATTCGCTGTTGCTAAGGCGATTCTTATAAGCGTCAAATCCTTACAAAAATGGCAATTTAGACCTTACATAATAGTCTTTAGGCGCTCTAAGAAGTTTAGTGCAAACGGACACTCGACTAATAAGGGTAGGTAAATTATAGAACAGGAGGTTATTGTATTTAACAATATTTTAAACTAGCTGTGCCCCGCGGTATCACCCGCGTTACGTGAGGTTTTTGGTTACTGATCCGTTCCCATGGTTCATAACGCGATGTTATGTAGCCTATAATCTGTTATTCTGAGGTATCAGCTACCGAAAAATATCTCGCAGAGTCATTATTTTGCTGCGAAGTAAATATATGGAAGTGTTAACGAACTTGGATTCTATAAGTGATATTGTGGGATAGTTTATTAGTGCAGCATGAACATGAGCAAAGTGCTGTGATTACGATCACCTATGTCAAGCCTATTTGCACAAAACCAGTGAGTAAAGCATTGACTAATAAATAGAAACAGTTATTGTAAAGGTTCAGTGAGCTAATTCTCATATGTTTCGAAAACAATATTGAACAGAGGCTGTTTTCACATAATATTGAACCGATGATGTCCGTTTTTTATTCAAATCTTATGGTCACATACGCCATCTAGAAGGGAATAGAGAGATTACTAGCAACCAAAGCACTAAAAATCGATTGTGTTACTGCTACTGGCCGATAGATGTCACTGTAATACAAAATAGTCATAAGTGATACTCAATTATTATTGTTGGAAAATCCAGATAATATTCAAATACCATGTCGAATCTGAGTAAGAAAGTAATCGAAAAACCGGATTAATCTATTACACAAGATAGTACAACTCCTACCAGACCCATATTAAAATTCAGTCCTATTTATCCAGATACCGTAAGAAACAACATAACAATGCGCAGATGTATAACTAACATTCCAACAGATAACTCTTTTGATTGCCTCGCTGAGGTGTGCCCAGAAGACAGTGACAATGATTTCTCATCCGTTAGCTCGACGCCATCCTGTCAACTGAATAAACTACAAACGACAGATGGTAGACGGAGTAAATATGGCCAAGTTCTTGGGAATCTTAATTCACAACAAATTAACATGGAAAGCTCACACTGAAGAAATTTGCAAAAAAATAAGCTCCTCCGCTTATGCTTTACATAATATGTCAAAGAAATTGTCTCTAAATCACTACTAGTGGCTTATCATGGTTTGGCATAATATTTTGGGGCAATTGCAGCGAAAGGGAAAGCATTATTAAATGTCAAAGCGTTGCATTAGAGCAATGTTTGGTCTAAAAGTAACGGATAGTTGTGTCCCTGTATTTAAAATGAATAAACTGTTAACGTTTCCATGCCTGTATATTTTAGAATTAGCTATATTTGTCAAAACCTCCTGTCCGGTCCTGGGTTCGATTCCCGGGTCGAGCAAAAAGTGTTATTGGGTTTTTCTATGAAATTTTCAGTAGCAGCTCGGAGTTTGGATTTGTGCCCGGTTAATGGCAATAGGCTCGCCCCCTATTACATGGGACCAAAATATACCGGCGAACTGTGGGTGTACATTAGTACACCTTTGCCTAACCCTTCAGGGAATACAGGCGTGATGGTATATTTATTTTATTTATATTTTGTCAAAACAAATAAGCATTTTTTTCCACCTTTAAATGACGCCAGGAAAAGAAATAACATTACAAGATCCCAGTATAAGAGTCTACTGTACACAGGTGCATATAATACAGTACTGTTAAAAAAGGGCGTGATTTGTATGACACTGACACCCACTGTTTATAATAAAATACCCCAAACATAAGAGAGCAACCGCTACATGAATTTTAAAAGTACCTTACAAAATTACTTGTGGATAAATGTTATTATTCATTAGCTGATTTATAGCAGATAAGTTCCCAAATTGAATTCATTCTCAATTTATTAATAACTAGCTTTTGCCCGCGACTTCATCCGCGTGGATTAATAGTTCCCGTTCCCGGAAGATTTCCGGGATGAAAACTATCCTATGTCCTTTCTCGGGTCCCAGACTATATCTGTACCAAATTTCATTGAAATCGGTTCAGTGGTTTAGGCATGAAGAAGAGACAGACAGACAGACAGACAGAGTTACTTTCGCATTTATAATATTAGTACGAATCATAGTGACTTGTTATTATGTTCTTTTTTTACTATGATTTGGACTTCTTTTTTATAATTGTGGCATGTTTATTCTACCAACATACTATTTAAATTTATATAAAGATTTTATTCTGTTAATTATTTATTCCTCTAAAGATTTGCATGCCATAATGTTTGGCAAACATGTATTAAGCACAAATACTTTGTTTATATTTTGTCATCCTACATACATGCACCTACGCGTGTGTGTATGTATGCACATGTTTTTTGCGAATAAAATTATTATTATTCCATTTATTTATTTTCTTAACATATAAATTACATTATAAATAATTAAATGGCACTAATAATATTAATGGCTATTTAATGGCAATTTAATTTTTTTACTGCCTCGGTGGCCTAGTGGAGGTCCTGGGTTCGATTCCCAGGTCGAGTAAAAAGTGTTATTGGGTTTTTCTATGAAATTCTCAATAGCAGCTCGGACTTTGGATTTGTGCCCGGTTAATGGCAATAGGCTCCTCCCCTATTACATGCGACCTAAAATATACCGGCGAACTGTGGGTGTACATTGGTACACCTCTGCCTAACCCTTCAGGGAATACAGGCGTGATGGTAGTTTTCTTTTTAATTTTTTTTATGGTGGTTAATGGCAATAGGCTCGCCCCCTATTACATGGGGCCTAAAAACATACCGGCGAACTGTGGGTGTCATTGGTATACCTCTGCCTAACCCTTCGGGGAATACAGGCGTGATGTTATGTATGTGTATAAATTACATTTTTAAATATTAATCGAAAAAATTAAACATTTAAAAATATAAAAAATAGTAGCCCACCGGCGCGGCATCGGGAACAGGGTCCAAGCCACCGGTGGTCAGGGCTTCTGCGAAAGGAGTCTTGGAGTCTCCTAACGATATTGTTGTTTCGCTCGCATATAGCTAATGTTTTATGGAGTAACCTAAGCTACTTTTATTTTAGAAATTTTGTTTATTTTAATAAATAAAGGAGGGTTACGCGAAATCATGTCATTGTTATGTTTTATAGTCACAACGCGAACGAAGTCCCGGGCAACAGCTAGTAACAAATAAGAAGTGATGGATTTTGCTAACCTAAGTCTAACCTAACTATTCAAACCAATACGAATTATCATCATACAAATAGCAGGCATGACATAGCAAGATATAGCTTACTCATATCAATATTAGTTAAGCACAGAAAACAGAAAGATTTCCTTAAAATGTTCGTTTTTTTTTTAAATTACTCTCGGACCCTAATCTATTCTAGCATCTGATCAATTCCTGGTCATTAGGAGTAATGAAAATAATTATTAAAGGCGAATCTAATGAACCCAAATCGCATTCAAATCAGATCACCCGTTTAAGAGCTATGGTGCCACAGAAAGACACACAGACTCATTTTGAGTCGGGGCTTAAAAATACCTAAAAACGTAATTTCGTGCCTATTTGTATTGTTTTATTTAGTTTTTTGACCCAAATGATAAAGTCGTTTATGTACCGTGATGAATTTAATGAATGAATAATCATGCATCATTTGCCCTTATTACATCATGGGGTAGAAATGGTGCCATAAACATTGAGTTTTGGTTTTTTGGAATTTTGCTAGTTTCACAGCTATAATAGAATATATTTGATCAAAATTCACCACCCAAGAGAGAAGTAGATTGTGGGAAGGCAGACATTCACCACCTCACGACTACTTGACGCCCCGTGAATACCTGCCTCCCGGTAGAGAACTGCAGTGCAACATCTATCTGGAAGGCACTGAATGGTTTGGTGCTCACCCAAGTTGAGAAATCAGTTTTCGAAAGGGGTAATAAATTTATAACACACATTCTTCTTCTACAAACATGCTTTGGTAGCTGGTATGGCGCAAGTCCAACCAGGCACAAATCCAGACTCCGGACACAGACATACATACACGAAGATACAGGCAAAATTCCTTAAGGAAAAACCCACTATCGTTACTTTTAGCAGTCACCTTTGCAACCATTCAACTTGCTTGGAGAATTTTAATGACATGGCTTGGAATACTTAAGTTACCCTTATGTCCGTGTGAGCGAAGCTGCGGGCTTCAGCTAGTATTAAATACATTTTTAAATAATAAAATAAAAACATTTAAAAATATAAATAATAGTAGCCCACCGGCGTCGGGAACAGGGTTCAAGCCACGGTGGTCAGGGCTCCTGAGAAAGGATCTCTTAACAATACGCACCGTGTCTAGGAGTACCGCTTTCTGAATCAAGCCCTTGATCCAACCGCCCAACGAGAGCCTCCTCAGGTGTTGGTCGAGGCTCTTGGCTATTATGCCATTGGCCGTCACGACTATCGACTATTATTATAATGGTTAACAATCTCGCGACCCTAAGGTCCCGGACCTTTGAAAGGCGTACGAGGAGCCGAAGCCAACTCGCAGAGTTTACATGGCTTTACACTGAAATGGAAAACCAACCGGCATTTATCCCTGTTTGCACTATGCAAATACAGCCAAGGACAATCCCCGGCTGGCGCAGGAATATTGCAGAATATGGAAACAAAGAATAGGGCTATGGGTTTGGGTGGCTTAAATGGATTAGTTTCCTGACACTATATGGAAGGACTATGGCCCCTGCCAATCAATGTTTTTATGACACAGATGTAATGGCAGGGGTGACTAGCACACTCGATAAATGGGCCCCCTAAAACGGCCGCTAGCACGTAGTGACGTAGCGAAAAGAGGGCAACACTTATTATACACCTATTATTATTTGGCTTGTAACCTATTTGTGATTATCTATAGCCTATAGCAGATTATCTTGTAAAATTGGATAAAACAACAAAAAATCGGATGTTCAAATATCTTTGTAAGAGCAGAACAGCGTTTTATTACATTGCGCTTTATTTGTGTAAGTTTCCTAAAGTTTTGGGATCCTAAGTTTCTTATTGAACTCGTTGATGACTAATAAGCGCTTTATTTTTTATTGTAGGCCTTTGTATAACTCACATATAGGTCTCACCGAGTGGTATGGTGATATAGTACTCTATAATTTCAGCTCCTTGTATTTCTAATTTCGAATAGATACAAACTTGGCATTAATACGCGCGTTCAGGGGCATTTTATTTTTTTGGATGGGATATCATCAAATTACTTCTTCCACTCAGAGCGGGGCGAAATTGGGTGTCAGACTTATACTGACTAATAACTCATCCATGTGCCCCTTCCCTTTGCATTCCAGAGCCGTGGTGACTCTTTCGAATAAATTCCGCAACCCTGGAAGGCTAAAGGGCTAAGCGCCAATTACTTGGTATGTGCTAGTTCGTGTCAGAGCTCGAGACATGTTATTGTTTACATGCTATAATATCAGGTGGCATACATCTATACATATAATAAAATCGTAACGAGGCCAATTCTGTACATTCAATATTTTTTATAAAGAGTAATTCTCACATGTTAAATACATTATACTGAACCCAAAAAAATGGTTTTTAGAATTTTTGTCTGTTTGTTTGTATGTACGCGCATAACTTTTTAATTCCTGCACCGATTTGAACAAAACTTTTGGCATTGTGTTGGCAGTAACTTGCGCTGTAATCTTTGGTACAATTCATCACGCTATGTCACAAAGGGGTTAGACAGAAACAGTATGAACACTATTAACTTAAAAATACTGAACGCGAACGAAGTCGCGGGCAACAGCTAGTCTAGTATAAAAATGATGATGAGATTAATTCCGATATGAACCCTGTTCCCTGGTGTGTGTTGTTGAACTACCTCGTTAGCCTTGCGGTCCTAAGCGCGATTGCTACGCTAGAGGTTTCGGGTTTAAGTCCCAGGTCGAGCAAAAAGCACTATTGGGTTTTTCTATGGAATTCTCAGTAGCAGGTCGGTGTTAGGATTTGGGCGAACCTTGTTCTAGACAACCTTGGCTAAATAAATTAAGCAAACATGATTACCATTTTGAAATCTAAATCAGGAGCGTCCGGTCGGCACAAGTAGTAAAAGTGTGAGTACCACAGTAAAGATTTTTCACAAACTCAGGTATATAGGTTAATACAATATAGTGATAAATTAAAGTAAAGGTAATAATAGTATGTTCGTGGTCTGTGCCTTCCCAATATTGTTCAATTCCAACTCTGTAACTAAAGCTTCTGTGGAAGACACATGTCATAATATTTCGCTTTTTGACACTGACAGCTGAACAATTAAAAAAGAAACCCTTTGGCATATACAATCTCTTTGGCTTTGATCTATGACCTAGACTGTTTTCTATAAGGAGGATATACCGGAACCTTCTCTATTGCTTTTTTATGGATAAAAAGAAAGAATTAGGAATAAAGTGTATTTTTTAATCTCATGTATAGCAAACATTTTTAAACTCCTCAATTTCAGCCGGTAAAGTAAGTTACGTTTGACAACTACTCCTCTCCCGTGAGCTGTAGGTAGATGCTATACAGCTTGTAACCTTTCCCGAATAAAGGTGTGCGTTCGCGCAGCGGAATGTTGTTGAATTTAAAGATTTTAATTATGCAGATATTTAGTGTATGACGTCCAATAATAGTGTATAGTAAAAAAAAATTGTGCACGCAGCCATTGTGGAGAAATTCACCAAAAACTGATTCCGCTGGGCGAACGTTGTCCTGGCGGAACTTTTTTTAATCCGTAGACTTTAGAAGAAAAGAGATGTGTCCAAAAATTAGTGTGTATTTGTGTGTAATTGTGTATGTATTAATAAAATTAGTGCATGCATAAACTTCGGAGAAATTCAAGTTTCCGCTACGCGAACGTTTGGCCATTAGCTAGTTTTCATATAAAGCGCTTACATAGAGAGCTGTAGAATTTTACATACGTTGTTTTGAATTTGTTTATATTTGTTTAAAAAACAGATTTAGAAAAAATCGTAGGGCTTAAAAGATAAAAATATAAACGTAAAATACGCTTATTAGGTCTAAGTTCTTAAAGTATGCACTGGTCCGCTCCCGTCAGTCGTAGCGTGATGTTATATAGCCTACACGATCCCTCATGAAACTGGCTATTATATACAACAAGAATTTACCCGATCCGACTGGCTTTACACCCCTTTGGTCCCAAAAAATTACCAGTAATTATGAATGTTATGAAAGTCGGAAAAATAACTAAAAATATTCTCTTGAATCTTGAAATGCAGAATGAGTCTCCTTATCCTGTCAACAAAATCTTTTTTTTATTTGCAAAATAAAATACACGCGTTATCAGCCAGAGCACCTACGGCTGTAACCATTTCTACTAGGAGCGCAGAGAACGCTGGAGGCCTTCCGTTTTAGAATAAAATTGAAATAGTCAAACTCTATGTCAAATGATCAATTTCTATTTGACCATTAAAATCACTTTTGAACTTTATTTAGAGGAGAAACGTACTACATACCATCACGTCTGTATTCCGAAACGGGTTAGGCCGAGGTACACTCACAGTTCGTCGGTATATGTTAAACAAAACAAATAAAAAAACTGTTTATAACTCCTTCCCTAGATTCATATGGAAATGAAAGGGTAAGAAAGTTCATACATACTGTTTTTAACCAAACATAAATATTCTGCAACTTTGTTTTATTAGTTAAGAGATGGTAATGCTTACCTAGCTTTTGTCCGCAAACTCTTCATTATTATTTATGCTGGCCCTAAATTGATTTTGATACATTTGTGTTTACTTTTTTTTCCTAAATAAAAGCAGCATAAGTTACTTTTTATAACAGCTATATGAGAATAAAATTCCCGTCAAAATCAGATCAGCCAGAGAGTAGCCGGAAAACAGATAAACAGACAGCTAGAAAGACAGACAAAAAATAAAAGGTTTTTCGGCGTAAGTAACATTTCGACATTAACATTAACATTTCGATTTTATGCACTTGTGTATAACTAACATAATTGTAGGTACCTACTATTAATATAATAACACTGAAGAGATTTCTTGTTTGCTTGTTTGCTTAAAATTCTGAAACTACCGGTCGGATTAAAATATATTTTTTGCACATAATAACCAAATTCATGAGGGATCGTATAAGATATATAACATCACGCTGTGACTTACTGGGGCTGAATAGCAACCAAATAAGTAAATAAATACGGGTGAAAGAAACAACGCGGAAGAAATAGCGGACAGAAAGCAGAAAACAAAATAAAACTAAGCCAAGAAGTGGGTTCAAAAGTGCAAGAATGAATGCAATCCATTGCAATACGGCGCAACGGATTACTAGGAAATCATGATATGCGAAGAGGTATTTTTTTGCAGTGAACAGTGAGAGTAGAACTGATTGCAGGTAACCTAGGTTACAGCATCGGCGTTGTTCTAACGCATGCGTGTCTGGGAAGTGTACAATGAACAATATCTAGACACGTCGATCTAGTCAACATGGATAGGTTAGCGTTAGCCATAGAGTACATTATATATATAGGCGTTAGCTAGGGACGCTTGGAAGCTCACGGATATAGGCGATGGGCACATCACGGCATGCACAGTCGCACAATGAGCATTAAGTTCCGCGATTGATGCTTATGTCTTTTTCTTTTGGTATCGTAGTCCTTTCTTAGAAAAATACACATAGAAAAAAGATAGAAAGATGATACATTTATCAATATTTACACTACATGGACCCAGTAGCAGGCCACGTTTATTTCGGATCCGCTAATCAGATCGTGAAGGGTGCAGGTGTATGGAGAATTGGGACACGCCAGCGTATGGGACATTGTCTGATCAGGGTCTTCGCAGTCGCACTGGCTGCTAGACGGGTCCATGATGCCCCATTACGCCAAATTATGTTTGCAGCGGCCTATCTGGGCACGCAGTCGGTTCAGTGCCTGTTGCTAGCTGTTACGTAAATAACGTCTAATTGAGGCCTGACCTATTTATTATAAGAATAAAGATTTTGTTTACCAAGTGAGGTTCCTGTTAAATGATAATTAACAACAAACTTCCAAAGAAGCCGACTTCCAAAACCTAAGTTTTTTTTCATTCCATAGTTTTTGAAGAAGTCTTTTACGTAATAAGGTTTTTATTTTCTTTTCACGTTTTCAGACTCATATAAAAGAGCTCTACCCTGCAGTGGGTCAATATCAGGCTTGCATTATTATAACAACACACATACCATCACGCCTGTATTCCCAAAGGGTTAGGCAGAGATGTACCACTGCACATCCACAATGCGATGTTTAGGTCCCATGTAATAGGGGGCGAGTCTATTGTCATTAACCGGGCACAAATCCTAACTCCGAGCTGCTACTGAGAATTTCATAGAAAAACCCAATAACACTTTGTTCGAACAAGTGCGACAATTATTAGCTACAATGGACAGCCAGTGCTGGTGGTTAGAAGCCAGTACTGTGTCTCTGTGGGCACAGTAACTCGGTCACTTGGTCACCACCGATCTTATGGATAAAGTTATATAAATAAGGTTTAGTAGTAGAAGAGGTATTTTTGAAGAAGCTCATCCGGGGAAGTTCTACCACCAAACCTATATCTGCCGGAAAGCAGCGGTATTGCAGACGTCTATTGGTAGAATTGACTACTTAACATCAGGTGGGCCGCAGGCTTGTTTGCCATCCAATGACATGTAAAAAACATAAAATAATTACGATTAAGATAGAAGTTAAAACTAATATTGGGATTAAAATTAATAATTTTGCCTAAACCAAGGAATAGAATATCGGAAATCACGCTCAGCAGTAGCCCTTGCGAGCAGACAAAGCAAGACGGCAGTATTGTAAGTTAATAACTCATTATATTCAGAAGTTTGTTATTATGACATACTTCATTATTTTAACTGCTTCGTTGGCCTAGTGGTCCTGAGCGCGACTGCTACGTTAGAGGTCCTGGGTTCGATTCCCGGGTCGAGCAAAAAAGTGTTATTGGGTTTTTCTATGAAATTCTCAGTAGCAGCTCGGAGTTTGGCTTTGTGCCCGGTTAATGGCAATAGGCTCGCCCCCTATTACATAGGACCTAAAATATACCGGCGAAATGTGGGTGTATATTGGTACACCTCTGCATAACCTTTCGGGGAATACAGGCGTGATGGTATTAATTATTTTTCTTCGGATTTTAGTGGATCATAATATTTTCAAGGTGAAATATTCGATAGAAGAATATACTCTATTTCGTGTGACTTACTTAAAAAACATGTTAATAATATTTAACGCGAATGCGCTACCCAACACAAAGAGCCCCATTACTATTCACACCAGTATTGTATATTTTTAGAAGTCATACGAGTCAGATGAATTTTGTATTCATGTTACCAATAACCTACCTAGCAAACAATACCTATGTATTATACCTATCTAGCCAATAATAGAAAATATTGTAAACTGCTCGTATGATATCGATTTTTCGCGTTTTTAGCTTGTTTACGAGTTATGAGGCCGTGAGAAAACTAGACATACAATAGTTTGTTAATCAAAGGTAGAAAATGAGAGCCTATTAGTCTTATTGCTATGTCTACATCGTCTGTCCGTCCATATCCGTATTTATAGAGTGTTAATTGTAATTAATTCATTAATTTAATTTAATCATAGCAGTAAATTAAAAGATTTTAATAAAAAGTAAGGTAAACTATGGTTTAGCTAGTTATCGTAGTACGGAACCCTTGGTGAACAAGCTTAACCGAGCGCCAGCACCAGCCGAGCCCGCTCAGCCAGCTAGCCAGCAGCTAGCTGGGAGCTAGTTGCTAGCTAGTTTTCGGTTCTTTTAGCGTCCTTAGTAAGAGGGCCCACCCAGTTAGCTGGGTCGGTCCCTCTACTGGGACAAGCGAGACTGCATTAAGCGCCGCTTTATATATGCTTCAGCTCGGAGTAAAGAAGACGGAGACGTAAAGAAGCTGAAGCTCCCTCCAGAGGTGAGACAGGGATGACGAGATCTTTCCTCCCTGTTTTACTTGTAAACAATTCCAGAAATCTATAAACGCCGACTATTTCTTGTTACCCCCGCTTTCTTCTAGCTAGCACTCCATTCCAATCTATTTTCCACATTTTCTTAATTTTTATTAAGAGTAATTAAAACTATTTATCTTATAAGTAGTGATTAATATAGTCATATTAATCACTACGTAATTCTTCTGAAGCTTACAATATTTCGCGTTATGAAAATATAGAAAATGACAAAGGACAACTTACATAGGTACGAACAGTGCAAGTTAAATATAAGCTGCCTACACTATTTCTTATAAATCTGGCTATCTGGCTATCATATATTTAAGATTTTTTTCAATCTGACTGGTAGTACCAGAGATAAAATAAATAAGTAAGAAATCTCTTCAGCTTTGTTTTTTTTTTATAATAATGCTAAAAATATGCAATATATATTTTTTAATATAAAATGCTAATAGTTTGTAATTTAATTATTATTTAGTTTTAACTTTGATGTACCTAATAAAAAACTAAATGCTAAAACCGTCTCGTCAATACTTGTGACGGACTATTAAGTATTTCTAGTTTAGAACAGAGTTTATCTCACAGGAATTAACAACTAATTAATATTAGATAATTACTCGTATATTAAAACTTTAAAACAAACTGTTATTTTGTACCACAAAATAATAATATTAATGAAAGGTTGGATATATCTATAGCAGCCAGAGCCTCTACAGTACTTTCAATTCTTTTCGACACAATTCCAAGTTTTCAACTGTCTTCTAAAAATAATCTTCAGTAGTTTTTCGTACTGGCAAATTTACAGAAAATCTACCGCTAGCTCTAAAAAATGCTGCGAGTTAGTTAACATAGTATATCGACCGGCGAGTCCCCACGAAAGTTCACAATGATACCGTACTCAAACGCCGACGCTGCAAGTCGTGTCGCCATGTTGGAGACGAATACGAAACAAAAGACTGCCGTGTCCATGACAGTTAAATCTGGGGTACTAGTATTAACTGAATTAATGCTGTGTGCCTATCTGCTATCTGCTAAATGATACGCATTTGCAACTATTGCGACATTTCTTTCAGCTTGCGTGGAAGCCGTGCAATCGTGTGTTATTGTGAACAGAATATATTTTTACTTCAGTATTGAGTGTTTTATTAGTGTTTAATTCAATTATACCTTCCACAAATTCAGTGGCATTTGGTAATTCCCTTGAAAGTAGTACATTGTCAGTAGTACTTAGACGGCTAGCATGCTGTCAGCTGGGCGCCTTTTCTTACTTATTTAATACAAGATAAGGAAAGAAATAAGTACTACATAGCCGCCAAATCATATATACAGTTTCACTTATTCTGAAAACTGAAAGTCATAGAGAATAAGGTTATAATTTTATAAGGTTTGGAAGTAAGCATGCCATTTTTTGGAAGCTGTAGAAATGCTCGAACGCCCACTATAATTTGACCTCTCTAGCGGGGTAGTTCACAAAAGAAAATATGTCAAATACAGTACAAATATTTAGTTCCATTTTTCGCCACCAGACGAGTTATATTGGGCACGGAGAACACCTGTGCGCATGCGTGAATAGCTCAAATGTTGCCAATAGAATAAAATAAAATCTGATTTAAATATTTCTAGAACTCAGTCTAGTACGCTAAAAAGAAGAAGTGAAAAAGAATGAAAAGACTATGACTTTTTGAAATAATTAGACACATAGCGTGCTCATTAAAAAAAAACAGAGGGTACCTTAAAATGAATAGATACCCATTTTAATTTTATTAAAAAACAAGGTTTTGCCAATAAAATGAGATAAAGTAAAACATTATAATTATCTATATAATGTAATTTTATTATTCAAATTGTTATTTAAATATTCGTATATTTTGGCTCCTATAATATTACATTATTTTTATAGAATACTATAATCTAATAGTCATAGTTGTTGTAAGGGCATAAAAATAAGAACCCCAGAGTGTTACCACCCCAAAAAATAGCAAAAGCCAAGGACCACACCCTTTGTGCATTGTATTGATCGCACAAGAAATAGCGTACTAGGACATCATGAACGCAAAGAAATAACTTAGGGCCAACTTTAGGCTGCCTAGAATTGGCGCATGCGTATTGTTGGGTTAAAGCTTGTCATGTCTTTGGCGAAGCCAGCGCCCCTGGCCTAAAGTTTTACGCTATGGCGGGAACTTAGACCTTGCCTTGCAGGCTGCGAATGTAATTAAATGTTTTTATTTAGCTATCTAGGTACTCATCTCGTCGGTAACGCCTGTATTAGAATAAGTGGGTAAGTACTACTTGTAGAAATTAGGAATAATTTTGACTAAACTCTTATATGTACCAATGTTTTTGAGACAGTTTTGTCATATGATAACGTTCCGACATTAATTTAATATCACGGGTAGGGAAAACTGATTGGAAAAACTATTCTTATTCTTCTTATATTCTTGCGCGTTAAATAATCTAAGTAAGTAACCACATTATTAACCTAATTCAATATGTTTAATATTAATGTGTTAAATCACAAATTAGCAGTAACAGCTTATTGAAACATCCAAAACCTATGTTTAAAAAAATACATTTAATTTAATCAGCATTAAATATCCAAAATCCAATATCCAAAAAATAAAAAAACAGAATAGGTCAGTTATCTTAATCAGATTACTTAATACTTAAGCAAAAATCTCGGAGATAGGCTAAAAATAAAACGGTTTCATACAGACTTGTGCACCGAGAATTACGACATTTTCCGTCCTTAGACGTATTTTATTTATTTATTTAACGAAGCACGAAGAACTTACAGCAAACAAACTCAGTGAAAAAGGAAACTATAACAGGAAGCCAATTACAAGACTTCACGTGTAGAATGTGACTAAAAATTAAAAGTGAGCAAACATTACATTAACCATTTTTCAAGCTTTTATTTAACATGCACTGTTCGTCGTTCGTAAGTTGTCCTTTCAATTTGTTTTTAATGCCTTTGAATGATAAGCAAGCCGACGGCCCACCTGATGTTAAGTGGTTATAATATTTTTGAGCCGTATAACATAGTTGTTCATATAGCGAAAATTTGAATCTTCAGATGAATGATTGGTATTACGTAGTGATCAAAATAGTCTGATAAGTTAAATAGTTTTTATTACTCTTGATAAACAGAAAAAGAGAAAAATAGATTGGACTGTATGCTAAAGCGGGGAAAGGCTAAATGAGGTCAATTGAAGCCAACATAACTATTCTATGTCATCCCAGGCTTTTATAGATTTCTGAAATTATTATGAAGTAAAACAAGGATGAAAGTTCTCATCATCCCTGTCCCATTTGCACACAGACAGCGAGCCGAAGCATATATAAATCGCCGCTCGGTGCAGTTTCGCTTGTCCCATTAGAGGGACCAACCCAACTGATCGGGTGGTCCCCTTAATGGGAACTTTAAAAGAACTGAAAACTAGCTAGCAACTAGCTCACAGCTGGCCGATGGCTAGCTGGCTGAGCGGGCTCAGCTGGTGCTGGCGCTTGGTTATGCTTGCTCACCAAGGTACACGGATAACTAGATAAATCATAGTTTACCTTACTTTTTATTACAGCTTTTTTTTGCGGCTGTAATTAAACTAAATTAATTAATGAAAACTCATGATAAATACGGATATAGACGGACAGACGGTGTAGACATAGTAACAGGACTATTAGGCTCTCATTTTCGTCCTTTGATTAACAAATCATTGTAGGGCTGGTTTTCTCGCGACCTCATAACTCGTAAACAAACTAGCTAGTAGTTAGCACCTGGTTGCGCTCGTTCACCAAGGCTCGAAAATTATAAATCATAGTTTATCGTACTTTTTATTGTTTGCTATTTAGATAGACATTTAGTTACATGTATAAAAAATTAACCTGTCTCGTATGACTTTAAAAATATACAATACTGGTGTGCATAACTGCCTCGTTAGCCTAGTGGTTCTAAGCGCGACTGCTACGCTCGAGGTCTTGGGTTCGATTCCCAGGTCGAGCAAAAAATGTTATTTGGTTTTTCTATGAAATATTTACAGTAGCAGCTCGGAGTTAGGATTTGTGCCCGGTTAATGGTAATAGGCTCGCCCCCTATTACATACCTAAACGTGGGTGTCCATTGGTATACCTGCCTGCCTGCCTGACCCTTCGTGGAATACAGGCGTCATGGTGTGTTATGTAGAAGACACGGTTAGCGCAGTGGGTGAGCAATTGGCTGCTACGCTACGTGTCGCAGGTTCGATTCCCGCGTATAGCTTACAGACAGTTGTTCTGGGTCTGGCTGTTTGTGTATGGGAGTTTATTTTTTTGTAGAAGCACCCACGATACATGAGAAATTCCTAGTATGGGGCAAAGTAAAAAAATAATAATATAAAAAAGAAATGGTTTTTCCTTGAGAAATTGAATAGCAGGTCCCCCTATTACATGAGAATGAAACATAGCGAAATGTGGTTACTACGCACACTTCTGTATACCCCTTTAGGGCAAATAGGATTGATAAGTCTTTATGTTAACTTCCAGCGCCCGAGGCGACCGTCTCGGGCCACGGGCGCTGAAAGTCTGACGCTCGCGGAGCTCTCTGATGATAAAATGAAAATAAATGGAAGCGAGCTGAGGTATTAGCTACCTTTACGCATGCGCCACCCGACGAAGCTAGAGGATGGGGTCCTACAAGTCTAGACTAGCTCACCCTGTGGTGTGGGTACTAAAGTTCTGCTGAATCCGAATGAACGTAGCGAAGCCACGAACTAACGTAAAATGTACTGATTTTGACGTCTTCCTTCAGTATCCGTGTCACATGCACTGGCATTTGGGTTTTAGTCGGACTATATTGGGGGGGGGGATAGCTGGGTGGAGTTCAGTACTAAAGCAAAACACCTTCTGAGTTTCCTGCGCTCCTGGTACAGATATCTAAAAGCGGAAGCGACACATGCATCGTGCAGGCGTCCTGGCTGATAGCGCGTGTTTTCTGCTGAATAAAACTAAAATTATACACTAGGTTCTGTTGACACAGGTTAAGGAGACTCAAATAAAATCATTTATTTGCATAAAACATGGTGGGTAACAAGATGTTCAATAAAATATATGTACAGCATGTTTTGCAGCATGTTTTTGTTTTGTTTTGGTGCGCAAAATAATATTAGATAAATAAATATGAATTAAACTTTATACATTATAATCAAATTAGTATTAGATAAGTAAAAGTAAAGTAAATCTCAATTTAAATATTGATTAAAAACAATTGAATATTAAAATTATTTTCATTGAGGAAATCATGAATGCTATAATAACATTTGTTAGCCAGAATTATTTTCACTTTATTTTTAAATATTTTTAAATTACAATTTTTAATCTATACTATAATATTATAAAGCTGAAGAGTTTGTTTGTTTGTTTGTTTGTTTGTTTGAACGCGCTAATCTCAGGAACCACCGGTCCGATTTGAAAAATTCTTTTTGTGTTGGATAGCCCATTTATCGAGGAAGGTTATAGGCTATATAACATCACGCTACGACTTACGGGAGCGAAGCAGTATTCAAAAACGTAACTTAAGGTGGATGAATAAAGCCACGCGAACGAAGTCGCTGGCAGAAGCTAGTATATTATACGAGTATATGTCTCATGTAGCGGTGGTACGTTTTTTAAACACAAGGGTTTCTCTTGTCATTTTTTGTCATTAATGATTCCTTTTATAATTATAAATCACTAGTTTCTGCCCGCGACTTCGGTGGTGAAAAAAAGAAAATGGTAAAATGCGAAAAAACTAAATTAATAATAATTGATCCTAATAATGTAGGGATCAAAAGACAGAAATCGCCAAATATTTTTTCCAAACGTTTTGTAAGGAAAGTACCTACAGAGGCTGTTTACGAAGTTCCGGTGTCTAACTTCCGGCTTCATCATCAGATCTAATGATTATAATTGTGTATGTCGACGCGTGGGCGAATCTTTAGTCTTCTCTCTTTGGGTAACTCGGACAAGCAAAGACGATATTGGTTTACAATGGTTTTACTTTAGTTACATAGCTTTACACAATATAAAAACACCACTCTTAGAGTGAACCGACAGGTTCAGTGACGTCAGCCTTCCTCCAGTCTAGTCCGCCATGACCAACACCGCTCTCTCAAGCATTCTGTCACCAGACCGCGTCACCGACGCCCATCCAGGTACTAACTCTATCAGTAGATACCCAAGTTCACACTAGAGGGCGTAGCTAATCCATAGATGGAATGCAACCTCTTTTCAGAAGCAGCAAAAAGATTTCATTCTCCGACATGTATATATTTTTATGTCTGTGCCACCAAATTTTTTAAATTACCATTCGACCTTATTCTAGTGTGGCAAATAGCCAAAACCGTAATAAATAATATATTTGGCGGGTTGTTACCGTACCATTAGTTGCGAGGCAAAACACGGTAAGGACAGGAGTCGGCGACACTTGTACCAGGAGAGCAGAATACTTGAGGAGGCCTTTGAACGCGATACGTGTCGCTTAGGAGCGACATCTGGTGTCGTTGTCTTCAAACCCTAAAAGAAATTATTTCAAAAAGTTCTTATTGCTTTGTCATTTATTATTTTATAACCGATTTATTTAAACTATTTTATTTAAACCGCCTTTGTAGTTTTTTGTTGCAAAAACTTTAAATAAATGTCAGAAAAGTGCGGAATGAAATAAATTGAAATATATTGTCCAAAAAACCCAATTCTTGGGGTTTGAACACTTAACGCAATATTATGACGTAAGCATTGCTTGAGCGGTGTTACCCCTTAAGAACACGTAATTCAGCTGAAATACTATGAGCATCGGTGGTTCAGTGGTAGAATGCTCGCCTGCCACGCGGGCGGCCCGGGTTCGATTCCCGGCCGATGCATTACTTTTTGCTTTTTTTCTTTAAAAGAACATTAAAACCTTGATGAAAATAATGGCTAAAATCAATATTTAAAGCAAAATCTAATCTCAGTTTATGGAATAGCTATTAGTAAACACGCTCTTATTTGGAACTTTGTACAACTATTAACAAAGTAGAAAGTTATAGATATTTATTGACCATCTAAATAATACATGTAAATAATATATAAAAAAAATATACCATCACGCCTGTATTCCCCGAAGGGTTAGGCAGAGGTGCACCAATTTAGGTACACCCACAGTTCGCCGGTATATTTAGGTCCCATGTAATATGGGGCCAGCCTATTGCCATTAACCGGGCACAAATGCAAACTCCGGGCTGCTACTGAGAAATTCCTAATGGAAAAACCTAATAACACTTTTTTGCCCGACCTGGGAATCGAACCCGGGACCCCTTGCTCAGCAGTCGCGTTTATGACCACTATATTATTTATGTTTATGGCCAACGAGGCATCTATACATAATATATAATTGTGACAATCTTCTAAGTCAACCTTTATTTATAAAGTGTCTGCGGATTTCGACACAAGTCGATGATACAACTTCTTAAAGTAAATTATACATGGTCCACGCCGAGTTACGGTAATAACAATGATTTCTTAAATACAAATTAAGAAAATACTGTTATTACCATAACTCGCACTTGGTACGTGTTGTCTTCACATTTATATAATTTTTGAATTATTGTACCTCTAGAAACTATTGTAAAACTTTTATTCTACAGTCGAAGATCCCCTGACTGTGCTGCGCTCCTAGTAGAAAACTACGGCTCGTAGCTGTGACTAACGGACCGTTTTCCACGAGCTACGGATCGTTTGTTGCGTGGTACTGGCATTTGATTGCAGTACAGAACAGTCAGTACAGTCCAGTTTTCTTCACGATGTTTTTCTTAACCGATGTCAGTGACGTCCAAGATAAACTTAGAAAGTACAAATGATAAAAAAAATATAATTAGTACTTGCCCGGTATGTACAAAAAAAAGAAAAACTCATTAAGATATTTTTTGAAAAACTGCTTTAAATCCTGTAAGCTACAAAACGCGTTAACATTGCTCTTCAAGTTAAAAAGAAAATAAAAATAAATAACGCTCGTTTAGTAAGGACTTGCTACGCGGCTACGATTCGCCTACGCCGTAGCAGAGGATGAATGGGACGTAGGCCTGCGTAAACTTAATATACACATTAATATAACTTAAAATAATAATTTAAATGTACGTTTCAAAAATAGCAAAGTTTCTTTGGCTGGTTTAAAAAAAGACAAAAAGGTGTTGCAGATCCACTTGTAGTCAAGTTTTTTTTTAACTGGCCTGACTTAACATGGAAAAATGTACAGCATACACCTGAACTATCCATTAGCTGAACTTAAGCAATTTTAAGTAATTTAAAGCAAAAAATATTGCTGGGAAACTTTTTCGTCTTAGAGACTTTTGATGCCCTATGACCTTCCTTTTTTTTTAATGAATTTTTCTGTGAGGAAAGTGTGAATTGATATTTTGTTTGTTTCTAAAAATACACGAGGTGACTTAAAACGATGGTTAAATATAAAAGTAATATATAAAAGAGTTACATGTGTCCCAGAAAAAAATAAAATATTATGCCAAAGTTTCAGGTATTTTGCTGTTACACTTGAACCTTAGCGGGTGGCAATAAGGGTTAGTTTATTAGGTCACTGCCGGGACGGACAACGAACCGTTCTAGAGCACATGACAGTTTACAACTCTGAGAAAATCGTGTAGATGTCGCTAGCATCGTTCCTATTCAAATATACTCTCGGCGTCAAACATCGCGCCTTTTATTGCAAAAATACTTGCTAACAAATTATATTATTGTTTTGTACCATTAAGGGGGCTATTAAGTATCAGTCGAAAGGTTATGTATGGAATTCACAATCATACTCTTCATTTTGTTTAGGTGCCAGTATCAAAAAAATAAATTGAATTGAGAAAAGACAAATAAAACTTTTTGTTATAAAACAAAATATTTTTTATAAAATAAAGGGTAATTGAGCCATTTCTAAATGTTCATCCTCAAATAGTTAAATCTACGTAAATTATAGACACCTCTCCGTTGAAAAGTGGTATCCATCGAAAGTTAACCTTAAGTCAAGGGAATAAGGCATTTGAAAACGCAGTTGTAAATAAAATCAATCGAGAGAGACACGACATAAACACTACAGTCTGTACTATTGCCTCGTTTCTGAGATAAAAAAATACACTTTAGATCACATATAATATAGATTTTACTTAACAAATAACATCCCGTTTTTGTGTTCTCGTCAGATTTAGAACTTTGGTTTAATTCTGAATTTTGAAAACGCAAAACGAAGTCACGGGCAAAATCTAGTACTATAACATTTGTATAAAAAGTAGAAAAGATTTCTTACAATTTGCAGTTTTAAATTATAGACTTGCGTCTTATTTATGATGATGATAATTATATAATCTAGAAAAAAAACCAGATACGATTTTTTTGTGTATTGTATCCTCTGCTTAATCTGTGTACAGCGTTGTCGGCTGCGATTTTGTTTTACACGACTTTCAGGGCTAATGTATGTGTGTATGTATGTGAGTTTCTTTATTTCACCATAACTTCTGAACGCTTGTATTTCGCATTTCATAGATAAGAAAGTTTTCTACAGAGGGTAAGTCCCACGACTGCGATGAAAATTTTAGTTTGGTAAATCAAGTAGTGTTTTTATGTTTGGTCTGCGCGAGCAGCGCGCTTAACCGTGTGACAGCACCAGCCGAGCCCGCTCAGCCAGCTAGCCAGCAGCTAGCTGGGAGCTAGTTGCTAGCTAGTTTTCAGTTCTTTTTGCATCCACGGTAAGAGGGACCACCCAGTTAACTGGGTTGGTCCCTCTACCGGGACAAGCGAAACTGCACCGAGCGGCGCTTTAAATATGCTTCGGCTCGGAGTAAGTCTACAGGTGAGACAGGGAAGATGAGAACTTTCCTCCCTGTTTTACTTCTAAACCAGAGGTTCCCAAACTGGGCGCCGCGCCGTAGAAAGTATAAATGAACATCAAAAAATAAAAAAAAAACAACTACAAAAAATCTTCCAAAAATTCAACGTACTTCAAAAGTCATCCAATATTCTATTAAAATTATTGATTAACTTTATATTTATTTCTATTTTATTAAAATTATTACATCGCGGGAAAAGACCCGAAGGTCAGTCGGGGATTGTGGTCTCCGGGATCCCCAGCGTAAGTGTAGGAACGGTAGACCGGGGTTGTTTTTAGTTAGTGAGAGTCTGACAGACTTTCTAAACTTGTAGGTAAACTGCGGACTGAAAAAGGTTGGGAACCCCTGTAGTATACACAAAGCTAGACATTGCAGCATACCTATTTAAAGTCTAGATATAAAATACACTTGCGTGCAAAAAAATCGGCCCTCACGTATATTTTCTATTTGGGAAACGATATGTCAAAAAAGTTAAATAATTATTTAATTATTTTATATTATGTGAAGGAAGGAACATAAAGTTTATTTGCATATATTCTACTTTGATAAAAGCATTATTATTGACAAGATCGATTCATTTCTGCAGATACGCTTATCAGCCACTTTTGCTAACTTTCGTAAACAGCGTGAACTTTTTTGTCAGTGAAATTAATAAAATCTTTCTTTTGTATTTTTCTATTTTTATTGGATTTTTAACTTGACCTTAAACGTTATTTAGTTATTTCTTTGTGGGAAAATGAAAACAACTCCAACTGAAACCGTTCAAGTTGTGGCTCTGACTCAAGCAGACTTGAGCCAATGTGTCGTGGCTAAACGTCTTCATTTGATCTTCGAAACGTCTTCACTGGTAGCCGACTGGCTATCAGTTAGTCGGGTATACCGAAGATTTCTAGAGACTACAAACTTTGTTAGACCAAGGTCGGAAAGAAATCGTGCTACATCGGAACAAGACGACCGTTTCATGGTATTAACGTCAATGCGGAATCGAGACCTTACTGGTTGGTGTTTAGGCTCAAAAACGTCTTCGTGAGGTCCGAGAGTCACAATAAATGAGTGGATTGCACGACGTAGACTTGCAGAAAGTTGTTGAACTCCACGCAAACCTGTTAATGTTCCAAAATAAACGCGTGCTCATCGTTAAGCGCGGCTTCAGGTTTCTCGTGCTCGCGTTGATTAGTCACTTGAACAATGGCGGCTTCTACTGTTCATGGATGAGTGCAAAATCAACCTTCATGGAAGCGATACACGCAGAAAAGTGTACCGTAGAGAGGGAGAGCGGCTTGCGCAAACTTGCATTGAGGAAAGAATAGCATTTGGGGGTTCGAGGACTGTTAAGGCTGATATTTTTTTTGTTGAAAAATTCAATCTTGAGGTCGTAACCCGGCCTCGTCTGTGCACTTTGACTGCCCATCGCTTCATTTAAGAGGCACTGGAACAACATGTTAAGCCATCCGCTGATTTTGTTGGCGAAGGATTGCGTGATAATGCCCGACCACATCTGCATGAGGTCGAAATTCTTGTTATGGAGTGGCCAGCAAGAAGCCCTCACCTTAATCCCATAGAAAACCTATGGGATGAGCTTAAAAGAAGGTTCAGGGCTAGGACACATACTGCAGAGACCCTCCAAGAACCTAAACATGCTCTCCAACATATGTAAACCGGTAACCCTCAGGGATTCGTCGTAAAACTGATAAGGTCAAGGGGTGGCCATAGGAGGTGAACAAGTTCATTTGTACATTTTATTATTTTTCAATCGGCGATTTAAAATTTGTGCTTATTCAACATGTTTTTTTTTTGTTTTTGACCGGTTAAGTTAGGAAACAATGTTAAGTTATAATTCCCAACAAGGATATTGATACCATACCTTTTCATCTACCACACAGTATTAAAAGTTATTTATTATTATTTGAATTTCTTGAACTACATTGTTCCAAATTAAAAAGTACGGAGTGGGTCGATTTTTTGTGCACGCAAGTGCAGTTTCACACAGGTACGAGACGGCATTCATGGACGTAGTCCTGTCTCAATTTTATGAAGTTTAAAGTCAGTTGTGTGACAAACTAGGGTATATTGGCGTTACTTCCTGTTTAATTCTACAAGTCTAGCCTAGCTAGACTATAGGGGTGGGGGATAGCGGGGTGGAGTTCAGTACTACAGGACACACCTTCTGAGTTTCCTGCGCTCCTGGTACAAATATCTAAAAGCGGAAGCGACACATGCATCGTGCAGGCGTCCTGGCTGATAGCGCGTGTATTTTGCTGAATAAAACTAAGATTATACAATAGGTTATGTTGACACAGGTTAAGGAGTCTCATGTAGCGGTGGTTGGTTTTTTTTTGTTTTTTGTAAAGGGTGTTTTTTCTTTGGCTTTTTTTTGTCATTAATGATTCCATTTATAAATGTCTAAATTTAATCTAACACACAAAACTAAGGAAAGAGTTGTAACTGCATCTCTTTTCTTAGTTTCGTGTGGTGAAAAATGAGCAAGATTTTCTTTAATTGCATTCATTTAATAATTATGTGAATGTGAATACGATGGACCTAAAATAATAATCTCAGGGACGTTACCGAGCACTACACATTAAGAAATGATACATATCTGATTTAAACTGCCACGATGGCCTAGTGTTCTTATACGCGATTGCTACGCTAGAGGTCTTGAGTTTGATTCCCAGGTCGAGCAAATTTTCTTTAAAATTCTCAGTAGCAAATCGGAGTTAGGATTTGTGCCCGGTTAATGGCAATAAGTGCTCCCCCTATTGCATGGGACCTAAAAAACATACTGGCAGGCGGTGGGTGTACATTGGACACACCTCTGCCTTACCCTTCAGGGAATACAAAGGACTTCACTTTAATTATTTTATACCTACTAGTGTACATTTCAATTTATTGACTCTCGTACGGTAACTTGCACCTGCCATGTTAACTCTTCACCACCTTGGGTTGACTGGTAGAGAAGCCTAAGGCATCAAAACCGACTTTGTACTTTTTTGTTCCAAAAAGTTTAAATAAATGCCAGAAAGGCGCGAATTGAAAAAGAATTGGAATTATTTGATGTATGCGGACATTGATAGAGAACGTACAACACACTAAAGGGACACATTAAGTGTTTAATTTTAATAACGGGTGTAAAAGTAATATTACACCCATTATTATAATGTAATAGGTAATATAAACTCGTGTGTCTCCACACGAGCTTTCCAAAAATTCTTCCCCGGCTTCACTTGGGGATATTAACCAGATGTAACAGTCTACAATTCAACCCGGGCTTATAAGGAGCGATGTGAACGAAACCATTGTGAGATTCAGAAATCAGCACTTTTTCGCCAACGCCATCTATCGAGCTACGTGTAAACGTACGCCAGTCAAATTAAACATTGAAGGGTACATTAATTTCCATAGAGCTAAAAATTTATATGAATGTTCAGAGTACTAAATATTATTAATGAAATGTGAAAATTCCCCATCGATCCCCCTTGTGCATTATTTTTTATTGATGGTCAAAGTTTGCAATTATGGTTTACCACGTTTTCCAGCCAAACGGTGAGTTTTACAGCAAAAATAGTTCAGACTAAAATTGTAGACCATTTGATTCTCTACAAAAAATGTCTTTACATTTTTGTTCGTATGTATCGCCATTTTCGTGATATAGTGGTTCAAAAAAATAGAACAAAAAATGTTATTCGTAACTAGCTGTTGCCCAAGACATCGTTCGAGTTGTGGTTATAAAACACGAAGTACCCGCGACTTTGCCCGCGTGGCTATTTTACGTCTTTGGTTAGTGCTTTGCTCCCGTAGGCCGTGGCGTGATGTTATACAGGGTGTTTGGTGCATCGTGTGCCAAATTGAAATGGTCGACTGAGGGGGTCATCTGCTATCTTTTCAGACCCCTAAACACTTCTCATGCCCTGTGTATTATTTTTCATCGACTTTTTAATGTTTTACAAAAAAAATACCAAAATTTTACATTCAAGTTCATTTTTTTATAAAAGTACACGTCGTAGACTCTCTATTTTAATTTTATTTAGATGTGCATTGTACTACAGTACTTTTAGATTCAAAATTAGTGACATTAGCCATCTAGTTTTTTATTTATTTACTCGCAAAGTTTTGGACTTCAATTAAAGCTGTCCATGTTACAGCTATTTACATGGCTATAAAAAAAAACCAAATGAGACCGGGATCTAAGGACTTCGTCAAAAATTCTCTAGTCTATCCTCTTGCTAGTGATGTGCCACATGCCATTAAAATCTTTTTACAACTTCGTGAATTCCCTAGAATTGTGAATCGAGTCACAAAATACGAAATTCCAAATTATGGTATAAAAATTTTGTTTTGCTTAAATAACACCTGAAAAACGTATTAAATATGTTATCTCACTCTTACAAGATAAAATCTGTCTCGTATCCCTCTTTTTCGGGGGAGGGGGTACTAGAAATAATAAAAAATGCATTTTTAACATTTATTTCATATTTTTTTGCATATTCTGCTTAAATTGTTGGCCTCTATTGCGAATGCAGGCCAGACATCTATTTCGTATTTCCACAGTTGTTGTACGAAGTCGCATTTCCTCCTTTGAAAAGAGTTCTTACTTTTAACCAGAAAAAAAGGAAAGATTTAGTGTAAACGTTTGGGCAGGAGTGATTGGAATCAGGTAATTGAACCGCATTACCTGCCCGAAAACTTCAATGGCGACAACTATTTGGAGTTCCTTCAAAATGACGTGCCCGAATTAGTGGCCGAGGTGCCCGTATGTAATGAAAATGTGCCCAAAGTATTCCAGCATGACGGCTGTCCCGCGCATTGGCGTTTGACTGTGAGGGAATATCTTGATAATGTATTCCATAATGCGCGGATTGGTGGCCCTTTTGCATGACCGGAACGTTCCCCAGGCCTAACTCCGCTAGACTTTTAACTAGTTTTTGACTAGTATACACCACGGAGGTTCCGACTAGGAATGTACTACTTTAACGCATTCAAACGGCGTTCAATAAAATTAAGGAGAAAATGCGATTTCGTACAACAACTGTGGAAATACGAAATAGATGTCTGGCCTGCATTCGCAATAGAGGCCAACAATTTAAGCAGAATATGCAAAAAAATATGAAATAAATGTTAAAAATGCATTTTTTATTATTTCTAGTACCCCCTCCCCCAAAAAAGAGGGATACGAGACAGATTTTATCTTGTAAGAGTGGGATAACATATTTAATACGTTTTTCAGGTGTTATTTAAGCAAAACAAAATTTTTATACCATAATTTGGAATTTTGTATTTTGTGACTCGATTCACAATTCTAGGGAATTCACGAAGTTGTAAAAAGATTTTTATGGCATGTGGCACATCACTAGCAAGAGGATAGACTAGAGAATTTTTGACGAAGTCCTTAGATCCCGGTCTCATTTGGTTTTTTTTTTATAGCCATGTAAATAGCTGTAACATGGACAGCTTTAATTGAAGTCCAAGACTTTGCGAGTAAATAAATAAAAAACTAGATGGCTAATGTCACTAATTTTGAATTTAAAAGTACTGTAGTACAATGCACATCTAAATAAAATTAAAATAGAGAGTCTACGACGTGTACTTTTAAAAAAAATGAACTTGAATGTAAAATTTTGGTATTTTTTTTTGTAAAACATTAAAAAGTCGATGAAAAATAATACACAGGGCATGAGAAGTGTTTAGGGGTCTGAAAGGATAGCAGATGACCCCCTCAGTCGACCATTTCAATTTGGCACACGATGCACCAAACACCCTGTATATAGCCTATGACACAATAACGTGGCTTTCAAAGGGCATTATAATTTTCAAAATCTGTTCAGTAGATTCCCCCTACAACCTCACAGACTACAAACCTTACCTATTTATAATATTAGTATAGACTAGCGAAGTGCCCGCGACTTCGTCTGCGTGGCTTATTTCACCCGCTTTACGTTACGTCTTTGGTTACTAATCTGCTCCTGTGAGTCGTAGCGTGATGTGTTACACTCACAAATAATGTGGCTTTCTATAAGTAAAAGATTTTTTTAAACAGATCAGGAGATTCATAGATTACCCCCTACAAACTTTACCACTTTATGATTAGATGTGCACGTTAATGTTCTTTTTAGTACTTTTTAACACCATTGCATATATTATTTCCGAATTTATTTCAAATTATCTTTATCTTTAATAAAAATTTTAACTGTTTTGCTAGTAAAAATATGAGTCCTTGTAACTTGTACATACAAATAATAATATTGACTGCCAAGCGCAACTGGTGAGCGAGGTCCTGGGTTCGATTCCCAGGTCTGGCCAAAAATGGTTAGTGGGTTTTTAAAGTAGGAAGTTCTCAGTAGCAGCCCGGAGTTTGAAAGTTGGTGGTGTGACACCCCCGTGCCACGGAAAGCACGTAAAGCTGCTAATCCCGGCTGTCATTCGTAGATCTTTGACAGTCGTTAGGGATTTCCAGAAGCCAGGAAGTCGGATAGCCAGTCTTACCAAGAGGTATCGTGTTGCTCAGTAACTGGGTTGTGGAGGTCAGATAGGCATTCGCTCCATGTAAAACACTGGTATTCAGCTGCATCCGGTTATATTGGAAGCTGACCCCCACATAGTTGGGAAAAGGCTAAGCAGATGATTATATATGTTGCAGTTTAAACTCTTAACCAGTCAAAAGTACTATTGACTAGCAAAATCAGTCAAAAGTACTTTTGACCGTATGCTTTGGTCAATAATACTTCAGGTTAGGTTAGAAGGGGATGGCGGGGTCTAGAGAGCGAGCGGAGCGAGCGAACAGACCCCGCCATCCACTTCGTGGTTATTTTCTTTGTAAACCCTTAAGCCCCGCGAAGCGGGGCTCCTCGACAAGTAAGTATCAAAGCGAGACTGCTACGTTAGAGGTATTGGGTTCGATTCCCAAGTCGAGCAAAGTGTTATTTTTCTATTAAATTCTCAGTAGCAGTTCGGAGTTAGAATTTGTGCCCAGTTAATGGCAATAGGCTTGTCCCCTATTACATGGGACCTATAAATACCGGCGAACTGTGGGTGTGCCTCTCTCTCTGCCTAACCCTTCGGGGAATACAGACGTGATGGTATGTGATGTGTGAATTAAATAACCTATTTTCGTATTTTTTTTCTTAACGAAAGTTTTATAGGTTTTACCTATTCTATGATGAATTTATAATCTTGTTTATGAAAGTATCACGGCGCGTAAATTAAGAGCTCACCGCTTTAAGGCGCCGTTAAATTGAGAGAAAGTAGCTAGTACATACAGCCTTACTTATAAAAATAACGCTAAATAATACTCAGCTACTTCTCAATTGATTAACTCTCAAATCCTTGACTAAAAATCAATTATTACAACTATGTGAGCATAGCAACCACTTTCAACGGTGTCTCAGGTAAAAAATCTTACCTATAAACGTTAATCAGCGTTGAGATGTTGCCTAAGTGACAGAAAATTTAAACAGCGGCGACCCGTTGTTTAAGTTTAGTTCGGAAGTAAGATGGCGGGCTGCAATCAGCTGTGACGATGACATTTTTGGTCTATGGGTTCTATTGTAAATTTGGACAATTATGCTCAATTGTTCGTTCGATTTCGTTCTTTAGTCGAATAATTTGGTCATGCTCTATGCTGACCGTCTAAGTGTTGGCAGATTAAAATAGTGTTTCATCGTTCAGTCAGTCACATAAGAGGTAGGTGAGTATGAATCAGCGTTATTTTTATAAGTAAGGCCCATAGTATTTAACTCTTGTTTTTCTGTTGTATTCACTGTCGTCCTTTTTCCATCGCAGTGACTCTCGTGAAGTATTATATTTTTTCCATTAAATTGTTTTCTTTTCGGTTTAAGGCTTGTTTCATTCTCATCCACATCATACAGTCCACTCGTCACCTTCACCCTAGATTAAGACTCGTGATGGCGCGGTGGGTAAGGCGCCGGCCGCCCCTTGCACTAGGCGTGGGTTCACAACCGGGCACGAAATGTACCAATACAACCTTATCTATTTCATATGTACTTTCTAAGTATATCTTGGACATTATTGACAGCGGTAAACAGCGTAAAGAAACCGATACTTACCTGTACTGATATAATAAACATGAACCGTCTTATTACAAAAAAATGCCTAAGTAATGGTTTAAACCAAGACTAATAAGTCTAGGATTGTTACGGTAACAACGTTCATACCAGAATCAAAATGTGTTCCTATTACAAAACGGAGACTATCTGAGGATCAGTTGATACCGAAGAAAGTCCATAGTTCAAATCAATCTACAGATAAGAAACCAAAAATGGCATAGTTTCATTCGTTCATTCGGTCAATATTTGAAGCAACGTTCCGTTTCTTTAAATACTTATATTATAATAACATTTTAAAATATTAAATAATTATTGATTAATGCTCAAATATGTCATAAATTGTTGTTTGTTTAGTTTAGAATGTATTGAACAAACACAACTTGTACTTTTGATGCATTTTTTATCATGAAGTTGTTACATTTTTCAACACTTCTAGCGTGAAGTGGAGTACGGCGTCGGCGCGCGTAACTTGAGTCGAATGTTTATGTTACGTCCTAATAAATAAATATACATCTTATTTAATTCATTGTTCTTAGTATGTTATTTGAATTATTTGTGAGTTGTTGTTTGGTTAAAACTTAAAAAATGGAACAACAAAAGAAAAAAAAAGAGTGAAATCTGTAGTTCTGACGAAAATGTTAGTCAAACAAACATAGATTTTTAAATATCAGGTAAGCAGTACTGTGTACCTATCATCTTGTTTCGAGTACCTAACATAAATCTTCACGTAAAACATCCACAATTTTTTCGCCAAAACGTTTTGTGAACCTATACGTATATCTAAAACCTACGTCCGTCAATTCAAAAGTATTTACACGATCACGACGCCTGTAAAATCCCGGAGACATCTCCAGCACATCTAAATCTTCCAAATCCATCAAGTCAATAGTATTAATGTCCATTTTTAACGATTTAAAATTAAAAAACACAAGATAATATTCAATGCTCTAACCTCAAACAAATTAGTACCACAGTTTGATCCATAGATGAACTAGGGGTCTCAGCGGACCAACTTTGTTACCATAGATAGTTTAAGAACTAGTGATAAACTTCATTTTATAATAACGTTTTATTTAGTCGTGGTTTAAACCAAGAAAAAGTCCCAGTACTAAATTTAGATCGCGTTTTGTAATAAGGCGGGAAGAGTTCCTTTTGTTTAAACGCGCTAATCTACTGTAATACCCGTCGGATTGGAAAAAATATATTTACAAAAATCCTACAATATATGATAGCCAGATTTATGAAGAATAATTTATTTATTTATTTTATTTTAAATGGAACGGCCGAAGCCAATTATACTAATTAAACATATAATTTATTTAACTCAGTCATACATTCTTCTCACAAAAATTCAAACATTCTGACAATATCATCTTCCATTTATCCGCAAATATTCAAGGCGGCTAATGTCCAAGGAATAGGCGCCTTGGAGTGTACAATAGTACGGCAAGTTGGAACAGCCAGTAGGCGGTGTTTTCTGCCACGACAGTAATTGTCTGTGACAAACAGATTGCAGATTTCATTATGCATATCGGGATCAACAATAATCCCCCTAAAAATTTTAAATATTACAGTCATCTGATCGCGTGACCCTCTTACTTCTAGAGAGTTGAAATTTAGGCAGCCCAATAGGAATTCAGTGGGATACAAGTGGGGATAAAACCCGTACAAGTGTTTGTAAACGTATCTAAGGAATGCTTTTTATACATTCTCTAGAGCTAACGCATACTGCTTCTCAAAAAGATTCCATACGCACGCACTAGACTCGAGTTTGCTACGGACCTATGCCCCAAAATCGAGCTGGATAACGTGGGGGTTGCAGAAGTTCCGACAGTTCCTTAAAACAAAGCCAAAGCGCCTGAAGGACTCCTTAGCGGTGGATGTGATGTGGTCGTGAAAAGTGAGCTTACGGTCGAATGTGACTCCCAGGTCTTTCATGGAATCGGTTCTTGTAATTGTATCTCCATTCAGTTTGTATAGATAGTTGACTGGGCGCCGCGCCTAACCAAAAGACATCATGTAGCATTTTGATTTATTAAAATGCATTTTATTTTCTAAACTCCACTCATATACTGAATCAGTGTCTGATTGCAGAGCTTGGCAATCGTGCTCAGATTTGTTATACATATAAATAGTATTAATACAACACATTAAGAGCAACGGGAACGGAGCAGTAGCCAAAGTCATAACTCAATGCAGGTATAAAACCACGCGTTCGAAGTCGCGAGTAGAAGTTAGTGATGTATAATTGTGTAGATGACACTAATTAAAATAATTGACGTACTTTTAATGAGCTGCCAAAACGCGAATACTTCATAGATTTTGTATGACAATACTAAACTATGATATCACTTTTTTTTGTCATTTCAATTCCCTATTTATTAATTTCAAAGCAATATAAAATCTATTTTTTTAGTTATTTAAAAATGAATCGGGTTTTCAGAGCTAATATTATAAACTGCTTTTTTCGTGAAGTTGTGCCCTGAAATGATTGTTTAATGGTGTCATGTACCCAATTGGTGGGTATCATTAATATCAGAAAAAACAGAAAAAACCCTATGTTTAAAAAACGTACCACCGCTGCATGAGACTAACGACACGATTGGCGCAGTGGCCGAGCGGTCCATTGATGCGCTGCGTGTCGCGGGTTCAATTCCCCGCACGGAACAAATATTTGTATGACCTTACAGATAGTTGTTCGGGTGAATTTTGGAAAAGAAAAACGATTACATCCAATTAAATGGTTTAGTACTTAAAACAACAGCAAATAGCGTAAATATTCAATGGTAATAGCAGTTATTAAAGAATAATAGCTATTACCAGCTGATTATTTATTATAACTTGACACAAAATCAAGAAGTCATAAATTTTCATGAACTATTAAACATAAAAAAGTATCTCAATTGATTTTTAGACTATTTTTTTTTGACAAATGTTTGACATGACGTCGTTTGAACGCTCTGCCGATTGCTTGTTCGTTATCCATTATCATTAAAGACTGCGGATTACCACCTCTTCATTGTCTGCTGTTCTACTCACTATCCTAGCGCGATAGTTAACAATTTAAATAAGTCATCTAACTACAGGTGGAATCATTCTAGAACTAATAAATATAATAGAGCTTTTATTTCTTAGGGAGGTAAAAGCAACTAAATGAGGTGCTTAGGGCACAAACAACAAAATTCTGTGTAACCCTGACGCTTTTCTATGATATGCTATAAATCAACCCATACATGATTTAATTATAAATCAAATGCTGTTTCTTAAAGTAATATAATCTAAAACAGTATGTAATTTTTTTCGATCCAAACATTTAAAACGCACAAAATCATAATTTGGCCAGTTAGTTGGTTTTTGGAATAAACTGGCGATGTATAATCATGTTTTTTTTTGCTAAATACACGCGCTATCAGCCAGTTCCCCTGCAACGAACGATCCGTAGCTTACAGAAACGGTCCGTTAGTTATTGGAATGCGCAGACTACATTGTACTAGGAGCGCAGATCCGTTAGGAGATATTCTGTTGTAGAAACGAAATCATTTATATATGTTACACAAAACTTATAAATAATAATTAAACTTCAAAGTTAAATAATAATAATTAAATTACAAACTATGTACAGTTAATATCAAAAAGAAGGTAGAATAATATTTAAATAGCCAAATTCCAGGTCAAATCACATGATTTGTGCTATGTTTGATTAGACCATTATACAGGACTTTTAACGTCATCTACAAGAGAGAAAAAATAATGTAGTTGCCCTTCCTTGTACCTTGTACCTTGTACCTACCTTGTGTTGTACCTTTCTTAGTTTCGTATGACGAAGAATGGGCGTTCGAATACGAAGTTCATCGGGTCATCTGGTCTTCTATATATATATACAACTGAATTGTCCTTTGTTTGTCTCACAAAAACTCAAGAACGGCCGTACCGATTTGCCTAATTTCGATTTTTAAATATTTGTAAGAGTCCAAAAAATGTTTAAAACGTGAGAAAATAGCGTGGGCACGCAGGTTCGTACGGCCGGTACAATGTTCACCGGGTCAGTTAGTTGATTATTATCCATATTTTCACCCGCGTTACGTTAGGGTTTTGGTTACTGATCCGTTCCCGTGGCTCATAGCGTGAAGTTGTATAACCTATAGCTTTTCTCGATAAATGGGCTATCCAACAAAAAAAGAATTTTTCAAATCGGACCGGTACCTAGTTCCTGAGATTAGCGCGTACAAACAAACAAACAAACTTTTCAGCTTTATAATATTAGTATAGATAATTGAAAAATATTTTAAAATAAAAGTCATTAAGTACTACGGTGCTATAAATGAAGAAATGAGTTATATGTTTGTAAACGCACCCATGATACAGGAGAAACTCCTAGTGTGGGGCAAAGATTTTAATATCAAGGAAAAAATATAGTTTAACAAACTAAACAACACACTTTTAGCACGCACTAAAAATTACAAATGGAGCGTTTATTCCAAAAATAATAGTTTAAAAAACTAAAAAATCACGGTTTTAGCACGCACTAAAGATTACAAAATAATTCGGACATTTAGTTTGATGACTCAAGAGTTTTCCCTTTGCCAAAACTTCATTAGATCGCAGGTAAACATAAACAATTTCAGTTCGTGACGAACGATACATAATTACCTATGCAAAATGGTTATAAGTAGGTAATCATGTTTATTAAATATTTACTATGATTTATTATTAAAGAAAGCATGGAGCCTTTATGTAATCTTTACTCTTTTTACCCGACTGCGCCAGAAGGAGGGTTATGTTTTTCGAGAGTACATTATTATGTATGTGTGTATAATTGTTTGGCACGCTCTGCAGCCTGAACGGCTGGATGGATTTTAGCTTGATAGGTGTCGTTAGATTCGTATTTACTGTGAGAGTGACATTGGGTATATCAAAAAAAAACTAAAAAAATAAAAAATACAAAACGGTAAGTAATTTAAAAAACTAAAATACCCGACTGCTTTTCTGAGTATTTATGAAAAATCCGTAAAACAAGAAAGTCGTTGTACCCGATTGCACTTAAAATTGTAGCAGATGCATTACTTTTTACAATATTTTCTTTAAAAGAACATTAAAACCTTGATGAAAATAATGCTTATAACCGATATATAAAGCAAAATCTAAACTTCTCTTAAAATGTGTAACATACGAATGTTCAACATAAAATTTAAATACGGCGATAAAACCCGGGCTGTCGTTGGTCAGATATAACATAAAGTACAAATACACAACATATTGAAACACGTAGGTACTGGAGTCCGAGAGATAGTAACTAGAACTAGTGGAATGTGTCGAGACAGAATCTGTGATACTTTCAGATTATGGAATAGCTATTAGTGAACACGCTCTTGTTTGGAACTTTGTACAACTATTAACAAAGTAGAAAGTTATAGATATTTATTCACCATCTATGTATACATATAATTGTAACAATCTTCTAAGCCAACCTTTATTTCTAAAGTGTCTGCGGATTTCGACACAAGTCGATGATACAACTTCTTAAAGTAAATTATACATGGTGCATGCCGAGTTACGGTAATAACAATAATTTCTTAATTACAAAATAACTTGCACTACACACTACACTGGTACGTGTTCTTTTCACATTTATACAATTATTGTACCTCTAGAAACTATTGTAAATAGTTTATTCTACAGTCGAAGATCTCCTGACTGTGCTGCGCTCCTAGTAGAATACTACGGCTCGTAGCTGTGACTAACAGACCGTTTTCCACTGGCATGTGATTGCAGTACAGAACAGTCAGTACAGTCCAGCTTTCTTCATGATGTTTTTCTTTACCGATGTCAGTGACGTCCAAGATAAACTTAGAAAGTACAAAATTAAATGATAAAAAAAATATAATTAGTACTTGCCCGGTACAAAAAAAGAAAAACTCATTAAGATATTTTTAGAAAAAGTGCTTTAAGTCCTGTAAGCTACAAAACGCCTTAACATTGCTCTTCAAGTTAAAAAGAAAATAAAAATAAATAACGCTCGTTTAGTAAGGACTTGCTACGCGGCTACGATTCGCCTACGCCGTAGCAGAGGATGAATGGGACGTAGGCCTGCGTAAACTTAATAATATACACATTAATATAACTTAAAATAATAATTTAAATGTACGTTTCAAAAATAGCAAAGTTTCTTTGGTTGGTTTAAAAAAAAGATAAAAAGTTGTTGCAGATCCACTTGAAGTCAAGTTTTTTTTTAACTGGCCTGACTTAACATGGAAAAATGTACAGTATACACCTAAACTATCCATTAGCTGAACTTAAGCAATTTTAAGTAATTTTAAGCAAAAAATATTGCTGGGAAACTTTTTCGTCTTAGAGACTTTTGATGCCCTATGACCTTCCTTTTTTTTAAAGTATTTTTCTGTGAAGAAAGTGTGAATTCAGATTTTGTTTGTTTTAAAAAACAAACAAAATCGACGATTTTTAACGATGGTTAAATATAAAAGTAATATATAAAAGAGTTACATGTGTCTTAGAAAAAATAAAATATTATGCCAAAGTTTCACGTATTTTGCTGTTACACTTAAACCTTAACGGGTGGCAATAAGGTTTATTTTATTTGGTCACTGCCGGATTTTATTGCAAGAAATTGTGGATGAAATATCAGTACACACTTGGGCTCCATCGTGTATTCTATTTTCCAAACGTGTCCTTAAGTGTCTTTTTACATTCGTTAATTAATGTTTATAATTAATATTATTTATTCTAGCTGATAATGCTTCTAGATGGTGACATCTAGGTATCTCTGTTAAAGACTAGCACAAACGACCCCCTACTAAGCGAGAGGGTCGCGGACAACGAACCGTTCTAGAGCACATGACAGTTTACTACTCTGAGAAAATCGTGTAGATGTCGCTAGCATTGTTCCTATTCAAATATACTCTCGGCGTCAAACATCGCGCCTTTTATTGCAAAAATACTTGCTAACATATTATATTATTGTTTAATACCATTAAGGGGGCTATTAAGTATCAGTCGAAAGGTTATGTATGGAATTCACAATCATACTCTTCATTTTGTTTAGGTGCCAGTATCAAAAAATTAAATTGAATTGAGAAAAGACTAATAAAACTTTTTGTTATAAAATATTTTTTTATAAAATATAGGGTAATTGAGCCTTTTCTAAATGTTCATCATCAAATTGTTCAATCTACGTAAATTATAGACACCTCTCCGTTGAACAGTGGTACCCATCGAAAGTTAATCTTAGGTCAAGGGAATAAGGCATTTGAAAACGCAGTTGTAAATAAAATCAATCGAGAGAGACACGACATAAACACTACAGTCTGCACTATTGCCTCGTTTCTGAGATAAAAAAATACACTTTAGATCACATATATATAGATTTTACTTAACAAATAACATCCCGTTTTTGTGTTCTCGTCAGATTTAGAACTTTGGTTTAATTCTGAATTTTGAAAACGCAAAACGAAGTCACGGGCAAAAACTAGTACTATAACATTTGTTTTCCATACAATTTGCAGTTTTAAATTATAGGCTTGCGTCTTATTTTAACTTAATTATTATATAATCTAGAAAAATAGAACAGATACGATTTTTTCAGTGTATTGTATCCTCTGCTTAATCTGTGTACAGCGTTGTGGGCTGCGATTTTGTTTTACACGACTTTCAGGGCTAATGTACGTGTGTATGTATGTGAGTTTCTTTAGTCCACCATAACTTCTGAACGCTTGTATTTCGCATTTCATAGATAAGAAAGTTTTCTACAGAGGGTAAGTCCCACGACTGCGATGAAAATTTTAGTTTGGTAGATCCAGTAGTGTTTTTATGTTTGATCTGCGCGAGCAGCGCGCTTAACCGTGTCACAGCACCAGCCGAGCCCGATCAGCCAGCTAGCCAGCAGCTAGCTGGGAGCTAGTTGCTAGCTAGTTTTCAGTTCTTTTTGCATCCACGGTAAGAGGGACCACCCAGTTAGCTGGGTTGGTCCCTCTACCGGGACAAGCGAAACTGCACCGAGCGGCGCTTTAAATATGCTTCGGCTCGGAGTAAGTCTACAGGTGAGACAGGGAAGATGAGAACTTTCCTCCCTGTTTTACTTCTAAACAAGAGGTTCCCAACCTGGGCGCCGCGCCGTAGAAAGTATAAATGAACATTAAAAAATAAAAAAAAACAACTATAAAAAATCTTCCGATAATTCAACGTACTTCAAAATTCATCCAATATTCTATTAAAATTATTGATTAACTTTATATTTATTTCTATTCTATTAAAATTATTACATCGCGGGGAAAGATCCGAAGGTCAGTCGGGGATTGTGGTCTCCGGAATCCCCAGCGTAAGTGTAGGAAGAGTAGACCGGGGTTGTTTCTAGTTAGTGAGAGTCTGACAGACTTTCTAAACTTGTAGGTAAACTGCGGACTGAAAAAGGTTGGGAACCCCTGTTGTATACAATAACAGAAATCTATAAACGCCGTCTATATCACGTTACCTCCCTCCCCGCTGTCCTCTAGCTAGCACTACGTTACAATCTATTTTCCACATTTTCGTTGCACCCGCGTGGTTTTGGCGGCTCCGCACTCTTTATTAATTAATTATCTGCTCGTGACTAGGAAGTCGCGGTATCTCTATATATAAAAATGAATTGCTGAATGTGTTGCTAAGCGCAAATCTCGAGAACAACTGAACCGATTTCGTTAATTATATTTTATAATATTCCTTGACGTATGAGGATGGTCCTTACGGAGAGAAAAATTACCTAAAACAATCTAAAAACAACACTTTTCTATATTCCCATACAAAAGATTCGTGATATTACTTAAAAGTCAGTTTGAACTTTAATACCACACCATAGAGTTTAAGTGTTGTAGTGGAGGGGTTCCGGGAAGGCAAAACAATTGAGTGACGTTAGTATCGTGTTAGGCGGTACGAAGTTGGCGGACACCGTAGGCACGGTCTGTGGACGGTGAGCAATGGGTAGCTCACCGTCCGTACGTTATTTAACGACAGACCGTGTCGACGGCGCGTTCATGTTCCGCGCAAAGAGGTGTCAGCACAAGGAAGGGGCCACTAAGGGCCAAGGCCTGCCGGGGCTGCGGGTTGTTCGAAAGAGATTCCGCGCCCCCGGAACGCAAAGGGCACATGAAGGAACATAGATGGTTTTTAGTCAGTAAAAGTCTGACACTCCCTCCCGCCCCGCCCAGGACGGGGGGGGTCATTTGATGATTTTACCATCTTAAAAAAAAAAAAAAAAAAAAAGGCGGTACGAAGTTCGCCGGGTCAGCTAGTAACTAAATAATAAAAAACCCGCGAAGAGGACTTCGTGGCTGTTTTATTATTTTATACTAATTATAGCAAATTGCCGCGACTTTGTTCGCGTGGCTTATTTCGCCCGCGTTTAGTTATGACTTTGGTCACTGCTCCGCCCCCGCGTGTGCGCTAGCCGTGATGTTATATAACCCATATTATTCAGAAATACTGTAGTTATCTATTGCTGAAAATAAATATAGTTGAAATGGCATTATGGCATTGAATACTTAATTTCTTAAGTTACATTTAGGTCCACGAGAGCGAAGCGAAGTAGTAAATACAAACAAACAAAAATATCTCTCCTCTTCATATTATTATTACTAGCGAACTTTCTGTGACTTCGTCCGCGTGGCTAAGGTATTTCACCAGCGTTAAGTTACGTCATTTGACGATACAGGAGACGTTCCTAGTGTAGGACAAAGTAAAAAGAAAATATTATGTTAGTAGACAAGTACAGTAGCGGATCCCCCTGTTGCATTAGATTTAAACACAGCGCAATGTGGTTATTACGCACACTTCTGTATACCCCTTTGGGGCAAACAGGATTGATAGGTCATTAAGTTAATTTCCAGCTCCCGTGGCGACCGTCTCGGGCCACGGGAGCTGAAAATCTGACGCTCACGGAGCTCTCTGATGATACAGTGAAAATAAATGGAAGCGAGCTGAGGTACTAGCTAGCTACCTTTACGCATGCGCCACCCGACAAAGCTAGACATTGCAGCATACCTATTTAAAGTCTAGATATAAAATACACTCGCGTGCAAAAAAATCGGCCCTCACGTATATTTTCTATTTGGGAAACGATATGTCAAAAAAGTTAAATAATTATTTAATTATTTTATATTATGTGAAGGAAGGAACATAAAGTTTATTTGCATATATTCTACTTTGATAAAAGCATTATTTTTGACAAGATCGATTCATTTCTGCAGATATGCATAACTTTCGTAAACAGCGTGAACTTTTTTTGTCAGTGAAATTAATAAAATCTTTCTTTTGTATTTTTCTATTTTTATTGGATTTTTAACTTGACCTTGAACGTTATTTAGTTATTTCTTTGTGGGAAAATGAAAACCACTCCAACTGAAACCGTTCAAGTTGTGGCTCTGACTCAAGCAGACTTGAGCCAATGTGTCGTGGCTAAACGTCTTCATTTGATCTTCGAAACGTCTTCACTGGTAGCCGACTGGCTATCAGTTAGTCGGGTATACCGAAAATTTCTAGAGACTAGAAACTTTGTTAGACCAAGGTCGGAAAGAAATCGTGCTACATCGGAACAAGACGACCGTTTCATGGTATTAACGTCAATGCGGAATCGAGACCTTACTGGTTGGTGTTTAGGCTCAAAAACGTCTTCGTGCGGTCCGAGAGTCACAATAAATGAGTGGATTGCACGACGTAGACTTGCAGAAAGTTGTTGAACTCCACGCAAACCTGTTAATGTTCCAAAATAAACGCGTGCTCATCGTTAAGCGCGGCTTCAGGTTTCTCGTGCTCGCGTTGATTAGTCACTTGAACAATGGCGGCTTCTACTGTTCATGGATGAGTGCAAAATCAACCTTCATGGAAGCGATACACGCAGAAAAGTGTACCGTAGAGAGGGAGAGCGGCTTGCGCAAACTTGCATTGAGGAAAGAATAGCATTTGGGGGTTCGAGGACTGTTAAGGCTGATATTTTTTTTGTTGAAAAATTCAATCTTGAGGTCGTACCCCGGCCTCGTCTGTGCACTTTGACTGCCCATCGCTTCATGGAGGCACTGGAACAACATGTTAAGCCATCCGCTGATTTTGTTGGCGAAGGATTGCGTGATAATGCCCGACCACATCTGCACGAGGTCGAAATTCTTGTTATGGAGTGGCCAGCAAGAAGCCCTCACCTTAATCCCATAGAAAACCTATGGGATGAGCTTAAAAGAAGGTTCAGGGCTAGGACACATACTGCAGAGACCCTCCAAGAACCTAAACATGCTCTCCAACATATGTAAACCGGTAACCCTCAGGGATTCGTCGTAAAACTGATAAGGTCAAGGGGTGGCCATAGGAGGTGAACAAGTTCATTTGTACATTTTATTATTTTTCAATCGGCGATTTAAAATTTGTGCTTATTCAACATGTTTTTTTTTTGTTTTTGACCGGTTAAGTTAGGAAACAATGTTAAGTTATAATTCCCAACAAGGATATTGATACCATACCTTTTCATCTACCACACAGTATTAAAAGTTATTTATTATTATTTAAATTTTTTGAACTACATTGTTCCAAATTAAAAAGTACGGAGTGGGGCGATTTTTTGTGCACGCAAGTGTAGTTTCACACAGGTACGAGACGGCATTCATGGACATAGTCCTGTCTCAATTTTATGAAGTTTACAGTCAGTTGTGTGACAAACTAGGGTATATTGGCGTTACTTCCTGTTTAATTCTACAAGTCTAGCCTAGCTTACCTAGTGGTGTGGGTACTAAAGTTCGACCAAATTTGAATGGACGTGGAAAAACAACGAACTAACGTAAAATGTACTGATTTTGACGTCTTCCTTCAGTATACGTGTCACATGCACTTGCATTTGGGTTTTAGTCGGACTATAGGGGTGGGGGATAGCGGGGTGGAGTTCAGTACTACAGGACACACCTTCTGAGTTTCCTGCGCTCCTGGTACAAATATCTAAAAGCGGAAGCGACACATGCATCGTGCAGGCGTCCTGGCTGATAGCGCGTGTATTTTGCTGAATAAAACTAAGATTATACAATAGGTTATGTTGACACAGGTTAAGGAGCCTCATGTAGCGGTGGTTGGTTTTTTTTGTTTTTTGTAAAGGGTGTTTTTTCTTTGGCTTTTTTTTGTCATTAATGATTCCATTTATTAATGTCTAAATTTAATCTAACACACAAAACTAAGGAAAGAGTTGCAACTGCACCTCTTTTCTTAGTTTCGTGTGGTGAAAAATGATCAAGATTTTCTTTAATTGCATTCATTTAATAATTATGTGAATGTGAATACGATGGACCTAAAATAATAATCTCAGGGACGTTACCGAGCACTACACATTAAGAAATGATACATATCTGATTTAAACTGCCACGATGGCCTAGTGTTCTTATACGCGATTGCTACGCTAGAGGTCTTGAGTTTGATTCCCAGGTCGAGCAAATTTTCTTTAAATTTCTCAGTAGCAAATCGGAGTTAGGATTTGTGCACGGTTAATGGCAATAAGCGCTCCCCCTATTGCATGGGACCTAAAAAACATACTGGCGGGCGGTGGGTGTACATTGGACACACCTCTGCCTTACCCTTCAGGGAATACAAAGGACTTCACTTTAATTATTTTATACCTACTAGTGTACATTTCAATTTATTGACTCTCGTACAGTAACTTGCACCTGCCATGTTAACTCTCCACCACCTGGGGTTGACTGGTAGAGAAGCCTAAGGCATCAAAACCGACTTTGTACTTTTTTGTTGCAAAAAGTTTAAATAAATGCCAGAAAGGCGCGAATTGAAAAAGAATTTGAATTATTTGATGTATGCGGACATTGATAGAGAACGTACAACACACTAAAGGGACACATTAAGTGTTTAATTTTAATAACGGGTGTAAAAGTAATGTTAGTATATTTTTATATTTATTTAGGTAATATAAACTCGTGTGTCTCCACACGAGCTTTCCAAAAATTCATTCCCGGCTTCACGTGGGAATATTAACCAGATGTGACAGCCTACAATTCGGTCCGGACTTATAAGGGGCGATGTGAACGAAACCATTGTGAGATTCAGAAATCAGCACTTTTTCGCCAACGCCATCTATCGAGCTACGTGTAAACGTACGCCAGTCAAATTAAACATTGAAGGGTACATTAATTCCCATAGAGCTTAAAATTTCTATGAATGTTCAGAGTACTAAATATTATTAATGAAATGTGAAAATTCCCCATCGATCCCCCTTGTGCATTATTTTTTATTGATGGTCAAAGTTTGCAATTATGGTTTATCACGTTTTCCAGCCAAACTGTTAGTTTTACAGCAAAAATAGTTCAGACTAAAATTGTAGATCATCTCATTCTCTACAAAAAATGTCTTTACATTTTTTTTCGTAAGTATCGCCATTTTCGTGATATAGTGGTTCAAAGTATTAGAACAAAAAATGTTATTCGTAACTAACTGTTGCCCAAGACATCGTTCGAGTTGTGGTTATAAAACACGAAGTACCCGCGACTTTGCCCGCGTGGCTATTTTACGTCTTTGGTTAGTGCTCTGCTCCCGTAGGCCGTGGCGTGATGTTATATATAGCTTATGACACAATAACGTGGCTTTCAAAGGGCATTATAATTTTCAAAATCTGTTCAGTAGATTCCCCCTACAACCTCACAGACTACAAACCTTACCTATTTATAATATTAGTATAGACTAGCGAAGTGCCCGCGACTTCGTCTGCGTGGCTTATTTCACCCGCTTTACGTTACGTCTTTGGTTACTAATCTGCTCCCGTGAGTCGTAGCGTGATGTTTCAAACCCTATGTATTACACTCACAAATAATGTGGCTTTCTATAAGTAAAAGATTTTTTTAAATAGTTCAGGAGATTCAGAGATTCCCCCCTACAAACTTTACCTCTTTATGATTAGATGTCCGCATTAATGTACTTTTTAGTACTTTTACACCATTGCATATATTTTCGATGTTTTTTCAAATTATCTTTATCTTTAATACATTTTTTAACTGTTTTACTAGTAAAAATATGAGTCCTTGTAACTTGTACATACAAATAATAACATTGACTGCCCCGTTGGTCTCGTAGTCGCAAGCGCAACTGTTGAGCGAGGTCCTGGGTTCGATTCCTAGGTCGGGCCAAAAAGGGTTAGTGGGTTTTTAAAGTAGGAAGTTCTCAGTATCAGCTCGGAGTTTGAAAGTTGGTGGTGTGACACCCCCGTGCCAAACACGCAAAGCTGCCAATCCCGGCTGTCACGCGTAGATCTTTGACAGTCATTAGGGATTTCCAGAAGCCAGGAAGTCGGATAGCCAGTCTTACCAAGAGGTATCGTGTTGCTCAGTAACTGGGTTGTGGAGGTCAGATAGGCATTCGCTCCATGTAAAATCTGATGCAGCTGAATACCAGTGTATTCAGCTGCATCAGGTTATATTGGAAGCCGACCCCGACATAGTTGGGAAAAGGCTAAGCAGATGATGATATAAACATATTATAATCTATGATTTGTATGAATAAGTAAGTATCAAAGCGAGACTGCTACGTTAGAGGTCTTGGGTTCGATTCCCAGATCGAGCAAAGTGTTATTTTTCTATGAAATTCTCAGTAGCAGTTCGGAGTTAGAATTTGTGTTCAGTTAATGGTAATAGGCTTATCCCCTGTTACATGGGAGCTATAAATACCGGCGAACTGTGGGTGTACATTGGTACACCTCTGCCTAACCCTTCGTGGAATACAGGCGTGATGGTATGTGATGTGTGAATTAAATAACCTATTTTCGTATTTTTTTTCTTAACGAAAGTTTTATAGGTTTTACCTATTCTATGATGAATTTATAATCATATTTATGAAAGTATCACAGCGCGTAAATTAAGTGCTCACCACTTTAAGGCGCCGTTAAATTGAGAGAAAGTAGCTAGTACAATATAATTTAACTCTTGTTTTCTGTTGTATTCACTGTCGTCCTTTTTCTATCGCAGTGACTCTCGTGAAGTATTATAATGTTTCCATTAAATTGTTTTCTTTTCGGTTCAAGGCTTATTCCATTATCATCCACATCATATACAGTCCACTCGTCACCTTCACCCTAGATAAAGACTCGTGATGGCGCAGTGGTTAAGGCGCCGGCCGCCCCTCGCACGAGGCGTGGGTTTACAACCGGGCACGAAATGTACCAATACAACCTTATCTATTTCATAATTATGTTCTTTCTAAGTATATCTTGGACATTATTGACAGCGGTAAACAGCGTAAAGAAACCTATACTTACCTGTACTGATATAATAAACATGAAGAGTTCTTTTTGTTTAAACGCGCTAATCTACTGTAATACCCGTCGGATTGGAAAAAATATATTTACAAAAATCCTACAATATATGATAGCCAGATTTATGAAGAATAATTTATTTATTTATTTTATTTTAAATGGAACGGCCGAAGCCAATTGTACTATTGAAACATATAATTTACTAGCTGTGCCCCGCGGTTTCACCCGCGTTGTTGATTTTGGTTACTTTTCCGTTCCCGTGGCTCATAGTGCGATGTTATGTAGCCTATAATCTGTTATTCTGAGGTACAGGCTACGGAATGTCACGCAGAGTCATTATTTTGCTGCGAAGTTATTTTAAAACTGCGATATCTCCTAAGATATTCATTGAAATTAAATGATGTAAAGGGCAATTTTGTTCAAAATTAAACACTTGTGATGAATAACGTATTTATGTTGATAAGGATTAATACTATGTTCATAAAAACACCTTCGCAAATAATGCATTATTTTAAAACAAATTTTCTGACTATAAAAATGGCTATACTGAGTCAACCTTTAAAGTTAGGCATGTACTACCGCGGACTTTTTTTTAGAATATTGTAAGAAGAACAATTCTCTCATACATTATTTTTGCGTAACTTTAACTGTTTACGCAGCGCACGCAACAAAAGCCCTCGAAAAGAATATTTTTTCCCCGTTTTTGCCACATTTTTCATTGATACTCCGCTCCAATTGGTCGCAGCGTGATGTTATATAGCCTATAGCACTCACGAATAATGTAGCTTCCTATCCAGTGAAACAATTTTTAAAATCGGTTCACTACTTCCGGAGATTACCCCCTACATACAAACTTACAAACTTACAAACTTACAAACAAATTCTACCTCTTTATAATATTAGTATAGAAGTATAGAAGTATAGATTTAACTGAGTCATACATTCTTCTCACGAAAATTCAAACATTCTGACAATATCATCTCCCATTTATCCGCAAATATTCAAGGCGGCTAATGTCCAAGGAATAGGCGACTTGGAGTGTACAATAGTACGGCAAGTTGGAACAGCCAGTAGGCGGTGTTTTCTGCCACGACAGTAATTGTCTGTGACAAACAGATTGCAGATTTCATTATGCATATCGGGATCAACAATAATCCCCCTAAGAATTTTAAATATTACAGTCATCTGATCGCGTGACCCTCTTACTTCTAGAGAGTTGAAATTTAGGCAGCCCAACAGGAATTCAGTGGGATACAAGTGGGGGGGATAAAACCCGTACAAGTGCTTGTAAACGTATCTAAGAAATGCTTTTTATACTTTCTCTAGAGCTAACGCATACTGCTTCTCAAAAAGATTCCATACGCACGCACTAGACTCAAGTTTGCTACGGACCAATGCCCCAAAATCGAGCTGGATAACGTGGGGGTTGCAGAAGTCCCGACAGTTCCTAAAAACAAAGCCAAAGCGCCTGAAGGACTCCTTAGCGGAGGATGTGATGTGGTCGTGAAAAGTGAGCTTACGGTCGAATGTGACTCCCAGGTCTTTCATGGAATCGGTTCTTGTAATTGTATCTCCATTCAGTTTGTATAGATAGTTGACTGGGCGCCGCGCCTAACCAAAAGACATCATGTAGCATTTTGATTTATTAAAATGCATTTTATTTTCTAAACTCCACTCATATACTGAATCAGTGTCTGATTGCAGAGCTTGGCAATCGTGCTCAGATTTGTTATATAAATAGTATTAATACAACACATTAAGAGCAACGGGACCGGAGCAGTAGCCAAAGTCATAACTCAATGCAGGTATAAAACCACGCGTTCGAAGTCGCGAGTAGAAGTTAGTGATGTATAATTGTGTACCGCTGTATGAGACTAACGACACGATTGGCGCAGTGGCCGAGCGGTCCACTGATGCGCTGCGTGTCGTGGGTTCAATTCCCGCACGGAACAAATATTTGTATGACCTTACAGACAGTTGTTCGGGTGAATTTTGGAAAAGAAAAACGATTACATCCAATTAAATGGTTTAGTACTTAAAACAACAGCAAATAGCGTAAATATTCAATGGTAATAGCAGTTATTAAAGAATAATAGCTATTACCAGCTGATTATTTATTATAACTTGACACAAAATCAAGAAGTCATAAATTTTCATGAACTATTAAACATAAAAAAGTATCTCAATTGATTTTTAGACTATTTTTTTTTGACAAATGTTTGACATGACGTCGTTTGAACGCTCTGCCGATTGCTTGTTCGTTATCCATTATCATTAAAGACTGCGGATTACCACCTCTTCATTGTCTGCTGTTCTACTCACTATCCTAGCGCGATAGTTAACAATTTAAATAAGTCATCTAACTACAGGTGGAATCATTCTAGAACTAATAAATATAATAGAGCTTTTATTTCTTAGGGAGGTAAAAGCAACTAAATGAGGTGCTTAGGACACAAACAGCAAAATTCTGTGTAACCCTGACGCTTTTCTATGATATGCTATAAATCAACCCATACATGATTTAATTATAAATCAAATGCTGTTTCTTAAAGTAATATAATCTAAAACAGTATGTAATTTTTTTCGATCCAAACATTTAAAACGCACAAAATCATAATTTGGCCAGTTAGTTGGTTTTTGGAATAAACCGGCGATGTATAATCATGTTTTTTTTGCTAAATACACGCGCTATCAGCCAGTTCCCCTGCAACGAACGATCCGTAGCTTACAGAAACGGTCCGTTAGTTATTGGAATGCGCAGACTACATTGTACTAGGAGCGCAGATCCGTTAGGAGATATTCTGTTGTAGAAACGAAATCATTTATATATGTTACACAAAACTTATAAATAATAATTAAACTTCAAAGTTAAATAATAATAATTAAATTACAAACTATGTACAGTTAATATCAAAAAGAAGGTAGAATAATATTTAAATAGCCAAATTCCAGGTCAAATCACATGATTTGTGCTATGTTTGATTAGACCATTATACAGGACTTTTAACGTCATCTACAAGAGAGAAAAATAATGTAGTTGCTCTGACCTTTCTTAGTTTCGTATGACGAAGAATGGGCGTTCGAATACGAAGTTCATGGGTTTGTCTCACAAAAACTCAAGAACGGCTGTACCGATTTGCCTAATTTCGATTTTTAAATATTTGTAAGAGTCCAAGAAAGGTTTAAAACGTGAGAAAATAGCGTGGGCACGCAGGTTCATACGGCCGGTACAATGTTCACCGGGTCAGCTAGTTGATTATTATGTATGAATGTGAAGATACGTCGTTTCCACATTCATAAATAATTAACTAGCTGTGCCCCGCGGTTTCACCCGCGTTACGTTAGGTTTTTGGTTATTGGTCCGTTCCCGTGGCTCATAGCGTGAAGTTATATAACCTATAGCCTTTCTCGATAAATGGGCTATCCAACAAAAAAAGAATTTTTCAAATCGGACCGGTACCTAGTTCCTGAGATTAGCGCGTACAAACAAACAAACAAACTTTTCAGCTTTATAATATTAGTATAGATAATTTAAAATATTAAAATAAAAGTCATTAAGTACTACGGCGCTTTAAATGAAGAAATGAGTTATATGTTTGTAAACGCACCCATGATACAGGAGAAACTCCTAGTGTGGGGCAAAGATTTTCATTTCAAGAAAAAAAAAATAGTTTAACAAACTAAAAAACACACTTTTAGCACGCACTAAAAATTACAAATGGAGCGTTTACTCCAAAAATAATAGTTTAAAAAACTAAAAAAACACGGTTTTAGCACGCACTAAAGATTACAAAATAATTCGGACATTTAGTTTGATGACTCAAGAGTTTTCCCTTTGCCAAAACTTCATTAGATCGCAGGTAAACATAAACAATTTCAGTTCGTGACGAACGATACATAATTACCTATGCGAAGTGGTTATAAGTAGGTAATCATGTTTATTAAATATTTACTATGATTTATTATTAAAGAAAGCATGGAGCCTTTATGTAATCTTTACTCTTTTTACCCGACTGCGCCAGAAGGAGGGTTATGTTTTTCGAGAGTACATTATTATGTATGTGTGTATAATTGTTTGGCACGCTCTGCAGCCTGAACGGCTGGATGGATTTTAGCTTGATAGGTGTCGTTAGATTCGTATTTACTGTGAGAGTGACATTGGGTATATCAAAATAAAAACTAAAAAAATAAAAAATAAAAAACGGTAAGTAATTTAAAAAACTAAAATACCCGACTGCTTTTCTGAGTATTTATGAAAAATCCGTAAAGCAAGAAAGTCGTTGTACCCGATTGCACTTAAAATTGTAGCAGATGCATTACTTTTTACAATATTTTCTTTAAAAGAACATTAAAACCTTGATGAAAATAATGCTTATAACCGATATATAAAGCAAAATCTAAACTTCTCTTAAAATGTGTAACATACGAATGTTCAACATAAAATTTAAATACGGCGATTAAACCCGGGCTGTCATTGGTCAGATATAACAAAAAGTACAAATACACAACATATTGAAACACGTAGGTACTGGAGTCCGAGAGATAGTAACTAGAACTAGTGGAATGTGTCGAGACAGAATCTGTGATACTTATGGAATTAGTAAACACGCTCTTGTTTGGAACTTTGTACAACTATTAACAAAGTTTGTAGAAAGTTATAGATATTTATTGACCATCTATACATATAATTGTGACAATCTTCTAAGCCAACCTTTATTTATAAAGTGTCTGCGGATTTCGACACAAGTCGATGATACAACTTCTTAAAGTAAATTATACATGGTCCACGCCGAGTTACGGTAATAACAATGATTTCTTAAATACAAATTAAGAAAATACTGTTATTACCATAACTCGCACTTGGTACGTGCTGTCTTCACATTTATATAATTTTTGAATTATTGTATCTACAGCCGATGATCTCCTGACTGTTCTGCGCTCCTAGTAACAGACTACGGCTCGTTGATGTGACTAACGGACCGTTTTCCACGAGCTACGGATCGTTCGTTGCGTGGTACTGGCATTTGATTGCAGTACAGGACAGTCAGTACAGTCCAGGTTACTTCACAATGTTGTTCTTTACCAATGTCAATGATGTCCAAGATAAACTTAGAAAGTACAAAATTAAATGATTAAAAAAATATAATTGGTACTTGCCCGGTACAAAAAAAGAAAAACTCATTAAGATATTTTTAGAAAAAGTGCTTTAAATCCTGTAAGCTACAAAACGCGTTAACATTCATCTTCAAGTTAAAAAGAAAATAAAAATAAATAGCGCTCGTTTCGTAACGCCTTGCTACGCGGCTACGATTCGCCTACGCCGTAGCAGAGGATGAATAGGACGTAGGCCTGCGTAAACTTATACACATTAATATAACTTAAAATAATAATTTAAATGTACGTTTCAAAAATAGCAAAGTTTCTTTGGCTGGTTTAAAAAAAGATAAAAAGGTGTTGCAGATCCACTTGTAGTCAATTTTTTTTAACTGGCCTGACTTAACATGGAAAGATTTACAGCATACACCTGAACTATCCATTAGCTGAACTTAGTAATTTAAAGCAAAAAATATTGCTGGGAAACTTTTTTGTCTTAGAGGCTTTTGATGCCCTATGACCTTCCTTTTTTTTAATGAATTTTTCTGTGAGGAAAGGGTGAATTGATATTTTGTTTGTTTTTAAAAATACACGAGGTGACTTAAAACGATGGTTAAATATAAAAGTAATATATAAAAGAGTTACATGTGTCCCAGAAAAAAATAAAATATTATGCCAAAGTTTCACATATTTTGCTGTTACACTTGAACCTTAACGGGTGGCAATAAGGGTTATTTTATTAGGTCACTCCCGGGATTTATTGCAACAAATGGATGAAATTGATCAGTACACACTTGGGCTCCATCGTGTATTCTATTTTGCAACCGTGTCTTTAAGTGTCTTTTTACATCCGTTAATTAATGTTTATAATTAATATTATTTATTCTAGCTGATGATGCTTCTAGATGGTGCCATCTAGGTATCTCTGTTAAAGACTAGCACAAACGACCCCCTACTAAGCGAGAGGGTCGCGGACAACGAACCGTTCTAGAGCACATGACAGTTTACAACTCTGAGAAAATAGTGTAGATGTCGCTAGCGTCGTTCCTATTCAAATATTCTCGCGGCGTCAAACATCGCACCTTTTATTGCAAAAGTACTTGCTAACATATTATATTATTGTTTTATACCATTAAGGGGGCTATTAAGTATCAGTCGAAAGGTTATGTATAGAATTCACAATCATACTCTTCATTTTGTTTAGGTGCCAGTATCAAAAAAATAAATTGAATTGAGAAAAGACAAATAAAACTTTTTGTTATAAAATATTTTTTTATAAAATATAGGGTTATTGAGCCTTTTCTAAATGTTCATCATCAAATTGTTCAATCTACGTAAATTATAGACACCTCTTCGTTGAACAGTGGTACCCATCGAAAGTTAATCTTAAGTCAAGGGAATAAGGCATTTGAAAACGCAGTTTTAAATAAAATCAATCGAGAGAGACATAAACACTACAGTCTGTACTATTGCCTAAAATTAGGATAACTAATTTTTTTTAAATAGACAACATTTATGCACTGAAGAGTAACAAATAACATCCCGTTTTTATGTTCTCGTCAGATTTAGAACTTTGGTTTAATTCTGAATTTTGAAGGCGCAAAACAAAGTCACGGGCAAAAACTAGTACTATAACATTTGTTTTCCATACAATTTGCAGTTTTAAATTATAGGCTTGCGTCTTATTTTAACTTAATTATTATATAATCTAGAAAAATAGAACAGATACGATTTTTTCAGTGTATTGTATCCTCTGCTTAATCTGTGTACAGCGTTGTGGGATGCGATTTTGTTTTACACGACTTTCAGGGCTAATGTACGTGTGTATGTATGTGAGTTTCTTTAGTCCACCATAACTTCTGAACGCTTGTATTTCGCATTTCATAGATAAGAAAGTTTTCTACAGAGGGTAAGTCCCACGACTGCGATGAAAATTTTAGTTTGGTAGATCAAGTAGTGTTTTTATGTTTGATCTGCGCGAGCAGCGCGCTTAACCGTGTGACAGCACCAGCCGAGCCCGCTCAGCCAGCTAGCCAGCAGCTAGCTGGGAGCTAGTTGCTAGCTAGTTTTCAGTTCTTTTTGCATCCACGGTAAGAGGGACCACCCAGTTAGCTGGGTTGGTCCCTCTACCGGGACAAGCGAAACTGCACCGAGCGCCGCTTTAAATATGCTTCGGCTCGGAGTAAGTCTGCAGGTGAGACAGGGAAGATGAGAACTTTCCTCCCTGTTTTACTTCTAAACCAGAGGTTCCCAACCTGGGCGCCGCGCCGTAGAAAGTATAAATGAACATTAAAAAATAAAAAAAAAACAACTATAAAAAATCTTCCGATAATTCAACGTACTTCAAAATTCATCCAATATTCTATTAAAATTATTGATTAACTTTATATTTATTTCTATTCTATTAAAATTATTACATCGCGGGGAAAGACCCGAAGGTCGGTCGGGGATTGTGGTCTCCGGAATCCCCAGCGTAAGTGTAGGAAGAGTAGACCGGGGTTGTTTTTAGTTAGTGAGAGTCTGACAGACTTTCTAAACTTGTAGGTAAACTGCGGACTGAAAAAGGTTGGGAACCCCTGTTGTATACAATAACAGAAATCTATAAACGCCGTCTATATCACGTTACCTCCCTCCCCGCTGTCCTCTAGCTAGCACTACATTACAATCTATTTTCCACATTTTCGTTGCACCCGCGTGGTTTTGGCGGCTCCGCACTCTTTATTAATTAATTATCTGCTCGTGACTAGGAAGTCGCGGTATCTCTATATATAAAAATGAATTGCTGAATGTGTTGCTAAGCACAAATCTCGAGAACAACTGAACCGATTTCGTTAATTATATTTTATAATATTCCTTGACGTATGAGGATGGTCCTTACGGAGAGAAAAATTACCTAAAACAATCTAAAAACAACACTTTTCTATATTCCCATACAAAAGATTCGTCATATTACTTAAAAGTCAGTTTGAACTTTAATACCACACCATAGAGTTTAAGTGTTGTAATGGAGGGGTTCCGGGAAGGCAAAACAATTGAGTGACGTTAGTATCGTGTTAGGCGGTACGAAGTTCGCCGGGTCAGCTAGTAACTAAATAATAAAAAACCCGCGAAGAGGACTTCGTGGCTGTTTTATTATTTTATACTAATTATAGCAAACTGCCGCGACTTTGTTCGCGTGGCTTATTTCGCCCGCGTTTAGTTATGACTTTGGTCACTGCTCCGCCCCCGCGTGTGCGCTAGCCGTGATGTTATATAACCCATATTATTCAGAAATACTGTAGTTATCTATTGCTGAAAATAAATATAGTTGAAATGGCATTATGGCATTGAATACTTAATTTCTTAAGTTACATTTAGGTCCACGAGAGCGAAGCGAAGTAGTCAATACAAACAAACAAAAATATCTCTCCTCTTCATATTATTATTACTAGCGAACTTTCTGTGACTTCGTCCGCGTGGCTAAGGTATTTCACCAGCGTTCAGTTACGTCATTTGACGATACAGGAGACGTTCCTAGTGTAGGACAAAGTAAAAAGAAAATATTATGTTAGTAGACAAGTACAGTAGCGGATCCCCCTGTTGCATTAGACTTAAACACAGCGCAATGTGGTTATTACGCACACTTCTGTATACCCCTTTAGGGCAAACAGGATTGATAGGTCATAATGTTAATTTCCAGCTCCCGTGGCGACCGTCTCGGGCCACGGGAGCTGGAAATCTGATGCTCGCGGAGCTCTCTGATGATACAGTGAAAATACATGAAAGCGAGCTGAGGTATTAGCTAGCTACCTTTACGCATGCGCCACCCGACAAAGCTAGACATTGCAGCATACCTATTTAAAGTCTAGATATAAAATACACTTGCGTGCAAAAAAATCGGCCCTCACGTATATTTTCTATTTGGGAAACGATATGTCAAAAAAGTTAAATAATTATTTAATTATTTTATATTATGTGAAGGAAGGAACATAAAGTTTATTTGCATATATTCTACTTTGATAAAAGCATTATTTTTGACAAGATCGATTCATTTCTGCAGATACGCATAACTTTCGTAAACAGCGTGAACTTTTTTTGTCAGTGAAATTAATAAAATCTTTCTTTTGTATTTTTCTATTTTTATTGGATTTTTAACTTGACCTTAAACGTTATTTAGTTATTTCTTTGTGGGAAAATGTAAACCACTCCAACTGAAACCGTTCAAGTTGTGGCTCTGACTCAAGCAGACTTGAGCCAATGTGTCGTGGCTAAACGTCTTCATTTGATCTTCGAAACGTCTTCACTGATAGCCGACTGGCTATCAGTTAGTCGGGTATACCGAAGATTTCTAGAGACTAGAAACTTTGTTAGACCAAGGTCGTAAAGAAATCGTGCTACATAGGAACAAGACGACCGTTTCATGGTATTAACGTCAATGCGGAATCAACACCTTACTGGTTGGTGTTCAGGCGCAAAAACGTCTTCGCGAGGTCCGAGAGTCACAATAAATGAGTGGAATGCAAGACGTAGACTTGCAGAAAGTTGTTGAACTCCACGCAAACCTTTTAATGTTCCAAAATAAACGCGTGTTCATCGTTAAGCGCGGCTTCAGGTTTCTCGTGCTCGCGTTGATTAGTCACTTGAACAATGGCGGCTTCTACTGTTCATGCGTGAGTGCTAAATCAACCTTCATGAAAGCGATACACGCAGAAAAGTGTACCGTAGAGAGGGAGAGCGGCTTGCGCAAACTTGCTTTGAGGAAAGAATAGCATTTGGGGGTTCGAGGACTGTTAAGGCTGATATATTTTTTGTTGAAAAATTCAATCTTGAGGTCGTAACCCGGCCTCGTCTGTGCACTTTGACTGCCCATCGCTTCATTTAAGAGGCACTGGAACAATATGTTAAGCCATCCGCTGATTTTGTTGGCGTAGGATTGCGTGAAGCCCGACCACATCTGCACGAGGTCGAAATTCTTGTTATGGAGTGGTCAGCAAGGAGCCCTCACCTTAATCCCATAGAAAACCTATGGGATGAGCTTAAAAGAAGTTTCAGGGCTAGGACACATACTGCAGAGACCCTCCAAGAACCTAAACATGCTCTCCAACATATGTAAACCGGTAACCCTCAGGGATTCGTCGTAAAACTGATAAGGTCAAGGGGTGGCCATAGGAGGTGAACAACTTCATTTGTATATTTTATTATTTTTCAATCGGCGATTTAAAATTTGTGCTTATTCAACATGTTTTTTTTTTGTTTTTGACCGGTTAAGTTAGGCTAAGTTAGACCGGTTAGTTATAATTCCCAACAAGGATATTGATACCATACCTTTTCATCTACCACACAGTATTAAAAGTTATTTATTAATATTTGAATTTTTTGAACTATATTGTTCCAAATTAAAAAGTACGGAGTGGGTCGATTTTTTGTGCACGCAAGTGCAGTTTCACACAGGTACGAGACGGCATTCATGGACATAGTCCTGTCTCGATTTTATGAAGTTTAAAGTCAGTTGTGTGACAAACTAGGGTATATTGGCGTTACTTCCTGTTTAATTCTACAAGTCTAGCCTAGCTTACCTAGTGGTGTGGGTACTAAAGTTCGACCAAATTTGAATGGACGTGGAAAAACAACGAACTAACGTAAAATGTACTGATTTTGACGTCTTCCTTCAGTATACGTGTCACATGCACTTGCATTTGGGTTTTAGTCGGACTATAGGGGTGGGGGATAGCGGAATGGAGTTCAGTACCAAAGGACACACCTCTTGAGTTTCCTGCGCTCCTGGTACAAATATCTAAAAGCGGAAGCGACACATGCATCGTGCAGGCGTCCTGGCTGATAGCGCGTGTATTTTGCTGAATAAAACCAAGATTATACAATAGGTTATGTTGACACAGGTTAAGGAGTCTCATGTAGCGGTGGTTGGTTTTTTTTTGTTTTTTGTAAAGGGTGTTTTTTCTTTGGCTTTTTTTTTGTCATTAATGATTCCATTTATAAATGTCTAAATTTAATCTAACACACAAAACTAAGGAAAGAGTTGCAACTGCACCTCTTTTCTTAGTTTCGTGTGGTGAAAAATGATCAAGATTTTCTTTAATTGCATTCATTTAATAATTATGTGAATGTGAATACGATGGACCTAAAATAATAATATCAGGGACTCTGACTAGAGGTCTTGAGTTTGATTCCCAGGTCGAGCAAATTTTCTTTAAAATTCTCAGTAGCAAATCGGAGTTAGCATTTGTGCCCGGTTAATGGCAATAAGCGCTCCCCCTATTGCATGGGACCTAAAAAACATACTGGCGGGCGGTGGGTGTACATTGGACACACCTCTGCCTTACCCTTCAGGGAATACAAAGGACTTCACTTTAATTATTTTATACCTACTTGTGTACATTTCAATTTATTGACTCTCGTACAGTAACTTGCACCTGCCATGTTGACTCTTCACCACCTGGGGTTGACTGATAGAGAAGCCTAAGGCATCAAAACCGACTTTGTACTTTTTTGTTGCAAAAAGTTTCAATAAATGCCAGAAAAGCGCGAAATGAAAAAGAATTGGAATTATTTAACAACACGTGGGTTTTTTGGTCCTGGCTTAAACACATGACGTAATAGTGACGTAAGCGTTGCTTGAGGAGTGTTACACCTTGGGAATGGGTTCCCTATTTGTCTTCGAAAGTTGAAGATTCGATTTTCATTATATCGAACACGGTGTGTCGATAGTTTAGTTGTACGATCTTTTATTCCATCGATGCTTTATTGGTGCGATGTAACGTTTGTGCGAATTATCTTGTAGTGAAATACCCTACAGTTATTGTTCATTAGTTAGGCAATTTAGAAGTTTACATGAATTTAAAGCCTTTCATAGCAATTAAAATTAAAAAAATGGGAATAATGAGTGCAGAGCCAAACATCGCAAACTCGATCGAGTTTTTAAATTAAAAATACTTATTTCGCACATACTATTTATTTTGTCTGAGGACTAGTCATGTACTCGTAGGTACTAAATGTTTGGTAAAATCAAACCAAAATTCTATTAAGTAGTCGTATTACCAATTCGATGTGAAAAGCGCATGTAATCTGTAAATCTGTAATCATGTAATAATATAACCTGTATTAATTATACGGTGCCCAATCAAGTATATAATTATATATTTGAATGGACATACTAGGTACATTGCCACCAAAAGCACATAATATAGGAGTAAGATTGTAGAACAAACACACCTGTTCTTAACACGAAATATTTTAATCTTCAGAAGAATGATTGGTATTAAGTACGTAGTGATTAATTAAATAGTCTGATAAGTTAAATAGTTTAAATTACTCTTAATAAAAAAAGGTAGAAATATATTGGAATGGAGTGCCAGCTAGAAGAAAGCGGGGAGGTAACACGATATAGCCGGCGTTTATAGAATTCTGGAATTGTTTAGAAGTAAAACAGGGAGAAAAGTTTTGATCATCCCTGTCTCACCTGCAGACTTAGAGCCGAAGCATATATAAAGCGGTGCTCTGTGCAGTCTCGCTTGTCCCAGTAGAGGGACCAACCCAGCTAACTGGGTGGTTCTTCTTACTGAGAACGCTAAAAGAACTGAGAACTAGCTAGCAACTAGTTCCCAGCTCTCTGCTGGCTAGCTGGCTGAGCGCGCTCGGCTGGTGCTGGCGCTCGGTTAAGCTTGCTCACCAAGGGTTCCGTACTATAACTAGTTAAATCAAAGTTTCCCTTTCTTTTTATGAAAAGCTTTTTTATTTGCTACTATGCAAACCGTATCTTGAAAATTACCGCTTATGATAAATATGGATATGGATGGACAGAAGGTGTTAAACATAGTTTACTGTGACATACTTTCCACTTATGAAAATCAAATATCAAAGAAATGTAGGAAAAACAACACTGTACATATTATTACTCGTAGGCCGTGCTACGCTGCTGCGGGTTGTTCGAAAGAGATACCGCGCCCCCGGAACGCAAAGGGCACATGAAGGAACATAGACGGGTTTTAGTCAGTAAAAGTCTGACACTCCCTCCCGCCCCGCCCAGGGTGGGGGAAGTTATTTGATGATTTCCCGTCTATAAAAAAAATAAAAAATAAAAAAAAAGGCCGTGCTACGCTGCTACGCGCTGCCTACGGCGTAGACAGTGTTGATACGCGAGTTGGAACGCAAACTTGAGCAAATTAAACTTCATAATTTTCACAATAGGCATTTAAGAAGTTTCAGAATAATTTATATTGTTTACACACTGAGTATGATAACCTATAACAATTAAGTAATAATAAAAAAGAAACCATAAAATAGCACCAAAACATTTCTTCGCGTCGTCGTCACCTGATGTTTTTTTAAAGGTTAGGGGCAGAATTGCTTTACAGAAGTAAGTAAGAATTAATTGAAATTAAAGCCTATGAGACGTTGGATTTGATGTATGCGGACATTGATAGAGAACGTACAACACACTAAAGGGACACATTAAGTGTTTAATTTTAATAACGGGTGTAAAAGTAATATTACACCCATTATTATAATGTAATAGGTAATATAAACTCGTGTGTCTCCACACGAGCTTTCCAAAAATTCTTCCCCGGCTTCACTTGGGGATATTAACCAGATGTAACAGCCTACAATTCGGTCCGGACTTATAAGGAGCGATGTGAACGAAACCATTGTGAGATTCAGAAATCAGCACTTTTTCGCCAACGCCATCTATCGAGCTACGTGTAAACGTACGCCAGTCAAATTAAACATTGAAGGGTACATTAATTCCCATAGAGCTAATTTATATGAATGTTCAGAGTACTAAATATTATTAATGAAATGTGAAAATTCCTCATCGATCCCCCTCGTGCATTATTTTTTATTGATGGTCAAAGTTTGCAATTATGGTTTATCACGTTTTCCAGCCAAACTGTTAGTTTTACAGCAAAAATGGTCCAAACTAAAATTGTAGACCATTTGATTCTCTACAAAAAATGTCTTTACATTTTTTTTCGTAAGTATCCCCATTTTCGTGATATAGTGGTTCAAAACAATAGAACAAAAAATGTTATTCGTAACTAACTGTTGCCCAAGACATCGTTCGCGTTGTGGTTATAAAACACGAAGTACCCGCGACTTTGCCCGCGTGGCTATTTTACGTCTTTGGTTAGTGCTTTGCTCCCGTAGGCCGTGGCGTGATGTTATATATTATATAGCCTATGACACAATAACGTGGCTTTCAAAGGGCATTATAATTTTCAAAATCTGTTCAGTAGATCCCCCCTACAACCTCACAGACTACAAACCTTACCTATTTATAATATTAGTATAGACTAGCGAACTGCCCGCGACTTCGTCTGCGTGGCTTATTTCACCCGCTTTACGTTACGTCTTTGGTTACTAATCTGCTCCCGTGAGTCGTAGCGTGATGTTTCAAAACCTATGTATTACACTCACAAATAATGTGGCTTTCTGTAAGTAAAAGATTTTTTTAAACAGATCAGGAGATTCATAGATTACCCCCTACAAACTTTACCTCTTTATGATTAGATGTCCGCATTAATGTACTTTTTAGTACTTTTACACCATTGCATATATTTTCGATTTTATTTTCAAATTAACTTTATCTTTAATAAATTTTTTAACTGTTTTACTAGTAAAAATATGAGTCCTTGTAACTTGTACATACAAATAATAATGTTGACTGCCAAGCGCAACTGGTGAGCGAGGTCCTGGGTTTGATTCCCAGGTCGGCCCAAAAAGGGTTAGTGGGTATTTAAAGTAGGAAGTTCTCAGTAGCAGCCCGGAGTTTGAAAGTTGGTGGTGTGACACCCCCGTGCCACGGAAAACACGTAAAGCTACCAATCCCGGCTGTCATTCGTAGATCTTTGACAGTCGTTAGGGATTTCCAGAAGCCAGGAAGTCGGATAGCCAGTCTTACCAAGAGGTATCGTGTTGCTCAGTAACTGGGTTGTGGAGGTCAGATAGGCATTCGCTCCATGTAAAACACTGGTATTCAGCTGCATCCGGTTATATTGGAAGCCGACCCGCACATAGTTGGGAAAAGGCGAAGCAGATGATTATATATGTTGCAGTTAAATCTCTTAACCAGTCAAAAGTACTATTGACTAGCAAAATCAGTCAAAAGTACTTTTGACCGTATGCTTTGGTCAATAATACTTCAGGTTAGGTTAGAAGGGGATGGCGGGGTCTAGAGAGCGAGCGGAGCGAGCGAACAGACCCCGCCATCCACTTCGTGGTTTTTTTCTTTGTAAACCCTTAAGCCCCGCGAAGCGGGGCTCCTCGACTATGCTTTTTAAGCATTATTCACATCTGACAAGTTAATAGTGCTTTTGACTGATGCTTTATTGCAGTTAAAACTACTTTTGACGAAGAGCGTTAGTCAAAAGTACTTTTAACCGCAAATTTGCAGTCAAAAGTACTAATAACCAATATTTTTCAGTCAAAACCACTTTTGACCAACCTTGAACAGGTTGGTCAAAAGTAGTTTTGACTGATTTTGCTAGTCAATAGTACTTTTGACTGGTTAAGAGTTTTGACTGCAACATATACACATATTATAATCTATGATTTGTATGAATAAGTAAGTATCAAAGCGAGACTGCTACGTTAGAGGTATTGGGTTCGATTCCCAGGTCGAGCAGTGTTATTTTTCTATTAAATTCTCAGTAGCAGTTCGGAGTTAGAATTTGTGCCCAGTTAATGGTAATAGGCTTGTCCCCTATTACATGGGACCTATAAATACTGTGGGTGTACATTGGTACACCTCTGCCTAACCCTTCGTGGAATACAGGCGTGATGGTATGTGATGTGTGAATTAAATAACCTATTTTCGTACTTTTTTTTCTTAACGAAAGTTTTATAGGTTTTACCTATTCTATGATGAATTTATAATCTTGTTTATGAAAGTATCACGGTGCGTAAATTAAGTGCTCACCGCTTTAAGGCGCCGTTAAATTGAGAGAAAGTAGCTAGTATTTAACTCTTCATAATCAAATAACTTCCCCCGCCCAGGGCGGGGGAAGTTATTTGATGATTTCCCGTCTATAAAAAAAAAAGAGGCGGTGTTTTCTGCCACGACAGTAATTGTCTGTGACAAACAGATTGCAGATTTCATTATGCATTTCGTGAAAATCATGGCCAAAGATTGCCACATTGCTCAACAGTGATGACACATATGTCATATGAAAGCCCTTAAGGAGTGCTTCATTTTATTCTACGGCAGCTAACTTGAGATCCACCGCGAAAATGCTGTTTTGGTACTTTTTGTCATTTTCGTGAAAATCATGGCCAAAGATTGGCACATTGCTCAACAGTGATGACACATATGTCATATGAAAGCCCTTAAGGAGTGCTTCATTTCATTCTACGGCAGCTAACTTGAAATCCACCGCGAAAATGGTGCTTTGGTACATTTTGTGAGTTTTCATGTAAATCATGGGTAAAGATTGCCACATTGCTCAACAGTGATGAGACACGTGTCATATAAAAGCTCTTAACGAGTTCTTCATTTTATTTTACGGCAGCTAACTTGAAATCCACCGCGAAAATGGTGCTTTGGTACTTTTTGGGATTTTCATGTAAATCATGGGTAAAGATTACCACATTGCTCAACAGTGAAAGCTTTTCAGGCATACTTCACTTTATTCTATGGCAGCTAAGTTCAAATCCAGCGGGAAATCATTTAACCATTGGCCATCAAATTACAAGACACATACATACATACATAAACTCACGCCGTTTTCCCATGCTAATGCCATAAAATAAGAAAAAAAGGAAACAAACCACAGGACAAAAAGAAGTTAAAATATAAAAGTTGTAAATGTATAAATAAAACACTGGCTAGCAAATCGCAAATATTTTAATAAAAAAAAAAAATTATGTTACATGATATCAAAAAGTACAAATACTTTTGTATTGGAACTTTTTTATTTTTTAAAACACTGGCCATTTGTAAGTCACCAAAAATTATAATTAAAAAAAAAACGATGTACGTCACATGGACATTGATTTTTGCCACATTTTCCATATTAGATTATTATTTTGGCATATTTTATTTGTTTGCAATGGCAGAAAACCGCTGCATTATGTGTTTCCGCGTGCAATACGGACAAGAAGACATGTATTAGGAGATGATCTTCCTGCAAATCGACCAGAATTTGCTGAATTATTAAGCAGCAGAATGCATCGGCCGAGGTAGGTACCAAAACTACCTATTTATTAGTGTATTATATAAGATTTAAAAACATTTTAATGTCTAATACCCAATATTACGCATACCTAATTATGTTAAACTAATACGAGTCGGGGTATAAAATGATTTATCTGTAAAAGAAGCAGTGACCTGTCAACCTGTCAAGACCATTTTGGCGCGAAAACAGGACAACTGTCAGCATCTGTGAGCGCTATTAGGGCGATACTGCGGCGTGCGACTTAGAGCGGGTTCACATTAGGTCGGAACGACAGTTTTATCGGGCCGACAAACGTGTCGGATCCATATTGGCATATGTATTTCAATAGCGCCGTTCACATATGGGCGACCCGACAAAACTAACGGAGGCGACACTTTTACCGGACGTTCAGCCACAATTTCTGTCGGATCGGCATAATATTGGCGTACTGGCAAGTATAGCGCCGTTCACATTTGCCGGCGCGAAGCGGCGGAGCCACCCGCCCGCTACCCTTCCACCCGCTCATTCCCCGCTCTCGGCACTCGGCTTTGTGACGATCCGGGCAGTAAAACGACCATACCGTCAGTGGTGTTCACATTAGGTCGGGTCGGCAGCGTCTAGTGTGAACAGCAACACCCGACAGTCGGTCAACGGTAAACTGTCCGTCCGACCTAATGTGAACCAGCTCTCAATTGACGATAACTCGAGAGTTAGGTATCGGAGCTGTATAAATGTTACGTCATGAGAATCGTTTTGAAATAAGCTAACATTATAAATGTTTTGTGTAAAATTAGTTATTAATTCTAGTTGGAATCTTAAAGGACTTGGCTGCCCTGTTGGCTTCGTGGTCGAAAGCGCGACTCGTGAGCGTGGGGTCCCGGGTTCAAATTCCCAGGTCGGGCAAAAAGTGTTAATGGGCTTTTCCATTCGGAATTTCTCAGTAACAGCCCGGAGTTTGGAAGTTGGTGGTGTGACACCCCCGTGCCTCGGAAAGTACGTAAAGCTGTTGGTCCCGGCTATCATTCGTAGATCTTTGACAGTCGTTACGGATAGTCAGAAGCCAAGAAGTCTGACAACCAGTCTAACCAAGGGGTATCGTGTTCCCAGATTCTGGGTTGTGGAGGTCAGATAGGCAGACGCTCCATGTAAAACACTGGTATTCAGCTGCATCCGGTTAGACTGGAACCCGACCCCAACATTGTTGGGAAAAGGTTAAGCAGATGGAATCTAACTGAAACGAATATTTCTAGTTTATTGTAGGTACAAAAGTCGTTATCACTTCACTGCATACCTACCTAGGTATGAGACAAAGTCGATATTTATTTTACTCATGGGGAAATCCTCCTTCCTTCTGTCTACCTGTCCCTATGTTACATGCTTAGGTTTTTAAAACTTGGCAACGGATTTTGATGCGGTTTTTTTGATAGTGATTAGAGAATAACTTTTAAATATGTATAATACATGGATAAAATAGCAGAGAAACACTGATAATTTAGGAGATTTCTAATGTGATGTCGTAAATAAACATATTTTTTGCGCTTACCTTGCAAACGCTGGCTGAACTTTAAGAGATAGATCAAAATAATATACTACAGTATTGTACACCTTAAAAAGGTCTACAAAAATGTCCGCGATGGTATATTATGTCAATCTCTTAGAGACAACCCACAAAAATCATTTTTTATCCTTAACTATTTACGAGAAATGATGGCTTATTTACGAAGCGGTTTTAAGCAATACAGCATTAATCTTTATCCAATTTAGTACATTAAATATAGATCAATATGATTGCTGTTAAAATGAATATTTTCGAAGATACTACAAACTTAAAATGCAGGGACATAATATAAAGACATTCTATAGTATATTTAGTATCAGCATTGCACCCGTACGAAGCCGGTGCGGCTCGCTAATAATTAATAAATGAATCCATTATTTCCAAAGGTGATTTGAGTCTGCTTGACAGTTGAGGGTCTAAATAATAGTTTATTTATCTATCTATTTACAACTATCATATACCTACCTACCATAGACATTGTCATAATCATGATCATAATCTTTTTCGATTTGTATGTATACGTATAAAATATTATCTGTGTAGGTTGTATTCAATAATACTCAAAATGTTTGTCGAATTAAATTTACACTACCCTTAACCAACGACCTGTGGAGAACATCGAAGATAATGCCATCCAAGATTTAGGCCCTGAGGATATTATAGAAGATGATTCCGTTCGTATGCAAGACCATGCGATGCAGAACGGTCTAAATTTTTTTTTCGCGCCTTAACACGTCAGAGCTCCAAACTCCGCAAGGCGGATTTAACAATTGCCACAATGTTCAACGTCACAGGATTCCCGATTCGATAAAAGTAAAAAACTTTTTTTACAAAAAAAGACAACCGCCTTCAAAAACTAAAAAGAGAAAAATAACTTTAGCTTTGGTTCTGTTTGTTGTTTTGTATTGCCGCCGACTTCCAAAGCTAAAGTTATTTTTCTCTTTTTAGTTTTTGAAGGCGGTTGTCTTTTTTTGTAAAAAAAGATTTTTATTTCTCGCTTTTTAGTATCAATTTTTTTATCCAAATCCATGAAGGAACTGTCATGTCATGTAAATTAACATGACACCGCTAAAAAAAGTCATAAGAACGCAGAATACGCGATTTCGTTTACTTAGATGAGAAATTTTCAAATATTACTGTAAGTATACATCTGTGTAACTCTTTCGAGTGTACAGGCGCGATGTTATGTTGTGTAATTGCGTAAACAATGCATATTTATGCGATAGCAGCAATCGCGGTTGATTTGCTGAAATTTTTTGAAGAGTTCCGTTGTCTGTCTCCGTAATCCATCATCAGATCTATATGAAATTTAAATGGAACCATTTGGGAAGTTTACCCTTTTCAACAAAAAAAGAATAATCAAAATCGGTTCATAAACGACGAAGTTATCCGCGAACAAACATAATATAATAAAAAGTCCCTATCTCAAAAACTACTACCGTTAAGGAGTAGCTACTGTAGCATCATCATCAGGACAGCAGCATCAGATGTTGACACCCTGAAGCATATACCTGAGTAAGACATGATTACGTAACAAAAACACCATACGAGCATACAATTTTCGGTGGTTGCCCTCGATTTCTCCTGGATTCCATTATCAGATCCTGGACTGGTGAAAATGGGACCACCTCAGAAGTGAACTCTATCCAACAAAAAAAATTTTTTTGAAATCCGTCTATAATTGACGAATATATCGGTGAACATACATAAAAAAAAAAAATATACATACAGACGAATTGAGAACCTCCTCCTTTTTTGAAGTCGGTTAAAAAGTACTTTGGAACTGGAAAGTAACGAATGACATTCATTACGGGAGAATTGCAATGTTTCGCACGAATTCAATGTTGAATATTTCACGGATATGACTAATTTACTATTATCAGCCAGGGATTAAGATTAGATTTAGAATTTTTAGAATTATTTGCAAATGTCAACGATGTTTTTTTTTTGGACTGGGCTCACCATCGTATTATTTAATTCAGTTTTAGAAGAAACACCTTCACTAACACAAGCGGTTAACCGTTCGCGTACCGTGATCGGTGTTTGCTTAGCAAAACTTAGGACAGGAGAGTCAAATGAAAGGTTGGCTTTTTTCTTTAATAAGTCACGCAGGACCTTGGAACGAAAACTGGCATTAGCTAGACGGTTTTTGGTGTCCGATTTTGTAAATATTCATTTAAGTATGGGTAATATATCCAGGCAAATCATGCTTAACAGAATTTTGTTTTTGCCAAAAATGATAGGAAATAACGAAAATTAAAATGCAATAATTATATGTGATGGAACCTATGTATATATAGAAAAAAGTACTATCTTTCTTTTTCAGTGATTGAGTTATAGTCATCACAAGTTTAAAAACTTGTTAAAATCATTTTCAATGGTTTGCAGCGATGGTTACATCATAGACGTTCTTGGTCCTTATGCTGCAACAACCAGTGATGCCACAACTATGAGTAGCTTATGTATTGATGAAGAAAACGTTTTCCATTGGACTTTTCACGAAAACGATGTTTTCATTTTAGATAGGGGTTTTAGAGACAGTGTAGTAATTTTGCAGTCATTAGACTATGAAGCAGACATTCCACCAACAAAACATAGGCATGTAAGTCAACTTACGACCGAACAAGCCAACAAAGCGTACAATATGTCGTTGAGAGGTGGAAGCGGTAAATGGCAAGTTCAAAAGTAGATTTAAACTATTACGCTTAAATTATTTTAATAGAGCACTACCACATAATTATTATGTCCGTTGATTTTAAAATTGCTGCTTCACTTATACAGTAGCTTTTGACCACAGGCTAAGTCATAGTATTTGGCATATTATAAATGAGAGAATGAACTCTCCAAATCTCTTATTTAATTAGGTTATCTTGAAAAACCTGAACAGGCAAAGGGTGGCTTTCACAAGAATGCACGGTAATCTGCCTCATTTAGGAGATTTTCCCCAACTACATGAGGACTGCGCCGTTGGTCTAGTGGTCGCAAGTGCGACTGCTGTGCTAGGGGTCCCGGGTTCGATTCCCAGGTCAAAAAGTATTATTGTGTTTTTCTATGAAATTCGCAGTAGCAGCTCGGAGTTGATTTGTGCCCGGTTAATGGCAATAGGCTCGCCCCCTATTACATGGGACCTAAATATACCGGAGAACTGTGGGTGTACATTGGTACATCTCTGCCTAACCCTTCGGGGAATACAGGCGTGATGGTATATTTAAATGAGGACGATATTCTCTTGATTTCATTGGGGTCTTATCAAGTAAAACTTGCAAGATTATACGCGAGTGAGAATTTACGGGGCGGTGGCGTGTACACTATTGAAGTATACCGAGACAACGACTTAGATGACTTGCAGCAATGCAATATTCAACAAAATAATGTATGGCTGCTAAGGGGGCTTGTGGAGTCACGGCATGTTAGATCAAGAACATATTATACCTACGCCCTAATTGATCGGGACCAAGTAGGCAAACACGCTATTATTCAATATTATTGCACATGTGTAGACGTACCATTGGAAGTTGTGCCCATGCCATATCCATAATATGGTATTTAGGACTAGGTAGGCACGGAGAAGGTTTCCATCAGCAATTTCTTTAGACGATATTATTATAGATGTTTTTTAAACTCTGTCCATCACACTAAACATATATATTATACACGTGGGCGAATCCTTAGTCTTCTCTATCTGGGTAACTCGGACAAGCAAAGACGGTATTGGTTTACAATGGTTTTACTTCAGTTACATAGCTTTACACAATATAAAAACACCACTCTTAGAGTGAAGCGACAGGTTCAGTGACGTCAGCCTTCCTCCAGTCCAGTCCGCCATGACCAACACCGCTCTCTCAAGCATTCTGTCATCAAACTGCGTCACCGACGCCCGCCCAGGTACTGACTCTATTAGTAGGTACCCAAGTTCACACTAGGCGGCGTAGCTAATCCATAGATGGAATACAACCTCTTTTCAGAAGCAGCAAAAATATTTCATTCTCCGACACGGCCAAACCTGACATTTTACACGTCCTCGTGTAACCTGTAGACAAGGGAACAATTTGAGGTAACACAGCTCACATAAGGCCGTTCGGCCTTCCCGACCTCAAAACAATGCACCAGGTTGATAAAAACAACAACAAAAACAATGAGACGTTCCCGTTGCACACGTGTTATTAAAAATCTCCAAAGGTAGTGACTCTATCGCTTTAAGTCAACTCAAACGACAATAGCACTTAGCCAGTGCTCTGCATCACCACTTAACCAGTGGTGAAAATCAACCAGTACTTAACCAGTACTTTGCCTCTATGCTTGACCAGCATAGCAAAACCGTAGCACTTAACCAGTGCCACAAAACCTATCACTTAACCAGTGATAATAATAACGCTTAACCAGCGATATTAACCCACTAACGCTTAACCATTGAAAGCACATCATAACACGCTTAACAAGCGATTTAACAGCTAACGCCTAACCAGCGGAAGCCAACATAATCCGCTTAACCAGCGATTACACTACTACCGCTTAACTAACCAGCGATAGTCAACATAACCAACTCGCTTAACCAGCGACAACAACATCAGTGTCCTCACTGGCACCATCACTTTACTCACTTTAATCTCAGTTATCGTCTCAACGGGAACCTCACATATGGGAATTTGCTAAATGCATCATCAGTGAACTTAAAACATCTGTTTTCATTTCAAAATTTTACAACATAAGCCATCATTTCTAATAGTGATACTTGGCTCTAACCAATATCATCATCAACTTTACAAACACCATCAAATAAAAACTCAAGCAACAGACAACATAATCATAATCAATTTGTCAAGATACACCAAAACTGAATATTTAACCAACAATACCACAGTCCAAACTGAATATTGTTCCAATAATACCACGGCCAATCTTGACAGTATGCTCTAAATTTCTTTATTTCTACCAGATATTACTTTCCAATAATCATCAATACCATCAACAATACCATCAACTACTGCAAACTTGATTACTTTCTAATTTATTATTTATCTTACTATTTAATTCAAACTTAATTACACAACACTATACTTTTATTTGATCAAATTTGAACAATAGTCAACATTACACAGACCAAGCATCACTGATCCATCATTATTCACAAAGAAACCAAGTTTCTTTCAAAAACATCAATGTAAATCAAACTAAACTCCAGGTGTCTCGTTCGTGGTTAACCATAGCTCAGCAAACACATTTGCTACACAGTACGCACTTCCCACCGGAATGCCGAATCAATCCTTGATTCCATAATCTCTCTGACCCATCGAACTGAGAACCTGTAGTATCCAAACTAAATAAGTTCCAACTCATCATCTGTTTCGTCTTTTACGGGAACTTCAATAGATGCTTGGCCCTTCGATTGAAAAGGATTTTATATTCAAAATGATCATGAACCTGTTTTCACGCGAATATTGGAAAAACCGTTAATTTGAAGAAAACGCATTCACGGTCTTACTGAGTAATCAAAACTATCTAAGTGGTAGTCATGGTTACAAAAAACCTGTTATTTCAAAATTCACTAACATTGTTTAGTACTTACTATGACCACGGCTTTCAGATGAGAATGTTTTCTTGTTTCATACTTTTTAGAGCGTAAATTTTTTGTAGTCGGGTTTTAGTTTTTTTGTCTCTTAAGGTATACACACATACAAACAAAGTATATGTTGTATGTGTTTACGAGTGGTATAGTATTGAGGGTATTTCCGGACAAATTTGCAGGTAAGGGTTAAAATGATATGTTTTTGGAAAAGTGGTTTACAGCTGTCGGTTTGCTCTATGTTGGTTATTATTCGGATTAGTTTTTTTTTGTAGGGTAAATATACTTATGGATTCTGTGCTATTTCCCCAAAGGATAATGCCATATGAAAGCCATGCTTGTGCGTACGCGTAGTAGGTAAAGAGTGCGGTTTTTAAGGTCGTGGTTTTATTTATTTCGCGTAGGGCATACGAGAATTTTGATAATTTTGATCGTATTTTTTGTATGTGGGATTTCCAATTAATGTGAGTGTGTATTGATAGTCCGAGGAGGGTGAAATCATTTACTTGTTCTATTTCGATATTGTTGAAGGTAAATTTAAGTTTTAAGGGGGCTTTTTGGTTGGGGTGGAAAGAGAGTATGAAGTTGCGTCTGGTTAGTACAAAGACGAGACGTTTCAAGACAAGCAGCTTAACAAAAACGAATTGAATGGAGAACTAAATGTAAATCTGAATAAAAAGGAGCTGTGCCCTTTCTTCTACTGACACAGCAGGCTTTATGTGTATTTTATTTAGTTAAAACCACAGTTTTGTGATTAATAGAAAAGAACTCAAAGCAATATAACTTGAAATGTACACAAGTACAAATATGCGTGTATACAATTAAATAACCTATTTTGTTATTCTTTTCTCTTAAAGAACTACCTCGTTAGCTTAGTGGTCATAAGCGCGACTGCTACAGGTCTTGAGTTTGATTTCCGGGTTGAAAAAAAAAGGGTTTTTCTATGAAATTCTTAGTAGCAGTTCCGAGTTAGGATTTGTGCCCGGTTAACGGCAACAGGCTTATTACATTGGATTTAAACATTCCAGCAAACTGTGGGTGTACATTGGTATTTTGACATTTAACTTTTTTTCTTTTGTTTTTCTGTTAATACAACAGAAAAACAAAAGAATAGAAGTTAAATTTATTTATTTAGAAAATAAATGCCTGTCGTCGTTTTTCCATCGCAGTAATTCTCAAGTAATATTATCATTTATATCCATTAAATTATGTTGTTTTCGGGTCAAGGCTTATTTCATTCTCATCCACTCGTCGCCTTCACCCTAGATTAAGACTCGTGATGGCGCAGTGGTTAAGGCGCCGGCCGCCCCTGATGCACGAGGCGTGGGTTCACAACCGGGCACGAAATGTACCAATACAACTTTATCTATTTCTTATGTACTTTCCAAGTTCATCTTAGAAATCATTGACAATGGTAAAAGAAAATAGAGTAAGGAAACCTGGACTTACCTGTACTAATATAATGAAGCTGATGATTTTTTTTGTTTTAACGCGCTAATCTATTTTTATACCCACCCGTTGGATTGGAAAAAAAAATTGTATGATGGCCAGTCATGAAGAGTAAATAGTAGAGGCTATATAAGCACACTACGAGCTACGAGAACAGAGCAGTAACTAAAGTCATAACTCAATGCAGGTATAAAAACCACGCGTTCGAAGTCGCGACCAGAAGTAAGTGATTTATAATTGTGTAGATGACACTACTAATTAAAATAATTGACGTACCTACTTTTTATGAGCTGCCAAAACGCGAACCCCCCATAGATTTTGTATGACAATACTAAACTATGACGCCACTTTTGTCTTTTCAATTCACTAACTAATTATTGATTTCAAAGAAACTAAAAATCAAGCTTTATAACTAGTTATTATTTAAAAAAAAACATGGGCTTTTCGGGGTTTAAACAAATTCTTTTTTTTTCGTGAAGTTATGCCCTGGAATTATTAATAACTATTTACTTGGTTTAATAATTTATCTACCCAAGGGTGGGTACAATTAATATTAGATAAATGCAGAACAAAATATCTATGTTTATGTGTCAACATAAATATAATGAATGTATAATCATGTTTTTTTTAAATACATACAAAACACACGCGCTATCAGCCAGTTCCCCTGCAACGAACGATCCGTAGCTTACAGAAACGGTCCGTTAGTTATTGGAATGGGCGCAGTCTTGTCTAGTAGGAGAGCAGATCAGTAGGAGATATTTAGTTTTAGAATAACATTTAAATAGCCAAAATCAAGGTTAAATCGGATGATTGTGATATTTTCAATTAGACCATTTAAACTTTTTTTTAACCTCAAGACTGGAAAACTTACAGCAAGAGAGTTGTTTTTTAACAAGAAAGAAAAATAATCTAGTTGCTCTGACCTTCCTTAGTTTCATTTGAAGAAGAATTGCCAAGAAACTTTATTTATCCTCTTTTAAAAGCATGGTATTATAATTTCTATATATACTTTAATTCAATAATTTATACGTTTATATAAAAATGTATTGCTGTTCGTTTGTCTCGCTAAAACTTGACAATAGCTGGGCTATGTGGCTAATTTTGATCTTGAAATATTTGTGAAAGTTCTGCAAAGGTTTACAGTGAGAAACTTAAATAATACCTAAGTAAAAGAAACACTAAGAACGATAATTAAATTTTACAATAGAAACTGTTCCTAGGTTGAAGACATTTGATGTCTTTTGACTTCTTAGAAATAAAAACATTGACAAATATTTATAGGTGTGTTTAGAATATTGTCTGTTTCATTGCTGTCCTATGACGTACGATCTCGTTGGTCTGATTTTTAACCACAATTTACACAAGTATACATAATTATACTTGAGTAAAATGTGGTGAAGGAACCAATTCTATTTAAAAAACGTACCACCGCTATATGAGATTCCTTAACCTGTGTCAACATAAACAATGTTGTTTTAGCAAAATACACGCGCTATCAGCCAGGACACTGGCAACCGATGCATCTGTTACTTCTGATATATTTTTGTACCAGGAGAGCAGTAAAGTCAGGAGGTTTCGCTTCAGTACTAACATTTAAACAGACATCCCTCACCCCCTTAGTCCGACTGAAATCTTAGATTAGACACGAGCGTAACGCCAATATACCCTAGTTGGTCACACAACTAACTTTAAACTTGATAAAAACGAGACAAGCCTATGTCCATGAATGCCGTCTCGTACCTGTGTGAAACTATGTTATATCTAGACTTGAAATAGGTATGCTGGAGCGTAAGGCTGGTCAATCGCAGGCCCGCGGGCCATGCACCGTGACAAATGATGTATTTCTGTTGTCACTATAACAACAAATACTAAAAACAAAAATAAAACAAATATTTAAAACGACATAAAAACCACTTATATACGAATACCGCTAACCGCGCGATTACCGCTTATATAAGAATTGAATATTTAGTTACATATTCACTTTATAAAAAAAAACTTAAATCGAAATAAAACAATATTTAAGGGGCCTTCCATAAGTGTTTTTTTTTTGCCGTTTTTATAGATAATGGAACCCTTCGTGAGCGAGTCCGACTCGCACTATACCTTTGGTTGCTTTTCACAACCTTTCTGTCCTGCCAAAAATGAATAAATAGACCGCTTTGCCCAATTATTAAAAAAGTTGAGTACCCCTGGTAGCGCATGCGTAAAGGTAGTCAGTACCTTTGCTCCCCTTCCATTTATTGCCACTTGATCATCAGAGAGCTCCGCGAGCGTCAGACTTTCAGCGCCCGTGGCCCGAGACGGTCGCCTCGGGCGCTGGAAGTTAACTTAAAGACCTATCAATCCTATTTGCCCTAAAGGGGTAAACAGAAGTATGCGCAATAACCGCATTTTGTCATGTTTCATTCTCATGTAACAGGGGAGCTCTTACTGAATTTGTCAAGGAAAAACCCAACATATTTTTTTTCATATATTTTGTTCATAACTCTGCCGCACACTAGGAACTTCTCATGTGGGTTTGTAAACTCACAAACACATAAACTCCCACTCAAACAGCTACACCCGGAACAACTGTCCATTAGGCTATACAGATATTTCGTCCCCGTAGAGCGAAAAGTCACTAAGTCTGAAAATGACCAAAATGAGTTATCAATGTCATTAAGATCACCATTTTTTTCTCTAAATATCTGCCTAATCGTCATTCTTGTAGCTGCGTTGGTTTTTGTTTTACTAAGTGTGAAAAGTAAGTAAGTCTATATTTTGGACCCCACAGCGTAATGGGAGAAATAACTAAATTAGTTAATGATTATAACTTTAATATAAAATTTACACAACTTGGACTTAAAACGACTTAATTAACTTTCTCTGAAATTATCAAAGCAAACATATGCGTTGAGTTAGCCTAAAAATCACTAAATCGATTTAGTGAGTTTTTGAAATCAATAGTTCTTTAAAACAGACGAAAGCGAAAATTAACTAACTTAACATAGTGACTTCTCATTCTTTATTTTTAAATGATTTGCACAATACTTCAAAAGCGAAAAGTAATTAACCCGTTTGAATGATTTGACCGATGATAATTAATAACAATTGCCTATAGATAGTTACTTTGGAATTAACTTCAATTTCATAAAAAATGAGAATACATCGGTTATAGCGCCTCCGAAGGATGTAGAACCATGACCATGACCAGCCACATCTGCTAAAGGGTCCCAAAAACGAAGGAAGCTCGCTAGATTGAGCTAAAGCTAGTTAAAGCTACTGAACCAAGCCGATTGTTGCGTCTCAAAATTGAGCCAGCCGAGTCGTACCCTCAGTAGAGGTACATGACAGTTCCAGCCCGTCAGGAGACATCCTGGGTTGCCAGGTTAGGCTCAACTGTTTGAACTCTTCACCTCAATCGAAACCATTTGAACGTACAGTGGAGTACTCTAGGCGATGGGAGTTAATTTAATTATGTTTTTATTTAAATTTTATGTAACAAAGAGTACAAACAACAAGAGAGCCATATATATTCTCTACCAGTCAATCAAACTTGGTGAAGATATAACACGGCAGCTCACGACAGGTGCAGAAAAACAAAAAAATTCGACAACTCAACTCATGAGACAACTCTTAGGTACATTGTGAGTTGGCCGCAGAAAAGTTTAGTATTGTGTTTATGAACAATGAGTACTGCCGCAAGTGTGACGTATGTGATCGACTGTGGATCACGAAGGACTTGAAGGCTGTGATCGCAACAACGATTGCAGACAGAAACGAAAGCAGGAATAATAGATACCAAACCAAACTCATCATCATCTGCTTAGCCTTTTCCCAACTGTGTTGGGGTCGGCTTCCAGTCTAACCAGATGCAGCTGAATACCAGTGTTTTACATGGAGCGACTGCCTATCTGACCTCCACAACCCAGTAACTGGGCAACACGATACCTCTTGGTTAGACTAGTTGTCGTCTGACTATCCGAGATTTCTTGGCTTCTGACTATCCGTACCGTACCGGTATCCGCTTCTGGCTTTACGTGCTTTCCGAGGCACGGGACTCATTCACCCAAACTAAGCTTAATAATAAGGAGAGTCTGGTGTCACCTAGACATGCAAATAGGCAGATACGATGCGATGCACAGGACAGTATGAAATCGACGGACACGTTATTAACATACTCTACGATGTCAATGATATGGTGCAGACCCTGCCGCGTCAGTTGGATGACGATATCGCACATCGCATAATAATGCAAAAGTCGTGAGTTATTAAGCGATGTAGTAAGGACATCTACAGTAAAAGTGTGGCTGCAATATTTGACAATAAGGCGCAAACAATATCACAGTCTACTGGGCTACCTATGTTGGAGCGTGGCTTGGTCGGTCCAGTTGAAGGTCCGAGCAGAGCGAACGAGGAATGAACGAGAATACAGCTATCGAGCCATAGGATTGTCATTGCGTATCAGAGATTGAGAATAATTATGCCCATCAACACACTATGTTATGGGACGAGGCTAAATACCTGGGTATGGCACCTGGACAGAGTGCCCACTCAACATCACATACGGTCGCCAAGCTGAACAATTTAAGCTTCCCTGGGATATATCTCGGCGACGCTAGTCTGATTGTGGAAGGAGTGAGGACAATGCGGTGTAACCCCTCAGTGTGTGTGTTGTATAATTATGGCAATGAAGATGTTACGACTACAGGTGATGGTTTACTTATGCAGTACTGCACCGATCTGGGGATTGTCTATAAGAAAGCAGAGTCCATCTCAATTAGCTGCTCGAAGAACTCTCATGATCGTTGATCAGCTTTCGGGTAATGTTTTCTGCATGTCGCGAAAATCGGAAAGTATTGTTAATCCCCAACAATACTTTCCGATTTTCGCACTTATGCAGTACTGCATAAGTGAGACATCTCCGTCATGATTAGACAGTTGTATAAGCCCACAGCTTTAGAAAACCATACTAACCATAAGCGCAAATGTACCAGTGTGCATGGTTTGCAGGTGACCCTGTCGCTCTCATAGTTTAGCACTCCATACAACTTCTAAGTAATCGTATTTGCGCAACACAACATCTGAATGTTACCTAGGTTTAAAAGATGCTTTACGTTCAACCAACGGATGTGTGCCCCGATACAGCCCCACCCGCTAAGTTTTTTTTATTGTTGCACTCTCTTTTATTTTGTACCAACTATTTAATAGTATTTTGATTGATTTATGTCTTGTAATTATTAGAATACAAGTTTACTTAATTTATTAAAGTAGTTTAATTACTTATTCATGTCATACTTAAAACAAAACTAACCACACAAGCTTCGAATATTTAGTTAAGTAGTATTTACAATACACATTTCGTACATCTTACAGTTAGTTCCACTTTACTTAACTCTAGTTATTTTTCTTCATAGTAATATATTACTGAGTGAAAAATCACTAACTACGGTCGACAACTAACTAATTTTCAAATAAGTCAAGGATTTTGTAGGGAAAAACTAATTAACTTGGTTTTTTCTATTTTTCTCAATTATTAGAAGATTTTAAAGTATTGTAGATCTTATACTATAAACTTAATTTTATTACCTTCAAAATAAAGCTAAAACGGTTAAGATATGTAATGGCAGATGAAAGTTATGAAGATTTATATTTTCAAAAACTTTAACTCTCATTATCTCAAAACATGGTTTTTCGAGTTAATGACTTTTCGCTCTACGGGGACGATTTGTTCCATGCGGGAACAGAACCCACGACACGTAGCGCCGACAATTCGCCAAATATTTTATTTTTATTTATTTTATTAGAGGATTATCAATAAATTAATAGTAATAGTTTGGCGACACGGTTGGCGCAGTGGCTGAGCGAGCGATCGGCTGGCGCGCTACGTGTCACGGGTTCGAATCCCGCACGGAACAAGTATTTGTATAGCGGAAAGGTAGTTGTTCCGGGTCTAGCTGTTGGTGTTTGTATATGTTTGTAAATGCACCCACGATACAGGAGAGATACCTAGTGTGGGGCAACTTTTTTTTGAAAATAAAATAATAAATTAAAAAAATCGTGTTACAAAATATGAGCTTGAACAAGTTTCATTATTCTATAATGCTCACTCAATTATAGGTAAGCACAGCTCATACATTATCGAGTAAACATGCTAATACATGACTCAATTAAGAAATAGATATATTAAAAACTGTTATTGTCGCTTTGTTATTATTAGTTACTAAAAAACACTATTGGTAATAAGGGTAGTATACATAAATTAATTACGATTAAGAATGAATTAAAACCGAAGTAATGATTAAAATTTATCGTTTTGTATAAACACAGAATCGAATACCTGAAACAATGCTCAGCAGATTCCTTGCGAGGAGACAAAGCAATCAGTATTGTAAGATAATAGCTCATTATATTCAGTAGTGAGCTTATTATTATTTTTATTCGTAAGCTTAGATCTTCCAACTACGCAACAATTGATAGTATGCGTAAAGAACATCACGCTACGACTAACGGGAGCGGAGCAGTAACCAAAGGCGTAACTGAACGCGGGTGACACCGCGGGATAAATAACTAGTAACAAATATAAAAATAATTAAAAATGGCCATGAAGAGGTGATCGCAAGCAGATAGTTTATAATTAGTGGATATTATAAATTTAAAATAGGAAAATATAGGGTGCAGAATCAAACCTCGAAAACTCGATCAACTTTTTAAATAAAAAATACTATTTCACACGTACTATTTATTTAGTCTAGAAACCAAATAAATAGTTTATTTATTAAATTTATTTCAATTGGACCATCAAAGTTAAAACTAAATAATAATTAAATTACAAACTATGTACAGTTAATATAAAAAAGTAAGGTCATAGGGCGTCAAAAAACTACTACTATTGTCTAAAAACTATTGTAAAACTTTTAGTCTGAAGATCTCCTGACTGTTCTGCGCTCCTTGTAGAAAACTACGGCTCGTAGCCTGCTGTGACTAACGGACCGTTTTCCACAAGCTACGGATCGTTCGTTGCGTGGGTACTGTCATTTGACTGCAGTCATCAAGCTAAACAAAAGACGCTATGATATTGTGGCTCACTCCCCAAGGGTTCGTACTGTTTTTGCCAGACTTCAATACACCACCCAAGCCAGCTACATCTACAACAAAATTAACCTCGAAACCAATATCTACCCAAAGCTACTCCGCGAGTGTAAAAAAAACCTTGATGGCATGGCTAAAACCTCTATCGTATGAAGAAACAGAATCCATTTTGGTTAGAGTCAGCTAGGTATAAGGAAAGCAACAATGCAAACTCACCTCCTTAAATTACACACACACTCACCCTCACATTATACATTTCATGCACATTCAAGCTGTACATTTGTATTTTTCTTTACTTTTATTTGTTATTTAATTGGTCTCAACATTGTTACCAAAGGAAGTAGCGAGACAACTCCAACACAAGTATATTTTAAAACTTACTGGGTTTGCCTCAACTAATTTAAGTAGTTAATAATGTATGAGATGCATTAAAAACCATTCTTTTTATTTAGGAAAACGTTCTTAGAAAACCATCCATAACTTTTTCAGATGTCCTGAACTGCATTCCCAGATTTGAAAAAAAAATACAGTCAGCGATCCTATTTCATGTTGGGGTCAAAAGACTCTATGGGGACCATTTAGAAATTACAGAAACTGCCAAAATCTTTTCCCAAACATTTTGTAAGGAAAGTACCTACAGAGGCTGTTTACGAAGTTCCGGTGTCTAACTTCATTCTAAATGTCTAAATTTAATCTAACACACAAAACTAAGGAAAGAGTTGCAACTGCACCTCTTTTCTTAGTTTCGTGTGGTGAAAAATGAGCAAAAATTTATTTAATTGCATTCATTTAATAATAAGGTGAATGTGAATACGATGGACCTAAAATAATAATCTCAAGGACGTTACCGAGCACTACACATTAAGAAATGATACATATCTGATTTAAACTGCCACGATGGCCTAGTGTTCCTATACGCGATTGCTACGCTAGAGGTCTTGAGTTTGATTCCCAGGTCGAGCAAATTCTCTATGAAATTCTCAGTAGCAAATCGGAGTTAGGATTTGTGCCCGGTTAATGGCAATAAGCGCTCCCCCGACACATTAAGTGTTTAATTTTAATTACGGGTGTAAAAACAATATTACACCCATTATTATAATGTAATAGGTAATATAAGCTCGTGTGTCTCCACACGAGCTTTCCAAAAATTGTGTCCCTACCTTACCTGTACCTTTGGGACATTAACAAGCAAGTAACAGTCTACAATTCAACCCGAGCTTATAAGGAGCGATGTGAACGAAACCATTGTGAGATTCAGAAATCAGCACTTTTTCGCCAACGCCATCTATCGAGCTACGTGTAAACGTACGCCAGTCAAATTAAACATTGAAGGGTACATTAATTCCCATAGAGCTAATTTATATGAATGTTCAGAGTACTAAATATTATTAATGAAATGTGAAAATTCCTCATCGATCCCCCTTGTGCATTATTTTTTATTGATGGTCAAAGTTTGCAATTATGGTTTATCACGTTTTCCAGCCAAACTGTTAGTTTTACAGCAAAAATGGTCCAGACTAAAATTGAAGACCATTTGATTCTCTACAAAAAATGTCTTTACACTTTTTTTCGTAAGTATCCCCATTTTCGTGATATAGTGGTTCAAAACAATAGAACAAAAAATGTTATTCGTAACTAACTGTTGCCCAAGACATCGTTCGAGTTGTGGTTATAAAACACGAAGTACCCGCGACTTTGCCCGCGTGGCTATTTTACGTCTTTGGTTAGTGCTTTGCTCCCGTAGGCCGTTGCGTGATGTTATATATAGCCTATGACACAATAACGTGGCTTTCAAAGGCCATTATAATTTTCAAAACCTGTTCAGTAGGTTCCCCCTACAACCTCACAGACTACAAACCATACCTATTTATAATATTAGTATAGACTAGCGAAGTGCCCGCGACTTCGTCTGCGTGGCTTATTTCACCCGTTTTACGTTACGTCTTTGGTTACTAATCTGCTCCCGTGAGTCGTAGCGTGATGTGTTACACTCACAAATAATGTGGCTTTCTATAAGTAAAAGATTTTTTTAAACAGATCAGGAGATTCATAGATTACCCCCTACAAACTTTACCTCTTTATGATTAGATGTGCACGTTAATGTACTTTTTAGTACTTTTTAACACCATTGCATATATTATTTCCGAATTTATTTCAAATTATCTTTATCTTTAATAAAAATTTTAACTGTTTTGCTAGTAAAAATATGAGTCCTTGTAACTTGTACATACAAATAATAATATTGACTGCCAAGCGCAACTGGTGAGCGAGGTCCTGGGTTCGATTACCAGGTCTGGCCAAAAATGGTTAGTGGGTTTTTAAAGTAGGAAGTTCTCAGTAGCAGCCCGGAGTTTGAAAGTTGGTGGTGTGACACCCCCGTGCCACGGAAAGCACGTAAAGCTGCTAATCCCGGCTGTCATTCGTAGTTAGGGATTTCCAGAAGCCAGGAAGTCGGATAGCCAGTCTTACCAAGAGGTATCGTGTTGCTCAGTAACTGGGTTGTGGAGGTCAGATAGGCAGTCGCTCCATGTAAAACACTGGTATTCAGCTGCATCCGGTTATATTGGAAGCCGACCCCCACATAGTTGGGAAAAGGCTAAGCAGATGATTATATATGTTGCAGTTTAAACTCTTAACCAATCAAAAGTACTATTGACTAGCAAAATCAGTCAAAAGTACTTTTGACCGTATGCTTTGGTCAATAATACTTTTGACTAAAATAACAGTTAAAAGTACTTTTGCCCAATGGAGCTGGTTAAAAGTACTTTTGACTAAGTGATTCCGTTAAAAGTGGTTTTGACTGCCCGAATCAGTCAAAACACTTAAAAATCAGTCACTAATCTGCAATAATAATTAATAATATCTATTCTTTATAAAAGTAAATTATAGGATGAAAGAGCGAGCGAAGCGAGCTCGGGTCTTGGGGCACCCCGACTCGGACAGGTTAGGTTAGAAGGGGATGGCGGGGTCTAGAGAGCGAGCGGAGCGAGTGAACAGACCCCGCCATCCACTTCGTGGTTATTTTCTTTGTAAACCCTTGAGCCTTGGGCTTGGGCCTTGGGCTCCTCCACTATGCTTTTTAAGCATTATTCACATCTGACAAGTTAATAGTGCTGACTAGACTGATGCTTTATTGCAGTTAAAACTACTTTTGACGAAGAGCGTTAGTCAAAAGTACTTTTAACCGCAAATTTGCAGTCAAAAGTACTAATAACCAATATTTTTCAGTCAAAACCACTTTTGACCAACCTGTTCAGTCAAAAGTAGTTTTGACTGATTTTGCTAGTCAATAGTACTTTTGACTGGTTAAGAGTTTTGACTGCAACATATACACATATTATAATCTATGATTTGTATGAATAAGTAAGTATCAAAGCGAGACTGCTACGTTAGAGGTATTGGGTTCGATTCCCAGGTCGAGCAAAGTGTTATTTTTCTATTAAATTCTCAGTAGCAGTTCGGAGTTAGAATTTGTGCCCAGTTAATGGTAATAGGCTTGTCCCCTATTACATGGGACCTATAAATACCGGCAAACTATGGGTGTGCCTCTCTCTCTGCCTAACCCTTCGTGGAATACAGGCGTGATGGTATGTGATGTGTGAATTAAATAACCTATTTTCGTATTTTTTTTCTTAACGAAAGTTTTATAGGTTTTACGTTTTACCTATTCTATGATGAATTTATAATCTTGTTTATGAAAGTATCACGGTGCGTAAATTAGGTACTCACCGCTTTAACGCGCCGTTAAATTGAGAGAAAGTAGCTAGTACATACAGCCTTACTTATAAAAATAACGCTAAATAATACTCAGCTACTTCTCAATTGATTAACTCTCAAATCCTTGACTAAAAATCAATTATTACAACTATGTGAGCATAGCAACCACTTTCAACGGTGTCTCAGGTAATAAATCTTACCTATAAACGTTAATCAGCGTTGAGATGTTGCCTAAGTGACAGAAAATTTAAACAGCGGCGACCCGTTGTTTAAGTATAGTTCGGAAGTAAGATGGCGGGCTGCAATCAGCTGTGACGATGACATTTTTGGTCTATGGGTTCTATTGTAAATTTTGACCATTATGCTCAATTGTTCGTTCGATTTCATTCTTTAGTCGAATAATTTGGTCATGCTCTATGCTGACCGTCTAAGTGTTGGCAGATTAAAATAGTGTTTCATCGTTCAGTCAGTCACATAAGAGGTAGGTGAGTATGAATCAGCGTTATTTTTATAAGTAAGGCCCATAGTATTTAACTCTTGTTTTTCTGTTGTATTCACTGTCGTCCTTTTTCCATCGCAGTGACTCTCGTGAAGTATTATATTTTTTCCATTAAATTGTTTTCTTTTCGGTTTAAGGCTTATTTCATTCTCATCCACATCATACAGTCCACTCGTCACCTTCACCCTAGATTAAGACTCGTGATGGCGCGGTGGGTAAGGCGCCGGCCGCCCCTCGCACGAGGCGTGGGTTTACAACCGGGCACGAAATGTACCAATACAACCTTATCTATTTCATATGTACTTTCTAAGTATATCTTGGATATTATTGACAGCGGTAAACAGCGTAAGGAAACCGATACTTACCTGTACTGATATAATAAACATGAAGAGTTCTTTTTGTTTAAACGCGCTAATCTATTGTAATACCCGTCGGATTGGAAAAAATATATTTACAAAAATCCTACAATATATGATAGCCAGATTTATGAAGAATAATTTATTTATTTATTTTATTTTAAATGGAACGGCCGAAGCCAATTATACTATTTAAACATATAATTTATTTAACTGAGTCATACATTCTTCTCACAAAAATTCAAACATTCTGATCATTTATCCGCAAATATTCAAGGCGGCTAATGTCCAAGGAATAGGCGCCTTGGAGTGTACAATAGTACGGCAAGTTGGAACAGCCAGTAGGCGGTGTTTTCTGCCACGACAGTAATTGTCTGTGACAAACAGATTGCAGATTTCATTATGCATATCGGGATCAACAATAATCCCCCTAAGAATTTTAAATATTACAGTCATGTAATCGCGTGACCCTCTTACTTCTAGAGAGTTGAAATTTAGGCAGCCCAACAGGAATTCAGTGGGATACATGTGGGGATAAAACCCGTACAAGTGTTTGTAAACGTATCTAAGGAATGCTTTTTATACTTTCTCTAGAGCGAACGCATACTGCTTCTCAAAAAGATTCCATACGCACGCACTAGACTCAAGTTTGCTACGGACCTATGCCCCAAAAACGAGCTTGATAACGTGGGGGTTGCAGAAGTCCCGACAGTTCCTTAAAACAAAGCCAAAGGGCCTGAAGGACTCCTTAGCGGTGGATGTGATGTGGTCGTGAAAAGTGAGCTTACAGTCGAATGTGACTCCCAGGTCTTTCATGGAATCGGTTCTTGTAATTGTATCTCCATTCAGTTTGTATAGTTAGTTGACTGGGCGCCGCGCTCGACCAAAAGACATCACGCAGCATTTATTAAAATGCATTTTATTTTCTAAACTCCACTCATATACTGAATCAGTGTCTGATTGCAGAGCTTGGCAATCGTGCTCAGATTTGTTATATAAATAGTATTAATACAACACATTAAGGGCGCTTTCAATTTAGACGATTGGTGCCGGACTGCTGCAGTCCGGGTATCGTACTGCGCACGGGCGGTTATGATTTTTCATACAAAATGTCTCGACGCAAAGTCGTGCGACAGCAGTGCGGCGCACGTCCGTATACGGAACGGCTGAGACACTGACAGGTTGTGTCAGTGTCTCAGCTCAGTCGTTGTTCGCTAGTGCTGTGAACGCATCGTGTTTCTTAGAAATTCGACCGGACTGCAGCCGCGTATCTCTTCAAATAAGACGATTTACGTCGTACTGCTGTCGTCCGGCAGCAGTACGGCTCATGGTCGTAACAACCGTGCGGCAGCAGTCCGGCACCAACCGTCTAAATTGAAAGCGCCCTAAGAGCAACGGGAACGGAGCAGTAGCCAAAGTCATAACTCAATGCAGGTATAAAACCACGCGTTCGAAGTCGCGAGTAGAAGTTAGTGATGTATAATTGTGTAGATGACACTACTAATTAAAATAATTGACGTACTTTTAATGAGCTTGCCAAAACGCGAATTCTTCATAGATTTTGTATGACAATACTAAACTATGACGTCACTTTTTTTGTCATTTCAATTCCCTATTTTTTAATTAGAATTAGATCAACCAAGTTTCTGATTATCAAAAGTACACACTTCTTTTATGGGGTACTGTGTAAAATTTTATAATAAAATACCGCGCGTTATTCTCGAACTAAACGAGAGAAAGTTTAAAACATGCATAAAACGCACATTATGTAGTCAAGCATATTATAAACTAGAAGATTATATAAATGATAAAAATGCTTGGCTAAATGCTGGTCCTGCTCCACAGCCACTCGGGCTTCCAAATTAATAAACATAATGAAATATATATATTTAATTTTAAAGGGAATGTTGTTTCTTAGCACCTTTTTTATTGACGTAAATAACGTTTACATTATTATTACTGATTCTTTTTTAACATACCACAGGTCATCTGCAAAATAGGTTCACTAAAAAACTTTGTTTTATATAACTTAACATCATTTATTTCGATTTTGTAAATGTGAGTACCATGGAGCAACTTATTATATTATTTTTCTCTTAAGTTACTATGTGTTGGACATTAAGGGCAAGGCGGTTGGGAGCTTTGTCATGCTCACTTAAATGTCGCGCTGACGGTGGCGCGTGCATTGGATCGTTCAGTTCCCTCCAAGATGGTTGAGCTGAACGGTGCTGATGCACGCGTCATGTTCGTGAACGGGCGCCGTCAGTTGGGATTGGTCATCTCTTACCTGCCATGGCCTACATCTTTATTAGTATTATTCAATTGTTTAATATTCACCTTCATTGTTTTCACATATAGAAGCAACATGAATATTGTAACCAAGATTTTGTAAACCCAAATTGAAGAAAAGGAGTGTCCATGGAGTTTCTTGCTCGTTCTTCTCCATAGAGATTTACGCTTTGGAACGAGCAACTAGCTTCAACTTTAAACTGTAACTTCTTGACATTCAAAAGTGCCTGTAAATGGTCTAATTGAAATAAATGATTTGAATTGAATTAAATTGAAATAATTTCAAAGCAACATAAAATCTATTTTTTTAGTTATTTAAAAATGAGTCGGGTTTTCAGAGCTAATATAAACTACTTTTTTCGTGAAGTTGTGCCCTGAAATTATTGTTTAATGGTGCCATGTACCCAATTGGTGGGTATCATTAATATCAGAAAAAAACAGAAAAAAACCCTATGTTTAAAAAACGTACCACCGCTGCACGAGACTAACGACACGATTGGCGCAGTGGCCGAGCGGTCCATTGATACGCTGCGTGTCGCGGGTTCAATTCCCCGCACGGAACAAATATTTGAATGACCTTAAGATAGTTGTTCCGGGTCTGGCTGTTTGTGTATGTAGGTGAGTTATATGTTTGTAAACGCACCCAATAACAACGTTTTTTTGAAGAAAAAAGAACTAAAATATAAAAAGACTCCTTAACTTGTGTCAACATAAATATAATGTATACAAAATAATTATATATTTTTTTGCAAAATACACGCGCTATCAGTCAGTTCTCCTGCGACGAACGATCCGTAGCTTACAGAAACGGCCCGTTAAATATTGGAATGGGCGCCGAGTATTTCTACTAGGAGCGCAGATCAGTTAGGAGATACCTATTCCGTTTGAGAATAACATTTAAATAGCCAACAAATTACATGATTTGTGCTATGTTCAATTAGACCGTTACACAGGACTTTTTAGCGTCATCTACAAGAGAGAAAAAGTTACGTAGGTGCCTTGTAGTTACCTTTCTTAGTTTCGTATGAATAAGAATAGACAAGAAACTTTATTTATCCTCTTTTAAAAGCAAAGTATTATATTTTTTTTAGATACGTTAATTCAATAATATAAACAAACGTCAATCGATTTTTTATGAATTTGTATAGAAATACATAAAATGGATTGACGTTTGTTAGAGTCACAAAAACTCAAGATCGGATAAACCGATTTTCCTAATTTTGGTTTTAAAATATTTGTAAGAGTCCAAGAAAGGTATAAAATGTGGGAAAATGAAAATAAATTGCAATGAAGGTAGTAAAAAAGTATGCACGGGCACGGGGGTTCGCCTAGTTGATTATATAAATGTGAAGATACGTCGTCTCCACATTTATATAATTAATTATTGAAAAAAATATAAAATAAAAGTCATTAAGTACTACGGTGCTATAAATGAAGAAAAGATAGATATATCCCTGAATTAACTCGTGATGGCGCAGTGGTTAAAGCGCCCACCCGACTCAATTAAAGCTAAAAAAATATATTTTTGCATAAACGAGCTAATTAATCGATAACACTACCCGAATATGTAAAATTCTTATATGATAGCCAGATGCATGAGGAATAGTATAGTCTAAATATCATCACGCTACAAAACACGACCGCAGGGCAGTAACCAATGACGTAATCTAATCGCGGATGGAAAAACCCACGCAGTCGAATTGATACTGATACTGATTGATTGATTGATACAGATACTGAATGGTGAAACCAATTATCTACCCATACCGTTGATATTCAAATGAAATATTCCTTGTTAATCACCAAAATTATGTTTTGTATCGAAGTCAAACATGATACTTGGATTTAATCTGTAATTGAAATAAAAAGTACTGAAAAATATGCGGAATTTTGGAAAAGAAAAACGATTACATCCAATTAAATGGTTTAGTACTTAAAACAAGAGCAAATAGTGTAAATATTTAATGGTAATAGCAGTTATTAAAGAATAATAGCTATTACCAGCTGATTATTTATTATAACTTGACACAAAATCAAGAAGTCATAACATGAACTATTAAACTTAAAAAAGTATCTCAATTGAGATTTCTAGACTATATTTTTTTTGACAATTATGTTTGACATGACGTCGTTTGAACGCTCTGCCGATTGCTTGTTCGTTATTTAGAGGTGGTAATCCGCAGTCTTTAATAATAAATTATTAAAGACTGCGGATTACCACCTCTTCATTGCCTGCTGTTTTACTCACTATCCTAGCACGATAGTTAACCATTTAAATAAGTCATCTAACTACAGGTAGAATCATTCTAGAACTAATAAATATAATAGAGCTTTTATTTCTTAGGGAGGTAAAACCAACTAAATGAGGGCCTTAAGGCACAAACAGCAAAATTCTGTGTAACCCTGACGCTTTTCTATGATCTGCTATAAATCAACCCATACATGATTTAATTATAAATCAGATGCTGTTTCTTATAGTAATATAATCTAAAACAGTATGTAATTTTTTTCGATCCAAACATTTAAAACGCACAAATCATAATTTGGCCAGATAGTTGGTTTTTGGAATAAACCGGCAATGTATAATCATGTTTTTTTTTGTTAAATACACGCGCTATCAGCCAGTTCCCCTGCAACGAACGATCCGTAGCTTACAGAAACGGTCCGTTAGTTATTGGAATGCGCAGACTACATTGTACTAGGAGCGCAGATCCGTTAGGAGATATTCTGTTGTAGAAACGAAATCATTTATATATGTTACACAAAACTTATAAATTTCCATATTCTGTAATAGTCCTGCGCCAGCCGGGGATTGTCCTTGGGTGCATTTGCATAGTGCAAACAGGGATAATTGTCGGCTGGTGTTCCATTTCATTGTAAAGCCATGTAAGGGCCTCTGCGAGTTGGCTTCGGCTCCTCGTACGCCTTCCAAAGGTCCGGGACCCTAGGGTCCCGAGATAAGTTACCAAATTAAATTACAAACTATGTACAGTTGATATAAAAAAGAAGGTAGAATAATATTTAAATAGCCAAATTCCAGGTCAAATCACATGATTTGTGCTATGTTTGATTAGACCATTATACAGGACTTTTAACGTCATCTACAAGAGAGAAAAAATAATGTAGTTGCCCTACCTTGTACCTTGTACCTTGTACCTACCTTGTGTTGTACCTTTCTTAGTTTCGTATGACGAAGAATGGGCGTTCGAATACGAAGTTCATCGGGTCATCTGGTCTTCTATATATATATACAACTGAATTGTCCTTTGTTTGTCTCACAAAAACTCAAGAACGGCCGTACCGATTTGCCTAATTTCGATTTTTAAATATTTGTAAGAGTCCAAGAAATGTTTAAAACGTGAGAAAATAGCGTGGGCACGCAGGTTTGTACGGGCGGTACAATGTTCACCGGGGCGGCTAGTTGATTATATGCATATATGAGAAGATACATCGTCTCCACATTCTTATAATTAATAATTGAAAAAGAAAAAATTAAGTACTATGGTGCTTTAAATGAAGAAATGAGTTATATATTTGTAAACGCACCCATGATACAGGAGAAACTCCTAGTGTGGGGCAAAGATTTTCATTTCAAGAAAAAAAAAATAGTTTAACAAACTAAAAAACACACTTTTAGCACGCACTAAAAATTACAAATGGAACGTTTTCTCCAAAAATAATAGTTAAAAAAACTAAAAACACGGTTTTAGCACGCACTAAAGATTACAAAATAATTCGGACATTTAGTTTGATGACTCAAGAGTTTTCCCTTTGCCAAAACTTCATTAGATCGCAGGTAAACATAAACAATTTCAGTTCATGACGAACGATACATAATTACCTATGCGAAATGGTTATAAGTAGGTAATCATGTTTATTAAATATTTACTATGATTTATTATGAAAGAAACCATGGAGCCTTTATGTAATCTTTACTCTTTTTACCCGACTGCGCCAGAAGGAGGGTTATGTTTTTCGAGAGTACATTATTATGTATGTGTGCATAATTGTTTAGCACGCTCTGCAGCCTGAACGGCTGGATGGATTTTAGCTTGAGAGGTGTCGTTAGATTCGTATTTACTGTGAGAGTGACACTGGGTATATCAAAATAAAAAATAAAAAACGGTAAGTAATTTAAAAAACTAAAAAACGACTGCTTTTCTGAGTATTTATGAAAAATCCCTAAAACAAGAAAGTCGTTGTACCTGATTGCACTTAAAATTGTAGCAGATGCATTACTTTTTGCAATATTTTCTTTAAAAGAACATTAAAACCTTGATGAAATTAATGCTTTTAACCGATATATAAAGCAAAATCTAAACTTCTCTTAAAATGTGTAACATACGAATGTTCAACATAAAATTTAAATACGGCGATAAAACCCGGGCTGTCATTGGTCAGATATAACATAAAGTACAAATACACAACATATTGAAACACGTAGGTACTGGAGTCCGAGAGATAGTAACTAGAACTAGTGGAATGTGTCGAGACAGAATCTGTGATACTTAAGGAATAGCTATTAGTGAACACGCTTTTGTTTGGAACTTTGTACAGCCGCTCCCTGCTAAGGTTTTCCCAAGAGGCTACAGCATGGGGTTCTTCAAGAAAGGAGTTTTGATGTTTTTATGAGGTCGGGAGCGCACGAGTGATGCCTCTGGTGTTACAAGTGTCCATAGGCAGCGGTGACCGCTTAACATCAGGCGGGCTGTTAGCTGGTTTGCGACCTTCAGTGGTATAAAAACAAAGTTTTTAGAAAGTTGAAGATATTTATTGAACATCTGTAATTATGTCAATCTTCTAAGTCAACATTTATTTATAAAGTGTCTGCGGATTTCGACACAAGTCGATAATAAAACTTTTTAAAGTAAATTAACATGGTGCATGGTGACTTATATTTTAAGTACATCGTCTTCAAATTTATATAATTATTGAATTAATCTAATTCTAGAAATGATTGTAAAACTATTCTGAAGCCGACGATCTCCTGGCTGTGCTGCGCTCCTAGTAGAAAACTACGGCTCGTAGCTGTGACTAACGGGCCGTTTTCCGCATGCTACGGATCGTTCGTTGCGTGGGTATGGGCATTTGAATGCAGTACAGAACAGTCAGTACAGTCCAGGTTTCTTCACGAGGTTTTTTTTTACCGATGTCAATGATGTCCAAGATAAACAAAAAAAAATTATAATTGGTATTTGCCCGGTCCAAAAAAATGTTTTTTTTCTTTTTTTGTACCGGGCAAGTAGTTTTCATACAGATGTAATCTACAAAACGCGTAAACATTCCTCTTCAAGCTAAAAATAAATAACGCTCGATTCGTAAGGCCTTGCTACGCGGCTACGATTCGCCTACGCCGTAGCAGAGGATGAATAGGACGTAGGCCTGCGTAAACTTAATATAAACATTTATATAACATAAAATAATAATTTAAATGTACGTTTTAAAAATAGCAAAGTTTCTTTGGTTGGTTTAAAAATACTTGAAGTCAAATTTTATAAGGGTTTTTTATAACTTGCCTGACTAACTTAGTATACACCTATACTATCCATTAGCTGAACTTAGTAATTTAAAACAAAAAATATTGTTGGGAAACCTTTTGTTTAAGAGACTTTTGATGCCCTATGACCTTCCTTTTTTTAAATGTATTTTTCTGTGAAGGAAGTGTGAATTCAGATTTGTTTGTTTTAAAAAATACACGAGGTGACTTAAAAAGATGGTTAAATATAAAAGTAATAAAAAAAGTGTATCATGGGTTTCAGAAAAGAATAAAATATTATGCCAAAGTTTCACATATTTTGCTGTTACAGTTGAATCTTAATGGGTGGTAATAAGGGTTATTTCATTTGTTCACTGTCGGGATTTATTGCAACAAATTTTGGATTAAATATCAGTACACACTTGGGCGCCATTGTGTATTCTATTTTGCAAACGTGTCTTTAAGTGTCTTTTTACACCCGTTAATTAATGTTTATAATTAATATTATTTATTCTAGCTGATGATGCTTCTAGATGGTGACATCTAGGTATCTCAGTTTAAGACTAGTACAAACGACCCCCTACTAAGCGAGAGGGTCGCGGACCACGAACCGTTCTAGAGCACATGACAGTTTACAACTCTGAGGAAATCGTGTAGATGTCGCTAGCATCGTTCCTATTCAAGTATTCTCCCGGCGTCAAACATCGCGCCTTTTATTGCAAAAATACTTGCTAACATATTATATTATTGTTTTATACCATTAAAGGGGCTATTAAGTATCAGTCAAAAGGTTATGTATAGAATTCACAATCATACTCTTCATTTTGTTTAGGTGCCAGTATCAAAAAAATAAATTGAATTGAGAAAAGACAAATAAAACTTTTTGTTATAAAACAAAATATTTTTATAAAATAAAGGGTAATTGAGCCATTTCTAAATGTTCATCCTCAAATAGTTAAATCTACGTAAATTATAGACACCTCTCCGTTGAAAAGTGGTACCCATCGAAAGTTAACCTTAAGTCAAGGGAATAAGGCATTTGAAAACGCAGTTGTAAATAAAATCAATCGAGAGAGACACGACATAAACACTACAGTCTGTACTATTGCCTCGTTTCTGAGATAAAAAAATACACTTTAGATCACATATAATATAGATTTTACTTAACAAATAACATCCCGTTTTTGTGTTCTCGTCAGATTTAGAACTTTGGTTTAATTCTGAATTTTGAAAACGCAAAACGAAGTCACGGGCAAAAACTAGTACTACAACATTGGTTTTCCAAGAAGAAAAGATTTCTTATAATTTGTAGTTTTAAATTATAGACTTGCGTCTTATTTATGATGATGATGATAATTATATAATCTAGAAAAAAAAACCAGATACAATTTTTTCAGGGTATTGTATCCTCTGCTTAATCTGTGTACAGCGTTGTGGGCTGCGATTTTGTTTTACACGACTTTCAGGGCTAATGTACGTGTGTATGTATGTGAGTTTCTTTAGTCCACCATAACTTCTGAACGCTTGTATTTCGCATTTCATAGATAAGAAAGTTTTCTACAGAGGGTAAGTCCCACGACTGCGATGAAAATTTTAGTTTGGTAGATCAAGTAGTGTTTTTATGTTTGGTCTGCGCGAGCAGCGCGCTTAACCGTGTGACAGCACCAGCCGAGCCCGCTCAGCCAGCTAGCCAGCAGCTAGCTGGGAGCTAGTTGCTAGCTAGTTTTCAGTTCTTTTTGCATCCACGGAAAGAGGGACCACCCAGTTAGCTGGGTTGGTCCCTCTTCTGGGACAGCGAAACTGCATTGAGCGCCGCTTTATATATGCTTCGGCTCGGAGTAAGTCTGCAGGTGAGACAGGGAAGATGAGAACTTTCCTCCCTGTTTTACTTCTAAACCAGAGGTTCCCAACCTGGGCGCCCGCCGTAGAAAGTATAAATATACATCAAAATATAAAAAAAAAACAACTACAAAAAATCTTCCAAAAATTCAACGTACTTCAAAATTCATCCAATATTCTATTAAAATTATTGATTAACTTTATATTTATTTCCATTCTATTAAAATGATTACATCGCGGGGAAAGACCCGAAGGTCAGTCGGGGATTGTGGTCTCCGGGATCCCCAGCGTAAGTGTAGGAACGGTAGACCGGGGTTGTTTCTAGTTAGTGAGAGTCTGACAGACTTTCTAAACTTGTAGGTAAACTGCGGACTGAAAAAGGTTGGGAACCCCTGTAGTATACACAAAGCTAGACATTGCAGCATACCTATTTAAAGTTTAGATATAAAATACACTTGCGTGCAAAAAAATCGGCCCTCACGTATATTTTCTATTTGGGAAACGATATGTCAAAAAAGTTAAATAATTATTGAATTATTTTATATTATGTGAAGGAAGGAACATAAAGTTTATTTGCATATATTCTACTTTGATAAAAGCATTATTTTTGGCAAGATCGATTCATTTCTGCAGATACGCTTATCAGCCACTTTTGCTAACTTTCGTAAACAGCGTGAACTTTTCTTGTCAGTGAAATTAATAAAATCTTTCTTTTGTATTTTTCTATTTTTATTGGATTTTTAACTTGACCTTAAACGTTATTTAGTTATTTCTTTGTAGGAAAATGAAAACCACTCCAACTGAAACCGTTCAAGTTGTGGCTCTGACTCAAGCAGACTTGAGCCAATGTGTCGTGACTAAACGTCTTCATTTGATCTTCGAAACGTCTTCACTGATAGCCGACTGGCTATCAGTTAGTCGGGTATACCGAAGATTTCTAGAGACTAGAAACTTTGTTAGACCAAGGTCGGAAAGAAATCGTGCTACATCGGAACAAGACGACCGTTTCATGGTATTAACGTCAATGCAGAATCGACACCTTACTGGTTGGTGTTTAGGCTCAAAAACGTCTTCGTGAGGTCCGAGAGTCACAATAAATGAGTGGATTGCAAGACGTAGACTTGCAGAAAGTTGTTGAACTCCACGCAAACCTGTTAATGTTCCAAAATAAACGCGTGCTCATCGTTAAGCGCGGCTTCAGGTTTCTCGTGCTCGCGTTGATTAGTCACTTGAACAATGGCGGCTTCTACTGTTCATGGATGAGTGCAAAATCAACCTTCATGGAAGCGATACACGCAGAAAAGTGTACCGTGGAGAGGGAGAGCGGCTTGCGCAAACTTGCATTGAGGAAAGAATAGCATTTGGGGGTTCGAGGACTGTTAAGGCTGATATTTTTTTTGTTGAAAAATTCAATCTTGAGGTCGTAACCCGGCCTCGTCTGTGCACTTTGACTGCCCATCGCTTCAGGCACTGGAACAACATGTTAAGCCATCCGCTGATTTTGTTGGCAAAGGATTGCGTGATAATGCCCGACCACATCTGCACGAGGTCGAAATTCTTGTTATGGAGTGGCCAGCAAGAAGCCCTCACCTTAATCCCATAGAAAACCTATGGGATGAGCTTAAAAGAAGGTTCAGGGCTAGGACACATACTGCAGAGACCCTCCAAGAACTTAAATATGCTCTCCAACATATGTAACCCTCAGGGATTCGTCGTAAAACTGATAAGGTCAAGGGGTGGCCATAGGAGGTGAACAAGTTCATTTGTACATTTTATTATTTTTCAATCGGCGATTTAAAATTTGTGCTTATCAACATGTTTTTTTTTGTTTTTGACCGGTTAAGTTAGGAAACAATGTTAAGTTATAATTTCCAACAAGGATATTGATACCATTACTTTTCATCTACCACACAGTATTAAAAGTTATTTAATATTATTTGAATTTTTTGAACTATATTGTTCCAAATTAAAAAGTACGGAGTGGGTCGATTTTTTGTGCACGCAAGTGCAGTTTCACACAGGTACGAGACGGCATTCATGGACATAGTCCTGTCTCAATTTTATGAAGTTTAAAGTCAGTTGTGTGACAAACTAGGGTATATTGGCGTTACTTCCTGTTTAATTCTACAAGTCTAGCCTAGCTTACCTAGTGGTGTGGGTACTAAAGTTCGACCAAATTTGAATGGACGTGGAAAAACAACGAACTAACGTAAAATGTACTGATTTTGACGTCTTCCTTCAGTATCCGTGTCACATGCACTTGCATTTGGGTTTTAGTCGGACTATAGGGGTGGGGGATAGCGGGGTGGAGTTCAGTGCTAAAGGACACACCTCCTGAGTTTCCTGCGCTCCTGGTACAAATATCTAAAAGCGGAAGCGACACATGCATCGTGCAGGCGTCCTGGCTGATAGCGCGTGTTTTTTGCTGAATAAAACTAAGATTACACAATAGGTTATGTTGACACAGGTTAGGGAGTCTCATGTAGCGGTGGTTCGTTTTGCTTTGTTTTTTGTAAAGAGTGTTTTTTCTTTGGCTTTTTTTTTGTCATTAATGATTCCATTTATAAATGTCTAAATTTTATCTAACACACAAAACTAAGGAAAGAGTTGCAACTGCACCTCTTTTCTTAGTTTCGTGTGGTGAAAAATGAGCAAAAATTTATTTAATTGCATTCATTTAATAATTATGTGAATGTGAATACGATGGACCTAAAATAATAATCTCAGGGACGTTACCGAGCACTACACATTAACAAATGATACATATCTGATTTAAACTGCCACGATGGCCTAGTGTTCTTATACGCGATTGCTACGCTAAGGTCTTGAGTTTGATTCCCAGGTCGAGCAAATTTTCTTTAAAATTCTCAGTAGCAAATCGGAGTTAGGATTTGTGCCCGGTTAATGGCAATAAGCTATTGCATGGGACCTAAAAAACATACTGGCGGGCGGTGGGTGTACATTGGACACACCTCTGCCTTACCCTTCAGGGAATACAAAGGACTTCACTTTAATTATTTTATACCTACTTGTGTACATTTCAATTTATTGACTCTCGTACAGTAACTTGCACCTGCCATGTTATTTCTTCACCACCTTGGGTTGACTGGTAGAGAAGCCTAAGGCATCAAAACCGACTTTGTACTTTTTTGTTGCAAAAAATTTCAATAAATGTCAGAAAAGCGCGAAATGAAAAAGAATTGGAATTAATTAACAACGCGTGGGTTTTTTGGTCCTGGTTTAAACACATGACGTAATAGTGACGTAAGCGTTGCTTGAGGAGTGTTACACCTTGGGAATGGGTTCACTATTTGTCTTCGAAAGTTGAAGATTCGATTTTCATTATATCGAACACGGTGTGTCGATAGTTTAGTTGTACGATGTTTTATTCCATCGCCGCTTTATTGGTGCGATGTAACGTTTGTGCGAAAAATCTTGTAGCGAAATACCCTACAGTGATAGTTCATTAGTTAGGTAATTTAGAAGTTTACATGAATTTAAAGCCTTTCATAGCAATTAAAATTTAAAAAATGGGAATAATGAGTGCAGAGCCAAACATCGCAAACTCGATCGAGTTTTTAAATTAAAAATACTTATTTCGCACATACTATTTATTTTGTCTGAGGACTAGTCATGTACTCGTAGGTACTAAATGTTTGGTAAAATCAAACCAAAATTCTATTCAGTAGTCGTATTACCAATTCGATGTGAAAAGCGCATGTAATATGTAAATCTGTAATCATGTAATAATATAACCTGTATTAATTATAAGGTGTCCAATCAAGTATATAATTAATATTTGATTGGACATACTAGGTACATTGCCACCAAGAGCACATAATATAGGAGTAAGATTGTAGAACAAACACACCTGTTCTTAACACAAAATATTTTAATCTTCAGAAGAATGATTGGTATTAAGTACGTAGTGATTAATTAAATAGTCTGATAAGTTAAATAGTTTAAATTACTCTTAATAAAAAAAGGTAGAAATATATTGGAATGGAGTGCTAGCTAGAAGAAAGCGGGGAGGTAACACGATATAGCCGGCGTTTATAGAATTCTGGAATTGTTTAGAAGTAAAACAGGGAGGAAAGTCCTGATCATCCCTGTCTCACCTGCAGACTTACTCCGAGCCGAAGCATATATAAAGCGCCGCTCTGTGCAGTCTCGCTTGTGCCAGTAGAGGGACCAACCCAGCTAACTGGGTGGTCCCCCTTACTGAGAAAGCTAAAAGAACTGAGAACTAGCTAGCAACTAGTTCCCAGCTCTCTGCTGGCTAGCTGGCTGAGCGCGCTCGGCTGGTGCTGGCGCTCGGTTAATCTTTCTCACCAAGGGTTCCGTACTATAACTAGTTAAATCATAGTTTCCCTTTCTTTTTATGAAAAGCTTTTTTATTTGCTACTATGCAAACCGTGTCTTGAAAATTACCGCTTACGATAAATATGGATATGGATGGACAGAAGGTGTTAAACATAGTTTACTGTGACATACTTTCCACTTTTTTAAATTTGGGACAAGCCCGCGCCACTGTTCCCAAACCACTGCAACTCCTGTAAGCCAGAATCAACAGTGGCGACCACAAGAAAAGCGCCGAGACATTGAAGCTCGACGAGTCCCAGAGAAACGATTTAACTGTCTTGGATCCCGCAACGAAATTAATCAGAAAAGATTAGCGGAGGAGTAAGAAAAATATAATTTCCACTTCCCTCCAAACAAGCAGGAGACAGAACAGAATTAGGCCAATAGGCACAAAGGGATTATTTACAACTGGGAGAAGCCCAGATTGCCAAGCACCACGGATTGCAATTATCATTAACTTTAATGGGTCCTAATGTGAACTGTTACATTTGATTCCAGTAATAGGTATGGCAAAAACGCTTGAACGCACGGAAATTAGTTCTAGTTTCTACAAGGTCCGCATAATAAACAACACCGGATGTAACCTGTACACTATCTAACATAATATTTCGCTCATTCTGCCAAAGAATACACTCCCATAAGATGTGATGAGCAGATTGTTCATATTCACAGTCAGATGTAGAACATTGACACAAAGGAGAGGCAACAAGCTTAAAAGAGAATAATTTACTCTTAAAGTTGCCATGACCTGTGAGAAATTGGGCAACACAGTGGTCCACCTCCAGCCATGTTCTGGCCAGCCGTTCGCGAACTGAAGGAAAGAACTGATGGAGGTGCTTGATGGAATTATCCCACCTACATTGCCATTCAGATAAAAGTTCCTCCCAGACATCAGTCTGCGGTTTAAATAATCTAGAGATCTTAGCACGGTCACGTTGAGTTAGAAAGTTTGCGTCCATGGTCTCTCGCGCGGAATAGTACATTGCAGCACGTCGCTGCACCTCGAGATCGACTGGAAGTACACCTGCAAGTACTGGTAGTGCTTCAGTACTAACGGTCCTATACGCTTTGCATAAAAATATTAAAGCTAACCGTTGGCTTTGAAGCAATTTACGTCGTACCGCCCCTATGGTGGCCCTATCGGCCCAAACAGGTGCACCGTAGCACATACAACCTAGGTAGGTAGCTGCATAAATAGTTTTCAGAGTTAAGAAAGACAGACCCCAAGTAGCTTTAGATATTCTCGTTAGGGCATAAAAATTCTTTTTAGCTTTTTCTCCGACTGTGTTAATGTGGTCAATAAAAGAAAAGTTCTTTTCTAAGACCATACCATGGTAGCATACGGAAAGTTTTCGTTTAACGGGAACGTTATTAAATTTAATACTAGGCCATGATTTAAGATCACCTTTTAACATAAGTTGATACGTTTTTTGCGGTGCAAAGGTTAAACGGTTCCGATCGCCCCACTGTGATATTAAACGTAGGCATGTGTCAGCTAAATTCTCAAGTCCAGCCCGAGTACTCGACTGAATGAGCAGAAGGCCGTCGTCCGCGTAACCGGTTAAAGAACAGCCGCATGGTAGCGGAATCGCAAGAATATCGTCAAAACCTAAATTCCATAAATAAGGACCGAGAACCGAACCTTGAGGACATCCCATGGTTAATGACTTCGATGCGGAATAGTGTCCAAGTTTGAGCTTCGCGGAGCCATTGAGAAAGTAAGAGGAAACAAGAGAATAGATGTTTTTATAGCAACCACGGGTTTTTATTTTAAGTAGTAGCATACGTTATCAAAAGCCCCAGAAATATCGAGGAAGATCCCAAGTACATATTTATGTTCGGATGAGGTAACAGTTTCCCTTACAGAAAGTACCGCGTCGACGGTAGATTTACCTATTGTGAAACCGAATTGATTGCTGTGAAATTTCGGCCCGTCTGGCAGCAAGCGTGGTACGATAAGGCGCTCAAGCAGTTTCCCCAAAGATGGTAGTAGGTTTATAGGTCGATACGACTTTGGATCGTCCGGGGGCTTGTCGCCACTCTTTGGAATTATTCGTATAAAGCCACGTCGCCAAATTTCAGGAAAAACGCCGTCCGCAATGCATCGGTTATACACTGTTAAAATTGCGTCACTCGCGGTTTTACACGCCTCTATAATCATTTTATTAGATATTTTATCTTCACCCGATGACTTATTGAGTGGTAGCCTCTTCACCACATTTAAGAACTCGTCAGTGGATGGTAAATCTGACGCTGGTGATTCAGGTGGCACAGCAGCCCACGCCCTGATCTGCTGGTGGTAATCGCTGTCGTTTACCGCTGAATCATCGGGTATAAGAGTATTGAGAAGTACTTCCGTTGTTTCTTCGATACCGGTAGTATGTTTATTATTTACTTTTATGTTTTCGATATATGCTAGATCGACCAATCTATTAGCCTTAAACTCGTGATACAAGGGAGACCATGGACCTTCTTTATCTAATTTTTCTACAATTTTGCGCATTAAATTGCCCTTAGATTTTTCGACTGCTGCTCTGTAGCGCGATCTGGCAACTCTAAACGTATTTGAAGCAAGAGCAAGCAGGTCTCCGGTAACCTTACGCTTTTTAAGCTTATTAAACTGCCTACGCGCTCTGCGGTAACTTTTACGCTGTTCAACTAGGTATTCACTCCACCAATCACATCTACGAATATTGGTCATAGATGCGCGACCAATGGCGATGTCAGCACAGTATATAAAAGTTTCTGACATAATCTCAGCACTTTCTTCAGCTGACAGCCCGTCGTGAGTGAAGTCTTTGGCGTGACAAGCAAAAAGCAAGCTAAAAAATTCCCAGTTCGCGCCTTTACATTTATATCTAAAACTACCCGTAATATGGGACGAACCTTGAGTAAACATAGGAACAAATTCGTACACGATCAGGTGATGATCACTACAAGATGCGTCCGGTAGGACACGCCACTTAACTAAGCGAACGTCTACACTAGAAAGTGTGACGTCAATACTATATTCGCCCATTTGGCTGCAAAGAGTAGGTGGTGCGTCAGGGGTGTTATGAATTGAAAGGTTCATTTCGGCAATGAAATCTTCAACAGCGCGTCGCCGTTCGGAATCCGTCCACCGAACCTTGCCATACCACAGGGACGATGACGCGTTTACGTCCGCGCCAACGATAACTTTGTAGCCCGCGAGCGACCGCAGACGTGACGGAGGTTGTGTATATGAGGACCAACAGGGTCAGAATATTGAAAGTAACAGCTCACAACGTAAACTTTATAGGAAGCCGATGAGACCTCCGCAACGGCACAGTGAGGGGTCATGAGATTACGCAAAGAAGTTACAGTAAAGTTAGCAGAACGCGCTACGTAAATACCGGCTCGTGCTTTGCAATCCAGCTGTACTACCTTGTGACGTAAGCGCGCGTTTTGATATTGCTCTTGAACAAGAACTATGTCTAAATTGTACTCGATGATTAATCTATCTAACTCGGAAGTCGCCACTCTATCGTTGTGAAGATTTAATTGTCCTATTTTTAAACTATCCATCTTATTAGTAATTAGTGTTCAGAATTAGTTGCTCAAGTTTCAGCTTATAGGTGGAACAGTCTTCAGACCCGCAACGATGGTCAAAAGGTTTTTTAAAACGCTTACACGCCACGCAAGTCGGTATACTTTCCACTTATGAAAATCAAATATCAAAGAAATGTAGGAAAAACAACACACATATTATTACTCGTAGGCCGTGCTACGCTGCTACGCGCTGCCTACGGCGTAGACAGTGTTGATACGCGAGTAGGAACGCAAACTTGAGCAAATTAAACTTCATAATTTTAACAATAGGCATTTAAGAAGTTTCAGAATAATTTATATTGTTTACACACTGAGTATGATAACCTATAACAATTAAGTAATAATAAAAAAGAAACCATAAAATAGCACCAAAACATTTCTTCGTCGTCACCTGATGTTTTTTTAAAGGTTATGTTCAGAATTGCTTTACAGAAGTAAGTAAGAATTAATTGAAATTAAAGCCTATGAGACGTTGGATTTGATGTATGCGGACATTGATAGAGAACGTACAACACACTAAAGGGACACATTAAGTGTTTAATTTTAATAACAGGTGTAAAAGTAATATTACAACCATTATTATAATGTAATAGGTAATATAAACACGTGTGTCTCCACACGAGCTTTCCAAAAATTCTTCCCCGGTTTCACTTGGGGATATTAACCAGATGTAACAGTCTACAATTCAACCCGGGCTTATAAGGAGCGATGTGAACGAAACCATTGTGAGATTCAGAAATCAGCACTTTTTCGCCAACGCCATCTATCGAGCTACGTGTAAACGTACGCCAGTCAAATTAAACATTGAAGGGTACATTAATTCCCATAGAGCTAAAAATTTCTATGAATGTTCAGAGTACTAAATATTATTAATGAAATGTGAAATTCCTCATCGATCCCCCTTGTGCATTATTTTTTATTGATGGTCAAAGTTTGCAATTCTGGTTTATCACGTTTTCCAGCTAAACTGTTAGTTTTACAGCAAAAATAGTTCAGACTAAAATTGTAGATCATCTCATTCTCTACAAAAAATGTCTTTACATTTTTTTTCGTAAGAATCGCCATTTTCGTGATATAGTGGTTCAAAACAATAGAACAAAAAATGTTATTCGTAACTAGCTGTTGCCCAAGACATCGTTCACGTTGTGGTTATAAAACACGAAGTACCCGCGACTTTGCCCGCGTGGCTATTTTACGTCTTTGGTTAGTGCTCTGCTCCCGTAGGCCGTGGCGTGATGTTATATATAGTCTATGACACAATAACGTGGCTTTCAAAGGGCATTATAATTTTCAAAATCTGTTCAGTAGATTCCCCCTACAACCTCACAGACTACAAACCTTACCTATTTATAATATTAGTATAGACTAGCGAAGTGCCCGCGACTTCGTCTACGTGGCTTATTTCACCCGCTTTACGTTACGTCTTTGGTTACTAATCTGCTCCCGTGAGTCGTAGCGTGATGTTTCAAAACCTATGTATTACACTCACAAATAATGTGGCTTTCTATAAGTAAAAGATTTTTTTAAACAGTTCAGGAGATTCATAGATTACCCCCTACAAACTTTACCTCTTTATGATTAGATGTCCGCATTAATGTACTTTTTAGTACTTTTACACCATTGCATATATTTTCGATTTTTTTTCAAATTATCTTTATCTTTAATAAATTTTTTAACTGTTTTACTAGTAAAAATATGAGTCCTTGTAACTTGTACATACAAATAATAATGTTGACTGCCAAGCGCAACTGGTGAGCGAGGTCCTGGGTTCGATTCCCAGGTCGGGCCAAAAAGGGTTAGTGGGTTTTTAAAGTAGGAAGTTCTCAGTAGCAGCCCGGAGTTTGAAAGTTGGTGGTGTGACACCCTCGTGCCACGGAAAACACGTAAAGCTGCCAATCCCGGTTGTCATTCGTAGATCTTTGACAGTCGTTAGGGATTTCCAGAAGCCAGGAAGTCGGATAGCCAGTCTTACCAAGAGGTATCGTGTTGCTCAGTAACTGGGTTGTGGAGGTCAGATAGGCATTCGCTTCATGTAAAACACTGGTATTCAGCTGTATCCGGTTATATTGGAAGCCGACCCCCACATAGTTGGGAAAAGGCTAAGCAGATGATTATATATGTTGCAGTTAAAACTCTTAACCAGTCAAAAGTACTATTGACTAGCAAAATCAGTCAAAAGTACTTTTGACCGTATGCTTTGGTCAATAATACTTCAGGTTAGGTTAGAAGGGGATGGCGGGGTCTGTTCGCTCGCTCCGCCCGCTCTCTAGACCCCGCCATCCACTTCGTGGTTATTTTCTTTGTAAACCCTCGACTATGCTTTTTAAGCATTATTCACATCTGACAAGTTAATAGTGCTTTTGACTGATGCTTTATTGCAGTTAAAACTACTTTTGATGAAGAGCGTTAGTCAAAAGTACTTTTAACCGCAAATTTGCAGTCAAAAGTACTAATAACCAATATTTTTCAGTCAAAACCACTTTTGACCAACCTGTTCAGTCAAAAGTAGTTTTGACTGATTTTGCTAGTCAATAGTACTTTTGACTGGTTAAGAGTTTTGACTGCAACATATACACATATTATAATCTATGATTTGTATGAATAAGTAAGTATCAAAGCGAGACTTCTACGTTAGAGGTATTGGGTTCGATTCCCAGGTCGAGCAAAGTGTTATTTTTCTATTAAATTCTCAGTAGCAGTTCGGAGTTAGAATTTGTGCCCAGTTAATGATAATAGGCTTGTCCCCTATTACATGGGACCTATAAATACCGGCGAACTATGGGTGTACATTGGTACACCTCTGCCTAACCCTTCGGGGAATACAGGCGTGATGGTATGTGATGTGTGAATTAAATAACCTATTTTCGTATTTTTTTTCTTAACGAAAGTTTTATAGGTTTTACGTTTTACCTATTCTATGATGAATTTATAATCTTGTTTATGAAAGTATCACGGTGCGTAAATTAAGTGCTCACCGCTTTAAGGCGCCATTAAATTGAGAGAAAGTAGCTAGTACATCAGCCTTACTTATAAAAATAACGCTAAATAATACTCAGCTACTTCTCAATTGATTAACTCTCAAATCCTTGACTAAAAATCAATTATTTCTCACATAGCAACCACTTTCAACGGTGTCTCAGGTAAAAAAAATTACCTATAAACGTTAATCAGCGTTGAGATGTTGCCTAAGTGACAGAAAGTTTAAACAGCGGCGACCCGTTGTTTAAGTATAGTTCGGAAGTAAGATGGCGGGCTGCAATCAGCTGTGACGACGACATTTTTGGTCTATGGGTTCTATTGTAAATTTGGACAATTATGCTCAATTGTTCGTTCGATTTCGTTCTTTAGTCGAATAATTTGGTCATGCTCTATGCTGACCGTCTAAGTGTTGGCAGATTAAAATAGTGTTTCATCGTTCAGTCAGTCACATAAGAGGTAGGTGAGTATGAATCAGCGTTATTTTTATAAGTAAGGCCCATAGTATTTAACTCTTGTTTTTCTGTTGTATTCACTGTCGTCCTTTTTCTATCGCAGTGACTCTCGTGAAGTATTATAATGTTTCCATTAAATTGTTTTCTTTTCGGTTTGAGGCTTATTTCATTCTCATCCACATCATACAGTCCACTCGTCACCTTCACCCTAGATTAAGACTCGTGATGGCGCGGTGGGTAAGGCGCCGGCCGCCCCTCGCACGAGGCGTGGGTTCACAACCGGGCACGAAATGTACCAATACAACCTTATCTATTTCATATGTACTTTCTAAGTATATCTTGGACATTATTGACAGCGGTAAACAGCGTAAGGAAACCGATACTTACCTGTACTGATATAATAATCATGAGGAGTTCTTTTTGTTTAAACGCGCTAATCTACTGTAATACCCGTCGGATTGGAAAAAATATATTTACAAAAATCCTACGATATATGATAGCCAGATTTATGAAAAATAATTTATTTATTTATTTTATTTTAAATGGAACGGCCGAAGCCAATTTATACTATTTGAACATATAATTTATTTAACTGAGTCATACATTCTTCTCACAAAAATTCAAACATTCTGATCATTTATCCGCAAATATTCAAGGCGGCTAATGTCCAAAGAATAGGCGACTTGGAGTGTACAATAGTACGGCAAGTTGGAACAGCCAGTAGGCGGTGTTTTCTGCCACGACAGTAATTGTCTGTGACAAACAGATTGCAGATTTCATTATGCATATCGGGATCAACAATAATCCCCCTAAGAATTTTAAATATTACAGTAATGTGATCGCGTGACCCTCTTACTTCTAGAGAGTTGAAATTTAGGCAGCCCAACAGGAATTCAGTGGGATACAAGTGGGGATAAAACCCGTACAAGTGTTTGTAAACGTATCTAAGGAATGCTTTTTATACATTCTCTAGAGCGAACGCATACTGCTTCTCAAAAATATTCCATACGCACGCACTAGACTTAAGCTTGCTAAGGACCTATGCCCCAAAAACGAGTTTGATAACGTGGGGGTTGCAGAAGTCCCGACAGTTCCTTGAAACAAAGCCAAAGCGCCTGAAGGACTCCTTAGCGGTGGATGTGATGTGGTCGTGAAAAGTGAGCTTACAGTCGAATGTGACTCCCAGGTCTTTCATGGAATCGGTTCTTGTAATTGTATCTCCATTCAGTTTGTATAGTTAGTTGACTGGGCGCCGCGCTCGACCAAAAGACATCACGCAGCATTTTGATTTATTAAAATGCATTTTATTTTCTAAACTCCACTCATATACTGAATCAGTGTCTGATTGCAGAGCTTGGCAATCGTGCTCAGATTTGTTATATAAATAGTATTAATACAACACATTAAGAGCAACGGGAACGGAGCAGTAGCCAAAGTCATAACTCAATGCAGGTATAAAAACCACGCGTTCGAAGTCGCGAGTAGAAGTTAGTGATGTATAATTGTGTAGATGATACTACTAATTAAAATAATTGACGTACTTTTAATGAGCTGCCAAAACGCGGATCTTTCATAGATTTTGTATGACTATACTAAACTATGATGTCACTTTTTTTGTCATTTCGGTTCCCTATTTTATTTATTTCAAAGCAATATAAAATCTGTTTTTTTTAGTTATTTAAAAATGAATCGGGTTTTCAAAGCTAATATAAACTGCTTTTTTCGTGAAGTTGTGCCCTGAAATTATTGTTTAATGGTGCCATGTACCCAATTGGTCGGTATCATTAATATCAGAAAAAAACAGAAAAAACCCTATGTTTAAAAAACTTACCACCGCTGCATGAGACTAACGACACGATTGGCGCAGTGGCCGAGCGATCTATTGATGCGCTGCGTGTCGCGGGTTCAATTCCCCGCACGGAACAAATATTTGAATGACCTTAAGATAGTTGTTCCGGGTCTGGCTGTTTGTGTATGCATGTGAGTTATATGTTTGTAAACGCTGGGTGCGTTTACAACAACGTTTTTTGAAGAAAAAAGAACTAATATATAAAAAGACTCCTTAACTTGTGTCAACATAAATATAATGTATACAAAATAATTATATATTTTTTTGCAAAATACACGCGCTATCAGTCAGTTCTCCTGCGACGAACGATCCGTAGCTTACAGAAACGGCCCGTTAAATATTGGAATGGGCGCTGAGTATTTCTACTAGGAGCACAGATTAGTTAGGAGATATTCCGTTTGAGAATAACATTTAAATAGCCAACAAATTACATGATTTGTGCTATGTTCAATTAGACCGTTACACAGGACTTTTTAACGTCATCTACAAGAGAGAAAAAGTTACGTAGGTGCCTTGTAGTTACCTTTCTTAGTTTCGTATGAAGAAGAATAGACAAGAAACTTTATTTATCCTCTTTTAAAAGCAAAGTATTATAATTTTTTTAGATACGTTAATTCAATAATACCTATAAACAAACGTCAATCGATTTTTTATGAATTTGTATAGAAATACATAAAATGGATTGACGTTTGTTAGAGTCACAAAAACTCAGAACGGATAAGCCGATTTCCTAATTTTGGTTTTGAAATATTCGTAAGAATCCAAGAAAGGTTTTAAAGGTGAGAAAATATAAATAAATTGCAATGAAAATAGTAAAAAAGTAAGCACGGGCACAGGGGTTCGCCGGGTCAGCTAGTTGATTATATAAATGTGAAGATACGTCGTCTTTACATTTACTTAAGTAATTATTGAAAAATATAAATTAAAAATTAGTACGGCTACGGTGCTATAAATTAAGATATGATAAATATCCCTGAATTTATACACGTGATGGCTTAGTGGTTAGGGCGCCCGCCCGCCTCTCATATACGAGGCGTGGGTTCGCAACCGGGCACGGGCAACACGGCTTTATCTATTTCTAAGTTAATCGTGGACATCATTGATACAGGTAAAGGAAAACATCGTTAAGGAAAGGAGACGTAGCCTTCCCTATACTACTTAATATATAAAAGCTGTAAAGTTTATTTATTTGTTTAAACGAGCTAATCGCTTATACTACCCGGTTAGGTAACATTCTATTCACATATGATAGCCGCCAGATGCATGAGGAATAGTATAGACTAGATATCATCACGCTACGAAACACGACCGCAGGGCAGTAACCAGCCGGGGCTGCGGGTTGTTCGAAAGAGATACCGCGCCCCCGGAACGCAAAGGGCACATGAAGGAACATAGACGGGTTTTAGTCAGTAAAAGTCTGACACTCCCTCCCGCCCCGCCCAGGGCGGGGGAAGTTATTTGATGATTTCCCGTCTATAAAAAAAAGGGCAGTAACCAATGACGTAATATAAGCGGGTGGAAAAACCCACGCAGAGGAATTCGTGGGTAGTAGCTAGTGATTTATAATTGGCGGCTATCATTAATGTCAGAAAATGCCAAAAAAATATCCTTATGTTTAAAAACGTACCAATGCATTATTTTTCGCTTTTGTTCCTTTAAAAGAACATTAAAACCTTGATGAAACATATGCTTATAACCGATATATAAAGCAAAATCGAAATTTCTCTTAAAATGTGTAACATACGAATGTTTAACATAAAATTTAAATACGGCGATAAAACCCGGGCTGTCATTGGTCAGATATAACAAAAAGTACAAATACACAACATATTGAAACACGTAGGTACTGGAGTCCGAGAGATAGTAACTAGAACTAGGGGAATGCGTGTCGAGACAGAATCTGTGATACTTATGGAATTAGTAAACACGCTCTTGTTTGGAACTTTGTACAACTATTAACAAAGTTTGTAGAAAGTTATAGATATTTATTGACCATCTATACATATAATTGTGACAATCTTCTAAGCCAACCTTTATTTATAAAGTGTCTGCGGATTTCGACACAAGTCGATGATACAACTTCTTAAAGTAAATTATACATGGTGCATGCCGAGTTATGGTAATAACAATAATTTCTTAATTACAAAATAACTTGCACTACACACTACACTGGTACGTGTTCTTTTCACATTTATACAATTATTGTACCTCTAGAAACTATTGTAAATAGTTTATTCTACAGTCGAAGATCTCCTGACTGTGCTGCGCTCCTAGTAGAATACTACGGCTCGTAGCTGTGACTAACGGACCGTTTTCCACTGGCATGTGATTGCAGTACAGAACAGTCAGTACAGTCCAGCTTTCTTCATGATGTTTTTCTTTACCGATGTCAGTGATGTCCAAGATAAACTTAGAAAGTACAAATGATAAAAAAAAAATATTTAGTACTTGCCCGGTAAAAAAAAAAGAAAAACTCATTAAGATATTTTTGGAAAAACTGCTTTAAATCCTGTAAGCTACAAAACGCGTTAACATTCATCTTCAAACTAAAAAGAAAATAAGTAACGCCCGTTTCGTAACGCCTTGCTACGCGGCTACGATTCGCCTACGCCGTAGCAGAGGATGAATAGGACGTAGGCCTGCGTAAACTTAATATACACATTAATATAACTTAAAATAATAATTTAAATGTACGTTTCAAAAATAGCGAAGTTTCTTTGGCTGGTTTAAAAAAAGATAAAAAGGTGTTGCAGATCCACTTGTAGTCAATTTTTTTTAACTGGCCTGACTTAACATGGAAAGATTTACAGCATACACCTGAACTATCCATTAGCTGAACTTAGTAATTTAAAGCAAAAAATATTGCTGGGAAACTTTTTTGTCTTAGAGGCTTTTGATGCCCTATGACCTTCCTTTTTTTTAATGAATTTTTCTGTGAGGAAAGGGTGAATTGATATTTTGTTTGTTTTTAAAAATACACGAGGTGACTTAAAACGATGGTTAAATATAAAAGTAATATATAAAAGAGTTACATGTGTCCCAGAAAAAAATAAAATATTATGCCAAAGTTTCACATATTTTGCTGTTACACTTGAACCTTAACGGGTGGCAATAAGGGTTATTTTATTAGGTCACTCCCGGGATTTATTGCAACAAATGGATGAAATTGATCAGTACACACTTGGGCTCCATCGTGTATTCTATTTTGCAACCGTGTCTTTAAGTGTCTTTTTACATCCGTTAATTAATGTTTATAATTAATATTATTTATTCTAGCTGATGATGCTTCTAGATGGTGCCATCTAGGTATCTCTGTTAAAGACTAGCACAAACGACCCCCTACTAAGCGAGAGGGTCGCGGACAACGAACCGTTCTAGAGCACATGACAGTTTACAACTCTGAGAAAATAGTGTAGATGTCGCTAGCGTCGTTCCTATTCAAATATTCTCGCGGCGTCAAACATCGCACCTTTTATTGCAAAAGTACTTGCTAACATATTATATTATTGTTTTATACCATTAAGGGGGCTATTAAGTATCAGTCGAAAGGTTATGTATAGAATTCACAATCATACTCTTCATTTTGTTTAGGTGCCAGTATCAAAAAAATAAATTGAATTGAGAAAAGACAAATAAAACTTTTTGTTATAAAATATTTTTTTATAAAATATAGGGTTATTGAGCCTTTTCTAAATGTTCATCATCAAATTGTTCAATCTACGTAAATTATAGACACCTCTTCGTTGAACAGTGGTACCCATCGAAAGTTAATCTTAAGTCAAGGGAATAAGGCATTTGAAAACGCAGTTTTAAATAAAATCAATCGAGAGAGACATAAACACTACAGTCTGTACTATTGCCTAAAATTAGGATAACTATTTTTTTTTAAATAGACAACATTTATGCACTGAAGAGTAACAAATAACATCCCGTTTTTATGTTCTCGTCAGATTTAGAACTTTGGTTTAATTCTGAATTTTGAAGGCGCAAAACAAAGTCACGGGCAAAAACTAGTACTATAACATTTGTTTTCCATACAATTTGCAGTTTTAAATTATAGGCTTGCGTCTTATTTTAACTTAATTATTATATAATCTAGAAAAATAGAACAGATACGATTTTTTCAGTGTATTGTATCCTCTGCTTAATCTGTGTACAGCGTTGTGGGATGCGATTTTGTTTTACACGACTTTCAGGGCTAATGTACGTGTGTATGTATGTGAGTTTCTTTAGTCCACCATAACTTCTGAACGCTTGTATTTCGCATTTCATAGATAAGAAAGTTTTCTACAGAGGGTAAGTCCCACGACTGCGATGAAAATTTTAGTTTGGTAGATCAAGTAGTGTTTTTATGTTTGATCTGCGCGAGCAGCGCGCTTAACCGTGTGACAGCACCAGCCGAGCCCGCTCAGCCAGCTAGCCAGCAGCTAGCTGGGAGCTAGTTGCTAGCTAGTTTTCAGTTCTTTTTGCATCCACGGTAAGAGGGACCACCCAGTTAGCTGGGTTGGTCCCTCTACCGGGACAAGCGAAACTGCACCGAGCGCCGCTTTAAATATGCTTCGGCTCGGAGTAAGTCTGCAGGTGAGACAGGGAAGATGAGAACTTTCCTCCCTGTTTTACTTCTAAACCAGAGGTTCCCAACCTGGGCGCCGCGCCGTAGAAAGTATAAATGAACATTAAAAAATAAAAAAAAAACAACTATAAAAAATCTTCCGATAATTCAACGTACTTCAAAATTCATCCAATATTCTATTAAAATTATTGATTAACTTTATATTTATTTCTATTCTATTAAAATTATTACATCGCGGGGAAAGACCCGAAGGTCGGTCGGGGATTGTGGTCTCCGGAATCCCCAGCGTAAGTGTAGGAAGAGTAGACCGGGGTTGTTTTTAGTTAGTGAGAGTCTGACAGACTTTCTAAACTTGTAGGTAAACTGCGGACTGAAAAAGGTTGGGAACCCCTGTTGTATACAATAACAGAAATCTATAAACGCCGTCTATATCACGTTACCTCCCTCCCCGCTGTCCTCTAGCTAGCACTACATTACAATCTATTTTCCACATTTTCGTTGCACCCGCGTGGTTTTGGCGGCTCCGCACTCTTTATTAATTAATTATCTGCTCGTGACTAGGAAGTCGCGGTATCTCTATATATAAAAATGAATTGCTGAATGTGTTGCTAAGCACAAATCTCGAGAACAACTGAACCGATTTCGTTAATTATATTTTATAATATTCCTTGACGTATGAGGATGGTCCTTACGGAGAGAAAAATTACCTAAAACAATCTAAAAACAACACTTTTCTATATTCCCATACAAAAGATTCGTCATATTACTTAAAAGTCAGTTTGAACTTTAATACCACACCATAGAGTTTAAGTGTTGTAATGGAGGGGTTCCGGGAAGGCAAAACAATTGAGTGACGTTAGTATCGTGTTAGGCGGTACGAAGTTCGCCGGGTCAGCTAGTAACTAAATAATAAAAAACCCGCGAAGAGGACTTCGTGGCTGTTTTATTATTTTATACTAATTATAGCAAACTGCCGCGACTTTGTTCGCGTGGCTTATTTCGCCCGCGTTTAGTTATGACTTTGGTCACTGCTCCGCCCCCGCGTGTGCGCTAGCCGTGATGTTATATAACCCATATTATTCAGAAATACTGTAGTTATCTATTGCTGAAAATAAATATAGTTGAAATGGCATTATGGCATTGAATACTTAATTTCTTAAGTTACATTTAGGTCCACGAGAGCGAAGCGAAGTAGTCAATACAAACAAACAAAAATATCTCTCCTCTTCATATTATTATTACTAGCGAACTTTCTGTGACTTCGTCCGCGTGGCTAAGGTATTTCACCAGCGTTCAGTTACGTCATTTGACGATACAGGAGACGTTCCTAGTGTAGGACAAAGTAAAAAGAAAATATTATGTTAGTAGACAAGTACAGTAGCGGATCCCCCTGTTGCATTAGACTTAAACACAGCGCAATGTGGTTATTACGCACACTTCTGTATACCCCTTTAGGGCAAACAGGATTGATAGGTCATAATGTTAATTTCCAGCTCCCGTGGCGACCGTCTCGGGCCACGGGAGCTGGAAATCTGATGCTCGCGGAGCTCTCTGATGATACAGTGAAAATACATGAAAGCGAGCTGAGGTATTAGCTAGCTACCTTTACGCATGCGCCACCCGACAAAGCTAGACATTGCAGCATACCTATTTAAAGTCTAGATATAAAATACACTTGCGTGCAAAAAAATCGGCCCTCACGTATATTTTCTATTTGGGAAACGATATGTCAAAAAAGTTAAATAATTATTTAATTATTTTATATTATGTGAAGGAAGGAACATAAAGTTTATTTGCATATATTCTACTTTGATAAAAGCATTATTTTTGACAAGATCGATTCATTTCTGCAGATACGCATAACTTTCGTAAACAGCGTGAACTTTTTTTGTCAGTGAAATTAATAAAATCTTTCTTTTGTATTTTTCTATTTTTATTGGATTTTTAACTTGACCTTAAACGTTATTTAGTTATTTCTTTGTGGGAAAATGTAAACCACTCCAACTGAAACCGTTCAAGTTGTGGCTCTGACTCAAGCAGACTTGAGCCAATGTGTCGTGGCTAAACGTCTTCATTTGATCTTCGAAACGTCTTCACTGATAGCCGACTGGCTATCAGTTAGTCGGGTATACCGAAGATTTCTAGAGACTAGAAACTTTGTTAGACCAAGGTCGTAAAGAAATCGTGCTACATAGGAACAAGACGACCGTTTCATGGTATTAACGTCAATGCGGAATCAACACCTTACTGGTTGGTGTTCAGGCGCAAAAACGTCTTCGCGAGGTCCGAGAGTCACAATAAATGAGTGGAATGCAAGACGTAGACTTGCAGAAAGTTGTTGAACTCCACGCAAACCTTTTAATGTTCCAAAATAAACGCGTGTTCATCGTTAAGCGCGGCTTCAGGTTTCTCGTGCTCGCGTTGATTAGTCACTTGAACAATGGCGGCTTCTACTGTTCATGCGTGAGTGCTAAATCGACCTTCATGAAAGCGATACACGCAGAAAAGTGTACCGTAGAGAGGGAGAGCGGCTTGCGCAAACTTGCTTTGAGGAAAGAATAGCATTTGGGGGTTCGAGGACTGTTAAGGCTGATATATTTTTTGTTGAAAAATTCAATCTTGAGGTCGTAACCCGGCCTCGTCTGTGCACTTTGACTGCCCATCGCTTCATTTAAGAGGCACTGGAACAATATGTTAAGCCATCCGCTGATTTTGTTGGCGTAGGATTGCGTGAAGCCCGACCACATCTGCACGAGGTCGAAATTCTTGTTATGGAGTGGTCAGCAAGGAGCCCTCACCTTAATCCCATAGAAAACCTATGGGATGAGCTTAAAAGAAGTTTCAGGGCTAGGACACATACTGCAGAGACCCTCCAAGAACCTAAACATGCTCTCCAACATATGTAAACCGGTAACCCTCAGGGATTCGTCGTAAAACTGATAAGGTCAAGGGGTGGCCATAGGAGGTGAACAACTTCATTTGTATATTTTATTATTTTTCAATCGGCGATTTAAAATTTGTGCTTATTCAACATGTTTTTTTTTTGTTTTTGACCGGTTAAGTTAGGCTAAGTTAGACCGGTTAGTTATAATTCCCAACAAGGATATTGATACCATACCTTTTCATCTACCACACAGTATTAAAAGTTATTTATTAATATTTGAATTTTTTGAACTATATTGTTCCAAATTAAAAAGTACGGAGTGGGTCGATTTTTTGTGCACGCAAGTGCAGTTTCACACAGGTACGAGACGGCATTCATGGACATAGTCCTGTCTCGATTTTATGAAGTTTAAAGTCAGTTGTGTGACAAACTAGGGTATATTGGCGTTACTTCCTGTTTAATTCTACAAGTCTAGCCTAGCTTACCTAGTGGTGTGGGTACTAAAGTTCGACCAAATTTGAATGGACGTGGAAAAACAACGAACTAACGTAAAATGTACTGATTTTGACGTCTTCCTTCAGTATACGTGTCACATGCACTTGCATTTGGGTTTTAGTCGGACTATAGGGGTGGGGGATAGCGGAATGGAGTTCAGTACCAAAGGACACACCTCTTGAGTTTCCTGCGCTCCTGGTACAAATATCTAAAAGCGGAAGCGACACATGCATCGTGCAGGCGTCCTGGCTGATAGCGCGTGTATTTTGCTGAATAAAACCAAGATTATACAATAGGTTATGTTGACACAGGTTAAGGAGTCTCATGTAGCGGTGGTTGGTTTTTTTTTGTTTTTTGTAAAGGGTGTTTTTTCTTTGGCTTTTTTTTTGTCATTAATGATTCCATTTATAAATGTCTAAATTTAATCTAACACACAAAACTAAGGAAAGAGTTGCAACTGCACCTCTTTTCTTAGTTTCGTGTGGTGAAAAATGATCAAGATTTTCTTTAATTGCATTCATTTAATAATTATGTGAATGTGAATACGATGGACCTAAAATAATAATATCAGGGACTCTGACTAGAGGTCTTGAGTTTGATTCCCAGGTCGAGCAAATTTTCTTTAAAATTCTCAGTAGCAAATCGGAGTTAGCATTTGTGCCCGGTTAATGGCAATAAGCGCTCCCCCTATTGCATGGGACCTAAAAAACATACTGGCGGGCGGTGGGTGTACATTGGACACACCTCTGCCTTACCCTTCAGGGAATACAAAGGACTTCACTTTAATTATTTTATACCTACTTGTGTACATTTCAATTTATTGACTCTCGTACAGTAACTTGCACCTGCCATGTTGACTCTTCACCACCTGGGGTTGACTGATAGAGAAGCCTAAGGCATCAAAACCGACTTTGTACTTTTTTGTTGCAAAAAGTTTCAATAAATGCCAGAAAAGCGCGAAATGAAAAAGAATTGGAATTATTTAACAACACGTGGGTTTTTTGGTCCTGGCTTAAACACATGACGTAATAGTGACGTAAGCGTTGCTTGAGGAGTGTTACACCTTGGGAATGGGTTCCCTATTTGTCTTCGAAAGTTGAAGATTCGATTTTCATTATATCGAACACGGTGTGTCGATAGTTTAGTTGTACGATCTTTTATTCCATCGATGCTTTATTGGTGCGATGTAACGTTTGTGCGAATTATCTTGTAGTGAAATACCCTACAGTTATTGTTCATTAGTTAGGCAATTTAGAAGTTTACATGAATTTAAAGCCTTTCATAGCAATTAAAATTAAAAAAATGGGAATAATGAGTGCAGAGCCAAACATCGCAAACTCGATCGAGTTTTTAAATTAAAAATACTTATTTCGCACATACTATTTATTTTGTCTGAGGACTAGTCATGTACTCGTAGGTACTAAATGTTTGGTAAAATCAAACCAAAATTCTATTAAGTAGTCGTATTACCAATTCGATGTGAAAAGCGCATGTAATCTGTAAATCTGTAATCATGTAATAATATAACCTGTATTAATTATACGGTGCCCAATCAAGTATATAATTATATATTTGAATGGACATACTAGGTACATTGCCACCAAAAGCACATAATATAGGAGTAAGATTGTAGAACAAACACACCTGTTCTTAACACGAAATATTTTAATCTTCAGAAGAATGATTGGTATTAAGTACGTAGTGATTAATTAAATAGTCTGATAAGTTAAATAGTTTAAATTACTCTTAATAAAAAAAGGTAGAAATATATTGGAATGGAGTGCCAGCTAGAAGAAAGCGGGGAGGTAACACGATATAGCCGGCGTTTATAGAATTCTGGAATTGTTTAGAAGTAAAACAGGGAGAAAAGTTTTGATCATCCCTGTCTCACCTGCAGACTTAGAGCCGAAGCATATATAAAGCGGTGCTCTGTGCAGTCTCGCTTGTCCCAGTAGAGGGACCAACCCAGCTAACTGGGTGGTTCTTCTTACTGAGAACGCTAAAAGAACTGAGAACTAGCTAGCAACTAGTTCCCAGCTCTCTGCTGGCTAGCTGGCTGAGCGCGCTCGGCTGGTGCTGGCGCTCGGTTAAGCTTGCTCACCAAGGGTTCCGTACTATAACTAGTTAAATCAAAGTTTCCCTTTCTTTTTATGAAAAGCTTTTTTATTTGCTACTATGCAAACCGTATCTTGAAAATTACCGCTTATGATAAATATGGATATGGATGGACAGAAGGTGTTAAACATAGTTTACTGTGACATACTTTCCACTTATGAAAATCAAATATCAAAGAAATGTAGGAAAAACAACACTGTACATATTATTACTCGTAGGCCGTGCTACGCTGCTGCGGGTTGTTCGAAAGAGATACCGCGCCCCCGGAACGCAAAGGGCACATGAAGGAACATAGACGGGTTTTAGTCAGTAAAAGTCTGACACTCCCTCCCGCCCCGCCCAGGGTGGGGGAAGTTATTTGATGATTTCCCGTCTATAAAAAAAATAAAAAATAAAAAAAAAGGCCGTGCTACGCTGCTACGCGCTGCCTACGGCGTAGACAGTGTTGATACGCGAGTTGGAACGCAAACTTGAGCAAATTAAACTTCATAATTTTCACAATAGGCATTTAAGAAGTTTCAGAATAATTTATATTGTTTACACACTGAGTATGATAACCTATAACAATTAAGTAATAATAAAAAAGAAACCATAAAATAGCACCAAAACATTTCTTCGCGTCGTCGTCACCTGATGTTTTTTTAAAGGTTAGGGGCAGAATTGCTTTACAGAAGTAAGTAAGAATTAATTGAAATTAAAGCCTATGAGACGTTGGATTTGATGTATGCGGACATTGATAGAGAACGTACAACACACTAAAGGGACACATTAAGTGTTTAATTTTAATAACGGGTGTAAAAGTAATATTACACCCATTATTATAATGTAATAGGTAATATAAACTCGTGTGTCTCCACACGAGCTTTCCAAAAATTCTTCCCCGGCTTCACTTGGGGATATTAACCAGATGTAACAGCCTACAATTCGGTCCGGACTTATAAGGAGCGATGTGAACGAAACCATTGTGAGATTCAGAAATCAGCACTTTTTCGCCAACGCCATCTATCGAGCTACGTGTAAACGTACGCCAGTCAAATTAAACATTGAAGGGTACATTAATTCCCATAGAGCTAATTTATATGAATGTTCAGAGTACTAAATATTATTAATGAAATGTGAAAATTCCTCATCGATCCCCCTCGTGCATTATTTTTTATTGATGGTCAAAGTTTGCAATTATGGTTTTACCACGTTTTCCAGCCAAACTGTTAGTTTTACAGCAAAAATAGTTCAGACTAAAATTGTAGATCATTTGATTCTCTACAAAAAATGTCTTAACATTTTTTTTCGTAAGTATCACCATTTTCGTGATATAGTGGTTCAAAACAATAGAACAAAAAATGTTATTCGTAACTAGCTGTTGCCCAAGACATCGTTCACGTTGTGGTTATAAAACACGAAGTACCCGCGACTTTGTCCGCGTGGCTATTTTACGTCTTTGGTTAGTGCTATGCTCCCGTAGGCCGTGGCGTGATGTTATATATTGCCTATGACACAATAACGTGGCTTTCAAAGGGCATTATAATTTTCAAAATCTGTTCAGTAGATTCCCCCTACAACCTCACAGACTACAAACCTTACCTATTTATAATATTAGTATAGACTAGCGAAGTGCCCGCGACTTCGTCTGCGTGACTTATTTCACCCACTTTACGTTACGTCTTTGGTTACTAATCTGCTCCCGTGAGTCGTAGCGTGATGTTTCAAAACCTATGTATTACACTCACAAATAATGTGGCTTTCTATAAGTAAAAGATTTTTTTAAACAGATCAGGAGATTCATAGATTACCCCCTACAAACTTTACCTCTTTATGATTAGATGTCCGCATTAATGTACTTTTTAGTACTTTTTAACACCATTGCATATATTTCCGAATTTATTTCAAATTAACTTTATATTTAATACATTTTTTAACTGTTTTACTAGTAAAAATATGAGTCCTTGTAACTTGTACATACAAATAATAATGTTGACTGCCAAGCGCAACTGGTGAGCGAGGTCCTGGGTTCGATTCCCAGGTCTGGCCAAAAAGGGTTAGTGGGTTTTTAAAGTAGGAAGTTCTCAGTAGCAACCCGGAGTATGAAAGTTGGTGGTGTGACACCCCCGTGCCACGGAAAACACGTAAAGCTGCCAATCCCGGCTGTCATTCGTAGATCTTTGACAGTCGTTAGGGATTTCCAGAAGCCAGGAAGTCGGATAGCGAGTCTTACCAAGAGGTATCGTGTTGCTCAGTAACTGGGTTGTGGAGGTCAGATAGGCAGTCGCTCCATGTAAAACACTGGTATTCAGCTGCATCCGGTTATATTGGAAGCCGACCCGCACATAGTTGGGAAAAGGCTAAGCAGATGATGATATACACATATTATTATCTATAATTTGTATGAATAAGTAAGTATCAAAGCGAGACTGCTACGTTAGAGGTCTTGGGTTCGATTCCCAGGTCGAGCAAAGTGTTATTTTTCTATGAAATTCTCAGTAGCAGTTCGGAGTTAGAATTTGTGCCCGGTTAATGGTAATAGGCTTGTCCCCTGTTACATGGGACCTATAAATACCGGCGAGCTGTGGGTGTACATTGGTACACCTCTGCCTAACCCTTCGGGGAATACAGGCGTGATGGTATGTGATGTGTTAATTAAATAACCTATTTTCGTTTTTTTTTTCTCAACGAAAGTTTTATAGGTTTTACCTATTCTATGATGAATTTATAATCATAATTATGAAAGTATCACGGCGCGTAAATTAAGTGCTCACCGCTTTAAGGCGCCGTTAAATTGAGAGAAAGTAGCTAGTACAATATATTTAACTCTTGTTTTCTGTTGTATTCACTGTCGTCCTTTTTCCATCGCAGTGACTCTCGTGAAGTATTATATTTTTTCCATTAAATTGTTTTCTTTTCGGTTTAAGGCTTATTTCATTCTCATCCACATCATACAGCCTTCACCCTAGATTAAGACTCGTGATGGCGCGGTGGGTAAGGCGCCGGCCGCCCCTCGCACGAGGCGTGGGTTTACAACCGGGCACGAAATGTACCAATACAACCTTATCTATTTCATATGTTCTTTCTAAGTATATCTTGGACATTATTGACAGCGGTAAACAGCGTAAAGAAACCGATACTTACCTGTACTGATATAATAAACATGAAGAGTTCTTTTTGTTTAAACGCGCTAATCTACTGTAATACCCGTCGGATTGGAAAAAATATATTTACAAAAATCCTACAATATATGATAGCCAGATTTATGAAGAATAATTTATTTATTTATTTTATTTTAAATGGAACGGCCGAAGCCAATTATACTATTTAAACATATAATTTATTAACTCAGTCATACATTCTTCTCACAAAAATTCAAACATTCTGATCATTTATCCGCAAATATTCAAGGCGGCTAATGTCCAAGGAATAGGCGACTTGGAGTGTACAATAGTACGGCAAGTTGGAACAGCCAGTAGGCGGTGTTTTCTGCCACGACAGTAATTGTCTGTGACAAACAGATTGCTGATTTCATTATGCATATCGGGATCAACAATAATCCCCCTAAGAATTTTAAATATTACAGTCATCTGATCGCGTAACCCTCTTACTTCTAGAGAGTTGAAATTTAGGCAGCCCAACAGGAATTCAGTGGGATACAAGTGGGGATAAAACCCGTACAAGTGTTTGTAAACGTATCTAAGGAATGCTTTTTATACATTCTCTAGAGCGAACGCATACTGCTTCTCAAAAAGATTCCATACGCACGCACTAGACTCAAGTTTCCTTAAAACAAAGCCAAAGCGCCTGAAGGACTCCTTAGCGGAGGATGTGATGTGGTCGTGAAAAGTGAGCTTACGGTCGAATGTGACTCCCAGGTCTTTCATGGAATCGGTTCTTGTAATTGTATCTCCATTCAGTTTGTATAGATAGTTGAGTGGGCGCCGCGCCCAACCGAAAGACATCACGTAGCATTTTGATTTATTAAAATGCATTTTATTTTCTAAACTCCACTCATATACTGAATCAGTGTCTGAATGCAGAGCTTGGCAATCGTGCTCAGATTTGTTATATAAATAGTATTAATACAACACATTAAGAGCAACGGGAACGGAGCAGTAGCCAAAGTCATAACTCAATGCAGGTATAAAACTACGCGTTCGAAGTCGCGAGTAGAAGTTAGTGATTTATAATTGTGTAGATGACACTACTAATTAAAATAATTGACGTACTTTTGATGAGCTGCCAAAACGCGAATACTTCATAGATTTTGTATGACAATACTAAACTATGACGTCACTTCTTTTTTGTCATTTCAATTCTCAATTTATTAATTTCAAAGCAATATAAAATCTATTTTTTTAGTTATTTAAAAATGAGTCGGGTTTTCAGAGCTCATATTATAAACTGCTTTTTTCGTGAAGTTGTGCCCTGAAATTATTGTTTAATGGTGCCATGTACCCAATTGCTGGGTATCATTAATATCAGAAAAAAAACAGAAAAAACCCTATGTTTAAAAAACGTACCACCGCTGCATGAGACTAACGACACGATTGGCGCAGTGGCCGAGCGATCCATTGATGCGCTGCGTGTCGCGGGTTCAATTCCCCGCACGGAACAAATATTTGAATGACCTTAAGATAGTTGTTCCGGGTCTGGCTGTTTGTGTATGTAGGTGAGTTATATGTTTGTAAACGCACCCAATAACAACGTTTTATTGAAGAAAAAAGAACTAAAATATAAAAAGACTCCTTAACTTGTGTCAACATAAATATAATGTATACAAAATAATTATATATTTTTTTGCAAAATACACGCGCTATCAGCCAGTTCTCCTGCGACGAACGATCCGTAGCTTACAGAAACGGCCCGTTAAATATTGGAATGGGCGCCGAGTATTTCTCCTAGGAGCGCAGATCAGTTAGGAGATACCTATTCCGTTTGAGAATAACATTTAAATAGCCAACAAATTACATGATTAGTGCTATGTTCAATTAGACCGTTACACAGGACTTTTTAACGTCATCTACAAGAGAGAAAAAATTATGTAGGTGCCTTGTAGTTACCTTTCTTAGTTTCGTATGAAGAAGAATAGGCAAGAAACTTTATTTATCCTCTTTTAAAAGCAAAGTATTATATTTTTTTTAGATACGTTAATTCAATAATATAAACAAACGTCAATCGATTTTTTATGAATTTGTATAGAAATACATAAAATGGATTGACGTTTGTTAGAGTCACAAAAACTCAGAACGGATAAGCCGATTTCCTAATTTTGGTTTTGAAATATTCGTAAGAATCCAAGAAAGGTTTTAAAGGTGAGAAAATATAAATAAATTGCAATGAAAATAGTAAAAAAGTAAGCACGGGCACAGGGGTTCGCCGGGTCAGCTAGTTGATTATATAAATGTGAAGATACGTCGTCTTTACATTTACTTAAGTAATTATTAAAAAATATAAATTAAAAATCAGTACGGCTACGGTGCTATAAATTAAGATATGATAAATATCCTTGAATTTATACACGTGATGGCCTAGTGGTTAGGGCGCCCGCCTCTCATGTACGAGGCGTGGGTTCGCAACCGGGTACGGGCAACACGACTTTATCTATTTCTAAGTTAATCGTGGACATCATTGATAGAGGTAAAGGAAAACATCGTTAAGGAAAGGAGACGTAGCCTTCCCTATACTACTTAATATATAAAAGCTGTAAAGTTTTTTTTATTTGTTTAAACGAGCTAATCGCTTACACTACCCGGATAGGTAACATTCTATTCATATATGATAGCCGCCAGATGCATGAGAAATAGTATAGACTAGATATCATCACGCTACGAAACACGACCGCAGGGCAGTAACCAGCCGGGGCTGCGGGTTGTTCGAAAGAGATACCGCGCCCCCGGAACGCAAAGGGCACATGAAGGAACATAGACGGGTTTTAGTCAGTAAAAGTCTGACACTCCCTCCCGCCCCGCCCAGGGCGGGGGAAGTTATTTGATGATTTCCCGTCTATAAAAAAAAGGGCAGTAACCAATGACGTAATATAAGCGGGTGGAAAAACCCACGCAGAGGAATTCGTGGGTAGTAGCTAGTGATTTATAATTGGCGGCTATCATTAATGTCAGAAAATGCCAAAAAAATATCCTTATGTTTAAAAACGTACCAATGCATTATTTTTCGCTTTTGTTCCTTTAAAAGAACATTAAAACCTTGATGAAACATATGCTTATAACCGATATATAAAGCAAAATCTAAACTTCTCTTAAAATGTGTAACATACGAATGTTCAACATAAAATTTAAATACGGCGATAAAACCCGGGCTGTCATTGGTCAGATATAACAAAAAGTACACAACATATTGAAACACGTAGGTACTGGAGTCCGAGAGATAGTAACTAGAACTAGTGGAATGTGTCGAGACAGAATCTGTGATACTTATGGAATTAGTAAATACGCTCTTGTTTGGAACTTTGTACAACTATTAACAAAGTTTGTAGAAAGTTATAGATATTTATTGACCATCTATACATATAATTGTGACAATCTTCTAAGCCAACCTTTATTTATAAAGTGTCTGCGGATTTCGACACACAAGTCGATGATACTACTTCTTAAAGTAAATTATACATGGTCCATGCCAAGTTACGGTAATAACAATAATTTCTTAATTACAAATTAAGAAAATACTGTTATTACCATAACTCGCACTTGGTACGTGCTGTCTTCACATTTATATAATTTTTGAATTATTGTATCTCTATAAACTATTGTAAATAGTTTATTCTACAGCCGAAGATCTCCTGACTGTGCTGCGCTCCTAGTAGAATACTACGGCTCGTAGCTGTGACGAACGGACCGTTTTCCACTGGCATGTGATTGCAGTACAGAACAGTCAGTACAGTCCAGCTTTCTTCATGATGTTTTTCTTTACCGATGTCAGTGACGTCCAAGATAAACTTAGAAAGTACAAATGATAAAAAAAATATAATTAGTACTTGCCCGGTACAAAAAAAGAAAAACTCATTAAGATATTTTTCGAAAAACTGCTTTAAATCCTGTAAGCTACAAAACGCGTTAACATTGCTCTTCAAGTTAAAAAGAAAATAAAAATAAATAACGCTCGTTTAGTAAGGACTTGCTACGCGGCTACGATTCGCCTACGCCGTAGCAGAGGATGAATGGGACGTAGGCCTGCGTAAACTTAATATACACATTAATATAACTTAAAATAATAATTTAAATGTACGTTTCAAAAATAGCAAAGTTTCTTTGGCTGGTTTAAAAAAAAGATGTGTTGCAGATCCACTTGAAGTCAAGTTTTTTTTTAACTGGCCTGACTTAACATGGAAAAATGTACAGTATACACCTAAACTATCCATTAGCTGAACTTTTTTAAGTAGCAATTTTAAGTATTTTTAAGCAAAAAATATTTCTGGGAAACTTTTTTGTCTTAGAGACTTTTGATGCCCTATGACCTTCCTTTTTTTTAATGAATTTTTCTGTGAAGAAAGTGCGAATTGAGATTTTGTTTGTTTTTAAAAAAACACAAGGTGACTTAAAACGATGGTTAAATATAAAAGTAATATATATAAGAGTTACATGTGTCCCAGAAAAAATAAAATATTATGCCAAAGTTTCAGGTATTTTGCTGTTACACTTAAACCTTAACGGGTGGCAATAAGGTTTATTTTATTTGGTCACTGCCGGATTTTATTGCAAGAAATTGTGGATGAAATATCAGTACACACTTGGGCTCCATCGTGTATTCTATTTTCCAAACGTGTCCTTAAGTGTCTTTTTACATTCGTTAATTAATGTTTATAATTAATATTATTTATTCTAGCTGATGATGCTTCTAGATGGTGACATCTAGGTATCTCTGTTAAAGACTAGCACAAACGACCCCCTACTAAGCGAGAGGGTCGCGGACAACGAACAGTTCTAGAGCACATGACAGTTTACAACTCTGAGGAAATCGTGTAGATGTCGCTAGCATCGTTCCTATTCAAATATACTCTCGGCGTCAAACATCGCGCCTTTTATTGCAAAAATACTTGCTAACATATTATATTATTGTTTAATACCATTAAGGGGGCTATTAAGTATCAGTCGAAAGGTTATGTATGGAATTCACAATCATACTCTTCATTTTGTTTAGGTGCCAGTATCAAAAAATTAAATTGAATTGAGAAAAGACTAATAAAACTTTTTGTTATAAAATATTTTTTTATAAAATAAAGGGTAATTGAGCCTTTTCTAAATGTTCATCATCAAATTGTTCAATCTACATAAATTATAGACACCTCTCCGTTGAACAGTGGTACCCATCGAAAGTTAATCTTAAGTCAAGGGAATAAGGCATTTGAAAACGCAGTTTTAAATAAAATCAATCGAGAGAGACATAAACACTACAGTCTGTACTATTGTATGTGAGTTTCTTTAGTCCACCATAACTTCTGAACGCTTGTATTTCGCATTTCATAGATAAGAAAGTTTTCTACAGAGGGTAAGTCCCACGACTGCGATGAAAATTTTAGTTTGGTAGATCAAGTAGTGTTTTTATGTTTGGTCTGCGCGAGCAGCGCGCTTAACCGTGTCACAGCACCAGCCGAGCCCGCTCAGCCAGCTAGCCAGCAGCTAGCTGGGAGCTAGTTGCTAGCTAGTTTTCAGTTCTTTTTGCATCCACGGTAAGAGGGACCACCCAGTTAGCTGGGTTGGTCCCTCTACTGGGACAAGCGAGACTGCACCGAGCGGCGCTTTATATATGCTTCGGCTCGGAATAAGTCTACAGGTGAGACAGGGAAGATGAGAACTTTCCTCCCTGTTTTACTTCTAAACCAGAGGTTCCCAACCTGGGCGCCCGCCGTAGAAAGTATAAATGAACATCAAAATACAAAAAAAAAACAACTACAAAAAATCTTCCAAAAATTCAACGTAGGTACTTCAAAATTCATCCAATATTCTATTAAAATTATTGATTAACTTTATATTTATTTCTATTCTATTAAAATTATTACATCGCGGGGAAAGACCCGAAGGTCGGTTGGGGATTGTGGTCTCCGGGATCCCCAGCGTAAGTGTAGGAAGAGTAGACCGGGGTTATTTTTAGTTAGTGAGATTCTGACAGACTTTCTAAACTTGTAGGTAAACTGCGGACTGAAAAAGGTTGGGAACCCCTGTTGTATACAATACCAGAAATCTATAAACGCCGTCTATATCACGTTACCTCCCTCCCCGCTGTCCTCTAGCTAGCACTACATTACAATCTATTTTCCACATTTTCGTTGCACCCGCGTGGTTTTGGCGGCTCTGCACTCTTTATTAATTAATTATCTGCTCGTGACTAGGAAGTCGCGGTATCTCTATATATAAAAATGAATTGCTGAATGTGTTGCTAAGCGCAAATCTCGAGAACAACTGAACCGATTTCGTTAATTATATTTTATAATATTCCTTGACGTATGAGGATGGTCCTTACGGAGAGAAAAATTACCTAAAACAATCTAAAAACAACACTTTTCTATATTCCCATACAAAAGATTCGTGATATTACTTAAAAGTCAGTTTGAACTTTAATACCACACCATAGAGTTTAAGTGTTAGTGGAGGGGTTCCGGGAAGGCAAAACAATTGAGTGACGTTAGTATCGTGTTAGGCGGTACGAAGTTCGCCGGGTCAGCTAGTAACTAAATAATAAAAAACCCGCGAAGAGGACTTCGTGGCTGTTTTATTATTTTATACTAATTATAGCAAATTGCCGCGACTTTGTTCGCGTGGCTTATTTCGCCCGCGTTTAGTTATGACTTTGGTCACTGCTCCGCCCCCGCGTGTGCGCTAGCCGTGATGTTATATAACCCATATTATTTAGAAATACTGTAGTTATCTATTGCTGAAAAAATATAGTTGAAATGGCATTATGGCATTGAATACTTAATTTCTTAAGTTACATTTAGGTCCACGAGAGCGAAGCGAAGTAGTCAATACAAACAAACAAAAATATCTCTCCTCTTCATATTATTATTACTAGCGAACTTTCTGTGACTTCGTCCGCGTGGCTAAGGTATTTCACCAGCGTTAAGTTACGTCATTTGACGATACAGGAGATGTTCCTAGTGTAGGACAAAGTAAAAAGAAAATATATGTTAGTAGACAAGTACAGTAGCGGCTCCCCCTGTTGCATTAGACTTAAACACAGCGCAATGTGGTTATTACGCACACTTCTGTATACCCCTTTAGGGCAAACAGGATTGATAGGTCATAATGTTAATTTCCAGCTCCCGTGGCGACCGTCTCGGGCCACGGGAGCTGAAAATCTGACGCTCACGGAGCTCTCTGATGATACAGTGAAAATAAATGGAAGCGAGATGAGGTATTAGCTAGCTACCTTTACGCATGCGCCACCCGACGAAGCAAGACATTGCAGCATACCTATTTAAAGTCTAGATATAAAATACACTTGCGTGCAAAAAAATCGTCCCTCACGTATATTTTCTATTTGGGAAACGATATGTCAAAAAAGTTTAATAATTATTTAATTATTTTATATTATGTGAAGGAAGGAACATAAAGTTTATTTGCATATATTCTACTTTGATAAAAGCATTGTTTTTGACAAGATCGATTCATTTCTGCAGATACGCTTATCAGCCACTTTTGCTAACTTTCGTAAACAGCCAGCGTGAAGTTTTTTTGTCAGTGAAATTAATAAAATCTTTCTTTTGTATTTTTATTGGATTTTTAACTTGACCTTAAACGTTATTTAGTTATTTCTTTGTGGGAAAATGAAAACCACTCCAACTGAAACCGTTCAAGTTGTGGCTCTGACTCAAGCAGACTTGAGCCAATGTGTCGTGGCTAAACGTCTTCATTTGATCTTCGAAACGTCTTCACTGGTAGCCGACTGGCTATCAGTTAGTCGGGTATACCGAAGATTTCTAGAGACTAGAAACTTTGTTAGACCAAGGTCGGAAAGAAATCGTGCTACATCGGAACAAGACGACCGTTTCATGGTATTAACGTCAATGCGAAAATCGACACTTTACGGGTTGGTGTTCAGGCGCAAAAACGTCTTCGTGAGGTCCGAGAGTCATAATAAATGAGTGGATTGCAAGACGTAGACTTGCAGAAAGTTGTTGAACTCCACGCAAACCTGTTAATGTTCCAAAATAAACGCGTGCTTATCGTTAAGCGCGGCTTCAGGTTTCTCGTGCTCGCGTTGATTAGTCACTTGAACAATGGCGGCTTCTACTGTTCATGGATGAGTGCAAAATCAACCTTCATGGAAGCGATACACGCAGAAAAGTGTACCGTAGAGAGGGAGAGCGGCTTGCGCAAACTTGCATTGAGGAAAGAATAGCATTTGGGGGTTCGAGGACTGTTAAGGCTGATATTTTTTTTGTTGAAAAATTCAATCTTGAGGTCGTAACCCGGCCTCGTCTGTGCACTTTGACTGCCCATCGCTTCATTTAAGAGGCACTGGAACAACATGTTAAGCCATCCGCTGATTTTGTTGGCAAAGGATTGCGTGATAATGCCCGACCACATCTGCACGAGGTCGAAATTCTTGTTATAGAGTGGCCAGCAAGAATCCCTCACCTTAATCCCATAGAAAACCTATGGGATGAGCTTAAAAGAAGGTTCAGGGCTAGGACACATACTGCAGAGACCCTCCAAGAACCTAAACATGCTCTCCAACATATGTAAACCGGTAACCCTCAGGGATTCGTCGTAAAACTGATAAGGTCAAGGGGTGGCCATAGGAGGTGAACAAGTTCATTTGTACATTTTATTATTTTTCAATCGGCGATTTAAAATTTGTGCTTATTCAACATGTTTTTTTTGTTTTTGACCGGTTAAGTTAGAAAACAATGTTAAGTTATAATTCCCAACAAGGATATTGATACCATACCTTTTCATCTACCACACAGTATTAAAAGTTATTTATTATTATTCGAATTTTTTGAACTACATATATTGTTCCAAATTAAAAAGTACGGAGTGGGTCGATTTTTTGTGCACGCAAGTGCAGTTTCACACAGGTACGAGACGGCATTCATAGACATAGTCCTGTCTCAATTTTATGAAGTTTAAAGTCAGTTGTGTGACAAACTAGGGTATATTGGCGTTACTTCCTGTTTAATTCTACAAGTCTAGCCTAGCTTACCTAGTGGTGTGGGTACTAAAGTTCGACTAAATTTGAATGGACGTGGAAAAACAACGAACTAACGTAAAATGTACTGATTTTGACGTCTTCCTTCAGTATACGTGTCACATGCACTGGCATTTGGGTTTTAGTCGGACTATAGGGGTGGGGGATAGCGGGGTGGAGTTCAGTGCTAAAGGACACACCTCCTGAGTTTTCTGCGATCCTGGTACAAATATCTAAAAGCGGAAGCGACACATGCATCGTGCAGGCGTCCTGGCTGATAGCGCGTGTATTTTGCTGAATAAAACTAAGATTATACAATAGGTTATGTTGACACAGGTTAAGGAGTCTCATGTAGCGGTGGTTGGTATTTTTTTGTTTTTTGTAAAGGGTGTTTTTTCTTTGGCTTTTTTTTTGTCATTAATGATTCCATTTATAAATGTCTAAATTTAATCTAACACACAAAATTAAGGAAAGAGTTGCAACTGCATCTCTTTTCTTAGTTTCGTGTGGTGAAAATGAGCAAGATTTTCTTTAATTGCATTCATTTAATAATTATGTGAATGTGAATACGATGGACCTAAAATAATAATATCAGGGACGTTACCGAGCACTTAACTACACATTAACAAATGATACATATCTGATTTAAACTGCCACGATGGCCTAGTGTTCCTATACGCGATTGCTACGCTAGAGGTCTTGAGTTTGATTCCCTAGGTCGAGCAAATTTTCTATGAAATTCTCAGTAGAAAATCGGAGTTAGGATTTGCGCCCGGTTAATGGCAATAAGCTCTCCCCCTATTGCATGGGACCTAAAAAACAAACGACTTCACTTTAATTATTGTATACCTACTTGTGTACATTTCAATTTATTGACTCTCGTACAGTAACTTGCACCTGCCATGTTAACTCTTCACCACCTGGGGTTGACTGGTAGAGAAGCCTAAGGCATCAAAACCGACTTTGTACTTTTTTGTTGCAAAAAGTTTAAATAAATGCCAGAAAAGCGCGAATTGAAAAAGAATTGGAATTAATTAACAACGCGTGGGTTTTTGGTCCTGGCTTAAACACATGACGTAATAGTGACGTAAGCGATGCTTGAGGAGTGTTACACCTTGGGAATGGGTTCCCTATTTGTCTTCGAAAGTTAAAGATTCGATTTTCATTATATCGAACACGGTGTGTCGATAGTTTAGTTGTACGATGTTTTATTCCATCGATGCTTTATTGGTGCGATGTAACGTTTGTGCGAAAAATCTTGTAGTGAAATACCCTACAGTGATAGTTCATTAGTTAGGTAATTTAGAAGTTTACATGAATTTAAAGACTTTCATAGCAATTAAAATTAAAAAAATGGGAATAACGAGTGCAGAGCCAAACATCGCAAACTCGATCGAGTTTTTAAATTAAAAATACTTATTTCGCACATACTATTTATTTTGTCTGAGGACTAGTCATGTACTCGTAGGTACTAAATGTTTGGTAAAATCAAACCCAAATTCTATTCAGTAGTCGTATTACCAATTCGATGTGAAAAGCGCATGTAATCTGTAAATCTGTAATCATGTAATAATATAACCTGTATTAATTATACGGTGTCCAATCAAGTATATAATTATATATTTGAATGGACATACTAGGTACATTGCCACCAAGAGCACATAATATAGGAGTAAGATTGTAGAACAAACACACCTGTTCTTAACACGAAATATTTTAATCTTCAGAAGAATGATTGGTATTAAGTACGTAGTGATTAATTAAATAGTCTGATAAGTTAAATAGTTTAAATTACTCTTAATAAAAAAAGGTAGAAATATATTGGAATGGAGTGCTAGCTAGAAGAAAGCGGGGAGGTAACACGATATAGCCGGCGTTTATAGAATTCTGGAATTGTTTAGAAGTAAAACAGGGAGTAAAGTCCTGATCATCCCTGTCTCACCTGCAGACTTACTCCGAGCCGAAGCATATATAAAGCGGCGCTCTGTGCAGTCTCGCTTGTGCCAGTAGAGGGACCAACCCAGCTAACTGGGTGGTCCCCCTTACTGAGAACGCTAAAAGAATTGAGAACTAGCTAGCAACTAGTTCCCAGCTCTCTGCTGGCTAGCTGGCTGAGCGCGCTCGGCTGGTGCTGGCGCTCGGTTAAGCTTGCTCACCAAGGGTTCCGTACTATAACTAGTTAAATCATAGTTTCCCTTTCTTTTTATGAAAAGCTTTTTTATTTGCTACTATGCAAACCGTGTCGTGAAAATTACCGCTTATGATAAATATGGATATGGATGGACAGAAGGTGTTAAACATAGTTTACTGTGACATACTTTCCACTTATGAAAATCAAATATCAAAGAAATGTAGGAAAAACAACACACATATTATTATTACTCGTAGGCCGTGCTACGCTGCTACGCGCTGCCTACGGCGTAGACAGTGTTGATACGCGAGTTGGAACGCAAACTTGAGCAAATTAAACTTCATAATTTTCACAATAGGCATTTAAGAAGTTTCAGAATAATTTATATTGTTTACACACTGAGTATGATAACCTATAACAATTAAGAAATAATAAAAAAAAACATAAAATAGCACCAAAACATTTCTTCGCGTCGTCGTCACCTGATGTTTTTTTAAAGGTTATGTTCAGAATTGCTTTACAGAAGTAAGTAAGAATTAATTGAAATTAAAGCCTATGAGTCGTTGGATTTGATGTATGCGGACATTGATAGAAAACGTACAACACACTAAAGGGACACATTAAGTGTTTAATTTTAATAACGGGTGTAAAAGTAATATTACACCCATTATTATAATGTAATAGGTAATATAAGCTCGTGTGTCTCCACACGAGCTTTCCAAAAATTCTTCCCCGGCTTCACTTGGGGATATTAACCAGATGTAACAGTCTACAATTCAACCCGGGCTTATAAGGAGCGATGTGAACGAAACCATTGTGAGATTCAGAAATCAGCACTTTTTCGCCAACGCCATCTATCGAGCTACGTGTAAACGTACGCCAGTCAAATTAAACATTGAAGGGTACATAAATTCCCATAGAGCTTAAAATTTATATGAATGTTCAGAATACTAAATATTATTAATGAAATGTGAAAATTTCCCATCGATCCCCCTTGTGCATTATTTTTTATTGATGGTCAAAGTTTGCAATTATGGTTTATCACGTTTTCCAGCCAAACTGTTAGTTTTACAGCAAAAATAGTTCAGACTAAAATTGTAGATCATTTGATTCTCTACAAAAAATATCTCTACATTTTTTTTCGTAAGTTGCGCCATTTTCGTGATATAGTGGTTCAAAACAATAGAACAAAAAATGTTATTCGTAACTAACTAGCTGTTGCCCAAGACATCGTTCACGTTGTGGTTATAAAACACGAAGTACCCGCGACTTTGTCCGCGTGGCTATTTTACGTCTTTGGTTATTGCTTTGCTCCCGTAGGCCGTGGCGTGATGTTATATATAGCCTATGACACAATAACGTGGCTTTCAAAGGGCATTATAATTTTCAAAATCTGTTCAGAAGATTCCCCCTACAACCTCACAGACTACAAACCTTACCTATTTATAATATTAGTATAGACTAGCGAAGTGCCCGCGACTTCGTCTGCGTGGCTTATTTCACCCACTTTACGTTACGTCTTTGGTTACTAATCTGCTCCCGTGAGTCGTAGCGTGATGTTTCAAAGCCTATGTATTACACTCACAAATAATGTGGCTTTCTATAAGTAAAAGATTTTTTTAAACAGATCAGGAGATTCATAGATTACCCCCTACAAACTTTACCTCTTTATGATTAGATGTGCACGTTAATGTACTTTTTAGTACTTTTTAACACCATTGCATATATTTTCGTTTTTTTTTCAAATTATAATTTTTTTAACTGTTTTACTAGTAAAAATATGAGTCCTTGTAACTTGTACATACAAATAATAATGTTGACTACCAAGCGCAACTGGTGAGCGAGGTCCTGGGTTCGATTCCCAGGTCGGCCCAAAAAGGGTTAGTGGGTTTTTAAAGTAGGAAGTTCTCAGTAGCAGCCCGGAGTTTGAAAGTTGGTGGTGTGACACCCCCGTGCCACGGAAAACACGTAAAGCTGCCAATCCCGGCTGTCATTCGTAGTTAGGGATTTCCAGAAGCCAGGAAGTCGGATAGCCAGTCTTACCAAGAGGTATCGTGTTGCTCAGTAACTGGGTTGTGGAGGTCAGATAGGCATTCGCTCCATGTAAAAAACTGGTATTCAGCTGCATCCGGTTATATTGGAAGCCGACCCCCACATAGTTGGGAAAAGGCTAAGCAGATGATTATATATGTTGCAGTTAAAACTCTTAACCAGTCAAAAGTACTATTGACTAGCAAAATCAGTCAAAAGTACTTTTGACCGTATGCTTTGGTCAATAATACTTCAGGTTAGGTTAGAAAGGGATGGCGGGGTCTAGAGAGCGAGCGGAGCGAGCGAAAAGACCCCGCCATCCACTGCGTGGTTATTTTCATTGTAAACCCTTGACCTCCTCGACTATGCTTTTTAAGCATTATTCACATCTGACAAGTTAATAGTGCTTTTGACTGATGCTTTATTGCAGTTAAAACTACTTTTGACGAAGAGCGTTAGTCAAAAGTACTTTTAACCGCAAATTTGCAGTCATAAGTACTCATCATCATCATCATCTGCCTAGCCTTTTTCCCAACTAGGTTGGGGTCGGCTTCCAGTCGAACTGGATGCAGCTGAATATCAGTATTTTACATGCAGTCAAAAGTACTAATAACCAATATTTATCAGTCAAAACCACTTTTGACCAACCTGTTCAGTCAAAAGTAGTTTTGACTGATTTTGCTAGTCAATAGTACTTTTGACTGGTTAAGAGTTTTAACTGCAACATATACACATATTATAATCTATGATTTGTATGAATAAGTAATTATCAAAGCGAGACTGCTACGTTAGAAGTCTTGGGTTCGATTCCCAGGTCGAGCAAAGTGTTATTTTTCTATTAAATTCTCAGTAGCAGTTCGGAGTTAAAATTTGTGCCCAGTTAATGGTAATAGGCTTGTCCCCTATTACATGGGACCTATAAATACCGGCGAACTGTGGGTGTACAGTCGGTTGTCAGCATTATCTGACCCACCCTAAACACAATCGAAATTGGACCTTCTGCCTATGATAATAAGGTTTAATTTCAATTTATATGAGGTTATCAGTCAAGTGCTCGAGAACTGAGAAGGAATAAATAAAAAAAAATACACACACGCAAATTTGATCTTTATCACGTTAGCATTGGGTTAAATCTTATAACAACTTGTTATAATATAATAAGTGTAATAGCTTATTTTAATGAGTTCGGTCAAGTAACTCTGGTCTCGTGGTCTGTGTGTAAGACTGAGAGTGACAAGTTGCGAGATCAAATCCCGCGACGAAGATATTGTTTTGCTTTCAATTTAGAATTTATTCTAAAAGTATTTCTTGTATTATTGTAAAGAACTATAGACGGATAATCTTCAAATATAAAGTTTCTAAAATGGTAATATTTTGGCATAACTTGTATTAAGTGGGTAGTTGAAAAATAAATATTTGTATTCATTGTAAAACTGGTATTCAAATGCTACTAACTAAGGGTATGCAGTGACAACGCGCAAACATATTTTTCCTTGCCTTACTAAATTGCAAAAACAACTTCTCTTTACAATTTATTTTTGTCTATTTTATAGGTAGTTTTTTTATTATCATGTCTTAATGGAGTGATTAAATAATAATGAAGGGATAAAATACAAAATAATCTATTTGCACTAGGATGAGGTTGGCTGCTTGTGCTGTGCAAGAATAAACTTTATCAAAGTATATATATGGTTTAAATTCTTTAGTCTTGTGGTCACTAATCGTTGTTTACGTTCGAAATCAAGTTTAACCTAAATATAGCTTCTGCTCAGGTGTTTCTTTTTTAATTATTTTATTATACTTTTTTTACAGTTCTTTAATGGACAACGCATAGAAATAAAACTAAACAATTGCAAATTTAAAATGTTTATTATTTCATTAAAACACTTAGGTAAATAAAGTAAGTAAATGCTCACATATTTCCAAATTAATATACAATATATTATGAGGATGCCATAATCAAATCTAACCATTTATAAACATTAAAAAAGGCATGTTTTCTTGAAAGTTTGTTATCGAGAAAATTTATTTTATCTGTGAAATGCTTTAAAGATTTATAGCTGCCTATTATACGTAGTGAATAAACATGTCATTTAAATAGAAAAAAAACTATTTATGACAATAACATCACCACGTAATTGGCAACATTTTAATGGTTTAACAATCTATCCATTGAGCATTTACTTACATGGTGTGTTTAAAAATATCCTAGATTAATTAGTAGCGGAGTGATGGCGCACCGTTCCTTGTTACGTTCATCTTTGTTCGATTTAAATGTTTTTTTTTCATCAGTGAAGATCACAACATTTTCTTCTCAATTAAAATTTAAATATTTCTGGGCAAAACGGACCCCTCTTCAGCAGGTGTCAATGCTATTTTCTGTGCCGGTTTATAATTCCTTATTCCAGCAGCGTGTAAATGCCTTCTCACTGTTTCCACTGAAATATGGTGTTTTATTGCGGTTACACTAATGGGCAATCGCATTCGGGACTATACTTGATGTTTTTTGCCCCTGGACGAATCCGCTGAATATTTACTTTGTCTCCATAACGTCTTAGCTACAGTCGTATTTCTCTAAAACAAAAAAAAAAACTTTTTTGGAACCGTTTATGTAACTTGTAAGGAGTGAATGTAATAGTAAAATAGCCAACTACGCGTTCATTAATCACAATCAATTAAATAAAATAGGTATAAAAAAAAACACTTACTGCTATATTAAGACGACGACCAATCTCTCTAATTCCAACATTCTGCTCATGTAAAAATATGATTTTATGTTTGGTATAGTCATTAAGCTGCGACATGATGCTTTTTTACACCAAATTGCTTAAAAATACTTAACGAGTTATGCGAAACGATTTACAAATGTGTGTGCACAGTCAATGCTAATAGGCGTAGTGTAACTTTTGTCACTTAAGTAGACGAATTTATTATCTACCTCACGAAGCAAATATATGTGAACTTAAACTTTTTTAATTTACCCACCTGTTTACAAGATAAGTTTTTAGGCGTAAATCATATTGGCCGTTCTTTAATAATGCAAACAATTTTGTAGAAATGAAATCAAATTAAAAAAGAAACTGATAACAGGTGGACTGTGTTTTCGAACCCACATGTTGTTCCTCGCCAATCCAACATCAAACCGCCAAGCCACAAGAACTTGTTACGACTCCACGAAATTCAAGATTGGGTTCTAATTATGTAAGGTGACTTAAAAGGTTTTTAACTTTAATGTCAACGAGATAATGATTAAAATAGCTTAACAAAATGATAATTATAATGCCGGTGGCTCCGACAACATTGGGTGGGAGTATGCGTGTCTGTATTCATCGATAAATTGAAATTAAACCTTATTATCATAGGCAGAGGGTCCAATTTTGGTTGTGTTTAGGGTGGGTCAGATAATGTTGACAACAGACTGTACATTGGTACACCTCTGCCTAACCCTTCGTGGAATACAGACGTGATGGTATGTGATGTGTGAATTAAATAACCTATTTTCGTATTTTTTTTCTTAACGAAAGTTTTACAGGTTTTAAGTTTTACCTATTCTATGATGAATTTATAATCTTGTTTATGAAAGTATCACGGTGCGTTAATAAAGTGCTCACCGCTTTTAGGCGCCGTTAAATTGAGAGAAAGTAGCTAGTACATACAGCCTTACATAAAAAAAAACGCTAAATAATACTCAGCTACTTCTCAATTGATTAACTCTCAAATCCTTGACTAAAAATCAATTATTTCTCACATAGCAACCACTTTCAACGGTGTCTCGGAAGTAAGATGGCGGGCTGCAATCAGCTGTGACGATGACATTTTTGGTCTATGGGTTCTATTGTAAATTTTGACCATTATGCTCAATTGTTCGTTCGATTTCGTTCTTTAGTCGAATAATTTGGTCATGCTCTATGCTGACCGTCTAAGTGTTGGCAGATTAAAATAGTGTTTCATCGTTCAGTCAGTCACATAAGAGGTAGCTGAGTATGAATCAGCGTTATTTTTATAAGTAAGGCCCATAGTATTTAACTCTTCATAATCAAATAACTTCCCCCGCCCAGGGCGGGGGAAGTTATTTGATGATTTCCCGTCTATAAAAAAAAAAAACAAAAAAAAAGAGGCGGTGTTTTCTGCCACGACAGTAATTGTCTGTGACAAACAGATTGCAGATTTCATTATGCATTTCGTGAAAATCATGGCCAAAGATTGCCACATTGCTCAACAGTGATGACACATATATCATATGAAAGCCCTTAAGGAGTGCTTCATTTCATTCTACGGCAGCTAACTTGAAATCCACCGCGAAAATGGTGCTTTGGTACTTTTTGGGATTTTCATGTAAATCATGGGTAAAGATTACCACATTGCTCAACAGTGAAAGCTTTTCAGGCATACTCCACTTTATTCTATGGCAGCTAAGTTCAAATCCAGCGGGAAATCATTTAACCATTGGCCATCAAATTACATGACACATACATACATACATAAACTCACGCCGTTTTCCCATGCTAATGCCATAAAATAAGAAAAAAAGGAAACAAACCACAGGACAAAAAGAAGTTAAAATATAAAAGTTGTAAATGTATAAATAAAACACTGGCTAGCAATTCGCAATTCGCAAATATTTTAATAAAAAAAAAATTATGTTACATGATATCAAAAAGTACAAATACTTTTGTATTGGAACTTTTTTATTTTTTAAAACACTGGCCATTTGTAATTCACCTAAAATTATAATTAAAAAAAAACGATGTACGTCACATGGACATTGATTTTTGCCACATTTTCCATATTAGATTATTATTTTGGCATATTTTATTTGTTTGCAATGGCAGAAAACCGCTGCATTATGTGTTTCCGCGTGCAATACGGACAAGAAGACATGTATTAGGAGATGATCTTCCTGCAAATCGACCAGAATTTGCTGAATTATTATGCAGCAGAATGCATCGGCCGAGGTAGGTACCAAAACTACCTATTTATTAGTGTATTATATAAGATTTAAAAACATTTTAATGTCTAATACCCAATATTACGCATACCTAATTATGTTAAACTGATACGAGTCGGGGTATAAAATGATTTATCTGTAAAAGAAGCAGTGACCTGTCAACCTGTCAAGACCATTTTGGCGCGAAAACAGGACAACTGTCAGCATCTGTAAGCGATATTAGCGCGATACTGCGGCGTGCGACTTAATTGACGATAACTCGAGAGTTAGGTATCGGAGCTGTATAAATGTTACGTCATGGGAATCGTTTTGAAATAAGCTAACATTATAAATGTTTTTTGTAAAATTAGTTATTAATTCTAGTTGGAATCTTAAAGGACTTGGCTGCCCTGTTGGTCTCGTGGTCGCAAACGCGACTCGTGAGCGTGGGGTCCCGGGTTCAAATTCCCAGGTCGGGCAAAAAGTGTTAATGGGCTTTTCCATTCGGAATTTCTCAGTAACAGCCCGGAGTTTGGAAGTTGGTGGTGTGACACCCCCGTGCCTCGGAAAGTACGTAAAGCTGTTGGTCCCGGCTATCATTCGTAGATCTTTGACAGTCGTTACGGATAGTCAGAAGCCAAGAAGTCTGACAACCAGTCTAACCAAGGGGTATCGTGTTGCCCAGATTCTGGGTTGTGGAGGTCAGATAGGCAGACGCTCCATGTAAAACACTGGTATTCAGCTGCATCCGGTTAGACTGGAACCCGACCCCAACATTGTTGGGGAAAGGTTAAGCAGATGGAATCTAACTGAAACGAATATTTCTAGTTTATTGTAGGTACAAAAGTCGTTATCACTTCACTGCATACCTACCTAGGTATGAGACAAAGTCGCTTTATTTTTTACTCGTGGGGAAATCCTCCTTACTTCTGTCTACCTGTCCCTATGTTACATGCTTAGGTTTTTAAAACTTAGCAACGGATTTTGATGCGGTTTTTTTAATAGTGATTAGAGAATAACTTTTAAATATACATGGATAAAATAGCAGAGAAACACTGATAATTTAGGAGATTTCTAATGTGATGTCGTAAATAAACATATTTTTTGCGCTTACCTTGCAAACGCTGGCTGAACTTTAAGAGATAGATCAAAATAATATACTACAGAATAGTACACCTTAAAAAGGTCTACAAAAATGTCCGCGATGGTATATTATGTCAATCTCTTAGAGACAACCCACAAAAATCATTTTTTATCCTTAACTTTTTACGAGAAATGATGGCTTATTTACGAAGCGGTTTTAAGCAATACAGCATTAATCTTTATCCAATTTAGTACCTTAAATACATTATGCATGTAATATAGATCAATATGATTGCTGTTAAAATGAATATTTTCGAAGATACTACAAACTTAAAATGCAGGGACATAATATAAAGACATTCTATAGTATATTTAGTATCAGCATTGCACCCGTACGAAGCCGGTGCGGCTCGCTAGTAATTAATAAATGAATCCATTATTTCCAAAGGTGATTTGAGTCTGCTTGACAGTTGAGGGTCTAAATAATAGTTTATTTATCTATCTATTTACAACTATCATATACCTACCTACCATAGACATTGTCATAATCATGATCATAATCTTTTTCGATTTGTATGTATACGTATAAAATATTATCTGTGTAGGTTGTATTCAATAATACTCAAAATGTTTGTCGAATTAAATTTACACTACCCTTAACCACCGACCTGTGGAGAACATCCAAGATTTAGGCCCTGAGGATATTATAGAAGATGATTCCGTTCGTATGCAAGACCATGCGATGCAGAACGGTCAAAATTTTTTTTTCGCGCCTTAGCACGTTAGAGCTCCAAACTCCGGATTTAACAATTGCCACAATGTTCAACGTCACAGGATTCCCGATTCGATAAAAGTAAAAGTACTTTGTTCACAACATTTGTTTATCACAGAAAATGCTAGGGTGTGTAGAGATCATCTGGAAAGTAACGAATGACATTCATTACGTTAGAATTGCAATGTTTTGCATGAATTCAATGTTGCATATTTCACGGACATGACTAATTTACTATTATCAGCTGTTAACCAGGGATTAAGATTAGATTTAGAATTTTTAGAATTATTTGCAAATGTCAACGATGTTTTTTTTTTTGGACTGGGCTCACCATCGAATTATTTAATTCAGTTTTAGAAGAAACACCTTCACTAACACAAGCGGTTAATCGTTCGCGCACCGTGATCGGTGTTTACTTAGCAAAACTTAGGACAGGAGAGTCAAATGAAAGGTTGGCTTTTTTCTTTAATAAGTCACGCAGGACCTTGGAACGAAAACTGGCATTAGCTAGACAGTTTTTGGTGTCCGATTTTGTAAATATTCATTTAAGTATGGGTAATATATCCAGGCAAATCATGCTTAACAGAATTTTGTTTTTGCCAAAAATGATAGGAAATAACGAAAATTAAAATGCAATAATTATATGTGATGGAACCTATGTATATATAGAAAAAAGTACTATCTTTCGTTTTCAGTGATTGAGTTATAGTCATCACAAGTTTAAAAACTTGTTAAAATCATTTTTAATGGTTTGCAGCGATGGTTACATCATAGACGTTCTTGGTCCTTATGCTGCAACAACCAGTGATGCCACAACTATGAGTAGCTTATGTATTGATGAAGAAAACGTTTTCCATTGGACTTTTCACGAAAACGATGTTTTCATTTTAGATAGGGGTTTTAGAGACAGTGTAGTAATTTTGCAGTCATTAGACTATGAAGCAGACATTCCACCAACAAAACATAGGCATGTAAGTCAACTTACGACCGAACAAGCCAACAAAGCGTACAATATGTCGTTGAGAGGTGGAAGCGGTAAATGGCAAGTTCAAAAGTAGATTTAAACTATTACGCTTAAATTATTTTAATAGAGCACTACCACATAATTATTATGTCCGTTGATTTTAAAATTGCTGCTTCACTGATAGAGTAGCTATTGACCACAGGCTAAGTCATAGTATTTGGCATATTATAAATGTGAGAATGAACTCTCCAAATCTCTTATTTAATTACGTTATCTTGAAAAACCTGAACAGGCAAAGGGTGGCTTTCACAAGAATGCACGGTAATCTGCCTCATTTAGGAGATTTTCCCCAACTAAATGAGGACTGCCCCGTTGGTCTAGTGGTCGCAAGTGCGACTGCTGTGCTAGGGGTCCCGGGTTCGATTCCCAGGTCGAGCAAAAAGTATTATTGTGTTTTTCTATGAAATTCGCAGTAGCAGCTCGGAGTTTGGATTTGTGCCCGGTTAATGGCAATAGGCTCGCCCCCTATTACATGGGACCTAAATATACCGGCGAACTGTGGGTGTACATTGGTACACCTCTGCCTAACCCTTCGGGGAATACAGGCGTGATGGTATATTTAAATGAGGACGATATTCTCTTGATTTCATTGGGGTCTTATCAAGTAAAACTTGCAAGATTATACGCGAGTGAGAATTTACGGGATGGTGGCGTGTACACTATTGAAGTGTACCGAGACAACGACTTAGATGACTTGCAGCAATGCAATATTCAACAAAATAACGTTTGGCTGCTAAGGGGTCTTGTGCAGTTACGGCATGTTAGATCAAGAACATATTATACCTACGCCCTAATTGATCGGGACCAAGTAGGCAAAGACGCCATTATTCAATATTATTACACATGTCTCACGTGTAGACGTACCATTGGAAGTTGTGCCCATGCCATATCCATAATAATATTATGGATAAAAGTAAAAGTCCTAAATACCATATTATGGTATTTAGGACTTGGTAGGCACGGAGAAGGTTTCCATCGACCAGCAATTTCTTTAGACGATATTATTATAGATGTTTTTTAAACTCTGTCCATCACACTTAACATATCTATACTAATATTATAAAGCTAAAGAGTTTGTTTGTTTGAACGCGCTAATCTCAGGGACTACTGGTTCGAATTGGAAAATTCTTTTAATGTTGGATAGTCCATTTCTTGAGGAAGGCTATGTAACATCACGCTACGCTACGCTACAGCTAGTATATTATACACGTGGGCGAATCTTTAGTCTTCTCTATCTGGGTAACTCGGACAAGCAAAGACGGTATTGGTTTACAATGGTTTTACTTCAGTTACATAGCTTTACACAATATAAAAACACCACTCTTAGAGTGAAGGGACAGGTTCAGTGACGTCAGCCTTCCTCCAGTCTAGTCCGCCATGACCAACACCGCTCTCTCAAGCATTCTGTCACCAGACCGCGTCACCGACGCCCGCCCAGGTACTCACTCTATTAGTAGGTACCCGAGTTCACACTAGAGGGCGTAGCTAATCCATAGATGGAATGCAACCTCTTTTCAGAAGCAACAAAAAGATTTAATTCTCCGACACGGCCATACCTGACATTTTACACGTCCTCGTGTAACCTGTAGACAAGAGATCCATTTGAGGTACCACAGCTCACATAAGGCCGTTCGGCCTTCCTGACCTTAAAACAATGCACCAGGCAATATATTCAAATTGATAAAAACAACAACAAAAACAATGAGACGTTCCCGTTGCACACGTGTTATTAAAAATCTCCAAAGGTAGTGACTCTATCGCTCTAAGTCAACTCAAACGACAATAGCACTTAGCCAGTGCTCTGCATCACCACTTAACCAGTGGTGAAAATCAACCAGTACTTAACTAGTACTTTGCCACTATGCTCAACCAGCATAGCAAAATCGTAGCACTTAACCAGCGCCACAAAACCTATCACTTAATCAGTGATAATAATAACGCTTAACCAGCGATATTAACCCACTAACGCTTAACCAGTGAAAGCACATCATAACACGCTTAACCAGTGATTTAACAGCTAACGCTTAACCAGCGGAAGCCAACATAATCCGCTTAACCAGCGATTACACTACTACCGCTTAACTAAATATCAGCGATAGTCAACATAACCAACTCGCTTAAGTAGCGACAACAACATCAGTGCCCTCACTGTCACCATCACTTTACTCACTTTAATCTCAGTTATGGTGTCAACGGGAACCTCACATAAATGGGAATTTGCTGAATGCATCATCAGTGAACTTAAAACATCTGTTTTTATTTCAAAATTTTTCAACATAAGCCATCACCTCTAATAGTGATACTTGGCTCTAACCAATATCATCATCAACTTTACAAACACCATCAAATAAAAACTCAAGCAACAGACAACTTAATCATAATCAATTTGGCAAGATACACCAAAACTGAATATTTAACTAACAATACCACAGTCCAAACTAAATATTTTACCAATAATACCACGGCCAATCTTGACAGTATGCTCTAAATTCCTTTATTTCTACCAGATATTACTTACCAATAATCATCAATACCATCAACTACTGCAAACTTGATTACTTTCTAATTATTTATCTTACTATTTAATTCAAACTTAATTACACAACACTACTTTTATTTGATCAAATTTGAACAATAGTCAACATTACACAGACCAAGCATCACTGATCCATCATTATTCACAAAGAAACCAAGTTTCTTTCAAAAACATCAATGTAAATCAAACTAAACTCCAGGTGTCTCATTCGTGGTTAACCATAGCTCAGCAAACACATTTGCTACACAGTACGCAATTCCCGCCGGAATGCCGAATCAATCCTTGATTCCATAATCTCTCTGACCCATCGAACTGAGAACCTGTAGTATCCAAACTAAATAAGTTCCAACTCATCATCTGTTTCGTCTTTTACGGGAACTTCAATGGATGCTTGGCCCTTCGATTGAAAAGGATTATATATTCAAAATGATCATGAACCTGTTTTCACGCGAATATTGGAAAAACCGTTAATTTGAAGAAAACGCATTCACGGTCTTACTGAGTAATCAAAACTATCTAAGTGGTAGTCATGGTTACAAAAAACCTGTTATTTCTAAATTCACTAACATTGTTTAGTACTTACTATGACCACGGCTTTCAGATGAGAATGTTTTCTTGTTTCATACTTTTTAGAGCGTGAATTTTTTGTAGTCGGGTTTTAGTTTTTTTGTCTCTTAAGGTATACACACATACAAACAAAGTATATGTTGTATGTGTTTACGAGTGGTATAGTATTGGGGGTATTTTCGGACAAATTTGCAGGTAAGGGTTAAAATTATATGTTTTTGGAAAAGTGGTTTACAGCTGTCGGTTTGCTTTATGTTGGTTATTATTCGGATTAGTTTTTTTTTTGTAGGGTAAATATACTTATGGATTCTGTGCTATTTCCCCAAAGGATAACGCCATATGAAACCCATGCTTGTGCGTACGGGTAGTAGGTGACGAGTGCGGTTTTTAAGGTCGTGGTTTTATTTATTTCGCGTAGGGCATACGAGAATTTTGATAATTTTGATCGTATTTTTTGTATGTGGGATTTCCAATTAATGTGAGTGTGTATTGATAGTTCGAGGAGGGCGAAATCATTTACTTGTTCTATTTCGATATTGTTGAAAGTAAATTTAAGTTTCAAGGGGGCTTTTTGGTTGGGGTGGAAAGAGAGTATGAAGTTGCGTCTGGTTAGTACAAAGACGAGACGTTTCAAGACAAGCAGCTTAACAAAAACGAATTTAATGGAGAACTAAATGTAAATCTGAATAAAAAGGAGCTGTGCCCTTTCTTCTACTGACACAGCAGGCTTTATGTGTATTTTATTTAGTTAAAACCACAGTTTTGTGATTAATAGAAAAGAACTCAAAGCAATATAACTTGAAATGTACACAAGTACAAATATGCGTGTATACAATTAAATAACCTATTTTGTTATTATTTTCTCTTAAAGAACTACCTCGTTAGCTTAGTGGTCATAAGCGCGACTGCTACAGGTCTTGAGTTCGATTTCCGGGTCGAGAAAAAAGGGTTTTTCTATGAAATTCTTAGTAGCAGTTCCGAGTTAGGATTTGTGCCCGGTTAACGGCAACAGGCTTATTACATTGGATTTAAACATTCCAGCAAACTGTGGGTGTACATTGGTATTTTGACATTTAACTTCTTTTCTTTTTTCTCAGAAAAACAAAAGAATAGAAGTTAAATTTATTTATTTAGAAAATAAATGTCTGTCGTCGTTTTTCCAGCGCAGTAATTCTCAAGTAATATTATCATTTATATCCATTAAATTATGTTGTTTTCGGGTCAAGGCTTATTTCATTCTCATCCACATCATACAGTCCACTCGTCGCCTTCACCCTAGATTAAGACTCGTGATAGCGCAGTGGTTAAGGCGTGGGTTCACAACCGGGCACGAAATGTACCAATACAACTTTATCTATTTCTTATGTACTTTCCAAGTTCATCTTAGAAATCATTGACAATGGTAAAAGAAAATAGAGTAAGGAAACCTAGACTTACCTGTACTAATATAATGAAGCTGATGATTTTTTTTTGTTTTAACGCGCTAATCTATTTTTATACCCACCCGTTGGATTGGAAAAAAAAATTGTATGATGGCCAGTCATGAAGAGTAAATAGTAGAGGCTATAACAGCACACTACGAGCTACGAGAACAGAGCAGTAACTAAAGTCATAACTCAATGCAGGTATAAAAACCACGCGTTCGAAGTCGCGACCAGAAGTAAGTGATTTATAATTGTGTAGATGACACTACTAATTAAAATAATTAACGTACTTTTTATGAGCTGCCAAAACGTGAACCCCCCATAGATTTTGTATGACAATACTATACTATGACGCCACTTTTGTCTTTTCAATTCACTAACTAATTATTGATTTCAAACAAACTAAAAATCAAGCTTTATAACTAGTTATTATTTAAAAAAAAACATGGGCTTTTCGGGGTTTAAACAAATTCTTCTTTTTTCGTGAAGTTATGCCCTGGAATTATTAATAACTATTTACTTGGTTTAATAATTTATCTACCCAAGGGTGGGTACAATTAATATTAGATAAATGCAGAACAAAATATCTATGTTTATGTGTCAACATAAATATAATGAATGTATAATCATGTTTTTTTTTAAATACATACAAAATACTCGCGCTATCAGCCAGTTCCCCTGCAACGAACGATCCGTAGCTTACAGAAACGGTCCGTTAGTTATTGGAATGGGCAGACTACTTTGTACTAGGACCGCAGATCAGTTAGGAGATATTTCGTTTTAGAATAACATTATGGTCAAAGTCAATGTCAAATCAAATGTTTTGTGGTATTTGAAATTAGACATAATATATACACAGGACTTTTGACTTTGAGTTTTGACTTTTTTTCATCAACAAGAGAGAAAAATATTCTAGTTGCTCTGACCTTATATAATATTATATCTGATATTATAATTTCTATAGGTATGTTCATTTAATAATTTATTTAAATACAAAAAAAATGGTTTGGCGTTTGTTAGTCTCACAAAAACTCAAAACGACTAAACCGATTTTCCTAATTTTGGTTTTGGAATATTTGTAAAAGTCAAAGAAAGGTTTAAAATATGATGAAAGTAGTTTATAACTACGCACGGGCATGGGGGTTAGCCTATTTGAGTATATAAATGTGAAGATACGTCGTCTCCACATTCAAATAACTAAGTATTGAAAAAATATAAAAAAAGTCATGATGGCGTAGTGGTTGCGGCGCCCGCCTCTCATGCACGAGGCGTGTCTAGGTTCGAACCCGGGCACGGGCAACACGGCTTAATCTATTTCTAAGTTTATCGTGAACATCATTGATAGAGGTAAAGGAAAACATCGTTAAGGAAAGGAGACGTAGCCTTCCCTATACTACTTAATATATTAATTATTAAAGCTGATTTTTTTAGCTTATAAGCAGTAAGTATTGTACACCTTATAGGTATGTTACAGCGATCCTTTATATAATAATAATACGAACTGACAATTACCTGTGACAACCAATAAATGAATTTGAATTTGAATTATCGTTTACACCACCCGGATTGGTATTTTTTTTTCGTATGTGATAGATAGCCAGATGCATGTGGAATAGTATAGACAAGATATCATCACGTCGATGAACCGCCAATTGGTGGGTAAATTAACGTCAGAAAATGCCTTATGTTAAAAAAAGTACCACCGCTGTATGAGACTCCTAAACCTGTGTGAACGTAAATATAATGTATAATCATGATTTTTTTGCAAAATACACGCGCTATCAGCCAGTTCCCCTGCAACGAACGATCCGTAGCTTACAGAAACGGTCCGTTAGTTATTGGAATGGGCGCAGTCTTGTCTACTAGGAGAGCAGATCAGTAGGAGATATTTAGTTTTAGAATAACATTTAAATAGCCAAAATCAAGGTTAAATCGGATGATTGTGATATTTTCAATTAGACCATTTAAACTTTTTTTTAACCTCAAGACTGGAAAACTTACAGCAAGAGTTGTTTTTTAACAAGAAAGAAAAATAATCTAGTTGCTCTGACCTTTCTTAGTTTTATTTGAAGAAGAATTGCCAAGAAACTTTATTTATCTTCTTTTAAAAGCATGGTATTATAATTTCTATATATACTTTAATTCAATAATTTATACGTTTATATGAAAATGTATTGCTGTTCGTTTGTCTCGCTAAAACTTGACAATAGCTGGGCTATGTGGCTAATTTTGATCTTGAAATATTTGTGAAAGTTCTGCAAAGGTTTACAGTGAGAAACTTAAATAATACCTAAGTAAAAGAAACACTAAGAACGATAATTAAATTTTACAATAGAAACTGTTCCTAGGTTGAAGACATTTGATGTCTTTTGACTTCTTAGAAATAAAAACATTGACAAATATTTATAGGTGTGTTTAGAATATTGTCTGTTTCATTGCTGTACTATGACGTACGATCTCGTTGGTCTGATTTTTAACCACAATTTACACAAGTATACATAATTATACTTGAGTAAAATGTGGTGAAGGAACCAATTCTATTTAAAAAACGTACCACCCGCTATATGCGACTCCTTAACCTGTGTTAACATAAACAATGTTGTTTTAGCAAAATACACGCGCTATCAGCCAGGACACTGGCAACCGATGCATCTGTTGCTTCTGATATATTTTTGTACCAGGAGAGCAGTAAAGTCAGGAGGTTTCGCTTCAGTACTAACATTTAAACAGACATCCCTCACCCCCTTAGTCCGACTGAAATCTTAGATTAGACACGAGCGTAACGCCAATATACCCTAGTTGGTCACACAACTAACTTTAAACTTGATAAAAACGAGACAAGCCTATGTCCATGAATGCCGTTTCGTACCTGTGTGAAACTATGTTATATCTAGACTTGAAATAGGTATGCTGTAGCGTAAGGCTGGTCAAACGCAGGCCCGCGGGCCATGCACCGTGATAAATGATGTATTTCTGTTGTCACTATAACAACAAATACTAAAAACAAAAATAAAACAAATATTTAAAACGACATAAAAACCATTTATATACGAATACCGCTAACCGCGCGATAACCGCTTATATAAGAATTGAATATTTAGTTACATATTCACTTTATAAAAAAAAACTTAAATCGAAATAAAACAATATTTAAAGGGCCTTCCATACGTGTTTTTTTTTTTGCCGTTTTTATAGATAATGGAACCCTTCGTGAGCGAGTCCGACTCGCACTATACCTTTGTTTGCTTTTCACAACCTTTCTGTCCTGCCAAAAATGAATAAATAGACCGCTGTGCCCAATTATTAAAAAAGTTGAGTACCCCTGGTAGCGCATGCGTAAAGGTAGTCAGTACCTTTGCTCCCCTTCCATTTATTGCCACTTGATCATCAGAGAGCTCCGCGAGCGTCAGACTTTCAGCGCCCGTGGCCCGAGACGGTCGCCTCGGGCGCTGGAAGTTAACCTAAAGACCTATCAATCCTATTTGCCCTAAAGGGGTAAACAGAAGTATGCGCAATAACCACATTTTGTCATGTTTCATTCTCATGTAACAGGGGAGCTCGTACTGAATTTGTCAAGGAAAAACCCAACATATTTTTTTTCATATATTTTGTTCATAACTCTGCCGCACACTAGGAATTTCTCATGTGGGTTTGTAAACTCACAAACACATAAACTCAAACAGCTAGACCCGCAACAACTGTCCATTAGGCTATACAGATATTTGTTCCATGCGGGTACAGAACCCACGACAAGTAGCGCCAACAATTCGCCAAATATTTTATTTTTATTTATTTTATTAGAGGATTATCAATAAATTAATAGTAATAGTTTGGCGACACGGTTGGCGCAGTGGCTGAGCGAGCTATCGGCTGGCGCGCTACGTGTCACGGGTTCGAATCCCGCACGGAACAAGTATTTGTATAGCGGAAAGGTAGTTGTTCCGGGTCTGGCTGTTGGTGTTTGTATATGTTTGTAAACGCACCCACGATACAGGAGAGATACCTAGTGTGGGGCAACTTTTTTTTGAAAATAAAATAATAAATTTAAAAAATCGTGTTACAAAATATGAGCTTGTACAAGTTTCATTATTCTATAATGCTCACTCAATTACAGGTAAGCACAGCTCACACATTATCGAGTAAACATGCTAATACATGACTCAATTAAGAAATAGATATATTAAAAACTGTTATTGTCGCTTTGTTATTATTAGTTACTAAAAAACACTATTGGTAATAAGGGTAGTATACATAAATTAATTACGATTAAGAATGAAATTAAAACCGAAGTAATGATTAAAATTTATCGTTTTGTATAAACACAGAATCGAAAACCTGAAACAATGCTCAGCAGACTCCTTGCGAGGAGACAAAGCAATCAGTATTGTAAGATAATAGCTCATTATATTCAGTAGTGAGCTTATTATTATTTTTATTCGTAAGCTTAGATCTTCCAACTACGCAACAATTGATAGTATGCGTAAAGAACATCACGCTACGACTAACGGGAGCGGAGCAGTAACCAAAGGCGTAACTGAACGCGGGTGACACCGCGGGATAAATAACTAGTAACAAATATAAAAATAATTAAAAAAGGCCATGAAGAGGTGATCGCAAGCAGATAGTTTATAATTAGTGGATATTATAAATTTAAAATAGGAAAATATAGGGTGCAGAATCAAACCTTGAAAACTCGATCGACTTTTTAAATAAAAAATACTATTTCACACGTACTATTTATTTAGTCTAGAAACCAAATAAATAGTTTATTTATTAAATTTATTTCAATTGGACCATCAAAGTTAAAACTAAATAATAATTAAATTATAAACTATGTACAGTTAATATAAAAAAGTAAGGTCATAGGGCGTCAAAAAACTACTACTATTGTCTAAAAACTATTGTAAAACTTTTAGTCTGAAGATCTCCTGACTGTTCTGCGCTCCTAGTAGAAAACTACGGCTCGTAGCTGTGAATAACGGACCGTTCTCCGCATGCTACAGATCGTTCGTTGCGTGGGTACTGTCATTTGACTGCAGTACACAACAGTCAGTACGATGTTTTTTTTACTGTTGTCAGTGCTGTTCAAAACAAATGATAAAAAAAAACTCATTTGTTCTTGCCTGATACCGAACCCGCAACTTTATGTACAAGAGGCGGACACCACCACTGCACCATCACGACACGACTGCGGGGCAATGGTTCTTAATTTAGACTTCCTTTTTGTACAAAACGTTAAAAATAAATAACCCATTTTTAATCATTTATACTTGTAGATAATGTCTGAAAAGTCATATAAGTTTTTTTAATGCTTTAAAGCTTATGTACAAGAGCTATAAAACGCTTTAACATTCATATTCAACATAAAAACTAAATAACTACTACTAAACTAAAAAATACTATTTATTTAGTCTAGAAACTATTGTAAAACTTTTAGTCTGAAGATCTCCTGACTGTTCTGCACTCCTTGTAGAAAACTACGGCTCGTAGCTGTGACTGACGGACCGTTTTCCACAAGCTACGGATCGTTCGTTGCGTGGGTACTGTCATTTGACTGCAGTACAGAACAGTCTCCATCAAGCTAAACAAAAGACGCTATGATATTGTGGCTCACTCCCCAAGGGTTCGTACTGTTTTTGCCAGACTTCAATACACCACCCAAGCCAGCTACATCTACAACAAAATTAACCTCGAAACCAATATCTACCCAAAGCTACTCCGCGAGTGTAAAAAAAACCTTGATGGCATGGCTAAAACCTCTATCGTATGAAGAAACAGAATCCATCTTGGTTAGAGTCAGCTAGGTATAAGGAAAGCAACAATGCAAACTCACCTCCTTAAATTACACACACACTCACCCTCACATTATACCTTTCATGCACATTCAAGCTGTACATTTGTATTTTTCTTTACTTTTATTTGTTATTTAATTGGTCTCAACATTGTTACCAAAGGAAGTAGCGAGACAACTCCAACACAAGTATATTTTAAAACTTACTGGGTTTGCCTCAACTAATTTAAGTAGTTAATAATGTATGAGATGCAATTAAAACCATTCTTTTTATTTATTTTTTATTTAGGAAAACGTTCTTAGAAGACCATCCATAACTTTTTCAGATGACCTGAACTGCATTCACAGATTTGAAAAAAAATATAGTCAGCGATCCTATTTCATGTTGGGGTCAAAAGACTCTTTTTTTTTTTTTTTTTTTTTTATAGACGGGAAATCATCAAATAACTTCCCCCGCCCTGGGCGGGGCGGGAGGGAGTGTCAGACTTTTACTGACTAAAACCCGTCTATGTTCCTTCATGTGCCCTTTGCGTTCCGGGGGCGCGGTATCTCTTTCGAACAACCCGCAGCCCCGGCAGGCATCGGCCCTCAGTGGCCCCATCCAAATTTGCTGACATCTCTTTGAGGCGCGCGTGGAACACGAACGCGCCGTCGACACGGTCTGTCGCTAGTGAACGTACGGACGGTGAGCTACCCATTGCTAACCGTCCACAGACACGCGTCTACGGTGGACGGGAGTCGTCTCGCGGCTCCCGACGCCCGGAGCGTCTACCGCGGCGGCCGCTGGGACGGGGGATTGTCCTCTCCCTCTCCCGTCCCGCCGCCTCCTTCTCTAGCATTACAGCTTCGCAGAAGGAGGCGACTGCTTCCCATTCCCTCTCGCTCCGGACCATGGCCTGAACCAGTGCCGGACGCGAGAGGGCGCCGCCGTCAATGGCCGCCTCGAGGACTCGGCGGTGCTCAGCCCAAGCAGGGCACACCGCCAGAGTATGCTTCACCGTGTCCTCGGGGCGATCCTCGCAATGGTGACACCCGGGCGTTTCCTCCCGCCCGATGAGGTGCAGGAACCTCCCGAACTTTCCATGTCCGGTGAGGACCTGCGTCAGGCGGTAGGTGAGGGCGCCGTGGCGCCGCTCAAGCCACTCTTCAAAGAGGGGACTTACCGCCTCAATCAAGGCGTGCCCTGTCAAAAGATTCTATGGGGACCATTTAGAAATTACAGAAACTGCCAATATCTTTTCCCAAACATTTTGTAAGAAAGCCTCTGCAGGTAACAGAGGCTGTTTAAATAAGAAGTTCCGGTGTCTAACTTCATTCTAAATGTCTAAATTTAATCTAACACACAAAACTAAGGAAAGAGTTGCAACTGCACCTCTTTTCTTAGTTTCGTGTGGTGAAAAATGAGCAAGATTTTCTTTAATTGCATTCATTTAATAATTATGTGAATGTGAATACGATGGACCTAAAATAATAATCTCAGGGACGTTACCGAGCACTACACATTAAGAAATGATACATATCTGATTTAAACCGCCACGATGGCCTAGTGTTCCTATACGCGATTGCTACGCTAGAGGTCTTGAGTTTGATTCCCAGGTCGAGCAAATTTTCTATGAAATTCTCAGTAGCAAATCGGAGTTAGTATTTGTGCCCGGTTAATGGCAATAAGCGCTCCCCCGACACATTAAGTGTTTAATTTTAATAACGGGTGTAAAAACAATATTACACCCATTATTATAATGTAATAGGTAATATAAGCTCGTGTGTCTCCACACGAGCTTTCCAAAAATTGTGTCCCTACCTTACCTGCACCTTTGGGACATTAACAAGCAAGTAACAGCCTACAATTCGGTCCGGACTTATAAGGAGCGATGTGAACGAAACCATTGTGAGATTCAGAAATCAGCACTTTTACGCCAACGCCATCTATCGAGCTACGTGAAAACGTACGCCAGTCAAATTAAACATTGAAGGGTACATTAATTCCCATAGAGCTAAAAATTATAATTATGAATGTTCAGAATACTAAATATTATTAATGAAATGTGAAAATTCCCCATCGATCCCCCTTGTGCAATATTTTTTATTGATGGTCAAAGTTTGCAATTATGGTTTATCACGTTTTCCAGCTAAACTGTTAGTTTTACAGCAAAAATGGTTCAAAATAAAATTGTAGATCATCTAATTCTTAACAAAAAATGTCTCTACATTTTTTTTCGTAAGTATCGCCATTTTCGTGATGTAGTGGTTCAAAATATTAGAACAAAAAATGTTATTCGTAACTAGCTGTTGCCCAAGACATCGTTCGCGTTGTGGTTATAAAACACGAAGTACCCGCGACTTTGCCCGCGTGGCTATTTTACGTCTTTGGTTAGTGCTTTGCTCCCGTAGGCCGTGGCGTGATGTTATATTGCCTATGACACAATAACGTGGCTTTCAAAGGGCATTATAATTTTCAAAATCTGTTCAGTAGATTCCCCCTACAACCTCACAGACTACAAACCTTACCTATTTATAATATTAGTATAGACTAGCGAAGTGCCCGCGACTTCGTCTGCGTGGCTTATTTCACCCACTTTACGTTACGTCTTTGGTTACTAATCTGCTCCCGTGAGTCGTAGCGTGATGTGTTACACTCACAAATAATGTGGCTTTCTATAAGTAAAAGATTTTTTTAAACAGTTCAGGAGATTCAGACATTACCCCCTACAAACTTTACCTCTTTATGATTAGATGTGCACGTTAATGTGGTTTTTAAGTACTTTTTAACACCGTTGCACGCATCCATAATTATGTATTAAACAAATAATTATTGATCTTTATATTTAATACATTTTTTTACTGTTTTACTAGTAAAAATATGAGTCCTTGTAACTTGTACATACAAATAATAATGTTGACTGCCCCGTTGGTCTCGTAGTCGCAAGCGCAACTGTTGAGCGAGGTCCTGGGTTCGATTCCTAGGTCGGGCAAAAAAGAGTTATTGGGTTTTAAAAGTAGGAAGTTCGCAGTAACAGCCCGGAGTTTGAAAGTTGGTGGTGTGACACCCCCGTGACACGGAAAGCACGTAAAGCTGCCAATCCCGGCTGTCATTCGTAGATCTTTGACAGTCGTTACGGATTTTCAGAAGCCCGGAAGTCGGATTACCAGTCTCACCAAGAGTTATCGTGTTGCTCAGTAACTGGGTTGTGGAGGTCAGATGACATTCGCTTCATGTAAAACACTGTTATTCAGCTGCATCCGGTTATATTGGAAGCCGACCCCGACAAAGTCGGGAAAAGGCTTAGCAGATGATGATATACACATATTATAATCTATGATTTGTATGAATAAGTAAGTATCAAAGCGAGACTGCTACGTTAGAAGTCTTGGGTTCGATTCCCAGGTCGAGCAAAGTGTTATTTTTCTATGAAATTGTCAGTAGTAGTTCGGAGTTAGAATTTGTGCCCAGTTAATGGTAATAGGCTTGTCCCCTGTTACATGGGACCTATAAATGCCGGCGCACTGTGGGTGTACATTGGTACACCTCTGCCTTACCCTTCGTGGAATACAGGCGTGATGGTATGTGATGTGTTAATTAAATAACCTATTTTCGTATTTTTTTTCTTAACGAAAGTTTTATAGGTTTTGCCTATTCTATGATGAATTTATAATCATAATTATGAAAGTATCACAGCGCGTAAATTAAGTGCTCACCGCTTTAAGGCGCCGTTAAATTGAGAGAAAGTAGCTAGTACAATATATTTAACTCTTGTTTTTCTGTTGTATTCACTGTCGACCTTTTTCTATCGCAGTGACTCTCGTGAAGTATTATAATTTTTTCATTAAATTGTTTTCTTTTCGGTTCAAGGCTTATTTCATTCTCATCCACATCATACAGTCCACTCGTCACCTTTACCCTAGATTAAGACTCGTAATGGCGCAGTGGTTAAGTCGCCGGTCGCCCCTGATGCACGAGGCATGGGTTCACAACCGGGCACGAAATGTCCAATACAACCTTATCTATTTCATATGCACTTTCTAAGTATATCTTGGACATTATTGACAGCGGTAAACAGCGTAAAGAAACCTATACTTACCTGTACTGATATAATAAACATGAAGAGTTCTTTTTGTTTAAACGCGCTAATCTATTGTAATACCCGTCGGATTGGAAAAAAACATTTACTTCATCAAGCTATGTCACATAGGGGTTAGGCAGAAACAGTATGCACACTCTTAACTTAACAAATACTGAACCGACATATCTTTCTGCTTTATGTGGATGTAGTCTTGGGCTTTAATCCAAAATTTAATATATTACGCTATGTCACATAGGGGTTGGACAGTAGCAGTTTTTTTTTCTTATTTTATACTGTAATTTGGTTATATCATAACAAACAATATGGGGATTGAACTGCTGAAATAATTATCATTACGGTACAGCTTCAAGGAGCTCAGCAGGTATTCAATGCTTAATTAGTTACGTAACAGTCAGGTCAACGTGAGAGAAGCCGCGGGCAACAGCTAGTAAAAAAAATATTTTTTTTTTTTGCAAAATACATGCGCTATCAGCCAGTTTCCCTGCGACGAACGATCCGTAGCTTACCGAAACGGTCCGTTAGTTATTGGAATGGGCGCCGAGTATTTCTACTAGGAGCGCAGATCAGTTAGGACATATTCCTTTTGAGAATAACATTTAAATAGCCAATAAATTACATGATAAAAACTCAAGAACGGATAAGCCGATTTCCTAATTTTGGTTTTGAAATATTCGTAAAAATCCAAGAAAGGTTTTAAAGGTGAGAAAATATAAATAAATTGCAATGAAAATAGTAAAAAAGTAAGCACGGCCACAGGGGTTCGCCGGGTCAGCTAGTTGATTATATAAATGTGAAGATACGTCGTCTTTACATTTACTAAAGTAATTATTGAAAAATATTAATTAAAAATCAGTACGGCTACGGGGTGCTATAAATTAAGAAATGATAAATATCCCTAAATTTATACACGTGATGGCCTAGTGGTTAGGGCGCCCGCCCGCTTCTCATGTACGAGGCGTGGGTTCGCAACCGGGCACAGGCAACACGGCTTAATCTATTTCTAAGTTTATCGTGGACATCATTGATAGAGGTAAAGGAAAACATCGTTAAGGAAAGGAGACGTAGCCTTCCCTATACTACTTAATATATAAAAGCTTTAAAGTTTATTTTATTTGTTTAAACGAGCTAATCGCTTATACTACCCGGGTAGGTAGAATTCTATTCATATATGATAGCCGCCAGATGCATGAGGAATAGTATAGACTAGATATCATCACGCTACGAAACACGACCGCAGGGCAGTAACCAGCCGGGGCTGCGGGTTGTTCGAAAGAGATACCGCGCTCCCGGAACGCAAAGGGCACATGAAGGAACATAGACGGGTTTTAGTCAGTAAAAGTCTGACACTCCCGCCCGCCCCGCCCAGGGCGGGGGAAGTTATTTGATGACTTCCCATCTATAGAAAAAAAAGGGCAGTAACCAAAGACGTAATATAAGTGGGTGGAAAAACCCACGCAGTCGAAGTCGTGGGTAGTAGCTAGTGATTTATAATTGGCGGATATCATTAATGTCAGAAAATGCCAAAAAAATATCCTTATGTTTAAAAACGTACCACCGCTACATGAGAGAGACTCCTTAACCTGTGTCAACATATACATAATGTCGCCGGGTTAATTCAAAAACCAACTAACTCGGTGATTTTGGGAAATTAAGTTAAATATATATGTCGCAGGTTTTTCACAAAATTGGTTTTTTGATCAAAAACCTAGGTTTTTGATGAAAAACCGGAAGATGACACATTTTAAACTCAATTTCATCATAAACCTGTTACAATCCAGATTTTTAATCAAAAACCTGAACTAGTTTGGATTTATGATAAAGTTCTTGTCAACACCACGTATTTGCTTTGTTTTTAACAAATAAATAAATTTAAATAAAACAAATAAAACAATCCATCATTATTTGCAACTTAGTAGGAAGAAAACAATTATTCATTTATCAAAAGGTGATGGCTAAATTACTGCCCCCGGGCCAGATACATTCTGGAATGTATATGAATCTTACATAACCTCCTAGGGGCAAACAGCAAAATTCTGTGTAACCCTGACGCTTTTCTATGATATGCTATAAATCAACCCATACATGATTTAATTATAAATCAGATGCTGTTTCTTAAAGTAATATAATCTAAAACATTATGTATTTTTTTTCGATCCAAACCTTTAAAACGCACAAAATCATAATTTGGCCAGATAGTTGGTTTTTGGAATAAACCGGCGATGTATAATCATATTTTTTTTGCTAAATACACGCGCTATTAGTCAGTTCCCCTGCAACGAACGATCCGTAGCTTACAGAAACGGTGCGTTAGTTATTGGAATGGGCAGACTACATTGTACTAGGAGCGCAGATCCGTTAGGAGAAATTCTGTTGTAGAAACGAAATCATTCATTTATAAAATATAAAAATAAAAATATACCACCACGCCTGTATTCCCCGAAGGGTTAGGCAGAGGTGTACCAATGTACACCCACAGTTCGCCGGCATATTTAGGTCCCATGTAATAGGGGGCGAGCCTATTGCCATTAACCGGGCACAAATCCAAACTCCGAGCTGCTACTGAATATTTCATAGAAAAACCCAATAACACTTTTTGCTCGGGGTCCCGGGTTCGATTCTGGGAATCGAACCCGGGACCCCTTGCACAGCAGTCGCACTTGCGACCATGAGACCAACGGGGAAAACATTCATTCATTTATGTTACATAAAACTTATAAATAATAATTAAACTACAAAGTTAAATAAGAATAATAATTAAATTACAAACTATGTACAGTTGATATAAAAAAGAAGGTAGAATAATATTTAAATAGCCAAATTCCAGGTCAAATCACATGATTTGTGCTATGTTTGATTAGACCATTACAGGACTTTTAACGTCATCTACAAGAGAGAAAAAATAATGTAGTTGCTCTGACCTTTCTTAGTTTCGTATGACGAAGAATGGGCGTTCAAATACGAAGTTCATTGGGTCATCAAGTCTTCTATATATATATATACAACTGAATTGTCCTTTGTTTGTCTCACAAAAACTCAAGAACGGCCGTACCGATTTGCCTAATTTCGATTTTTAAATATTTGTAAGAGTCCAAGAAAGGTTTAAAACGTGAGAAAATAGCGTGGGCACGCAGGTTCGTACGGCCGGTACAATGTTCACCGGGGCGGCTAGTTGATTATTATGTATGAATGTGAAGATACGTCGTTTCCACATTCATAAATAATTAACTAGCTGTGCCCCGCGGTTTCACCCGCGTTACGTTAGGTTTTTGGTTACTGATCCGTTCCCGTGGCTCATAGCTTGAAGTTATATAACCTATAGCTTTTCTCGATAAATGGGCTATCCAAAAAAAAAAGATTTTTCCACATCGGACCGGTAGTTCCTGAGATTAGCGCGTACAAACAAACTTTTCAGCTTTATAATATTAGTATAGATAGTTGAAAAATATAAAATAAAAGTCATTAAGTACTACGGTGCTATAAATAAAGAAATGAGTTACATGTTTGTAAACGCACCCACGATACAGGAGAATATCCTAGTGTGGGGCAAAGATTTTCATTTCAAGAAAAAAAAATAGTTTAACAAACTAAAAAACACACTTTTAGCACGCACTAAAAATTACAAATGGAGCGTTTTCTCCAAAAATAATAGTTTAAAAAACTAAAAAACACGGTTTTAGCACGCACTAAAGATTACAAAATAATTCGGACATTTAGTTTGATGACTCAAGAGTTTTCCCTTTGCCAAAACTTCATTAGATCGCAGGTAAACATAAACAATTTCAGTTCGTGACGAACGATACATAATTACCTATGCGAAATCATCATGTTTATTAAATATTTACTATGATTTATTATGAAAGAAAGCATGGAGCCTTTATGTAATCTTTACTCTTTTTGAACAAAACGCTTCACGCTTTCTCTTCGCGGGCGGCGGGTTCGATTCCCGGTCGATGCATTACTTTTTGCTATTTTTTCTTTAAAAGAACATTAAAACCTTGATGAAAATAATGCTTATAACCGATATATAAAGCAAAATCTAAACTTCTCTTAAAATGTGTAACATACGAATGTTCAACATAAAATTTAAATACGGCGATAAAACCCGGGCTGTCATTGGTCAGATATAACATAAAGTACAAATACACAACATATTGAAACACGTAGGTACTGGAGTCCGAGAGATAGTAACTAGAACTAGTGGAATGTGTCGAGACAGAATCTGTGATACTTAAGGAATAGCTATTAGTGAACGCGCTTTTGTTTGGAACTTTGTACAGCCGCTCCCTGCTAAGGTTTTCCCAAGAGGCTACAGCATGGGGTTCTTCAAGAAAGGAGTTTTGATGTTTTTATGAGGTCGGGAGCGCACGAGTGATGCCTCTGGTGTTGCAAGTGTCCATAGGCAGCGGTGACCGCTTAACATCAGGCGGGCTGTTAGCTGGTTTGCCACCTTTAGTGGTATAAAAAAAACAAAGTTTTTAAAGATATTTATTGAACATCTGTAATTATTTAAAAGTGTCTGCGGATTTCGACTCAAGTCGGTGAAAAAACTTCTTAAAGTAAATTAACATGGTGCATGGTGACTGATATTCTAAGTACATCGTGTTCACATTTATATAATTATTGAATTAATCTAATTCTAGAAATGATTGTAAAACTATTCTGGAGCCGAAGATCTCCTGGCTGTTCTGCGCTCCTAGTAGAAAACTACGGCTCGTAGCTGTGACTAACGGGTCGTTTTCCGCATGCTACGGATCGTTCGTTGCGTGGTGCTGGCATTTGAATGCAGTACAGAACAGTCAGTACAGTCCAGGTTTCTTCATGAGGTTTTTTTTTTACCGATGTCAATGATGTCCAAGATAAACAAAAAAAAAATATAATTGGTATTTGCGCGGTACAAAAAAATGTTTTTTTTTCTTTTTTTGTACCGGGCAAGTAGTTTTCATACAGATGTAATCTACAAAACGCGTAAACATTCCTCTTCAAGCTAAAAATAAATAACGCTCGATTCGTAAGGCCTTGCTACGCGGCTACGATTCGCCTACGCCGTAGCAGAGGATGAATAGGACGTAGGCCTGCGTAAACTTAATATAAGCATTTATATAACATAAAATAATAATTTAAATGTACGTTTTAAAAATAGCAAAGTTTCTTTGGTTGGTTTAAAAATACTTGAAGTCAAATTTTATAAGGGTTTTTTATAACTTGCCTGACTAACTTAGTATACACCTATACTATCCATTAGCTGAACTTAGTAATTTAAAGCAAAAAATATTGTTGGGAAACGTTTTGTTTAAGAGACTTTTGATGCCCTATGACCTTCCTTTTTTTAAATGTATTTTTCTGTGAAGAAAGTGTGAATTCAGATTTGTTTGTTTTAAAAAATACACGAGGTGACTTAAACCGATGGTTAAATATAAAAGTAATATATAAAAGAGTTACATGTGTCTCAGAATAAATAAAATATTATGCCAAAGTTTCACATATTTTGCTGTTACACTTGAACCTTAACGGGTGGCAATAAGGGTTATTTTATTAGGTCACTGCCGGGATTTATTGCAACAAATGGATGAAATTGATCAGTACACACTTGGGCTCCATCGTGTATCCTATTTTGCAAACGTGTCTTTAAGTGTCTTTTTACACCCGTTAATTAATGTTTATAATTAATATTATTTATTCTAGCTGATGATGCTTCTAGATGGTGCCATCTAGGTATCTCAGTTAAAGACTAGCACAAACAACCCCCTACTAAGCGAGAGGATCGCGGACAACGAACCGTTCTAGATCACATGACAGTTTACAACTCTGAGAAAATAGTGTAGATGTCGCTAGCATCGTTCCTATTCAAATATTCTCCCGGCGTCAAACATCGCGCCTTTTATTGCAAAAATACTTGCTAACATTATATTATTGTTTTATACCATTAAGGGGGCTATTAAGTATCAGTCGAAAGGTTATGCATAGAATTCACAATCATACTCTTCATTTTGTTTAGGTGCCAGTATCAAAAAAATTAATTGAATTGAGAAAAGACAAATAAAACTTTTTGTTATAAAACAAAATATTTTTTATAAAATAAAGGGTAATTGAGCCATTTCTAAATGTTCATCCTCAAATAGTTAAATCTACGTAAATTATAGACACCTCTCCGTTGAAAAGTGGTATCCATCGAAAGTTAACCTTAAGTCAAGGGAATAAGGCATTTGAAAACGCAGTTGTAAATAAAATCAATCGAGAGAGAGACATGAAACACTACAGTCTGTACTATTGCCTCGTTTCTGAGATAAAAAAATACACTTTAGATCACATAATTATAATATAGATTTTACTTAACAAATAACATCCCGTTTTTGTGTTCTCGTCAGATTTAGAACTTTGGTTTAATTCTGAATTTTGAAAACTCAAAACGAAGTCACGGGCAAAAACTAGTACTATAACATTGGTTTTCCAAGAAGAAAAGATTTCTTATAATTTGCAGTTTTAAATTATAGACTTGCGTCTTATTTATGATGATGATGATAATTATATAATCTAGAAAAAAAACCAGATACGATTTTTTCAGTGTATTGTATCCTCTGCTTAATCTGTATACAGCGTTGTGGGCTTTTTTTTTTTTTTTTTTTATTGACGGGAAATCATCAAATAACTTCCCCCGCCCTGGGCGGGGCGGGAGGGAGTGTCAGACTTTTACTGACTAAAACCCGTCTATGTTCCTTCATGTGCCCTTTGCGTTCCAGGGGCGCGGTATCTCTTTCGAACAACCCGCAGCTCCGGCAGGCATCGGCCCTCAGTGGCCCCATCCAAGTTTGCTGACATCTCTTTGAGGCGCGCGTGGAACACGAACGCGCCGTCGACACGGTAGCGTTGTGGGCTGCGATTTTGTTTTACACGACTTTCAGGGCTAATGTATGTGTGTATGTATGTGAGTTTCTTTAGTCCACCATAACTTCTGAACGCTTGTATTTCGCATTTCATAGATAAGAAAGTTTTCTACAGAGGGTAAGTCCCACGACTGCGATGAAAATTTTAGTTTGGTAGATCAAGTAGTGTTTTTATGCTTGGTCTGTGCGAGCAGCGCGCTTAACCGTGTCACAACACCAGCCGAGCCCGCTCAGCCAGCTAGCCAGCAGCTAGCTGGGAGCTAGTTGCTAGCTAGTTTTCAGTTCTTTTTGCATCCTCAGAAAGAGGGACCACCCAGTTAGCTGGGTTGGTCCCTCTTCTGGGACAGCGAAACTGCACTGAGCGCCGCTTTATATATGCTTCGGCTCGGAGTAAGTCTACAGGTGAGACAGGGAAGATGAGAACTTTCCTCCCTGTTTTACTTCTAAACCAGAGGTTCCCAACCTGGGCGCCCGCCGTAGAAAGTATAAATAAACATCAAAATATAAAAAAACAACTACAAAAAATCTTCCAAAAATTCAACGTACTTCAAAATTCATCCAATATTCTATTAAAATTATTGATTAACTTTATATTTATTTCCATTCTATTAAAATGATTACATCGCGGGGAAAGACCCGAAGGTCAGTCGGGGATTGTGGTCTCCGGGATCCCCAGCGTAAGTGTAGGAACGGTAGACCGGGGTTGTTTCTAGTTAGTGAGAGTCTGACAGACTTTCTAAACTTGTAGGTAAACTGCGGACTGAAAAGGTTGGGAACCCCTGCAGTATACACAAAGCATGACATTGCAGCATACCTATTTAAAGTCTAGATATAACATACACTTGCGTGCAAAAAAATCGGCCCTCACGTATATTTTCTATTTGGGAAACGATATGTCAAAAAAGTTCAATAATTATTGAATTATTTTATATTATGTGAAGGAAGGAACATAAAGTTTATTGGCATATATTCTACTTTGATAAAAGCATTATTTTTGACAAGATCGATTCATTTCTGCAGATACGCTTATCAGCCACTTTTGCTAACTTTCTTAAACAGCGTGAACTTTTTTTGTCAGTGAAATTAATAAAATCTTTCTTTTGTATTTTTCTATTTTTATTGGATTTTTAACTTGACCTTAAACGTTATTTAGTTATTTCTTTGTGGGAAAATGAAAACCACTCCAACTGAAACCGTTCAAGTTGTGGCTCTGACTCAAGCAGACTTGAGCCAATGTGTCGTGGCTAAACGTCTTCATTTGATCTTCGAAACGTCTTCACTGATAGCCGACTGGCTATCAGTTAGTCGGGTATACCGAAGATTTCTAGAGACTAGAAACTTTGTTAGACCAAGGTCGGAAAGAAATCGTGCTACATCGGAACAAGACGACCGTTTCATGGTATTAACGTCAATGCAGAATCGACACCTTACTGGTTGGTGTTTAGGCTCAAAAACGTCTTCGTGAGGTCCGAGAGTCACAATAAATGAGTGGATTGCAAGACGTAGACTTGCAGAAAGTTGTTGAACTCCACGCAAACCTGTTAATGTTCCAAAATAAACGCGTGCTCATCGTTAAGTGCGGCTTCAGGTTTCTCGTGCTCGCGTTGATTAGTCACTTGAACAATGGCGGCTTCTACTGTTCATGGATGAGTGCAAAATCAACCTTCATGGAAGCGATACACGCAGAAAAGTGTACCGTAGAGAGGGAGAGCGGCTTGCGCAAACTTGCATTGAGGAAAGAATAACATTTGGGGGTTTCGAGGACTGTTAAGGCTGATATTTTTTTTGTTGAAAAATTCAATCTTGAGGTCGTAACCCGGCCTCGTCTGTGCACTTTGACTGCCCATCGCTTCATTTAAGAGGAGTGCCTCTTAAATGAAGCGATGGGCAGTCACTGGAACAACATGTTAAGCCATCCGCTGATTTTGTTGGCGAAGGATTGCGTGATAATGCCCGACCACATCTGCACGAGGTCGAAATTCTTGTTATAGAGTGGCCAGCAAGAAGCCCTCATCTTAATCCCATAGAAACCCTATGGGATGAGCTTAAAAGAAGGTTCAGGGCTAGGGCACATACTGCAGAGACCCTCCAAGAACCTAAACATGCTCTCCAACATATGTAAACCGGTAACCCTCAGGGATTCGTCGTAAAACTGATAAGGTCAAGGGGTGGCCATAGGAGGTTAACAAGTTCATTTGTACATTTTATTATTTTTCAATCGGCCATTTAAAATTTGTGCTTATTCAACATGTTTTTTTTGTTTTAGACCGGTTAAGTTAGGAAACAATGTTAAGTTATAATTCCCAACAATGATATTGATACCATACCTTCTCATCTACCACACAGTATTAAAAGTTATTTATTATTATTTGAATTTTTGGAACTATATTGTTCCAAATTAAAAAGTACGGAGTGGGTCGATTTTTTGGCACGCAAGTGCAGTTTCACACAGGTACGAGACGGCATTCATGGACATAGTCCTGTCTCAATTTTATGAAGTTTAAAGTCAGTTGTGTGACAAACTAGGGTATATTGGCGTTACTTCCTGTTTAATTCTACAAGTCTAGCCTAGCTTACCTAGTGGTGTGGGTACTAAAGTTCGACCAAATTTGAATGGACGTGGAAAAACAACGAACTAACGTAAAATGTACTGATTTTGACGTCTTCCTTCAGTATCCGTGTCACATGCACTGGCATTTGGGTTTTAGTCGGACTATAGGGGTGGGGGATACCGGGGTGGAGTTCAGTACCAAAGGACACACCTCCTGAGTTTTCTGCGATCCTGGTACAAATATCTAAAAGCGGAAGCGACACATGCATCGTGCAGGCGTCCTGGCTGATAGCGCGTGTTTTTTGCTGAATAAAACTAAGATTATACAATAGGTTATGTTGACACAGGTTAAGGAGTCTCATGTAGCGGTGGTTGGTATGTTTTTGTTTTTTGTAAAGGGTGTTTTTTCTTTGGCTTTTTTTTTGTCATTAATGATTCCATTTATAAATCACTAGTTTCTGCCCGCGACTTTGTCCGCGAGGATTTTTTATTAAAATTGCCAATTTGCCTTAAGCAAGAGATGTTCGTGTCATTTTATCAACTCCTGAAGATGAGCACCTCTCGACCTAAGAGTTATTATACGGGATTGATGGTTGAGACGTGTCACTAAGGGCAGGTACCTTAACCATTATACGGATACTCCACACAGGACTTGTACAAGATCAGTAGCTTACTGACGATCAGGAAGTTATATGTCTTCAACATAGCCCTATGCCTCCATAAAACATTGACTTTTACACCGACCATCATCATCTGCTTAGCCTTTTTCCCAACTGCGTTGGGGTCGGCTTCCAGTCTAACCGGATGCAGCTGAAAACCAGTGTTTTACATGGAGCGACTGCCTATCTGACCTCCACAACCCAGTAACTGGGCAACACGACACTTCTTGGTTAGACTGGTTGTCAGACTTCTTGGCTTCTGACTATCTGTCACGACTGTCAAAGATCTACGAGTGACAGCCGGGACCAGCGGCTTTACGTGCTTTCCGAGGCACGGGGGTATCACACCACCAACTTCCAAACTCCGGGCTGCTACTGAGAAATTCCTAATGGAAAAACCCAATACCACTTTTTGCCCGACCTGGGAATCGAACGCGGGACCCCTTGCTCAGCAGTCGCGCTTTGCGACCACGAGACCAACGGGGCAGTTTTACGCCACTTACGGCAGCTTTACTTTTATTCGATATTTAATTGGTCTCAACATTATTACCAAAGGAAGTAGCGAGACAACCCCAACACAACTTAAAACTTACTGGGTTTGCCTCGACTAATTTAAATAGTTAATTTAAGTAGTTAATAATGTATGAGATGCAATAAAAACCATTATTTTTATTTATTTTTTATTTAGGAAAACGTTCTTAGAAGACCATCCATAACTTTTTCAGATGTCCTGAACTGCATTCCCAGATTTGAAAAAAAAATACAGTCAGCGATCCTATTTTATGTTGGGGTCAAAAGACTCTATGGGCCATTTAGAAATTACAGAAACTGCCAATATCTTTTCCCAAACATTTTGTAAGGAAAGTACCTACAGAGGCTGTTTACGAAGTTCCGGTGTCTAACTTCATTCTAAATGTCTAAATTTAATCTAACACACAAAACTAAGGAAAGAGTTGCAACTGCACCTCTTTTCTTAGTTTCGTGTGGTGAAAAATGATCAAGATTTTATTTAATTGCATTCATTTAATAATTATGTGAATGTGAATACGATGGACCTAAAATAATAATCTCAGGGACGTTACCGAGCACTACACATTAAGAAATGATACATATCTGATTTAAACTGCCACGATGGCCTAGTGTTCCTATACGCGATTGCTACGCTAGAGGTCTTGAGTTTGATTCCCAGGTCGAGCAAATTTTCTATGAAATTCTCAGTAGCAAATCGGAGTTAGGATTTGTGCCCGGTTAATGGCAATAAGCGCTCCCCCGACACATTAAGTGTTTAATTTTAATAACGGGTGTAAAAACAATATTACACCCATTATTATAATGTAATAGGTAATATAAGCTCGTGTGTCTCCACACGAGCTTTCCAAAAATTGTGTCCCTACCTTACCTGTACCTGTGGGACATTAACAAGCAAGTAACAGTCTACAATTCAACCCGAGCTTATAAGGAGCGATGTGAACGAAACCATTGTGAGATTCAGAAATCAGCACTTTTTCGCCAACGCCATCTATCGAGCTACGTGTAAACGTACGCCAGTCAAATTAAACATTGAAGGGTACATTAATTCCCATAGAGCTAATTTCTATGAATGTTCAGAGTACTAAATATTATTAATGAATTGTGAAAATTCCCCATCGATCCCCCTTGTGCATTTTTTTTTATTGATGGTCAAAGTTTGCAATTATGGTTTATCACGTTTTCCAGCTAAACTGTTAGTTTTACAGCAAAAATGGTTCAGACTAAAATTGTAGATCATCTAATTCTTAACAAAAAATGTCTCTACATTTTTTTTCGTAAGTATGTAAGTATCGCCATTTTCGTGATATAGTGGTTCAAAATATTAGAACAAAAAATGTTATTCGTAACTAGCTGTTGCCCAAGACATCGTTCACGTTGTGGTTATAAAACACGAAGTACCCGCGACTTCGTCTGCGTGGCTTATTTCACCCACTTTAGGTTACGTCTTTGGTTACTAATCTGCTCCCGTGAGTCGTAGCGTGATGTTTCAAAACCTATGTATTACACTCACAAATAATGTGGCTTTCTATAAGTAAAAGATTTTGTTAAACAGATCAGGAGATTCATAGATTACCCCCTACAAACTTTACCTCTTTATGATTAGATGTGCACGTTAATGTACTTTGAAGTACTTTTTAACACCATTGCACGCATCCATAATTATGTATTAAACAAATAAATTATTAATCTTTATATTTAATAAATTTTTTTACTGTTTTACTAGTAAAAATATGAGTCCTTGTAACTTGTACATACAAATAATAATGTTGATTGCCAAGCGCAACTGGTGAGCGAGGTCCTGGGTTCGATTCCCAGGTCGGCCCAAAAAGGGTTAGTGGGTTTTTAAAGTAGGAAGTTCTCAGTAGCAGCCCGGAGTTTGAAAGTTGGTGGTGTGACACCCCCGTGCCACGGAAAACACGTAAAGCTGCTAATCCCGGCTGTCATTCGTAGATCTTTGACAGTCGTTAGGGATTTCCAGAAGCCAGGAAGTCGGATAGCCAGTCTTACCAAGAGGTATCGTGTTGCTCAGTAACTGGGTTGTGGAGGTCAGATAGGCATTCGCTCCATGTAAAACACTGGTATTCAGCTGCATCCGGTTATATTGGAAGCCGACCCCGACATAGTTGGGAAAAGGCTAAGCAGATGATGATATAAACATATTATTATCTATAATTTGTATGAATAAGTAAGTATCAAAGCGAGACTGCTACGTTAGAAGTCTTGGGTTCGATTCCCAGGTCGAGCAAAGTGTTATTTTTCTATGAAATTCTCAGTAGTAGTTCGGAGTTAGAATTTGTGCCCGGTTCATGGTAATAGGCTTGTCCCGTGTTACATGGGACCTATAAATACCGGCGAGCTGTGGGTGTACATTGGTACACCTCTGCCTAACCCTTCGTGGAATACAGACGTGATGGTATGTGATGTGTGAATTAAATAACCTATTTTCGTATTTTTTTTTCTTAACGAAAGTTTTGTAGGTTTAAGTTTTACCTATTCTATGATGAATTTATAATCTTGTTTATGAAAGTATCACAGCGCGTAAATTAAGTGCTCACCGCTTTAAGGCGCCGTTAAATTGAGAGAAAGTAGCTAGTACAATATATAATGTATTTTGCCATTTAACTTCTGTTTTCCTGTTTTATTCACTGTCGTCGTTTTTCCATCGCAGTAATTCTCAAGTAATATCATCATTTATACTCATTACATTATGTTGTTTCCGGATTAAGGCTTATTTCATTCTAATCCACATCATACAGTCCACGCTAAGAAGATGAGACCTAAGGGGTCTCATGTAGCGGTGGTACGTTTGTCATGTGTCAATATATACATAATATACGTATATAATCATTTTTGGCAAAATACACGCACTATTAGCCAGGGCACTGGCAACCGTGCTGCATTTTTTTAATTTTTATTATTTGTGTTGTTGACATTTTGATAATTTTTATTTCTATATTTGACCAGTTTTTACATTTGTCATTTTTTTTCTGATATTATTTGTGTGACTAATGTAAATTTCTATGCCAGAGGGTAAAATGTAGCTGATCTTATTTATTTATGTTCAATATCCAATCAATTACATTTAGAGCAAATAAAGTTCGATACTGATTCTTCTTATAGAATCAACAAAATGGATTTGTTGATTCTGATTGTGATTCTGATATATTTTTGTACCAGGAGCGCAGTAAAGTTAGGAGGTTTCGCTTCAGTACTAACATTGAAATAGCCAACCCCCATCCCCTTAGTCCGACTACAACCTTAGATTATACACGAGAGGAACGCTAATATACCCTAGTTCGTCACACAACTGATTTTAAACTTGATAAGACGAGACAGGCCTATGTCCATGAATGCCGTCTCGTACCTGTGTGAAACTATGTTATATCTAGACTTGAAATAGGTATGATGTAGCGCTAGGCTGCTCAACCGCAGGCCCGCGGGCCATGGCGTGGCCCGCGGATAGATGATAATAATTATATTAGGTTTGTTTTGTTATGTATTAGTTCCATTTATTTATTTATCATACATATTAATTACATTTTTAAATATTACTATAAAAATATTATTGTATAAGATTATTTTTGTGTATTTTATCTATGGGCCTCAGTTGCCTGATAATAAAACGATTATTATTATTTTTATTCGGTAACGTATCTCGGCACCCTACGGTCCCGGACCTTTGGAAGGCGTACGAGGAGCCGAAGCCATCTCGCAGAGGCCCCTTACATGGCTTTACAATGAAATAGGACACCAGCCGACAATTATCCCTGTTTGCACTTTGCAAATGCACCCAAGGACAATAATTATTATTATTCTCATTTATTCGATTAAAATACATACAAATTACATTTTTAAATATTAATATGAAAAATAAAAACATTTAAAAATATAAAATATAGTAGCCCACCGGCGTCGGGAACAGGGTCCAAGCCACCGGTGGGCAGGGCTCCTGTGAAAGGAATCTCCTAACGATACGCGCCGTGTCTAGGAGAACCGCTTTCTGAATCAAGGCCTTGATCCAGCTGCCCAACGAGAGCCTCCTAAGATGTTGGTCGAGGCTCTTGGCAATTAAGCCATTGGCTGTATTATTATTTATAGATTTAGATATACTCTTGAACGTCACCGTGATTTAATATTATGCTGCACCATAATATTATAGTCATAAAACACGGAACTAACTAAACTACTAGATGAAATTAAATCCTGACAAAATATTACCAATTGAAAGAAAAATTAAGCATAGTGATATGTGTGTAACGTAATGTGTTTAGTGATGGGATGTATTTCTATGATGGGTTATCGATTTTTTTTAATGTAATAGAAAGTTTACTGCCTGTATTTTAAAATATTATTTTTTTAAATTTTAACGTGTCTGGTACTTAAGCGACCATTTTGACAAAAGAAACACAAAGAAAAACTAAAAAAAAATATTGGTTGTGATTTGAGTGTTTTTTTTTAATGTTTTCTATTAAATAAATATTTTAAAATTATTTTCAAATTAATTCGGCATTTTTAAAATATTAATGAAGAGAACGAGATTTTATCGACTAACAATCGATATGAATAAAATTGATTTGCAAAATGTCACTGCCCTAATTATGCCATTCTGCCATGTCACAGGCACCATCCTTGGACGCATAGATTCGACAGATTTAGTGGTTTTGCCGGATTGTTAAAAAATTGAGCACCCCTGGTAGCGCATGCGTAAAGGTACTCAAAACCTTTGCTCCCCTTCCATTTATTGTCACTTGATCATCAGAGAGCTCCGCGAGCGTTTGACTTTCAGCGCCCGTGGCCCGACACGGTCGCCTCGGGCGCTGGAAGTTAACCTAATGACCTATCAACCCTGTTTGCCCTAAAGGGGTATACAGAAGTATGCGGAATAACCACATTTTGCTATGTTTCATTCTCATGTAACAGGGGGGGCGCTACTGAATTTGTCAAGGAAAAACCCAACATATATTTTTTTTACCCGATATTATATATTTTTTTTATATTTTGTAACTGTACACTAGAAAAATTACTCATGTATCGGGGGTGCGTTTACAAACACTTAAAGTCACATACACAAACGAACCCAGGAACAACTCTCTGTACGCTATACAAATATTTTTTCCCTCCGGGTACCGAACCCGCGTCACGTAGCGCCGACCGGGTCAAAATATCATATATTTTATATTCAACATACTAAAAAATATCGTCTACAATATATGAGCTTGTACAAGTTACATTATTCATATAAACATGCTAATACATGACTCAATTAAGAAATTACTTAGCTAGTTTCACGCTACCACTAGGGAGCGGAGCAGTAACCAAAGATGTAACTGAACCTACTGTAACTAAAGTGACACCACAGGATATATATAAGTTTTAAATTAAGAAAAAATATGTGGGATTATTTCAACATGCTTATAAACTCTAATTACAGCAAAAAGGTACATGTATTCTTTTAAAAATAAGTTAGGTAAGTTTTAACTGCCCCGTTGGTCTCGTGGTCGCAAGTGCGACTGCTGTGCAAGGGGTCCCGGGTTCGATTCCCAGGTCGAGCAAAAAGTGTTATTGGGTTTTTTCTATTAAATTCTCAGTAGCAGCTCGGAGTTTGGATTTGTGCCCGGTTAATGGCAATAGGCTCGCCGACCCCTATTACATGGGACCTAAATATACCGGCGAACTGTGGGTGTACATTGTTACATCTCTGCCTAACCCTTCGGGGAATACAGGCGTGATGGTATATATAGTAATTAATATGAAGATAATAAAAAAGCCATGAAGAGCTGGTCGCAAGCATATAATTTATAATCAGTGAATATTATGAATAAAAAAAAGGAAATAAAGAGTGCAGAGCCAAAGATCGCGCGGAGAAAAAAAATACTTATTTCACACATTCTATTTATTTGTCTTCATATTCATATAGTTACTAAATTATTCTACCTCTAGTAATAGTAGTCGAAGATCTCCTGACTGTTCTGCGCTCCTAGTAGAAAACTACGGCTCGTAGCTGTGACTAACGGGCCGTTTTCCGCATGCTACGGATTGTTCGTTGTATGTCACTGCAGTACAGAACAGTCACAATACAGTCCAGATTTCTTCATGATGTTTTTTTTTTACTGATGTCAGAGACGTCCAAAATAAACTTAGAAAGTACAAATTATAAAAAAAAACTCATTCGTACTTGCCCGGTACCAAATCTGCAACTTCTTGTACAAGAGGTGAGCACCACCGCTGCGCCATCACGAGACTGGCAATGGTTCTTTATTAAGACTTTCTTTTTGTACAAAATGTTAAAAATAAATAACCCCATTTTAATTAAACAATAAATATCAATCAATATCTGAAGAGTCATTTAAGTTATTTTTCTTTAATGCTTGAGAGCTAATGATCTACAAAACGCTTTAACATTCCTGTTCAACCTAAAAAGAACATAAACATATTTACCGCATGTTTCGTAGGCCTTGCTACGCGGCTACGCTTCGCCTACGCCGTAGCAGAGGGTGAATAGAACGTAGGCTTACGTAAACTTAATATTAACATTAATATAACTTAAAATAATCATTTGAATGTACGTTTAAAAAATAGAAAAGTTTATATGGTAGGTTAAAAAAAATATGTTGGAAGTTGTTACAACTAAAACTAAAACTACTTTTAGGGTGTGCGTTTTATAATGTTACACGTTGTATATGATCTATGTGTGATCTATATGTTTTCTCGATTACATTTTATTAAATAAAATTGAAACCTAAACAAAATGAAAATTATAATTAAGAATTCCTTACATAACCTTTCAACTGATACTTATTAGTCCCCTTAATGGTATTAAACACTAATAAAATATGTTATAAATAGCAAGTATTTTGGCAGTAAGAGGCGCGATGTTTGACGTCGACGTCTATTGTATTGATAAAGAAGTATCTATCTGTGACGAATGATAGTTACGTTTTCTTTAATATTTCATTTCATCGTAAAATGCTTCAAAAACTGTTTATTTTTGACAGATTTATAAACGCGTTTTTAAATAAAAACTACATGATGTACTTAACATCATTGCGATCATTTTTGTAATTCTGGACTCATCATAATTTGAACCTTATAGTTACTAAACATAGGAATATGTTTAACAAAATAAATAATATTCACGCGTTATCAGCCAGGGCACCTGCAACGAGCGATCCGTCAGGCACAACTTCGGGCTGTAACTATTTGTACTAGGAGCGCAGAAAACGCTGGAGGCCTTCCCTTATACAATAAAATTTAAATAGTCAAACTTTATGTCAAATGATTCATTACAGAAGTTACACCATTAAAAAGCACTTTCGAATTAATAATATAAATAATAATCTAGTTCCTTTTTTTTCTTAGTATCGTAGGTATGGCAAAAAATTAGCAAGAAACTTCATATGTAATTTTTTTTAAGTATTACTATAAATTCTATCGTTTAATTACAGGAATAAATGACTTGAAAAACCTCATGATTGTTCTGCACTGTTATGTAGAAATACACTACGGCGCGTAGCTTTTACTAACGGACCGTTTCTGTAAGCTACGGATCGTTTGTTGAACATAATCATTGCTTACAAAAACAATGATTATGGTTGTAGACACAGGATAAAGAGTCTCATATTGCCGTGGTACGCCATTTAGACGCGATACATTTTTTTTTATATACTATCACGCCTTTAATTCCCTAAGGGTTAGGCAGAGCTGTATTTTTTTTTCTTTTGACGTTTTTTTTAAATTCGTCATCATCATCATCATGTCAGTCGCAGGACATCCACTGTTGGTCATAATGATTTCCAATGGATTTCTAAAAGGACCAGTTGGAAGCGATCTGCATACAGCATATAAAGTGTTTAGTTCATAATATCCGCTAATTATATGGTCGCGACTTCCTCTACATGGCTGTTTAATTAATTTTATCTTAGTTATTATAAGTCAAGGTTAATACGCGATGTTTTTCTTTACTGATACGTATTGTAGTACTTTAAGAGAATTTTATTTTAAGTACATCGTCTCCAAATTCATATAATTATTGAATTATTCTATACTAATTTTACAAAGAGTAAGTTTTTTTTTTCTTGGTTTGTTTGTACGGAATGAGCTCCAAATGTGTGTAAAAAGATTCTTAAAGACATAAAGATATGTTTGCAAAATAGAAAACACGACGGCACCCAAGTGCGTAAGGACTTTTCATTCAAAATCTGTTGCAGTAAATCCAGCCAGTGATCAAATGAAATAACCCTTATTGCTACCCATTAAGATTCAAGTGTAACAGCAAATTATGTTAACGTATTTTTTTTTGTTGAGACTATTTGTAAAACTTTCTTTCTTTTTGTTTTGATATCTTTTCATTTGTTGTTGTTGTAAATTCTGTTATTATTATCAAAGTTTAGTTTGGACATAATAATGTCCAAGAGGTTTGCTTATGATGTTTTCCTTCACCATTGTCAATAGCCAATGGTAAAGGAAAACATCGAGATTTACCTGTATAAAAAAGTTGAAAAGATATTTGTTCGTATAAACGCGCTAATCTTTAAACAGAACAGAGGTTTTAAACAAAAATAAATAACAACGGGTTGCACTCCGGGAGTGCCGGCAGAAGTGAAAACGATAAAGACACACAATAGCGAATTGTCATATTCGTGTATTTGTGTCGTGTGATAAATTCGTAAGATTTTCGATCAGGTCACGTGTCCTGACGCGAGTTTAACATTTTTTACCCATTCCAAAACAAGTGCACAACGCCGCTTACGAATTTTCGTTTAGGGTCACGTGTCCTGACGCGAGTTTAACATTTTTACCCATTCCAAAAAAAGTGTACAATAGTTTTCACTTAAAAAAAAAACTTAAATATTTATTTTATAGGTATAGGTAAGTTCAGGTTTCCATACGATGTTTATCTTCACCGCTGTCAATGATGTCCATGACCAGCTTAAAAAATACATGAAACATATTGGTTCTTGCCCGATAGCGAACCTACATCTCGTGCATGAGAGCCGGGCGCCTTGACTACTGAGCCATCAAAACATATATTTGAGGACCTCTATCACATACATACCTCTACGTTTCTGTGATTAAAAATCACACTAATATTTATACTCCTAGATTTCATCCGGTTTAGTAAGTTACGTTTGATTAATACTCCGCTCCCGTTATAGGTATAATGTTATTGTTATATAGCTTGCAACCTTTCCCGTTAAAAGGGCTTTGTAAGGCTCAAAGATTTTTTCTAATTGGGCCAGGCGTTCAAATAACCAAACAAACAAACAAACAAACATTAGTACTATCTTACTATATTAGCTTAGCCCGCGGCTTCACTCGGTAGTGTGATGTTATAATTACACCCTAAACTATTTCTCATGGCTGTATACAAAAAGAATTTCCTTGATCCGACTGGTTTTACACCCCTTGGATGCCAAAAAGTTACCAGTAATAGCAAATGTTGTGAAAGTCAGATAAATCACTAAAAAGATTCTCTTGAGTCTAAAAATGCAGTATATGTCTCCTTATACTGTGTCAGCACAATCATAGTAATATGTTTAACAAAATAAATAATATTCACGCGTTATCAGCCAGGGCACCTGCAACGAGCGATCCGTCAGGCACAACTTCGAGCTGTAACCATTTGTACTAGGAGCGCAGAGAACGCTGGAGGCCTTCCGTTGTAGAATAAAATTGATATACTTAGTCAAACTTTAAGTCAAATAATTAATTTCTATGAGACTATTAAAAAGCACTTTTATAGGTTGTATAAAATTGAAAAAAAAAAACAATTAAAATTTGTTTTAGTTGCTTCTTTTTTCTTAGTTTCGTATGGCGAAAAATTTGCAAGAGAGTCCATACGTACAATTTTTTTAAGTATTACTATAATTTCTATAGTTTCATTACAGATGATTGTTCTGCACTGTTATGTAGAAATACACTACGGCGCGTAGCTTTTACTAACGGACCGTTTCTGTGAACTACGGATCCTTTGTTGCGGGAACAATGGCACTGGAATGCATTTATTTTATTTTGTTTACAAAAACTATGATTATGGTTGTAGACACAGGATAGGGAGTCTCATACTGCGGTGGTACGTTTTTTAGAGGCGAGACACTTTTTTGGCGCTTTTTTAAAATTAATCATCGTCATCATATCAGTCGCAGGACATCCACTGCTGGGCCTCCCAAGGATTTTCGAAAGGACCGGTTGGAACCGGTCCGCCTACAGCATATAAAGCGTTCAAATTTATAATATCCGCTAAGTATAAATTATCTGGTCGCGACTTCCTCTTCATGGCTGTATTATTAATTTTATCTTAATTATAAGACTAGGTTATCTCGCAATGTTTTTCTTCACCGATACGTCCTTTATTTGAAGTACCTACATCGCCTTCAAAATATAATTATTGAATTAGTCTACACTTAACTTATAAAGAGCAATGTTTTTTTTTGCTTCTTGGTTTGTTAGTACCGAATGAGCTCCAAAACTACTGAAACGATTTCAATAGATACCTAAATTATTAGAAAGTAACATAGGGTATATAACATCACGCTACGGCACACGGGAGCGGAGTAGTAATTAAAGACGTAACTTAACGCGGGTGAACATATATTATTCACATGAACGAAGTCGCGGGCTGAAGTTTAATAAATAAAGTCTTACCGAATCTGAATGGACTTAACCAAACAACGAACCAACGTCAAATGTACTGATTTTGTTGCATGCACTTGTATTTAGGTTTTAGTCGGACTATAGGGGTGGAGCCTATAGCTGGGCTGGCTTAAGGGTCAGTTCACACCGAGACGCGACGCGACGCTGCGCGCACATTCTAATAGAACAACTCAAAATATAACTTTATTTACTACACGAAAAGATATACATGTTATCGTGAGAATTCAGAATAATATAAAGCACGTAGAACTAGGAAGATGGGAAGGTGCGAGAGTATCGACTCACGTAGCATCCCGCACTAAAGGCCTACCCATCTTCCAAGGAAATAGAGACATTCCGTCCGGTCTCTTGCCATCGTCGCGTGCCAAGCCGTTGGGTGCTAAAACAGCTGGAACGCCGACGGCGACAGGAGTACGTCAGATAATCTCATTGATGTTAGCGTGACGCGCTATACGGCCCGCACTCTGACTGCTGCAGGCCGTGGTGTCCGAGCTGACAGCTTCCCCACAGCGACAGCGATGTGAGGAACAACAAGGAGCCCCTAAACGTAGCGAAGCAGCGAGGCGGAAAGTAAATAAAGATAATAATATTCTGATTTGCTCTATTAAAATGTGCGCGCAGCGTCGCGTCGCGTCTCTGTGTGAAGTGACCCTTAGTGGTAGGGTGAGGGGCACGTAGTAGCTCTACTCCGTAGTGAGGGGTTTCATTCTGAATCGGCAAACCTCCTGACAGTTCTGCTCTCCTAGTAGAAATGGACTACGGCCCGTAACTTTGACTAACGGACGGTTATTCGTAACTTACGGATCGTTCGTTGCATCGGGCACTTGAACATTATTTATTTTCGCAATTTTTTAGCAATAATTCATTGAATTTTAATAATACCTACTACAAAAGAAACTTAAGAAGGTCAGAGCAACTATATAGATTATTTCTCTCTATTATATACGACGTTAAAAAGTGATATATAATGGTCTAATTGAACATAGCACAAATAATTTGATTTGACCTTGACTGTCAATTTTTTTACATGAGAAAATATTGTTTTATTACTACATATACCTAAACTCAATCGCTGAAGAAAGACATAACGAGATCAAACTTTTGGGAATTGAAAACGCAACCTTCATCATCATCATCATCATCATATCAGCCGCAGGACGTCCACTGCTGGACATAGGCCTCCCCCATAGATTTCCAAAAAGACCGGTTGGAAGCGGCCTGCATCCAACGCAACCTTATTTATGTTTAATTTCTCTGTTGAATGTCAGTTATCACAAAGTATTATGATTTTTGAGCGAAATTCTATTAAAAGTACCCTAAAAAATAAAATAAACAGTGCACATTTATATATAAAGTAACATAAGAATATTTACACCAACAACATAACGAACAGTAGTAACATAAGACATTTTTTTTGGTACGCCTCTGCCTGTCCCTTCGGTGATTACAGGCGTGATAGTTATTTTTTTTTTAAGAGTATTTACCTAACATTCCATGTGTTTTTTAAAACGTTTGGAATGACTATTTAAATGTTATTCTAAAACGGAATATCTCCTAACTGATCTACCAGTAGAAATAGTCTGCTCCCATTGCAATAACTAACGGATCGTTCGTTGCAGGGGAACTGGCTGTAGCGCGTATATTTTGCAAAAAGAAATATTATGATTATACATTGTTAAATCTTATCTTTAACGTACATTTGTTGTGCGTATCCGAACGGCGAGCTGCGCCACGCCAGCGCCGCCGAGCGGAACAAAAACAAAACAAGATCGACTTGAATCAAAACGGCGCCCGCACGCGTTTTTTAATGTAATTCAACATTTTGTAATCATTACTGATCGAAAAGGTGCATTCATGTTAAAAAGTGCAATAGTCGCTCATTAAAAGCAATTCGCCAAATGTTGAAGAATTTTATTTGCTGCGGGCGGGTCCTCGTCGTGAACATACATTATGGGCCTTACTTATAAACTTTACTTAACTTTACTAGCTTCTGTCCGCGGATTCGTTCACGTGGTTATAATCATCTTTATCTTTACTTACTGTTTCGCTTCCGAGTGTCGTAGCATGATGTTATATAAGCTATGGCTTTCCTCGATAAAAAGACTAACCAGTACAATTTTTTTTTTTAATTTGTTCCAGTAGTTTCTGAGGTTAGATTCGATTTTGAAGGCAAGATTAAATATAACATTGTTTTAGAAAGTAAGTCTATTCTTATCTATCTTCTATATAAATAAAAAGGAACGACTAAAAGTGTTGGTAAGCGCAAACCTCGAAAACAGCTGGACCGATTTGGGTGACTGATTTTTTGTTGTGTTTGTGATGACGCGGAAATGAATTTACAAAAAATTTAAAATCTACCGGGAAAGTTGGAGAATTTGCACGCAGGCGAAGTCTAGGCGGTTCGCTAGTACAAAAATAAAAAAAATCAGATTGATTGCCCTACCCGGTTGTGAATCTACACCTCGTACATGAGGCGCGGACGCCTTAGCCACTGCTCCATCACCAGTATGTATTTAGGGACACCTATCATATCTTCATTGGTCGGATAGTCAGAAGCCAAGAAATCTAACAACCAATCTAACCAAGAGGTATCGTGTTACCCAGTAACTAGGTTGTGGAGGTCAGGTAGGCAGTCGCTCCATGTAAAATACTGGTATTCAGCTGCATCCGGTTAGACTGGAAGCCGACCCCAACACAGTTGAGAAAAGGCTAAGCAGATGATGATATCATATCTTCATTGGTAGCACTTTGCACCTATTGTAGTACTTTCAGTTATTTTTATTTCAAATGTATCGGCTTTACATAATAATTATTAAATTAAAAAGGAATTATTGTGAAACGTTTTCAAAAGAGTATACGTATGGTATTTTTTGCTCATTCTTCTCCATACGAAACTAGGAGAGTCAGCTACCCGGAACAGAAAAATGTTTTTGTACTTATATGATTACCATATTCATGAGACATGGAAGGATTAAGTATAGGCGTATATAAACCATCACGCGACGACCAACGGGAGCGGCGCAGTAAAGAAAGACGTAAAAAACGTACGTGAACAAAACCACGCGCTCGGAGTCGCGGGCAGAAAGAAGCAAGTAATTTATAATTGGCTGATATTATGAAAGTTTGGAAAAGTGCCGAAAATATTTCTAAAGTCTAATAAACGTACCACCGCAGTATGAGATTCCTTATCCTGTGTCTACATAACTATACTCACTGATGTTGTTAGTAAAATAAAATAAATGCATGAGTACAAAGTGAGCGAACGATCCGTAGCCTCAGAAACGGTCCGTAGGTAAAAGTTACGGGCCGTAGTCTATTTCTACTAGGAGTGCAGTACAGTCAGCAGGTCTTTTGGATTAGAATAAAATTGTTTAAACGTCATTTACAAGAAAGAAAAAAATATTGAATATACTTAGTTTGCTCCTTACATAGTTTTGTTTGAAAAAGAATGTGAAAGAAACTCCATACATACTCTATTAAAAAAAAGTTTGTTTATAATATGTATAGGTTTTACATTCATTGAATAATTATACGTATACTTGAAGCACTACAGTGGGTACCAAGTGGTGATACAAATTAAGAAATTAAACTATTTGATTGTAATATTATATTTTTCAATCATTTGTATTATTTATTACGGATAAGAATCCATAGGTACATAACAGAACATGTAATATTAATTGTTTAAACAGTATCAGTTATGTGGATGAATGATATGGTGCCGCTGAACCCTTCGCATTCTGCGTTACATAAACTGTTGAGTAATTGTGAATCCTCCGTGTCTACCTCTTCATACAGTCTACTCGTCGCCTTCACCCTAGGTGAAGACTCGTGATGGCGCAGTGGTTAGGGCACTGCCTCCCATGCAATAGGAGTAGGTTCGCAAACGGACACGTGCATGTACACATGCGACTTTGTATATTTCATATGTACATTTTACCTATACTCATAATACTATATGTTACCTATAATAAAATTTAAAAGTTATTTTTTTGTTTAATCGCGCTAAACTATGATAAAATCCGTCGGATTGGAAAAAAAAATTGTATACGATAGCCATATTCGTGATTAATAAATAGTATAAAGGCTTTAACCAGCATACTACGAACTTTGGGAGTTGAGCATTAACCTAAGTCGTAACTTACCGCGAGTATCACACCCACGCGGACGATGTCGCGGGCAGAAGCTTGTGATTTTTAATTTTTAATTATCATTAATGTCAGAAAAATGACGAAGAAATTCCTTACGTTTAAAAAACGTACCACCGCTACATGAGACTCCTTAACCTGTGTCAACATAACCTATTGTACAATGATTTGGATGTTTTATTGTTATGTACTTATAAATAATAATCAACTACAAAGTTAAAACTAAATAATAATTAAATTACAAACTATGTACAGTTAATATAAAAAAGTATTGTATAATCTTCAAAATAAATCTAGTCTAGTCTAATCTAGTTCTAATCAGCAAAATACACGCGCTATCAGCCAGGGCACCTGCACGATGCATGTGTCGCTTCCGCTCTTAGATATTTGTACCAGGATCGCAGGAAACTCAGGAGGTGTGTCGCTTTAGTACTGAACTCCACTCCGCTATCCCCCACCCGCCCTATAGTCCGACTAAAACCCAAATGCCATGTGCATGTGACACGGATTCTGAAGGAAGACGTCAGAATCAGTACATTTTACGTTATTTCGTTGCTTCGCCACGTTCATTCAAATTCGGTAGAACTTTAGTACCCACACCACAGGGTGAGCTAGTCTAGACTTGTAGGAACCCCATCCTCTAGCTTCGTCGGGTGGCGCATGCGTAAAGGTAGCTCATACCTCCGCTCGCTTCCATATATTTTCATTGTATCATCAGAGAGCTCCGCGAGCGTCAGACTTTCAGCGCCCGTGGCCCGAGACGGTCGCCTCGGGCGCTGGAAGTTAACATAAAGGTCTATCAATCCTGTATGGTCCTAAAGGGGTACACAGAAGTGTGCGTAGTAACCATCCAAATCTCATGTAACAGGGGAGCCGCTACTGAATTTGTCAAGGAAAAACCATTTCTTTTTATATATATTTTTTTACTTTGCCCCATACTAGGAATTACTCATGTACGTTTACAACCATATAAACTCCCATACACAAACAGCCAGTCCCGGAACAATTCTCTTTATACTATACAAATATTTGTTCCGTGCGTGAATCAAACCCGCGACACGTAGCGCAGCAGCCAATTGCTCAAGCACTGCGCCAACCATGTCGTCAAAATATCGTTAAAAAAACTAAATTAGTAAATTTATTTTATTTGAGGATTACCAACAAGAGATACATTAAAATAATCACGTACAAAATATGAGCTTGTACAAGTTACATTGTTCTATAATGCTCACTCAATTACAGGTAAGCACAGCTCACACATTATCGAGTAAACATGCTAATACATGACTCAATTTAGAAATAGATATATTAAAAATCATTATTTACCATTTCTTATTATAGGTTACTATAAAACAATATTGGAAATAAAGTTAGGTATACATTAATTAACTACGATGAATATTAAAATTAAAACTAAAGTATCGATTAAAATTTCTTATATTGCCTAATTAAGGAATCGAATACCTGAAATCATGCTCAGCAGTTGTAGCCCTTGCGAGCAGACAAAGTAGTCTAGTAGTATTGTAAGTTAATAGTGCATTAACTTACCGCTACTTAATCTATAATCAAATTTAATAGTTATTTAAAAAAATATTGAGTTTTCAGGGCTAAAATAAACTATTATTTTCGTGAAGTTGTACAATGGAATTATTGTTTAATAATTTTTCTACCCTTAGCTGGGTATCATTAATATCAGAAAAAAAAAACAGAAAAAATCCCCTATGTTTAAAAAACGTACCACCACTGTATGAGACTAACGACGAAAACCTTAGACCTTTTTTTGCGAAATACACGCCCTATCAGCCAGTTCCCCCCTACAACGAACGATCCGTAGCTTACAGAAACGGTCCGTTAGTTATTGGAATCGGCACAGTCTAGTTCTACTAGGAGCGCAGATCAGTTAAGAGATATTCCGTTTCAGAATAACAAAGCCAAAGTCAAGGTTAAATTAAATGATGTGGGCTAAGTTAAATTAGACTAAAATAATCGTCAATCAATTAATATAATCGTGTACAAAATATGAACTTGTACCAGCTACATTATTCTATGATGCTCACTCAATTATAGATAACCACAGCTCACACATTATCGAGTAAACATCCTAATACCTACATGACTCAATTGGGTAGATGACACCACTAACCAATAATTTCAAGACACAACTTCACAAAAAAAAACATTTAATTTTAGCACTAAAAACCCGATGATTTTTTAAATAACTATAAAAATCGATTTTTATTTGCTTTGAAATCTATAAATAGTTAGTGAATTGAGATGACAAAAAAGTGACGTCATAGTTGAGTATTGTCATAGAAAATCTATGGGGGAATGGCGTTTTGACAGCTCATAAAAAAGTACGTCAATTGATTAGTGGTGTCATCTACCCAATTAAGAAATAGATAAATCATAAATATAATTGACCTTTAATTGTTATTATTAGTTACTAAAAAACATTATTGGTAATAAAGTTATACACACCTGAGAAAGTGGTTTTTATGTGAAATAAAATTGATTTTTAGTCAAGAGCTTAAGAGTTATTCAATTGAGAGGTAGCTAAGTATTATTTAGCGTTATTTTTATAAGTTAGGCTGAAAATAATTACGATTAAGATTTAAATTAAAAATAAGTATTGATTAAAATTTATTATTTTGCCTAACCAAGGAATCGAATACCGGAAACCGTGTTCAGCAGCTTGCGAGCAGACAAAGTACTCTGGCAGTACTGTAAGTTAATAGCTCAGTATAATTCACAAGTGAGCTTATTATTATTTTTCTTCAGATTTTAATGGATCATATTTACAACGTGAAATAACTCTATTTAAGAATATATACTTTACGAGTTTAAAGGGTCACGTAGTCCCCGTTTTTTTTTCTTTTGAAGTACGGAACCCTGTAAATCACCTAAAGTACTATACCAAGTACCAAGTGCCACATATAATTTAAGAAATGGTGGATATCCCTAGATATAGACTCGTGATGGCTCAGTAGATAAGGCGGCCCGCCTGCTATGCAAGAGGAGTAGGTTCGCAATCGGACTCGGGCATGTACAAATGCGACTTTATCTATTTCTGTACTTTATAAGTTATCGTGGACATCATTGACCACTGTCAATGAGGTTTCTTTATGATGATTTTCTCTGGTGAAGGAATACACGCGCCATCAGCCAGGGCTCATGCACGATGCATGTGTCGCTTCCGCTCTTAGATATTTGTACCAGGAGCGCAGGAAACTCAGGAGGTATCTCGCTTTGGTACTGAACTTGACACAGCTATCCCCCACCCCTATAGTACGACAAAAACCTAAATACAAGTGCATGTGCCGCGGTTAGTGAAGAAAGAGGTCAACATAAGTATATTTTACGTTAGTTCGTTGTTGCACCACATTCATTCAGATTCAGTAGAACTTTATTTATTATTATCTAGCCTCAGCCCGCGACTTCGTTCATGTGGATATTTTTTCCTGCGTTGAGTTACGTGTTTTATTAGTGCTCTGCTCCCGTGGGTCGTAGCGTGATGTTATATAGCCTACGTTACTTCCTGATAATTTAGCTAATGATTGGTAAAAACCGATCCAGTAGATTTAGAGCTCATTTGGCATTCAATAAATATGTGAATATGAAGAGTTCAAAAGTGCCTGTAAATGGTCTAATTGAAATAAATGCTTTGACTTTGACTTTGAGACAATAAACCTATAATAAAAAACCGGCCAAATGGGAGTCAGACCGAACCCACCGAGAGTTCCGTGCAAATAAACATACAAAGTAATTGAACCGAAGGCTGTATAAGAGTAATTAAAAAAAAACCGGCAAAGTGCGAGTCGGACTCGCGCACGAAGGGTTTCGTACCATTTTTTAATAAAAAACACGTTTGTTGTATGGGAGCCCCCTAATTATTTGTTTTATTTTATTTACATATTTATTTTTAAAGTGAATATGTACGAGTAACAAAATATTCTGTGAAGATTTCAAGCAAACGTTTACCTCTTGCCGTTATCAATATCGGGCAAAAACGAGTCAAAATATATTTTTAAAAAGATTTTTTTGTTTGTTTCGAATAGGCGATTTCAACCATTTCCTTAAAATATAGCTACATTATTTCTCAGTAACATAGGCTGTATAACATCACGCTACGACTTACGGGAGCGGAGCCCTAACCAAAGATGTAAATTAACTTGGCTGAAATAAGCCACGCGGACAAAGTCACGGGCAGTTTGCTATAATTAATGTAAAAATAATAAAAAAAAACCACGAAAAGGAAGTCGCGAGCATATAATTTATAATCAGCGAATATTATGAACGAAAAAGAAAGGAAAATAAAGAGCGCAGAGCTAAACACCGGGCGGAGTAAACATTCCAAAAAAACGATCGACTTTTTAAATTAAAAATACTTATTATTTCGCACGTACTATTTATTTAGTTTTAGTTTTAGGATATGATAGAAATATGCCGGCGAACTGTGGGTGTACATTGGTACACCTCTACCTAACCCTTCGGGGAAAACAGTCGTGATGGTATATATATGCATAATTAATTAATAATGTAATAATAATAATAAAATCGTTTATTTATAAAAAGAGGCAAAATTACAATGAAATTTATCTTAAAAATTAAAATAGAGCACTGTTTCTTAATTGCCTGAACTAGGTTGAACCTGTAAGGTATATTTATATAATTGTAAGGTATCCAATCAATATAAAATTATATATTGGAATGAACATACTAGGTACATTGGCATTAAAAGCACTTAATATTGGAGTAAGATTGTACAACAAAGCGGGAAATTCTCATCATCCCTGTCATCACTCTGACAAGTTAAATGGTTTTAAATACTCTTAATCTATACATATAATAAAATCGTAACGAGGCCAATTCTGTACATTCAATATTTTTATAAAGAGTAATTCTCTCATGTTAAATACATTATAGTGAACACAAAAAAAAAAGTTTTTAGAATTTTTGTCTGTTTGTTTGTTTGTATGCGCATAACTTTTTAACTCCTGCACCGATTTGAACAAAACTTTTGGCATTGTGTTGGCAGTAACCTGAGCTGTAATCTTAGAATTCATCACGCTATGTCACAAGGGGTAAAACAGAAACCGTATGAACACTATTAACTTAAAAATACTGAACGCGAACGAAGTCGCGGGCAACAGCTAGTTTAAAAATAAAGTAGAAAATAGTTCGGTTTGTAGTGGTATTTAGAAGAAAGCGGGGAGGTAAATCGATACCGTTACCGTTTATAGAATTTCTGGAATTGTTTACAAGTAAAACAGGGAGGAAAGTTCTCATCATCCCTGTCTCACCTGCAGACTTACTCCGAGCCGAAGCATATATAAAGCGCCGCTCTGTGAAGTGTCGCTTGTTCCAGTAGAGGGACCAACCCAGTTAACTGGGTGTTCCCTCTTACTGAAACCATTAAAAGAACTAAAAACTAGCTGGCAACTAGCTCACAGCTAGCTGACTGTGGCTGGCTAGCTGGCTGAGCGGGGCCGCCTTGCGCTGGCTGAGCGGGCTCGGCTGGTGCTGGCACCCGGTTAAGCTCGCTGCTCACACAGACCAAACATGAAAACTCGAAAACTACTTGATCTCCCAAACTGAAATTTTAATCGCAGACGGGGGACGGAGGACTTACGCTCTGTATAATACTTTCTTATCTAAGAAATGGGTTCATAAGAACAGCGATACAGGCTTTCAGAAATTATGGTGGAATACAGAAATTCACATACATACATTAACCCTGAAAGTCGTGTAAATACTTATAGACAATATTAAACCTCACAATACTGAATATAGATTAGGCAGAGGATACAACACAGTGAGTAAATCGAATTTCAAATTTATATATTTTTTCATGTTCTATATGATATAATAATAATATATATACCATCACGCCTGTATTCCCCGAAGGGTTAGGCAGAGGTGTACCAATGTTCACCCACAGTTCGCCGGTATATTCAGGTCCCATGTAATAGGGGGCGAGCCTATTGCCATTAACCGGGCACAAATCCAAACTCCGAGCTGCTACTGCGAATTTCATAGAAAAACCTAATAACACTTTTTGCTCGACCTGGGAATCGAACATGGGACCCCTTGCACAGCAGTCGCGCTTGCGACCACGAGACCAACGGGGCAGTTATAATAATAATGTTTTAAATATTATTCAAGTCTTTAATTTAAAACTGCAAATGCAAACTGTCAACTGCAATTGTAAGAAATCTATTCTACTTTGAACACATTTGATAGTACTTTTAATGTTATAGTCTCCAAAATTCAGAACAGAGAAAATTAGACAGTGAAGTTACAATCATAACACGAACACAACATTTTTACTCTTTTGTGCTTAAATGTTGTCTATTTATAAAATTGGTTATCGTAGTTTGAGGCAATAATAGAGACATGCGCAGTGTTTCATGTTTCTCGATTGATTTTATTTAATAATAGTTTAATAATAAGTTTATTGATGCTTCAGTTTACAAAGGGGCTTAGTGTTTGGAGCCTCCTTTTAAGCAAACAATGCCTGTGTTAGGAGACTCCGCTCTTCCAACTGCATTTTACAACTGTGTTGTCAAATGCCTTATTGCCTTGACTCAAAAATAACTTTCGATGGGTACCACTGTTCAACGGAGAGCTGTCTGTAATTTACGTAGATTTAACTACTTAGAGATAAAAATTACTTACTTTAAAATAGCTGAAATGAAAGTGAAGTTTTGTATGACGCACTTTGAAAATGATCTATGTATGATCTATATGTGTGCCAAATTTCAGTCAAACTCAGAGTCAAAGACAGTGTCAGGAGCTGTAACTCTGAGTTCATCAAAATATTTCGGTGTCAATGACCTGTAGTAGTCTTTCAGGTAATTAATGTATCGAGTAATTCATTACCCTGTATTTATTTAAAATTAGTTTGTTAACAAAAACTTTTGTTTTTTCCATCGTCAATTCAATTTTATTATTTGATACTGGTACCTAAATAAAATGAAAATTATGATTGTGAATTCTAAACATAACCTTTCGACTGAAAATTAATAGCCCCCTTAATGGTGTTAAACACTAATATAATAATATGTTAGCAGGTATTTTTGCAATTAAAGGCGTGATGTTTGACGCCGAGAGTATATTTTAATAGGAACGACGCTAGCGACATCTACACGATTTTCTCAGAGTTGTAAACTGTCATGTGCTCTAGAACGGTTCGTTGTCCGCGACCCTCTCGCTTAGTAGGGGGTCGTTTGTTAGACTAGTCTTTAACAGAGATACCTAGATGGCACCATTTATAAGCATCATCATCTAGAATAAATAATATTAATTATAAACATTAATTAACGGGTGTAAAAAGACACTTAAGGACACGTTTGGAAAATAGCAAACACGATGGCGCCCATGTGTGTACTTCATCCAAAATTTGTTGCAATAATCCCGACAGTGGCCAAGAAAAATAACCACCCTTGCAAAAAAACCACAAAACTTTATTATTAATGTTTGTGTTAAGATTACGCAGGCCTACATTCTATTCACCCTCTGCTACGGCGTAGGCGAAGCGTAGCCGCGTAGCAAAGCCTACGAAACATATGATATTATGAATATTTTTATATTCTTTTAAGGTTGAAGAGTATTGTTAAACCGTTTTGTATCTTACGTTTTAAAGCAGTAAAAAAATTATCTTAAATGGCTTTTTAGATATTGTCTACAAGTATCAAACGTGTACGCATGTTTAATTAAAATGGGGTTTTTTATTTTTGAGATTTTGGTGAATAAAAAACTAAATAAAGATCCATTACTCCGCAGACGACGTGTCGCCTGTGATGGCCCAGCGGTGGCGCTTGCCTCTCCTCATACATGAAATTGCCGATTCTATACTGGACAAGTACCAATTTTTTTTTAATCATTTGTACTTTCTAAGACATTGCTGGCATCGGTAAAGAAAAACACCGTGAAGAAACATGGACTGTACTGACTGTTCTGTACTGCAGTCAAATGCCAGTACCACGCAACGAACGATCCGTAGCATGCGGAAAACGGTCCGTTAGTCACAGCTACGAGCCGTAGTCTGTTACTAGGAACGCAGAACAGTCAGGAGGTCTTCGGCTGTAGAATAGTTTTACAGTAGTTTCTAGAGGTACAATAGTTCAATAATTATATAAATGCAAAGACGATGTACTTAAAATTACAACTTTCTTTTTACAACACATACCAAGTGCTATGAATTAACAAATTATTCTCATTTATTCAATTAAAATACATATAAATTACATTTTTAAATATTAGTAGAAAATATAAAAACATTTAAAAATATAAAATATAGTAGCCCACCGGCGTCGGGAACAGGGTCCAAGCCACCGGTGGTCAGGGCTCCTGAGAAAGGAATCTCCTAACTATACGCGCCGTGTCTAGGAGAACCGCTTTCTGAATCAAGCCCTTGATCCAGCCGCCCAACGAGAGCCTCCTAAGATGTTGGTCGAGGCTCTTGGCAATTAAGCCATTGGCTGAAACGACTATCGGCACAATGATCGCTGAGTCTACATCCCACATGTCGACAACCTCGCGAGCCAAGTCAAGATACTTGATCTTCTTATCATTCTCGGCCTTCACGAGGTTCACGTCATGCGGGACTGTAATGTCAACAATCATTGCGCGCTTCTCTAAGCGATCCACCACCACTATATCAGGCTTATTGGCTACAATAGTCCTGTCAGTGATGATGGATCGGTCCCAGTACAGTGTGACATTGCTAACAAATTATTATTATTACCATGTTTAATGGATAACTACCGTACATACCATGGATAATTTACTTTATGAAGCTTTATCAGTGTTATAAATAAATTGTACCTAAGATTACAGCTCAGGTTACTGCCAACACAATGCCAAAAGTTTTGTTCAAATCGGTGCAGGAATTAAAAAGTTATGCGAGTACATACAAACAAACAAACAAACAGACAAAAATTCTAAAAACCATTTCTTTGGATTCAGTATAATGTATTTAACATGTGAGAATTACTATTTATAAAAAATATTGAATGTACAGAATTGGCCTCGTTACGATTTTATTATAATATATATATATGTCGGAGAATGAAATCTTTTTGCTGCTTCTGAAAAGAGGTTGAATTCCATCTATGGATTTATGTATAGATGTTGACTTAGAGATTTTCATAATCATAGATGTTCAATAAATATCTTCAACTTTTTACAAACTTTGTTAATGGCTGAAGTTCCAAACAAGAGCGTGTTTACTAATAGCTATTCCATAAACTGGATTTATCACAAATTCGGTCTCGACACACATACATGCCACTAGTTTAGTTTGATAGTATAGTTTGATCGGAATAACGAGCAGAATCAATTGAAACACTTTTTAATATAGGTCACATTTTTCTAAAAAAATATTAATAAAACGTTGCCCTGCCTATATTAATAGGTCAAGTCATCACATGCCCAAACCTGCCCAATTAGATAAATAAACGTTATATGTAGTTACTATCGCTCGGGTTCAAGTACTATTTGTTTGAATATGTTGTGTATTTGTACTTTTTGTTATATCTGACCAATAACAATCCGGATTTTATCGCTGTATTGAAATTTTATGTTGAATATACGAAGATGCGTAATTTTTTATAACTTCTCTTCAAATGTTCAAATTTTTAGAACGTGGAAGTTAAGATTTTGCTTTTGCTTTTTTTGTTTTGAGTATTTATTTCATCAAGTTTTTTATGTATAGAACCTTAAAAACTTGCAACTTAAAGAAAAAAATGCAAAAAGTAATGCATCGGCCGGGAATCGAACCCGGGCCGCCCGCGTGGCAGGCGAGCATTCTACCACTGAACCACCGATGCTCTGAAAGTTTTAGTTGAATTACGTGTTCTCAAGGCCAAAGCACACCAAATGCGTGGCGTGATGCGTGGCGTGCACGCACCAGTTGTAATGTATGAAACTGTAAGAAAGGTGTCAGACCAGATGCGTGACGTGTGCACGCGCGTGACTCACGCACGCAGAGCCGCATCTTGTCACAAACCGAGTCCGTACGCGTGAGTAGCGGAACGGCAACGTCGCACACGCGCGTGCAGTGATGACGTTGTATTATATGGCGCTCCCTGTTAGATGCCACACCGGGCACGCACGCATACGCATCGGTCATTGCTGCACGTACGCACGCACGCAAAGTTGTATTTATTTACAAACAGAAAGCAGTTTACGAGTGTTTTTTTTTCGCAATGGAGACAATTTTAAAGGAAAATCTAATAGAAATCGTCCGCAAATATGTCTCTACAACACCAAACATAAAGAGTACAAAAAAAAGTATTATGGGAGAGAATTGGGAATACGCTGGAAATAGATGGTAAGTTCAAATTAGTACAAAAATTAGAAAATTTCAATTGTTAAAGTATGTAACAATTTTTTCTCGAATGTTTATTGCATTTTTGGATGATCTTGCGTTAGTACGTCTGCGTGCAGCAGTTCTGCGTGACGTGATGCGTGCGTGCGTGACGTGTGCTGCACCGGTCTTGGCCGGTGTGACAGTGCTCGCACGCGCGTATGCACGTCACGCCACGCGTCACGTCACGCCACGCATCCGGTGTGACCCGGCCTTCAAGGTGTAACACCGCTTAAGCAACGTTTTTAGTATTACGTCATGCGTTCAACTCCCGACCAAAAAACCCAAGCGTCGTCGTGAATGTATCTAAATTATTGTTCATTTCGCGCTTTTCTGACATTAATTTAAACTTTTTGCAATAAAAAAGTACAAAGTCGGTTTTGATGCCTTAGGCTTCTCTACCAGTCAACCCAAGGTGGTGAAAAGATAAAATGGCAGGTGCAAGTTACTGTACGAGAGTCAATAAATTAAAATGTACACAAGTATAAAATAATTAAAATTAAGTCTTATGTACTTATTCCCCGAAGGGTTAGGCAGGTGTACCAAAGTACATCCACAGTCCGCCGGTATGTTTTTAGATCCCATGCAACAGGCGGCACGCCTATTGCTGTTAACCGGGCTCAAATCCTAACTCCGAGCTGCTACTGAGAATTGCATAGAAAATTTGCTCGATCTGGGAATCAAACCCAAGACCGTAGCGTAGCAGTCGCTTGTCGTGTGAACTGCCACTAAGCTAACGTGGCAGTTCACATCAAACATGTATCATTTATTAGTGTGTAGTACTTGGTAACCTGAGATTATTACTTTTCATCGTATTCACATTCATATACGTACCTATAATTAGTAAATGAACATAACAGACTATAGAAATTATAGTAAAGCTTGAAAAAATGTGCGTATTTTCTTGCTCATTTGTCGTCATACAATTTTAGAACATAGAATTTTTATTTTCTATAAAAGATTTTTTGTCTTTTTAATTAATAACATTCAAAAATGTTTTTTTAAAGATCTCATTAAAAAGACTTGAAATTGAATTGAAATTATTCTTCACTCTTAGTAGAAATACACTACGGCGCGTAGCTTTTACTAACGGACCGTTTCTGTAAGCTACGGGTCGTTCGTTGCATAGCAACTGGCATTTGAATGCATTGATTTATTTTATTTTGTTACAAAATCAATATTTATGGTTATGTAGGACACAGGATAAAGAGTTTCATACCGTGGTGGTAATTTTTTTAGTGTCGAGAGATTGTGTTGGAGCTTTTTTTAAATTTATCATTATATCAGCCGCAGGACGTCCACAGCTAGACATAGGGCTCCCACGGATTTCCAAAAGGACCTGGGGGAAGCGACATGCTTACAGCATATAAAGCATTTAAATTTATTTACTCTCTGAATGCAAAAATGTTTGGCTAACTTGTTGATGAAAATCTCAAAATTGCTAATTTATGTATCTCTATAATATTGCCTCATAGATACTATCATCAGAACTAGATATTAATTCAAAATGGGATTAATCTAAAAGACCGAGTATACCTTTAATTGAAAAAGATTTTTCATAAAAGTTAATATAATACGGAGATCTGAAAAACATATAAAAAATTAAAACCATTTTGAAGACCCTCTTTTTTTAAATTTAGTACAAAATAATAAATAACAATGCAATAAGAATTTTCAGAAATTATTTCTTTTACGATTTGAAGACGGTAGTGTTTAAATGTTTAGCACCTAGTCACTAGATGTCGCTCGTCGGCGACACTTATCGCGTTCAAAGGCCTCCTCAAGTATTCTGCTCTCCTGGTACAAGTGTCGCCGGCTCCTGTCCTTACCGGGTTTCGTTTGACTCACAAGTACCGCTTCGGTAACAACCCGCCAAATATATATTTTATAAAGTTTTTTGCTATTTTCCACTCCAGAATCAGCTTGAATGATAATAAAAACAAATTGACGCCTCAGACGTAAATATTTTGGGCCACTGAGGGCCGATGCCTGCCGGGGCTGCGGGTTGTTCGAAAGAGATACCGCGCCCCCGGAACGCAAAGGGCACATGAAGGAACATAGACGGGTTTTAGTCAGTAAAAGTCTGACACTAAGGGCGGGGGAAGTTATTTGATGAATTCCCGTCTATAAAAAAAAAAGACGTAAATATTTGCACAATTATAATCATTAAAATAACTGATCTTATGATCAAGCTGGAAGTTAGACACCGTAGTAGGTAGGTTCCTTACAAAATGTATGGGAAAAGTTTTTGGCGATTTCTATAATTTCTAGTACTCATTACTTAAATAATCCCATAAGAGATCCTAGGTCCGATTCCCAGGTCGAGCAAAAAGTGTTATTGGGTTTTTTATGAAATTCTCAGTAGCAGCTTGGAGTTTGAATTTGTTTATGCCCGATTAATGGCAATCAAATCAAAGCATTTATTTCAATTAGACCATTTACAGGCACTTTTGAATTGTCAAAAAGTTACAGTTTAATATTGAAGCTAGTTGCTCGTTCCAAAACGTAGGTCTCTATGGAGAAGAACGAGCAAGAAACTCCATGGACACTCTTTTCATTCAATTTGGTTTTTACAAAAACTTGGTTACAATATTCTTGTTGCTTCTATATGTGAAAACAATGAAGGTGAATATAAAAAATAACAAAATTATAATAAAGATGTAAGCCATGGCAGTTAAGAGACGACCAATCCCAACTGACAGCACCCGTTCACGAATATGACGCGTGCATCAGCACCATCTAGCTCAACCATCTTGAAGGGAACCAAACGATCCAACCCACGCGCCACCGTCAGCGAGACATTAAAGAGAGCATGACGAAGCTCTCAACTGCCATGCTCAGTGTCCAACACATAGTAACTTAACAAATAAATGGCTCCATGGTACTCACATTTACAAAATTGAAATAAATTATGTTAAATTATATAAAACTAAGGTTTTTAGTGAACCTATTTGATTGATGATCCATAGTATGTAAAATAAATAGCAATAAAATAACGGTAAACGTTATTAAGGTCAATCAAAATGAAAAGTGGTAAGAAACATACCCGAAAAAATAATATCTATTAATTTGTGAGCGCGTGTCTCTGTGGAGCAGGACCAGCATTAAGCCAAGCATTCTTGTCATTAATATAATCTTCTAACTTATAATATGCTTGACTACATAGTGTGCGTTTGATGCAAGTTTTAAATTTTCTCTCATTTAGTTCGAGAATATCGAGCGGTATTTTGTTATAACATTTTACACAGTACCCCATAAAAGAAGTGTGTACTTTAGACAATCTGAAACTTGGTTGATCTAATTTATTCCTATTTCTAGTATAAACATTATGTCTATCACCAATTTTTTTGAAAAGATGAAGGTTTTTTCGAACATGCATAATGTTTTCATATATATATTGACAAGGAACCGTCATGATATTAATTTTTTTGAACAATTCCCTTAGAGACTCGCTCCTGCAAAGATTATAGATGGCTCGGACAGCCCTCTTTTGCAGAATAAAGATAGACTCTATATCTGCAGCCCGCCCCCAAAGCAAAATACCGTAAGACATAATGCTATGAAAGTAACTAAAATAGACCAGCCTCGCGGTATCCACGTCTGTTAACTGTCGGATTTTTCTGACAGCGTAAGCGGCTGAGCTCAACCGCCCTGCTAGAGATGTTAAGTGAGGACTCCACTGCAGCTTTGAGTCAAGCGTAATCCCTAGGAAAACTGTCTTTTCGACGAATTCCAGTATATCCTTATTTAATGTAACGTTACATGAACAACTTTTAACATTTGGCAAAGCGAATCTTATGCATTTAGTTTTCTTCTCATTTAATACTAAGTTATTTATAGTAAACCAATTATGAACCTCATGCATAGCGTTATTTACGTCGTCAAGATGTTGTGCCTTTCTATTTACTTTAAAAATCAGTGAAGTGTCATCAGCAAATAACACCATTTGAGGTTGGTTTTTCAGTAAATGAGGTAAATCATTAATATATACTAAAAAGAGAAACGGACCCAATATAGAACCCTGCGGAACCCCCATCTTTACTTTTAAGCCTAATGAATTTACACCGTTTATTTGAACATGCTGCAGTCTATCATTTAAGTACGATTTTATCAAGTCACGCGCTAGATGACCAAGTCCGTAATGCTCGAGCTTAAGGAGGAGTGTTTCATGATTTACGCAATCAAATGCCTTTGAGAGGTCGCAAAAGATACCAATGGCATCCTGTGAGTCCTCCCATGCATTAAGGATGTGTTTAATTAAAGTGACACCGGCGTCAGTAGTACAACGCCCTCTGGTGAAACCGTACTGTTGATCGTGCAAGATGTTGTTGCAGTTGAAATGATTGAGCATTTGATTGAGCATCACTTTTTCGAACACTTTGCTGAAAACCGGCAAAATCGACACAGGTCTATAATTGTTGGTGTCTTTGCTATCCCCGGACTTAAATAGGGGTATAACCTTGCTGTGCTTCATTAAAGTAGGGAAAACTCCTTGGTCTATACACAAATTAAATATCAAAGCTAAATAGGGTGCTACTGTCTCAATTATTGATTTACATACATTAGTAGACATGCCCCACAGATCTTCGGTAACCTTGCTCTTGAGTTGATTGAATGTTTTTATAACAACCAGAGGGTTGATATGTTTAAATTTAAATTCCTTGGGACAGGCTGAAACATTCGCCCTTATTAAATCCATAGCAAGTGCGGGCGAGGAATTTAAAGCTTCAGTAGTTTTAATTGGAATATTGGTAAAGAATGTTACAAATACCTGAGCCACATCGATATTTGTGCTTATGGGACCTCGGGAAGTATCTAGACTATAATCAGCATTATGTCTTTTATTTCTATTTGTTTCGTTATTAATAATTTTCCAAACAGTTTTTATTTTATTATCTGCTGATTTAACCTTGTTACTAATGTACAAGGCTTTAGCTGACTTACAAGTATTTTTAAAAATTTTAGAGTAAGTAGCAACATACTTATTAAAACTTTCAGTATTTACATAAGGCTTAAGGCCATACAATTCAAATAGTCGTTCCCTACTTTTCCTGATACCTTTAGTTGCCCAATCACTAAATAAAAATTTTGGGCAAATTGTTTTTGTTTTTTTCTTAAAAATATTATTAAACTCTGTTTGCACGACAGAAAAGAATTTTTCATATAAAGCACTACCAAGGCTCTGAACACATAACTTACTAATTAAAGTGCTATTAAATTTATTTAGATTACCAGATGTTATTGGTCTTGATTGTATCTGCACTTTTTGTAATGATGTTTTGTACTCAAAAGAAACGGTTTGTCCGCTGTGATCAGATGGAAGATAATTTACTATAGCTTTATCTAAGTAGGTGCAGCAACAAAAAACATTATCAATACATGTAGCAGTAGTCGAAGTTATTCGAGTTGGTTCTAGAAAAACGTATGATAGGTTGAAAGATTTAAAAAGACTTATTAATCTACTGCTATTTGAATTATTTTCTAGAATATTGATATTAAAATCACCACAGATTATTACTGATTTATTACCAGTTGTAAGTTTAGACAAAGCATCTTCCATTACAGTTTCAAAAATAGAGTAATTTTGGTAATTTGGGGGTCTGTAGACGCACACTATAACATGCTTATCCAGCTCAACACAGGACAGCTCAATAATATGTTCAACCGATAGTTGAACTATGTCTTTACGTGGCTTTGATTTAATACTATTTTTAATAAGGATTAGTGAACCACCACGCTGCATGGATTTGCGGTTGAAACAACTGGCCACAGTATAATTCTCATAATTAATTAACATTTCATACTCCTTTAACCAATGTTCTGTAAAACAAATAATGTCGAACATTGTCTTTTCTAAAAACAGTTCAATTTCTAATTGTTTTGAAGAAAAACCTTGAATATTTTGATGAAATATTTTTAAGGAATGTTGCTTACCCCCATGTTTACTATTTGGTAAGGGATTGCTAGAAGATACCTTTTTGTTCATATGTTTAAATAAATTGTCGTTGGTATCTTCTGTTGTCTTAGTTACTAGTTTAAAACATTATTTTTTGTTACCACCGTAACATTAGTATTATTACTAAATAGTGTGGTGCTAATTATGGAGGACTTCGACATACTAATTATGTCTGAGTTAATATTAAAAGCTAATAGCCAAGCTATCTGACGTCTAAATCTAATGGGCAGATACGCTGTATCCCTAGTCGATTTTAATTTATCAACAAAACTGTTGATGTCCAGAAACATAAGTTTGTCACTATAGTGACTAACAAGAAAATGCATATAATTATTTAACATATGAATGTTATTATTTTGTCTCTTTGAGAGGTGCTCAAAGTAAGGTAAATAGGTTCGCCTTCTATTACATGGTACCTAAATATACCGGCGAACTGTGGGTGTACATTGGTACACCTCTGCCGAACCCTTCGGGGTATCCAGGTGGGATATATTAGTATAAATTTAGTTTTTTCGTATTTTATCATTTTCTTTGCTGACTATACACGTAATTTTTTTCAAAATCTGTGGATGCATTTCAGGACATCTTAAATAGTTATGGATGGTCTCCTAAGAACATTTTTCTAAATTATAATGGTTAAAGTACCTTAGTGACTTGTCTCATGAATCCATCCTGTATAGTAGTAAAACTCTTTGGTCGTGGGGTCGGAGTCTTATTAATTAATTTAGCTTTCAGTTCTAATTTGTAGCACTGAGGACGTATTGTAGTACTTTGAGTGACTTTTTAGTTTTGACAGATCGTTTTGACATTTATATATTTTTATGGAATGAATGTAACTATACAACTTATTGTAATACATTTTTTTAAAAACAGTATGTATGGAGTTTCTTGCCCGTTCTTCTCCATACGAAACAACCTTTTGCAATGGGCAACTAGATTCAATATTAATGATTTTTTCATGTAATGACGTTCAAAAGTGCCTTTTAATGGCCTAATTGAAATAAATGATTTGACTTTGACTTCAGGAGTTGACAAAATGGCACGAACATCCCTTGCTTAAGGCAGATTGGCGATTTCAGACTCCTATAATGTGACTCCAATAATGTTTTTAGTAACGAATAATAACAAAACGTCCATTATAATTTTTAATTTATCTATTTCTTAATTGAGTCATGTATTAGCATGTTTACTCGATAATGTGTGAGCTGTGGTTACCTGTAATTGAGTGCGCATTATAGAATAATGTAACTTTTATACAAGTTACATTCATTATTCTTTAATGCGCACTCATATTTTGTTCACGATTATTTGAATGTATCACTTGTTGGTAATCCTCAAATAAAATAAAATAACTACATGATATTTTCACGACACGGTTGGCGCGGTAGGTGAGCTACGTGTCGCGGGTTCTATTCCCGCACGTAACAAATATTTGTATAGCCTAGCCTAGTTTTTCCGGGGTGGCTGTTTGTGTATGGGTTTATGTGTTTGTAAACGCACCCCCGATACATGAGTAATTCCTAGTGTGGGGAAAAAAGAAAAAAAAAATATGTTGGGTTTTTTCTTGACAAATTCACAAGTTACATGATATTTCAACATAGTCAAATGGGGTTACGCACACTTCTGTATACCCCTTTAGGGCAAATAAGATTGATAGGTCATTAGGTTAACTTCCAGCGCCCGAGGCGACCGTCTCGGGCCACGAGCGCTGGAAGTCTGACGCTCGCGGAGCTCTCTGATGATACAATGAAAATAAATGGTAGGGAGCTGAGGTATGAGCTACCTCTACGCATGCGCCACCCGACGAAGCTAGAGGATGGGGTTCCTACAAGTCTAGACTAGCTCACCCTGTGGTGTGGGTACTAAAGCTCTACCGAATGTGAATGTTCGAGGCAAAACAACGAACTAACGTAAAATGTACTGATTCTGGCGTCTTCCTTCAGTATCAGCGACATTTAGGTTTTAGTCGGACTATAGCGGAGTGGAGTTCAGTACTAGAGCAAAGTGCTTCCTGAGTTTTCTGTGCTCCTGGTACAAATATCTAAGAGCGGAAGCGACGCATGCATCGTGCAGGCGTCCTGGCTGACAGCGCGTGTATTTCGCTAAACAAACATTATGTATATTTTGACACAGGTTAATATAAGGAGTCTCATGTAGCGGTGATCCGTTTTTTAAACATACGGAATATTTTCGGTATTTTTCTGACATTAATGATACCCGCTAATTATAAATCACTAGCTCCTGCCCGCGACTTCATCCGCGTGGATTTATGTAGATACTCGTAGAACGCTGGTTAAAGCCTAAATACTATTTATAGTTCACGAATTTGGCTATCATATACAACAATTTTTTTTTCCAATTCGCCGTAAATAGGTACGTCGGATTGGGGAAAAAAATATCATAGTTTAGCGCGACTAAAAAAAAAATCTTTTTATTTTTTTTATATTATTAGTATAGGTAGGTACCTCTATGTTTCCTTACGCTGTTCTCCTTTACCGCTGTCAATGATATCCACGATAAACTAAAAAGTACATATAAAATATACAAAGTCGCATTTGTATATGCACGTGTCCGGTTGCGAACCTACGCCTTTTGCATGGGAAGCGCCTTATCCACTGTGCCATCATGAGTGTATGTTCAAAAATGATATAATATATATAATTTTTTAAATTAAATTAAAACACGAACTTAGGTCTATACCCCCTTAAAGCTGTGAAAATATCAAACTTCTAAGTCAACGTAAGAAAGATACTTACAGGCGTTTATGCCGCAAAAACCGTTCAAAATTAAAAGGGTTCTTTCATTTTAATTGTGGTAAATATGAATTCTTATCCGAAATAAATAATGTGATTGATTGATTGATTGAAAAATAAAATATTACAATCAAATAGTTTAATATTAAAGAGTTCGTATCATGGGATATCTTTCATTTCTTAATTTGTATCAACACTTGGTACCCGTCGTAGTGCTTCAAGTGATTATGATTTTAGTTACATCCTCTTCATATTCCTATAATTATTGAATGCATGTAAAACCTATAAATATTATACTTATTTTTTTTTGTATGTATAGAGTTTCGTTCACATTCTTTTCCATATGAAACTAATAAAGGAGAAAATTACATTAAATATTTTTATCTTTTTTGTGAATGACGTGTAAATAATTTTATTCTAATGCAAAAGACCTCCTGACTGTACTGCACTCCTAGTACAAATAGACTACGGCCCGTAACTTTTACCTACGGACCGTTTCTGAGGCTTACGGATCGTTCGTTGCACAGGCACTCACTTTGTACTCATGCATTTATTTTATTTTACTAACAACACCAATGAGTATATTCTTGTAAACACAGGATATGGAGTCTCATACTGCGGTGGTACGTTTATTAGACTTTAGAAATATTTTCAACGCTTTTTCAAACTTTCACAATATCACCCAATTAAAAATTACTAGCTTCTTCACGCGTGGTTTTTTTTTCACGCACTTTTGTTACGTCTTTCGTGGCAGCGCTGGTCTCGTAGGTCGTCGCGTGATAGTATATATCAGCAATATGTAGTATACAACCGCAGGCCCGCGGGCCATTATATGGCCCGCGGATGGATTTTAAATGACCCGCGTATCTATCAACATCTGAAATGACACATCGGTGAAGAAAAACATCGTAGAGAAATCTGGCCTTGTCTATACTAATAATAGTACAAAGCTAAAGAGTGTGTTTGGTTGACCGTGCTAACTCAAAGTCAAATCATTTATTCCAATACCATTACAAGGCACTTTTCAACGTCAATTAATTAAAAATGTTGAATCTAGTTGCCTCAAAATTTTGAATCTAATCTCAGAACCGAATTGAAAAAATATTTTTGTGTATAACATCACGCTACGACACTCGGAAGAAAACAGTAGGTAAAGATAAATATGATTAAAACCTCGTGAACGAAGTCGCGGACAGAAGCTAGTAATGAAATAAGTCTGAAATTTCCAATCTACCTTCAGCTAGGGATAAAATGTACGTACCATTTTGACAACTCCTGAAGGAGATGAGCACTACACAACCCAAGAGTTATTATAAAGTTTAATTGTTATGGTTATATTATTATACGACACAATATTTGTATGATCTACAGATAGTTGTTTCGGGTCTGGTTGTTTGTGTATGTGAGTTTATGTGTTTGTAAACGCGCCCACATACAGGAGAAACTCCTAGTGTGGCAACGTTTTTTTTAAAGAAAATAAAAATAACTTGAAAAGTGACCCCTTAACCTGTCTCAACATAAATATAATGTATAATACCTATATATTTTTTTTTTCGAAAAATGCTCTCGCTATCAACCGGTTACCCTGCAACAAACGATCCGTAGCATACAGAAACGGTCCGTTAGTTATTGCAATGGTTTTTGTTTACACGCGCTAATCTATGGTAATACTCGTCGGTTTTCGTAAAGTTATGCCCTGGAATCTATATTATTAATAATTATTTACTTGGTTTAATAATTTATCTACCCAAGGGTGGGTACAATTAATATTAGAAAAATGCAGAAAAAAATCTCTATGTTTAAAGAACGTACCACCGCTGTATGAGATTCTTTAACCTGTGTCAACATAAATATAATGTATACTCATGTTTTTTTTTAAATACATACAAAATACACGCGCTATCAGCAAGTTCCCCTACAAGAAACGATCCGTAGTTACAGAAACGGTCCGTTAGTTATTGCAATCGGCGCAACTACTTGTACTAGGAGCGCAGATCAGTTAGGAGATATTCAGTTTTTTACATTTAAATACCCAATGTCAAGGACAAATGAGTTTCGTTTGTAGTAGGTAGGTAAGGCATTAGTGTTTAAATATTTATTAACATTCAAATAATTAGAAATCAATTAAATTTAAGCGACTGGTCGATTCTTCACGTGACCAGAGGGCTGGCCTATTCTTTGGCCAAAGAATCAGCATTGCCATACAACGTGGCAATGCTGCCAGCCTTCTGGGCACATGCCCCATTGACAGCGATGCGGATGAGTTTTTTGACGCCCTTTGACCTTACTTTTTTATTTTTTTTTAACTGTACATAGTTTGTAATTTAATTATTATTTAGTTTTTTTTTTCATTATAATTAAATGTAAGATCTATGAAATAAATAAAAAATTTACAAGTAGATTAAATTTATTGAATCCGATTCAATTTTTAAAATTTTATTTACTTAGTTTAAATATTTTATTCGTTTAGTTTAATAATATTTAGTTCAATTATTTATTACTACTAGAGGTCCTGGGTTCGATTCCCAGGTCGGGCAAAAAGTGTTGTTGGGTTTTTCTATGACATTCTCAGTAGCAGCTCGGAGTTTGGATTTGTGCCCGGTTATAGCCAATAGGGTCGCCCCCTATTACATGGGACCTAAATATACTGTGGGTGAACATTGGTACACCTCTGCCTAACCCTTCGGGGAGTATTCCCCGATATACCATACGCCTAAGATACAGGCGTGATGGTATAATTATTTATACATATTATAATTTTACATTTAATTAATTATTGCTAAAAAGAATAACGAAATTAATAAATAATGTTTATTCAAGTGCCCGATGCAACGAACGATCCGTAAGTTACGAACAACCGTCCGTTAGTCAAAGTTACGGGCCGTAGTCCATTTCTATTAGGAGAGCAGACCAGTCAGGAGGTTTCCGATTCAGAATGAAATCCCTCACCCTACCGCTAAGGGCCACTTTCCACCGAGATGCGACGCGACGCTGCGCGCACATTTTAATAAAGCGAAAGAATATAAACTCGAAATATATTTACTTTCCGCCTCACTGCTTCGTTACGTTTAGGGGCTCCTTGTTGTTCCTCACATCGCTGTCGCTGTGGGGAAGCTGTCAGCAGCCTCGGACACCACGGCCTGTATCAGTCGGAGTGCGGGCCGTATAGCGTGCCACGGTTACATCAATGATATTATCCGACGTACTCTTGTCGCCGTTGGCGTTACAGCTGTTTTAGAACCCAACGGCTTGGCACGCGACGATGGCAAGTGACCGGACGGAATGTCTTTATTTCCTATAAAGATGGGTAGGCCTTTAGTGCGGGACGCTACGTGATTCGATACTCTTGCGACATCCCATCTTCCTAGTTCTGCGTGCTGTGCTGGCGCTGCCGCTGCAGCTGCAAAAACCTCAAAAGGCGTAAGTTACCCTCATTGGTAACTATATTTTTGAGCCGTTTGGGGTGGAAACACTCGGGTGTCTGTGTGCCCAAAGCCTTTTTAAAGATCTTTCTAAACGGTTGGTTGACATTTCTCGTGACCCAAAGGCTGGCTTTAACCTTGGCCAAAGGTTAAGCATTGCCATCGAACGTGGCAATGCCGCCAGTGCTTTGGTAACTTTTCCGATGGACGGCGATACAGACGAATTGTGTTTAATGCCTTAAGATTTATGCTAGTTATGCTTTGAATATAATTTAAAGAATGTAAAAATTTAATAATACTTATTGACATAGTAAATGAATTAAAACTTTTCTGCACAAAAAGATACACATTGTATTGTGAGAAGATGCAACGTATTCTGAATTCTTACAATGAAATGTATATCTTTTCATGTAGTAAATAAAGTTATATTTTGGGTCGCTCTATTAAAATGTGCACGCAGCGTCGCGTCGCGTCTCGGTGTTAACTGACCCTTAAGCCAGCCAGGTTATAGGCTCCACCCCTATAGTCCGACTAAAACACCAATACATGCGATACACAAGTAAGACTGTTAAATCACGTGCATTCAGATTTGGTAGAACTTTATTTATTATTAACTAGCTTCAGCCCGCGACTTCGTACATGAGGGTAATATATTTTCACGATCAAAATACGTCTTTTATTACTGTTTCGCTTCCGTGTGTCGTAGCGTGATGTTATGGGTATATTACCCAATTTTACTTCCTGACAATTTAGCTATCTATAGGTTAAAATCGTTCCAATAGAACAAAAAATAAACAAAAAAGAAACAAAAAATAACATTGCTCTTTGTAAAGTTAGTATAGAATAATTCAATAATTATATGAATTTGGAGACGATGTACTTAAAATAAAAGTCACTTAGAGTTCTACAACACGTATCGGTGAAGAAAAACATCGCGAGGTAGCCTAACCTTCATAACTAAGATAAAATTAATCAAACAGCCATGTAGAGGAAGTCGCGACCATATAAATTATAATTATCGGGTATTATAAATTTGAACACTTTATATGCTGTATGCAGACCGCTTACAACTGGTCCTTTCGAAATTCCATTAGAAGCCATATGCTCAGCAGTGGAAGTCCTGCGGCTTATATGATGATGATGATCAATTTAAAAAAAACGACGGGTTGCACTCCGGGAGTGCCGGCAGAAGTGAGAACTTGATTATTAACGTTGTGCATTTTTGATATTTTGGAATGGTTAGGGAATAATTTTGCACGAATTGCTTTAATTATCAGTATAAAAGTACTATAATTTATGTGGTATAATACAATATTTATTTATTGCGCTATCGTACGATAAATTCGTAAGATTTTCGATCAGGTCACGTGTCCTGACGCGAGTTTAACATTTTTTACCCATTCCAAAAAAGTACACAACCTAAAGAAGTTTTCACTTCAAAAAGCGCCAAAAACATATTTTGCGTCTAAAAAGCGCACCACCGCAGTATGAGACTCTTTATCCTGTGTCTACAACCATAGTCATTGTTTTTGTAAACAAAATTAAATAAATTCATTCAAGTACCATTTAATTGTCCCTGCAACAAACGATCCGTAGCTTACAGAAACGGTCCGTTAGTAAAAGCTACGCGCCGTAGTGTATTTCTACATAACAGTGCATAATAATCATAAGGCTTTTCAAGTCATTTATTTCTGTAATGTTACTATAGAAATTTAAGTAATATTAAAAAAATACGTATGGAGTTTCTTGCAAATTTTTCGCCATACGAAACTTAAAAAAAAAGCAACTAGGTTAGGTACATTTTTATTTTCTTTGAAAGTTTTTTTCTCTCATTTTAATAACATTAGCAAGGGCTTTTTAATGGTCTAATAGAAATTATTCATTTAACTTAGAGTTTAGCTATATCAATTTTATTCTATAACGGAAGGCCTCCAGCGTTTTCTGCGCTCCTAGTACAAATGGTTACTCCCGAAGTTGTGCCTGACGGATCGCTCGTTGCAGGTGCCCTGGCTGATGAACGCATGAATGTTATTTATTTTGCTAAACATTTAATACTATGATAGTTTTGGCACAGGATATGGACACTCATAGTGCATTTTTAGACTCAAAAGAATATTTTCAGTAATTTTTCTGTCTTTCATAACATTCGCTATTACTGGTAAGTTTTTAACCAAGAGATGAGCCAAGCCAGTCGGATCGGGGATTTTTTTTTTGTATACAGCCATGACAAATAGTTTAGGGTATTAATTATAACATCACGCTACTACTCACGAGAGCGGACCAGTAACTAAAAGTGTAACTTAACGCGAGTGAAGCCGCGGGCTTAGCTACTAGAGTAATCTAGTACTAATGTAAAGTTGAAAAGATATTTTGTTTGTTTAGTTATTTGAACGAAGGGTTCAATTTGAAAAAAATCTCTTTGCGTTACATAACCCTTTTAACAAGAAAGGTTACAAGCTATATAACAAACAATATCATTATACCCTACAGCGGGAGCGGTGTAGTAATCAAACGTAAGTTACGTTTACTAAACCGGGTGAAATCGAGGAGTATAAAAGAAGTATAAATATTCTCAGAGACGTTAAGATGGTATGTATGTGATAGATGTCCTCAAATATAATGATGTTATGATGGCCCAGTAGTTAAGGCACCCGCCTCTCATGCACGAGATGTAGGTTTGCTATCGGGCAAAAACCAATGTGTTTCATATGTATTTTCTTAGTTGGTTGTGGACATCATTGACAGCGGTAAAGAAAAACATCGTGAGGAAACCTACACTTACATATACTAATAAAATATAATATTTAGGATCTCCAACAAAAGATATAAGTACATTATTTTTTCGTTTCCATTGTTGAAAATCCTTATGAATGTCCACCGCCCTGTCTTGTCTCAACATAAATATAATGTATAATCATATTATTATTTTTTTGCAAAATACACGCGCTACAGCCAGTTCCCCCGCAACAAACGATCCGTAGCTTACAGAAACGAACCGTTAGTTATTGCAATGGGAGCAGACTGTTATACTAGGAGCGCAGACCAGGCAGGAGGTTGTCCGATTCAGAATGAAATCCCTCACCCTACTGCTAAGGGGCAGAGCACACCGAGACGCAAAGCGACGGACGCTGCGTGCTCGTTTGAATAGAGCGATTTAAAATATGTATTTCCTTATTTACTATACATTCATTGTGGGAATATGTAATGTATTCTGAATTCTCACAATGAAATGTATATCTTTTCGTGTAGTAAATAAAGTTATATATTGACACGCTCTATTCAAATATGCGCGCAGCGTCGCGTCGCGAGTCGCTGTGAACTGACCCTTAAGCCACCCCAGCTATAGGCTCCACCCCTATAATCCGACTGAAACATAAATGTCGCTGATACTGAAGGAAGACGTCAAAATCAGTACATTTTACGTTAGTTCATTGGTTCACCACGTCCATTCAAATTCAGTAGAACTTTAGTTATTTATTAACTAGCCTAGCTCGCGGCTTCTTACATGTGGATAATATATTTTCAGCCGCGTTAAGTACATAACGTTTTTATTACTGCTCTTCTATCGTGTGTCGTAGCGTGATGTTATATATAGCCTATGTTATTTCCTGGTAATTTAGCTATCAATTGGTTGAAATCGGTCCAGTAGTTTTTGAGCTCATTTGGTACAAACAAACCAAGAATACTACTCTTTATAAATTAAGTATAATCTAATTTAATAATTACATGAATTTGAAGACGATGGATTTCAAATAAAAGTCACTTAAAGTACTATGACACGTATCGGTGAAGAAAAATATCGCGAGCTAACCTAGACTTAGTACCTATAATTAAGATAAAATAAATAAAACAGTCATGAAGAGCAAGACGCGAGCATTATACTTTATAATTAGCCGATCTTATTTTGAACGCTCTATACACTGGATGCAGACCGCTTCTAACTGATCCTTTTGGAAATTCATTGAAGGCCCTATGCCCAACGGTGGACATCCTGCGGCTGTTAAGACGATGATGATAAACGAAAAGCGCCAAAAAAATCTCTGGATACTAAAACACTTACCACCGCAGTATGAGACTTCATCCTGCGTCTACAACCATAATCATTTTTATTGTTTCTGCTTCGAACGATTCGTAACTTACAGAAACGATCCGTTAGTAAAAGCTACGCGCCGTAGTGTATTTCTACATAATAGTGCAGAACAATCATGAGGACTTTCAAGTCATTTATTTCTATAATGAAACTATAGAAATTATGGTAATACTTTAAAACAAATTACGTATGGAGTTTCTTGCTAATTTTTCACCATACGAAACTTAGAAATAAGAAGCTACTAGGTGAAATTTTTATTTTCTTTCAATGCTTTTTTCTCTCCTTTTGATTACATTGAAAAGTGCTTTTTAATGGTCTAACAGAAATTAATCATTTAACTTAGAGTTTAAACATATCAATTTTATTCTACAACGGAAGGCCTCCAGCGTTCTCTGCGCTCCTAGTACAAATGGTTACCCCCGAAGCCGTGCCTGACGGATCGTTCGTTGCAGGTGCCCTGGCTGATAACGCGTGAAAGTTATTTATTTTGCTAAACATTTAATACTATGATAGTGTTGACACAGGATATGGACACTTATAGTGCATTTTTAGACTCAAAAGAATATTTTCAGTATTTTTTCTGTCTTTAATAACATTCGCTATTACTGGTAACTTTTTAACCACGGGATGAGCCAAGCCAGTCGGATCGGGGATTTTTTTTTTGTATACAGCCATAAGAGCGGGCTAAGCTAATAGAGTAAGCTAGTACTAATGTAAAGTTGAAAAGATTTTTTCTTTGTTTGGTTATTTGAAAGCTAGAACTACTGGTCCGATTTGAAAAAAAAAACTCTGTGCGTTACATAGCCCTTTTATCGGGAAAGGTTGCAAGCAATATAACAATAACATTATACCTATAACGGGAGCGGAGTAGCAATCAATCGTAACTTACTAAACCGGGTGAAATCGAGGAGTATAAATATTTGCTATAGTGTGTTTTATAATCTCAGAGACGGAGAGATGGTATGTGTGTGATAGATGTCCTCAAATAAAATGATGTTAATGATGTTGTGTGTGTGTATGATGTGTGGCTCAGTAGTTAAGGCGCCCGCCTCTCATGCACGGGATGTAGGTTCGCTATCGGTAAAGAACCAATGTGTTTCAAATGTATTTTCCAAATTGATCGTGCATGACAGCGGTGAAGAAAAATATCGTGAGGATACCTAGACTTACCTTTACTAATAAGATATAATATTTAATATCTCCAACTAAAGATAAACATTCGTTATTTCGCCACGTCCATTCAAATTCAGTAGAACTATATTTATTATTAACTTGCCTCAGCTCGCGGCTTCCTTCATGTGGATAATAAATATATTTTCACCCGCGTTAAGTTACGTCTTTAGTTACTGCTCCGCTCCCGTGTGCCGTAGCGAGATGTTATATAACCCATCTTACTTCCTGATAATTTAGCTATCAATTGGTTAAAATCGGTCCAGTAGTTTTGGAACTCATTCGGTACAAACAAACCAAGAAACAAAAGATAACATTGCTCTTTGTAAAGTTAGTATAGAATAATTTCAATAATTATATGAATTTAAAGGCGATGTACTTAAAATAAAAGTCACTTAGATTTCTACAAAACGTATCGGTGAAGAAAAACATCGCGAAGTAACCTAGACTTATTATAATTAAGATAAAATAAATAAATTAGCCATGAAGAGGAAATCGCGAGCATATAATTCATAATCAGCGGATATTATAAATTTGAACGCTTTATACGATGGACGCAGCCCGCTTCCAACTGGTCCTTTTAGAAATCCATGGGGAAGACATAAGCCTTCCCCATGGATTTCCCCATCAGCCACAGGAAGACCACTGCTGGACATAAGTCCAGCAGTGGACTTCCTGCGGCTGATATGATGATGATGATAAAAGAAAAACGCCAAAAAAATCTCTGGATACTAAAGAACTTACCACCGCAGTATGAGACTCTTTATCCTGTGTCTACAACCATAATCATTGTTTTTGTAAACAAAATAAAATGCATTCAAGTACCAGTGTTCCCGCAACAAACGATCCGTAGGTTACAGAAACGGTCGGTTAGTAAAAGCTACGCGCCGTAGTGTATTTCTACATAAGTAACAGTGCAAAACAATGATGAGGTCTTTCTTCTTCTTAGCGTTTCGATGACAAACTATAATAGAGGTATTATATTGTTGCGGCCCAGAATTTGGCCACTTTGATGAGGTCTTTCAAGTCATTTATTACTGTAATGAAACTAAATTACTTACGAAATAACTAGTAATACTTAATGTAGTAATACCAGTAATAATTAGCAAAATTACGTATGGAGTTTCTTGCTAGTTTTTCGCCATACGAAACTTAAAAAAAAGAAGCAACTAGGTGATTTTTTTAATTTCTTTCAATGTTTTCTCCCCTCATTTTAATAACAATCAAAAGTAATTTTTAATTGTCTAATAAAAATAATCATTTGAGTTAGTTTCACTATGTCAATTTTATTCTTAAACGGAAGGCCTCCAGCGTTTTCTGCGCTCCTAGTACAAATAGTTACAGCTCGAAGCTGTGCCTGACGGATCGTTCGTTGCATGTGCCCTGGCTGATAACGCGTGAATTTTATTTATTTTGCTAAAGATATGACTATGATTGTGTTACACAGGTTACGGAGACTCATACTGCATTTGTAGACCCGAGAGAATATTTTTAGCGATTTTTCTGTCTTTCATAACACTCGCTATTACTGGTAACTATTTGTCTCCAAAGGGGTGTAAAGCCAGACGGATTGGGGAAATTCTTTTTGTATATAGCTATGAGAAATAGTTTAGACTGTAATTATAACATCACGCTACTATTCAAGAGAGTGGACCAGTAACTAAAGGTGTAACCTAACGCGAGTGAAGCCGGGGGCTTAGCTAATAGAGTAATCTAGTACTAATGTAAAGTTGGAAAGATATTTTGTTTGTTTAGTTATTTGAACGCGCCAATATTTGGAACGAAGAGTTCAATTTGAAAAAAGTCTCTTTGCGTAACATAACCTTTTTAAGGTTATTACACTGCCCGATGTCCTTGAGGATTTGACATCTGTACAACAATTTACAAATTTAGCGCCATCTACCGATATCCACTATGCTAAGATAAAAGGAACTTAACATTAAGCAAGAACACAGATGTGTCGCAGAGTTGTCATTGTTTTTGCCTATTTTATTCGCTCTCTGAGAGATTTAATACCTACATTTTGTTCTTATATTATGTATTATTTGGTACATCGTAATTTATATTTATTTTGTTATACACGCTTACTTTTACATCGTTCTGGAACCAAAAGCCATAAACTCTGTCATAGTAACAGAAACTATTGGCTATATTATTTTCAATAAATAACATTTAAATTTAATTTGAACTGCCTCGTTAGCCTAGTGGTCCTAAGCACGACTTCTACTCTAGAGGTCCTGAGTTCGATTCCTAGGTTGAGCAAAAGGTACATACATACATACATACATAAACTCACGCCTTTTTCCCATGGGGGTAGGCAGAAACCACGGTGAGCAAAAGGTGTTATTGGGATTTTCTACGAAATTCTCAGAAGCAGCCCGGAGTTTGGATTTGTGCCCGATAAATGGCAATAGGCTCGCCCCCTTTTACATGGGACCTAAATATACCGCCGAACTGTGGGTGGTGGAACATTGGTACACCTCTGCCTAACCCTTCGGGGAAAACAGGCGTGATGATGATTGTTTAATTTGTGAAATAGTGAGAACTCGAAGTAAACGCTTCTTTGCAATCCATGCATATTTGTGTGTAAACCTTATCGACTATACAAAAATGCGAACGGTAGCCTTTGAAAAATCCATTCATCGATCAGGCAGAAACGCACTAACATCTCGAATGACAAAAACTTTGACTTTGACTCTGACTTTGATTTTTGACAAAAAAAAGTCTCAAATTTTCAAATTCTTTGAGACGTGTTAAAAAAAATAACGCCAATAGTAATTATTACTTTACTGGAGTTCCTGTGTTTCGGCTCCCGAATGATGTAAAAGTAACCGTGTAAATAAAATATTCACTTATCGGTTGTCGGAAACGAAAATAGTTAGGATGACCTAGCTTTCAATATTTATCTAACTAAGCACGGGTGCTACTATGTGGTACATTCTAAAGGTGATGACCAAGTAAGTGCTTATCGGATCTCAGTAACGGAAATAGTTGTGCTCATACATGATACATTCTGAAAGTTTGGTAAGCAAATAATTAAAAAAGAAACACCTAAATCTATGTTCTCCGTGAAACAAAATTCTTAAGTGTAAAAACAATAAAAAAAAAAAAACACCAAAGAAAAAATATATCTATTAAAAGAGTAGGTATGTACAATAGATATCCGTGGTATTTTCCAATTATTTTGGAGAGCTCGGTCAAGCATTTGTTTTTATACATAGGCATAGTAGTCAGGCTTACTCTATGATAGATTCAAAAACTAAACGAAATTACAAATTTGTTTTTATTTATTTACGAACTTAATTTAAATTCTTATTTTACGAAATATTTACATTTGTACTATTTACAATATTGCTTCATTCATAAATTATTCAAAAAGTGAACTTTTGGTTTTTATTTTGGAAAAAATAACATGCGTATAATCCACCCTTGACAAGAGCCATCAAGGCACTGAAGTTTGGCGTCTCAGGCATAGCGGGGGTGCCTCGTGGGGGGAATTGATGAAATTTCGAGTTTTTAGTTATTATTACAAAATCTTAACAGAAACAAGAAAAAGTAAACAATGCGAATTGTTTGATATGTCATTACATATTTTTAGGTATAAAATTCATGTCGAACTATTCAGCCGTTTTACCAACAATTTGCAATTTAGATTAAAAAATGACCTGTTTAAAATATTTTTTTCCGAAATTTGGGCAAGTTTATTACAATTCTAATCAATGCGAACTGTTGAGGATGACTTTAAGTATAACATATATTTTTTATATATGGAAAACGTACGGAAGGATTCCTCAACAAATTTCTTTAAACATAAGGTGTTTTTAGGACTTGAGCGATGTAATACCCTTAACAGGAAAGGTTACAAGCTATAATATAGCTTGTAACCTTTCCTTGGTGTTATATTATAACAAACAATATAATTATACCCTACAGCGGGGGCGGGGTTGTAATCAATAGTAACTTACTTAACCGGGAGAAATCGAGGAGTATAAATAATATTCTCAGAGACGGAGAGATGGTAAGTATGTGATAGATGTCCTCAAATATAATGGCTCAGTAGTCAAGCCACCCGGCTCTCATGCACGAGATGTAGGCTCGCTATCGGACAAGAACCAATATGTTTCATATATATTTCCTAAGTTTATCGTGGACATCATTGACAGCGGTCAAGAAAAACATCGTGAGGACACCTAAACTTACCTATACTAATGTAATATAATATTTAGGATCTCCAACAAAAGACATACACAAATCATGACATAAAAACAATATTACAAAAGTATCTACATATATTCTAATTATCTTTATAGATATATAGAATATACTCGTATGAAGGAAGGCTATAGCATATATAATAATATCACGCGACGACACACGGAAGCAAAACAGTAAGTTGGGACGTACCTTAACACGGATGATTAAAACCACGCGAACGAAGTCGCGGGCAGAAGCTAGTGAATAAATAAGTCTGAAATAGGGTAGGCCTTCGGTGTGGGATGCAACATGTGTCAACACCCTTGCGCCATCCCATGTTCCTAGCACGACGTGCTGTCCTGGGCAGCAGCGTCTGGTGCCGAAAATCCCAAACGGCGCAAATAATAATAACCTTCTTGAAAGCTATATGTTTGAGCCGTTTAGGGTTGAAACACTAGGGTCATGGGGACCGAGCGCTCATCTAGTCTTACGGGATATCGCTAAACGTCTGGTCGATTCTTCACATGACCAGAGGGCTGGCCTTTTCTTGGGCCAAAGAATCAGCATTGCCATACAACGTGGCAATGCTGAAAGCCTTTTGGGCACTTGTCCCATTGACAGCGATGTGGATGAGTTGTTTGATGTCCCGGAAAGAAATACCATGTACCTTCCTTTTTTATTTTCTTATTTACTGTACATAGTTATAATTTAATTATTTTATTTAAGTCTGAAATTGCCAATCTGCCTTCAGCTAGGATGGTGATAAAATGTTCATACCATTTTGACGACTCCTGAAGGAGATGAACACTACACGACCTAAGAGTTACCCTGCGACGAACGATCCGTAGCTTACAGAAACGGTCCGTTAGTTATTGCAATGGTTTTTGTTTACACGCGCTAATCTATGGTAATGCCCGTACGATTGGACAAAATATGATTGTATGATACCTAGATTTATGAAGAATAACTAAAAATCAAACTTTATAACTAGTTATTAAAAAAATCATGGGCTTTTCAGGGCTAAAATAAATTGTTTCTTTTTTTCCTGAAGTTGTGCCCTGGAATTATTAATAATTATTTACTTAGTTTAATAATTTATCTACCCAAGGGTGGGTACAATTAATATTAGAAAAATGCAGAAAAAAATATCTTCGTTTAAAAAACGTACCACCACTGTATGAGACTCTATAACCTGTGTCAACATAAATATAATGTATAATCATGTTTTTTTTGAAATACAAACAAAATACACGCTCTATCAGCAAATTAAAGGATACAAGGAACGATCCGTAGCTTTCAGAAACGGTCCGTTAGTTATTGGAATCGGCGCAACTATTTGTACTAGGAGCGCAGGTTAGTAAGGAGATATTCCGTTTTAGAAAAACATTTAAATAGCCAAAGTCAAGGTCAAATCAAATGATTTGTGCTATGTTCAATTAGACCATTATAAATGAGTTTTTAAAGTAATCTACAACAGAAAAAGATAATCTAGTTGCTCTGACCTTCTTTAGTTTTGTTTGTAGTAGGTATTAGCGGAGTAAAGCTTCTTTCTCTACTCCGTGGTATTAGCATTATGGTGTTTTAATATTTATTAACAATTAATTATTGTTAAAAAGAATAGCGAAACTAAATAATAATGTATTCAAGTGCCCGATGCAGCGAACGGCTCGTAAGTTACGAACAACCATCCGTTAGTCAAAGCTACGGGCCGTAGTCCATTTCTACTAGGAGAACAGACCAGTCAGGAGGTTTTCCGACTTAGAATGAAATCCCTCACCCTACTGCTAAGGGTCAGTTTACACAGACACGCGACGCGACGCTGCGCGCACATTTCAATAGAGCGACTCAAAATATATCTTTATTTACTACACCAAAAAATACATAGGTATTTAATTGTGAGAAGATGCAATGTATTCTGAATTCTCACAATGAAATGTATATCTTTTCGGTAGTAAATAAAGTTATATTTTGAGTCGCTCTATTAAAATGTGCACGCAGCATCGCGTCGCGTCTCGATGTGAACTGACCCTTAACCCACCCCAGCTATAGGCTCCACCCCTATAGTCCGACTAAAACCTAAATACAAGTGATACTCAAGTAAGACGTCAAAATCAGTACATTTTACTTTGGTTCGTTGTTTTGCCACGTCCATTCAGATTTGGTAGAACTTTATTTATTATTAACTAGCTTCAGCCCGCGACTTCGTACATGAGGATAATATATTTTCAACCGCGTTACGTTACGTGTTTTATTACTGCTCTGCTGCCGTGTGTCGTAGCGTGATGTTATTAAGCCTACGTTACTTCCTGATAATTTAGCGATCTATTGGTTAATATTCAGTAGTTTTGGAGCTCATTCGGTACAAACAAACCAAGAAACAAAAAAATCATTGCTCTTTATGAGTTAAGTATAGACAAATTGACTAATTCAATAATTATATGAATTTGAAGACGATGTACTTGAAATAAAAGTCACTTAAAGTACTACGACACGTATCAGTTAAAAACATCGCGAGTTAACCTTGACTTATAATAATTAAGATAAAATTTATATAAAACAGCCATGAAGAGGAAGTCGCGACCAGAGTGCCTAGTGTGAGTTTCACAAAATTATTCGAATGACTTTACCATCGCGTCAGGCGAGTGAACGTCAAACGCTTCGAGTATGGTATACAAGCGAGTGCGAGATGCTACCCCAGCTTACCACTCGAAACGCGTTTAATCACCGTGAATGGCGTTTATTATTTTTCTTAAGTTGGTGTACCGTTCGCGTCATGAGATAAACCTGCCATATTTAGAATGATATTTCTATTGTGATAGTAGTGGAAGTAACTGTATATCAAAATTGTGCTGGTTATAACCTAGCAACTAGTTTGTTTGTTGTCAAAGTTGTCATTTGAGGATTGAATTAAAATGTATTAAACATATTATACTAGCGACCCGCCCCGGCTTCGCACGGGTGCAATGCTGATACTAAATACACTACAGAAAAACTGTGAACGTTGCATACAAAAACATAGCGGCCCGCTCCGCCGCAAAAGCTACGTCCCGCAATTTTTTAATCTGTAATATCTTCGAAAATATTCACTGAAATCCTTTGATTACATTATATAATCAAAGTTTAAATCATATGCTATAAAAGGCCATAATTATAGATCTATATTAAATCAACAATGTATTTAAGGTATTTAATTGGATAAGGATTAATGCTGTATTGGTTAAAATCGCTTCGAAAATTAGCCATTATTTAGCGTAAAAAGTAAATGACAAAAAAAAAATTGTGGGATATCCATAAGAGATAGACATATACCTACCATCGCGGAGTTTTCTGTAGACTTTTTCAATGTGTACAATAGTTAGTACATTATTTTGATAAATCTCGTAGGGTTCAGCCTGCGTTTGCAATGTAAGCGGAAAAAATGAAATTATTTACGACATCACATTAGAAACCTCAAAAATAACAGTATTTCTCCACTATTTAATGGATGTTATTATACATATAAACCTTCCTCTTTAACCACTCTATCTATTCAAACCGCATTAAAATCCGTTGCGAAGTTTTAAAGATTTATGCGTACAAAGGGAATAGGGACAGAGAAAGCGACTTTGTTTTATACTATGTAATGATTATAACTATTATATTGACTGCCTCGTTGGCCTAGTGGTCCTGAGTGCGACTGCTCCGCTAGAGGTCCTGGGTTCGATTCGCAGATCGAGCAAAAAGTGTTATTGGGTTTTTCTATGAAATTCTCAGTAGCAGCTCGGAGTTTGGATTTGTGCCCGGTTAATGGCAATAGGCTCGCCCCCTATTACATGGGACCTAAAAATACCGGCGAACTGTGGGTGTACATCGGTACACCTCTGCCTAACCCTTCGGGGAATACAGGCGTAATGGATGGTATTTATATTAAACTTAAAAAATGAAGACAAGTTCGTCGTTCGACACCTTCTTGGAAAAGTGATATCTTTCTCTAAATTGTCTTTCCGTCAGGTGTAGCAAAGGATTAAAAGATGCACGAGCTCTTGCTTCAACACTGTCGTTGTAATTGCGGTCATCTTGTGCCTAAGCAGCCGCAAACATTCTCCAAGCGAAAAAATCCATCCTGCCATAATTTTGCTTGTTTGCACACAACACGAATAATAAAAATCTTATAAAAAATCCTCTGACACGACGACGTTCACTGTAAAAATCTACGTGACAACTCTTCGATCGCGTTAGCGTTAGTTTACTCAAATTTACCATTCGATCTGTCAAAATTTGAATCTCGCACTCGCAAAACACTTGAAACGACCGTTAACGTTTTCGTTTTCGAGTGTTAATCGATGAACGATGTTCGATCGCACGGACGTAAAAAACTCACACTCGCAAATTCTAGTTCCCATTCGTGTCGCTAGACGGCGCTATTTCAATTCCATACAAATCGTGGTTTACGTAAACGCAATCGAATACGTGTAAAAACTCCCACTAGGCACTCAGATAATTTATAATTAGTGGTTATTATAAAATTGAACGCTTTATATGCTGTATGCAGATCGCTTCCAAATATGGTCCTTTTAGAAATCCATGGAGAGGTTTATGTCCAGCAGTGGACGTCCAGCGATTGCATGATGATGATGACCAATTTAAAAAAAAAACGCCAAAAGAAGTCTCTCATCTAAAATTGCACCACTGCAGTATGAGACTCTTAATCCCGCGTCTACAACCACAATCATTGTTTTAGTGAACAAAATCAAATAAATTATTTCAATTACCATTGTTCCTGCAACAAACGATCCGTAGCTTACAGAAACGGTCCGTTCGTAAAAGCAACGCGCCGTAGTGTATTTCTACATAACAGTGCAGAACAATCATGAGGTTTTTCAAGTCATTTATATATGTAAAGAAATCATAGAAATTATAGTAATACTAAAAAAAAATACGTATGGAGTCTCTTGCTAATTTTCCGCCATACGAAACTTAGAAAAAAGAAGCAACTAGGTCATCTTCATTTTCTTTGAATGTTTTTTTCTTTCTTTTTAATAACATCTAAAAGTGCTTTTTAATGGTCTTATAAAAAATAATCATTTGACATAGAGTTTGGCTATTTCAATTTTATTCTATAACGGAAGGCCTCCAGCGTTCTCTGCGCTCCTAGTACAAATAGTTACAGCTCGAAGCTGTGCCTGACGGATCGTTCGTTGCAGGTGCCCTGGCTGATAACGCGTGAATTTTATTTATTTTGCTAAACATTTAATACTACGATAGTGTTGACACAGGATATGGACACTTATAGTGCATTTTTAGACTCAAAAGAATATTTTCAGTAATTTTTCAGACTTTCATAACATTCGCTATTACTGGTAACTTTTTAACCAAAGGATGAGCTAAGCCAGTCTGATCGGGGAAATTCTTTTTGTATACAGCCATGAGAAATACTTTAGGGTATAATTATAACATCACGCTACGACTCACGAGAGTGGAATAGTAACTAAAGGTGTAACTTAACGTCAGTGAAGCCGCGGGCTAAGCTAATAGAGTAAGCTAGTACTAATATAAAGTTATTATGTGTTTGTAAACGCACCCACTATGCAGAAGAAACTCCTAGAATGGGAAGGTATTTTTTCACTAAAGAAGAAAAATAACTAAAATGAAAAAAGACTCCTTAACCTCTTTCAACATAAATATTTATAATATTACTAGCGGACCCGGCAGACGTTGTCCTGCCCTGAAAGTCCAGTTCTTGCCTACCCTACCCCACCTAACTACTCCATCAACCTACCTACCCACATACTTACTCTACCTACCTATCTACCTACCCTACCCCTACATACCTACTTACCTTCCTACCCTACCCCTACATACCTTCCCTACCCTACCTACCTACCTACCCACCTACTTACCCTACCCCTACATACCTACCTACTTACCTTCCTACCCTACCCCTACATACCTACCTACCTACCCTACCCCTACATACCTACCCTACCTACCTACTTACCTTCCTATCCTACCCCTACATACCTACCCTACCCTACCTACTTACCTACCCTACCCCTACATACCTACATACCTACATACTTACCTACCTACCCTACCCCTACATACCTACCCTACCTACCTACTTACCTTCCTATCCTACCCCTACATACCTACCCTACCCTACCTACCTACCCCACCCCTACATACCTACATACTTACCTACCTACCCTACCCCTACATACCTACCCTACCTACATACTTACCTACCTACCTACTTACCTACCTACCCTACTCCTACATACCTACCCTACCTGCCTACCTACCGACTGGATAAAAAGTATCCAGTACCTAAACTTTGTAGACATTTTACAAAAAATAAATTTCTGAACGCACACATTATGTCTTCAGAAAAAAATAAAGTTGTGGCTTAAAGGTGTCAGCAAACAGGCCATAAGCTCCAAAAAAAAAAAAATTGTTGCTACACTTTTTGACAGGATTGGACAACAAATGTTTGACATGTAATAAACAAATCAGCATCTATTGAAATGATTAATTATTTATTACACATATCGAGTTTTCATTGTTTTTAAGATGTATTCTGCTATTCGGGACGGAAACAAATCCAACAAATCAAAAACCATGGCAATCGGTCCAGCCGTTCTCGAGTTATAAGTGTTGTAACAAACACGACTTTCTTTTATATATATAGATTATTTTTTTGCAAAATACACGTGCTATCAGCCAGTTGACCTGCGACGAACGATCCGTAGCTTACAGAAACGGTCCGTTAGTTATTGCAATCGGAGCAGACTATTATACTAGGAGCGCAGACCAGGCAGGAGGTTGTCCGATTCAGAATGAAATCCTTCACCCTACTGCACTGGTAAGGGGCAGAGCACACCGAGACGCGCTGCAACGCTGCGTGCTCATTTGATTAAAGCGACTTAAAATATGTTTTTTTTTTATTTACTACACCAAATGTACACATTTCACGTGGGAAGATGTAACGTATTCTGAATTCTCACAATGAAATGTACCTATATCTTTTATGGGGTACACCTTTTATAGCAGAAGTTTATATGTCATAATTTTATTTTGCATAACAACTGATAGCACAAACTTCTTTTCGCAGAAAGTCATTTGGCATCACTTGTTTGGCATACATTTACAGCTCATAGTTTTGAATGAAGAATGATATGAAAGAGAAGGGAGTCAGTGATAGTATGACGGCTGACAGGACGGCATGGAAGAAGAAAACGTGTTGCGCCGACCCCAAGTAACTTGGGATAAGGGCAGGAAGATGATGATGATGATGAGTTTTGAATGAAAGAATCCTCATTTCGCATAAATTTCATTTCCATAATAATTAAAAAGCAGAACCATCATATCGCAGAAAGTTCACAGGCAAAATCGTCTTTTGGCATACATTTCGTATCAAAGTCCCTAGAGATAGATCCAGAGCCCTCGAGGCTTAAAGGGCATATTCGGGGAGCCTCGCCACGCGGGTCTCAAGGGTTTACAAAAAAAATAACAACGATGGCGATGGCGGGGTCTGTTCGCTCGCTTCGCTCGCTCTCTAGACTCCGCCATCCTCTTCTAACCTAACCTGTCCGAGTTGGGGTGCCCCAAGTCCCGAGCTTGCTTTGCTCGCTCTTTATAAAGGTAAATGAAATTATGCGAAAACCTGCCACCCACTTCGTGGTTATTTTTTCGTAAACCCTTGGGCCCCACGTAGCGGGGCTCCCCGACTATGCCTTTGAAGCCTCGAGGGCTGTAGATCCTATCTCTAGGGATTTTGATACGAAACGTATGCCAAAAGACGATTCTAACTGTGAACTTTCTGCGATATGATGGTTTTACTTTTTAATTATTATGGAAATTAAATTTATGCGTAATGAGGATTCTTCCTAACAAAATTATGAATTATAAATGTATGCTAAATGAGTGATGTAAAATGACTTTCTGTGAAAAGAGGTTTATGCTATCAGTTGTTATGCAAAATAAAATTATAACATAAAAAGTTCTGCTATAAAGGGTGTACCCTTTTTCGTGTAGTAAATAAAGTTATATTTTTAGTCACTCTATAAGAAGCGTCGCGGGCTCGTCTGGGTGTGAGCTGATCCTTAAGGCAGCCTAGCTATAGGCTCCACCCCTATAATCCGACTAAAACCTAAATGTCGCTGATACTGAAGGAAGACGTCAAAATCAGTTTATTTTACGTTACTTCGTTATTTTTCCACGTCCATTCAAATTCAGTAGAACTATATTTATTATTAACTTGCCTCAGCTCGCGGCTTCCTTCATGTGGATAATAAATATATTTTCACCCGCGTTAAGTTACATCTTTAGTTACTGCTCCGCTCCCGTGTGCCGTAGCGAGATGTTATATAGCCTATGTTACCTCCTGATAATTTAGCTATCAATTGGTTAAAATCGGTCCAGTAGTTTTGGAACTCATTCGGTACAAACAAACCAAGAAACAAAAAATAACATTGCTCATTGTAAAGTTAGTATAGAATAATTTCAATAATTATATGAATTTGGAGACAATGTACTTAAAATAAAAGTCACTTAGAGTTCTACAAAACGTATCGGTGAAGAAAAACATCGCGAAGTAACCTAGACTTATTATAATTAAGATAAAATAAATAAATCAGCCATGAAGAGGAAGTCGCGAGCATATAATTCATAATCAGCGGATATTATAAATTTGAACGCTTTATACGATGGACGCAAGCCGCATCCAACTGGTCCTTTTAAAAATCCATGGGGAAGGCTTATGTCCAGCAGTGGACTTCCTGCGGCTGATAAGATGGTGATGATAAAAGAAAAACGCCAAACAACACTCTAGATACTAAAGAACTTACCACCGCAGTATGAGACTCTTTATCCTGTGTCTACAACCATAATCATTGTTTTTGTAAGCAAAATAAAATGCATTCAAGTATCAGTGTTCCTGCAACAAACGATCCGTAGCTTACAGAAACGGTCCGTTAGTAAAAGCTACGCGCCATAGTGTATTTCTACATAAGTAACAGTGCAGAACAATGATCCTCATCATTGTTCTGCACTGTTACTTATGTACTTATCTTTTTTCTTCTTAGTGTTTCGATGACAAACTATAATAGAGGTATTATATTGTTGCGGCCAAGAATTTGGCCACTTTGATGAAGCCTTTCAAGTCAATTATTCCTGTAATGAAACGATTGAAATTCCTAGTAAGTAATACTTAATGTAGTCCCAACCAGCAAAAACTAGACTTAAAGCCATCTCAAGACTACTATTTTTCGCTCTTAAATCCCTCCTATATGATCGTATAAGCCTGGATTTGGGCACCATTTATAAGCATTTTAGTATAATATCGTTCTAACATCAGTCTAATTGAATGGTGTTTGCACTTACAGAAATCTAGCCAAAATTAATTTAAGCCGACTCAGGCTAATATTGCTTTTACGTTAGTATCTTGTAAGCCTGCATAGGCTTATATTGGTCTAAGGTTAGAATCTTTTGAGGCAATACAAGCTCATTATGATTTTACGTTTCAAAGTTACAAAAGAAAAAGAAAATGAAAACAATTAAAGTTGCTGTGAAGTTAAAGTTTATACTAAAGCACTGCTATTATCAAGTGCGTGTATCTAAGTTTTACGGTAAGCAATCGTATTGCAAAATATTATTTACTGTTAAGTTAAATAAGGTATTTCCTGTTCTCGTTTAATTATTTTATTTGTTAAATTGTATTGATAGTGTCGCCATTAATATAGCTACATTTTACAAGCACACTATTAGACTATTGTAAGATTGTTTACTCTTATTTGAGCATTCGGTATACTAAAGATAACTCCATATTGAAATATATCCATTATTAATTACTATTAAATTTTAACCATCTAAATATATATAACTCAAAGGTGACTGACTGACTGACATAGTAATCTATCAACGCACAGCCCAAACCACTGCACGGATCGGGCTGAAATTTGGCATGCAGGTAGATGTTATAACGTAGGCATCCGCTAAGAAAGGATTTTGATCAATTCTACCCCCAAGGGGATAAAATAGGGTATGAAAGTTTGTATAAATCTTCTGAGATTTTCAACTGATTGACCTGAAATTAAAGATTGGAGCTACTATGATAAAGATGTCCGCTTAAATAGGATTTTGATAAATTCAACCCCATGGGGATAAAATAAGGGATACGCGAGCGAAGCCGCGGGCAAAAGCTAGTTTTAGCCAGCAAAATCTTACTCTTAAAACGATTAAAAATAGTATTCCCAAAATCGACCTAAGATCAAACGCTCTTATGTGGGTCTTGTCTTTTGTATTGTAAATATGTTGATCCAAAATCACTCTAATATCATACTTATCCAGTGCTATTCATCTTATAATAGTTTTAAGAAAGATCAGAAATGCACGTACTCACAGTACTCTTATGCAATGCTGATATTAGTCTGACATCTTACAATAGCATTTAGCAAGTCTATTATAAAATCAAACGAGCTTAGAAAATACGCATATAAGAGCAAGTGTTCTCAAGTGCAATTAGTCTTAGTAAATGCTCTTATAGGAGTATGTGGTTTACAATAGCATAGTTATATACTCTTATATACATATATGAGACTTGGTTATGAGACTGAGCGTTTTTGAGACCATACCGGCTTGTCTAAAAGTAATATAGGATCGATGACTCTTATAATTGTACTAAAACAATTATAAGAGCGCTTAAAGCCTACCACTCTTATAAGTGCGAGTTCTGAGACTATTTTGCTAGTTGGGGTAATACCAGTAATAATTAAAAAAATTACGTATGGAGTTTCTTGCTAATTTTTCGCCATACGTAACTTAAAAAAAAAGAAGCAACTAGGTGATTTTTTTAATTTATTTCAATGTTTTCTCCCCTCTTTTTAATAACAATCAAAAGTCATTTTTAATGGTCTAATAGAAAATAATCATTTGAGTTAGTTTCACTATGACAATTTTATTCTAAAACAGAAGGCCTCCAGCGTTTTCTGCGCTCCTAGTACAAATAGTTACAGCTCGAAGCTGTGCCTGACGGAACGTTCGTTGCAGGTGCCCTGGCTGACAACGCCTGAATTTTATTTATTTTGCTAAACATATTACTATGATTGTGTTACACAGGGTACGGAGACTCATACTGCATTTTTAGACCCGAGAGAATATTTTTAGTAATTTTTCTGACTTTCATAACACTCAGTATTACTGGTAACTTTTTATCTCCTAAGGGGTGTAAAGCCAGCTTGATCGGGGAAATTTCTTTTTGTATACAGCCAGGAGAAATAGTTTAGACTATAATTATAACATCACGCTACTACTCACGAGAGCGGACCAGTAACCCTTTTAACAGGAAAGGTTACAAGTTATATAACAAACAATATCATTATACCCTACAGCGGGAGCGGCGTAGTAATCAAACGTAACTTACTTAACCGGGAGAAATCGAGTATAAATAATATTCTTAGAATGTGATAAATATTCTCAAATATAATGGCCCAGTAGTCAAGGCGCCCGGCTCTCATGCACGAGATGTAGGCTCGCTATCGGGCAAGAACCAATGTGTTTCATATATATTTCCTAAGTTTATCGTGGACATCATTGACAGCGGTCAAGAAAAACATCGTGAGGAAACCTAAACTTACCTATACTAATGTTATATAATATTTAGGATCTCCAACAAAAGATATACACAAATCATGACATAAAAACAATATTACAAAAGTATCTACATATATTCTAATTATCTTTATAGATATATAGAATATACTCGTATGAAGGAAGGCTATAGCATATATAATAATATCACGCGACGACACTCGGAAGCGAAACAGAAAGTAGGGACGTACCTTAACACGGATGATTAAAACATCGCGGACGAAGTCGCGGGCAGAAGCTAGAGAATAAATAAGTCTGAAATAGGGTAGGCCTTCGGTGTGGGATGCAACATGCGTCAACTTGCGCCATCCCATGTTCCTAGCACGACGTGCTGTGCTGGGGCGGCTGCGTCTGGTGCCGAAAATCTCAAACGGCGCAAATAATAATAACCTTCTTGAATGTTTGAGCCGTTTAGGGTTGAAACACTAGGGTCATGGGGACCGAGCGCTCATCTAGTCTTTCGGGATAGCGCTAAGCGACTGGTCGATTCTTCACATATCCAGAAGGCTGGCTTTTTTTTGGGCCAAAGAATCAGCATTGCCATACAACGTGGCAATGCTGAAAGCCTTTTGGGCACTTGTCCCATTGACAGCGATGTGGATGAGGTGTTTAATGTCCCGGAAAGAAATACTATTTACCTTCCATTTTTATTTTTTTATTTACTGTAAGTACATAGTTATAATTATTTTATTTAAGTCTGAAATTGCCAATCTGCCTTCAGCTAGGGTGGTGATAAAATGTTCATACCATTTTGACGACTCCTGAAGGAGATGAACACTACACGACCTAAGAGTTACCCTGCGACGAACGATCCGTAGCTTACAGAAACGGTCCGTTAGTTATTGCAATGGTTTTTGTTTACACGCGCTATAATCTATGGTAATACTCGTCGGTTTTCGTAAAGTTATGCCCTGGAATTATTAATAATTATTTACTTGGTTTATTAATTTATCTACCCAAGAATGGGTACAATAATTAATATTAGAAAAATGCAGAAAAAATTCTCTATGTTTTAAAGAATGTACCACCGCTGTATGAGACTCTTTAACCTGTGTCAACATAACTATAATGTATACTCATGGTTTTTTTTTTTAAATAAGTACAATATACACGCGTCATCAGCCAGTTCCCCCCTACAAGGAACGATCCGTAGCTTACAGCAACGGTCCGTTAGTTATTGGAATCGGCGCAACTATCTGTACTAGGAGCGCAGATCAGTTAGGAGATATTTCGTTTTAGAATAAAATGTAAAAAGCCGAAGTCAAGGTCAAATCAAATGATTTGTGCTATGTTCAATTAGACCATTAATGAGTTTTTAAAGTCATCTTACAAGTGAAAAAGATAATCTAGATGCTCTGACCTTCTTTAGTTTCGTTTGTAGTAGGTATTAGCGGAGTAAAGCTTCTTTCTCTACTCCGTGGTATTAGCATTATGTGTTTTAATGATATATAATTAATTATTGTTAAAAAGAATAGCGAAACTAAATAATATTAAATGTATTCAAGTGCGATGCAGCGAAACGGCTCGTAAGTTACGAACAACCGTCCGTTAGTTAAAGCTACGGGCCGTAGTCCACTTCTACTAGGAGAGCAGAACAGTCAGGAGGTTTTCCGATTCAGAATGAAATCCCTCACCCTACTGCTAAGGGTCAGTTTATACAGACACGCGACGCGACGCTGCGCGCACATTTTAATAGAGCGACTCAAAATATATCTTTATTTACTACACCAAAAGATACATAGGTATTTAATTGTGAGAAGATGCAATGTATTCTGAATTCTCACAATGAAATGTATATCTTTTCGGTAGTAAATAAAGTTATATTTTGAGTCGCTCTATTAAAATGTGCACGCAGCGTCGCGTCGCGTCTCGATGTGAACTGACCCTTAACCCACCCCAGCTATAGGCTCCACCCCTATAGTCCGACTAAAACCTAAATACAAGTGATACTCAAGTAAGACGTCAAAATCAGTACATTTTACTTTGGTTCGTTGTTTTGCCACGTCCATTCAGATTTGGTAGAACTTTATTTATTATTAACTAGCTTCAGCCCGCGACTTCGTACATGAGGATAATATATTTTCAACCGCGTTACGTTACGTGTTTTATTACTGCTCTGCTGCCGTGTGTCGTAGCGTGATGTTATTAAGCCTACGTTACTTCCTGATAATTTAGCGATCTATTGGTTAATATCCAGTAGTTTTGGAGCTCATTCGGTACAAACAAACCAAGAAACAAAAAAATCATTGCTCTTTATGAGTTAAGTATAGACTAATTGACTAATTCAATAATTATATGAATTTGAAGACGATGTACTTGAAATAAAAGTCACTTAAAGTACTACGACACGTATCAGTTAAAAACATCGCGAGGTAACCTTGACTTATAATAATTAAGATATTATATAAAACAGCCATGAAGTGGAAGTCGCGGCCAGATAGTTTATAATTAGCGAATATTATAAATTTGAACGCTTTATATGCTGTATGCAGACCGCTTCCAAACGGTCCTTTTAGAAATCCATGGAGAAGGTTTATGTCCAGCAGTGGACGTCCTGCGATTGTATGATGATGATGACCAATTTTAAAAAAGCGCCAACAGAAGTCTCACATTTAAAATCGCACCACCGCAGTATGATACTCTGCCGGGGCTGCGGGTTGTTCGAAAGAGATACCGCGCCCCCGGAACGCAAAGGGCACATGAAGGAACATAGACGGGTTTTAGTCAGTAAAAGTCTGACACTCCCTACCGCCCCGCCCGGGGCGGGGGAAGTTATTTGATGATTTCCCGTCTTAAAAAAAAAAAGTATGATACTCTATATCCTGTGTCTACAACCATAATCACTGTTTTTGTAAACAAAATAAAATAATTTCATTCACCAGTGTCCATGCAACGAACGATCCGTAGGTTACAGAAACCGTCCGTTAGTAAAAGCTACGCGCCGTAGTGTATTTCTACATAACAGTACAGAACAATCATGAGGTCTTTCAAGTCATTTATTTCTGGAATGTAACCATAGAAATTATAGTAATACAAAAAAAAATACGTATGGAGTCTCTTGATAATTTTTTGCCATACGAAACTTAGAAAAAAGAAGCAACTATGTTACATTTTAATTTTCTTTAAATGTTTTTTTTTTCTCTTTTAAAACTTATTTTTAATGGTCTCACGAAAATTAATTATTTAACTTAGAATTTGACTATTTCAATTTTATTCTAAAGCGGAAGGCCTCCAGCGTTCTCTGCGCTCCTAGTACAAATGGTTACAGCTCGAAGTTGTGCCTGACGGATCGCTCGTTGCAGGTGCCCTGGCTGATAACGCGTGAATATTATTTATTTTTTAAACATATTACTATGTTTAGTAACTAGAAGGTTCAAATTATGATGAGTCCAGAATTACAAAAATGATCGCAATGATGTTAAGTACATCATGTAGTTTTTAGTTAAAAACGCGTTTATAAATCTGTCAAATATAAACAGTTCTTCGATGCATTTTACGATTAAATTAAAGCAAACGTAACTAACATTTTTCACACATAGATTACTTCTTTGTCTCAAAATCGTCGCTATTATTATATTCAAACTAGCTTCTGCCCGCGACTTCGTCCGCGTCACAGTTGATGTGTTATCCTACGGGTACCGTACATTTTCCCGGGATAAAAAGTAGCCTATGTGTTATTCCAGACTATAATCTATCTTTGTGCCAAATTTCATCCAGATCCATTCAGCCGTTTAAGCGTGAAAGAGTAACAAACATCCATACATCCATACATCCATACTTACAAACTTTCGCCTTTATAATAGTAGTAGGATTTACCCTTGCCTCTTCCACGATATGGGGCTGAGTTTTGAATCATTTTTTTGTAATAGAGTACAGATATTGTGCTTTTTAAATACACAACGTGACGCAAAACGATGATAAAATATTTTTATAATACTTTTACAAATAGTCTCAGAAAAAAATAAAACGGTGCGTCAACATAATTTGCTGTTACACTTGAATCTTAATGGGTGGCGATAAGGGTTATTTTATTTGATCACTGGCTGGATTTACTGCAACAAATTTTGAATGAAAAGTCAGTACGCACTTAGGCGCCATAGTGTTTTCTATTTTGCAAACACATCTTTAAGTCTTTAAGTATCTTTTTACACTCGTTTATTAATGTTTACTAATAATATTATTTATTCTAGCTGATGATGCTTCTAGATGGTGCCATCTAGGTATCTCTGTTAAAGACTAGCACAAACAACCCCCTACCACAGATTACAATACAGATACCCAATCCCATACAAAGAAATGTGACCTTCCTAAAACTGGCAATTCGACTGGCAATATTTTTTTCTCCATTTCCTCAATAGATGGCAGTACCGGCGACTCACTAATTGCCAGAAACAGTAGTTTTACAACGCCATCTAGGAGTCAACCTAAATAATAGGTGGAATCGAAACTAAGTGGCAATGATACTCTAGAGGGCGTTGCTTTTCTATAGATTCTCTGTTCTCTTCATTGCACCGCATCGTGAGTTCAAGGACAACAGTTTTATTTGTGTGAGTGAGCTATCAACTTTTCTCGCGTTTTTTACAATTCGAAGGTCACTTTCAGTTTGAATGTTGATCACAATATGATTCGCGCAACGATTTGCGGCTTTAAGTTATCATAAATACCTACGAAAGTTTGTGAGAATGGATGGATGTTTCTTACTCTTTCACGCTAAAAATACTGAACGGATTTGGATGTTTGGTACACGACTAGTTTACAACCTGGATTTTTTTTACGATAGTTTTTATTCCGATTTTACGTTCCCGTGGGACAATTTTCGAGTTGTAGTGGGAAAGGGTGAAATCGCTGGAATAAGATATATTATTACCTACATAATATTGATAGTAGGTACGCTGCCTGTATCGACACCACAGAAATATAAAATACAGGAGAAGTGCCAAGGGGGCGTGTCCGTGTCACGAGGTTTTGAGCGAAACGCTCGCAACTTGCCATAATGACCCTCAGTCGGAACTCGTAGCGAACGCAAACGTAGTTGTCATAAAATTCAAGAATGCCGTGTTATGGAATGTTTTGTTGCAAAAACCGAAGCCAAATAAAAAACTTGGGTAACCATGGAATCTCCTACCATATATAAGTACAAGTATTACACTATATTTATCTCTAAAATTACGAAAAACAACAAAATCGTAAAATATTCCTTACTTTTACTACGTTATTTTTGCTCACAAATGACAAAGCGACCGTACTATTTTTGCAACAAATACATTGCTCCTTAACCACTACCTAATTTTGTAGTTACGTAACTAAACAAGCAATGTAAAAATCATAAAACGACAGTGTCGTAATTTTATTTGTGCGTAGTCCCGGCCGTAGGAACTCGCCGCCAGTCAGTGACGTGCCTGTACAGATCCACTAACGTAGATTATCGATAAGGTCGATAAGAGAATTATATTTTATGCTTCAATTTCTCAACCGTTTTAACTCTGTTGGAAGACCGATGTGAAATAATGTTTTTATTTACATCGTACATACATTTTTAGTATTTTACATCATAGTCGTAACCGCGTAACCAACGACCGTAAAGTAAGTTGATTAACTTTTCATTTTCATTTATTCATTTTCTTACGTATTATTTACAGTTTTAAATATTGATAATGTATATATTTTTTAATTATTTTATTTTCAGGGCCTCAAAAATATTATAGTACAATAATAAATTGAAAGAATCGACAACTTTTCGTTTTTGTCAATCACTAGCGTACATGTAAAATAGGTGTCTTTTGCCACAGTACAAAGAAATCTCTGTGTAAGTCGTACGGTGAATGGTAAATACACGTTGTGTTTGGGCAAATAAGGTTTATAATTGATTGTGTAGTACATCCTGATTTAAGATTGCGAGTGTGTGCGCGACTGCGTAACTTATTGCTGCATGTGTAGTAGTGACGAGTTGGAAGGGCAAAAGCGGAGACATAGGTTTTTATACATTTTCAACGATCATTTCACATCTCCTTCTTTATTATACCTATCTGTGATCGACACCGTGCAATCGATTTGGAGTAAGTACTGTAGACTGTAGATGTAGCGTACCTACCATTGATTTTGGGTACCTACTGTCGATTCATTAACTCGTCGATGGAACGTTGTCGATACAGCAATGTTGTTAATGTAATGACTTTCGATATTATTAACTCGACCCCAAGGATATTATTTGTAATGTTCAAATTCGTATCTGTAACGTTACATTACATTACATTACAATATTTGAGAACAATTTAACTGAACAAAAATATGGGAGTATTTCTCAATATCTGGCAACCGTAAACGCACACAGATGCACGTGTCCGTACACGGCGCCACTTATCAGCCGCGCACACATTAATAAAGACTAGCTTCACTTTGTTGTTCGCGCATGTTCTATCTGCCTAGTTCTTTGATCTGAGTTGTAAGTAATATGTTTATAAAATAATTAAATAAGTAAACATAAATAAAGTAACTAAACGTAAATTAATAACAATAGTTGCTAACCTTACGCTTATTGTAAAAATTGAGTAAAACGCCATCTATTGCAAATAGCTCTAAACTAAATGGGTAACAGATAGCTGCATCTAACGACTTTATCATTCTATGGGTTCGAATCACGTTCGAATGGAAGTTAAAATTTTCAGTTTTTTTTTTTTGCCGAAATTACGTGATTTATGAATGTAAATAGATAAATCAGCCTTGAGCAATGAAGTTTTAATATTTACTAATCTTACTTCAGCCAAAATCTGCCGTTTAACGCAGTTTAGTGGTTGTAAATTTTGTTAGAGTAACCTATACTGCCATCTATGATTTTTTTTCAAGACTAATTATAATTCGTTCCCGTTGAGACCCCGTGCCCCTACTAAGCGAGAGGGTCGCGGACAACGAACCGTTCTAGAGCACATGACAGTTTACAACTCTGAGAAAATTGTGTAGATGTCGCTAGCATCGTTCCTATTCAAGTATTTTCCCGGCGTCAAACATCGCGTCTTTTACTGCCAAAATACTTGCTAATATATTTTATTAGAGTGTTTAACGCCATTAACTATTATAAATTTGAACACTTTATATGCTGTATGCAGACCGCTTCCAACTGGTCCTTTTGGAAATCCATGGGGAAGGCTTATGTAAAGCAGTGGACATCCTGCGACTGATATGATGATGATGATAAAAGAAAAGCGCCAGAAAAATCTCTGGATACTAAAAAACTTACCACCGCAGTATGAGACTCTTTATCCTGTGTCTACAACCATAATCATTGTTTATGTAAACAAAATTAAATAAATGCATTCAAGTACCATTTAATTGTTCTTGCAACGAACGATCCGTAGCTTACAGAAACGGTCCGTTAGTAAAAGCTACGCGCCGTAGTGTATTTCTACAGTCATAACAGAGCATAATAATCATGAGGTTTTTCAAGTCATTTATTTCTGTAATGTTACTATAGAAATTAAAGGAATATTAAAAAAATACGTATGGAGTTTCTTGCTAATTTTTCGCCATACGAAACTTAAAAAAAAAGCAACTAGGTTATGTACATTTTTATTTTCTTTGAAAGTTTTTTCTCTCATTTTAATAACATTAGAAAGTGCTTTTTAATGGTCTAATAGAAATTATTCATTTAACTTAGAGTTTAACTATATCAATTTTATTCTATAACGGAAGGCCTCCAGCGTTTTCTGCGCTCCTAGTACAAATGGTTACTCCCGAAGCTGTGCCTGACAGATCGTTCGTTGCAGGTGCCCTGGCTGATGAACGCGTGAATGTTATTTATTTTGCTAAACAATGATAGTTTAAATATAAACTATGATAAACATTAACTATGATAGTTTTGGCACAGGATATAAGATATATAGTGCATTTTTAGACTCAAAATAATATTTTCAGTAATTTTTCTGTCTTTCATAACATTCGCTATTACTGGTAACTATTTAACCAAGGGATGAGCTAAGCCAGCCTGATCGGGGAAATTCTTTTTGTATACAGCCATGAGAAATAGTTTAGGGTATAATTATAACATCACGCTACGACTCACGAGAGCGGACCAGTAACTAAAGGTGTAACTTAACGCGAGTGAAGCCGCGGGCTTAGCTAATAGAGTAATCTAGTACTAATGTAAAGTTGAAAAGATATTTTGTTTGTTTAGTTATTTGAACGAAGGGTTCAATTTGAAAAAAATCTTTTTGCGTTACATAACCCTTTTAACAAGAAAGGTTACAAGCTATATAACAAACAATATCATTATACCCTACAGCGGGAGCGGGGTAGTAATCAAACGTAAGTTACGTTTACTAAACCGGGTGAAATCGAGGAGTATAAAAAAAGTATAAATATTCTCAGAGACGTTAAGATGGTATGTATTTGGATAGATGTCTTCAAATATAATGATGTTATGATGGCCCAGTAGTTAAGGCGCCCGCCTCTCATGCACGAGATGTAGGTTCGCTATCGGGCAAAAACCAATGTGTTTCATATGTATTTTCTTAGTTGGTTGTGGACATCATTGACAGCGGTAAAGAAAAACATCGTGATGAAACCTACACTTACATATACTAATAAAATATAATATTTAGGATCTCCAACAAAAGATATACATTATTTTTTCGTTTCCATTGTTGAAAATCCTTATGAATGTCCACCGCCCTGTCTTGTCTCAACATAAATATAATGTATAATCATATTATTATTTTTTGCAAAATACACGCTCTACAGCCAGTTCCCCCGCAACTAACGATCCGTAGCTTACAGAAACGAACCGTTAGTTATTGCAATGGGAGCAGACTATTATACTAGGAGCGCAGACCAGGCAGGAGGTTGTCCGATTCAGAATGAAATCCCTCACCCTACTGCTAAGGGGCAGAGCACACCGAGACGCAAAGCGACGCTGCGTGCTCGTTTGAATAGAGCGACTTAAAATATATATTTCTTTATTTACTACACCAAATGATACACATTTCATTTTGGGAAGACGTAACGTATTCTGAATTTTCACAATGAAATATATATCTTTTCGTGTATAAATAAAGTTATATTTTGAGTCGCTCTATAAAAATGTGCACGCAGCGTCGCGTCGCGGCTCGGTGTGAACTAACCCTTAAGCCACCCCAGCTGTAGGCTCCACCCCTATAATCCGACTGAAACATAAATATCGCTGATACTGAAGGAAGACGTCAAAATCAGTACATTTTACCTTAGTTCATTGGTTCACCACGTCCATTCAAATTCAGTAGAACTTTAGTTATTTATTAACTAGCCTCAGCTCGCGGCTTCGTACATGTGGATAATATATTTTCAGCCGCGTTAAGTACATAACGTTTTTATTACTGCTCTTCTATCGTGTGTCGTAGCGTAATGTTATATATAGCCTATGTTATTTCCTGGTAATTTAGCTATCAATTGGTTAAAATCGGTCCAGTAGTTTTTGAGCTCATTTGGTACAAACAAACCAAGAATACTACTCTTTATAAATTAGGTAATAATTACATGAATTTGAAGACGATGGATTTCAAATAAAAGTCACTAAAAGTAGTATGACACGTATCGGTGAAGACAAACATCGCGAGCTAACCTAGACTTATTATAATTAAGATAAAATAAATAAAACAGCCATGTAGAGGAAGTCACGAGCAGATACTTTATATGCTGGATGCAGACCGCTTCCAACTGGTCTTTTGAAAATCCATTGAAAGCCCTATGAGCAGTGGACGTCCTGCGGCTGATATGACAATGATGATAAAAAAAAGCGCCAAAAAAATCTCTGGATACTAAAATTTTACCACCGCAGTATGAGACTTCACCTGTGTCTACAAAAATAATCATTGTTTTTGTAAAGAAAATCAAATAATTATATTCAAGTACCATTTAATTGTCCCTGCAACGAACGATCCGTAGCTTACAGAAACGGTCCGTTAGAAAAGCTACGCGCCGTAGTGTATTTCTACATAACAGTGCAGAACAATCATGAGGTCTTTCAAGTAATTTATTTCTATAATGAAACTATAGAAATTATAGTAATACTTTAAAACAAATTACTTATGGAGTTTCTTGCTAATTTTTCACCATACGAAACTTAGAAATAAGAAGCTACAATGTGAAAGTTTTATTTTCTTTCAATGTTTTTTTTTCTCTCCTTTTGATTACATTGAAAAGTGCTTTTTAATGGATTAACAGAAATTAATCATTTAACTTAGTGTTTAACTATATCAATTTTATTCTATAACGGAAGGCCTCCAGCGTTTTCTGCGCTCCTAGTACAAATGGTTACAGCCCGAAGCTGTGCCTGACGGATCGCTCGTTGCAGGTGCCCTGGCTGATAACGCATGAATATTATTAATATTTTGTTAAACATATTACTATGTTTAGTAACTAGAAGATTCAAATTATGATGAGTCCAGAATTACAAAAATGATCGCAATGATGTTAAGTACATCATGTACTTAGTTTTTAGTTAGCGTTTATAAATCTGTCAAATATAAACAGTTCTTCGATGCATTTTACGATTAAATTAAAGCAAACTTAACTAACATTTGTCACACATAGATTACTTCTTTGTCTCAAAATCGTCGCTATTATTATATTCAAATTGTTGGTTTATAATATTATAAATATTATATTCCCTTGCCTCTTCCACGATATGGGGCTGAGTTTTGAATCATTTTTTTGTAATAGAGTACAGATATTGTGCTTTTTAAATATACAACGTGACGCAAAACGATGATAAAATATTTTTTTAATAGTTTTACAAATAGTCTCAGAAAAAAATAAAACGGTGCGTCAACATAATTTGCTGTTACACTTGAATCTTAATGGGTGGCAATAAGGGTTATTTTATTTGATCACTGGCTGGATTTACTGCAACAAATTTTGAATGAAAAGTCATTACGCACTTAGGCGCCATAGTGTTTTCTATTTTGCAAACACATCTATCTATAAGTCTTTAAGTATCTTTTTACACTCGTTTATTAATGTTTAATAATAAATATATTTTCACCCGCGTTAAGTTACGTCTTTAGTTACCGCTCCGCTCCCGTGTGCCGTAGCGAGATGTTATATAGCCTATGTTACCTCCTGATAATTTAGCTATCAATTGGTTAAAATCGGTCCAGTAGTTTTGGAACTCATTCGGTACAAACAAACCAAGAAACAAAAAATTACATTGCTCTTTGTAAAGTTAGTATAGAATAATTTCAATAATAATATGAATTTGAAGGCGTTGTACTTAAAATAAAAGTCACTTAGAGTTCTACAAAACGTATCGGTGAAGAAAAACATCGCAAAGTAACCTAGACTTATTATAATTAAGATAAAATTAATAAAACAGCCATAAAGAGGAAGTCGCGAGCATATAATTTATAATTAGCGTATATTATAAATTTGAACGCTTTATACGATGGACGCAGGCCGCTTCCAACTGGTCCTTTTAGAAATCCATGGGGAAGGCTTATGTAAAGCAGTGGACATCCTGCGGCTGATATGATGATGATGATAAAAGAAAAGCGCCAGAAAAATCTCTGGATACTAAAACACTTACCACCGCAGTATGAGACTCTTTATCCTGTGTCTACAACCATAATCATAGTTTTTGTAAACAAAATAAAATGCATTCAAGTACCAGTGTTCCTGCAACAAACGATCCGTAGCTTACAGAAACGGTCCGTTAGTAAAAGCTACGCGTCGTAGTGTATTTCTACATAACAGTGCAGAACAATGATGAGGTCTTTCTTCTTCTTAGCGTTTCGATGACAAACTATAATAGAGGTATTATATTGTTGCGGCCAAGAATTTGGCCACTTTGATGAGGTCTTTCAAGACATTTATTCCTGTAATGAAACTATTGAAATTACTAGTAATACTTAATGTAGAAATACTTAAAAAAAATATGTATGGAGTTTCTTGCTAATTTTTCGCCATACGAAACTTAAAAAAAAAGAAGCAACTAGGTGAAATTTTTAATTTCTTTCAATGTTTTCTCCTCTCATTTTAATAACAATCAAAAGTCATTTTTAATTGTCTAATAGAAAATAATCATTTCAGTTAGTTTCACTATGTCAATTTTATTCTAAAACAAAAGGCCTCCAGCGTTTTCTTCGCTCCTAGTACAAATAGTTACAGCTCGAAGCTGTGCCTGACGGATCGTTCGTTGCAGGTGCCCTGGCTGACAACGCGTTAATATTATTTATTTTGCTAAACATATTACCTACTATGATTGTGTTACACAAGGTACGGAGACTCATACTGCATTTTTAGACCCGAGAGAATATTTTTAGTGATTTTTCTGACTTTCATAACATTCGCTATTACTGGTAACTTTTTGTCTCCTCAGGGGTGTAAAGCCAGCCGGATCGGGGAAATTCTTTTTGTATATAGCAATGAGAAATAGTTTAGACTATAATTATAACATCACGCTACTACTTAAGACAGTGGACCAGTAACTAAAGGTGTAACTTAACGCGAGTCAAGCCGCGGGCTTAGCTAATAGAGTAATCTAGTACTAATGTCAAGTTGAAAAGATATTTTGTTTGTTTAGTTATTTGAACGCGCTAATATTTGGAACTAAGGGTTCAATTTGAAAAAAATCTCTGTGCGTAACATAACCCTTTTAATAGGAAAGGTTACAAGCTATATAACAAACAATATCATTATGCCCTACAGCGGGAGCGGGGTAGTAATCAAACGTAACTTACTTAACCGGGAGAACTCGAGGAATATAAATAATATTCTCAGAGACGGAGAGATGTATGTATGTGATAGATGACCTCAAATATAATGGCCCAGTAGTCAAGGCGCTCGGCTCTCATGCACGAGATGTAGGTTCACTATCGTTCAAGAACTAATATGTTTCATATATATTTCCTAAGTTTATCGTGGACATCATTGACAGCGGTCAAGAAAAACATCGTGAGGAAACCTAAACTTACCTATACTAATGTAATATAATATTTAGGATCTCCAACAAAAGATATACACAAATCATGACATAAAAACAATATTACAAAAGTATCTACATATATTCTATCTATCTTTATAGATAGATAGATAGAATATACTCGTATGAAGGCTATAGCATATATAATAATATCACGCGACGACACTCGGAAGCGAAACAGTAAATAGGGACGTAACTTAACACGGATGATTAAAACCACGCGAACGAAGTCGCGGGCAGAAGCTAGAGAATAAATAAGTCTGAAATAGGGTAGCCTTTTGGTGTGGGATGCAACATGTGTCAACACCCTTGTGTCATCCCATGTCCCTAGCACGACGTGCTGTGCAGGGCGGCTGCGTCTGATGCCGAAATCTCAAACGGCGCAAATAATAATAACCTTCTTGAAAGCTATATGTTTGAGCCGTTTAGGGTTGAAACACTAGGGTCATGGGGACCGAGCGCTCATCTAGTCTTTCGGGATATCGCTAAGCGACTGGTCGATTCTTCACTTAACCAGAAGGCTGGCTTTTTTTTGGGCCAAAGAATCAGCATTGCCATACAACGTGGCAATGCTGAAAGCCTTTTGGGCACTTGTCCCATTGACAGCGATGTGGATGAGTTGTTTGATGACCCGGAAAGAAATACCATTTACCTTCCTTTTTTATTTTCTTATTTACTGTACATAGTTATAATTTAATTATTTTATTTAAGTCTGAAATTGCCAATCTGCCTTCAGCTAAGATGGTGATAAAATGTTCATACCATTTTGACGACTCCTGAAGGAGATGAACACTACACGACCTAAGAGTTACCCTGCGACGAACGCTCCGTAGCTTACAGAAACGGTCCGTTAGTTATTGCAATGGTTTTTGTTTACACGCGCTAATCCACGGTATGCCCGTATGATTGGACAAAATATTTTTGGATGATAGCTAGATTCATGAAGAGTAAATAGTATAGGCTAAAACAGCACACTACGAGCTACGAGAACGGAGCAGTAACCAAAGTCATAACTCAATGCAGGTATAAAAACCACGCGTTCGAAGTCGCGGGTAGAAGTAAGTGATGTATAATTGTGTAGATGACACTACTAATTAAAATAATTGACGTACTTTTAATGAGCTGCTAAAACGCGAATCCTTCATAGATTTTGTATGACAATACTAAACTATGACGCCACTTTTGTCTTTCCAATTCACTTACTAATTATTGATTTCAAAGAAACTAAAAATCAAGCATTTTAACTAGTTATTAAAAAAATCATGGGTTTTTCAGGGCTAAAACAAAGGTTTCTTTTTTCGTGAAGTTATGCCCTGGAATTATTGATAATTGTTTACTTGGTTTATTAATTTATCAACCCAAGGGTGGGTACAATTAATATTAGAAAAATGCAGAAAAAAATCTCTATGTTTACAAAACGTACCACCGCTGTATGAGACTCTTTAACCTGTGTCAACATAAATATAATGTATAGTCATGTTTTTTTTGTAAAACATACAAAATACACGCGCTATCAGTCAGTTCCGTCAGTACAAGGAACGATCCGTAGCTTTCAGAAACGGTCCGTTCGTTATTGCAATCGGCACAACTATTTGTACTAGGAGCGCAGATTAGTAAGGAGGTATTCCATTTTAGAAAAACATTTAAATAGCCAAAGTCAAGGTCAAATCAAATGATTTGTGCCATGTTCAATTAGACCATTATACATGAGTTTTTAAAGTCATCTTACAAGAGAAAAAGATAATCTTGTTGCTCTGACCTTCTTTAGTTTTGTTTGTAGTAGGTATTAGCGGAGTAAAGCTTCTTTCTCTACCCCGTGGTATTAGCATTATGGTGTTTTAATATTTATTAACAATTATTTATTGCGAAAAATAATAGCGAAACTAAATAATATGTATTCAAGTGCCCGATGCAGCGAACGGCTCGTAAGTTACGAACAACCGTCCGTTAGTTAAAGCTACGGGCCGTAGTCCATTTCTACTAGGAGAGCAGAACAGTCAGGAGGTTTTCCGATTTAGAATGAAATCCCTCACCCTACTGCTAAGGGTCAGTTTACACAGACACGCGACGCGACGCTGTGCGTACATTTTAATAGAGCGACTCAAAATATATCTTTATTTACTACACCAAAAGATACATATTTTATTATGAGAAGATGCAATGTATTCTAAATTCTTACAATGAAATGTATATCTTTTCGTGTAGTAAATAAAGTTATATTTTGAGTCGCTCTATTAAAATGTGCACGCAGCATCGCGTCGCGTCTCGATGTGAACTGACCCTTAACCCACCCCAGCTATAGGCTCCACCCCTATAGTCCGACTAAAACCTAAATACAAGTGATACTCAAGTTAGACGTCAAAATCAGTACATTTTACTTTGGTTCGTTGTTTTGCTACGTCCATTCAGATTTGGTAGAACTTTATTTATTATTAACTAGCTTCAGCCCGCGACTTCGTACATGAGGATAATATATTTTCATTCGCGTTAGGTTATGTCTTTTATTATTGTTCTGCTGCCGTGTGTCGTAGCGTGATGTTATTAAGCCTACGTTACTTCCCGATAATTTAGCGATCCATTGGTTAAAATCCAGTAGTTTTGGAGCTCATTCGGTACAAACAAACCAAGAAACAAAAAAATCATTGCTCTTTATGAGTTAAGTATAGACAAATTGACTGATAAAATAATTATATGAATTTGAAGACGATGTACTTGAAATAAACGTCACTTAAAGTACTACGACACGTATCAGTGAAAAACATCGCGAGGTAACCTTGACTTATAATAATTAAGATAAAATTTATATAAAACAGCCATGAAGAAGAAGTCGCGACCAGATAGTTTATAATTAGCGAATATTATAAAGGTGATGGCTAAATGACTGCCCCCGGTGCAGTCAAGCACTTGAAATGTATATGAATCACACATAACCTCATGATATTTAAAAAATCATTCATGAATTATGTAGTGTTTAATACTTTCCTAGCACTTTCGTAAACTATTAAACATAATAAAGTATCTCAATTGTATTTTAAGCTATTTTTGTTTGACAGACCATGTTTGACATTTCTCTACATTGGAAAAAAAGTATGAAACAAGAAAACATTCTCATCTGAAAGCCGTGGTCGTATGCCACTTTACCCTAAACTTTAGTGCTAAAGATTCATGTTCTATAACTACATACATACAGTTTTACCTGAATTAGGTGGCATACGACCACGGCTTTCAGATGAGAATGTTTTCTTGTTTCATACTTTTTAGAACGTGAATTTTTTGTAGTCGGGTTTTAGTTTTTTAAACTTCTTTTTTATTTAAAATATTTTGGGGTTTAAATTTAGACATTTATATGCGTAATATTATTGGAACTGCAACATATATACACAATATATGAAATAATAATCTATTAAGTCTCCCAAACGAAATATTGGTTAGTTAGATAGGTTTATGATGCGTTCTAAAGGGTGCTATGTACAATTTACTTATATAATATATATATATATATATATATATATTTGAAATGTGCTAATTAAGCCCTTTAGTTTGATATGCAACACGACCATATTTGGAAGAAAAAAATTTTTTTTTCACATCTTCTTGAGCCCCAGAGGGCGCCACATACAATTTATTGCAACATAATGTAGCCTATAACCAGCGGACGATCAAGACGCTTCTAATGACACCTCATTTGTCAATTTACGTTAGACGGTTTAGAAGTTATGAGGGAACAGATGAACATCCATACATACATACATACATACATACATACATACATACATACATACATACATACATACATACATACATACATACCGGTCAACCTCATAACCCTCCTTTTTGCTTCGCCGTAGTCGGGTAAAAAGAATAAACAAACCGTTGCTAGGCAACTGATTTTTTGGCAGTTAGAGGCAGTCGTAAACAACCTTTTCCAGTCATGAGTTATTTCCATATAAATTATTAAACCTAACATAGCCAGTACGTGCTCTAAATGTGAGTTTGTTTGGTTGTTACTTTATCAGGTTATGTTATGAAGAAAAAGCCGTCAGAACCGTAAAATTCGTCCTAATTATATAACCTCGTTTAGTAAGGAAAAGAAAAAAAACTTGCTTTTTTAAAACTATAACACACAGAATTGTGTAAAAAGCATAATGCAATAATCTTAAAAATAAATCTTAAGTAATATTGCAAGTAAAAAGAATAAAAAGTATTTACCCTGCCACATACAGGCCAATACATTTCCCTAACAGATGCCAGTAACAGCTGTGGACCTGCATGACAAAGGCGATAGTGTTCGTGCTTTATCAACAGGTAGGTAAGTCTATGCTTGCTATCTAGTATTATGGGATGCTTTTTATTATATGCAAACTCTGAGTTTCCTAACCGACCTCCTACTCTCAGAAGGCCTTCAGAATCTATGAATGGATTTAATGATAATATCTTTGATTTCTTAGGTAATTCTAAACCCTTCTTTAATGCGTCTACTTCTAAACTGAAGGCCTCTAATTGAGCAATTCTTATTAATATATTTAAAGATTTAGTAGTTTCCTCAGTTTCTAGATAACTAAATAACTTAACCCTATTTTTACAATTAAAAGCAAACCGCATTACATATGCTACTATACGAATTAACCTATTAAAATTAGAATACCTATCAAAGTCAATTACTGATTTAGTGTTACTTTCCACTTGTATGTGCACCTTTAATTATTCAGGTAAATCTACACATCTGGTTAATTGAGGAGGCCAGGCTGAAGACTCCTCCTTCAAGAAGGAGGGTCCTTCCCACCACAAAGATTCATCCTGCAGACGCTGAGGCTCAACACCCCGGGAAGCTAGATCTGCAGGGTTTTGTTCAGATGGAACATGTCTCCATGAGAATCCCTGTGTGAGCTCATTAATTTCAATGACCCTATTACTTACAAAGGTCTTCAATGATTTTACTTGTGCCTTAATCCAGCCTAACACTACAGTTGAATCTGTCCATATAAATTTATGAGTAAACTCATGAGCCCTTATGGCTTGAACTACCTTACATGACAGCCGAGAACCTAACAACGCACCACATAACTCTAAACAAGGTATGGTGGTAGCCGTTAGAGGTGCAACCCTAGCTTTAGCACACAACAATCTAACCGTTACCTTGTTCGCACTGTCTATTGAGCGCAGGTAGACGCAGGCTCCATATGCATCCTGTGAGGCATCCACAAAACAGTGCAATTCCACTATTATGGGCTCACTACACAAAACATTTCTAGGTAATGTTATTCTAGATAAATGATTAATATTCTCTACTATCTTCTCCCACTTTTTAGCAATATGGGGTGGTACTGGATCATCCCAGTCCAACTTTTCACTCCACAATTGTTGTAAGATAATTTTATTTTTTATTATACAAGCAGACAGTAGACCCAATGGATCAAAAATTTTACAAGTTTCTGAAATTATTATACGCTTAGTAATTTTCTTATTACCATTCATACATACTGTAAACTGTAAAGTGTCTGGTGAAGGCGACCAGTTTAGCCCTAATACTGTTGCATGCTTGCTTAAATCAAGTGTTTGAACTGTGGTCTCACCTTGTAACACCTTGGGACAATTTGTTCGAAACTTATGTAAAGGAAAGCAACCTGAAGATAAAACCTTATTAACACCATCATAAATATATTTAATTTCACTTTCCGTCTGACAGCCCGTGTTCAAATCGTCGATATAAAAATCATGTTTTAATATATTCGAAATTACTGTATCCTGACATTCATGTGCTAACTGAACTAGGCACCTTGTGCTCAAAAAAGGTGCAGACGCAGTCCCATATGTGACAGTGTTAAGCTGCATGACCTTTAAAGGTTGAGATTCCTCATTTCTCCATAAAATTAATTGCAGGTGCCGTTGTGTTGGATCAATTTCAATTTGTCTGTACATTTTTTGTATGTCAGCAGTAAGCATATACCTAGAACTTCTAAATCTTAATAAAATGGCAAATAAATCATCTTGTACAACAGGTCCAACATATTGAATGTCATTTAAAGACTTTCCTGTTGTAGTCTTAGCTGAAGCATCAAAAACGACGCGCAGTTTTGTTGTTTCACTACCTTCCCTTAATACAGCATGATGTGGCAAATAATAACCGAATTTAGGGCGCTCAACTTCAGTTAAATGACCTAATTTCTGATACTCTTCAATAAATTCACTATATTTCTGTTTGAATTGAGAATTTTTATGAAATTTTTTCTCTAGGCTGAGGAAACGTTTCTTAGCTAAGAAGAAAGACTCGCCAAGAGCCTCCTCTGGCACTTCCTTAAAGGGAATTTTAACAGAAAACCTACCATTAGATAAACGTTTCATATTCTCTAAAAAATGTGTATCACATAATTTGTCAACAGGTGTTAAAGAGTAATCTGTTTGTAATTCTTCAGCCTCCCAAAACCTTTTAAGGTCACTATGTATTTCTCTTGTAAAATTGCATGTCACATGATGACTATCCTTACCTATACCTATTGGTCCACTAACTAACCACCCTAACTGTGAATCTTGTAGGATTGGTTTCCCTACACCCAATGAAATACGCTTACATCCTACTATACTCCAGAACACATCTGCCCCTATTAAAATATTAACCTCAGAAGGTTGGCAGAAGTCTGGGTCGGCCAGCATGATATTTTTGGGTAGATTCAATTCTTTAAAATTAACAGGTGCTCCTGGCAGCATCCCTGTAATTTGTGGTACAATTAAACACTGCATCTTACAACTGAATGAATTTAAACGCGATTTTAAAGTTAAAACGCAACGTTCAGAAATATTAAATGCCATATTGTTTATGCCTGAGATACATATTGGTTCAGTACTTTTAGTTGGAAGGCTTAATGATTCCTTTAAATTCCTTGTCACAAAGGATGACTGACTGCCTGTGTCTAATAGCACCCGAGCCTGGCGAGTTTGTTGAGTGCATTCGTTAACTATTTCTACCATAGCGGTACACAACAAAACCTGGCTGGTGGAGACTGCAGACAATGAAACTGCTGGTGCCTGACCTGTAGTTGCCGGCGCAGTCACTAACGAACTCTCATTTACCTTGCTGTTATTATTCGACTTATTAACATGTAATAATGTATTGTGCTTATGTTTACAAAATTTACAAAAGCTTCTGAGACGACAACGAAATACTTTGTGTCCTTCACATAGGCAATTTGAACATAGTTTCAAATTAGATACTTCCTTAATTCTATCTTCTACCTTCATGTTCTTAAACTTTGCACATTCATATACCTTATGGCCTTGCTCATTGCATATTAAACATAACTTCTCACATAAATTTTCAACAGAAGAAACCTGACAACAAGATTTCATAAGCTCCCTATTATTATTTAAATTATCCCTTTTAATCCACTTGTTTGTATTATTGTATTTATTGGAACTCTCTTGGTCACTCTTTTCTGTTGTAACTGAAGTTGTTTCTAAAATATTAGCACGTCCACGAATAAAGTTGTAAAAATTATCCAATGTAGCAATATCTAACAGGTTATTTTTATGCTCCTCCCACTTCCTACTTGTAATTGGATCTAATTTATTGGTGAGCATAAATATAATCAAAGTGTCCCACTTGTCAGTTGGTTCACCCAAAGTATTTAGCGCACGTAAGTTCTTTGAAACATTATCTAACAAATCACGCAAACACTTGTATGACTCCTTCCTCACAGGTACAATATTAAACAATGCCTTAAGATGGTTGCTAACAAGAATGTTTTTATTATCAAAGCGTTTACACAATAACTCCCAAGCAATAGTGTAATTATCGGATGTCAATTCCAATGACTTTATAACTTCAAGCGCACTACCTGACAGCGATGACCTCAAGTAATGGAATTTATTAATGTTTTGAATTGAATTATTCGAATTTATCAATGATTGGAATGTATCCCTAAACTCTAACCATTTTAGATAAGATCCATCGAACGTGGGTAACCTAATTGTGGGTAACTTAACCGATTGTAAGCCATGTCCCTGACAACTGCCTGTTTTGTTGCTACATGCATCACTGAAATTATCTTTCTCAACCTTATATTTATCAATAATACTTTCTATAGTAGCATGAACCATGTAAAATTTACTTTCAATTGTTGTCCTTAAGTTCAATTGTTCATCTACCTCGGACTCCTTACAAATAAATTCTATAGATGTTTGAACATCTTCAAACTTTTTAAATAATTCTTCACTGTTCTCTAAGCGTCTCTTTAATTCAATTATAATTAAATTATTAATATCATGTGGCTGAATATCTTTTATATACTCAGCTAACCTTGTCAACCTACCCCTTATATTGCCTCTCTTCCTGACCAGTTCATCCATTTCCTGATCTTTAGACATATTTCAACACTTAACCTTAGTTATTGTGAAAATAACACAAACTCTGCATAAGCAAAAAACAATGTGCATCAAACCCAATCCGTGTAAGATGTTTGCGCTCCACTCGCCGTCTCAGCGACGCCCGACGCTCCGGTACAACTCAGGAGTCGGGGAGACGAGCCACGTTGGATTGGAGTATTCGCCTGAAATAGTCGGCGTATCCTATTGAAGCATCAAGCGTGCACAAGGATGCGAACAGTGGAAGCGTGTAATTTGCGTAAATCAAGGCCACAAAATTACCATGTAATGTTGGGGTTCCTAAAGGGTGGTTTCAAGGAAACGACCACATCTGTTAAGTACTATTTATTGACTAAAAGAACAATTATAAAATACATGCAAGTAAGGTATAGTGCAAACTCAGCATACACGCTCAGTTGTAAAGGAGTGTACCTACTTAATAATATAAAGGAACGTACATAATTATATTCTTACACTTCACCTCCCGGGGAAGGCGAAAAAGAAAAAAAAAATACTAACATTTGTGTTTTTTTTTCTTTTTACATTCTAAATTATTATGATTAGCTACGTATACAAGACAACATCTTTCAAGTTATTAATGTATTACAGATGAACATATTTACTCATTACAAATATACCTTATTTTTCCTTACATTGCATCAAATCTATTGACAAAAAGGCCTAGTCCTATTCTTATGTACTAAATCTATTTTATTATTTCTATTTATTTTAACATTACAACCTAAATCTTCCACAACTGTGTAGGGACCTTCAAATAACGTATCTAATTTACTACGTGTTTCATTTTTTAACAAAACTAAATCATCTTTCTCATATACTGTAGAGTTGATTGATTTGTCATATATTTCCTTACGTTTTTGTTTATTTATTAACAAATTATTTTTTGCATCGGCATGAGCTAATTGTAACCTGTATTTTAATTGTAGTGGATAATTATCAATATTGTACAATGGATCTACAGTATCGCAAATGCTATCTGGTATTTGACAAAGTTTACCAAAAACAAGTTCATATGGCGTATAATTTGTTTCTGAATGGACTGTATTGTTAAAACTAAAGCACCAAAATGGTAACCAATAGCTCCATGTGTCCGTATGATTGCCACACTGAATCCTTAAAAATGCACCCAAAGTTTTGTGAGCATTTTCAAGAGCTCCAATAGACTGATGATGATACGCTGTAGAAGCTAATTTTTCAATATTAAGAATTTTACAAACCTGTTCCATAGTTGCAGAAATAAATTCTGTTCCTCGATCTGTAGCTATTGTTTCGGGAATACCAAATCTTAGTATGAACTGTCTAACAAATGCATCTGCAATGGACACCGTTTCTTTATTTTGCAAAGGAATAGCTTGAACAAATTTTGTTAACTCGCACTGCATAGTCAGTATATAACAATTACCACTGTCGTCTCTATCTAAAGGACCCACAACATCTAAGTAAATCTTTTCAAATGCCGAGGAAGCAGTTGTAGTTATTTCCATTGGTTCCTTAATGTAACGAAAATATTTTGATTTTTGACATTTTGTACATTTTTTGACATATTCCTGGACATCCTTGTCGATACTTGGCCAATAGTATCGTCTTTTAATAGTATTTACCATTCTGCGCACTCCAGCATGACCACTGGAAGGCAGTAAATGAAAGTCATTCATAATTAAAGTCTTTTCATTGTCATCAATTATTCTTTTGACACCTCGTAATATACATATTCGTGGTCCGGACCAATTAGTAAGTGTCGTTATCTCATCACAAACACTTTTAATAAATTCTATATTATCATTGTTTTTAATTATACAAACTTCCTTGATACGTATCCTTTCACAAAAATTGCTTAATTTCTGCACATATTCGGCTCGCGAGAAGTGCGCCTTGAAATCAAGATTAATGTATAATGTCTTTTTATTCTCTACAAATGCTAAACATTCAAATTCTTCGGTTATCATGTTAATTTCTCTTAATCTTTTTAATTTTTTACCCTCTATCAAACACATTTCTACTGAATCGCATGGTTGTCTTAATATATCCACAACCCTTGGTTGATCAGGCCAGTCGTTAATGGATTTATTAAGAGCCTTCTTTGCATCTCCATTCTTACTCTTACTTAGCTCATTCATCTTTTTCTTTTGCGCTCTGGTTGTTACAGCCATCACTTGTTCATTCATACTCTTTAATTCATTAGACGTAATACAAACTCTAGATAAAGCGTCTGCAATAACGTTGTCTTTTCCTTTTACATAGACTATTTTAAAATTATATTCTTCTAAAGTTAACCGAAATTTAAGTAATCTACTCGATGGATCTCTCATACCAAAAAGATAAATCAAGGGTTTGTGATCCGTCATTATAGTAAATTTATTCCCATACAAATATGGTCTGAAATACTTAACGGACCACACTATTGCTAAAAGTTCTTTTTGAATAGTGGGATAGTTCTTTTCTGCTTTATTTAACGGTCTACTCGCATATGCAACTGGTCTCAGATCTTTATTACATAATACAGAACCAATAGCAGTACCCGAAGCATCGGTCTGTAAAATGAATTCATGATTCTCTGAAAAATCAGGATACTGTAAGATAGGTGACGATATTAGAGCATTTTTTAAAAACTCGAAAGCTTGTTGACATTCATTTGACCAATTAAATGGTTCATTTTTCCTACTTAACTTATTCAATGGCATCGCTATATCCGAAAAATGTTTTATAAATTTTCGATAGTAGTTACAGAAAGCTACAAAACGTTTTACTTCATCTGAATTTTTGGGTGTAGGATAATTTTGTAATGTTTTTGTTTTTTCGGGATCCGGTAAAACACCTTTATCCGTAACCAAATGTCCTAAATAAAGTATTTCTTTCTTTAAAAATTCACATTTTTGAGGATTTAGTTTTAATTTTACTTTTCTAAGTCTCTCCATCACACTTATTAAATTTCGATTATGGGTAGCTAAATTTCTTCCAAATACGATCAAATCGTCTTGATATACGAGACATTTATCGTGACTTAAACCAGACATTGCTACAGACATCATACGACTAAAAGCATTGGGACTGATCTTTAAGCCCATCGGCAAACATTTCATGCAATATTGGCCAGTATTTGTAGTGAAAGCTGTTAATTTTCGACTATTAGGTTCTAAAATCACTTGGTAGTAACCTTGGTGGAGGTCAAGGTGACTAAAATAAGTAGCTCCTGTAAGCGTGTCTAAAATTTCATTGATATTTGGTAAAGGAAATTTATCATCACAAATAACTTGGTTCAATTTTCTGTAATCTACAACTAAACGCCATTTTTTCTCATTATCTTTATTACTTTTCTTAGGTACTAATAAAATTGGACTGGACCATTCACTATTTGACTCTTCTATAATATCGTTTTCTAACATATTATCAACTTGCTTAGCTATTTCCGGTTTTAGTGCTTGTGGTAACCTATACGGCTTGACGTAAACTGGAGTAGTGTTTTGTTTTACCACTATAGATTGCTCATAAATATTCGTTGTTGTTAACTTATCTCCTTCTAAATGAAAAACGTCAGAATACTTTGAACATATTGCTTCAATTGATTGTTTCTCTTCACCGTTTAAATAATTAAGATTTAAATCAGACAACAAAGTCTTTACTCTAGTAACGTCGATATTGGTGTTACTAAATTGACAAATGTTATAGTCTCTCAAGTTTTTCAATTCTGGGGTAAAAGATGGCAAACTTACTTCCTTGTCACTAACATTAAGTATCTTGACCGGAATTCTATGATTATTAACTTTTGCTATTGCATTTGCTATAAACACATCCTTCGCTAACTCTCTATTACACACTACAACTTCTCCACTCACATTATCATTCACAAAAATATAATGAATTGATTCCGATCGTGCTGGTATATTTATTGCATTTTTCATCCTATCACGTTCATCAAAAAATTCAAAATAATGTTGTGTATTATTGTTAATAAGTGTTAAACTATTTGAATCTATATCAATATTTGCTCGAAATTTTTCTAAAAAGTCTAAGCCTATGATACCGTCAGCTCTTAGTGGTAGCGAATTAAAAATAAGAAAGTTATGCTGAAATGTGGCATTCTCGTGCCTTAATAATAAATTTACAGAACCTTGAGAACGTCGCTGACCACCTATTCCATTTATTAAAGTATTATCTCTTTGAACTATAGTATCTTTTGGTAGCACTTCATTTTTAATAATTGACAATGAAGCGCCCGTGTCAATAAGCCAATAGTATTTAATATTTTTAATATAAAAAGTTATATACTTCGCATTACCTTGGAATGATAATATGAAATTCTTAAGATCGAAAAAACTGGTTTGATGTTCCTGCATTATCATCTTTGTCGAGTTGACGCGTGTCATCTACTCTCTCTACTGTAAAAGTATTTTGGCCTCGTCCACGGTTCCTAACATACCTCGAACCTCTATTACCTCGCTGATTTCCGAATGATGAGCGATGGTTTGCTCTAAAATTTCCATTTCCGTGAGACCTTTGTCCTCGGTGGTAGCTGTTATTAGATTGGTGTCCACGAGGGTAATTGTTACCATATTGACTAACATAATGAGAACCTCTTTGATATCTTTGTGAGCGCCAAGTATTGTGCGAAAATCGTCCATTTTTAGATGCATGCATAATGTTACCTGATGGTTGGAAAGACGTGCACTCATCGTCTTTCGCTGCTTGTATGGCATCTTTCAAACTGCTGAAGCCGCGCGCTGAGATGATGGTGCTCAGCTTCGAGCTACGCAAGCCATCTGGGCCATCCAGCATGCCAGCATACATCTCCACGGAGTCGATTAACCGTTTGGTGGTGGCCTCAACACCGTCCATTACTGGAATCAAACTACACGCCACCTTAAGGTCGAAATCCATTTTTCCTAATTCTACTGTTACACACAATTTATTTATTTCCTCGTATTTTTGTTTTATTTTTTCATATAGCTCAATTGCCAATATTAGATTAACATGCTTACTTTTTTCTAGCATTAAAAATGTTTGACAACATTCATCATAAACGCTCTTTGCTTGCTCTAACTTTATTGATATAACATTACCTTTATATCTTGCTTGTCCCTTTTTAACTAAATAATTTCGTATTTCTACTAACAAGAAATATTTTTTCTCCAAGATATCAATCATAATCTTAATATAATAACATAATTTCAATGTTATGCTTATAATCTAATAATATAATTGCAATAAATTTTACACATTCCACGTAAATGCGATGAACCAGATAAAAAAATGTCCGACGTTGCATTTTGTTTCCGCTCGGTGTCTTATGTCTGAAGGTCTGCGCACGATTCTAGCTCTTTTAAAGTTTTGCGTTATGAAATATGATACCGCGTAACTAGTTCACTCACTGGTATTTTTACTAATAATATACTATTTGCGATTTATATTTTTCCAAATGATAAATTCACTACACTTTCGTTATTCACAAGACTATTTATTGATTATCGGTACCTTCTGTGCGCCCTCTGATGGATGACCTAATTTTCTGCATGGTACTCATCCCAATTTCCTGCTGAATCCATGTGCGGTGGCAGTTTCTATACATCCGCAGGCCAACATATACTGCTAAGATCCCAATAATGGCCAGAACAATGTAGGTGACAATGCTAAGCCGTTCCACGTGGCTTCCGATTTCCTTCAACGTGGCGTCGTTGTTACCTCCAGCCGCGTTTTGGCTGAGGAAAACCTCTTCCTTTTCCACTGTTGACCGACACATTATACTATTGAGGTAGTTCTTCTCAATTAAAATTCTGAAAAACGAAAACTAACTAACGAAACTACTAACAATCCCCTTGGCAGAGTCCCGAGGCAGGGTCGCCATGTAATGTTGGGGTTCCTAAAGGGTGGTTTCAAGGAAACGACCACATCTGTTAAGTACTATTTATTGACTAAAAGAACAATTATAAAATACATGCAAGTAAGGTATAGTGCAAACTCAGCATACACGCTCAGTTGTAAAGGAGTGTACCTACTTAATAATATAAAGGAACGTACATATTATATTCTTACACTTCAACCAAGGACCCAGCGCTTTGTCGGCAAACGGGTGAACACTGCAGGCCTGCACCCTATTTGCAGTCGTGTTTAACGATTTTATAAGCTGAACAACCACCATTCACACAAACAGAAAGTTGAAATAAAGTAGGTAGCGAGAGGACAATTTATAGAATTTTAGTAGGTAGGCAATAGGCAAAACGGGATATAATAGGTAATTGGAACGAGCACTTCCCTCGGACAAACCTCCTGACTAGACGCCCTCCGTCCAGGTTCGTTCCCCAACCACATGATGTAGTCACGATGCATGTTGGGGCTCGTCGTCCAACTCCATACGCTCCCGGCCGGTTCGAAATTTTCCACGGTCGCCAAATGTTGGGATGAGTACCAAATAAGAAACGGTTTAATATTTATACGTTCCGTTTAATGGAATTTACGATACAATTTTTATTAAATTGCGATGCTTCTATGTTTCTAAAAAATGGCCGACTGCTCTGCGCCGTGAGCTCCCAACTGTCACGTACGCGCAGTCCTGGCTGCAAAATTGGCACTGAAGTGCGGCGCGTAGCACGGTGCGGCGGCGGCGGCTGTCGTCTCAGCAAAAAGTTCTCATCTCGCGCGATTCCTCTTTGTCGCGCGAGATGGCGCCAGCGGCAGCGCGGGTTCACAAGCGTGAACACTCAAGTTAGACGTCAAAATCAGTACATTTTACTTTGGTTCGTTGTTTTGCTACGTCCATTCAGATTTGGTAGAACTTTATTTATTATTAACTAGCTTCAGCCCGCGACTTCGTACATGAGGATAATATATTTTCATTCGCGTTAGGTTATGTCTTTTATTATTGTTCTGCTGCCGTGTGTCGTAGCGTGATGTTATTAAGCCTACGTTACTTCCCGATAATTTAGCGATCCATTGGTTAAAATCCAGTAGTTTTGGAGCTCATTCGGTACAAACAAACCAAGAAACAAAAAAATCATTGCTCTTTATGAGTTAAGTATAGACAAATTGACTGATAAAATAATTATATGAATTTGAAGACGATGTACTTGAAATAAACGTCACTTAAAGTACTACGACACGTATCAGTGAAAAACATCGCGAGGTAACCTTGACTTATAATAATTAAGATAAAATTTATATAAAACAGCCATGAAGAAGAAGTCGCGACCAGATAGTTTATAATTAGCGAATATTATAAAGGTGATGGCTAAATGACTGCCCCCGGTGCAGTCAAGCACTTGAAATGTATATGAATCACACATAACCTCATGATATTTAAAAAATCATTCATGAATTATGTAGTGTTTAATACTTTCCTAGCACTTTCGTAAACTATTAAACATAATAAAGTATCTCAATTGTATTTTAAGCTATTTTTGTTTGACAGACCATGTTTGACATTTCTCTACATTGGAAAAAGAATAAACAAACCGTTGCTAGGCAACTGATTTTTTGGCAGTTAGAGGCAGTCGTAAACAACCTTTTCCAGTCATGAGTTATTTCCATATAAATTATTAAACCTAACATAGCCAGTACGTGCTCTAAATGTGAGTTTGTTTGGTTGTTACTTTATCAGGTTATGTTATGAAGAAAAAGCCGTCAGAACCGTAAAATTCGTCCTAATTATATAACCTCGTTTAGTAAGGAAAAGAAAAAAAAACTTGCTTTTTTAAAACTACGAGGGGAGATCAAAAAGTAATGAGAATCGGTTACTTCAGGTCCGCATAAAAACGCAAAAAAAGTTTTTTTTGCTTGCTTATGTACTCACTACTTCAGCCTAAAAAAATCATATACATATATCACGATTTCCGGGAGTTATATTCATTTGAATACGAACTGTCGAAGAGATAACACCAATTTGGAGAAAAACGAAATTAGAGCAGTCATCAAGTACCTCTGTTTGAAAAAAAAATCTACAATAGACATACACAGTGACTTAGTGGGAACATTGGGGGACTCTGCTCCTCCATATTCTACAGTTGCACGTTGGACCAAGGAATTTAAACTGGGCAGAGCATCCACTGAAGATGAACATCGCGAAGGACGCCCATCCACGTCCCTCACTGAAGACAACGTGAAAAAAGTCGAAGATGTTGTGTTGCCAGATCGAAGAGTGACCATCAGGCATGTAGCTGAGGTCACGGGGATCTCATATGGCAGCATTCAAAAAATCCTTGCGAACGAGTTGCATATGAAAAAGGTCTCCGCGCGTTGGGTACCCAGGATGTTAACCGACGAGCAAAAGCAGCGGTTCACAAAGCCGCAGTTGCGATGGCTGCCATTCAAGAAACGGGATTCGAACTGCTCGAACTCCCTCCCTATTCGCTAGATCTGGCTCCTAGTGACTTCTACCTCTTTCCTCGGCTCAAGGAACACCTCCGAGGCAAGAAATTTGAAGACGATAGCGAAGTGATGGTCACTTTTGAGGCGTTTTGGGAGGGTCAAGAAAAATATTTTTTTCAAAGGGAATCCTGGGTTTAGAAAAAAGATGGAATAAATGTATTGATTTGTAAGGAGACTATGTAGAAGAATAAATTATTATTTTAACTTTAATTACCGCGTTTTATCTTCATTCTCATTACTTTTTGATTCGCCCTCGTATAACACACAGAATTGTGTAAAAAGCATAATGCAATAATCTTAAAAATAAATCTTAAGTAATATTGCAAGTAAAAAGAATAAAAAGTATTTTTGTATGTTGACTTGATGAAACGAAAACGTGGGTCTTCCATACTTAATAGCATTATAATAACGCACATAACACGCGATTGATTAAAAGAATATTAACATGAAGAATGCTGTAATAATACAGCATTCTGCAGATTAGATTAGATTAGATTAGATTTTCTTCTCAAATAAAATCGATATAAGTTATAAAACTTATATCGATTTTATTTGAGAAGAAAATCTTAATTAGCAAATATGTTTTCAATACCTGAATTTTGTGATGAAAAACTTTTTCATCACAACCATTCGCTTATAAATGTACAACCTCATTTTCGTTTTAATTTTATTCTTTTTCGAAAATGTCAAAGTGTCAATTGGAGAAAATTATATACTGTCACACACAGCTTCTTTCCTTTTTAGGCAATATTATTTTACCATTTATTATTATTCCCTAAAAGTACCTCAAACTTGTTTTACATGTAGCACTAATATTTAGCCATTCAGCATTACATTGTGCTAGGTACCATATTTATATATTACTGTGGGGCAGTGGTCGATACTTCCATTTAGCCATCTCCTTTGAACGCTTTATATGCTGTATGCAGACCGCTTCCAAATGGTCCTTTTAGAAATCTATGGGGAAGGTTAATGTCCAGCAGTGGACGTCCTGCGATTGTATGATGATGATGACCAATTTTAAAAAAAGCGCCAAAAGAAGTCTCACATCTAAAATCGCACCACGCCAGTATGATACTCTGCCGGGGCTGCGGGTTGTTCGAAAGAGATACCGCGCCCCCATTTCCAGTCTTAAAAAAAAAAGTATGATACTCTATATCCTGTTTCTACAACCATAATCACTGTTTTTGTAAACAAAATAAAATAATTTCATTCACCAGTGTCCATGCAACGAACGATCCGTAGGTTACAGAAACCGTCCGTTATTAGTAAAAGCTACGCGCCGTAGTGTATTTCTACATAAGTAACAGTGCAGAACAATGATGAGGTCTTTCAAGTCATTTATTTCTGGAATGTAACCATAGAAATACTAATACTAAAAAAAAATACGTATGGAGTCTCTTGCTAATTTTCCGCCATACGAAACTTAGAAAAAAGAAGCAACTAGGTTACATTTTTATTTTCTTTGAATGTTTTTTTCTCTCTTTTTAATAACATCTAAAAGTGTTTTTTAATGGTATTATAAAAAATAATCATTTGACATAGAGTTTGACTATTTCAATTTTATTCTATAACGAAAGGCCTCCAGCGTTCTCTGCGCTCCTAGTACAAATGGTTACAGCTCGAAGTTGTGCCTGACGGATCGCTCGTTGCAGGTGCCCTGGCTGATAACGTGTGAATATTATTTATTTTGTTAAACATTTATTACTATGATTGTGTTGACACAGGATTAAATTATTTAATTAGTTGCTGGAAATGAGCTTTATTTTCCTGGGGGCACAAATTTATTCTTTTAAAAAAAATATTTTGAGTAACTTTTGGTAGCGTAGTACAATTTTCAATATTCTCCACAACACCCTACTAAAAGTTATTCAAAATCAATTCCTTAAAGGAATGAATTTGTGAATTGAAGAAAATGAAGCTTATTTCGAGCATGTAATTAGTTAATGTGTTCGTTTTTTCCGTATGAATAAAATAAGTTTACATTGAAATTTCATAGTTTTTGTTTAGTTTGCCATGTTTGCAGAGATTTAATCCTTATGATTGACACTATCGGTTAGTGCCATAAATGTGCAGGATGCTATTTTTTCGGATTTTAGTCGGTTTGATGCCCGGGTGTGGCAAGCGTATTTTCAAAATTATTTAAATGCAGTTTTGTTTCTTTTAAAAAATTAAAGAATGTTACCTTTAATAAAATTTGCTTACTTAAGTATTTAGAGTACTTTCCCTCCAGGTAGCATTATAAAATTCCACCATTAATATTATAAAGCTCAAGAGTTTGATTGTACGTTAATCTCAGGAACTACCAGTTCGATTTGAAAAAATATTTGTGTGTTGGATAGCCCATTTATTGAGGAAGGTTATTATGGGCTATATAACATTACGCTACGCCCAATTAGAGCGTATCATCAACGAAATTTGTAGCAACAACGGGGATTAATATTCCTTTTGAGTGTTTCCGTTACGTGCGCAGCGTAAACGGTTAAAGTTACGCAAAAATAAAGCATGCTAAAATTGTTTCCTCTAAAAATATACTAAAAATAAGGCCGCGGTAGTAAATGCCTAACTTTTAAGGTTGGCACACTATAGCCATTTTTATGGCCAGAAAATTTGATTTAAAATAATGCATTATTTGCGAAGGTGTTTTTATGAACATAGTATTATTCCTTATCAACATAAATACGTTGTTCATCACAAGTGTTTAATTTTGAACAAAATTGCTCTTTACATCATTTTATTTCAATTAATATCTTAGGAGATATCACAGCTTAGAAATAACTTCGCAGCAAAATCATAACTCTGCGAGACATTCCGTAGCTTATACCTGAGATTAACAGATTATAGGGTACATAACATCGCGCTATGAGCTACGGGAACGCATCAGTGACCAAAAACCTAACGTAACGCGGGTGAAACCGCGGGGCACAGCTAGTAATATTACAAAGGGGCAAGAATTTTTTGTTTGTTTGTAAAGAATAAGCTCCAGAACTACTTGACCGATTTAAAGCATTATTTTATCAATAGATAGCTACATTATTCCTGAGTACCTGAGTACCTGAACATACGCTAAATATAATAACATAAACGCGGGTGATATTTTTCTTTAAAGAAAAAAGAAAACTAAAATGAAAATAGACTGCTTAACCTGTCCCAACATAAATATAATGTATAATAATATTTTTATATTTTTTTTACAATATACACGCGCTATCAGTCCGTTCCCCTGCAACAAACGATCCGTAGCTTAAAGAAACGGTCCGTTAGTTATTGCAATGGGAGCAGACCATTATACTAGGAGCGCAGACCAGGCAGGAGGTTGTCCGATTCAGAATGAAATCCCTCACCCTACTGCTAAGGGTCAGTGTACACCGAGACGCGTCGCGACGCTGCGTGCCTGCTTGCTCATTTGAATAGAGTGACTTAAAATATATATTTCTTTATTTACTACACCAAAAAATACACATTTCATTGTGGGAAGATCCGTATTCTGAATTCTCACAATGAAATGTATATATTTTCGTGTAGTAAATAAAGATATATTTTGACTCACTCTATTCAAATGTGTGCGCAGCGTCGCGTCGCGAGTCGGTGTTAACTGACCCTTAAGGCAGCTCAGCTGTAGGCTCCACCCCTATAATCCGACTGAAACATAAATGTCGCTGATACTGAAGGAAGACGTCAAAATCAGTACATTTTACGTTAGTTCGTTTTTTCTCCACGTCCATTCAGATTCAGCAGAACTTTATTTATGACTAGCTTTTGCCCGCGGCGTCGCTCGCGTTAAGAAGTATTATCTTTCATCCCCTTTTTTATCCCCTTGGTGGTAGAATTGATCAAAATCCTTTCTTAGCGGATGCCTACGTCATAACATCTACCTGCATGCCAAATTTCAGCCCGATCCGTCCAGTGGTTTGGGCTGTGCGTTGATAGATCACTATGTCAGTCAGTCACTCAGTCAACTTTAAGTTATATATATAATTATATTTAGTTTAACTTGCCTCAGCTCGCGGCTTCATCCATGTGGATAATATATGTTCACCCGCGTTAAGTTACGTGTTTAATAATTGCTCCGCTCCCGTGTGCTGTAGCATGATGTTATATAGCCTACGTTACTTCTTGATAATTTAGCTGTCGCTGTCTATTGGTTAAAATCGTTCCAGTAGTTCTGGAGTTCATTCGGTACAAACAAACCAAGAAACAAAAAATAACATTGCTCTTTGTAAAGTTAATATACAGTAATTCAATAACTATAAGAATTTGATGACGATGTATTTCAAATAAAAGTCACTTAAAGTATTATAATAAGAGTACGTACACGTAGACTTATTATAATTAAGATAAAATTAATAAAACAGCCATGAAGAGGAAGTCGCGACCAGATAATTTATAATTAGCGGATATTATAAATTTATACGCTTTTTATTCTGGATGCAAGCCGCTTCTAACCGGTCCTTTTGGAAATCTATTGGGGGACGTACAACGGCTGATATGACGATGTCGGTAAAAAAAAGCGCCAAAAAATACTCTCGAGTGTAAAAATCTTACCACCGCTGTATAAGAATTCATCCTGTATCTACAACCATAATCATTGTTTTTGTAAACAAAATGAAATAAATGCATTCAAGTACCATAATGTACAAACGATCAATGACCCCTGCAACAAACGATCCGTAGCTTACAGAAACGGTCCGTTAGTAAAAGCTACGCGCCGTAGTGTATTTCTACATAACAGTGCAAAATAATCATGAGGTCTTTCAAGTCATTTATTCCTATAATGAAACTATAGAAATTAAATAAACATAAGGTAATACTTAAAAAAAAAACTAATTTTTCGCCATACGAAACTAAGAAAAAGAAAGCAACTAGATAATTTTTTTTCTTTCTTCCAATGTTTTCTTTTTCTTTTTTTATAACATTTAAAAAATATTTCTAATGGTCTTACTGAAATTAATCATTTCACTTATAGTTTGACTATTCCAATTTCCTTCTATAACGGAAGGCCTCCAGCGTTTTCTGCTCTCCTAGTACAAATAGTCACAGCCCGATGTTGTGCCTGACGGATCGTTCGTTGCATGTGCCCTGGCTGATAACGCGTGAATATTATTTATTTTGCTAAACATATTACTATGATTGTGCTGACATAGTATAAGGAGACTCATACTGCATTTTAAAACTCAAGAGAATCTTTTTAGTGATTTATCTGACTTTCACAACATGCAGCTATTACTGGTAACTTTTTGGCATCCAAGGGGTGTAAAGCCAGCCGGATCGGGGAAATTCTTTTTGTATACAGCCATGACAAATAGTTTAGGGTATAATTATAACATCACGTGGTCGTAGAGTGATGTAGTTTAGTTTTAGTAACTAAAGGTGTAACTAAACACGAGTGAAAAAATCCGGTATCTCGGTCGCACTGACAAGTGACCGCAGTAACATCATTTTTCTTTTAATAATAATATTCTTTATTGTCGACAGCTAGTACATTCTATAAACAATTTCAGCCTCTTCCGTCATAATATATTAAAGTACTAGAGTACTATCCACGACTTCATCCGCTTGGCTTATTTCACCTGCGTTAAGCTACGTTTTCAGTTATTACTCCGCTCCTATGGCTCATGGCGTGATGTTACATAGCCTATAGCTTTCCTCAATACGGATTATCAAACATTAAAATATTTTTTTTCAATTCGAACCAGTATTTCCTGAGATTAGCGCGTTCAACCAAAGAAAAAAGCTCTTCAGCTTTATACTACATTTTTCTTTTAATAATATTCTTAATTGCCAACAGCTGGTACAATTCAATACAGGTCTGTCCTGGACCCCGCTCTAGGATACCCTGTGTCGTGAGGTCCAGTCTCTTCCACCATATTACAAGAATATTTATTTATTTATTTTATTTTAGGAAAGCTTACAGACTAATAACATTATAATAACAATAACATATAACTAAGTAAAGTAAGATAACCTTATCTTACAAGACATTAACATAATAATTAAATGAATGTGAAAACAATGTATCTACAATACAAATCACTTAAAGCGTTACAATAGGTACCAAGTGCTGCAAATGGCATGATGATATCCCTAGACATAGACTCGTGATGGCACAGTGGTAAAGGCACCCGCGTGGCAAGGAACATAGATTGGATTTTAGTATTTTAGTCAGTAAAAGTGATGATATTCGATCTTAAAAAAAAGGGTTTTTATTTTAAATCTATACGACATCGTGAAGGAACCTGGACTTGCATACAATTATACATAAATCTTTGAGTTTTTTTTTGTTTATTAACCTCTGTTCTGTTTTAAAGATTAGCGCGTTTAAGCAAACCAAAAACTTTTCAGCTTCTTTCTTCTTCTTCTTCTTTACCGTGTGGGCAGTAAGGTCTAACGACCCCACACACACCCTAATGTCAGAGTTTCTAAACCGCCTCAAGGGCCTCTGACATGGTTACCGATGTCAGTGATGTCCAAGATACATTTAGAAAGTACATATGAATTAGAAAAAGTCACATTGGTACTTGCCCGTGCCCGGTTGCGAACCCACAACCTCGTGCATGAGAGGCGGGCGCCTTAACCACTGGGCCATCACGGCACTACACTTTTCAGCTTTGTTATACATATTAATACAGGTAAGTCTAGGTTTACATACGTTGTTTTCCTTCACCCCTGTTAATGATGACCAAATACCTACATTTTGAAATTGATAGAGTCACATACATATACGGTTGTAAGTAAACCCATGGACTCGTGCTTATAATTTCAATTTTATTCTAAGTAGAAGACCTCTTTGTTAGTGTGCGCTCCTAGTAGAAATACACGACGCCCCGTAGGGTTTACTAACGGACCGTTTCTGCAACCTACGGATCGTTCGTTGCATAGGCACTGGCACTTGAACGCATTTATTTATTTCATTTTGTTTAAAATCAATGACTATAATTATGTTGACAAAGGTCAAGGAGTCTCATACAGCGGTACATTTTTTTGGATAAAGAATTTTTTTTGTTTGCCGTTTTTCTGGCATTTATTATACATACATACATACATACATACATAAACTCACGCCTTTTTTCCATAGGGGTAGGCAGAAACCACGGAACGCCACCTGCTACGATCCTTACATATTCCTTTCGCCTCGAATAATATAATTTATATAATAATAGTTAAATATTGCGTGTGTGCAATTAAACGATAATTCTCAAATCAGTTTTAAGCAATCTAAATATACTTATCTATGGCAATCTAATTATTTTAAAGCGATATGTCTCAAGAATTGTTTTTTTTTAAGACATTGATTTAATTGTCATGTTACAAACATAACAGGTATTTGAAATAAGTTCACATGAGCATCGGTGGTTCAGTGGTAGAATGCTCGCCTGCCACGCGGGCGGCCCGGGTTCGATTCCCGGTCGATGCAATTACTTTTTGCATTTCTTTTTTCTCAAAAAATTAAAATTTGATGAAAATAATTCTAAAACCAATATTTAAAGCTATAGCAATATCTAAACTAAAAATTAGGCAACTTCGTATAGTCAATACACGTAGCTGTGACTAACGGGCCGTTTCCCATAAGCTACGGATCGTTTGTTGCGTGTACTGGCATTTGATTGCAGTACAGAACAGTCAGTAGAGTCCCGATTACTTCACGATGTTTTTCTTTACCGATGTCAGTGGTGTTTAAGATAAACATAGAAAAAACAAAAGATAAAACAAAACAGTATCGTACGCAACTTCATGTATGAGAGGCAGGCGCCACTACACGTCTGTGGAGCAATTATTCTTTTCAGCTTTTTCTTGCCCAAAATCCTAAAAATAAAGAACCCAATTTTAATTCAAATTGGTATTAAAAAAAAATAAGGATTTTTTACTGAAAAACTGCTTTAAAGGATGTACGTAAGCTACAAAACGTTTTAAAATTCCGATAAAACCTAAAAAGAAAATAAAAATATTTAAAGTTGTTTCGTAGGCCTTGCTACGCGGCTACGCTTCGCCTACGCCGTAGTAGAGAGTAAGAATAGGACATAAGCTTACATTTGCTGTTACACTTGAATCTTAATGGGTGGCAATAAGGGTTATTTTATTTGGTCACCGTCTGGATTTTTTGCAACACATTTTGAATGAAATGTCAGTACGCACTTAAGCGCCATGGAGTTTTCTATTTTACAAACACGACTTTAAGTATCTTTTTACACCCTTTAATTAATGTTTATTATTAATATTTATTCTAGGTGATGATGCTTATAATGGGTGCCATCTAGGTATCTTTGTTAAAATCTAGCACAAACGACCGCCTACTAAGCGCCCTAAAACGAACCGTTCTAGAGCACATGACGGTTTACAACTCTGAGGAAATAGTGTAGATGTCGCTAGCATCGTTCCTGCAACAATATAATATAATATACAAAATAATACTAACATATTTTGTGTTATAAACTATTAAGGGGTATTAAGTATCAGTTGAAAGGTTATGTAAAGAATTCACAATCATAATATTCTTTTTGTTTCGGTACACTGGTACTTATTAGTGGTTGGTGTTGGTGGTTTTAATTAAGAAAGGAAAAAATAAATATTGTTGACTTTTTATTAACATAATAAATTAAATTAAATACAGGGTAAGGTAATGTATTACTCGATATGTTTAATATATTACCTGAAAGACTAGTACAGTTCATTGACACCGAAATCTTTTATTTTATTTGTTTAACTTTTTTCAATTTTTTTTATGAATTTAGAGTGACAGCTCTTAATAATGTTTCATCCTTTCAGCCAAGAACTGAAAGTTTAATGAATTAGATTTCAGAGAATTTACTTGCATATAAGCTATCAGATTACTACTGCTATTCTGAATGCGAAAACTTGTGGAGATGGAGGAATGGATAGACGGATGGATGTATGTTAGTAGCGCTTATCACACATGTTTTCACTGTTTTTTACTACAAATGCGAACCGCTTACAGTTACTATTTTTTTAGTACTATGTTAACGTAATTATGTACCTATGTAACAAAAGATAATAATAATAAGCTAAACTAAACTAAACATATATTATATACAAAGTGTAACACATTAAACGCTCACTCTAAAAGTAGTTTTGGTTTTGGTTGCAACACCAATTTTTTTTTCACACCATTCATTCAAACTTTCCTTTTTTAAATGATTATTTTGAGTCATTCAAATGATTATTTTAAGTTATATCAATGTTTATACTAAGTTTATGTAAGCTACGTCCTATTCACCGTGTGCTACGGCGTAGGCGAGGCGTAGCCGCGTAGCAAGGCCTACGAAACACGCGGTAAATATTTTTATTTTCTTTTTAGGTTTTATCGGAATTTTAAAACGTTTTGTAGCTCAGGAATTTTAAAATGTTGAAGCGATTTGTAGCACTTGTACATAAGCTTAAAGCATTTAAAAAATAATAACCTAAATGACTCTTCAAACATTGTCTACTCGTATGAAGTTTAATTAAAATGGGGTTCTTTATTGTTAAGATTTTGTATGAAAAAGTTTTTTTTTTATTTTTGTATCATTTGTACTTTTTAAGTTTTGTCCTGGACGTCACAGACATCAGTAAAAAAACATCGTGAAGAAATGCTGCAGTCAAATGCTAGTGCCCATGCAAGGAACGACCCGTAGCTCGAGGAAAACGGTCCGTTAGTCACAGCTACGAGTCGTAGTCTGTTACTAGGAGCGCAGAACAGTCAGGAGATCTTCGGCTTTATTTTAGTTGTACAATAATTTAAAGCAATAATCGCAATAATTATATGAATGTGAAGACTAAATAAATATTAAGTGCAAAATAAGTATTTTTTGTTTAAAAAGTCGATCTAGTTTTCATAATGTTCACTCCCCGCGGTGTTTGGCTCTGCACTCTATAGTTACTTTTTTAATTTATTATATTTACTAATTATAAATTAAATCAATCAAATTATAATTAAATTAAGTCGCTCCATGTAAAATACTGATATTCAGCTGCATCCGGTTCGACTGGAAGCCGACCCCAACATAGTTGGGAAAAGGCTAAGCAGATGATGATGATTTACTAATTATAAATTATATGCTCGCGACTTCTTCTTCATGGCTTTTTTATTATTTTTACGTGAATGAATTACTAGTTACATAATGATTTATGTAGCTAGTAATTATTAATTATTAGATATTTATTTATTTATTTATGTCCGTGATTTCTGCCTACCCCCATGGAAAAAAGGCGTGAGTTTATGTATGTATGTATGTATGTAGCTACATAAATATCCTGCGGTGTCACCCGCGTTCAATTACGTCTTTGGTTACTGCTCCACTCCCTGGTCGTAGCGTGATGGTCTATAGCTATACGTATAAACCTCCTTGAATCACTCTACCTATAGCTGAACACAGATGAATCCGTTGCGTAGATTAAAAGATTTAAGCGTACATACAGCGGGAGCGACTTTGTTTATACTATTATTAATTTATGTGTAAAGACAAGTCTAGGTTACCTCACGATGTTTTCCTTCACCGATGTCAGTGTTATCCAAGATAAACTTTGGAAGCATAATTGGGTAGATGACACCATTAAACAATTATTCCAAAACACAACTTCACAAAATAAACACTTTATTGTAGCCCCGAAAACCCGATGATTTTTTTAATAACTATAAAGTTTGATTTTTTGTTGCTTCTAAATCAATGAATAGTTAGTAAAATTATATGACAAAAGAGTGACGTCATAGTTTAGTAATGTCATACCAGATCTATGGCAGTATCACGTTTTGACAGATTATAAATAGTATGTCAATTGATTAGTGGTGTCATCTACCCAATTATATTAAATAGATTGAGTCACATTGATACTTGCCTACGCAAGGGACGACCGGGCGCCCTAACCACTGCGCCATCACGAGTTTTAATCTTTTTTAGTAACTAATAATAACAACACGTCAATTATAATTTATCTGTTGCTTAATTGAGTCATGTATTAGCAAGTTTACTCGATAATGTGTGAGCTGTGGTTACCTGTAATTGAGTGTGCATTATAAAATAACGTTACTTGTAAGAGCTCATATTTTGTGGACGATTATTTTTAATTAGTTCATAATCTTCTAATAAAATATATAAAAATAAAATATTTGATATTTTGACGACACGGTAGGCACTATAACGTATCGCGGGTTCGGTTCCCACATGGAACAAATATTTGTATAGCGTACAGAGAGTTGTTCCGTGTCTGGCTGTTTGTGTATGGGAGTTTATGTGTTAAAGTAATTTTCCTAGACGTAATTATATGTTATATGTTTTTCCTTGACAAATTCAGTAGCGGCTCCCCTGTTACATGAAAATTAAACATAGCAAAATGTGGTTATTCCACATACTTCTGTATACCCTTTTAGGGCAAACAGGGTTGATAGGTCATTAGGTTAACTTCCAGCGCCCGAGGCGACCGTCTCGGGCCACGGGCGCTGAAAGTCTGACGCTCGCGGAGCTCTCTGATGATACAGTGACAATAAATGGAAGGGGAGCAAAGGTACTGAGTACCTTTACACATGCGCTACCAGAGGTGCTCAACTTTTTTAACAATCAGGCCAAACGGTCGGTTTAGTCATTTTCCGCGGGCAATTTGTGAAAAACTACTAAAAGTATTATGAAATGTAGTTGTTTATTTAATATCCGGCCAAGTGAGAGTCGGACTCGCTCACGAACGATCCCGTACCATTATCTATAAAATTAGCAAATAAAACACGTTTATTGTATGGGAGGCCGGCCCCCCTTAAATATTTGCTTTATTTTAATTTAATATTTTATTTTTAAAGTGAATAATTATGTAACTAAATATTCTGTGAATATTTCAAGCGTCTACTCATTTGTCGTTATCAATATCGAGCAGAAACGAGCAAAAAAATCAGATTTGTTGTATTCGGGAGCCCGCTAAATAAATATTGTCGTTTGTGTTATAGTAGCAACATAAATACATCATCTATGAATAATTCAACTTTCTAAATTCAAAACTATTGCGGTTCTTGAGATATAGCCCGGTGACAGACAGACAGACAGACGGACAGCGAAGTCTTAGTAAGTAATAGGGTCTCGTTATACCCTTTTGGGTACGGAACCCTAAAACAAGATAAAATACAAAGCATCAAGCGACATACATAATCATTGTCAGACATCAAATCGATTGTGTCAATAGATGCAATCAATGTGATTTCTGACAATGTTTGTGTTATAATAAACATTTATTTTAATTAGACCATTAAAAGGCAGCTATGCTGAAATGTAGAATTAATGTTAAAGAGAAAAATAATTATAATATCAAAACAAATTACTTTTATGATTAAATTAGCAACCAGTTGCTTTTATCAAGAGTTGAAATTACCCTATGGAGCAGGGCCAGCATGTTTCTTATGTTAGGCGTCATATCAGATATTGATAGTTACGCGGGCCATTTAAAATCTATCCGCGGGCCACATCATGGCCCGCGGGCCTGCGGTTGAGTACCCTTGCGCTACAGCATACCTATTTCAAGTCTAGATATAACATAGTTTCACACAGGTACGAGACGGCATTCATGGACATAGGCCTGTCTCGTTTTTATCAAGTTTAAAGTGAGTTGTGTGACGAACTAGGGTATATTGGAGTTACTCTCGTGTCTAATCTAAGGTTTTAGTCGGACTAAGGGGGTGGGGGATGGCTATTTCAATGTTAGTACTGAAGCGAAACCTCCTGACTTTACTGCTGTCTTGGTACAATGTAGTCTGCCCATTCCAATAACTAACGGACCGTTTCTGAAAGCTACGGATCGTTCGTTGCAGGGAACTGGCTGGTAGCGCGTGTATTTTGTAAAAAATATATAATAATTTTATTTATTTTACATTATAGTTATTTTGAGACAGGTTAAGGAGTCTTTTCTCAATTTTCATTTCTTTTTCTTAAAAAAAAACGTCGCCCCACACTAGGAGTTCTTCCTGTATCGTGGGTGATTATAAACATATGAGTCACATACACAAACAGTCAGACCCGGAACAACTATCTGTAGGTCATACAAATATTTGTTTCAAGTGGGAATTGAACTCGCGACACGCAGCGCAGCAATCGACCGCTCGGCCACTGTGCTAACCGTGTCGTCAGTCTCATACAACGGTGTTGCATTTTTTAAACATAGGAGATTTTTAAGATTTCATATATACACCCACAGTTCGCCGGTATGTTTAAGTCCCATGTAATAGGGGGCGAGCTTATTACCGTTCACCGGGCACAAATCCTAACTCCGAGCTGCTATAACCTAACTTTCAGGTCCAACAGTACAAAATAATGCCTATTTAAAGTGTACTTATAACATTTAAACTACTTTTTGTAAAAAGAAACATGACACTAAGTTGGAATTTGAACCTTCAATAACCGCAACCAGAAGGTTCAAAGTATGATGAGTCCAGAATATCAAAATTGATCGCAATGATGGTAAGTACGTTATATACTAACTACTGTTACGGTGTTCGTGTGCGCTATTGTAATGTCCATGGAGTTTGTGTATCATTCTGTGTTTTATAAGTGAAGACCTGTAATTGGCTGCCAGATTAATTTACTGCTACCAGCCTGGTTGTTTTTAGCTGTAGGTCTTCCAGATTAATTAAATAAATAAATAGGTTTTGGTTAAAGACGTGTTTATAAATCTCGATGCATTTTGCGATAAAATGAAATTAAAGACAACATAACTATTATTTGCCACATACAGAATACTTCTTTATCTCCAAATCCTCACTATTCAAATTGTTGATTTTTAACATTTTAAAACGATTTTCCACGATATAGGACAGAGTTTAGAATCAATGTTTTGCTATATACCTAGAGTATATATATTGTGCTTTTTAAATACACAACGTGTCTCAAAACGATGGTAAAATATTTATAAAAATGTTACAATAAGTAGTCTCAGAAAAAAAAAACGTTATGTCAATTTTTGACATATTTTGCTGTTACACAATATGAATCTTATTGAGTGGCCATAAGGGTTATTTTATTCCGTCATTGTCTAGATTTATTGCAACAAATTTTGAACAAAATGTCAGTACGCACTTGGGAGCAGCCGCTGCGTTTTCTATTTTTCAAATTGTGCACCCCATAATTAATGTTTATTATTAATATTATTTATTCTAGCTAATGATGCTTCTAGATGGTGCCATCTAGGTATCTCGGTTAAAGACTAGCACAAACGACCCCCTACTAAGCGAGAGGGTCGCGGACAACGAACCGTTCTAGAGCACATGACAGTTTACAACTCTGAGAAAATAGTGTAGATGTCGCTTGCACCTCGCGCCTTACATACATTCATAAACTCACGCCTTTTTCCCATGTGGGGCGGCAGAAACCACGGAACGCCACCTGCTACGCTACTTACATACTCCTTTCGCTTCATCCACATTCATACATCTGGTTATACAAGCACGCTGGTTACAAGTACTGCGCACCAGACCTTTCTGAAGAACCTCACCAATAAGGTCAGGGTAGGTCTTTTTAGAGCGTGGTCTCGGCAATGCCACCATCGCTCTTTTTATTGTAAAAATACCTGCTAACATATTAGAACACATACTATTACGCCTGTATTACCCGAAGGATTAGGCAGAGGGGTACCGATTGACACCCACAGATCGCCGGCATGTTTTAGGTCCCATGTACTTGCGGCGAGTGTATTGCCATTAACAGGGCACAAATCCTAATTCCGAGCTGCTACTGAGAACATATAGACACATACACATAACATATATTTTATTAGTATTTGATACCATTAAGGGGGCTAGTAAGTGTCATTCGAAAGGTTATGCATACAATTCGCAAAAATAATTTTCATTTTGTTTAGGTACCAGTATCAAATAATAAAATCTAATTCAGAAAAAAAACATTATTTACTTTTTGTTAACATAATAATTTAAATTATTATAGGGTAATGGATTACTCGATACATTCCCTGAAAGACAGGTCATTGACACCGAAAACTTTAGCTGAACTTAGAGAGTTACAGCTCTTGATACGTTTCAGCCAAGAACTGATGAAAGCTTAATGAATTAGATTTCGGAGGATTCATTCGTACGTAAGCTATCAGGATCCTACTACTATTGCAAATGCGAAAGTTTGTGGGGATGGATGAATGGATGGATTCATTAACGTATAGATGGATGGATGTATGTTTGATACGCTTAACAGCTAAACTGATATTTGGCATACATATACAACGAGAGATAATGCGAGTGTGTCTGAAGTTTTGCGAGAGAAAGTATAAGAGAATATCCACTGTTATTTATTAAATATGTAGTAGATTTTATAATAATATTAGTATTTGGTTCTAGGTTAATTATTGTAATTGGTGTGTAACCGTTTTAATTAACTATAAATAAATAAATAAATAAACGTATAACATAACTAAACCCACACCCTAAAAGCAGTTTTGGTTTTTGTGGTACTGCTTCCAATACATTATTTTAAGCCAACCAAAGAAACCTTGTCCTTTTTTAACATTATTAATGTTTATATTAAGATTATGTAAGCCTAGTCACCCTCTGCTACGGCGTAGGCAAAGCGTAGCCGCGTAGCAAGCTCTACGAAACATGCGGTAAATATATTTATTTTCTTTTTATGTTGAATATGAATGTTAAAGCGTTTTATAGCTTTTTTATATAAGCTTTAAAGCATTAAAAAAACTAATAGGACGCTTCAGACATTGCCAACACGTATTAAGTTTAATTCAAATTGGGTTGTTTATTTTTAAGATTTTCTACAAAAAGAAAGCCTAAATGAAGAACCATATTGCCCCGCAGTCGTGTCGCGATGGCCCCGTGGTGGTGTCCTCTTGTACATAAAGTTGCGGGTTCGGTACCGGGCAAGTACGAAAGAGATTCTTTTTTATATAATTTCTATTTTCTAAGTTTGTCTTGGACATCGCAGACATCAGGACAAAAAAAAACATCGTGAAGAAACCTGTTCTGTACTGACATTCAAATGCCAGTACCACGCGACGAACGATCCGTAGCTTGCGGAAAACGGCCCGTTAGTAAGTAACAGCTACGAGCCGTAGTTTTCTACTAGGAGCGCAGAACAGTCAGGATGTAGAATAAAAGTTTAACAATAGTTTCTAGACTAAATAAATAGTATTTTTTTAGTTTATTAGTAGTTATTTAGTTTTTATGTTGAATATGAATGTTAAAGCGTTTTATAGCTTTTTTATAAGCTTTAAAGCATTAAAAAAAAACTAATATGACTCTTCAGACATTGACATCGTCTACAAGTATAAATTATTAAAAATTATTTATTTTTAACATTTTGTACAAAAAGAAAGTCTAAATAAAGAACCATTGCCCCGCAGTCGTGTCGTGATGGTGCAGTGGTGGTGCTCGCCTCTTGTACATGAAGTTGCGGGCTCTATATCGGGCAAGAACGAATAAGATTTTTTTATCATTTGTTTTGAACAGCACTGACAACAGTAAAAAAAAGCATCGTACTGACTGTTCTGTACTGCAGTCAAATGACAGTACCCACGCAACGAACGATCCGTAGCATGCGGAGAACGATCCGTTAGTCACAGCTACGAGCCGTAGTTTTCTACTAGGAGCGCAGAACAGCCAGGAGATCTTCAGACTAAAAGCTTTACAATAGTTTCTAGACTAAATAAATAGTACGTGTGAAATAGTATTTTTTATTTAAAAAGTTGATCGAGTTTCCGAGGTTTGATTCTGCACCCTATATTTTCCTATTTTAAATTTATAATATCCACTAATTATAAACTATCTGCTCGCGATCACCTCTTCATGGCCTTTTTTAATTATTTTTATATTTGTTACTAGTTATTTATCCGGTGTCACCCGCGTTCAGTTACCCCTTTGGTTACTGCTCCTCTCCCGTTAGTGGTAGCGTGATGTTCTATACGCATACTATCAATTGTTGCGTAGTTGGAAGATCTAAGCTTACGAATAAAAATAATAATAAGCTCACTACTGAATATAATGAGCTATTATCTTACAATACTGATTGCTTTGTCTCCTCGCAAGGAGTCTGCTGAGCATTGTTTCAGGTATTCGATTCTTTGATTATACAAAACGATACATTTTGATCATTACTTTAGTTTTAATTTCATTCATTAACGTTATTAATTTATGTATACCAATAGTGTTTTTTAGAAACTAATAATAACAAAGCGACAATAATAGTTATTAATATATAATCTATTTCTTAATTTAGTCATATACTCGTATGTGCATGTTCACTCGATAATGTGTGAGCTGTGCTTACCTGTAATTGAGTGCGCATTATAGAATAATAAAACTTGTAAAAGCTCATATTTTGTTTTACGATTTTTTTTTATTATTTTATTTTCAAAAAAAAAGTTGCCCCACACTAGGTATCTCTCCTGTATCGTGGGTGCGTTTACAAACATGTACAAACACCAACAGCCAGACTTGGAACAACTACCTGTACGCTATACAAATACTTGTTCCGTGCGGGGTTCGAACCTGCGACACGTAGCGCAGCAGCCGATCGCTCGCTAAACTATTACTATTAATTTATTGATAATCCTCTAGTAAAATAAATATAAATAAAATATTTGGCGAATTGTCGGCACTACGTGTCGTGGGTTCTGTTCCCGCATGGAACAAATATCTATATAGCCTAATAAACAGTTGTTCCGGGTCTAGCTGTTTGAGTTTATGTGTTTGTGACTTTACAAACCAGTTATAAACAAAATTTATGAAAAAAAATATGTTGGGTTTTTCCTTGACAAATTCAGTAACGGCTCCCCTGTTACATGAGAATGAAACATGACAAAATGTGGTTATTGCGCATACTTCTGTTTACCCCTTTAGGGCAAATAGGATTGATAGATCTTTAGGTTAACTTCCAGCGCCCGAGGCGACCGTCTCGGGCCACGGGCGCTGAAAGTCAGACGCTCGCGGAGCTCTCTGATGATCAAGTGACAATAAATGGAAGGGGAGCAAAGGTACTGACTACCTTTACGCATGCGCTACCAGGGGTGCTCAACTTTTTTAACAGTTGGGCAAAACGGTCTATTTATTCATTTTTGGCAGGACAGTAACGTTGTGAAAAGCAAACAAAGGTATAGTGCGAGTCGGACTCGCTCACGAAGGGTTCCATCCGTACTAATATTATAAATGCGAAAGTAACTCTGTCTGTCTGTCTGTCTGTCTCTTCTTCACGCCTAAACCACTGAACCGATTTCAATGAAATTTGGTACAGATATAGTCTGGGACCCGAGAAAGGACATAGGATAGTTTTCATCCCGGAAATCCCCCGGGAACGGGAACTATTAATCCACGCGGATGAAGTCGCGGGCAAAAGCTAGTTATCTATAAAATCGGCAAAAAAACACGTATGGAAGGCCCCTTAAATATTTGTATTATTTTATTTTAAGGTTTTATTTTCAAGTGGATATGTCACTAAATATTCTGTGAATATTTCAAGCATCTACCTTTTTCCAAAAAAAACACGTTTGTTGTTTGGGCCTTGTAGCCCCCTTAAAATTTTATTTTGGTTTTTAGTATTTGTTGTTATATAGACAACAGAAATACATCATTTGTGAATTTCAACTGTACATCTATCACGGTTCATGGCCCGCGGGCCTGCAGTTGAGCAGCCTTACGCTACAGCATACCTATTTCAAGTCTAGATATATCATAGTTTCGCACAGGTACGAGACGGCGGCATTCATGGATATAGACCTGTCTCGTTTTTATCAAGTTTAAAGTCAGTTGTGTGACGAACTAGGGTGTATTGGCGTTACTCTCGTGTCTAATCTAAGGTTGTAGTCGGACTAAGGGGGTGGGGGATGTCTGTTTAAATGTTAGTACTGAAGCGAAACCTCCTGACTTTACTGCTCTCCTGGTACAAAAATATATCAGAAGCAACAGATGCATCGGTTGCCAGTGTCCTGGCTGATAGCGCGTGTATTTTGCTAAAACAACATTGTTTATGTTGACACAGGTTAAGGAGTCTCATATAGCGGGTGGTACGTTTTTTAAATAGAATTGGTTCCTTCACCACATTTTACTCAAGTATAATTATGTATACTTGTGTAAAATGTGGTTAAAAATCAGACCAATAAGATCGTACGTCATAGTACAGCAATGAAACAGACAATATTCTAAACACACCTATAAATATTTGTCAATGTTTTTATTTCTAAGAAGTCAAAAGACATCAAATGTCTTCAATCTAGGAACAGTTTCTATTGTAAAATTTAACTATCGTTCTTAGTGTTTCTTTTACTTAGGTATTATTTAAGCTGTTTGAACCTTTGCTGAACTTTCACAAATATTTCAAGATCAAAATTAGCCACATAGCCCAGCTATTGTCAAGTTTTAGCGTGACAAACGAACAGCAATGCATTTTTATATAGACGTATAAATTATTGAATTAAAGTATATATATAGAAATTATAATACATGCCTTTAAAAGAGGATAAATAAAGTTTCTTGGAAATTCTTCTTCAAATGAAACTAAGGAAGGTAACAACAAGGAAGGCAACTAGATTATTTTTCTTTCTTGTTAAAAAACAACTCTCTTGTTGTAAGTTTTACTGTTTTGAGGTTAAAAAAAAAGTTCAAATGGTGTAATTGAAAATATCACAATCATCCGATTTAACCTTGACTTTGGCTATTTAAATGTTATGTTTGGCTATCTAAAACGAAATATCTCCTACTGATCTGCGCTCCTATAAACATAGACTGCGCCCATTCCAATAACTTAACGGACCGTTTCTGTAAGCTACGGATCGTTCTTTGCAGAGGAAATGACTGATAGCGCGTGTATTTTGCAAAAAATAACATGATTATACATTATATTAATGTTGACATAGGTTAAAGAGTCTCATACAGCGGTGGTACGTTTTTTTTTAACATAAGGGATATTTTCGGCATTTTCTGACATTATTTTACCCGCCAATCGGCGAGTAAAATCACTAGATTCTGACCGCGAATTCGTCGAAACAAAAAAAAACAGCTTTAATATATTAAGTAGTATAGGTAAGTCTACGTCTCCATCAATGATGTCCACGATAAACTTAGAAATAGATAAAGCCGTGTTGCCCGTGCTCGGTTTCCAACCCAGCCACGCCTCGTGCATGAGAGGCGGGCGCCGCAACCACTGCGCCATCACGTGTGTAAATTCAGGGATATTATCTATCATTTCTTAATTTATAGCACCGTAGTACTTAATGACTTTTATTTTAATTTTTTTCAATACTTAGTTATTTGAATGTGGAGACGACGTATCTTCACATTTATATACTCAAATAGGCGAACCCCCATGCCCGTGCGTACTTATTAACTACTTTCATTATACTTTATTCATATTTTCTCTTATTTTAAATCTTTCTTTGACTTTTACAAATATTCCAAAACCAAAATTAGGAAAATCGGTTTAGTCGTTTTGAGTTTTTATGAGACTAACGAACGCCAAACCATTTTTATGTATTTAAATAGATTATTAAATGAACATACCTGAATATCAGATATAATATTATATAAGGTCAGAGCAACTAGAATATTTTTCTCTCTTGTTGATGAAAAAAAGACAAAACTCAAAGTCAAAAGTCCTGTGTATATATTATGTCTAATTGCAAATACCACAAAACATTTGATTTGACATTGACTTTGACCATAATGTTATTCTAAAACGAAATATCTCCTAACGGATCTGCGCTCCTAGTACAAAGTTGTCCCATTGCAATAACTAACGGACCGTTTCTGTAAGCTACGGATCGTTCGTTGCAGGGAAACTGGCTGATAGCGCGTGTATTTTGTATGTATTTAAAAAACATGATTAGATTTTTTGTTCTGCATTTATCTAATATTAATTGTACCCACCCTTGGGTAGATAAATGATTAAACCAAGTAAATAATTATTAATAATTCCAGGGCAAAACTTCACGAAAAAAATAATAATTTGTTTATTAGCCCTGAAAAGCCCATGATTTTTTTTATAACTAGTTATAAAGCTTGATTTTTAGTTTCTTTGAAATCAATAATTAGTTAGTGAATTGAAAAGACAAAAGTGGCGTCATAGTTTAGTATTGTCATACAAAATCTATGGGGGGTTCGCGTTTTGGCAGCTCATAAAAAGTACGTCAATTATTTTAATTAGTGTAGTGTCATCTACACAATTATACATCACTAACTTCTACCCGCGACTTTGAACGCGTGGTTTTATACCTGCATTGAGTTATGACTTGGTTACTGCTCTGTTCTCGTAGCTCGTAGTGTGCTGTTATAGCCTACACTATTTACTCTTCATGAATCTGGCCATCATAAAAAAAAATAACAATCCAGCGGGTATAAACATAGATTAGTGCGTTTAAACAAAAAAAATCTTCAGCTTCATATATATTAGTACAGGTAAGTCTAGGTTTCCTTACTCTATTTTCTTTTACCATTGTCAATGATTTCTAAGATAAACTTAGAAAGTACATATGAAATAGATAAGGTTGTATTGGTACATTTCGTGCCCGGTTGTGAACCCACGCCTCGTGCATCAGGGGCGGCCGGCGCCTTAACCACTGCGCCATCACGAGTCTTAATTTAGGGTGAAGGCGACGAGTGGACTGTATGATGTAGATGAGAATGAAATAAGCCTTGACCCGAAAACAACACAATTTAACTTGAGAATTACTGCGATGGAAAAACGACGACAGACATTTAAAATTTTCTAAATAAATAAATGTCAAAATACCAATGTACACCCACAGTTTGCTGGAATGTCTAAATCCAATTTAATAGGGGGCAAGCCTGTTGCCGTTAACCGGGCACAAATCCTAACTCGGAACTGATACTAAGAATTTCATAGAAAAACCCTTTTTTCTCGACCCGGAAATCGAACTCAAGACCTGTAGCAGTCGTGCTTATGACCACTAGGCTATCGAGGCAGTCCTTTAAGAGACGAGAATAACAAAATAGGTTATTTAATTGTATACACACATATTTGTACTTGTGTACATTTCAAGTTATTTATATTGCTTTGAGTTATTTTTTATTAATCACAAAACTGTGGTTTCAACTAAATAAAATACACATAAAGCCTGCTGTATCAGTAGAAAAAAGGGATTACCAATGCTCCTTTTTATTCAGATTTAGAGTTAGTTATCCATTCGATTCATTTTTGTTAAGCTGCTTGTCTTGAAACGTCTCGTCTTTGTACTAACCAGACGCAACTTTATACTCTCTTTCCACCCCAACCAAAAGCCCCCTTAAAACTTAAATTTACCTTCAACAATATCGAAATAGAACACGTAAATGATTTCGCCCTCCTCGGACTATCAATACACACTCACATTAATTGGAAATCCCACATACAAAAAATACGAGCAAAATTATCAAAATTCTCGTATGCCCTACGCGAAATAAAAAAAACCACGACCTTAAAAACCGCACTCTTTACCTACTACGCATACGCACAAGCATGGGTTTCATATGGCATTATCCTTTGGGGAAATAGCACAGAATCCATAAGTATATTTACCCTACAAAAAAAAAACTAATCTGAATAATAACCAACATAGAGCAAACCGACAGCTGTAAACCACTTTTCCAAAAACATATAATTTTAACCCTTACCTGCAAATTTGTCCGAAAATACCCCCAATACTATACCACTCGTAAACGCATACAACATATACTTTGTTTGTATGTGTGTATACCTTAAGAGACAAAAAAAACTAAAACCCGACTACAAAAAATTCACGCTCTAAAAAGTATTAAACAAGAAAACATTATCATCTGAAAGCCGTGGTCATAGTAAGTACTAAACAATGTTAGTGAAATTTGAAATAACAGGTTTTTCGTAACCATGACTACCACTTAGTTAGATACTTTTGATTATTCAGTAAGACCGTGAATGTGTTTTCTTCAAATTAACGTTTTTTCCAATATGCGCGTGAAAACAGGTTCATGATCATTTTGAATATAAAATCCTTTTCAATCGAAGGGCCAAGCATCCATTGTAGTTCCCGTAAAAGACGAAACAGATGATGAGTTGGAATTTATTTAGTTTGGATACTACAGGTTCTTAGTTCGATGGGTCAGAGAGATTATGGAATCAAGGATTGATTCGGCATTCCGATGGGAAGTGCGTACTGTGTAGCAATTGTGTTTGCTGAGCTATGGTTAACCACGAATGAGACACCTGGAGTTTAGTTTGATTTACATTGATGTTTTTGAAAGAAACTTGGTTTATTTGTGAATAATGATGGTTCAGTGATGCCTGGTCTGTGTAATGTTGACTATTATTGACTAAATAAAAGTAGTGTTGTGTAATTAAGTTTGAATTAAATAGTAAAATAAATAATTAGAAAGTAATCAAGTTTGCAGTAGTTGATGGTATTGATGATTTTTGGTAAGTAATATCTGGTGGAAATAAAGGAATTTAGAGCATACTGTCAAGATTGGCCGTGGTATTATTGGTACAATAATTATTCAGTTTAGACTGTGGTATTGTTGGTTAAATATTCAGTTTTGGTGTATCTTGCCAAATTGATTATGATTAAGTTGTCTGTTGCTTGAGTTTTTATTTGATGGTGTTTGTAAAGTTGATGATGGTATCGGTTAGAGCCAAGTATTACTATTAGAAATGATGGCTTATGTTGTAAAATTTTGAAATGAAAACAGATGTTTGAAGTTCACGGATGATGCATTTAGCAAATTCCCATAATGTGAGGTTCCCGTTGAGACGATAACTGAGATTAAAGTGAGTAAAGTGATGGTGCCAGTGAGGGCACTGATGTTGTTGTCGCTGGTTAAGCGAGTTGGTTATGTTGACTATCGCTGGTTAGTTAAGCGGTAGTAGTGTAATCGCTGGTTAAGCGGATTATGTTGGCTTCCGCTGGTTAAGCGTTAGCTGTTAAATCGCTTGTTAAGCATGTTATGATGTGCTTTCAATGGTCAAGCGTTAGTGGGTTAATATCGCTGGTTAAGCGTTATTATTATCACTGGTTAAGTGATAGGTTTTGTGGCACTGGTTAAGTGCTACGGTTTTGCTATGCTGGTTAAGCATAGTGGCAAAGTACTGGTTAAGTACTGGTTGATTTTCACCACTGGTTAAGTGGTGATGCAGAGCGCTGGTTAAGTGCTATTGTTGTTTGAGTTGACTTAGAGCGATAGAGTCACTACCTTTGGAGATTTTTAATAACACGTGTGCAACGGGAACGTCTCATTGTTTTTGTTTTTATCAATTTAAATATAAATTGCCTGGTGCATTGTCTTGAGGTCAGGAAGGCCGAACGGCCTTATGTGAGCTGTGGTACCTCAAATTGTTTCCTTGTCTACAGGTTACACGAGGACGTGTAAAATGTCAGGTTTGGCCGTGTCGGAGAATGAAATATTTTTGCTGCTTCTGAAAAGTCGTTGCATTCCATCTATGGATTAGCTACGCCCTCTAGTGTGAACTCGGGTACCTACTAATAGAGTCAGTACCTGGGCGAGCGTCGGTGACGCAGTTTGATGACAGAATGCTTGAGAGAGCGGTGTTGGTCATGGCGGACTAGACTGGAGGAAGGCTGACGTCACTGAACCTGTCGCTTCACTCTAAGAGTGGTGTTTTTATATTGTGTAAAGCTATGTAACTGAAGTAAAACCATTGTAAACCAATACCGTCTTTGCTTGTTGGACCTTCTCCGTGCTTACCTAGTCCTAAACACCATATTATGGATATGGTATGACCACAACTTCCAATGGTACGTCTACACGTGAGACATTTGCAATAATATTGAATAATCGCGTCGCGTGTCGCGGGTTCGAATCCCGCACGGAACAAATATTTGTATGATCTACAGATAGTTGTTCCGGGTCTGGTCGTTTGTGTGTGTGAGTTTGTGTTTGTAAACGCACCCACGATACAGGATAAATTCCTAGTGTGGGGCAACGTTTTTTAAAGAAAAAATAAATAAATAATAATAATTATTATTATTTTTTTATAGTAATATTTAAAAATGTAATTAATATGTAAGATAAACAAATAAATGGAATAATAATAATAATAGTAACGTATCTCGGGACCCTAGGGTCCCGGACCTTTGGAAGGCGTACGAGGAGCCGAAGCCAACTCGCAGAGGCCCCTTACATGTCTGTGCAATTATGAACGAAGTTATCATGACGAATAACTACCGGAGATTTATTGTGAAGGATGGCACGGTTGACATTTGTCGGGGATGCCACCGGCCGGGGGAATCAATCCGCCACATTATCTCTGGGTGTTCTCGTCTAGCTAACGAAGAGTACTTGCATAGGCACAACCTTGTGGCCAGGATCATCCATCAGCAACTTGCTCTGAAATACCGCCTTGTAGAATCGGAAGTACCGTACTATAGGTATGTGCCCGACCCAGTTCTCGAAAATAGTAATGTCACACTGTACTGGGACCGATCCATCATCACCGACAGGACTATTGTAGCCAATAAGCCTGATATAGTGGTGGTGGATCGCTTAGAGAAGCGCGCAATGATTGTTGATATTACAGTCCCACATGACGTGAACCTCGTGAAGGCCGAGAATGATAAGAAGATCAAGTATCTTGACTTGGCTCGCGAGGTTGTCGACATGTGGGATGTGGAATCAGCGATCATTGTGCCGATAGTCGTTTCAGCCAATGGCTTAATTGCCAAGAGCCTCGACCAACATCTTAGGAGGCTCTCGTTGGGCGGCTAGATCAAGGGCTTGATTCAGAAAGCGGTTTTCCTAGACACGGCGCGTATCGTTAGGAGATTCCTTTCTCAGGAGCCCTGACCACCGGTGGCTTGGACCCTGTTCCCGACGCCGGTGGGCTACTATTTTTTATATTTTTAAATGTTTTTATATTTTTTACTAATATTTAAAAATGTAATTGATATGTGTATTTAATGAATAAATGGAATAACAATAATAATAGCGTGTTTGCCTACTTGGTGGTACCGAACAATTAGGCCGTAGGTATAATATGTTCTTGATCTAACATGCCGTAACTGCACAAGTCCCCTTAGCAGCCAAACATTATTTTGTTGAATATTGCATTGCTGCAAGTCATCTAAGTCGTTGTCTCGGTATACTTCAATAGTGTACACGCCACCGTCCCGTAATTTCTCACTCGCGTATAATCTTGCAAGTTTTACTTGATAAGACCCCAATGAAATCAAGAGAATATCATCCTCATTTAAATATACCATCACGCCTGTATTCCCCGAAGGGTTAGGCAGAGGTGTATCAATGTGCACCCACAGTTCGCCGGTATATTTAGGTCCCATGTAATAGGGGGCGAGCCTATTGCCATTAACCGGGCACAAATCCAAACTCCGAGCTGCTACTGCGAATTTCATAGAAAAACACAATAACACTTTTTGCTCGACCTGGGAATCGAACCCGGGACCCCTAGCACAGCAGTCGCACTTGCGACCACTAGACCAACGGGGCAGTCCTCATTTAGTTGGGGAAAATCTCCTAAATGAGGCAGATTACCGTGCATTCTTGTGAAAGCCATCCTTTGCCTGTTCAGGTTTTTCAAGGTAACCTAATTAAATAAGAGATTTGGAGAGTTAATTCTCTCATTTATAATATGCCAAATACTATGACTTAGCCTGTGGTCAATAGCTACTGCATCAGTGAAGCAGCAATTTTAAAATCAACGGACATAATAATTATGTGGTAGTGCTCTATTAAAATAATTTAAGCGTAATAGTTTAAATCTACTTTTGAACTTGCCATTTACCGCTTCCACCTCCCAACGACATATTGTAACCAATCTCGCTTTGTTGGCTTGTTCGGTCTTAAGTCGACTTACATATCTATGTTTTGTTGGTGGAATGTCTGCTACATAGCCTAATGATTGCAGATCTACCACACTGGCTCTAAAACCCCTATCTAAAATGAAAACATCGTTTTCGTGAAAAGTCCAATGGAAAACGTTTTCTTCATCAGTACATAAGCTACTCATAGGTTGTTGCAGCCACTGGTTGTTACAGCATAAGTACCAAGAACGTCTATGATGTAACCATCGCTGCAAACCATTAAAAATGATTTTAACAAGTTTTTAAACTTGTGATGACTATAACTCAATCACTGAAAAAGAAAGATAGTACTTTTTTCTATATATACATAGGTTCCATCACATATAATTATTGCATTTTAATTTTCGTTATTTCCAATCATTTTTCGCAAAAACAAGTTTCTGTTAAGCAGGATTTGCCTGGATATATTACCCATACCTAAATGAATATTTACAAAACCAAAAACTGTCTAGTTAATGCCAGTTTTCATTCCAAGGTCCTGCGTGACTTATTAAAGAAAAAAGCCAACCTTTCATTTGACTCTCCCGTCCTAAGTTTTGCTAAGTAAACATCGATCACGGTACGCCAACGGTTAACCGCTTGTGTCAGTGAAGGTGTGAGCCCAGTCCAAAAAAAAAACATCGTTGACATTTGCAAATAATTCTAAAAATTCTAAATCTAATCTTAATCCCTGGTTAACAGCTGATAATAGTAAATTAGTCATGTCCGTGAAATATGCAACATTGAATTCATTCAAAACATTGCAATTCTCCCGTAATGAATGTCATTCGTTACTTTCCAGATGATCTCTACACACCCTAGCATTTTCTGGGATAAACAAATGTTATGAACAAAGTAACTACTTTTACTTTTATCGAATCGGGAATTCTGTGACGTTGAACATTGTGGCAATTGTTAAATATACAACGCCTTGCGGGGTTTGGAGCTGTAACGTGTAAAGGCGCGAAAAAAAAAATGTTGACCGTTCTGCATCGCATGGTCTTGCATGCGAACGGCATCATCTTCTATAATTTCCTCAGGGCCTAGATCTTGGATGGCATTATCTTCGATGTTTTCCACAGGTGGTTGGTTAAGGGTAGTGTAAATTCTTTGCCAACAGCGGTGACAAACATTTTGAGTATTATTGAATACAACCCACACAGATAATATTTTATACATATACAAATCGAAAAAGATTATGATCATGATTATGACAATGTCTATGGTAGGTAGGTATATGATAGTTGTAAATAGATAGATAGATAAACTATTATTTAGACCCTCAAGTGTCAAGCAGACTCAAATTACCTTTGGAAATAACGGATTCATTTATTAATTACTAGCGACCCGCACAGTCTTCGTACGGGTGCAATGCTGATACTAAATATACTATAGAATGTCTTTATATTATGACCCTGCATTTTAAGTTTGTAGTATCTTCGAAAATATTCATTTTAACTACAATCATGTTGAAAGGGCCATATTGATCTATATTACATGCATAATGTATTTAAGGTACTAAATTGGATAAAGATTAATGCTGTATTGCTTAAAATCGCTTCGTAAATAAGCCATCATTTCTCGTAAAAAGTTAAGAATAAAAAATGATTTTTGTTGGTTGTCCATAAGAGATTGACATATACCATCGCGGACATTTTTGTAGATCTTTTTAAGGTGTACTATACTGTAGTACATTATTTTGATCTATCTCTTAAAGTTCAGCCAGCGTTTGCAAGGTAAGCGCAAAAAATATGTTTATTTACGACATCACATTAGAAATCTCCTAAATTATCAGTGTTTGTCTGCTATTTTATCCATGTTATTATACATATTTAAAACTTATTCTCTAATCACTATTAAAAAAACCGCATCAAAATCCGTTGCTTTGAAAATCTAAGCATACATAAGGACAGGTAGACAGAAGGAAGGAGGATTTCCCCACGATTAAAAAAAAGTGACTTTGTCTCATACCTAGGTAGGTATGGCGTGAAGTGATAACGACTTTTGTACCTACAATAAACTAGAAATATTCGTTTCAGTTAGATTCCTTTAAGATTCCATCTGCTTAACCTTTTCCCAACTATGTTGGGGTCGGGTTCCAGTCTAACCGGATGCAGCTGAATACCAGTGTTTTACATGGAGCGACTGCCTATCAGACCTCCACAACTCAGAAACTGGGCAACACGATACCCCTTGGTTAGACTGGTTGTCAGACTTCTTGGCTTCTGACTATCCGTAACGACTGTCAAAGATCTACGAATGACAGCCGGGACCAACAGCTTTACGTGCTTTCCGAGGCACGGGTCACCCCCGTGTCTAGTAGTTTGGAAGTCCAAACTCCGGGCTGTTACTGAGAAATTCCGAATGGAAAAACCCATTAACACTTTTTGCCCGACCTGGGAATCGAACCCGGGACCCCACGCTCACGAGTCGCGCTTGCGACCACGAGACCAACGGGGCAGTCAAGTCCTTTAAGATTCCAACTAGAATTAATAACTAATCATTCACAAAACATTTATAATGTTACTCGTAGCTTATTTCAAAAAGATTCCAATGACGTAACATTTATACAGCTCCGATACCTAACTCTCGAGTTATCGTCAATTTTAATTTAATTATTGTTTTTTTTTTTTAAATTAGTTAATATGAAATCCGTTTCGAGGAATAAGGTTACTCATGACTATTGAGCGTTTAAAAAAGTAAAATATTCACGGATTATTGTTATTTATCGCTAAAAGTAAATAACCTTAATTTGACCTCTAATTACGTCATCTTTTGACTCTAAAGGGACAATTCCTTTGCCATCTAAATATACACACGCTCACACACACTTGTTTACAACTGTCAAAAGTGTCAAGATATATAAACAATAAACATAATCTCAAATTCTTCAAACATTCGATTATTATACTTAGCGTCTAGCGAAATTACCAGCAAATAACGATGGAATAATATAGGAAGTGCTTCGTTCCAACCTGTAAAAATGACTCAAAAAATACTCCAGATAACATTTTTGTTCGCATTCTGGGAGACTTGAAAGAAAAATGGTGTCGTGAAGCTAAGGCGGAGTGTTTTAAAATTTACAGAATGTATTGCTGATTGATATCATAATGCTAGATACAATACACGCGAGCGTTTTCGTTTAACGGGAACGTTAGTATTAAATTTAATAACGTTCCCGTTAAACGAAAACAATCCGTATGTTACCTTGGTATGGTCTTAGAAAATAACTTTTCTTTTATTGACCACATTAACACAGTCTATCTCACACAGAATATCTAAAGCTACTTGGGGTCTGTCTTTTTTAACTCTGAAAACTATTTATGCAGCTACTTACCTAGGTTGTATGTGCTACGGTGCACCTGTTTGGGCTGATAGGGCCACCATAGGGGCGGTACGACGTAAATTGCTTCAAACCCAACGGTTAGCTTTAATATTTTTATGCAAAGCATATAGGACCGTTAGTACTGAAGCACTACCAGTACTTGCAGGTGTACATCCAGTCGATCTCGAGGTGCAGCGACGTGCTGCAATGTACTATTCCGCGCGAGAGACCATGGACGCAAACTTTCTAACTCAACGTGACCGTGCTAAGATCTCTAGACTGTTTAAACCGCAGACTGATGTCTGGGAGGAACTTTTATCTGAATGGCAATGTAGGTGGGATAATTCCATCAAGGGCCGGCACCTCCATCAGTTCTTTCCTTCAGTTCGCGAACGGCTGGCCAGAACATGGCTGGAGGTGGACCACTGTGTTGCCCAATTTCTCACAGGTCATGGCAACTTTAAGAGTAAATTATTCTCTTTTAAGCTTGTTGCCCCTCCTTTGTGTCAATGTTCTACATCTGACTGTGAATATGAACAATCTGCTCATCACATCTTATGGGAGTGTATTCTTTGGCAGAATGAGCGAAATATTATGTTAGATAGTGTACAGGTTACATCCGGTGTTGTTTATTATGCGGACCTTGTAGAAACTAGAACTAATTTCCGTGCGTTCAAGCGTTTTTGCCATACCTATTACTGGAATCAAATGTAACAGTTCAGATTAGGACCCATTAAAGTTAATGATAATTGCAATCCGTGGTGCTTGGCAATCTGGGCTTCTCCCAGTTGTAAATAATCCCTTTGTGCCTATTGGCCTAATTCTGTTCTGTCTTCTGCTTGTTTGGAGGAAAGTGGAAATTATATTTTTCTTACTCCTCCGCTAATCTTTTCTGATTAATTTCGTTGCGGGATCCAAGACAGTTGAATCGTTTCTCTGGGACTCGTCGAGCTTCATTGTCTCGGCGCTTTTCTTGTGGTCGCCACTGTTGATTCTGGCTTACAGGAGTTGCAGTGGTTTGGGAACAGTGCGGCGGGCTTGTCCCAATAAAAGATACAATACATTTTTTGGTTTAATCGCCATTAGCACATGTCACAACTTATTACAAACCTATGATATTGTTTCACCATTGAACAGATTGACTATGGACATTTGTCTAACGTCAAAGAAATTCTTTTAGGTAAAAGAGCAAAGACACGTAAATATTCAGCCAAATGATGATATAATCTTAACGAAGTTACTCCTAACTTTAAATAATTAATAAAAGTAGAACGACTACATAAAATTAAAAAATATTCAAATTAGTTTCTTACAATCCTACTACTATTATAAAGGCGAAAGTTTGTAAGTATGGATGTATGGATGTTTGTTACTCTTTCACGCTTAAACGGCTGAATGGATCTGGATGAAATTTGGCACAAAGATAGATTATAGTCTGGAATAACACATAGGCTACTTTTTATCCCGGGAAAATGTACGGTACCCGTAGGATAACACATCAACTGTGACGCGGACGAAGTCGCGGGCAGAAGCTAGTGCTTTATATTATCGAAATCTTAAATAAAAAATGAGGGTCGAAAAAATTGCCAATGCCCATTAAGTCGCACGCCGCAGTATCGCGCTAATATCGGTCACAGATGCTGACAGTTGTCCTATTTTCGCGCCAAAATGGTCTTGACAGGTTGAGAGGTCACTGCTTCTTTTACAGATAAATCATTTTATACCCCGACTCGTATTACTTTAACATAATTAGGTATTAGACATTAAAATGTTTTTAAATCTTATATAATACAGTATAATACACTAATAAATAGGTAGTTTTGGTACCTACCTCGGCCAATGCATTCTGCTGCATATATTCAGCAAATTCTGGTGGATTTGCAGGAAGATCATCTCCTAAAACATGTCGTCTTGTCCGTATTGCACGCGAAAACACATAATGCAGCGATTTTCTGCCATTGCAAACAAATAAAATATGCCAAAATAATAATTTATTAAAGAAAATGTGGCAATGACGTAGGTACATCGTTTTTTTTTTAATTATAATTTTAGTGAATTACAAATGGCCAGTGTTTTAAAAAATAAAAAAGTTTCAATACAAAAGTATTGGAACTTTTTGATATCATGTAACATATTTTTTTTTATTTTTATTAAAATATTGGCGAATGAGGAGGAGCACTAACTTTTTATCACTACAGAGGGCGCATAAGCAACTGTACCCTGTTTTGACAAAACAGTTGTCAAATCGTATGGTTTTTTGCATTCAGTAAATATTATTATTTATTTTTTCCCTAATCTTGAGAAAGATGCCTCGGTGTAGTGCGTTAAATTGTAAAAATAGAGTAGTACATTTGTTTCCTAAGGATAATAAGCGCAGAAAACAATGGGAATCGGCGTTACGTATTAAAAACTTTAAGGCAAGTAATACTGCACGCTTGTGTGCTGCGCATTTTACTGAAGACGATTCTCATGGAAAAAGCAAGTATACAGGTGAGTCATCGCAGTGGTTCTACTTATAATATTCTACTATCAGTCAGTAATTGATGAACCTAAGTTCTTAATTCAATAACTATATTATGATTTCTTTATTTTAGATTATAAACCTTAGATTAAGATTTATTATTTGAATATAGGTCTACCTACCTTTCAAAATAATCCTGTATGTCCTCTCTTTTGATCATTGGTAGAGGAGTATCTGCATTTATATCTTTGAATGTGTTTGTAGGTGGACACTGGTACACGGAGTCCTCGTGGATGTCGCAATCGGCACCAAAATTTTGATTCCGGTCATATGATTCTAATCTACAAATAAAATAGGATAGTTAGTCCATAGAAACAAAAAAAACCTTACAAATCAATTATAACCTCAACCATTTTAAGTCTTTACCTTTCAATCAAATCGGTCTTTTTACCGGCAGTTGTCGCGTTCCTCTTACGTAACTCATCTTTAAGTTGAGGCACAGTCAGAAAAGAGTACATTTTAAATGAATTTAACTTAGAATATTAATGAAAAATCAATCACAATCTTGTCTTGACAAGTAAACTCGGTACAGTTGCTCCTGGCGCCATCTATACTCAGTTTTGCCTGTGGCTCCTCATTGCGAATTGCTAGCCAGTGTTTTATTTATACATTTACAACTTTCATTACAACTTTTATATTATAACTTTTTTTTGTCCTATAGTTTGTTTCCTTTTTTTCTTATTTTATGGCATTACCAATTTACCATAGGAAAAAGGCGTGAGTTTATGTATGTACATATGTGTCATGTAATTTGATGGCCAATGGTTAAATGATTTTGCGCTGGATTTGAACTTAGCTGCCATAGAATAAAGTGGAGTGCGCCTGAAAAGCTTTCACTTTGAGCAATGTGGCAATCATTGGCCATGATTTTCACGAAAGTGACAAAAAGTACCAATACAGCATTTTCGCGGTGAATTTCAAGTTAGCTGCCGTAGAATAAAATAAAGCGCTTCTTAAGGGCTTTCATATGGCACATGTGTCATCACTGTTGAGCAATGTGGTAATCTTTGCCCATGATTTAAATGAAAATGACAAAAAGTACCACAACACCATTTTCGCGGTGGATTTCAAGTAAGCTGCGGTATAATGAAATGAAGAATTCGTTATGAGCTTTCATATGACACATGTCTCATCACTGTTGAGCAATGTGGCAATCTTTGGCCATGATTTACATGAAAATGACAAAAAGTACCAAAACAACATTTTCGCGGTGGATTTCAAGTTAGCTGCCGTAGAATAAAATGAAGCACTTCTTAAGGGCTTTCATATGGCACATGTGTCATCACTGTTGAGCAATGTGGTAATCTTTGCCCATGGTTTACATGAAAATGCCAAAAAGTACCAAAACACCATTTTCGCGGTGGATTTCAAGTTAGCTGCCGTAGAATAAAATGAAGCACTTCTTAAGGGCTTTCATAAGACATATGTGTCATTAGTGTTGAGCAATGTGGCAATCTTTGGCCATGATTTTCACGAAAATGCCAAAAAGTACCAAAACACCATTTTCGCGGTGGATTTCAAGTTAGCTGCCGTAGAATAAAATGAAACAGTCCTTAAGGGCTTTCATATGACATATGTGTCATCACTGTTGAGCAATGTGGCAATATTTGGCCATGATTTTCACGAAAATGACAAAAAGTACCAAAACAGCATTTTCGCGGTGGATCTCAAGTTAGCCCCAATAAAATGAAATGAAGAAATCGTTAATAGCTTTCATATGACACATGTCTCATCACTGTTGGTCAATATTGAAAAGTGGGTCCAAAATGACGCATGCTCCTCTAAAACAAACTAACTTTTCAGCTTTATAATGTTACTATAGAGAACTGCCAGCAACTTCGTTCGCCCTAATTAAATTCTAACTCCGAGCTGCTAATGAGAATTTCATAAAAACCCAATAACACTTTACTCGAGCTACGAATCGAACCCAAGACCTCTAAGGTAGCAGTCTCGCTTAGGACCAGTAGGCTAACAAGGCAGTCTTTATGACATACAAATCATAAATATATATTATGTATATCATCATCTGTGTTGGAACATAGACAGAACATTATCTTCCACTCTGTTATACTTAGTGAAAGAAAACGCTTTGTGACTTATAACTCTGTGGTCATCTGTCATTACGCTTTGCTTCAGTTACTTTCCTAAATATATTTAAACTATCAATAAATACTAATCGCTTTTATTCATTCCATCAATCTGCTTAGCCTTTTTCCAACTATGTTGAGGTCGGCTTCCAATCTAACCGAATACCAGTCTTACATGGAGCGACTGCCTATCTGACCTCCACAACCCAGTTACTGGGCAACACGATACCTCTTGGTAAGACTGGCTATCAGACTTCCTGGCTTCTAAAGTTCTGACTATCCCTAACGACTGTCAAAGATCTACGAGTGACAGCGGGGAACAACAGCTTTATGTGCTGTCCGACACACGGGGATGTCACAATACCAACTTTTAAACTCCTGGCTGCTACTGAGAGCTTCCTACTTTCAAAACTCAATAACTCTTTTTAGCCCGACCTAGGAATCGAACCCAAGACCACGCTCATCAGTTGCGCTTACGACTAGGAGACCAACAGGGCAGTCAATATTATAATACGCATTTTTTCGCTCATATTTTTACTAGTAAAACTGTTCAACAATACATTAAAGATAAAAGATGAATTTATTTATTTAACATGAGTCGATTTATACGGGGTAACCTCTGAGTCTACTGAACCGATAAAAATTATTCTTTTACCTATAAAAAGCCACATTATTTGTGAATGTCGTAGGCTATAAAATATCACGCTACGACGCACGGGAGCAAAACAGTAACCAAAGACGTAACGTACCTGACGGAGAAATAAGCCACACAGACGAAGTCGCGGGCAGTGCGCTAGTCTATACTAATATTATAAATAGGTAAGGTTTGTTAGTTTGTGAGATTGTAGGGGGAATATCTGGATCTACTGAACTGATTTAGAAAATTCTTACACCCATTGAAAGCCTTGTTATTTGTGAGTGTCATAGGCTATATAACATCACGCTACGTCACACGGGAGCGGAGCAGTAACCAAAGACGTAACTTAAAGCGGGTGAAATACGCACGTGGATAAAGTCGCGGGCAATTCATGGTTTATAACCACAAGGCGAACAAAGTCGTGGGCAATAGCTAGATACTCGTATGAATAAAATATTTTTTCTATTGTTTGAATCACTTATCACGAAAATTGCGATAATTACGAATAAAATGTGGAGACATTTTTTTTAGAAAATCAGATGATCTACAATTTTAGTCTGAACTATTTCTGCTGTAAAACTAACAGTTTAGCTGGAAAACGTGGAAAACCCATTTTTGCAAACTTTGAACATCGAAATAAAAAAAATGCACAAGGGGGATCGATGGGGACTTTTCACATTTCATTAATAACTAATATTTAGTATTCTGAACATTCATAACAATTTTTAGCTCGTCCCCCTATTACATGGGACCTAAACATACCGGCGAACTATGGGTGTACATTGGTACACCTCTGCCTCAATCTTCGGGGAATACAGGCGTGATGGTATGTTATCTTAAGTAGTCGGGACTCTTATTTTTACCTGTATAATGGTTTAAAAATGTACGAGTATATAAAAGTACATTAACGTGCTTACTGCGAATAAAATATGTTTTTCTATTTTTTGAACCGCTATATCACGAAAATAGCGATACTTACAAAAAAAAATGTAGAGACATTTTTTATAGAGAATCAAATGATCTACAATTTAAATCTGAACTATGTTTGCTGTAAAACTCACCGTTTAGCTGGAAAACGTGATAAACCATAATTGCAAACTTTGACCATCAATAAAAAATAATGCACAAGGGGGATCGATGAGGAATTTTCACATTTCATTAATAATATTTAGTATTCTGAACATTCATATAAATTTTTAGCTCTATGGGAATTAATGTACCCTTCAATGTTTAATTTGACTGGCGTACGTTTACACGTAGCTCGATAGATGGCGTTGGCGAAAAAGTGCTGATTTCTGAATCGCGCTATGGTTTCGTTCACATCGCCCCTTATAAGTCCGGACCGAATTGTAGGCAGTTACATCTGGTTAATTTAATATTCCCACGTGAAGCCGGGAAAGAATTTTTGGAAAGCTCGTGTGGAGACACACGAGTTTATACTACCTATTACATTATAATAATGGGTGTAATATTACTTTTACACCCGTTACTATAATTAAACACTTAACGCGTCCGTTTAGTGTTTGGTACGTTCTGTCTCAATGTCATAATACATTAAATCCAACGTCACATTGGCTTTGATTTTAATTAATTGTTACTCCTACTTCTTAAAAGCATTACCATCGAACGTGGCAAAGCCCCTAGTCTTCGGGCGAATTTTCAGTTGACGGAGAAATTTTTTGGTGCTATTTTATGATTTCATTTTTATTATTACTTAATTGTTAGAGGTTATCGTATTTACTATTTACATTGGAAATTATTCTGGAACTTCTTAAGTGCTTATTGTGAAAATTATAAAGTCTTATTTGCTCAAGTTTGCGTTCCAACTCGCGTATCAACACTGTCTACGCCGTAGGCAGCGCGTAGCAGCGTAGCACGGCCTACGAGTAATGTGTGTTGTTTTTCCTACATTTTCTTTGATATTTGATTTTCATAAGTGGCAAGTAAAAGTAAAAGTTTGTTTGAATGAGGTCGAGAAAAATAGACGACCTCATTACTATTTCTAACACAGTCTGTCCATATTTATCATAAGTGTTAATTTTCACAGCACGGCTTACTATTACACTAATTTTTTATAGTAGATAATAAAAAGCTTTTCATAAAAAGTAAGGGAAACTATGATTAAGCTAGTTATCGTAGTACGGAACCCTTGGGGAGCAAACTTAACCGTATGCCAGTGCCAGTCGAGCCTGCTCAGCCAGCTAGCCAGTAGAGAGCTGGGAGCTAGTTGCTAGCTAGTTCTTAGTTCTTTTAGCGTTCTCAGTAAGAAGAACCACCCAGTTAACTGGGTTGGTCCCTCTACTGAGACAAGCGAGACTGCACAGAGCGGCGCTTTATATATGCTTCGGCTCGGAGTAAGTCTGCAGGTGAGACAGGGAAGATGAGAACTTTCCTCCCTGTTTTACTTGTAAACAATTTCAGAAATCTATAAACGCTGGCTATACCAGGTTATCTCCCCGGTTTCTTCTAGCTAGCACTAAATACCAATATTATATTTCTACCTTCTTTATTAAGAGTAATTTAAACTATTTAACTTATCAAACTATTTTAATCACTACGTACTTAATACCAATCATTCTACGAAAGCGAATATTAGAAAATAAAATAAAACGAATAGGAAATATTTCGCGATATGAACAGCTGCGTTAAAAGGAAAGTTCTTATCATTCCTTGATAAGGACTTCCCTCTTTGTTGTACAATCTTACTCCTATATTATGTGCTCTGTGAACTGTTAGCAGTATCGTTTCCTTTTTTTGTGTACTATGTTAACCTAGCTATAAGCAACCTATGTAACAATGAACAATAAACTTTATAAACTTACAAACATTAGAACAAACTATTGGTGACAATGTACCTAGTATGTCCATTCAAATATATAATAATGATGTATTTGATTAGACACCTTATAATTAATTATTACCTAAATACAGGTATCTAACTAATATGTGAAATTCAGGAGGTTTACATGCGCTTTTCACATCGAATTGGTAATACTACCTATTTATTTAAGACTAGTCTTCAAACTAAATAAATAGTATGTGCGAAATAGGTTTTAATTTAAAAACTCGATCGAGTTATCGTAACTCCGCGCGATGTTTGGCTCTGCACTCTTTATTTCCCTTTTTTCATTTTAATTGCTATGAAAGGCTTTAAATTCGGGTAAACACTATTCGTTAATTGTTTTTTCGCCAAACCATATTCGAGTTTTAATTGCACCGAATAATATCCTGAAAAACACCAGTTATTTTGAATCGCTAAGGGTCCGAGTAAGTGTTTTGTAACTACTATGGGGTCATCGTCCGCTTGAACTAAGTTTTAGTCACTTTGAGTGATGATTAAACAGAAGGATTTATTTTGTACATCGTAGGCCATACTTCCAGGAAATTTTAAATAAAAAATATTACTCAAGAAGAGGAACTTTACAAAAGAGAGGAAATAAGTGAGAATTTCTCAAAAAATATTAAAATAACGTCTAGCTTCTAAACTGCAAAAAATCTTAGAACATACTAGTGGGTGTTTTGGGAAATCCATAGCAAATTTTCTTTTGGCCCTCGTAACATGAGCCACCTTGTTGTACAAGAGTCAAGTTTAACATTCTTTTAATTATATGTGTTAGGTTAATAAGGATGGTGCGAATCTAGTTGAAATTCGCAGCAATGTATTAATGCCATAGTATTACGAGTAGTATCTCTTTTTTTTGTTATGGTTATGGTTTTATTTAATCTAATTTTAAAGTTGTATTTATAATAAAATCATTGACTGCAGCGTGGTTAATCTCTTTTAAAACACCATTTTTTTTAAATTCACAAGATAGACCTCCTTGGTCCTCTCCTTACAATAAATAAGTGGTAAGGGGTAGGTGAATCCTGTTCCCAATAACGGTGGGCTTCATATATATTTTATAAAATGTTTTTATTTTTAAATGTTTAAAATGTATTTAACGTGTATTGTAAAATGTGTATTGTTTTATGAATAAATGAGAATGGTAATCATTATTTATTTATTTCATTCATATAAAGCTAGTTAAAAAAATATTTCTACAACATTAAAACCATCACCACCATAGCGGAACCTTGAAACCTTGAAACCATTTACAGGCTGTGCCTTAGCGGTTTCCTGTACTAAACGGCAGCTAAAAATATTGCGTGGTACTAGGAGCGCAGAAACGCAAAGAGAATAGGAATGATTATATTGAAGCAACGCGGAAACATGAAACATTCACAGGGTGCCCTCAGCGGCTTCCTGTACTAAACGGGTGCTAAAAATATTGCGCCGTACTAGGAGTGCAGAAACGCAAGTAGCTAAAGATCATAAATAGGGCATGGAAATATTCACAGGCTGCCTAGCCGGCTTCTTGTACTAAACGCGAGCCAAAAATATTTCGTGGTACTAGGAGAGCAGAAACGCGAGGAGAATAGGATCATAGAAGTTTAGTAGGATCCATTCTACGTGGATCCCTCCCGGGCTATATTTGTACCGTTTTCAGCACTTGTTGCCATTAACCAGGGGTCTAAGGCATGATTGGTGCTAAAATGACATGTCCAACCTTAAATGTGCGTTGCCACACCCTCAGGGCGGGTCCAGATAGGCTAGACCAGAATACCTTGATCGACAATAAATCTGAGACCTAGGTAATAAAGTACTGCATCGGGATGCCTAGATAAACTGGATTCACTGTACGTCACACAGAGAGAAATGCTGAAGGTTTGCAGGGTTGTGCGACGTAAGCGATAAAAATATACCGATTGCCTGCAGAATGCACCACCGCACAACCGCAACTGGCTATGTAAAAATGAAATAGCAACAGGTTTATCAACTCAACGTCTAGACTAACAGGGTGGTCACCTCATCCCCTTGCTACTCCACAAATTTATCAATTAGAGATTACCGTGAATTTCGCTGATAACATTTGATGAGGAGTGGCAGCAGATAAATATAAAAAAAATTAAAGCAATTATGATATTTTGCGAGGATTAGGTTTTCTTTCACTACGAGAGATTGGCTATATTGACTATATATCTTTTTTTACAAAATTTTAAAAGCAGCTATCATATTTTTTCGTTCTGCATCTATTTCACTGTCGGCGACGGCGACTCAATTAAAATGAAGAGGGTGAAAATGTATAGGAGTTGGTCGTTGCATGACCGTCAATCAAACATCAAACGCGTACAATACAATAGTCTTCAAACATGCAGAAGGACGTCAAAATTTATCCGAGTAACTATAAGTTTACTTTTGTATTATAAGTTGTTATTGACTTATCTGAAAACCTTTAAATTTTGTATTATTTCTTTAATTTATACAATATTTACAGACTTACAGCTATAATTTATAAAAATAACGCTAAATAATAGTTAGCTACTTATCAATTGATTAACTCCCAAATCCTTGACTAAAAATCAATTATTTTTCACATAGCAACCACTTTCAACGGTGTCTCAGGTGAAAAATCTTACCTATAAACGTTAATCAGCGTTAAGATGTTGCCTAAGTGACAGAAAATTTAAACAGCGGCGACCCGTTGCTTAAATATAGTTCGGAAGTAAGATGGCGGGCTACAATCAGCTGCAACGATGACATTTTTGGTCTATGGATTCTATTGTAAATTTTGACAATTATGCTCTATTCGTTCGGTTTCGTTATTTAGTCGAATAATTTGGTCATGCTCTATGCTGACCGTCTAAGTGCTGGCAAATTAAAATAGTGTTTCATCGTTCAATCAGTCACATAAAAGGTAGCTAAGTATGAATTAGCGTTATTTTTATAAGTAAGGCCCCTAATAAATAAGATAACCTAAAAAGACAATAATAATAAAAAAAGAAACTAAAACTAATTGGCATCACACTATTTTCCGCATCGTCGTGAACTGGAAATGTACACAAAGGCAGGCAGCTTATAGTTTATTCTGTTTAATATACTATTCTGATTATGGTGCGCTCGAACTCGTTGCAGTAAGAAGCTTTTAACAAGTTTAAGCTGATATACTCCATTAGCAAGAGTTACCAGTTGCTCCGCCGTCAACGTTGGAAAATATTCTTATATTTTAATAAGCCAATTACTCGGTACGGTGGAGAGGAAATCTGTACGGAGAGGGTTTACGTCTCTTGAACAGATAATAAAATCGAAATATGCATGAATATTGACATTATTAGTGAGGCTGGTTTACTCAATATCAATACCGCTACCCGTCGTGTCGTGCCACCCGCATTCAGCTGTGCTTGGTTACTGCTCCGCTCCTCTTGGTTAGCAAGATATTCTTTTTAAAATATTATTTCTTTTACAGATTGTACTTTTTCAGCTAATTTTAATAATTTTTAAGAGCTGTTTATTTGATGGTCAGGTTTTTGTTTTGTTTCATTTTATAACTTACAATTCACTACAAAACATTCGTGGGGTGAAAGTACTCATGGATAATAATGAACAAATTGATACCTACCCTAGCTATATTACCCTGCATACAGTAACGTCTTTGGTTCTGCCCCGCTCCCGTTGGTCGTAGCATGATGTTGTATTCGTAAAAACTTTCCCCTTGAATCACTATCTATTGATGAAAACTGCATTCAAATCTGTTACGTAGTTAAAAAGATCTAAGCATACAGATGGCGGGAAGCCACTTTGTTTTATACTAAAAGACCTGGTCAACTTGACTTTAAAGGGTAAATAGAATATTGAATAAACAAGGAACAAAAGATAGAATTTTATTACTTTACCCGTCAAATCTTGTCAAAAACAAAAACAAAACTGAAGCTTCTTTCTTATTTTAAACTTGCTGGCGGGAACATTATTCACATTAAATGCTCTTAAAGAAGAAGCACTACACTATAATTTGCTATTGCTCTTACAAAGCTAACCTGATAACTGCACGTAGCTTGCTGTGCATGCATAATAAATATGATTTTAAATATATTTAAAAAAAGCTTGACTGTGATGTGTACCACGAATAAGACCTAGTCAGTTTGTTTGGAACATTGTGTGATGAGTGTGTAAATGTCATTAAATATAATTTTATGGCTTTAAGTAATGTAATTGGCCAATGGCCATTTTATGTTAAAGTGAAATAAATATATAAAAAAGCTTAGTGTCTTTTATTACTCCTTTTTTATTTCATTATTTTATTTTATTTTATTTGTAAGATAATAATAATTTTAAGATAGCTTACAGACTAAAATGGTAACAAAAGAATTATAACTGACAATTTGACAATTGCTTATAATAAGCTTCCACATTATAATGGCAATGTTATAAATAGAAGATCTAGGAGGAAAAAAGGTATGGATAATAGGTAGGTACGCCGTGATAAACCGCGAACATTCGCCCATCAAAGTATTCTTTATTTAGGATTTTCCTGATACTTTACGCACTCATGCAAAATAGATCAAAATTCCAAATACAACGGCAGGTTATTAAATAATTATACACTACGTATATATACAAAAAACGTTACGCCTATAACATATTATGACCTATTATGGCAGAGGAAACCATAATAGTAAGTTAGTTTAGTCTTAGTAGTTAGTTTATGTTGTGTGTCGCTCTCATGCGAATAAATGGCTTTTCTTTCTTTCTTAATATGTTTAAATATAAAACAATGAGAAGCTTTTCAGCTATAAAACAAAGGAAAAACTATAGGAAACCTAAATAATAACATAATTATTTAACAACGACCAAAGTAAACAAATGTGTTATAACTTCGGAGGCAAAAATTACCACTGGAAAGATTTTGATGCGCTTTTGCACGTTTGAAGCTTACATAGTACTCTTTCGTTTGGCATATGGTTCATACTAGACGGCCATATTTACCCACTATCTTATCAACATGAGAAATCTAGAACAAAAGGGGATATTTTTTTTGCAAGTTGTGAGCTACTTAATACTAAGAAGAAACAAAAAAAAATTTTTAGACGCTTTATCAAAAATCTTTTTTAAATGATATCCAATGCGAAATAATAATTAAATCTTTTTAAAATTCTAAGGACAAAACAGACCTGCTAAATACATTTGTAAAAGTTTTTTTTCTGCATTCGTTTCAAGATTGTAGGTATGCACGTCGTCTTTAAGGAACATTGTACTAGAATTTGAATTCTTACGTTGTAATAAGATATTAACAAAAGTAACAGGTTTTACAAAGCAATTTTATGTAACCCTTCTTTTTTTTCCTTTCGAGGAAATTCGTTAACAATTTTTCTACTTCTATGATTGATTGAGTTTATTATCAGCAGCCATTCAAACATTGTGAGGTACTTTCTATACCTATAGTAAACAACTAGTTTGGCGTGTATTAAAATTTAACAACGTCTTAGTTCGTATTATTTAAAACTTAATAACCATTTTACCATATTTTTTATATTTGACCGGAAATGAGTGTCAGATTCTTACCGACTAAAACCCATCCCTATTCCTCCTGATACCCTAGGTATCACTCTTTCGATCAAATTACGCAACCCTGAAATCTTATTGTATGTACATTGCGTTCACAAAAGTAATAAATTTATTTGGATTAAAACGTACCATTTAAAAGAGGGGGGGACGGGGGGGGACATTCCTTTAATACGAATTCAGAAACGAATGAATTTTTGGTACCAGGACATCATAAAAGGCAAACAAATCTATTTAGTAACACATCTAAACCTAGGTCCCAGGGAGTTGACGCATGCGTACGAATCTGGACTGCAGCTGCATTCGACGCCGTCGCCACGTTCGCGTTGCACGTCGCGGGAATTTATTACAAGACAAGTGAGAGTGACAAGTAAAAACAAGTTTCCATAAATTGACATCTTCGTTGAAACGTCTACCATGGCGACTGCAAACGACAGAAACAACAACAATAAACGAGACAAAAGCATCCTACAACTCATAGACGAGTCTGTAGTTGTATACATAGTGGTGACCGTGGCCAAGGCCGTGATTGCGACCCTGAAGTTTATCTTCCACTTCATCACCTCGTTCATTATCGGCCTCATCGTGTTCCTGTGCCGGATCATTGAGAACCACGCCGACCGCATGCTGCTCGAATACGTGATTCAGCTGATTTGCATATCATGGGGTATCTGACTCGTGGAGCAACACTATCGCATCCAATACTACGGGGGAAACTAAACACTTGAGCGTTGAAAAATTATGTTGCATCAGTTCGGCAGTTTATTTTTTTTGTGTTTTGAAAATCAAGTGTTTCTCGAGTGGCTGTGTGATGGTGTTGTGTATAAATAAAAGATCTCATGTAAACAGTACTTCCGCAATAATCGAAATTTACCAAAATTGATGTATAATTTGGAAGTGCTTTGTATGTTTCATTTTTAAAATGTTTTAGTGAATAATTACTTTGTTGTTGTTAATAATGTAATTGTTAATCTCGTGTGTATTATTTTTATGTAAATTTTGTTATTTTCATTGTTACATTTTTTGTTTTCAAATACTTTATTTTATTATATTGATTTGCAATGTGTGTATGTAATCGATATAAATGTCGTGTCATATGTGTATCGTTGTGTTAGTTAAGATGTATGTGATCCAGTGTTTTCTATTCTCTATATGTGTCTCTATAAGCTAGACCCTGTGACCTCTTTTCGTGGTCAATGTGACACCGCCGCCGTCTGACGTGACGTCAGTTGTTTGTTATGACTTCTATCGAGTTCAATCTTGGTTCAGTCCACCGCGTCATAACATTGTCGCTGTCACAATGCGAACTTACAGCGCGCGCGGTGTCTTAGATCACCTATTTATACCCTGACCCTTTGTAATAATATATTTTTTATGTATATTTTTGTGTCAAAATTGTCAAAATTCTTGTAATTCTTGTGTAATCTATAATAATGTACCTACCCCTTTGTAATGCTAATTTATTACGAAAAAAACTAATGCTCTTTTCTTTGTCATTATAATATTTTAAAACATTAACAGTTCTATGGCAAATATGTGGAATATAACTTATTCGAATATTTAGGCCTATTTTGATTGTATACAACTTTATTTTTAATTAAAAAAAAATTCTAACCCCTCTGTACTGTATAAACCGAATTTACCCTTGTAGAATAGGTACTATTGTAATCTAAATGTGCTTCGGTATTCTGGATCGAATAAATAGATGTTAAATTAAGGACAATCATTGTTTGTTTTACCCCAACCCGAGCGCAAACACACTTGTTTGTTTGTTGTAAACATACGCGACACTCGCGTCTAGTGGACTAGTTTTTACCCGACAACGGCGAAGCAAAAAGGGGAACTCTTCTTACCGTATGTATGGCAAAAATAGATATTAAATCAAATAATTTTGCGACTGGACTGTTTGGCCATGAGTAGGGCGATTAGAGCGCAAATTTGTCAACGCGGCGAAAGGATTAGGCTCCTTGAAATCTAAAATAAAGTCCCAACCCAATATCACCACCGAGTATCGCCAGATTTTCTCCAAAAGATGAGGCAGACTTTTCTATAAGTCCTATTTAGGTACAGCTAAGAAACCAGCCAAGAACAAGACAAGCACTCACACTTGAGTAGTAGACACCAGTAACCTAATTCCAAGACAAAACTTCTTTCAAAAACCACTTTATTTAAGCCTGAAACCTGATATATTTTCAATGAACAGTTCGTTTAGGCTTTCAGTTCTTACATCAATAAATAAATCACAAAGGTTTTCTTTTGAGAGATGAAACCCTAAAAATAACCTTTACAATAAAACCCAACTGAAGACTTTGCGTCATTTTGTAAATCAGTAGAATTGACTTATCAGTCGATCGAATACGTAATTTATTGTGGAAATTCTGAAGAGTAATTCTATTATTTTACTAATTAATTTTTTTTTATCTCAGCGACAATCATTGTCAAAAATGTACGTAAATTAGAGCAATTTACGCCAGATTGATGCTGAGATTAAGATGGAAGAGTTTCTCTGAGATCTAAATTCTTGAATTTTCTTAAATAGTACTTAGGTACATTGATTTCTTTGTGAATAAGTATATAACTAAAGTATATAAATAATAAAGCTTGGAAACACCCTGGTTCTGCTCCACAGGACAATTTAAAGTTTTAACCAAATCAACTGGTTGCTACTTATATACAAGCAATTTATTTTAATTTAGCGACTCGCCCCGGCTTTGCACGGGTGCAATGCTGATACTAAATACACTACAGAAAAACTGTAGAGGTTGTACACAAAAACATAGCGGCCCGCTCCGCCGCAAACGCTACGTCCCGCAATTTTTAAATCTGTAATATCTTCGAAAATATTCATTTAAATCATATGCTGTAAAAGGCCATATAGATCTATATTAAATCAACAATGTATTTAAGGTATTTAATTAGATAAGGATTAATGCTGTATTGGTTAAAATCGCTTCGAAAATTAGTTAATAAATTAATTAAAAAGTAAATGACAAAAAAATGTTATTGTGGGATATCCATAAGAGATAGATATATACCATTGCGGAGTTTTCTGTAGGCCTTTTCAATATGTACAATACTTAGTACATTATTTTTACAAATCTCGTAGGGTTCAGCCTGCGTTTGCAATGTAAGCGGAAAAAATGAAATTATTTACGACATCACATTAGAAACCTCAAAAAAAAACAGTATTTCTCCACTATTTAATGGATGTTATTATGCATATAAACCTTCCTCTTTAACGATTCTATCCATTAAAAAACCCGCATTAAAATCTGTTGCGTAGTTTTAAATATTTATGCGTACAAAGGGAATAGGGACAGAGAAAGCGACTTTGTTTTATACTATGTAATGATATTATTAACAAAAAAACTCTTCGACATTATTTTGGTGATTACTAATGGCACACACACTGAATCTTATATTATAACTGTTATTGTATTATTAAATATATTTTTTTTTGCTTTCTTTTCTAAATTTATAGCACTCAGTACGTATTATTTTCAAGTACCAAGTACTTGGAATTACTTTCATTATTGATGTATCGTCTTTTATTTTTATGAAATTAATGTAACTGTACAACCTACTGAAATTGACATAGTTGGGAAAAGGCTAAGCAGATGATGATGACAACCTGTTGAAATGGTTTTTTTTTAAGAGCTTATACGGGGTTTCTTTCGCAAAGTTCCAAGTTCCAAGGTCCTTTTGAATGGTCTAATTGAAATCAATCCTAAATAGCAATAATTTCAATTAGAATAAAATATAATAAATTAGTAGAATTGCCCTCTCAAAAGCTTAATGTATTGGGCCTTCCTAGGACTTCATCTGTAATAATATAATAAAGCTGAAAATATATTTTGTTTGTTTGTAACGCGCTTATCTCTAGAACTACCAGTCGGATTCGAAAAAATATTGTTGTATCTAATAACCACATTCTTGAGGAATACTATAAGCTACAACATAACACTACAATATACAGGAGCGGAGCAGTAACGAGAGTCATAAAAATACCTAGTTAACGGCAATACACTCGGCCCCTGTTACATAGAACCTATGTAACAGTATGTTTAAAAAAAAACAACGTACACGAAGCCGCGTGCAGTTGCTAGTCTTTGATATAAATTAACATACACCCAGTAACATAGGTACTTTATATTGAGTTGGGAAACGTTCAAAAAGAAAATTAATCTTCTTATGTCCCACTTCTGTCGTATTACATTTCTCATTAGCCGAGGGAAGTGGGATGAATCCCGTGTGTACTGCGATCGTAATTATAATGTACTTCCTCACTTAGGTGGAAAATACTTTCGGAGACTGCATACCTCGCGGTTGTGAATATAAGTTATACAGAGCGGCCCAAATAACGACGTACAAAAGACAATTTTGGAAGTCTATGGGCCTAATACTCCCATCTATATCCTGCGATTTTTCGGAATTTAAGAGTTATACATGTATTAAATTGTTATGATAAACCTTACTGAATCTCAGATTTTGTTAATGTTCTATCTTTTGTGATAATACATCCTGAATGTGTTGTGTGCGGTTGATAAAAAGCCAAAATCTAATTAACACCCAAAGTAACTAGTTTAATTGAAAGAAGAAAATTTTGTATAATAATCGTGTCAGATTATTATCAGTCACTCAACAAAAAACAAAAGACGGTCGGCAATTACCCCAAAATAGATTCAAAAACTTCCACTTCACTTACTTTTTACCCGACTACGGCGAAGCAAAAAGGAGGGTTATGAGGTTGACCGGTATGTATTTATTTTATTATGTATGTATGTATGGATGGATGTTCATCTGTTCCCTCATAACTTCTAAACCGTCCAACGTAAAGTGACAAATGAGGTGTCATTGGAAGCGTCTAAATTGCCCGCTGGTTATAGGCTATGTTATGTTGCAATAAATTGTATGTGGTGCCCTTTAGGGCTCATAAAGATGTGAAATAATATATTTTTTCCAAATATGGTCGTGTTGCATATCAAATTAAAGGGCTTAATTAGCACATTTCAAATATAATATATATTGTATAAGTAAATTGTACATGGCACGCTTTAGAATGCACCAAAAACCTAGCTAACTAACCAATATTTTGTTCGGGAGACCTAATAGATTATTCCATATAATGTGTATGTATATGTTGCAGTTATTTATATTACGTATATAAATGTCTCAATTTGAACCCCAAAATAATTTTAATAAAAAAGAAGTTTAAAAAACAAAAAAAAACACACGTTCTAAAAAGTATGAAACAAGAAAACATTCAAAGTATTTATATCTTTGCAAACATGGGTATAGTACATAGGTGATATTTTACAGATAGTTCTCCATATTTTACCGTCACATGGGCATGCAAATGTTAACAATTCAAAATTTAAATAAATAAATAAATAAATAAAAAACAAAACAATCACACTAACTATGTTACAATAACTATGTCAAGCAGTCTAAACAGTACGTCAATCAAACAAGTGAATTATCATTAAGAAAATCGTCAATTGTATAATTAGTTTTCACAATTAAAATGTCATTTAGCGCTTTTTTAAATTTTACTGTTGTCTTTCTTATAACATTTGGAACCTTATCATATATGCGTGGGGCAACACCAAAAAAACTTTTTCGCATTAGTGCGGTTTTACCTTTCCCTTGACATAGTTGGTTAACGTATTGAGCCCGTATTGGATTTCTTTTGACCTCTGATATTTTTATAAATAAACTAGCTGTGCCCCGCGGTTTCACCCGCGTTACGTTAGGTTTTTGGTTACTGATCCGTTCCCGTAGCTCATAGCGCGATGTTATGTAGCCTATAATCTGTTACTCTGAGGTAAAAGCTACGGAATGTCTCGCAGAGTCATTATTTTGCTGTGAAGTTATTTTAAAACTGTGATATCTCCTAAAATATTCATTGAAATTAAATGATGTAAAGGGCAATTTTGTTCATAATTAAACACTTGCGATTAATATATATTATTATCCCGCCTCTCATGCACGAGGTCGTGGGTTCGCAACCGGGCACGGGCAAGTACCAATGTGACTTTTTCTAATTCATATGTACTTACTAAGTTTATCTTGGACATCACTGACATCGGTAACCATGTCAGAGGCCCTTGAGGCGGTTTGGAAACTCTGACACTAGGGTGTGTGGGGTCACTAGACCTTACTGCCCACACGATAAAGAAGATAGTATTTATGTTGATAAGGATTAATACTATGTTCATGAAAACACCTTCGCAAATAATGCATTATTTTAAAATAATTTTTCTGGCCTTAAAAATGGCTATAGTGAGTCAACCTAAAATGTTAGGCATGTACTACAGCCGACTTCTTTTAGTATATTTTAAGAGGAACAATTCTTTCATACATTATTTTTACGTAACTTTAACCGTTTACGCAGCGCACGCAAAGCGCCTATAGCATTCCTCGATAATTGGGCTATCCAACACAAAAAGATTTTTTCAAATCGGACCGGTAGTTCCTGAGATTAGCGCGAACAAACAAACAAACAAACTCTTCAGCTTTATAATATTGGTATAGATGTGGGTTACATTTCACAAATAAAGCCGTTTCCAATAAATATAAACAAGGCAAAGTTAAGATTTTTAATGACTGAAAATGGGGAACACAGCTATCTGTCGTCTTAAGGCCAGACATTGACCTGTTGCATCGCTTTTGCAACTTAAACACCAGTCCCACATCAGTAGACTGTCCCCAGAAAATAATGCCATAACACAAAACAGAAGCAACCAATCCATGGTATGCAGTTAAAAGTACCTGTAGTAGTACCAGGATTTGCTAAGTTTCTTACACAGTTCTTCAACATACGGCTTCCAGATGAGTTGGCTATCTATAGTGATACCTAAGAACGTAGCCGTATTAGCCTCTTCAATATCAGAGCCTTTATAAGAAATGCTAACGTTAAGGTTTCCTTGCCTTTGATAAAAATGCATCATTTTCATTCTCATCTGAAAGCCGTGGTCGTACGCCACCTAATTCCGGTAAAACAGTATGTGTATAGTAATAGAACATTAATCTTTAGCACTGAAGTTTAGGGCAAAGTGGCATACGACCACGGCTTTCAGATGAAAATGTTTTTTTGTTTCATACTTTTTAGAACGTGAATTTTTTTTAGTCGGGTTTTAGTTTTTTAAACTTCTTTTTTTCAAAACAATACAATTAACCAGTATTTTACACGACATTATTAGGTGCAATTAAAGCTCGTTCAAACATGACAATGCTGTGTTTCGGATTGAAGGGTATGGGTGCCGGTGTAATTACAAGCACGTGAGGCATTTTAACTTTGTCTCTGGGATGGCAACGCATTTGCAAATCCTCTGGTATTGCAGATGTCTATAGGTAGCTGTGACCACTTAACATCAGGTGGGCCGTCTGCTTATTTGCCATCCAATGATATGAAAAGTATAAAAAGGCGAAAATATCATTATCAGCGTATATGTCTAGTGTTCTGTGAAAGAAAGTATGCAAGGATATCCACTGTTTATGTTAATTTTATTCAAATTGTCTATATACCTAGTTAACAACAAATTGACTAAAAAAACTTTTCCTTCTTTTTAACCGACTTCATAAAAAGGAGGAGGTTCTCAATTCGTGGGGATGTTTTTTTATGTATGTTCTCCGATTACTCGAAGACGCCTGTACAGATTTTAAAAATTCTTTTATTGTTTAAAAGGAGATACCTACCTCACAGTTGGTTCCATAAAAAAATGGTGAAGATCGGATAAGGATCTTTGGAGTAATGAACAGAATTGCACCTCAAGAGTGCAGTAAATTTCTTAGTTTTCGATTTCTACCAGTATTACCGTTCCTTCATGGATTGGGATGGCAGAAAGTTGATACTTATTAGTATCAACTTTCAAAAAATAAAAAACTTTTCTACAAAATAGACAACCGTCTTCAAAATCTAAAAAAGTTTTTTGTATGTCTTTAAGTTAATGAATATAACTGGCGTTGTACCGTTTTCTATAAATAAAAACAATAATTAATATTTCAGTGTTTAAGTGCAACCTAATGAACGCGTTGTATTAAAACAAACTTTAGTTGAACAAGGTTTTCGCTGCACTGTGAGCTATAATAAGTCGTGTTCTTGTTGTTGTTGTCAAGTACGTCGCTTTGACATCTACTTACTTACTACTTACTTCGACTTGTTTGAGAATTCAATAGTTTTAACTTCCAACGACGATGGAGTCGATAAGGGTGATAATTTAAACACATTTAGCGCTAAATTATGTTTAGTGTTTTTATTGAAAGTGAGCCTTAGTGCCTCTTTCACTCTTAATAAACACACACATCAAAGATTTAAGTGAAGTAAAAATAAAAATCTTGTTCAGAGAGATAATTCTAATTTTTTTTAGGAATGATCTCAATCTAAGCTTATTCTGTCGATCTATCACAAATATCTCTAATTAATCTAATTGACGTTGATTGTCACTGAGATGAGATTGTGACATAAATCCTCATTTTTTATTCACTACCTATCTTTCAGGCAGAGAGAATATTCATGAGTTTAAATAACTTTTATAACGGGACCATCTGTGTTTTTCCATTGTGTTGGAAAAAAATGTTCACATTCAAGAATACCTATTCTCAACCCCCGAAACTTCGATGGTAAATTGCAAAATCGGTATACAACGAAACGAAATAAACTTCTGACTAACAAATCTTTTTAAAACTAAGTAGCTCCCCGCCGTCTGAATGTTTAGATCTTTTTAAACTCCGCAACGGATTTTAATGCGGTTCATCAAAAGTTGCAGTGATTCAAGAAAAGGTTTATACGTTTAGACTTCACGCTGCCACTAATGTAATATCGCAGGGTATAGCTTCCCTACGGAAACCTTGTTACGACTTTTACTTCCTCTAAATGATTAAGTTTGACCAACTTCTTAAATATAGTTAGTCCCTGATAAACAGCCTCCTAAACATAAAGAAAATTAACTAAAAAAACCCAATCTGTGAAAAATATTATTTAATATTCTCTAGCGAAAAATTATATAAATCATCTCATATCACAACTATCATTTCGGTGTAAAAATAACTCTCGTTAGCAACGCTAGTTTGGGGTAATCGATAAATAAACAAATATATAATGGTTGGATGTGTCCATACGGTATCAAACCAATAGGTGAGAGGTATTGGCGAATGAAACAGCAGATATTTACCGACGCCCGTTGCAGGCATGCGCCGCGCGGCATCCAGACATCAATAACGCGGTTTTCTTTGACACCTGTACTAGGGTATAAGCTTACGTAGAAGCACTATGTTTCTCTCTAACAGGATTCTTATAGAGAAGCATAGTGCTGTGTGAATAGGATTATTGTTAGCCTTCTAGAACAGGGTGCTTTCCTAGTACTCGTTAGGATCCAACTTCGATTTCCAGCGGCATGGCTTTGTTTTGAGTGGTTTTTCTAAATTGTATTTTGTTTGTTTTCTTATTGTTTGTAAATATTTTTAAATACTGCCACATACTGGCAACGTAAACTGACATTGAAGCATAGTCGTAAACACTTACAGTGAAGGAGCTGCGGCGCAACAAGTAGAATAGTGAACTTAACTTGTTGCTGGAGCAGAATTGTTTCACAGAAAAGCTCGACTGTATTTATATCTCGTTTTGTGTTTAAAGTACGCGGGTTTTGTCACTAGAAATTTACTCTGCAATACGTATCTTCAACGCTGTGAATTTGAATAGAAAAGCTTTTATTCAGTATTTATTTTAACTTCTGCAAACAACTTTAAAGAAAGTTATCAACAATGTTTAGAATTGGATTTGTTAACACCATTAATTCCATAAAAAAGCTGGGTAGATATGATTACAAAACACAACTTATTTAGAAAAGTACTTTATTTTAGCCCGAAAAAAAATCAGTTAACAGTAAAATTTGATTTTTAGGGCTTTCAAATTAATAAATAGTTAATCGACCATCCATCACGCCTGTATTCCCCGAAGGGATAGGTAGAGGTGTAACAATGTACACCCACATTTCGCCGGTATATTTAGGTCCCATGTAATAGGGGGCGAGCCTATTGCTATTAACCGGGCACAAATCCAAACTCCGAGCTGCTACTGAGAATTTCATAGAAAAACCCAATAACACTTTTTGCTCGACCCGGGAATCGAACCCAGGACCTCTAGCGTAGCAGTCGCGCTCAGGACCACTAGGCCAACGAGGCAGTTAATCGAGTTGGCAAAAAAATGTGACGTCACATTTTACCACGCAAAATCTATGGAAGAATCACGTTTTGACAGCTCTTAGAAATATGACAATTGATTAGTGGTGCCAAATACCCAATTAGGCTACAGTCCTAAATTAATGGGAACGCAAATACTCAATATTCTATGTGAGATATATTTGAGCTAATTTAAACATCCATCTATTCGTTCTGCCGGGGCTGCGGATTGTTCGGAAGAGATACCGGGCCCCCGGAACGCAAAGGGCACAAGAAGGAACATGGGCGGGTTTTAATCAGGAAAAGTCTAACACTCCCTCCCGGTGCGCCCAGGGCGGGAGAAGTAATTTCATGATTTCCCAACCGAAAAAACAAAATCCATCCGTTCTCACAAACCTTCACGTTATTTTCAATCATTGAAAAAAACGTATCTGACTCTAGAAATCTCTAAAAACGCTGTATGGGGGTCCGTTTAATAACACATGAACACAAATAACCAGAAACGAAACCTGTAACCAAATTAAAAAAAAAAACGGCCTAGTGCGAGTCGGACTCGCGTACGAAGGGGAACCCTTCGTAAATACCATTGTAAAAACGCCAAAAAATAACACGTTTGTTGTAAGCCCGCCAACATTTTTGTTTTATTTTAATTTAAATATTTATTAAATAGTGAATATTTCAAGCTCCTACCTATTTGCGTTATTAATATCAAGCAAAATAAAATTCATTTTTGTTGTATGGGTCAAAATATCTAGTTTATTCTGGTTTTTAGTACCTATTTGTTGTTATAGCGGCAACAAAAATACATCATCTATGAAAATTTTAAATTTCTAACTGTCACGGTTCATGAGATTACAGCACGGTGACAGACGGATAGCGAAGTTCTACCCTTTTGGGTACGGAACCTTAAAAATAGTTTTTCATCTGAAAAACAAAAACAACCTCATCTCATGAAAATAAATCACTTTGGTCACCGACTGCAGCGCAAAACCTGCCGAACGTAGCTACGGTTTCGGCACTTATTTCGGCCGAACGGCAGCCGAAGCCGAAATCAGTTTTTTTGCCGATACCAAGCCTTTGCCGATACTAATGAAAGATCGGTCGAACTCGTTTTTTTTCTTCGTATTACATAGATTTTACCCATGAATACAATTAACTGCCTCGTTGGCCTAGTGGTTCTAAGCACGACTACTACGCTAGAGGTCTTGGGTTCGATTCCCAGGTCGAGCAAAAAGTGTTATTGGGTTTTTCTATGAGTTTCTCAGTAGCAGCTCGGAGTTTAGATTTGTGCCTGGTTAATGGCAATAGGCTCGCCCCCTATTACATGGGACCTAAACAAACATATCCGCGACCTGTGGGTGTACATTGGTACACCTCTGCCTAACCCTTCGGGGAATACAAGCGTGATGGTATGATGATGGTACAATTAACGCTATCGATCCATTTTTCGTTGTTAAATAAATTCAAGTTGTTAATTAATGTACGTATATACCTGTTTTGCTAAAGCGTTAGTTTACTAAAGTTAGTGTAAAATAAACAAACTTTAAATAAGTTCAAAACATGTACGATGTACGAATAACTTTGGAGTAACTTTAAATTGCAATTAAAGTTTAGTGGTATAATTACCCTGCAAACAAATTCACATGCATTTTAGAGTTCCGTACCTCGAAAGGAAAAAACGGAACCCTTATACCGGATCATTTGCTGTATGTACGTTCGTCCGTCTGTCTGTCAAGACCCTTTTTCTCGACTGTCTCTACTCTCTTCGACACTCGCAAGTTGATCAAAACTTACAAGGTACTTTCCGTGAACTCAGACTCTTGAAATTTGGCACGAAGCAACGTCTTAGATAAAAGAAAAATTGCGAAAACCGTAAATCTTTAGTTACATCATTATAATAAAAATATTTTTGTGCGGAACCCTCTCTGCGCGAGTCCTCGCACTTGCCCGGTTTTACAAACAGACATCTCTATTTGGTTTATTTGTTTTGAAAGACTAACGAATGCCCGTGACGTGTATCCCGGTGTTTTTAATTAATTTTTGGGCCATGAACAGTTGCGGGCGTTTACAAAACAACCCATTAAGGTATCACAACCAGCCCCTGTAGCCATGTAACAAACGATAAACGCAACCGCTGAGTAGGCTTTAATAGATCTTCAACTTTATGTGCTTGGTTTTAAGTTGAAGATCTAGTGAAGATTGCATAGCGTTTTCGTTCTTTCCAGTCGCTAACGCTTAGAAATCTTTAATAGATTTTCAACTTAAGGCTCTGGGGTATAAAGTTGAAAATCTCTTGGTACCTACCGAGCGTTTACGATTATCGTTAGCGACTTGGCTAGGGGGGCAGATCAATGATTTAAGAACGCATCAAAAATGAATGTTTATCACATTTATTTTCATTTTTGTAGCACTAGCGAACTATCCGCGACTACGTCCGCGGGGCTTATTTCACGTTACGTCTTTGGTTACTGCTCCGCTCCCGTGGTTCGTAGCGTAATGTTATATAACCTATGTAACTCAGTGTGATATTGTAGCTTTCTAACGGCAAAAATAACAAAATAATAAAAATTTAATTAATAAATAAATATGTTTTATAAATCGGTCCATTAGTTTTTAAGTTTATTCGTTACATACAAAAATACAAATATTTCCTCTTTATAATATTAGTGTAGTGTGGTGTAGATATACAACACATACGAACACGCCTATATTCCCCGAAGGGTTCGGCAGAGGTGTACCAATGTACACCCGCAGTTCGCCTGTATGTTTAGGCCCCATGTCATAGGGGGTGAGCCTATTGCCAATAACCGGGCACAAATTCTACCTAAATAAATCTATGGGGCAGGCTTATGTCCAGCTATGGACGTCCTGCGGCTGATATAAAGATGATAATGATGATGATGATGAAATACTAACTCCGAGCTGCTACTGAGAATTCCATAGAAAAACCCAATAACACTTTGCTCGACCTAAGAATCGAATATTATATTTTATTTACGTATATGTATGTAGATAGACTCACCAAACTCTTAGAGTAGATACACACTGTCTTTCATAGCCCCTTGTGCTGTTTACAATAGATTAGCTTGGTAAAGTGATTACAGTCAGGTTTCATAGAACAGTGCGTCTCCGATATCAAACAGAGCCGTAACGAGCGCTGTGTCTGGCCGAGGTCGGCCTACAAAGTTTATTATCCGGTCATTACTGATACTAATGTTACTAATACCTATGTCAGCAGATATTGTGAGTTTGTGAACAACATCTGTGGTTGTAGGTACCTACTTATTATTTTGTTATGTATGAAGTACCTGTGAGACTCGGAGCAAACAAAGCTGTAGCAGTTATCATTTTTTTATCGAGTTTCAAAACAACATCCTCCAGATGTTCTCAATTCGACTGTATCTTGTTTTTGTTGTGTATTATGCAGTCATTCCGCCAATATTTAAAATTGATTTTGATGATTCTTTTTTGTTTGGTAGGTCATACTTCAGAGGCGGTCCCATATAAAGTTCATCGAAATCGTTTTAGTAGCTTGGTTTATAAATTAAAGTAACTGAAAAAATATGTCATGCAAGTATTCGAAATTTTATATTCTGCTTTCTTGTAACTTTTGAGTGGTATCTTGTTAATCTATGTAGTATTGCTGTTCCTTCATGGATTTAGATAACAGGAACTAGATACTAAAAAGCGAAATGTATAAATTAAAAAAAATATACCATCACGCCTGTATTCCCCGAAGGGTTAGGCAGAGATGTACCAATGTACACCCTCAGTTCGCCTCAGGGCGAAATGTATATTTCTTTTAAAAGACCTTAGTAAGCCTTCGTACCTATATTACGAAGTGAAGAAAAAGAAAGGTTTTGGAAGTCGGTGGCAATACCAAACAGAAACCAGAACAAAGGGCTCCCACACATAACTGCGAATTCGCATCGCATCGCAAATATCTGCGAGCTAGTTCCTAGATAGTTCCTGCAATATGGCTACGTATCGCATCGCATCGCGGTTTTGTGTGGGCGCCCAAAAGCCGCGGACTACCAAAACTAAAGATATTTTTCACTTTTTAGATTTTCTTGATTTTGTCTTTTTTGTTATCGCAATTAATATTGTAAAGAGAAAAAAAAAGATTTTTTGTTTGCAATGGGTAATGTCAAAACTGTTTAACCGATTTCTTACACCTACGGAAAGCTACATTATCAGTGAATAAATAAAATACGCTACATACTAATATCGTTATTTTTTCATTGAAATCTATAAGAAACATGCGGAGAAGTGGCGGGTAGAAACCTACTTAAAGATAATTCTCCAAAATCGCTTACTAACTGAGATTGAAATTGCATAATTGTGTGCTGGGTAATAAAAATAGCAAGTAATATTAATACCTTGCACTGTACTTACTTCACGACTTACTTAGGTACATTCATTTAAACTTAGCCGATGTCACGTCCTGATAATTTAAATATAAATAAATATACCATCACGCCTGTATTCCCCGAAGGGTTAGGCAGAGGTGTACTAATGTACACCCACAGTTCGCCGGTATATTTAGGTCCCATGTAATAGGGGGCGAGCCTATTGCCATTAACCGGGCACAAATCCAAACTCCGAGCTGCTACTGAGAGTTTCATAGAAAAACCCAATAATACTTTTTGCTCGACCTGGGAATCGAACCCGGGACCCCATGCACAGCAGTCGCACTTGCGACCACGAGACCAACGGGGCTGATAATTTAACTATCTAATAAAACAATGGTTAAAATCGGCCCTGTAGTTTCGGGGCTTATGCTTATTATACAAAAACAAACAAACAAAAAATCTTATATATAGAATAGTTTAGAAGTATAGATGTTATAGGCAATGTGTATAATCCGGCATTGTATAGAATGCCTAGGCATTATATATATTGCCTAAAACGTTCAGGCAATGTATATAATACGATTCATTTCATACATTGCCTAGGTATTGTATAAAATGCCCAAAGCGCATCAGGCAATGTGTATAATGAATGACCACGAGAAGGAGACACGTGACTACACATTTTAAATACCTACATATGAAACCTTTTTAGATGATTTTTAATTTATATTATTTAGAGTAATGTTTGTGTTAAATTAAAGTTTAATAATGTTGATTTTGAATGGTATAAATCAAACTTTACCTAAGTATTTTTTGAATAATATGTTATTACTTTGATAACGTAGCGCATAGATTTTGTGTCGATTACTGAACATGTGAAGATATTTAAGAAAATTATTGTTTTTGTTATTAAGTACCTACAAGTAACTAGATTGCAACTTTCATATTACTCTATTATAGTTTGTTTAAAGATGTTACCTAAGATTTTATTTCCTTTCAAATTATAATAATGTTACCTACAGTTTATTAAAAGTATAGACCGATCTTCCGGGTTAAGCCACGCTTGCCGAGGTTGGTCTGTGGATGGGTGACCATTTACCATAGCGAGTTTCCTCCGTGCCTCGGAAAGCACGTAAAGCCGTTGGTCCCGGCTGTTATTTGTAGATTTTTGACAGTCGTTACGGATAGTCAGAAGCCAAGAAGTCTGACAACCAGTCTAACCAAGGGGTATCGTGTTACCCAGTTACTGGGTTGTGGAGGTCAGATAGGCAGTCGCTCCATGTAAAACACTGGTATTCAGCTGCATCCGGTTAGACTGGAAAGCCGACCCCAACATAGTTGGGAAAAGGTTAAGCAGATGATGATGAGTTTATTAAAAGTATAATAAAAGCTTATTTTAAATGAAAACTGTTGGTTTCTTTCGTATCATGATCAAATTTCCATAATCAAGTGGTAAGAAATGAGCAGGGCGACTTTTTGCAGCAATTTTTTGGTACGTTGTAAATGTAAATGTTTATTCGATTGCAACTGCTATGTGAGAAACGCTCTCTACGCAAAAACTCGTATGTACTTAGGCATACAAACCAATGGAACACATGTCTTATCGCTGTCTGCTAATGGAAGTTGAAATTAGGATTAGCTCTCAAAAGATCAGTACCTATCTAAACTAAATTACAGAGAAGAAAAATCGATTACATACATTGCCGGTGCTTCAACTGGCATTCTATACAATGCCTAGGTATTTTATACATTTCCTAGGTAAAGTGTAAAATAGTTTAAACTTTGAACATCATTTCATACATTGCCTGAACGACCCAGGCATTCTATACATTTCCTAGGTATTGTATAGAATGCCTGCATTTTACACATTGCCTATAACATAGATATATTTTTTTACAAAAATAAAATATTGAGTGCCTATTGCAACGAACGGTCCGTAGGTTACGGACAACAGTCCGTTAGTTAAAGTTACGGGCCGTAGTCTATTTCTACCAGGAGTGCAGTACAGTCAGGAGGGCGGAGGCCGACAACAAAATAAATATTCGGCTGAGACCGATACATGCATTTATTTAGTATGTTAGAAATATTCAAAATGAATAATTACACTTTTATTTGGAATCAAAGTTGAACAGAACTATATTTTACGAGTAACATAAAAAATCAACGTAATCGACTTAATTTGAAAGATACACTTTCAAATTAAGTTGCCTTTTGTACATAATAAAATGTAATCTAAAAGGAGCTATACGAGTATAAGCTCTAAAACTAAACAAAACAATTTTGTTTTCTTAGTATTCTAAAAAGTTTTTTTACCAATTATGTTTTTAAATATATTGTGGGGTCGTATAAAACAAAAATACGCTACAGTTCCAAACACCAGGGACGAACTTGTCACAAAAATTATGGCAGTCGCCGAAGAAATTAGATCTGATTTGGATTTAGTTAGGCGCTCATCAACCCGGGTGGCACAGAGAGCCATAGCGTGTCTGCAAGCTGGAGGGGGTCACTTTAAGCAATCGCTCTAGACATTTTAACTGCCAATTTAATAATGAAAAAACATCATCATCTCATCTGCCTAGCCTTTTCCCAACTATGTTGGGGTCGGCTTCCAGTCGAACCGGATGCAGCTGAATATCAGTATTTTACATGGAGCGACTGCCTATCAGACCTCCACAACCCAGTAATGGGTAATACGATACTCTTGGTAAGACTGGTTGTCAGACTTTCTGGCTTCTGACTAACAGTAACGACTGTCAAAGATCTACAAATGACAGCCGGGACCAACGGCTTTACGTGCTTTCCGAGGCACGGAGGAAACTCGTTATGGTAAATGGTCACCCATCCACAGACCACCCTCGGCAAGCGTGGCTTAACCCGGAAGATCGGTCTATGCGGCTGTAATTATTTAGCTACGAGCTCCTCCTAATAATGAAAAAATATTTAATAAAATTCAATATGCATGTAATGAGTTTTTAATGATTTCCTGTTCAGGGTTCTAACAAAACCCCTTTTTTTGCTTGCGCATCCACTATGTTCTATGAACTCGTATAAGGAAAATTTCAACAATAAATACAAAATGGCTGCCACATAGCAGGGAAGTGACCACAAGCTTAGAGTCTTCAAACTTGTTTACATTTAAGTATTTAGAATATCGCTAGTCCATGTCCGGACACACTGTATAATCTTGCTGGCGTACAAATGGAACGTGTTTTCTCAATCAAGGATTTGGAAGTAATAATGAATAGCGAATTTAATTTCCATGACCATATACTCAAAACTTGCAAAAAGGCTAATAAATTTCTCGGTTTCACTATTAAAATTTCTTCACAATTTAAAAATACTCAAGTTATAAAACAAATATACAATGCCTATATGTCCGCTGTAAATAAGAATATAATGCAATCGTTTTGGAGTCCTTAAGGTGGAACCTCCACGGTAGCCCGCTAAATTCAAATTTTCTTACGTTTTTTGCAACTTGCAAGCCAGTATTAGGTTTAATGTTGATTAAAGTATGATTCGCGGGCGTAAGAATTATGTATTTTCAGAATGTTAAGATTTCATGAAATAGTCATTCTTTCGGGTTACATTGGCCTATGGAGTTTTATTGCTGACTTAAATGGTTACAACTCTAAAAATATATAATTCTTATGCCCGCGAATCATACTTTAATCAACATGTAACCTAATATTGACTTGCAAATTGCAAAAAACGTAAGAAAATTTGAATTTCGCGGGCTACCTTGGAGGTTCCACCTTAAGAGTTAGTGTATAGTTTGATGTTAGGAAAAATTCAACGACATACGTACATGCGTACAAACGGCAATATGGATATTACCCTTTTCTATTTTCTTCTATGTTTGTGTCAGCTGAATGGTAGGTTTAGATACACTTCAACTCAAGCGAGAATCCACACATATAATAAATTATTGGCAAATACTAGCGGATAAGGTAGATAGCCCTGCTATACGGCAATCACTACATTTCTATGTTCCCGACCAATACATGTGTGGCGTTTGAAGAGTCCTGTGCTGCCCACCCAAGTGGCGCTCTTCCCAAGCCGAAAACAGCCCCACAGCAAGAGCAATTAGGCTAATTAATAAGTTAGATCGGTATAGTTCAGATGCAGATATATTTTTGACTCCCAAAGACTAATTTTAAAACATATTTATATTTATAACCAGCTCTTTCACGCGACTTCATCCGCGTCACACAGGAACCGTACATTTTTCCGGGATAAAAAGTATCACGTGTTATTCCACCCTACCTACTATCTGTCTAATATTAAAACCGTAGAAATGAATCTTATAATCAGAGCATCTGCCAACTGAATCTACTTCGTGTTATGACCAAGTTAATATAATGTTATTGAGAAAAAGTATCTGGCAAAAAACAGTAGGCATATATAACATATTAAAAGACTAAGCAAAGTTTTATCTCTCAAATTACCTTTCATCTTTTGCACAATGACGGTAATAGGTAACCTCATTTTAATTTTGAAATTAATTTTTAAGCATGCAGAATATGGTATGTTTACAGTAGGTAGGCTATTAGAAGAAATTCTGCATGCGATGCATGATTCTACATGTATCGTGAAAGCTTGAAGTCTCTGAGACATTCAACGGCAAAAGAATGATAGCAACGGATTTATTAAATGGGTGAAATTAATTTTGGTACAATTCCTGTTGCCGCAAATTTATTTCTAATTTATTAGCCATTGGAATAGTACGCGTTTTTGGTAGGATAGCTCAGCCCAGAAGTAAAATATTGCACACATAACGTTTTCAGATAAATCGTCCGACACTTGTATGAAGTGTCGAGGTTGGCAGGCCCACGGTGTAGTGATCCTTTTTTTTATGATGGAAAATCGTCAATTGAGTTCTTCCGCTCTGGTGGAAGGGAGCGACAGACTCTTACTGACTAAAAGCAATCCGTTTTCTCCTAATGCCCTTTGGGTTCCAGGGCCACAGTGACTCTTTCGAATAAATTCCGCAACCGCGGCAGGCAGTGGCCCTAGCGGACCCCATCTTCTGCGTTGACATGTATGGAACACAACGCGCCGTCGACTCTGGTATGGTTCTGATCGGACGGAGAGCCACCCAACGCTCGCCGACCTCAGGCCCGCGCCTTCGGTGGTTGGGAATCGCCCTGTGACTCCCTACGCCCGGGGCGTCCCTTTCTGTTGCGCTGGCTGGGGCGTGAGGCTGGCCTCTCTCTCACGCGTTCCGTCTTCTTTTTTGCCAGCATTAGTGCTACGCAGAAGAAGGTGATTGCTTCCTGATGCAGTGCCGGACGCGAGAGGTTGCTGCCGCCGATCGCCTCTAAGAACCAGGCGGAGGACACGGCGGTGCTCCGCCAAAGCAGGGCAGACCTCCACCGTATGCTTCACCGTGTCCCCTGGATGATCCTCAAAGTGACAACACTCGAGCGTGTCCTCCCACCGAATCCGAAACCGCTAGCTCCCAAAACAACCATGTCCGGAGAATACCTGCATCAAAGCATCATGGTGGTGCGGCGATCCTACTATCGATATAACTTGGTAACTCTTTAAGTAGTCTGAGGCGCCATTTTTTACTCACGAAAAATATTCTTAGCGTAGCTAGAATTTGTGGAGCAATCAGTCAAATTCTGTGCCGGTCATTCTTCTTCAGTCGAACCATACCAATTCTCAAAGTTGTGTATGGGTCAGCTCACACCGAGACGCGACGCGACGCTACGCTGCGCGCACACTTTAAAAGAGCGACTCAAAATATAATTTTATTTTCTACATGAAAAGATACACATTTGATCGCGCTACGCCGCGAGGCGTCACGAGGCGCAGCGCTACGTGGGGCAACGTATTCTGAATTCTCACAATGAAATGTGTCATGTCATGCGCCAACTCACGCCTACTTAAAGCTGCAAGAGTACCTGCTTGCCGGTAGTGAACTCAGTGATGTATGGAATGCACTGTACATGTGTACTGTACATGTCTCAACTGGTGTAAATTATTGCTAGGGGTATCATCGATGCGAAAAGAGGGAGAATTCAATAGCGTTATAAAATACAGCCATGTGTTGGTCCGACATTTGAAGACTATTTTGTCAAAGTTTAATTTGAAGAGTCAAACAGACAGACTTTTTTTAACAATACGTATATTTTCCGTTCTACTATCGTTCCCACACCTATCAGTTTTTTTTTTTTTTAAATAAACGCATAGTTTTAACTTCAATACTGTTTATAAAATATTTGAAAATTAAATACGCATAATATTATGGCAGAAGAATGCCTACTTTTATTTTATTACAGTTTGGAAATGTTACAAAAAGTAAAACAGCTATTTGGGGTCCAAACTCGAGCCCAGCGATTCGTCAGGCGGTCATCGAACCGTTACACCACATACTTCGATAGGAAATGTTCTAAAATAGCCGTTCTAGTTTGCCATGATTAACTGCACAGCTCCTAGAAGGTATAGCGTGATGATAATTATTTCAGTAGTTGAACCCCCAGCTACCTAAAGTATTATTATATTTAGTCTCGTCTTTTTATAAACGCGTTATAATCTGTAGGAGAATATAAAATAATGCAACATTGCTCATTATTATACAGTGATAATTTATATATAGCATACGGTCAAATTTGGCCTATGTGGATTAAATATACAAAATTGAACAGATTCTGTCCGGCAGTATTTGCGTGATGCTTTAACAAACAAACAGACAAAAATTCTAAAAATTATATTTTCGGCATTAGAATCGTTCCCCGACCTCGTAGTAATCACTTTTTCTCAAAAATATTAAATGTACAGTTTTGACTTCGCTATAATTTAATTATAAGTATAGATTAGAACTATAAAGTATAGTGTATTACTGTTCCTATGTGTGTCTTTGTTTACAAAATGTATCTTGTTTATTTTTTGTTAGTCTAAGTTCTTGTCAGCATTGTATGTAATTTACCGTAGTGTAATTAGCATAGTAGATTAGTGATTTACTGAAATACTGTAAGCTTATAATTTTTGAATTAATTTTTGAATTTTTTAATAATGAATAAATAAATTGGTTAAATTGTTTCTGACCACTTTTTTGTTTGTTGTTATAAACTATGTCGTCACAAAAAGCGCGCCAAAATGTCGGGCGTAAAGTGCCAGTGTGGGTTGCTTATTTTTTAATGGTTTCAATTACTTTATTGGTGTTCAATTTTCTTTTTTAATATTAAACAGCAATGCAAACTGTCGAATAAATAAAGAAGTATAAAAAAAATACATGCATATTATTCCCTTTAACCTAAACACAAAACTTGTCAACAATAATTGAATTACAAAGTAACTAACTAATTCGCCGAACTACTAAAAGTCCCGACTATTCCCGGTATCCTATAGGCCGAGAGACCGAGACCTCGGCCTGATGTTTAGCCGAGAGTGGCTTGATTTCGGTACCAGGACACGGTTTTCGGCCGGACGCTACCAGGAGCGCATAGCAGTCAGGAGGCATTCCGCTTTAGAATAAACCACCCCTTATAATCCGACTTACCTAAATGCAAGTGCATGTGGCGCTACTGGTGAAGGAAGACGACTAAATCAGTACATTTTAACTTAGTTCGTTGTTTTGCCACGGGGTCATTCAGATTTAGTCGAACTTTAGTACCCACACCAAGGGGTGGACTAAACTAGACTTGCCTATTATACACATGTAGATTGAATTCGAGAGAGTCGGCCAATATAGGGTGATTTTCCCGGCTTTTGGCCATTTAGCCATTTATTTTCACTTTGCGACGATTTTTTTTTTATAATAAAGTTGCAGATTAGATTCTTAAATACTTTTGAACTGAATACTTATTGTAGTTTTGATATTTGTAAACCAAAAAGAAAAAAAACCATCACGCCTGTATTCCCCGAAAGGTTAGGCAGAGGTGTACCAATGTACACCCACAGTTCGCCGATTTGTAAACCAATTTTTTGTGAAAGTCATATTCCATTTAAAAAAATAAAATCTCTGAGAATAGCGATTTCGCTTGTTTTCGGCCACCAGTTGCGGGCCGGTGTCAGTTGCGGCTACTACTTATTTGTGCTAGTTTTCGGCAACTATTCTACTATTTGAAAAATAATCTCTATTTGCTTTTTAGTAGAATCTTCAAAAACTAACTTAAATAGGAAGATATTAAGAGACATTAGTAAGTTTTCAAAAGAAATGCTATTACAAACAAAGGAACAGAAAATATAAAAAATATCTAATTCGAGATCTACATCTTCTTCAATAATTAATCTCTTTGAAGTTTTGTCTCTAAAACGCTATATTTTATCATTGCCTTTTCATTACTTCTATACTCTTCTTAATATTAATATTCTTCCATTTAATTCTCATTTCCTTATTTATTTACTTTTGTGAGTCTGTGGTCTTCTGAGTGAGTTCACAAAGAATGCATTGTTTATAATAAGTTACTTATACTTGAGCTACTTACTTGTTTAATTATAAATTGTAACTAGGAGTATTTATTTTTAAGATAAGTTTCAAGATGTACACTTTCGCAATGGAGTACTCTGTAATGATAAATGTAAGTTGGAAAAAAAAATTATCACCTTTTTGACTAGCTTTTAAAACACATTTTCTCGTATTAATATAGGTATGTATTATTTGTATGACTGAAGATTTCAATTCAATTAATTTGTTTATTGTCATTTACTATCGTTTTTTTTTTTACTGGCCGAGAACAGATTAAATTATTTGTTGTCGGCCACATAAATTAGCTTGGGCTGAAAAGTAAATAATAAAACTTTTATTTTCGGCTGTCAAATACGAAATAACTATGATTTCTCTTTAATTCTCTTAATTCATAATGTATAAATAATTAACTAAAATGTAAAGGGCTATTTTTTAGTTTTCAGCCTTAGGCCGAGGGGTAGACAGTCTGCCGAATCATTATTTAGTAACCCGGCCATTAAAAAAAGAGAATTCTTATTCTTATTCAAAATAAAATAATTCTAATTTTTTAAATATTCTTAAATTTAAAATAAAACTATACTTACTCAAGTTATCTCCCATACACGAATCTGTAATTTAAAAAAAAAAACAATAGTTAAAGAAAGTGAATACTGCTACAGTTTTCGTAGCGCAGGCTACACACACATTGCTACGAAAATGCATTCATGTTATCGTCAAAAATATTTTAAAAATAATTACAGAAAATACATTTTTATTTTAAATTAAATCTGATCGATTATTATTTGAATATTAAAAAATACTATAAAGCCAGTGTTTGTAGAACTCGGTACTATAAGATTACGCTGTAGTAGAACATTAAGTGATTTTTATTTTAGGTACAATGTCTGCACATTATAATGATAGAATTAATGTACTTGCACAGATTATTGGAAAACATTTTTTTTTTTAATTTTTCTTGCATCTTTTTCTAGATTTTTCTCCATACAAAACTAACTTCTGTTTTTTTTGTCTTCTTATAAATGACGTTCATGGGTGTCTTCTACTGATCTAGTTGAAAGAATGACAAATAATGAATGATAGATAAATATTATGGCTTTGGTAGTCAAAGCCAAAATATTTAAATATCTAATGGTCTAATTGAAATAAATGATTTGGCGATGACTGCCCTTGTAACTAAAATGCGCTCCTTGTAGAAATAGACTACGGCCCGTAGCTGCGACTAACGGATGGTAACGTAAAATGGGATTATAATAATATTCTAATGTTATTTAAAATGGTATTAATTAATTACGATTTGCATACTTAAATGTTGGCAAAGCATGGAGAACGAACATGTTAAAATGTACCCACCCATGTTTGCAAAGCAATCAATGATTACATAATTTGATTTCAATATACCTTTATAAATTATAGTAAAACTTTTTTTTAAAAGCGTATTTTGTATGTATGTATGCAATTCTTGCCCATTCTTCTTCAGACAAAACGACGACGTTTAAAAATGCTTTAAACAGGTCTAATTAAAATTTTCACAAATCATTTGATTTTACCTTGACTTTGAGTACTGCAATTTTATTCTAAACTTACCGACCAACGGGAGACTCTCTGACTTTTCTGCTCTCCTAGTACAAATAGACTACGGCCCGTAGCTTTTACCTACGGACCGTTTCTGTAAACAACGGACCGTTTGTTGCATAGGCACGTGAGGTTGGTTAAATATTTAATATTTTTTGGAGTTTTCTTTTATTACAAGATTTTATTTATCTTGTTTTATATAATATATATAAAATACTAAGGTAACGGTGGAGTATGTTTTTTTGGAGACCTCTTGCGGTGTTTCTCTGGCATTCAAAATATTTGCCAATTATGTATAAATTGACTTTATTTAAATTTTATTTGATATGTAACTTATTTTTCTTTAAGTTAGCCCTGCTGCGGTTAACGTTTTCTAACAGTTTGTTTTTATTATATAATATATTTAGGATTCAGAAGCAGAAATCATTGCAAAAGAACAATTATCTTACACATTTAAAATGAAAACAAAAACTAGAAACGAATAACCTCACTTGGACTTTTACACAACCTTAATGAAAAATAAAACACCAATCTGTTAAACAAGCACTACATCATGGACTTACAGGTAATTCAAATCATAATTGCAACAACTCACAAGTCCCGTCGACAATTACATATTCCTTACCAAAACCCAACGAACAAATGACAGATGCCTGACACACACCGTCTTTCATAGATTTTCATAGACAACGTCCTATAACAGAAAAGAGTTCCCTTAGTATATAGTAATGTATGAAAAATGTTGTGGGTGGTATATTTGTGAAGTTTAATTTTAAGACAACACCGTTTATCTATGTAATGTGCTAATATTATAAAGAGGTAAAGTTTGTGAGGTTGTAGGAGGTAATCTCTGGACCCATTAAACCATGCTTGGATTTTTTTACCCATAGAACTCCACTTATTTATTATGATCATAGGCTGTATAACATTCTGTTACTAGCAACGGGACCGGAGCAGTATTAAAGACGTAACTTAACGGGTAAAATAAGCCACGCGGGCGAAGTCGAGGGCTAGAGGGAGTATACTATATACTATATATAGTTCCCAAATAAAATAAATAAAGTATTAGTGTAAATGTAATTCTCCAGGCCGATTCCGGCCACGGCGGCTAACCTTAATGCAGACTAGCCACGTACGCAGGAGATATTATAGTGCACAAGTCTGTGCGCAAATACAGGTGCACTCCCTCTTCCCTAACTCCCCTAGCCAGATGGGACGGCAATCCGACACGACCGGAGAGAGATCAGGCGCAGGACCAACGGCTTTACGTGCTTTCCGAGGCACGGGGGTGTCAACTGCCACACCACCAACTTCCAAACTCCGGGCTGCTACTGAGAAATTCCTAATGGAAAAACCCAATAACACTTTTTTCTCCGACCTGGGAATCGAACCCGGGACCCCTTGCTCAGCAGTCGCGCTTGCAACCACGAGACCAACGGGGCAATCAACGTATTAGTAGTATTATTATCAAATAATCTTGACCCACCCATGTGTCGCCAGGTACAATATACTAAAGTGGTGTTTGTGTTAAAATGTTTATCCCCATTTGTCATAAAGTTTAAAAGTCATCTGTCTTATCGATTTGCATTGTGTTTGCAGCGGGTGTGCTATGTTTGCTAAGGCGGACACTGATTGCTTCTACGCAATCATCCGTAAGCGAAACGCTTCGCTGCGCATCTTGTAAGCCTTGGCAAGCAAGTAGTATTTCCAGTAGATGACTGTTCATACAATGGGCACTCAGCCTGCTTACATATATTATGATTAATACAACATGCTTCAATTAAACAAATAAATTATACTAATAATACTAGGTTAAGTTTTTTGTTACTAACATCTATAGATATATTTTATTGAATTCAAAATAAATACATAATATATACTTGATTTAAAAAAAAAAAATATCATCACGCCTGTATTCCCCGACCTCTGCCTAACCCAGGCAGAGGTGTACCAATATACACCCGCAGTTCGCCGGTATATTTAGGTCCCATGTTATAGGGGCGAGCCTATTGCTATTGATTTGATTTGATTATTTGTGTATGTGTACATACACAACGCGACGAGGCGAGATCGATCTGGAGGAGACACATGTATCCGGTATATGTCATCGGTCACGACGGCTAACCTCAATGGAGACTAACTAACCACGCAGGGAATATTGTAGTGCACTAGTGTGCGCGCCAACACAGATACAGTCCTCTTCCCTATCACTCACAGTCCGATGGGACGGTAACCCGACACACCCGGGAAGATATCAGGCGCAGGAACAACGGGTTCACGTGCTTTCCGAGAAAAGGGGGTGTCACACCACCAACTTCCAAACTCCGGGCCGCTACTGAGAAATTCATAATGGAAAACCTATTACCACTTTTTTCCCGTCCTGGGATTCGAACCCAGGACCCCACGCTCAAAAGTCGTGCTTACGCCCCCGAGACCAACGGGGCAGTACAAAGGTGGACTTAATAATAAAAGCGATCACTGAGGCCCTACGCCTATACTTTAAAACAATATTATTTTAATATTACTTTGCCTTGCATACTGTTTAGATTTTCAACGCTCGGCTCAGCACCAAGGGTTGAAAATCGAACAACTGAAATGACAAAGTAAAATTAAAATAAGTACGAGTACTTTTAAGAGATGTTGCAGTCATAACTTTTAACTGAGAAAAAGAGGCAAATGTAATTTTTTATTAAAAACTCATTGGTTAAATAATTGGTTCGGGTTTTGAGTTGCGGTTAAAGCTGGTTTTAACTGACGCTCTTTTTCAAAACTATTCATAGCTGCTAGAGCATTAATTAAAATCCCGTTTCAACTGCCGAAGTTAGGTTTTCATTTACGCTACGAAATATTTTTTTTTAGTTCAGGTAATTAAAACTGTTTTTAACTAGCTCCCCTGGCAAACTACATGTTAGTTTTATTTTAGTAAAAGTACTAGTAGAATAAGTACTACCTAGTAGAATAAGGGTCGGTTCATATCTGACGGAAAATGCGTCGCGTTTTATCGGTCGCGTAACGCCAAAACAGTCAAATCTATATATATAAAAGAAAGTCGTGTTTGTTACAACACTTATAACTCGAGAACGGCTGGACCGATTGCCATGGTTTTTGATTTGTTGGATTTGTTTCCGTCCCGAATAGCAGAATACATCTTAAAAACAATGAAAACTCGAAATGTGTAATAAATAATTAATCATTTCAATAGATGCTGATTTGTTTATTACATGTCAAACATTTGTTGTCCAATCCTGTCAAATAGTGTAACACCTTTTTTTTTTTGAGCTTATGGCCTGGATGCTGAGGCCTTTAAGCCACAACTTAATTTTTTTCTGAAGACATCATGTGATACTTTTTATCCCGTTGGTGGGTAGGGTAGGTATGTAGGGGTAGGGTAGGTAGGTAGGTAGGGTAGGTATGTAGGGGTAGGGTAGGTAGGTAGGTAGGTAGGGTAGGTATGTAGGGGTAGGGTAGGTAGGTAGGGTAGGTATGTAGGGGTAGGGTAGGTAAGTAGGTAGGTAGGGTAGGTATGTAGGGGTAGGGTAGGTAGGTAGGTAGTTAGGTAGGGTAGGTATGTAGGGGTAGGGTACGTAGATAGGTAGGTAGGTAGGGTAGGTATGTAGGGGTAGGGTAAGTAGGTAGGTAGGTGGGGTAGAGTAGGCTGGAACTGGGTTTTTGTACCGAATTTCAGGGCAGGACAACGTCTGCCGGGCCCGCTAGTACATAATAAAACATTCAACCTTTCACACCTAACCGATGATGCGTTAGCGCGTCTACCTAAGAGCGACGATACGCTCGACGCATTTTCCGTCAGATATGAACCGACCCTAAAAGAAGAGTACTAACTACAGTATTGTCGAAAACTTACGGGCAAAAGTACTTTTGACTCGTTAAAAGTTATGACTGCAAGACGTATGACGCAATTATTCAAAAACTATTGTATCTATTTTGTAGTTCATATAACTTTATAAGAACTAAAAAATATATATATTAGTTTTAATTGTTAAAGGGGACTTCCCCTTCCAGTACCTACTCATATTAAACGGTTCCATATAGGTAGTCTTTTGATTCCTGCATTGGGAGGATATTTTTTTGGTACTTTTGCATTTTTTTCGGTGGCTGTACATTTTTCCAATTTCTGTGAATGCAGTTCGGAATATCTCAAAAAGTTATGGATAAACTGTAAACTGTAACTAAACTGGTTAAAGTACCTACACTTACTGTCCCGTTTAAAACATCCACCATATTGTATGTATGTACCTATAGTCATGTGAAAGGCACAATGTTTTTACTTTTCAAAATGCCATCAGATTCTCGTAGACCTATAGATACAACTTAGTAATAGGGTATTTTTTACACCTCCGCTAATCTTTTTAAATTTAATTAGGTACGGTATCCATGACAGTTGAATAATTTCTTCGGAATTCGTCGGTGTTCTGGTTTTCAGGACTTGTAGTGGTTGTGTTGTGTAGACCGGCTTAAACAACACAAAACCTCGAATCGCACTCAAACTTATTAACACAACATTTTAACAAAAAAGTTCCCCTTAAAAGGTAGGGACAACTTTGACATCTCTAAAAAAAATACGCTTTTTAAATTGTCACAATATTGCCAGTCTTTTCTTTAACACACCCTAGTGTCAGAGTTATATTGCCAATATTACTTAGTGGGTATTGCCAGTTGAAAAATTATAAAGAAAATTAATATTAAAGGTTTTTAGAGGTATCCTTTTTGTTTAAATTCCTTTTAGTTGTTGTACACAGTAGAACTGAGAAACAGCTGATGACTAATTGACCAAGACCGTTGTATAAACAATAATATTTTTATTACACAATATTAAAAAGAGGACTTCATATGACACTAAAAAAATTCGTCCGCATCGCTGTCAATGGGTCAAGTGATGGCTGGCAGCATTGCCACGTTTTAACGCAACGCTGATTCTTTGGCCCAAGAGTAGGCCAACTTTCTGGTCACGTGAAGACTTGGCTCTATGGCCCTAGTGTGTCAATTCCAAACGGCTCAAGCATGTAGGTTTTACTTTATGCCATTGTATGGCAAACAAGCCCAAGGTCCCCTTGATGTTAAGTATCAACGCTACCTATAGACATCTGCAACACCAGAGGCCTTGCAAATGCGTTATCATCCCAGAGGCAAAGCTGAAATGTCTCATGTGCCTGGAATTACACCAGCCGGCACCCATGCTCTTAAACCGGAAAACAGCAACGTTGCTATATGGCAGAAATACCGTCAAACGGGTTAAATAGGGACGAAATTTTAAAAGGGATTTTGACTTTGAAGTTATATATACTTTAGTGCCAACAAGGACACTTAACCGTCAATTAAAGTACAAATAAAACATTAGAGTTCTCTTTGGCAACAAACTACCTATATTATTTCAAAAATAAAATCCCTTTTAAAATTTCGTCCCGATTCACCCCTGCGTCCCTATTTACCCCGTTTGACTGTAGGGATGGTGGTAGTACTTCCCCGGACGATTTCCTTCACAAAGAGCTCTACTAACTACTAGGTGTCTAGGTTTCAAGAAGGTGGCCGCTTGAAGTTTTCGGTACCACTGCATCAGCGACCTTAGCACAGCACGTGGTAATAGGGAGATGATTTCAATCAGTGAAAGAGTTTTTGTAATCGTCCCAGCACTTCCAGACACTACATAAATAATAATAGTACCAGCCTGTTATTGTCCCACTGCAGGGCAAAGGCCTCTTTCCATACAGAGAAGCTACGAGCATTGGCCACCATACTTGTTCAAGGCGAATTGGCAAAAACATACTTACCTATAATAATTACAATTCCAGGCTCCTAAGGATGTTTTTCCCTGATATTAATCATGCCCAAGATAAACTTGAGAAAATACATATGAAATAGAAAACGTTACAGTAGCATTTGCCAGCGCCTGGTTGCAAATCCAGGCCTCTTGCATGAGAGGTAGGTTCCTTAACCAGCCACTGAGCCACCACGAGTTCAGAAATTACTTAGAAAAAAGGAAACCTAAAAGCAAACAAACCTTAGCTCTTTATAATATTAGTGATAGATATCAGTATTTAATGACTAATTCACGTTATCCAAGAGAGGTGATCATTGTTCATGTATTCTTGTTATGAGGCTGTTATTGTTATTATACTTAGGTGCTATAGGTAGATTGTTATGGCTATTATCATTACCTGAATGGACGCCTTCATCTCAGGTCACCCGATGAGCCACAAAACTGCTGATGAACACTAAAGTATACAGTCTTAGAGGCCACGGTCACTCGCGCGGAGGATGTGCTTATCTCGACGCATGCGCATGCGCCCGCCGGGCTTACGTTACATAGTAATCTAATAAACGCCGACGTTTACTATACCAACATGTGTAACATGTCTAATAAATCGTTACATGTCGCTCCGAATGTGATTTCTCGAATTTTTGGGTTTGTAATAATGGTTGGAAAATCAATTAAACTTCAGCAATAAAATGTCTAATTGCACACCAAAAATTAAGGCGAAACCGTAAAAACCTCAAAGCAAACATCACTAGATCGTAAAAGGTGATGAATGGAGGGTTCAAGATCAGGCAATGCTCTGCCGGCTGCGCGCGCGCCGCCCGAGCGCCTGCGCCATCTTGTGGGCGGGGTTTAGCCGGCCGTGTCGGAGCGCATCTTCCTTTTAACTCTGCATTCCCAGGAAACACTGCGTTGGAAAGAGAAAAGTAGCTTTGATATCCTGAGCAACATGTCTGTGGTACTTTGTCATCTCCGCCGTACCTGATGGACTATTTTAGTGAAAGGTAGGCAGGTATCTACAACGTCTACTAAAATAAATAGGTTCTTAGAAGTTATGGTTTGTATGTTAACAGTTTCTTTGTTCTTATTCTTTTAATTATAATTATAGGTATCAAAAGAACACGAAATACTATCGTGTTCTCGTTATTCATGTTTACGATCGTAGTAGCAACTAAAACAAAAATAATAATGACAATAGTGCTAGTATTAATGTTTACTACAGTGCACAGTGGCAGTGATTGTTTATGGGAAAGATCAGTAACCCGTGGCGTATCCGTCTCGGTCCACACGTATTTATAGCACCATTCGATAATGATGATTTATTTATTTATCACGACATACTTCTTACGTCATTTTAGTATACATTAAATTATATAGGCACACTAAAACTGAAGGATTTCATGTAGTTTTAAAGATTTTTTGAAAGAATTACAAAATTTGCAGCATCTTGGTTTTGATCGTGATTTTGTCAGCATGGAGGTGACAGAGCCCCTTAATTCGGTCTGATCGGAAAATCTCTCCACAGTTATTTTTTCTACTTGTGAATTACCTTTCTGCTCAATTTCGGCTTCATAGTCAAAAAGTTTTCGTGTTCAGTCGGTGAGAGAATGAATGATCTTTGATTGGCATTTATTTATTTACACATAAAAAAATTGCCGTATCTTTGGAGTATCTGCCTAGTTAGGGTACATTAGTGTGTCCGATAAGATTATGATTTCCTTTTCTTAAAAACAATCTAAACATTAGTACCTCTTATAAATAGAATGACCTCACTTTGCAACTTCAGCTTCAATAACATTAATATTCTTATCATGATTGTTACCTAATTATTGTGAGTAGTACCTATAATTGATTTCTTAGCTTAATACTCCAGCAATAAAGTTGAAGTTTGTTTAATAAAGCTCGTTACAATGTCTTCCTCTTCGTTCTCTTCAATAGTGAGAAGAACTGCCAAACACCATTGATTCTTCACTTTCTGATTTCTAAACTAAGTTGTATGGTGTTCGAATAAAGTTTGTTTTCTATTGCACTCTTTAGTTTACACGTGTGCCAGTAAATAAATCCGGCAAGTTTAATGCAAAACTTTTGGTTTACGCTTTATGGTAAATATTTGGTGTACGTCGTATAACTGTTTTATAGTTCTAGTAAAATGTTTGGTTTAATTGTGCTAGGTCAAGAGCGGGCGTTCGACAGCCGTCCTTGCGACGGGTAAATATTATTGTCTAAGCGGGTTCTCCGCTGTTTGGGTGTTTGTATGAGTTTGTGGATGATACAGACAGGGATCCGCCAGTGCAATGACCGCGCTCATGTCATGACCACACATACTGGCAGGGACCACACGATGCCTCCACTTACTACCTCGTACCTTACGATACGTAACCTTACGATTCATAACTTACAAAACTATAATTAACTCGGTTAGCAAATAAACGATGCTAAAAATAAACTTAACGGCAACTTTACAAGGAAGAACGATAAGAAATGTTCAAGTGAATTTCCAACTAATAGCGCGTAGGGTCAGTTTTGCGTGCCACTTCGTAGTCAGCAGTCCTCGGTGTGCTTCAGTGACAGTTTAACCTCAGTGTTCGCGCGAGCTGGTTTAACGCTTTAGCGAGTTACCGTTTGCCAATAAGCTGTAGTGTAGAGGCGTACGTGGGAGTGGTGTGGTGGGGCGGTGGTGGGCGGCGCGGAGCGAAGGCGGCGCGCTCGCACTGTGAGCTCGCACGCGACCCGGCGCACACGCACGTGCACGCATGAAGATCGAGGACCAAACCCCGGAGGAGGCGGCGCGCCGCGCGCCTGCCACCAGGAGACAGGAGAAGCCACCTTTCTCCTACATCGCGCTCATCGTGATGGCTATTCGAAACTCACCACACAAAAAGCTAACGCTCAGCGAAATATATGCGTTCCTACAACAACAGTTCCCGTTTTTCCGCAGCTCCTATCAGGGCTGGAAGAACTCTGTTCGCCACAATTTAAGTCTAAACGAATGTTTCGTGAAGTTGCCGAAGGGGCTGGGCCGGCCGGGCAAGGGCCACTACTGGACGATCGATCCCTCGTCAGAGTTCATGTTCGAGGAGGGTTCGTTTAGAAGACGACCGCGCGGGTTCCGTCGGAAGTGCCAAGCACTGAAGCCTCAGTTCGGAAGCGGGAGTTACCTTTGCGGCGGTGGAGTGCCGTCGCTGCCACCGTCGCAGCCGACGGGCTACGAGCTGGCTGGCGGGAGCGGCGGCGGCGGCGGAGGGTCGCTGGATTACGGGGCCTGCGCGTACTCGCACGCCAGCTCGGGCCAGCAGCTGGCGTACGGCGGCGAGTACTGCGCGTACGGGGCCATCAACGAGCGCGAGTGGCCGCTAGCGTACGGCGGCGTGGATGCGGGCTACCGGCCACCGCCGTCGTCGCCGCCGCCGCACCACGACCTGCCCGACCTCATCCCCAACTACCAGTACGCTGTGGCCAATGATCACGGTGAGTGTTATACGTTATTTACTAAGTGAACAAGAAACGCGGGACTGCCTAGTTATAGATTTAAGTTCCAGGATGTGTTTTGGGTTTCCCTGTTGGTTAAAACCCTTTCTTTGGTGGGAGGCTAAGAGTTTGCCATTCCGTCATTTGAACGAACGATAATTCTCCGTCTTTAGAGTACTATCCTTGTACTTGTTTATGTTGTGAACATAGTTTTGTTGCAATCATAATTATTTTCAAATAAAACTATTACCGTTCTTAGAAAACTTTAATAAGAAACAAAAACCTTTTATTTAAATGAAGCAAAAAGAGTGTTTTAACCCTAAAAGAGTATCTAACTCGAAATCAAAGTTTTCATTTCAAAATGTTTAGTTTTTTCAAACTAGATACTGAATTCAAATAAGAAGGTTAACGAATACAGGAATTCGAAGAAATTTCATTTGAAATACTGAAGTTGCCGTCTATGCCTGTGTACAGTGCCAGTGCATATAATATATGTATACTGATGATGATGCAAAATAGTTCCTACAGCGGCCAATAAAAATCATTGTTACATACACATGGGATCAGGGACTTATTTTACTCAAGCACTTGCATCATTTCATTCATCAAACAAACTTCTACCTTACGCCTCAAGGAATACATGCGTGAACTGTACTTATGATTCCACACAGGTACAGTTGTACTAGTAACTTCATGACTTCCGCTTGTGACTTCGCCCTCCTCAATGTTATTATCCTACCGGAACGCAACATTTTTCTGCGATAGAAAATAGCTGTGATTTTCCAGAGTATGATCTATATATTTCTGTGCCTTTCATCTAGATTCTTCTAGCCGTATTTGTGCAATTGAGTAATAAACATCCATCCATCCAAACTTTTGCATTTTAATAGTAGTAAGAATGCACTCCACTAAACCAGGATTGAAAAAATATAAAAAATATATACCATCACGCCTGTATTCCCCGAAGGGTTAGGCAGAGGTGCACCGATTTAGGTACACCCACAGTTCGCCGGTATATTTAGGTCCCATGTAATAGGGGGCGTGCCTATTGCCATTAACCGGGCACAAATCCAAACTCCTGCTACTGAGAAATTCCTAATGGAAAAACCCAATAACACTTTTTGCCCGACCTGGGAATCGAACCCGGGACCCCTTGCTCGGCAGTCGCGCTTGCGACCACGAGACCAACGGGGCAGTTACCAGGATTGAGTAATTTATATATTATCCAATGTACTCTTTATACTTACAATTATTTTGGTCAGTGGGTCGTGTTAGAGCCGGTTTTAAGAGGTCTACGTCTATAGTTCTATAAATGCTACATAGCATAAAAATAAACGAACATTTTCATTACAACATTTTTCACAATTCTTTATTTTAAATGAAGTTTCTTGGAAACCAGCCGTAATAAGTACTTACGTAATATAATTACCACCCCTTGATACTTAGTTGGCTTCGAAGAGAAATTAAAATAACTTTTAAAGTTAATTTAAGGTTTGGCAAAGTTGGCAATCAATTGTTGCATCACTTCAACCTAAACTTGTTGATGACGGTGGAAACCATATAAAAAACTAGTGAATTATTTCACCCGCCATAAGTTATGAGTACGTCTTTGGTTAGGTAATGTTTCGTTCCCGTGATTCGTAGCGCGATATTAGGTATATATAACCTAAGTTACTCAGGAATAATTTAGCTATAGTATTGGTAAAAAATGGATAAAATCGGTCTAGTAGTTTTGGAGCGTATTCGTTACAAACAAACAAATCTTACGTCTTTATAATATATGTACTCTGTAATGCAAACAAGGTGGAAGCTAACTTCTGTCAGACATGGCAGTCAGTGTACTTTTTAGTATTAAAAGCTTATAGGGACCTGACTAGCAGGTTTAAAAAAGTTTAGTTTAGGCACAAGCCTTTCACAATTTAAATACTAAATTTTAGACATAGAATTTTGTGGTAAGAAAATAGAAATCTATTCTGTTCTTTTCTTTTTTTTGATTTCCTTGTTCGTGAGCCTATGACTGTCTCACTGCAGGGCAAACAAAGCCCTCTTCATAAAAAGAGAAGGCACGCGCATAGTTAACCAAGCTTGCACAAACCGAAATAACGGTTACAGACTTATATTAATTTTATGTTTTTCGTCACCGATGTCGGTGATGTAGAAAGAACCTACATTTAAATTGAAAAAGTGACATTGGTACTTATTGAACTTGCAACCTCATGCAAGAGAGGCAAGAGAGCACTGCGGCACTGGTCATATTATTTTAGCCAATAAGTTTAAGTTCGAGGATTTTTTTGTAGATAGGATTATGTTAGTTTTGGCTAGGCCTGTAGTAAGTCCCGAATAGACACCACGCACTGGCAGACGCAGCGTAGGACGCCCACCCACAAGGTGGACGTACAACTTGATTAAGACCGCAGGAAGACGCTGGATGCACGCCGCTTTCAACCGGTCCTTTGGGAAATCTGTGGTCCCCCCTAGATTTCCTATGGTGTAAGTCTAGCAGTGGACGTCCTGCGGCTGATATGACGATGATGATAATAATGTGGTTAGGCAGTTTCCCATGAAATTACCAATTAACTCGGAAGCAGATCGGCCATAAACCCAGCTCCGCTCTACTTCTCTCTGCAGGCTGGTGCAGAACAATTTCATTAAAACGATCCACCATTTCTAGCGTGTTAGCTTATTGACATTAGCGTGTGGTCCCTTTATCCAGGATGGGCTCAATATTGAGTGACACTGGAATGGCGGGGCATAGCTATCAGTGCGGTGAATTTGTTAAATTGTGTGTTAAAAGCCAGAGCGGTACACGGGGGTCACATTGAGAGTAAAAAAAACATTTAAATTTTGAATTAGGAACTTTATACGAATCGTGTAATGAATTTATAACACACCATTACCATTACGCCTGTATTCCTTGAAAGGAAGACAGAGGTGTCCCAATGTCCACCCATAGTTCGTCGGTATGTGTAGGTTTCATGTAATAGGGAGCGAGCATATTGCCATAAACCGGGCACAAATCCCAACTTCGAGCTGCTACTGAGAATTTTATAGAAAAACCCAATACCTAACACTTTTTGCTCGGCCAATAATGTTAGTGATGATACAAAGAACACTAACGATAGCCTTCGATCAGCATTTCATGACGAAGCCCCATCCCATGCCATTTTAACCACTGGTTAAAGTTTAAATGTGGTTGAAGCAAATTCACTGATAATTTACAAGTAGGACACTACGGCGACGCTGAAAAGCTTAAAAAGCTGCATATTATATTGTTACAAACCCGAAACCAAACTACAACACACGTATATAATATCAACTCGTGAACTGTCCGTCATTGTCTCGCCTCGCCGACAACCAGGCGTCAGCCGCAGGGCAGCACATTACAGGAGCGGATTAGCAACTCAAGCATGTCTACTCAGCTATGGCTCGGTGACACTGGCTGATGGTTGGTTGTCATCCAAGTGACGATTTGACGTCCTACATATGTCTAAGGTGTTCGAAATCAAAAGTGACGGGTAGCATTATTAGCTCGGTTATTAATATATTACTTACTTATTACTAGCAATTGGTAGGGTACTAATGAGCGTGGGGTCCTGGTTTCAATACCCAGGTCGATGCTGATGATTATTGTGCGTTGTACTAGGGAATTTCATAAAAAGAATACTGAACGGTTCTTGTTGAGGCGGTGGTGATATGTGTGCGACAAGGATAACTTCCAAGCCACCATTCATGACATCATCCATTATGCTCTCGACTCCGCCTGAGTGACTGAACTTCAAAAAGATAATGAGAGATTTTGAATTAAGTCTCATCATCATCAGCCTATCGCAGTCCACATAGGGCTCTCTCAAGGTGCGCCACTGAGCACACATATGTATCATTTTATAATTAAAGTTTTGATAGGAACTGGAAGTGGCGATTCACAAGCCTAGTTATTATTACAGTCAGCAAACAAATATATTAACATTTCAGATTTTAAAACTCTTATTTATGGAGCACAATATCAAAAGAAATACGATATGGATCTAAAAGATAAGATAAAATGAACTCTTATTATGTAAGTATAAGTTAGTATAAGTTATTTTGTGTCTATTCCACGACATGTAAATGTAATATTGTTAATCGACTTTTATTGCTAACCATACCTTTTTTCAAAATGTAATCCGCTGTAATTGCTTATTGAACAAAATATGACAAAATTACTTTTATATCGTCCGCTCTGTCGGTATAGACTTACAATACAGCTTCCAAAAAATCCCTAATACTGGCAAAGTATCCCCACGCGTGGCAATCTGTTATCACGCACTGAATCAGGAATCTGTCGGGGGGACGTATGGAGCACTCGAGCGTGAGGTGTTGACAACGCCGCGCCTAGACCACGTCACTGCTTCAAGTGCCTTCGAGTGGTTGAAGAGTAGCAAAGCCAATTCATTCATGAAGTTTTACTTCGTCGTTTGAACTTGAGAATTATGCGCGTTCGATTGTAAACTCTAACCCTAACACGAGACTTTGGTTATCGAGATTAATCCTTTAAACCCGATTCTTATAACTTACCGACCGGTAAATTGTTATTGAAGTTTTTTTTTCAGTATACGGGTAGGTTTATATCTATAACTAGCTGACCCGCCACGACTTCGTTCGCGTGGTATCCTACCCCTACCCTACCCTAACCCTACCCTCACCCTACCCCTACCCAACCCCTACCCTACCCCTACCGACATTTCCGACTTTTTTTTTTCTTTTCATTGTTTTTAAGATGTATTCTGCTATTCGGGACGGAAAGAAATCCAACAAATCAAAAACCATGGCAATCGGTCCAGCCGTTCTCGAGTTATAAGTGTTGTAACAAACACGACTTTCTTTTATATAGATAGATTTCTGTAAACATTTCTTACATTCGAAATTGTCACAAGAATTTTGACAAACGAGCAGTCAAGACTGGTAATATAAACTATACGTTTTGCATGTAGGAACCGGGCATTAGACAGGCAAATAGTTATGTAAGACTATTATTGGCTAATAACCACCCCGATGTTCCCTTCCCACACTTACGACGCGGCTCCTGGGAGCGTACGCACCTGTATCGATGTTGCTATAATTAATGGTAAATGTTTTCACAGGTTTGTATCAATTACAAACAAACAAACACTAACAACCAGTTGTACAAACGGCCAGTCCCTGAACAACTACCTGTAGGCCATACAAATATTTGTTTCTTGCAGGAATCCAACACGCAGCACAGCAGTTTATCTGCCTGACTGACTAGTATTATGGTTTGAACCAGGCAATGTGTTCTTAAGTTCTTCATTTAGGGCCGAACATAGAACACCGAAGAATGCGAAGATTTTTGTCGCTTATTTAGCCGTATTAATCAATATTACAAGTCATAAAAAATCAATAGGCAATCAATTGGCAATAGGCTCGCCCCCTATTACATGGCACCTAAATATACTGGCGAACTGTGGGTGTACATTGGTACACCTTTGCCTAACCCTTCGAGGAATACAGGCGTGATAGTATAGGGTATAAAAAATCAATTGAATTTTGTTCAAAACTATTCCATGAAAACGAAACGGGATCATGATAAAAAATAAAAAAAGCTCGTGAAATGTTTTGCGCTTCGCAATCCTCCGGATTTTGTTCGTTTATTTTTATGCAATGATTTTACTGGGAATTCAATCAACTGAAAACAAAGCTATCTTTTATTCCACGAAGTTTCCATTTCCATTGACTTTCCCTAGTTTTTTATTTATTTGCAATGAAAATGCATATATTTTTTACAAAAGAATTGTTCTCGTTCGAGTAATAAACAGTACCTAGTAAAACTACTTTTCGAATAAATATGAAATAAAAAAATATAATTATAACACTTCGACGTCGCAGTTCATGTGTGGATCTCTCTGTATTTACGGGTTTGTCATTTAAATATTCGATAATGCTAAAGTATTAAATAAATAAATAATATTATCCCATTGTTTCGCTGCAAGGCGGGGGCCTCTTCTCATACAGACAGGGCGCGCGTATAGATCACCACGCTTGCTCAAGGCGGATTAGCAATTTCAAACTTATAATCATTATAAATTTAGGTTTTCACAAGAAGTTTTTCTTTACCGATGTCAGTGATGGCTTTTTTTTTTTTATAGACGGGAAATCATCAAATAACTTCCCCCGCCCTGGGCGGGGCGGGAAGACTTTTACTGACTAAAACCCGTCTATGTTCCTTCATGTGCCCTTTGCGTTCCGGGGGCGCGGTATCTCTTTCGAACAACCCGCAGCCCCGGCAGGCATCGGCCCTCAGTGGCCCCATCCAATTTGCTGACATCTCTTTGAGGCGCGCGTGGAACACGAACGCGCCGTCGTCACGGTCTGTCGCTAGTGAACGTACGGACGGCGAGCTACCCATTGCTCACCGTCCACAGACCCGCGTCTACGGTGGCCGGGAGTCGTCTCGTGGCTCCCGACGCCCGGATCGTCTACCGCGGCGGCCGCTGGGACGGGGGGCCCTCCTTTCCCTCTCCCGTCCCGCCGCCTCCTTCTCTAGCATTACAGCTTCGCAGAAGGAGGCGACTGCTTCCCATTCCCCCTCGCTCCGGACCATGGCCTGAACCAGTGCCGGACGCGAGAGGGCGCCGCCGCCAATGGCCGCCTCGAGGACTCGGATGTCAGTGATGGCTAAGATAAACTTAGAAAGAATATAGGAATTGAAAAAGTCACAGTGGTACTTGCCCGGTATCGTACCCGCAACGGGCGCCTTGACCACTGAGCTGACTACATTAACGAATATTTTACAGATAAAGATGACGAAACGACTATAAACTCAACAAGCGTGTTGGTCAATGCTCGTGCCTTCTCTGTATGAGAATAGCATTTGCCTTACTTTCTGATCAGTACATTGGCAATACGTTGGCATGCCTTATATTTTTATTCATATTGCGGTAGTATTTATTTGGTTACATTCTTTGCTATAATTTTGGTAGGTTCCGACCTTTTCTGTTCTGTGGTTCTGACATAGAGAAGCTGACTGCGCCTGCTAAAAAACAGTTACCTACATCTCTTAGGCCCGGCGCCCACTATCGGCATCGGCACGGCTGACGATTTTGGGTGATAAAAAGCATTATACATTAACTTCATGGCAAAGTTGTCGTTTACGTTTCATAGCTATCGTCGACCGATAACCGTCCTTGCTGCATAAGGTTAAAGTTTGTTTTCGCTTGGTTGTTCGCACATGAGTGTTAGCTGGCCACTGCACACACCCTTGCCACTGCCAGGATCAATATTGTAAGAGGAAAGCTGAAACATAAATTGATTAATTCTATTAGGTTCATTAGGTGTACAGCTTTTACAGTCCAACTAAAGAAATAAACAATAATTGGACTTATACATACATTCCTTAAAGTAAGAAGTAGGTACAATTAAAATACTTACTAATATTTTTACAATACATTGTGTGGATTATTTTCAAATAGTTTGATCAGCGCGCAAAAATGTATCAGCTTCATTTTTTTCTTGTTTTAAAAATGTTGTGTTTTTATGCTAAAAAGAAAATCGTTAATGGGTTTTTGAAAATTTAAGTAGAAACCAGCTCGGAGTTAGGGTTTATACACGGTGAATGGCAATAGGCCCGCTCCTGTTACATGGGGCCTAAACTTATTATTATTATGTATACTTAGGTTAAGGTATATCTACGGGTCTTTTGTAACCTGAAAATAAATGGAATAGAATAATTATAAACATACCGGCGAGCTATGGATGAACATTGTACAGCGTTATCTGCTTAACCCTTCGGGGAATAAAAGCATGAAGATTTATTATGCTAAAAAAACATATTCAGTTCTTACAAACACTACAAATTTTTTACGGAAATATTTTTTTAAATATAAACTCAACTTTAATTTTATATTTAGGGGCTAAATATAAAAAAAATATACTATTCTGTTCGCTTGTTGTAAGTTATCCTAGTCAAACTGGGAAACCTATAATATTATTAGCCATACAATACTGTAATGCATTATTCTGAAATACAATATTATAAATTACATTGGTTTCCAATATTTAAATTAATTAATTAAATAAATACATAATTAATGAACACTGAAAACACAGCCAATGCTATTTGTGCTTAATTTATTTAATTACAATATTATAAATTACATTGGTTTCCAATATTTAAATTAATTAATTTAATAAATAAATAATTAATGAACACTGAAAACACAGCCAATGTTATTTGTGCTTAATTTATTTAATTCATAAATAAATAAACCCTTACTCGAATCTTTCATCATATTGTCATCATCATACCAGGTTAAGCCGTCCACTGCTGAACGTTGGCCTCCCCCAAAGATCGGCAACCATCCTGGTCCTGGTTAGCCCACATCACCCCATCGACTACAAGGGAACTAGATAGACAGAGCGCTCCATTAAATAAAAGTAGTTTACTCATATTTTGTTTTGTAACTAAATTAGATGAAATTCTCTATAAGGTATTAGATCTCTAATATTAATTTAGACTTGTACTTAAAAAGTTCCCTCACACGACACTGAAGTTATTAGAAAAGTTTTTTTAGGCGGGAAACTGACTGATCACAAGACTCGAAATTGGTGCTTAAATCCTGTCTACAAAACTTCTTTTTCTATTAAAGTTTTAAGTTATAAAACTTAAAAGTTCACCTACTATTCAAATGAACCACTATAACAGAAACCTACTAAACTTGTCCTCCTTCTAGCCTATACTATAATGCACATACTTTTCTAATTTGCGTCTTGAAAAGCGCTCTGTTACGTACTGCGTAAAAGTTGCATATTCTTTCCCACACGTAGCGCATTGTAGGTGTTAGACAGTGATGACGTATGACTTGAATGGAAAATAAGAATTATTCCACCTGCTATTTCGATGCCGTCCTAGTACCCAGATACCAAGAGGAAGTGTGAAATCAATAAAGGAACACACTGCAGCCAAACTGAGGGTGGCGCTGCTTTACCACCCGTTGCAAGTATTGATTACTTTTCTCGGAAACCGACTGTGGTTACCAGGCTGTAAGAACTCACGGGTAGTCACATTTGACGTGCAATTTCCCATATCAAATTAAATTACTTTCAGGATTTTTTATTTTTAATTCATGATTCGGTTTCAATATAACTTTTTAACAAGTTTTTTTAACTTGCTTCGTTCGTATGTTTTCGGTTAGTTATTTTGTAAACCATTTTTGATGCATTTTCTGGCTCTCTGTAATTTAAGAAACTTCTTTATTATATGTTTTTGAAGTGAAAACTTCTTTAGCGGCGTTGTGCACTTTTTTTGGAATGGGTAAAAAATGTTAAACTCGCGTCAGGACACGTGACCCTGATCGAAAATTCGTAAGCAGCGTTGTGCACTTGTTTTGGAATAGGTAAAAAATTTTAAACTCGCGTCAGGACACGTGATCGAAAATCTTACGAATTTATCGTACACAACTATGACAATTCGCGTCGGCGAATTGTCATATTTGTGTACGTCTTTAGCGTTTTCACTTCTGCCGGCACTCCCGGAGTGCAACCCGTCGTTTTTTTTTCTTTCTATATCTAAAAGCAGCTTCTCTTTCGACACTATGCCACGTTTCTTTTAAATAGTAAAGCACCCTATTACGTATTTTCTTAGTTTATGTAATATCTTACTTAATTTCCAAGTATTTTAAGCTCAAAAGTCGGAGATTCCTTCTTCTTATAATTAACTTAGAGGTTTGCTTTGAAGAGGGAAACCTTTGTGTGCTTAGCATTCACCTAAAGTGAAGTTCATGGAAATAAGAATTAATTAAACTTTAGTAAAGGTCTTCTTAGCCTGCTCTGAACAGATAATTTTCAATATTAATCGTACTTTGAATGGAAATATTTTTTCTCTTAAGTCATTTAATTTAATCTTATTTGAAAGAAGTCAAATGGACTTTTACAAGTGGGTGTAATTCCACCAAAACAGACTAACCCTAAACTCAAAACATTTGAAGCATTTTGGGTACTTTTGAGTATAGGTTTTTGATTTGTATCAAAAATCTATACTTAGATTTTTGATACAAATAAGGGTCAGAAGGTATTACGTGGGTACTTCTTCACTTAAAGGAGATTACAGCATGCACAATAAAGTAAACAACTAGCTTACAAAGTAAATGATAATAAAATAATGTATACAGTTAAAAAGTAAAACCTCAACAATTACCTACTTATAATTAATGTATGCAACTCTATACCATATACATACACCATACCTTTCCACATAATACATACACATACTTACATAAACTCACGCCTTTTTCCCATGGGGGTATGCAGAAACCACAGAACGCCACCTGCTACGATCCTTACATACTACTTTCGCCTCGTTCACGTTCATACATCTGGTCATACAAGCACATAATAACATTCGCAAAATTCACCAGTGAATTATTTAACTCGAAAAACTTACTTATTCTCCTACGAAGTCATAAACCCTTTAGACTATAATCCACTCATCACTTCAAATCTGGACAATTCTCACTTCCCACTTACTTAAATACTTATTTTGAAAGCTCAAGTTTCAAGTGGTGTTAGTTATCAGGCTCACAATTAATCTAGTTTATTTACTGTCTCGGTTTCAATTACTAAAGACGCCGATGAGATCTGCTGAAGTTTCAACTTTTAAAGAATGCTATCAGATAATTACTATGAGCATTATGGTATAAGATTAGTGAGGCAATTGTAAGATAACTTTAATTTAATCAGTTTATATGAAAAATGCATAAAAGTTAAACAACATTTTTTGGCATTTCAAAACTCGGTTAGTCGATAGAATGACTTTTTAACAAAGTTTTTTTTAAGACTGCCATAGCGAAGTATAGTTGAGTTTAGCTAATAAGTAGTATCTAATATATAAAATTCTCGTGTCACAGTTTTCGTTGCCATACTCCTCCGAAACGGCTTGACCGATTTTGATGAATTTTTTTGTGCATATCGAGTAGGTCTGAGAATCGGCCAACATCTATTTTTCATATCCCTAAAAAAAAATATATGGCAAAACAACGTTTGCTGGGTCAGCTAGTTATATTATATAATAATCTAATTTATAAAACAAAGGTTTCTTTGAACGCTTGCACATCCATTATGCTAGGTTTTACAAAACGAATACGCCTTTTGTGTATGAAAAAAAGCCTTTGCTCTGCAGTTAGAAAACAATGGGCACCAGCTCGTTTTTGTTCAAATGCAGGACAAACACTTTTATTAGAATACCAATTTTATTACAATCTAGCTTCTGCCCGCGACTTTGTTCGCTTTCAATTTGATATAATACTAGCTTTTGCCCGCGACTTCGTCCGCGTGGATTAATAATTCCCGTTCCCGGGGGATTTCCGGGATGAAAACTATCCTATGTCCTTTCTCGGGTCCCAGACTATATCTGTACCAAATTTCATTGAAATCGGTTCAGTGGTTTAGGCGTGAAGAAGAGACAGACAGACAGAGTTACTTTCGCATTTATAATATTAGTAAGGATATCACACGGGAACGCTATATTTTACCGGGATAAAAAGTATCCTGTATTTTTCTACACTACCATCTATCTCAGTGGTCAATTTCATCCAGACCGTTTAAGCATAAAAGAGCAACAAACATTCATCCATCCTCACAAACTTTCGTACTTGTTATATTACTAGGATGGTTATAGGATTAGTAGGATTCAAAGCGCTCAGTTTTAGGAAAATTATACGTCGCTACAACATAACAGCTAACAATGTATCTATCTGCCGTGTGTTTCGGGGAAATTTAGACAATGAATTAACACAGGATATACATATTATTGAGAACTTGTTTTTGTTCCGAGTTTCGTCGATTTAGGCTATCTAGAATATTAATAAATTTCACAATTTATTTATTAAGGTACTCCATTTACTTATTTACTTACAATAATCAGTGTAAAGTTACTAAGTTACAGCAAAACACGTCACTTACAGGGAGTGCACAGCACTTGCGATTCATAATAATTTATTAAGTTAATATACAAGATGTTAAAATATAATTTATTTAAAAAAGGAATAGTTAGTATTGGGAGAGGCCTACGTAGTACAGTAGTGGACGGCTATAGGCTGATATGATGATGATGATGAAACAAACAAAAAACCAGCCAAGTGCGAGTCTCACACAAAGGTTTCTGTGCCATTATCTATAAACACGGCAAAAAAATCATGTCTTTTGTTTGGGAGCCACCCATATACATATATTTTATTATTTATATTAATTATTTCTTTTAAAGTGAATATACCTATAAGTAAATATTCTGGGAATAATTCAAGCGTCTATCCGTAGCCGTTATCATTATAAAGCAAAAACAAGCAAAAAAAAAAAATCACGTTTGTTGTATGGGAGCACCTCTAAATATTTATTTTATTATGTTGTGTGTGTTTTTAGTATTTATTGTTATAGCACCACCAGAAATACATCATCTTTAAAAATTTCAACCCTCTAACTATCACGGTTTATGATATACAGCCTGGTGACAGACGGACAGACTGACAGACTGACAAACAGACAGTCAGACAGACGGACACCGAAGTCTTAGTAATAGGGTCCCGTTTTACCCTTTTGGGTACGAAACTAATGCAATATTAAAATAAGTTAAGTTTTATGATTCAAAGAATTTTAACTACGTAATTGAAAAGTTGGAAACTTCTTATTGTTACAAGTGATGGGGTAACAGACAGACAAAGTTACTTTCTTGTTTATAATATTAAGAAGTATATATAAATTAAAATTGTAGTCAGTAGCTCCGTTCTAAACCATTTTATTTTTTAGTTCCTGTAGTTAAAAAGATTGCAAGACCAAATTTTTTATCAAAAATGTCAGCAATGTCCAGCAAAGTTTAATCAAAATCTTTTTATACCTTTATTGGAAGAAAATATTTTATAAGAGGAAGCTGCAGAATAAAATACTTCAATTAACGTCTCTTTTATGAAAAATTAGATTAATTTTTTCCCCTGTATTCTACGAACATCGTACGCACAAAAAAATCTATAAAAGAGTAATATTAAAAGCAAAGGCTAGCTTTGCCTTTGAGGGCTTGCTACTAACGAAATGAGTGAATGTTGTGCATCCGTGTGTGCTGGAGTACATTAATATAGCTTTTATTTTTTTTCAGTCGGTTTTTAAAATAGGTCAGACGAAAATTGTAGTTAGATTATTCATGTGATGATCTGTAAAATTACCTTTATACTTTTCTCATAAGAATTGGCATAACAGAGTTATAGCGGTTCTCAAAGTTACAGATACATAGAATTTGCACATACTATTTAATTTTATTATCGTGTTCTCAGCATCCGTACAAATTGTCAGCTTGTTCCAAATTAGGAAATCTCACCAGTATTTGTTGAGCAAACGTCAACGAACTGTAGGTAAAGGGTAAAAATTGTACCAGGGACACATTAACGGGAAGAGGAAACTCGACGTAGCAACACTGCACATTGAAAGTGTTCGTGACGTCACACGTGCACAACTGCACAAAACAGACACACACACCCTCACACACACAACTACAAACTTAGCTACACTGCACAACAGCACACTGTAGCGAAAAATAGGTGTAGCTTAGGAATGTGCATTTGTGTGTACAGGTAAGCGACACTACAACAAACAAGTATTGTATTGCAATTGTCTTACTATCAATGGAGTCTGGCGGCACACACACAGGTACACAGCATTCATTCATTTTATTTGTAGCAAGACTTCAATGGAAAGAAACAATACAACTCTTTGTATTTTTTTCTCTGTGTGTACTACGTGCGTACGATGTGCGTAGAAAACAGGTGACAAATTTGATCATCAGAGCTTTTATTAATCTAAACCTTAATTTTTTTACACACTTGAGATCCCTGGCCAATTTTCATTAATTGTGTTATGGTGATCTTAACATTTATACAAATCTTAAGCTTGATGCGAATTATTGTAAGCTTGAATGTCTATTTTGACCGCACTATTAGGTTTGGTATTTCATATTTGAAATGAAATATAAAATCCACTTGAAAAATGTTAATATAAAGGAGACTGGCGGGTTTCTTAGGAGCGTTCGGCCTGGTCACCTACACGGATAAGTTCAATGCTTCCTGATAGCATTATTAATTAGAAAACCATGTATGGTTGCCACTTTTTCTAAAAACTTGTCTGAAAGTAGATATAAGACTTTAACTTTTGACATTGACATAAGGTTATGTTAAGGACGAAAATCAATATTGCAGAGTTTAATGTTAATTCACTAATAAAACATGAATATAAGTATTATACTGTATTTTATTATTGTATAGGTTCGAAGCGTAAGTCTCAGGTTCAACATGGTTCTAGCAGGAATTGTGTTTGTAACCTGTTTATAGTTTAGATTAGGGAGAAATTAAATAAAAACGACAAAGCACCGGCGCAAGATTACAACAACAACGAACGTCAGATAATGACATAAAATATTGATCTACAGGTGACAAGTGACAGTTTGTTGCCAACCTAAAAAATATTTTCTATTTTTTTGTATGGCAATGTAAATAATCGATTACAGATATTAAGTGAATAATTAATTACAAAACCTGTGAATTACATTATAAATCCCTAAAAGAATACCTCATTACCCAGGCCAAGACCTACTTTGGGATATATGTGATAAAGGAACCAATTTCATTTTCAATCGCAATCATAATTTGAAAAATCTCAACAATCGATTTTTCAAATTGTACTCGCTATATTACAACTTATTTTTCTCCTCTTAGACAAGTTATCTGAAAATAGTATTGAAGAAAATAGTTAAACGTAAAAATCTAATCTAATCTTTTTTTTCGTATAAGTTTCATTTCTGTAGGAGTTCAGGCCTATAACCGCCAGTCTCCTTTGTTTCAGTAACATTATTTGGCAATAAATAATAAACTGAAAAGTTGGTAATCCAAAACTAAATGAGCTCCGGTTAACTTATCTTGCGGGTAATTTCAAACTAAATTATTTTCATATTACCCGGTAGATGGAGCCTGCCTATCCCAAGTTTGTGCAACAGGTTAAATATCCCGACAATATTCTGACTGCCAAAGTGCCAATGCAATGTGTAGAGCAAACCTCTTTCGTGTTTCTGCGACCCTAGCACCTGATCCGTTTTAGAATATTTCCCGACAATATTCTGACCGCCAAAGTACCAATGCAATGTGTAGAGCAACCCTCCGTGTTTCTGCGCCCCTAGTACCTGATCCGTTTTAGAATATTTCCCGACAATATTCTCACCGCCAAAGTGCCAAAGCAACCCTCCTCCGTGTTTCTGCGCCCCTAGTACCGGATCCGTTTTAGAATACTATTCAAAGAAAAAGGAATCCTGTTCAATGTCAGTAGAGGAGGAAGGAATCCTTTGATCTTGTATCCAAGCGATGTCGATTCTCGCTCCCATATTTACCCTTGCATTGGAAAAACGATTTCCTTTCTAGCTCAAACGTAGAAAGATTTCTTGAAAAATATTTTGCACAGTACTGTGTGAACAGCAAGAAAAGAAATAAGCTGCTTGCTTGTTTCTTTTCTTTTGCTGTGAAAAGTACAGCAAAAGTTATATAAAAATGTTACTACCATTGGCTTGCATTTATTATATAGATTATTTGCAACGTGTAAAAGTAAAAATGTTATATGTTATAGTATAGTTGAATCAGTAAAGTTTAAATGATATTTTATTTGTTTGCAACTTAAACTTTACGTCCTCTCCGTGACATTTAAACTTTTGTATTTCGCACAAATTATTGTTGAGAAACAACTTTGTTTTTGGGTGTGGTAAATGTGTAGTTATGAAACACCGGCAAACTATTGTGCTTTTGGGTGTGCATCACGTGTGCATACATATAGTAGGTACAATATTCGGGAGGGTTTTTAAAGCTTACTTCGAACATTTAAAACTAGTTTTCGTAATAAAACAATATAAAAAAAGGTTCCTAGGTACAATATGGCAATGATTAGAAGAAAATGTAACTGTCGGCTCCGTTAACTGCATTTTTATACTTAACACTAGCTTCCGCCCGTGACTTCGTCTACCTAAAATTTTATATTTATTAGCCCACGGGAATTTTCCTTTTTTCGGGGATAAAAGTATTCTTCCACACTACAATCTATCTCAGACATCTCAGTGCCAAATTTCATCCAGATCCGTTCAGCCGTCTAAGCGTGAAAGAGTAACAAACATCCTCACAAACTTTCGCATTTATATCTAATATTAGTAGGATATAAATAACCACTGCTACTACTACTATTTCCTTTATTCATGACATAGGTATACATACAAATTAGGTTTTTAAATATCAATATAAGAATAAAAACATTTAAAATAAAAAATACAATAAAATAACAAAATACTGTTAGCCTACATTATCCCACTGTTAGGCAAAGACCTCCCCTATGACTAGCGACTATTAATGCCATTACTTTAGTGTAGGTCATCTCGACATCTTTTGTGTGACCTTTACTTTACCTGGCACGCCTTCTGACTCCTTCGAGCCCACAGCGCTTTACACATACTGCAAAGTAACCAACATACCATTAACGCCAACAAAATCCAAGAACAGCGTCAAATTAAAATACACAAACAAAACGCAGCGTTGAACTGCAAATATAACACCTAAAGATTAAGGCGCAGTGTACATAGATAGCCAATAAATACCGAGTTCGGAACAGGGCCGGATAATCACCGGTTTATGACCGCCCATGTGCGCAGCGGCCCGTTTCTGAGAAGATGCAGCTCCCTTACGACGGTCATAAAAGCTGCGGTGTAACATGTGCAATGGCAACGCCTGCAACAGACGGACTGTGCTCTGCTTCTGATGCTATACGATTAAAGTTGCCTTATAGAGCCAGTGTGTGCGTTTATCTGATTTGGTCACATTGTTTTGAAACTTTTGTAGGCTTCCTCCAGTTAAATAAGTGGTACCAGCTTCTGCGCTTGACTTTTGTACGCGTCAAAATAGATATTTTTGGGATAAAATATCTATTTTGACGCGTACGCGATAACCGTACATTTTTCCGGGATAGAAGCTTATGTGCTGTATTTCTGCGCCCAATCTCATCCTGATCCATTCAGCTGTTTTTTCGTGACCGAGTGACAAACATCCACTATCTAAACTCTCGCATTTATTAGTAGTACCTAAGTAAGCTATCAGCTAACTTACGTCTACTTGAAAACAATGTTGCCTGTATAGCCTACATAACTAATAGTGCAATAAATATGTTACATTAATAATACACGGTGCAGTTTTCACCCTTGCCTAATTTCGGGAGGTTGACATAAACACATAAATAATCAAATAAAATTACGTGAATAAATGCATGTCTTTTTCGACCGACTTCAAAAAAAGGAGGAGGTTCTCAATTCGCCGGGGTATTTATTTTTTAATTTGACAATATTTCAAAATATACCCACCTCTTTCACTTATTTATTACATCTCTTTCTCTTTGTAGGCAGTACCGCGCGACTACATTACTTTGTGCCTGTGGGGTCATTGCCCCGCCTGCCTAAACCTAACAAATGGATGGCTAGTTAGAATAAAATTCAAAAATCACTAACAAAAAAAAAGAACTAAAATTTACCTATTTTATTTATTATTGATTAGTATTGAAAATTAAATTTGACGAGGTTGCAAAGCTGCACGCTTGTGTCATAATCATAATAATGCCAACCTTTATTGTCCCACCGTAAGACACAGACACTAGTACGCCTGTGTACCACAATACAATACCTAGTAATTGAGTTATTAGCACTTCCTTGAACGACGCTGTTTGCCAACAAAGCATCTATGATTGACACTTAATGACAAGGCATAAGTCGTCGGACGGCCGAAGGTAATACGGTAAGTATTACCTTCCCTGCATTGTATACTTTGTCGCCTAGGTGACGAACCTCCTCTATTATAAACAACAAATGTATTGAGGACACTATTATGTTTCTTTTTCCTGGGAAATGTATACTGGGAGAAGAAGATATCGTAAAGAAAACGTTTACTAAGGTTTTTTTTTCAGTACACGATTCTAGTCAACCAGAGAGGAAATTTTTCTTGGGTAATAAATAAAAAAATCTGCGGTTCCGGCAACATCTAAAGTATATTTTTTAAACTTTTGTGACAATATTGGCAGTTTCATACGTCAAACATAAAAATAAGATGCTTTCGGCTCATAAACTTACGGTTTACTATTTTCAAGTTCGACACATAACCCATCATATCAGTCCTTGATTCTCTTCGGATTATTAGAACGCACACATATCATCACGGCTGTATTTTCTCAAGAGTTAGGCAGAGGTGTACCAATGTACACTCACAGTTCGCCGGTATGCTTAGGTCCCATGTAATAGGGGATGAGCCCAATGCCATTAACCGGGCACAAATCTCGACTCCGAGCTGCTACTGAAAATTTCATAGAGAAACCCAATAACACTTTGCTAGACCTTGAAAGCGAACCCAAGACTAACTGAAAGCTGACCACTAGGCTAACGAGGCAGTTATTAGATTAAAGAAAGATTATTAGATGTCCCTTATACGATCAAAAGGTTGTACCTATCGAACAGTTTTTTTTTTTTAATAACACGCGTCTTTTTTTACCTCTGACTGGTTTAGAATCGTTATTGAATTCATAGCAATAGTTTTAATTATCGGTTCTACTCCTTCATGAAGAAAAAATGTTATGAAACAGATTGTATCTACTACTTAGTGCAATGAAGCACGAGAGCTGTGAGTAATGTTACAATATGCAACGACCCATGTCTTTGCGTATTTGCATTCGAGCGACCGGCCATCCGACCTGTTATTGATTTGATAAGTTTGTTTACCGCATTGGACTATTCCGAGCGCTCTGCATACAAAAGTAGTCCGGACATATTTTGATCAATAAGTAATTAAACTCGATACATACATAAAATCATGCCTTTTTCCCATGGGGGGAAACCAGAGAACGCCACCTGCTACGATCCTTACATACTTCTTTCTTCTCGTCCACGTTCATACATCTAGTCATACTAGCTCTGACCTTATTGGTGAGGTCAAAAAAAATATTTAAAAAATTAAACTCGATGCAATTTTTTAATACGATTGGGCGGGGGTGTTATACCACAAACTTCCAAACCCCGGATTGCTACTGAGAAATTCCTACTGGAAAAAAACACTTTTAGCACGACCTGGAAATCTTACTCAGTACCCTTGCTTGCGACTTGCGACAAGGAGCCAAGAGGCCAGTTAGTTAATTTCATAAGTAAAATAGTTTATAGTCGTAAGTAATTTCATCACTGAAAGGTCGGGAAGCAAAGGTAGAGAAGTAATTTTATTATTGTTCAAGTGGGCTGGCAGAGTTATATGAAAATAGGTCGCAAAATTAAATAACCTCTATTGATCGGTAGTATGCATAAGGTTGAGAGTTCCATACCGGCAAGTACCAATGTGATATTTTCTATTTTTATAATTTATCTTACATCGGCGAAGGAACACATTAGCAAACCTGGACTTAAAATAAATATAAGTCTGAAATCGCCAATCTGCCTTGAGAAAGCGTGGTGATCAATGCTCGCCTTCTCTGTTTGTGAAGAGGCCTTGGCCTTGCAGCGGGACAATAATATTATGCTGGTATTATAATTTATTTATTTATTGATCGGTATTGTCTGGTTGTCTGTATTGGTTGGTTTACTGAGCGGGTGTGAATCTAAGTAAAGCATTTTAGAATGTTCACGTTTTTAATGTATTTACATTTCTCTAATTACCAGTCACCATTTATATAAAACCCTTACTTTCTATTATTGTTATAAATGCAATTTGTTACAAATATAGATTTAAGAACTTGGTAAAGGAAATGGGCTATGTTTTTTCGCGAAAATAGGCTTGATGGGGTTGGCTTGAGGGGGGAAATTAGAGGTCGAAAGTTTGTATTAAGGCACTTGATAAAGAAACATAAACACATGTTCAATGTTTTTACATAAAAATTGGGGATGAAAGATCGTATGGTTGTAAGCACCGTACATTATAACTTTATTAGTATTCGTTGTGGACTTCACTAAAACAACAAGTTGAGTTTAAGTTACATTAAAATGTAGAAAGTTAACAACGTTAGTTAATATTGGTAGCGATTCTTTTTTTTTGACTAATGGTTAGTTCCACAGTTATAGTCTGACTCGATGTGCATTGCATATAACATTTTTTTGACTAATGGTTAGTTCCACAGTTATAGTCTGACTCGATGTGCATTGCATATAACATTATAAATACACATACATACCATCACGCCTGTATTCCCTGATGGGTTAGGCAGAGCTGTACCAATGTAACCACACCCATACACACCCACTACACACACATACAGGGTATACACCCATTTATAATTATAGCATAATATTTGTGACGCACGATATCCGAGTAGGTTGTTGCGGTCGCAAAGTAAATGTACCTACGATTGAGGAGACCGTACATTTAGTTTTGTAATATGTATAAATGAGAGGAACTCATAAGCCTTCCGTAGTTTATTTGACTTCCCAGAGTCCAAAACTTTGCTGTCAGTGTCCCCCCAGATTGTATATCGCAAGGCTACGGGAGCTCGTCATACAACTTTGCCGTGCACTGTACATATTGGACCGGTCTGCGTTCCTGGTAACCTTTGCGGTGCCATCTTCGAACTTTACGCTAAACTTTTAATTAAAATGCGAAGCGGGTGCAATTTTTTCGAAAAAAAAACTACGCTGACAAAATCGCGGGCCAAAACTGAAATTTAAAAACTTTGTAAAAAAGTTACCATAGTATACCTAATTTAACCAGATACTAGGCCACTGAATACAATTTACTTGAATACAAGACGATCGTAAAAACATAAAAGTTGACTGAGAGAGCGTGGTGTGATGTATTTTAGTTTACGTGTGGATAATGGCGCGCTAGGCGGCGTACGCGCCGACGCTGCCCGTAGTCAGCGATACGAGTATGATGTGTTTACATGAACGCCGTTTGTTCAAACCGTTTGATCTTTATAAATGCAATAGGTATTTCAAAAATATCGCCGTCGGCGGAACTCTAACGCTCGCTTTAATAAAAAAATCGAGAATGATTTTTAAGAACGACAACCTTGGTACTCTGTTTATGCTCGACTATGGGTGCTCAGTTTATGAGCATTTTTTGATTTAACGTAACTGACGTGTGTTTGAAAATTGTATTTCAGTAAGCGTAGGTACGTACGGTGTACTGCGCCGTGCCATCGGCATATTATCGGCCTTACTAAGGTGTGAGTAAGCATCGAGGATACGAGGTGTATTTTAATTTACGGTTACGACTGACGGTCTGAAGCTCAGGTTTATTTGTACATTACTTTTGTTATTCTGCGAAGTAACTAACTGCATTAGTCACTTTGGATTATGATAATGGACTCGATTTCCTGTGTTTAATTAAACGTTGTTTTGCAGAACATCTACTACTTCTACTACAGACGGACCGCTGTATTGATTGATAAAGAGAATTGATTGCTACTAATAAATGATAATATTCACAGGGTAATTCATCGGAAATCTTTCGAGGCGTAAATGTACTCAATTATATGAATAACTTTTGCTATGGGATCCACTTTGAAGTGCGACAATGTCAAAGTGTCCGTACTATGCAAACATGTAACACAACACGATCAAAATGTATGAATGTATGGAATAGGATATGTTTCACAATGGTGTCATAGTAATTTTTTTTTGATATTTATGAGTACCTACAACAGCGCCTGAAAGGTTACTCATGATTTAGAAGTTACACAGACTTTGTATACCATGTAAACTTTTTACATGTGATTCTAGACACCCAGAGATAAAAATTTCTAGCTGTTCAACACAAAAGTGCTAAACCTACACGGTGAACATGTATCAAGCGGCTGATTGTATTTAAACAGTCAACAAAATCATTCTAGTCCCTTTGGTATCTAGAATCTTGTAGTTACTTGTAGTGTGTGTGTCGGCAATAACATAACAAACACAGCTTACAGAAGATTTTGTTTTTTTTTTCTGGCTGTGCACCCCGCGGTTTTACACGCGTTCAGTTACGTTTTTAGTTACTGTTCCTCTCCCTTTGATCGAAGCGTTATATTCTATACTAATAAACTTTTTACTTGCTGCCGTCCGCGTGGCTTATTTCACCAGCCATAAGTCGTAACGTATGACCAAAGACCAAAACCACCAAAGACGTACTTTGGGTTACTGCTCCGCTCCCGTGGATCGTAGCGTGATGTTATCTAATCTATGTTACTCAGGAATAATGTAGCTATCTGTAGAAAAATTGATAAAATCGGTCTAGTAGGTAATTTCAGAGCCTATTCGTAACAAACATAAAAACAAAAAAAAAACCTCTTTATATGTATCAGTACTGATTAAATTTTTGATCGTGACGATTTACCGTCCCATCATAAAACTTTAGTGCGAGCTGTGACTAGGCTAGGTTATTCAGGTATGTACCACATTTGCAAGGATACTTACATCCCCTAAATTGCGTAATTTATTTATTTAACGATGCGCCAGCGCTGTTGTCCTACTTCGCAAATACACGCCACAGCATATTTAAGTTCATATCTTGCAGTTTACCAATCGCATTGGTTGTATTTTCTTCTAACCTTAGAATTTTTGTATTTCTTAATTCCAAGTATTCAGGCCGAGATAAAGATATCAATACAGAATTGTTAACTTGGATTCGGCTGGAATTTAACGTTGAAATAAGATCAGCCCCTGTAGCCATGTAACAAACGATAAACGCAAACGTTGAGTGGCTTTAATAAATCTTCAACTTTATGTGCTTGGTTTTAAGTTGAAGATCTAATGAAGATTGCATAGCGTTTTCGTTCGTTCCAGTCGCTAACGCTTAGAAATCTTTAATAGATTTTTAACTTAAGGCTCTGGGGTATAAAGTTTAAAATCTATTGGTACCTACCAAGCGTTTATCGTTTGCGACCTGGCTAGGGGTCAGTAGTGCTAACTTTGTAGGTGCTTAAAAGGAAGAAAAAATTACATGTCAGCATGTGCAAGCAACCATCACGTAGCAAAGGATATAAAGATTCTGTCGAATTCTAATAGAAAAAATCTGCCAAGTGCGAATCGGACTCTGACATGCAAATGTAAGGTCGAAGCTATTTGTGGAGAGAAACGACTGGCCAAACAATACATTGCTGTATTTAAGGATACACATGATTATAAATTATAGATTACATACACATAGGTACAACACACATTGATATTAATACTACTTATATATACTACATAAACATAATATACTGCCTCGTTGGCCTAGTGGTCCTGAGCGCGACTGCTACGCTAGAGGTCCTGGGTTCGATTCCCAGGTCGAGCAAAAAGTGTTATTGGATTTTTCTATGAAATTCGCAGTAGCAGCTCGGAGTTTGGATTTGTGCCCGGTTAATGGCAATAGGCTCGCCCCCTATTACATGGGACCTAAATATACCGGCGAACTGTGGGTGTACATTGGTACACCTCTGCCTAACCCTTCGGGGAATACAGGCGTGATGGTATATTTTTTATTTTTTATATAATCACTACACAAAGACCACGTTTCTTGTATGGGGTAACCTCTTAAATTTTTTAACTTCATTTTACTTTAATTATTAGCAGCCATAGTAATACGCACTCTATACAAAATTGACTACCTATAAACTAGAATTCAAAAGAAACATCTCTGTAACAGACAGATCAGCGACAACAAAAGGGCTTCATTTGAATAGACCCTTTGGATTAGAAGCTCTAGAAAGGCTCTATGAAAATTTATTATATTAAACAATATTTCCAAGACACAATTTCACAAAAGAAAAATCTATTTATTTTAGCCCTGAAAAGCCGATGAATTTTAAAATAACTATAAAATTAGATATTTAGGTGCTTCTTTGAAATCAAAAAATAGTTAGTGAATTGATATGACAAACACGTGACGTTATTGCTTAGTATTGTCATACAAAATCTATGGAGGAATCGCGTTTTGACAGCTCATAAAAAGTATGTCAGTTAATTAGTACCTAGTGTCATCTACCCAATAGGGAATGAATATGCATGTTTTTATTTTTGTTTAAAAATTCAACCTTCTTTCATGTAATAAACAGTTTAGTAAAACTATTTTTCGAATAACCATGAAATAAAAAAAGATATAAGCCATCACAGATTTGTTTCTATCTCTTTCACGGAGTTTATATGGCCGTTGTGGCATGTGACGTCACATATCATATCATATCGGATCTCTCTGTATTTCTTGGCCGATTTTAATTTTAATTTCACTTTTTGTCATATCTACTACGGTATTTTCTTAATTAGTTAATAAATGCAATTAAAAAAAAACACTCATATTCCCAATTCTTTGTTCACAAATCTCGATATAACAATCGTTATGCTGTGACCGTTAAAACAGTTGTTCCTCCAAATAACAGAACATCTTCAGTATTGTTCTATTTGTGTTCGATATAAATAACTCGAATAATTGACACAGTTCGATGCATTTGACTCGATGTGTGCGGTCCCGATCCGAAATCGATCTTTCGACGTTTTGACGAGAGACGATGCACGCACCACGTGATGAGTAGGTTATAACAAGCCGGGGAACGGTCAAACATGTTTTGTTTTTTATTCTGAGCTAGTGACGTGTACACGAAGTTAGTTTTCTATTTATACATACAGGGTGGAGATATCGTAATGTAAACTTTTGTTATGGATTGTAGAGGCCGAGGGTTAACATATTTAGTCGATTTTATTAAAAGTCTGCTGTTTTATACATTTTGACCACAGTATTGCAGTTTTGCTGTCTTATTTTATTAGGATTGAATAATTTAATAGGTAAGAGATTTTGTATCATGTAAATCCATAGTAAAAGTTTTCGTTAAAATCTTCTCTTTTTCCAGTTTCCAAAACTAGCTTCTGTCCACTTAAATTCAAATTTTATATAATTGGTACATTTTTCCGGGATAAAAAGTATTCTGTACATTGTATTCCTCACTACAATCTACATATCTCAGAAACAAATTCCATCCAGATCCGTTCAGCTGTTTCAGCGTGAAAGAGTAACAAATATGCATCCATCCATCCGTCCTCACAAACTTTCACATTTATAGTCAAAGTCAAATCATTTATTTCAATTAGACCCATAAAAGGCACTTTTGAACGTCAAAATAATTAAATGAAAAAATACCCATTCCAAAAGGTAGTTTCGTATGGAGAAAAACGGGCAAGAAACTCCATACATACTCTTTTAAAAAAACGTATTACATTATATTGTACAATTACATGCATTCCATAATAAAATATGCTAATGTCAAAACGATCTGTTAACAACAAAAGTCACTCAAAGTACTACAATACGAATTAAGAAATGAAAGCTAAACCAATTGTAATATTTAACACCAATATTGTGATCGAAGATGATCACTTCTAACATTTGAAAGGCAACGAATATAATATAATATTATTAGTAGGATATTTTCGCTACATACATATTATGTATGTAGGATCGTAGCAAAGTAACAATGCCTGTCATTAGAATATTATTCAAACTTTGCAATGATATTCCTGGTCAGTCTATAAATAGTAATTTACCCTTCCCCCCGGAAGGGTAAATTATTGTTAGAGGGAGGCCGATGCAAACATTGTAATTTGATACTTTGTGTAACTCAAATCAAACGCGTTTTAGTTGATGCTGTTCTAAAAATACCTGAAGTATGACGATGATAGTGTATGTTTTAGAAATAATACACTACAGTAAGTACCATTTATGAATAGCAGTAATGAGTAGCAGGGAAATGGATATTCGTACGTATTTTCTGAAACCAATAAGAAGCTTTACAATTAATCCCCCTATTTGCTATGGGGGATGAGCAATATTGAATTTGTATCTGTTTCCCTTTGCAGTTTACCGCGGAATTGCTTTAATACTTAGGCTAATAGGATCGCACGGAGGATTGCGGTGATAGTATTCCGTATAGATTTCCGGGAAAAGCTAGCTGCCTGATTACTTAATTTAATTCTAGCTTCTTCTTATTTTCGTATCGATGATACATTTATAATTATTTATGCTACTTGGGCCCTACTAGGTGACCACGCTTATTATGAGTTAGTTTTTTAAATAGAAAAATGTTACAATAATTAACTTATTTGGGAAAGAAAGTCGTATTAACTTATATAATTTTATTTTCCGATTTGTCAAATCGGAAAATATTCCCATCTTTATTAGTATTTTTTTCTTTCAAAACATGTTTTCTTTGTAATATTTGCGCAACCCTGGTGGTCCCGCGCCTGTTACGTTACCAATTTAACTCGCTGCTTCTACCATAAACACGAAATACAAAAAAAAACTAAAAAACAGATCCCGTCATTTGCTCCTAAAACCGAATAAAAAAGTTAACCCTTTCTCATATGGTAACTCTGACCCTTGTTTACATAAATAAAAAAATGGTTAACTTTTTACAACTGTTAGAGACAAGCGCAAAAAAGTTATGCAGATTTTTTCGGACGCAACACAAATCCTTGACAGTTCCAAAGATATAATTTTAACTGCTCAGTTTTTTTAATTACTTACTATAATTTTCCTTAGGTATAAAATAGGTATCACAGCGTTTACAACAGTAATGAAAATTAAACATATGTACTACTATACGTACAGTCGTTTCATGATTTTTAATTCTCATGTAATTTTCATTTCGCGCTTCCTGCTTGGCATGTTAACTTCGACATTATATACAAAGGGATAATGGTTAATTTTCCTTGATTTAGGGAGGATCGGTGGCGCAATACCAGAATACCTTTCAACTCTGGTGACTTGAAAGATTAGCTTCATCGACGATTTGTAATCAGGTATAAAGAAAGTTTCAAGTTGCTACATTGTCGCGAATGATATGTTTTGTACTCAAAGTAATCCGATGTAGAAAGGTACCAGGGAATGAAAATATTTTGTAAACGTTTACGCCCATTTGCATCTCATACAACCTTTAAGTCTAAAAACTTGAAAATCAATGGACCAACTTTTGTTTTTATGGGGTACTTTAAAACTCTCTGCATTACCTAAATAAGAATTATTCAAAAATGGTTTCAGCTAACTATATAGACTCAAGATACGTATCTTAAATATACGTATAAAATTCATTAATTTCCTAAATTTAGGACTTCTTGAAAGCTTGTATGAGATACCGTGTGATGTAAACGGTATTAAAAATTCTGATAAAAATCATATCATCTTATCGTCGTAACTACTGGTTTCTTTCTGTGCTGCAATCCCTAAATGACGACAAAGCACAATATTATAAACCTTGTAGTGTACAAAACACGGATTACTTTGTTTCGTGTTTTCTGGAATATTGCGTCTTCGTGAATCCTTAATGCCTGCAAATTTCACGAAACTGAATCCATCACTAATCGTTCCAGACGTCCTCACATTCACACACATCCGACGCGTCGTAAATGAATGTAATTAGGGAAACATGCATGGGCTAATATAAAACGAATTATCCAGTTTTATTGCTTCAATGACATAAAAAATATTTTGATTACTATCATAAATTTCCGGCATTCAGGATTCACATAATTCGCTGGCGAAGATAATATTACATTTTGTAAATTTAATTTTATGTGCAATAGCTGTGCGACTTATGCGAATTCTTTGTACATCTGTGATCTGCTCTAGGAATAATATCCGAGGCATTCGCTCCACGTACCTGCGTGTGCCACTTAAATTCTAATAAATCTAAAGTTAAACTGTTAAAGTAATGTAATTCGGTAACGGGTCGGCGCGGCCGCTGCGCCGGCGCACGTCGCTCGTCGCCTGCCAACTTGAGAGCAATTTATCCCATCGGCGAGGCCCTCTCCCTGGCGTGATCTATGGGCTTTAAAAAGCGATGACAAGTACCGGAATGTTAGCTTATGAAACGTTCACAGAGTAACCAACACTTTTATTTTTCATTATAAAAATGTTGTGTAAACAATGAAATAAAAACTAGTTTTAGCATTCTAAGAATTGGAAACAGTGCTTGCAATATATTTATTATCAAAGCAAACTGATGAGAAATATTGATAATCTTCTTCTGTCTCACTCAACAAAGTGAAATGATGAATGTCGTAATCAAACAATTTCATTTCGAAATTTATATTCAGCGCTGCATGTACTTCTGGGAATCGTTCGGATCGAGAAATTGGGATACACTTGCAACGAATAAATATAACAAGACGCTGTGAACAAAATTCTTGGAAAATTTTAAGTCGAAGTAAAATTTTATTCCTAAAACCGCCCAATTGGAAGCTGTTGCTAGGTTTGTTTAAATTATGGCGATTAGGTACCAGAGGCGTGCACGTGGCCGCCAACAGACGAGCAGCAGGCGGCCGCGATCGATGGGAACTTGTGTAGTGTGCAATTATAGCCTAACATCTACATATTTTATGTGAGCACGCTGGTGTACGTGAGGTTTTACGCCGTCTTCACATTTATTATATCAACGCGTTGTCAGCGGTGCACTGCTTATTTTTTCCACAGAGTTTGTGGCTTCCGAAAACCGTGGAGTTGTCTCTCGTGGATATTCTTTTACTGAATTATTTTGTAATAAATAAGAGTGTTTGAACAAAATCGATGATTGATACAGACTTGTGTATCTACAAAGTTTTTTTATAAAATCTGGTTTCAAAACATTGTTTTCTTCATACATTTAACATTTCAGTAGGAACAACTGAAACGTTTAATTGTGGTAGTGAGAAAGATTTTCTTATCTAGATCACAATAAGCATCGTATGCTAGATGTTCTGACCATCCACATTCTGACCCTTTTAACCTTCAGTTATATTATGATGCGTGGAGGGTACGCAAAGGTGCTTTATGTCATGTCAATCATAAGTCAAGCATCTTAATTCCTTAATTTATGTTAACGTAAATTATTTAAATATAAACCCACCACGATAAATTCTCCAAATGACTGTGAAAACGTGTGAACAACGCTGTTGATATCACATTTGTAAATTATTTCTTTATGTACCTAATACTCAATGTGGTGTTGTTGGTTTTCCCCAATAAAATAAATAAATTATAAAAAACTTCATTATAAATCCATTATGTGAATTTAAAGAACTATTTGACTAGATAGATAGACACATATATTTTGAGTTTTGAAATAATTTCTGCGTTTCTCAGTTTTGCAAAACGAACCAGTTTTTTTATTTTTTATTATGTGGTTAGGGTAAGCTCTAGTCTTGGTCAGAGGTGACATACACAAAGTCCACGATGGTGTTAGCCTATTGTGTTAAATCTCCCATTTGTGAAAGTTATTGCAACCATTTTGGATATTCAACACTGATTAATTGTAAATCTATTTCAGTTTGGGATGTACATACTACTGTTTTATTAGATAGTAATGTAAAACATTTGGCATAGGTATTGAATTATAGTTCGACGTAATAAGTTGAACTATTGCAAGCTTGCGGGTTGGCTCGATTTGGCAGAACAAAGTTCATTTGTTAAAATCTCACGTTATTGTAGTAAGACACGCGAGCGATTTACTGTCTGTTTATAATTATAAACATGAAAATATCTGACAAAAATTAAAATATTTTAGTGACCAACTAATGGAACTTTAATTCAGTAAAATTGAACTAAGTACGGTGGATGACCACAGCCTCTATCCGTCGTTTAACGCACGTGGAAGGATTTATCTCCAAACCATGAGGTTAGGTTAGACAATATGGATTTTCTAACACATTGGAAGGAACAGGGAAACTGGTAAAGGTCATCAAATTGTTTTATTGTTTTTGTTTGTTATTTTTTTTTTTGTGTTGTGCGTCGCTTTCGCGAGAATAAATGGTTTTTCTTTCTTTCTTTCTTTCTAATCGCTGGATGCGGGCAGCGTAGGACCGGTCATTGTGGCTATTTTTAGAGAGGGCTATACCCAGCAGTGGACGTCATTCGGCTGATATGATGATGATGTTCACGGAAGGGATATCGACAAACAAACTTTCAAAATGGATTCAGTGTTTTTCTCCTAGCTACAAAGATGAAATTTTCTGTTCATTATTATATTTTTTTTTGAACCATATAAACACAACGGGCAATACCTACTTCAATATGTACATTTTTAAAACTTGAATCATAACATATCATCGCGCCTGTATTTCCCGAAAGGTTAGGCAGAGGTGTACCGATTTACACCCAGAGTTCGGGCGTATTTTAGGTACCATGTAATAGGGTGCGCGTTTATTGCCCTTAACCGGGCACAAATCCTTACTCCGAGCTGCTACTGAGAATATTTTAAATAATTTAGGTACTGAATGAATGATATATTTGCGCCGCGGTGTTTTTTCCACCTTTTATTTTGCTAGGTACCAAAATGAAAGGTTGAAATACACCAAAACAGTTTCAATTCGCACAGTGAGGTTGGCAACCTCACTGTGCGAATCGAAACTGTTTAACAAAATAGCACAAAAGTCACGTAAACTCACTTAGCGACTACTGAACATTAAATGAACTGATCAATATGTATAAAGGATGGGAAAAGTCACTTAACGAAGCTAAAAGCTGCATGTTATTCCCATTACAGTGTTCTGAATCATATATGACATCGTTCTAGTAATAGAATCATTTAAGGACTAAACCGTCGGGAGTTGCGAACACCAGCCCGTTAAACTAAGGACTAGATTTCCAACCATTTTTTTACGAAAGCATTTTTCAATGGTTTTTACTAATAATACAATCATAATACCAGCCTAATATTGTCCCACTGCAAGCCACAGGCCGCTTCTCATACAGAGAAGAACACGAGCATTGATCACTCATGCGATTCCAGACCTATATTCATTTCAAGTTTAAGTTTTCTCACGATGTTTTTCTTCATCGATGTAAGAGATGACCAAAACAAGATAAAATTAAAAAGTAAATATGAATTGAAAATGTCAGATTAGTCAGTGTCAGTGTTGGCCCGGTATTGAACTCGTAATGAGAAGCGGGCGCCTTAATCACGTGTTCTAACTAAACTTAACAAACACCCTTAAGACCTATTCACTATTTCCACCTAACCCACCCATAATGATATTATTTTGAATAAAACAATTCCAGCTTCCTTACAGACTGGCGGGCGTAGGTACTTCAATTTAAAACAATAGATATAAGACTGTTTTTGTTGTCTGTATTGTCTGTAATATTGTAAAGAACAGAAATGGCAGCGGAAACGTACATTTTCAAAGGCACTATGCCGGAAACGAAGAAGAATCCAATTGAAAGGAACACTCATGAGGAAATCCAACTCCATTTTAAGCCAGCATTGTTGTATTTTACAGGCGCCTTTGAATTTTCAGGTCACTTCCTTGCAGATATTTGTTGATATTTTCACTAAAATAAGTTCTATATACAAGCTCCTAAAATTTGACGATATTTTTATAACTAGTATAAGTACCTGCGAATATTTTTGGGAATTTTCCATACACAACATGTAAGACGTCAATTTTATTTCACTGATGAAAGATGTATATAAGTTTGGTGGTATTTATATTTTGAACTTCACTTCAAAACTGCTCAGCGCAACATGTAAATTGCCGCTGTGTAATTAATTTACTCTTAAAAACCTAAGTAGGTGTAACACCTACACGTAGCCATCTTATAATTCAAAAAACACCCATGACGTCATGCCCATCGTGAAACAACAATGTCTTCCATATGCTCACACGATAATATTGTTCCACGCAGGCTCGGCGCCGATGTTCGCCGGGATGAGGGGGGTGCACGGCCAGATGCTGTCGGGGGGGTCCTCGATCAGCGGGCTGGGGGGGTTCGGGCTGTCGTCCCCGCTGCCGGCGCTGCCGCCCGACCGCAAGGTGTACTCGTCGCCGCCGCCGACGCCGCTGCCGACGCTGCCGTCGCCGGCGTCCGTCCCCACGCCCGGCCCGCCGCCGTCGTCCTCCAGCTCTGTACACACTTACTACCAATGAACAGCTAAAACCTGTTGACTGCTACTTTGAGGCCCATTTGCAATTACAAAACATTTTATTTTAAACAACGGTTAATGTATTCTTGGTTACGGAGTATCAGGTCTAATTGAAATTATGGTGTACAGAAAGTGTCTTTATAACAGCATCTTGTAAAATGCGTATATGCAAATAAGGTGCTCTGTACACACTTACTACCAACGAACAGCCAAAACATGTTACTTAGAGGTCCATTTACATTCATAAAACACATTTTTTTAAATCAACGTTCAATATATTCTTGGTTTAGGTGCAAGTGGACCATACCCTTATTACAGAATATTTGATTTTGTTATTGACATTAAAATCAAAGTTCGTTTTGCTGAAACCTCAAGCCGTGGCTACAAAATTGTTACTTTTTGATTCACATTAGCTTTATTGCAGTTATTGATTTTGACAATTTATAAATATTCATTTTACACCTGTTTAAAGACTAATTGGAGAAGTGTAGATTTCAGTGACATAGAGATTCTATTTGGTTGTATCTCCGTTTTGAGTACCTTCGAAAGATAATAGCTTGGCAAGGTTGACACGATCAATCGATATAATTATGTGAACTTAGGCTCCAACTGGAACGCTCTGAAGTAAAAGTACCTACTCGATTCGAGTCGATATTCAAATTAAAAACACGGCAATTAATATCAGATATTGATATAGTAATATCAGATATTAATTAATATCAGATATTGATATTGAAACAAGGCTTCAAACTAAATAAACATAATTCAAAAAATTGTGTTTCCAATTTTAATCTCGATCGAATTTACGTTACGTTCAGTTCTCGTGCTCTTGTCGCTTGTACGTGCGCTCTAGTCCCGAATCACGGAATAAATTACTTACCTTATTATGTGTCCTGCACCTATAGGTGATACATAGACAGTGGACAGTGGTGGTGGTGACAGTGTCATAGGTACAAAAATTGTGGAATACCTATATTTTGTTCGTAGCACTTTGCTACGCCGTAGCTGGACAGTAACAGATTTTTTCATTGTTTTTGTCATGCTATATTGAAATTGTTACGATATTGGGAGTTTGACATTTATTACGTAGCAACAAGGTTTAATTTTTCCTGATCCACAGTATGTTGAATGTTTGCGATTTCGAAACTCGGTTCGTAGAAATAAAATGGTTGGTACCCAATGCATATTCATCGAGCTGAGTGCAAAGGGATCCCATAGATTTTTTCTATAGCACGTTCATGCAAAAATAGCCTATTGTAGTCATGTTTTACTCGTATTCAATCGATGAAATATGCAGCGTGGTAATTGGTATGTTATGCGACAAATAAATTAATTCCAAAATAACAATAATTTAATATCTCGTCAATATTATCCACAATATTTAATCAAAATTAATATTGTTAATTGAGCAGAGTATAATTAGACAACTAATTATGATCCGCGCCATCGGAACAGTAACTACCAGTAGTTAACTCATTATTTGTACTGTAAATTGGGTATTAGTATAAATTAGGGAGTTAAAGTGCTTTACACTTTAACTCCCCAATTTATTTCCCGTAACAGTTCAGCATCATTTTGCAAAATACGTACATGATGTAATTACAGAGTGTAGAACACAGATACACGATGCACAGACGCCGGGGGCCGACACCAATGATCAATGTCATTTCACTCCATTACATAGTTTACACAATTCTAAAACCACGTCGGCATTGGCGCGCCAGTTACTTGGCGCTTGCTACTCGTATACAAACTCTGAATATTGTAGCGATCACGGTAAACAATGTTTTTAATTTACACTTTTTTGAAATAGTTTTAGACTATATTCTATTTAATATGAAATTAGGAAAATAACGTTACAACGCTGTAGTTATTTCATTGTTAGTATAGAAGAAGCTTCATTGTTTCACTATAAATCAAAAGTAGTATAGACTAGCTATATTTATACACTTCAGTGTCACTAGCATTCAATTACGGATTTATAATACACTACCTGCCGTTATTTTACTAAGAAATTGCCATTTTAAAATTATCCAATTCTCTCAAAATCACTTCGAAATACGAACCGGCGACGTGAATCAGCGATCATTAAAAACGGTAATACTGACGCGAGCGCGCTAACCACATGTATTCGATGGAAGTTAATTTCCGAATGCGAAATACGACAATCCAAAAAGTAAATTTAATATCGCCTGTTGAAACGAATAAAGCCAATAACTTAATAAATGCTTTGCATAAATCGGATATTTCCAATATTTAACATCGAACCAATTTGCGGTACAATTTACGCCGCGCCGTCGTGCGTCTGGAATTGTTTCTCCGCTTGCTTTGAAACTCGATTTCCTATACAAAGTGTAGCATTACACACAATGCTCCTACACACAATGCCGCCGGCATTGCCGCCCGGCTTTGCAGTCGAGCAACCCTCCTTTTTGCGGCAAATCCCCTAGATTTGGTGCAAAAAGGGCCGCCGGACGCATCGCGGCTTTCCCAGCGCTAGACCGGGCGATAGTCCCAGCGGCACTCTGTGTAGGAGCCTTAATAAATGTAAGACCTGAAAGTAGTTTATTCAGAATCGGATTCTGAATCGATTTCCGTCATTGCTTTAAAACGTATTGCGTAAAACAAAGTCGTTTTCCGCCCGTCTGGCGTGATTTTTACAGAATAGAGCAGATATATATGGTATGGTATGTAATGATACGTTCATTTTGTAGAAAAATATAACGAGAGCAAAGAAGGTACTGAAAAGGTCATTTCAAAATTTTTCTTGTCAAATCGTATCTTATTTGAATGTTGAGCTCGGTTTAAGTAAGTAGATAATTGCTTCATATTTCTTTGTAATCTTTTCCAAGCGTTTGACCATCATACTTCTCTTTTAATTCTATGCACCATTGTCTTCATTTATTAATTGATAATAAACAAAAACACATCACAAACTATGATCAAAATTGAGTGAAAGATAAAATGCTGCGCAACATTTACGCAATATTCAACGCTAAATCTGTTACAGTTTAGATCATTATCAATTAATATTTGAAAACTGTTCGAGGCATACACTTATAGGTGATCCATTATAATGTAGCAGTTAGTTCAAATGTCAAGCTATTAAGTACACTACACCACACACGGCTTCTTATCACTCTGCGAGGTGCCTTACATGTTGAAATATTGTGAACAATTGTCCCAAAGATTTAGTATAAGTTAAGTGTGAGAATAAATCAGTCTTTAGTACCTAAACGGGGTTTACAATATGAATAAAAAAACAATATTTAAGTCAAAAAAAAATATAATGACTGAGTCGTAGGTGCTTGATTTCTTGACGCTACAAACTTTCATAATGTATACCCCATTTTAGTGATATTTTTTATGTAGATGAATACTTACGTTATTAGTGTGTTTAGACATTACTTTAGTTATAATTGTAGTGTAGAAGAATATACATAATTTATATTATATTGATTATAATTAATTGAATCGTTTAAATCCGAAGATGCCACTTATAATAAAACTGTTTTTATTTACTTAATATATCTATGTATCTATCACTTTCCTGACACTCAGTAGATACACTCTCTCGCACGAAAATGTGACAAATTGGGTACTTGAGATTGGCAATCAATTGATATATTTTTTATGATCTAGTAAAACGCCATTCTCTATAGATTTTGAATCGCAATAGTAAATTGTGACGTATTTTTTTCGCCCATTCAATTGACTACTTAACTATTAATTAAATTTAAAGCAATCATCATCAAATCATGTAATTATGGATTAATGGTGTTAAGTACCCAATCATCAAGCACTGTGATTGGTCATTGATAATTAATTCAGTCGACCAACCATTAGTAGTATCTGCGCGTTACACCATTTCTCTCTCTTTCCACGAAACGGGGGTCAGCTGATTATGAGGATACTAAAGATGCTTTTAGCACCAAAAACGTAGTTTCAGGTTAAGTTTATAACTCCACGGGTTCAGGAAACATGCGATACGGGGATGTATCCCATGTTTGCTGGGACCGTAGAATTCCGCTATCGTTCTCGCTACCTTATACTTACTTTCAAATCCAGAAACCTTAGGAATTAGTTAATGTTTTTGGAGTCTTCCTAAAATCTTCTAACTAATTCTTCTTCAGACGTACGTTTCTTACGTACACGTATCAAGATTTTCATTGGAATCAGTTCATTAATGACCAAGATTTCGGACTTGAAAGTTTTTATGGGATAATCTACGGAATAAATACTGTTAGATCTTTATAATCAGGATACTTTATTTATTAATGTTTATGTATGTAATTCGTATGTAGACACCACCAATTGACATACTTTCTCTAAGAGCTCTCAAAGCAATTTCCCCATAGATTTTGTATGAAAAGGATGCTGTGACGTCACTGCATGTAACCACAACACGCATTAGCCAATTCAAATGAGTAACTATAGTAAATAGTCAATAATTTGTAACATTTGTGACTATGTGGCTAATGCGTGTGTAATTTCGAAGCAGCAAAAAATTTAATTGTACAGGTAATTGAAAATTAATCAGGTTTTCAGAACTGAAATAAAGTTAATTTTTAAAGAATTTGTGTCTACTTTTGTATTATCATTCATGCACTTACAAAACGAGAACTTATAGGTTGATTAGCAGTACTAAGCCTTACTTTACGTAGAATATATTGCAAAAAAAATATTTTACTTAATTCTTTTAAATATAATCGCAGTGATCATTATGTAGGTACTTATAATATAGTAAATGTAAACCAGTAGGTTATTTATCAAAGTCATTAGTAAATTGCTAGAATATAAAGTAATCATAAGCGACACAAAAGTATTATGTTAATATTTTCATATTCACATTGTTTTAGGTATATATGTACCTATCTTTTATTTAGAAACATAAATATGTCTAGCGGACACGATTTATTTTATTAGTGATAAGCTGTTTCTTTTTTTTTAAATAAACACTTTATAATTTTTTTTCTTATTTAATTTTTACCAAGCATTACTTCTGGTTTTTTTTTCTAACCCGATCAAGAACTGTGTGGTGTCAAAACTCCTTTATTACAAGGAAAAGCACGCGTTTGCAGATTTTTCAAAACTAAGCGGTTTTCCAATGCATTTTGTGAATCTAGAGCCAGCGTAACTATCATTTGCCACACATAGATTACTTCTTTGTCTCCAAATCGTCGCTATTATTGTATACAAATTGTTGTTTTTTTATATTGTTTACACGATTTCCTATTGCCTCTTTCATGATATGGGGCTCAGTCATTTTTCTGCTGAGTAAATAATTTCGTTTTTTTTTTTAAATACCCATAGTGAGTACACGTAGCCATCTCATCAAAATGATGGGTTCAATTTTTACGAAAATTTTACAAAATATTCGAAGAAAAGAAAAAAAACGTTCCGTTTTCACATATTTTGCTGTTACACATGAATCACAGGTGTTAATAAGGGTTATTTTTTCGGCTACTGTCTGAATTTATTGCACAATTTTTTTGTATAAAATGACAGTACGCTCTCGTACGCCTCCTGTTTTCTACATTGCAAACACGTCCTTCAACAAATAGCTCTAGTAATCAAAGGAAATCGAATGGGTATACCTATAACTGTAAGCTGCCATAGATGCGATGCTTTCTCTGAATCGAAGCTGGAATTTCTCATCTTGCTGTAATTACAGCAGCCTATTGAATACAGCTCTATTGTGAGACAGCCGGTTCTATTACCTAGAATGAGCTCCTCCTTCATTCACAAACCTCAAAAGGCAATGCAAAGGAGATTTCCATTGAGAATATAATTTAACACGGAATATACGGAGAATACAGCTCATTGTGAGGAGGGATCTTACTCTACTGTACTACTAGAGCATTAAGGCTAATATTGCTAGTTCTCTATTTACATTTACAACTACTAAAACAGTTTTTTAAAAATAGAAGAACGAACAAAGTTCGCGTTCAAATTTTGGTACGATGAAATCAAAATATAATTTAAAAAATAATACTAGCCTATTATTGACCCACTGCAGGATTAGGACCTCTTCTCATACCGAGAAACACGAGCACTGATCACCACGCTTGCCCAAGGCGGATTGGCGATTTCAGACTTATATAAGTCCAGGTTTCCACACGACTTTTTCTTTCACCATCTTCAATGATGTTTAAGATGAACTTAGAAAATACATATGAATTGAAACAGGTACAAAACTGTAAACTGAATGTATACAACCGATCAATACAGGATATTTAATCTTTCGACCTATTTTCATATAACCTGCCAGCCCACCTGAACCGTAATAACATTACTTCTCTGCCTTTCCTCCGACCTTTCAGTGATGAAATTACACACGACTATAAACTACTTCACTTATGAAATTAACTGCCCCTTAGGCCTCCTGATTGATAAACGTGGGGTACTGGGCACGATTCTGAGGTCGTTTAAGAAGTGATTTTCCATCAATGCATCGGATGTTAAAATTAAATTATCTCACGGGAAACTAACTAACCATAATCTAAGATATCAGTGCCCAATCCTATTTGCCTTGCATAGAATCTTCATGCATGTGAGGCTAACGCTATAACCACTGGGCCACTAGTCGCGGAATGTGAAAAAAGAACCTTATTAATACAGAATTAGAACTCAAAATAAATTCCGTTGCTTCGTGAAATGGTAATAGTACACAAAAAAGGGTATACCTAGAGCACATTAAGCTTATCTGGCGTGGTACAGTGGCCGGTGCTGACAGCCACTCGACAGATTCGTCTCGATAAGTGCTGCTGCACTGACGTGTCTGTCGTAAATAATGGACACAAAAACTGAGCAGGCAGCGGGCGATAAGTGCAGTTTCAACCGTACGATTTTTTTTCGAATCACCTTCAGTTTTTTTACGTTAAAAATAAGAACAGCATTTTTTTGTTTTTTTTGTGTGTGTTTGGGATCATTGTTATATTAAAATAATTTACACATGAATATGATATTTATTGGGTAGATGACACTAATCAATTGACGTGCTTTTTATGAGCAGTCAAAACGCCATTCCCCCATAGATTTTGTATGACAATACTAAACTATAACGTCACTTTTTTGTCATCTTAATTTACTACACTATTTATTGTTTTCAATGCAACTGAAAAAATAATTTTATAGTTCTTTAAAAGTTCATCGGGTTTCAGGGCTAAAATAAAGTGAGTTTTTAATAAAGTTGTGTCTTGGCATTATTGTTCAACCGTGTCTGCTACCCAATTGAAGTTACAACCATATCCCACCGTAATAGGTGTGCAAATTAATAACTAATTTATTGAAAACTAGCTATAAACCCAGCGTTCAGTTACGTGTTTGATTATTGCTCCGCTCCTGTTAGTTGCAGCGTGATATTCTATACGTATAAAACTTCATGCTGAATCACTTTATCTATTTATGAAACCGCTTTAAAATCCATTGCGTAGTTAAAATGAACTATGCGCACAGACTAAAAGACGGCGTGAAGCAACTTAGTATGTTATTATGTAAAGATATGCAGTAAGAATAATAAAGGATAATTACTATCACAAAACCTAGAGTTTTTTTTTTGACTGCCCCTTTTGTCTTGTGGTCGCAAGCGCGACTGCTGAGCAAGGGGTCCCGGGTTCGATTCCCAGGTCGGGCAAAAAGTGTTATTGGGTTTTTCCATTAAGAAACTCTCAGTAGCAGCCGGAGTTTGGAAGTTGGTGGTGTGACACCCCCATGCCTCGGAAAGCACGTAAAGCCGTTGTTCCTGCGCCTGATCTCTCCCCGGATCGGGGAGAGATCAGCCCTGTGACTTTAAACTTCCTGGGACTTCGGATTGCCGTCCCATCGGGCTATGAGAGTTAGGGAAGAGGGAGTGCACCTATGTTTGCGCACACACTTGTGCACTATAATATTAGCTGCGTGCGTGGCTAATCTGCATTAAGATTAGCCGTCTAGGTCGGAATCGGTCTGGAGAATTACATTACACCAAGAGAGTTTAGAAAATAGATATTACGGTTAAATTCTGCTAAAACGAATTAACCCAGAACAAATTTTGTGATTAGAGTGATACCGTTACATTGGTTAATTTTAAATCGATTCTAAGCATAGATAAGTTTTAGATGTATAATGATTAATTTTTGCTGGATAGTAAAGTAAGACGTTTAAAATAGTTTCGACATAATGAATTGAATTATTGAGAGGTTATGTTTAGGCAGAAAAAAGTTCAAATGCTTTGAAAAGTTTACAATTAACAATCAATGATACCGTTTCTTTTTATATTTATACAGCACAACCTTTATTCTTTACAAAATAAATAATAACCTTTCACAAAAGAATTTATTGAAAACAACACGGTTCGGTGGACTTCGTAGCATCTAGAATTTCTTATTGTCCTATTTTACTAAACAATTTCTTACAAAACATGGTTTTTTCGTTTGATTTCATTGCCTCAATAGCGGGGTGGTATTAATACGAACAAAACAAAAAAGAAGTTATTGAAACCGGCCAAGCTGTTTTCGAGTTTTTGCGAGACAATTGCTTTTATTTACTTTCTTGTGCCTTTGTCTGTGGCTAATCAAATGTTACAAGTTAAATTCAAATCACTTCACAATGTTCGACCGAGCTGAAATTCTGCGAAAATATGCAATTTGCATGACAATGCAATATTATGATATCACAGAGCTAGTCTGAAGATAGAGCCGGAATGTAGTGATAGGAACTTAATTAAATGATACAATTTAAACCACTCCACTCCACTTCGCAGTGTTCGAATGCGCTGGAATTTAAATAATGCAATATAAAAGCTAAATAAATATTTTTAAACTAGAACTTGTTTTTATATTTTAATAGATATTTATATAAGCTAAAGGTGACATACAAAATGTAAAGCAATCAATATCTGCTCTGGTAATTCTTACACACGGGTACACGGCAGCCTCCGATGAGCTTGGTGTTACAGTTTTCTCTCTGTAAGCGACGGAACTCTGATGTCCCCAGCGTGAAGGCACGACAGGCAGCCAAGCCCCTATTGCATGGTATATACTGATAATCATCATCACAGCTGCAAGTCCCAATATTGGTCTGCAAGCACCTACAGCACTGGAATCGTGTAGGCTTTTCCGTTAATATAGCCTTCGATGTAAACCTAGGCGACATAGGTGCAGAATTTTTTATCTTAGAAGAGACTTGATCAAGACATTCGAATACTACAACTGGTTCCTTATTTTTTAACAATGAATGATGTGCCTGTTTGCTTTCACAAGCTTGGGAGCTGTGGCCGCGGCGTGTTGCACCGTCCTCGTAGGTTTGGGGGCAAGGAATGGAGTCCGCCCCCTGGATGATACTGTCCGTCTCCACAGCCACCGCTACACTCTCTACCTCCGTGGTAGTTGTGCATTCATTGCGAAAGTTTGTGTCGTTGTTCCGAAACCAATCTGTTTGGATTCTATTGGACCTCAGGTGCGTCCTGACGTAGCAGCCCACGTCTGACGTTGGCGAGTATTCTCGCTCACAATTGTCGTCATACGAGTCTGATTCCAGTATCGTATCTTCGCGACTGCCTTTTACAACATCGTAATAGAGTTTTTTAGATAAAGCTTGCATAGTTCTTACAGTTTATACGCGGCAGTGTGAGAGAGAAGTAGCTGAACAGTGAGTGAAGAATACTATAATTATTACTTTTAAGCTAAGGTTTCAACACAATAATATAGTGTACTAGGTTTCAAGTGCAATAAGATAATAATGACATTTGGCATATTTATCTTTGTGATATGATGTCATATTTAAACTAATGACGTGTGTATTACATACGTATATGAATGTGGATGAAACGAGGCGAGGCGAAAGGAGTATGTAAGAATCGTAGCAGGTGGTTACTGCTTACCCTCATAGGAAAAAGGCATGAGATTATGTGTGTATGTATGAATAGAGGGTTGTGTAAATCTAGTAAGTGTATAAGGTCAGAGACAAGGGTTTATGAACACTGTTACTTTACATTTCTCTAAGAGCTACGTTTTTTTCATAATAGTATACGCAAAACATAAAATCAAGACTTTTCAATCAGAGTACAAACAAAAGTTAGTTATATTCATATTGTAGTATTTATTATTATTCGAATAAATAGTTTTATCATCCAAGGGATTATGTAGCAGTAGAACAGTAGAGACGAGTAGAGTGGGGGAGTAGTGGGTGGGGGGGGTGTAGAGTAGTGTGAGTGTGTGGAGTAGCTTTTGAATTCATTCCAATAGGACATTTAATTTTGAAGGTATCGCGAGTATAAAAATGTAATATGTGAACCGTTCGACGCCGCCGCCGGCAATAACGTTCCCCACTCTATAGAGTGAGCGTCGTAGGTAATGTATAAACTCAAAATCTACTTCACCGATTCAACAACTCACACTTATGGAAAACAACATTATCAGCAAATAACATAGGGAATTATAAAAAAAATCGAGAGGTGAATTTAAAGACGCGCAAAAGCTAGTAATAAACGTACAAGAGTTTTTCAATTTTGGCAGATTTTTTGACCGATTTTATTCCGATTTTTGAAATAATTTCTTTCTTCTCGCCGACAAAGAAATCTGTCAAAAATCGCAATGCACACAATGGGCAGTAATGCGTAATTAACGATTATATCATGTGTCGTATTACACCCTATATTATAAAGGTCCATGTTCAAACTTGAAACCACTCAGAATTGCAAACATTATTCAGAAAAGCTTTAAATTTTGACGTCGCCTTCCATTTACATATTATAAAATGCAATATTGGTAAAATCCAATCCTTTGCCGATGTATTTCCACTCTACAGAAATGACTAACTGACAGATTTTTGGTTTTACCCACATAGTCCCCGATGTCGCGGTATCTCTTCAAAAATGAAATGTGGAAGATATTCTAGGGAACTCTTCAAAAATCAAAATAATGAGCTCTGCGTTTGAATTTAAGAGATGTATACTCACTTAGGGCATTAAAACCGTTATTGCCGATCGAAAAAGGCGAAAATGTTATTTTTCCCATGACACCATTGCGCGATCAACGCCATCTATCTACGGAGCATAGGAATAGCTCGACATTTATAGTACTGAATTGATGCCAACTTTTGACCAATAGATGGCGCTGTATGCCCGGAATAATTTTTATTTTTTGTAATAAAAACTATCCTATGTGCTTTCTCAAGTTCCAAACTGTCTGTACCAAATTTCACACAAATCGGTTCAGTAGTTTAGGCGTGAAGAAAAGACAGACAGACAGACAGAAACTAACATTATAAATGCGAAAGTAACTCTTGCTTTCGCATTTATAATATTAGTTTGGATATGATTTTACAACGAAAAATTCTAATCTATATTCATTTATTATTTTTTATACGCCATTGTAAATTCAAACAGAAATGATCTGTTTGAATTTTTTTTTATATTTCTTGCATCTTGTAGAGAATCCTTATCGCTTTCTTTTGTTCTCGCGACGCGCTCGTGCACTACCGGTCCGCGATAAATATTCGCTCGAATTAGGACCATATCATGAAGGCGATAAGGTTGAATTTTGCTTGGTAGTATCACTGCAATTAAACTACGTGTGGACTGTTTGACGATTTATTTTTTAACTAATAAGTTTAAGGTGATGTGGACTGTAGACACATGCACAGGTACAAATGAATAGCCATATATTGACCACTACACATCGTATGTTGTGAGCTTAGACACTATCAATTTAAATTAAAAATATCTCATCATTCCATTGTCATCCAATCCATGTAATTTAATACGGTGCATGCTTTTGCGCATTTGACCTATTAACCACAAGTTTATTTAATCTTATTATATTTACTTCATAATTAGCTTAGTATACTGAAAACTGACTGCCTCGTTGGCCTAGTGGTCCTGAGCGCGACTGCTACGCTAGAGGTCCTGGGTTCGATTCCCGGGTCGAGCAAAAAGTGTTATTGGTTTTTCTATGAAATTCTCAGTAGCTCGGAGTTTGGATTTATGCCCGGTTAATGGCAATAAGCTCGCCCCCTATTACATAGGACCTAAATATACCAGCGAACTGTGGGTGTACATTGGTACACCTCTGCCTAACCCTTCGGGGAATACAGGCGTGATGGTATATTTTTTTTATACTGAAAAAAAAGAATTTCTAAATCTGAAGTCCGTTGCTTAAAATGACACCGACTTGAATTACACTTAACTGTAATTCAAGTCACAATTTCCAATTTTTGTTAGGAAGTACCCACAATTGGAATGACAATGTAATGTGGGGGTAGATATATCAAATGAAAATGTTTTAAAAATAAATTTATAAACATAACCATGCTTATATTCGAGAATGTGCCAAGTTTCCTAAGCGTGAAACGGAATGTAGATATTCTTTGCGTCATTCCAAGCACAAAAGATTCGCAACCCCTGAGCTTCAACCCCCGGGCTATGGATCAATATCCCGACCCTCTATCTCTGTCTAACAAGCTCAGTGTTGCAAGGACGCGAACGTTTTAGAAGTTATACCTTTTACCTACTGAATATAAAAAGCTTTGTTCTTTGAAATCTGATTTTTAGATATGGTTTATGAGTCAACTTGTCAACTTTATTACTCAACTTGTAAAATTTTTCAATATGAATCAAACTAAGTTGTAGCAATTACCTGTTTACTATTGGCATGTGATAATTTCTATCAAAAGTAATATTTAAAAGTTTACAAAAAAAATACTTTTGGCAGTTTTCGTTTATTTGTGGTGTTTTTGTTCATAACATGAATCTCCAAATTTATGTCCATTTCTGTTTCTTTATCGAAGCATCAGGAGTTGTACCTTATTACTCCCGTTTCAGATATGCTTTATTTGTACTGAAACTTTCCGATGGTACGTAGCAACACAGCCGCCAAACGCAGTTTAGCGCGGTAAGCAGATCAGCGCAGTTAGTTGGCGGGCAGTGTTCAGAGTGCTGACAAGTGCGAACGAAACCCAGTGCTAAGTTAAAGAAACACGATCTTCAACAATATTAAGTACGTAAATCTCAGTCAAATTAATAAAATCAATACAACCTAAACATGTGGGAGTGCGAGTCGGCCGATCTCTTGGCCTTCTTCCCACCGGAGCTGCTTTTCCATATTTTTAGTTATTTACCCGCCAAAACGCTGACACGCTGCCGCGAGGTTAGCACCGTGTGGCGAGATATCATCGACGCGCTCTCCAGGAACGAAAACTTGTGGCGCAGAAACTGCAAGGATGACTTCACTAAAATGTATGAGGTGGCTCGTAGAAAGGCGAAGCCTGGAGTTCCGTGGTTTCAGTTGTACCGTTCTCTGTCTATCTGGAGGCTGCTGAAGTATGCCAAAGATGAGCGCAACCGATTCTCTACCAGCTTCGCCTCACCGCTTACAGAAATACGCAACTTCAAGGTACTGCGAGATGGCATCGTGGGTGTGCTTCAAGACGGTTCCATTAACTATTACGACATTGAAACATTAGATCTGGCGAATCGGCCTCCCTTGCTAGGTGATTATACTAAATACACTGAAAATGATAATTACATTATCATATTGAGTTCTCATTTACATCTGCACATAATTCCAAAAGCGAAGTACGTGAAGTCCGACCTGCTCCCTGCGCTGACCTACAACAACGTGAAGCAGTTCGCTCTCATTGACCACAAGCTGTACTTCGTGAGCTATCATGATGATATATTCATGTGTGACATGAGGACCCCCGCACTGAGTCTAACGTTCATGGGCAGACTTGCTGAGCGTGTGATGTCCATTGGCGTCAGTGACGGACATTTCAATGTCCTCACTTTTCAACGTAAAATACTAACTTTTGAGAAAAATACCTTCACTGTTAAAGCAAATCTGGGTATTTTGAATAACTTACTCCGGCAGCTGCAAAAGTACCAGTTACTGAACCACATGGATTGGCGTATCTACTTCCAGTGGATGTATGAGCTGAACACTCATATTCCGAACGGACCTTTAAAAGACATAAAAGTCATGAAACACTACGGAAATGTCTACTTCGTGGGTTCCTACTGGGGAATATTGCGCATATATTATTCCGAATGTTCTGACGAAGATTTTGACGTCATGGCTTGCAGACCTATAAAACGATACAGCTTCATGAGACCCGAGGACAGGACTCCTGAGGTACTCTGCATGTGTCCTATATTGCAGATTGATGCAATGGAACAAAAGGACGGGCACGTAGTTGTGGTTGCGATGCCACGACAGATCGTTGTGGTGAATTTCACGCATGATTTCACTGCTGCGTCAACTAGAAAGTTCCCGCAAACTACGCTCACTCGCATCCAAGAATATGAAGAGGAGGAAGATGAACCTGCTCCCAAAATAGGTTACTTTCCCCTCTATCCGGGAACTTCCAGAAGTAATTAATAATTTGATTAATGCCGTTTCTGGATGCATTTGGACTGTTCCAGTTCTTGTTTCGATTATGGTTTATGTAAGTGTGTCAAGGGCTTTGTCTTACCAGACCTACTTCAATTAAAGGTTAAAATTTTGAGGGTACATGGGAAAAGATATTTCGGAAAAAATTGTAAAGGCTCACATAGTGCCGCCTCGCCATTCCGCTGGGCAAGCCGCGATGTGTCCAGCGGCTCCTTTGTGGTGCAAAGCCGGTGGATTCATAAGCCGCCGGACGCATCGTGGGTTGCCCGCCTGCACGGCCGGGCAACAGTCCCGCGACAATTTGTCTAGGAGCCGTTAATCCAACGCACATTACAGTTACCGTGAGATACTTTACATGTGCCGTGCCAACTTCAGCCATAAGCTTTAAAAGTGGAACTTACACATACACACATCTTCATTACCAGCTGTTCCCTAAGTTCCTGCCATGATGATATGACGTAGGTCTGGCGAGTCCGTGGTTTTGGACCAAAGGCTGTGCTTCCCTCACTCGCAATTTATTGGCGATCTATTTCATCCACAAAACTATTTATTTTGTCTGTGCGACAGGTATTTACATCAAAATGGTTGTCGAATTCAAATTTCAAATGCTATGTGTGCGAGTGTCTTTTATTTCAAGCGAGCAAATTCCAAAACATCCATTTTAACGAAATTCGTCAATTATTATCGACTTATTCATGGGATATGTGATAGGAAAGCGCAGCCTTAACATATATATCAGTATTGACGTCCTTTGTATTTATTATTCTGCTGAAACCATTTTAATGGTATTTTTTTTATTCCTGTTTTGTAAATGGATCTTAGTACCTATAAAACATACATCTTTTAGGAACAACGTAATCAGGCTTAGTAACCTTCTATCAAATGGAACAATCATAACTTGGTCTCAAGCGAAAGCCGCGATTCTGAAGACCAAAAATCAACAAAAATATAAGTTAACAAAATTGACAAACACATTGTTCGTTACGACGTCACGTCGGCTTCCTGAAAAAATTGGTTGACTGAATTAATGTCGGCAGTTAAAAAGTATCAAGTAACATTTGAAGAGACACCGGGTAAATGCCTCTGTCGTACCATATTGATCAATTTTTCACAGCAACAAAGCACTATGATGCAGTTTATGTTAGGGAATAGATACATTTCCAAGTATACAACACGATATCATAATCATTTTTATTGTAGAAACGAAAAAACGATGTATTTTAAATCAGTAATTAATATTTACCTAACCTATATTTAACTATGTGTATTTGAGAATAAAAGACTCCCCGTGTTGTATAACAGGCAAGTCTGCAAGTTATTGTATGTCTATTAAACGTATGTACGTAGGATAGGTTGTAACTTTTACCTTTTATCGATAAGGATGACTATGTTACACTTACTTCTGTCGTCCGCGTGGAAGTTAAGTATAATATAAAATACAGTACGTTAAATAACAGAGCTCGTTCCCTTAAACTCGTAAATCTTTATAAAAAAAAAAAAATATTTTATAAAATAAATAAGTACTACGTGTTTGAAAATCCAGTAACGAAAGATAAAAGTTCATGTTAAAAATTTCGAACATCTTTTTTATTCATATTGCATATTTCATATTTATTTATTTGCATACCATAATGTGTATAAAGGTGTTACATAAGGCTTAAAGCTAAAAGAACAGTTATGGACCCTGTTAGGGCCACAGCAACATTTAAGTTAAAATTAAACTTTGAAAAACACAAATTAAAAATAAAATTTAAAAACATAAAAAAATAACACTTCTTATAAAATTGTAACATTTATAGTTTTTAAAGTCACTAATTTAAAAATTACTTACAATATTTATATTTTAGAAATTATTTAAAGTTTTTATGAGATCATATATCATTATCAAAAAAGGTAAGGAAAATAAAAATAATTATTGAATGATTCCAATACGGCGCGGATACTGTGTCCGCGTTAATAGTCCTAGCGTATTTGGGCTGCCCAAACCGGTAACGTCGCATTTCTCTCTCGCGAATATTTTTCCTGCGATAAAAATATTCGAAATAATAATTATAATTATCATTTAGATTGTTATTGTGCTTTATAAAATATGTAAACATTTTTTATTTGTACGAGAGTATTTTTTTGTGTATAAACGATCTAATAAGGGATCTATTAAAGGGAACGCCCTTCGTTAAATAATGTACTGTATAGCCTATGGCACTCGGCAACAGTGTATCTTACTATCAGTAAAATTTATTCTGTATTAGGACCACTACTTCTAGAAATTACCTCTTACAGGCAAACTTTACCTCCTTCTAATATTAGTAAAATTATCTATCAACCTACCTACTTCAAAATGAAAAAGGGAATTTAGAAAAAATAATAATTTGGAAAACGTGAATGTGTAGGCAGGTAATTCTTTTTAAAAAAATCCTATCGCTACACACTGAGCTTATACCGATTGCCATTAGGTTTCATGATTTATCTAAATTAAATGAAATCCATTTCAATAAAAAAGTAACTGTTGTAACAATGGTCAGTGGGAAAGAATGCCAAATACATCTGATTATGCTCCTTAAACATGTATTGCGCGATTACGCGATGTTTTTAATAAAGAACCTTAATGTCTAGTTTGGAACACCGTAAATCGGTTGTCGTTAGCTCAAAAATTGTATACTTAGTCGGTTCCCTCAATCCTGGTTTGCCTTGATTGGCCGGTCAGAGTATGAACGGTATACGTAGATGCCCCGTTTTCCCCACACGTGCAGTGTGCTGTGCTGTACTCCTTCAATGTTGAAGGCCTACATTGTAAGCTATTCTTCAAGTAGCTCAGTAGCATACTTAGTAGGTTTCTTTCACCTCGGGTTTGCCTTAACTGGCCGATCGGAGTCTGAAAGCACTACATATAATTATAGTGGGTAGTGTAGTGTCCACACCGTGTGGTATCCGTGTCCCTGTTCCCCCACACGTGTGATGTGCTCTTTCGGACCAGAAGGCCTATATTGTAAGCGTCAAGCAGCTCAAATGCATACTTAGTCCGTTCCGCACTCTTCTGGTTTGCCTTGATTGACCGATCAGAGAGTCTGTCAGCTAGTAAAGTGTCCATGCCGGACACCATGTGTATCCCTGTCCCCTCACAAGGCCTATATTCCCTGGCCTGTTCCCCTCAACTCTGGTTTGCCTTGATTGGCCGACCAGAGAGCTTTGCAGCACTCAGAGAGTAGACTGTCCTCGCCGTGTTGTGTCCCTGTTCCCTCACACGTGTGATGTTGTCCTCCTTCATAGTAAAAGGCCTATATTCCCTGGCCTGTTCCCCTCAACTCTGGTTTGCCTTGATTGGCCGACCAGAGAGCTTTGCAGCACTCAGAGCGTGGACTGTCCTCGCTGTGTTGTGTCCCTGTTCCCTCACACGTGTGATGTTGTCCTCGGTCATAGTAAAAGGCCTCTATTCCCTGGTCTGTTCCCCTCAACTCTGGTTTGCCTTGATTGGCCGACCAGAGAGCTTTGCAGCACTCAGAGAGTGGACTGTCCTCGCCGTGTTGTGTCCCTGTTCCCTCACACGTGTGATGTTGTCCTCCGTCATAGTAAAAGGCCTCTATTCCCTGGTCTGTTCCCCTCAACTCTGGTTTGCCTTGATTGGCCGACCAGAGAGCTTTGCAGCACTCAGAGAGTGGACTGTCCTCGCTGTGTTGTGTCCCTGTCCCTGTTCCCCTACACATATGGTGTTGTGCTCCTTCAAAGCAGGAGGCCTATATTGTTAGCTGTTCTTTAAGCAGCTCAATTGCATACTTAGTCTGTTCCCCTCACCTCTGGTTTGCCTTGATTGGCTGATCGGAGTCTGTCAGCACTAGATATATAGTGGATAGTGGAGTGACCACGCTGCGTTGTGTCCCCGCTACTACTCCCCCACACGTGTAATGCTGTGCTCCTTCTATTCAGAAGGCCTGTGTAGTGAACTGTCTCCCCCCTTAGACGAAGGTGCAATTGTTCGTAATCGTATATAATCTTAGTGAGCAGTTAATCAATTCAGTCTAATAAAGACAAGTTTATAATTAGTGAAGCACCTATATACTCGAAATACATGTTGATGTTTAATCTATCTACATTAGCTCTAAGTGTATGCATTGGGGTCCCTCACTGTCATTAATTTAAGTAGATTAGCGTTTCAGCAACGTCCCAATTCATCTTAGATGATTTTTTTTAAAGGGGATATCTGGATCTCCGTTTTGATAAATAAATACCTACCTTTGAGGTATCTAGTCATACATAATATGTATATTAATTTTATAAAGTAGGTATACCTACTATATTTGGAACTATTTTTGTCATTACCTATACGGGTTGTAATAAGACACGTCACATAAGCTGAGTAACATTAAGAAGAAATTATTGCTGGCAAGCGAATTTTAATTTTTGGTGTGAACAATTACTGTTTATTGAAGCGCGTCGTGTAAAGCGTATGCAAAATTTTGTGTTTATTTAATTAAAACCGAAATTAAATAAATAGGTACCTATGTTACATTACATAGATTCTTGTGGTTGGAAATATAATGTTTTGATTAGGTATTTAAAGTTTAATTAAATCTTTCTAAACACGTTTTTATATCCGTTACCAGAAGATTGTCAGGTATAGTACAGAAAAAAATATCGCAAGGATTAGAAAAACTTAATACCTCTCGGCTGCGTTACGTGTCTTTATGCCCCCGATATAATGATATGTATGTATGCTTGCCTTAATATATATGAAAAGTCTGTGATTTTGTTTAGATATAATATATATTTAGTACTTAGTACCAAATATTGGTCAGAATGTATTTTGATAAAAGTAACGACAAGGTATTTCAGGAATTTGGTATAGAACTTGCGAATTATGTCTAGAATTCTCTGAGGAGTAAATTTAATCTAAAGTGTAGGAAAGTGTGTATGGAAAAGTGTAGAAAAGTGAGGAAAAGTGTGAAAAATATTAACATCGATATTTTCTGACCTCTTACAGAGGTAACTAGGTATAATTTTCTTTTAAACACTTGATTGTACAGAAACAGTTTAAAGGTTTAAGTTGCTGATTTAGCAATTATTATTTTAACTTATAGATACCCCCAATTATTGTATCACAATCTACGAAATAAATGTCTATCTTAATCAATAATTAACGCTTTTATTTCTCATGCCCTAACATTCCTAAACGCCTTCACGTTCTTGAGGCGGGACTATGGTCTTAGGCTCTTAGACCAGTGTCCGTAAGGAAGAGCAACTTTCTTCATCCAAAATCTATGGAGCCGCCGATAGAGTAACAATATGTACGAGCAGCTTATACCTGCCACGTAATTTTCAACTCTATTCCAGTTGAGTTCTAGTTCATTACGAATGAGTCAATGAAAGCTACGCGAGCATATATCTAGTCTGTCTAGGCGGAAGATATGGTGACCGCTGATCGATGTGCAAACTTCGGGGTCCAGTGTGCCATCAAATAATTGGAAGGGATTGCAGCTTAGTTTAGGTCACTGAACCCTGTTACTACCCCGAGAGACGGTGAGGCGGCGGTGTTACAGACTCTCGCCCCACTGGACTGTGCAGGTAGGTATATGAGTGTATGGTAATCTGTGGTCTTTGAGGGGTTGTATGTATGTGTGTGTGTGTTTAAGGATTTGTCGATAAGTACCAATATCAAACACATGTGTATGTGTGAGATGGGGTGAGCCTGGACAGCTGCCTACGGGGTGGCCGAATAGTTATCTATATCGTATTAAAAAGAGGAAAGATTTTTTATTCGTTTGTAACTACCGAAAAAATTCCGAGAGATCTGAACCGATTTTAACCATTTTTTTCACCAATAGATAGCTAAATTATTCTAGAGTAACATTAACACGGGCGCCAGGGGCTGTGACAGGGGCGAAGCGGTAACCAAAAAAATAACTTAACGTGGGTGATTTAAGTCGCGGGCGGAAGCTAATACCTATTAAAAATAGACTTAGGTAATTCAGTTAGTTAATTAAAAAGGTTTATTTTTATTACAGCTATATTTGTAACTACTACTGTATATGTTACTTTAAGATTTTATGCTTTCCCATTTATTTTATTTAGGTAACATTTTTAGATTTGGAACTTCATTAACGTTTTGACCGCCACGTCAAAACCGCGAAAACGTATCCTCAGCGCCACGCTACGAATTCGTCCTTACAAAATAATAGTGAGTTCGGAATTATATCAATGTTTTTTATGAGTTTTTTATTAAAGTCTATCTCCGAACTGCGATATATTTGCGGACCAAATAAAAATTGTCATGTCCTTGTGTCTAAGCTTTTGCGAAAGCAAAACTATCTGATATATTTGTTTTTACTTTATTTTTATTGTTTTATATTCTTTTTTATATGTATAGGTTAAATCTGTTATGTTAGCGCAATTGGCTCATCAGCGCCGTGTTGGCATAAATAAATAAATAATAAATAAATGATATCGTGACCGCGGCGTGCTGGGCACATTTTTGTTTGTCATTTATACATGACTATGGCTGTCAAAAGAGTAAGTGACAGTTTTTTTTGTTACAAGGCGAGGTCGCATATTTAATTTTTCAATACTGAACATAGGAGTTATGGTGGGTCCACACGACACAGACTTCTATAGAATTTTGTCTGTACAACAAATCAGTACAGACAAATGTCGGTGTATCAGAAAAGTCGGAAGTCTGCGTACAGGTCTGTACTATTGTCGGAGCAAAACTCATGATTATTGAATTACTTAATTTATACATTAAAATCGAAGTCTGAACTGATAAAAAGTCTGCACAGACATTTGGTAAAGACCTCTGAGTAAAAACTTTATAGTCTGTGCAGATATCTGTACAGACAAAAGTCTGTATCGTGTGGACCCACCATTAACGAGCAGAAACAATTGCCTGCCAATACAATGCCAATTCTCTGGCCAAGATAAAAGCCAGGCTTTAGGTCACTTCTTACTATTTCTGTTGAGTTAGACTGAAGTGGCACTAAACTCTGAGAAGTGCTTTGAAAAATTTTAACGTTTTGTTTGGATTTCTTAGTTATAGCATCACATTGGTGTTGTTAAGCTATAATGGTATTATTTGCGAAATCTAGACTAATATATACCATCCCGCCTGTATTCCCCGAAGGGTTAGGCTGAGGTGTACCAATGTACACAGTTCGCCGGTATAATTAGGACCCACGTAATAGGGGGCGAGCCTATTGCCATTAACTGGGCACAAATCCAAACTCCGAGCTGCTACTGAGAATTTCATAGAAAAACCCAATAACACTTTTTTGCTCGACCTGGGAATCGAACCCGGGAGCCCTTGCATAGCAGTCGCACTTGCGACCACGAGACCAACGGGGCAGTTAACTAATACAATAAAGGAAAGATTTGTGTGCATGTGACAAATAAACTCAAAAATTACTAGACCGATTTCAAAAATTATTTCACCATTAGAATGCTACATTATCTCTTAATAATACAGGCTATATGACATCACGCTACGACTTACGGGAGCGGAGCAGTAACTAAAGACCTAACGGTGAAATGAGCCACGCGGACGGAGTCGCGGTTAGTTCACTAGTTTTAAATAAATAAATAAATAACACGAGGACCTTCACTTAAGATGCTCTTCTTCATACCGTGATGCAGCGACAGTGGACAATGGATATGTTAAGTAAGGAGGATTTCTTTTCGTTATCGATGTAACTCTAGCGATTATTTTTCACTGTATTGTATCCTTTAGTTCAAGGGTCTTCAACCTTGTTGATGTCAAGGGCCAAAAATATTTTCTTTTTGGCTCCGGGGGCCGCAATATAATCCAACAAAAACGACAATTGCTTTAATTTTTTCCGATATATGCCTACCTATCTACTCAAGCCCAGTTATTTTGTTTTTTATTTAGGAAATCTTAAGAATATTTCAGTATTATTTATTTACTGCATTACATAATATGCTTTAATACTATTATAAATAATAATAATAATATAAGGAATCTCCTAGACACGGCGCGTATCGTTAGGAGATTCCTTTCTCAGGAGCCCTGACCACCCGTGGCTTGGACCCTGTTCCCGACGCCGGTGGGCTACTATTTTTTATATTTTTAAATGTTTTTATTTTTTTATACTAATATTTAAAAATGTAACTTATATGTATATACAATAAATAAATGAGAATAATAATATATACCATCACGCCTGTATTCTCCGAAGGATTAGGCAGAGGTATACCAATGTACTCCCACAGTTCGCCGGTATATTTAGGTCCCATGTAATAGGGGGCGAGCCTATTGCCACTAACCGGGCACAAATCCAAACTCCGAGCTGCTACTGAGAATTTCATAGAAAAACCCAATAACACTTTTTGCTCGACCTGGGAATCGAACCCAGGACCTCTAGCGTAGCAGTCGTGCTTAGGTCCACTAGGCTAACGAGGCAGTATTAACAAATAAATAAAAATTCGCGATGAAGGCAGGCCGGGTTGCCGGGCCACAGATTAACTGGCTGCGGGCCGTGGGTTTAAGACCTATGCTTTAGTTAATCTGTATACGGCGTTGTGAGCTGCAATATTGTTTATACATTTTGTGTATTTCTTGTACCTGCTCTTTATATTGTAACTGTTTGTTGTGCCTCTTGAATAAAAAAATAAAAAAAACTTCCAATGACTACCCCGCCCTGGGCGGGGCGGAAGAGAGTGTCAGGCATTTACTAACTAAAACTCGTTCACATCGTCTCCATGTTCTTTCTTGTGCCCTTTGCGTTTTGGGGGCGCGATCCCTTTGGAACAACCCGCAGCCCTGGCAATGTAAGGTGAGTAAGTATAAGACGCAGAGTAAGTAGAAGGAGTTTAAGTATAGTGAGTACTAAAGGCACTAAGTCCGCCTCTGTACTGTTTCAATGCATAAAGTTTAATTAATTGAATTTAATTTTATTGAACAAAGTTTATCGACGCTTCGAATTTAAACGTACGTCACTCAATTAATAACTACTTAATTTAATTATTCAATCAATAACTACTTAAGGAATATCGCATATTTTAAGCTTTATGCAGCTATAAGTTCAAAGGCGGACTTATGCCTTAGGCATTCTGTACCAGTCTACCAAAGGTAATAATGAGATAATATGACAGGTTCAAATAATTGTACAAGAGAAAAACAAAAAGATTAAAAATAACAATACTGGTATGTTTTATTATTATATACACGCCAGTATTCCCCGAAAGGTTAGACAGAGGTGTACCAATGTACACTCTCAGTTCGCCGGTATGTTTAGGTACCATGTAATAGGGGCCAACCTATTGCCATTCATCGGGCACAAATCCTAGCTCCGAACTGCTACCGAGAATTTCATGAAATGCCTAATAACACTTTTTGCTCGTCCTGGGAATCGAACCGAAGACTTCTAGCGTAGCAGTCGCGCTTAGGAGAACTAGGAACTTAAAACAATATAAATAAATTGAAACATCACAAGTACAAAACACTAAAACTCTAAAAACATAACACGTATAACTAAAATTCTAAAACTTATATAAGAACTAGCTTTTGCCCGCGACTTCGTCCGCGTGGATTAATAGTTCCCGTTCCCGGGGAATTTCCGGGATGAAAACTATCCTATGTCCTTTCTCGGGTCCCAGACTATATCTGTACCAAATTTCATTGAAATCGGTTCAGTGGTTTAGGCGTGAAGAAGAGACAGACAGACAGAGTTACTTTCGCATTTATAATATTAGTAAGGATAAATTACTAATAAAATTATATACATAAAACACATATATACGTATATAGTATATGTTTAGATCATACAGACAAATTGAGAACCTCCTTCTTTTACAAGCTCGTTAAAAAGAATAGACAGAGGGATCATGAGACAACTCTTGTTTGTTTTGAAAACTAACTCCGCAATTTCCGTTTGAAAGCATACCGACGGGTGACTGTCTGGATAGCTAGGGGGAGGGCGCATTCCAAAAACAAATAACTTGATTATAAAAGGAAGACTGAATGAAAGCAGAAGACGGTTGGAAGTCGCATGGGGTTTTATTAAATTTACTGCAAAGCTGACGACTTGATCTTGCTGTATAATGACCGATTCCTAAAACTTACCGACCGGTATTAGTAAACTATACTAACAACAAATGCCTTCGTATTTTCGCTATTATTGAAGTTTATTTTTCAGGTTTATCCATAGTTTTGATTAACATTTCTACAAGTACTCAAAAGAATTACGACTTACCAGTCGTAATTCTTTTGAGTACTTGACTGGTCGTTTGTAACGGATAGTTTACCTTACCAGGTAAACTTCTTTTGAGTACTTGACTGGTCGTTTGTAACGGATAGTTTACCTTACCAGGTAAACTATCCGTTTTGCAACATGTGTGTTATATGCGTAATACGTTGTCCTAATAGACCGCGACTATGCGATGTTCGCAAATTCGCGCGAATTTTAGTCGTACAATTCCGCGATCTAACATATCTAACTGGCATTCGCGCGATGCGGTCGCGCGTCTATAATGATTGTTAGCTATCCGCGATGGTCGCGTCGCTTACTCGCGCGATGATCGCATAAACGCGTTCTATTAGGACAACGTATTATTTTTGAGAACAGGCTTAGACACAATTCACCTATTAACCTATTCAGGGCAGACTTGAACACTCGCAACTCTCAGGTGTATGACGAGAGAGTATTCAAGACGAGGGTGAGTAAGTAACTTGTAAGCAAGCGTGCTCTGCCGGCGACCACAGGGCCTAGCGCGAGCGCACGCTGTAAACAACGTAGGTATTGTAAATACGGTCGACTTTTAAATTGGAAATACCCGTTTCGCATTTCATTTATTTAGTTTGGAAGCTTGTATTCAAGACTAGGGTGAGTAAGTTACTTGTCGGCAAGCGTGCTCCGCCGGTAACCACAGGGCCTAGCGCGAGCGCACGCTGTAAACAACGTACTGTAAATACAGACGACTTTTTAATTAGAAAACCCGTTTCGCATTACATTTATTTATTTTGAAAGCTTTATTTTAATGGGGGGTATTAATTGTGCTTGTCGCATAAAATGAAACCGAAATACTATAGGAAAGTTCTATTTCCAATTTGAAACTCGACTCATACTTAGCCTCGTGCTCGGACGTCAAACGCGAGCTTATCAACAACGTAACAAGTGCGTCATCACATAACAGCACCCTTTGCCCTGTCACGTGCACACGTGGAGATCTATGACTGCGTCAAGGAATGATGTTCACGTAGCTGAATTTTAAAATGGAACATTAAAAAAAAAAAAAAAAAAAGTTATTTATTACCTTTAGTTTGTACATAAACACTTAAATTTATACAACTATGCTTTACAAACAGCGTAAGTGTTTTCGATAAACTCTGGCACCCAATGTAAGATTTAACTTGTGTTTAGGGTGCCAGCGTCCTCGCCTGCCAATTTAGCATAAAGTAGCAGTAGTTGTTACACAATATAATATTAATATTACGTACTAAAACCAATCACTTATTTCTAACTTAACTATTTTGTTTGCCATTTTGTATGGGTAAGTGTGTAATTATACCAAATCATAATAATTATGCTAGATTATTGGACTAAAAGTATATTATTTTGTGCGAGCGAACTGCCCGCGCCTTTGCCCGCGTTACTTATTTCACCTTACTAACGTTACGTCTTAGGTTACTGCTCGGTTCCCGTGCATCGTAGCTATGTTATGACACTCACAAATAACATGGCCTTCTATGCGTAAAAGAATTTTCAAAGTCGCAACTCACAAACTTTACCTCTTTATAATATTAGTTTACATAGATTTATATTTACATACATAAACTCACGCCTTTTTCCCATGGGGGTAGGCAGAAACCACTGAACGCCACCTGCTACGATCCTGACATACTACTTTCGCCTCGTTCACGTTCATACATCTGGTCATACAAGCACGCCGGTTACAAGTACTGCACACCCGACCGATGCCGATGCTGCTGCTTTTTCCGATGGGAAAAAGGCGTGAGTTTATGTATGTATGTGTGTATAGATTTATATTTGCCATCGATACGCTAAAGAGAAGAGAAATTGCGTCACACATTCGTATTGCAACTTCCTTTCATTTTGACACTACAAAGTAATTGATTGATCGTCTGAAAAAAATGGTGGCTTGAAAGTGGAAACAACGCAATATATGTATATTGTTGGTGCCGCGGCTGTAGCGCTGTATTGTAACGAGACAAGTTCAGGTTTTTGATAAAAAAACTGGATTTTCTCAGGTAATAAAGTAACAATTTTATCATGTCCCAGGTAATAAAGTAACAATATCCCGGCTTTTAACCAAAAACCTGATTTTATCATAAGCCTACGATATAGTTTTGCATCGTCGTCAAATTCAAGGAGTTAACTATGTTCGTGATTCTTAACACGAATCAATAATAAAATAAATTAGTTTTGAAATTTATATTTTTTGGCGTGATTTTCGAATTCGAACTAGCCATCTTGCCAAAGGGGTTTAGGCGCTATGCACACATTGATATAGCCGCGGGACAAATCTGCCTACCGCATACGCAATGGGTGATTCTGATTTTTGCAAGAGGAGTATTCTGGAATACTGTTATTTGATAGTTACAACTAAAAAAATAAGTATTTATTAAACAATATTTAATAAGGTATCGTAATTATATTTGATTACTTTTTTTATGACAAGCTCCTAAAATTTGACGAGGATGCAAAACAACACCTTGTATACGGTAGCAATTTCAATTAGAATCCGCTGTCTCTCGTCACAGCTTACGTTGCAATTAATTGGTGAGTGGCCGACCCTTGGCCGGTGTTGCACACCGAGTGGGTTTAGGGTGAAATCAATTTAATGCGAGTTATCAATTACCTGGAGCTGCGAATATGATCTCTAGTGCCGCTTGCAGACTAATTGGATTCAGTTCAGCTAAACCGAACATTGGATATTTAACGCTTATTAATTTTTCATCTATTTTGTGCATAAGTTTTATATGTACGAGTACCTATATTGATTTTACTGTTTAGTAATATAACACATTTGGTAAAAATAATTATTTGTTTTTTTAAACTCTATGCAGCAAAAAGTACAATAGCGCTAAGCATTCTCTACCCGTCAACCATAGGTGGTGAAGAGATAACATGCCAAGTACAAATTATAAAAAGAGAGAGATTAGTGGTCCTAGGCGCGACTGCTACGCTAGAGGTCTTTGATTCGATTCCCAGGTCGAGCGAAAACTGTCATTGGCTATATCTATGGAATAGATAGCTCAGAATTATGATTATGTCAGTAAAAGTCTGACACTCTGACACTGCTCTCAGTAGCAGCTCAGAATTATGATTTAGTCAGTAAAAGTCTGACACTCCCTCCTGCCTCGCCCAGGGCGGGGAAAGTCATTTGATGATTTCCCATCGGTAAAAAAATAAAAATAAAGGCATTGTAATGTAATAAATATGTTCAACAAAATAAACATTATCAATATTATAGTTCTGTAGTTTACATTATGTTACTTTAATTATTATTATTTTTAAATTTTAAATTTTCGAAGCGTTGTGGAAAAAGTAGCTATAAATTCATCGCAGTTAAAAAGAAGCCTGCAAATACTGGGGATGGGTGAGTTGGACCCTGATTTAATTTTGCGGAATGGGGGACGCAAAAGTTTGATAGGGTGACGCGGTTTAGGGTATGTTTGAATAAAACTTGTAAGCTGTGCTTGTATGTAACAAGAGGGCGCAATATATTTTACTTTGAAGTATTTGAAAAAGAAAAACTAAATCTATATTTTCTGTTTGCTTTGCGAGTAAAGTCATGTTAATGATTCGCTGCCTATTGTATAATACCTAAAATATACCTATTGTAGGTACGTGTGTACATTGGTACACCTCTGCCTAACCCTTCGGGGAATACAGGAGTGATGGTGTTTGTTGTGTTATGTAGTTTTTAATTATTTAGAGATGGCGATAGCTCGTTTTGGCAGAGCTAAGCGTAAAGGTATTTTTGATCTAAATCCCAAAATCGTAATCTAGTTTATCAGCAGCAAACAAGTAGACCAGGGAAATGAACCAAAACCCCGAGAACGTTTGAAACAATACACCATGAATGTGTGCAACATCATAATGAAACATGCAGTGCCATAAAAGACATCTCATAACAATATCTATACTTAATATTATAAAGAGGTAAGATTTTTTTGTTTGTTTGTAACGAATAAGCTCCGAAACTAAATAAATATAAATATACCATCACGCCTGTATTCCCCGAAGTGTTAGGCAGAGGTGTACAAATGTACACCCACAGTTCGCTGGTAGGTATATTTAGGTCCCATGTACCTAATAGGGGGCGAGCCTATAGTCATTAACCGGGCACAAATCCAAACTCCGAGCTGCTACTGAGAATTTCATAGAAAAACCCAATAACACTTTGCTCGACCTGGGAATCGAACCCGGGGCCCCTTGCACAGCAGTCGCACTTGCGACCACGAGACTAACGGGGCAGTTTCACCAATAGATAGCCACATTATTTCTGAGAAACATAAGCTATATAACATCTCGCTACGACACACTGAAGCAGAGCATTAACTAAAAACATAACTTATGGCGGGTGGAAAAGCCACGCGGACGAAGTCGCGGGCAATTTGCTAGTACGATACAAAATGGCATCCCCGGATATTACATGTCCATGTCAATGTGACACAATGAGGGTAAAGGAAAACAGTGCAATCTATGTAGCTACATTAAGAGAATACAATGCAGCTGTGTAGAGCTTTATTCCGGTTCAAAGTTATCAGCCTTTTGCATTGGCTTTGAAAGACTTTGCTGGGAGTGAAACATTGACAAACAAAGAAAAACGAAAAGGAACAAAAGTCGGGCTCGCAGTGCGGGTGTAGTCTGCTACACGAAGATAACTCCACTTTTTTAAGCCGAACATTTTTTCAACTGTATGTTCTATTTTGTGTGGGTTAAGAGCCATTTACATGATGAAATTTCAATTAAATTGAAGTAATAATTGACTTGCACGGTTCACACGCAACACGTAACATTCTTGATCGTGTACAAGTTTTGTTTCAAAGCTTTTCTTGGTGTTAACAGCACATTCAGTCAGCATTTCTTAAGCAATTCTTATTTTTAGCTGGTTCATTTGCACACATGGGTCCAGTGAGTCTTAATCATTGCTGCTTTTCTGAGGCAAGGAGTATTGAGAAAACCTCGTAAATAAAAGGTGTTACGTCAAAAAATGGATAGCAAGAAGAAAGGTTCGAACACGCGACAATTAGGTTTTGAATAAAAACAGCCTCTTCTAAAACGTTCAACACTTGAATTAAAAATTCGCCAACGCAAATACGTGCAATACTTAATGCAACCTGTCAATATGGTACAGATACAATTACATTATTGCTCTCATATCGACACCTGCAATTTAAAACATTGTAACTCACTTTTTATCGAAAATGACTTTTATGCACAGGTTTACTAAGAAAAAAATGCTCTTTCTTTTGCGATTACCCTCGTAACCCAATTCACTACCGTTACGATTTTAGCTAGCGTAAAAACATTGTAACTAGTCGTCCACTTACGCTGAAAAAAAGGTATCTTTAGTTACACACACGTTTTCCCGTGGTAAGTAATAATAATTTCACAAAACAATAATTGTAACATAAGATACAATTTTTTTTCTTGGTAAGATTTCTTACTTATTTTTCTTTAAAATTGCATTGTATGTCTGAGTTACAACTGTAATTTGGAAACCCGTTTTTAGTGAAAAATCATTGTAAGTCAAAAACCTTATAAAATACATAAGGAAACAACATATTAGTCATACAGCAATGTAGATAATACCTTTTTAATTATATTTACAAAATTGGAAGGCGCTAGCACTTATAGGAACAAAGTGAGAATATTTTGAATTTTGAAATCACTCTCTTGGAAAGTAGTGAAAAATGAGTTACCTACAACGTTTTAAATTGCAGGTGTCGATATGTACTCATAATAATATCGATGGTCCCTATTAACAATGTCAGTTCTGCAAAAAGAGTACTGTTTAGTAGAGCAGTTCAAAGTTTGTTTTGACGATAAAAAAAGAATTACATAACTGAGGATATTCAAATTTGCACTGATTATTTTATGTATTGTTAACTAAGTACTGACATGGACAAAACTAAGCAACTATTTATGGTTAAGGAAATAATGTACCACCGACATTTTAATATGGACAATTTGCAAAGTGAATTGTCGGTTGTGACACAAACGACAGTTTTGTTCGGATAATTAACAGTCATTTAAGTAGGTAGTGGTATATTCAACATTTTTAAATGGAGATTTAGAAATAAATTTGTCGTATGTGTAAGGTTTGCTGTAGTTATTATAAAAACAATAAATTTTATTTAATCAACTTTTCCATATATTTATTTACCAACAACGCAAATGAAAAAAATAGAAATGCACACTTTGAGATCACATGCTTAATTATAATTAAATACAAGAGTAATGATAACAATTCAAACACACATTGAAAATAGCATAGACTATTTAGCAAAGTCTAAAACATAATTTTCTTTCATCCTCTTTATGCTTTAAAAGCATGTATTTTAGTAAAATACGTAACAAAATAAGTCTTATGAGTATCAATGTTAAACTAGAAATGGACGTAGTTACGCAAAAACGATCCAACCCTCAAAGTGTTGATACGCAAAAAGGATCCAACTCTCAAAGTGGACACTTTGAGAGTTGGATCCTTTTTGCAAATAAAATCTGTAAAAAACTATGAGCAATCAACACATAATAAACAATATAGCAGTCAAGATACCTATGGCATTAAGTATCACAAAGTTTTATAACAGGTTAAAGTTTAAAATTGGACGTAGTTACGCGAAAACGATCCAACCCTCAAAGTGTTGATACGCAAAAAGGATCCAACTCTCAAAGTGTCCACTTTGAGAGTTGGATCCCTTTTTAAATAATAATAATATATAAACTGTCAACGTATCGGCACAGCGACTATAAACTGGAAATCTCCAGGGCCGGACGGACTGCACAACTTTTGGATCAAGTGGTTCCAAAGATCACACGCTCGCTTGGCATCCCAGTTCCAGTCAGCCTTAGAGTCTGGATCGTTGCCCCAGTTCTTAACAACTGGTATAACCCATCTGCTCCATAAATCGGGTAGTACTACGGAACCCAAAAATTACAGACCGATCACATGTCTACCGACGGTCTATAAAGTTCTTACATCTATTTTGAGAGCTAAAATCAATGATCATATTGATAACAATGCTATCATGTCTGTCTCTCAGAATGGATGTAGGAATGGGTCCCGTGGTACTAAGGAGCTACTCCTCATTGATATGGCCATTAACCAGCAGGTTCGCCGTTCTCGAAAGGATCTGTCTATATGTTGGATAGACTATAAAAAGGCGTATGACTCGGTGCCACATACATGGCTCATGAGGGTGCTGGAATTGTATAAAGTAGATACAACTCTGCGCACCTTCTTGATGTCGTGTATGGGGCAATGGAGGACGGTCTTACGCTATTCAGGATGTCGGCAAATCCGAGAGAACAGTGAACCAATAAAGATCGAGCGTGGTATATTTCAGGGCGATAGTCTGAGTCCACTGTGGTTTTGTTTAGCCTTGAACCCTCTAAGTACACTGCTGGAGGGTTCGGGGCTGGGTTATCGGTTGAGAAGAGGTGGTCAGGTCATATCTCACCTCCTTTACATGGATGATCTGAAACTCTTTGCCCCCAGCAATTTGCGACTGATGGAGCTACTGAAGGTAACAAAAACTTTCAGTAGTGCCATCAGGATGGAATTTGGTGTGGACAAATGTGCAGTCATGCATGTAAAGCGAGGAGAGATTATGGAATCTGTGGGAACCCAACTCTCAGATTCCATAAACCTTAGATCCCTTTCCTCAACTGAAACCTACAAATATTTGGGTATGTCGGAAGCGTTAGGCATCAATGCTACTGACATGAAGCAATCGTTGAAGGAGCGCTTCTTTGGCCGCCTGAATAAAGTTTTAAATAGTCTTTTATCAGGCGGTAACAAGGTGCGCGCCTTCAACGGTTGGGTCATGCCGGTTTGATGTACTCTTTTGGCATACTCAAATGGACTCAGACAGAACTTGACGCCCTGGATAGGAGGGTTCGCTCACTATTGACCGCAAATCGGATGCATCACCCAAGGTCGTCAGTAATGAGACTGTATATCCCGCGGAAGTGTGGTGGTCGAGGCTTCTTAAATGCTAAGACCATGCACAACCGAGAGATATGCAGTCTCAGGGAGTACTTCCTGGAAGCCGATGTGGGGATGCACCGAGATGTGGTCTCAGTGGACAAGGGCCTCACCCCGCTCTCTTTAGCGAACGAGAACTGGCGCAAACCTATGGTGTTAGATACTAATGATCGCAAGGAAGTATGGAAGAGCAAAGAGCTTCACGAACGCTACTACCGGGCCCTACATGGGCCGGATGTTGACTTCAAGGCGTCCGTATCCTGGTTGCGCGTTGGTGACCTCTTTGGGGAAACTGAAGGTTTTGTCTGTGCTATTATGGACGAAGTTATGATGACGAACAATTACCGGAGATATATTGTGAAGGACGGTACGGTTGACATATGTCGGGCATGCCATCGTCCCGGGGAATCAATCCGTCACATTATATCTGGGTGTTCTCGTCTGGCTAACGGAGACTACTTGCATAGACACAACCTTGTAGCCAGGATTATCCACCAGCAACTTGCTCTGAAATACAGTCTTGTGGAATCGGAAGTACCATACTATAGATATGTGCCCGACCCAGTTCTTGAAAATGGGCATATCACGTTGTATTGGGACCGGTCTATCATCACTGACAGGACTATTGTAGCCAATAAGCCTGACATAGTGGTGGTAGATCGATTAGAGCGTCGCGCAATGATCGTTGATATTACTGTTCCGCATGACGAGAACCTCGTGAAAGCTGAGAAAGATAAACAAATTAAGTATCTTGATCTGGCTCGCGAGGTTGTCGACATGTGGGATGTGAATACGGCAATTATTGTGCCGATAGTTGTGACGGCCAATGGCTTAATAGCCAAGAGCCTCGACCAACACCTGAGGAGGCTCTCGTTGGGCAGTTGGATCAAGGGCTTGATTCAGAAAGCGGTACTCCTAGACACGGCGCGTATAGTTAGGAGATTCCTTTCTCAGGAGCCCTGACCACCGGTGGCTTGGACCCTGTTCCCGACGCCGGTGGGCTACTATATTTTATATTTTTAAATGTTTTTATATTTTCTACTAATATTTAAAAATGTAATTTATATGTATTTTAATTGAATAAATGAGAATTCCTAAAATAAAAGTAGGTCAAACCATACCTACCTATAGGAGTCAGATATGTATCAAACTATCCGTTTATAGAGAATAGGTTACATCGCACTTAATTTTCCTACCAAAGATTCAAGATTTTTGTTTTATTCAATGTGAAGTTTTTGCAACTCATACATCCGACTAAATATTATATACATAATGCAGTTATTAGTGTAGAAAGTGACATATCCAACCGACTGACTAAGTTTAGGTAACGTGTAATAATGTCGAAAGTGACACATCCGACAAAACGTCTGCTTTTAAGTTACATGTAACAATGTCGGAAGTGACACATCCAACAAAACGCATGCTTTTAGTTACATGTAACATTGTCGAAAGTGACACAACCAACAAAAAGATCTACTATACGTACATGTAATAATGTCAGAAGTGGTATATCCGACAAAATTGTCTGTTTGAATACCGTTGAAAATAGATGTATCTACCAGAACCTGCTTTATTAAAGGGAATATACCTATACTAGCTGTTCCCAGCGGTTACATCTGCGTCATTGGTTACTGCTCTCTTCCCGTCAGTCGTAGCGTGATGTTATATAGCCTTTACTGTGTCTCATGAGTTTGGCTATCATATACAAAAATAATTATTCAATTCGGACTGGTAGTTCCAGAGATTAGCGAGTTTAATCAAACAAACAAAAAAAAAACAATAAATCTCTTTAGCTAATAATTTATTAGTATAGAGCAAAATATGGATGGTTTCTTAATGTTAAAAATAAAATCCGTTTAGAACGTTTCGACATTATGGGATATATACTTGTTTAGACGTATAAAACAATAATTTACTAGTGCAAATTCATCTGCGCGAGCGCAAGCGCTCCTCCCGGTAACTAAGTGCGTAGTGGCAGAACCGCGCGCACCCGCGCTCTCTCCACCCCGCGGACAGCGCCGGTTCCGTCACTACCAACACTGTTGCGCGGACAAAGTTATTGCAACCGACAATATTAACCAAGAAATTTACTAAATATGATGATTTTCAATAAAATAAAATATTACGTAAGATAGATCTTTTTATTGTGATTCTATTTATGTAAAAAAGTGAAAATTGGTAAAAATGTATTTCCGACATTGTTAATAGGGACCATCGATATGTGCATCGTGTAAACGGCCCTTATCGCATGGCGATGCGACCGAACGATACCGCTTACAACTTTAGTTGAACTTTGCTGGTGCGGAACACATTGTATGGCATTAGTAATGACATTTCCGAGTACGGAACCCCGCTCTCAGTTCCGTCGGTCCCCGAGAGTGCTGACCAACACCCAGCTGATAAAGTAAGTTATTTAATTTACTAACGCGACACGATGGCCGAAGTTGTATAAAGCCCGGAAGCCAGGACCGCATCGACTGAAAGTTTGTTATTTACTGCAGCAGCTTACATTCGGTAAAATAGTCGTGAAATATTAACGTTACGCTAATAGGTAGTAGCAAACTTTAGGCTGATAACGTTGAATGAAAAGAGATTTTATGTGATAATTAGAATAGTCTCTTAGCATAGATAGCAGATTATGTTCAGCAGCACAAAAGCGCACTGAATCGATATAATCAATTATTACTTAGCGAAATGTTGGTCTCTAAAGAAAGGAAAGTGAGAGAAACTTAAACTTTAGGGGTGTTTTTTTAAGTTTGTTCGAAAATGTTTTCAAGATAATTAATACCGCTTTGATTAAGCCTTAGGGTTCAACAACTTACAATTGGATTTTGATAAATAAGTACGTCACCGCTGTCTATAGGCATCTACAATACCAGAGACCTTGCAAATGCGTAGCCATCCCAGAGACAAAGAGGAAATGTCTCTTGTGCCTGTAATTACACTGGCTTCCGTACCCTTCTAACCGGAACACAATAACGCCGCGTTGCTTTGCTGCAGAATTAGGAATGTATGATGGTAGTACCTACTTCCTCGGTTGAGCTCCCCCACTAAGTGCTCTATTACTACGAACATGACCTCAACATAACGCCTGTATCTTTGTGCTTGATCCAAATAGAAGAACTTTCTTTTAGATGCTCTTCTCCACACCGCGATGCAGCGAGTGCAGCCATGTGTATGGCTAAGTACAGAGTAAGTATAGTAATGTACGAGTACTAAGGCATTAAATCCGCCTTTGTGCTTTTTTGTTGCAATTTTTTTTAAATAAATCTATACTAATATTAGCTGACCCGGCAAAAGTTGCCATATAAATTGTAACTTATTTCTAGGAGAATTTGTTTCTTCGCTGTCCGCTTTTTTAACTGCCTCGCTGGCCTAGTGGTCCTAAGCACGACTGCTACGCTAGAGGTCCTGGGTTCGATTCCCAGGTCGAGAAAAAGGGTTATTGGGTTTTTCTATGAAATTCTCAGTAGCAGCTCGGAGTTTGGATTTGTGCCCGGTTAGTGGCAATAGGCTCGCCCCCTATTACATGGGACCTAAATATACCGGCGAACTGTGGGTGTACATTGGTACACCTCTGCCTAACCCTTCGGGGAATACAGGCGTGATGGTATATTTTTTCTTTCTTTTAATTTTCTCATTTTTAGTCAGTTAAAATAAGTTTAGATGTAATGGTTTTTGTTTAATTGAATTAACCACGTTTGCAGAGACCTTCTCACTAAACCTATCGATTGGTTCCGTAAAAGTATATGATGCCATTTTTTTTTAGTGTGTTTATTCCCGGGCGTGGCATGCGTATTTACAAAAATATATAAATACAGTTTTGCTTCTTGTAAAAAATAAAGGAATGTTTGCTTTGAGTTAAATTTGCCGCCTCCAGTATTTACAGTAGGTAGGTACTTTTCCTCCAGGTACGCTTCGAAAGTATTGCATAATACGTTTTGTAGGTAGATATTGATAAAACTGAAGCGTCTTTTCGTTTATTTATTTGCTTTAAACGCAATAATCTCTGGAACTAACACTCAAATGGGAAAAATATTTTATTAGAGTTATGATAAATGTGCCAGTTCTCTGCTGAAGTATTTTTCTATAATGCCTGACACACATTTGCTAGAACAAACATTACCGGCATGTCATCAAATATTAATGCAGGTCAAGTCATGCAATTGGGCGTCGCTCAGATAGTTGCAGCTATGTTTGGTTGTAAAAAAAACAGTCAACCAATAATAGATTATAAAACCAGCCTTTTATAATCCCAATGTAGGGCAAAGGGTTTATCTCATGCATAAAAGGCACGAGCATTGATCACCACGCTTGCTCGTAGCGAAATGACGATTGCAGAGTTATAATCATTATAAGTCTAGGTTTCATCACGGTGTTTTGCTTTACCGAGACAGAGATGTTCTAGATAAACTCAGAAAGTGGATAGGTATAACATACCATACCATCACGCCTGTATACCCCGAAGGGTTAGGCAGAGGTGTACCAATGTACATCCACAGTTCGGCGGTATGTTTAACTCCCATTTAATAGGGGACGAGCCTATTGCCATTAACTAGGCTGAGCTTTTCAAAGAAAAACTCTATAACTCTTTGCTCGACCTGGGAATTTAACCCAAGACCTCTATAGCGTAGCAGTAACGCTTAGAACAATTAGGCTAACGAAACAGATCGAGAAAGTAGATATATATATGAATTGAAAAAGTTACATTGATACTTGCCTGGTATCGTTTCTGCAACTAGATGGCGACGTGCAGGCGCATTAAACACAAAGGACCTTACTTATAAAAAAAAGAAGTTTAAAAAACTAAAACCCGACTACAAAAAATTCACGTGCTAAAAAGTATGAAACAAGAAAACATTCTCATCTGAAAGCCGTGGTCGTATGCCACTTTACCCTAAACTTTAGTGTTAAAGATTCATGTTCTATAACTATACACATACAGTTTTACCTGAATTAGGTGGCATACGACCACGGCTTTCAGATGAGAATGTTTTCTTGTTTCGTACTTTTTAGCACGTGAATTTTTTGTAGTCGGGTTCTAGTTTTTTAAACTTCTTTTTTATTTAAATTATTTTGGGGTTTAAATTTAGACATTTACATGCGTAATATTATTGGAACTGCAACATATATACACAATATATGAAATCATAATCTATTAAGTCTCCCAAACGAAATATTGGTTAGTTAGCTAGGTTTATGATGCGTTATAAAGGGTGCTATGTACAATTTACTTATATAATATATATATTTGAAATGAGCTAATTAAGCCCTTTAATTTGATATGCAACACGACCATATTTGAAAGAAATTTTTTTTTTTTTCACATCTTCTTGAGCCCTTGATGGCGCCACATACAATTTATTGCAACATAATGTAGCCTATAACCAGCGGACGATCAAGACGCTTCTAATGACACCTCATTTGTCAATTTACGTTAGACGGTTTAGAAGTTATGAGGGAACAGATGAACATCCATACATACATACATACATACATACATACCGGTCAACCTCATAACCCTCCTTTTTGCTTCGCCGTAGTCGGGTAAAAATAACGCTAATTCATACTTATCTACCTCTTATGTGACTGACTGAATGATGAAACACTATTTTAATCTGCCAACACTTAGACCGTCAGCATAGAGTATGGCTAAATTATTCGACTAAAGAACGAAATCGAACGAACAATTGATCATAATTGCCAAAATTTACAATAGAATCTATAGACCAAAAATGCCATCGTCACAGTTGATTGCAGCCCGCCATCTTACTTCCGAACTGCCGCTGCTTAAATTTTCTGTCACTTAGGCAACATCTCAACGCTGATTAACGTTTATAGGTAAGATTTTTCACCTGAGACACTGTTGAAAGTGGTTGCTATGTGAAAAATAATTGATTTTTAGTCAAGGATTTGAGAGTTAATCAATTGATAGGTAGCTAAGTATTATTTAGCGTTATTTTTATAAGTAAGGCTGTAGGCCATTACAAAATTTTACGGGTGAACCTAAACACTATTAATTACCCTAAATCTAAAACAGTCTATAAAGTAAAACAATATTTTAGCTCTGAAAACCCGATTAATTTTCAATTCACTGTTACATTCTATACTCAGGTGTATTGAAAGCCATAAAAATTAAATAGTCATACGGTGACCTGTCGCTATGCAATTGACGTACAAACACAATAAAAAAGGCGTTTGGACACGCCATAGAAAGTGTGTCAGCTATAGATTGGTGGTGTACATCTATTTTCAGCAGGTTTCCTTCCGATCACCCAAGGTTGACAGGCAGTATTATCAAGTCAGCGTAGATTTTATCTGACTGCGGCGAAGCAATAAAGAGGCTGGAGGTTTATGATTTTTACCGGTTATGTGTTTATGTACGTGGGTATGTATGTATGTGTTTCTAATGCCTTTTTAAAAAAAAAAAAACGTTGCCCCACCCTAAGAATTTCTCCTGTGTCGTGGGTGCGTTTACAAACATATTAATTCACATACACAAACAGCCAGACCCGGAACAACTACCTGTAGGTCATACAAATATTTGCTCCGTGCGGGAATCGAACCCGCGACACGCAGCGCAGCAGTCGATCGCTCGGCCACTGCGCCAACCGTGTCGTCAATTGGATTGCCATTGGATGGCAAACAAGCCTATGGCCCACCTGACGTTAAATGGTCACCACTACTTAACTCATCTGCAATACCAGAGGCCTTGCATATGAGTTGCCATGCCGGAGACAAAGTTAAAAAATGTCGTGTGCCAATAATTACACCGGCAGCGGCACCCATACCCTTCAAACCAGAACACAACAACGCTGTTTTGCGGCAGAAATTGGTGTGGTGGTAGTACTTAAACAGAACTCTACTACCACTAAACTTACTATGTACTAATATTTATCTGTTCCCTCATAATTTCTACACTGCTTATTATAATTTGACAAATGAGGTATTGTTAGAAGCATGTTGATCATCAGCTGGCTATAGACTATTTGACGTCACATAAACATTTTATTCAAAATGGCGACTTACAGCAAACAAAATGAAAGTAATTATCATGTTTGGTGTCTAAATCAAGATCTTAATAAGAACATTTCAAAAGTGTATTTAATTGACAACACATTTTTTTTTTAAATGTACCAAACCAACAATATTCTGTAAAAAACAACAACAACAACTGTACAATTCCAGGTACTGTCTGATAAGTTTGTTGAACAAATAAATGTGAAAATTCATTGTGTTTCTGTGAAATTGTGTTTCAGTGAAATATATTATATTCAATTAAATAGGTAGTATTTGAAACACAAATATTCGAAATACAAATATCAAATATCACGTGAAATATTTTCTGGGAAACGAAATTCTATGAAATTTCTGCATGCGAAACAAGAGGCACCAGTTTCCAGCGTAGTAATAATTGCTTTATTACAGTTTCAATTCTCAGGAAATCTGAAAATTCAGCTCAACAACAACAGCAATAGAACACAAGCTGTAATCACCAACGGAATCCGCATTTTTTCTTTCTGTAGGTAAGTATATTGGAGCTCCAAAAATAATAACTTGCCTAAATACCTAGGTTTCGATACTTATCTCTTTTGCATTCATCGTACGTAGGTAACGTAGGTATAAGTAATCGTAGTTTATTTCAAGGTAGTTAAATAACTATCCAATCAATAGTAATTTAATTGAATTAAATTGCATTTTTGGGAGGCGCGATTTTTTTGACGTTCTCTAGTATAGGTACAACAAAGTCGCTTCCCGCCGTCTGAACGCTTCGAAACAACGCAACGTATTTGGAAGTTTATCAATAGATGCTGATTCAAGAGGAAGGTTTATACTTATAGAACTTCACGCTATGGCTAACGGGAGCGAAGCAGTAACCAAAGACGTAAATGAACGCGAGTGACGCCGAGACTTAAAATGTACATTACTTTGTACATTAGGTACTGACTTGTAAATTACTTTGATCCGCGCGTTCGTACCAGGTACGCCCTCTAGTTTATTTAGTTATAAACTAACACGAATGTGTGAGTAAACGGTAATATCGAAAGTTATGAAGCGCGCCATCTAGTAATGTGGGGTCAAAGCTAAAGATCATTGGAGCGAGTGTTATTTCTCAGGGTATTTGTAATACTACCTATAATAATAATATTGAAAAAGGATTTGTTGTTGTTTTTCTATTTGTTAGAGATTATAATCTCTGGAAGAACTAGAGCGTTTTTTTTTTATTGTTGGTAACATTGTTGCCTAGTGCTATTATAAGCTATATTTTTTATGGTACATACCACAGAGTACATTATATATAGGGTAGTACATACTTACATTTTTCTTTGTCTTGAATGAAGTCGCGGGCAGAAGATAGTTGTTAATATGACAAACTGAGATTAAGGCCGACTTTCACCAAAATCAATAAACATAGGTAGGTATTTAGCGCAAAATGTGTTTAAATTTTCATTCTGTCACTGTCACCTTCTAACAATGTGACAGGGATGCAATGATGTTCTAAATTATACGTGTGATACATACATACCATCACGCCTGTATTCCCCGAAGGGTTAGGCAGAGGCGTATCAATGTACACCCACAGTTCGCCGATATGTTTTTTATTACGTCCCATGTAATAGGGGGCCAGCCTATTGCCATTAACCGGGCACAAATCCAAACTCCGAGCTGTTACTGAGAATTTCATAGAAAAACCCAATAACACTTTTTGCTCGACCTGGGAATCGAACCCAAGACGTCTAGCGTAGAAGTCGCGATTAGGACCTCTAGGCCAACGGGGCAGTTTTTACTTGTGATATTCAAAATGTATTTAGTGACCCTTAAAACAAGATCGTCATATAGCTTAGCTATGAATGACAGAGGAAAACAACACTACTTACCCGAATTTCCACACCCAGATCAGTTGGTTATTTAACTAGTGTATAGTGAGCTAGTAAGCTATTAGCCAATGGCGGTCACACTCAGCTGAGCTACTTATTAGAAGATAGTAGAACGGATATAGTAACACACGAGCAAATAGATGTTACGGTATCAGCGTCTAAATCCAAATTAGCTATATTCCATGTTATCAATTTTCAGAGTTGTTTAAAATACCCAACATTATTTTTGCTAATTATTATTTCCAAAGTTCATTTTTTTTCTAATTCTTACCTTTCTACATTATACAGGGTGCTTTAAAATTGCTCGTATTCCTCTCGGGAGAAGAAACTATGACTAATTTAGAATGATTTAACCCCTATCACTTGGGGGTCGAAAATCCTCCATTTTCGAGAAAATCTACTTTGTTTTTATTTTTAGAAAAATCTGAATTTTGATAATTAAAAATTAATAAAAAAAAAACTTCATCACTTATCAGATTTCTTTTTTAATTTATTGCAAGTTTTAACATACAACATTAAATCTAACAGTAAATTATACAGTTTTCAGCTTTAGAGAGGTTGGTCAATTAGTAAGCTATCAGATCATAGAAAATTTTTGGCTAAAAAGTGTTTTTTTTTTTATTAAATGTTAATTACCAAAATTCGGATTTTTCTAAAAATAAAAACAAAGTAGATTTTCTCGAAAATGGCGGATTTTCGACCCCCAAGTGATAGGGGTTAAATCATTCTAAATTAGTCATAGTTTCTTCTCCCGAGAGGAATACGAGCAATTTCAGATCACCCTGTATATTGTCCTTACCAACTCCAAATTTTTAAAATTAACGGGTATGTATAGTTCCCTGGTCGGTAATCAAACACAAACTCAAACCCATTTATTTCAAATAAACCACAGGGGATTTTCAACGCACAGCTTAGCGCCGAGAGTTGAAAATTCAACAAGTAAAATCTTTTAATGGTACTGTTATAGGAGTCAAAAAAATAAAAAGCAAAAGAAAAAGGTCTAATGTAAAATATAATAAGAACAAGAAAATATACAGCAATAGTTACAAGTACACACCTAACACTCAGTATTTTACATGAACCAACATCATTCTTTTAAACATTCTTCAAGTGATAGGCTTATGCTATGATTTTATTATGATTATGATTTATGGTGATTATGCTTTTTAATAAATCATCAATGATTTTTTCGATGTTGGCATCCTTTAATACAAATTGGGATCGTCTTTTCCTGCAATTTTGATTTTTCTTTTCATAATATGAAGCTTCTTTTATCAGAAGGAATAAATGACTTTCCCACATTTTTATTTAAACGAAAGTGCCAACTCTCCAGAATGTTGGTTGTCCTATGCCGTTCAGCGTCCCGCTGTCTCGGAACTATTAAGTAAGACATCACCTACAATTCCGGCAAGAACAACAATACTCCCATTTCACGAGTTCTGCGGACAGCATGACTTTTTCGGTCTATTAACTGCGTGGTACAACTAAAACCATTAATAAATAGAGAATGTTTATACTTTTTCAATACTTAGAGCTACGAGACATAATGGTGTCGATTCTGTTATGCACAAGCTAAATTTAATTTAGACTATTTTTATCTTTCTCTTTCCAATCAAACAAGAAAGGGACGGACGTGAATTAGACTTGTCAATTTTAGTTGATCTAAAACCTCTATACAATTATAGTTGGCATGTCAGAACGCGTCGATTAAAAACAAGGAAAAGTTCAAGGCAAAACTAATTTGACATCTCTAACTTAGTTCTAAGGTATTACCGTCCTTTTCTTTCGCTGTATGTTAGTAAGAGATGTCAATTCTCTAATTTTAGTTTAGTTTGTGAACAAGGGAATCGGCACCAATGTTAAGTAATTGTTGTAAAAATATCTCTATTTAATAATGGTTGGTGGAGCCCCCCCCGCGCGCTAGGGGCACGGCAAATGATATTTAGCCAAGCGCTTAAAAGGTTAATAATAACATTGTACAGTTGACGTCCGTAATAGTGACTGTTGTCGGGGGCCCATTTATTGCGTGTACGAGTCAAACCCTTACTATTTTATCGTGTCATATAAACATTGATCTGACAGGGGCCATATTCTTTCCATAGTACCAAGTAACCAGTCCACTTAAGCCACTCAAACCCATATTCCAATTCATTATTTCCATATCCTTCAATAGTCAGGACTATTTATAGGCCCCGAGTGTCCTTGGATGCATTTATACATGCTTAATTTTACATCGTTCTGGAACTGAAAGTCATATGCTCTATCTTAGTAACAGAAACTATTAACACTATTATTTTATATATAACAAAAAAAATAACACGTTTTTTTTGCAACAATGGTAACTCTAAGTAACGCTTCTTTGCAGTCAATGCATTGCTGTGTGTAAACCTAATCAAGTAAATATGCGAATTAACATTTGAAAAATCCATTCATCGATCAGGCAAGCGCTAACATTTAACTCGAATGACAAAAAGAGATAAATAACAAACTTCGTTAAGACGTCTTGAAAAATATATCAATGCCAATAGTAACTATTACGCTTCGTTATCACTAGTACCATTAACAGATCCATGATGGAACCATTGATGTTTTTCTAAATCACTAGTTCCATTGTAAAATCATCTGAAAATAATGGAACGAATGTTGAATCTTTTATCACTAGTTCCACATTATTACTTTAGGCACTTGTGAAATTGTTTAATTGTTATTTCCATACCCTTCAATAGTCAGGACTATTGAAAGCCGGGGGGTGTTCTTGGATGCATTTATACATGCTTAATTTTACATCGTTTTGGAACTGAAAGCCTAAGCTCTATTATAATACTAGAAACTATTAACACACATTTTCAATAAATAACATTAAAAAAATAACCCGAATATTTAATTTGTGAGATAGTGAGAATATTTGAGCATATTTGTCTGTAAACCTTATTGACTTCACCTTTCGCATGAATGGTAGCCTTTGAAAAGTCCATTCATCGATCAGACAGAAGCGTTAACATATAACTCGAATGATAAAAAAAGAGATATCAAACTCGTTGAGGCATCTTGAAAAAAAAAATGCTAATAGTAACTATTACTCGACTGGAGTTCCTATGTTTCGGCTCCAGAACGATGAAAAGTACCATGTATGTAATACATACATGGATATTTGTGGGTTGGAGTTTTAGTTCATCTTAAGGCTGTCTCATTGTGTGCTGACATGACCCGCCCAATCCCATTTAAACCAACATCCACTATGCCCGTAATGGAACGCAGCATAGTGTTGCGTACCCTGTCTTGTCTTTTAACACCCAGAATGCTGCGTTCCATTGCCCTTTGGCAAACTCCAAGGCGGAAGTTTTGGGACTCGGTGAGTGACCAGGTCTGAGCACCGTAGGTTAGGACGGGCAAGATGCACATGTCGATGAGTTTTCGCTTCAGGGATATCCAGAAATCACCCTTCATTAGCGTCTTCATGGACCAGTAGTTTAGTTAGTTGTAGCGTTTTCGACTCGGCGATCGATTTGTCGTTCCTGCCTGTTTTCGAAAAATACTAACTGGCCCAAGTAGATATTATATTCATCGACATAATGTATTTCTTGCCCGTCTACCTCGACCCTACGCTTAGTGCTGTTGGTCATGAGCTGAGTTTTGGAGCGATTCATTACAATGGTTGCCGAAACACGGACGGCGCCGCTGAGGCCGGCCTAGAAAGAGGTGGCGAGATGATTTGGACGCGTACGAGTACCACGAGGGCTGGTTCGAGGTGGCTCAGGAAAAGAGCAAATGGAAGGAATTAGGGGAGGCCTTTGCCCAGCAGTGGGACAATACGGGCTAAATTAAAAAAAAAGCTGTCTCTGTGAGTTAGCTTTGGGTCCTCATACGCCTTTCAAAGGTCAGAGACCGTAGATCCTGAGTAACATAAAGTAGACAGATAAAAATCAAGTAATAAGATCCTCGAATTTGACGAGAGTGCAAAACTGCACTTTGTGCAGTGACGGTAGTGTTCATATTTTATAAATTGGGTTTGCAACTGTCTGTATGACGACGGAAGCTGACACACCCCTATATTGAGTCTTATTTCTTTTAATAGAAGGTACATTTTTGTGTAAACTCTTCAGTAGGCCTAACAAAAATAACATACCTACAGTACGGCTAACGTATCGTGACAGTCCTTAAGTTAACCGATTAGCTTCGCAGACAAATACGGCTAACTTCGGGACCGTCAAGATACTTCCGCCGTACTGTACCTACTAATAGCAAAAAACATATGAAAATCCACGAGGATACAACCGCTATCAGTTTAGCTCTTCCTAAACTATTACATAACTAGCTAATAGTTCATAGCTCTCAATTTAATAACGCTAGATACTGCATAGGACCTCAATATCTCAAACGAAAATCAGCATAATTATGACAAATCACCTTGCGAGAATTTGGGCCCACTTTTCAACATTGCTAAACATTGATAAGAGCATGTCATATAAAAGCTATGAAAATTGATTTCGTTCTATGGTACTTTGGTATATTTTGTTATTTAATTTTATGTTATGGGTTTACACAAGAATTAAATGAAGTTTACCTTCAGAGGTATCATATGACATGGGGCATCACTGTTGAGTAATATTGAAAAGTGGGCCCAGGGTTCACAGAAAAGTGCCCATGGTGCTTTTGCGTTAAGCACCATACCGGCGCTTGGCATTCTATCGCATTAACTGGGTAGATGACACGACTAGTCAATAATTCCAAGACACAAATTCACTAAACACTTTATTTTAGCCCTGAAAACCCGATATGTTTTTAAATAACTATAAATTCGTTTTTTATTTGCTTTGAAATCAAACAAGTGACTTCATAGTTCAGTATTGTCATACAAAATCCATGGGGAATCGCGTTTTTATATCACATATCATAAAAAGTATGTCAATTGATTAGTGGTGTCATTTACCCAATTTTCATTCAAGGACTCGAGAGACAATATTGAAAAGTCTAGCAAATTTAAAAAATAATGGGAGAGCTGTTTCTTTCTTAGCTAGGTGGCTGAGCAACATCTAGTTTAAGTGACTTAAAACCCTATTTTAAGTACAATAAGTTCTATTGTCCAAGCTGGTCTATGGCGACATACTCTAATTCAGCGTAAATCAGGTGTTCTGATCCTCCTCGTTCATTAACTGGCACTTTTAAGCGGCATCTGAAATTAACAATATTAATATAAATAAATAATTTATGAATTTTGCAGACATGGGTAAATTGTACATACAGCGTTATCAACTGGTTACCCTCTTTTCGAACGGATTTTAATGCAAGAGGGGCAACCAATTAATGACGCTGTCTGTTCATTTATGTTTTTATTACAAAAAATACTGGAATTACAAATAAAGTAAAAAAAAATAAAATGACATAGACAAATCATAATTATTAAGTAAAATAGGCTAAATCAATAATTAAAATTATGTCAAATGTTTTTATTTTGTTTTTAATTTATGGCATTCATAATACAGCCTGATATGTGTTCGGACACGGCGGTCAATTAGAGTCTAGCCGAGTTTGCAGAAAATATTATTGACATAGAGCATAAATATTATGTGTATGCAGGCACAGGTGACCGAGGAGAGATCAGGCGAAATTACTGTTTCCGGAGTCACGGAGGTGCTACACCAATAACGTTCACAGTCCAGACTTCTATTTACAATCCTTATGTGGAAATACCCAATAACAAACACAAACTTATAAGTACTTCTGTACTGTGAATAAAAATGTGATAAAAAATTAAATTAAAAATTTAAAAAACCCCCAACACAAAAACCTAAGTTCCCTTTAAATGGTAAAAAAATAACAAAAAAAATACGTCACGTTGGGGGACCGCTCGGGACGATCGTATCCTAAATGCAACATCGGTCCCCCAACGTGACGTATTTTTTTTGTTATTTTTTTACTTTTTAAAGGGAACTTAGGTTTTTGTGATGGGGGTTTTTTAAATTTTTAATTTAATTTTTTATTTTATACTTTTTATAGGTATCTACTTATTATAATGTCGATTTTGTTAAGTTTGAGACCCCACTCGAGTATATTTACAGATATTCGGTTTTTCTTCCCTACTTTCACCCCCACAACTTTTAAACGGCTCAACCGATTTTCATCAAACATGTCTAAGAACACTCGCCGATAGGTCACCTTTAATACAAAAAAAACTAAATTGAAATCGCTTCATCCATTCGGCAGCTATGATGCCACAGACAGACAGACAGACAGACAGACAGACAGACAGACAGACAGACAGACAGACAGACAGACAGACAGACAGACACATCAAACTTATAACACCCCTCTTTTTGCGTCGGGGGTTAAAAATGCTTTTTAATTGTCTAAATGAGACCAAAGCTTTGACTTTCACTTTAAAACTCACATATTTTTTCCATGCCTGCAGCAACACCAGTACTTCTCTTGCTTCCATCTTGAGGTAAACACTACTCTCCTTGTCGAGCACAACAGTAGGTGGTTTATAGTTTTTCAATACTGTTTACAGATCATCATCCGCCATCAAAAGACACCGCCTGAAATTTAACAGTTATGTTGACAATTATACATGTAGCAATAAATATTTGTACCAACAGCACTCCATTAAAATGTGTCATTTGGAAGTTATTTGAAGGAAAATTATGTGTCTTTTTATCGCATCTACAAAGTTTTGTTACTTATCAACCAAAATATGAATGAACCATGTTTGTATGGAGATAACTCAGTGGCACTTTTTGCTAGATTCTGCCCAGGACTTTGTTGATGTAGAAGTTACATTAAAATATATTCTATACACTTATAGTTATAAATCAGAGTAGACTAACTTTTAATCATTTTTTTTTTTAATATTTGGGCCAATAATTCCAGATATTACCTATTACAAACAAAGAACAATGTTCTGCATTCATGCATTGTTTGCCTTAGAACCAAGAGCAAAGAAAAGCTATATATTGTCAATCATTACTGGATTCTTTAAGACATATACATGTATATTTTTCTAGCAGGATAGCTTGGCAATAAGTATGTTACCAAAAATGTATCTAAATTGGGTACTACACACCACCAATCAATAATAACAATTTAGCCCAACTGGTGAACACTTGGATTAAGCCTGTGCCGTCAGTTCTACCCGGCCAAGCCAAGAAAAGCGAATTTTAATGCTAAAACCAAAATAATAATAATTTCTTTATTTGTATAAAATGCAGGTGTTACAATAATGGCGTTAGTTTACAAATATATTCCCAGTACATTCTGTCTGTTTGTATGCTAATAAAACATAGTGGTTAACTTAATAAATAATGTATAAACTACCTAGTTTCTACATTATCTGTAATTTCTACATTATCTGTAAGTTAACCATTATATTTTCAGTATTCACTATATATTTTTTTAATGTTAGTAGCTAACTACCTACTTCCATTTAAAATGAGATCATGAATCAGCAAAGTCTACAATTATTTACATAATACATGAGATGAGAATGAAGGAAACATTACAATTCATCATTTATAAAATCAGTAACAGAGTAATAACGTATCTCTGTCAGCAAAGACGACAGGAATTTCTTGAATTTTATTAAGGGCTGGTTATTAATACAACTTATCAATTTGTTAAATATAACATACCATCACGCCTGTATTCCCCGAAGGGTTAGGCAGAGGTGTACCAATGTACACCCAGTTCGCCGGTATATTTAGGTCCCATGTAATAGGGGGCGAGCCTATTGCCATTAACCGGGCACAAATCCAAACTCCGAGTTGCTACTGAGAATTTCAAAAACCCAATAACACTTTTTGCCGTCCAAAAGTGCCTTTTAATGGTCTAATTGAAATAAATGATTTGACTTTGACTTTGACTTGACTCGACCTGGGAATCGAACCCAGGACCTCTAGCGTAGCAGTCATGCTTAGAACCACTAGGCTATCGAGGCAGTTTGTTAAATATACCAGTGTTATATCTACCACTACACAATAGACTCTGATATCTTGATCTCATGGCAGTAGTTCGCATCCTCGTATAATTCAAAGTAGGAAATAGATGCTTATTCGTTTTAACGAATATAGCTACTTCGAAAATGTATGTACTAGGAAATTTACATTCTTTATGTCCGTCAAAATGCGATTCTCCCAAAGATTTTGTATTTTTTGTTTGGTGTATAAGTTTTTTTGAAGTGGAACATTTTGCAATGTAATATTTGCATGCTATGATATAAGCAAAACATGTAATTATGTTCTATACTATAATGTCTGTAGCACCTTTTACACCATGTTTTATGCAAATAAAATTTGTTATTATTACGGCAAAAGGAAAAAAACTGTGACGTCACATTTTTGCCAGCTCAATTGATTTCAAAGCAACTATAAAATACTACTTGTTTATGTTTCGATTGTTTTGATTCTATATGACAAAATAAAAGGGCAGCAGTTAAAAAGAGGATGTAGTGACAAAGGTTGAAAAGAGTATGCTTAGATGGTTCGGTCATGTTGAGAGGATGAGTGAAAGGCGACTAACAAAAGGGATTTATATGGCAGATGTGAGTGGCAATGCCGGGAGGGGACGCCCTAGAAAGACCTACCTTGACCTTATCAGTGAGGTTCTTCAGAAAGGTCAGGTGCGCAGTACTCGTAACCGGCGTGCTTGTATGACCAGATGTATGAATGTGTACGAGGCGAAAGGAGTGTGTAAGGATCGTAGCAGGTGGCGGTCCGTGATTTCTGCCAACCCCCATAGAAAAAGGCGTGAGTTTATGTATGTATGTATGTGTGTATGTATGACAAAATAAAATAAATCCAGCCTTATTATTGTACCACTGCATGGTAAAGTCCTCTTTTCATATAGAGAGGGCACAAGCATTGATGACCACGCTTGCTTACGTCGGACTGGCGATTTCAGACTAATATTAAGGTATAAGTAAGATATTTTAAGGTATAAGTCCAGGTTTTCTCACAATGTTTTCCTTCACCTTCACCCCAACTGTGTGCTAGTAATTTAATTAATTTGTGTAATTTTAAATATGTGTTTGTTGTTTCAGCACAACTAACTTGATTATTATATGTATGCTCTCAAGTAAAATGTAGCGAACTGACCATATTATTGTAACACCCTATTGTATCTGAAACCTACATTTACAAATAAATATGATTTGACTTAATAATACGTAGGTATTATTAAGTCAAAGAGTCAAAATTTTACATAAGTATAATTATGAATAACGTTAACTATTTGAAATTAAGTTTATGAGAAAATACAGATTTTTAGATTGTATTGTACGGTAGATTGTGGTGTGAACAGGTCTAACCAAGTTGGCCATCACTGGCCTAAGAATAGGATAGAATAGAATTATTCATTTTGCAATTGAAATATGGTTACAGGCTGTTATGCATTGTACAAACTCAGCATTATCTCACCAATTCTCGGTACTAATTGTATAACTAAAGCCAAGTGGTCCTAACAGCGACTGCTACGCTAGAGACCTTGGGTTTGATTCCCAGGTCGAGCAAAGTGTTATTGGGCTTTTCTATGAAATTCTCAGTAGTTCAGAGTTAGGATTTGTGACCAGTTAATGGCAACAGGCTCGCCCCTATTACATAGGTCCTATGAACGTGAACGAGGCGAAAGTAGTATGTAAGGATCGTAGCAGGTGGCGTTCTGTGGTTTCTGCCTACCCCCATGGGAAAAAGGCGTGAGTTTATGTATATGTATGTATGTATGTAAACATACTGGCAACCTGTGAGTGTGCATTGCTACACCCCTGCCTGACCGTTCAGGGAATACAGACGTGATGGTATGTTATGTAATTGTATAATTGTAAGCTATCATTACCTTATTATTTCTGGCATCTAAGACTGCTAATATGTATGGATACTGCGAACACACAGAATGATAATTCTGTGTATGTGCACTGAGTAGCTTGTACTGCAGGTCGGATATGCAGATTCTATCTACATCAGATTTTGTCACTTCCAGTTGTTTTTGAAGGTCAGAACAGGCACTTTTTCTGCTAAGTAGCTGGCCACGTTTATTGCCGCCTCGGAGGCGCTAATCAGGTCATGGAGGGTGCAGGTGAATGGACATTCCACCATAATATGGGATGTTGTCTGATCAGGAGCTCCGCAATTGCACTGAGTGCCACACGAGTCCATAATGCCTCATTTCTTAAGATTTTGATGCAGTTCGTTAAATGTCTTCTAGGTAGACCACTGCAATTCACGACCGAGAGGCAAGTGTTCTAGGGGCTTCAAGTAGTCATGACGTGGTGGATGTCTTTCTAACACCTGATGTACCAACATTCTAGCAATTCATTCTTCCTAGTCTGCTTCTGTCTTTGGATGGACCGGTGGTTCAAACGCTGATTCCACCTGAAATTATCAAAAATTGTGACAATATAATACCCTCTCATTATTGCTTCTCTGCAGGGTAGAAAGAGTCTTTGACCAAATGGAGTATGGACTAGATGACACCACTAATCTATTGACTTACTTTTTATGCACTGTCAAAATGTGATTTCCCCATAGATTTTGTATGACGATGCTAAACTATGATGTCACTTTTTTGTTATCTCAGTTCATTCACTAAATATTGAGTTCAAAGCATAGATTTATGTCAATAAATCTATGGTTCAAAGCAACTAAAAATCAAAGGGAATTGCGCCATTTTTGGCTTAACGTGGACAAGTTGTTCTGGAAAAACTATTTTTACAAAAAAGCATAATTAAAACTAAAATTAATATTTTTTTGATTCTCGTTGCAGGAAAGTTAGGGTAAAAACAAGTCGTTAATTAAGTATGTAAACCGATTGAGTTCACAAAGCGTCGCCACCACAGAACATGTCGCCACGCCATTTTATTTTATGGTCGGAGTCGGAACTCGGACGGAGTCGGAGGCTTATTCTGTGTTGCCACATTAATAATAATTCATAATTGGGATTTCATTCTTTTATAATCGATTTCTAAATCAGAGTAAAAAGTATGTATTTTCTTGGAAATCTGTAATCAACTGATTTTTCAAAAAGTGTTATATTTATTTTTCTTTAATTACATTAAAAAATACAAACAAAACACTTTAACACTCATCGCTTTTTGCCATAAAATTATTTTACATCCGATTATAATATTAGTTCGGTGGTTGGCAAATCGTTTTTTTTTAATTATCTGGCAACACTAACTGTCAGTAATGACAAAATAATGTATTGTAGACAACGAAATGACATTAAATTAAAAATATTATTTTGCCTCCATGTCATTGTTGGTAGGGATGCCCAAAAAAGTCTGTTGTATCGATATATCGCATCGTAACCGAATCGAATGGCTTTGTATCGATACGCGATATTATCGCATACCTTTGTATCGATATATCGCATCGTAACCGTATCGCTTGAGATTATCGATTGGGTAAGTTATTTCGTAGGTAAAATATTATTAAAACACTAAATATATCGTAAAAAATAAAGAAATACATACCATTCTTTAATTTTTACAATAAATATTGTATGTTATAAAAAAAAGTAATTTATATGTAAGGAAGGTTGGTTTACTCATTAAAAAAAATTACAGTTGCCACTTATCAGCACTCAAACTGCGTAAAAATAATAATTTGGATAACCGCTGTGGATTTATCCTGTTACGGCTTTCTGATAGTGTGGATCCAGCTAAAGAAAAGAGACGTTCGGAAGGCACCGAAGTTGCTACCACAGACAAATAAAGTAAATAATGTGCTTGTATCGAAATGTTGATAATAATATTGAATCTTCACGGTACATTTTAAACAAAGTTATACTTTGATTTGAATATTCGATACGTTAATGCGATATTTTATTGGAATACGATATATCGAGACGCATCGTATGGCCGAAATATCGTATTAAATATCGATATATCGTATAGCGCTGTATCGATATTTCGATATATCGCATCGTATTGGGCATCCCTAATTGTTGGTATGTTGTTTTGGTAACTTTTGCGAAGTTTTTGTTTAGTTTTATTTTTTCCATTTAAATGAGCTCAGGATATGTTCATATTCATATTCATATTCATATTCATTTATTTTGCGTACCATAATGTGCATAAAAGATGTTACAAAAAGCTTACAGCTAAGCTCAGACCAACAAAAAAAGAAAGACGGCGCGCCGCGAACATCGAAAGTGAAGCCATAAAACCGTGCTCCTGCAAGTAAACATACACGCTCACGCACACACCTACACTAACCATGCTCATCGCTCTTAGTACGTCTGTACGTCACGAGTCGCCGTCAAGTAAACTTAGATTTAAAACATAGAATTATGCCTTCCTGTGTAGTGAAAAGTTGCAAAAACAACAGCAAATTACATAAAAAGTCTCACGGAATCACTTTTCACTTGTAAGTACATGAAATAACATCGTTTCTCTATTAATAAACTGTGAATTTTAGGTTACTCGGAACACAAAACCTCAACGAACGAAAGCAGTGACATAAAGTGTGAGGGTTGCCATAATACGATTTAAAATTTCCCCATTCGGTTAATATAAATAATTATGATTTCTTACTTCTAGTTTTCTTCTTTTTATGTAGGTATTTAATATTTTAGGTTTCCAATTAATAATGAAATAAAAAATAAATGGAATAATATAAATAATGGAATAATTTAAAAAATTTACTCAACAACAAGGTTTTTAAAAGGGAATATTTTTTGTTCGATACCATTTATATAACTACTACCATATTACTTTTTCTTTAGAGTCAGTGATTTTTTATGTTCTTTTTGAATTCAATAAAGTTGATTGAAAATATAAGTTCTTTTTTTTGGAGTAGAAGCCTTCGCAACTATTGAGGTACAATACCATACTGAACAATATCTTACTCGTACAATATTATCCTAGTGCTACCCACAAAAATATCCCCAAATTATAGGGAAAAAATTTAACAAATGGCAACCCTTCGATACACACATAGATAAAAAGGTGGCTTCACTTTTGATGTTCGCGGCGCGCCGTCTTTCTTTTTTTGTTGGTCTGAGCAGCTAAGGTACAATTATGGACCCTGTTAGGGCACAGCAACATGGTATTAACCTAAAATTAAAATTTATAAAATAAAAAATAAAAATAACACAATTCTTATAAAAAATTTAAACTTATGTACCTATTAAAATGTATTGTTAGTAGTTACTTATAATTCTATTGAGATCATTTATTTGTATTAATATATATAAAGATATTAAATTTAATAAAAATTAAAATAACAATTATTATAAAAAGATATGTGAGCTTATGTATTTATCTAAGTATTCAAATGTATAGTATAGTTCGAAATTATCATTATATTAATATTGTTATTTAATTATGGTATATTATTTATGCATTTATATTATAATTATATATTTTTAATGTTTGGTGTTTAAGAGAGGGGATAATTTTATTTTGGAATTGATTTGTCATCTAAAAACTCTTTTACTGAATAATATACCTTGGATTCCAGAAGTTGTTTACATTTATTAATAAATATATGTGTTTTGTCTAATTCTCTAATGTTATTCGGTAATTTATTATAAATTTTTATGGACATAATTAAAGGGCTGGTTGAGTGCATTTTGAGTCTGGATTGAGGTTTGTTTATTTTGTTTTTGTTATGTCGCAAGGTGTATCTTGTTTGTGTTTCTTCGCAATTAGTGTAAAAGTCTGGGTGTTTTCTGACAAATTTACATATTTCCAAGATATATAAGCAAGGGAGTATTTTGTGTTTTAGGAAGTGTGGTTTGCAGCTGTCTGTGTGTTCTATGTTTGTTATAATTCAAATTAGCTTCTTTTGTAAAATAAATATGGTTTGTGAATCTGTACTATTACCCCACAGCATGACCCCATAGCTGAGCCATGCCTGGGCATATGCATAGTATGCGACTAGTGCTGTTTGCAGGTTGGTAGTTTTTTTAAGTTCGCGTAGGGCATATGAGAATGTTGACAGTTTAGCTCGTATTTTCTGAACATGGGATTTCCAGTTTATGTGGGTATCTATAGACACACCGAGAAGGGTAAATTCGTTTACTTGTTCAAGTTTATGATTATTAAACATGAAATTTAATTTTAATGGGGATTTTTGATGGGGATTAAAAGTAATTAATTTTGTTTTTGCGAAGTTGATTTCAAGATTGTGGTTATCCATCCAATTTAAAGCTGTAGAAAGAAGGGAGTTTAACTTAGCATTTATGTTGTCATCTTTTTTGCATGAGGTGAGTAGGGAGATATCGTCCGCAAATAGAATACATGGTTCGTTTATAATTTTAGGAAGGTCGTTTATATAGATTAGGAACAAAAGGCAGCCTATAACACTGCCTTGGGGAATTGATGCATTAACTGCTTTACTGTCGGATCTCATTTTAATTATTTCATTTGTGTTCTTGTCAAAATATTCAATTTCTACTAGTTGCTCCCTATCCTTTAGGTATGATGTGAACCATTCATGAGCTTTTCCTCGTATACCTATCCCATGTAACTTGTCTAATAGTATTTTAAATTGAACCTTATCATAGGCTTTGGTCATATCGAGCAGCATACCTACTATGTTTACCTACTATGTTTCTACTGCATTCAAAGTAAGAGAATATCATTATGATAAAGGCAAATGATTTATTTTGGAAAATAAATACTCGTAATCGTACCTTTATCAGCGACAAGTTTTAAGTACTTATATGCTAAATATGAACCATTTTTACAGTCTCCTGCGACTTTATTACTATAATTCATCTCTTTGAGGCATAAACTATTAAAAACCCTAGTCATTTAATATTATACTTGCAGTTCACGTAAAGCCAAATTGCCCTAACAAACTTAGCAATTCCCCTTTTATAGTTATTTAAAAATTAATTCAGGGCTAAATGGTGATTACTATGTACTTACCCAATTGCCAATTAGTAACTGTAACACAGAGGACAGTAGGATATTAGACTGTCTTCTATTCATTTTTTACATTAAAACTAATCTACATATTAAAGTAAAGCATGCCATTTGGCTGACTATTGGAACAAATTATCCTCGAGTTTACATCCCAGATGTCGATAGCCTGGCAAACTAAGTCAAGATTATTTATTTTATTAAAGTTTTTCAGTTTTCATAAGTTTACTGGACTTTATTATAAGAACTTTAAGGGTGGATTGAATGATTTACTTCCCAGTTGTACACACAATATGCGCTGAGACATGGAGTTGCGGACACCAGGTCATTATACCAATATCAAATATGTATATCAAGGTCGTGGTGTTGGAGCCATGCTCACCTTTGTTTGTGCTGGATGCCGACATTCATACTGCAGCAGTAAGGGGCATGTCTACTTGGTCTTCGATGGTTCACCAACTGTCTTAGACACCACCTGAAATTAGCAGAAACAATGATATTAGGAATCACATCTTCTCGAGAGTATAAAAACCAGGGCGCATCCCACGCCTTGTCTCTTTCACCACGCCGATAGCTCCCGCAGGAGACCCCATATTCTTCGCGCAGTCGCGCTTAGGACTACTAGGCTACCGAAGCAGTTAAGTTTTTATTCTGCAATAATATATTTATTACCTATAAATAGGGCATTGATGATGAGGTCGCGGAAAACCACTGCATGTGGTCAGAGCTGGTACGGTCATTCTGAGTAACATTAGGGAAGGCCTATGTCCAGCAGTGGAGTTCGTTCTACTGATATGATGAGATGAGGTTGGTGTTTCCAGCCAACTACTCAGAGAACACAGAAACATTACACATTGGCATTCAACAGTCATTCAGACACCGTTTTGAATCAGAGTAGTCTTTACATGCAATGGTACACCAGGGCCTAGCTCTGCGTTTACTCAGGATCCAATTACATCCAATAGATGTCAAACCTTGCATAAACCTAATTATCCCGCTCAAAATGCTATTACTATCATGTTTGCATGCTATTTGGTAAATGTACTTGGGTCTACACACATTCTAAGCCAATAAACACTGTTTTTTCAGTTTTTTTTTTTACCCGACTGCGACAGAAGGAGGGTTATGTTTTTCGAGAGTATGTATGTATGTATGTATAATTGTTTGGCACGCTCTGCGGCCTGAACGGCTCAATGGATTTTAGCTTGAGAGGTGTCGTTAGATTCGTATTTACTGTGAGAGTGACACTGGGTATATCAAAATAAAAAAAAACAAAATGGCGAATTTTTGGCGCCAAATTCAAATGTTTGGATCGCTCTGCAGCCTGAACGGTTCGATTGATTTTAGCTTGAGAGGTGTCATTAGATTCGTATTTACTGTGGAAGTGACAATGGGTAAATTAAAAATAAAAAAAAGTAAAAAATAAAAAACGGTAATTTAAAAAACTAAAAAACCCGACTGCTTTTCTAAGTATTTATGAAAAAGCCCTAAAACAAGAAAGTCGTTGTACCCAATTGCACTTAAAATTGTAGCAGTCGGGACCCATTCTAGAAATGGAGGCTTGGTGTATTGAGAGCACATACCATATTACATTGCAGATGGTCCAGAATGGGTCCTGACTGCTACAATTTTAAGTGCAATTGGGTACAACGACTTTCTTGTTTTAGGGCTTTTTCATAAATACTTAGAAAAGCAGTCGGGTTTTTTAGTTTTTTAAATTACCGTTTTTTATTTTTTTCACCTTTATACAGCCACACCCGGTGGAATTACATGTAGGCACATATCAATAATTGTTCTGTAAAGGAATCTAACTTGACATGCAGCACAGTAGTCAATTGCTCAGCCACTGCATCAACCATGTCATCTAAACATGTTTGTTGAGATTATCAGTACAAAGAATGGTGACAAGTTTCATGTGGTTACAACTTGGGTACTATTTGTGCACTTCTGGTCTTTTGGTGTAATTTTCAAATGACTCAGGCTCTCATTTTTTATTTAGAATGACATATTCACTCACCTTGAAATGTAAATCAGGTGGTCAGGCAATCATTGTCATCATCATTACTCACAGCCTGACTTTGCTCACTGCTGCTAGTGCAAACTGCAACATACATCAATAATTCTCTACATACAACATTTTCTTGTTTAGATATTATTTTACAAAAAAGTGCAAACAAACAAATGAAAAAAAAACACTCACTGGAAATAAATACCATGTTCATGTAATACCAGAGTTGCAAATCTACCTTGAGCAAGTTTGATGATCAATGTTTGTTTCTGTCTATATGAGAAAAAGGGTCGTTTCTGTGTCTATGTTTTCATATTGTATGTTCCCGCTCTACTCATAAAAGCAGCTGTCATTTGAGCTGAGATGCGTTGAATGATGTTTTTGCCATCAACTTATGGTATGCTTCCCCAGCGGTAAGTGTTGCATATTGAAGTTGGTTAAAAGCCAGGTCACAACTATGCCGACTACTTCTACCATAGACTCGAGCATAGTGGGTTTAGGTAGATAGAAGTCGGCATTGTTGTTTGTGTGTGCGTAGTTATTAGCACACAGCGCACACTGGGTGTGATTAGTGCGTGTAGTCTCAGCCCTCTCGTGGGGTCAAGTCGGGGGGGAAGAGCCTTCGTCCGGCTTTTTATAACACTCATTATCACAATCTGCAACTTGTAGTCGTGAGTTGGGAGGTGTGCCCAATCGATTTCGAATATGTCGAAACATGTTCATGAAGGACCTCGTCGAGGAATCGGGTTTCAGTTAGCCGGTTATCAACGATAACCAACTCTGTACAACAATCGAAAATTGTGCTCCCCTTAACTTTAAAAAGCCTCCATGGAATCTCACAGTTAGTTAAGTGGTAAATGGCAAAAACCTCTTTCTTTTTCTCCTCCACACTCACTCCCGAAATTTTGGAAAAAGAAACATAACATTACATTATATTTATTTAGTAATACCGTTTTTTCTATTGACCGAGAGCAATTTCCATAGACCACACATTAAATTAGGATTATGACAGATTGGAGTGACAGTGACAGCAGTTCAGTTGACTTTTTGCGATATTTTTCTGACTATCCCTGTCTGTCTGTCTGTCTGTCCGTCTGTCACCATAATAAATAATTACCCATACAACAAACGTGTTTTTTTTGCCGTTTTTATAAATAATGGTACGGAACCCTTCGTGCGCGAGTCCGACTCGCAATTGGCCGGTTTTTTTTTATATTATACAATGTTGCAATTGCATTATGTTTCATTTCAGCTTTTGATATGTTCAGTCAACCAGGGGCTAATGCTCAACCGACCATCGAACTCGAGACGCCCAGTGTCGCAGATACGCCACTCATCCCAGAAGTGCCTCAAGTACCGACGCCTCTGCCTGCAACTCCATGGCAAAGGGGCCGTTTACATCATATCATGCCCTCGCCTATCCGTAGAAGAACTCGCACTCACACTCAGTCAGAATTAGCAAGACAGGCTTTTATTAATTCTGGCAATGAATGGCGGGTTTTTAAGCAGAAATGTGAGGAGGAACGCTTAAGGTTGAGGGAGAAAGAACTTAACCAACAAGATCGGTGGATGGATCTGTTTTCTCAATATATTGCAATGGGAAATAAAATTGTTGACACAAGGTTGACACATTTAAAAAATAATTAGACCTAAGAAAAATTGACCCCAAGACCTCCTTCAAATTAATAAACATAATTATAATAACATAATTCAAGTATGTAGAAGTAAATCGAATAGATTACGTTAGGTTTTGTACCTATCGAAATCTATTTTTGCTCATGGTACGAATTTAAAAATTGCGAAATTTTAACATTTTCGGGTATGGCGTCTGTACGATGATACAAGTAGACAGGTAAAATGGATTGCACTTGATTGTTAAGGGCTTGAGTAGGTAAGGTAAGTTGCGAGGTAAATCAAAAATAATTAAAAATATTTTCGTACATACATACCATCACACCTGAATTCCCCGAAGGGTTAGGCAGAGGTGTACGAATGCACACCCACAGTTCGCCGGTATGTTTAGGTCGAATGTAACAAGGGGCCAGCCTATTGCCATTAACCGGGCACAAATCCTAACTCGCAGCTGCTACTGAGAATTTCATAGAAAAACCTAATAACACTTTGCTCGACCTGGGAATCGAACCCAAGACCTCTAGCGTTGCAGTCGCGCTTAAGACCAATACGCTAACGAGGTTGTTAAAATTAATAAAAAAACATTCTCATAATAATATAATTCTTTACAAATACAACATCGTTAAAGATTCACCGAGGACCTTATTCATCGAGTATTTAACATCAGGGTCAAGAGACATAATCTATTGTGAAAGTTAAAACGAAGGTTGCAAGCAAAATAATTTTGGTTTTTTTAAAATGGGATGCTGATGATTTATGTCAAATAAATTGGGATCCAAAATCCGCATTGGATGGCAATACTAAGCCTCTGGCCAAGGTAAAGGCCAGCCCTCGGATCACGAAAAGCATAAACCATTCGTTTGGAAAATTTAATTTATATACTTTTACACCATACACCAAATAACATTGTCATGTAGTTCGTGACATTGACAATTGACAAGTGTAAGTTTGACATACGTCAAATCACAATCACGAATCACTTGAAATGAAATCATGAATCAATCACAACAAAACCTTTCATTTCATCTTGTACATTATCAATAACCGTTATTTATAGTTTACAGCACAGCTGTAACCTAATCAAGTTATCCTTTTGTAATCAAAAACATTTCATCATAATGAGTATTCAGGATAAACTTAGGGCCGCCATAAAATATATGAAAATTATGGCTGCAATAGGCAGTGGCAGTTTTTTAATCTATTACAATATCGTGCAAACGTGTAAAACGATAGGTAGTATTGTAAATCCACGTGTATTTGATAGGGAAAAGAAACATGCAGCCGAATATATTTACGTCGATGACCCCGCTTACGATAAAACGTACCAACTTGAGTTCGATAAAGCGACTAGACAGCCGGTGGGCTTAAATCGAATTTGGAAAAGTTTAAAGCATTCGTTAGCGTGGAGACTGTTGTGGTTATGCCGTCATGGAAATAGAGATCAGCGGAATGTAGCATTAGAGCAACTTGCTGCTTTTAAAAATAATAAAATTTGGGACTGCTGTAAACTAGCTCAAGCGATAGATGAGAACACAGCAGTTCTACTGGCATGGACGCGTGGTGCCGACCTCCGCTATTTCCTTCCACCTCCAATTCATGTTAGACGTGCAGCATCATCAGCAGAACTTATCTCATACAAACTGCGAGACCTGCTTGTGGCTTTACAAACCATAAATCCCCATTGCTGCATTGAACACTTCCTCTTAAAATACTTTCCAAATGTACAAGAGGAACCATTGGAGTCTGACAATATTCCATGCAAACCTGACAATATTAGTGAAAGAGATCTCTGTTTGTTGTGTATGGACTCTCTGTACCACCATGTTAGTCTTTACAATGTTGAGAATTATGATGAGGATCTGTCTGCAAAGCAATTTGTTAGCATGGGTGGTCTAGCAATATTAGCTGAAGCTTTGTTAAGGTTTCGAGGTGATTTGGATTGTGATGTAGCTGTACTGAAAATTCTCACGGTTCTGAGCGTACATTTAAATTTAGTGAGAGACTTTTATCAAAATGGTCTCATTGGTGAATTATCAAGACTTATACGATCCAAGGATATACGCTTGTCTAGTTCAGCAGCAGTATGTCTTGCCAACTTGTCGGGTCAGTATTGTTACAGACCTGGTTTATATCTGCTGCACCCATTATATAGAACCACTGCACCTACCTCGTGTGATACCTTATTAGTACACGGCCTTCGCGGAGGAGTGTTCGTCACATGGAGACAACGTGACAAAAAATGTGCTGAGCCCATTGGAATCATAGAAGTTACTGTGTCTGATAATGAATGCGACCCTTGCGAAACTACAGAAGAACCAGTAAAGAAATATATTGATTCTGACATGAGGCAGGTGATGAATGATTTGATAGAACTGAAAGAAGAGGCATTAGTAGCAGATTTGGAGGTAGTTCTTCATGATATTCCTATTAAAGGTATGAGAGAACCAGCAAACCATACATTCACTGCTACTCAAAAACGTATGGCATTGAAACAAGAAGAAGAAGATAAATGTAACTACACAGTGTGTTGGCCAAAAGACTGGCTGCCAAAGGATGTCAATAACTTGAGAATACTTGGTGTCAACTACTGGAGTTCACTATCAGAGTGGCTTGAGCGCTGCCCAATGCAAACTGCAGACATTGCAACCCGCGCGTCTGAACTAGTTCCTGCCCTTATCGATGCCGGTGTGGGGTACAAAAACACCCCAGTGGTTTGGTTGGCTCACTCCATGGGTGGATTGATTGTCAAGCAAGTGCTGGTAGAAGCATCTCAAAGCAACCAGCAAAATTATAAGAAAATTGCAGAAAATACTAAAGCTCTTTTGTTTTTCAGTACTCCCCACAAAGGTAGTTCTATGGCAGCAATGCCTCGAGCAGCTGCTGCTGTACTGTGGCCTTCTAATGACGTGAGACAATTACAACAGGACTCACCAACTTTATTAAATCTACATAAAGCATTCATAGTGTTCGCAGATGCATATTGTTGGGAAACCATTAGTTTTTCTGAAACTATGCCAACATTAGTAACTGCATTCAAAGTTCCTGTGCACTTTGTTGAGGCGGCCTCGGCGGACTTGGGTCGCGGCGAGTTTTATCAGCTGCCTCTAGATCATTTGTCAATATGCAAACCAGCAACCCGGCAGTCCATTTTATATACTACAGTTTTAGACGTGTTACAAAGAGTAGCCTTAAAACAGGCTGACTTACCATCGAATTCTTTTATACAAAAGATAATTGACATGTTTTGGTGGATGTTAAGAAGGAAAGCCAAGGAAGTATTGGAAAGCATAGATGAAAACCAAGCTCATGCAAGTCTACACTGGACTCAGAGGTTATTGTTGAATGCTTTCACAGATGATTTTTCTGATTAATTAATAGGTATTTAAAACTATTTTTGTATATCATTATTAGTTTTGAATTTTCTTATAAATTGACTAGATTTTTAGTCCTAGATTACTGCTTTTGTTGTATGAGTAATCGAAATAAGGCTGTTGTAAATGAGTCCTTTTTTAACAGTATTTCTATAGTGAGAATTGTATAACTCTTGTTTTTTTTTGTAAGAAATACCCTATAATAATAGTATTATTTTAGAAATAAACTCGTTTTATTTTTACCTGTGTACCTTATGCATTGATAATAACATTAATAACCAACCTAATATGTTATGGTGGCAATTGACATGCTGTAGTTGTGCAAATGTTCATGTTACTTGAGTAAAACAAAGTATTCCTTATGTTCATTAAAATAAAGTTGTTTTGGAATTAGCGATATAACGTAAATATTTGCACAAATATGCCAAGTAAAAGAAAAGTAAAGTGCTAGCGTTACATTTCCTATGGGGCCTACCATCTCTCTTTTTTTTTTTACTTTGCCTAGCCAGTGCTGGACTTTCAACACACGGCTCAGGTCTCGAGAGTTGAATATCCAACAACTGAAATTACAAAGTAAACAATTAAATGGGGGAAGGCTTATATCCAGCAGTGGACGTCCTGGGGCTCATATGGTGAAGATGATTAAAATCATACTTTTTTAAGAGATGGTGGTGGGCCCCACTACTCGTCGTAAGCAACGTTTTTCAATTAATAATTAACAAGATATTTTTGCATTAATAAAAAGCCTCGTTATCATTCATGATAAATAATGTGGGTTGCTATGATAATAATAAAACTTACCCTAATAAACGCAAGATTTGAATGTGGCGCCATTTGTAAAGTTAGTGCCAGCATCGAAAAAAGGTTGAACAATATTTATAAAGAATGAATTTGAAATGTCAACTCTAAAATTGTTGAACAAAATAAATATTAAATTAAGCTTTTTGCTAGCAAAGATCTACCGAGCCGTGCCGCCATTGGGCCCCGGACATAAGTTTGCCCTACCCCTGGGTACATCCCCATCAGAAGCGTAGCGTGGCTTGGCGGGGCCCCGTATAAACATTGGTTTGGGGGCCCTTAGGAAGGTAAAGATTTCTCACAATAAAAAAAATTGCATAAAATTAAAAGAAATATTTTTTAAATCATAATTATATACTCGTAGCTGTCACTTTTTCCAAAAAAAAAAACAAATTAAATAGGTATATCTACACCCTCCTTACCTTTTTTTCGGCAAACTGATTTATTCAATTATTTATAGCTGATGATGACTTTAGTTTTCTAAAGTTACTGCCTCTATGGATAATAACCGCGATAACCGATGTAGGGTGTTGCCAACTTTTGAACGCACGCTTTGCGCGGGCAAAAAAGAATTGCTTGTTTTGACTTTTGTCATTTGTGAAATAACAAAAAAAATTGGGAAGTTTTTATTAATTTTTGCTTACGCACATTGGGGGCCCCCGTAGCCCTGGGGCCCCGTATAATTGATACGGCAGATACGGCGGTAGCTACGCCCCTGATCCCCATACAACCGATGGGGCACTTAAGCGATCAATCCACATAGTACATTTAATTATAGGGATCAATCTGCAATCAGCGAATTATTTATCATCTACCATAGTTATTAAGGCTCTGATTTTTTTCGCAGTCAAATGCATCTTCGTAATTTGGTAAAGCTTGTCACAAACTCATGGCCGGACTGCAAAGCAAAAAAGGATAAATTCAAACAAATAATATCGAATCATACTCTAGTAGAGTATAGAACTTATAAGAATAGTTCAGAAGGTTTCAGTCTTATTAAATCGCCCGAAATCGATATTCTCCGCAATGCGATGACCCACATGCCAACGTAGCACCTTGCAAAAAAAATTACAAAACTTCTACGATGGCGGGAAACAAAATATTCCGACCAACAAAGGTAAATTACGGTTGTTTGCTTATCAAACTAATCAGTAAATACAGTACTGCTGCCAATCACGGCACGAATTGGAAACAAGGGTGATCCTCGTGTCACGTTCGCCACTTCCTCTGTTTGCTATTGGCCTCCATTCATCTGGAGACCTGACATGGCCATTTTATGAATGTGGCCTATGTGCTGGGAACATCGTGACAAACAAGCACTCATAAAAGTCGTAATTTTGTTTCCCATCAAAAAAATATTAGATTGGTACTTTAATTAAGGCTTTAATTAAATCTTGATCTTTGGTATTTGGCAGTTAAATGATAATTATTAAAAAATAACCGCCTTCAAAAACTATAAAGTGAACAGTAACAGACATTCCGCTTTTTTCTATCATCCAAGTTCGTTAAAAAACGGTAGGTACCTAGTACTAAATACCTAACTAGGCAATTGTATTCCATCTTCCTTACAGGGGGTACCCCGTCCTAGTCGATGAGCAGTTACACGGAGAATTTGATTTTTAGTACAATAATCAAATTACAATTCTAGTAGGCACTGTTCGTAATTGACGAGTTCCGTAGTCTATCTTCGAAGATCTATTCTTTGAAGATAAATCAGATCAATGGGGGGGGGGGGGGGGAGTCAAAAATAATGTGGGATCACCTTAGGGGTCCCATGAGGTGGTCCCATATTATACTAGGTACCTACTCTTTTAAACAAAAATATTTTTTATGGCGGCCTACAATAATTATATTGGTAGCCATACATAAAAAGTGGTCCTACGTAGAATGTCTTTCTTTGAAGTTAGATAAATAGCAAAGTGATGTTGAAGATAAAGACACCATAGTGTCAATGTACTTTTTAATCACAATCCCGTTTTTTTTACATAGTAATAAGTAAAAAAAGAAGTTATAATATTTTATTAGTTTTTAATAAAAGGTAAGTATTTCAAAAAGTAATAGTTTTAAATCTGTCATTTATCATGAATAAATTTACTGGCAACGAAACGTATTGCCCTTTCCATCATGTGCCCCACCCAAACCACCCAACTCCCCTTTCTGCATTGGGACACGATGTCGGTAAAACAGTGCCGTCTCTCTCCACACTCACACTCCTCGTTGGGAAGGAATGGGAAGGAAGGCTTATCGTCTCTCTAGCGCTATCTATTATTTTCTGAGGCTGAACTATTAACGCGCAGGCTCTCCTATAGATGGACCTAGTAGCGCCTCTGTAGAGAATGTTAAAGTTTTGCGAGACGAGAAGTTTGGCAAAACTTTTTCCGATCCGCGGCAACATTAAAATCGTTTGACGCTTAAATTGAGTAATGTTGTTACTATAACGGATTTATGCGGTTAACTGACAGGTTTTGAGAAGACAATTGAATTTGAGGATTTTATAGGGGATGGTGTACCTATAGGATTTTCTCAATTTAGTTTTAGAAAATATTTTTTTTGCTAATACAATTTGAAATGTTCTGTACCAGATCCTTTCGGATAACAAAAGTAGAGATATGCCAAAGTTGCAGCCAGGGTCGTATTTGTACGACTACTTTTAGATGAATACTGTTAGGTACCTACCTACGTCGCTAAATTAAAAAAAAAAAAAAAAACCCCCAACAAAAAAAACCTAAGTTCCCTTTAAAAAGTAAAAAATATATAAAGGGAACTCAATCTTAAAGTACCTCAGTATGTATTAATATTAAAAAAAAAATACGTCGCGTTGGATGACGGATGTTTCTACGCCGATGTTGCATTTAGGATACGATCGTCCCGAGCGGTTCCCCAACGTGACGTATTTTTTTTGTAAATATTAATACATACTGAGGTACTTTAAGATTGAGTTTCCTTTATAATTTTTTTACTTTTTAAAGGGAACTTAGGTTTTTGTGTTGGGGGATTTTTAAATTTTTTATTTAATTTACCTACTTATTATAATGTTGATTTTGTTAAGTTTGAGACCCCACTCGAGTATATTTACAGACATTCGGTTTTTCTTCCCCACTTTCACCCCCACAACTTTTGAACGGCTCAACCGATTTTCATCAAACATGTCTAAGAACACTCGCACATAAGTCACCTTTAATACAAAGGAAACTAAATTGAAATCGCTTCATCCGTTCGGCAGCTATGATGCCACATACAGATAGACAGACAGACAGACACGTCAAACTTATAACACCCCTCTTTTTGCGTCGGGGGTTAAAAAGGAATAAAAAGTCTTCAATAAAATAAGTTGAGTTTGCATAAGATAATTACATCATTTACTTATTTTATGATTCCTACGATTGGCAGAATTTTAATAAAAGCTTTTTTTTGTTTCTGGCGTTATTACTTTCAAATGCCTACAGCCGGCCAAATAAAATTGCATTGTTTTCAATGAATGGAACTACCTAAGAAGGCAATTGTAATTTACCACATGTCGTGTGCCTTGGAAATGTTTTTTATCCAACAGAAGCTGAGCGCATTTTTTGGTTCCGACTCTTCCTTTGTATCCTTGCTAGCCCAATTTATAAATATAATAAGATTCTATCTAGATATTATAATAATACAATTCAATAATTTTATTCCTACAGTATTTTTTTTAAATCGTAATGACATCATACGCCTCTGGCCTACGCAGTGTCTACAAAAGGACTACGCAGTGCCTACGAAGGAATCTTTGTAGCAGTTACGCAGATTTTTCGTAGCGTCTACGAGGACACTGTTTCCACCTACTGTTAGTAGAACATTTTAATGACTGGGCAAATATATGGTGCAAGTGTCGTGGAACATAATTCATTATACCTAGGTACCAAACGAAAAAGTATAATGTAGTACTCTATAACCTACTTCAAACATGCAGAAGGACATCAAAATCTGTCTGAAGGATTTCAAGTAATGATCAATTATTTTTAGCTTCAGAAAATATTATAGATTTTATACATGTAATATATTTATTATAGTTTTTTTTCGTATTTAGTTAGCTAAAAGCTATTGTAACGAGCACGACAGAACCGGAGTTTAAACAATACAAAAAAGTGTTCCAGATATTTGCATATTAACTACTAATGCAAAAAATTAAATCTTAGGTACGGTCAGCAACAAAAGTCGATTAACAATGTTACTTTTACATACATATAATTGAAAAAGGTACGAAGTAACACAATTTACTATTAAGAATTTTATGTGTAATACCTAAGAGTTCATTTAATCTTAATTTTACATCCATTTTGTATTTCTTTTGATATTGTGCTTAATGAAAATAAATAAATAAAATAAGGATTAAAAATCTGAAATATCAATGTACCCGAAATCTCTCGTCTGTATTTTGATGGCCTTGATTGAACAATTTATTGTACCCTTTTGTTTGACAATGATTTATTCTTATTCAATACGCAGTTTACACCACCTCCAAAAAATTCTTGCCCACAGCCATTACAAAAAAAAATTACCTCTCTATTTATTTACCATCACGCCTGTATTCCCCAAAGGGTTAGGCAGAGGTGTACCAACGTACACCCACAGTTCGCCGGTATATTTAGGTCCCATGTAATAGGGGGCGAGCCTATTGCCATTAACCGGGCACAAATCCAAACTCCGAGCTGCTACTGAGAAATTCATTGAAAAACCCAATAACACTTTTTGCTCGACCTGGGAATCGAACCCGGAACCCCTTGCACAGCAGTCGCGCTTGCGACCACGAGACCAACGGGGCAGTTACGGGGCTCTATTTATTTATTTTACTTTAACATAAAAAAACGGCCATTAGCCAATTACATCAGTTATAGGTATAATTTTTTATATCCTTACGAAAAATGAAACAGCGTCTCTGTCACCTCCCAGGAATTAGTTTTTCTATTTATTACGAGAAAGTTATTAGATAACTAAAAACTCATACTTGCCATTCACTTTTTTTGTTATGTTAAAATATGATCTTTGGATGTTCTTTCTAGGTTTCATTATAAATCCAGTTCAGTGTCTTCTACCTACCATCTAATTAGTCTTATAGTATGTAGGTACCTACGAGGTACCTGCCTCGTATGTAGGCAGAAGTACAAAGAGTAGGTACCTACACACTAACGCGGGAATCAACTTGAATCAAGGTTGGCAACATTAGTGTCTAAGGGCATCGAGAACGAGCGTGCGAGCCAGCCAACATACTTATCATTAAAAAAATCTAAGTGAAACATAACATCGTTAGTGTTAACGTAAAATTGACTGTGTTTGCTTAGCTTTAGGGTCGATTATAGCTAAGTGTTAGCTAACAGGAACTTAGTTCTAATAATAGTGCGTACTCACCTACCCTTGATAAAGTTTTATAAAATATGGCATTCATTAATTTATAATTCTAGCATGCTTACTGAGTAATTAATCAAAGTGCGGTCTGTTTAGGTGCCAAGTTAGTTAGTTTTACTTGTTTAAATTACTAGGAACCTTAAATTATATTAAACTAGCGTAAAACAAGTTATAACTAACAATCGTTTTTTTTTTAATAAGTTTATTAATATTATAGGCATCTTACGTAAATAATTGTACTGAAAAAAAAAACACAACAATCAACATCTCATGGGGACTGTCGACAGAAGAGTAAATTAAAACTTAGGAAGAGCAGTGACTTTATTTTAATTTTTATAATTAATGAATAAAAAGTATAATAATCTTTATAATGAAATTATTGACATTACTCTGGTTGAAGTGAAAACTTCTTTAGCGGCGTTGTACACTTTTTTGTAATGGGTAAAAATATTTAAACTCGCGTCAGGACACGTGACCTGATCGAAAATCTTACGAATTTATCGTAATAACTTTAGCGCAATAAATAAATATTGTATTATACCACATAAATGATAGTACTTTTATACTGATAATTAAAGCAATTCGTGCTAAATTATTCCCTAACCATTCCAAAATATCAAAAATGCACAACGTTAATATTCAAGTTTTCACTTCTGCCGGCACTCCCGGAGTGCAACCCGTCGTTTTTTTTTATATCTATTAACACTGAGCAATAATTATATAACATGTAAATAGTTTATTTATGAATCAAAATATATGATGCACTGCGAGAGACCAGTCCCTACGATATTTAAACACAACTTAATTGAAATAGAAAGTAATTAATAAACATTCATTATTATTTATGCCTTATAATTGTATTGTATTTTTTTATACATGTTAATGAACGTTATTGCCATCTTTAAGTTGAACAATATTTAGATTATTTGCTATATACTTTTAATAATTTCATCATAATATATTCTAAATAAAATAGGTAAGATATAATACGTTTATGATAACTGAAATAAGAAATAGAAATCTGTGATTGGAATTTCTGTACCTAAGTATCGTGTAATAACTACATCGATCGTCAATTCCAGACTTAATGCTTCGTTCAGAATTTCAATTTGTGGTAGATTTTTATCACCTGCAAAGTTGGGATTGAAGTTTCCACTTAATATCATCGTCAAATTTAATCCAGCCGCTATCTTGGATTTTGATTTCGCTCTCATTTTCAGCATCAACACCCCCCAAATCGACTATAATGACATCCATGTTGAATATTTCGTTAAATTTTGTGGTCGCCATCTTGGATTTTTGATTGACCTTATTTTCGGCATCAGCGCCTCCAAAAACCGTTTTTAAACACTAAGAAACTTTAACTATCCAATGAATGTAGTCTACTAGAAGTAATAACTCGAATGGTCGAAACATTCAGTGTCATAAACTTACTGAATCAAAATACAGTATAATAGTAACCGTGAAATTTTACAAAATATGCGTCACGGGTACCTAACGTTTCCATGGTTTTTGGAGGCGCTGATGCCGAAAACCAATTCGAAGTCGAAATCCAAGATGGTGGAAATTTGTCAAAATGTGCGTCATGGGTGTCGAGTCTTTGACTTTCGGGGAATGCTGAAGACGAAAATGAGGTCAAAGTCAAAATCCAAGAGGGCTTCAAATATCTATAATAAATATAAAAACAAATACAAGGAAAAAATAATAAAACTGTATACTAACTAGTGTTCCAATGAAGTTGTTAAACTATTTTGTAGGTAGGTACTGCTCTTGCGTAGGTAACATTTGTTTTGATTAAAAAAACTTAATGAAAATGTATGTACCTAATTATTGCTCGGAGTTCCATATGTGAAGATTAGACGAATGATAATCATTTCAATTTACAAAAATTATAACATTACACTCATTAAAATTTTAAAAATGTATAGATACCAAGTTATATCAAAGTTTTCAGTCTTCGCAGCTACTGCGGTAGTCCTCATTCCCAATGGCAGCCTATTTTTTTAAAATAATCGACTAAGTATATTGTGAGCGCTCGGTAGTTCAGAATCATGTTCTGAATCTGAATCGGTTGGGAAACGGTTTGAAGCGACATGGTAAAAGTTTTGTTACCGTGTGCCTCCAAACCGTTTTCCAAACACTTTCATCCGATCTTTAAGTTGTAGAAATAATTTGTCCTTTATTTCCTTCTAGCTATAAACCCTGCGGTGTCACCCGCTCTCTGTCACCATTTGGCTACTGCTCCGCTCCCGTAGGTTGTAGCGTGATGTTCTATTCGTATAAACCTTCCTCTTGAATCACTCTTTCTATTGATGAAAACCGCATTAAAATCATCAATCAATCAATCATCAAAGACGGAGGAAAGCGACTTTGTTGTTCTAGTATGTAGAGACTTAATTAGGTAACTACATTACTCTGGCAGCATAATTCTATACTTATATTTAGTTTCAAGTTTTGAATATAATCAGGTACCTGCGTCTATTTATTGTCGGTATATAGATATTAAATGAAATAATCAATGGGAACCTTGCAAAACGCCATGAAGGTGGCCCTCGAACACGCTATGTCAGGTCAAGGAAACTGAATACTAATCAATATTATGTATTGTTAACTGAACATAACTAACCTACACTTATATTATAACGTTGAAGAGTTACTCCGTCTCTTTGTTTCAATGCGCAAATCTCCGAAATTACTTGTACGATTCTGAAAATTAAGAAGAGAAAGCTACGTTATTTCTGAGTAATATTATCAAAAAAATTTAGGACTTCGTTCGGGCGAAATCGCGGGCAAATTCTAGTTATAGATATAGTGGATGCGGGGCGCTTCTAACTGTCCTATTGGAAGACTATGGGGGAGGCCTACGTCCAGCAGTGGACGTCCTGCGGCTGATATGTTGATGATGAGACACAGAGACATGTCGCTTGCGTCTACGAGGCTATTACGCCTCTATGATGCTACACCTCACGTAACACATCTTCTGTTATGTGTCTTCTGCAGCACTACTTAATGTTATCCGTCTGATACACGACGCTTTCGCGTCCCCTACACGACTGTTACGCGCCTGCTACGCATCACATACAGGGCTTCTACGCAGCTGTCACGCGCCTGCTACGCATCACATACAGGGCTTCTACGCAGCTGTCACGCGCCTGCTACGAATCACATACAGGGCTTCTACGCAGCTGTCACGCGCCTGCTACGCATCACATACAGGGCTTCTACGCAGCTGTTACGCGCCTGCTACGCATCACATACAGGGCTTCTACGCCGCTGTTACGCGCCTGCTACGCATCACATACAGGGCTTCTACGCCGCTGTTACGCGCCTGCTACGCATCACATACAGGGCTTCTACGCCGCTGTTACGCGCCTGCTACGCATCACATACAGGGCTTCTACGCCGCTGTTACGCGCCTGCTACGCATCACATACAGGGCTTCTACGCCGCTGTTACGCGCCTGCTACGCATCACATACAGGGCTTCTACGCAGCTGTTACGCGCCTGCTACGCATCACATACAGGGCTTCTACGCAGCTGTTACGCGCCTGCTACGCATCACATACAGGGCTTCTACGCAGCTGTTACGCGCCTGCTACGCATCACATACAGGGCTTCTACGCAGCTGTTACGCGCCTGCTACGCATCACATACAGGGCTTCTAAGCCGCTGTTACGCGCCTGCTACGCATCACATACAGGGCTTTTACGCAGCTGTCACGCGCATGCTAAGCTCCTGCTACGCCTATGCTACGTAAACTTCTGCTACACTAATACATGCTTAGTAATTTAATTTCGTATTCTTACAATGACTGAGTTCGACAGTCTAGCGTCACCACGTGATGATGTAAGTGAGAAGTATTTTATTGAGTGAGTAATTTGACGTTTTTCAATAGGATTTGATATTCTGGGAAGCAAGCGTGCCTATCGAGATGACTTTCGAAGTGATTTGCCTATTTCAGAATAGTTTAGCTGAATTAAAATACACGGCTCGCCTCGTTGGTGTGAAACCACCTTTAGGCGTGAGCTACACGGCGCGTTCTCGACGATCGTTTAATGCAGGAGCACTCCTACTCTCGCGTTTACTTTACTAACTCTGAGATTCGCAGATATTTTAAAGCAAATAGTCTCGATTGGTGCGGTTTCGCGATGTTAGGCTAATAATCTACAGGATCTTAGGCTTTTAGGAGGATTGTAAAGTTTCATGTCTAAGGCATTTTACCTACATTTCCTTTTCGAAATATTGTTTCGGGTGATAACGTTTTCACCCTCCTAAACCTTCATGAAATGAGAGAATTTTAGTTTAATTAAAAGCACACTTTTTATTAGGTGTTTATATACCTCGCGGAAGTTTTTAGGTCATAAATATTTGTAGATATGTTCATGCTTAAAACATAAATCGTACGCAATATTTCTTTAAAAATTTTTTTTTCATGATATCTATAACATTTCCAATGAATATGAAAATTAGACTGTTTACAAAAACGTGATCGTATAAACATTTACTTACACAATCCTATAAAGCTACACTGAAATCTCTTTTGTATTGCCATGCTATAATAGAGCTTATCGGAGGTACTTAAGGATAATTCTGACTTGCTAAAAAAAAAATTTTACAAACATTTTTAGTTCGCGCGACAGGCCTGCGCAAGGCTTCCCTGGGTTGAGCTCCAAAGCTATTAAAGTACCCTCCAACAGGGTGTTAATGCTGTAAGGATTCCAACTCGGGAACTGCGCTCCAAGTTATTTTAAAAGAAGTATATAAATGGCCAAGTAGAATTACTTAACAGGGAATCCATCCAAGTGGACGGAACTTTTACCCTTGCCGTGTTTTGCTAACAAGGTACAGTAAAACCTCGTTTATCCGAACCTCGATTACCCGAACCCTCAATTATCCGAACTCTGATATACATAAATTGAAATGGAGGAGTCCTGGTGACCTGAAATACAGGCCTTGAGCCTAGTTTAGGCACCAGTCTCCCACAATATAATGCCCCTCCCATATGTCACCGTAGAAATAAGGTACCAAAATAATCATTTTTTTTCGAACCCTTTTTATCCGAACCCTCAATTATCCGAACACAAGCGAGAATTTAAAGCTGAAAACGCATTGCAGCTGTTCCTGAATTAAAAATTGACTATTTTATTAGAAAAGCATTTGGCTTTTTTTAGGTGTTTAATATTTTAACGTTAATATGTAAGTATGTCACATTTTAATAGACTATACAGTTTTTAGATGAAAAGGTGTTGCTTTTGTTTGATCTTGTCCCAAAAAACGCGCAATTCGATTATCCGAACTAGTCTCGGTACCAATTACTTCGGATAATCGAGGTTCTACTGTATATTTTTAGACTAAGTTTAAACTATCAAACCAGTTTTTGTACAAGATTTGGAAAACGGTACCAAATTGTTTTTGTCTTTCAATGTTCGAAATACGAAAACTGAGAGATGAGATGGTTTGTTTTATTTTAATTCGAAATATTTTATTTATTAATATGTAGTTATAAAATTATTAAAAACTAACTCCTTTTTGTATTTGACTTTTTCCACTTCCAAGCAACATATTACTCCCGGATCAGCTTGCAAGGGATCAATAAACCTACTAACCAAAATTTCCTTTTCTCCCTCTCTCTCTTTCTCTTTAATGCTATCTCTTTCTTTAGTAGAAGAATCACTCAAGCTACTGAAAGGTGCGATGAATTCATGTGTCACGTTCCCAAACCAGATGATTATTGTACCTACTTATATGAACCTATATTTTACTTATTTACGAATAGGTTACAACTTTCTACGACTTAAGGAAATATTTAAATATAAAATATTTAAAGTACCTATATTACATAATAAAATTATATGTTATTGTTATTTGATATAACAGTGTAGTAGATATAATAATAATCTATATATTTTCTCAGTAGCAGCTCGGAGTTAGGAATTGTGCCTTAGGCTCGCCCCCTATTACATAGCACCTAATAACAGCGAACTATGGGTGTAGGTACAGTCATTACGTACACCTCTGTTTAACCCTTCGGGGAATACAGGCGTGATTATATGTTTTATCTAGTGTTTGAGAAACATCGTAACGACTAAAACGATTACCATGGATTCGGTACCTACATGATTCTGAACAAACGGTCAAAATGTATGTAACAGCTGTTTATTTTATCCCTCAACGACTATTCTAAATGCCCCAGAGCGTCTACAATCATGTACTAAATAAATGATAAAAAAAATTTAAGAAAATTTTGCAAGAATTTTATGAAATTAATTATATTGACTACATAATGAAAAGGAAAATATGGAGGTACAAGGGAGCGCCCGTGAACTTAAAAAACCAATATCTACTCTAAACTTAAACAGGGGAAAATAGGCTTATTTGATGGGTCCGAAACTTCGAAAATTCCGATACTTTGAAACGAAAAACGTACAACGGGATTAGTATAGCGACGGGAGGTCCTAAAACGAGCGCTCAGAACATAATTATAATGTTATATAATATAAATCTAATCGAACTTTAAATTAAAAATAATCGTTATTCACAAAACATTTATTTAATTTTAATGCTTTGTTCATATCAACGAATGATACAATTTCTGCTTTTTGTATAAAATTCAACCAAAATGTGTATTCGTATTTCAAATTCGAAAATCGAACATTGTTTCGTTAGCGCGCTCCCTTTGGGTCACTATATATAGCGTGAGTTAGAGATTTACGAGTTCCCAAAAGTGGGCCACCAAGGCGTTATCACCATGGTAACCACTCCATGTTGCTATCGATCCCCGAAGTTGTCTCCGCGCAGAGCGCTGCCCCACATCCTTTGTTCCCCCAAAATTTTGTTGTTCGCGCGTGCCGCAGTATCTAAAATACTTAGGTGCTTATTTTTGTAGATTTTTCCCGAAATTATTTCAAAGACTCTTGGGCAATAGGGAAAATGTATTCATTAATAGAGTTTTTGTAAAGCCTGTCAAAGAGATTGAGTAAATGATGTTGTTTTGATGTTTTTGATGTTAAGGCTTCCCCCGCTCACGACCCATAATCGGTGACCAATTTTTCTGTCGGAGAAAATGGAACATAAGAATTCTAAAAAAGTCGGTCCCATGGAACTATGATCTAATGAACGGTGCGATAACCGGTTCTAAAAAAATCGGATGTGGGGAAAGGCCCTTAAATAAAACGAGATTTTTCCTCGAAGGTAAAGTTTTGCTTCTTCATTTGTGCGGCTTTCTTTTGTGCAAAAATATAAGCAGGGTAAATAACAGTTAAGAAACAGTTATAAGTTAAGATATTTTGTAATGTTTTGTGAGCGATAATAATTTTCGTTGAAAACGTTTATGTAGAAAAAAATCTATTAATAATTTTTATACGGCTACCCTAAAAACAAAGAGTGTTTTGTTTTCTTTGTTTTGTGGAAAACAGAAGTTAGAAGTTACACTCGCCTCTCGTTTTTTCAAACGAGGGATAACTTGAAGTTATCACGAGTTCCTTAGAACATAATATCTTTATACTTAAAAAAAATCGATACTTTTTAAGCACTTAGTAATTCGAACACAAAAATCATCGCTACGTAGTAACAAAACGACGCGTTAATTCCAACTCATAGGCGTCAAACAACAATTCAGAGTTATCGGATTGTATAGAGATACTTACCTCCATTTTGAGACCTTCAGACTAGTAGCATCGTTCCACGTTTTTATAAAAAACTAATAATTAATTCACATTATGTGTATAATCAATATTTTTAATAGCAGTTAATAAATAATGATTAATTATTACTCAATAGTTAAAACTTTCATATTATTTCTTTCGAAAATTTCGAACCATTTGATGTTTCAAACTCTCGATAATTCGTAATATTTTAAAGTTGTTCGAGTTACGAATTAAATAGCGTCGACTGTATATGGGTAGGAAAGTCCTAAATATAGTGTGATGCTTTCTTCTGCTAGCGACAAAAGTATTAAAGCCAGACATATCTTACAAAAGGGATTTATGTGACAGATATGAGTGTCAACACCGGGAGGAAACGCCCTAGAGACCTACCCTGACCTTATTGATGAGGTTCTTCAGAAAGGTCGGATGCGCAGTACTCGTAACCGGCGTGCTTGTATGACCAGAACGAATGAACGAGGCGAAAGGAGTATGTAAGGATCGTAGCACACCTGCTAAACAACCACAAAAACCTGAAAATCACAGAACCCAACCGTTCTGTGGTTTCTGCCTACTCCCAAGCGAAAATGGCGTGAGTTTATATATTTATGTGTTTGTTCCTTTGTCATTCTATTACTGCAATAACTTAGGTACCTACCTATATAATATAATTACGTAAATAAGTATCTACTTCATAATATTATTATAATTACAGCTACAATAACTGTTTGTCAGCCTTCACTCGCACTTCGAACACGGACGCCATATTTATGATGGCCAACCTTGGTCTGCTGTAATACTCGTACAATAATGTAGTTTATACAATCTTAATGAGTTATGACTGTGTGAATTTATGTATACAGTGAAATACACACACCTCATGCCTGTATTCCCCGAAGGGTTAGGCAGAGGTGTACAAATTTCCACCCTCAGTTCGACGTATGTTTTAACCCAATAACACTTTTTGCTCGACCTGGGAATCGAACTCAAGACCTCTAGCGTAGCAGTCGCGCTTAGGTTTACTGGGTTAACAAGACAGATCGAGTAAAATACTTCATTCATAAATCGAGGAACCTTAGGTGCATTGGTTAGAAAACCTATACGTACCTACAATACATAAACATTCTTTTTCCATTCGCCATAGTCTGGTAAAAAAAACTAACAATTAAAAGTACGTAAGTACCATCACCACGCCTGTATTCTCCGAAGGGTTAGGCAGAGGTGTACAAATGTACATCCACAGTTCGCCGCTATATTTAGGTTCAATGTAATAGGGGGCGAGCCTATTGCCATTAACCGGGCACAAATTCATACTCCCAGCTGCTACTAAAAATTTCATAGAAAACCCAATAACACTTTTTGCTCGACCTGGGAATCGAACCCAGGACCGGCGTAGCAGTCGTGCTAAAGACCACTAGGCTAACGAGGCAGTTAAGTACGTAAGTATACTTTTATTTTATTGATACATTAGACACTCGATCATGCTTCGCCTAGATACGACCAGAGGGCCAACTCCTGTAATTAAAAACATTCAAAATCAACAACTTGACAATCCATTTCAAAAACTGTTGTAAGTTGAAATATTTTTGACAGATTGACAATGAGATTACACACCATTCACCGAAAGATGTTGGCACTATTGCCTTGTGTGTGCAAGACAGATTGACAAAGCAAAGTGCCAGCATCACAGCAGGGGACATCGTACGGTGAACGGTGTGTAGAATGCGATCCTTCTTAAAATTAATACTAAAAATGCCAACCAAAAATGGCTACACGGCAAAGCATCTCTGTCTGTACCTCTGTCTTATACCTGTGCTTTATCTAAATAAATATAAATATTTACAGATAAACCTTCTATATCCCCTCGTGAAGGTCTTTCTTCTTTATCGTGCGGGTAGTAAGGTCTTACGACCGCACTCACACCCTAGCGTCAGAGTTCCTAAACCGCCTCAAGGGCTTCTGACACGGTTCACGGCCTCTTAAAGGTATATAATATTCAATATATCTTCTCAAAATTATGTAAATTACGCTAAAAATCCATTATTCAGTGTTAAACAACTATAAGGCAAAAATTACATTTTATTATTACTTATAGATAGATATAGATCTAGCCTAGAATGAGAGATATTAATCTAATGTGAACTTTGCATACAAATTCCTTTTGACCTTTCAAGCTACATTTCCTCATTAAATATTGGTATATAATTAAACATAAACACGAATACAAACACAAACTATATGCGCCTTTAGACTTTTAGTTGTGGACTCTAGTCCCAATAACAATAAGTAATGCTACCAGCACGTTAGAACAATAATACATACATACATGAACTCACGCCTTTTTCCCATGGGGGTAGGCAGAAACCACAGAACGCGGTGGGGTTCTGTGGTTTTTGTGGTTGTTTAGTAGGTGTTCTACGATTCTTACATACTCCTTTCGCCTCGTTCATTCGTTCTGGTCATACAACCACGCCGGTTACGAGTACTGCGCACCCGACCTTTCTGAGGAACCTCAAAAATAAGGTCACGGTAGGTCTTTCTAGGGCGTCGTCCCGGCGTTGCCACTCACATCTGCCATATAAATAATATAATATAATACAAACTCAAATATACAATAATAATAATACCAGCTTACTATTGTCCTACTGCAAAGGCCTGTTCTCATACAGAGAAGGCACGAGCATTCTTCTTCTTAGCATATCGATGGCAAATATAATTCCTAAATAAAATGATTTTGTTACATTTTTGTTTGACCTAGAATTCAGCAATGACAACACCATCCGCTGACGCAGTCTTTAAGTCCTCACGTGTGTAGGTGGCAGGGCATGCGGCACCAGATAAGAGGTGGGGCATGGTCTGCAGAGAGGCGCAGCATAAAATGGCATGAGAATTGCCCAAGTCGCCACCCTCGCTCAAGGCGGATTGGCGATTTAAAACTTACATTAATTTACAAGCCTAGGTTTTCTCACAACCTTTTTCTTGCCAGTGATATCCAAGACAAACTTAGAAAGTACATGTGAACTGAAAAAGAACACATTGATACTTGCATGGTATTGAACCCGGATATATCGGATAGAGAGAAAGAGGGAGGCCAAAGAAAATATGGAGGGATTGTGTGAAGAATGATATGAAAGACAAGGGAGTCAATAATAGCATGACGGTAACAGGCAAGAAGAAAACGTGTTGCGCCGACCCCAAGTGACGTGGGATAAGGGCAGGAAGATGATAATAATACGTTACTTATATCTATTAGTGTATTACGGTATTATCACTTTGAATCATTATTTTGGTATCTACGCAATTTTTCTTGTTTATTGGACACCGGATGTAGGGGGCTGTATTACTGTTTTCGGCCAAGTGTAATGCCATTTCCTAATTATGGACAATAATCTCACTTTCTCCATAGCTACTATATTGGGATATTGTTAGAGGATATCCATATTTGGATTTGCGTTAATAACATAGGGTATTATTATCGTAGTTGGAGGTTACTTAGGCAACCTGCCTGGAATATTTTTAATCAAAACTCTTCATCGGGTTCCATAAGGAATATCAATGTAACAAAATGAACGATTGGGAAAGGTTTATTTTTGCCGTGCACACAGTTTCAATTTAAATTGAATACACCATAATCAGTAATCCAATGTTTCAGTTAAACCTAGTAGAACTTTTTGGCTCTTCGCTTTGAGTTTGGAGCTCTAGACACTAACAAAAGCTTAGAGCGTAGAGCCGGTACCTCGGTCACTTAGTATCTACTTAGGAGGGGGTTACGTACTTAAAATAAGTACTTTCAATCAGTTTATCATCTAGTTTTTCGGGACATCGCCAAGCGACTGGTCGATTCTTCACATGTCCAGAGGGCTGGCCTTTTCTTGGGCCAAAGAATCAGCATTGCCATACAACGTGGCAATGCTGCCAGCCTTCTGGGCACATGTCCCATTGACAGCGATGCGGATGATTTTTTTGATGCCCTATGACCTTCCTTTTATATATTAACTGTACATACATTTGTAATTTAATAATTTTTATATAAGTAAGTTTTATGTTCGAAAATTAAAAATAATAGAAGGGCGCTCCGTACTTAAAATAATTACTTTCAAACCAACTAGCGCATGTTTTTTCCCCATTTCACCACTTTACGAATATATATCCAGATTAAGAAATACTTAGTAACTGACGTCGTCATGATTTGTAGTTATTGTCAATTACTTTCTAATACTGCCTTCAAAGCTCCGGCTTTTGGCAGTTACGTGTGAGCTTTACCGATCGTCTGTCCCCTTCTGTCTAATGAGAGAGCATACAAGTATGAAAGAGAAAGGACATAAGCTTTAACCGGAGCTTTTGCAATTTCGTGTCGATCAAAAACGTTGTTACAGCCCCGTGAAGAAAATAACTTGCTTCAGTTACGGTAAAATATTGTAAAAAATAAAAAAAAAATGGTTATTGCAACAAACCCTGTGTTTTCAAAATAATAATAAAAGTCAAAGTCAAATCATTTTTTTCAATAAGGTCATGAAAAGGCAGCATTGGACATCATTTACAAGTTTTTTTTTAATATTAACCTAGTTGCTCCTTCCAAAAAGTAGTTTCGTTTGGAAAGAACGGGCAGGAAACTCCATACTACACTTTTAAAATCAATGTTTTACAATATAGATACGTAACAAAAAGGCTATGCAATAAAAACACAAAAAAATAAATAAATATTATAGTGTACCCCACAACTACAAACATAGACATTTTATACCACAAACGATAAATACAACGCTGCCCCAATTCAGTTCTTCATTCATCAAAAACAACCCATCAAAAATACAGTCAGTAATAATCCGCCAAGCAATCTGAATCAAGCAATTAGATGAAAGATTAAACCTAGGCATTTCTCATCTTGCTGCATCTGGTGTTAATTGTCAAGTTAGCAGTCGACGTAGCTGGAACGAATGCCTAACTAAGTTATACCCAGTCTAACCTGGGCCCTATTTAATAAAGCTGACAAGCTGACTTTTTTGTCAAAATCGGCAAATTGCCTTGACAAGTGCTGTTTAATAAAACGGACATTTATGACATAAGTCATGCAAGATAAATATGCCTGTGACAATTTTTCTGTTCCTTTTCACTCTTGAACTTTACCGCGATTTACAAATTATGATTTAATGTTTTTGCTGCAACCTAAAATTATAGTCGTAAAATACGGAATTCACTAAATAACTACTAATTAAATTAAATACTGCCAAAATATTACTGTCTATTAAGAAAACCAAATTGAAAGAAAATTCAAGCATAGTGATATGTGTGTAACGTAATGTGTTTAGTGATGGGATGTTTTTATATGATGGATTATCGATATTTTTTATAGAAAACGAAGTTTACGGCATGTATTTTAAAATATAATTTTTACATTTAAATGTGTCCGGTACGTAGGCGACCATTTTGCAACGCGACAAAAGGGTACGTACAAAGAATTTTTTGTTTTGAATAAATATCGATTGTGTGATGAATGTATTTTTTATATTTTGTATTAAATAAATAATATTTAAAATCAAATTTCAAAATAATAAAGCATTTTTAAAATATTAATAAAGAGAATGAGATTTTAACGACTTACAATCGATATTAATAAAATAGATTTGCAAAATGTCACTGCCCTAGTATTTGCCATTCTGGCATGTGTCACAGCCAACATCGTTGGACGCATAAATACGTACTCATACTGAGTTACATTTACTTATTTCAACCAAAATATTTAGGAATTATCATATCTTTTTGGAGTACATCATTAGTATTCCTAACTAGCGAGTTTTTATTTGAGTAGTGGTTGATAATATTTATTGATTTTGAATGACAGTTCCCTGTAAATACACATCAAACAAAAACTTATCGAGTAAAAAGAAATGAAACAGCACAGTACAATTATTATTGTATTTATTTACTCAATTACATTTGAAATAATCATTTCATATAATTACTTATATGTTTCCCGGCCACTGATTTGAACCAGCCTTTGCACGTCATTCGACTCACCGAAATTCACCGAATTAAGTATTTGATAACACAATTATTATTATTTGACCATAATCCATGATAAAAACAGCCCAGGCCACCTTAGCCTGTTTGATCGCCTTCTTTCTTATCCGGGCATAGTATTAGTAATAGAATTCCCGTAATCATGATAAATGTGATCCTTGTTGTGAAAATCACATGCAACAACATGACAGCTCTTCTTGAAATTGCGAATCGGTCAACAATGATCTGTCTTCTTGCATAATGAATGCACATCGATACATTTTCGGAACAATAGACGTTTATGCATATTATACAAAATCACAGCGATTGTAAATTAATTTAACATTTTAAAAAGTATACACGAGAAACCACTCCAAGTATTCGAACGTCAAAAACTCATATATATTTCAACTATACTATAGTCCAACAAGATGGTTCTCAACCACCATCAAAGGGGCAGAATAAACAGAGTAGCTATATGTTTGAGCACTTTGTCTTTTATAAATTAGTAATTTGATTTGGAAAACAATTTTCAACTTTATTTTTAATGTTTATGAGTTAAACATTAAAAATAGAGTTGATTTTTTTTTTGCATTAAAAAATTTCGCGCCATTATTGGCACGTAAATACAGTACGAACATAGTACGGTACATTGATCTGACACGTAAATACAGAATTTCTACTCTTTTTCTTTATTTGATAATGTACCATCGAAAATACTCCGCTTTCACCGCAGAGCAAAGGCCTCCTCTTATACAGAAAAGGCAAGAAACGTGAAACACCACCACACTTGTTGGAGGGAAGTCCCTTACATCTCCTAAAATTGTTTGTCCGAAAATCATTATCTATAACACGTTTGATATAAACCTCAGTAACCATAATGTTAAAAATCCCGAAATTTTGTGTAACATAATTATCTTTAGTTCTAAAAGTATTCTGTCATAATATCGAGTACTATAATATTTGAAGCTCCTAATTTTACATGACCTAAAGTCATATGTCCTAAGTATTGCGTTAAATAATGTGTATTATTCCGAATGTTCATTTATAATATCTTTTTTAATCCTAAAACATTTGCTAAAAATTAGGTTTTAGTGACAGAAACGAATCGCTGCAAAACCGACTCTACGTAGTCTTGTCTGCCCTACCCCTAGAGTGTAATTTAAAATCGCGTAGGCGCGGAGGGGCAAGGCGGCCCGCGAGCTGAGGAGCAGGTGGTTTTGACACTCGCCGCCGCGGCTGAGGCTGGCCGGCGAGGCCGGCCAGCAAGCCGAAGCCGCGGTGGTGAGCGTGAAATCATCTGCGACGATAAGCTCGCATGGGACCGCCGGAGCCCCGCAGCGCCGGAGCCGTGACAGAAACCATGCCTGCTGCATGTTGCACGCTTGCTTGCATGCTGCTTGCTTGCTTGCATGTTGCGTGCTTGCTTGTATGCTGCATGCTTGCTTGCATGCTGCATGCTTGTTTGCATGCTGCATGCTGCAAGCTTGCTTGCATGCTGCATGCTTTCTTGCATGCTGCATGCTTGGTTGCATGCTGCATGCTGGCTTGCTTGCAAAAACGATAAAAATAACATTCTAAAATCTAAAAAAAAAATTGTTTTAAGAATATTATAAAAAAGTGTTATGTAATTTGAATTTAGGATTTATAACTTTTATCGTCTTAAGGAAATTTTTAAAAGCAACTTGCCTATAAGTCTTAAATCTAAGATCATGAACTCGTGCCTCATACCATGCTTGACGTACGGATGCCAGACGTGGAAATTCACTGCCAAAGTTAAGCACAAAATCACAACATGCCAACGGGGAATGGAACGAAGCATGCTCAAGGTAAGGAAAACAGATAAAATACGCCACACAAAAATAAGAGCTATTACAAAATCTAAAAATGCCTTGACCTACGCACAAAAGTTAAAATGGAAATGGGCAGGCCACCTTGCGAGGCTTTCAGATCAACGGTGGACCCTAAGAGCAACCTTATGGAAGGGCCCGCAAGGGAAAAGAAACAGAGGCAGACCACTAACACGATGGGAGGACGAGATTAGACGAACAGCCGGCTCAGATTGGAGCAAAATAGCTAAAGACAGAGGCACATGGGCAGTTTTGGAGGAGGCCTTTACCTAAACAGGGGTCCTTGCAAATGAAGTTAACTAACAAAACTAACAACTACATTCAATACAATAATCTAACCCACTAACACAACCCTACTAGAAATTAAGTTTACATTGTAACACATGCAAGGAATAAATAGGCTTTTTTATTTTTTATTTTTATTTTATTTTTAACTTTTATCGAAAAAGGCTTTATGTCTTTTGTATATTATTGATTGTAATATTTATGACAAACGGATTTATGACATATTATATTTAGGGATTTCAATTTTATGGCATGTGATATTATGTGATATTAAGTTCGGGTAAGTTATCATTCGGACAAATGATGATTAGGACAAAAAAAGTTATGGCACTTTAAATTATGGATAAAAAAGTTAGGTAACACAATAGAGAACCTTGTTGGAGGACTGTTATGTAGGTATCGTAGACTATTTTTTCGTATGAATACGCCCATAGCTTGCTCTGAAGTTTACCCTAGTTCGTAAAATCATGTACAACAAACGAAATAATGTATCGCTGAGTTTTCAACGCGAAAAGCCGCAACTACAGCTGTCGGACTATGATGATTTTTCAGTTTGACATAACTGAGTCAGACACTGTCAATACAATGTAAAATACCATATCAGATAATTAAAACTTATTAGGGAATAAAAGAGGTTACAACCAAAAACGTAATGACTACCTCGTTGGTTTGGCCGCATTCGTCTATTAGAACAACTACGCTGCGCGCGCTGCGCTCTTTTGTCAAATCCTTTCGCCATCTGTCTTTGGAGCTTTTTATAATCCTACCAAATTTGATATAAAGTAAAATGACCATACAATGACGCCATTTTAGTGAATTTTAAATTCTGCCGTTTATTTTTTATCATTGTGTTTGAAATTCATGTTTTTGTTACATGTCAATTTTTTTTGTGGTTTATCGTATTATTTCTTAGTAAAAAGCTATTTGAATTATGAAGAAGTGTGTATTCCTGACTCTTTAAGAAACTAAAATCTCGCAACGGATTTAAAGAAAGTCCAATGAATACATCAGTACCTCAAGTAAGTATCATTGAAATGTATTACAGATTATTACATGTTTATTTGCAGATTTTCTTCTATACGAATTCTGTTTATATTATTCATCATCATAATCATATCAGCCGACCGACTTCCACAACCACCGGACACTTCGTCCCTTTCAAGAGAAAATAGAATAAACTATTTTGCTTTAGTTGAATTGTAGGTGCAACTTTCGTAATGTCAAATGACGTACCGCCACAAGAATAATTTATATTCGTTGGTAAACCTTTGTTTTTATGTTTTCAGCTTATAATCTACCTGCGGCGAAGAACCACTGGCCTTTGCGTCCGGGCTAACAGTGCGCAGGCATCATTTCAGAAATGTTCAGCTATATCTATCACATGTTGCAACGTGTTCCGCTCACTATAACTTAATTTTGTAATTTGTTTAATGTTACACTGATATTAAAGCTTGATCTGACAAAATCGATTCAATCGTTTTACTTATAAAATCGCTCGCACCTTAGAAACACAATTTTTTCCATCTGTATAGTAATATTATAAAAGAAAACATATACATATCATCACGCCTGTATTCCCCGAAGGGTTAGGCAGAGGTGTACCAATGTACACTCACAGTTCGCCGGTATGTTTAGGTCCCATGTAATAGGGAGCAAGCCTATTGCCATTAACCGGGCATAAATCCAAACTCCATAAAAGAAAAAGATTTGAGAATTCTATCAAAAAGGAGTAAAAGAGGGTGAAGAGTGAAAGCTTTTATGAGAAATACATAGTCTACACCGACAAAAACAATAGCAAAGTGATAATTTTCTAATAAATATTCGTCGTCCCTATTCGACGTAATATACTTTTAACCATATCAGCAAGAAAAAAGAAATTTAAAATTCTCAACATACGGCTTAGTTGCCGGTCAAATTCCAGTGACAATTCGCAATTTCATGTCATCACGTGATGTATTCAAATAAACGTCAATCTACTGTCAAACAGAAATATGTCAAGATTTTCAATGCATTTTGGGTTTTATTAAACAGAAAATTGACAAAACCTAGAACTGTCACCGTTACTTTGTCAAATGTCACCTGTCAGCTTTATTAAATAGGCCCCTGGACGGTTTAATGTGGTTACGATGACTCCGCCTTCGGATAAACTCCTAACGAGATAGCAAACATAGTAATGGAATAAAATCTGCTGGAATGAAAGATTTAATGCTACACGTGCGCTTTCTGTTTGCAGTAATATCATTTATTGGGTTATGTTTCTAATGCAGTTTGGGTAACAATCATATTTACCTGAAAAAAACGATTTCTGGTATTAAGTAGTAATACTAGAACTCCGTGGAAGTAAACCACCATATCTATTTTGCCGCAAAGCAGCGTTGCTGTGTTCCGGTTTAAAGGGTATGGGTGCCGGTGCAATTACAGGCACATGAGACATTTCAACCTTGTCTCTGAGATGACAACGCATTAATTTGCAAGGTCTCTGGTATTTCAGATGTCTATGGGCAGTGATGACAATTCAACATCAGATTTCGCCTTCCAAAAAAATTACTATACATTTCGACGTTTGGAGAGTCTATGTGAACACTAGTAAAGGTGAGGACCACGGGTGAGGACTAAATTATTTACATCAAGATTTGTTTTTCGAACAAGGACTTTATATTTTGTAAAACTCAATATTAAAGAGTTCTTTACCCGAGTATTACAGCGTTGTCAGCACCTTATTTTACCGGGGACAGTGAGCTTTTATCGATTAAGACTGCGGCTCCAGAGGGAAATGGATTTTATTTATTCTGCTCAGTTCTTACCAGCAATGCTCGACATTAATTACATTTTTAATCGGGGGAAAATTCTCGATTTTTTTAGAATAATTAATTTCCTGTCTAATCTCAGTAATTATCTATCAAAAAGCCTTTTTACCCGACTGCGACAGAAGGAGGGTTATGTTTTTACCCGACTGCGACAGAAGGAGGGTTATGTTTTTCGAGGGTATGTTTGTATGTATGTATGTATGTATGTAAGTTTGTATGTATAATTGTTTGGCACGCTCTGCAGGCTGAACGGCTCCATGGATTTTAGCTTGAGAGGTGTCGTTAGATTCGTATTTACTGTGAGAGTGACACTGGGTATATATAAAAAAAAAAAAACAAATTGGCGGATTTTTGGCGCCAAATTCAAATGTTTGGTTCGCTCTGCAGGCTGAACGGCTCGATGGATTTTAGCTTGAGAGGTGTCGGTAGATTCGTATTTACTGTAAGATTGATACTGGGTATATTAATTTCTTTTTTAAAACACTAAAAAAATAAAAAATAAAAAACGGTAATTTAAAAAACTAAAAAACCCGACTGCTATTCTTTAAAAATCCCTAAAACAAGATAAATTGTAGCAGTCGGGACCCATTCGGGACCATCTGCAATGTAATATAGGTATGTGCTCTCAATTCACTAATCCTCCATTTCTAGAATGGGTCCCGACTGCTACAATTTATCTTGTTTTAGGGATTTTTAAAGAATAGCAGTCGGGTTTTTAGTTTTTTAAATTACCGTTTTTTTTACATACATTTTTGAGAGTGAGAAGAGCTTGATTTTGAACGTTTTTAACTACTGGTATTAGGCTTCGGAAGAACAATACCCATATAATACAACTTTCAGGAATGTTAATATTGTAATTTTAGTTTTAAATGTCAAAAAGTATCATTTTTACCTACATTTTTCCAAATTTTTGGCAATGATGTCGCTGAGATGAGATTGCAACTACAATATGTTGAAGATTTTTAACTACCGGAATTTCCACCTCAGATTTTGTCGTAAAATTTCATTTTGAAGAAGATTTTGACTGCCTCTATTTACATACATTATTTTAACACAACTAATCTTAAGACCACAACACAATCAACTAAATAGTTATAAAGAATTCAGTACAGTACCTAACATGTTAATTTAGGTATATTCAAGAAAACACAACAATTCGTTTAGTATTCGTGCCTGACGAAAGTAAAGAGCAAATTAACATTGATGGGAATCCCGTGTTCACTAGCTGAGAGACTAGTTGTCTTGCTACTAGTCAGACTAGGGAACATTAATGTGTGAGAAGGTTTTGTGTTAGACACGGTCTCTCACAAAGAGCTTCGAACTACAAAAAATATTGTCAAAGCGAGACTTCGAGATGAAATTAGTCTTTTGGAGACAATGCGATTTAGTTATATTAGTTTTTGCCTTTGACTTTGTCTACGTAGAAGTCAAAGACCTCGTTATTTCAGCGCCGTCTCCTGTCTACCTGACAGAACCGTAGGTTAAGAATGTGCTTAAAATTTTGCAAACAAAATAATATAACATAGTAAACTACCCGCGACTTCGTCCGCGTGGCTTATTTCACCCGCTTTATGTTACGTTTTTGGATACTGCTTCGCTCCCGTGGGTCAAAGCGCTATGTAATGTAGCCTATGGTACTCACAAATAACCTGGCTTTCTGTACGTAAAAGAATTTTCAAAATCGGTTCAGTAGATCCAGAGCAGTAGGTCCTTTTGCTACCTCAAGAACTTTACCTCTTTATAATATTAGAATTTTCAAAAAGACAATAATGCTATAGTGACATAACAATATTATGTGAATGGATTGATAGAACTTTGTGCTACCCAAGCACAAACTATGCCATGTTGTACCACCGATAGCATTGTGGTACCGTTTCAGATAGAAACACTATTGTTTTCAATGCGATTCCAATCCACGTTTGTTTTTCAAACAATGAGGACTCTTATAGCTTTCATTCTTTCGATTTAAGTTGTTATAACATTTTATAACAACTTAAATCGAAAAGAAAAAAGCAAGAAGAATCGAAAAGAATGAAAGCTGTGAGAGTCCTTAGCTGAAGATGCACAGTTACATTTATTGTCCATTGACAATTACTGTAACTGTCAAAATTTAACGATAATACCAATTACCCGGTGCAGGGTACCTGCAGGAACAATAAAAGATGCTGGGTCTAGGCAATTATTCTGCCAAAATCAATTGCACCGCGTAAAAATATCTACCATTATTCCAATGAATTGTAATGATTTTGCATAGGATATAAGGCTACAGCAGACCGGACGCGTATGCGTAGACATGCACGTACCACTGAGTTGTAATGTATGAAACTGTATGTGACAGGACACACCGCTTGCATATGCGTGTACACGTCTACGTTACGTGCACGTGCACGTGCACGTAGACTTGCACGTGCACGTAGACTTGCACGTGCACGTCTAGGCATCAGGTCTGCGCGAGCCTGTAACGAATTCTCAGAAATGATTTTGGATGTACATTGTACTATTATTTTTGGATGGTAGACAGATAGTATTTAACATTATTTGGCATTTTGAAATAGATTGATGTTATTAAATTTATTATGTATGATAGAAAAAAAAAGAAATTCTGTCTTATTTTTTATGTAATCTATTGACATGCCACCTTACTTGTTATTGTTTGTTTTATGTTGATTTTGACCATATATTGGCATAGCATAGTGAACATATTTTATTCAAAATACTATCTGTAAACCTACCTAACTACGTTTTAAATAAACGATTGATTGATTAATTGATTGATAGGTTGTGGGCGGATTCGTTTTGTCTTTAAGCCCAGTTTGACACGTGTAATTTCAAAACGTAGGTAATTCGTTTCAGCTTTCATTCCCGATTAAATGAAAACTAACGGATATTCAAGGAACGAAATATGAGATTAATTAAAATGCAACGCAGAATAAACTGTCATCCTGAAAATAATGACCATCGGACGATCTGCAGTGGACAGTACAGACAGGTACATGGAAAGAGGGCACAGGAGACTGCCCATGACACGTGGGACACGGCACGTGCCCCAGTAACGTGTCCAGCCTTAAGCCATTTATGAACTACAAATATCGTACTATCGATATATTATAGGGTGACTTGGTGACCTTTCAAGGCATACGTACTTTCTAAGTTTGTCTTGGACATCACAGACATTGGTGAAAGACGGAAACTGGACTTATAATTACTATAAGCATGGTGATTAATGCTTGTGCCTTCTATGTAATGAGAAGTAGCATTTGCGTTGCAATGGGACAGTAATAGGGTCGTATGTTTATTTATCTATTTTATAGTAATATTATAAAGAGATAAAGTTTTTGAGTGTGTAAGGTTGTAGGGGGTAATCTCTGGATCTACTTAATCGATTTTGAAAATTCTTTTACCCATAGAAAGCCTCGTTATTTGTGAGTGTCAAAGGTTACATAACCTCACGCTACGACATACGGGAGCGGAGCCATAACCAAAGACGTAACTCAACGCGGGTGAAATAAGCCACACGGGCGAAGTCAAGGGTAGTTCGCTATAATTTACGAGCCAAAACGACGTAGACGGTCAGCTAGTTATTTAAATTATAGGGTACAGCCAAAACTCGTTAGGAGACTTTAACGCGCTTGCTCATACAAAATATTCCAGTATAAACTCCTGGAAATTAATGAACCGATTTGAAACTTGAGACGCAGCCGCAGCGACGTCGGTTTACACATAACGCGCATTATACAGTCTTGAGAATGAGTTTTCTATGTAAGATTATTAACTGATTTGTGAATCGTTTGTAAGATTGATTTATGTTTGTAACCGGATCTTCGATACAGGAAAAATACAGGAAAAAGGATCATGGGTGCTTTTCTATGGAGGTTGGGCGAAAATCCTTCAGAAAACAAATCTGTATACATGTATAGTATTCCATGTTAAATAACGTTTTCATGTATTTCACCTCTTTTAAAGATGAGCCGGGGATCAAAATGTGATGAAATTCGCTACAGATTCTCGGTCACTCCAAAAGCCAAAAGCAGTATTGCTATATGAAATATGAAATATTGGAAATATGAAACCTTTTTGCTACGATAATGTCATGTTTGAACGAAAACATTATACTATTACATGACCTTACATTGCACTTAGACTTGGTCTTTGAGTAACTCACAGAGGTTTGCCAGCGATGAAGGGCAGTATACTAAGGTGTTAAATTAACGAATCGAGTTTGAAACACAATACTGCGTTCTAAAGCAGGTGAAGCTGACGTGGCTCCAGAGAATGCCCAACTTAAATGGGACCGTTCGTGTTCCACGCGCGCCTCAAAGAGATGGCAGCAAACTTGGAAGGGGGGCCACTGCGGGCCGATGCCTGCCGGGGCTGCGGGTTGTTCGAAAGAGATACCGCGCCCCCGGAACGCAAAGGGCACATGAAGGAACATAGACGGGTTTTAGTCAGTAAAAGTCTGACACTGCCTCCCGCCCCGCCCAGGGCGGGGGAAGTTATTTGATGACTTCCCGTCTTAAAAAAAAAAGCAGGACAAATTGTGGAACCAAGTTGCACAAAGCTGGTGCCCATGTATACATGTAAACATAATAATAACTGCCTCGTTAGCCTAGTGGTCCTAAGCACGACTGCTACCCTAGAGGTTCTGGGTTCTGTTCCCAGGCCGAGCAAAAAGTGTTAATGGGTTTTTCTATAAAATTCTCAGTAGCAGCTCGGAATTTGGATTTGTGCCCGGTTAATGGCAATAGGCTCGCCCCCTATTACATGTGACCTAAACATAGCAGCGAACCTAACCTGGTGATAAACCCATATAAAGATAAACATAAATTTAAAATACTCATAGATACAATAAGACATGAATAATAGATAGATATAAGCCAAGTGATAGTAATTTATTCATGATCTCCGAATTTTGATTATTCTTTCGTTATTACCTATTTCTATTTAACAACTTAACGATCCTTTAATACAGGGCTTCCTCTTTCTTAACCCTATGTTGCTGTGCCCTACAGGGTCCATAATGATCTCAATGTCTATTTAGTTAGAATACATAATTATAAGATATTGAGTACTGCCTTTAGATAGTAAGATAGGCCACGAAAGAGATGGTGGGATGAGCTGAATGGATTCCTCAAAAACTGAAAGGATGAAGCACAGAATCGTAAAAGATGGAAAGAGGCCAATGCCCAGGAGTGTAACAGAAAAAAATACCTTACAGAATCTCACTCTTATTTACGGTCACACAAAGTTTACTTTTATAGGGCATCTCTTTGTAAATAATTATAACAAACCATCATGCCTGTAGGTGTTCCCCGAAGGGTTAGGGAGAGGTGTATTAATGTACACTTACAGTTCGCCGATATATTTAGGTCCCATGTAACAGGTGGTGAGCCTATTGCCATTTACGGGACACAAATCCTAATTCCCAACTGCTACTGACAATTGCATAGAAAAACGCAATAACACTTTTCGCTCTAGCGTTTAGGAGCACTGGGCCCATCAAATCATCAAATGACTTCTTCCACCCTGGGCGGAGCCTAAGGGAGTGTCAGACTCTTACTGACTAAAGCCCAAACGTGTTCCTCCTAATGCCCTTTGCGTTCCAGGGCCGCAGTAACTCTATGGAACACCGCTACGCCAACGAGGCAGTTGTAATTAAAACTCATAAAATCTGTCACCTGTCTGTAAACACAAGACACTTTTGATTGCTATAGCATAGTTATTGTATATTATAAAGTTCGTAAGGTGCGCGTACGCAGGTGGTCGTGTGGCCGGTAACTTGTTATGCGGGGGGAACTAAAATAATTATATTCATATTAATTTGTTTGCTAATTGTTCCGGTAGCCTATTTTATGAGTTTAGACGTGATAACTGTTAGATAGTTGAGGAACAGATTTTAGCCTTGTTGTTGGTTTTATATAGGTTGGGCAATAAGTGTTATTGGGTTTTTCCATTAGAAATTCCTCAGTAGCCCGGAGTTTGGAAGTTGGTGGTGTGACACTCCCGTGCCTCGGAAAGTACGTAAAGCCGTTGGTCCCGGTTGACATTCGTGGATCTTTGACAGTCGTAACGGATAGTCAGAAGCCTAGAAGTTTGACAACCAGTCTAACCAAGAGGTATCGCGTTGCCAAGTTACTGGGTTGTGGAGGTCAGTTAGGCAGTCGCTCCATGTAAAACCCTGCTATTCATCGGCATCCGGTTAGACTGGAAGCCGACCCAGCATAGTTGGGAAAAGGCTAAGCAGATGATGTTGGTTTTATATAGGTACTCTTACTGTCAAAATGTAGATCATTGAACGTCAGTCCAAAGATGTTTACAGTTTAATCTACGTGACAGACAATCTATCTTTTTTGAATGTATTATACTTTCATACTAGTTTACGCCCGCAATTTCGGCCGCGTTACTGTCAGTTATCGGTGTTATTTTATATATTTTTGCATGGATGCCTAATTCTTTAACTAAAATAAAAGTAGCCTTATTTATTGCTTATCTATACTAACGTTATACAGCTGAAGAGTTTGTTTGTTTGGTTGAATGCCCTTATCTCAGGAACCGGAGAAGGATTCAAATTGAAAAAATCTTTTTGTGTTGGATAGTCCATTTATCAAGGAAGGCTAGGCTATATAACATCACGCCACGAGGCATAGGAGCGGAGCAGTAACCAAAGATTAAACTTGACCTGTTGACTTAGCGGGTGAAGTAAGCAACACGGATGATGCCGCGGATAGTAAGGTAGTAATAAAGGTACTAAAACTTGTCTTGTTAGTCCTTGTGGCGGTCGGTCACGTCCTCCTAATTTTGAAAAGAGTTATAAATAAGGTTGATTATGGTTAAACAAGTCAGTATGCCACTGTCTTCCCTTAAGAGTACCTACCATAACACCCACATCACGTACATACTTTAAAGAAACGCGTCATAAAATACTATTATCGTTATCGTGTGCAGTTAATTTCAATTCCAAGTTTTATTGATAATAAAACAAGATGAAAATCGAGCCATTTTGACGTTATTTTCTTTGATAAGTAATGTTAAAAGTGTGCATTAAAAGTAGATTAAAAAACGGACAAGTGTGGGTCGACGTTGTGTGGAGAGGGTTCGGTACGATTAACATGTTATTTACCATGTAATATTCCGAAAAAAAATTAACATTGAAGTTGAAAAACATTTTCTGCGATGTATTTTCAAAATTTTAGGCTAGTAGCTTCCGTTCGCGACTTCAAAGTTAATAACCTACAAGAACTATGTATTTTTTCGGGATAAAAAGTAGCCTATGTGCTATTCCAGTCTAAAATCTATCTCTGTGCCAATTTAATCAATAAACATCCATAATTAATCAATAAATTAATCAATAAACATCCATCCATACTTTCACATTCATAATAGTAGTAACATATTTGAGACCGTCACAACAATCGCTTTCATTTGATATGTCATATGGTACAGCAAGCAAAACACTTTTTATCCCCCCTCCACCAAAAGTGACCTCCATATTCTAAATTCACTTATTTATATTACACGTCCAGTTGAAGGTCAAATAAAGTCATAGTGTATCAAATTTCAACTTCGACGTGTGTTCGGACGAACAAAGCCCTAAAAATAACTTGTTTAATACGAAGGTGTTACCGTGTACCCTTTTGTCTCAACATATTAATATTATGAGGCAGATCTGTGATCATGATCATGCATGAATAGGTGCGGTTGCGCACTCATTAGGTGGTGAGGCGTGTAGCGGCCCTTTTATGAGTAAAAAGAATCTGTGATGAAGATCATAAAATACAGGTTTAATTTATCAACGGAAGGCAAAAAAGACAGAGAGGTTATAAAAAAGAAAATACACTTTTCTGAAGGAGCTACGTTTTAGAATTCATCAGTGAAAAAACTTGTTTATGAGCCTTTAATATCGGGCAATACCAATGTGACTTTTTCAATTCATAATTATGTACTTTCTAAGTTTATCTTGGACATCTCTGACATCGGTGAAGGAAAACACCTGGATTTGTAATGACTGGCCCGTTGGTCTCGTGGTCGCAAGCGCGACTGCTTTGCAAGGGGTCCCGGGTTCGATTCTCAGGTCGAGCAAAAAGTGTTATTGGGTTTTTCTATGAAATTCTCAGTAGCAGCTCGGAGTTTGGATTTGTGCCCGGTTAATGGCAATAGGCTCGCCCCCTATTACATGGGACCTAAATATACCGGCGAACTGTGGGTGTACATTGGTACACCTTTGCCTAACCCTTCGGGGAATACAGGCGTGATGGTGTGATGATTGTAATGAATGCAAGCGTGGTGATCAACGATCCTGGTTCCTCTGTACGAGAAGAGGCTCTTCTCCCGCTGTGGGACCATAATAGGCTTGTATTTTATAATAATATGAGGACTTACGAACAGCCCGCGAGTTCGTGCGTTGGGCTTATTTGACCATGATTTTATATAGCCTATGTTACAGACACAAAAATGGTTAAAATAGGCCCAGAACTGTAGTATTCCTATTCGTTACAAACAATAAAATCTTACCTCTTTGTAATTTTGTAATATTATAGTATACGTAGGAGGTCGAAATCTTTTTGTTGCTTCTGAAAAAAGGTTGCATTCCATCCGTGAATTGGCTTTGGATGGAGTGTTTCAACGCCCTCTAGTGTGTACCAGGGTACTTGGTACCTGGGTGAAGGTCGGTGATGCAGTGTGGTCAGAATACTTGAAAGAGCAGTGCTAGACATAACAGGCTAGACTGGAGGAAGGCTGACGTCACTGAACCTGCCAGTTCACTCTACGAGTGGTGTTTTTCTATTGTGTAAAGCTATGTAACTAAAGTAAAACCATTGTAAGAGTATAATAATATGAGGACTTGCGAACAGCCCGCTAGTTCGTGCGTTGGGCTTATTTGACCATGATTTTATATAGCCTATGTTACACACACAAAAATAGTTAAAATAGGCCCAGTACTGTAGTATTCCTATTCGTTACAAACAATAAAATCTTACCTCTTTGTAATATTATAGTATACGTCGGAGATTGAAATCTTTTTGCTGCTTCTGAAAAGAGGTTGCATTCCATCCGTGAATTGGCTTTGGATGGAATGTTTCAACGCCCTCCAGGGTACTGGAGGGTACGGGTACGGGAGGAAGGCTGACGTCACTGAACCTGCCAGCTCACTCTAAGAGTGGTGTTTTTCTATTGTGCAAAGCTATGTAACTAAAGTAAAAGCATTGTAAATCAATACCGTCTTTTGCTTATCCGAGTTACAAACATGTACGTATGTACGTACATTGGTACACACGGTTCCATTAAAATGGTGTCTATAATATTTCTTAGTAGTCTTATTATAACTTTTAAACAGAATAAAACACTATACTCCTTGAAATACTACTCGATGCGTCCCCGATTCCACCAATAGGCGCAGTTTTCGGAAATTTTATGACGTCATCAGATTCTTTGTAAATCGACGACGATGATTATTTTAGATCAACACAAATGTGACAAAAACTTTAAGGAAAAGGGTTGATATGAAGTACCCGCGACTTCGTCCGAGTTGCCTATTTCACCCGTGTTAGGTTACGTTTATGCATTACTGCTCCGCTCCCGTGAGTCCCAGCGTGATGTTGCATAGATTATATTACTCAGGAGTAATGTACCTATCTCTTGGTGGAAAAATGGTTAAATCGGTCAAGTACTTTCGGAGCTTATTCGGTACAAACAAACAAAACAAAATCTTTCTTCTGCTGATAAAAAACACAAGTAATAGATTTATAAAAGGTACAAGTATAGTTTTTTTAGTTTTGCAGATGATAAAGAAGTACACATTTAAAAGGCTTTGTTGCAGAAACAGATGTTCATGCAGAAAAAACTAACAAGGTAAATCAGCCTGTTTTGAAAAATGACACAATTAGATTTAGAAGAATTATAACTAGATTTTTCAACTCTATTTTATACTTTTATGAACTGAAACTTACTTTTCTGATTGGTTGTTGGCTTAACTTTCTTTATATTTATTATAGCTATTTTTCACATGCATTTTGGCGATGCCCCATAGATTCTACGAGTATGTGATACTAAACTATATATTTTTTATATTGCTTTAGCTTTTTCCTAAGCTCAAGTTCATTTGCAATTATTTATTTATTTATTATGATTATTTTTTTACATCTTCACGTTTACCATTACTCACTGGCTACAGTGCCCAAGGTGTCCTTGCACCTGCACTTTGGAAGATGTGAAAAATGCCACCGATGCCACGATACACGTGCCCACGTGCTGGGGCCAAGTACTATACAATGATTACAATAAAAGGGATTTACTTTAACTTAATTTAAAAAGAAGAAGAAGAAGAATCTACCACTACAGAAAAGAAAGAAAGAAAAAGTTAATTGACACAAACCAACAGCCTCCCAGTGTAGTTATAGAATTGAAAAGAGTATCTGTGCAATTTCTTGCCCGTTCTTCTCCGTAGAGACCTACGTTTTGGAACGAGTAATCTTTGTGAATTCAAAACTACCTAATTGGTTTAATTGAAATAAATAATTTGACTTCAAAATTGAATAAAAAAACCCTCAACAACAGAAAAAAATAAACTAAAACTATAAGACATCAAAAAAATTCTCCGCATCGCCGTTAATCGGAAAAGTGCCCAAAAGACTGGCAGCATTGCCACGTTGGATGTCAATGCAAATTTTCTGGCCGAGGTAAAAACCAGTTTTTGGGTCACGAAATTTTAGATCAAATAGTTGAAAAGTCTAAAGAGCAAGCCGTGTATTACTGGTATTGTGGCACGCCATCCATTACGATAACGGAAAGATCATCTTACCAGTCGTCATTCCTCAAAATGTTTGACATGTCGTTTGTGATAATTCTGGGGTAAATTTTGAATGTAAGAAATGTTTACAAGCGTTATGTATAATGTATAAACCTGAAGAATATACGAAAGCATTTGTTCGTCACTATGGTTAACAAATGCCGGTTGGTAAGTGTTAGGACTCGGGCACCCAACCAGGCAGCCTTGGTAGCTCGATGTCCGTGCCAGTGCGTACCACGACCCCCGGACCAGTCAAGTAGGGTACAAAAGTCCGCGTATAATTTGCAAATATTGCGCCCCGCCCGGAATTGGGTCATCGATCCGTGTGCCCGGTATATTTTGCCCATAAAATTTTGACCGCCTTAATCTATAATTCATTTTTATGCCTTTGATGTAGGTACCTATGTTCTATCGGTTTTTTTTTATTACAGGTTTTTTTGTAAATACTGCTATGAATGAAAATGAAAGTAACTAAGTTATTATATGTAAAGTGTTGTTACATTATGTATGTAAAAATTCAAAAATATTATGAGATCGACATTTAGCGTCATTTGTACACGAAGGACATTTTTTTTTCTGTCTTTATCGTGTGAGCAGTAAGGTCTAACAACCCCGCACACCCTGGTGTCAGAGTTTCTAAACCGCCTCAAGGGCCTCAGTCTGACATGGTTACCGATGTCAGTGATGTCCAAGATAATTTTAGAAACGAGGGACAAAAAATGTATGTATATAATTCCACCTTTTCCTTGTGTCGTAAGCTCACTGCTGAGCGTCGTGATGTTCCCGTCCACCAGATTCTCCACGACAGAGCTGTTTAGGCTTTTAGCTATTTGCTCAGACCATGTAGTTGTGCTGCGTCCTGTAGGTCGTTTTCCTTCTAATTTCCCCTTGGCAGTAATTATATGATACACATACTTACTTATTACCCGTAGGGTTAGGCAGACGTGTACCAATGTACAACCACAGTTCGCCGGTATATTTAGGTCCCATGTAATAGGGGGCGAGCCAATTGCCATTAATCGGGCACAAATCCTAACTCCGAGCTGCTACTGAGAATTTCATAGAAAAACCAAATAACACTTTTTGCTCGACCTGGGAATCGAACCCAAGACCTTTAGCGTAGCAGGCTAACGAGAATAATAATAAAATGATAATAATTATTTATTAATAATAGTTGGTATTTTCTGTATATGATTTACCGTGGATGTCACACTAAGATATGTTATGAGCCCCAGCCTTGTATAGGTATGTATGTTGGTCTTGGTAGAGTATGTTTCCAACGTAGTTCAGTTGTTTGAAAATTATTTTTTTTGTAAATTGCGTTACATGTGGCGTTTTGTGGTTTCTGCCTACCCCCATGGGGAAAAGGCGTGAGTTTATGTGTGTGCATGTAATAATTATTTTACGTGTAATTATTATTAGTACTCTAGCTTATCGCCATTCTACCGAGAACGTAGTTCGAAACACCTAGAATAATATTTAAAAACCTATTTGATAATTATGTAAATTACATAGTAGTAGCTATACTTATTGCAATAGTAGTAAATATAATTGCAGTCCTATAGTTTGAACTACTAATACCTATTATACCTGATTATAAAATGTTACAATAATAATAAGTTTGTATGTTTTTAGGTTCGTTTTACCAATCATGTCTTAACTGATTTATTGGGATAGGTGCCTACTATGGAAAACCCAAACGAGAGTAAAGATACAGATATACATGCTGATTTCTAGCATGCTCAAACCAATCAGTGCACGCGAAAATCAAAGTCACGTGAGCTTCCCGTGCTGTGATTGGTTTGAGCGTGCTAGTAGCATGCTAGTAATGAGCATGTGTAATTGTACCTTTATGGTTTGGCAGTCCACGTATGTTTGTTTGTATGTATATAATTATATTCATCTGTGGGCGCATATCTCCTACACTATTGGTCGTCTATAAGGAATGATATGTTACGCTATGTGACGTCAAAGAAAATTTTAAATGGCCACAATTTTGGTAGTTCCCAATCTCATGTTTCGCGTCAGATGAAAGGTCATAAATTATATTAATTCATATAATTATTTCATTAAATAATATTATTTTATAGCGCGGTAGATCACACAACTCACGTGTGACTACGAATTTAACCAAACAACATTAATATATTATTATTTGATAGTTTATGATTTATAAAATTATTCACATACATAGATTAACAACTTGAAATTTTGTTTAGCTTTCGCTTAACATTTTTGGCTTACTTGAGTTTTAGTAAATTTTTATTTATCTCTTTAGTACCTACTTTCCCAAAGGTAATTGCTGAAGACGCAGCATCGCCATACTTCCCTAGTAACTAGGTATCTGAATAAAGTGTAAAATGAGGTCAATGCGGCGCCGCGGGCTCGTCATGTATTGGTGAACAACCTTGTCTCGTCGCTAGATTGCGCCACTCGTGCGCTAAATGCTCCCTAATGACCGCATTATACCTACTGACCTAAAACCGTAATGTTGTCCTATTTTTTCAAGCTACTGTACTTTTTCTTGAAGAGATAAATCTCTTATGTCTTTATTATTTACCGTGTTGTTAAATGAAAGGTTTCTTTTTAAATTGTAAGTGTCAATAGAGCTCAGGCATTGCGAGAGATACGGAAAACCCAGCGGAGCGGTAATTCTCTCGGTTTTGTTGGAAAGTGTAAAAGGAATGAAAAGGATCGGACCATGCCGAGAGAGGACACCCGTTGTCCGACGCTAGGAGAGCTTGTCATTCTTTTTATTCTGTGGGAAGTGCTCCTTTTTTATACACAGAGGATGGACGTTCGTTTCAGAGGATTTACGAAATAAGTACACAGAATCTGCGCATGCCTTTACGTGTTTTATTTTGCAGAAGAGATTTTCGAAAACCCCTCGTTGTTTGAGTTCACACATTTTAATGACATAAACTAGGAGCATGTATCACCTCTAATAAACGTGGAGAAGGCATTTATGAGGCAAACATGCAAAACTTGTCTTCCTCAATAAATAGGCAAGTATCATCGTAATTACAAAAACATCCATAAATTTTCCGACTCTTGCGCAGCCTGCGTGACGGCGATTTCGTAACAACGTAAATGCCATTGAGCATCGAAATACAGTTATCAAATTCAAATAAAGCTGAATGTTTAGAAACAATTCAACATTAAATAAAACTAAGCAGGAAGTTAAAAATGCGGACGTCACACAAAGACCTTCGCTGTAGCGGCGTGCTGTCCATAATTTATCCGAGTTACCGAGTATAACCCTGTAAGTAATTATACTATGGAGTGGCGAACGCGAGCGGCGAGCACATGTTGCTCGATGACGTAAGAAGCTGATGTCATAGGGCCGAGCCCGCGCATTCTATCAGCACGCCGAACTAGCACGCTGCAGTTTAGGGTTACGTAGGAATTTTATTGAAACGCCGCCCGGCCAGCAAGGTCTGCCTTAGTCCAGGAATGGATGGCCTTGGCCCAGTAGTGGCATGGTGTGGGCAGTTTTATTGTTACGTACGAATAAATCAGTTAGTTTACACTAGCCCGAGTCTGAAGTCATAGGGAAGGTTTGTACCCGACAGTATAAAGAAATGATGTAAACTGGTAGTAACAGTGTTCCTGATATTTAAGAGCATATTACGTAAAAAAGAAAATTTTAAATCGCTTTACTTTAGCTACAATCCACTTTTAAAACTGTCCCTTAAGTCTGACGTAAACAGTATCTCGCGTATACGTTCAAGTTTTAATTAAAATCGGTTCAACCATTTTTAATATTTTGTACTCGAAAATAAAGTGAGACTAAAGTGAATAAAATGCAGATTTCAACAGAGAACATGACTATTTCTTCGTTATAGTACCAACAATCTTTTGCCTTCGACTATATCCGCGTCAAAGTTGTTTCATTTCCCACAGGAACCGTATATTTTTCCAAGATAAAAAGTAGCCTATGTGCTATTCCAGGCATTAATCTATGTCCGTACCAAATCTCATCCAGATCTCTTCAGCCGTTTTGGCGTGATTGAGTAACAAACATCCGACATTCCAAACTTTCGCATTCATAATACTCGTAGTATTAAGATTATCTTACCAAAAAGTGTCTTCCTTCCCAATTTTCATTCTATATCATTTACTCAAGCTCTTAGCACAAAGTCATATGTGTTAAGTACATGATTCTAGACACCGAAGCGTCGAAATTTTTCATCGTTTGCTAAAAAAAGTCAGCAGTTCCATACATTTTCGAGAAAAGAAGTTATGCTCACAGTAATTACATGAAATGCAAGAAATGAAACGAACGTATTCCTATTGATAAAGTTTCACGATTCAAATGTAACAAAAAACGGCTTTATTCCCCCTTTTTCATTGCGTCGAATAATCCCTTGAGCTGGCTTGGAACAGTTGAAACCCAATGCAACCAGAAAATTCCTTTTATTTACCCGTTGTTCTGTGCATTTCAATTATTTAACTGATTTTTGTTTTGGTATTTTTCATTTTTTCGTCATGTGAGAGAGATGTATTTTTACACCACGCATTTATGGAATAATAAGTGTGACTCTTTATGAAACTCTTGCCATCATAATTTATTTGTAGTGTACATGTTGAGGTGCACGGGGATCATGAGAGGTTTCAGGATTTCTGGGATGACAACGCACCTGTGGCAGCAGCTCGGAGGTGGTATTATTTATAATCTGTATGCTACCCTGTAAAAAATATCTTCGGTTAATTTAGATGAATGGGGTTTGAGAGAAGGCGTCATTCCACCTGATGCTAGCCCTAGCATCAGGTGAGGGACCCTCCTCATCTATATTCAAAAGGACATCCAAAATCACAAAAACTAAACTATCATATTTATATGTACGGATCCCTCTATAAGTGTTTATCACGCACTTGACCATTTTTTTACAGTTTTTTTTTTGCAACGTAGATACCACACTCCACATTTGGAATCCCTCTTAGCAGCATTTTATAGATGATTATAGATTCGTGAGCAAGTTGCTTCGAATTGCGAAACGCGTTGCCGGGACGAACCGGTTGTTACTTTAAATAGAAGACGGCAACACACTTATTGTTATATCTAATGATTACTGTCGTTTTAAACTTTGCTATGTTCATATGCGTCAAAGTCTAATATTATTACTTGGTCACGCAGTTCTGTTAGTGTTCCTACAGCATGAATATGTAGTAATTATTCATTTATGACTCACAAGTAGGTATGAGTAACGTGTTTGTAAAAAATATCAATGACGACTCTTCCTCTAGCGTGTGCTTCACGGTTTATATTGAGTTGGCCCTGAATATAGTCAGGAGTTTAGCGCCATCAGTAGCGTCCATCAATTGAGTAGTCAAACAATTATTCTAAGACACAACTTCTCTAAAAAAGAACTTTATATTAGAATTGAACTTTTTACTTTTCATTTAACTGAAAAATGTTAATTTTAGTCGCTTTGAAATTAATAAACAGTGAGACCGTTGAATGCACAAATCAAGACAAAGCTTACTATTGCCATACATAATCTAAGGGGGATCAAAGTTTTGACCGCTCCTAAAAAGTATGTCAAAAAAGTGGTATTTAGTACCCAATTCCTCAAGCGTGCAGGCACCAAGATACGCAGAACCATAACAGGTCCCAATGTTTGAAGTACAGCACCAGATCTGCATTCTTCTTCGTAGTGTATCGATGGCAAATAAAAAAGTACAAATAAATAAATATAACTGCCCCGTTGGTCTCGTGGTCGCAAGTGCGACTGCTGTGCAAGGGGTCCCGGGTTCGATTCCCAGGTCGAGCAAAAAGTGTTATTGGGTTTTTCTATGAAATTCTCAGTAGCAGCTCGGAGTTTGGATTTGTGCCCGGTTAATGGCAATAGGCTCGCCCCCTATTACATGGGACCTAAATATACCGGCGAACTGTGGGTGTACATTGGTACACCTCTGCCTAACCCTTCGGGGAATACAGGCGTGATGGTATATTTGATGGTATAAATAAATAAATAAAATATGTTTTAAATTTGATCTGCATTTGAACTCTCAATGATGATTTCAAGACGCACGAGTTTAATGAGCAACAAAGTCAGCCACAAGATCATGTACCCGGCACTTTTGTACATTAGATATTAGATGACCCTCGTTGTAGGTCACTAAAGTCATCAGTTGCGATAACATAAGTGAATCTAGCACTGACCAGGAAACTGTGTATGTACGCATTAATTCTGGAACAAAGGTACCAGAATTAGAGTTTCAGTTGTAAAGCTCTTTGTGAAGGATCTCGTCCGGGGAAGTACAACCACCATACCTATTGCTGCCGCAAAGCAGCGCTGCTGTGTTCTTGTTTGAAGGGTATGGGTGCCGGTGTAATTACAGGCATATGAAACATTTCAACTTTGTCTTTGGGATGGCAACGCATTTGGAGAGCCTCTGGTATTGCAAATTTCTATACGTAGCGGTGACCATTTAGGTGGGTCATGGGCTTATTTGCCGTCCAATGGCGTAAACACTTAGTAGAATTTCCTTTAATCCTAACGATCGTGTGAGCCCATTTTCCGGCAACCTTAGTCCCTTCAATGTTTACTCAGAGCGGCGCTTAGTATTGATTCTAAAATCATCTTGACCCACTTTCAGGGTACATACCATCGTATCTACTCTGATACCGAGACCGAATGATAATACGATCGCGTTCGTTGATAACATCAGATAAAGGTATCAACGATTACATCTAAATTGCTTTTATTTTCAGTTAGTGGTATATAAATGACGAGCAATAAAATCTCGCGGTTTCACCCGCATTCAGTTACGTTTTCGGTTACTGCTCCGCTCCCTTGAGTCATAGCGTGATGTCATATAGGTCATAATTATTTCTCATAAATCTGGATATCATAATATACCAAAATATTTTTCCATGTAGGTAAAACATGGAATATCTGTGTTTTTCATCATTTTCTTTCTTACTTTGAAAACAAGTAATTCCTAGAAAATATGCCAATTGTTGTGATAAGTAGAAAACAACCTAAGGGCCTCCGCCCACGACCGATTTTTTACGGCCGATTTTTTCTCGGCGAGAATGGAACGTATGGATTCTAGTACGTCAACGCCCACGGCCGAGAAAAAAACGGTCCAAAAACAAAATCTACGCATCCTGGCCGCCGATTATCGGTGAAAAATAGAAAATAGGGTAAATGCTCCAGTGAATGAACACTTAAGCAATCTTCAGACTTAAAAAAATCATTACATTATGTTGCCTCTAAAGTATGCGGTTTTATATTTTGGTAATGTATGTCTACTAAAGAATATTTTTTAACTTGGTTTTACGACATAACCTGTATACTTTTTTAGATATTTGGCAATATATTGAAAAATACCCTAAAACCCCAGTGAATGAATGAAATTTTCCAGTAAATGTACAGCATTAGAACCAGTGAATGAACACAAGTTTTTGTTTAATTAATAGTTACGAAAAATCCTTATTATTATATCAAATGCAGTTCAAAATGGAATAAATAAATGAACATAAATCCTTAGCCTCTAAATCTGCTACAATCATTTTTTTTTTTTTAACAAAGTGTAAGCCTTCAAACTCTTACTTAATCATTATATACCTTCATAAGCCTAGCCAACGTCAACAATCAATTCATCATGATATGAGCCGAACGATGTCCACTGCTGGACATAGGCCTCTTCAGTAGTACAGAAGTGATTCCGTCTTCCCCGGCACCTTGTTGTCCTTAAGTTGTTAAGAAGCCATATTTATCTCATATAGGCTGACGTCCGGGAACTCATCGGTGTAGTGTCAGGTCAGTCTAGCTTTTGGGTCTTTTGTTGGACTAGAGACGGGTTTTTAGAACTTCTCTACCTCCCTTAAAAGCTCTAGTTTAGTCAAGATGATCCTGCCATCGTTAGTCTCCAGCTTCGTCAGCATTTGAGGTGTGTCGCGTTTGATGGATTTCAGGATCTGCCTTATAAGCCGAGCTTATTCCGACTGAACCTGCACCCACTGAAGACTGCCCGTTCCGTTCCCGTCTTTCCTTTATGAGCTTGGGAGTTAGAGTCTCAGAGCTTTGATCTATTTGTTAGTTCTCCGTTCTCTAAAATGATGATTACTAACTCAAAATGTGGTATTCATTTATTTATTGGTTACATTTTTATGACGAAAGCTTATATTTTAACATGATGAAAATGTTATAGTTCATTCACTAGATTTCATGAAATTAACGATTGGTCAGTGAATTAACGGTCGTTTATTCACTGGATTTCAAACGTTTTTTAATGCCAATGCTGGAACACTTAATAATTTACTTAAAACTAGCTGAAATTGCATTGAAATTGATTTGATACATATATTATAACTACCCATTACTCGAATTTATAAATAACTACATACACAGTACATACTTTAATTACGGCTGCAAAGTGATATCAAAAAATTTGCGTCTGACCCAAGTCCTAAATTCTTGCCCGAACAAAGAAAATGTACACCAGCACTGCCAACTTTAAACGCTCGTCATTTTAAAACGAACAGTATCGCAATACATGAATGTTGTTACTATGCTAGAATAAAGAGCAGCAATTACAAAAAAAAATACTGCGTTGGGTAGAAGGTAATATCTTAGTTTATTATTTTTTGGAAAATACTCGGATTTGTTAATTCACTCGGGTGTGTTAATTCACTGGGGCACTTACCCTATGCGTCATGGATTTACTAGGGAAGAACGTTGTGTCATTGCTAAAGTCAAAAGTCTAAAGTCAAAAGCAGTTATTGCGAATTAAGTGTACAATTGTGGTGTTATGTTAAGTTAGTACTTATGAGTTTGAAGCATTTGAATAATAACAATAATTTATTATTAAAAAGCTTATTTATTTATTAATAATATGGTAAATCATTTTTTTCTAAATTAATCGTCTGTGATTTCAATAAGTAAATAATATTGTGTTGATTTACGCAGGGTTTTAAATACCGGTAAATATTTATAAAATTACCTTTGACAGAGTTACCGTTAATATAAAAATAACGTTAATGGATTAAAAAAAAAATATATAATCAAACGAATTTAATAAATTCTTAAGAATGAAAATAACATTCGTTTTCAACGACTAAGCTTGCTAAATATGTAATGACTTAAATCCAGGGCTTGTTAACGTTATGAAATCAAAAAATAATAATCGTTACGTAACGTTAATTTCCATGAACTCGAAAATTTTGAAAAAAGTAACTTTATAAAAACGTTATTTGATAACATTACCAGGAATATAATGTTAATTAACATTAATATAGAATATGAATTAATCGTTATTTTTACCGTTAAATTAGGTAAGTTGCCGTTTTGTACGTTTATATTAATTGTCACTGACTAACTATATATTGGGCTTGTGGTCGCAAAGCGCGTCTGATCAGCGTGAAGTCGTGAGTTCGATTACCAGGTCTAATAATAACATATACGGTTACTTTTACATCGTTCTGCAGCTGAAACACTGGAACTCCAGTCGAGTAATAGTTATTATTGCGTGTTTTTTTTTAAGACGTCTCAAAGATGTTGGAAATTCGTCACTTTTTTTTTGTTAATTCGAGTTAAATGTTAGTAGCGCTCCTGTCTGATCGATTAATGTATTCTTTAAAGGCTACCTTACGCATGTATAGTCGATAAGGTTTTCACACAAATATGCCTTGACTGCAAGGAAGCGTTACTTCGCGTTCTTACTATTTCACAAATGTTTGAGTTATTTTATTTATTTTTGTTATTTATCGAAAATAATAGTGCCAATAGCTTCTATTAGGTACTATGATGGATCTCATGGCTTATGATTTCAGAACGATGTAAAAGTAAGCGTGTATAATTCTCATTCGTAAGAATCGGGCAAAGTATTGTTAGGCACTACATTAGCGCGACGCTAAGGTGGGCGACCCGCCACACCTCCGTCTTGCGCTACTTCCATCTTAGAAGGATCAATTGTTTAAAAAAAACGATAAAAATATCGTCAATAAACAATTTAACGATAAATTGTAACTTAAATAACCTTAAATCTATTAACGTTATTTTTATACTATCGGTAACTCTGTCAAATAAAAGTTGCGATATAAAATTTGACCGCTATTTAAGCTCCTCCCTCGAAAGTCACCGACAAAAACACGGTCGTGGGCGTTGAAATTTTTGAAAAAACGGGCCCGTTTTTCTGCCCGATTATCGGTCCAAAAAAATCGGTCGTGGGCGGAGGCCCTAAGTACCCTTAAGTATATTGTTTTGACTCGTTCGTAGAAATATATCGGCACTCAAGTACAAATAATAGGATTGGTAGGTCCCTCCATATTTTTTTTCCATCGATAACATCAAAGCAGGACGAAATCGGGTTATTCACCAACTGGACACAAGAGACCGGACACACGTGTGTCCAGTTGGTGAAACTCAAAGTTAGTATCACTTATTATTTCGTCATCTGGACACGCCAAGATTTTCATTCGTGTCCACTTAGTGAAACTTAAATTATATCACTTTTATGTTTTCGCCAACTGGACACAACTATTTTTTTTTTGCAAAAAAGGGTACAGTCAGGTTTGTAATCGCCTCAATTTCATGAAAAAGCTGCCATACTTTTTTACTTGAAAAGCCTTATTAGCTTCTACGAGTATCTAAGACAATTTTTGAAATAAAACAAATTTAAGTAATATCATGACGATCTATTAATGTGAAAAATACTATACTTATGTTATTTTTTATTACCTGTGCTTTTATAACATCAGCGTGACAATATTCAATATAATCTTCGAGTATCACAGAAAAATCATATAAGGTCATACATAAACACAGCAAAATATATTTTTATATTTTTCAAGGTTAAACGCAATGACGTTTTTAACCTTTAAAGATACACTCCACTCTTATACAAACTTGCAAAGCTTGCTTTCTTATTAAATGTAGTTACAGTAAAATTTGTACGAGTACGGAGTCGAAACGTTCATCCTTGATTTTTGGCATACAATAATAAAATAAAATATCAAAATATCATCAGTAGGTAGAGCCTACTTAAGACTAAGATAATAATTACAGAGATCAATAAAATCAACAGTAAAACATAGAAAATTAGTATAAGCCAGTATAAATATATTTTTGTTTACTTAATTTTTTCGATAAAGTGACCGATGCTAATTTCTCCTGATTCAAAATCTTTAACAGTGGCTGCGATCATAGTATTCATTCTGATAGTTTCAATTTTTTTTTCTTGATATAGGTCCATCCATCACAACCCGGCGCCAAAAATCATTCATGTCTCTTTTGATCGCTACCAGAAACTGTACTATATTTGGTTTCCGTTTCAATTTTGTGGCTATTCCGGCATTCCATGCCTCTACAGAATTATTAGTGCGATGATGTTCTTTATAGCATATATGTAGGTATGTGTTTGCATAATCGGAATTTTCATCGAGGCACGTTCTAATAAAATAATCGTTAAATTTTGTGACATCTTCAGTGTTTAAGCATTCAGCCATGATATATAACCAGGCATCAGATTGTGTGTCAGTCGGTAAAAGTGGCAATGTACAACATCTCTTCACGTGATCTTTCCCCAATTTCGACTTTGTTAGGTGTAACGTTTCTGCTTTTCGCCACAAACATCTCTTGAAATGATTTTATAGCACCCCACAATTTAGCATTTTTACTTTTAAATGGCACAAATACTGCACTTAATGCACACGCGAAACGAAGTAAACTGATAACGAATTATGACCAAAGGGTTACCGGGTTGGGAATTTTTTACCTGCTCCAACCAATCAGAGCAAACTACGTCATTGATAGTCGCCGGCCGCCGGGAATACAGAAAGTGTTATAAAACTGGTTACATGTTGAAGATTATAAAACAAGGATAGAGATAGTGACTGTCAGTGTCAAAAATACATCCTTTATAAATTCACAAATTGTGAATAATTTTAAAATTACATAAAATTAATTACCCATTCTCAGTAGTGGGACGTTCAGTGGCCGATGATGTTTGACACAAAACATTAATGTGCTTGACTGTACTTTATCTTGAATTCGGGTAAAATGCGAACTTGTGTCCAGTTGGCGAAAACATAAAAGTGATATAATTTAAGTTTCACTAAGTGGACACGGATGAAAATCTTGGCGTGTCCAGATGACGAAATAATAAGTGATACTAACTTTGAGTTTCACCAACTGGACACACGTGTGTCCGGTCTCTTGTGTCCAGTTGGTGAATAACCCACGAAATCTACTTAATTAATTATTATCTTGTTTATTCCATCAAGTTTATTTTCTTTTTGTTTCACCAGAAAACGCTTTTAATAATCCACACACTTCCTTTGTCTCGGCTTTGAGGCCAATTCTAGTTTTTTCGAATCACCGAGTTGTGTTTAACAGAAATATATTAAATTCATTGGGACATCGTTTCTAGACTTCTTTATTTTGCTTATTTTTTTACTAAAAACATAAATCATCTGCCAAAATATTTCGACCTGAAAAAAGAAAACTTAATGTGGCTACCAGTGTGGTTTAATAAAAGTATTTATATAATATGCAAGGCACACCAAGAACATATTTACAAATAAAACAACAAAGTACCTAATCTCAAATTTTCAAAACTTTGTAAAAACACGACACATATAGGCATGCACAACATAAGATTGTTATGCATTGAGTCCTTTATTCCAATGCCATGACACTCTGGACCCTCGATCCTGAAATGTCAGTGCACAAAGGGGGACCCTAGGGGAGACCAGAATTTCCAATTACAGTTAAATGGAGGCGGATGGGCGAGTCAAATCGTTGTACACTGAAGAGGCAATCTACGTCAACCTCACGTGACCCAATCATCAACGTAGCGCACGCGCACTTTCAATAGATCATTCTAGACAACTGCGACAAAGGCCACATCTACTGCTGTGTACCTATAAGTTAAAATCTGGAGCATTTCATTTAGGCCCAATTTACTATCCAATCGTCACAAAACGGGTTACATTGCCCAAAAAATCTTAATGTAAGGATTTTAAACCTTAATGTGATGGAATAAAGACTGTTTGACTGCATGACACGTTTGTTATTCGACAGTCGAGCACAGCGGGAATAAAGAGAAGTGTTATCTAGCTAATTAAGTACCAAACGTATGTTGTCATTGGCAGCTGTGGGTAGGTAAGTACTTGTATTGAAGAAGAATTTATGGTGGAACCCAAATATGTCATTAAATCAATTTTATAAAATGAACCGGTCCTTTTGGAAATCTATGAGGGAGGACTATGTCCAGCAGTGGACATCCGTAGCTGATATGATGGTGTTATGGGTGGAAACTTGAAACCAACTGTGAATTTACCTGATGTGACCTTGTGTGAGCTGTGACCTGTCAATCACCATTATGCGGTATGACTGCTCACTTCAAGGCCACTGATTCGCTCACAGATTTCTGTAGTACATTGCACGTACCTATATTAGAGTGAAATTTGATTAAAATATGTCATACAGTACCAAAAATCCATTATACTTAATCCATACTACCTAATGTTGATACGAAAATGAGTTTGTTGGTAAATCATTTGTTTGTTACGCTTTCACGACAAAAATATTAAACCGATTTTTATGAAATTTTGTACAGACTAAGCTTGAACCCAAAAGTACTTAGGCTTATTTTTAATCACCCAAAAGTACTTAGGCTTATTTTTAATCCGTGATAGGTAATGGGCATTCACGCGGATGCAGTCGGGAGCAAAAGCTAGTTGCTTAATGAAATACTTATCGTTGTTTTATCTGAGCGAATATTAAAAATGCGGAACATCACGTATCGAAAAACACGCTTGTGTCAACAACCATTTTATTACTTTCTAGCCATACACTACACCACAGTTTTACTCCAGTTTTTAAGTCCAGTTACGTGTTTGGTTACTGCTCCGCTCCCATAGGTCCTAGCCTAATGAAATTTAGCCTTTAAGCCTTATGAATCTGGCTAACATAACCAAAAGTAATTTTCCAATCCGATGGGCAGTTCCAGTGATTAGCCCGTTTAAACAAATGAAATAACTTTTATCTTTACTATAGTGTAGATTTTAATACACGGTTTTTAAAACAATGATAGAGTTACCTGTGTCCTACCAATGAAATCGATGGTAATTATGATTGGCCTTGGGAGAAATTGTCGAGGTTGCTTCCAGTGTCTTGGGAAGGCCTACAAGTATGAATTATTGATTTATCGAAGGTCATTTTCAAGGAGTTTGTGACGAGTTTTGTATAAGTCACGTTGCCGGTGTTTGAAATATTTGGTAGGCACTTACGTAAGGAGAGGTATTATAAGTACTTATAATATTAAAAGGTCAAGAGGTACCTAAATATCACTGATTAAAGTAGAAAAAACTTCCGTTAAAACTAAAACTAATATAGGTACAGTCGGTTGTCAGCATTATCTGACCCACCCTAAACACAATCGAAATTGGACCTTCTGCCTATGATAATAAGGTTTAATTTCAATTTATATGAGGTTATCAGTCAAGTGCTCGAGAACTGAGAAGGAATAAATACAATAAAAATACACACACGCAAATTTGATCTTTATCACGTTAGCATTGGGTTAAATCTTAAAACAACTTGTTATAATATAATAAGTGTAATAGCTTATTTTAATGAGTTCGGTCAAGTAACTCTGGTCTCGTGGTCTGTGTGTAAGACTGAGAGTGACAAGTTGCGAGATCAAATCCCGCGACGAGGATATTGTTTTGCTTTCAATTTAGAATTTATTCTAAAAGTATTTCTTGTATTATTGTAAAGAACTATAGACGGATAATCTTCAAATATAAAGTTTCTAAAATGGTAATATTTTGGCATAACTTGTATTAAGTGGGTAGTTGAAAAATAAATATTTGTATTCATTGTAAAACTGGTATTCAAATGCTACTAACTAAGGGTATGCAGTGACAACGCGCAAACATATTTTTCCTTGCCTTACTAAATTGCAAAAACAACTTCTCTTTACAATTTATTTTTGTCTATTTTATAGGTAGTTTTTTTATTATCATGTCTTAATGGAGTGATTAAATAATAATGAAGGGATAAAATACAAAATAATCTATTTGCACTAGGATAAGGTTGGCTGCTTGCTGCTTGTGCTGTGCAAGAATAAACTTTATTAAAGTATATATATGGTTTAAATTCTTTAGTCTTGTGGTCACTAATCGTTGTTTACGTTCGAAATCAAGTTTAACCTAAATATAGCTTCTGCTCAGGTGTTTCTTTTTTAATTATTTTATTATACTTTTTTTACAGTTCTTTAATGGACAACGCATAGAAATAAAACTAAACAATTGCAAATTTAAAATGTTTATTATTTCATTAAAACACTTAGGTAAATAAAGTAAGTAAATGCTCACATATTTCCAAATTAATATACAATATATTATGAGGATGCCATAATCAAATCTACCCATTTATAAACATTAAAAAAGGCATGTTTTCTTGAAAGTTTGTTATCGAGAAAATTTATTTTATCTGTGAAATGCTTTAAAGATTTATAGCTGCCTATTATACGTAGTGAATAAACATGTCATTTAAATAGAAAAAAAACTATTTATGACAATAACATCACCACGTAATTGGCAACATTTTAATGGTTTAACAATCTATCCATTGAGCATTTACTTACATGGTGTGTTTAAAAATATCCTAGATTAATTAGTAGCGGAGTGATGGCGCACCGTTCCTTGTTACGTTCATCTTTGTTCGATTTAAATGTTTTTTTTTTCATCAGTGAAGATCACAACATTTTCTTCTCAATTAAAATTTAAATATTCCTGGGCAAAACGGACCCCTCTTCAGCAGGTGTCAATGCTATTTTCTGTGCCGGTTTATAATTCCTTATTCCAGCAGCGTGTAAATGCCTTCTCACTGTTTCCACTGAAATATGGTGTTTTATTGCGGTTACACTAATGGGCAATCGCATTCGGGACTATACTTGATGTTTTTTGCCCCTGGACGAATCCGCTGAATATTTACTTTGTCTCCATAACGTCTTAGCTACAGTCGTATTTCTCTAAAACAAAAAAAAAACTTTTTTGGAACCGTTTATGTAACTTGTAAGGAGTGAATGTAATAGTAAAATAGCCAACTACGCGTTCATTAATCACAATCAATTAAATAAAATAGGTATAAAAAAAAAACACTTACTGCTATACATATTAAGACGACGACTAATCTCTCTAATTCCAACGTTCTGCTCATGTAAAAATATGATTTTATGTTTGGTATAGTCATTAAGCTGCGACATGATGCTTTTTTACACCAAATTGCTTAAAAATACTTAACGAGTTATGCGAAACGATTTACAAATGTGTGTGCACAGTCAATGCTAATGGGCGTAGTGTAACTTTTGTCACTTAAGTAGACGAATTTATTATCTACCTCACGAAGCAAATATATGTGAACTTAAACTTTTTTAATTTACCCACCTGTTTACAAGATAAGTTATTAGGCGTAAATCATATTGGCCGTTCTTTAATAATGCAAACAATTTTGTAGAAATGAAATCAAATTAAAAAAGAAACTGATAACAGGTGGACTGTGTTTTCGAACCCACATGTTGTTCCTCGCCAATCCAACATCAAACCGCCAAGCCACAAGAACTTGTTAAGACTCCACGAAATTCAAGATTGGGTTCTAATTATGTAAGGTGACTTAAAAGGTTTTTAACTTTAATGTCAACGAGATAATGATTAAAATAGCTTAACAAAATGATATAATGCCGGTGGCTCCGACAACGTTGGGTGGGTTTATGCGTGTCTGTATTCATCGATAAATTGAAATTAAACCTTATTATCATAGGCAGAGGGTCCAATTTTGGTTGTGTTTAGGGTGGGTCAGATAATGTTGACAACAGACTGTACCATCATCATAATCTGCAGTTAGGAAGTTAAAATCATGTTGTGAAGACCTCCGTTGTAATTAAACTATTTACTTACATAGGTAGAAGTTTGGCGAATGAGATTAATTTTGCTAAAACGAACCAAGCTGAAACCTGTCAATAAATTAATTACACCAAAATAATCAATATGCCTGTATCCAGCAATAACAGATCAATGTAGGTAAGTAGGTACGCCTCAAAGTTACGCTTTAAATTAATTGAGTACTGTTCATTAATATCCAAAATCATTACAATTATGAATTTGGCTGTGACTTTCTCGTCAGTAAACATACCCACGATACAAATTCCTAAAGCAGAGGGCTCCGTTTTAAAAAAAATAGAAAAAGTAAAGAGTTATGTCCTTTGAAAAATGCGGGGGAATGCTGACATGTTTTGGAAAAATGAACCTCTAATCCGAAAATGAGTAAAATATTGAGTTCTCCAATAAAACTTTATTACCGTGCCTACGTCAATAAAAGTCGAACAACAATTAAATTCAATTTACTGTTGTAACCTTCTAACCTCAAAAAAATTTAGGTCACATCGCATCCTAAACAGATAATTGGTTATAATATTTAGGGCGTCAAGTTCGTTCACAGTTTAGTGGCAACACAGTGTACTTGTAATCGCTTGATAAATAAATGTTACTCGACGCTTATCGCCGCTAGCCTTGGCCTGGTTAGCCCACACACTACGAATTATATTTGACGTTTTAGTGGCCGCTATTGTAGAATACACTGGCGTGCAACCGACAGTGGAGTCATGGGTAGTTCATGAGCATGACGGTTACTTCACCCAGCGTGTTGTAAGTGGGTACTGTAGGTTCTGTATTGCACGATTATGGAAAATAGGCGAGAGAAAGGAGTAAATTATGACGAGTGAAAGGGATACTGTACAGAAAATTTTCAACATGGATTCGGTTCATGTTTCTATACCCCCCCACCAGATTGATGATTGGTGTTCCCCACAACTAGATTTTTCTGTTTTACATATTTATGTGTAATAAGAATCTAACTGTGACAGCCATAATATCCTGGTGTGAACATTTTCAAACCGCTATGAAATTCGGAGTACCTGTCTGAAAGTAGCAGAGGATGTTCCCTACCAGTACCTATATTTTTTCCTGAAAGAGAAAATTGCATACTTCTGAAAAAGTAGATTTATTTAATACCGAGTAGGAAATACCTATTTACAAAAATGTTACCAATGTTTAATGTATACTAATTAGGCACCGATTCAATTTGTGACATGTTCACATTGTTAAATCAAACAAAAAATAACCCGTAATTATAAATCTCATCATCCATTAAAAGCAAATTTTCTGCTGGAAAAATTTTATGATTTTTTCGCGACCTACATTTTACGAAATTCCCGAGGCCTATTTCGCGCGTCCAGAACTCGATGTGCGCTCCACTACAGCCATGAAGCCATTTGAATACATTATAATTGATGAAGCAATAATACAGGAATGGGGCGCATATCTCACACGGCCGATCGGTAACGTCTCCTCGCTCCTGGCTCCGTGCCAGCGAAACAACACTGAACCGCTGGATTTGATCTGAAAACTGACTTGGTGACACATTTCTATTGATCCTAACTCTATTTTTATGGTGTGAGCGACACCGCTCATTGGTCCAGACAAACAGGTTTTGTCTCATATTTTTATTTATTACGCTACCATCTCACCGTCGACTTTCATCAGGCAAGGAAAATTTACAAAATTTTGGTAATATTTAACCTCTCCGCAAAGAAAATTGTTTGAATATCTCTGAATGTTTTGAATGATTTCAGGAATTCAATTTAAATCTCGTTTTGGAGAGCTGGCTGCGGCGCTGCTGGGGATAGGTTTCAATTTTCTTCCCTCTTGAGTTTCGATCATTGGAATTTCGCGCCACACGTAATCTAGCTGTTTACGCGTATCATGCAGCTGGAAAATAACGTGTTACCTTGATCTCCTCTCACACAGTCGCAGACGCGAGAAGCCGCTATGGACAAATCCGATGTAGGTAGGTATGTACTACCCACGATATGTCGTAAACTATTTGCTAACTACGAGTGATAGTTTGGCAAGAGATTTGCGTGGTGTGCCGCTCGCCACCAGCCGGTGTCTCTACACCGTGTTCGTTTTATGTTGATTGATATGACACATGATTAGTTCTTATTTTAGAACGGTGACATTACTTAAACCTTGCTTTAACGTTGAACCTAAGACGTAAATAGGTTTTTGTTTAAGTATACAAAATTGTAAAAAAATAATGCTAAAAAAGTACCCACAACGTGGAGTGACGACTTGGTTAAGACCGCAGGAAGACACTGGATGCAGGCCGCTCCCAACCGGTCCTTAGGGAAATCTATGGGCGAGGCCTCTATTTCCAGCTGTGGACGTCCTGTGGCTGATATGATGATGATGATGCAAAGTAGACAATTTCGGTGGTATTTTTATCAGTTGTATTAATTTAAAAAAAAATATGTCGTACAAATATAGGAGTTTATCATATCATTCACTCGCACAGTAGCGTGCAAGGAGACAGGATACGCCCCGCCATTTACAATGGCAGAAATGGCTGGCAGGAAATCTAGCAATCGAATCAGATGCGATGCGAAACTCCAATAATCTCATAACACTTGCGACATAGGGGATGTCTCAATACAGTTACCAAGTTTCCGACGAACGAATACATATCTCACAAATTGTATCTCTTATATGTAAAATTCTCGCAGATAATATTTAGGAGTATTGTGTGTTATTTTCTATAGCTTTACAGTCCATTTTTATTGTGATATTGAAAGAAATTGAGATATTGATACCTTGATATTTTTTCCGTAGGCTTTTAGAATGTCAAATTATAGAAAGAAAATTGTGTAATACCTACAATAATATAATATTATAATACTATTGTAGTCAAAGCGTCGGTATTTTCGTTAATTTGTTGCTAAATAAAACGTGGGAAAGAAAACTGTGACATACCAAGCTAGAACACTATCTCTCAATAATTAAATTAATTACGTCAATGTAATTCAATGCCAAATGTCAGTGTTTATTACTATACAGTAATAACAATAATTGTTCGTCTCCAACTTATGCTTAGATTAGATTAGAGTCAAACATCCAATATACCTAATTATAATTACTTCGAATAATGAGAGAGAGGATGGCTCGTGTTATACCTAATGAGAATATAATATAATGTGGCACTTAGCATATTGAATTGCTTTGAACTAATTAATTAGATTATCGAGATAATGTAGCTTGATTTCGCCGAACAATTGTAAGCGGTCTAATGATGATTATTATACAGCACATTAACACAATTAAGTTGAGCACATAACTGAGTCACAAAGCAGAGTTTAGCAAAAATCCTTTGCCTATTTAAATTCAACGTAATATGTACCACATAAAACATAATTTCGTGTATCATTTATTCCGAAGCGAAGATCCGAGATGTTCCACGTCGTGAATACGAACAAAATTTCAGACCCCCAAAAATGTACACCCACCACCTTCTACCGCCCAATTCCAGAGGGGTGGTGCGGGGTGGGGAAGATTAATAATTCGCTGGTTACGTTAAACAAAAGCGCAAGACTATAGTACCGCCGAAACACGCCATCGTAAAGCTTAAGCCGACGGCACTAGACCCGATGAGCGACATTATCTTTTGTCATTAAATTCGCGTCGGCAGCGCCACAGCTGTTGCCAAGGCATTTTATATTGAAACAGTTTTTTAGAAAGCCAACGAGACGTGGCATTTATAAAACAGTAGCTGAATTAGGCACGTACAGTTATTTTTTATTAGTTAAATTCTTTCGAACGCTAACAACGGGACCGATGCACGGCAGAGCTCAATTCATGCATTCACGAAGCATTGAACTGAACGATGCTGCATTTCGATTCGAATTGAATTTCCGAGCGCATTATAAAATATGAAAAGCTCTAATGCTCGTGTAAGTCAGATATAAAGTGAATTCCAACTGCTGAGCGTTGCTGTGCATTTATAACGAAGCTCGGAGTGCGATGCATCGCTCCGTCTTCAAGGAAATTTGGAGCGGTTTACGCGCCACTTTTGGCTTTATCGACGGGAAAATGTTGTTTATCCCTGCTATTTTGGTTCATTAACCAATGCCTGATTCCTTGTTGTGGTTGTTTAAGAAAGGAGTTTTGAGGTTTTTACGGGGTCGGCAGCGCACGAGTGATGCCTCTGGTGTTGCAAGTGTCCATAGGCAGCGGTAACCGCTTAACATCAGGCGGGCCGTTAGCTTGTTTGCCACCTACAATGGTATAAAAAAAAAAAAAAAAAAACTAAATAAGTCATCGTGTATGCGAAACTTTCGAGTTTTCACTTACGCAGTCATATGGTCACAGCAGTTACAGGATAAGAGGCCATCACCATAATCTATCTAGAGAAGTACTAAAAGGCTCAGTAGGAAAAAATATTTTTAACGGCTCTTTTTGTGTAATCCTGACATACATTTTCCTCCTTTCGAGACAACCTTTATGTGTAAAAATCACGAAGAATTTAAAGGATTGACTTGATGTTTCTACACAAAGTTCCATTTTAACAGAACAGTTTTTTATATCAGACTGAGCTACAGACAAGCGTGGCCGGGCTGAGTTAGTTAGAGAAGCATCCATCTTCAGTGAGACGTGAGATACGGGAGGAACATCACTCACTACCAACCAATTCCGTTTAGCCACAGGAACACCTGCCACTCGGATGATTTGCAGTGGCCTGTATGGAAAGCACTCAATAGAGCTCCAGGTTGTTCGAAAGAGATACCGCGCCTTCGGAACAGTAAGGGCACAAGAAGGAACATGGATGGGTTTTCATCAGTAAAATTCCGACAATAGCTCCGCCCAGGGCGGGAGAAGTCATTGGATGATTTCCAATCGGTAAAATATATAAAAAAAGACTGCGCTTTCAAGTAGGCCGCTGCAAGCACAACCTAACGAAATGAGGTAATATAGAACCCATAGACACCCAGTTCGAGTGCGGTGCTCCGGGCCAGACGATTGCCCACATGCTGCAGTGCCCAAAGTGTGCCAACACCTGCACCTTACAGGATATAGAAATGCCGCGAAAAACGTAGACACGTACTACCTTTAAAGTTATTAAAATAAAAAGGATTTACTTAAAATCTATTCGAAAAGAAGTTTAAGTTACATAGGTAGGTTCTCGTGACCCAAAGGCTGGCTTTTACCTTGGCCAGAGGTTAAGCATTGCCTTCCAACGTGGCAATGCTGCCAGTCTTTTGCGCACTTTTCCAGTTGACGGCGATGCGGAGGAATTTTTTGATGCCTTATAGTTTTAGTTTCTCTTTTGTTGTTGTTTGTATTACGTTATAAATATTTAATAATAACACTAATATGTCTAAATTTACATAATGATTTACTATTACTGTCCTACTGAAGGACAAACTGCCTCGTTAGCCTAGTGGTCCTAAGCGCGACTGCTACGCTAGAGGTCCTGGGTTCGATTCCCGGGTCGAGCAAAAAGTGTTATTGAGTTTTTCTATGAAATTCTCAGTAGCAGCTCGGAGTTTGGATTTGTGCCCGGTTAATAGGCTCGCCCCCTATTACATGGGACCTAAAAATATGCCGGCGAATTGTGGGTGTACATTAGTACACCTCTGCCTAACCCTTCGGGGCATACAGGCGTGATGGTATATTTTGAAGGACAAAGGCCTCTTCTCATATAGAGGCGGCCCGAACATTGTTCACCACGCTTGCTTAAGGCTGATTGGCGATTTCAGGCTTATATTAACTAAAAGTCCAGGTATCCTCACCTCAGACTTACTTGTTAATTAAATAAACTATGTACCCACCCCCTAAGTACTTAATTTAAGAGGACGACGGTTTACAGCTCTCAGGTGGCTGAACGACCCGAACTTGATATAATTTTTATTCTCAAATCGTTCGAAAAGCTAAACGGAATTGGAGATAGTTATTTGCAGAACGTTTGGAAAAACGCTGGCAGTGACAGAATCGTTAATCAACGTTTGAAACTGTAAAAATAAGAGTAGGAGTGCCCTTTGAATGTTTTCTCTGCTTTCAAACAAGTTTATCTATTTCAAAGTGAAATGTCCATGTTTGATAACTTTGTCAAAGGATCATGAAGATATTTAATTAATTAATTTACTTGCTTTGACAAAATATGTTTTCAACTTGGTTCAACTAAAATGAGACACTATCTCAATGGATTATTCTGTAATGATAGATGTAAGTTGTTTTTTTTTTTCATAGTTTCCAATGTTTAGGGCAGCAGCAGTCTCATATTTCAATGTATTTATTTGAAATGAAGAATAAAATGTTAGATCGCAGATAATTTTCTTCTCTAATAGTGTTCTCTGTAATTTATTAGGACTCCGCGGTAGGTGATCGCGATATCGATCGCGCGAATATAGGGCGTCACGGGCTTTATTTTTTTGCGCATAACTAATTCTGGTTCAGAAATAAACTCCCTATAAAATTAGCTATCTGCCAGTGAAAGTCCCGTCAAAATCGGACCAGCCGTTTAGAAGTTTAGTGTAAGTAAGTTCCTGAACACTCACAAATTATTTTTTAAAAATTGTGTTTTGGCCAATTTCTGTCCAAATTATAGGTTTTTACAATACCAATAATAGAATATAACTTTACCTCTTTATTGGAATAGTATAATATACTAGTGTAAAATACACTGAACACGTCCTTGAGCATGTCTATTTTTTGACATTTATCATGCTCTGAGATTAAACTTAAGATTTTCCGAGTGCGAAAATAAACGATAATAAAAAAAAAATCGGACTATTACCGTTAAGAGTAGTTGAATCTTAGGTTTTCCTGAAAAAACTTATTTTTTAGTTAGGGTTTATAAAGTAAGATATAAAACTTCCATAAGTTCGTGCCCGGAAAACTCGGAAAGTAGTTGATGGATTGACTTGAAAATGTAATACAACGTGACATTTTACAGAAAAGTGTTTTTTGTTATCAGACTGAACCATAGCAAAGCGCGGTCGGGTTTGGATAATTATAGGTAAGAAAGAAAGAAAGAAAGAGAAACCATTTATTCGACGCGAAAGGTACATAAGTAAGGTTAATTAAAATAGATTGATTAACCGTAACCGGCATTCTTGTATGACCCGATGTACGAACGTGGAAGAGGCGAAAGGAGTACGTATGTATGGATCGTAGCAGGTGGCATACTATTGTTACTGCCTACTCCCACGGGTAAAAGGCGTGGGCTTATGTAAGTATTTACCTACCTACTAAGTACTTAATGTGCTTAATTTGAAAAGAAGAATAAAACGTTAGACCGTAGATAATTAAACTTCTTCTGAAGGAGTTTACTCTATTTACCCGCGGTAGGCAACCGCGGTATCGATCGCGTACATATCGAGCGTCACAGGCTTTATTTTTTTGCGCGGAAATAATTCTGGTTCAGAAATAAACTCCTTAAAAAATTAGCTATCTGCCAGTGAAAGTCCCGTCAAAATCGGACCAGCCGTTGAGAAGTTTAGTGTAAGTACCATGTTCCTAAACATTCAGAATTATTTTGTATAAATCTGTTATTTTGACATTTACACACGAACATTTCAATTTTATTTATTCATATGTATTATGTACCGTGTCGACGGCGCGTTCGTGTTCCACGCGCGCCTCTGACATCTCTTTGTCAGCAAATTGGATGGGGCCACTGAGGGCCGATGCCTGCCGGGGCTGCGGGTTGTTCGAAAGAGATACCGCGCCCCCGGAACGCAAAGGGCACATGAAGGAACATAGACGGGTTTTAGTCAGTAAAAGTCTGACACTCCCTCCCGCCCCGCCCAGGGCGGGGGAAGTTATTTGATGATTTCACGTCTATAAAAAAAAAATATGTATTATGTAATATGTATAGATTCCCTTCGTTATTTACCTGCATTAATTGCCAAGGCAAACATCTAGTACCTACCTATTAAGATTTCGTGAAGCATCTTTATGTTGCTCTTATGTCTTTTTTCCCTTATGTGTGTGTTGTATTATGACTTACAGACCTCAGCGTCAACAGTTAATGCAATCAATAATTTCTCGAATTTTCTCTTAAGCATGGTGCATGAAAGGAGCCTCCTCGAACGACATTAATCTTAATCATGTTGCGATTTAAAACGTCCGGCGTACCCTGGACAGCTAGCACTGGACTCTGCGTTGGCAGAGTCCAGTACTAGCGCCATGTTCATCAGTCCTTTTCAGGGCTTAAAAAGATAATTTACAATGGTCGACTCGAAAAGAGGACCTAAGTAGACAAAGCTTCAAAGGTTAAGAGGCCCGCACCACATTCTATATTAAGAAGCGTTACAGGGTTTGGTAGAAAAAAGAAAAATGCATTTCAATATGGTTACAATCGGTCTTTTTTACGCATCCTTACTTTTCCTTATTCGAAATGAAGAAAATCTCTCCAGGAGTTTCCTCTGTAATAATTTATTATTTACTCGCGGTAGGTGGCCGCGATATCGATCGCGCGTATGTCCGGCGACACGGGCTTTACTTTTTTGCGCGGAACTCATCCTGGATCTATAATAAACTCCTTAAAAAATTAGCTATCTGCCAGTGAAAGTCCCGTCAAAATCGGACCAGCCGTTTAGAAGTTTAGTGTAAGTACCATATACCTAAATTATCAAAATAATTTGTAAAAATCTGTTATTTCGACATAACAAACACAATCTCCAATTTTATTAATTCGTATGTAGTACAAGTATGTATAGATTCCCCTCGATAATTAACTTGCATTTATTACCAAGGAAAATATCTAGTATTAAGAGCTGTTAATAAGTCTGAGTTTCTCAAGCAAATGATGTCTTAAAGGCCAGAAAGTTTTCCCATCTTCTTTATCCTCATTAATCCTAACTAATAACTCAACTTCAAGCAGCCACGCTGTACTGCTGTGATTAAAACAAATAGACAGAAACTCCGCAACTATGAAAATCGATGGAACCTTAACTTGTTTGGACGGACACAAACCTACTATTTTATACACACATACACAAACGGACTTTTCGAATGTTACCCCTTTCATGTAGCATGTGGGAAAAAGGACCATTAATTAGTAATTTATTACCACAACACTGCTTAATTGAGCCCCTGCTGATTTTATTAGTGAATGACGTCACTTAATTACTTCGTAGATTGACATAAGTACAATGAAATGATACAGAAAAACAACGTGACGCAGAATAAAATGAATGAAAAAGTATCTCAGAGTAAGTCAAACCATTTATTTCAATTAGTCCATTAAAAGAGAGAAAAAAATCGTCTGGTGCCCTTTCTAAAGGGTATTTTTGTATGGAGAAGAATGGGAAGAAACTCCACACTTACTTTGTAAAATAACGTAAAAGTGCGAGCTGAATTAACATGGCGAGGGTTCCGTCGGATTATACCAATAAAAAACCAAATATAGTATGCATATTATTTTATGCATTGAACATATTATCATGCATACATTTTGCTTTTAATTTATGCATAGATAGTTATAATTACACTATTTAAATACAATTTATTGCAATACTTGTTAAATTCGGAACGTGTTAATTAACTGAACTTGTAATGCAAATATAAGTAGGTTTGTATACCCCGTACTTAATAGACAGAGGTATATAGTGTGACCTAGGTATTAATTAGAATACTAGATTAGATAACCTGAGTACACACTTGTCATATAACCGTTGCATGTAAATGGACACTAGAATACTGACCTACTTAATAAAACAAGGTTTTTTAAAGAACCTAGTACATTTTATTTGCTTTCTTTTAATTTGCATATTTTTCTGTATATTATAACTACCTCTACGTTGCAAAAACACGAAGCTTGAAAAAAGTCATGGGAATTGTAACCGTTTGTTTCTTTTGCCGTTTTAAGTTTTGGTGCTTTCATCTGTGATCTTGTATGGTTCTGTATACCTACAAAATACGCAACAAAAATGCCCCAGGCATTAAGTCCGCCTTTGTACAGTGTGTTTTTTTATTATGTGCATTAAGTTTTAATAAATAAATAAAATATTGTAAATTACTTATTTTAAAAGAGTAAATTTAAAGTTTCTTGGTCATCATCCATTGGAAACCATTTTTTGGAAAGAGCAACCAGATTCAATTTTTTTTCTTGGATATCACGTTTGACTTTGACTTTTACTCATATCTGCCGTGCGATTCTCTAACATATTTCAACGTTGTGCTCGACGTTGAGCTCGTCGACGACGCTACTGTCAAATCAACTCTATGCGTTGTGCGTAAAGTTGATTTGACAGTAGCGTCGTCGACGAGCTCAACGTCGAGCGCAACGTTGAAATATGTTAGAGAATCGCACGGCTGACCTCAGATGCGTCTATGCCATAGTCGTTAGTTCGCGCAACGCACTACCATAGAACATGTGGGTTATGTGTGTCAGTTTTGATGTTTTATAGATTTGACAATTCTGGCGATATTCGACAGACGATGCGCAGCGCATTTTCTATCACATATGCATCCACACTGTCCTTAACACGCGCTCGTGTAGCTACACGATCACAACTCTGCTCTTAGTAGTTAGTTTTTTAGGTAACCCACAAAGTCCCTATTGGGCAAAGGCCTCCCCCAAGTCCTTGCTTGCGCTACCTCAAACCAGGGCGCAGACCCTGGAGGGGAGCAGTAATGACCAGACCAGAACCAGATCTTTTTTTCAAGGGATTAGATGCTTTTATGGATGCTCGCACAGGGTGCATAAAACCCTATTTACAGTACTGCCTTGAACCAGCCCTCTCAATGCGCGTCTAGGTCATACCGCCACCTCCTCCTGGGAAGGCCTTTAGTAAAAGAAAAAGAAAGAAAGAAAGAAAAAAGTTTTATTGACACAAACCATGTGGCCGGACTTTCCTCAGGCGCCCATTGCGCGGAGACTTGCACAGCAGTCGCTATGCATGCGGCTGACCTGTTTTTTTTTAAGAATTATTTTATAGGTACTTGCTATATTTTATTTTATTTTTTTATTGTTAAATTATGTTTACATTATAACTATTACATGGGACTCCAAAAAAACATACTGGCGAACTGTGAGTGTACATTGATATTCCTCTGCCTAACCCTTCGGCGAATACAGGCGTGATGGTATGTGGTATGAGGATTGAGAGTTTCTGGCAAAAAAATCTAAATTAATTCGCTGGTTAAGACTTATACAAAGTATAAAAGTTTGGTGCCATTCGCCCTAAAATATTTAAACAGTTGTATTAAATTATATTGAATTGGTACAACTGTACTGTGAGGTTGGTTGAATTGACAGCGTTTAGCTATGCGCGAGTATATAATACGAGGTCGCAAGTATAACCACTGTCAGTGTGGAGTACACACAAATTGCTCTAGTTAAAATTTCTACACTAACCTACGTTAAAATTTCTCAAATTTTTCGAAGTAATCGTAATTTTTTGATATTCCGTTAATTATTTTTAAACCGGTACTAAGCACCAATTTCTGGATGTACATTAAACTGTATTGCTGAATAGTAACGCCATACATTAGGCATATTAATTTAGTTTGACGCAATTAATTAAATGGTTGAGAGATCATGTGTTGGCTCTTTGGTACAGTAAAAATTACACATAGTTTAAAAGCTGGTAGACAGATCAAATCAAAAGTTTTATTACTGTTAGTGAATTTTAATACTTTGATACTCCAAAGGATCAAAATTTACTGTTTCATTCGAGAACCAGGCGTTTGCATATGTTAATAACTCAATATTGTAATTGGGGTGCCTGACAACTTGTTATAAAATAACACCAACAATAAAACGTGTTATTTATTATTTACGTGGTAAAATGAACACTGGCAAAGGGGGGTTGGTGCATAATGATTAATGTAATAGACAACATAATAAGTAGGTAGGTAGTGCAAGTACTTGATTTTAAATGTGGGAACACTCGCAATATTGTTTTTATGAAGTATAGCAGAAAGTATAATGATATGACAAGATTATATGATATAAGGGATAACGCTACCAACTAACTACGCATACTACTCATTATGATGTCCGGCTGACGATGATAATGGTAATGATGATGATGACTTGACTACCCATCGAGTTAAACAATGACTATAAGTTATTGCTGAGAAACGAATTAAACGAGATTTATTTCATTTTATTCTTTCGCGCTTCCACTGCATATGAAGGCGAAAAGAAAAACAAAACAACAAAATCTAAAGGAAATCCTATAAAATAATGAACGTCTAGCTCCTGAACTACAAAAAATCATGAAAAGGGGGGGTTTGGGAGGTCCAAGAAGAGAAAGAAGCCTTCCAAAAATTTCTTTTGAACGACGCGACTTGGGTCACCTTTATACAGAGAAAACAGTATCGTGCGGTACACCTTGCTGGTTAGGTTTATTTATTGTAATCGTTCCCACTAAAATGAGTAATAAAAAGCAAAACTACCGAAAAAAAATCTTTAATAAAGGACGTGAGTAATAATTATGTGGCAATACAAAACAAATAAACCATAAGTCGTTGACTTTCAAAGTTAAACCTAGGTATTTCATTGAATTGTTGCATCCGAATCAATTGTACTGAAATAAGAACACCTGTCAGGCTGTCACGTTTATTCTACACTTTGAATCCCAAAGTAGGAACGCACCTTTCGTAACTCTTGAAAATTATAATACAAACATGCTCCAGGAAAATATAATTTAAATGTGATTAGGAAAATGGGAAAAGTTGTTTAAAATTCATGAAAACGTGTCACCATCTGGACAAGATAGCCCTCGATTTCGAAACGAAAGTATGTGGAAATCAGAAAACAGATCAAATGCAACATTTAACATTTAAATGTTTGAATGATTCAGGAAAATTGGAATAGTGAAGTATTCTTGAATAAATATTTCCATCTGTGAATCGATCATGCGTAATCCTTGTTTCAATTATCATAATATAATGTAACCTGCTGATTAAATCTCCCTCGATGAATTTGAGAATATGTGAATGTGAGGTAACCTCACGGTACATATCGTTGAGGTAAACGACCCAACTCAGACTCACTTCTTTTTCTCACCTTGCGAGATTTTTACAAAATTCAGTGTAGGTGGGATGACAGCTTACCTCAAGTTGACTTCAATTAGATTCAAAAAGATAGACTTTGACAGAACAGCATTGCTGACCACCCATGGGACGTCATGGGCTCGCCCCTTATTACATGGGACCTAAAGGTCCTAAAGGGTGTATATTGGTACACCTCCACCTAACCCTTAGGGGAATACAAGTGTGATGGTATGTTTGTGGTTTCACCTTGGCAAGGCGAGTAGTGGATGGAAAGGGAGAGAAATAAAAATAAATACTCTATTTCTGCAGCAATATGGTTAAATATTATACGAACAAATATTTCAATTCTCGCCTCGCCAATCCTTGGTGTGAATAGTCTCTGGTTGCGCGAGGATGTGCGAAGCTAGAATTGAAACATTTTGTACAACATTGAACTATGTTGCTGTATTCAATATCGCATGAGCTGGCGAGTGCCAGCCCTGCAGTGCGATTCTCTAAAATGCAAACTCGAAAACGAGTATCACTAAAGTGATCGCGCTCACTTCGATAACGAACCAACCTGTCATTGGTTTAGTATTTGCTCGCCGTGTTGACGTCGCCGGGCGTGATCGTGTTTAACAGAATACCATTTTGTAATCTCACTGCGGATTCAGCTTTCGGATTACGAAGTGAGGCTTAGAGAATCACACTGCTGGTCTTCGTGAGACGGCGCGGCGTGATAAGTCTTTCGGTGTTTTAGCATGATTTCAATTCTCGCGCATCCAATCCATTCCGCGCTTCGCCGGGGACCTTTTTGTTAAGGAGTCATACATAAGTTTGAATGCGGTTTTTTAAATTTCAAAGCAGGTTTCCTAGCGATGGTTTTTACATACGTTTTATCAAAATCAGTTCTGCCGTTTCAAAGTTATCAGCTCTTTCGTTAGCTGCGGTAGGGATCTTTTATGTTCTATGGTGGTTACTTCAAATAGGCCATGACAGTTTTATTACGATGTACGCATTTCAAAATTATGGTGTCTACCCACGACAGTCTCCACAATGGCCATCCTCAGTTGAGTAATTATCACTAATGATTAGGTAAGTCCATAACAGCGATTTGTCATCTCTGCTAATACACTGTGGCAGGAGAATTATGTTAATTAAAATAACGTAGTTAAGGACAAACTGCTGGTCGCAGGAAAATTACGTTTTGTCTTTTCTTTTTATGTGAGTTTCTTTCTGAAGAAGCTGGTTGAAGAAAAACTGCCGTAGTGGAAGATTTAAGGCTACCTTCTATTGTAATGCTTAGGTCAGCGATTTGGCCGGATCTACCAGAAACAGCAAACGGCTAATTCTTATATTAAAAAAAAGATCACATTCTACTCCATGTTAATTTGTCAATTAGGTTGTGGCCGAGATGACACGATGATAACTGGTCCATTGCGTCAATTTCAACATCGGGAATAAGGAATTTAGAACATACGGTGCAATGGATATTGTTAAACGGAAGTGCTGCTTAAGATAACCTTGTAGCAATAATGGGCAAGTCCGCAATGTTGGCAGTCGCTAGGTCGCCAACCGCCAGCAATTCGTCCTCTATACATTCATGACTATAATGTTCGTACGTACTTGTGTAACTAGTACACGGTACGAGTTGTGCTCAACTACCGTCACATGCTGCCCAATCATACAATCAATGGAATCGTTTCTGTGGGTTTGCTCTAGTGTGAGTCGTCCTCGGCAAATCATGCAGAGATTCACACATGAAAAGACCCGATATTTAGTGGTCCCCGGACATTTGGGACAGTTTCTGTTCCTAGTTTTAGTTTCAAATACGAACTTTCTTCCCTTGGGAGGTTTCCCGATTTTCGCGCAAATGTTGAACAAAGTGAACGAATGCTTCTTCTTTGTCCAAAATGGCCGACTAGGGTCAAAAACCTTTGATTACGATTCAATTATTTGATAACGACAAAAAGGTACCTTACGTATCTAGTAGAAAAAATTGGGTCCGATAAGTCTTGATATTTAAAAGATAATGTTCATAGTTACTTTAGGTGTGGTATGTGCACGTCACTGATAATAATCATATTATCACTGTTCTAGATCTATGTGCAGGCGATTTTGCTGGAAAATTCAGGAGTCATTTAAAATTATGATTAAATTATTTTTTAAGAAAAATACCTAGGTACAACTCGGTTAATTTCATTTACAGGTTTTATCTTTTTGGGTTTAAATTCGAACTGACGAAGTGGTTTGCAATTAATTACAGTCTAACAATTAATTTAATACAGTACCTACCTGCGTTCGTGAAATTATTAATGCCTCCAGAGGCAAAGCAAAGCAAATTGGCATGAAACATCAAGACCGGTAAAATGAATGTTGATAATAAATATTTAACTGACTTAATTACTGTAAGTCAGTCAATTCATTCCATATTAAAATTGCGCAAAAGTTAACGAGTAGGAAATAATTATTTAAATCATGTTCACGTGCATGATTGATAAGGTGATAACGCGTTGTAACACTAGGTATGTATAGTAGGTACTTAACTATACTAAAGTGCTTGAATGAAAATAGTACATCGAATACGTCACCAATTATTTATACATGTTACACAAATAAAACCAGTATACCGGTGTCAAAATTTTAAAAGTTTGATATTTAAAGATTGAACGTCGTTCGTTCATATACGACGCAAGTCTGAATTAAACATTTAATTTTGCTATACCACTATTAACAGGTTTCTAGCAAAAATAGACAGTACCGCTCACATCATAAGGTGTTTAATAGATTGACCGGATATTGTTGTATCTAGGTACGTAAGTACCTACAAACAATGTTGGTTCGTTGTTAAGTAGTTAGAAGTTGCTCAAGGTTGTCGGCTTGTGGAGGAGTAAAAACTTGGTCAAGGCCTGTTCTCAGTCAAATGGTTGTAATGTGTCGGGTTTCGGCACTCTCTCGCGCATATTTGGAAATTCCTAATGATTGAAACTTTGCATTAACAATGGAAAGGAAATGAAGAGGTTATTGTTGATGTTGAGGGAATCGACATGACGGTCCCTACTCCAATTACTACGTAGATATGTTTGGTTGAAAAACAAATTAGTAAAAACGGCTATTTTTATATAATATTGAGTAGCAAGTTACCTATAATATGAGTTATGTACGTGTCAAAGTTAATATATTATCCCACGGATACCTTATATTATAATAGATCTCTGTGCTAAATGCTTCTTTCCTTACCCCGTGGCTAAATGTCATCCAGATCCGTTCAACAGTTCTGTTGTGATCGAGTAACATACATCCATCCAACCATTAAACTTACTACCTACCTACATAGATAGTATAGATGCCTGTTTCAGCTGCGTACATTTGACAGACGCACGTTCATCTAATAGGCTGAAATTCGTGCCTATTAACGAAAATAAATGAAACAATGGACTGAGCACGCGTTGGCGCGTTTGACAATTTCAACTACACTACAGTATGCTATTGTGGCTACTATTGCTATCATCATAAAGATCACAGTTGCTTGGATTTCAAGGATCTAGTTTTGGTACTCATTGTGCGAAGGTGCGTATTGATCGGTAACGTTCATGAGACCACCCGAAAAACGTTGAATAGTACATTACAATACATTAGAACAGGGATCCAGGCAAGCAGGTACAGGGTACCTAACTTTTAATTTGTTACCTACATATCCTTCAGTGAGTGAGAGTACGAAGGCACTTATGATCATGAACAACTCTCATTGAGGTTCATTCCTTAACAAAAATAAGTTCGAAATAATGTAAGAAAAATCTGCTGTTCCATAATTCTGATCATATTTGATTTGCAATGCATTTTTGTAGGGAAACAGCTGTTATTTTTTCTAATATCAGAGTTAGTCTTAGAGTAAAATTATCGTATTTACTACGCATTTTACACCCTGCAAGATGCGCAGTGAATTCAAAATCAGCCTGTATTTATATAAACAACAACACGACCGAATTCAAGGTCAATTTTCGTAGTTAAAACATTGAAAATCTAGACGCAATTTAATCTCGGCGACACTCAATAACAAAATGTGTAGACACAATAAAGGTATTATTGATAAATCGAGCATGTAGCAAGCACTTATATACAACACAATTGTACTCGTACCTAAAAGTTTCGAGAACAGCACCCCTCTTGAAACTTTGACAGAACTATTGGACATTTTCTTGTATTTTTCTCCTTCTCCGTCGCAATATCTTATTGGAATAACGAATCGAGGTGTGAACACGGGACCGTTGTTATTATTGTTGAAGACCTATTCAGTATTGCGATGTAACGAGGCAGGAAAAGTACTCGGCTGGAATCGTTTAGAGATGTTCATTCAGACGAACGCGACGACGAAACCAATTGTGACAAAATGTATTGTAACCCGCTTGCTGCGAACTGCTTGCATGTTTTTCACTTGGAAATATCAAAAGTTAACGTTCTTTTGAAGGTGTTCAAGTGAATAAACTCGAAAATTCTGACGGGTTTTGGCTATTCTATTCTATTTCGGCTACTCTTTCTTATTTTGGTATATACTTTGGCTCACTCTCTATATTAATATTTTGTGTCTTTGTTTTCGGGACTATGTTGGCTTTCAATATTTATCTCGTCCCTGAGATAGGTTATATTTTATCTTAGGTATCCACAAGAAAATTCTCTGCAAATTGCTACTGCAAAGCACGCAGCGTTTCTCTTCACCGACGTCCGTCATGTCCAAAATAAAGTTAACGAATAAAATTATACATAATATTTATAAATATTTAATTTACATTATTTATAAATTTATTGTTATTTTATTACGTCCATTTCCGTTATTTGCTAAGTACCTAGTAATATCTAAAAAAACGCAATTCGATAACATTGGCCAAAACGTGTTATGTATATTAATATACCAATGTAGTTATTTATCACGCTTCATATACCTCGACTGCAAGAATAATGTTCTTCTACTACACTTAATTAAACTCAGATTTTTCTAATATACAGCGCGACTTCGTCCACGTGGCTTTTTTCCACCCGCGTTAATTTACGACTTTGGTTAGTGCTCCCCCGTCGTCTTGTAGAGTGATGTGATATAGTCTGTACTATTCCTCTTCAATCTAGCTATTTGCACAAACATTTTTTTCCAATACAAGTAGTATTTCTAAAAATTAGAGCGTTTAAACCGTCTAGATGATTTTAGGAGACAATTTTTCTAATTTAGGTAAACGATTTTAAGTTTGTATTGATTAATAAATAAATAAATAACAAGAAACTTTTTAGATTTATTCTATTAGTATAAATCTGCATGAATTCTTAGTTCTTTCTTCCAGCCACAACTGATAGTAATACATTTTTTTAAGTATGGAGTTTCTTACCCATTCTTCTCCATACGGAACTACCTTTTGGAAGGGGCAACTAGGTTCAATATTATAATTTTTTTCTCTTGTATTTTATGTTCAAAAGTGCCTTTTAATTATATAATTGGATTAAGTGATTTGACTTTGACTTTAAAACGACCCAACCCGTAATCCATCCCATAATTAACTTAAAATTACGTCAAACTAATTCACATACCAAATAAATGTTATATTAAGTACTAACAAGCACTAATAGTTTAATGTTCATCTGAAACTAATGCTTTTAATAGATTGAAAATTAATCAGCGTTAATTAACCAAAATAGTTAGACAAGCAGGATAAATTTAATAGTTAGAGAATTTGGATAAATTTTAATGTACGTACTTTAGTTTGTTATACCAGAGTAAATCTAAATTAAGTCTTATTAATTACGGTTACTTACTCATCGTTGTAAGAGATTTTAAGCCCAGGTTTTCTTCAATAATAATTATTTACCTAAATACGGTACCTACTTTAAGAAATCCTATACTAAGCACTGAACGCTTAAGTTTTAAAACAAAGAAATTTTAATGTTTATTTTGAAACGTAAAATCTCTTTCGTCATGATGATTACATTATTTTATGGGATTTCTATTTCATCACTAGCTTTTCACTGCGATTTCGTTGAATGTGAATACGGATTCCTTTACCTACTTTTTTGATAATTATTAAATATAGCCTTTAGCGCTTAGGGTTAAACTACCTTCTTAATAATCATGGAGTTTTTAGAAACGGACCCGTAGTTACGGAGATCGGCATGTTTAAAGAAATACAAGCTCTTTAGTTTCATATTATTAGTATAGATGAATCTCTCTGTCTCAGCACAGTACATCACATACCATGACTAAACCTTTCTTTATCCTGTTTCGTGAGTAATTTGTATGCATGGAGCATCAGCAATACCGTCCACTGCGAGGTTCCATGATTAGGCATCTGTACCTACCTGGTCCCTCCGCATTCATCTTAACGAACCATTTACAAGACAGCGTCCGGTCAAACAAAACGGTAAAAGGTTAAGTAAAAGTAAAAGGTTTTGGAAATCATGTTATAAAATTCATTAGTGAAGCAGTTTCCGTTGTCAAACACGAACATGTAACCATTTGCCATTGTGTTCGATTCACCATTGTTTCGGCACCGTATTGGATCGCTGGCGGCGTGGCATCATGGGCTAACCGTAGCGAGTGTTATCGCGCCGCTAGGAGGCGTGCGCTTGCGTCGAAATTCGTCGGTGTCATCGCACTGGAGTAGCCTAGTTACGACGATATTTCGATAGAAGTGGCCACCGCCGTTTCCAACTGCCAACGCGAATTTGGACAGTTAATACGAATACGTATTATAAATTTAAAAATACATTCTCGTGTGGTACCGTTTGCACGTCGACTCGTTCCTGTGAGCATAGCTATGACGCTGCGTAACGGATGATCTTTTATCTTCATCTTAGCAGTTTATATTAATATTTATAGAGAATACTTCATTGTTACGCGACTGTGTTTCGTCATCTGCCTAGCTTTTCCCTATGTTGGGCATTGGCGTATCTAGAGTATGTTTTCAGGGGGGGGCCTGGCCCCTAAGATGCCATGGCCGATGCGATGCAAAGCGGTCAGGCGGAAGGTGAGCCCTACAGCCCGGGGTGGGCCCAAGACCATTCTGGGGTGGGCCCGGCCCACCCGGCCCCCCCCTATATACGCCTATGATGTTGGGGTTGGCTTCCAGTCTTATCGAATTCAGCTTACCAGTAATTTACTAGAAACGTCTGCTCATCTGACCTTCGGAATCCATTTATATTGGTAACACGATATCTAACCTTTGTTAAGACTGGATGCCAGGCTTTTTAAAGTAATATTTTGAATGAACAAATGTTACTATTCGTATTTAAAAATCTTCAGTTGTATTATGAATGGTTTGAGTAACTATTTTAAAAGAACTTGTATTTTAGTTTCGCTTTGTTATCTGAGGTCGAGGCTGCAAGTTTTTGTCCCCCCAGTCGGTCTGACATCATTCTTCAGATGACCTTACCTTAGATGACATACTTCATTAAACGAAAATTCCAACGGTCTATGTGTCTATTAGGTATTCAAATATTTAAACTATACAATAAAGCTAAAGACATTTTGTTATTTGTTTATACGTGTTTCGTAAAAATCTTTTCGTGTATGATAGCTAGATTCATTAGAAATAATAGAGATTATATAACATCGCACTACGAACAACGGGGAAGGAGCAGTAACCAAAGACGAAACTTAAGCGAGTGCAGAAAAACACGGGGACGAAGTTGCGGGAAGGAACTTGCGAATAAAAAAAATAAACATTTATTAATACCAACACAAGAATAGTAAAGTGTGCCCGAAATACAATAACTTGGCAGAGTTCGGAGTTGGGAGTTGGGACTGTCAGGCCGCAACTTGAATGTCTTCCCAAGTGTGCGCGACAGCCGACCCGGGGCCGGTGAAATATTTATGAACTTCCATTTCCTTCGCCGGAAAGTTTTTATTGTGAAATCAATTTAAGGAAACCGTCTAAAAATGTTCGCTGTACTTTTAGATCCGCGAAAATTGGACAGAGACTGATATAACTGAAATATATTTAAGACAACTGCTCTACGAAATTACAAATTGGATTAGCACATTATTGATCTTGTAACGGACGCTTTGTTTGTGTAATCTATCTGTAGATCGATCTTCAATGGCCGACTTGGCAATCTGCAGATACATCTAGACTCTAGACGTACAAGTATCTGTTAGACTGCCAACTCCCTGAAGCGCAAACTTGAAAGCAATTATGAACCCATCTGTCTGTAGATTCTAGAGAGATGTTTCAATTACGACGTTTCAATTATGTACCTCCGTCTCTAGATTCAAGAGATGAAATACATAATTGATTTCAGGCATCTTCGTAATTACTCTTTACTTCAATGTTATCAATCTTCTATGTAATAAAAAGGTAAAATACATATTTAATAATGCTTCACTTACGTCTTTGCAACTATTGTCAGAACCTTTTCTGTACGCCTTGGTCGAACGAACTATAAGAGGATTATTGTCTCGTACTTTGCACAAAGACCAACGTAGCAAGGATGCCTTTGTTCACATTTTCAGAAGAAATCTTTATAAAAGAGGTGTTAGACATCTAACTGCGTCGGTTTAGAAATAGTTCGCTGTAAACATTTATTTAACACCAGATAGAAATTAAGGTGCGCAGTACTCGTAACTTGCCTGCTTTGTATGAATGTGGAGGAGGCGAAAGAAGTATGTAAGGTTTGTCGCAGATGGCAGTCTGTAGTTTCTGCCTGCGAGAAAAGAGGCGTGAGTTTATGTGTAAATTACCATTGCGTCGTATTACAAAATACCTCGTCTAATCTTGAACAAATGAAAACATGTCATCTAGTATTCTTAGTATAGATGAAAAACAGTGGTGGGCGGCAGAAACAATGCACTTATCATTGAGTAGGTAGCCAGTTGCGTGTGCACTAATTGAACGTGATTGTTATGGTGCAGGCGGGACCGGCGACAAATTCACGAATGCTATTTCCGCGCCTCATCATTGCGAACTCTTGAACTCTGGCACACATAGCTCATTGTTCTACTGGTAATTACGTACACTTACTGCACGTTCGGACTTTGTACTGCTAAGAGATTTTCTTTACATTGTATTCGAGTGTCCTTTATTTATATTATTAGAGAGAATGCTCTCAGGCTAGGTGGTATGAAGATTTTGGTGTTTTGGCTGGAAGTACTGAGTGTGGATGTAACCTGCCAAGTACCAATATGGTTTTTTTGGGTACTTTCGATATTTAGCTTGGACATCTCCGTTATCGGTGAAAGAAAACATTGTGAGGAAACCTGGACTTAATCGCCAATCCGCCTTGAGCAAGCGTGTTGATCAATACTCGTGCCTTCTCTGTATAAGAAAAGGCTTTTGCCCAGCACTGGGTAGTTATACGCTGGTGTTAATTGAATGTAGGCGAGAATCGACATTAATGTAGGGTTATTAGAGTCGCCTATATTATCTAGTAGTGGACTGTTGTTTACTGTTGAAGATTATGATTCACCTATTAATTCCTTTGAAAATGATTGAGCTAAATTGTGCTGATCCACGCGTCATGTTCGTGAACAGACACTGTCAGATGAGACTGGTCATCTCTTTACAAAATGATTTACCTACGTTGCAACTACATAGTAGCAATAAGAAAGCTATTAACTAATACAAGAAACATGTTTCTTTTTAATGTAGTGTTAATGGTGGCGGGAGCCCTTTGTGTGTGAGTCGGCCATTTTTTTAAAATGTTATCCTAGTAATGTCAAGAGCGTATTAAGCTAAGCAGCAATATTCTTTAGAAACTGAGATATTGATAAATTGGACTTTCTCATAGCTCGATAGCTTAATCGAGCAGTATTCGAAACCAATTGGTCAGTTCTCGAGAAGGCTTAGTACGAACGCGCTAACGTAAGATTAATATTCGACGCTTGAATTGCAAATACGACTTTTATAAAGCATTTTGCTTAATTGATATGAAAAACATCTCGAAACTTAAAAAAATGCACGTCCGGTGGAGTAATTTCGTTTTAAAAGTCTATCTCTTTATATCTAGTCCGCTCGCTCGCGCTATGCCTTACGGTTACCGAACAGAAAAGTGTGACAAATCACAAAACGTTGCAAATTATAAATGGATTTGGGAATTTTGTGTGTCATTGAGTTCTTGAATGATTAAAATTCCAACGTTCTTGGTGAACGCCCGAAGCCAGCAGCGTGGGACTACTAAACAGACTTTCACATCGCTGCTTACAAGAAGTTCATGATAAAAATCGCCTTATTCGTCGAGTGAGACGAGGACAGCTTGGAACCTTGAGTTCATGGGTTCGGTACGAGGTCAGTGGCGAACTAACACGAACGTGACGTATACAACGGAAAGATTTCACTTATAGTACAAAGTACCTACTATTGATAGTCGGCCCTATTGGTCTCACGTAGGTACAGTTGCCTGCCCCGGTGATACTGTGGCCTTGAGCTGGCCTAGCGTAGAACGGAGCTTCAATAGAACAGGAGGCCATGTTAAACTGGTTTTGTTTTGGTACCTACCTGAGGAAAATTATGGGTACTTACACATTACCGTTACACAACATTAAAAACAATGATGATTTGTTTTTATTCGATAAAATATACTACATGACATTGTTTTCTCTTAGCAATACAGTAGTTTCATAAAAAAACGGTTAAAAAACTAGATTCTGCCCTCGCCAGCATTCTTTGTAATTTCAAGTATATTAATCTCTTTTGATACTCAGCAATTATAGTGTATATAGTTACTGATGCAAATCAGTAAAAAAAAAAAAATTCAATCGGACCAGTGCTTCAAAGATTACCTACTTCTTACAAACAAACAATTTTACCACATAACAATATTAGTACCTATATATAAGACCGTTTATATAATATTTTTTTCTATGCCAATTAGAAACATTGAAAAGAATCGTACACAACCTCAAGAGGTATATTTTTCTTTCTTATTAGTAATACTTGGAAACGAAGTGGATTGTTTACGTTACCTTAATAATATGTTTTGACTAGATGAAAGACACAACAAACAATTCTTTAACATCCCAATAAAATAAAATAATGTTGCTTCAAAGATATCTTCAATTTGCGATGTCTAAGAAAAACACAAGTGGTTTAACAAAATAATGCCATTTTAATTAGTTTGTCTTTCTAAAGGATCGTACACTAAGACCACTGAGAGCTTGAAGCAGATAATAGCGCACAATGCTTCAGGAGAGCCCCTCGACCGGGCGAGGCTTCGCCATTGACTTGTATTGATAGTATCTGATCTATGTTGTACACTCGAACCAAGTATTTGGTATACAGGCAAAAATATCCTTATTTACTACACTTATTTTTTTACGTTAATTACTTTACCAAGCCCGCCCGCCACTCTATCCCCAGGGTTAAGCAGAGGTGTACCAATGTACACCCACAGTTCGCCGGTATGTTTTTTTGAACCCCTTGTAATAGAGAGCGAGCATATTATTGCCATTAACCGGGCACAAATCCTAACTCCGATAACACATCAAAAAACATCAAATAATAGTAATAAGTTACATCTATTGAGTGGTAACTTATTTCTATTAACAACTTAACGGTCTTTTGAAACAAGGCAAAGGCCTCAAGACATGGTTCAAGGCGGCAAGGTCGTCTCTTCTAACCCTATGTTGCTGTCTACAGGGACCACAATGATCACAATAACAATGTTCATCATCATCATCATCATCATATCAGCCGCAGGAAGTCCACTGCTGGACATAGGCCTACCCCATAGATTTCCAAAAATGGAATTGTAGACAACGTCAACATGTATATATTTGTTTTTTCTTTCTAATACGTCGAAACGTAGTGGATTATTTACGTTACCTGTTACCTTATTATTTTTTGACTAGATGTAAGACACAACATAAAATTGTTTGTTATCCCAATAAAATATAATGTTACCACCTAACAATACATATGGAAAAGCAATAAATATATTGAGCATTGAGTTTAACTGCAATTTCTAAAAGCCTGAACTACAGGAACTACAAGGGCAGAAATACCACCTGGAAAGTGCCGTGGAAATAAAACTCGACAAGAGAAACGATTAAACTGTCTTAGATCCCGCAAAGAAATGAATCAGAAAAAAAAACAGGAGAGGAAATTACAAAACATAATTTCCACTTGCCTTAAAACGAGCACTAGACAGAATAGACGCAAAGTGACGTTTACAATTAGGAGATTAAATTCTAGATAAAATTAACGAATGGATCCGGTCTAGTTAAATACCAATACTAATTGTTATTATTTGCGTTATAACTTTTGAAGGTTATTAGTTGAATGTAAAAGAATTGATTTACATTGACAGCACACTCTAAGTCACACTCGTACTCCTATCATTTATTGCTTTCCACAATGAAGGTGTTAACAACAGTATAATGGCTTTAAGTTAGCACTAACGTGGACCCTGTAGGATACAGCCACAATTATATAATACTAGCTTCTGCCCGCGACTTCGTCCGCGTCACAGTTGATGTGTTATCCTACGGGTACCGTACATTTTCCCGGGATAAAAAGTAGCCTATGTGTTATTCCAGACTATAATCTATCTTTGTGCCAAATTTCATCCAGATCCATTCAGCCGTTTAAGCGTGAAAGAGTAACAAACATCCATACATACATCCATACATCCATACATACAAACTTTCGCCTTTATAATAGTAGTAGGATTGCAAAATTTCATAACTGCCTTGTTAGCCTAGCGGTCCTAAGTTCGACTGCTACGCTAGAAATCAAATAGTGTTACCACGTTTTTCAATGAAATTTTAAGCAGCAGCTCGGAGTTAGTCATCGTTACATAAATATATCATTACTTTGTCAATTAGATCATTTAAATTAGTAAAGGAGCAACTAAATTCTATTAAATGCATGGTATTGGTATAACGGGCTGGTCCGCAAATCCACGTCTCAGCACGTATATTTCGTAAATTGAATCCGTTGCCCCTTTTAAAAAACGAAGTTTCATAATTCGATTTTTTTGTTTACATTTATGTACATAGTTGTAAGTTAGGTACCTGAACACCAAATGGTTTGTTCGATAGTACACTGGTATATAATGTACTAGAGGGCTCATTGTTCAAAGCTCTTTGTTCACCAGACTGCAAGAGATGGTCCGCGCAGACCGATGACATCGGCCTATCATTATCTCACTGCACAGACAGAGTCCGACAAGCTAGCTCAAAGAGCTATTCAATATCAGTTTGAGCTGATAGACAGCTATTCAGTAGCAGTTTAATATTCAAATAGCTTCTATTTCAGACGGCCAGTTCTAATTAAAAACGTTTAAAATCTTGTCGCAATCTCATCTCAGCGACAAACAATGTCCAAAAATTTTGGAAGGTAAATTAAAGGCATTTTTGACAGATTTAGAATGTGATTAGATTGTGATCATTCCTAAAAGTTTGTCAAATTTTCTCCGTGATACTGAGTGTACTTTAAAAAAAAATATAGTTCTTAATCAATTCCATACTTTCATACTTATTGCTTTTCTTCTCCAATTTACTTCAGCAACTAGAAATGAGACAAGTAGCCAAGTTGTAGCAATATAATAGTTTAAGTAGACTTAACTGTAATTTGATTTACGAAGTTTGAGCGAAATGCAACATAATAGCTAACTATGTAGTTGTGGGCACTTGCGGGTGCACATTGTGAACTATAGAAATTCTAGCGCAGCTAGTTCAACTTGTGATTAAATTGCTTAGTTCAGGTTATTGTCTACGGAAATTGTCTGGAAGTTATGTACTTATGTTATTAACAAGTTCCTACAATCTATCTTCTATATACAAATATGAATGGCTTGTGTTGCTTAGCGCAAAACTTGAGAACGACGGGACGGACTTTATTGATTATTTTTTTTGGTCTGTTCGTAATTTCTCGCTCAAGATTTATCATCATCACCATCATCTAGGGTTGCCATATGTCAGGAATTTTCCGGACATGTCCGGAAATTTAGTGCTTTGTCCGGAATGCGGGGGGAATCCTAAGCCGTCAGGAATTTCTACAATTTAACTAAAAAGTATAGGTAACTGTTATTTGTTAACTGTAATAACTGTAGTTATTTTCTTTTTATTTGATTTGTGGCGGCACTGAGTACTTGATGAGAGGTCAGTGTATGGGAAGAAAGATATGATAGTGACAGAATGTCATAAGTAATTTTTTGAATGATTTGTCTGTTGAAGTTTGTTAACATTGATTTTTAATAACATATCCGTGCGAGTTAACAAGACACCTGTCACTCACACTTTGATTGCGTACCTTTTTTTTTTTGGAAATCCGGAAATTTCATCCAATGTCCGGAATTTTCTCCGGAATTTCGACTTTTCGATGTGGGAACCCTACCATCATCATATCAGCCTATAGTCGTATGCTGTACGTAGGTCTCCACTAAAGAGGCGCCAAACAAGATTTACATGAAAGATATTTTTTGTAAAATTTACCGATAATGTCAAAAAATTGTACCCGTGGGAACCCAGGGCGGTTCGCTAGTACATAATAAGTATCTGATACCTGAAAAACAGACCAGCATTTATGGTAGCAAGTACATACACCGCCTTAATTACATTAATCCGCTAGCTAATCTGAAATTTTCAGCCACGCTTAAATGACGTGGGTCTAGCGATTCTATGACGCTGCTGGCGACGTTCGTCGAACGCAAGTTGAGCCTCCCCGTCAGTTTTACAAAATAACAAAATGCTACGATATTTAAAAATGAAAGCCTTTTTGCAAAATATAAAAAGAAAACTATAGGGAATAAACACGAGCGCGCTGAGTATAATCTCTACATAGTATAAAAGTAGTTCTGTTCCCGTCGTCCCTTTGAAGGCTTAGATCTTTTGAGCTCTGCAGCGGATTTTAACGCGATTTTTATCAATAGATAAAGCGATTTCAGAGGAATGTTTATACTTAAATAAACACGAGCGCGCTAAGCATAATCTCTACATAGTATAAAAGTAGTTCTGTTCCTGTCGTCAGGCCCTTTGAAGGCTTAGATCTTTTGAGCTCTGCAACGGATTTTAACGCGGTTTCTATCAATGGATAAAGCGATTTCAGAGGAAGGTTTATACACCAAGAAGGTGACGCTACGACGGAGAGAAACAGTAACCAAAGACATAATGCGGGTAATACTGCTGGGTATTTAGCTAGTGTAATATAAATTCAATCGTTTTTAAATTGTAAATACTCATCTATTACATAATATTTATTTAGTTAGTAAGCGTCACTGCTGACAGATTTTTGACCGATTATCGGACCAATTTTTGACAGTTTTCTTCTCGCCGAGAAAGACATCTCTCAAAAATTGGTCCGACAATCGTAAAAAAACGTGGATCGTTTGCGTACACGCTAATGGTTGATACTTATTGTGCTTGTCGTATAAAAACAAAAAACTGAAGTGCTATAGAATAGTCGTATTTCCAACTCGAAAGTAAACTCGAAACTTGTACTAATTCGTAGGGAGAGGGGAAAGTTTCCAAGTTGAATTTATTTTTATACCTTTTCAATAAGCACTCGAGGCTACTGGCTTCACTACTCTCGTCTCGTGTACCTCCCTATCATTATTTGCAACAGCCATCCAATCCTATTGTTTCAAATTATGCACTTAATATCCGAAGAACAATGCACCTGTTCATTGGAAAAACAAAAAGGGAATTGAATCAGTGGTTTGCGAGATTGAAGTGCTCTTAAACAGATTTAATTAAGTATGAATGCGACGAGATGGAGTGCAAGGAACGTAGTTATTGTTTTGCGAAATCAGATGAGTGGTAGTTATCCATCTCTTGTATATATATATATGATCTCTTGGATTCTGATCTGTTTGCGGATGAATGGACGAAAATTTTAATGGTATGTCAGAAGTACTGTGAGAAGAATTTATGAAAGGTATGGTTATGGTTTTGTTTTACATTTTTAAGTGTTATGTCTTTAATTATTGTAATTGGTAACAACTGTAAAGGTTTTAATTTTAGTAAAATAAATAAATAGGTACTGTGCGACAACCATGATATTGGGCCCTTGTGTAGCTACCCTTGAGGCAGACACATAAGTGAAGTGATAGTAAATAATTTAAAAGATACAGGTTTTGAATATGAAAATAAATAAATACTTACTTTGGATTCGGTTCCTAGGTCGAGCAAGAAGTGTTTTTGAGTTTTTCAATGAAATTCTTAGTTGCAACTCGGAGTAAGGATTTGTGCCTGGTTAATGGCAATAGGCTCGCCCCTTATTACATGGCACCTAAAACATACCGGCGATATATGGGTGTACATTGGTACTCTTCTGCCTTACCCTCCGGGGAATGCAGGCGAGATGGTACGAGTATGTACGTAATAAATACTACTGCTTATATAACGCAAAAAAAAGGATTGCCAGGTACAAAATTTAAGTTACTATTTACCACTCATACTAAGCAATACTTTTGAAAATATATCTAGGCAATATCTTAGGATCAAAGTGTCGAGATGTGCAATTCAGATCTGCATACGCTAATGATGACAGATAATTGTAAATTCATGCAAATGTCTCTATTGTAAGACGCTGCGCGCGTTGCAGAATGCAGTTTCTTGCGACGCTCTTTCCAAATAATGTGGACATGTTAGCAACTATGAGATGCACCTCTGACATATTGGTTTCGCAATTAAAACTGAATGATTCTTCTTTAAAATAGAATGATATATCTATTTTTGTGTAGGTATATTATTATAAAAAGGATTATTGTTTAACTGGTGAAATAACCGATTCAAAATTTCATGACTGGTAGGTGGGCAAGTTGATTTAAAAAAAAGCAATAGTACCCATCCAAAAATGTTCACAAACTATGACGTATACACACGTATGAAACTATAAAAGCCATGGTGTCTATAATCATGTACCATGTCCCTTCCACCCCATACCTAGGTTTATTTAAAGTAATCTGCACTCTATGTATTGGTGTTGGTCACAGAGCAACCTGGTTGTTACCAGGTTGGTATAACCAACATAAAAATAATTTCGTAAAACTTTGTCATCATCATCATCTGCTTAACCTTTTCCCAACTATGTTGGGGTCGGCTTTCCAGTCTAACCGGATGCAGCTGAATACCAGTGTTTTACATGGAGCGACTGCCTATCTGACCTCCACAACCCAGTAACTGGGCAACAACGATACCCCTTGGTTTGGTTGTCAGACTTCTTGGCTTCTGACTATCCGTAACGACTGTCAAAGTTCTACAAATGACAGCCGGGACCAACGGCTTTACGTGCTTTCCGAGGCACGGAGGAAACTCGCTATGGTAAATGGTCACCCATCCACAGACCAACCTCGGCAAGCGTGGCTTAACCCGGAAGATCGGTGTATGTGGCTGTAATTATTTAGCCACGAGCTCCTCAATTTCGTAAAACTTTGTGTCAATGAAAAATGGTCATCGTGAATAAATAAATAATTAATAGTTGTGACTACTTATTACCGATACAATAAATTTTATAATGACAATTACCTCAAGGTATAGCACTGCACACTTGTAAAGTATACTTACACTTGATTTTTTGTGTCAATTTAATAGATCTTTGAAAATATCATTATGTACTGACTTGTTTTGTTATCGGTACAGTCAGCAACAAAAGTATATCCACATTTCAGATTAAAACATCTGAAACAATGAGGATAATAAAAAGGTGCTCTGAAATCCTTATTATTGAGCACAATATCAAAGGAATATTAAAATCAAGACAAAATTTACTCTTAGGTATTGCCTAAAATTCTGAATAGCGGTGAATAGTGTTATTTCGTGTCTATTTAAATGACACGTAAAAGAAAAATTTTTACTCGACTTTTCTTGCTTATCGTACACTACCTACACAAACTACCAACCTACTAATCAAACTCCATTTGATAAAACAGCAACCCGGGCAAAAGGGAAGCAGATCCCCTCCCGTTCTGAAGGACCTCTCGATCCTCGTAATTCATCCACGAGCTCGTTATTTGCTCAATAATTGGACGAAAAGACACTCAATAGGTTCCAACGTTAAGAACAGCCATCTTTAGGGTTCCGTACCCAATGGGTGAAACTACTATTACTGAGACTTCGCTGTCCATATGTCCGTCCGTCTGTCACCAGGCTGTATCTCATGAACCGTGATAGTTAGACAGTTGAAATTTTCTCAGATGTATTTCTGTTGCCGCTATAACAACAAATAAAAAAAATACTAAAATACAGACTCTAACTGCCTCGTTGGTCTCGTGGTCGCAAGCGCGACTGCCGAGCAAGGGGTCCCGGGTTCGATTCCCAGGTCGGGCAAAAAGTGTTATTGGGTTTTTCCATTAGGAATTTCTCAGTAGCAGCCCGGAGTTTGGATTTGTGCTTGGTTAATGGCAATAGGCTCGCCCCCTATTACATGGGACCTAAATATACCGGCGAACTGTGGGTGTACCTAAATTGGTGCACCTCTGCCTAACCCTTCGGGGAATACAGGCGTGATGGTACTAAAATACAGAGTAAAATAAATATTTAAGTGGCTCCCATACAACAAACGTGATTCATTTGCTCGTATATATAAATGTACGGAACCCTTCGCGCACGAGTCCCACTCGCATTTGGCCGGGTTTATTTTTCTTTTCAGGCTCATTTCCCCATTGGCTTTTCATCGAGATAAAAAGCGGTTGCATCGAGTCCGTAATGATGGTATTAAATATTATTTTACCTTTGCTCACTTACCTTGGGGGCAGAGATATAAAAGCAAACATTAATTGTGAGGGGAATAGATTTTATTCATTTTAAATAGTTGTGCATTTCATTTCAAGCTAGCTGGCTTCCGTTCTACGAAGTCGTATGGTATTTTTAATGGGGTTTTTTTCGCTCATTTAAAAATTGCAGAAGAGGAAATTAAAAATTGATTTCACTAGGTTAAAATTAAATCCAAAGGTTGAATTGTATTAAAGACTAGCTTCTGCCACGCGACGTTGCCCGCGTGATATTTTTCGGGGTTGAGCATTGTCTTTAGTTACGGCTTCCTGTCTGTCGTACTCGTAGCATGATGTTAGTCGTTACTATTCCTCAAAAATTTGGGTATTATATACAAAAAAGAACAATCTGACTAGTAATTCTAGAGATAACCGAGATTGGCATAGATTTAGGAATATACCATCACGCCTCTATTCCCCGAAGCGTTAGGCAGAGGTGCACCAATGTACACCCACAGTTCGCCTGTATTTAGGTTCCATGTAATAGGGGCGAGTATTAGCGGGTATAGATTTATAACTATGTTTTTTATTACACTGCCGATCTTTGTGGGGGTGAAAGTATTCGTCAATATGGACTACTTTTACTACGGCACTGATCCTGAATCAAGAATAAAAAAATCACTTGAAGAATATGGAGTACTTTTGTTACGGGAGTAATCCTCCTAATCCACAAAAACTACTACTACTTTCTCCAATATCGTGGGTGCGTTTACAAACATATAAACCCACATACGCAACAATCCAAATCATAATTTTCAACATTTCTGTTTTCTGTCTTTCAATGTTATTCTATAAAAAATCTTCGTCACAGCGATCTTAGCTGACAGCGCTCCTCAAACTCAATTTACTTAAATTCAACGAGAGAGGTTTCAAAAAACATTACAGCAAATATTCCTAAGTTTGATTATCTCTCTACAAATATCGTTACAGAGAAGATCATAGAATATATTTTTAACATCATTTAAGCTGATACGATTTAACGTCACCAAAGAAAAGAATGATCAAAGAAAATTTGGTATAAAAAATTCATACTCTTTGGAAAGTAACCAGTCCCGCTTTCAAGATAAACATATTTATTTTATGAATAACACAGCAGCTCTTAGGTATATAGGTAGATACTCAGCCGCGACAAAGGGCGGATTTAACCTTGTCTCTGCCATGTTAATGGTCTGACCTTTGCTTAATACCTTTGTTTGTTAGACAGGAGCCTTCTATCAACGTTACCTACGCATTGCCATAGTTACCACAATATTTTCTTTTATTTTTCCTGTCGTGGGCAGTAGTCGGTTGCTAGGCTCAAGTAGGATTAGGTGGATTACGTTAGCCACTTGCGTGGTGAGCGGTGGGTAAGAATTTCTACACCTTTGAAGAATTTATAAACGCCTCCGAGACCGGCTATGAAGAAGGTGGTTCTGGTATTTTAACTATTGCACAATCATTTTGGGATAAATTAAAATAGTCATCTCCGATAGCAATATTTTTAGTCTCCATGTTCACTTAGGGATGTCTGTCGTTACAGGGCAATTAAACCCTACTCACCTTGAAGACAGTATAATGCAATATTTCAGTATGGCATTCTTTTATTCCTCGTTCATGAGAAGTATGATGGCCGGACAAAGTCGCCCATTGCTGTGCTTAGATCTTCCTAAAGTGTGTTGAGCGATTTCCCTCGAGTTTCACTAGGTCTTCGGTAATGCATCCCCTGCATCTTCCAGTGCGACACGACACTAAAACCTTTATGGCTCATCGTCAGTCAATTCTAAGCAGCAAGCGCAGAGTAGGATGTCCACCTACGAGTTGGACGGACATCCTGATTAAGACCGCAGGAAGACTCTCGATACAGGCCGCTTCTAACCGGTCCTTTTGGAAATCTATCGGGGAGGCCTATGTCCAGTAGTGGACGTCCTGCGACTGATAAGATGGTAATTTCTGTTAATTCTACGGGCCATTTGTCCAGCCCAGCCTACTGCCACTTGAGGCTACTGTTCGATAACTTGGTTTCTTCTGCTGAACTCCTCGTTTCTGATTCAAAATTCCGAGCTTACCGTTCTCCCTGTAGCACCCTGTAGAATGCTGGTCAAATGTTGAATATGTATGTTTGTTCTGTTTCAAGACGATCAATATCGCTAATCCTTATTAATATACAGTTGCGAATGTGACCAAAATGCTCTTACTAATGTGATTTAATAATTCATGGAGTATGAAACACTTTGTATAACTTATGTGGGCGATTATACCAAACCACTTCATTTTAATGAATGATGTGGGTTGTGAAATATTATATAAATATTTATTTATAGAATAAGGCAAGATGGTGGTGGGTAGAAGATTAAATATTTCAGTGAGCCGTCGGTTTCAAGACTTCGGTCGTGGGATGAAAGCTTAAGGGCCGAAGGGGTAATGGTACGTGAATAAATATGGAAATTTCCTCTCAAAACTTACGTTACGATATTATAAAGTTGTACTGTATAAGCAAAACTATATTCTGACGAGGCTCGTGATTTGCTAGTTGCGTCTGATATCCGTTTTGAAGATATATTATTATGGCTTTATTACACTAACGAGTACCTACATCTCATGTTTAAATCCTAACGATGACATATATCGTTAGTCATTTTGAATTTCCATTGACGTCATTATTCTATTATCTTGTATCGTTATTTTGAATTTTATAAAACGTATATAAGCGGTACATTCTTATCTTGCTTCAGGGTCTTCTTCACTACTTTCTAATTTTCCGATTAAACCCGGCAAATTATTTCACACAAATGCTGTTCCATTTTTTCACAAATCGGGCCAAGATAGTTTCTACTAATAGGTGATAAAACAGGCCGTCTGGCCTACTTGTGTCAATAATTTTACTAAGATTTAGTTGCTAACACGAGGTTAAATGACAAACTGTTATGTAACGTATTAAGACCGTAAGAGCAACTAATTCAGTGTTAAAAAATAACCCCAGCTGGCACCGGGGGCCTTAGGCCTTACCGTTACTGTAGAGTAGATACTCGTATATATCTACTACTAGAATTCACTTGACTTAAACTCATGCACAAATCAGTTTTTAACATAACATACCATTACGCCTCTATTCGACGAAGGGTTAGGCAGAGGTGTACCAATGTGCACCCACAGTTCGCCGGTATATTTAGGTCCCATGTAATAGGGGGCGAGCCTATTGTCATTAACCGGGCCAAATCCTAACTCCGTGCTGTTAATGAGAACTATATAGAAAAACCCAATAGCACTGCTCGACCTGGGAATCGAACCCAAGATTAACCTCCCTCTAGCTTAGCTGTCGTTTTATTTTCTTTTACAATTAAATTATGTTTCCTTTTTGTATTCGATATTTTCTTATCGCAAAAGGATAATATTACCGGCATTACCTATATTGTTCTTATCCAATAACGGTTTGGAATAATTTTCAAATACGTTTTCCTGGATCTCGTTTAGAAGGAAACTAATGTACTTAATTTAAACAAACGGTAACTTAATGAAAGATACTTGTAACTAACAGGATAAAATTATGTTCCTGGTTTCTTCTGTGTTACATATTTTAGGTATATTGTTCTAAAACGACGAGTCCGAATAATTTGTACCTTTTCAACTGTGTATAAAATCTTGAAAGTCGAATTTAATTAATTTGTGATGATTGTATTGATTTGAAACTATGCAAATGTATGTAATACTCATGACAATATAATAATATTATACAACTTAACTGATCTGAGGATGGACTGAGGTAGGCATTGGAATTCTGTAACGGAACAATGTATAAAGTTTAGACTTGTTAGAATAATAAGTGTCGCAAGTAAATCTCGGAATAGCCAAAATTACAACACCATGGCAATGAATGGCGTGCCATGGATTGATGGCTATCGGCTCGCTCCCTATTACATGGAACTTAAAAAAATATCGGCGAACTGTGGGTGTAGGTACATTGGTACACCACTGCCTCACCCTTCGGGGAATACAGGCGCAATGGTATGTGTGGAAGACATTAAAAAAAAAACAAGATTAAAAAAAACAGAAGTTTTTTTTTTGGTTTTTCTAAGTATGAATTTTTTAATTAGAATCCTTTACAAAGTCTGTTTTAGTTGTTTATTTTTAAACGATATTTATTCGGTGGTTTTTGTTTTTGGGCTTTGGTTTTCCTGTACGTTATACTTTTAATTATTTACAGGTTAGCTGTAAATATTTTGTGTTCACTAATAGTAGGCCTAGGCCTACACACTACGCCACTAAGCTCAACAATTATAACTGAATTAAGTGCAGCCGAGTTTTTTAAATAAAAAAAAAAAATGGAAATCTTGCATAAAACAATTAGGTTACTTTAATGCTCCATTTATTATGATGAAAGTAGATATCTGTTTTGTTTAGAACAGGCACAAGCATAAATATGATTGATACATTACGTTTTTTTTTTTTTTATAGACAGGAAATCATCAAATAACTTCCCCCGCCCTGGGCGGGGCGGGAGGGAGTGTCAGACTTTTACTGACTAAAACCCGTCTATGTTCCTTCATGTGCCTGTATCTCTTTCGAACAACCCGCAGCCCCGGCATACATTACGATGGGTTCACTTTACACCATTTACACATGCTACTCATTTTTAATCACACAAAAGTTTTCTGGTAACATGCTCAGGTACTTTTCAAGAAAGGAAGGAAACTTCAATTTACAACTAATATTATCCGCTCCATGACACGCGGGTATATCCGTATGGGTACAATAGCTAGGGAAGTTAGTTGTGTCCATTTATGAGGAAATTCTGATTTCCGTCCCTTTTCACGGTTTAACAAATCCGGTCAATGGCAGCTACCTGATCGCAACCGAAAAGGGATATTAAAACCGGATTCCGTGAAGATTAATTAGTCATGTACTTTTTTTTTTTACTTTATTGTCCCACTGCTGGGAAAAGGTCTCCCTGCAAAAATGTTGCCTTCTATGGCCAATCTCACATAAACGTCTCCCCGCGCTTCTTAGGCCTCCCTAAAAACTAATCTTACTCAACATGTTAAGAAATCAATGCGATTAATGTTTTTTCTTTTCACTCTTATGCAGCTGTATTGTTTGTTAATAACTTTTTATTTTATTTTATTTACTTTTCACCTTTTTCTCAAACAACCCTTGTCAAACCAAAATATCTCATAGTTCTATCTGTGGAGAACGTTGTTGATATCACATTTATAAATTATTTTTTGTGTAATACTCAATGTGTTATTGTTTGTTTTCTCCAATAAATAAATAAAACAAAAATAAAATCGCAAATTGAATCTAATAATTTTAAATTACTTAGTAGACTTATGCCCTCAGTACCTAGTGCCTATTACCGCTAATGATACAATCACCGACTAATAAAGACGATACTTACCTAGTTACATGACCATACAGATGATGATGCTGATGATGACCCAGAGTGTTGCAATTGCAACACACATTTCCTGTGCATTTGAGGACGTTGGACATCGTTTACTCCGGTGCGGTAATGAGATAATGCCGGAGCTGGTAAATTGCCCGGCGCAACGTCGTCACTTTACTGTGTTTGCACTAGCTATCCATAGATATAGGTACTATGTGTATGTCCATCTTGCCTCCGGGAATTTAGGTCCTATTACTTTTTGAAGAACCAACCAATTATCGGACCGTTCTTTTTTATCGTGTGGGCAGTAAGGTCTAACGTCCCCACACACCCTAATGTCAGAGTTTCTAAACCACCTCAAGGGCCTCTGACATGGTTACCGATGTCAGTGATTTCCAAGATAAACTTAGAAAGTACATATGAATTAGAAATGGTCACATTGTACTTGCCCGTGCCCGGTCACAAACCCACAACTACGTGCATGAGAGGCGCTCCCGCCTCTCATGCACGTAGTTGCAGCTTAACCACTGGGCCATCACGACACCCGACCGACTGTCGGCAGTCAACCGACTTCTTTCCGTTTCCGACCTTTTTTGGGATACCTGCATTCATATATTCCATTCCGTCCGACAAACAAATCGGCCGCCGATTGTTTAGGCTGGTAAGATAGAAAGGGAAAATATTATAGACAAAATGAAGAAGAAACTCAAAACAATAGAAAAAAATAAGTAGATACAGACGTTTACAGAGAAAAACTCTTAAAGTAGGTATAAAGATTACTTTTTTCAACACCGGAGAAAAAAACAAAGAATGCTTCTCGTATGTTTTGGCAGCGAATCGATGCACTTTTCATAAACAGCGGTCATTTCCAGTGTCGGTATGCACCTATTTACAATACTACAATAGTAGCAACCCGCGTGGGAGGCTATGTGCTCCACAACAGCTCGCAGTCTTGGTTCATTAATGACGCATTACTGATTCATTCCTCAAGGTCGGGCCTGTGTGCTCTCTGCCTACTATATGTACCGTCCATTCTTCCTGACAGTGTCTTTAAAATATCCTTATATGTCGTAAACAAACACGGTCTTTGCCTCAATCTTGACTTTGCATTAAATAAGAAAAAACATAAATGATGGTGCATTCAAAAACTGCTTCAAATTACTTATTTATTTAAAGACTATAATTTTCTCACAACTCAAATCCCAGTACTTATGTTAACCGAAGGTTAACGGTCCATGCATTATAATGACGAGATCACACATCTCGTGTTTAAAATCAAATAGGGCTTGAACTAACTGGAGACAGCCATTGTGATGCGAAAATGTGCGAAGATCACAATGATGTGTAAGTGGTGACCAATTACTGACGATGCACGCGAGGGCCGCATTACCGCTTGTGTCATTACAGTACCCTCAGGCGTCCCTCTCATTAGACGGGAGTAGTCTAAGAGGAAACCTTTTGTAATGGTACGTACTTGCGAACAGTTTTCACACTCGCAAACCCAGATCAGAAAAAAAAAATGTCAGTTGCAGCTCGCAGCCGCTGGCAATACGAACTGAACCCACACACAGTGGAATGAAGGGTCGTGATTGCCTGCCAATAAAGTTTGTTTACCTAGGTAATCCTATGCTCGCAATCAGTCCTTTCAGAAACGTTTCACACTCTGTGTATTCAGTTGATGGACTGCAAACGAGGGATATCGGAACGTTTCCTTTTTACGAGATTGAACGGAATAAATTGTCGCGCACACTGAATCTATTCACACGGACAATCTCCAGCTAATATCGCCGCGGGGGCGTAATGCAACATAATGATACCATACCCGAATTGAGTAAGACGGTAAATATAAATTTCCTAATTATAATTTTCACGGGAACAGGGACGCCGCGTGTGCGCTCCGCTGGTTGGCTAAACTCCAGTTTTATATTTAAACGAACTAGTAGCCACTGACATTTTATGAAGGAGATTTTGAAACATTTCGAATTGTGCCATAGTCATAATAGTTTGGTCGCATATCGAGTTTTTACTGTGCAACTCACTGAGCGAGTCGTAGGCGCATTATGCAACTGCGCTGAGATACCTGCGCAGATAAAGTGCGATGTTGTATGATGCGGTCGTTCCGTATAAATATCGATGTAGTAATTATCACAGATAAGTAGGTAGCGCGTAACAATGTGCGTTCTGTGACGTCACTCGTCCAGCTGTGGACGGTTCTGTACATAATCGTAATACTTTGATAACTCGTATTGAACGCGGCTAACAACTTGGTTGCGGGTTTCTGTCCTAAATACTTACTAGAATACCTATGTTACTCGTTTACTGTACCCTGATGAAATCTACACTACAGGTGAACGTACTAATGGTACAACTATACATTGATATTAGAATATTTTAAATATTACAGTACACCTATTTCGTAGGTTGTCATAGCTAGCTGGTTAAAATTTGTTTATTTTCTTGGTTTTGTAAATAAATTAGTTAAATTATGTAATATTTACTAGCGGCTGCCGGCGACTTCGTGCGCCATTTTTTTCATACCTGCTTTAAGTTACGTCTTTGGTTACTGCTCTTCCCCCGTTAGTCGTAACGTGATGTCATACAGCTTAAAGTATTTCTCATGAGTCTGGCTATCATATACAAGACGTTTTTTTTCAATCCAATTAGCAGTTCTAGAGATAAGTGCGTTTAAACAAACAAACAAACAAGAACAAACTCTTCAGCTTTATTATATTGGTGTAGGTGTACAAGTGGGCATCTACGTCTCTCGCTCGACTAATTTAACATGATTTTACAACGTTTATTAATTTCTGACACTTATCTCTGTCCAAATTCCACTTGAAAATCAAATCCGGGCGTAGTACTCTCATTAGAGGAAACAATATTGATTCGTTGCTATGGTTACCTTTCATGGAATTTACTTTTAAGAGTTATTAATTATAATTCCCAGGTCGAGCAGTGTTATTACGTTTTCTATGAAATTCTCAGTAGCAGCTCGGAGTTAGGATTTGTGCCCGGTTAATGGCAATTGGCTCGCCCTCTATTATATGGCACCTAAGCATATATGGCAAACTGTGGGTGGACATTGGTACACCTCTGCCTAACCCTTCGGGGAATGCAGGCGTATATATGTTATGTGTGTAAAATTTCTTCTGAATTGGTGGTTTACGAACCACTTCTTGAATATTATTAACCCTTTAACCGCCAGGTCGGATTAATCCGACAAATATTTTCGAATGAACGAGATGATGTATTTGGTCGTAATAATCCGACAATGGCGAAATGGACACGAAAATATTTGTCGGATTAATCCAACCTTGGCGGTTAAAGGGTTAAGGTGTTGCTACAAAAGCTATGTGATTATCGGTCGCGATAATGTAGAAATTGTTATATGATTACATTATATCACTGGTGATATTATTGTTCGCGTGTGGAGATGCCTTTAATGTTTTAAAAACAACAGTGGAAAATAACTCGGAATAGCAAGGATGCGCGTGGAGTACCATCATCATGATATTTCTTTAATAATGTGATATTATTATTAGCAAACACGTTGTTTATCATCATTTTAATGTTACATTGTCATGCGCGTTGGATTTTCAACTCACGGCGCTAAACCGAGAGTTAATAATGCAACAGGGCATCGGACAAAGTGATATTAAAATAATACTCTTCTAAAAGATTATTGATAGGTCCTCAGTAGTAAACTCTAACATTAGTAGCTTAGATTATAACGTCAGTCAAGAACATTATCTAATTCTAAACACACATAGTATAAAACAATGTCGGTTCCCGGAGTTCCCGCTGTTTGTCTCTCTGTATGCTTATGTCTTTTAAATTACGCATCTGATTTTTATGCTGTTTTCATCAATAGATAAAGTCAATCGAGAGGAAGGTTTATGGGTATACGACATCACGCTAGGATCATCGGTAGCGGAGCAGTGACCGGGTGACACCGAGGGAAATGAGTTAGTAAACAATATAACTATAAATGCATCTCTTAAAAACTTTTTTTTTTTATACGGTTTACGGAGGAGGTTTTTACCTCACTGATATCTCCATAGGCCACAGGCCATAGGGGCGAATTCTCCTCCCACATTTACGCTTGAAACCATGGGAGCGTACTTGCCTTCTGTAAAGAGGCCACTAATGGGGGAGGCCTATGTCCAGCAGTGGTCGTCGTGCGGCTGATATGATGATGATCAATGCCAAAAAAAGAGATTTAGTTTATCAGAATCTTGGAATTGGAACCAGCAATGTAATTTAATTAGCAAAAAAAAACTCATTTTTTTTTGTTTTTTTTCCCTGTGGTAAGTATACGTGAACGTATGTAAAACCCTCTCTAATAATATTATATTTATGAAAGTAATAATGTCTGTTTGTTTGTTCGTCAAGTTTTCACAAAGCTGTAGCTTAGAATCTTTCAGCTCGGAGTTAAGATTTGTGCGAGATTAGTGGCAACAGGTTCGCCCCCTATTACATAAGACCTAAAACATACCGGTGGACTGTTAGTAGGTGTACATTGATCCACCACTGCTTAATCTTCGGGGAATACAGGCGTGATGGTATGTTATTGACTCTCTATGTTTCAGTCTGCGTCCTTGATGATAACCAACATTCACACAGACGAAGTCGTGAACTAAAACTTGTGCTAAATAAGCAAGACGAAATCATAATACTGATAAGTATTATAAATAAATTGCTTAGTCTCGCAGCCAGGCGGCTTATCACCAATCCATAGGCACGCAGGAAGTGGCTATGATTATTTACATTGTACTTGCGATAATTTAAATATTGTACCTCCATATCAAACGACACTTATTAATGTGGTACTGCAATTTCTGCTTGAGATTTAAGAGATTTTGAGCTCGTTTCATTGTGCAAGTTTCACCGAAATATGTTACTTACCTACTTTACAAAAGAAGAACGTCCTTCAAAAACTACAATGTAAAAATTTGCTATGGTTTCGGAAATGCGGCGGTTTTGGTACTGTTTCCTGTTAACAACACCGACACCGACTACCTACCGAAAAATCACGAGAAATCAGTGTACATACATACAAAAGAAAACATACAAGCCAAATATATAAACTCCTCCTTTTTTAAATAGGTTTAAAGAATACCTAATGATTATCCCCTTTAGTCTGTGTCGTAAAAATACAGAGTTCATTCTCATATTTTTTAAATTAAAATACTTTTAAAATCTGTTCACGTACATTTTTCACACCACAGCTGTGATGTGAAAAACCATAAAAAACGAAGCCTGTTTTTCCTATTTTTAATGAAGGCTTTCCCTCCATTTGGTAAAGCGACGGCGCGGATAATTTGTTGTATTGTTGTACGCCGAGCCAACGCATAATGAGGGTTTCCACATCGCTTGACCATCACACGTGGAAAACTAATTGCCACGTAATTTGATTAGTCTACGGCAACGCCTGCCGGATCGCCGTCGGCTGAATTTTTTACAGATTGTCACCAGCAATAGCCCGGAGTGGAATATCTCGTACCGTCTTCATGTCACGGAGCGCAGTTGGCAGATAATAATTAATTAAAACGCATTCAAACTCGATGGCTTTTAAGCTTTATGTATACAAATTGATAGGCAATTGTTTTCTCTATTTGTTTGCGTCTGAAAAGTTGAAAAGCTTTCAGTCTGTTTAGTGTTTCTAAAGTGACTTTCTGGCATAATGGATTTGGAGCTGATTAGGTACAATGGCTCTTCTATATAGTCAACAGGCTTTCCATAGATAAAAAGAAAGAAAGAATAGATATCAAGACTAAAGCGCGACCACTCCAACTTAAAATGAAGTCTCCAAAGAACTTTGAAGTTCAAAGCTAGCCTTCAAAGATTACTTCCAAGGAGAAAACTTACGGGAACAAATTAAAACTTTTCTCCCATATCTCTGGGAACTAGTCACGTTTTCATGACAACGTGTCATGAAAAACGTGAGCAATCTCAAATACAAAGATAAGAAAGTAACCTATCCTAATACTGCAAACTTGAAAGTTTGTAAGGATGGATGGATAGGTGGAAGCTGTTTACTCTTCCCTGCTTAAATAGCTCAACGGAATCAGTACTATAGTATATTGGTCTACCTTAACACGTAGAATAATTTGTATCCTGTTTTTGTGTACTCGTAAGATAATTAAGGACTTTGGCTCAATTCTAAGGCATACAAAATCGCGGGCAGAACTCAGCAAGTAATAATTCTCTAAACAATTAAACAGTATTCGAAACTAAATTGCTTTAATCGAGTAATGGCAGCGTATAGTGAATATCTGTCGACACCCACACGTCAGCAAATGCGCAGTCCCCCCCTCTTATCTCAGGAGTCGTGAAATGTCTCCTGCCATGATTGTTGACGTGAATTGACACATGGATATTCTGTCAGATTATGTCTCCCGTTCCAACTAAGGAACATAGTTACCGAGCTATCGTAGTTACTGTGACAGATGTTTAATTTGTTGAATTTATACAGGTATGGGAATGGTTTATTTAGAATTCTCATCATTGTTTTGGTGTATTGCTAGTGTTGTAAGTCTAGCCTTTAAGTCAAAGTCAAAGCATTTATTTCAATAAACCACTTCTGAATTGTCAATTCGGTCACTTAATCAGAAATATGAAGCTAGTTGGTCGGTCCAAAATGTAGTTCTCTATGGAGAAGAATGAGCATGAAAGTCTACGGATACTCTTTTCCATTATAGTATTTTACAAAATCCTGGTCACATTGTTCTTGTTGCTTGATAGTGTTGTTATTCTTGTTATTGCATTATTTTATAACTTCAATTCTCGATCTTACGTAAATGATTGACGATCATAAGCCAAACTATACATTTAATAAAAAAAAACTGTTGTTCCAAAGATAGTAGAAAATTTTGGTCTACTTCAATGTTATTGTAAAATGTGTCAGTAAGGAGATATCGTCAAAAAACTGCTTTTAGGTGCCATTCTTCCAATATGGTGGCGCGAGCGGCAAAGTTACGACTTGCAAAGTCGACATTCGGGAAGAACACATCGAAATCTATAAAATTACAAATTTTTAAAACTCCCGGTAATCTTTCCAGATAACCCCTAATTTTGAAACCAAACGTCTGGAATATGCGTCAATCAGGAGATTGTGATACCTACTGAAAAAGGGGTGGTAATCATTTTCTCTTTTATTTATTTATTTGTTTTGTAGCTAACAATGTTCTACAGCTAGGTAAAGGTCTCCACCAAGTCCTTCCAAATATTCTTTTGCTACCTCGAACCAGCCGGTGCGAGTCCAGGTCATCACGCTACCTCTTCGATAATACCTCATATTCGTTGTATAATATCCTATCCCGTTTAGCTTTACAACCTCAAAACAAGTACTTCATAAAACTATAGTACCTAACAGTGCCACTGTGTACAAGTACCTAAATAATAAATACCCATATTCTATTGTTAACCAAGTAAATATAATCTATTGCCCTCAATGACATATGACGTCGCACGCAAGACCTGCCAAGTATGTGGTACAAGAGATGGTTACCTTAGAGCCTTAACGACCCGTTATTCGTAAGCAGCGGAACAGGCGCGCGTCATTAGAAACCCGCTTGAGCTGCGCTTGCGACACAATAGTCGCACAGCACAGATACTCACAGATTACATGGCGACAGATACGACACTCTTCTGCTTTGAACATTTTCTCGACAATTTTAAATGAGACGATTTTAGGTTCCATTTCTTGACCTGGTTTATGAACGTGGATGAGGCGAAAGGAATATGTTTTTAAGGATTGAAGCAGGTGGCGGTGGCGTTCTGTAGTATCTGCCTACCCCCATGGGAAAAAACCGTATGTTCTTGCTGAAAAGTTAACTGTCATAGATTGGGTGTCGTGTTATCCGGTAACAGGGTTGTGGAACTCAGAGAGGTAGTTGCTCCATGTAGGATACTGGTATATAGTCATACTATTCCACATGAATCTATCAATCAAATACAAAAATAATGGTTTAAATCCCACTGAAAGTTTCAGAGATTAGCATGTAGAAACAACCTAAGTAACTAAAAATTTTACAACTTTATAAATAAATAAAAATAAATATACCACCACGCCTGTATTCCCCGAAGGGTTAGGCAGAGGTGTACCAATGTACACCCACAGTTCAGCTTTACTTTATTTAGTAAAGATTTTCAGAATCACTCACTTCAATTTTCTAATTCAAACCATATTCTTAAAAGGTAAACAAACCTTTGAGAACAGTGAGTTTTATTAATTTATTTAGTGTTTTAATATTATAGAATACACCGAAATTTCGTTTCAATTACGAAGCGTTTGAGGCAGGTACAATGTTATTACAAAGACTCCTTCCCCCCTACCTACACTCCGTTACAATTAGTATTTCACACAAACACTTAATGTGGTTTAAAATGTCACCGCCATCTCCACACTTGTAATATTTACTCAAAAACTAATTAGAATTGTTTAATTTGAAAATTGCAGGAGAGAAAATTGAAAATTAATTTCGTTAGGTGTGTAAATTCAAAGAATAATGAATTATATTTGAGACTAGCTTTTGTCCCGCAACTTTAACCGTATGGTTTTTGTTATGGTTGAGTTACGTCTTTGGTTACTGCTCTGCTCCCGTATGTCGTAGCGTGATGTTATGTAACATATACAATTGCTCATGAATCTGGCTATCATAATACAAAAGATTTTCCCAGTCCCACTGTTAGTTCCAGAGATAAGCGCGTTTACCCAAACAAACAAACAAACAAACAAACGAACGAACAGAAAACTCATCAGCATTATTATGTTAGTAGAGATTAAGTAGATATGGCACGATTTGGCTTAGAACTTTTATAATACAATATTAGCGACCCGCCCCAGCTTCCCACGGGTGCAATTTCATATAAAAATATCGTTCAAATTTTCGACATTCCCGGTGGGAAAAAAAAATCTTTCATACAAATCTTGTCCAAACAATTACGAACACAATACAAAACAAACATACCATTCGGTCGGGCCAGTGATTATCTTTCGTACAATTGATTTAAAATTAAAATGTATCATCATCATCATATCAGCCGAATAGTGCTGAACTTAAGCCAAACCCCTAAAGACATTATATATACCATCACGCATGTATTCCCCGAAGGGTTAGGCAGAGGTGTACCAACGTACACCCAGAGTTCGCCGGTATATTTAGGTCCCATGTAATAGGGGGCGAGCCTATTGCCATTAACCGGGCACAAATCCAAACTCCGAGCTGCTACTGAGAATTTCATAGAAAAACCCAATAACACTTTTTGTTCGACCTTTTAATTTATTTTTTTTGGAAAAAAAAATGGAAAAAATTTAAACGTGCCCATCATTTTGGCAAAATTAAACTCAATTATTTAGCACCAATAACACAAAATAATTCTACTAACTTTAAGATACCTTAATATTCCAATATCCACCTCAATCTTTCAAGAATGCCTCTACTTTATTTACCTTCATTTGATACATTAATTGTCGCTGAGATGAGATTGCGACTAGATTTACAACCGTTTTAAATTACGGTAATAAATTGGCCTTCAGCTTAGCGTTCAGTTACGTCTTGTTACTGCTCGACACCCGTTGGTCATAGCTTGAATCTATATAAATAAACCTTCCTGTTGAATCAATCTACTGATGAAAACGCATTAAAATCCATTGCTTAGTTTAAAAGATGTAAGCGTACAGAGGGATAGACTATGGGAAGCGACTTTTTTATACTATGTAGACAAGATGCGTGTCTGCACAGTTATCTGATCTGTTGCCTCAGAGACTAGAAAGGTCGGCACATTTTTTCACTAGTGACTATGGAGTGAAAGTTAGTGAGCGGGCCTTTTTTGGCATTGCCAAATAACATGGTTTAGAATGGCAGCCTCTCTTAGCAACAGTTGCCGGAGCTATGTACCAACCGTGTTTCTTTTCTACTAGGTATTTGTTTATTATGTTGATTGTGATTTGATTTGAGACGATTCAGTTAATTATCGTAGTTAGCAGCCATTTTGCTGATGTAATTGTGATGTTGTTGATGTTTAAGAAAGTTAGTAATTGGATTTGATTCTGCACAAAACTAAGTACTCTACGTCAAAATTTCTTCTATTTTAGAATATGTATAGTGAATCATTTTAAATGTACTTCAGGTATTTTAAGAGTACATTAAACAGTTATTGTTATATTGTAATGTGATACACTTGGCAATCAGGATTATTTTGACCTAATTAACATTCTTATAGGGAGATTGTGGCTTGGCTCGTTTTGTTGGAACTAAATTTAATTGTTGTAATGAACATCAACGTAATTAAACAAATATTACTTAAATAAATGGCCTTTGGTATAATGTGAATAATGTAGATATAGCGTGTTCACCGATATTGTCGGAAGGCTCGCGGTTCGTGCGAGCCTTCCCGTGGACAGCTCGCCACGCGGCGGATGACGTCGCTCATCAATAGTTCGTTATGTATGTATAGTCACCACGGGCACGTTTGGGTGCCACCGGCCTGAGGTGAATACAACCACGAAAGAATTTCGCAGATCTCCCGTCCTATTTCTCCTTATTCAAAACCTGTGGTCATCTCGTTCTGACACGTTTCACCTCTAAAGTGCTATTCGGCTCCAGACAGGGCCGAACTTGTTGGACAAGTTTCTAAAAATAGCGGAAATGGCCAATTTTTTTTTGAATAGCCTAAGGTCCATGGCGGCCTGTCTAAGTTAATTGTTTGATCGCTTGTTCCTTTAACTCGTGATATTAGCTATCTAATAAGGTTTTTCGTTGCGTGCCAAGTCTTGGCGCGTCGGATAATGTGGTTCAATGAAGCCCTGTGTAGGTAAGTGATGTTGTTATTCAATTAACGTATTATTTTTTGTAAACTTCCTGCTAGCCAACTAATAAGATAACAGTAACGGTCATGCTGGCTTAACCGATATGTGGTTTAATTGCCGCCATTCATGGAGAACAGTTTTGGTATTTTGAGGTTGTTAGTAAAATAATGGTCTTTAAAAGATGTTTTAAATGTTTTGATAGTCGGTCAATCGCAATCGGTGTCTGGAACCGTCAATCCACCTTAAGTAAGCATGGTGATTAAATCTCGTGCCTTCTCTGTTTGAGAAGAAACCTTTGCCCAGTAGTGTGACAATAAACTAGTATTCATTTTGATTGATTTTCAAATGTCGTAATGGCCCAGCGAGATCCTACGGCGCCCGCTTCTCATACATGAAGTGGTGAGTTTAAATCTGAGCAAGTACTAATGTGACTTTTTCAATTCATATAAACTTTCTACGTTTATTTTGGAAATCACTGACATTGTTAAAGGAAGACATTGTGAGGAAACCTGAACTTATACTTAGGTAATATAAGTTTGAGAACGCCAATCCTCCTTGAGCAAGCGTGGTCACATCAATGTTCAGATCAAGTATCAAAGTATCTATAAAATGTAGATTATTATGTTCACTAAATGATTGTATTACCTATTAATCGAAATTGAATTTTATGTGACAAGCTTAAGATGGAGTGACCATATATTTTGCTCGATGCAACAATCAGTAAATCCCTACCTAGTACCTAAATCTATAGATACCTACTAATATTATAAAAAGGAAAGATTTGTATGTATGTAAAGAATAAACGCAAACCTTTTCTTCTCTTCTTTCACCGTGAGAACGCTACATTATCCCTCATTAACATAAGCTATACAACATCACCCACGGGAGCGGAGCAGCAACCAAAGACATAATCTAACGCGGGTGAAGCCACGCGGGCAAAGTCGCTGATAGTTCGCTAGTGTATAAAGTAAAGAGGTTTGTATCACATGCAGCACCGGCTCAAGGGATTAAAATGTTATTTTGGTTCACAGATAGACTACATCTTAGATCAGGGGTTCCCTAACTTATTTATGACGCGCCCCCTGCCTAGATAATATAATTTTATGTAGAAACCTCAAAGATTACACAGATAGAAAAAAATCTTTAACGTTATTTATTGTGACAATGTTTAAATACATACAAACTTAGATTTAAGACTACTTTTGAAATACCGTAGATACGCTCGTGATCTGTAAATAAAGTCCAGAACTACACGCCCCCGTTTGCTGATGTCTGCGCCCCCACTTTGAAAACCCCTGTCTTAGGTTACATCCTAAGATACTTTCATATGCGGCTACATGAATAAGGTTCCCTCGGGTCCGAGCAAAGCCACGGCAACAGCTTGTGTGGAGGTACGCTAACCTCAACTCTAAGAGATAGATTTATTATGTGAATATTTTTACAGATGAGGTTTACAGTTCAAAAACCTGTATTCCAAGAATTTATAAAGAAATACTTTAGTTCTGCCCAAACGAACTAATGAAAGAAGTAATCAAAATGATTTAAATATTATTGTAGATATTTTGTGAGTTGGTTTGTTTTCGCAGAAATGAGTTCAATTATGAGTTTTCTGCCCGCGATTTCGTCAAGTAAACAGCAATAGCTTTCTATTAGTGAAATATTTTTTCGTAATTCGATCTTCAATACATTACCTCTTCCAAACAAACAAAAATACAAACAAGCCTTACTTTTTTATAATAATTACTTAAGTACCAGTAATATCAATCATCATCATATCAGCCCCAGGATGTCCACTGCTTGGCATAGGCCTCACTCACCGATTTCCAAAAGGACCGGTTGGAAGCGGCCTACATCCAGCTTCTTCCTGCGGTCTTAATCAGGTCGTGCATAGTACCATTAGGTAAAAATAAATAGAATACACAATACTATAACAATACAACATTACCTAAACAATTAAAATACGTATTTCAGAAGATTTCAATACATTTCTAATTATTCTCTCTCCGAGTAAATAAATTAGCGAAAACTGACAAATCAATAATGTGGCTTTAAAGCTCAGTATCTATTGTTTTCAGCTGGCAACACCGAACTCACTAAAGGCTCGGCCGGTATGCAAAATATTGTTGCCACATTAGTTAATATGTTAATCAGTATTGCGTCCGGTTCCGGTACGCAGTCGAGCTTCCACACCAACTTTATAATGACATAAAGTTGGAAATTGCTTGTTTTTACTAGTTTGCTCTAGCGGAAAGCCAATAGGAAGGCTCGTGTATTGATTCTATCCGAATTATTCCGTATTCAACCCGATCCGCCTGCCCGGGGCTGAAACGGGGGTTCCGTTTCAGCCCCGGGCAGAGGCGGGTCGGGAATTTTTGGGGGCCTGGGCTAATAGTACTTGAACCTACCTAATTAACCTTTTAATGAAATCAATTGCCATGTGGTCAAAAAGGTGTTAACAATAACGTTAATACGAAATCTGTAAGAGACAAAGTAGGACATTATGATATTAGTGAACTAAATTTCTCATTACAGCCGAGAATGAATTTCAGCCCGGGGCGAAGGCGGGGGCGAAGCGAGGCATTTGTAACTATATTTTTTTAAGATTTCTATATTTTCTACTAAGCCTGGGGCCTCTATATTCAAAGGGCCCTAGGCTATAATAGATCCGTCTCCACCCTCAAGGGTGGATTTTCGTAGAATTGTTTACAGTGAAAACCTACCTACAGTTTACTAAGAACCCACCTGTCAGACAAGTTTGCAGTCCTGAAAGTTGTTGAGGTTTAGTGATTAGTTAGTCGGCGAGTCCAATTTCCAAGTTGTACCGTGACTTATTAATACCTATAGTAGTTCTTGGCCGCCTTGTGGTTGCTAAGCTTCGTAAGTCGGCAGTCGTAAGTCGTAAGTCCTGGATTTAGTTCCCAAGTTCGGCAAATTGATGATAATAATAATTAACATTGTTTTTCTGTTAGGTAGTTTGGTTTTTTTTCTAACTATGAATTAATATTTACAGCCTACAAATAAAAAAAAAACTAAATCTGTAAGGCATAAAAAAATTCCTCCGCATCGCTGTCAGCTGGAAAAGTGCCCAAAACACTGGCGGCATTGCCACGTTGGAAGGCAATGCTTAACCTCTGGCCAAGGTAAAAGCCAGCCTTTAGGTCACGAGAAGTGTCAACCTTAAGTAAATTAGTAAATAAATAAAGTGATTTTTCCATTACGAATTTATTATTAGTAGCCTGGAGTTTGTTGGTGTAACATATGTAAAGCAAGTTGATCCAGCGCATGATCTCTTCCCAGTCGTGTCGGATTGCCTTCTTATCGGACTATAAGAACACTGTGTTTGCGCAATCACTTTTGCATTAAGATATCTCCTGCATACTTGTCTAGACTTCATTAAGATCGCTGAGGCCGCTGTCACTGAATTTCTACACAGAATAGTAGTACCTTCTGTAGGTGTGAAAGGATTTATTCAATATACTACTATTGTGAATAGAATAGAATAGAATAGAACTATATTTCAAATCTTCTGTCTGACTCTTCTTTATTCAAAATAGTATTTACCTGACAGCACAAGGTAATTAAACAAGTTTGTATAAAGCTTATCCAGCCAGAGCCTTTTCAGTAATGAACAGTCAATAAAAGCACTGAAAACATCCACAAGCAAACTGTCGAATATTTTGCATGAATAAACACGTTTTAAAGGACATGTTATAATCATTGTACCGTTATCCCTGTTTGCATGAAACGGACCAGTAAATTGGTTAATGGAGATCTGCCGTAAAAACGAGTTCAATTTATCGTGCAGCATGGTCGCTGCGTCAATTTAATGATTTGATTGCGTCATGATTGATTCAATGTGCACTTGGTTGTCACAATGTTTTGTTCATATTTTCGTTCAATTATTAAATAAAACTCAATTGGAATGGACATGATAACTGAATAAGTGGTCCCGTCGAGATACGTGCTGCGGCATTTCATTTAAGCAAGCAAACAGATTAAGGGAATGCGGGGGGAGCGAGTGCACCTGTGTTGGTTCACACACTTGTGCACTATAATATCTGCTACGTATTAGGCTAGTCTCTATTGAGATTGGCCACCGTGACGGGAATGCGATTAGAAGAATTCACCGTCATCGTATCAGCTGAATGACGCCCACTGCAAACAGCCCTGTGCTGCCTTTTATTTATTACTGAACTGTAATCTGTATGTTTAGACATAACACCTTTGTTTTGTTTCACACCTGTGCGTAGCAGGGGCACATTACTAGCAACTAAGCTATAAAATAGAACAGACGAAGATTAATTTCATTTATCACACGACATGGCACAATAAAGATAAAACGCATCGGGCTTTATCTCCCACCAGAGCAAACAGACAGACGGTAAACCTTGCTTTGCATACAGGGTGTTCTGCAAGTATGGATCACATCAAATAGGGGCGTGGACAGGGTCATTTCAGAACTTTTTTAACCCTGAGTTAACCTTCTTTTTCAATTATTTTGCTTAGTATTCAAAACAAAAGTCATCAAAAAACACTATCAGTGATATCTATTTTTTTCCAGGTTGTTGTTGAAGTATGGATCTCTTCTGTGATAATACTTCTACCGAGCTAAAAAATATGTGTTCAATAAGAAAATACATTTACTGCAAAGGCTTCGATGTGGTAAAAAATTTACTGAGCGATTTACATAGGAAAATTTGACCACGTATTAGAAAAACTTTTTTTTCTTTGTGAGTGATTGAAAAAAACTCACATTTAACAGGGTAAAAAGTGTAGAAATAACCTTGCTCACACCTATTCGATCTGATCTCTACTTCCAGGATCACCCTATACATTGCATGACGTTAACGTAAATTACGCCGTACGTGTGCACACGTCAATTCGCAGTGTCAGTGGACAATCCGCCCGCAGCCGGGGACGGGTCAAAGCTACCGCTTCAGGCGGCGCCGCGGGTCACACATAGCGGCGGTCAAAGAGCCGTACACAAGTCTTGGTATAATAGCCACTAGCAACTGATGAGTAATTAATGTAACGACCTGTTGAAATCTGGTTTTGATATGTTTGTATTTATTTTTTTATTTTAACCGAGTCTTCGTCTGCTAAAATTATTCGTACAGGTCCCATTTTTTTTACGGTGAATATAGTCTATAGCGATCAGTAATAACATGGCTAACTATTAGCGAAGAAATTTTCAGAATCAGACAAAAGTTACAGGCATTCGCGCGTCCAAGCTAGCAAACTCTTGGGCTTAATAAGTCTGATATTTTGACACAAAACTGCCTCGTTAGCCTAGTGGTCCTGAGCACGACTGTTACGCTAGAGGTCCTGGGTTCGATTCCCAGGTCGAGCAGGGTTTTTCTATGAAATTCTCAGTAGCAGCTCGGAGTTAGGATTTGTGCCCAGGTAATGGCAATAGGCTCGCCCCCTATTACATGAGACCTAAATATACCGGCGAACTGTGGGTGTACTTTGGTACACCTCTGCCTAACCTTCGGGGAATACAGACGTGATGGTATATTTATATTTATTTGACACAAATAAATGTGTTAATTGAATTTCATAAATTAACACATTCATTTGTACAAATGTTATTATTCTCATTCATTTATGTACTATGGAATTTGATGTAGACTAATGTGCAGACATGTATGTGAAGCGAGGAAGGATTGTGGAATTTGTGGGAACTGAACTCTCGAATTCCATAAGACTTAGATTCCTTTCCTCCACTGAAACCTACAAGTATTTGGGTAAGTCGGAAGCGTTACGCATCACTGCTGCCAACGTAAATAAATATTATTATTATAGTAATGTTGCCACATAATTATATGTAACAATGTGTTAAGAAGGTACCTAGTACCTACGTCCTTTAGTGTACGTCATTTGAACGATGATGATGAAGGCTTAATAAAGAGTCCGAATATGTCAAGATACATGGTCAAGTTCTTATTGACCCAAGTCTTGTGATCATATTATTAACTACGCATTTTCCATCTTCACTACTGCATTCCGTTGTCGATGTTGTGAATAGCTATGTATTTTTTTTTTCAGGAGGAAACCGTCATACTTCACCCGATCTTTGGGGATAAGACGGGGAGTGTGGGATTCATACCTCACAAAAGCCACTAGATAATTACCATCAGCACACGGAGAGGGTTCCGTTTCCTGAAGAGCGATGTATCTACACGCTACAACAAAGAATCACCATCATCATATCAGCCGAACGATGTCCACTCCTGGACCTGGGCCTCCTCTAAAGAAAACCACAAAATGACATGCGAAATTACAGAAACTACACGAAACCGAATGTACATTCTCAAAAGTCTGAAATACCTTTCAGTTCGAAAGTGATTTCACTTCAGTTTCAGTGAATATTGCCGAGCCCTTTGATGTTTTTGATTGAGATTGAACCTCAAATACAGTCTTCATTTCAATCAAGCACATCAAAGAGCCTTGTTTCATTTGCGTTCGCTCACCGATACGGTGGCAGCTTGTCACTTCGCTTGCCCATGACACTTGCTTCGGATTAGACGCGTAATAAAACAAAACGACTATACAGCTACTATTGTGGTATGTGGCATTTAATCTATGAAACTCGCCTCCCGGTTTTAGCATCGAACATCAAACTAAAATGTATGTGACAAATTGTGAAGCCCGCTTAAGTCTCTGTGATTGGTTATTGTTTATTCAGTTAAAGAAACGCACGGCAGCTTATGAGCGGTTAAAGTTTTATTGCTCAAATTAGGTACTGGTTCGAGGTGGCGCAAGAAAAGAATATTTGGTAGGACTTGGGAGAGGCCTTTGCTCAGTGGGACATTACAGTACAGACTAGATAAACAGGAAAAAAACTTCTTTTTTTCCGAGAAACAGCCGCTTTTCTCAATTTAAACAGGCCAAAACTTTGGATTCTAAGTTTTTGCCAGTTTTGAAGATAACAGACACATTACATACTGAAAAACGGTTGTCATAACACCTAACCAAATGGCGAAACTGAACCTGGAAAAATGAATTTCATAAATGAATTATTTCAGGCAAACATTAGCTACATGTCTAGATTATACTTATGTCATTGTTTGTACGGTCAACCACCTTTCAGTAAGTAGTAGCCACGTAAACCGCTTGCCTTTATTCTGCAAAAGTAATTCTACGAAATAAAGGCACTGTCAAAGTGAAAAGGTTGCCATAGTAGTGCCGCTGACCGTACATGCGTGGGTATCAGACTGTCGTGTACGACATGCCGACAGTGATTAGATAGTTAACGAGTACTTCAGTTTGCTTGACAAGCAATTTAGGAGGCTGTGGGCTCCGGGGAGCAAGCCGCAATCCTAGCCTAGTGGTTGGCCGAATTCAATTAATTGGCAATTTGGGTAGATTTTAATAGAGTGCTTGTTGGCTATGACAGTGGTATCAAGATTTAATAACAGCCTATTATTGTCACTCTGAAGGGTAAAGGCCGCTTGTCATACAGCGAAGGCTCGAGCATTGATCACTACGCAAGATAATATGGACATCGTTTATTCAAATAATTGAATAGTAGACTGATTTAAACAATAATTCCAAGACACAACTTCTCTAAAAAACACTTTATTTTGCCACTGAAAACTAGATTAATTATTTTGAGATGTAAAATAAGTGACGTCATAGTAAAAGTAAAAAGTATGTGAATTGATAAGGTAGTGGTCATCTGGTTTTAGTAAATAAGACAGAAGTTAAAAGTTATTTTTTTTTGTGTGTATTTTTACGTAGGTATTCTTTATTTTTATATTTTATTAAAAAGAGAAAAAGAGGAATTGATCCATACCATCACGCCTGAATTACTTTGTTAGGCAGAGGTGTACTAATGTACACCTACCGCCGGTTTGTTTAGGTCCCATGAATCCAGAGGGCGAGCGAAAAAAATAATAATTTCATTAATTCATTTATTCATTTATTAATTGCCGTTTAATTTACGTGTTATTATTATATACTCTACATACTTGCTTCTCATATACTCTTTGATGTTTTAATATAATTTCAGCTCCAACGTAAGACAATATACGAGCATAATCAACTTGTTGTTGATATTGTTAGAGCAATAGTATGATGGTACCTCGCAAGCACAGAGTTACGCTGTAATATTGTTACTTATAACGAAGTTTCATAAAAATTGAATTTCACCTCAGACTCCCAGACGTATACATTTAAATGACAGCCATCTTTGAAGAGAATTCTTGTTATTAACTTAAAGTACAAAGTACTCCTTTTAGGTGTACTAGCGTCTGCGTCTGCGTCTGCGTCTGCGTCTGCTCGCGAGTTCGTCCGCGCCTAATTTGATATATTATCTTACAGGAACATTTTTCCGGAATAAAAAGTATTCTGTGTTATTCCAGACTACAATCTATCTCAGCGCCAAATTTAATTTAGATCCGAACAGAGTTACAACCGTCCGTCCATCCATCCTTTGGCATTTATAATATAAGTAGGAACTGAAAACTTGAATTCAATCCTTGATTCTACAAAACGTTGGATACGTCGTTTATAAAAACAAAATAGGTTTTCCATACGCTTACGCAGTCAAAATCTACAGATCCGCAGATTATTTTTTAACTACTGAAGAATAATATTGACGGTGGAGTATCTACAATCATATATTGAATGTATATTTAAAGTTTTCAATCCAATTTAAATAACTCATAATTAGAATGATTAAGCCGTGTACACCCTTATTTTAGTTCGTGCTCATTACGGCAAAGGTCGCCCTTACCACTAATTAAACCAATCAAATTAAAAATAATGAAGGCCTGACGAAGAACTAAAATTAATTAAAGTGTGATTTTGATTACTTACAAAGTAGGTCTGTAAGTCGGTGTCAATACAATTACTTTCTAAAAAGACAGTAGGTACTATTGAAAATGTTCGCGTAAGCAAGAAGAATTGTGCATGCCGACTGTTTGCCTATGCGGTATAACTATAAGTATACCTACTTGTTTCTCGGTACGGGTTGATATTACATAATATTTTTCCTCTATTCAATTAAAATCCATATACCGATATTTGATGCAAAAAACATACACGCTCGATGGAAACTTTTCGATGCAAACTTTTACCATGGATTTTTTCGGATTCAGTCGGGATTACTCGTTATTCATACACGAAAGGGTGGACATTTTTCGACGGTTATTAAAAAAAAAATGATGGCAATGTTTGTATCACGTCCAGTCACGTAAAAGGTCCAAACAAAATCCCTCATCAGAACTTTTACAGGCACATTCACGAGTATGAACAACTTTCAGATCAACATGCATGGAGAAGTTGGTAATTTTTTATAATTTTGTTTTAATAGAACGCTGAGTGAATTTGTAAAAGCCAGTTTTATGATGTAAAAGCACGGAATTTTACGGGTGCTTTCTGCAGAATTATTAAGGATTTAGAATTAGACATTTCATTTCAAGAAAAAACCTAACATTGGTGTTTGTTGATTTGCAGCACAGTTCTACATACCATCACGCCTGTATTCCCCGAAAGGTTAGGCGGAAGCCGCAGAAGTGTACCAAAGTACATCCACAGATTGCCGATATGTTATAATACCCATGTAATAGAGGGCGAGCCTTTTGCCATTAAACTAGGCACAAATCCTAATTCCGAGCTGCTACTATCATATAGTTATAGTATAGTTTGTGGTATGTGATTGTGGTATAGTTCTACTACATAAAAACGTTTAAGAAGTAGTCGCAATCTCATTTCAGCGACAATCTTTCTCAAAAGTAGTAGGCAAATTAGAGGTATTTTGGACAGATTGAAACTGTGATTGGATTACGATCGTGCCTAAATGTTAGATCTGGGTACATTCTAGGTACACCAATGTGTAAAACAGTATTTTTTTAAATTACTTGTCTAATTTCCACTGTTAGATTTTCACCTCTCCGCGTTCGCTCAGCCGTATGGTAAAAAAAATAAGTCAAAGCATTTATTTTAATTAGAGCTTAAACAGGCACTTTTGAAATGTCAAGAAGTTACAGTTTAAAGTTGAATCTAGTTTCTCGAGTCGCTTAAATGGAGCAAACGACAGAGAAGTAAAACTACTTAAAACAATACAATTACACTATAAGTACATCTGCACTTTTCACAAAAGAAAATCGCTCTCGAAATTGTTATTGCGAACTCAGAAAATCTCTCACTCACTCACTCACGTATATCCTTTTTATTAATTGATCGATTAAGCGCGAGGAGACGACGCATTGTCGCGGCTTTCTGGCGTCAGCTCGTGACGTCACAACTTGCGAGGAAGCTTGGCACTGTTGCCTACGAAAACTATACACGTACGAGTAGATCCGTTGCCATGGATTAGGGGGACATCTGACCTCATTTGGTATTCTTCGTGTGAGTAAAGAGTTATTTATGAAGATACCTACTGAGAGCTTTCTTTTGTCGCTTTTTTTTTTATAAGAACTGATGACGTTAAAAACGAAGTGTTTTGGCGTTTTTTTTTTGTGTTTTGCAGCTGCAGCCAGTAGGCGAACTGAAATTCAAACGGTATTGGAGATCCTTTAAGAAATTGCCTACTTATTTGTAAAAACCTAGCTGTCATGATAACAGGGAATTCTCAGGGTCCTCTAACAAAAACTTAGACGCTTGTTTAACACTTATTTAAGTTAGTCAACTGACAAAAATTACAAAAATGTCACAGTTCCGACACACCATATTATTCGATATAAAAGTTACGGCTTTTTATCCAGTACTATAAAATAGGTTTTACAATGTCAAAATAACAAGGTGACGGCTCGCGGGCGGCGTGCTTATAGCTAACGATTGGATTTTTCGTGGCGAATGCGGCCGGGCCATTGCAGTCAATCCGGCCCGTGCTGTGTTGCGAATAGTTGCGATGACTATTATTTAAACGTAAATGGACAATGAAAAGAATGATAAAATGTGTATTGAAACATAAAAAGAATATTCAATAAAAAAAAAACAATAAGAAAATAAAAAAATTGGATAATAAATTGATTCTATATCGATGTTGCCAGAGAAATGTGGTTGACTGTAGTATTCAAATTGTAGTCGACGCAGCACACGTCGTGTGTCGACGAGTTCTCGCTACTCATCTTAACTACGAGCGTCACAAGCCTGACAAACTTCCTAATTATACTTGTTGAGTAATATTCGATCGATTATCCCATTAAATTACAATTAATTAATCATTTGAACTGATAATGAAGTCACGCACCCCGTGAGAGCGTTTTTTAATGTGATTATTTTATTTGGCATTTTTAATGTCACGTATTTTCCGAGTATTAAATGTAGTCAGTTTAAAGAACCTGATAAGCTTCACCTATCATCATAATCATCATCATATCAGCCGCGGGACGTCAACTGATGGGCATAGGTCTAGCCCATAGATTTCCAAAAGGACCGGCTGGAAGCGACCAACTGTTTCAGCAGACAAACTCAATTTGTCTGGCGTCAACGTCGGATGTTACAGTCATCTATACTTATATTATAAAGGTAAAGATTTTGTTGAAGAATTCTATAGGCTATAATATTTCATTATCAGAAAAGATTGAGATCTGTAAGAAAATTCATAAGACGACGCACCGACGTCGCACTTCGCAGGCAGAAAAATATTGTCGTAAAGTTAAAATACTAACTAGATTTCAATCATCTGTTTGTTCTTTTTTTATTGTTATAAAGACTGACTTTTAATTCACGGCTTTCAATCTTTTAAGGAGTGAAATAACGCATTAATATCTACAACGTTTGAAAAGGGACCAACACCGACATGTGAAAAAAAACTGTCCGGTTTCATACATTTTTGAGTGAGTTGTTCATGAGTTAATTCTAGATAAATAATGAAAATTCATTAGTACTTTTACCCTCTCAAAACGCTCAAAAGTAAGTCTATAGTAAGCTAAAAGTAAATGATTTATTTGCGCATAAAATAAACTCAGAATCAGCCAAAAATAGGAACATCTATGCAGAAATGGCTGTTTCAAATATGTACTTACTGGAGTACATGGATTTGCTTTTTGCGTCTTGATGGATGTCATCTAATGTGTAATGAATGATTAGCGCAACTGAGACGTAACAGACACATATCATGTCACTTCAGTCTGCTAAAAGCTGTTGTGTTAGAGTGCGATCATGAATCATCAACATTGTCAACTGCGTGTCTCGAGTACGCACAGGCTACTGCAACTATTTGGGGCGACATTAATCCAAATGTCGACACTATCGCTGAGACAGGTTGCCACTCCGACTTATCCATTAGTAGGTACGAATTCCCGCTACTCATAAATAGTTATACCTCTAACAGTTGTTTGTTAGAATATTTCAATACGGTTCAAGGACGCACAATGACACACATGAAAACAATGCGCAACTGTATGAAAAAGCAATGCCTATTTCAGGATTGATCTGAAACCCAGATAGGTAGATATGCATTCATGAGATGTAGCTGTATTCAAAATGTATGGTAACGTATTCAAAACTGAATAAAAGAAATAGGATAGGTGTCGATCGTTGACGTTTGACAGGTAGATAAGATGGGCACGTTCGCGCTAATGCACTCAATCTGTTATTGTAATACAGACACCATTCACTTTTCATTTTCATACAGAACTTCTCCTAGTACTTTGAATACAGCACATTAAATGATGTATTGGATTTTGTAATATTTTAGTGGTATATATTTATGACCGTTTTTGTCCTATTGTCCTACTTCCTACTTATATTATAAATGCGAAAGTTTGTGAGGTTGGATGAATGGATGTTTATTACTTTTTCACGCTTATACGGCTGAACGGACCTGGATGAAATTAAGCACAGTGATTCCTAGATTAGCGCTTATCACACAGTCTCCTGCAGACAGGATTACCGAACTGACAAAGTTACTGCAACATGGATGCATTCAGCGCTGATTCCATTTCAGATACCCTCGGGTCTAATTGGATATATCAATTACACTTCTGCATGCATAGAGTGGCATGACCAGGCAGTATTTGGTGCACAATCCGAGCTCCAATTAAGAGAGGTGGAGGCTGTCGTTTATTCGATCTATCCGTTGCCCCTTTCTCTGCCGATGTACCGTCGAGTAGTGAACGGAGGCCGGATCATTTTTACTGTTCCACTTTAGTTGAAACACAATCCAAAATAAGAGGTACTCGACGATTTGAATACGACGGTGAGAGCATGAGTGTGCTCACGTAAAACTCTCCGATTCGAGTGGATTTTTGGAATAGAAAATATTTGCCTGTCATGTTTTTGTTTATTTTATCTAACAAGTACATCAAGTACAAATAATATTACTTATAGATGTGCATAAAGCCTTTAATCTAAATAAATACTTTGTAGAAATATTCAATTGATCGAATTTATATCATACTAGCTTTTGCCCGCGACTTCGTCCGCGTGGATTAATAGTTTCCGTTCCCGGGGTCTTTCCGGGACGAAAACTATCCTATGTCCTTTCTCGGGTCCCAGACTATATCTGTACCAAATTTCATTGAAATCGGTTCAGTGGTTTAGGCGTGAAGAAGAGACAGACAGACAGACAGACAGAGTTACTTTCGCATTTATAATATTAGTAAGGATTTACGCCAGGCACTCAGTCAGAAAATAATCATAACTTAACTTAACAAATAATCATACTAAATTAAAATAAATTCATAACGTTTTCGTCCGAAGTAGAAATATACGAACAATGCTTTTTATCTCGTTTGAAACCGGTTGAGTTCATAGAATTTCACAAAGGGCAACTATACCAATTGTATAAAAGCTACTTTACAATTTGAACAAATGAAACTCAGTCACCGATATTAAATTCTCCTTATTAAAGTGTGGGGTTCAAAGTTGTGCAGCCACTCTGATAACAGGGCAAGGCTACTCGGGCTTTTATAGGGATTAGCCAAATGACGGCCATATCAGAGGCTTTATTCAGTCATTCGAGTCTGAAATGTTTTTAAGTTGGATTTTGCGATAATAATAAATGCTTATCAGCTACTCGTTCTCATAATCATATCATTTAATGCATTCCTAAACTACGCAACGAATTTGAATGCGGTTTTCGTCAATAGATAGAGTGATTCAAAAGGATGGTTCACGCTAGGACCAACGGGAGCGGAGCAGTTACCATAGACGTGACTGAACGCGGGTGACACCACGATGTATACAGCTAGTTAAAAAAAATATTGACTCATCTCTAGAATTTCTTTTAGAAACTGAATCTTGTGAGCGGGCATAGGTCAGCTAAAATACGTAGGTACATTAGGCGAATATATTCGGCAATTCACAAAAATTAAGAATTCACCAGAGATTCAGCTGAACCCGAAAGTCGGCCGGAGCCGACACCGTCATACAATATGTAGGAGCCAGGAGCGTCCCAACTTCAGGTAAAACGACCTAATTTTATTTCTGTCAATTTCATTTTAATCCACATGTTCCCATATCTAATAAGAGGTAAAGTTTGTGAGTGTGTGAGGATGTAGGGGGTAATCTCTGGATCTACTGAACCGATTTTAAAAATTATTTTACCTATAGCAAGCCGCGTTGTTTGTGAGTGTCATAGGCTTTATGTATAACATCATTGCAGTGAATATTTTCACCTGGTTACCGTAACGCAGGTGAAAATATTCACGAGGACGAAGTTTAATATTTTTTTTGGTTTAATATTTAAATATTAACGTTTACATTAATATGCCACTTACTTTTACTCTGAAATTCAATAAGAATTAGTTTCAGCAAAAATCAATCAACCACACGTCGATATTTCTCACATTTATCAAAGTAATCGTACAATTACGATTACTTCGATAAATAAATGACTTAATGATGCTTAGAACGATTTCCAAGCATAAGTTTGGGACGTATATTACAATTGTTTGCTGGATATTGTTTTGAACTAGTTTAACGTCATTAATCTATCACATTAAGAAATTATCGGTTTGCTCGTATTGGCCGAATAAAGCATTTTTGTATCATATTTAATTTCGTGAATTGTTATCGTTCGCAGGAAAACGCTGGATGCAGTCCGCTCCCAACTGGTCCTTTTGGAAACTTATGGGAGAAGCCTACCTCCAGCAGTGGACGTCCTGCGGCTGATATGATGATGATAATGATTATTATCCATGTGACTGTCAACACAGGGACTACTTCTTAAAATACCTGAAGGCTAATTTAACTAAACGTTCAAAATCTAGTCGTAATCTTATCTCAGTGGCAACAATTGTCAAGAATTATGGTAAATCATTAGAGTCATTATTGACAGATTACGAACATTCCTCAAAGTTAGCAGAATTAGCTCCTAGATTCCATCGCAAACAGCTGAATATTAGTTCATTGTTTGCAAAACTCGTATTAAATTTCAACAGCCATGGCAGAAATTCAATTTATAAAACAATTTTCAACAAATTTCCAAACTATTGAACATCAGTTACTTAGCTGACTAACCACTAATGAAATAATTCCAAAACGGTTCGTTATAGTCAGGAGAGGGAATAATTGGATGCATATTTACCAAAACTTTACGTGTTGGATTAGCATGGAAAGGATTCGTGTATCTAAAAAAACCTCCGAGACTAAAAAATAATAAAAATATACCTACATATAAGTACATTACTTTTATTAATAACAAAGCTTTTCCAATAGAAATTAAAAAAATGTGTGGTTATATTTACAATGAAAAATAAAATACTGTACGTCGATTCTGTAAAATTCAGACATGAACTCGCATCTCAAGCCGCTATCCACCCGATTCTTTAAAATTCAGACATGAACTTGCATCTCAAGTCGCTATTCACCCTCACTTCGCTTAAGGTTCAAAATGGCATTGATTTATTTGACACTTTGAAGTGCGAAGTGAGCGTCGAAGTGACGGTGGAATTACCGTATAGAATGCCACTTCTTACGTGATCTCATACTTTATCTTTAGTTCAACTCGCTGACACCCTCGCAAGAGTAGCGCTAGTGTAAATTCGAATTATCAACCGAGTTTCTATAATGCCAACCAAGAAAGTCACAGCGGATTCAGATTCGAAGTTTAGAACGAGGTCTTACAGAATCACACAGCAGTTAACAAATAAGTACCAAAAAAAGGTATTTGATTCATTAGACGATTTCAGGTATCCGGAATTGTTTTCTAAAATCAATGATCTAGAAGAATGTTCAATGTGTCAATGTTCTAGAATTCTAGAAGCCGTATCCATACTATCCTAACAGGAAATTACCTTTAGTACATAGGCTATGTACTGGATTACCCGACCTTTAGCTAATATCCGCCTGTCATCAAAGCTAACAGGTGCCAAAATTGCCCATCAACAAGCTTCCTCTAGCGTCAGTTCGATCTAACTAATAATTAGATCTAGTTAAGCCAACGTTAAGCAGAAAGCAGCCATGGCGCACGCTTTCCAAATAATCAGCCATGCGAATTTCGACATTACAGATTCATTTGCAGACATCTACAGACATGTCGTATTAAAGTTTTCACCTAACTTCTTAGAAATAAATATGTTGTTAATTCATTAAAGTTTTCACAGATTTCTTGTTAGTCAAAAGGATTTCTATGATAAATGGCGCCGTGTAAGTTTAGCAACTTTCAGAAGTCTGAATAGACGGTGTTGTCCGCTAGACGGGACTCGAGATACGTATGAAACTCTACGAATCCATAAGAAACTCAAAATGCGTATCAAGATTAATCAAAGGAAAATCTTCAGCCTGAAGAAGTTGGTTGTGAGTTTGTAAAAGACACTCAGTAACTACATATCTGATTACGAAAACTATTTTACTGGCAAAAAGCTACTCTATTTATTTATTATTTATTCATTAATTAAGGATCTTCAACTAAAGATAACACATATAAATAATATTTAACAAAAGTATTATGTTTGTGTTCTTCTTCACTTATAGGAGACCAGCACCTATGTCCAGCTGTGGACGTCCTGCTGCTGATATGATGATGATGAGAGGCCTATGTCCAGCTGTGGACGTCCTGCGGCTGATATGATGATGATGATGAGAGGCCTATGTCCAGCAGTGAACGTCGTTCGGCTGATATTAGTAATGATGATAAAATATATATCCTACTATGAGTAGAATCGCGGGGCATAGCAAGACGAATATAATATATTCGTCTTGCTATGCCCCGGGGGGCAACATGATAGGTATTTACTTACATATTATGTAAGTAAATACCTATCATGTTGCCCCCCGGCTGCTAGCATTTCTGCCTACCCACAGAAGAGACGCGTCTGATGTAGGCATGCATTCTCGAAGCGATGCATACCGTGCGTGTTACATAGCCAGGGCATCTGAGTTACATTGCGAGCGCTTGTCTGAAATACCTAGCATTCTGATAACGTTGAAGCGTTCCTGATCGATCTTATTGAGTAACCCTACCCAACCCTGGCAGGAAGGAGGGGTTGGTATCATTTTGAAGGATATATACGAGTTAGAAGAAAAACAATTATGCTCCATTATTTGAAATCATTTTCAAAAAAATAGTAACATGAATAAATTTTAAAGCGAAAATTTTGCAACAACAATACGAATGCTAAGCAGTACCTATATAAAACTTTCTGCTAATACTAGCACAAGAGAGTACCGACAAATTTATACAGGCCCCACTGAAGACTGATGAAATGCAACGAATTTCAGGGTAGACAAACAGGTCCTGCAAAATAGATGAAGCCACACCTAATACTAGAAGTGGGACTCATATATAATTCATAGTAGATACTCTTACAGGTACCGTTAGAGATAAAAGTATAATCGGAGGACTACGACACTACGCCACGACGGAGAAAACTACGCTAATACTGTATTCATGATGCAAATACTTTATATTAATGACTAGAAGCAATTCTCATAACAGAAAACAGGATACGCAATAGAGAACAATATGCTTGAGTTAATTTGAACTAGAATTCAATAGGTATAGAGTTGAAAATTGTGTCATTGCCGTAAGATTATAAATGCCGCATGTTATTTCTTGCTTTCAATTTTCAATTCCATTTGTAATCAATTAATAAAGGAAAACTTATTTTTATGAGACTTAAATGGTCTTAGACTCTGGTGTTGCCAGACCTACGTCTTTTCAGCATGGTTGACATTTTAAAACAGACCATAATCGGTACTAATATTGGAAAGAGTTAAATTTTTGAGTTTGTAATACCTGGGTCTACTAAACCGATTTAAAAAATTCTTTTACCGATAGAAAGCCACACACGGGTGCGGAGTTATAACCAAAGACGTTACTTAAAACGGGTGAAAATATCCAAGCGGTTGAAGTCGCGAGCAGAAGCTAATAATAGTTTAATAAAAAATGAAGTAGTTATCAGACATGGAAAGTACCTTACTAACTGACGTTAAAGTGCGATTGCCTGGTTTTTATACACAATTTACGGGATATTGTTAAACACGTACAATCATCAAAACATTATCCACAAGTTTAAGTAGACAATTGTTAAAGTTCGACCCTTTAATGCGTATGGCTTTCCGAAATTCAACAAAACATAAAATAATCTTCACTTGAAACTTGACTGATAATTATAATTCGTTGACAAATATTACGAAAATATTGGTAGTTAAAAAAGTAACAGGCTTGCACTGAAAATTAGTTTTTAAAACGGACAACTAGTTTTAATTAAGTTTTCTTGTTAATGATATACTCAATTTGATATGTTTAACAAAACAGTAAATCAACATTTCGCTTGCTAAAACTACGTTGCCTATACACACACCAATAGGCACACGCTTATCATAACCTCGCTGTTATTCTTTCAAGATAAAGTATGCCTAGTGTTAGTAACAGTGATAAGGGACGACAAACTATATCAGTTTTTACGATTACTGTTAGCAATTTCATCACACAACTATTGTTACGAGAACAATCTTACGTGGTGAGCGATTGTTTGTACAACAATGTGTGCTCACCCCACGGGCCCACTCGTCTACTGCGGTTTAAACGGTAATCTAATAGTTCTTTAAAAGGCGGTTATTTCCCCCGAGGACAACGCAGGAGTGGACACAGTGGACACAATAGGGATTACACAAGTGTACACACACGACACAGCTCGGATATTGTAGCTCGTCCTACGGTTGGCACTGTCGCTGTGCAGCGTTACATGGAAAAATGGAAAATAGTAGTGTGGCTGGAAAATTCCTTTTGCAAGTTCGATTTCCCTCCTGTCCGCAACGAGAGCGACGTTTTCATTAAAACTCTATGAAATTCCATTATGAATCATGTATGAATGTTTGAATTCAATTTACCTCTTTGTATTTGCAAACTAGAGTTGGATTGGAAATGTACTTTTTATCATATTCATAGATTAGCATCTCCCTACTTTGTATGATTGTTTTCTAAAAGAGTACATTTATAATGGAATTTCAAGTAGTAATAGTTACGTAATAAGATAAATAAAGATTACACGAACCACCTATGTAGTATTAAATCAATTTATGGGAATAGATAACATAAATATGGAACAAAGACTGAAGTCACTGTCCTGCATAATTCAAAACGAGGTTAGCACACAGACGGGTGGGTAGCAATCAATCATCCACATGCAGACTGTATGTCTATTGTAACTGAGTAAGACCAATGTATTCCGGGATCTAACTGAAAGAACTAACTGAAACTAACCTGGTCTTCCTCTTCATATGAAAATATATTTTGAATAGCAGAAGCCCATGTTCTGAAAGTAACTTGTTTAGGAGCGACTGAAGCATTTGACGGCAGTAAGCTGGTAATCTCAGGAGTGAGCTAGCCGCGAGATGCACAGGACCATCGGTGTGGTGATGCTAGCAGCAGACCCATATACAATTGGGTAGTAGACACCATTAAATAAAAATTCCAAGACCTTCTCTAAAAAAATACTTTATTTTAATCCTGAAAACCTAAAACCTAATTTTTAAATAACTATAAAATAAGATTTATATTTGCTTTGAAATAAAAAGAAGGATTACCGTAAATCCTAGACTCGAAAAAAGAAGTTAAAAATTAAGCTGGCTATATGTCACCTCGTAGGGCCGAAACACGTAAAACTGTATGTGATGTTGCATCGCTGAAACCTGCGAGCCTCGCAGCTCAACGTTGCTTTTTTTGTATTTGCATCGCGTTGATTTTGCTTTGACGCATACTCGCCATACCGCCGCATTTAATAACGGTTGGAATTTTGCAAATTGGTAGGCGAAAATATGTACCGTTCTTTTTTTTTCAATGAAGGGCCCTTTTTCAGCTGTCGTTTACCAAAGGTACCTCTGCCTCATTTATTTTTTAAACATAAAACTTCCTTAAGTAAATAATAATAATAAAATTACAAACTTTAAACAGTTAATAAAATAAGATGAAAAAGTAAATTTATGGGGCATCAAAAAACTCATCCGCATTGCTGTCAGTGCCCAAAAGGCCACGTTGTATGGTAATGCTGATTCTTTGGCCCAAGAAAAGGCCAGCCCTCTGGACACGTGAAGAATCGACCAGTCGCTTGGCGATGTCCCGAAAAACTAGATGAGCGCTCGGACCCATGGCTTTAGTGTTTCAACCCCAAACAGCTCAAACATATAGCTTTCAAGAAGGTGAAATATTTAAGGTATTTACTTACTCACTTACGTTCTTATTTGACGGCTCTTTCTATATAAGTTTTACAGGATCATAGTACAACCAACAAACATTATTGCCAGACATTTGCTGTAAGCTATAACTTTCAGTCGAACGCTTTAAAGTTCTGACCTGCCCATGTCACCATACCATTAATATCGAACGTGGTCATAAAATATTAATAACGGGGCATAAAATACCGATGCTTTTAAATTATCCTTAAGTAGCGAAGAAAATGAACCATCGACACAATATGTGTGATGTTATAATGGCATCATAACCTGTTTTCTGATAGGTTTTCATAGAAGTTTCATATCCTTATACTTAAAAATTTAAGCACTTTCTTTTCACAACTGTCACTTTGAAAAAAAAATGGAATTCTGACGTTGTTTGGTTCGTTTAGGCTGAATTAAACCTAATTATTGAGTACTTATTCTATAAGACTTCAGGAGCACAACTCTAGTAACTTTTAGGCACGTTCGCGTTCTAATCTCAGTCTAAATCTGACAAAAATGCTTCTAATTAAGCTATTTTTGACATTGGTTTATCGCTAAGATGAGATTGTGACTAGATTTTGGAACATCTTAACAAAAACGGGAATTGTATGCTCTGTCGTAGATAAATGGTCCTTGTATAGCTATCTTACAAAGGACCATTTGCGTCATTCCAATTTAGACTGCATCACAAGTTCTAATTTTCCAATTTCAGAACGAATTACAGTAATGAAAATCCATTTAGCGATGCCAAGTCCAGGACTCGCCTAGCTAAACGTGGGTTCGCAGACGACGTAATGCTGTTCGTTAGAATAGCGGACGAAGCAGTTTGCAAGCAAATTGAAAGATTACTACAGGCCGTCATATCGCATGCGCACTACAGTGGGTCCTGTACACTATTTCCACTTTGGTTGAGTCAGTTATAATGCGGTGGAAATCTTTGACCTCGCAGTATAAATGTTTTTTTTTTTCATCTCTTTGGCTCAGGCGAGAGGTACCTAGTAAACTATGTATGAAAGGCTTGATATGAGATACCTACATAACCTCCATGTTAGCCTTGGAATCGGAGGTATAAGTAGTTTCTTAAGAAAAGCCAAAATCTGCAATCGTGAGTATCAGCCTCTTCAACTTCAAACTATAAAAAAACAAATTCCTCTTAACTGTTACTACTCTCTTGTTTTTTTTAATGGGACAACCCCGCCTCAGTGTTCCCAAACACTGCAACTCCTGAAAGCCAGAATCAACAGTGGTAACCGGTCGAAACGCGCCGAAGCAATGAAGCTTGACGTGTCCCGGAGACACGATTCAATTGTCTTAGATCCTGAAAGGAAATTAATAAGAAAAGATTAGCGGTGGAGTAAGAAAAAATATGTATCTACCATTTCCTTCGTACTTTGTATCTACACATAAGTCTTGTTAAACGGCTAAAATAGTCAAATCGAAATTTCCTGAACACTTGCCAGAAACAATAGCGAAACACACAACCACTTCAACATCGATATTTTCAAGTAAATTTATTCCATTAGTTGACCCCAGAAGGCGCCGCGCCGGGCCGGGCTGACCGCAGCAAAGATGGCGCGAAGAGTAAAACAATATTAATGGAAAACTGTGCTACTAGCCCTGGATTGCAACAGCTGGAAATTATGTTAGGCCTTTGTCTAGCAGTGGGATTGTGGGATGATGCAAGCTGACAAAGTCAAAGCCAAATCATTTATTCCAATTAGACCATTAAAAGGCACTTTTGAACGTCAATTACAGTAGAATCTCGATTATCCGAACTAATTGGGAGCGAGACTAGTTGGGATATAAAAGTTCGGATAATCGAAATATACCATCACGCCTGTATTCCCCGAAGGGTTAGGCAGAGGTGTACCAATGTACACCCACAGTTCGCCGGTATATTTAGGTCCCATGTAATAGGGGGCGAGCCTATTGCCATTAATCGGGCACAAATCCAAACTCCGAGCTGCTACTGAGAATTTCATAGAAAAACCCAATCACACTTTTTGCTCGACCTGGGAATCGAACCCGGGACCCCTTGCACAGCAGTCGCACTTGCGACCACGAGACCAACGGGGCAGTAATCGAAATGTGGATTTTTATGGACAAGATCAAATAAAAACAACACCTTTTCACCTAAAAACTGTTCAGTCTATTAAAACTTGACATACATATTAAAACATACATGGTAAAACACCTAAAAAAAGTAAAATTCTTTTCTTATGAAATAGTCAATTTTCAATTGACGAACAGCTGCAACAAACAATTTGTTTTCGGTAACAAATTCTCGCCAATGTTCGGCTAGTTGAGTTTTCGGATAAACTTAGTCAGCGTTCGAATAATAAACGAGGTTCTACTGTAATTAAAATTATTGAATCTAGTTGCCCATTCCAAAAGGTAATTTCGTATGGAGAAGATCGGGAAAGAAACTCCATCTCATCTCTTTTAAAAAACGTATTACATTATGTTGTACAGTTACATTTATTCCATAAAAAATATGGTAATGTCAAAACGATCTGTCAACAATAAAAGTCACTCGAAGTACTACAATACGTACTAAGTGCTACAAATTAAGAAATGAAAGCTAAATTAATTGTAATATTTAATACCAAAATTGTGATCGTAGATGATTACTTCTAACATTTCAAAAAACAACGAATCGGTGAACGGTGTGTGAGCTATACCTAGTAATACCTAGCCTATACCTAGTAGCATTAATGTTTACTGTACAGTCTTAGTAATGTCGACAGTAATAGTAGTAGAAGTTGACGCTTGTGACTTAGCCGCCTTGGTGTATCATCATCATCATCATCATCATCTGCTTAGCCTTTTCCCAACTATGTTGGGGTCGGCTTCCTAATGAAATGTATCTATACTAATATTATATAAACGACAGATTTGATTGTTTGTTTGTGTCGAATAGGCTCCGAAACTACAGGACCGATTTCAGCCATTTTTTCACCAATGATAGCTACACTATTCCTGAGTAACATAGGCTATATAACATCGCGCTACGAGACACGGGAGCGGAGCAGTAAGTAACGAAAGACGTAACTTAACGCGGGTGAAATAACACACGCGGACTATTTCGCGGGTAGTTCGCTTGTCCTATATATGTGTAAATAAAAAGTATGTTATGTAGTAATATCGTGATGGCCTAGTGCTAGTTGTTAAGGCACGGCCTCTTGCATGACGTTGCGGATTCAACATCGGTGAAGGAAAACGTCTTAAGGAAACATGGACTTATAATTATAATCAATGTAAGTCTGAAATCGCTTATCCGCCTTGAGCAAGCGTGGTGATCAATTCTCGTGCACGTTTTCTGTATGAAAACCTTTGCCCTGCAGTGAGACAATAAATGGTTGGTATTATTTTATTGTTCAATAAAAAATAATATACTAATAAAAAGTATAATTTAAGTCTGCCTCGTTAGCCTAGTTGTCCTAAGTGCTACTGCTTTCCTTGAGGTCTAGACTTCTCGAGTGTTGTCGGTTTTTTAACTAAAATTAAAATAAAAATTTTTAGTAGCGGCTCAGAGTTAGGATTTGTGCCCGACATGGGGCGAGCTGTGGGTGTACAATGGTACACCTCTGCCTAACCCTTCGGGGAATACAATTGTGATGATATGTTATTGTTATATAATATAACACATTCACATGTACAGCCGTTAAAGCGTGATACTGTACGAGTAACAAACATACAGACAGTCAAACATTTAAACATTCACTTTTTTTCATATTAGCGGGTTCCCTTCCCGAATGGAAATATTCATTGATTTCTAATAACAATTCCGTGGGCTGATTCATCAGTGTAGTTAATAATATTATTTGCTTACATAACATTTGCACCAGTGATGCATGCGTTTATTTTCGTAATTACTCATTACTTACTGCTCCGGTTACAATTAGTGTGTTTATTCGTTGGCTTTCAATATTTACGTTAATTGATGATTATAATGAGTAAGTGGGCAATTTATTTTAAAGCACTATCTATGTTTTCGACAGTAATGATTAAATCCAATTTAAGTATGATTAAGTGAATAGTAATTTATGTATCTGATTTGATTACTGCAATTTGTGTTTTGTCTAAAGTAAAATACGATTTTGATTTAACAGTTAGCAAAACTTCAATTTTCTGTATTTCTGACAGTCAGACGCAACAGTGTGCTAAACTATATGTAAGTTAAGTGCGCTAGCCACTCGAGACTTAAATGCAATTACAAGATAAAATTATGCATTGGTAAAGTGACTGGCTTGAAGCTATTGGAATTTATAACTATCCTGATAACTATCTCTGATGCTCAAGTCCATATGACCTAACGTTTTAATAAACATTATACTTTGCCTTTCCTAATAGGCAGCGGGCTTAAGTGACTGTGTGTTATTTCAAAAGTCATTGCAACTCGACTGATAAAAAATTTGGCAGACTTAGTTTGCAACTTTTTTTGGTCTTTATACCTTGACAGATGAAATGTTTAGAGTTGATATTGTTGATGAGATGTTCAGGTACCTACAATCCACATAATATACTATCACGCCTGTACTCCACAAAGCGTTAGGCAGAGCTGGGAAACGAACCCAAGACATAACAGTCGCCATAAGACTACAGGCTAACGTGGCAGTCAACAAAAAAACAAACCCTAAACATGGTCCCTTTGTCCGTCTATTACCAGCACACCAGAAGGCCTACTACTACATAAATAAAAACGTTGAAACTTTTATCGCAATCTCAGCGACAATCATCATCATCACCTGCTTAGCCTTTTTCCAACTATGTTGGGGTCGGTTTTACATGGAGCGACTGCCTATTCGATCACCACAACTTCGTTACTGGGCAACAATCAATTTAAGTAATTTAGAGGCATTTTTGACAGATTGAAACTTAGATAACTGCCTTGTTAGCCTAGTGGTCCTAAACGCGACTGCTACGCTAGACATCTTGGGTTAGATTCCCAGGTCGTGCGAAAAGTGTTATTAGGTTTTTGTGTGAAATTCTCAGTACCAGTTCGGAGTTAGGATTTGTGCCCGATTTATGGCAATAGGCTCGTACCCTATTACATGAGACTTACACATACTGACGAACTGTGGGTGTACGTTAGTACACCTCAACCTAACTCTTAAGGGAATAAAGGCGTGATGGTAGATATATTATGAAACTTAGATTAATTTCCGATCAAACCTCATAGTTAGTAAAGGTGTTCCCTGACCGTTATAGTAGGTACTAGTTCATATCAGTTAATCCAATACATACCAAACACAAGGGTCAGGTTACAGTGCTAACGGCAGGCGTCTGTGAGAGATTGTCAGCAGTGAACTATGTAGCAGCGTCCTCTTATTCTTGACAATAGTGATAAAAAAGCGACATTGAAACATCTCTAGGCAGGCACTGTAATCATTTGTAAGGATCATCGTTGAACCCATGAACCGTGTTTCCTTTGTGAAGTGTCTACTAACCCTTTGTCGTAGAACCTTTGAACCTTTTTTGTCATTTAGATGAGTTCTTTTTCTTTAAATTTATACAAATAAATAAAAATGAAATGTTTCTTTGTAAAATAAAAACAACAGCTCCTTATTAAATGCTTAATGTATGAATGTTTACACGGTAGGTACTTACCAAAAACAGGTCTTGAGATGTTTTGTCTGTGTTTTTGTTCCGGCTAATCTCCTGAATGACTGGATCGATTTGTCGGAACTCAACGCTTGTGATATTAGGAGTATCTGAGGCTATTTTTATTTAAAAAAATAGGGCTTTGCGAACAAAATGCAGCGCCTATAACGATTTCATTTCATTTCATTTTTTTTTTTAATTCGTAAGATTTTCGATCAGCTCACGTGTGACGCGAGTTTAACATTTTTTACCCATTCCAAAACAAGTGCTCAACGCCGCTTACGAATTTTCGATCAGGGTCACGTGTCCTGACGCGAGTTTAAAAATTTTTACCCATTCCAAAAAAAGTGCACAACGCCTTAAGAAGTTTTCACTTCAAAAATTGCCCTAATAATTGAGGTCGGCTTTTTTTTTCATATCAACTCCAGAAATTACTAATTATTATTTAATCAAGTCACATTGGTTTTTGGAATAGGATTACTTCTTTCCATTATAACATAACAGTATATATCACAATTACTAATATAAATAGGAGAAATATTTTATATATTGAGAAAAAATAATAAATTTTATACGTGGTGAAGTTCTAGGTACAGCAGTGGACGGCTATAGGGTGTTATGATGAAAAAGGTTACAATAATTTCTGTTCTAAGCAGGAAGCAAGAAGCAAGAAGCCTTGTTGTAAAAAAAAGCGCAAGCGGTTTTTTTTACAACAAGGCTCTAATGCAGTAATGGTCTTCAGCAGTCTTACGGAACTGATATTTTTCAGTTTTTTTTTGTCCAAAATACTGAAGTTTATGTATTTTTATTTGATTTTTATCAAGTATGTAGAAACCCCGTGTGGATTTATCATTTAAAGTCTTGGCTTCATTGTGTCTTCGACTTCGGCGCGACCTGCATTCTTGCCTAAACCAGCAAACAAACTTACCTCACTTGTAACAATGTCGTCATCATCTTCTTAACCTTTTCACAATTATGTTGGGGTCGCCTTCCAGTCTAGCCGGATGCAACTGAGTACCAGTGTTTTACACGGAGCGACTGCCTATCTGACCTCCACAACTCAGTTATGCCATGACTGTCAAAGATCTAGGAATGATAGCCGGGAACAACAGATTTACATGCTTTCCGTTCCGAGGCACGGGGTTGTCAAACCACCAACTAACAAGCTGAAAACTTCCTTTTGAAAAAATCCAATAACACTTTTGCCCGACCTGGGAATCGAACCCAGGACCTCACGCTCATAGGTACGTCGTGATTGCGACCACGAGATCAACGAAGCTGCAGTCACTTGTAACACAATGTATATTTTTTTTAAATCAAGCTGTTTGGCTACGTCATCAGTCAACTACTTCAAGCTGGCAACAGTCAGGCTTCGGAACCCTCGCACCATTTTTTACCAATCTTTTTCCTAAGAACTACACCCACATACCATCACGCCTGTATTCTCCGAAGGGTTCGGCAGAGGTGTACTAATGTACACCCACAGTTTGCCGGTAAGTTTTTTTATGTTCCACGTAATAGGGGGCGAACCTATTGCCATTATCCGGGCTGCTACTGAGAATTGAGTAGAAAAACCCAATAACACTTTTTCCTTGACCTGGGAATCGAACCCAAAATCTATAGCGTAGTAGGAAACTCCCTCCCGGGTGGAGGGAGTTCGAATACAGAAGTGAGTTTTAAATACAGAAGGTAAAAAAAAAAATTAATACACTCTCGGCTCCATTACTTTCACGCCTTCGGTTCAGGCTGCAATCTGGGTTCGACCGTAATGACCAACTTACTTCTCTCGTATTATAATGTACTTTTGTAACATTCCGAAAGCACGCACTAGATACGCAGTTTTTGCGTATTAAAACTCACTTTTAATTGTTTCTTCAGTAACAGGCTTATACCGCATTTTTCATTAAAACATGAGAACCGAACATTTCACTGATGATTTCACTTAATTTTCTTTGCAATGTTACGTATTAGTCAAACGGAACTGATTTACTGATTTGTGAAACAAAATTGATTATTTTCTTTTGACCGAATATTTTTTTTTAATTCTGAGATTTCACTTTCGTTGTACACTTTTAACTCTAGTTGCATTTTTCCATATACTCGTATGAATTTGAAAAACTGTTTAATTTTGTTAAATAAATAAACATTTCAACGATTTATTCCGATTTTATTATGACATTAAGTTTTCGTGAGTGCGGTAAGGTCCTTTTGGAAATATATGAGGGATGCCTATGTCCAGCTGTGGACGTCCTGTGGCTGATATGATGATGATGATAAGTGCACTAAACAAACCTGTAAATAAAAGTGATCACTAGAGTTCCACAACACGAACGAAAAAGATAAACAGTAAAACAAAATACAAAGTTACGGGTGTAAAAAGACGTTTGTGTCTGATGTTTCTAACTGCCCCGTTGGTCTCGTGGTCGCAAGTGCGACTGCTGTGCAAGGGGTCCCGGGTCGATTCCCAGGTCGAGCAAAAAGTGTTATTGGGTTTTTCTATGAAATTCTCAGTAGCAGTTCGTGGTTTGGATTTGTGCCCGGTTAATGGCAATAGGCTCGCCCCCATGGGACCTACATACCCCTGGGACATGGGACCTAAAATATGCCTGCGAACTGTGGGTGTACATTAGTACACCTCTGCCCTACCCTTCGGGGAATACAGGCGTGATGGTACAGGCGTGATGGTTTCTCTTAACATCGCGATTTTTTATTCTTACAGTTCTCGTGGCCCTTTTGGTTACGAAGGCGTTAAAAGTTCCAGATATTTTTTTAAGTACCTAATTCTATTAAGAATCGTAGTAGGTGGCGTTCTGTGGTTTCTGCCTACCCATGGGGAAAAGGCGTGAGTTCGTGTGTATGTAATTTTGTAATGTTCTAACTAAACTTTAAACTACCAAGACTACTGTTGCATGCACTCGTAAGCACAATGTTTTGCGTGCGCGACAAGAAACATATTTTTTTACACAAAAAAAATAACACAAACAAACATTAAACTGCCTCGTTAGCCTAGTGGTTCTAAGCGCAACTGCTACGCTAAGCTAAAGGTCTTAGATTCGATTCTCAGGTCGAGCAAAAAATGTTATTGGGTTTTTCTATAAAATTCTAAGTTCGGTGTATTTGTGCCCGGCTAATGGCAATAGACTTGCGGGTTATATGGGACCTAAACATACCAGGGAAACGGTGGAGGTACATTGGTACATCTCTGCTTAACCCTTTGGAGAATACAGGCGTGATGGTGTGTAAAAAATTAAAATAGTTTCCAAGTAATCATTTTCTCTCAATGTTACTTAGTTTGATAAGAAACATTGTACTTAATGGCTATGTGATACTGATGAGTCTTACTAGCTATACCCTATTACCTACTTCCCGTATTTAAGTATCGTCTTTAGTTACTGCTCCGCTCCCGTGTGTCGTAGCGTGATGTTATATCACCTATACTATTTCTCGTGAATCTAGCTTTCATATACAAAGAATATTTTTCAATCCGACTAGAAGTTCCAGAGACTAGCGCGTTCAAATAAATAAAGAAAGAAAACCTCTTCATCTTTATTATATTAAGTATATAGATTTCTATGTAATGTGGTGTAGTAATAGTGTATGGTGTTTGGTGATTATATTAACGGATTATTTTGTAATAAGTATGCACTTTTTCTTAGTAATCCATTGACTTCGGTAATCTTACAAATGATGGATTGATCTGCGATTACTTGACCTAAACCAACTTTACAATACAAACTATGTTATAAAAAAAGATAATATTCCCTAATAAAATTAAACCACTTAGGTACCCACGTAAGTGGTATAATTGAACCAAGACACATCATTCATCACGCCTGTATTCCCAGAAGGGTTAGGCAGAGGTGTACCAATGTACACCCACAGTTCGCCGGTATATTTAGGCCCCATGTAATAGGGGGCGAGCCTATTGCCCACTAACCGGGCACAAATCCAAACTCCGAGCTGCTACTGAGAATTTCATAGAAAAACCCAGCAACAATTTTTGCTCGACTTGGAAATCGAACCCGGGACTTCTAGCGTAGCAGTCCAAGACACACCGTTTTGATCAATTAATACAACAAACTTATCTTGTAGTTTTGCAGTATCCAATTAATTTAATATTTTATTATTAGAAGGGTGCTAATTAGTCTTATCTGTTTTATTCGTTAATTGTTGTAATCATTGCATTATGTTAATTATTGTATGTATCATTTTAAGTCTGTTGTATGCAAGTAAGACTATCAATTTGTACTTAGTCATATATCCAGATAATTTTTTACAGGTTTTAGGTTGATCAGGAATATAGTGTTTATTTATTTATTATATTCATTATCTATTTATTGGTTTGATAAAGGTTCCTTAAAATGTTAACTTCTTTTTTGTTTCTGATTATTCTTTTTCAATAGGCGAACTAATTAAAAAGGTTGCTCTATTCGAAGCCTATTCAAGTACTTAGGATATATTTTTCTATTTTTACTTTGTACATAGCGGCGATGTGGCATAATTGTCATCTTCTGTTATTTACCTGTCTACTAATTATTATGTTCAGATTTGGTGTAGGCAGACATATGCTAAAAGTGGTAATTCAACCTCTTCAACTTATGTAACATTTATCATTATTAGGAACTTTATTTTTAACTTGATGAATTGTTTCAATATTTATGCTTCTCCTTGCCGTTTCCGTATTATAATCAATGTAGTAAAGTATTATTATTACTATTGATCCTTTGAGTAAATAGTTATGTTTTCCTGTAAGTATCCTTATTTTTTTTACAAAATATGTAGGTGTGTGGCTTTGAATGTATTTGATCCACCTCGCGGTATTCCCATTTCTTTGTACTCAACGGTATGAGGTTATCATGAGTAAGACTTGTATAAAATCAGTATGAATACCGTTATCAGCGACAGGTCTGGTTCAATGATCGATTTAGTTTGTATTTCAAGATTGTTTTAAAACTGCTTTTATGAATTGATTACTGATGTTTTTATAAAGTGTAATCAATGTAATTCCTACTTTATTTACTGAGATAGTATTCCGGATACTTTGGTTTGGTTTTGGTTTGTCTTGTGAAGTCGTTGTCAAACATTTTACTTGATGTAATCGAATTCTTTACAACTTTGAATTCAATGACAAATTAAATTCGCTTAGGGCATTTTATCAATAATTTTATTGTTATTTTGATATTACCACTGTAAATAGTGTATTGTTCTTTAGCGATAATAGAAGCATTATTTATGAAACTATTCATTCGCTAAGCCATTGTGTTTTTTCTAAGCTGTCGGAGTTTCACGGAAGACTCGAAGGCTATCAGCGACAAGGATGCGGCTTGCTATTGGCCACTCCGCTGAGGGCGGGTCGAGGGTGCCACCCACTTACTTTCAAATTGTTTAGTGTAACTTTAAGTGTTGTGTGTTTTATCAAATCTCTGTTGCCAGTGCAACTTTAACCATGTTCAGTGTATTGGGGGTAAAAAAATAAAATCTTTCAAAAAAAAAAATAAGTAACAGTAAAAACAAGTTATTTCCAATGAAAACCAGTTTTATTATTAAATCGCATTTGCATAGTACATAGTAGGCGCAGTAATTATTATGCTAAACATCAATCGCAATTGGCGTGCAGGTAATACAACTAGAGGCCGCCGCGTGAGGCCGCGTGACGCCCGCTATGATGATGTCTGGAACAAAAAGGAAATTTGAACAAGTTTCAAATTCGTAATGTGTCCGTTGAGTTCACGTCTTCGAGCAAGTTTAAATTTTAGGCTGCGGAGGAGGTGGCGGTGCGCGGGCGGCGGGGCAAGACATCCGCTCGCTCGCAGATTGCCCAATTCCCGCCACGACGTGCCGCGCCGCCGATTATTTCCATTTCGTCATTCGGAGCAATGACTCAAACCTAACTGTTACGACACAGATATTTAAAGCGAAAGACATCACACAGAAATAGTTACACAACAATACAGTTAGACATAGGCGTAAAACACGGCGAAGATAATCTTAAAAACGGCTTTGTCTCAAGCAGAAAATTCAGTGATTTCGCAGCCGAATTGAACAACAGCTTGCGTAATCTCTGACGTCACTGCAGACTTAGCCATGCTGGAGATGACGAGCGGACGACTCCGGCGCAGCATGGCAGTACACAGCGACGATTACATGCCAGCCATATAGGAGAGAGAAAAAGACTGACTACTATATATTAAAGTCGAGTCGATTCCTCCCCCCGACACGACTGACATTACAATTTTCTTCTTACTAGTCTTCATAGTTGTAGTGTTCAGTGACGAGCTCCAACTGTAATTAAAATATTAAACGTAACCGCGACACGTGCGCGAACTGCTACCGCGAGACGTGAGTCACATGACGAAGCAAAAGGAAAAAATTATTACTAATTATTCTGTAATAACACAACCGAACGCGGACCGAAATTTACTCAAGTTTAAACTTTTCGAGCGAAGGTTAAAAATCGCGAAGTGAAAACTCAACTATACGGAAGTTGTAAAAGTAGGTCGCGAACATCTCACAAATTTTTAAATCCGAGCTAGAATAATATTTATTCACTTTAAAGTTGATTTATGATCACTACTAGTCCCTATTTCCAGTTAACTTTAACGCGCCTGATATCGCACGAACAAAAACTAACTTTGAAAATTCTTCAACTAAAGTTTAACTTGCACTAGGGTACTAGAGTTCCGAGAGCACGACCGAAGCTGGCGACGGCCAAAGTGCGAATGGCGGCTCGTAGCGGCGAGCCGTGGCGTTTGCCGAGAGAGGGGCGCGGCAGGTGGCGCGGGGAGGGGGCCTCGAGGCTGGCTGCGCGCGCAGAGAAAGGACGCAAGAGGTGATGTAATCGCGATCGATGCACCGTGCTACCGTGCGCCACCTTTGATCAACTACGAGCAACTACCTGCTGTAGGGGGGCACGCACGTTTATCGACTCGCTGCCCACTTAGGTACCGCGCTGAGTTATTGCTCGGAGTACTTAGTCTATGGCTGCGCTGAAAACGTCTTGTGACGTATTAAAATGTGATAAAGTGGAAGATTGCTGATCTCTGCGGCCGTGGGAGTAACGGATCGAGTCCTATGCAAATTAATTATGAGGTCAGTGACCGTAGTGCAGACACGTGCTGTAATTCACGTGTAGTAAGCTAGCTACAAAGAAAACTCGTACGCTGCATGATTTTGGTATGGTGGCCGATGGCGTCCGTATAGGCGATGAGTAAAACGCGGTAGTGTTAGAATAGCTAGGCTAGGTGCTGCGAATAGGCGGTCGGGCTAGTGCTGGTACCGGCTCAGTATTGATCAGTAGGCTCGGTGCTAGGTGACGGGGCGCGCGCCCGTCGGGCTTCGTCGTACGTTTCCGGAGCCCTTCGGCCTCTAAGTAGGTCACACGTGTAAGCGTTATCCCCACCAGACCGGCCTTGGCTTACTTAGGCCTAATATCGCCTCCTTGGGCACGCCAAGCCCGCAGGCCTCCTCCGACTCGCTCATCCACACCGGGGCGTGTGCTCTTTGTGTGCCTCATAGTTTTTAAACTTAGGTAATGCGACTATTTGATGACATCAAACATTACTGTTAATCCCTTCCTATTTCAAATTTATTATTTATTTTGGCCCTAATTTTATAGTTAGAGGTACCCAAATAAAAAACGGAAAAAAAACTGTCTAAGGTACGGGGCAAGGACTAAGGGCGTGGCGCTCGCTCCTCCCTCTAATGGATGCCACTTTTTTTCTAATAGGAACTACATTATTTGGGTTTATGTAATTATTAAAGTTTATTCTTATCGTCATTGAATAAACAAATATGGCTATCTCTAAACTGATGTGTTGTCAAAAGCGCGCCAGTACGCATGCGATGAGGCTGCGCGACCAAAGTGACGCGGTTTTAACGATCGGAATCAGTAGCTTCTTGCGACGGTGAGACTGCGAGGACGGATAGACCGCCGCGACCTCAAAATATAATATACTCGTTGGTGATGATGAAAACATCATTTCGGCCTCGTTGTTTCTAGGACGGCACCCGAAATAACTAGGGCACGGTAACTGCGCAGCTGCTAACGCAACTCATCGCCAGCATTGCGAGACGCCCAACGTTCCGAGAGCCACGAGCAGCGACGCCGCCGCGCGGCCGAGGCGTGCCCCTAGCTGAGCCCGCTAAGGAAGGGGGAGCTCTACACGAGTGGTAAGTTCAGTTTCCGAATCCGAATCGACCTCTCCACGGTACGTTCGTGCGCTCTTTAATAACGCCAAAATTTATGGTAACGCGGCGATAGCAATCGGGGGCTCTGGGGATTGTAATCGGAATATTTAACGTAATCGGTGTGATTTTCGTTTTCGTTTTGTGTTCGCGATCATTATTTAGAGTTTAGAATAACCTAGTGGACACAGAGACGATCGATAATAATTATTGTAACCGCCATATTCGGACTCCATTTTGTTTTTCTTTTGTCCTTAGGTAGCGCCGCCGTACGCGGACGCTCCGCGTTCTATTAACCCTACTTAATAGAAGGTGGTTCTGATCCTGACTATCTTCGAGAATCTGTGTTCCCTGATCGTCTGTCGAGTGATTAGCTAGAGATTACTGAACCGCGCAAGATGGCGACGCCGCCGAAGCCCGACCCGCCCAAGCCCGACGCGCTCAGCGAGCGGCGCGAGAAGTCCATGAACGATACGTTCTTTGAAGTAAGCACAACTAATAAACTATTAATTGATTCATTTCAGCTCAATATTTATAAATGTGTCTCATGATTGACTTCGGATGCCGCTAAAATTCCTGGAGATGATGCTCCATGGATGACATCACATATTTCCTTATTGATTAGTCTATTAACTTGGTGTAAAGTTTGCTTTTTGTCTGTACAAGTAGGTGAGGCTACTTTAGTACTAAATTAGTGCATTTGAACCAGAAATCCATATTCAACTTGAATACCAATAGGTGTCAAATTCAGTGTACAGGTAGGTAGTACTATCTTGTGAAAATGATATCAGAAAAACTCATTTGCAATTGCAAGTTGTCCCGAAATTTATAATAATTTATACTCAATTGTTACTCAACCTTGGAACTACCTAATTTTGCACTTAAACTATTAAACGGGTACTGAAGATGAATGACTAGGTACCTAGTAACCTACCTATACACTGTGTATTGATTTTCATAAGTAAGAATAAATGAATAACAAAAATATGGACTAAACTGCTTCAGAATCAAATTGGAAAACTCCTTTACTTTTATTACCTTCTGCACTACTTGCCTGCACTTGTATAAATACACAAAATATTTTAGTAAATATTAACAGAACAAGCCAATAAATATATACTGATATTAAATAAAAGTAAGATATCGTATTTAATTAGTCCAATTTTCTTTTAAAATAGAATTTAAGTTTTAATTTGGGTGTTCCACTTAGTATGCCATGACTGTAGCTTACTTTAAATAAGTCCAATTCTTTTCATTTAGGCAACTAACTTTTAGATTGGCTAACTATTGTCATGATAAGTAATCTTGTTTAACTTGAATAAATATAATGGCACAGTTTTTGTGAGAATTAATACATTTGCAGTTTTCAATTGAAAATGGTGCCGCATACAAGCTAAGTGCTAGTGGGTACTGTACCTACACACCCGCATTTCATTTTATGCTTGTTCAATATATTGAACAAGCATCATTTTATGCTTTTTGGTAAATAGGTACAGTCTCTCAGACCGCAATATTAGTGATTTTGCTTTAGCTTTATAAACTGAAGGTACAGGCAACACAGTCTGTTAGGTAACCAGGCAGCTAACTAACTTTTAAAATTATATTTTGTAAAGCTCAGTAACCTAAATCAACTACATTCTTTGCCCAACAGCAAAAACTTTTGCTAACTGTTAAAAAACTGTTGTGTAATTCTAACTCTTAATTTATTTGGGTTTGTACTGTGGTCCAGTTAGAATGTTCCACCATACATATACCGTTACTAAAGCTGTGGAATTAGCCACCACACAATCTGTGCCTCTATCTTTATCTACCTATGTGTACCTACTCTCAATTCTATTGTATGTACAACCTATAAAGGCTGGTATTATGGGTACTGTTGTATAGCTGTTGTATAGCTAAAATGTATGAGAAAATTTGCAGTGGCATAAGATGAAGTTGAAGCAAAAATTACTTATTTTTAGTGCGGCAAAATAGCTCTGGTTGTAAAGTTCCTTAGGGAAGCCGGTGTAAATCGAGTTGCAGCAAGTTTTCGCAGCTGGAAAATTATTTCCAAGTAGGTTGAAGTCGGAAATGTTAGCTCATTTCAGAAAACTTTTTATTAGATGAAAGTTTTAAAGAGGTTTGATAGATCAAAGGGTATATTGTCTACTATCTACGTAGGCTTACTATCTACTCTATTAGAGTATAGTAGATAGTAAGCTGTATATGATGCTGTTGAATATGTGCCTATATGACATACAACACTATTCAAACCCAGCATATATGTAAGTACCTACTAACAATTGAACTCTTCATATCAAGCATACGCTAACGAATATCAATTTGTGTTAAACAATTTTGTTGAACCAACATTGAAGATTATTTATTATTGAGAACCAATGAGATTCATACTAGAACGCGTTCCATTCATGTTATTATCAAACAATGCATTCCGCACTGGCTCTGCCACTATCATTTGTTATACAATGTAGCTAAACAAAAGAAGGCCAAGTACCTACCTACTTGGTTTTCTTTTGTTTTCTTTTCATCGTAGGTTTAAACCGTTACGTCGAACTCTCGCTAGTTGAGTTTATATGTCGAATAGGTACCGGCTTACAAGTACCCACATAAGTACCTACGTCGGGCAAAGTAAGACTTTTTTTAAAGATGAGGTGCCTTTCCCCTTCTACTCCATACGAATGTAACTCTTGGAGTGGGGAACTATATTCAATATTGTTTTTCTCTTGTAAGTTCTAATAGGAAATAAATTATTTGACTTGACTAAATATTAGATAGGCGAAAACGTAGGTACTGAAAATGCTTTAACCACGCCACCACGAGCCGCCAGTGATAACGATACACGGAACACACTGATAACAGCGTAGTGGCACAGCGCCGCACACACACGTCGCGCAGGCATGATCCAGCGCCGACACTCAGTGAGTAGCTAGGTCTGTAGCGCGCGCCCGCTATTACTAACGTCATAGTAAACAGAAGGTTGGAAAGAGAACGTACTCTACTGGTCCCACGCACCGAATGCCCCTCACTCAATCTAAACCGATAAAACCCCCGAATCTTAGAATAGACGCGAAAAAACCATGTTAAAAAAAATTAAGGAAATTAAAAAGCGCGGGTTTACACGCGACGTTTGATAAGAGCCCGATAACACGTAGCCTAGTAACTGAATTCTCGCAAGCAAAAAAAAAAAAAAAAAAGTAGAGTACGCCAAAATTAAAACTCGCCGAAAAAAGTAAAGTAGAAGTGTGAACGCGCAGCGGCACTTACCTGAGCAGGCGGCTTCTTGTGCTTCGGTCGGTTGTGTTATGCCAGCAACGGCTGCCATGTTAAGTATATTTATGACAACCGCGGCGGCTACTACGCTCGCGCAGACCACGTCGACGCAGAGCGATGCCGCATTGTGTTCTATACTGTATACGTATGCGCGGCTCAGGATTGCCCCCCCCCCCTCCTCCTCCCCGCGACCTCTTCCCCCCCCCCCCCTCGCCCCTAGCACTCCTCCGGTCTCGAGCTTACAGCAAAACGACGTAACCGCAACTGAACACGCCACATGAAAAAGCGACCGTCCATACACCAATAGGCCTGAAGGAAATAGTAGGTCTATATCTCTATGGTAACGCTGCAATGGTTTATGCGGCATTTGTCCGCTGTGTCAGTAGAGTCGTCAATAATTCGGCTCGTACCGAGAAGTGCTAGCGCGCCGGATCGGCTCGCAATACTCCTAATGCGCTCCAGTGGGGCCATGTTATCATGCGACACACTTTATGGCATACAAACGGACCTAATTAATACGATATCATAGTTTTATCAAATTATAATTTTTCTGTCAAATTACTCATGTAGTCATTTTGGTCATATTTTTTGTGACCTAAAAAATATTATCCCAAACTCATGTCTTTTTGGTTAAAAATCAGCAAACGGTAAGAGTTCAATCATAATATTCAAATGAATGAAATGTATGGATGGACAGACTAAATTGAATACCACATAAAGGTAAATTACTCCACCCATAAATTTCTCAGAAGGTACTTACTCCCTTCATATATTTGCATAAGACTATTCAGGAAAGTACTGATGATAGCAAACTTTAAACCAAGTTTTTCAAGTCTCAAGAACTGACAAAAATATACAAAACGAACGAATTAAAGTTGTAAGTTCTAAATACAAGTCTCTTTTCCTAATATATAATATGATCAATTACTACGGGGCGGAAGGGGCCTCGTAACCAAAACTGCCAACGCAACGGCGCTCTAGAATCATGTATTAAATCCATATTAAAAGTTTATGTTACGATGTCATTCCACTTTGAATGTACAAATAAGAATATGCCAAATTTGTCCTTAAAAAAATACATTGTGAAGAAAAAGAGATGTTATTGCATTTTTTTAATACATTCTCCAGAGAAAGAGAATTATTTGATTGCACTTTTTTTTTAATAAATTCTGCAAAGAGACTTATTTTATGCCTTTTTTTAATACATTCTGCAACTCTTTGCAGAATGTATTAAAAGCCAGTCTTGTCTTGTCAGTCCAATATTAAAAAAAGGAATAAAATAAGTCTCTACTTATTTTATTCCTTTTTTTAATACATTCTGCAGAGGAGACTTATTATATTGTACTTTTTGATGTTGCTCAATTTTTACTGCTTTTTTTAGTTTCTAATTTATTTTTTTTAGTTTCAAATCCTCATGCCAAAATCCACATGGAATATCTCCAACTACCTATGGGTCCAGGGTGGGAGCAATAGCGCAGTCGATCAGCCTCAGTAACAACATGATTTGGTTTATTTCTACTTCCCTTTTTATCTTTCTATTATCTAACAAAATTTCCACCTAACCCTCTTTTTAAATTTTCCTTTTTATTTATTTTCTTTATAGCTTGTAGTTGATATTTTTAATTTATTATTTTAATAAAATAACCACGTATTTATTATATTTTAATGAAATAAATAAAATACATTAATTGCTATTAATATTAATTATGAATGAAAAGATTATCATGTGTTCTTACGTTACAGAACCCGGTGTGCCCCTGCGAGGAAGTTGAGCCTGAGCCTCAAAGCGAGTATGAAGTGCCCGGAGAGTGGGTAAGTTTACATAATGACAAGAATCATAAAATTTGGTAAAAAGGCGTGAGTATATGTATGTATAAAATTAGGTCAAAAACCACCTATTCTCCCTATTTTTAAAGATACTTTTTTAAAAACATACCATCACGCCTGTATTTCCTAAAAGGTTTTAGGCAATGGTGTACCAATATACACCCACAATTCGCCGGTATGTTTAGGCCCCATGTCATAGAGGGCGAGCCTATTGCCACTAACTGGGCACAAATTTTAACTCCGAGCTGCTGCTGAGAATTTCATAGAAAAACCCAATAATGCAGCTCGATCTGGGAATATACTATTTTAAGTATTTCTATTCAACTTTCCACTTTTGATTTCTTTCATTTAATAATTATAATAAAGTTTATTGACCGTTGTTACCTTATCATTAGGTCAACATTATTATGTTGACCGCCAAATGTTTAGGCCGTCCCCATTTTTAGTGAAACGGATTAATTCAATTTTTATGTGACACAAAAACGATCACAGCTGAAGTTGAATAAACTGCCATAGAAACTACCAAAGGTTCCCATTCTATTCTTTGCAATACGGTTTTGTATTAAAAACCGTAACTATCTCAGCCATTGAACTAAAACGAGCTAAGAAACCATTACAGAAGACGAAGTTAATTTAATTAATCTGGAAAAAACTAGATTAAAAGCGAACAGGAATCTAGGACGCTCCTGATTGAATTTTTCTCAACTCAATGCAGTTACGTAGGGAGGTGCAATCGATTGATTAAAAGTCTTTTGCTCGTTTATTAAATGATAGTAGAGAGGGGATAAAGTAATGAACTGACTTTAAATCTAGCTTTTCTAAATCTTTTTTAGCTTTTCAACAATAATGTTTTTGAGCGTCAAATAAGAACTTAAGACCAATTACTGAAGAAAATTTAATGACTGTATGGCAAATCACGCTACGACACACGGCAGCGGAGTGACTAAAGCGCTTACATAACCGCTTTGGTCAATCCGCTAGCGGGGAAAAAACACGCAAGTCGCGGCAGAAGCTTGTTAGGTGAAGGTCGGGAACAAAAGTACTACTATGAGCCCCATCGACTTATAACATGCAGGAAAAGTCTTCATCGACATAGGAAAATCAATAATATAAACCAAGCGGACGAAGGCACAGGCAGGAGCTAGTTGAACAAACAAAATCTAGAAACTTTCACGATACTATGAGTATGACTTACGGCTGAAAGTGCGAGTAGTAGTGTTATTTTCCAAGCGATTAAGAACTCACTCACTAAAAATTTTAACCATTACCTGTCCCCTACATATAAAAATTTCAAAATCTAAAATGATATGACTATATTTTGTGTTACTCAGGTCACGTATACTGGGGAAGTAAACATGGACATCTTTAATAATGCCGCCTGGGAAGCAAAGGAAGAGCTTGAGCGGGAGATAAGGGCTTACGCTAGATCTGAACAGCTTGCATTGCGTACGGAACTATCTACGTCTAGCGAAGACGAAGTTTCCCCTGCAGCCAACTTTCCGGATGAGCAAGCTCTGGAACGGGCTGAGCAGGCTGAGCACGCTGAGCAGTACGAATGCTCCCACAGCAGGAACGTTGACATTCCATGTGAGCATGCACGAGGTGAATACGCCCCTAGTGCGCCGTTCCTGGACGAGTTGCCGCAGGGCGAAGAATCTGACCTGAAACCTGCTGAAGAAGTAAGTTATTATGACAACAATTAAACCTTTGTATACTTTAATATAGTTTTGCCAATATGAATCCACGTCAAAATTGCGTAAGGGTGTCCTATTTTTGACGGTTAGCTGTCTAGTTTCTTTTTTTTTTTTAAACGTTGCCCTACTCTAGGAATTTCTCCTGTATCGTGGGTGCGTTCAGAAACACATAAACTCACATACACAAACAGCCAGACACGGAACAACCATCTGTAGATCATACAAATATTTGTTCTGTGCGGGAATCGAACCCGCGACACGCAGCGCAGCAGTCGATCGCTCGGCCACTGCACCAACTGTGTCCTCGAAACACATTTAGCATTTTAAATTAGTTGCATAATCTCATTAATTGAATTATTGAGAGATTGTGGATTAATTCGTTTTGGCAGAAATAGTCAGCGGACAATCAAGTAGATACTGTCAGTTCGCGAACTGATGGTGCTCAGATATCGTTATGGTATCTTATATCCAAACGAAGTCTTGTCCTTTTGTAATCAAATGTAATATATTAATTGAGTCATTATTATTGCATGAATTTATGTAATGTGATTGCTTTTTATTTTGACCACGCAGACTGAAGACGGTGAACCAGCCGTCTTCGACATGGATATGGACGTCGAAGAACCGAGCGCGGAGGCCACTGGCGCTGCGGCCAGCAGCTCAAAATTACGAAGCGCTGAAACCATCGTAGATATTGAAGTCACTGAAACTTCCAGAGCTGAAGGATCAACTACCACCGATCCCGCTGGGACCCATTTTACACTTACCGGCACCGAAGCTGCCGCTCAAGCCGGGGCCAGATTCGAGCCCACTGGCACCGAAGCTGCCAAGCCGGCCCAAGAAGACCTACTATTTAAATATGACGGATTGTCGGAGGAAGAACAAGAACTTGAAGCTGCTAGGCTGGCGACAGTACTGCCGCCACCTGAATTTGCCGGGCCACCTGAAGAACAGGAACATCCTGAAGCTGCCGGGCCGCCAGCAGAAGAGCCACATGTAGGAGTTGCTGGGCTGCCAGAAGAGGCACAAGCAGAAGCTGCCGCACCACCAGAAGACGCACAAGCCGAAGCTGCCGCGCCGCCAGAAGGACAGCCACAAGCGCAAGCTGCTGGGCCGATAGGAGAAGAGCCCCAAGACGAAGCTGGCGAGCAGCCAGAAGAAGAAGAACAAGGTGAAGCCGCCAGGCCAATAGAAGCATATCTTGACCTTGCTGACGCCTTCTCTGACATACCTCGTCCGCTCACTCCAGATGAGGTTAGTATTTTATACACGTTGGTATTTTATACTCACAATATTAGGTATCTATTGGTTTCTTTAGACGCTGTAGGTAACACCAGCATTAGATACCAATAAATACTTTTATTTAGTTAGAAACATGATTTCTTGACCATAACATTTTATTGTAGCTAGAATTGCTTGTAGCTCGACTTTGGTTGGCAGAATCAATAACGAAAAATTATCAAGTCCCATTAGCTGTTAGTAGACCAATGACTTTGGCTTCCTTTCTAAGAAATGGGGATAATCACCAAGTGATAGGGTATACCTATTATCCTGAATATTTCTGAACCCGGATCTGCACCTATAATAAAGTCACTCATTCTAAATACACCGCTAGTTAGAGGTAGAAAATCATCAAACTCAGGAAATGGGCTAATCTACACTTCAAACATTTTTTCTAAATATCATTTATTAATCGCCGAGACGAGCCGTGTGTATCATGGCGCACCTACAGGAGGATTCCAAGAAGTGGCTCCTTGCGTCCAAATCGTTTTACGCACATTTATTTAAATAACTTTGATGCAGTTTCTATTACACTGTAGGTGCTTTGGAGTAAGGGCAACTTAGAAGTGAGCGACTTGGTCGTTGGTCATTGGAGGTCAATAATAATAATGCTTGTACTCTTAGGCGAACGTTTGAAAGAGAAAGTTCGTATGTTGTTGTTGCGGACGGAATTCCAACGTCTATATATTTCACTTTCCCTTGTTCTTGATTCTTTCTGCCGCAACCATAAATATTATTTCGACGACCGCCGCGAGACTTTTACTACACAGTGTATATAGTTCAAGGCTCATTTACAGCGTCGACGTAGACTTAGGTACAACGTGGTTTATTTGTAAACTATAAAGAACATGGTAAATTGATGAGTTTTTCATTTGAATGAGACAGAGGGTAGCTCAATATAGCTATAGAACAAAATGTGAACCACAAAGGACGGGCACGAAGGCCGGGTTCGGAGCACGTAAAGCAGGAAATAAATAGGTCGCGGGGGCACGGGATCCCCTGGGGTGGGCTACGTGCTGCTCCGAGGGGGGCACGGCGCTGGCGGGGGAGGGGGTGCCGAACTAGGTGCCCTACATGTTCACGGAGCCCGCTCCGCTGCACAGCGCTTTTCCATCGAGGGCACACTGCTGTAAATAAATCATATGAGGACCCGCCAGCGACCACGTACCGGGGCCATAACATTGTTGTTCTATATAAAGCTTCAGAGATGCTAATTTATCCTAATATGTTGTTAAAATTAAATCCCAAATAATCACAATGTTATATTACTAGTCAAACTTCTATAAGAAATTCGTTTTTAAGCTTAAGCACATAGGTACAAAATATATGATGCCCTATATCAGCGTGCCCAGCCTCCCCCCCGCTGGTGCGAGATGCCGCAGACGTGCTGACTGCGCGACTCTGCTAACACCGCGCGTGTTATATTTGCACATTCCTGTCTCGTACGTAACGTCGCCGGCGCAATCATTAACACGATAGAGACCCAATTACGATAAGATAGCCTTATATCTTATGACTTTCGGTTGGAAGTCAGTGACTTTTTATATTATAATATTATCAGATTCGCAAGATCTCTTCGCTAGACGATTTTCGGAGTTTCCTCCTAATTCCTAAGGACCGGGGGGAGTGCTTCACTGCAGATAATGTAGACCTTACTAAAGTTTGGTGGAGTCGGAACCTCCACCAACCAGAACGTTTGCTCTTAAATTAGAAAATGTTGTTATACAGGGTGATTTGAAATTGCTCGCATTCCTCTCGGGAGAAGAAACTATGACTAATTTAGAATGATTTAACCCCTATCACTTGGGGGTCGAAAATCTACTTCGTTTTAATTTTTTAAAAAAATCTGAATTTTGGTAATTAAAAATTAATAAAAAAAAACTTATCACTTATCAGATTTCTTTTTTAATTTATTGCAAGTTTTAACATACAACATAAAATATAACAGTAAATTACACAGTTTTTAGCTTTAGAGAGGTTGGTCAATTAGTAAGATCATAGAAAAATCAGATCATAGAAAATTTTTGGCTGAAAAGTGAAAAGTGATATTTTTTTTTTATTAAATGTCAATTACCAAAATTCGGATTTTTCTAAAAATAAAAACAAAGTAGATTTTCTCGAAAATGGCGGATTTTCGACCCCCAAGTGATAGGGGTTAAATCATTCTAAATTAGTCATAGTTTCTTCTCCCGAGAGGAATACGAGCAATTTCAAATCACCCTGTAGACATACAAATGTAAGAATTGGGGGACAATAATTATGGTCACTTTTGTGTTCATGTTCAATTAAGAAATAGGTACTTATGACTATCCTTATCATGACTAGAATACTACTCAAGAGTTCAGGTAGGAGCCTAATAAAAAACCTTGCTAAAAATGAAATACAAAGAATTTTAAAACCACCCCTTATTTATATTCAGTACATAAAAATTCTGTCGATCGTAACGGAAAGTCCTCTATAGATTAAAAATAGGTGAGTGGCACACGTGTGTCTATAGATAAGTGTCTGGTGCAAGCACAATGGGCCCCTTGACACGTTGGCGGATCTAGTGCGCTCTGAATGGGCCCCATTTCGCCTTCTGAACAAATATGTGCCTTTCAGTGAATACTGGAATTGCGGAATACTGTAAAGGCATGAACCGGTAGTTTGCGATTGTTCACTAACATAATCAGAGTTTTATTTTACAAAGGATCGCGGAATAATATGATCCCGCCTCTGTCTGCCTGAACAGTTCGTTACGTAACGATTTTAGTTTGCATTTGATTGATGTCGTCTTTGGTATAGTTACAATAAACCTTGTTTGTACATCAATAGCTAGCATACCGCCATTGTAAATAAAGTTGGTAGTGTCGGTACCCCATGAGTGCAAAACAGAATTGCTTTGTATGTATGTGCAGGTGAAGAAACGTGCCCAGTGTCCGGTGACGTCATCTGACTTATTTCACTTATAGGTAAATTCCAGAGAATTCAGTGTAGGTATAAGACTTTTTATCAAATTATAAATTTACCTAAAAACCATTCAAAACTGATGTAAAACTCCATCATCATGATGCTGCCAGATTTTGACCAAAAAAGAGGATTTCGGGAAAGCAAGCTTTTGCCGACCAGTTTTTTCCTAGTCTCAGCCACTTACAAAAAGTTAGTAATCGGGCACTGAGTACTAACGTCAATTAATTAATCAATACTAATATTATAAAACGGAAAGATTCTTTTGTTTGTAATTTTTTTTTGTACCGAATAGACTTGGAAGCTACTAGACCGATTTTACCCATTTTCCCACCGATAGTATATAGCTACACTACATCATTCTTGAGTAACATAGGCTAATATAACATCACGCAACGACCCACGGGAGCGGAGCAGTAACCAAAGACGTAAATTATTGCTCGTGAAATAAGCCACGCGGACGAAGCTAGTATTTAATCATTGTTTAAAGGTATCATAGTAGTATATAAACTAAGTAGGCTTATATTCGACAGACAGACAATAAACACAAACTAATCTCTTTCTTGATTGCCCCAGACGGTTTTTACTGAATTATCAATGTTACCAGTATTCCGCACACCATGTTCTTATTGAAGATCTTGTACCAATACGTGGTGTGAGAAGGTAGTTATATCATTTGTTATCTCGCTTTTGTACCAATTTATCATGACGAACCCTTAACCGATTTTATCACAGTGCACCGCGCTACGTCGCGTAGCGCGGGCCGTAGTGTTAACATTTATGTTTCTCAATTTCTATAGGAAAACACACCTTGCACAGTACACTTCGGACGCGTCAACGCGCAGGAACGCGCGATGTTAAAATCTGCTGGCCCGCACAATGCAACGGGGCGCGGTGCAGTGTGACAATCGCCTTAGCCTTATCGCATCTACAAGAATCTATATTTAATAAGCGACGACGCTAAAGGACACACATCCCCTTTCATTTACGGGATCGTGAGCAACACCCAGTAACCCAGTAATAGCAATTTATTTATTTTTATTATTACACAAGGTTACTGCTCCGTACGTTCCCGACGTCTGGACGCTCAAAAGTATTTTTATATACATAGGTATATTATAAAAATACATTTGCACGTCACAAGCTATTATCAGTTAAAATGTATTTATAGAATAATTTATTTTTGTTTAATCACTGCAATTTATCGCATCGAATAGTTCATAAAAATATATCAATGTATTGTTTATAACCTACCTTTAAGGTCAAGGCAGTATTACATGATACAATTAATTCATTGAATCGGTCTGGGACACAATACATACGTAGGTATAATACAGGCGGCTCGGAAGTTAGCTGCAACTGCTTCTACAGCAAAAAGATATACGGGGCGAGTCTTTATAATGTGCACATATCGAAATGAGGCAATCTATGCTTTATGTGAGGAAATAACATAAAAAAATACAAATTGTGTAAACGAAACGGTGTAACTTTTGAACTAAATAATTTTCCGCAACTAAACAAACTCCAAAATAATGCATAAAAGTTATCCTCAAGCAAAAACCTTTTTTTTAATAATTTTGTACAATAATCGTAAAACGGGATGGGGATCACAGTAACGTACAAATTTAAATATATATATACATATATATATTGATTATTTTTAATATTTTTTCCGTCGATAAAATTAAGCGTAGATTCCCTCATTTCGATATGTGCACATTATAAAGACTCACACTGTATGCATCTATTAATCATTAAATTGAGCCTAAATTATTATGAACTTGAATAAAACTGCGAGAGAAGTGAGGAATAAACAATGTTATAAATTAATTCTTACGAAAATAAAATCGTAATTTAATTTACTATGAGTGATATTATTATTATACATTACTGTTATTATATATTTTCTGTCAAGTTGTCAAAAGTTACTTTTACAAGCGGCCAATAGGAGCCAAAGAGATAGAGATATAAAAAATAACAGGTAAAATAAACAAAATCATTAATTTTTCAACAATATAAAATGTTGTAAAATAACTTGTTCTTTTTTAATCATAATACACGTATAATTAATTACATAATAACATACTAACTTTAATTAATTACAACAAATGTGGCACAAAACAATCAAAACTCTTTGCCAAAATTTTAAAACACATCTATTAACCTTTCTAGTGCAGTAATGTAATAAGCATAATACACATACATACATACATACATACATACATACATACCACCACGCCTGTATTCCCCGAATGGTTACGCAAAGGTGTACCAATGTACACCCACAGTTACCGATATGTTTTTAGGTCCCGTGTAATAGAGGGCGAGCCTATTGTCATAAACCGGGCACAAATCCTAACTGCTGGGAATTTCATAAAAAAACCCAATAACGCTCTAGCGTAGCAATCGCGCTTAGGACCTCTAGGCTAACGAGGTAGTCAGAAATAAGCATAATATAAACATAATAAGCGGTGCAATAATATATAGCAACTTTACGAATTAGTGGGTTGAAAAAATAACATTAACATTGTAATGAGTAATCGTCATTAAAGGACCCTAAGACCTCCCCTATAGAAACATTCATCATTATCATTTCATGCAATATATTCTCCATGGTTGACGAACTGATGCTTGGCAGCAGTATGACGTTACCACCATCAGCTTCCAGATCCTACATATTGCTCCTGTCTGTCGTATCATGCATCACTGTGATGAATTTGTCTCCTTAGAAAGTGATTATAAGGATTCAAGATTACTCAAAATAATATAAAACAGCATTGTTTCATAGTCGTGAAGACATATTTGGGAGTACGAAAATGCCCATCTCGTTCCGCCTGAAAAAGAAGCACCGATTAAAGAATCAATCGATAATTATCCAGATAGAAGAGTCACGATGTGGATAATTTTTTTAGGTAAGCCTTTGAACAGGCACCCGCTGGGTGGAGTGCATTGTTGGACTTAGACCTCTCTGCAGAATGGCAAAACTGAGAAGAAATAATCGGAAAGACATGTTTCCATGGTTTGCGGTACTGACAGCCGTCACTTTAAAAGGTCGTCGTAAGGGGACTTCGAGTGGGGCGGACCGTGTGAGGTGCCCTCTGGGCGGAGACAGTCGGTGGGAGCCTCCACAAGCGGCCCTAAACCGTTCGTTACGACCAGGTACACTTGCTTCAGTTGCGAACATTGCCTACGCACTCTGTTGTATAACATAACTGTGGCGAATTGTATTAAAAAACAGTGTCTTTTTGTGACGTTTGGTTATTATTGTGTTTCTCGCTGAGTTCCAATTCGCTAAGATTTCGTAAAGTTCTATTGTTGTTGCACTTCCACTTCTCTCTCTACTATTTTAGTTATTGTAAGGTCGTTAGGTATATATCCTCAAGGTATTGTGAAACAGCTATAAGTCGCCTGGTAAAGCAAAAGATGATCCGGGTTCCTCGGGCATTCTTAACAGGAGATAATCCATTTGAAACTCAAACAATCAACACATTGCATCTCAGAACACCCAATAGACGCAGATCAAAGCTATTAAAGCGATACAGCTGTCGAGAGTGTGCCGGAGGACCTCAGAGAGATGAAACATACAGTTGAGTCAGAGATGAAGAATTGATCCATGGAAGTAGGCGCAGCTGCAGCTAAAATTACTAACATCGCGTGAAATCTATATCCACATTTCAACGGACAAATACGCCGTGAAAATGCTATGGTACTCATACGTCGTAACGTCAACGCCGTGTGTGTTATCGAATAAGATCTCGCAACACTCGTCACTCTGATCTCTTGAAATGTGGATGAGAGGCGTTTTTCTCTCCTTGAACACTCTACCTGAACATTCGATTAATCTCTACATTGAAAATATAAGGGCCGTGAAGATATACATGCTCGATTTTTAAGACGGGTCTTTTTTTCGTACAAAATGTATGGAAAAAGTTTTTGTCAGTTTATGTAATTTCTAGTACTCATGAGTCTTTTAATCCCTACATAAAGTAGGATCATATTTCTTTTTTCTTATTTTAGCTTTTTGTCACTGACTGTAATTTTTTTCCAAAATCGGTGAACGCTGTTCAAATTATCTCAAAAAGCTATTAATGGTTTCCTAGGAACGTTTTCCTGTAACTATAACAGTTAATTTACCCTTCCTTATAGGCCCGTCTTAAAAATTCATCCTGTATATTGTAAATCAGTTTGATTTTGTTTTTCCTGTTAAAGTGAGGTTTTCACAATTCATTGTTTGATGCCAACATAATACTTGGCTTGACTTAGTTAAACCTCACCGCCTCACCTTGCTTGCATCAAGTATACGATACAGGGCAATTACTAAAATCACACTGGTTTATGTTCCGCTAGCGTCATTTTATATTGTTCATTAAAACCAGAATAGGTGCCTAACATTTAAGAAAATATTTTATCTGCGGTAGGAGCGTGGAAATAGACTATTATAACATGTATCTTATTTTTTATCTGGCTTTGTTTCTCTTTAAGCATAAAATGGCTGTGCCTCGTAATTTAAAGAAGCAAATTGAAAACAACCGTAAACCCTGAAAGCTGATAATTATGTTTGTTCCTAGGTGGAAGAAACCGCCTGACTAAACAATAGGGATGAGGCGGCTGTCGCATCTTTGGCCACCTCATCAGGCAATGGTGCCGGCTCGGAGGTTATTTGACCATCACTAACCGAGCGGCACGGTGAAGCCGCGGGCGAGCCCCGCCGGGACGTGGTGCACAGACCGGTCCTGCCGCGGGGGTACTGGGGGCCAATGTTGCCGGCGCTGCAGCTCGACTGCGACAGTTACAACCGACTGGTGGCGTGCACGGAGAACATCTTGAGGCGGCTCCTCGCCACCGAGAACTACGACTCCGTGAGCAATTTTTTGGCGTTGTATGATGCATACGTACCAATACGCCAACGGCAAGGATTGACATTAGGGGAAATGTACAGAGATTTTGTGCCAGTGTCGCGCCCGCACACTTACACCTGTGTGGGACTGGCATTAGAACTAATACGTCGGTGGCAGTGCCTAGAAGGGAGGTTTGAAGGGTTGACCGCTTCAACGGGCGTGCTATCTTGCGAGGAGACCATCCCGAATACGTTGGGCCACAGCAGAACGCCCGCGGGGCCCTTCGAGCTGCTGGCACCGGACAAGGAGCACGTGATGGTGGGGATACACATCATGGTAGACGGCAGGCACGGGATGCTGGTCGCGGACCCCGGGTACCACCTGGCAACCATAGTGACCGTCATGGTGGACCACCAGCCGCCGCACACAGGGTGGTTCAACCACGAGCTTGACGCTGCGCATCGGAAGGACTTTAAATACACCTTTTCACGAGTTAACCCTAATTATTTAATTTGGCGTGAAGAAGAGAACCGAGTGAAGAAATATATATACACTCGGTCTATTATTTATGCCGCAAGGCCTTTCTGTGGTGGAATTTGCGTCACGGAAAAAAGGAATCTCGTGTACAAAATAAAGAGCATAGTCCGGCGTTCCCATACAGGACAAGTGCTGGCGGGGATTATGTTTTACCTATGCCCCTTCTTTAAATATGCTAAATTGAATGTCTTTTTCCAGACGGAAACTGTAAAGATAAGGCAAAAACACAAATTTGATTTTCTTCAGTTTGTTGACAAAAATAACATAGCAGAAGACGTTTTAAATATAATTAATAAATGCAACTATTACTTAAATTACCCGGAAGGAAAACTGCTTTCTATGATTTTGCGCATCGCCGAGGTGATATCCGACGAATCGTTCGTCGTGCAATGCCTGGAGTTGAATTCCTACATCGGGCACTGCAGCATTTGACAACGAGCCTATTTTGAGTTAAAACAAAGGCGATTGATGCTCCGAAAGATGCAGAACTAAACATAATGTAGCATACATTAACATCGGCTGGGCAGTGCAGTTGGGTTTGCCTACATAATATACAAACATAGTGTTCAAGTTAGTTGCAGTGGGGAATGGTTATGCGCATTTGAAGTTTTCTCAAAATTCACATCTCTAATAAGTAATTAATATTCATATACCGTATACATAATTATACATATAACGGATTAAACAGATTGCCGGTAACAGATACATAAGAAGTTTCAGTATTTTGACGCGTAAATGTTGTAAATAACAAAATCATGAAATTTGGAAATAGTTTATTCGATGTCTTTCTATTAACATACTGCCCCGTTGGTCTCGTGGTCGCAAGCGCGACTGCTGAGCAAGGGGTCCCGGGTTCGATTCCCAGGTCGGGCAAAAAGTGTTATTGGGTTTTTCCATTAGGAATTTCTCAGTAGCAGCCCGGAGTTTGGAAGTTGGTGGTGTGACACCCCCAACGTAAAAGCACAACGTAGCGTACCACGTAAAAGCCGTTGGTCCTGCGCCTGATCTCTCTCCGGCCGTGTCGGATTACCGTCCCATCGGGCTATGAGAGTTAGTAGTGTCCGACCGAAAGTTCGGTTTCGGTTTCGGTTTTGGTCGAGTTTCGGCAAAAAAACGAGTTTCGGTTTAGTATCGGTTTCGGCAGCAAACCTACCGAAACTACGACCGAAACCGAAACTGCATTCGGGAGTTCTCGCGCTTTGCTCGGTCATGTTCGGTGCGGTGAATTCCATCTAAGCGTCGAAGATTTTGCCTCGTCCACGTGCCTAATCATGTCGTGGCAGGCTTGTATTTGCAGTTAGTTTTGTTTGTTGTGAGTTTTCGTGTGATTTATTTTTAATTCGGTAGGTTTTATCACGTGATATAGCATAAGAGTCGGTCGTAATTTACTAGGTAGTAAATCTATACTGTTGAGGTACGGAACAATAAACATAACAAAGTAATACATGGATCATAGTAGAATCAAGTTTGACTTAACGATCTAAATATTTTTTGGTTAACTTAAACCAAAATATGTATGTGTGTGTTTGTGTAGGTATAGCATTACTTATACCTAAACAAACACTAGTTAGGTACTTGCTACTTACTTTAGTGCGTTAGTGGTGATAATATTAAGGATTCAGAGTTTCAAAGTTCATTTGAATAATTTTTACCAAGGTATACAAGTGGCAAGTATAGTTAGACCTAGGTACATAATTGTGTTTCTTTTGTTTTTTAAATTAACACGCACTATTAGCACTTAAATAAGTACCTTATTTTTTATTAAATTCTCTCAATAGAATTATAAGTAACTACTAACAATACACTTTAATAGGTACATAAGTTTACAAAATTTTATAAGAATTGTGTTATTTTTATTTTATAAATTTTAATTTTTAAGTTAATACCATGTTGCTGTGCCCTAACAGGGTCCATAATTGTACCTTAGCTGTAAGCTTTTTGTAACATCTTTTATGCACATTATGGTACGCAAAATAAATTAATATGAATATGAATACCTGCCTAGGTATCCGTATAGTAAAAGTATTATTTCATTTCTTTTTTTCGATTTAAAACGTTATCTAAACCTACCCCCAAACTAAAACCGAGTGCAACATTGACATGATCCTTGTTAGGACCGTTGCCGAAATTCGTTTTCGGTTTCGGTTTCGGTCGTAAAAACCAGTTTCGGTCGGACACTAAGAGTTAGGGAAGAGGGAGTGCACCTGTGTTTGCACACACACTTGTGCACTATAATATCTCCTGCGTACGTGGTTAGTCTGCATTAAGGTTAGCCGCCGTGGCCGGAATCGGCCTGGAGAATTTCATTCATTCATTTCATTAACATACAAAGTAGCTTATGTATTTATTATACCTACCTAGATACAGTGTTCAGTTAAATTATAACTAGCTATTAAATGCTTTAGGTTATGGGATCCTAAACTTGAAGTTCCTAGAGTACAAAACTAAGGTTCCTAAAATAGAAGGTATTTTATTACTTAGGTACTTCTCAACGATTATTATATGTACAGCTTTTAGGTATTTTATTTGAGTAAGTACTCATTTTAAACATTTTTTTTTTGCAGTCAATCATATAGGTACTCTATTTAATTTATTATCCTTTATAACCTCTAAAGACTTAACTACATAGTATAAAACAGTCGCTTTCTCTGTCCCTATTCCCTATGTATGCATAAATCTTTAAAACTCTTTACAGGAAATCAAATTTTGGAAGAGTACACACTAAATAATGAAACGGAATTGCAGTTTCTGAAACCAGCAACAACGAAGGAAGTTATTACCATAATTAAAAATTTGGACTGTAATACTGCATCTGGCATTGATGGTATCAGTACAAAATCAATTAAATGTGTAAAAGACATAATTGCTACGGAACTAACAGCCTGCATTAACTATTGCATGGCACGAGGTATTTTTCCTAACGATTTAAAAATTGCAAAAGTTGTACCAATTCATAAATCCGGAAGTAAATCTGACCCTTGCAATTATCGCCCTATATCAGTTCTCCCGGTGATTTCTAAAGTTTTTGAGAAGATTCTTTATAACCGATTAGAGTCATTCCTTAATTCAAAAGGCTTCTTTTATTGTAAACAGTATGGATTTAGAACTCAATCAAATACTCTCGCTGCTACAATCGATCTCGTAACCAAAATTAAAAATAAAATTGATCAAAAACAAGTTGTTTTAGGCATATTTATTGACCTTAAAAAAGCCTTTGACACCATAAGTCATGACAAATTATTACAAAAACTAGAACTCAATGGTGTTACAGGCAAGGCACTTGAAATCTTTAAATCATATATCGTAAACAAAATCGTAAACAAATAGTAAAAATAGGTAAATATGAAAGCAATCCCTGTGTTGAATTTTGGCGTCCCCCAAGGATCAATATTGGGCTCCAATATTGATCCTTGGGGAATAGTCTTATAATAACAAAACCATAACATTACAAAAATCATCTAATAATAAACTATGCCATCAATGCCACATCTAGTAAAAATCAATTTCTTACATCCATGTTGCGCTTGCTTGGTTAACTTACGATCGAGTTAATGTTATCTGTTTACCCACATTTATTGTTTTTTCTTAACTATTTTGTTTTGTTATTTTACAAACGCACCTCTATGCGCTCTAATTATTAATCTTAGTTTTAGATATTGTTTCTCAGTAAGTGAATTATGTATCTAATTCTTTATGAGAAATAAAGCTGTTCTTAAACCTAAAAACTACATAACGGATTTTGATGCAGTTTTTTTTAATAGATAGAGTGATTCAAGAGGTAGGTTTACATGTATAATAACATCCATTAAATAGTAGAGAAATACTGTTATTTTTGAGGTTTCTAATGTAATGTCGTAAATAATTTCATTTTTCCGCTTACATTGCAAACGCAGGCTGAACCCTACGAGATTTATCAAAATAATGTACTAAGTATTGTACACATTGAAAAGGTCTACAGAAAACTCCGCGATGGTATATATCTATCTCTTATGGATATCCCACAATAACATTTTTTTGTCATTTACTTTTTACTATAAATAATGGCTAATTTTGGAAGCGATTTTAACCAATACAGCATTAATCATTATCCAATTAAATACCCTCAATACATTGTTGATTTAATATAGATCTATATGGCCTTTTACAGCATATGATTTAATTGAATATTTTCTATTATATAATATTATATGTGCAATAAGTCTTCTTCTTATCGTGTGGGCAGTAAGGTCTAACGATCCCACACACCCTAGTGTCAGAGTTTCTAAAAAATATTGTAAGAATTTCGATATTCCAAAGATAGCAGGAAACCTTCATGGTGTAGGAAAGGGGAATCGTTTTACTCCAAATTTAACGCGTGCGGGCCACGGGCAGTAATGAATAAATCAATACTACTGGATCGATTTTAATTATTTTTTCAGTGAGTGACACAGGCAATATATTTTATACCCGTGCGAAGCCGGAGCGGGTTGCTAGTATTAAATAAACTCATAGTTTTAAGGCGAAGGGCTCGTCCGATGACGTACTACCACACCGCCTATATCAAAGTGTTGTCTGACTTTCGTGATGTTAATGTTAAACCTTCCAATATGCATTTTTGGATTTTCCTAAACGTTAAAATAAAACTAGTCTGGTTTACACCCTTAATTAAAAACGCCATTTTAGTATAATGTTGATCGTAACTTACAGTTGTCTAATAATAGCAGGTGAAGTGTGCATTTACTACAGATTGACCTATTCGGGTATTAATTAACATATTTATTTATAAAACTCACTCCTATTGGCCTAACGTAATTTGAAATAAATTAAATTAAGAACCCTTGTCTGTAAGTAAAATACAGTAAGTAGCTTGTTACGTAATCACTATCGTATTTAACTTATTTATTAGCCACAAGTACATACATTTTAGTGTAAAAAAGTCCTACAAAATAATTATACATAGGTATTCAATTAATTAACTGAATTCTGGTTCATACTCTCTTGTTTAAATAAATTAACTGTATCTACCTATTTACTGGTATAACCATTGTTTTAACCGTGAGTTTGCCGTGATATTTCAGCTATAGATTTGAGTATATTACGTCAGTATAGCTACGTACCAGTGTTCCTAAATAAGCGAGCATTTGCCTGTTTATTTGACTGAAAAAAGAGTTGACTAATTTTTATCAACAAATTGATAAAATCACCTTTTACGGGACCAACGCTATGGATTTTTTTACCTGACACAGTGGAGATAATTTAGTTCCTATGCGTAATCTAATAATTTAGTTGGTTGTTCAGGATGGCAGTGTGTCCGGGTGTTACTAACGCGATCTAGGTCGCGCAGCGCGTCCCACTGCCAAGCGCACACAGGCGCGCGGCGTACCCGGCACGCACACAGGCGCGCGGCGTACCCGGCACGCACACAGGCGCAGCGCACCCGTCGCCTCGGCCTCGTCACTAACTAGGCCGAAAAACTCGCGCATGCGCTCACCTTACAACCACATACTATATCTACCCACAGCCCCGTTTTTGGAACATTCCATACAACTGCAATGCCCAGCCCGATGTATGTATGATATCTCGTATTTGAAATGGACAATTGTAGGAATCTCTGCGTCCATCTTCATGTGCTACACTTTAGGAAACTGTAGTTGTATTAGGTCCTTACATATCGCGGTGTAAGAATAAGATGAACATATCTACATTTTCATAATTTTAGAGGAAAGCAAAACAATTGCGAACATTCGCCATTTTAAATTTACTAGGCTTGTAATAGAGATAATATAATTATAATTGAAAAAAAAACAGAAAAATATTTTTTTATATTGGCATACTATTAGTTAACTTAGGTTTTATGAAAAAAAAGTAAATTTTTGTAGATAAGTTCACCTGACTCTTACACCGCGATATGAAATTGGCGTTTACTCCAACTTGCCCCTTTGAACTCAAATATCGTTTGATTAGGAATTCCTAATCCAAATTTATTTTAAATGAAGGCTTGTGTACTCGTAGTTGTGTGTCAAACTAGTGATTCATTAGTTTTCGCGTCATTTGATATTTCTTTCTCGCGTCTATCGTTATCTTCACATTAGGTACTGAAAACTTAAAATGTCGGGTCATTGTGGAATACGAGTTCCACCACAGAAAGAGGTCGACGGATTAATGCTGCGAATAGGAAAGCTACCATAAAAGAACGCGCTACGTTTTTGTTTTCAACGTTTTCGTCATGGATATTTTGACCTTTGGAAAAGTAAAGAAGGGCAGAAGTCGAAGAAAAAAGATGATTGCCTCATTCTCGTCATTTTGCAACAATTCTCCTAGAAGATAAAAGGATTGGTGTGTTAATCATTGCTTACCACAAAATGTTAGACAGTAGCGTCCAAGAAGCTGAATCCTCGCCCACCACGACAGCGCGTCAGCTCACTCCGCCAGACAGACAGAGTTTGTGAGTCATCCCCTTACAGTCCCGTCCGATAGAAGATACACTTAGAGGGATTCGTTTTATGAACCCTGAAGATGCCGTGGCTGCGTTTGGAAAAGGCGTAGAAAAGATCCCTAAAGAAGAATGGATCCACTGCTTGCACCTGTTTCACCCCCCGCGTGCGCCGCGTGTTTAATTAAGTTTATAGTAATTATTCTATCTATTGTAGGTACGTGTCTCATAATGGTACTAATGTTAAAGATGAGATGCTTATTTTGTAAGAATGTTTTATACGCGTGTCGTCATCTCAAGTGCCTATTCATTATACAGAGTGATTCATTGAATGCTAGGAGATTGGTTAGTGAGTGAAAATATGAAACTATTTGACACAGAGTGTGAAAAACTTTATTCGATAATGTATTATTGAATATCTTCCTTACTGACCAATCACAATGGATGAGCTGTATATTGGTAATGATTAAGTATAATTACGCTTTGTAAAAATAGCTTTTGGTTGATACGTGCATAGTAGTACAGTTGAACAAAGAATTGAATACACATGCACAAATAATCGAATGGAATCGAACCCAAGACCTCTAGCGTAGCGGTCGCGCTTAGGACCACTAGGCTAACGAGGCAGTTAACTTTCCACACTACAATAATTGTGTGCGTTATATAACTATTTACACTAGCGATGCAAGACTTGAGTACACTCACAATATGTTAAAAAGTACCAATCACTTTGTTCAACTGTACCTATATCAACTTTAGTTTTATTTAATTTAAAATAGGTACTTATCGGAATGGACAGTTTTGTCAATTAATTTGCTTAGTATTAGTTACTCATCTACCGAAGAAGATGTTAATGTATAAGAAGATTATTGTTGTGAAGACATTAGGGTCTTGTAACTGTTGTGATTATTTATGTGGTAGCTTGTAAGACTGCTGTGTCAGAACCTGAGTTTGATTCTCAGGTCATGCTTAACAGTAGCCCGGAGTTTGTCCGATTGGGTGTTGGACAACCGTTTAATAGAGAGGGTTACAGGTGCATTCAATTTGCGAACTATATTGTGTAATAGGCTAGTGCCCATTGAGGTTAGGTAATCGGTGTGATCGAAATTTAGTCAGTAAAATATTCTTAATGTTTAAAATAACTATAACTACTCTCTAGTCTTTGAAGCCGTATTAAAACAAACATTTCGTAATGCATGTAATTGACAAATGTTTAGAACATTTCATTAAAGAGGTTGAGACTTACGATTTACTATATTACATTTGTATAATTATTTTTTATTATATTGAGCATCTATTATACACATTTATAAATTCTAATAGAAAGTATCATCTACACTGGAGTGTCGCTATATCGACACGACTATTAATTAGGTAGGTACAAAGACTGCAGGTTAATACACGGAGAGACTGAATGTCAACCCCTATTGGATTTTTACCAATGTGGGGTAGTGTCCACGCAACAGTAAGTTGTTGTGCCAAGGAAACGACCACGGATGGAGCACACGTACCTACTCCATCAGTCCATAGCTGTGTTCAATTAAACGCACACACTAGGTGCATAGGTGTCGCACAAATAGGTATACGCGGCGTAAGAAGATACATCGCATAGCCGTTAGCTACGCACTGCACGTCAAAGTCGGTAACATAGAGAAAAAATTATTGCTAAAAATTATTAACTTTTATTTTTATTGTGCAGCATCACGGTGTATTTCGCCACCCAATGTACTTTAAACATTTTTCACCTTGAAAATGTGGTTCAAACATTCAAAAATTATTTTCATGAACGCTTTGGTTCAATATCTCTCTAACCAGAAAATCCTCAGCACGGACAGAACAAAGAAATGTTCGCAGTGATGGGAAGAACGTGTAACTATCGTCTTTGTTTAGTGTCTTCTTACACCTATGATACCTTACTATACGAACAGCTCACATTGAACACCTACCTATATAATTTTAACTTTACATTTAATCAGTATTAATAACAGTATTAGAATTAATCTCACTTACTCGTCTAAATGTATCAATTATGTCTTAAGTGATAGTATAGCATGTAAGTGTAGGTATGCATTGGCGTAGCCAGATTTCAGCATTTTGATGATGACAAAATTTGGAAATCATTTCCAAAATAAAATAAAAAAAAAATCGTAAAAGTAGATTTTTAGGTGGATGTACGTATTACGTCCTCAAAGTGATTTAACAAATGATCGAATAAGTAAGACTCAATTGGCTATTTTTATGAGTGTATTTCCTTTCTTGTCAAACTTTTATCTATGATTAGTTTCACGTTCAAAGCTTTAGGCACCCAAAACACATTTGCCGATTTGTGGCTTTACAAAACGATGTTTTACATTTTATTCTTAGGAAATAAATTCCTAATTCTTGCTCTATGATCGATGCTGTCATCATTCCCATGGTAACTAGACCAAGGTATTATGTAAACGTAGAATAGCTTCTTAAAGACAGAAAATACAGCTATTAAACATGAGATGCAGCATGGCCTAATCTAGAGCTAATAGATGTAGAGAAAGTTCTAAGGTCCCAAGTAGAAAGTTGAAACTGAATTTGAATATTTTCAAAAACACAAGATACTTAAACAACGAAATTTTACAAAGAAAACCGTGTTTTACTAGTAGCAGTAGTTAACATATTTTAATGGCATAGTTCGTAGTGTTAGCTGTTAGTAAAAATCTTACAATATTATATAATACGTGTGTGTATTTATATATAAAACATTTAATAATACATACATTTAAATATTATATCAATTAAAGTGTCAAATTCATAATTGATCTTTCTGTCTGCCTAGAGCATATGAAACTTAAATAACTACCTTATTTAAGTTTCATATGCTCTAGGCACTACACGTAAGTCTTGGCTACGCCTGTATACAGTAGAGTACCGTGGATAATTCAGGGAAATCGAGAATCGAGGGAACAAAGACACCTGCTTAGAATTTCTCATTAGGCCAAAATTGTATTCAAAATGTCCTAACATATCGCCATGACATGGCTTCTTCTGTGACTGCTTAAAAGTCGTTTCAGAATTGTAAAAATGGTAATCTACACTACTTTTAAAAGTTTTCCTAAGTATGAGTGAAGAGTCCTAGATTAAAGCCAAAGATTGTCACGCGACGTTGACAATAAATGTGCTTGAAGAATTGGAAGATTATAAAAGTTAGGGCCAAAGGTATCTTGGTAAAAATTGTATCCAAAATGCATTTTAATCTCTTTAAGGGAAAATAATATTTCATATTTAAAAATATTTCAAAATCATAATCTCGTTTTAATAGATAGATTTCAACCTATTGTGACAATGGGTATTTGTAAAGTCGAGTCTGTAGAGTCTCAAAAAAGCTATTTGTAAGCTGATTGTACTATCTCTACTGTATATATATTCAATAAATGCATGTAAAAAATACTCATATTTTAATTTGCCTACGACAACCCTTAAATAGTAATCTCAACCAGATGACTAGAACCGACACCACCATGGTGCCGATGGCACTGGAGCAGTACCTGAAGTAGCTTGGAAGAAAGAGAAGCAGCTCCCAGGAATATGACACAATTACGCTACCTTCCAAATATTACGAAATCTATCTACTAATATTTCATTAATTATTCAGAAATACATACATATCTACTATTAGTAATACTCACTTATAATACGGGGTGGGATTTTTAAAACTCGATAAAATATATAATTATAAAACACAAGTATAGTTTATACGGAAGTATTTTGCATATGCATAGTGCATATGGAAGGGAATCGTAAAGACTTTTACAAAGCTGAGTATTGGGCCAAACAATAAAATATTAATACTCCATATACATTATATTTAGTCCATATATTTGCCACCGATACCTACGCTGAGAAGAGGCAGTACATGACTCTAAACCCTACAGCAATGTATAAAACAGGCATTTCCTTTTAAATATCCGACAAGAATTGTTATTGCTTGGAGGTTAGAATCATTTACTGAATCTATGGGAAAAGTGTCCGTTCGTTCGGTCGATGTGCCTCCCGGCCGGGGCTTGGCGCACACAGGACAAGGGGCCACTCCCTACAGAGATGTAGGTAGGCAATGACGAAGACAGACGTCATTCCTAAACGATTCTGGAAAAGGAGACTGACGATTATTTGGTTAAAACTTAAAAGGTTTTCTTAGTGGGTACTTTCTACAGTTCCATTCTTATTCTATTGCTATAGGTTAGTTTTGTTTGTTTTTGATTAGCAACGCAGCACTTTCCATATTACGACATTAGTATGTTACGTCACCCACGAATAGGTTAGTGTGTACCATGTTTTCGGATCGAAAGTGAAACGCCTTCGGTGAGCTATAGGAAACTACCTATAGGTAGGTAGATACTATAGAGACGGGTGATAAAAATCTGATGACATTTTTTCCTAAAGAATAAAAAAAGATGTGATAAGGTAGACGGAATGTCGATGTAAATGAGCATAAATATATCTATTATATTCTCATCAAAGTACTTCAATACTAGCAGGTAATGATTAACAAAAACGATACTTTCAAAGTTAAGACAACCCAACTTACAAAACTGTACCTACAGTTAAGCACAACCTAACTTCAAGTAACATTTAAGGGGTAAAAGTGTTGTGTACTGAGCTAGTTAGGAGCCTATGTATAAATGGAAAACGGCGGTATTTAAAACAAAAGGCTGTAAGTATACAGGCACAGCTATAGCGACAGACCCACTTAAACGGATTGGGGATTTTCAGCTTTGACCTACATAAATTAAGCCGTGGTTTCAATACACGAGCCTTCGAGCCTTCCTTTATTGTAAGTATCTTGTACACAATATACTTGTAGGAAACTTTCATTGGTTTTGATCCAAATAAAATATACCATCCTATTATTGTTCCACTGCGTGACACAGCACCCACATGTAGAGAAAGCATGAGCATTGATCAGCACAATTGGGTAGATGACACCACTAACCAATAATTTCAAGAAACAACTTCACAAAAAAACATTTAATTTTAGCACTAAAAACCCGATGATTTTTTAAATAACTATAAAAATCGATTTTTCGTTGCTTTGAAATCAATAAATAGTTAGTGAATTGAGATAAAAAAAGTGACGTCATAGTTGAGTATTGTCATAGAAAATCTACGGGGGAATGGCGTTTTGACAGCTCATAAAAAGTACGTCAATTGATTAGTGGTGTCATCTACCCAATTCCTGAAGGCGGGTTGGCGATGATTCCCTCCACTGATTTCGCTGATGTTGTACATACCCATATTTAAATTAAAGTCTTACATTGTTCCTTGCTTGGTCTACAATCCATCTCATCCATCAGACTTTTGATACAAATAGCTCTCTTATTAATTACTTATAATATTAAGACTATTGTCTTAATATTATAAGTACAAGGCAGATCTAGCAGGGTCCAACTATGTTCTTTTTAAAGGAGTTCGATTATTATCCGATTCTATCAATCAATTAGGTTTGAATTGATTCTGTCGAATCAAAGGGTTATCCATTCGACAAAATTTCTCCATCTTCAAAATAATTTTAAAGTTTTTGGGAATTAGTTCTGATTTATCTTAAATATTTAGGTACTAAATATAAGTTTGGATGTACAGAGATCTGCTAAAGGTTCTATGAATTCAAGGCAACTTTCTTCTTTTGGTGGACTGGTGCATAGTTAAAAATATAAGTTTAAATAAATAAATGAATAAATAAGCTTTCAAATCGTAATACGACATCTCAGCGATAATCTATATCAAAGAAGAACATAGGTAAATTAAAGGCATTTTATATAATTATGTAGATTGACACCGAAATGAACAATCAAATTTACCTTAAGAAATTCTTTTATACTATTATACTACACCGCGATTTCCATCGCGCAAAGTTACGTCTTAGGTAGGCAACTGCTCCGCTCCCGTCGGTCAATAGAGTGATGTTATAAAAAACCTATAGGTTGGTCATTTCAAAAAGTCAAAGTCAAATCATTTATTCCAATTAGACCATTAAAAGGCACTTTTAGACGTCAATTAATTAAAACTATTGAATCTAGTTGCCCATTCCAAAAGGTAGTTTTGTATGGAGAAGAACGGGAAAGAAACTCCATACATACTCTTTTAAAAAAAAAGTATTGGTCATGGAGCCGTAGAGTCATGTTATATTCCGCATGAATTTGGCTATCACACACAAAAATATTTTTTCCACTCCACCTGGAATTTCCAGAGATAAGCGCGTTTAAAAAACGAATCAATCGACACGAAAAGATGAGGAAACGCGTTCAAAGAAACCAAAGAAAAGATCTTCATCTTTTATAAATATTTTAATGGTTTTCCTTTTCTCCAATTACATAAGATGTCTACATGATCTACATCTGTGTATTTGTATACAATCTCTTATCACAGAATTGCTGAAAGAGATTTCTTTAGAAATGAGTACCTACCTTTACACCTCTGTATTTTCCTGTTTCCTTTTATCTGTTAAAATGTCGTCGTGTGTACATAAATAAATAAGAACCACACCGTCTCCTAAACTGCCAACCAAACTCATTGAAAAGATTTACAAATGAATAAATACCATTAAAGTGTCTGTTTGTCATGTCAAATTAACCTTTTTAAGCTTTTTACTAAATGCACAATAATAAAATATGAATACCTGCACGGTACAGATAACAAACACCCGATGCTTTTTATTCTGTTTGTTCCGTCTAATCTCATCAACGGCTGCACCGCTTTTGACGGGACCACTCGTAAATAGCTGCTAATATAAGAAGCACTTTTATTTTAGAAAATAATAAAGGTACTTTAGAAAAAGTATTTTCGAAAATAATAAAAAAAGTAAAAGGCCATGAAAACCGACATTCACGCTACCAAAGTCTCAGGGCATTAGCTATTGTGTGACAAAACATGCCTACAACAAAAATCCAAGGTAGATAAACTTGAAAAGAACGAAGAATAATCCCCATAGATCCCTATTCAAAGGAGCTTGAAGCGACTGAAGCGAGCAATATAGTCCGTTTGAAGTTTCATATTGAATGTCTGCTGTGCTCCAGCGATGTTCTGTCTCTGAAAATCTGAACATGTCTGCTCATAAATATTTGCGCTGTCAATACGCAAATGATCGATGTCGTTTAACAAGGCGTAATGAAAGATTTCAGTGGGAATACTTTGGAGTATTTTTTTTGTCGTAGTTAATACAGATCACCGCAGTTTACCCAAGGACTTGACTTCACATCAGAGGCGTAGCTAGGTAACCAAAGGAACCGGTGCAAAAAAGAACTGGACATACATACCATCACGCCAACATCTCATCATCATCATCATACATCACGCGTATTCCCCGAAGGGTTAAGGTGTATCAATGTACACCCACAGTTCATCGGTCTGTTTTAGGTCCCAAGTAATAGGGGGCGAGCCTATTGCCACTAGCCGGGCGCAAATGTTAAATCCGAGCTTCTACTGAGAATTTCATAGAAAAAGCCAATAAGGCTACAATTCGTTAGCTACTTTCATTAGGGTTATCAGCTTAATCCTATAAAGGTCTTACCAAGGTTCCAAAAAGAGCTTTTATTCCTTTTCTCGTTAGCTAGACAGATACATATCTAGTTCTGATTCAGACAGTGGAATCGTTTCTCCGGGACTCGTCGAGCTTCATTGCCTCGGCGCTTTTCTTGTGGCCGCCACTGTTGATTCTGGCTTACAGGAGTAGCAGTGGTTTAGGAATAGTGTGGCTTGTCCCATTTAGTTCCTATTTATAGTTAGCTACGTTTTAAAGAAACGCAGTAACTTTCCCTTATCAATTATGAACTTATGAACACTCTTTTCCTCACAATTCTTTTAGTGTTTATAAAAAAGTCCTCCTAAAGGGTGTAATGTTCTAACGCTCGGAACGAGACCCTAACGAGGACGGCGCGAGGAGAGGGCGCGGGCTGGGCCGGCGCGGGTCCTCATGCCTACGATCCACTTCCAGTGACCCAATTCCATGCGTCTCATATGCTCCAAATTAGTGACCCCGGCTTGTTTTCAACGTGCCACGGAACTTCTATGTAGTACATAATGTATTGAGCCTGCTTGTGATGTAGAAAGCCTTTTGTGCTAAAGGAAACGCCCATAGAATGCTTGGCATGCACAGAAACTACGAATACTTAATAAGAATAATTGTACTTAAGTTTAATAAAATCAATCTGAAGTTCGTTGAAGTAGGGAAATAATATAGGGATTATTAAAATATTTATCTTAATATCCGTATAATACATTCTTATTTTTTGAAATGTCGCAGAGCGCAGCGTTAATGTAAATAGTAACATTGTTTCTGATTTTCCACAACTAAAATACATCGAAATGATTTTGTTGAAAAATGTTGGTAACTAATTTCTACCTAGTTTTTTTTCTACGGTTTGTAGTAAAATTTGCCATATATGTCATTGTTGTTAATTTCAGGTCAATTTTGCGTATGGTTTAAGGGTGTTTTCTATTTCAGTGGGACGCTGCTGGCTCCGACGACGAATATATTCCCATCTGGGAAGACAATTGGGAGGAAAGTGATGTCGACGAAGAATTTAAAAGGCAAATGGAGGAAATTAACCCGCGAAATAAGCCCACATAGATTAACATAGATAGGTACCTATGTTAATCAATGTGGGCTTATTTCGCGGGTTGTTATATTAATTCTAGATGCAGATATACCAGTTAGGTAACTGGTATATCTGCATCTAGAATTAATATAACATCGTAATTTCGGTTATTTCAAGGCAGCATAGTCATAGTCATAGTCATAGTCATTTATTCAATAACAAGAAACTTGTATCTGAATTTACAAAATAAATAAATTTAAATGCGACGCCTAAATAAAAGTATACGTATTGTTGGATTTTCAGGGCTCGGCTCAGCCAGACCTAAATATTTTTAGGCATACCTATTATGCAAAAAGTTACGATATCTTCTTTTTATGTCTTCATTACAGTAAACGTCAAACTTTTTATCTGGTAATAAAACTATCAAATTCGAACAGTATCCTACCTAGCTTCAAAATGAAATTGAGTCGAATTGTAGAGCTAGGCATTCGCGGTCAAATCAGCGAAAACATAATAACCTACTAATATAAACTACATTTTGAATGAAATTAATTCGCATGATTGTTTCTATGGATTTCAGGTAGTGTAAGAACGCTCCTGTTTAGGCAGGCACCTGCTAATCTGTCATGGCCACTTACAAATTCGATTTTGTCCATCTGAAGATAGGCAAACACAATTGTACTTATAAGAATATTAGCAATTAGTAAAGAACATGTTTTGATGCACGATAGTGTAAAAAGCATACACATAATCATTCTGTATTAATAAACAGCTTTTTTCAATTAATGATGCCTAATTACAATTGATGTTTGTACTACACCACTTATTTTCAGGTTACAAAGACCTATACTGCCGTCGTAAGAAAGAAGGGCACAACTAACATTTTGCAAATATTGAGAAAATCAAGTTTGTTTTTTTTTTAGTTTTTATTAAAAATGACACCCCTAAACTATGTTTTTCCAAATTTTGTGAATGGCAATACATGCATTTATATAGTACATATAAGACCATGATCATTTTTGATTTTTAATTTTAATGCATGTAATAGATAATTAGCTTAATTTATTTCATCTTAACATAAAAAATAAGTTAAAAACAATAATATTACGTTTAAAAGGCACAAACAACCAAATGCGCCTTTTTATTGTAACATTTTGAGGAAAATTTTATAATGTTACAATGAAAAGGCACATTTATTCAGTTGCGCCTTTTCACTGTTATATTATTAATATAGATTAATACAGTAAAATATTAGAAATTACGTCTATTTGAATAAAACAAAGTAATTACGAGAAAATCAAACATTTATTTCAAAAGGCTTATAAAAGAATGGAACAATTATTAATAGCGCTGTGTTGTATGACGCGCGTTATTGCTATCTCTCTCTCTAGCGCACGAACGTTTTGTAAAGTGTTGAGTTTTCTCTATGGAGTGAAGTATCTGTACTTATTTAATCTGTGGCAATAGCTTAAAAGTTAATATAAGTAGTTAGTATAAGTTAATCTTAGTAAGCAGAAATAACGGTAATTTTTTGCCGATCGCGCACGCGACCGTCCGGCGCGACGGCGGCGCAGCTTCGACATTTGTATTTCGCTATTATTATAAGATCAATTAAACCTTCCTTCCTTCCTTCAGATTAATTAAACAAAGAAAACATGAAGTTATTTAAAGTACTAGGTTGTTAGACTTTATATCTAAACTTTACTTATTTTTATCGAATCTAGAAATAAGTAACAAAAAAAAACTTTGTTACAAAAAAAGACAACCGCCTTCAAAAACTAAAAAGAGAAAAATAACTTTAGCTTTGGAAGTCCGCTTTGGTTCTGTTTGTTGTTTTGTATTGCCGCCGACTTCCAAAGCTAAAGTTATTTTTCTCTTTTTAGTTTTTGAAGGCGGTGGACCCTAGAAATTTTTCAACTAAAATACCTATTAAAACCTTGAACTAAGCAGTCGTATAAATGATACAAGTGTGGACTAGAAACGATAAATGCGAGCATCCAACAATCTGCAGCAAGTAGGTCAATAGTTAACAAGCGACGGATGAGCCCCCCGAGTGGGAGGGGGCCCGCGTCATCGTCGAGGGAATTGAGTCATTGAAGCCGCCTCTCTGAGCCTGCCTCGATAGCGCTGACCTATTTCTTTTAATCCCAAATGTAGGTAACAAGGCCACCTTTTATGCGATTTTAATAACCAAGGGGCGACTGTGACTGAATGCTGGTACTTAGGTAGCTGTAGGTACCTGCTATTAAAACTTGTGACTCTTGTGAGACTTCAGAATTAAATCAAAGCCCGCCATTAAGAGGGTTTACGCCGGCGGCGCGCCGTCCACGCGCTATTTGCCTCAAAATCAATGATTTTCAAACCTGTTAATACCCATTAATAACTTATCGTACAAACATGCAATTTACGAATAATATTAGGAAATTTTGTCTTCTAGAGGACGTGAGAGGTTTTTTTAAAATTAAATAGCATGCTTGTAAATTATATTAAGATAACTAAAGTGAGATTTGCGTATTTTACGTTCAGAGTCAATTTCGAAGCCGTTAATCTCCAAAACTTGCTGATAGAATCAATAAACAAAAATATTTGCTAATTGGTAATATCCTTAATATTTTTTTTGTCAAGACAGATTTTCCGATTTAGGTTACTTACTACGGAAAATAAAATCAAAACAATGTCTAACTTTTAACAAAATACACGTAGATAAAATGATCTTTTTCAACGTTTTAACTTGCATTTATCATTATAATAATAACATATTCTAATAGAAGAACATCTCTTTTAAAACTTGCAATTCAAAATTTTTGTGTAATTAGCTTTATAATTTTTTAATAAATATTTTAAAACTACTATAAATTAAGGCACGCGAGCGGTAGCCAATTCAGTCGGCCGCGAGCCTTTACACGGAGAGGTCACGTCCAAACTTTCTGCGCCCGCGCTCTCGTAAATACAAAGCCCGTTTCGCTATAGCGCGACTAAAACATTTTAGTACTTTGGTAGTAAGATTTTTTTTTATAAATTTTAATGACTGATATAATATTAAGAGTAACAATAAATTATGTTTTAGACACAATGGGAAAGAAAACCAAGATATTTTTATCAAAAAAAAAAAAGGAAAAGGAAAATTTGGAAATTGAAAATTTTGCTACGGCCAGAAGTTATTTATTTTATACTAATAGCCATTTTACATATATAAAAGTATATTTTTTAGCCGACTTAAAAAAATTGTAGATTATATGTTTGCATGTACTATACAAACATACGATCGAATTTCATAGGAATGAATTTCTCAAAAACTGCTTATTCTTTTTGAATGGGGATTTCGTTATTTGAGTGTATAATTTCAGGGAAGGTTTTAGTATATAATACATTAGGATCTCTTCTGGAACTCTTCAATAACTAATAACAAATGAACCGAAATTGCTGTGATCGTATGTCTGTTTTGTTTTCACGATTTCATAATATAACATCACGTCTGTACGGTTTGAAGGGGTAAGCAGAACAAAATATCAAGTACACCATTACCAATTAAAATGCTATTAAAAATATATATATACTAGCTTCTGCCCGCGACTTCGTCCGCGTCACAGTTGATGTGTTATCCTACGGGTACCGTACATTTTCCCGGGATAAAAAGTAGCCTATGTGTTATTCCAGACTATAATCTATCTTTGTGCCAAATTTCATCCAGATCCATTCAGCCGTTTAAGCGTGAAAGAGTAACAAACATCCATACATCCATACTTACAAACTTTCGCCTTTATAATAGTAGTAGGATGAAGAAGGAACGGATTTCAAAAACCCTCATGAGCCATGTATGTTTCACCGCATCATAGGCCTTCTTAATAGTCTATCCAACATGCCGACAGATCCCTTCGAGAACGACGAACGTGCTGGTTAATGGCCATATTAAAGAGGAGTAGCTTCTTAGTACCACGGCATTCATTCTTACAACCATTTTGAGAGACAGTCATGATAGCGTTAATATCAATATGTTCATTGATTTTAGCTCTCAAAATAGATGTAAGAACTGTATAGACCGTCGGTTGACATGTGATCGGTCTATAATTCTAATGTTATTATTTTTACAAAATTGAAAAATCGGATGTTTCGACCGTCCTTTTCCTAAAATCGGATTCTAAATCGAATGGTGTATAGAACATTCGTGCGATTAAACGTCACAGTCATACACGATCAGCACTCCAGTCTCCAGTTGTGTTGTGTTGAGTGCTACAAAGAATGTAGATGTTTATATGTGTATACTCGAACAGAGACTTGAGAACTAAGTCCTATGAAAAACTTTAATCTTATTTTATCATTAAATTATTTTAGACCTTAATCATTTTCAGACCAGCTGTGCGATTCTCTAAAATGCAAGCTCGAAAACGAGTCTCACTTCGATAACGAACGAACTTGTCATTGGCTTAGTATTCGTTCGCCGTGGTGACGTCACCACGGCGAACGAATATAAACCAATGACAAGTTCACTCGATCACTTTAGTGAGACTCGTTTTCGAGTTTGCATTTTAGAGACTCGTACTACTGTATACCTTTTTACCCGACTACGGCGAAGCAAAAAGGAGGGTTATGAGGTTGACCGGTATGTATGTATGTATGGATGTTCATCTGTTCCCTCATAACTTCTAAATTATCTAACGTAAATTGACAAATGAGGTGTCTTTGGAAGCGTCTAAATTGTCCGCTGGTTATAGGCTATCTTATGTTTCAATAAATTGTATGTATCATATATTGTGTATATGTTGCAGTTCCAGTAATATTACATAATATATAAATGTCTAAATTTAAACCCCAAAATAATTTAAATAAAAAAGTAGTTTAAAAAACTAAAACCCGACTACAAAAATTCACGTTCTAAAAAGTATGAAACAAGAAAACATTCTCATCTGAAAGCCGTGTGGTCGTATGCCACCTATTCCGGTAAAACAGTATGTGTATAGTAATAGAACATTAATCTTTAGCACTAAAGTTTAGGGCAAAGTGGCATACGACCACGGCTTTCAGATGAGAATGTTTTCTTGTTTCATACTTTTTAGAACGTGAATTTTTGTAGCCGGGTTTTAGTTTTTTAAACTACTTTTTTTTCTCTGTCTGTTATTTATTTCTTCAGCCTATAAGCTTCACTTTTCCTCCTTTTTCGTGTATCTACAATCGTACTTGATATTGCTACTCCTATTGCAATCTTTTGTAGTTTAGACAACATAGGAGCCATGAGAAACACGTCTGCATAGAATCAACGCTAGAATCCGATCTGATTTTAAGGAAGCACATCGGAAAGTGTGTAGAAAATGACTCCAATTTTAGTAAATGCTTTATCTTTACTATTATCTGTACTATTATTATAAAACTGAAGAGTTTGTTTGTTTGTTTGTACGCGCTAATCCTAGGAACTACCGGTCCGATTTGAAAAATTCTTGTGGATACCCCATTTATCGAGGAAGGTTATAGGCTATATAACATCACGCTTCGACCAATTGGAGCGGAGCATCAATGAAAAATGTGGCAAAAACGAGCTTTTGAGGGCTTTCGTTGCGTGCGGTGCGTAAACGGTTAAAGTTACGCAAAAATAACGTACGGCAGAATGGTTCCTCCAAAAAAAAAAATATACAAAAAAAAGTCCGCGGTAGTAAATGCCTAACTTTTTGCCAGAAAATTTATTTTAAAATAATGCATTATTTACGAAGGTGTTTTTATGAATATAGTATTAATCCTTATCAACATAAATACGTTATTCATCACACGTGTTTAATTTTGAACAAAATTGCCCTTTACATCACTTAATTTCAATGAATATCTTAGTAGATATCACAGTTTTAAAATAACTTCGCAGCAAAATAATGACATTCCGTAGCCTGTACCTCAGAATAACAGATTATAACTATAACACATTTAATATACCATAGTACACGGCACAAGATTACGCCGACAAGAGCGAGGCGGACGCGTGCGCGAGTAGCGGGCGATCGTGCAGGGAGTTGTATGTGGGATTGGCACTATATCCGGCTACATAACATCGCGTTATGAGCCACGAAAACGGTTCAGTAACCAAAAACCTAACGTAACGCGGGTGAAACCGCGGGGCACAGCTAGTTTTTCATAAACATGATATTATCTTTATCTAAATAAATACATTATTCATCATTAGTATTTCATTTTGAACAAAATTGCCCTGAACATCATTAGATTTCAACGAATATCTGAGGAGATATATCGTTTTAATCAAACATCGCGCTATAACACACTTACCATAAACGCGGATGAAACCGCGGGCACACCTAGTCTAATATAAGCATAAAAAATATTTTGTAAAAAAATAAAACTATATATCACAAACAAAAATAATCAAATGGATCAAAATGCTTTTTATTCCGACTATAGTCCGTGCGCGAGCGCGCTTCTCTACGCACACAAACGCGCTTGCGTCTGTGTGAGTGAATTTTGCTCCGATTTACCTAATCTTCACTTGCTTCGCGCAACGTAAACGCTCTTAAGTCCAACTTCGTACTCTGTTGCATAAAGTTATAATAAATAAATAAAGTATACAATTTATCCTACGGTAACACACAAAGGGGATACATATCGTGCTAACCTAGAATCTAGCTAGGTCACTATAATGTGTGTCAAGTGTAAACTAATATCGTTCATCCGTTTGCGCGTGGGAGGGACAAACATCCATCCATCCATGCACACAGTTTCAGGTTTATATAGCTGTACCTAGTGGAAAAGTAAGATTGATTTATATGACAGCTTTAGGTACTAGTGAATAATAATATAGAATAGCTACCTACCACCTAGTTTGGTTAACTGTTTCCTTAAATAAAATAGATACGGCTTGCAGGTTGTGGATGCTTAGCAGCGTGATGAGAAAGTATACGATTGCACGAATTATAATTAATTTGCTATTCATAACCCCAATCATTAAAAATGGGGTAGTTTATTGACTGTTTTGCGTTCAAAGATGTGCTCATTGTATTTTCTTAATGTGTATTTTTGTATGCTTCGTTTTTAATTTTGTTTGTGTGACATGTCTGTCCTATGAAGACATTATTGTAAGAATCATTGTAAAACATTATGAAATAAATAAAATGAAGTAAAACTTAGATGATTTGTCTTATTTTTTACGAAAAAATGTATTCTAAAAGTTAGTACCTAATATATAAATTCGATTTTAGCACACAAGTGGAAGATATTTACCTAGTTATCTGCGTATTGTTGACACAGTCGGTTGAAACCAGAATAAAATGTATAATAATACACCTGTAATAATATTCCTACTCAATTTAGTCCGGTTCCACAGTGTCGATCAATATTACTGAAACAAAGCCTAAAATACCATATTTCGGTGCCATTCACCTATAGGTACATTACATTCCTATAATCTGCATACATACTATAACACATAAATTCACGCCTTTTCGGCACATGGATAGGCAGAAACTACAAGGTATGAGTGCAAGAGTGCATGAAAAGTGAAGTTGAAAAGTGCCTTATTATAATGACTTGAGTCACAAGATACGCGCTTGAGTAGGTATTGCAAGGACTGTAGCTTGTTCTATATATACCTACTTGTCAGAGAGAGTATTTTTATAAAATTATTCGCGTATGTGCAACAAGATCGTAAATAGTTATAATAGTTAAGTGAACTGTTGTAGTTCACTCTACATCTCTGAATCACTAGTAACGTACAGATATCCAACAAAAGCAGCAGCTGAGCGATTGGCTGCTGCACTGCGTGTTTCGGGTTCGATTCCCGCACGGAACAAATATTTGTAGGATCTAAAAGTACTTGTTCCGGGTCTGGTTGCTGTAAGAGAGTTTTTGTATGTTTGTAAACGCACCCACGATACAGGCGAAATTCCTAGAGCATGGCAATGTTTAAAAAAAAAAATAACGTACCTGAGAAACTATTATTATTAATGTTCGCCACTACGTGGACATTGCCGAACACGAAGAACATCCTGCGCCAGCTGTCCAGGAGCTTGGATCTGGGAAGTTACGGAGATATTAAACGCCAAGTCCCAATATTTTATTTTGTTTACGTTTATTTTTTCGAACAATTAAAATCAAAGTCAAATAATTTATTTCAATTAAACCATTAAAAGGCACTTTTGAACCAAAGTAATAGGTTCTTTAATTGAATAGAATATAATAATTTAATATAACTATTTTATTGAATAGAATAGAACTATTTATTATACCTAACATTAATTATAAAAGTGACTGATTGTATCAAAAAAAATTAAGGAAATAAGTTGATAATGTTTTCAAAAAAAAAAAAAATTTGTCCTTTTAATAAAAAATGAACCTATTAACCTAAACTTACCTAGCGGTTTTCTATGTTCTGGGCGCCCTGGCTTCCCCAAAGTAGATGCACGAGGTGGTAGGGGCAGCACGTCGTCGATCTTATCATATATGAAATGGCTTCACACATAGCACTAATGGGTCAACTCGATTTACTAACTTAATCTTACTCGAGAAAACTCGAATTTACTCGAGCCCATACATAATGCATAGACTCGAATTGAACGTGTTATATATTATGGCTTTTAATGATAATAATCATTAAAAGTTATAATATATGTACTATATTTTTAATTGTTAAAGTTGTATTTTGTGATTCGTTGATACCGGAAGTTGGTTCGGTTATGATTCAAATCATAAAATCATAGCTAAAACCAGTTTTACGTTATTTATATTTTATTATTTATGTCGTTACATAATTATAGCTTTTTATACACATAAATATAATTTCTAGACACATTTGTACAAGTCTCTGTACTAACGACTCGATGACGTCACTTGTTTGTCACTGTCTATAAAGGCGAGAGCCCAACGCTTGGAGTGTCATTCTTATCTGAGCTGTCGGACCGAGCAGATCGCTAGTTAAGTATATTTCCTCTTTTATTAGATATTATAATTATAATTATGTGTTCCTTATATTCTTTTGTAATGTTGGTTATTTACTTGATTTAGTTATATAATTGATATGGTATCTAAATAATGTTATTAGTGAGCAATAATGTTGTATAAATATATTGTGTACTATATGTATATATACATTATGTGTATATATATGTATACGTATGTATATAAAGACACTTTCCTATATGTGTTAACATATATATACTTTTGTACTGCTGATAGCAGTGTTGGTTATATACTTGATGTAGTAACTAAATGATGTTACCAGTGAGTAATAATGTTGTGTACATAAGTATATGTGTAAAAATATTTATGTATAAATGTTGGTGTGTATACATGATGATATAGAATCATTGTTTAATAATAATGTAATAAATGAAATGAGTAATAATGATAAATGACTTTCATTGATACATAAGGTTAGTTTCAATATTGAGCAACTTTAATAAATAAAATAATTGCCATATATTAAATAAATAAATATATTTGATTGAAATTTATTTTAATTATTTTACCCTATTTCTAACATCAGAAGTGGGATCACATACCAATATTTATTATAATTATGTTTTTATTTTTATATTAAATGTAAATAAAATTAGGATTTATTAAGTGAATGAGAATATATTTCCAGGATTTTTTTCACTACCCGAATAGAGACAGAGATTATCCAGAAGCTGCTTACTGCTGAAAAAGAAGCGTTATCCAGCAAGAATAGGCAGGATGACGTGAATCTCTCAATATTTGATCAAACCAACACCGCGGTAATATGTCAGATTGGCCGAACGAACTATGAAAATGGCAGTAATCCATAAATACCACAGTTCGAAATCTACGGGTTTTTCCCCTGTACGACTACTAATTGGTAGTAATGCGAATATACTTTGTGTTCAGCCTCGCTTGAACGAAATTTATGGCTGTGCCCGTGGCTGTCCCTGTGTCTGTGCCTATGGCTATGGCTGTGCCTGTGGCTGTCCCTGTGGCTGTGCCTATGGCTGTGCCTGTAGCTGTGGCTGTGCCTATGGCTATGGCTGTGCCCGTGGCTGTCCCTGTGGCTGTGCCTATGGCTATGGCTGTGCCTGTGGCTGTCCCTGTGGCTGTCCCTGTGGCTGTGCCTATGGCTGTGCCTGTAGCTGTGGCTGTGCCTATGGCTATGACTGTGCCTGTGGCTGTCCCTGTGGCTGTGCCTATGGCTGTGCCTGTGGCTGTGCCTGTGGCTGTGCCTGAGGCTGTGGCTGTGGCTGTGCCTGTGGCTGTGCCTGTGGCTGTGCCTATAACAACCATAAAAGTACTACTTAAAAAGATAAAAAATATATCATGATTGTACTTCGAGAACGAAGTACTTATCAGAATGGCCGTGTTATATATTATGGCTTTTAATGATAATAATCATTAAAAGTTATAATATATGTACTATATTTTTAATTGTTAAAGTTGTATTTTGTGATTCGTTGATACCGGAAGTTGGTTCGGTTATGATTCAAATCATAAAATCATAGCTAAAACCAGTTTTACGTTATTTATATTTTATTATTTATGTCGTTACATAATTATAGCTTTTTATACACATAAATATAATTTCTAGACACATTTGTACAAGTCTCTGTACTAACGACTCGATGACGTCACTTGTTTGTCACTGTCTATAAAGGCGAGAGCCCAACGCTTGGAGTGTCATTCTTATCTGAGCTGTCGGACCGAGCAGATCGCTAGTTAAGTATATTTCCTCTTTTATTAGATATTATAATTATAATTATGTGTTCCTTATATTCTTTTGTAATGTTGGTTATTTACTTGATTTAGTTATATAATTGATATGGTATCTAAATAATGTTATTAGTGAGCAATAATGTTGTATAAATATATTGTGTACTATATGTATATATACATTATGTGTATATATATGTATACGTATGTATATAAAGACACTTTCCTATATGTGTTAACATATATATACTTTTGTACTGCTGATAGCAGTGTTGGTTATATACTTGATGTAGTAACTAAATGATGTTACCAGTGAGTAATAATGTTGTGTACATAAGTATATGTGTAAAAATATTTATGTATAAATGTTGGTGTGTATACATGATGATATAGAATCATTGTTTAATAATAATGTAATAAATGAAATGAGTAATAATGATAAATGACTTTCATTGATACATAAGGTTAGTTTCAATATTGAGCAACTTTAATAAATAAAATAATTGCCATATATTAAATAAATAAATATATTTGATTGAAATTTATTTTAATTATTTTACCCTATTTCTAACAAACGCAACTCGACCTGACCCATCACTAACCCATAGCCGTAGTAAATGGCTACGCGATATGTTTCTAAAGCATGTATAACTTGCTCATGCATATCTGCCTGTTTTCAAACGTATCCAGTCAGTTATGTTGTATCAAAATTTCTTGTTCTTGTCTTGTTTTCCCGACTTTATAGTGATAATAGGCCTAGTGTCGAGTCCTACTTGCGCACTTAAGCTTCCGTAAAAATCCATAAGTATCACGCAAAACGTTCATAAGAGACCATCCATAACTTACAGTCAGCAACAAAAATGCAAAAAACGTGTTTTTTTTTTTAATATCAATCGATCCTATTTCATGAACGGATCAAAAGACTCTATGAGACCATTTAAAGTTTGAGTACAAGAATTTATAGAAATCGCTAAAAACTTTTCCCATACATTTTGTACGACTCAACTGCAAAACTACAAAAATATCCCGAAGAATTGAGAACCTCCTCTTTTTTTGAAGTCGGTTAAAAAGTAGTAAATTGGGCTCAAAACGTGGTGCATTCAGAAAAGCAAGTGTAGCATTCTCTTTGGTGTAAATAACTCCCTAAAAATCATCATTGCTACATCATAGTTGAACAGCATTGCTGCCCTTACTGGTTTTTATTAATATTAATGAGAAGTAAGTTATTTAGAAAAAACCACAGCTGGAACATAGTGAGACACATTTATTTCATTTTACGATTTAGCAACATGAATATTGTTAACATAATTTCTACACTAGCATGGAGACTGCTTTGTTGATATCTCCGTCTGTCTTCTGCAGTTGCTCGTGGCACTTGTCGAAGGTGACGTCGGTGCCCACTGACCCCTTGACGCGCATCAGCTTGATGGCGTTGTGAACGTTCCAGCCGCTCAGCTCTAGTGCTTCTAAGCACTGTGCCTGATTTGCCTGGAAATTACAAATACTAAGCATTAATATTAGGTGGGCATTTATATGTAAGCATACAGGGTGGACTTGACACGGGTCACTAAGGGCAGGTATCCTAAACCCGTTATAGTTACAGGAAAACATTCCTAGGAGACTATCTATAGCTTTTGAGATATACATAGCGACAAAAAACGAAAAAAATAAATTAGACCTAATGATCCTATTTCACCTAGGGATCAAAAAACTCATGGAACCATTTAAGTTATGAGTACAGTCGGTTGTCAACATTATCTGACCCACCCTAAACACAAACTAAATTGGACCCTCTGCCTATGAAAATAAGGTTTATTTCAATTTATATGAGGTTATCAGTCAAGTGCTCGAGAACTTGCACAAATACAATAATAATACACACACGCAAATTTGATCTTTATCACGTTAGCATTGGGTTAAATTTTATAACAACTTGTTATAATATAATAAGTGTAATAGCTTATTTTAATGAGATTGGTCAAGTAATTCTGGTCTCGTGGTCTGTGTATAAGACTGAGAGTGAGAAGTTGCGAGATCAAATCCTGCGACGAAGATATTGTTTTGCTTTCAATTTAGAATTTATTCCAAAACTATTTCTTGTATTATTGTAAAGAACTACATATTTAAAGACGGAGATTCTTCGAATATAAATTAATGGTAATATTTTGACATAACTTGTAATAAGTGGGTAGTTGAAAAATAATCTATTTGCACGAGAAGAAGGTTGGCTGCTTGTGCTGTGCAAGAATAAACTTTATGAAAGTAAGCTATATGGTTTAAATTCTTTAGAATATTGCGTCTAGCTGAGTTTTTCTTGTGGTCACTAATCTTTGTCTACGTTCGAAACCAAGTTTTTTTTTTTAATTATTTTGTTACACTTTTTTTACATGTCTTTAATGGACGACGTAGGGTCTTATCTCTTATAAAACGGGCAGTTTGTATAGAAATAAAACTAATCAATTGTAAGTTAAAAATGTTTATTATTTCATTAAAACACTTAGGTAAGATAAAGTAAGTAAATGCTCATATATTTTCAAATTAATATACAATTTATATTAGTATGCCATAATCAAATCTAACCATTTATAAACATTAATAAAGACATGCTTATGCTTGAAAGTTTATCGAGTCGAGTTTGTTATCGAGAAAATGAATTCATCTGTGAAATGATTTACAGATTTATAGTTGCCTATATGTAGTGAATAAACATGTTATTTAAATAGAAAGAATCTATTTATAACAATAACATCACCACGTAATCGGCAACATTTTAATGGTTTAACAATATATCTATTGAGCATTTACTTACGTATGTGTTTAAAAATACCCTACATGAATTAGTAACGGAGTGGCGCACCGTCCCCTGCTATAACTTGCTGTAAGCGGCTACGCATACCGCGCACCATATTCCAACACAAATCTTTGCCTCTCATGTGCTCCCAAGTCGATGTCACGACGTCAGCCAAGTTGTGTTTGTTTCGCACTTCCGTTGTGTCCCAATTTAAAACCATTTGACCCCATAGATTTTCTATAGGGTTCAAATCGGGACTTTTAGATGGCCAATTAATAACTGACACACCTTCTTGAGCAGCTAACCAATCCTGCACAATGCCTGCACGGTGGATGGAGCAGTTATCGTGCATGAAATAAATATGAGAATTTGGATAGGCGATTCGCACAGTCGGCAGCATGACGTCACGCAGAATCTCCAAATACAAGCTACTATTGAACCTACCACCAACTTCCACCAATTCACCAGGTCCCATTGATGACATCCAGCCCCAGTAGCCCAGGGTTATTCTCCCGCTGCTTCTACAAGGTAGCAAGCAGTTCTCATTATAGCGTTCTCCTTTCCTTCTCCATAAGATTTTACGGCCATCTTTGTCCGATTTAAAAGATTTTTCATCTGTGAAGATCACCACATTATCTTCCCAATTAAAATTTAAATACTTCTGGGCAAAACGGACCCTTTGTTCTCGATGAGCAGGTGTCAATGCAATTTTCTGTGCCGGTTTATAATTCTTTATCCCAGCAGTGTGTAAATGCCTCCTCACTGTTTCCACTGAAATATTATGGTTTCTTGCGGTTATACGAATGGGTAAAAATGGATTATCCACGTGACTTGAAACAATAGCCCGGTGGCGTTCGAATTCGGGACTATACTTAATGGCTTTTACTCCTGAACGAATCCGCTGAATACTTCCATTATCTCCATAACGCCTTAACCACAGTCTGACCGTATTTCTCTAAAACAAAAATAAACATTTTTGAAACTGTGTATGTAACTTGTAAGGAGTGAATGTAATGGTAAAATAGCCAACTACGCGTTCATTAATCACAATCAATAAAATAAAATAGGTATAAAAAAAACACTTACTGCTATATTAAGTCGACGACCAATCTCTCTAATTCCCACATTCTGCTCATGTAAAAATATAATTTTATATTTGGTATAGTCATCAAGTTGCGACATGATGCTTTTTTAAACCAAATTGATTAAAAATACTAAAAGAGTTATGCGAAACGATTTATAAATGTGTGTGCACAGTCACTGCTATTAGGCGTAGTGTAACTTTTGTCACTTAGATGATTTTATTTCTACCTCACGAAACAAATATGTTTTTAAACTTAAAGTTTTTTAATTTACCCACCCGTTTACAAGATAAGTTATTAGGCGTAAATCATTTTGGTCGTTCTATAATGCAAGCAATATTGTAGAAATCAAATTAAAAAAGAAACTGATATGGCGGACTACGTTTTCGAACCCACATGTTGTTCTTCGCCAATCCAACGTCAAACCGCTAAGCCACAAGAACTTATTAAGAATTTGCGAAACTAAAGATTGGGTTGTAATTACGTAGTGTGACTTAAAACCTTTTGAACTTTAATGCAACGAGATAATGCTTAAAATAGCTTAACAAAATGATATAATTATAATACCGATGGCTCCGACAATGTTTACCTTAACGTTACGTGTTAAAGATCAAATTTGCGTGTCTGTATTATTATTGAATTTGTTCGAGTCTTCTTGTCTGATAAGCTCATATAAATGAAATAAACCTTAATGTTGCAGGCAGAGGGTCCAAATTCATTTGTTTTTAGGGTGGGTCAGATAATGTTGACAACCGACTGTACCATTTGTTCACGAAAGGAAAAGTAAAAAACAACTGAGATTACTTTTAAAAACTTCCCTACATTGATTGCAATTATGACATTTTAAAAATACAACAAAACGGCTGATACGTTTGTTTTGCAGCAAATACACATGGCGCTAACGGAGAACAACAACATTTTAGCTCTAAAATCATAAGTATGCATACCACATAGCACGACCGGTATAGATGACGTAACCCCAATATTTAATTATAGATAAAAAACAAGAAAAATATTTTCTATTTACCTGTTCCTTAAGTACTTTGCACATGATGCGCACTTCATCAGATTCCTCTCCGCGCTGTCGGCCGCACGGCTTCTGGTCGGCGAACTCGAGCAGATCTTCCACCGACACGTGATCCTTGTGCTCTGCAAGTGTTTGAAACATCAGCTGAGTAACTAACGTACACATTGCTAAGATTAGAAAATCATCATTATTATCATCATGTCAGCCGAAGGACGTCCACTGCTGCACATAGGCTTCCACCTCTAATAAATTAGAAAACTTAAGAAGAGTATTTCATAAAGGTATGTATGTGTAAATGGTAATAATAACAAATGTTTGCAGAGAAATCAAGAAAGTGCTCGTACAGCGGTACTTTAAAGTATCGTATCCTCATCATCAGCCTACAACAGTCCACTGCTGGACACAGGCCTCTCCACTTACACGCCACTTAGCTCGATTCTCGGCAACTCTCATCCAGTTTTTACCAATTACCCTGCGAAAGTATCCTATGTAGTTCAAAAGCTAGTAGTAAAGTAATAATTACCTTTGACCAGAGCCTTGTTGACCTCATTGTCCCCCGCGTCAATATTTTCAATATTGACTTGCACACCGACATCCTCTTTCTTAACAGCTGCAGTTGAGAAGAAATTGCCAAACGGATTAGCGTTGCTGGGCCCCGGCGCGCTGTTGAACGGGTTGGTATCCACCTTCGAAGCTGCATCAACCACATCCTCAACTGGTTTGGGTTCCTCTACTGGTGGTGTTTGACTTTTGGTATTCTGATATATGATTGGCAGTGGCTCAGCTTCCACTACTTTGGGTTTGGGCTCGTCGATCAGTTTCAAAGGATATTTCCTGATGTGTCGTGGTTTGTCTACCAGCATCGGCTTTGTAGTGCGAGGGGGCAACGGTAGAACATTCTGTGGAAACAATCAGTACCGCAAGTTAGTCGTCTTTAATGAAAACAACAATTTCAATTTATTGGGGTATTATGAGAATAAAAATGGGTTTTGTGGGTGAGAAGTGAAATGATAATATATTCGACTTTTCTTACCTCCGAGATAATTATTTCAACTGGGGTCCGCTCAACCGAACAATATGAACTGAAACAGATATTTTTTAAATTTTATATTAATGAATAGTAACTCGTAAATTCGGTTCAGTGGTTCTCTGTGCGCCGCGACTTCTTTCTAGCAAAACGAAATTTAACACGGAGTTTATATTATTTGTGCTCGGTTAATGGCAATAAGCTCGCCCTCTATTACATGGGACCTAAGCATACCGGCGAACAGTGGGTGAACATTGGTAATCCTTCGGGAAATGCGGGCGTGATGGCACCGAAGGTAGAACCCGAAGGGTTAGGCAAAGGTGCACCAATGTACACCAACAGATCGGCGTTACATTTTTAGGTCCTATGTAAAGGGGGTGAGGCTATTGCCACTAACCGGGAACAAATCCCAACTTCGAACTGCTACTAAGAATTTCGTAGAAAAACCAAATAACACTTTTTGCTCGACCTGGGAATCGACCCCAAGACCTCTACCATAGCGTAATAGGTAACGAGTCATTTAATAAACTTAAAGCATACCGCGATTGGCGATTCGGGTACTGCAAAGAGTTGTTCAACTCATGATCTCTCTTCGAAGCATTCGGGATAGTGGCTGGCTTCGCTATACCGCCAGTCTCCTTGGAGATGTGCGGCAGTAGTGAAGCCGACGGCGTCGGGTCCTCGATGAGGCTCGTGTACGCCATCTTGGACTCCTCAGTTATGGTGGACTGGAAGACAAACATGTGACATCGATGAGAGGACTACAAAAGCAGTCGCCTAACACACGTGAGTTACGGAATTCTGAATTTGGTTAGTCTTGAACTTGTACACTGCAATTGATGTATGATAATCAATAGATAAACGATAATTCTTTAGTATTTTTCCCCGACAGTGCATGAGAGGTAATATGTAGTTCACGAAAACGATTTCGTTGCTTTAAATGAGAAAAAGTAATAAAATGTTAAGGCGGTAATTCATTAAATCAAGCTTCAATGCATACCTGTATGTCAGGAACGCTCTTTGCCTCATCACTGTAATTGCGACGAATCTCGCGCGTACCTATAAAGCCAAATTTTACACAAATTAAATTTGAATATTTTTTCAATATACAAAGTGCAGTTTTGTATCATCATCAAGTTCAAAGACCTTCTTGAATTTGACGATGATGCAACTGTACTATGCTGAAAAAAAAAACAAAAATAAAAAAAGCACTGACCTATGCTGGTAATTCTCAACACAAATAGATGAAAATTGGTTTTTTCTTGTATGTTTCTTTCGAATTCGAACAAGCCATCTTGCCGCTGACTTTAGGCAGGCGAGCCGGGGCGATTAACCCACACGCATATAGAGTATAGGCGTTTGTTACTTTTTCACGCTTAAACGACTTAACGGGTCTGGATGAAATTGGACACAGAGATAGATTATAGTCTGGAATAGCACATAGGCTAATCTTTATTCCGGACAATATACGGTCCCCGTAGGATAATATATTAACTTTGATGCGGAGGAAGTCACGGGCCAACGCTAGTAATTTATATTTCAGATAACTCTGGCTAAATCAACACAGACTGTGGTCTGTGATGAAGTCAACGAACAGTACACAATTCTTACTTCGTTGTACTTCCATTGGAGGCCGTTGAATTGTGAATCTTATTACTAACCATTATTGGAATTGTGACTCTATAATAAAGTTAGACCTGTGAAAACTGAAATAATACTCACCTGATCTCCACTTGTTAGGTAAGACCTACGTGAAGCAATGCTCTAACCTTCGTAAAAGCTTTTAACTACCACTGACTAGTTGTCTGATGTGCGGGGTTGAAATAGGGACCTATTAATTAATAGTAGGGTTTAATAACGTTAATCTGAAGGCCCAGTTACCATGGCAATCTAGGGCGCGCTTACGAAGTCAGCACCAAGAGAGCCTTTTATTATCCCGCTTGAACGCGATTGACTCACGCTTCAAAATCTATATTCCGTTTACTATAGCGTTAGAAAAATGGATGCCAAATATAGTTATGTTGATGAAATAACTGCATTTTGATTATATTTTGTAAATATAAATGGCAAAGCTTCGTAATTATCGTGTAATAACGATATTATAACGACAATTGTCCAATGTTATGGTTTAGCAATTTGCATACCGTTCACAGTAACTAGGAATTGGACAAAATTCCCACAACAGAGTAAGTATCTAATTGATTGATTTGAGATTTTATTTGTTGTAATTGCCGTAGTATTATAAAAACCAAAAAAATATTTTCATACTTTTGGCCATAAAGTCTGGCGGTGCACTTAGTATTAGGTCCAAAGAGGTAGAGCTATACAAAAGGGAACTAATACACTATTCATCAGACAACTAAATTAAATAGGCAACATTCAACACATAGGCGACTCACGATGTTTTGCGAACTTTGTTCAACGACAATAGCTGTTAGCAGGAAAGAGACATCACATACTCATGGATCCAACGCGAAAATGACAATGCCAAGTCATTGAGATGTAGAATAAAAAGAAAACAACATGATTGGAAAATAAAATAAGCAATAACATGAATAGAAACCTAAAGAAAATAATAAAACAATGAAGACAATTGAATAATAACCAAAAAAAAGTTAACTAAAATACGAATGGAACGTTTTACGTTTCAAAATAAAAGTGATGAAGCAGACACACATTGTACTTGCGAGTGCTTCGTGTACAGGAACCCAGGAACGACTTTTTTACAGGACAATAAAATATCCAGTACCTACGAATTCACATAACACAAGTTCGATAATACGTAGGTTCAATGGACAAAATTGTTCCTGAGCATTGTTGGTGAAACCTTTCTTTGCAAGCCTGTTGTTGACCAATATGGTCATGCCATACTATGCAATCGTGACTATGCCTACATATGCCAAATAGCCTTTAACTGCATCTAAGCAATGAACAGTAGACGCTAACATTCACCACTTACCACACGTAATAATTGACATCAGTGTATTCTTTACACGTTTCTTAAGAGGAACTGAAGAACAAGAAATAACGTACAATCTTAGAAATCGAACGATATAACAAATAGAAACGACATATTGAGATATGTTTTGGATTATGGCGGTCATAATAAGCCTCGTAGTTCTTTTCCTAATCTATATGGATTTGCAAAAAAGTTAGCCTCCAGGATTCACATACCAACCAAAGCTTCACCCTTTTTCAAACGGTATTTCGTTTTTATTTGGGTGGGTAAGCTCTTGACTCCAGTCTAGGTCAAAGGTAACAAAGACAAAGTCGACCATGGAGCAAGTTTACACAGAAGAAGGCTGTTCACTCCAACTTTGAGGTGATTAGGGTTAAATGCGTTCGGAAAAACAAACGCAAACGACAAGATAACATACGTAATAGCTTTAGTTGATAGCTTCCACCAAGGGTTAATGGGTAAGACACCCAAGCTTTAGACAAATAAATTGCTTTTTATTACCGCTATTCTGCTCCTTGTCTCCTGGTTCATTGGCGCTGCCGTGGTGCAAGGACAGCGGGAACTTGAAGTGGAATTTAGATCGCTCGTTGGGAGACTGCGGGAACTTCTTATCCCCATCAAGATCGTTCATGGACCTGCACATATAAGTCCGAGTTAACAGTATTTAGTGACCTTAATAATGACAGAATGAGACCTTAGAATATACAGTGTGTAAGGGACATCTATCCTTAATCTTCGCCAGTGCACTCGGAACACTATTCTGACTTCAGAACAAGTGGAATCTCTTGCAAGAGAATTTTGGAATATTTCGCTTTCTTCGGCAGATCAAGTAAAAAAAATTGACCTGTTGCTTTTTTAGTCGTCCCTAATGGCAATAACGCCTTTTGTTGATCTAATACAAGGCCAAAATAAACTTTTACCAGCCGCTTAGAATAATATAGAAAGAATAAGAGCGAATTTTTCACTTAGCAGAAAAATAGTTTTCTGTAAAAAAATCTTGTTGTCTGAAACTCAATCTAGGATACAGAATTCACAGTTTCAGTTTAAGGATAGATGTCTCTTACACCCGATATTTAGTGGATTGTCTAACAACCACGAAAGTGCTTACTTTGAAGTTATTTCATTCGCCATGGCTACCGCAGTATTGAGCGTCTTCTCATCATGAGCCGACATCGGCTTCATGGTGCCTGTGGTAGCAATCTTCTTACGTTCGGCTTTGGAAAGCGTCTGGGATCTGTAATAAAACAATGTTAATGAAAAACTAATTGAAAAACAGATCAGTTGCTTAGCCATTGTTGTGGCAGAACTAACAGGAGTCAGGATTTAAAATTAAATATAAGGACTTAAGCAGAACTGGGAAGAACAATGACATATATAGGTTCAAAGTTTTTAATACCTTTGTAGCTCAACGTGCGAATTACTACGACATACTGACATTGCATAGATCGCGCTATCAAAGTTCGCCGCGACGTTGGGATATATACAAAATCCCGGCAACAACAGTCGAGCAGTAGCCCATCAGACACAATACCCGCCTGGTCGGAGGATCCTCCCTTTTCAATGGAGGATGAGAGACTTTACACCCTGTTTCTCATACCCCTACATTTGACAGCATTATGTAGCAGCGTTATTCTAACTTGGATAAAGTGTACTTTATGTTTATGTGCCGCAAGCACATTATTTTCATGTTTGACATAGCCAAACGTCAATTAAGTCTTTGAGACTTATTTTAAAATACACTTGACTTAAATAATGCGAAATTTTACGTACCCTTTCTTTGGTTTCTCTCCACTTTCATTAGATCCGCTGGCTTGTCCACTGGATACGGGAAAAAATGTTTATTACTATTTATTACTTATCAAGTCATTCAAAACAGAACAATTAAGCTTACTTCTGCCGAAACGATCCAACCTTAATAATATTTAATTACGTGAAACTAATACAATATACCAAAAATATGTGTTACATTAACATATAAAATTTGATGTGGAAGAAAAGATATAAAATAAGTCAGCGTTGATTATCCAAAAGATATGACAAATTCGAAAAATTTAAGAAAAATTGACTTGGATTGGTTCATTTTGGCAAAACAAAACCCTAATTAAGAATTACCATATAATTCAAACGATACTTCGTTAGCGCCTAAATCTGATATTTATAATATTACAAATAGCAGGTTCCATTATCTATTTTGTTGACTGTACATAGGTAAATCTCTATGGAGAAGAACGAGTAAAGAAACTCCATGAACACTCTTACTTTTTACAAAATCCTGGTTACGTTAGTCCTGCTACTTTTATATGTGATAACAATATAAGTAAAGTGTAACATAAAACCATATAAAAGATTATTAAATAAACTGTAGCAGTCAAGAGACGGCACGTGTCAACCAAAAACGGCTATTCACGAATATGACGCGTGTATCGGCACCATTCAACCAAATAATCCAATACACGCGCCTCAGCCACCCAGAAAAATCGGGGAATTATTCGTTACTACTAAGCGTTGTCTAATAGAATTCATTTAAAAATAAACTGTTATCGATAAAAGATGATATTCTTGAATGAAAAAATTAACAAAAGCATTTGAAATGATAAATTGGTGAAATATATCGATTAGGCCTGACACGTGTAATAGTCTATACCAGGGCTTCTCAACTTGGGCGCCGCGGCACACTGAGGCGCCGTAGAAAGTACAAAGGGACGCCGCGAGCCGCTCTGAACTTCAAAAAATTTAACAAAAAAAGGAAAGAACATAAAGTACTAAAATCTTTCAAAAACTACGAATAATATTACAATATTCTATTCAAATTAATGATTAACATTATATTAAAATTCCTGCTATTGTAGAAGGGAAGTACGCGGAAGGCGCGTTGTTTGGCTGTTTTATTTTTCAGTAAGAGTCGGACGACCCCCCCAACCCGGGCGTCACGACTAATTTTAAAACTTGTAAGGGCGCCGTGGACTGAAAAAGGTTGGGAGCCCCTGGTCTATACGAGTAGTACTCTTGTAAAAGTGTTCGATTTGAGTCGATATTCAAATTAGAAATACGGCTATCATATATTTCATATTGATTCCTTTTTTTCATTGATAATTATTCTACATTCGGTGATGACTATGGCACACTGATTTATTCCCTTGTGAAATATCAGAAGTGATCGTCTGCGATAACAATATTCAGACGTGCTTATAACGAAAACATAATTATTTGACATAGTAGTAGTATAGGGGGAGCTAAACCTATATCTATGACCTTTTCAATAACTCTAAAAAGTGCGCTAAGTTAGAAGTTAATACTTATTTTAGAATTGAAAAATATTTAATTACTTCTTGCTTTCTGGGGCGGAGCAGAAGAGAGTGTCAGACTCATACTGACTAATTAAATCCATCCGTGCTCCTCCTAATGCCCTTCGCATTCCAGGTCGCGGTGAAAGTTAATACTAGAAGTAGTATAGGTATCTAGAAGTATAAATAGTTTTGAATATTTACCTGGTACTAGCTTCGCCCAGCTTTGGGGGTTGGCTCTGAAAACATAAGAAACCAATATTATATATTTACCAAAGATAATATCACTGAAAGGTTCTAGGAAAAATGTAAAAGCTCTAAGAAGTGAGCACGGCAAGCCTTGAGGATGGACTAATGATAAATCGATCGAGGACTGAAGCCGGCCACTGTTAATTGTAGCTTGAAGGACGATTGGTAGCTGACTGAATTCCTGGAGTAGCGATTGGTGTTTTTTCTATTCATACAAACAGTGCTCAAACATTACTTGTGCGGTGACCGAGACTTAAAAGCACCGTTTCAAGTATTTTGTTTATGTAAAATGTATTTCAAAGTTTAAAGCTTATAAAAAGAACTAAGGAATATATTATAATTGTTTTTTCTAATATAAGCATTTTTATTTTCGTTCTACTATATTTTAAGTTAAAACTGATTATTTACTAATAATATATGCTTAGGGGGTGCAAAAAGACGCATCACATAGCTGTAAAGTACGCAGATTAAAAGGGTGTGGTACAGAACAAAAATAAATCGTAATGATGGGAACACCATGTAACTTTCAGTTGTGGTACGTGTCTTTTTACACCCTTTGTACATTTCTTTTATTCAATCAAATTATTATTATTAAATATTTACAACGTTAAAATAAGTAAAAAAAAGCCTTAGTAACAATAAAAAAATTGTACATATTTTTTACTGGAACCGAAGCTAAAATCGCGAAAAAAACGTCTAATTTATACATTATACTAACGGATCAGATGATATGTTTGCGATATCAGGTATCATCCCACAACAAATAAAAATTGTTCATAGTCATGATTATAATGACCCATTTTTAGGTAAACAAAAAAAAAGCGTATAATTAATTAAAATAAAATTAGAATTACACAATATACAAGCTTATAAGGAAAATATGGAATAACTAAGTACCTCAAAGTAGTCTTGGTATTCCATACTTATCCACAACACAAAGAGACTGTAAAACGTTCCAGGTAAGAATATTGTATGTCTTATTCCTAATTATAGGTGTGCCGGGGGGGTGTGGGATTACACGCGCTCGCTCAGCCCCTGAGCTAACGAAACCTCACCCAACTGTACAGCGTATGACGCTGCACTGTTGTCTACAGCTATGTATTACCGAACGAGATAGGCCCGCCATAATATGTCGCCTGATCGTCATCCACGAATCGCCGGACTCAAGGCCGCCGCAGCGACGGAATACTCGTATAATAGTATAATGTATGTAAAAAAAATGTATTCTCCAGATTGATCCCGGCCACGGCAACTAATCTTAATGCAGACTAGACACGTACATTATTATCAGGAGACATTATAGTGCACAAGTGTGTGCGCACACACAGGTGCACTCTCTCTTCCTTAAGTCTCATTGTCTGATGGGACGGCAACCAGACTCAACCGGGGAGAAATCAGGCGCAGCACCAACGGCTTTACGTGCTTTCCGAAAACCGCGCGTGTCACACCACCAGCTTCTAATTAGAAATATCTAGTAACTATGGTACCTTCAATAAATATACTTAACAATAATGACGTTTTTATATTCACTAACAATAATTAGATTTTAATAAGACAATATGCCTATTGCGTATGTAATTGCAGTAGGTTCTGTGAAGGTTGCATATAAAGCAATCTGGCTAAAGTTACAAAAGTTTTTTTTTACTCTACCGTTTTTTATATTGAGCAGCTGTTTGCTCCCGGTCAGAATGTATTTATATTTCAGTATGTAAACATCTACTTGACAGTCAGTCTTTCCATATAGTAGGTAAGTAGGAGCCGCGTAAACACCAGTATATACATATGTATGTGACCCTATCAGATCAGACACGATATTTACACATGTGAATGAATAAGTAAGTGCAAGTGCACCGAGAGGTTGAGTAGGATAAAATCATGCAAGGGATAATAATTTAAAAATAAAATGAAAAACGCGCTGAGGTCAAATACAGTGTAAAATATTTTAAAGGGCGAGTCTCAGTACTTAATCTGGTAGGTTCGTTAGAAAAGCAAATTTTCTGAAAATTTAATCAGCGCTTGGCTAAATATCACTTGCTAAATATCCTTAGCGCCCGTGGCACCCCCAGCCATTATTAAATAGAAATACTTTTTTTTTTTTAGATGGGAAATCATCAAATAACTTCCCCCGCCCTGGGCGGGACGGGAGGGAGTGTCAAACTTTTACTGACTAAAACCCATCTATGTTCCTTCATGTGCCCTTTGCGTTCTGGAGGCGCGGTATCTCTTTCGAACAACCCGCAGCCCCGGAAATAGAAATACTTAACATTATGTCTCGTATCTCTAAGTATTGAAAAAGTTTTAACATTCTCTATTTAATAATGGTTTTAGTTAAACAACGCAGTTAATAGGACGAAAATAGAGCGACAAAGTCATAACGTTTTCTGTCGCAGAAATACGACACGAGCGGTAGCACGGAAATATGTGTCGTATAAATGCGACACAAGAGGTCAAAAGGTTAAATAAATGTCCCAAAACAATATACAGTAAGGATAAGTATGCAAAATAAAATAATAAAAACTTGCGCATGAGGCAAGCGAATAGCCTTATTCAATGTCTGCCAAGCATTTTTTTTATATGCGTATAAATATTGTATGAACACATAATTTAATTTAATTTGAATAACTAAGCTACCCCTTGAAATATTTTACAATACTATTGCTAGACCTTACTTGTTATCAACATGTGACAGAATAAGCATGTCCTAGGACTCCTAGAAGTTGTTTAACCAGGATCGGAACTGACTAAGTATTAGATACTGAAAGGCTTTCAGAAAATTACTAAACAGTATTTTTTTTATTTACTTACTGCACTATATTCAACAAACTGTACATTTTAAAATTATACATCAAGCCCATGAGAATGCATCTTTTTTTCGCAAAAACTCGTGTACTCACAAAATTCTCGCAGATGTATATTACTTTTTGACTATTTAAATGGTCCGAGGAGTGCTTACTCTGTTACTAGTAGTTTTATCAAATGAATGGACAATACAAAGCGTTACTAGACCTCACCTACAAAATTTCCAAAGCATCGGGGATCTAAAAACAAATAGGTATAACCATTAAATATATATATATATATATAGGATACTGTCGCGAGTGCTTTTGTAGAAGTCCAGGTAACTCGTCCAGGCTTAACCGATTTGTGAAAAACAAATAATTTAGTTTTTACTAGATTGATCGTTGTTGAGTAAAACGCCAGCTTGTGAGTGACTCTTCTAAACGGGACATGTCTTTACTGCAATATTACGAATGAGTGTATGTTCAGCAACAAGTCGATTAATTATGTTACTTTAACATCCCATTGAAATAGACACAAAATAACACAAATTACGGCTATTCTAAATTTTATGCAATATCTAAGAATTCATTTTATCTTAATTTTAATCGATTTCGTATTTCCTTTAATGTTGTGCTCAATAATAAGGATCTAAAATCTGAAATATTAATCTTCTTTTATTGCTGACTGTACTGGTTGGGGCAGGATAATAATATGTTGCATAATTCAATACCTGTCAATCAATAATACCTACAACACGTGACAGAATTAACGCGGGTGCTGAAATCACTTTGAACAGATTTTTCCAATAGTGTTATTAAAAAAAAAACTCGTTCGTTCTATATCTCTTGATTTATCATTTTCTATAGAAACATAAAGCCAATAAACGACTCGACAACATTTCTTTTTTTTGAAGGGTATTAGGTAAGTATTACTTTGATACCAAAAGAAAAATAATCTTGCCCACATAAATATTCTCTCTTACGTAGATTTTTTATTATGACACCTACTTATTTAAATCAGAACCGTTCGTTTGTCTGTCACTCTATGTATAACGGCAAAGTTATAAATAATGAATACACGTGTTGTATGGCTCATGAAACACTCATTCGCCTCTTTTGACCAGACTGCGACGAAAGGATGGGGTTATGTTGTTAATAGTGCGTTGCCAATGAATTGCAGTAAAAATATGGCCTGATTATAATCGTGTCTAGCTAAACCACGATGTATTCGTTTAAATGAATTTGATTTTTTTAAAGTCTTCGTCTTACTCAGTTGTTAACATGAGGTTTATAAAGCAAACTACTTGTACTTAACCAGTTGTAAAGAATAAAGCCCACTTGTGTCATCAATATGATTTTGGCCTTAGTCATTTTATGCACAGTTTGACTGATGAATGGTGAAATCAAGAGGATAATTAAATAATTATGACCTTCACTGTATTAAACATGAAAGAAAAGTACGTTGAGAGAATTTGTTCCTGATACAAATTGTGATTGAAATAACCGAAAACCCAAGGAGGGGTCACTGAACTCATCACAACGAATACGTTTTACTTTAGTAACCCTGAAATCATGAAATAAAGACAGGTGAGTCATTGAGTTTGTCGAGAAATGTGTAATAAAATGTATTATAATTAAATATGGCTATGGTGTTAGTATTAAGGATCCTTCGTTGTAAAAATACGGGATGTACCTAAAGAGACATATGTCACATAGCCTTTAACTACACACACTGCCTGTCAACGAAAACACCCGCGGGAAATTGGATCTACACTGCAGAACCACAATAACTCCACGTATCGATAAAACTATCAACGGTAGTCCGCATAAACGCACAGAATCCAAACAGAAATAAACCTTTTATTTTATTCAGGTGAACCGACGTGCGAGTGATCCAATTAATCTCAAACAAACATAAAAAGGCATTTACAAAACAATCCGGCTGTGATACGAGTGTAAGTAACTTGATTTATTACATTTGACAATAATGTTGAAGCTCCCTACTCACAAAATATTTCGGATAAGAAACGAAACAATTTATTTAAACATGTTGTGGCGGCGCCGGCGCAAAAATCTTGTAAAATGTCAAAAAACTTTTACAGGGTAGCCACATATGTAGGTATAGTTAATAACCAAATTGCACTCGATAATCCAGGACGAATATTAAAGTAAACTCATACCTAAATACTATTATAAAAAATAGACATACACCACGATTCCATAAAATTTAAAGGCGTTAAAACGTTTAAAAAAACGTACCTAGGTAAAATAACTCCATCAATCAAAACACAATGAACTATTAAATCAACTTCTTATGAATTATTGCGCCATTACATACTAAATATCACAGTTGCAGTACCCAATTTTAAATTAATATGTCAGTATCGAAAATCACGCATAACTAACGGAGGGACGGACGGACGGACGGACTGACGGACGGAAGAACAGAAATCTTTTACATTTGAACACGGATCGCTAAAATATAACAATGGAAACAGATAAAGTACTTACATGATCATCTCGTCGCTTCATCTCCATATTCTTGAAACGATTCTCCAATTCTTCAAGTAGACTTTGACTAAAATCTGTGGAGCTTTTCTGTAACAAAGATTACCAATTACACAAGTTTCACAAAAAAAGTAACTTATTATGAGTGTGATAACAGTTATCATCATCAATTCTACGCACGGAAGTAACCGACATGTAGAGGTTAAGAATCGTACTGAGCGCGATATAAATTTCCCAGACGACTCCCACCATAGGTATTCAGATAAATATCTATTGAAATTAAGTCTTTTCATAAAATGCCGTTAGTAGGAAACTTCCGATCTTTATGTTTCTTACAACAACAAACAATCTTGGAAATATAGTGATATACCAAGTTGTGACCGCTTAGTACTGAGAAACAATTTAATTTCGGGATAAGTTGTATCTTAGTTAACACAAATAATAAAGTATAAAATTTAATAATTAAGACTGTTTAATTAATAAAATTGGTCATTGTGGGTGTCTTTGGGGGACGCCAAGCCTCCAGCAGCGGACGTCGATAGGCTGATATGATGATGATGATTATTATTCTCATTTATTCACTAAAATTACATATAAATTCAGTGAAAAAATAACTACTTACTAGTGCGTCCGAGTGCTCAGCTTTCGACAGCACGCGGTCAGGTTTGCTGTACGATGTGGCTCCCTCCTGCCACAACAGAAAATTTATTTACAATCAACTGTTTAGGTAGCAAGTAATTGTGGAGGGCTATATAGGTCCAGATTTTTACTATTTACTTTGCGCTGACTGAACTACCAGCGGAAGATTAAATTCTCAGGGTAATCAGTGCCAATGTTGGGAATGAAAACTGCGCTTCTTATATAAGAGTTAGCAGCTACTTCTGTTATAAATGCGAAGGCTGATCTGATCTAATTCAACGTAATTATATTATAGGTTTGAAGGATATGGGTGCCGGTTAAATTACAGCTACATGAGACTATTCAACTTTGTCTCTGGGATGGCAACGCATTTACAAGGCCTCTGGTATTGCAGATGTTTATAGGTAGCAGTGACCATTTAACATCAGGTGGACTGTGGGAATGTTTGCCATCCAATAGCATAAATATGCAAAAATAATACTCTTACCGTATCGGTGTCTGAGATCTCATGGTACTCATGGACCTCGTCTGTCTTGAGCGCTGCGCTGTTGTCCACCTTGTGGGATCTACCAAGCGTTGCGCTCCGCACCTGAGAGAAAAAACTCTTAATATAAGTTTACAATATACATTTTTCCCGCGTGTTTTACTGTGAAAAGTTATAGTGCTTTACTAAGGGAAGAGTTGTGATAATATCTACCAAATAATAAAGCTTTGCGGTAAGTCCTTGTTATTCACAAAGTTATACGAATTTCATATCAAGTTATGATTGTGATTATTAAGAGTATCCGGCTCGAAGAACCAGAAAAAAAGTTTACGTTATAATATTTAAATGTTGAACAAGAGAGGCAGAAAGCCTACTTTTTCATTATCGGTTAGATATTACTTCAACTAATAACGGATTGATATGATATTGAAAAACAATTGTTTTAATTAGATCATTTAATACATGATCTAATTAAAACAATTGTTTTTCAATATTAACTTTTCGTATAATTGTGTTCGTTATGTTTTTGGAATTAAATTTACGTAAGCTCGAGTAAGTTGTCAAAGCAAATAGTAATATTAGTTTCATTGAGTCAAGCTGTGATTTTTAAGATCGCTGTTGATACAGGTTTAGGGTCTGTTTCAACAATATTCTTTATATTCTGATTAAATTACTTGACAAATATCATTCATACAAAGGTGATGGCTAAATGACTGCCCCAGGGTCAGAAACATTCTGGAATGTATATGAATCTTACATAACCTCATAATATTTAAAAAAACATTCATGAATTATGTAGTGTTTAATATTTTCCTAGCACTTTCGTGAACTATTAAACATAATAAAGTATCTAAAAAAAAAGAAAAACTTTTTCATCACAAACATTCGCTTATAAATATACAACCTCATTTTCGTTTTTAGTTTTATTCTTTTTCGAAAGTGTCAGTTGAAGAAAATTATATACTGTCACACACACCTTTTTTCCTTTTTAGGCAATATTATTTTACCATTATATTATTCCCAAAAAGTATCTGATACTTTTTTACATGAAATACTAATATCTAGCCATTTAGCATTACATTGTGCTAGGTACCATATTTATACATGGTACCTGGCACATGGGGCAGTGGTCTATACTTCCATTTAGCCATCTCCTTTTAATACATAATAATAACTACGGCTTTACGTATGTTTGTACGTTAAATGAAAATGTAATAAAGTATAGGAAAACGTTAAACATAATCCAGTAATAACTTTAACAGACAATTTGAGCAAGTGTCGAAAAGTTCGACACTATATAACAACAGCACATGCTCAGTTAATTAACTGTATTTGTTAAAATACTACACTATAATTATGAAGATGAAGCTATTAGCTACTACTACTAGCTTTTATTTGTAAAATAATGCTTTCTCACTGCGTTCATACCTTGCTAAGTAGTCCTTTGCTCGTCGTAGCCTCCGAAGCCGACCTGTGGTTATTCTTCTTCGTCTTCGTATTGTTGTCACCTTATAACAAAAAGAAAACACCACACTTCAACTTACCGTTGAAACTTCTAACAAAATACACGAGAATGAGTACAGTTACAATGGACATTTGTACCAGGTATTGTGAAGAGTAAGCCGTGACCCCCACGTGACATAAGTGATTGTGTGTCAGGTTGCGTCGCGTAACTCAACACTATATTATCTACTAGCTTCCACCCGCGACTTGCTCCGCGTCAACGTTCATATTTATATTATCCCACGGGAACCGTAATTTTTTTCCGAGATAAAAAGTATCCTGTGTTATTCCACACCACAATCTATCTCAGTGCTAAATTTCATCCAGATCCGTTCAGCCGTTTGAGCGTGAAGAAGAGACAGACACACAAACTTTGGCCTTTATAATATTACTGTGAAGTGTAACAAAGGTCTGACACCATTCATGCTTTGTATTATCCTGAACGACCAGAACGACTTGGTTTGAATTACAGGAAATCCACAATTATGAGGTAAGCAGCAGATATCAACCTCGACACCGTAGTGCATTGCTTTACAAAGACAACTAATACCTAATTAGTGTAATGATAATAAAGGAAAAATGTTTATAATCTTGAACACTGCATTGCATAATATTATGAAGTCTTGTCGTTTGTTTTTGTTATTTTTAGATCAATATTATAACTTGTAGTAAACGTGTAAGGAAAAAACGAAGCAACTATTATATTATGCTAAGAAAACATAAGTGCTCATGTTCATTACAACCGATGTTCTTAGTACAAACACTGATAGTGAGATAAATGAAACGCGACACTTCCGCGGCCTTCTCGCCGCGACATTATTGGAACGATGTTCCCATACTTAATCCATAAAGGTAGGCAGAAACTGCAAATGGTATACATGAGGCATTTTTTCAAATTTTTAATAGATATCAAAACAAAACATCTCTAGATATTTTTACGTTTTGATAGTTTGAAACGTTTGAGAGTTTACTGCAACTTTACAACAATTTTTATGGTATTTGCTGGCAAATAGGCAGGCAGCAGCAGATGTTTCCCTCACAGATTTTGTATGGTACAATTAATTGAAAATCAATCGGGTTTTCAGAGCAAAAGAAACGTTTTTGAGAGAAGTTGAGTCTTGGAATAGGTAATTGGTTAATGTTGTTTACACCCATAGTGCAAGCTAGTTATGAGGAACTGTTTCTTATAGAAATGTATTGTAATAATTTCTAAAATTCAAAGCATTTTGCATTTTAGCACAAGTTTAGCCGAGAATTATGCTGGCAAACTATCAGTTCTTCAAACTATGGCTCACCTACCTACTAGAAGTAGTATTGGATGTACCCAGAAAAATACATGAAAATGATAATAAACTTATTTTTTTTATTTGAACAGCTTTTCTATTGAGCAATTTATCATGCCACTTTTATCAATGCAAACTGCTTTCACATACACACTCAAAAATGTCTTTATGTTTATACGCTCATCCTTCACTTGCGCTAATAAAGTGACGTATTGGTAAAACACTTTTTCAATTCAGTCAGTACTCGTTTGGATTAGAGTCGACACGTGCATTAATGGCGTGCTGCTTATAGAAAATATGTGTGCTTTTATTTAACATACAATATGGTTTGATAATAGGGCTGTGTTTGAGAGGGGTCGTATTTTCACTTGAAAGCAACACTTATGTAAATTTTGCGTAACTTGGCTTCTGAGACTTGACAGTGTGAACGTTACAGCAAGGGGCTGCTAACAGAAAATGTGATGCTTATTGCCCAAAAATCCTTGCATTTGCTTTGGTTTTATTTTTGGTGCGTCATGTCGCTGCAAATAAAGTTATTTTCTTTCTTTACAGCACAGATGAACCCCAACCGAATTTAATTAAATCAAACCATTAAAATTCAAGCATTGGCACCATATTATTATGCAAATGCACGCACCACGACGTAACTCGATTGAATATTAAAGTGCAGGGGATCTTTTAATCCCAAAATAAGAAGATATGAGAAGCAAATTTAATAATACGTGCTCTCCGCGCTTTTAGATGAACAGATTACATTACACAACCATCGTGTGGATTGTATAAATGTACGGTTTAGCATACATTTATTTTGATACGGTACGTAGGTATAATCGAAGCTTTCACAAAGTCATTTAGAAAAATGAATTAGGCTTTTTTCATCTAGTTTTATAGCACACAAGCGGGCCCGACAGACGTGGTCCTGCTGGATTATCGGTAAAAAATACTGATCGTTCGTATACTGCTAAAACTAGACCGACAATCGGGAATTAGTATTTTACCGTGTATTTTGTTGTACGTGCGATTCGAGAGTATTAGTTTACTTCAGTTTCCAACAATAATGCAAGTAAGCACTTAAGCAGTCAGTGTATTTTTTTAAAGAATATGATATCATCAAATAACTTCTTCCACTCCCAGTGGCGCGGAATGAAGTGTCAAACTCTTACTGATTAAAACCCATCCGTGTTTCTCCTAATGTCCTTTGCGTAGAGGGTAACTCTTTCGAACAAATTCCGCAACAGTGAGTGTTACCGGTACGTACTGTTAGTAACAGTGTCCTCGTGGTCAGGGCGGTTGTCTGGCTTGTTGGAGGCCAGCATGGGGTACGGAGTGGTGCCCGAGGCACCCGTCAGGTGCGACGGCGAGTTCGGGTTGATGAGAGGCACCTGCTCCAAGTCCTCGGACGGTTTGTATGGCGTCACGATCTGGCGCGGAGGCTGTAGGGAAAATTAGAATAGGTTTAGAGATATATGCAGAAATATCTACATGTGGACATGTTATTCTAACATACCTTGTGCTGTTACGTTGCTGTCTTATTTAAAATAGTGCACCTTTCCACCCTTTTCCTTTCTGTTTATTTTTATACCACGCTTTATATGCTTAGGTACGCCATACGCTTCGATATACATATTTATATGCTTTAACCCATTCAGTGTGGACAACGCGCATACGCGTCAGAAGAACGCGAACGCAACCCGAATGCGCATTTTCTGACGCGCATGCGCGATGCCCGAACTGAGTGGATTAAAGCATATAAATATGGAGTTCAAAGAACTATCAAAAAAGGTAACATTGAATATCCCAAATACTAGCTAGCATGCTGATATCACCAGGACATATAATGATTGTAAGATTACTACAGGATTCACCGTTTAGGGAATAGGATCATGTTCGTGGTATAATGTTACTAAGGTTAATACCAAAACTAATTTGAAGTTCTAAGTTAAGCGCGTAAGCGTAAGCGAAAAATATAAAACGAAAAATGTTTGTGTGTTTTAATGAAAAGCATATCAATGAATTGTGGAACAGAATGGTTACTAGAGCCAGCGTGGATACGAGAAACTTTCTGATAAAAAAATATGTTCTACGTAGATTATTTACCACATAGTAAGCCAGGTATGGTAACGGGTGTGAAAAGACATATATCAAAGCGGAAGTTACTTTTTTTTTGTTATACATCATACTCGGGAAAATTCTGGTTATGGAGTTATTAATAGTCAAAAATCCACCTATTTTATATTAATAAAATATTTCTATGAAAGCAAGTTTTATAAGTAAATGTTAAATTAAATTACCTTTTTTTCCCGCAACTAGAACTGTTTTGGGTGAGTTACATTACGCGTTGCCCTAAACAGTTATTTTTCACACCAAACCGATGGTTTTCTTAGCAATAATATTTAGTGAATGTTACTTATAGACAGTGTGAGTAGTTAATAGTTATATGATGTGTCTTTTTAACCCCGAATGTATTTGCTTTGGCTTTGTGCTGGAACTTAAGACGTCAAAAATAGTATCGACCCTAATACAAAATTTCTGATCATCCACGCAGGGTCTACGCACCATTCCGGTACTTACGCAACCAGCGGGGTCCAAGAAGGAAATATCTCCGAAGTAGGCGCCATCGAGTCCGACGTGTCCCGTGTGCTTGACGTCGCCCTGGGGGCTGGAGATCATGCTGCGCTGCAGGGCGCGCTTGCCGGTGTACGTGTGCCGCTTCACGTCGCCCCGCACCAGCGCCGAGCGGATCGACCGCGCCGACTGCCGGATCGGGTGAGGGGACAACGTGCCCGACCCGTAACATACACTTCTCTGCATGGGGGTGATGGAAGCTTGGGTTGATAATTTGTGATGGACTTACTCTTCGCAGCATTTAGCATGTCTGCTCCCATGATATGGTTGTGAGTGAAAAACGATAATGTTTACACAAAAATAATACGTTTTCAGTGCTAGAAAGCTATCTGTATATTTTGTGTTTATGTTATACTTGATTTTTTCTAGCAGTGAAAATCGAGCGTGCACATACCAAAAATATGAAGGGTCGGGTAAGATATGATTAGAACAGAAAATGTAAACACTTAGATAGGGATTAGAAACAGACAAGTGATCGTGAGCACAGGGGGTGTGAAGCGGGGCTTACCTCCGGGGTGTATGGCTTGGTTTTGGCGGGGTCGAACATTCCACACGCACCGCCGGGCAGCACGCCGTACCACAGAGCTGACTTCGTCATACTTCTGAAATTGACCATTAGTACCATCACTCACGCGCCTGACGTATGTTCGACAAAATAAGCTATCTTGCTTTGAGGCACATATGTGTACCGCTGTGTGCTAGTCTCAACGTTAGTCGTTCACTATTATCACTAAGCACGAACTGAGCACTATCATACTATTAAATAGACCTTGAGCACAGTGAAGCTATGCCTAAATTTTATTTTATTCAAAATCAAATAAAAACTTTCCCACAATTTTCTCACTCAGCCCCGTTGTCACGCACGTGGGTACGACCATCCGTACCGACAGTCAACGGTGCACTAAATAATATTATAACAGTTGGGAAGATCACACACGGCAACTTTTTGGATAGAATAGTCATAGGTCCCTAAATCTAACGAAAAAATAACTGTGAAATTTAAAAACAAATTGTTAAGTGCCTCGCTCAATTTATTAAATTTTTCTTAAGAAAGTTAGTTTTTCGATACCGAGCAAGTACACAAAATTTGGTAAATTGTTTTTTTAATTACCTATTAGATTATAAAATAACGTAAAAATTATATTCTTGTTTTATACAGACTCCATTTAATTTTACCAAAACTGTATCTAATGTACGCCAGTAACACGTAGAAACGTAGTGGATTGTACATTTACTTATAGAATACTGTGTATCTATATATTGTACAATGACACGACGTGGATACTCAAACCCAGGGTTTACAAGAAAATTACAAAATGTACCAAAACACCATTTACGCGTTGGATCTGAACTTAGCTGCCACAAAACGAAATGAAGTACGCTTGAAGAGCTTTCATATGTCACGAGTCTCATCACTGTTGAGCAATCTTGCAATCTTTACCCAAATGACAAAATGTACCAAAACCCTATTTCTCATCTCTTTCTCTTCTCATCTGAACTTAGTTGCCATTGAATGAAATGGAGTTTATCAGATGAGCTTTCACATGATCACTGTTGAGCAATGTTGGAAAGTAGGTCCAAAATGACGAATGGTCTTGAGCCCATGGCTAATAGGAACGTTAGATTGACGCTAATCAAAGTCAGTATTATAAATGTGTTTTGCCGAACATAACATACGCACTAAGCGATTTCAGTCTTCATTTATAATACGCACTGCTAAGGAGTGGAACTCTCTACCTGCGTCTGTATTTCCAGACGCATTCAACCCTAATCTCTTCAAAGTTAGAGTGAACAGGCTTCTTTTGGCTCACTCCACCGTAGACTGTGTCTATGTCACCTTTGACCAAGACTAGAGACAAGAGCTTAACCATCCCGAATAAAAAAAAAAACATTCATTAGTCGGACTAGACCGTTTTTTTTTTTTCAAGACTGGAAGTCCTCCTATAACTTCCCCCGCCCTGGGCGGGGCGGGAGGGAGTGTCAGACTTTTACTGACTAAAACCCGTCTATGTTCCTTCATGTGCCCTTTGCGTTCCAGGGGCGCGGTATCTCTTTCGAACGACCCGCAGGGACTAAAGCGTTACGCATTTCATATCAGCTTTTCACAACATAGCAAGCACCCATCCACAAGTACACAATACTTACTCTTTTCCCAATATAGTAATGATTTGTCCGGCCTTGTACTCCAGGAAACAGTTACGCCGTCCATCCTCCGGCTTCTGGAAGCTCACAAGCGCTTGCACCTGGAAACGAGAAAGATAAGTTATTTTTTTAGTATTAGTTTGTAGTAGATAAGTCTAGATTTAATTATTGTTTTTGGTACCACTCTATTGTTTTGGGTTTCACCTGTAAAATAGTGTGTGTTAGTAAAATAAATAAATAATAATTTTTAAAGAGAGACAATTTAATATACGAGTTTCACAGTCAGTTGCAGGAACGCTCTTTAAATTTTTAAAGCGACCTTAAATATTAATGAGTCTTTAAAGTGTTGCACAAAATAGCATTTCTTCCTAATTTTAATGCTCCATTAACTTTAATTAATGTAACGTCAAATCGGGACTTTAGCTTATTTTTACGTTGCACAAAACGTCATTAGCGCTAAAGGATCATTAATTTGACAGTTTGAGGTTATAATTTTTAATGTCCTGTCTAGCGCCCATTAAACTTGTCATTAAGATCCGTGTACTGTGAATTGTTTTGTGAATAGTGATTTCTAGCCTATATTTCAGTGTTTTTACAATGTCCCTCTCAAGTCTTTCTTCTTTATCCGATCCCGAGCAGTATATTCCAGATAGGATAAATTTATTTGAAAAACATGACGGAGAAGATTTTCGTGTGAGATATAGGATTTCTAAAGAAGTTGCTTTACGTATTATTTTGCGAGATGCTCAATTTAGAACCTGAAACTCGAAGAAATAAAGCCATTGATGGCCTCACACAGTTATTAATTTGTTTGAGGTTCTTCGCTACAGGATCATTCCAGCAAGTATAAGACTACTGCGACAATATATAAAATTAAGGCTTTTGGGATGTAGCTTTCGGGCTTAGGTGACGTACTGCAGTAATTGAATAAAATACAGAAAACCGATGAACATCAATTTATTCTCCCTTCCAACCTTTCAATCTCCCGCTCAAGTCCGTCCATCTAGCCGCCCTTTTTCCTTTTCTTTTTCCCAGGTTTTTATAATTTCCGCGGGAAAATAGAGTTCTGTGATTGGTTAAATTAAATGTCGTGCACCAATCACAGATGACAATGTGAAGTCACAAGCTGAAGTGTTGCCGGTATAAAATATTATAATCAAATAGTTATTGGACTGGAAACTAGCCTTTTTGCGTTCCAATTTAATTAAATAAAAATGTAAATTAGCGAACCCTAACACAAGTGTTAGGCGATTTGGTTAATGTGCACAAGTCTACAATTTGTCGAATAGTACAAAAAGTAACCCGCAAGCTGGCAAGTCTAAGCTCAGTATATAATTATTAAAATGCCATCAGACAGGAATGAATAATATTTATAATTATATTTTTTTTTCTCGTGAATAAACAGAAAATAGATATAAATACAACTCGCAGTTTAGTTTAGTTTCGTTTTTTATTTAAAAATGTCTTTCGACGTTTTGACGTTAACTTACGTTTTATTTTAGCAAATGCATTCGTGTTGACATGACAGAACTGCAGTTACTAAATGCAACCATTCAATCAGTTCATTCAAAATGTATTTTTAACTTGCAATAATATTTAATGTCGTCTTTAGTTAAAGAACCATTTTAGGGACCCGTAACAGTTTCGTGCAACGCCTTTAAATCTAATGAACTAATTAGCGATAATGACTCATTAACTAATGTTGATTTTAAGGATAGCTTTCTGCAACTGAGTGTCAGCCAGTCAAATGGATTTATTTCAATTAAAAGAAAAAAAAACGAATTACATAGTACCTTCTAAAATATAGTTTCGCATAGAGAAAATTGGGCAAAAGCTAAATAGTTACTATACAAAGATGATTGATGAATTTTAGTACAGAGCCATATTTACTGTTAAGTACAAACTATAGCCTATAGCTGTTAGCCTAGTGGTCCTAAGCACGAGTGCTACACAAACAGTCATGTAAGGGGTTTGCAACGGTTTTGAAGCAACTAAACAGTTTTAAAATAGTATTCAGTTCGACGTATTAGTTATATATTTTTAAGTCATATTAATGCGTCTGGTAAACATCGTCTCAATTAATTTATATGACGGTCATATAATGTTAAGTCGAGTATTCGTTTCAGTCAGACAATAGTGATGATTCGCCATGTTCCGTAAAGGAGACGGATACGCTTTCATACATTCTTGGGCCTGGGTGTACAAAGATGAAATTGGTGTCAATTATTAGCTTATATATGAACAAAGCATCACTGAAAATTCGTCGGTTTTTGGATGTCCGAGAGCAGAGTTATTGGAGGTTTTAAAGGTGAGGTTATGCAATAAATTTGCAACAACCTATACTAAACAGCTGATTTTTACCTCTTCTAAAGCTGTTGACTAAAATATAAACAAAATTACTTTTTCGACTTATTATTTATTTATTAAAACTTTATGCAAGAATGTAAAAATACACCGTACAAAGGCGGACTTAATGCCTGGACTGAATGCGTCCCCTTAGTAGCCATGAAGAATTACAAGCGGACAGCTCGAGAAAACGAGATTATCTGTGTCCGGTATGATAGCAAGGGTCGTACAAGTTTAGTAATATCAAAAGTCCGTAGAAAGAAAGCAGTGGCCGAGGAAAATATCAATAAAACAACGGGAAACACTCAAAACGCACACGCATTAAATGATAATACGAAACGAGTGATTGACAGTCTACTAGAGCTGTCAAAAAGTATTCAGTGGCTGTTCACTGCCAGCCAGATTAAAAATACAGTTGACAAAATACAAGTAATAAATCGATATGTAAACGAGAATCAACTTTAAGATTTCAATATATTTTGGTTTTTTTTTTTAACTACGCACATTATGTTAATTGTAATGTGTATAATTATTTTTATTGAATCAATCATCTAGTGCAAGTGATATTGTGTTCAATTGTTGAAACTCATTCACATTAATCGATTATAGTAATCGATATCTCTTTTTATTCGTGATATAAACTTATTTTTAGGATTTCTTGTCTTCTAGAAATTGAATTGGGCTGTTTTTTTGTAATTTGAACTAGAAAAATATGACGGTTTTTTTAAACCATATCTCAACTATGTACAATTTGGCCCAGAAATCCCCGTCTCCTTTAGAACCTTTTATTCAACATTTAAATAACAAACCGTTATGTTATGATTTTATAGTTAACTATTATAAAATCTTCATAATAGGTCATATACTAACTAAAACATTAAATAAGTTTTAGTCTGAAACGTTATTCTAATATAACTTATATAATTATGCCAATTGATTATTTAAGCGATAATTAGAATCTTTTATATAACTCAGTCGTCCTGTTTCATTAAGTTTATGTTTTTTAAAATTAATTATTTTTAGTTCCTACAACGTGTGTAAATCTATGACTAAACTAAAATTTGAAAAACTGAATGAGAGATTCACAATCTTATCAACGCCAGAATCATCATGATGTCCCTGTTAATAAAACAGAAGTATTCCCATGACTACACGCAAAGGGTTTTACTATTTTTCAACAGAACTCTAAGAACTCTAATTACAACCGTCATGGTGGACGCCTTAAATCGTATAAAAACATGTATACGACCAATAGTTATATACAGGTCGAAATGCAGTCGCCCAATGTCTATTGGCAATATGGCGGAAACTATTGATGTCAATTACTATATTTTATTTTTATAAACAATATAAAAACTCCAATATTATGAAGGCCCATGAAAATATTGACAAAGATAACCATACATATCATCGAAAAAATTTAATTCCCATGTATAAGTCATCGCTCTTCATTTTCCACCGCAATATGCTTGCTATATACTATTATATACAAGAATACTTAATAATGATTCATACGACATTTGACTTAACTTTATAATATAAGTTTTGCCCTAACAAAACAAATTGTCACACAAATTGTCGCTGATACTCTCTTACGACGTTATTCATGGGTATTACTAGAAACTATTACAAACCTTATTAGTTAAACTCACAACGTCTACGTGACTTTTACTCAACATAATTTGTCGCTAACGCGACTGCAACACGACCTTTACACGATTGAAATGTTACATAATCTGCGCCCAAACCCGCGTTATATTCACGTATAAAAAACTATTATAAAACCATTTTCGTATGACTGAAAGTTAAATTGAAAACTTTACTGTGCCTTTTATATGACATTATTTTGCTACTTGGGTTAAGTCTTAACGAACAGATTATTCCGTGAACCTAATATACCGGCCGTGTAACAAAACGATAGGGCGATCTAATTCGACGCCAACGCCATCTGTCGAGCGAGCCGGTACATTTTCGTTTGAGTGAATGATGAAAAAATAAAAAGCAGTAAATAGTTAGTAAATAGACCGCATTGCCTGCATATACATATTTTTATTTTCTAAGAAAGATATAACTCTCGCCATATAAGATTTTAAGTTCATGAAAATAGTCTAATCTTCGGGACTACTGTTGTTAATACATTAAAGTTCAGTTGGGATTGGTCATCTCTTAACTGCCATGGCTTACATCTTTATTATTATATTTTATTGTTTTATATTCACCTTCATTGTTTTCACATATAGAAGCAACCACAATTTTTGTAACCAAGTTTTTGTAAAAACCAAATTGAAAGAAAAGAGTGTCCATGGAGTTTCTTGCTCGTTCTTCTCCATAGAGACCTACGTTTTGGAACGAGCAACTAGCTTCAACTTTAACTGTACATTCTTGACAATTCAAAAGTGCCTGTAAATGGTCTAATTGAAATAAATGCTTTGAATTTGAATTTAAAAAGATAACAGGAATACGGCACAGAAATCTTCATAATTTGTCATTTTAGCATGTTCTCACATGAGCAGGTTCTACCCTTGAAAGGGGCGCTTAGCACACACAGTGCAGGGGGGCTTACACTAGTGGGTAGTACACCATTAATCAATTGAAATACTTGAGTTTCCGAATCGCAATTCCCCCATAGATATAGTAGTGCAATATCAAAGTGACGTTCATTATTTGCCAACTAAATTGACAAAAGATTAATTGATTTAAAGCAGATAAAAATCTAATTTTGATGTAAATTAAAAATGTATTGAAGGTGGACCTGATCCCTGTATGTGTCGTGCGCTGCTTTGGATTATTGATTAATAATGACCATGACCTTGTTCTTCTTCCTTATCGTGTGTGCCAGAAAGGTCTTACGACCCCACACGTCTTAGCGTCAGAGTCTGTAACACATTTTATACTAGAACAGACAGACGTTCACTCTGTCTCGAATAATGCATAGTTTTGTACTTCGTAAAATGACGTTTTTATGTTTGATTGAGATGGAAAAATTGTATCTGGCTTTTTTTTGACGATGAAGAGTTTGTAAGCCGCCACAAGGACCGACTGACTTAATGACCATGATTATTGATGCATTTCCACAACAATGCTAGCTTTTCCCATACAGAGACAGCACGAGGATGTTATTGATCACCACACTTTCTCAATGCAGATAGGGTATCCTCACCATGGTTTCCTTTGCCGAGAACAATGATGCCCAAGATAAATTTAATAAGTACAAATGCAAAAGCCGCAGGAAGACGCTGGATGCAGGCCGCTTCCAACCGGTCTTTATGGAAATCTATGGGGGAGGCCTATGTCCAGCAGTGAACGTCCTGCGGTTAATATGATGATGATGATGATATGCAAAAGACAAAGAAGGTCAATGGACTCCTTAATTCGGCCCTCCAGCCAGATTATCTACATTACAAATGTTTAGCTTCCTAAGTGAAACAGATATCAATATATCGTATTTAGTAAGAGAGCGAATGAGTAAAATTTCGCTTTTGTATGACACTGTGTGTAGGATTTAAAACTTGTTTTATTTTTTTCAATGTCTACACTTTATATATGTCACCGTAAAATTGTAAATACCGTTAGATTATAAACTATCTCGCGAGTTTGTAAACTGTCGAAATATTGTGAACCTCAACGTACTGCTTACAATTTAACGTATTATTATTCGGTAGATTGTAATCTATCGAAGTAAAACCGTCAAATTACAATCAACTGTCCGAAGGCGCTCCCTGATTGGTCGGCTTTGTAGTAGACCGTTCTGTGTCCATAGAGTTAGGAATGAAACATGAACATGAAGCATGCACTTCAAGAATTGTGACATCAAGTAGGTCTGCAGGTATTCATTACTTAGTAGGTAATCAAAAATTCTGACATCACATGGTAAGAAAAAATTGTATCAAAATAAAAAAAAATAGAAACGTAACATTATTTTCTTTTGAAACACAAATTAAAATTGAAAAAATAATGAATTTTTCTCTTAGAAAAAAACGATAACAAAATGAAATCAAAATTTAAAAAGCAAATCAAAAACATATTAACGTTTTCGAAAATGTAACAAAATTGTCTATTAGATAAAAAATATGAAAGTAAATTGCACCAATAAAAATGATAAAATACTTGATGGCACAATTCTTGAAGTGCATTCATTTTATTTGACTGATACCTGTGTTTCATTCCTAACTCTATGGACCCAGAACGGTCTACTATAAAGCCGACCAATCAGGGACAGCCTTTGGACAGTTGACAATTTCACAATTTTAAGATTGTAATTTGACGGTTTCATTTCGATAGATTACAATCTACCGAATAATAATACGTTAAATTGTAAGCAGTACTTTGAGGTTCACAATCTTTCGACAGTTTACAAACTCGCGAGATAGTTTATAATCTAACGGTATTTACAATTTTACGGTGACATATACACACTTTGCATTTTACAACAACATCAAAATATAAAAGAAACATCATTCAAATAAATTTCATTTTAATAAATGATTTTTTGTTCCTCTATATAAATTACATTTCAGAGGACAAGTTTGAGTTTTGCTCTTTAATTATTCTAAGACAGACGTGACAGAGACAAAGTTGACGATATTGTTTTTTTTTTCTGCTTTGAATATTTTGATTTCTTGGTTTCTTTATGTTTACTTTTCATTTATCATATTGTTTTAATTTATCTTATCTTGAATGTTTGCATGAGTTCTTGTCTCAATATATGTAGATATAATTAAGGGAATGAGCTAAGCCGCCCCAACACAAGTATCTTCGATAACTTAATGGGGATGTTTCATTTTACATGTATTGTAATAATTTTGAGACACAATAAAACTATTTTATTTTTATTTTTTAAAAACAAGTAACACACCTGTTCTGGTCGGATGGAGCGTAGCTTAGGGCCCAAATCTTTGAACTTGGGTCTGTTGTTGAAGTCGTGAGCCCAGCACTCCAGCATGGTGACGTAGTAAGCCTCGGGGCAGCACTCCGGCCGCTCTAGTCTCTGGTAAATACAAAAATTATGAAGTGCTAATGTTAATTACGTTATTCACGCTTCATTTACATCGTATAATACAACAATTTTCTAAATATTTTCTCAGTTTTAACCCTACAGTGGTCGCGCGGATTACATAATTGTAGTCCATGGTGACTGGTCCAAAACGCTGACTTTTTACGTAGTTTTTTTAATAGCTGATTTAAATAAGACCGTTGAAGGTTTCTATTTGTTTTTTGTTTTAATTTAATTTTGAAAGAGATAATTTGTCATTTTTTATAAAGAAAATAATAATACAATTGAATTTCATTTAAAAAACGACAAAACAAATTGGCCTACATATGTAGTTTGCGCGACCACCCACGTGACTTTTTAAGGCGCCACCACTGCAGAGTTTAAGCGATTGTGACTTTAATCAAGTAATTAATCCACTTTAAAAATAACTCACCTGGGAGTTAGGAGAATCTATAGCTTCGAGTATCTGCTGTCCGGAGAATGCAGCCCAGGGTTGGAATCCATAGGTGAACATCTCCCACAGGCAGACGCCAAAAGCCCACACGTCACTGGCAGACGTGAATCGGAGAAACAAGATGCATTCTGGAGCGCACCTGTAAAATGTATGTAGCATAACGTGAGGAGGCGACACTCGCGCCAGCAGGAATAAGTCAGGAGGTACAGTACGGCCGACGTATCTTGGCGAGTCTGAAGTTAGTCGTTTGGCTGCGCAGTGGATCTTTTAGGAACAAAACTGTCTACTGCGCAGCTAATCGGCTAACTTCAGACTCGGCAAGATACGACGGCCGTACTGTGCAGCCGTGCAGTGATTGGCTTAGCGCAGGTTACACATTGACTGCTCACACATGTATAACAGCAAACGGGCTAGTGGTCCATACAAACGAACTCATCGAATCACCTAATACTACACTACTAGGTACAACAGCACTGGTCGGTCTCGAGGTCGCAAGCACAAATGTTAAGCGTGGGGTCCTGGGTTCGACTCCTCGACAGGGCAGTGTTATTGGTTAGTGATATGACACCCCCAGTTCGTTTTACTAATGTGTGGGGAGTTTGAGATGACAAAGCGCAGCTGCCTTAACCGTTGAGGATATAGGAAAACGTTTTGAGCAGACCATATTTAACAATAAATTTTAGGCAGACATAGCAAACGTTACTTAGCACTTGCTCTGGCTGAACTATGTTCCCGTCTCTATCCTGCAACCGCAGTTTGTCAATTATGTGACAATGACAGGCCACCGATTTCTAATAGAAAAATCCAATAAGTTTGTCTGAGCCGAGAATCTCAGGGCTTCACGCACAGCAATCCCTGTTGCGATCACGAGATCGACGGGCAGTTAAAAATGGAACTATGAAATAATAAAATTGGTAGAGAAAACGATATTAATATAACATTAAAAAACAGAGCAGTAAAATTTGGTACTAGACACCACCAATCAATACGCGATTCCTTATAGATTTTGTATTGATTGGCGATAGTAAATTGTGAATTAATTTTTTCGCGAATTCAATTTACCAATTTTATTTATAACTAAACGTTTGTTTTCACATATATGTCAGTGAAAATCTTTCACATTAGTGGTTTACAGGGCTAAAGTAAAGTGTCTTTTTAGAGAAGTCGTGTCTTGGTATTACTGGATAAAGGTGTCAGTACCCAATTAAATAGCGCAGCAAAATTTGAGTTTATATCCTTGTAGCAATAAAGTACGTAAAGCCGTTGGTCTCGGTTGTCATTCGTAGATCTTTGACAGTCGTTACGGATAGTCAGAAGCCTAGAAGTCTGATAACCAGTCTAACCAAGAGGTATCGTGTTGCCCAGTTACTGGGTTGTGGAGGTCAGAGAGACAGTCGCTCCATGTAAAACTCTGGTATTCAGCTGCATCCTGATAGACTAGAAGCCGACCCCAACGTAGTTGGGAAAAGGCTAAGGAGATGATGATGATCCTTGCAGCAATAGTTACGCAATACTTATTCGCATTATGCTTTTTATGCCTTAACATTTACCTTAGAAGAAATGTTCACAACCTGCTTTTACGCCAGCTTTTGCCCGTGACCTCGTCCGAGTGAATGTAGGACGAAGTCGCGATTTAAAAAACAACCCATGTCCTTATCCGGTTCCCACTCTACCACTTTGTACAACCAGTTTATTGATTTTGACCTGATAACGTTACCAGTTAGGAGTTATTTTTAATTTAGTGTGGATGTTAAGCGCAATCTGTATAATTCAGGTATTCTATACAATTCCTAGGCAATATATAGAATACCTAGAGCGTCCAGGCAATGTATGAAATATTATGAATTGTCCATTACATACTTTATCTACTTAAGTAATACAATTCCTAAGGATTGTATAGAGTACCTACTGGTCCACAGGCAATGTGTAAAGTAAAATGATTTTAGTTTATATTTATTAATGTTATCCGGCCTACCTTTAAAAAAACGGGCAAATGAAACGGTATCCCTTCATTTCGCATAAAATTTTAAAGTGTAATATTGTTTGGCATAACGTTTGTGCATAACTTATAGCATAATAATAACACTTTAGTATGCTAATACTTTGGTATAAATCAAAGGTTAGCATAGCTATATAATTTGGTCTTATTTAGAGTTGAATATTTTTTTTGCACAGGCATGTGGCAGGACTTAGGAAGCTTAGGGCACCCCGACACTGTTAGGTTAGGTTAGAATGATATGACGGGGAATGATAAGAGTATGATATGCGTAATGATTATTACGATGAATTTCGTTATGCCAATGTAAATTATGACAACATATTTTATGCTTTCGTCGTATACACACATTACCAGCTGCGCAGTCGGTATTGCATAGAATATCTAGGCAAAGTAGTAAATATAAAAATGATAATATATATAAAAAAATGTATTAAGTAATAATATTTCACACATTACCTGCACGTTTCAGATATTCTATACATTGCTTAGGTAATGTATAGAATAACGGTTTATACAGATTACCGGTAACAAGGATGTTCAAATAAAAAACTTGTTGTTTTTCTTACCATGCCATAGGTAACTTCAGATTCACGTTGTAATTAGTCTGGTAGTAGTCCTTCCCCACGCCCAAGGCCCGCGACAGTCCAAAGTCGGATATCTTCACTTTATCCTTGGTGAATACTAAAATATTCCTTGCCGCAAGGTCCCTGGAATGTTTCAATTAAAAAGATATATGAGATTATCGATTTAAGGTGTAGTTTACTGTGGAACTGTTGTGGAAGTTTGGGGTGAAATCACACTCACATGCAAGTATAGCCATTATTCAGTAAGTACCTAACTCTTGAAATAAAAAAGTGATTATATTTTATAATGCTTCTGGCAATAAGGCAGTGGTCATAAACATTTGGACTTCATTTAGTGTTTTTTATTAGTTAACGTAACTTGTTCATAAGAATTTAAATCTCTTATTTTCCTTTCTTTTACCTTTTCTATAATTTTACGACTTGCCTTTCATATTTTTAATTTAGACACGAGTCTTTAGCGTTCTACTAAAACCACTAAATTTAAAAACTCTTCAATATTTCGATTACTAGGGAAATCTTGACTACCCCTGAACTGTCACTTTGACAATGACATTTCTTTGTTTACATCTGTGATCTCGAATTCGATTTTTTATGATAGTGTACAGTTACATACCTATGAATCAGTCTTTTGCTTTCAAGATAAGTCATGCCATCACAGATCTGTTCCGCGAAGTCGCAGAGATTCGGCACCGGGAAGTTGAGCCGGAACGACACCTCCCGGAGACACTCCAGCAGAGAGCGTAGAGGCGCTAGCTCCGTCACCTGGAACATTTATTACATTATGTGTTTTGTGCCTAGGGTTACCATCATTTTTTTATGAAAGTTCGTACCTGAATAAAGTACTTTTGGACTATTTGATAGATTTTGATGCGAACTTATATAAGGTAGATTTTTAAGAAGAGGCAGTAAAGGTTATAGCTGCAAGAAAACGTTTCCCAGTAGCCTAGTGGTCCTAAGCGTGACTGCTACGCTAGAGGGCTTGCGTTCGATTCTCAGGTCGAGCAAAGTGTCACTGGGTTTGTCTATGAAATTCTCCGTACTAGCTGGGAGCTAGGATTTGTACCCGGTTAAGGGCAATAAGCTCGCCACAGATTACATGGGACTTAAAAACATACCAGCAAACTGTGGATGTACAGTCACGAGCAATAATATATATACATTGTCACATTTTCTAAAATATATGTAATTCTACCATTCAAAAAATATGTGTACGGATTTTTTTCCCAAATTATCTAACCATCAAACTGTGTCAAAACTAGGTATACTTTGGTTTCACAATAATATAAACAAAACAAATCAGTAAAATGTTTACACTTCCAATATCATTTTTAAGTATACATGACAGTTTCTATAACAGGTGCCTATACAAAATGGATACATTAAAATGACATAGAAAGTGTATACCTACTTTTTCCTGTTTTTGTTAAATTTTATTCATATACCATTGCATGATACAATAGTTTTTGAATTAGACGAATTCAGTGATGATGATTAATACAATCATCATCAGCCTGTAGCAGTCCACTGCTCATAGTCCAAGCTATGTCGGATACTTTTGTTCTTTGCTGTAATATTTTATTTGGAATCCTATCCCTAAGAGAAACCCCCAACATAGGTCGCCAAGCGACAAATACATTACAGTTTTATAAATAAACTAGCTGTTGCCCGCGACTTCGTTCGCGTTCACTATTTCATTGGTTGCAATTTTGTTTCCGGGTAACCGTTATTATTATAATAACCCATAATATACTATCACGCCTGTATTTCCCGAAGGGTTGGGCAGAGGTGTACCAATGTACACTCACAATTCAGGAAAATGGCGTGAATGTATGTATAATGATGTACTAACTGCCCCGTTAGCCTAGTGGTCCTAAGCGCAACTGCTACGCTAGAGGTCTTGGGTTCGATTCCCAGATCGAGCAAAAAGTGTTATTGGTTATTTTTTAAGAATTTGTCACTAGCAGCTCGGAGTTTGGATTTGTGCCCGGTTAATGGCAATAGGCTCGCCACCTATTACATGGGACCTAAACATACCGGCGGACTGAACTTTTTATTAAGTAAAATGACTATAAATTAAAAAAAAACATCGACAGTAAATTGCAAACTCACCATAATTTCCAATTCATTTGCAATGTCTGTCACCGAAAAACCCTGTTCCTTAAGAACAATGATTTTGTGTTTGTCATAGGTAGGAATACGATTTTACATAGATTTTAATAATAAGTCAAAGTCAAAGTATTTATTTCAATTAGACCATTTACAGGCACTTTTGAATGTCAAGAAGTTACAGTTTAGAATTGAAGCTAGTTGCTCGTTCCAATAAATAGGTCTCTATGGAGAAGAACGAGCAAGAAACTCCATGGACACTCTTTTCTTTCAATTTGGTTTTTACAAAATTTTGGTTACAATATTCTTGTTGCTTCTATATGTGAAAACAATGAAGATGAATGTATAAAAAGTTACAAAATTATAATAAAGACGTAAGCCATGGCAGTTAAGAGGTGACCAATCCCAACTGACAGCACCCGTTCACGAGCATGACGCGTGCATCAGCACCATTTAGCTCAACCATCTTGAAGGGAACCGAAAGATCCAATGCACGCGACACCATCAGCGAGTAATCACAATAACACAGGAAATCTTTATATAACTGCAATGCACGAAAACAAAAAACAACAGTAATGTGCGCTTATCCCTTCTATATGATTTGTAATGATGCCGTAGAAATCTAATAGCACAATAGTTTTAGGAAGGTATACGAAAATAAAAACAGTCAACGGGCGAGTCCATGCAACTCGCTGATGGCTACTGGCTACCTTTCTGTAACATTATATTATGTAGGTAGTACCGCAAATGATAAAAAATATAAATAAATAATATAACAAGACGTATTACGTACACTGATTTAGTAAAAATGTGTAGTTAATTTTGATACAATTTAACGTTTACTTACATAATATTATTGGACACAGTTAGCGAGTTTGGACACAGTTAGTTTTGCGATTTAATGTATACATGTTATAGAAATTGTCATGTATACTTAAAATGATATTGGAAGTGTAAACTTTTTACTGATTTGTTTTGTTTATATTATTGTGAAACCAAAGTATACCCAGTTTTGACACAGTTTGATGGTTAGATAATTTGGGAAAAAAATCCGTACACATATTTTTTGAATGGTAGAAGTAAATATATTTTAGAAAATGTGACAATGTATATATGTTATTGCTCGTGACTGTACATACCTAGGTACACCTCTGCCTAACCCTTCGGGGAATACAGGCGTGATGATAAGTAATGTAAAATAATATGTCAATATTTACAAAGTATTTCTTAAGAACAAGCGCAGTACTTATTCGTAGTAAGCAAATATATTAGCTTACACGCCGATCAAAATAAATTGTCGACGTCCTGCTTCTTTTATTATTCTATGTAATTCAAGATTTTGCTAGTTTATTTATTGGTATTGTATTATAACACAAAATAAGCAATTCTTAGCCTGAAGGCCAAGTTCAGGTTAGTACAGGGAAATATGCAACTGTGTTGAATTTGAGATGGTTAGCTATATTTATTGTGACTTTTTACTGAATAAAAGATTATTATCATTGTTATTTATTACATAATTGAATAGCAAACTGCCCGCGACTTCACCCGCGTGGCTTATTTGTCTCGCTATAAGTTACGTCTTTGGTTACTGCTCCGCTCCCGTGAGTCGTAGCGTAATGTTATATAGCCTATTTTATTCAGGAATAATGTAGCTATCTGTTGGTGAAAATTGTTTAAATCGGTAAAGTAGTTTTGGAGCCTATTCGACACAGACAAACCACCTCCCCTCCTCCTTCCTCTTTTTAATATTTTATAGAATGTTGAGAATACTAACGACGCTCCTAACTCTATATAATTGGTACGAAATTTCGAATGTTGTCATTGTGTCGCTCTACAAGAACTAACCATGTGCACTACAAGCTGAACTTTAAGAATGCTGACTGATACTGCCATAAACCACCGCGCACCGCTTGCTATCTATACTAATATTATAAGAAGAGTTTTTGTTTTATTGAACGCGGTAATCTCAGGAACTATACTGGTGCGAATTGAAAAATTATTTATGTTTTGGTTAGTCTTTTAATTGAGGACGGCTTTAGTTAATCTAATATCAGGCTACGACACTCGTGAGCTAGTAATATAATAATGCTGAAAAGATTTTTTGTTTGTTTGATTAAACCACACTGATCCCCGGCACTACCAGTCGTACTGAACAAATATGATAGCCAGATTCATTAGGAATAATATAGGCTTTATAATATCATGCTAAGACTTGTGGGCGAAGCTGTAACTTTACGCGGGTGGTACCTAAAGACCAGAATAGAAGCTAGTCTTCTAACATACGTCATTTATTTATTTTTAATCATTGCCCCACTTTGCCTTTTCCTCAGGGGCGCTGAAAATATTTATATCTATTTGTGTAAAAGGTTATGCAGGTATTTTACTATTAACAATTATGAATTACCGATACCAATTAATAAGAACAAAAAATGAAAAATAATGAAATGATGCAGAAAGGTCGGGTACTCAAAACCGCCGTTCTTGTATGACCAAATGTATGAACATGGGCGCGGCGAAAGGAGTATGTAAGGATCGTAGCAGGTGGCGGTCCGTGGTTTCTGCCTACCCCCATGGAAAAAAGGCGTGAGTTTATGTATGTATGTATGTATGATCAGAATATAATTTGATCCTTCAAATATATTGACATTTTGATAATCTATTTTAATCGATCTCTCTAAAATCTAGTGAAGACATCCTGATATAATGGGTTAACCCATAACGCCAGATGGAAGTAATCTTGACTTCCGGACGGACTAGCTAGTCCTAGGATATATCCTAACATTCACCAATACTCAGGAGTTTTCAGTAACAACCATTTTCTTACATGGTTTGTGTCAATAAACTATTTTTCCTTCTTTTTTTCTTTCTTTCTTATAGGTACGCCTTTCACAACTCTTACAACGACGTAATGTTTTCCTGATCCACGTGATCAAGGGGGAACCTGCAGATCACGTTGTATTTGAATGGGAAGTCATATTAAAAATTCACTACGCAATAGCGCAGTGGGGGAGCGAGCGCCATCTGTTTTAAAATACCGTTTGTCAAACAATAGGCCGCTCGAACAAAAGTAAAACAATCACGAAATTTTTCACTGGGGTTAACAGTCACGTTGCAAGGGGAGCCGGAGCTGATTATATAAAGATGGAGTGATTTTATGCCTCTATTGGTACACACTTAATTTTTTTTTTTTTTTCACTTTTCAAATGTGACGTAGGTTCTTGTTTCTATGACGATATTTCTATCCAGACACATCAGCAAAATACCGAAATTTTTGTTTTGAATTTGGATCACTTGACTTACTGCGAAAACTTTGACTTCGAACTGAGAAATCTTCAATTGAACCCGAACTTATCAAAACTGGCTGAAATACATATGTACTTAACATTTTTATACATACCAGCATGAGGGAGTCCAGATGTAGTACCACGCCGTAAAGACGTACGATGTTGGGATGCTCAATGCTATGCATCACAGCTGCCTCCTTCAAGAACTCCGTAGAGTTTGATGTCATCCGCTCATGCCCCAAGCATTTAATCGCTACTTGCAGCTGAAATAATACATGGCATTTTGGGTTACTTAACTGACTTCGGTAACTATATCAGAGGTCCTTGAGGCGGTTTAGAAACTCTGACACTAGGTTGTGTGGGGTCGCGTTAGACCTTACTACCCACACGATATACCCGGTACAGGAATCGCAAGCACGACTGTGTGACGTACTTTCCTCTAGTAAAGACACATGTCTCGAATGACCTGTCATTCCAGAAATGTGTCTTTACTAGAGGAAAGTACGGAATACATCAATGGTACTTGGCTCTAAATAAGGTATGCTGGTAGAGAAATAAGATAAGTAAAATCCTATACAAATCAAATACATGTACCTATTACCATATAGCTATTTCTTTGCATTAATTAATATTTTTTTATTATTGTTATTTAAAAACCTTTAGGCAAATTTCCAATGATAAAGCAACAACCAACATGAACACAGGAACTTGCATGTGCATACATGAATGTCGACATACAATCGCCTGATAACGACTGCAGCGAAAGCACAAAATACAACAACGTAGGTAGGTAGGTACCTACAGTTCCGAGAGATGTGTTCACTTTGCTAAGCAAATTCTTTCAGTTCATACCACATGCAGTAAGATATGAATAGGTTACCCTTTAGCCTTTTAGAATTGGGTTGTGTGTTCTTTGTATGGTGTGTAAAAAGAGATTACATAGTCGCTCATACTGACGATCGAACATTGAGCAAAAATGATTTCTGGAAATGACTTCATTTTTTTTATCATGATTAATTCATTTATTTCAGACATAGTCCATCCATATTATACATTTTATAATAAATTTTCAAAGCTTTTATGTGATTTTCTTTTTGTATTTGAAGTTTACTTTTCATATTTACAACTTATTTTCACGAAAAAACGCAAAAAAAATAGTTGAAAACTTTGACCATTAATATCTCTATAACTTGGGTTCCCAAGTATGGTCCAAAACCATCGATCACTAATTAGTGTTTGATGCCCAAAACATAGAAAAATGGCCGTTTCGGTGTCTTTTTACACACGGCACTATTGTTCGGTGATAAGACGATAAAGAAATGCGCTTGAAACATTTTGCCAGTAGGATGTTACAGACAAAATACATTTTGACTGATTTTAGCAGTTATAGATAGTTTATTACCAAGTTAGCTGTACCCCTGTATGCTTAGATCCTTTAAATTGCGCAACGAATTTGAATGCGGTTTTCATCAGTAAATAGTGATTCAAGAGAAAGACTTAAACGTAAAGAACATCACGCTACGACCAACGGGAGCGGGGAAGTAACCAAAGACGTAACTGAAAACGGGTGACACCGCGCTGTATACAGAGTGGATGTTTGAGCCTTAACCATACCACCGTACCACCGTACCTAACTGTTATAGTTACAAGAAAACGTTCTTAGCCACTTTTGCTTCTAGGTAGGAATGAAGAATATTTCGACTTGATAAATCGTATCGTATTTTTGTTATTTTTTTTCGCTGACTGAACATTTTTTCCAAAATCTGTGAATGCAGATCAGCATATCTCAAAAAGTTATGGATGGCCTCCTTAGATCGTTTTTTTGTAACTGAAACGGTTATGCGGCCCTTAGTAACCCATCCCAAAAAGCCACCCTGTAGAGCTACAAATATAAATAAAATAAAAAATTGAACTAACAACAATAAAGCAGTTGGTATAACGAAATAGTTGATTTGACCTTTATATTGGATTCGGCTAAAAATAGCATCTCTCCCCTGGTACGTAATGTATTATTCAGAATGGAAACATTAAAAGGTTCTTACTCTTTGATTTCCTGTATTCCATGTTCCCAGCTGAACCACACCAAATTGACCCATACCCAGTTCTTTGTTGATAGTTATATCTTCTATTGAGATGATGTGTTTTGTTGGCACTTTCACATTGTTTTCAAAAACCGGTTGTGCATCTAATGGTACAGCAGAAGGAGCCGGCATATTCTGAAAAAAATATCTTAAATTAGAAATACTGTGATAATTAAAAAAAAACTATTTTTTTAAACTTTCTTAAAATGTTGCAGAGTCACTTGTAAACCTCAAAATAATTGTAACTAGGTTTTATAGCAAATATAGGACCAGCCTATTTTATTCCCGCTGCAGGGAAAAAGCCTCTCCTGTTACAGAGAAAGCAGAAGCATTGATCACCATGCTTATTCAAAGCGGATTGGTAATTTGAGACTTATTTATTATTATTTATAGGTCTAGATTTCCTTCAGTGATGTCACTGATGTCCAAGATAAACATAGAAAGTACATATGAATTGAAAAAACCACTTTGGTACTTGTGCAGATTTAAACTAACAATCTCATGTATGTGGGTGCTTTAACCACTGGGGCATCAGTTAGCATTGTTATAAGTACACACTTTGTTGTAATAACACTCACCAGCTGAGTATGGCTGCTGGCATTCCTTGTAGAGCTGGGATTGAGTGATGTCCCAGCCATACGCAATATAAATACCAAGAGGTACAGTTGCATACACCAGTCTAATAAAAAACAATACATTACCACTTACCTGGTCTTTCTTTTTATTTGGTCTCAGTATGTTCCGTATCTTTGTTATATATGAGTTTGGATGATACTTAGAGTAAATCTTTTTAAAACGTCTCTGTTCTGGCTTTGAAAGACCAATTTGAATCAAGTCCTCCAAGTATACATACTCTAGCTGTGAAACTTTTGTTACTTTTAATATTTGTCTGTAACAAACACACCATTGAAATTAATATTATTTTATCTAAGTATTATAAATTACATTATAATATATGTTACAAACAGTCAATGTGTTTTATTTAAAAAAACAACATGCTTCTGCAAAATATATCAGTATAATTATATTTGATGACTGGCTTAGATGTACACAACCACAAATAGTACATACATAATAAGCACATTAGATAAATAATAGTTTGTGGAAAATTCGCATCAGCCACCCAGCCAAATATAACTATGCTTAGCATTAAAACAAAATATACAAATACTCGCTAATGCAATCAGTACAAGCAAGTAAAACCTTAATGTTTTGAAAAACCAAAAAAAAACAGTGAAAGGTAAAAGCAACAAGTAAAACGTAGAGTTTTTATCGACACTTAATAACGAAGTTGTTTATATTTACAAAAACAATTCCGAATATTGTTGAAGTTCTGCTTCTTCCAAAAACTCATTTAATGTTTTGAGATCTTCGAATTCAGTAGTGGATTCTGGAAACAAGAAACACTCAAATAACAATTGTATTTTACGCAGAAAAATACGTATAATAACTTAAACTTATAATTTTGTTAACATTATTTTACCCATAATGCCACCGAAGAGATTAAAAGAACGCTCAATAAACTGCTTTAAACTGAATTTAATAAATAAAAATAAAAAATGTGCAAGTACAATACAACTCTACTCGGATTGACCCCAACACAAATAAAACATTTTTTAGTATTGACTATTTGTCGACACGCACGCGTCACAGCATCGTTCACTCGCTCACGTTCATTCGGTCATATCCAGTTATCCTCTCCAATCGATTCAAAACTAATCTAGAAAGTCACAGCACTAATCAACTAAATTTAGTAAACGTACGTAGGTAGTAATTATATTATTATACTCTCTGAAATTTAGTTTAGTGTTCTACTGATTACTTAGTTTGAATTTAAAATGGTTTTCAAGTTTGAAACGGTTCTGTAATAAATTTGAAAAAGACTAACTCATGGTTACTTTTCATTCTATTAATATATGAATGCATGAATGAAAACGCTGTTGTTTGTGTACCATATTTGTAAAACATTTATTTAACAACTAACAAGTTGGTGGGATATTAACTAAAATGCTTAGATAGTTGTTTTACAGAAATATTAACGACTGATTATCACCTACAATACCATTTTGACCCAATTTTGGGTTAGATTTTCGGTCGTTGTATAGCTCACTAGTTTGTGGTTGCGTGATGTTAGTTATTTTTGTCTGAATCTTAGCTTTATTTCGTAAACATCCCACACAATCCTTCATTCTCCCCAGGCAGAGGGCATACAGTTACCATTTCGCTTATTTTGTGGGCAAACCATCCAGATTTCGTTATGAAATATAAATAAACAAGTGAGTCACCTTCTCTTCTCTCCGGTTATGTACCTTTTAAAATATAATATAAACCTTCCAGGAAAAAACATCTAACTTTTGAGGAAAATGCATCAAAGTCGTTGTCGCCTTACGACCTGACCGCCGCACAGTGATTCACTTTGTATGAGAGCTCGGAAAATATTATTCTTTTCACTGAAATCAGGATTTATGATAATTAAATAAATAGTTAAATAAAAGTACAAGTATTACGAACATACAATTATAATGAAAATCACAATAATACATAGTAACAATTACCTAGACCTTTTTTAAATATCAATTAATAAAGCTAAGACATCCTCGGGTGGTGCTGTATGCTTTTGTACAGATTCTGTTCTCAAGGAGTTGATGTATGGATCAAGGAAGCCAAGAGCATGTTTAATATAAATCTTCATTAGAAGATTCACGCGAACATTTTATTGAGTGATGCAGTCTGTATGATCGATAATCTTTATTTCGTGCCTCTTGAGCTTCCTCTGTTTGAAATCTTCTTCTAGCCGTATGATCCAACAAACTTTGAAAACTAACACTGGCTTAGCTTTCCGTAACCTTTATGTCCGTAGGATAGCATTCTTTTTTAAAATCCAGCACTTTTGTGTAATCAGGAAATATATTATCATAGCCAATAGTTTTTTTGGTTTTCCGAAAAACTTCATATTGATGTTTTGAGAGCGATGCATCCAACACCAGTGCTGGAGCTTTATGGGGGGTGAAACCAATAAATTGTTATGGTTTGTTTTGAAATTTATCAGCAGCCTTCATAATAAGTTTTTCAGGGTAGTTCTCATACATGCTTCTTACTTTGTATGATTTAGTCCGGTCACAACATTCTTTGAACGATTTTTCAGGACATCTGCTCCGAGACCGTTTACTCGGTCCTAGTTCATTGATAAGGGTATGTGTTTCAGCAGACATTTCAGTAAAGGACAAAGTGTTTTTCAACCAATCTTCATATTTTTGACAAAATTTTGTCTTATTCCTTGATACCGCTTGCCATTTCTTTGTGAATTTAGGTAAGAAGTTTCGACTTAATTCTTCATAAATTTGCTTTAACATTCTTGCTCTTCTGTGAGACTTGGATGAAGGTTTTTCAGATTTTCTACGCACTTATGCACTTCATGATCACTCATAAATACAATATTAGCCATTTCAGAATAGGAAATTTTAAAAGCGGCCATCACTACTAAATGGTTTTGTTTTCTCAAAAAGATATTCGTTACTAAGTAAAAATTCATATAGTACCCCTTATATGAGTTAATATTAGAGTTATTCGGGATAGTAATTACTAAAATACTCTCATTAAGCTCATTTATCTGCCATTTTCATTACAAATCTTTATTTACTAATGTAGCCGATTACTCTTTCTAGGAAGACACAAAGATATTTCGATGAATATAATTTTAGTATAGTTTACCTATTACAACTCTACTAGACAAGATGCCAATGACAGCTGTTAAAATAGGGTGGCGTAAATCGAAAATAACTTCTAAAAAGGTGGTATTTTCTGATGTAAAATCGTTAAAAAAAAAATGTTTTGAAGCCCATGCAATTGTTTTGAAATAAATAGTGCATTTTTTCACACCTTCATAAACGTGTGTTGTGGCACTGCGAAATTACAAAAGCCTGTTAAATTCATTTCCTAATTATTAAAAATTCTCTATTTCGCAACGTTTATTGGGGTTTCGAAATGATCTTCTGATAATGGCACTGTTCCATTGCTTTGAATAAAGATTTTGTTTGGTGTGTTGGTAATCTTTATGTAGTTTTCTCAAGAATAATGTGATAGTAAAGAAGACACGTTTCTGCGTAGTCCCATTTGGAAGAGGGATGTTTTCATTATTATGACTGCATGGTAGTTATTTTTGTTTACTGCGGCAACACTGTCCCCTACTTTGCAAATATGGCGTAGAGTTGTACAAAATGCAGTGGGAGATGTTTGATAAAGTTGTCAATTCTGAATTTTAATAAAAAGACATGTATCTAGGATAAGACTTTATCAATCGACTATAGTGCGCCAGACGAGTATTAACAGTGAAATGTGAATTTTACATAATGTAGGTACATTACCTAGATAATATTCCAATTTGAAAATAAGTTAGGAATTTCACGTCTTATCGCTACGCCGCGCCGTTCAGTCGTTTGTTTTTATTAAAACGATCTTTTGTTTACGTAGGTACTGCAGTTTGTCTTTTGTTTCGCGACCGTTAGCCTTTTGTTTAAATAATTTTCGGTGCAGTTTTGTCAAGACGAGTTTATGATTACAATCTGCTAGGGACAAGCAAATGTTATTTTATTTAATAATTTTGTAAAGCTTTAGTATGATAAGTAACTGTAATTTTCAATACTTTTTGTTGATTTTTAACGTATTAGTCAAAATTTACAGCAATGTTTGTTATTTTTAGTTTTAAGTAGGGATGTGTTATGGACTCTAAGTTATAAAAATGAAGAAACTGAAAAAAAGAAGACTTCAAATGCTGCTCCATTTAGAGGTAAGTGTCTGTTAATTTCTTTTAATTTTGAGATCTTGATTTGAACTAAATTCCTACAGTAGACAGCACCATCAAACACAAGTTTACAGTTGTCAATAGGAAGCATTTAAATAAAAAGTATTCCTTACAATTTTAAAGGAATACTTGTGAGTACCTTTGTTATGTTATGAGCACTACAATACATAAAGTAAAATGTTGACAATGAATCTGTGGAAACTTTTTATTGCTGCAAACAGTCCACTCATAATCAATTACCTATTAAAACCTTTTAACAAAGTCCAAGTTGTTTCCTACTTGTTATAAATATGGTATAATGATTGAGTTTTTTCACAATGACATCTTCAATAGGGTCTTTAATTGAGCTGGTTGCCCGTGATTGTTATGTAAATGCAACATTAGTTATGAACAAAAGGCAAGACAATTACCTTTCATTAGGAATGTAATCAAAAAGCATTATGTATTGAACACAACAATGTAAAGCAACTTCTACACTACCACATACATTATTTTTAAAGACATGTCACTTTAAAATAAGCCTGTAGTTGACTTATTGGGCATATAATTAGTAGTTTTCAACTTCACACATTATCAGGAACATTAAAGTTAATGGTGAACACTAAACTATTCTTTTGCAGTCGTTGAACATTACTCAGAACTTGTATCTCTGTAGTAACAATCGATTCTAAATCTTAAGATGATCAGTGTAAAGTTTCTATTACCTTAGGTAGTTGGCACCCAATTTAGTGCAATTTATTTTATATCAGGTATAGTATAATAGGTATATGTTTTTCTTGTATGTACCCTATAAAATAAAATGTTTATTTAGGGAGAGATACAGGACATCCACTATACCTGAATGTTACAATATCTCAGAATTATTTTGAATAATGGTTTAAAGAATTCATAAATCATTCTTAATATGGCTCATGCACTATGATCCCCCATAATGGGCTAAGTGCGAAAACCAAATCCCCATAAGAAAAAATAATATAATAAAATATTAATACTAGTTAATTTCCCCATGGGAAAAAGTCATGAGTTTGTATATGTATGTATTAATACTAGGGTTTACAGAATACCTTTAGGAACACACTACAAGCAAAGAATAAGCATCCAATTTTATAAGCCATGACTACCCCCAATGGGAATTCTCATTGACCAGAATGATGAACTTTCAATATAAACTTTCATGCCCTATAAAATCCCTATAAATAAAAGTTGTATCATAATAATAATACAAGCCTATTTTTGTTCACCTATAGGGCAAAACTCTGCCCCATACAGAAGGCATTAATCACCAAGCTTGCCCAACGCGGATTTGCGATTTTTATAGAGACTGAATTTTCAAAATCCTTTCCACAATTCCTTGTTCAGGCTATGTATTATCTGTCAGTGAAATTAAGTTTAATTTGACTACTTATGTTGCATGTAAATAAAAAATCATTATGGTGGCTCGTAAAACAACACGTGGTTCGTCGTCATAATTAGGCACATGGTGCACCCCTCCTCAAACGAACACGACATTTTCTTATTCCGAGCATTCAACGAGAGACGCGATTAACTGTCCTCGCTGTAAATAAATAAAGTCCACTTTCGTAAAACTGCGTAAAAATTATAAAGCTCCAAACATATTTACCGCATTTTCGTGGTTTTGAAAAAAAAAGCTAAGGAAAGTCATAAATAGGTTTCTAAGAACACAGAATTCTCGTTTTTCCCCGTAGTTGTTGTAGTTCATGGTTGATGGCTGTCACAAACACGTGTGCCATTTTTTAATCAGATGAAACATCTTGTTGTTGTTCGGCCCAGCGTGATGCCTAACATAAGATGTAACAGAATTAAACAGAATTATGACGACCGAATCAAACATCTCGCTATTGTGAGTGATGGACGGTAACAGACAGCTCCAGAGTAAACAGTTTATTACCGTAGATATTTAGGTTCCTATTTATCCGTCTCTATGACGTTTTGATATATACGGTCTACACCTACATTCGAAAAACCGTTCAAGTGCGTGTCCTACTTGCACTCGTAAGGTTCCGCATCACCGCAAAATAGGTTAAGATCGAGCAAAAAATGGCAAAAAACACGTTCTTTCTTAAATCGGGGGTTTTTTTATTAGTTGTTGTTGTAGCGGCTATGCATAGTAGGTAATACACCCTATGATAAATATTAACCATCTACCTATTACAGTTTAAACGCCCCGTGACTAACGGACAGACGGACAAAAAGACAGCTGAGTCTTAGTAATAGGGTCTCGTTTGGCACCCTCTGGCCTACCCAATTACGGCACCCTATTAACTAAGTACATAACTATTACTATATATTTTTTTCTAACACGGACAGCTCGTTTTACTTTCTAATAAAAATGTAATATGGAATTAAGATTAAACGAAACAAAATTTGGTTAGTGACTTTTACGGAGATTGTAAACAGAAATGTCGCTACGTGGCTAAGAACTTCTTTATTAAAAACGGTATTTGTGATAAAAAATAAGGCTTAACAAACAAGGGAACGTTTCTTCGTTTTTTCTTGAATCTGTGCCGAGGAGAGCTATTGACGAGATTCACTTCGATGAGTGCCGCTATTCTTCTCTATCCCGACGTTTCAATAAGCTAGGTAGGTGCTTGTGTCCGCAGGCAGCGTTGCCATCCGTCCGGATAAAGCCGGACAGTGTTAGGCTTTTTGACTTCTGGTCCGGCCATATTTGACTGCATGCGGCCCGTCCGGCTTTTGTTAGGCTAGGCTAGGCTGTTTGGGTTTTTATACTATCGATTATTTCTTTTTTTTTTATAAAAAACAAGAGCATCCTGATTTTAAGCGACTGTTGTGTCGCTGAGTAACATGTATGGATACTCAGACTTCCTTGCTCCCTGCGAGCATTATTTTTCTATACCGGGGCATGATACAAATGTAGAGAGAATATTCTTGTTAATTGGCCAGCAATGGAAAAAAAGAAATAGGTAATGTCCAGAACCCATTGCCATAATCTTGAATGTCGAATTTAATATGAGACATGTAACGTGTACAAACAAAGTTAAGCGAACAATCATTGAAGAAACTAGTCTCGTTAACCGTGTTTCTTCAAAACAAAAGTATCTATATTAAAAATCCCTTTTTTCCGGCTTTGGAATTTAAAAATCCGGCTTTTTTGACGTGCAACGTGTAAGTCCGGCTTTTTGATTTTTAGAGATGGCAAACCTACGCAGGCTGCACAGACTAATAACAGGTATTGGTTTCCTCATCGTGGTGTGAGTTATTATTTATTACACGACTAGGGAAGATTATGATTTTAGCAATCCATGTATGTATGGTTTTCTGTTATCTCCTACATTGTTACTGCACAAAAAGGTATCGTTTCCAAAAATAATATAAGATCAGAAAGAATATTGTTTTTTTTTAATTCGCAGTCACACGTTTGGTTAAACTACCGACACACTGCGGCTTTAAAAAACAATATTCTCCATACATTCGAATATTTTCATCAATTAATAGTTTGTTATTTATAAAATTATAACACAGATTAACCAAATAGAACATTGTTTATTTATAGGTTTTTAATGGACGTTTTGTCATATTCAGGTTTTAGTTTTTAAACATAGGTAGAGTGCGCGCCACGTAAAAAGAACGCTGAACTCTTACTGCACCAGTTCAAATGAGCGCTCTTTCTACGTGACCCGAACTTTACTTACTATACTCCCGATTGCCTGAAATCAAATCCATCGTCCATTTTCAAGGGTACAAAATTTAAGTTTGACACACACCACAGTATCAATATTTCCTTTCATGCAGTCTTGAAGCTAATGTCCTTTATTTAGGTGTCAACATTCCGATATTACCTACGACATTCGATCCAATTCGAATGTTAGAATATTCAAAAAGTTTGAAGCTTAATGAAGGAAAATAGAAGGAAGGAAAAGTCCGAGAGTGTAATAAAAAAGGTCACTTTGAACGAAATTGCATTCGTTACGAGTGGCTATGACGTTCACCGGGCTTAACTTTTGTAATAATCCTACCCAAAGATATTCTATTCCGTTTATATCTAAGTTTAGCGTTACCATTATCATTATTGCTGTAAGCATTTGCGCATAACGCTCATGCATATTACAAAATTACGTCATAATCTCGGTATTAGTTCAACGATCCACTTATCAGTTTGAGCTCCGTAACCCGGGGCAACAAATACGCTACAGGGCCTTTTCACATTTGCCGATACGCCGGCCTACCCGACACAGTTCGGAAAGAGTAAACTCAGAAACCCGTACGACAAACTTACATTTTAAAGTAGGCGGGATTGCTGAGTTGTAGTTAGATAATCATATTGTACGAAAAATACATTATTACTAAAGGCTTAATAAGATACAGCAATGTAATTCTTTGACCGGTAAATTCTTAGGAACATTTAGTTTCTTCTTAGAAATGTGGTTAGTTTCTTATTGTATGACTCCTTAAAACTTACTTTTTATGGAGAAAATGCGGTAAAACTTTATGAGAGTTAAAAGTATAATGTGTTTAAAGTTTTGACTGTAACAGCCTTGCCTAGTCTATCTAAAAGCCTCCAAATCCCCAATTTTGTTTCAAAAATATTCTGGCCTCGTCAAAAATGAGGGAACAAATCAAAGAAGCATAGCGTATGGTCATGCTAGATTAGATACAGATGCTAAACTATACAAAAGAACTAAATCATTTCATAACAAAAGGGGAATACTTTTTGTAAAGGGAAAAACATAACATAATTGCCTCTAAAACTGTTCCCGTCAGTTTACCTCGAAGTTTAATTAATATGCCAAAAATTGTTAACCGTTGTTTGGAATTGAATCGAATTCAAAAATGGGATTGTATGCAAAACTTTCCATTTCAGACACAGATGTTGAATATTCGCCCGTTAAAATCGTTTTTAGCAAATCTGTAGGATTACGGGCATTGAGTGGTGCGCGTGCTATGTAAAGTGTTCGGGATCGACAGTGCACACACCGGGTTCTGGCTGTTTGCTGAGCTGAGAGCTTTTATTCAACTACCACACTATTTTCACGCCTTTTTTTCGTATTAATGGATTTTGAATACCCTTTATATTCGGGCCCAGTAAGTAGGCAACCGAGGTTTTACTAGGTTGCCAAACAAATTTTCGCTCAGCTAATAAAGTAGGACTTTATTTATCATCATTTTAAGTTTACATTTGCAAATCCAATGCGAAAGCTCTCGCTTTTCTAATATCTATATTTTATGGCGGATGGAGAAAATCACACAGGCGTTCGTCTCCTGGCGGATATGGACGGGATATGCATCCAAGAATCCAATACAAAATTCTGTCGGTTATACCTAGGTACTACTTAGCAACACAAAACGATCAATAATTTTAAGAATTTATATGAGGTTGCGGGTTTGGTCTAGTTAGTACCAACGTGACTTTTTAAATTCATTATGTACTTTCTAAGTTTATCTTGGGAATCTCAGACATCCGTGAAGGAAAAGATCGTGAGGAAACCTGAACTTATAATAAATATAAATTTGAAATCACCAGTCCGCCTTGAGAAAGCTTGATGATCAATCCTCGTGGTTTCTTTGTACGAGAAAAGGCCCTTGCCCTGTAGTGGGGCAATAAGAGGCTGGTATTATTTATTTATTATAAATCTGTACCTGCCTTTCCGTCGCTTGACTATTTTTTTCGGGAAAACAGCAAAACCAATTTCAACGATACTTGAAATCGAGATAATAAGGGCACTTCACTATGTTGTACTTGTGCGACCGTCTATCGAGATAACCCTCTTATTATACGGTGCTTAACAATTGAGGGTCGTCAGCAATACTCAGAAAAATAAATCTTTGGTTCTCTGCGTAGTTTTATTACCTCACTTTTATTTTAAACCAGCGCGGTTTGAAACTATTATGCTTACGCCTCTTAAACACCGAGTGTACTGTAAAATACAAACTGTACAAACATAAACATGCACCTGTTATTGTTTGCAATAATTATTTTATTACGATTAAAGTACCACCGCGCTATGATTATTGTTCATGGCAGAAACTCGAGAGAAGCGGTTGCCCAAAGATTCATGAAAGGGCAGACATGGCAGTTTCTTGCTATGCAATTGATGTCGTTACAGCCATATAGTCAGTGCACCTCATCTCTTGATGTAGTACTTGGTAGACCACGCCCGTGCATTCCAGCTGCAAAAGCAGCACGGTCTGAGATCCCGCGCATTCGCACAATATAAATGGCGACGTTTCCTCAACAATAACAATGGTTGCGGTTTGCGCAGACAGCGGATTCGTTATCGGCATACAGAGTGTAGTCTAGGTGTATGCTCGTAAATTATAAGACAGCTGGCCGAATATCCAAAAGACTAATAAGTTACATCATCTACAATTTAAGTCTACGTACCTATCTCTTCTTTTTTTATATAATCGTTAAGTGGTAACCGCTGCCCTATACACATCTGCAATACCAGATGCCTTGCAAACGCGTTGCCATACCAGATACAAAGTTGAAAAGTGTCATTTACCTGTGATTATATCGGCAACCATATCCTTCAAAACCGAACACAGCAGCGCTTCTTTGCGGTAGAAATAGATATGGTGGTAGTACTGCCCCGGACTAGCTTAACACACATTAAAAAAAAAATAAGAACACTACACACCACACAATGTTAAGATGCGGTTAATAGTAGCCTGTCAGACGTTTCAAGTACATTAGGCTTTAACGAAGCTTTGTCTTATCGCCTCTGAACTTGACGAAGGGTTGAGTGAAATCGACAGATGGCTGCATTGTGTACGCAGTGTGAATTATTATTTATCGGCTGCCGAGACGATGTTGGCGGACCAATAAAAATGGTGAATGCGTAATTATGGCATATGGACCTTGGATAGATCGCATCGTTAAAGTACTTTAGTAATTAAAATGGGAATAAATAAGTTTACAATATCTTTTAGTACGATTGTAAGTTTGTCTTACATTGTGTTTTGTAAACCTTACAACTAATTGAAAATCACTTGTGCTAATACCTACAATTTGCATTCAAATAGCAATGATTTAATTGATTAATATTTTATAACCATGTATACGGGAAGTGAACTCTAATTATAAAATAATTCAAAACAAAAGTAGAATCCATAACATACAAACACAATAAAATATCTCTAGAAAAAAAATAAAAGTAAGTGCGGCATTTGACGTAGTTTTATTGTTTTAGCCGCACGTATGGATGCAATGAACGTATTGTTTGCATATTATACGAGTTATATAAAAATAATGTACATAACTACATACTCACACATATTTTATTGCTTGTTTTAACGTCCTATAAAATAAGACGAAGAACTTGTCTCTCCTCGCAAATAAAATAAAAATACGCTCCATGTTTTCTCCGTAAAGTTTTGCCTCTAGGCTTGAGGCAATTCTGTACTACGTTGTCGCGTGTTTTCAGTTCCTTTCGTATCTTATTACGAAGGTGGAAGTAAACTCGATCCGAGCCATTGTTGGAGCATGCAATGCCTGCCAGATGCCTTTCTCAAGAATTCTTCCCAAGTAGCTAAGCCTACGATAATATAGGTCGCTCGTATGCCTGCTCGTTGGCCTAGAATGTACCTGCTTCCAGATATGATCATACCGCATTGATTATCAAATCCATTTGTATACTGCAAGTTTCGATCTTATTTCTTTGCACACTTTGAAATGAATGTCGATTCAGAGAAACTTATTTCAATCGATTTTAGTTTTCTGAGAGTTAGAGTTAGGTACGTGTTTATACATCGGTTGAAACATTTAAGGCGTTATAAATATAACTTTTATTTTATGGTTAACCCAGCGCGTAGCACCTTGGCTGTATGTATCATATTTACCGCGAGTAACTCATGTCACTATAAAAGTGACCCAGTTTCTTGCAGCCATAATTTATGTATTTACTAATGATGCGATGTTGATACGTAAGTACGTTTATCTTAATAGTTGAATTGATTGACCATTCTAACTTATACATTATGATATTATGAGCAAAATATAAAAGAGGGTAGTAACTAATAGTGGTATCAAACAAATCATCCACATTGCGGATAATGGGACAAGTGCAGAAAAAAGCTCTGCCGGCGTAGCTAGCATTGCTCATTTTCCGGCAGAAGAATAGGCCAGGCTTTTGGTTACTTGAAAAGCCAACCAGCCTCTAGGTGATGTCTTGAAAAACCAGGTCAGCAGTGGCTCCATACTCATGGCTCTAGTGTTTCAACCCCAAACGGCTCAAGCATACAGCTTTCAATTGAATTATGATATTTAGGACATATTTTTTACTACTGTTACAGTAAATGCCACCCTATCTTTCAAACGTAACGTTAAGTATCGATGAAATTTTTATGACGGGTGGAAAACAGCATATTAAAGTAGAAGGAAACAACATTATCTCGCCTTTATCACCAACATTTAGGAACTAGGTTACTGCTTCCAACCCTACCTACTACTTTAGACAAGAACCTAACAATAAAAGTATTATTTTAACCTGCAGTTTTCCAGTATTCCAAACACAAGGTATATCGGACATCGCTTGAAAATACACGACCTAAATTGGGTGCCTGCAAGTGAGCATTGATAGAGACAAATCCCGACAGTAAGCCTATTGGATTTTAAAATGCGTTTTTCTACTAAAGGAACGAGAATTGGATGGAATCGACGTATTTGTAGTTTCACTTTGGGCAAGTGATATTTACAATTGGCTGTAAATTTTATGTGTTAGGTACTTGTACTTTTTAATTATAATATCTGCAATAACATAATATAATATTATTGATCTCAATTGTGAATAATATTGATATAGTGATGTTTTTCTATGTACTGTAGGAGTTAACGTAATTTAGAAGTTCACACAAATTATGAGAATTGTTATTTTATGTTAATTTTTTAAATTTTTCCTTTTTTCTTTTCAAATTTTAATTTAATTTCTGTTATGTTGCTGAGCCCTACCAGGTTCCGCAAATGTACTGTAGCTTTAAGCCTTATGTAACATCTTTATACACATTATGATATGTAAATAAATGAATACATAATACAGTAAAACTTGGTTAAGTGGGACCTGGATGAACCTGGATGATGGACCTGAAGACAGAAATTGCTATAGTTTGAAGTTTTGAACTCATATTGAGATCTCGACACGTTAGCACTGAATTATACCTCTGTTAGTAAGATAAAACGAACCTCTATATCAGTGATTAATTTTTTCGATTGTATCGTCATAAATATACCTCTATATTTGACACAGCGAGTGTATTACCTCTTTTACTGGATCTTTAAAGAATACTTTGCTAAATTGTTGTTTGATTTTATAGGTATTGACCTCTGTAACTGATAGAACGTTAATTTATTACCTCTTTAACTTGGACTTTATTGCATATAACTTTCCTAGTTTTTCTCTATCAAAGTAATTAAGTAGTAAGTAATTAAATTTTCCTATATTAATGAATTATGTAATTATTTATTGACTGTATTTATTTAGGTATACCTGGATATCTGAGAGACTGGGTAATTTTAATAAATTTAAGTGGGACAACTTTGTATGCCCGGTTATCCAGGTTTCACTGCAGATAGTCAGCATTTTATTTTAATCTCTTTTCCGATTTTATACGTTCCTAAATGGGGTTGCATTTGTTTTTTCTTTGCGGACACTTGACAATAAACCGTCCTGCACTGTTTGAGATGAACAATTGAACATCGTGTTTACTATTCTGAATGTAATAATCTATGCAGCAGCACATTTGTCCGTCGCGTTTTTTCACTATATTAATTAACTATTTTCTCAGGCAGGTGGAGTTAGCGTGTCTATGCCGCATTTAACCTTCGTTGTAATTTCCGTGATAAATGTAACCCCATTTGGATTGGACTCTGCATTTATAAACGCTTTGTTATGTAATACCAAATCCGTTTTGCTATGTTTTACCTAAGTTTTATGGCAACTGAGATATTCTTGGCATCCATACGAAACTGCCTTTGAAAGGGGCCGCTACATACGTTAAATTCTTTTATCTGGTTTTTAAAAGTGCCTTTAAATTTCACTTTGCTGGGAATAGTAGGCGACAAATTTTCTGAGTGTCAATCATCTGCCAGAAAACTTCCTTTGGCTTTTCTGTAGTCGGGTAAAAATAGCGTGTTGTACGTCCACGCTGTGGTAATCAAACAAACAAGCCATAAAACGTTTCCCAATCCTAAACAAAGAAGCCTCTTAAGAAAACATGCAGCATCGTCTGTCCAACAGTTAGTATTGGTTTATATCGGAAATCGAACGAGGGAGTTATCAGTGATATGAACCCCTTTGCCACAATTAGTTTTGATAGTCGTGTGGCCTTGGTTACAAACGGACCTCCCCATATCGCCTCGTGTACTCGTGTCACATAACGATACGAGTGTCCGTGTGTATTAAGATTGCGTATTGTGTTGTGGTTGACAATCGGCCCTCCAGACGCTACTGATTGTTTCAGTTCGTGTTTGTTCTTGTTGGACTGGCCTTATATTACAGTACAGTCGTGAATTGGCGGTGATTGTGTTGAAAAGCTTGTTCAAACTCTTCATTTTTCAGAGCTAAAGTCCTAACAGTCCTGTAATAAAGCTTTTAGAGCGAGCTTTCAAAAACTTATGCTACATACATTTTATCCTCACTGAAATGATTCAAAAACTGAGGCCCAAGAAAAAATATTTTACAAAAAACGACTGGGAATCCGAATTTTTTTGAAGATTTGATTGCTTGTTACTCTTGTTAGTGCTGCTGTGCCTGTTATGCAAACTATCGTTGTTAACAGATGCTCTAACCGACCCGGTTAGTTTATCGTTAGGTATAAATTTTTTGAAAGAATTGCGGGCCGTCTACTGCGCCTTATTTTACTTAAACCCAAATTACCTACAAGGGTCCAAAATAGAATAATTGCAATTATATAAACACTTTTGTGCTAGACGGAATGGCTTTAATAATTTTCAGTTTGAACAACAGCTGCATTATGTCTCAAAAGGAACTAGGTTACAGAACAAACTATTATATTCAGTCTTCCTTTATTCAAATGCAACAAACTCACTAGGTGTCGTAAAACGTTGCCGACTATCCAAGTGTCGATCTAGGATGATCTCTTGCAATTTGCTTACATTGTCACATGAACCTAGGCTGAACTGCATTGTGCATCTAAAAATACCTTAGATTTTACATTTTAGATTAGTATTGACTGAAAGAAACTCGTGTTGCTATTGCTTAACGCAGATCACACACGGAAAATGGGAGCACACATAAACAAAATTAAAGTGTTTTTCAGTGGACATACGATCCAATTTTATTTATGTGTATGACTATGGATTACCGCATCACAGAAATCACACACGGAAAATATTGAGAGAGCGCTACTTACACTATACTACGCATTGCGTCGAGGCATCAGTTATCGTAATCCACGATCGATACAAGTGCCGGTTATTACGTACATGTCATTGTTTTTGGATATGATAAAATTCTGCACGCTTTGGGACCTTTTTCCGGATAACCTATATCTTTCTTTTGAAAGTTTAAAATTCCGAATATTGTCATCTCAGAGAAAAGAGCTGAAAGAGTTGTCAGCCGACCTTTTTCAAACTACGCGTAGAAATGACCACTTTTCGCTAGTATGACCTAAAAAAAGGAAATACGGAGACAACTACACCTGATATCACAGAGTAGTTTTATTCTGAACTACATATTATAAATATGTGTATCCTGTATATTCAATTGTAAAGCTTAATGAGAACAACGGATACGGCAATATAGAGAAGTTAAGTCCTTACGTAGGTAATTGTTTACAGAACGATTACGGCGGAAAATGTAATAAACTGAAGTACCAGTAATTAAATTGGAACACTATTATAGAGAGATAAATGTTAGCCGGGTATACACGTGCGTGCGCAATAAATGAAGCCGGTCTTAAGAAGTGACGAGTCGAAATAATTATTTTAAGGCTTGAGCGAACACTAAAAATAAATCGCCAGTGTGATGTCATGAAAGTGTTACGTACCTATCCAACACGCATCGGAGTATGACATCAGTTTGCTCGCCACGATCATCTGTTCGCCCGTTGAATTATTATCACAGTTCCCACCATTTGTGATTCACCGTGTTTTTTCTAGAGCCACGATTAAATGGATTGTGCAGAATGTAGGTTGGCTAACCCATTATCGCAGTTGATACCTAATTAGCGAGTTGGATCCGGCCGTTCTCAGATAAAAGCCACAAAACGGTAAAGGACACACAAAATGGTTACCTACCCATATTTCTGCAGTTCTGTTAATTATGTCTGGCATAAAGTCGTCAAACCCACCTACTGTTTTTGACTTCAATTATTTTGGCTTAAATTAACGTTTTTTGATCAAGGGAAGATTAATAGCGGTGTACGCCCGGGGGCTAGACGTTTTTATAATTATTTTCTGGTTGGTAGTAGCTACCTAACGTACAACATCGTTCTTTTACATTTTAATGCTCCCATTTAAATGCTAGTCGTGGCTTCCTGATGATGTAGTCACCTTATTCGATGCGTTACATTATTCATAGACGCTCTCGTCTTCATACTGTAGTTTGCATGTATTTTATTTTTGTTTATCAATCTATTACTATATCTTTACCTAATTTTAGCTACTACTCAAAATATTTATGTTCCAACAACACCCACACAAACAGCGGATGGCCCGTCAATGTTGTCCTCAACATGGCATTGTTTTCGTTCGGCCGTTACGTCGCGGAATGCGTCACTGGCAGCTCGACGCATCTCCGTGCATGTAACCCGCCCTGCACTCGGCTGCCTGTCCGGCAACACACGCTCGCGCCATGCGGGCTCCGGGCTGGCGACGTTTGAAGGTTAACTGTTCTAGTTAACTGGCGTTCATGCTACACGCGATCCACGATAATCGGGATAATCATAGTCACCAGTAGATGCTGGTGTGTGTCTAGCCTGGACTTGGGCCAGCCCACTCAGACCTACTGTGACTCGTTCATGACGCCGCATATTTTTAACGTAACAAACAGCGCAGACACACTCTCGAGTGCCAAATGTAAAGTTCACTAACATAGATTTGGCAAGAGCAGCTATTTACGCGAAGTGTCTATGCTTCTAGCGGATAATCGCGGAGCACGTAGACATTCATTCTAGTGATCGGAGGAAGACAGAGCATCAGATTAAACAAGCACCTGCATACATTTACGAAATAACTCACATTTTATCCATACCCTGATATGGAACACATAATTACTTATTAACGTTGCAATTAAGTACCAATTTCGCGCATGTTTACTGATAACCTACATGTGGGTAATCTGTATTGCCAATTTATTGTAATCCCAATGAAAATACGAAAGCAGGTAGGTTTAATTCCTCCGAAAATGAGCAGATATTTGGTCGACCAATTAATTTAAAAGTAATAAGCCTTAGTAGCGAACCATCATTACGTTTGAAAAAAAAAGGATGAGTTTTTATTAATTAACTCAGTGCTAGCCAACTAGTAGTGCACGTAGGTAGTTGTGCCAGATAACTCTTTTTGCTTCGAGTGTCGCATGCTAATTAAATGTTACTTTATCGTCCGTACGGAGTTCCTGCTTTCTATTGTCTTTGGCAATTCGAACGATTTACCTTTTGGTTGTAATGTATCCGGTTATTAACGACTTGCTTTCCTAATCTTCTGTCAGCAGAATAACAAATTGCATTACTCACTAAAAATATCTCGGTTCACTTATAATTTTGTTACTGTAGCGACGGTTCGTAAATAGAATGTCTTTGTAAGTATTCCTAAAGGTAAGATCGTAGAAGAAAGAAATGTCTCCCACGTTATTACTACGGATTAAACAACTGTCATCAAACGACGACCATTTCTTTGTCTTCAGAAAAAATGTTGGTGATATTTATTTATAGAACTAGCTTTTGCTCGCTGCTTCGTCCGCGTGGAGGTCGGAAAATGAGATCATTTAGAAAAAATATATACTGCGGGGACTCACATCGGTATACTGTGTCCTAATCAGGGTCATTGATTATACGTATGTCGTGTTTCGGCTGATGAGGTGTGATTGACTAACAAACATCCAAAATAGAGAGATTTATTATAGATATTAGGTAGAATAAAAATAATAGTTGGGTATCTATTTCATATAGGAAGTAGGATGTCATCGATGTAAAGGAACGGAACTATCTTATCATTACCTATTATGAACATTCTCTGACGAAGACAGCTGTGTGTGTTCGAGTGAGTTTCTGGCATTGTCATGTATGTACCACGAGAAACATTTCATCTAAATTTGTACATCACTCCATGACAATGGATTCATCTTGTGACCTAATGTAGTGGCCATATTTTTACTAACAATGACAGTCTCGGAAGTGGCAAGCAGCAATACCAATTGGCATTCTCCGTGATGGTTTGTTGGCAGACGTGCTCGGCAGTACGTACCTACTCCGCTCAATATTTGATAGATTAAATACATTGATGCCTGTTAATGAGAGATTAATGTTTGCTGTAGGCGCATTACCATTCTGTTCCGATTGCGTACCTACCTTTAAATCGTAGACTTACGCTTTTTAAATTAAACTCAAGCTTTTCAATTTAAAAGTTTCTCCAATGAAATAACTATGGGTAGTTTATGTAAAGTAGCTTCTACCCGTGTGGTTTTTTGACTCGCGTTAAGTGACGTCTTTGGTAAATGCTTAGATCCCGTGTGCCGTAGCTTGATGTTAAATAGCCTATACTATTCTTCATTAATCTGACCATCATAATTAATATGTAAAAAGAATTTTCCCGTTCGACTGGCAGTTCCAGAGATTAGCACGTTTAAACAATCAAAACTCGTCAGCTTTATTATATTAGTTTAGATAACAATAATTAGGCATCAAACTAGATAATTTAAAATATCCGTTGCTGGATCTTGACAATATTTATAGTCATTCATTTGTTTAACTTCTAGCAATATAACTCACGGATCATAAATGTGTCGGAATTAAAAAATGTACGATTACCTCTGGCATTTGAAAATATTTTATTGATCTGTTAGCAGCGACAGCTGCATGTACGTTTTCATTGCTTTCCTGTTATACAAAACGTCTTTTGTTCTATATCGGTCACCTTTCAAATGCCTGTAATTTATGACGGCACCGAATCCCTTGTGCTTTTCTTATTTTTAAATTCTTAGTTCTGCGGTGGTTATTTTTGGTAGCGAAATACACGCCTATTATAAAATCTGAAGATTCGGCCGAATTTTTCAAGCATTTCCGGAAAAATTCGTGCAAAATTCTCATCTTCTTAATATTTTTTTTTATTATGTTCATTTTTTTGACTCGTGTAGTAAGTAGTTACTTGGACCTACTTAAGTGTTGCATGAGCGCCTTTTGATTTAAAATCCTGTTTCACCGTGTTAAATTAAATTAAATAATATTGAAAACATTTTATTTTATTAAATTGTATAACTTTCTGATATAGATTTAGATTAGTGCGGCACTTGTATGTTAGTCCACTCATGCTAAGGGGCTAACCGAAAACACACATTATTTGTCGCATTATCTGGCGTATTGGTCCATACGGCAAGCATGAAAAGTATTTGTATTATCAAAGGTTCAAAGAAAATACTTATCTATCATAAAAATAAGCAAGTTACATGGTACAAAAATTGCAAATATAAAAATAACGTTTTTCGCTGCGTAGGTCTCAAAATTTTGAGCATACACTATAATTATTATTATTTATTTTATGTACTGATATAGATCAGAAGTTCGTGAACTAAAGACATCTATAAATTATTCCACTGAGACGTAACAACGTTTAATGAAAACCTCAAAATTATATCATTGTAATGGTAACTCGATACAACTTACATCAAACTTATCACTTTTTTGAACCTCAAGTATTTTTGGCCGCGATGCGTTATCGTGGACATTATAATTATTACATTTGCTTACCCATAGGGCCTTAAGGTAGGTACGCTGAAATTGATATTTTCACTATTTCTTGTAAAATATTGTCATTTTATTTGTATAAAATGCATACGTTACCTACCTACCTACCTACCTTCCTTCCCCGATCATAATAAAAAATAATAATAAATAAAATAATAAAATCGTTTATTTATAAAAAGAGGCACAATTACAATGAAATTTATCTTAAAAATTAAAATAGAGCACTGTTCCTAATTGCCTGAACTAGGTTGAACCTGTGTTTCAGACTACAAGACGCATACATATCTACTTAAAATAAATAAATTAACATTAAGAAAGAAGTAAAGTACTAAAATTAAGTGTTACACAAAAACAAAAAGAAAATAAAAACAAGGCAGCGTGCTTGGGATTTACTTGCATACAACAAGTAAATCTTCTGTCTGTGCATAAGACATGGGTTGCAAGAAATTAATTATAGATTTTTTACAGCTAAAATAGTTTAACTTATATATACTTAGTGTTCTATTTAATCTATTGTACAAAAATGGGCCTAAAAATGAAAAGAATCTTTCCACAAAGACATGTTTCGAGGTTTCGTTCGAATTACATACAATATCATTCCGTCTCTTGTTAGTATTGTCAGCATTGTACGTAAGCATTGTGTGTTGTTTCAATACTAAGTGCATAATGAAAAGCTGGCGCACAGTCAACACTTTGCAGGATTGATATAGTTGATCTGTAGGAAAGAAAAAGGGATGGAAGTTTGCTACCTTTAAAATTGCTCTTTGAGCTCTTTCAAGAGGAAGCAAGATAGTCTTTTGTGCGCCACCCCATGAGGTGATGCAGTAGTGAATTATGGATTGACATAGGGCGAAATAAACTTGTGTGATTAATTTTGGATCTGCAAAAGTTCGAATTTTTTTAAATACATATATTAATTTGCGCACTCTCTTTACCAGATTTTCAATATGAGGCCTAAAAGTGAGTGTGTCGTCTATTATAACACCAAGGTATTTAATATTCCGGGTTTTCAGGATAGACGGACAATTGCACATGTTGACTAATGGGTTGTCACATTGATGGGCACGTATATGAAAGTTAGCAGTGTTAAGTTGAGGCTTGCGCATGGAGAAGTGAATATATTTAGTTTTGTCAGCATTTAGTGTTAGTAAATTTCTTTGAAGCCAGTTAGTCACAGTGTTAAAACCCAGTTGGGCGTTTTCAAGCAGTTCGCTACTGTCTTTTGCAGTAAAAATTAGTGCGGTGTCGTCAGCATATGATATGATTTTAGTGTGCTTGATATTTAGATTACACAGGTCGTTAATATAAACCAGGAAAAGGGTAGGGGCCAAAATACTCCCCTGGGGCACACCATGTCCAGTATTTTTCAGCTCTTCGCTCGTAACGTTATCAATCTTGACACATTGGTATCGGTCATCTAAGTAGTCAGTAAGTAATGCCAGCGTCGTTCCCCTTATTCCTATGGCCTCTAATTTGTTCAGAAGTACAGGAACAGAGACAGTGTCAAATGCTTTCGCTAAATCAAGGAAGACTCCCAGGACCTGGTTACCCTTACCTAGCTCCTCTGAGACATAATCGGTAAGGTTATGCACTGCATCGGCTGTGGATAATTTGGCTCTGAAGCCAAATTGCGCAGGTGACAAGAGGTTGTTTCTTTCTAGGTAGTTAACTAGTCTGCTGTTTATAATTTTCTCAAGAATTTTTGAGATTGAGGAGAGTAATGATATTGGCCTATAGTTATTAACTAAGTCCCTGTCTCCAGATTTATGAATAGGGATAACAACTGCCTTCTTTAGACAAATGGGGAAAATTCCTCTGGAAAGACAGATTCGAAATACATGCGTTAAGGGAGGTACCAATAAGTGCTTGAAGAGTTTAAGGATCTTATTGCTTACATTATCCCATCCAACTGCACAGTCATCTTTAAGTCCACAGATAATTCGCGAAATTTCCATTTCGTCAGTATCCAGCATAACAAAAGAATTTAGGTTGCAGTTGTTTGATTTTTGGATAGATGGTTGGCCGCACTGTTTTGGAATCTGTTCGGCCAAAGTTTTCCCAACATTGATAAAAAAGTTATTTACTTTGTTAGCGGCTATGAGAGGTGAAGGATTAGTATGCAGTAACCTCGAATTTGATTCACGTTGTTTAGTCATGTAGGTGACGTTTTTAATATGGTTCCAGATTTGCTTGCTATTATTACCTGCTTTATTTAATTCATTTTTATCGTAATTATTTTTAAGTTTCTTTAAGAGATTGTTGCAGAAATTCCTGTATCTTTTATAGGTATTTAGAATGATTAAGTTATCAGGGTATTTCTTAGTTCTCTGATGAAGCTTATCTCTGTGTCTTATACATCGAATAAGTCCAGGAGTAATCCAAGGTTTAATATTACGGAGACGATTATTTACTGTCACAGCTGAGGTGTTACGCAATATGGCTTGTTGGACATATTTTATAAAGTACGATAAAGCGGAATTAGCGTCAGCAGAATTGTAAACTGGGCTATAATCAATGTTGCGTAAATCATATTCGAGTTTGTTTATATTTAATTTAGTCTTTGTCTGGGGACGATTTTGCTTAGGTAGCGTTAAATTTACGGTTAGTAGGACAGAGTGATGATCGGTTATTGTTGAGTTAGTAACAAGCGTAATATATGAATAGCTGGTTTTAATAAGCATATGATCGAGGCAAGATCCGCTCTGATGAGTAGGCAACGTGTGACCAGGCAGGAAACCATGAGATGAGCACATATTTAGGTAATCTTGACTCCCTGCGTCACTGTTTTCAGAGCCGATGTTGATGTTAATATCTGTATATATATAATGTAAGTAGTATTGTGCACCTAGTTTAACTAGGTTACCTAGTTTAACTAGGTTACCTAGTTTAACTAGGTTACCTAGTTTAACTATGTGTAGTTTTATTAAATAAGAGACTAAAACCATAGATTTGCTCGATTTAAGAATAACGTTTTAAAATTGCATTAGGTACTAGTCTTTAGAAAAAAGCCAGCCCTAACTTTTTTGCAAAAGCACGTGAACTAAATACCTAATAACTTAGCATGTACTCATATTAGTTCCGTCATCCTGACACGCCCTGTTTAAGGGTTACAATAACAAGTTGGTACTTTGTTATATTTATCAAAATGACCTGCTATTTTTCAATGGCGTCAGAGTTGCTGTAGTTCCGAATTTCCGAGGAAAGCCGGTGGGAATCGAATTGTATACGAGTCCTCTTTATTGGTATGTACCTACCTGTACGTTATTATTACGAAAAATACACCCTACTTAATAGATAGAGAATTGTATATTAAAAAATATAACTACCGACATCGTATCTACATCTGTTATTTATACTTCAAAGGTCTCAAATTAGACCAAAAAAGAAAAAGGTTTTTTAAAAAAAGCACAGCTTTTTCATCATACAGCTGAAACATTCTAATGAAACGGCGCGCTTTTATGATCAGCGTTCCAGGCTGTTCTTTATTCAGGTTATGTAGCCACCGTAATACAACGTAACAAGAACCTCTTGGAAGCCACCTAGGGAAGTAATCTCATTTCATACTACATACTCTAAAATATATTCTCTACACTACTACGCCAGTAAAATTGATTTTCAGGGTTCCTTTCTCATTTTTATTAACGTTTCCAACACTGGTTTTTATAGTGGATGGTTTCGGTTATTGACATAGAGATTTAATTTATACTGTGGGAAAAATATTAGACAGCAGTTTTCTGGCCATGTTCACTCCTACGCAACACCAGCTTATTATTTTTCCTACTGAAAAGGCCTCTTCTAATACAGCGAAGGCACGAGGATCGATTGCCACGCTTGCTTAAGGCGATTTGGCGATTTCAGGCTTATATTATAAAATATACCATTACGCTTGTATTCCCCGAAGGGTTAGACAGAGGTGTACCAATGTACACCCCCACAGTTCGCCGGCATATTTAGGGCCCATGTAATAGGGGGCGAGCCTATTGCCATTAACCGGGAAATTAGGCCAAAACTAATAATAAAAATAATAGGCGGGCATTTGGCTTATATTATTATAAGTTTTAGGTTTCGTAACGATGTTTTCCAACATATATGTCGGTGAAGTCCAAGATTAATAACTTAGAAAGTAATATACCCTTGCCCGGTTCCAAACCCGCAACCTCATGCATGAGAGGTGGGCGCCTTAACCATTGACTTATCCACGCCATCTAAAATCACCACACCCACATAATATTAAAAGTGCGACGTCCAACCGATTTGTGAACTCTGTTTATTTACAATTTCAACAAACTGTTTCATCTTTTCCGGCATACAACATTTATTTTTGGCAAGTCTTGTCGCAAATGTGAATGCAGTCGTAGATTATTCCCGGATGATTTGTACAGGTTCGCGAGTAGCGATAATTCTAGTCATTCTAGTCTCATTACAAATCGAGATTGGAAGACATGATGAATGATGCAAGACGAATTAATGTGCCTAATGAATGAGTAGAACACGGCAGTTTGCTTTTATAACATTGTTAACATACGTTTGTGTTAATTTTAGTATCTGCGTTGCTATTCTCCATGAGGAAGCCCGGCACCAATTCAAAGTCAAAGCATTTGTTTTAATTCGACCATTTACAGGCACTTTTAAGTGGACAAGAAGTCGATCAGTAAAGGGTCATTTATATGATGCCATTTTCGCGCATTTTAAGACCCACAATACTTGATCTACAAGAATTGTAAGCAATTGTGAACACGCGTATATATAGTAAAACAAAATTGAATGCAATTATCTTTAGCAGATTATTGCTTACAAGTTTTGTCTTGTCTAAACACAGGTGTGTATGTGTGGGTTTCTTCACGTATTGCATGTTTTTGTATGACAAATTTTTCATTCAAGTTTTGGGAGTTTTAGAAGAAGCTGTGTTTATTAAAAAAATTGAGTCATTGACTAAATTTTTTAAATTAACCAGACCAAACCAAACCAAATTTTAACATTTATATGTTAAAATTTGGTTCTGCAGTTGCTACGAGTAGAATGATGCTCTGAGAACTTCTTTTTGCCGACTATTTTTTGACACAACATTTTTCGTTTTCGTGCCTCAAAAGAGCAGCAACGATTAACATAGGGTATGTTAATCGTTGCTGCACTCACTGCATTCATGTTTGCAAAAGAACCAAATTCCTGAATACAGGAATTGCGAGGACGAATTGGAAATTTTGGCATCAGTGATCTCTATTTTTGTCAGTAATTACGAAACGTATAAAAATGTGAGTTGGTGTTCTGAATAGTTCATGATGAAAGCCTTATTTTGTTAGTTTTCATTACATGATTAAGTAACTTTAGTAACAGAGAAAAAAATATCAAACATACCTCTTTTTAAATAGAGATTCACATCTTATGGGCAAACGGGACCGATTTTAGCCTCTCAACTTGCTCTGTAGACAAGTCTATAAATACTCTTTAAAATTGTAGAAGGATTTTCTCAAGTTATCATTTCCGACTAAATAAAATAACAAAAAGCTTACTTACCGGGGTGTTTGCGGGTTGCGGGGGGCGCGCGCCTGGTCTAGAAAATTTGTTAAACAATTCGTCGCCATTGTATTAGATGTTTACACCAAAACGAGCTTTGAAAGAAAACTTGTTTAACAGATCAAGAATATTACGTGTTGTTTAGACCATGCAGTCAACAATTGCTTTAATTTAGTTGCATGCAAGGGCAAAACACTTGCATCATGTACCTAGGCACACCACCACACACCACATTTCTTGGAAAAACCCATCAGATGTTTTCTAAAGTTCCTTAAAATCACCCACAATCATTAATTTCTTCATAATTGATTTAAGAGCCATCTTTTGACATTGCTCCACAACCGCAGATCATACAACCACCAGCCAATAGATAGCGCAGAAATAAATAATTGGTGCGTTGATGGAAAATAATAACAAATTACTTACTATGTGTACAGCTATAATAACTCTTCATTCTTCGCTTCTTTACTGTTGATGACAAACAAAGCGCACGAAAGGTATAGCATCTTGTATGGATTTACAGCAACATCTCAAGAATAGTATACCTTTTGTGGCTTTGATAAAAACTGTTGTCAAACTGTTTAGAGCAAATAATCCTGGAGCGAGATTTGATTGACATGACTGACCTGAAATAGGTACCATGCGGAAATTCCTAAATATAAAAATTACATTGTGTATTTTAAATCAAAATGTCTATCTTTGTGCACATATGATTTTATTACATTAGCGTAAAAAGTTTAATTCTACCAACAGCTGTTTTTCTATGGCAATTATTAATAATTCGGAAAGCCGCTATTATTCTCGTGTATTTTTTAAATAAGTGTGATTACGTTTTAACGATAAAAAAGTTTTATTTCGTAGAACAACTTGTAGCCGAAATGGTCACAGTTAGATGAACTTATTAGATGAACTTTAAAAGTTTTGGAAAGACTTTTTGGAGGCAATTTTCTGTATCTATACTAATACCATAATATTATAAACAGGACAGATTTGTACGTATGTAACGAATAAACTTGAGACTGGACCGATTTCAAAAATTCCTTCACCATCATAATGCTGCATTACCCATGATTAACATAGGCTTATATAACATCATGTTATGACCCATGGGAGCGGAGCAGTAACCAAAGACGTAATTTAACGCGGGTGATATAAGCCACGGGGACGAAGTCGCAGATCGTTCGCTAGTGATGTATAAAATCAACAGTAAGTATTGAAAATGTTGCTTTTTTTAATTCAGGTGACAATACATTTTCAACGGACCCTTTAAAATACCCCTACTTATCAAAAAAGTTTACGTAAATGCGAATTCAAGGTCTCTTGATTATAATGATCAAAATTATTGCAATTGCAAAAGCAACTGGAAAAAACTTTAATTTCGATTTTTTTGTATGTCTGTCCTTAATTTGAGAAGATATGTTATCAATTATTTGGACATAGCAGTCGTTTGCACTCAGTACGAGCGCAAGTTACTCTTCGTCATAAAGGTCCAAGGAACTGAATTATTGAACAAAGTGCATCTTCATAAATTTGATTCACTTCATGAATGAATTCCATGAATTTTACATCAACTTTTGATTTTTGAATTATTTATGTTGTATTTATGTGGTTGTTGCTGTCAGTCATTTCAAACATCGTGCGGATAAAGTATGGAAAAAAAATAATTATAAGAGATTAGCAAATTACAGAACTTTCCGCGGCTAAAACACTGTCACCATCTCACTTGAGTATGTGGTGAATTATTACAGAAAAACAAATTAACAAGATTAGGGTTTTGTTCAAAAATGTTATTTACCATTTCACTTTGTGAAGAATGGTAGGAATAACATAAAATTTGTCGTTTTAATTTGGAGTTCAACGCGAGATTTAATAACTGAATAACATAAGTACTAGACTATCAGTAATGAGGTCTAATAAAAAAAAAAAGAATGTTATTAGACAGGTATTTACCTGGTGATTTGCCGCCTTCATGTCATTGCGTATGTTTCCCTAAGATAAAAATCGTATTTAGAAAGCAAAGATACAAGCTCTAAGAAATTGCCTCCATTTAATGATTTTACAGATTAATCATCTAACCTCTGTGAAAAGGGGCTCATATGTGATCGACACGATTATTGTGATTAGAAACATCGTCACTTGCTAAGTATTCGTAATTCACAAAATTTACATAATGTAACGAAAGTACACGTATGCTGAGATTTTTCATGTTTTTTTTTAATCGCACCAGTTAAATCATTTAAATCATCGGAACCCGATGTATTCTAAGCGCCCTTATCATTTGAGAAAAATATGCAATACCGTCACAATAATTTGTTTATCAGCGACGAGTTTTGTACACTAATCTGTGAAAATACCTATTATGTGTTTTTGATTTATGGAAAATAATCAAATCAGGATTAGGTTTAGATGAAGCACCGAGATGATATTTGTCTTGAAAACTCAAAGTATTTACCTTAATCCTTCACGAGGAACAATACCTGCGTTTCCGAATTGATGACACATGAAACGTTAATCACAAAAGAATGTAATCACAAACGTTAAAACAAAATAAATAAAAGTTATAAAAATCTTTAAATCTTAGATAACGGAAAAGTAAATATCGGAACAAAAATGCTCCATAAACGACTCGAAAGAAAATTAGGACTAATTTAAATGTCACTAGTGAACGTACTCCGCGCCCCTCCTTCGCCGCCCTCGAAAACAAACAAAACATTCAAATAGTAAATGTTCAGCATCTCATTTTCTAACTAACTTCATGCTGGTAAAAGTGTAATACGATACAAACTTAATAGTGGCTCGGAAGTTAGCTGCGAGTGCAGGTACCGTCAAGTCAATAATAGTTTAGTCTTCATTTAACTATCTCTATAACACTGAAAGTTGTGGTAATGTTTTAAGTTCCGTATGGTACATATTTATGTCTGTATGTCAATAAGGGAAGGGGGGGTTTAAGGAAAAACCAAATAAGTTTTATGAAATAATAATGTTTTAACTTTGTAACGCTGACACCTATAGTATTGCGTAGCATAAACGTGACTATCATGGAGCCATGTTATGTTAGTATGTGTGTGTGTGTAGCATGGCGGTTAAGAGCTTTGTCATGCTCACTTAATTGTCACGCTGATGGTGGATCGTTAGTTTCCCTTCAAGATGGTTGAGCTAAATGGTGCTGATGCACGCGTCATGTTTGTGAACGGGCGCTGTCAGTTCGGATTGGTCATCTCCTAACTGCCATGGCTTACATAGAGTTGCTTGATCATTATTTTCCATAGAGACCTACGTTTCTAGCAGCAACTAGCTCCATCTTTATACTGTACTTCTTGATAATTCAAGCGTGCCTGTAAATGGTCTACCTAATACACAAACACTACACATGCTACTACATACTATACATGCTTTGTCTTTGACTCTTGAAACAGGCGAGTGTCGGTGACAGCCACGCAGCGTGAGAAGTGGCGTCACGTCATATGTCCTGTACATACACTGGTATTTTCCCATAATTATTAATGTCCGATCAGATAAATAATAAACTATAATTTATTTAATTAATTTAATTCTCATCTTGTACCTAAAGCAGTAATTTTAACACTTGGTACGGTCAGCAACAAAAGTCGATTGATAATGTTACTTTTACATTATTAAGTAAATAAACCGTAAATTGTAAATATACCGGCGAACCGTGGGTGTACATTGGTACACCTCTGCCTAACCCTTCGGGGAATACAGGCGTGATGGTATATTATTATTTTATTATTAAGTAATTAAATTACCTTTTGTAGTACATAAAGTAATTTTTATTTTAGGCACATTGTCTTCTGCTTCATAATATATAATAATTGAATCTTGAACCGCACAAAACAAATGATTGCGAACAAGTGTGGAGTTTATTGCCCATCCTTTTCATACGAAACTACCTTTTGTAAGGGGCAACTAGATACAATGTTATTTTCTTCTCAATGACGTCCATAATGGTCTAATTGAAATAAATGATTTGACTTTGACTTTGAACTGTCGTTCGTTGCTCGGTGACGGCGGCGGCGTTTAGTGAGTATCGTGTGTCGCCCGTGTGTGTAGTGGCAAAGGTACTCATTTATACACTACAGGTACAAATTACTAGTTTCAGTGCACTGTAATCATTACAGGTCTCTGGTCAACACAGTACAACCAACGCAATGTCATGATTAATAGCACGGAACGTGGAAACCATAATTGTATGCACTCCCTTTATCAGAGTATGCACACCTTCCTTTTTAATTACATGTTTCTGTAATAATGGAGGTGTTGGTTCGCTCGCTAGTTTCAATGCTAGGCTATTTTTTCAGGTATCAAAATACAAAAGGTTTTTACAGGAAATTGAACCATCGAACTTTTTCAATTTCGATTGTCAGCCGAAAATTAAATTCACGTTTCAATGTTTCTTTTATCCACGGTTTGTGCACCTGTGCTTGCACAAACAAATCACGGCTTTGTTTACTGTGTTCCGTTAAAAACAGAAACAGTAAACACTAACTGTGTTTCTAACTTGTGCTGAAGTTCACAAATTGAGTTAGTATTAAATTTTGTTGTTCCCCGAGTTGTGATTGTTGAGAACCAACTAACGAGGGTACCTGTTTCAAATGTAGTTAATAATTTGAAATTTATATTTGAACTAGCTTTTGTTTGCGACATCTACGTTGTTGGATGTAGATGAACTAGCGAAACTAGAACTACCCTATGTCCTTATTCAGATCGCAAGCTACCTCTTTATCTAATTGCATTACGATCGGTTCAGTGATTCTGTCGTGATAAGGCAACAGATAGATAAACAGAGTTGTTTTGGCGTTTAGAATATCATGGAATTTAAACGATATCTCCACACTTTAATGCCCGTTTTATGGAAAAGAAGCCAACCCAGTCGCTATTTATTTTGCAAAATAATTCAGCCCACAAAATTATCCAAATAGAAAGTTCAGATTATTATTTACTCACTTGAAATCGATTTCCTTCTGAAATTGTTAAAAGTCATTAGTGCCTATCAATCGTTTTCTATTGATCCTGCTCCGCCTGCGTCGTTGAGCGGTAATTATTGCTTTATTGGACACTAAATAATGGTATAATTAACGACATTTAAGAGAAACTCAGTTCGGTTGGTCAATTTCAGTAAGTAGTTTCAGTAATTTTGGCGCAGTACTTAAATGCGACAAAAGCTTGGCTGCTTGTTGCCAGTTTCGTCTTAATTCTACCTTATGTATATATTCCTCCATTATCGTCTCAAGACAATGTGCCTAACTTTGGGGTCTGTTATATTAGTAAATTACTCTCATTTTGTAAACTCCTGGAAGTCTGTTATTCATTTATAAGTTCCTGTTACATCCTAAATTCGATGAATGAACCGAACTCTGAGCCAAGTTTAAATTGTGATCGATTAAGCTGAAACGTCTGATAAATTAGAGCGAAAATAGCCCAGCGGTTTAGGCGTCTGGTTGGCGAAGCGAAAGATCTTGATTTTGATTGTAAACCCCACGTACCCCACCCGTAGCCCCATACAATAGTGCAAAGTAGTTTTGGTGAAACTAGGTAGGTAACTACTACCTACCCTGTTATTTTGCATACACCGTACGACTAACAGCGTGCATCGTTGTAAGTACATGATAACATACCATCGGGCCTGTATTCCCTGAAGGGTTAGGCGGAAATGTACGAATTTACACCCACAGTTCGCCGGTATGTTTTAAGTCCCATGTAATAGGGGGCGAGCCTTTTGTGTAAGTACATAATTTAAAAATTTATCAGTATCGGGTCTCCAAAACTACCATTAAAAATATCTAATAAGGGAATTAAATTTGGGCTGAATTTTTTTAAATGTTTGCTTTGTAATTACCGACCGACTACAGTGTTTTTCTGTAAAGATCTTGAAAGCTCACCTCAAGCTTACTTCCTCGAAGATGTTTATGTTTACAAAGCAGCACTGCTAGTCTTAATAAGAACAATTAAATCATAAAAAAAGCTTAATTAAGTCGAGTTGTTTACTAGCTTTTGGATAAGGTAAGACGCAGAGTCCATGTTTACAGTTTTTCCGGGCTAAACAGCGCTAGCCTCGAGCATATCACGTGTAAAACATGGTTATATCGGTAGCCGTAACAAAAAGAAAGTTAATAAATACGTTCAAGATAATTATATTGACAGGAAACTAAAATCCTTGGCTACATATTTTGTGACCTTCACTATGTAAGCAGGTACATCATGCTTATACATAAAGCTAGAGAAATTATGCATGTGAAGTGACCTATACACGACATGCATAATTTCTCTTGCTTACCCCTCATTATTCATAACCCTTCGTTAACGACGATTCGAACCAAGATAAAATAGTAACTGTGAATAGAAGGTTGAATTAATTCCGCAGAATTTTCATATTTTCCGTACGAAATGTGCCGCAATCCTATGATACAGTGTTTCACGGTTATCGCCCGAATAACCATTCTCATTAAGAATTTAGGCCGGGACTTTAAAATCAATTAAGTTTCGGTTACTTCCGATCCGCAGTTTGTAGGTAATTGGTACCTACAATATTTGGCTACGGCAAATTGGGCTAGGACTAAACATCTTTTACTGTTTGTAGTCAAATATTGAACTACCTACAAAGATCCTTGCGTCTTCTAAAAAGAATTATTATCTACCTAATCTTAGGTATAGGCCTGCTAAGCCTGAAATTAATATCTTGTGGGGTAGGTTGCTTACCTACCTACTTAGTCTATTTCGGCTCAAAGTATTTAATACTTATTAGCTTGTGCCTGCGACTTTGCCCGCATCATATTTCAAAGTCAAACTGAAACTCATTTATTGCAAAAATAGGTAATTCAAGTTACATTATCCTTTGGGATGATACATTTGATATATAGTTATGTATTATCGCACGGGAACCGTACCTACATACATTTAAAAAGAGGATAGGAGAGGATAAATAATATCCTATGTGTTATTCCACACGACAGTCTTTCTAAGTGATAAAGGATAATGACAAAAATGTGTGGAGTTTGGGCCAAATTTCCACCACTAACGCCACCTATGTACGAGTATATTCTACTACTTACTGAGTTAATATAACCAGACCGCAACCAAATATATGCAATCAGTAAAAGTTATCATTGAATGAAAAGTCATGGTTTTTTACCTTTTCATGCGTAAATTATTTAATATACTCGTAGTATAGTTTTCAAAAGTCTTTACTATATTATTATGCAATTTAATGTTTTCTTTTATTTTTGCTGTATTCGAAAAACGCATTTTTCCTCTTTAGTCAATGCTATAATATGATGTTTATCATCATGTATTAATAGGTATTTTTTTAATGGGTTCTATCACTTAGCAAAAACAGAAATTACGAAGTGATAATAATACGAGTACATTATAGCCTAGGCCGCAACAAGACAATCAGCAAAAGTTTAGTAAATAATAGTATTTTCATAAAGTCACAACTTTTTACTGTCAATTTTTTTTTGGCTCGTACTGAAAGTTACTCCCTGTTTTGTGGACCCACAAGATAGAGAGTCAACATAGGTCTCGTTAATGGTTGACATTTGGACCACTTTTGTTCATCATAGTAACAAACATCCATCTATCCAAGTTCCACCCATCCTCACAAATCTCTCATTTATAATAATATTAGTATTTAATATGTTCTCATTAAGTTTTTAAATATTATAAATGTAAAAGTTTGTGAGGATGGTTGGAACTTCGATGGGTGAATGTTACTTACTCTTTCCCGCTTAAACGGCTGCACGGATCCAGATGAAAGTAACTGAGATAGATTGCAGTGTGGAATAACATAGGCACACATATACATATATACTTTTTATCCCTTAAAAATCAACGAGTTCCGTGGGATAATAATTATGTATGGAGATATTTTCATATTACCTATGATCTCGTGATCTGTGAATCACGGTCAACTGTAACAGTCTAATAGTTGCATACATACCACAATGGTTGTAGTTTGTGTATTTAATAAATTGGTAGAAAGTGGAAATGGCGCGGGCTACGCGCCAGCAAATCGATACATTATATACTTTTATTTTGTAACAAACGCAAGGTCGGGTGGTAGTTAGGACCGCATTCAAACTCAACACTTAGCAATAGAGAAATAAACCATTGCGACCGCAGTGCTAAACCTGTACAACATTATTATTGTGGTACTCATGGTTTGTTGTTATAATATCTAATTTATTGAGAAATAAACTGAACGAATGTTAGTACAACGAATTGTAAAGTTTGATTAAATCGTAGGAGTAAAATATTAGTTGAAATTGACTATCGCACCCTCTAGGGGCGGACGTGCGACCTAAATCCTCCCTTAGTTTGTGAAGTTTGTACCGAGTTCAATTTTCCCTCGCGGTGCGGCAGTAAACCTCGCAGAGCGCCATCTGTGCTCGCAACATCGAACTTCGTAGTCGAGATTAGTTCCGGAAAATCCGAACAGATTGCGCTAGTGGTCTCAATCTGTTGAAATCGTGGAAATTATTATTCAAGGGAAAGCTCTTTGTTATTCGCAATCAATGCGTTAATTTGATTCAAATCCGTATTCAAATTTAATATTTAAGGGAATTGATTTCGTACATCAGAACACTTGGATTTCAAAGCTTCATTTCAAATTTGTCTTGAATGTCTCTCCCACGAATATTTTGCTAAAGGTTTGCATTCCGTATTTCCGAAATGACAAAGAAAATTTTGAATGATATGTCGAAACTTTTTAGGCATCCACTTAAAAAGAAAAACATAATACTTACTGTTGATAACAAATTATTGTAAACAGACTAACGTTATGTATGTGGCTGACATTATGATAAGATTAGATTGTGCATAGATAGGCGGGTAGAGTATGTACCTATGGAGCAGGGCTGGTCAAAGGTTGCTAGAAATGAAACTGCATGTACTGAGCGTACGTGTATGCTTTCATAAGCATCTGCAATAAGTGTTTTACCTCTTAGGTATACATAGTTACATACCTAAACCTGGTATAAGTATTATTAAATGATTCCATGTTCACTTCCTGTATGTTAATAAGTTCTAGGTCTGCGTATTATGTCATTGCATTGTAGCATTGTCAGTTTACACTGATAACCTATGATAAAGAGAATTGTATTATTGAATAATTCAATTTTCATTATCACAGGTCATCAGTATAAACTCACAATGCAAACTTACTATGCAAAATTTATCCAGGAAAATCCCAATAGAAACGTCGCAATGTTTCTATTGCAATTTTCCCGGATAACGTTACAAAAAAACAGGCGCTAACTCACTCCAAAGTGGCATTTTTATATAGGATTGTAAAACCTTTTAACAAAACAATCAGTATTTGATAACGAGTTTTAGATTTGAGCTGAATCAATCAATTTAGCTATTAGGGCGTTTCTATCTGATCGCTTAATACGTTTCCGATTTAACAGGACACACAGTTTGTGTATGATTTCATTTGAACAAGCTTACAAATAAAATTATTAGTGTTGGTGATATGTATAATGTACGTGTCATGTAATATTTTACAAGTCAACATTTGACGGAAAATATACGTACTTAAAGGCAGTGAAATTCGTCTTGTCGCTCAGGTATGAGGTAGGTATTAGATATTCTTCGTATTTTTCGTAAGCACTTTTTGTAATGTCTGAGTCTGGAGGGATCTATGTACCTATATTGATAGTTACCTACCTACGCGCTTCATAAGCCTGCATGATGGTTTACGTATCTTTTTGAGTATAATATCATAGCAATGACAGCCTTCTTGTCTACATTTACATATTTGGTGTGATCGTTATTATATTTTGGTTATGTCAGCTACGGGTGACATTGAACGACTGTGCCTCCCTGTACAAGTAGGTATAGCGATGAAAGTTTATTATGTACTTAGTTAGTTCTTAGTTCTGCCAAAGCGAGCCAAGTTATAATATCTCAATAATCGTATTTACTACGTCAAATTTTTCCCAGAAAAGTTACGTTACTGTCTTCCCATATCAGTACAATTTACACCCCATACATACTTAGAGTAGGTTTAAAATGCTCCAAAATCCTAAAAATGACTTTGAAAATTTGAGATATTTTAATATAGGTTGGCTCGTTTTGACGGAACTAAACGCAGTAATAAATTGGAGTTCCCATTAAATTAAGCAATTGAATCCAAAGTAGAATAAAGAGCTTAATTTAAATCTGTGCTCGGAAAAATTAAAGTTCTTGGCTAGAATAAAGAAACGACTTTCTTCAGTATTCGAAACAAGACATTTTTAACACTTATTACGTATTATATACTTCACTTTCGACTTCTGAAATTGGGTCGAGAGGCAGAAGTGGAGAAAAGGTTTTTATTCCATATTTCAAGAAACGTAGATAGGTACATATAGAGCGAGTTTACTCATGTGAAGAGTCCAATAAGTTTTTAAGTACGTAAGCACTTGAAAGCACATTTTTCTTTCCGATTTTAAAATATAAATAAAGTTTATCTGCAGCGTTTGAACATGACCTATTTTTATTAATTGACTGCGGTTAGTAATTTTATTTAAACTAGAAAAGAGTGAAACAGCTTGCTGTATTAAGTACGGTCGTATTTTAATCATAATGGCTTTGGTTTGAATTGCCCTAGTTAATCTTTCGTATCTATCAATATTGAGAATATTCCTGCTAAATTAATAGTGGTACCTACAATACTATCAGCTTATTAGTAGAATATGTTTCTGGACGTTCTAACTGTATCTAATCTTTATGTGAATATTCCTGAACTTAAACAGATGTGTGCGGTTAGGTATTCTGCCTAGACACACACTAAACGTTGAGTGCTAGATAACCTTCTTAATGGGGTAAGGCCGTAGATTTTGCCACTTTTTGAAGTGAAAAAAAATCTTCAATTTTGTTTGCTTATAAAAAACAGTGTATCATGTGAATTTTACTGAAGGTATTTTTATCAGGTTAACATCTCGTACACTCTTACACCATATTTTTAAAATGAATGTAAGTTGTACAATAAAAAAAATACAACGAGTTAAATGCGTCCATACTCCTAAATTTGACGAAAAACATGATGTCTTTTTGGCACTTAGCACCTTAAAAACTTATATTTTTTCTAATGTACATTTAATTAATTATGATATCTGAAATGTGTCAAAGTTAAGCTGCTACATCGTGCTTTTCATGTCTTAAAAAACGTGTCCTTTATAGTTTTATTACTATTCAAACTTATGCTCCATATTTTTGCTTTTATGTTACTATTTTCTATGTTACCAAAAATTTCCCCTAAAAAGCATTGAAAACAGTTTGGTAGTATGTTGTGATTGCAATGGCAACACCAAATACTCAGGCAGCGCAATAAAAATAAAAAATAGGCGTCATCTTTTCGTCTCTAGAGTCTATCAAAGGCGCACGTCTGTGTTTCGTCAGTGAATTTTAATACTGAATTTTGGCGATTTCTAAGTTAAATAACGGTTTTTATTGTATACTTTTCATATAGTATTATGCGTTATGTATCTAATAAGAGCGTGATGATGTGTCTTTGTTTAAAATTTACCTCGATGTTGAGTTATGGCTACTTATAAACTTAAAAAGTCACGCTTTTATGTTACTTCTATGTAGCTTTGATGTCACTGGTAACGTTGGTTGTATGTTACGTAACGTTTTACTGTTGTAAAGGTTTGTGCATATAGTATTTGATTATTCTTTTTTTTTTGCGAAGAAGAACCTTGTTAAAAATATCAACTTTTTTATTCAAAGTTTTGACTGTGTAGCTGTAGACTATGGAGTAACGAATAATCTGCCATGCTATTCTGTACATATTTATCACGCCGTGAAAATCTAGGTGATGTCAAAACTTTGAATAAAAAAGTTTATACTTAGGTATTTTTAACAATGTTCCTCTTCGCAAAAAAAGAATAATCAAATACTATATGCACAAACCTTTTCCAAGCAGCTACAAATTCCTTATTTAACAGTTTTATTTACTGGTATAGATTGAGGAGCTCGTGGCTAGATAATTAAATTATCTGGTAAAAATTTGCTGGTCTCATTGTGTACCTTATTTTCTAGGTTTAAACATATTATAATGTATTTCTTTATTCTTTTGTTCTTGATAGAAGAAAGTTTGAGAAACTCTATGACATTAAATAATTTTGTTATTTCACTTTTAACGTATTATTTTCCTGATAATATTGCTTTATTTGGTTAATTGTGCTGGATTTTGTGGTTGTGTAATATTTCTAAACTAAACTAAAAATTCTAAACTGTTGATATTTTTAAACATTTTTAGTCTCATCTTCTTGCAATTAACAATTTTTATGTAAATACGCTTAAATGCGTTGAAACTTCTTCCTTTTTGAAGTCGGTTAAAATAGCGCATTATGATATCGCCCTTAGAAACATTATGCGTTATTTTCGCGTTACTTATACGTTACCGTAACATAGAAGTGTCTTGTTACTCTTTGTTACTAAGTGGCAAAATCTACGGCCTTACCCAATGACATATCAAAGAGAAACGGTTGATAATATTTTAGCAGTTGTGAAGATCGAAATACTCCAAATAGGCTTAGTTCGACATGTTTTTGAGCCAAATATCAATAGATTTCACGCAGCCTGCTCTCTAAGAGGTGTCAGCCAATGGAAGGGGCCACTAAGGGCCAAAATGCCTGCCGGGGCTGCGGGTTGTTCGAAAGAGATACCGCGCCCCCGGAACGCAAAGGGCACACGAAGGAACATAGATGGTTTTTAGTCAGTAAAAGTCTGACACAAGGGGACGGGGGGGGGGGTCATTTGATGATTTCCCATTTCTAAAAAAAAAAAAAAAAACCTGCTCTCTAAAAGCCACTAATCTATCTATAGATTGTAGTAGCTTATTGAGAAGAGGCTGTGTGAAAAAAATACCTAATAGAATAATCTCAATACTAGAAGTCGTAAAGTAACCTTTAAAAACGATATATAACATACCATGACGTCTGTATTCCCCGAAAGGTTAGGCAGCGGTGTGCCTATATACACCCACAGTTCGCCGGTATGTTTAGGTCCCATGTAATAGAAGGCGACCCTATTGCTATTAACCGGGCTCATATCCAAACTCCGAGCTGCTACTGAGCATTTCATAACACTTTTTGCTCGACCTGGGAATCCGACTCAAGATCTCTAGCATAACAGTCACGCTTAGGACCACTAGGCTTACGAGGCAGTCCTTACTAATATTATAAATGCGAAAGTAACTCTGTCTGTCTGTCTGTCTTTCTGTCTGTCTGTCTGTCTCTTCTTCACGCCTAAACCACTGAACCGATTTCAATGAAATTTGGTACAGATATAGTCTGGGACCCGAGACAGGACATAGGATAGTTTTCATCCCGGAAATCCTCCGGGAACGGGAACTATTAATCCACGCGGACGAAGTCGCGGGCAAAAGCTAGTTTAGTAATAAATAACAAGCTTTGAATTATCTTCTTCTATTTATTTTCCATGCAGTCCTACAATGACTGCTAGTTACTTTAAAATTTGCTAAAACAAGTTGTCTGATTGGATGTAATGATTAAGTAAACGTTAGTTGCAAAGGGCAATTGTTTAATCCACTTACTTAACTCTTGTACACACGGGCGAATTTTATCGCGGAGTTTTTTTTTTACGCCTAGCTACTGTAATTTTTACGCCCGGTTCAACGCCGAGTGCTAAAAAGTGCACGGTAATGACCAGTTTTTAACCCGGACTTTTTTAACCACGCACTTAAAGGGGCAAATAAGCGCTTACAAATTAAACCTTATTACCTAGGTACTAACCATATTTTTAGTGTACACGATAACTGATAAAAAATACCGCAGTATCCTCGTTTTGTAAACATAAAGTTAAAAAAAAAAAAGAATTTCACTTCGTTACTGTGTATATATTTTTCCTCTTTATAACCCTCTGACATTTAGATTCAAGATAGATCGAGAAATTGAATTACAACGCAGTCGGGATTTTAAATTGTGATTAAATAAGAGCAAGCCTTTGCGCGAATACAACATCTTTAGAAAAGCACATTTCTTAGCAACTCTTGCCAGCGACATGAAGAATGTTTTTTGAGAAAATGATCCTTTGTTTTAATTCTCTTTCTATTTTCTTTTTCGTTAAAGCTATGCTATGTTAAGCTATGTATTTTTCTGTAAGGTATAAAGGTTATCGAAATCGAATATCCGTGTAATAAAAGTGTCAATGTTTAATTAACTGGCCCTAGAAGGAAAGTATTTTCGCCGTTTCTTAAAATATTATTCGAGCTGGAACGTAAAACGTTATTAATTATGTATGTAATAGGTTGGCTCGCAAAGGTCAGTGTCAAAAGTTGGCAAGGTTTCTATGAAATTCGTTTTATCCAATTCCAATTATTTTCTATAATAGATACCTTCTTTCTACAATAGGTAGGTTATTTTGGTCCATACTTAGGTACGGGTACCTATACAACTGTCTTTGTATAAAACAGTTTTTTTCGGCACATTAACTTTGACGGTCTTTGTATTGTATAGCCTAATCTTGAGGTACCTACGTCGAAAAATCGTGTGTACTGTCAAATCCGTATTTATATCTAAAAAGAAAAGATTTTCTTTTCTTTATTTTCTCCTTATTACTGTCCTTTACAAAGGTTTTAATCCAACCATGTCTTGATTTTCTAGAAAACTGTTATTTTCTGCACAAAGGCAGCTTTCTGTTCCCCTAGAAGAGGTCGTTTATTGTATTTATGATGCCAAGTAAAATAACGTACAAAAACCAAACACCATTTTAGGAAATAAAACGGGAAAATAATAAATTTAATACGTAAATGCTAATGATTAGTTAAGTAGGTTCCTACTTTTATCACATTACATAATACATAAAGCTATTTTGGAACACCAATAGTACCTGTAAAGGTGAAAGCTCTGACCATCCACGAGCCCTAGTTTCACCTTTAATTTTATCACTTTTTTACCGCGCTTGAATCTTCAATAAATTAATATCCGCACTCGTAAATAACGACAAGGTGAAAAGAAACAGAAGTCGAGGACGCTAAGATTTATGGTTGTTGGGCTTCGGCACGAGTCCGGCAAGCGTTAATGTCGTCTCCGGATGTCCATCGCCTCCCAGTAAACCGAGTAGAGGAACAGTTCTATTAAAACACCGAGGGAGATGAGATATTTTATTCATGGTCTAATTTCACCTCCATTTATTCATTCGGAAAAGCTGTTTGGCCTTCAGACGTTACCTACGTTGGCCGCTGATAAAATTTTCCCGTGTAAGTATATCCCGTGCCCTTTCAAGCGTGTAAGTAAAATAGACTGACACGCGTATGGGCGCGGAGCAGATTTAAGCGAGCGTCATGAAAGCTGTTGTTTACATTTTCTGTTTGAGCAACGATTCTCGACAACCAATTACTGTCCGCATGTCAATTTCTCAAATACACCGATAACCATTTCGCAAACGAACTATTTCTGTGTGACTATGGCTAATTTTCCAAATGCATCTGTTACGTGTTCAGTCGACGGAACTCCGCATCGAAGGACCCCCCTGGTTCTGGGGACGTAAATGATGGAAGCTTGTTCACTGTCAATGTCAAACTGTCCATTCGTGAAATAATAATTGTGTTCAAAAATATGCCTGTCCGACTAATTGGCCCCGTGAAATGCTTAGTTTATTATGAAATTACAATTTTATTGTTTTTGAGACGTAAGGGAATTGTTTTAGGAAAATTTACATTTTGTTTTTCCAGAAAATGTGAACGTTATAAAACTTAGATAATTATTTGTTGATCGTAATGCTTTTCTTTACTGGGCCGAGCTTTATGGGGAGATGTTTGTGTAGACATCCGTGAGCCAGCAATTTCTTTATGTGTCTGAATCTAGGTAACATTTTTCTCTCTTTTAAGAAAAAATGCAATTACGGTATTACGTAATTAATAATTTTATTAATACTCTAATTGAAGACATAACATTCTACCCTAAGTCTATTGAGAACGTACTTGTTGATCATTTATTTATAGTTGACATTTCACTACATTTCAACTTTTCATCTGTTTGTTATTGTTATGTCTACATTCTACATGTATCATCTTACCAAGTCGCAAGTTTCAGCAACATTTACTGAAAATAACCTCCATGAACGGCGAGAAATAAATAGATACTTAAGTATTAGTGCTCAGGGACTGTGTGCCTACATCTTGTACTCTCGTAAATCGTGTTTTTTCGCCACACAACTGCGCTGGATGAAGCCTCTTTGGAGTCTTTATTGATCTGTTCGCAATCCACTTCTGCCTTGCTCTCTTTAGAAATAATGGATACAGTTTTTTATTTTATTTTTAGTCTCGCTCGTGTCCGTCTCAGCAGGAAATTCTGGAGACATTCATTACCGTAATTACAATCAGGCATGTTGGTTCCAAAGATCTTTAATGTCGAATTATGAAATAGGTAAATAGATTTATTGATATATTACAAATCAAGTTGAAATTAAGGAATGGTATAACTACACATTCAATAGAGGAATTAAGTTAATGAGGCAGCATTACGGGACCAGTTAGATATGATATTGGGAAACAACTTTTTATGTTATGGATATTTTCAATAATGTCGACGGACAAAGAAAAGTCTACCTGCAACTCTTAAGTATGAATAATAAGGACCTAATGCGTCGTCGGATCAGTACTATCACACGACCTCTACGTTATTAAGAATAATAGGTTTATTATGACTACGGCTATTCTCAAATGTAGTTAGTTAGTTGGAAGTTGTAAATTGTTTACAGACAACCCTTTTACCTTTTAAAAAGACTTATTTCTAGGATTTTTTATACAGATATTTCTTTTCTTAACCTGATACTTACGATAGGAAACTGTAATCATCTATTTTAACGACGAAACAATATATTTGCGGACTTTTCTAAAACCATATAGGGATTAATTCCTCTAAAGAATGGTGCACACAGATTTGAGCGGACGTTCTCTGCCGCGGTAGGTATGTAAGGCAGTTATCGTTGAGCTCAGTAGTGTGATTCTCTAAGCCTCACTTCGTAATTCGAAAGCTGAATCCGCAGTGAGATTACAAAATGGTATTCTGTTAAACACGATCACGCCGGGTGACGTCACCACGGCGAACGAATACTAAACCAATGACAAGTTGGTCCGTTATCGAAGTGAGCGCGATCGCTTTAGTGAGACTCGTTTTCGAGTTTGCATTTTAGAGAATCGCACTACAGCTCCTAAAGTCCCGGCCACACCGTGAAACTTGCAGGCGAGTGGCGACCGTGGTCACATACTGCAGACTAATGCAGTATGCGACCACAGTTGCGCCTGCAGGTTTCCCCTTTTATACTAATACTATTTTGTATGAAAGGGTCCACACCTAATGCGGGCAGCCTCTGTATGCATACACTAATGCAGCATCCAGTGTGACCGAGCTTTAAGTTACGACGGCGACATATGTCACCAGAACCTTTCCGTAGGTCGCATGTTTTATACTTAATGTTCTAGAGCAGCGGTCGGCAACCCGCGGCCCGCGGGCCGCATGCGGCCCGCGGCACTCCTACTTGCGGCCCGCGACAGTTTTGAAAATTAAACTGTAATTCTTACATTTTACCTAAATTAATGATTTTAGGCGCGTAAGCTAGCGTATAAGAAAATAGTCACTCAAATACAGCCTCAAACGTTACACTGAAATGTGTATAAGTACGGTTATATAAGAACTTTGAAGTTCGCTTTTAAGTTTTATATAATTTTTTCACATTTCTTTTTCATTTATTGTTACTTTATCGTTGACGATAGTATCGTTGAGGTAGTGCTACGTACCCATTAATAAAATTTACATTTAAAAAAGTATGTGCATCACATATAATACCCATATCGGGTGTAAGGGACATTTGTCCTTAAACTAAAACCATGAATACTCTATTTTGGACTGAGTATCAGACAACTGCCTCGTTAGCCTAGTGGTCCTAAGCACGACTGCTACGCTAGAGGTCCTGGGTTCGATTCCCAGGTCGAGCAAACAGTGTTTATTTATTTATTTATTTATTTGTTATTGGGTTTTTCTATGAAATTCTCAGTAGCAGCTCGGAGTTTGGATTTGTGCCCGGGTAATGGCAATAGGCTGGCCCCCTATTACATGGGACCTAAGTATACCGGTGAACTGTGGGTGTACATTGGTACACCTCTGCCTAACCCTTCGGGGAATACAGGCGTGATTACTCACTTCGCATAAACTTCTTTAGACGAACGTTTTTAAGGCATAATATTTTTATAGCATAATTATTTTTTGGCAGAACGTTTTTATGTCCGAATTTAAGATGGCAGAATTTTATTTGGCATAATTACCTTTGGCATATTTATAATTTCGTATAATTGCGTTTAGTATTACTTTTATAAAGAGCGAGCGAAGCGATCTCGGGACTTGGGGCACCCCGACTCGGACAGGTTAGGTTAGAAGGGGATGGCGGAGTCTAGAGAGCGAGCGAAGCGAGCGAACAGACCCCGCCATCCACTTCGTGGTTATTTTTTTTGTAAACTCTTGAGCCCCGCGTGGCGGGCGGCTCCCCGATTATGCTTTTTGAGCCTCGAGGGCTCTGGATCTATCTCTAGGGACTTTGATACGAAATGTATGCCAAAAGACGATTCTGCCTGTGAATTTTCTGCGATATGATGGTTCTGCTTTTTAATTATTATGGAAATGAAATTTATGCGAAATGAGTATTCTGCCATACAAAATTATGAGTTATAAATGTATGCCAAGTAAGTGATGCCAAATGACTTTCTGCGAAAAGAGGTTTATGCTATCAGTTGTTATGCAAAATAAAATTATGACTCAAAAAGTTCTGCTATAAAAGGTGTACCCTTTTCAGCTAAAAAATCCGCTCTTATTCCTTCTGTATCGTCCTCAGCGGCTGCAAAAAATTTCTTTTGCCCTTGTTGTTGACCTATCAAAAAATATGGTTATTGCCATTAGAGACGACTAAAAAAGCAATAGGCCAATTAGGCCTATTGCTTTTTTTAGCTAGAATTAAGCAATAGGAAAATTTCAAATTTTCCTGCAAGAAATTAAATATCGATAAAAAAATTATGGGACCACTTCAGATGCATGACCTACCAAACAAATAAATATCGTCAAATTCTAATCATAATTGGCGGAAATATCGCAGAACAAACATTAAAAAAAAAACATACAGATGAATTGAGAACCTCCTCCCTTTTAAAGGCGGTTAAAAATTATGTGAAAGCGCGGCCCGCCACTACCTCATTTTGCCACCATGTGGCCCTTGCCTGCCAAAAGGTTGCCGACCGCTGTTCTAGAGTACCCTGAACTGTAAGGATATCTGCAACGTAAAAATGACTTAATAATCCTGGAATGTTTACTCGATACTCACACGAAATTTTTATCGTCTTTTTTGTCTGTCTGTCTATTTGTTTCGGCTAATCTCCGAAATGGTTTAACACATATTTACGGGGCTTCACTGGCAAATAGCATATTTATTTGAGGAATAAGAGAGGAATACTAAGAGTTACGTACAAAAATAAAAATAAGCCCGTAATAACTTACATTCAAGCGAACGAAGTCGCGAGCATATGCTAGTTTAATATAAAAATCTCTTCAATATCATACTGAATTTTTCACTTCGGACATCGGCCGGCGAATTCATAACAGTTGCAGTTTTGGAAGCCATACAAGCTTCCAAAATTATTAATGGATATGTCATAAGTTCATAACACATTGTAAATGTTTGAAGCGGTTTTGGGGGTACCTATCTAAAAAAAAAATGGGCCTACATGCGCTTGACATTGGTTTACTAAGTCCAATTATTCCTAATAAAAAAGTTACACACCGCCTGTAAACCCCAAAGGTTTAGGCAGAGGTGTTCCAATACCCACAGTCCGCCGGTATGTTTAGGTCCCATGTAATAAGGGGGCGAGCCTATTGCCGTTAACCGGGAACAAATCCTAACTCCGAACTGCTACTGAGAATTTCATAAAAAAACCCAATAACACATTGCTCGTCCTAAAAGTCGACCACAACTAACGAGACAGTCCGTTAACTGGGTCATATGCAAGTATTTAATAGGTAGGTAACCCGTTACACCACTACACGACACATCAAAGACACAGAATATTCGATTTTCGATACGAGATAACTTAACTAGCGAACATGCAAGTACCAGCGCTCACTTACCCAGCTAACTGGAGTTAGCTCGCTAAGTAATTACGTCAATTTACGTTAGCTTTGGTGCCGCTGGATCCCAGTACCCACACCGGCCTCTTTATACCCCGACCCGTCCTATAATGACTATCAGCCTACTTGATTAAATCAACAGCCTAACATTTTCTCATAAAAACTTGGGTGTAAGATTCTTTCAGGATTCAAAAGCAATGTAGTTTTATATACGGGGTTTAAGATGGTATTTAATGAAGCCGAAATATATATTTTTTTGTTCTGAATAATGATTAACCTTTTGGTTACGGAGGTATATGAAGTTAAAGTTTCAACGTGTTTTAGACTTACCTACAATAATAAAATGGTAGGTAGGTACTGTAAACTTGAAGAAGCTCCGGCTCTAAAATTGCCAATATCATATCCAATCTTATTTTATTACTTTAAAAGTGACGACACGCGACGTTAACGTTTTTGGATGAGTGCACATTGAAACCCTGCATATTGGCTGACGTTTATTGAAACGTTAAATTCGTACGACACGATAGGGATCGGATATGCAGGCGCATATTTAAATAGCATATTTTCCACCACTAAAATATGGTCATGATTTTTTGAAATTATTTGGAAGAAAATATCCCTGGTTTGCGGAAACGCATTATAAATCAAATCTATCGGTAATATGGGCTTAATTTATTTTGTTGTCATTACTCGGTAGTAATGATAGGCTTAGGTACCAAGATAAATAAACTGATGATTATTATCTAACCTTAATACCTAGGTAATAAGAAAAATAAGTCATATTTAATTGGTTTAAATCGTCGTAAATTCGGGCCCAGTTTTGCGGGTTATGTGCCCTACACTATAATTATTCGCTAGACTATGTCGGTAACTGTAACCACTCACAAGGTGGACATACGACCTGATGAAGACCGCAGGAAAACCCTGGAAGAACGCCGCTTCCAACTGGACCTTTGAAAATCTAGGGGGGCTTATGTCCAGCAGTGGACGTCCTACGGCTGGTATAATGATGAAGAACATTCCAAAATAGTCAGGCTGTACACAAAGGCTAATCTCCGACAATCTCTGAATTTCGATACTAAAGTCCATTCCATACTAAGACGACTTCTGAAGATTAGGTAAATATATGCATCTGATTTCATCCGATCTCCAGCCACGAGTTATGCTGCCTGGCGCTTGCCCTCCTGCTTGACTTACCCAGTGGCTTATTACTGGGGTAGGGCTGCAGGTATTAGTGTTTAGGTACAGGTAGGTTATTATAGATTTTTGTTAATCGCTAGTGTTATAGGTGTACCTGTACCTCTCATGGCGAAAAAGAAATTAAAATGAACCTATGTAGTTTGCAATACCGGGGAAATACGACTAAACGATCTTGATATTTTTTTGTCTGTAGTATTAACGGAGTCATGAATGACTTTGTTGGCATGATCGTCGGATATCACGGGGATTTATCTATTTTGTGGGGAACCCTAATTTAATGTTCTAAAATAAAAGTAGCCTAAGTTACTCCTTCTAACATCAGAAGACCACTGTTCCAATATTCTAATATATTATCATAAGACTAGGAAGCGCAGTTACCTGATACATTATACAGCAAAAGATTTATGTCTATAAACGGCACCTTATTTTTAGCAAGTATAACGCGTTTACGCCATTCATTGACTTGCCAAACGGTGAAAACGGAATATCATTTGGCCGCACCTTTATTTCACCATCGATTTATAGCAACTATGATAAACGTAGATAAAACTTTTTGGCACACTTCCGCCAAAAAGGTTGAATTACTTAACGTACACACATAACGGGCCGTGATAGCAACTTAGAGTAGTTAAAAGATAACCCTGATTGGCGCAAGCGAGCCTTAAAGTCAACAAGTCTAAAGTACTTATTTTCCCTGGTTTCAGTCAAAACCGTTAAGTTAAAACGCGTATTTTCTATTAAAAGAGAGCTTTTACGGAATACTCTGGTTGTGTAGGTAGGTAGGTATCTCAGTGGAATCACTACCACATACACCATACCACACGAATAATACTCACTATAATTAGTTATTGCTAAGAAAGTTGTAACTGGTTAAAATACTACGTTTGACAGATTTTTGCAGACAAAACTATGTATCTTTGACTGCTAAAGAGATTCTCCTGACCTTCTGTTTTACCTACCAATAATACTTATTTGAACATATTTACTCGTTCATATGTTGTGCCTACTGCTCCAAGCTACTATTCATATTTGTGTTATGAATTGCTTATTCTCAGGTCGGGTATGATTACTTGATTAGATTCAGTTTGTTTTGCGCACAACTTCCAATCCGGAAACCACTACAGATTTGAAAAGTTTCGAGCTGGTTTGCAAGCGAGCGTTGAACATAGCCTCGTAGAAGTGGTTTCCCTTTATAAACACATGACCCCTCGTATAACTTAAAAGCTTGAAAATAAAATAAAAATGCCAATTTTCTTAAAGGAAAATTCTGCATTGGAATGATGTAATGGCAAATCTTAACATCGAAAATTAACGACTTTGAGTGAGAAATTTTGTGAACAAGCTTCGCCTTCGCTTACAAAGTAAAAAGATTCGTTTAGTTACTTAAAAGGTTTTTAAATTTTAACACCGTGTACCTATTTGAGTTAGCTGAAAGAAAGTGAAAACCTATTCAATATTTTGGTTCTAAAATATGAAGGTATCGTTACCATTCATATACAATAATACCTATATCTTTGGGTTGCTCATTAATTCTTGTTTTTATGCCCAGGAAAACCCTCGGGAGGGCTAAGAAAACTTTTCCTGAACAAACATTTTCAGAAAGTCTACTATCGTCTCGCGGGACTTTTTGGAAGTACCTTCTTATATTTCTTTTAATCTGTTATCAATATCCTCATCCTTAAAATAATAACGATGCTTATAGGTAATGTTGGATAATTTAATGTTAGCGGTAAAACTGTGATTAGTTTAGATCAGGTTAGTCATTAGGAATTGACTATCGAGCATTAGCAGTGGTAGTCTCAATCAATGGTGTCACAGTCACAGTCCTGCTATTTGTCACACTCTGCGTTATCTGTCTAACCAAAGCACTCGAGTGATAATTACTAGTTATACGTCGTTATCACAAGGTTAAGCTTTACTTTGCCATTGTTTGAGCATACTGCTATGGTTAATTAAGATTCATTTATCAATGTTCATGGTGTTGAACCTACAAATGGTGGGGTATCCAGCTAAGGTAACAATTTACAAGATGGGAAAAATCAACTGAAAAATTATATGGGGAAAATTGCACTGAACAACAACAAATTGATATTAATTTATGTTGTCTCTTGGGCTGCGGGTTGTTCGAAAGAGATACCGTGCCCCCGGAACGCAAAGGGCACATGAAGGAACATAGACGGGTTTTAGTCAGTAAAAGTCTGACACTTAGGGCGGGGGAAGTTATTTGATGATTTCCCGTCTTAAAAAAAAAAGTTGTCTCTTGCTTGCAATAATTACCCTTCTATTATCGTAATTGGGCAGTAGACACTTCCAATAAATTAACATGAAAGTCAAATCATTAATTCGAACTTCATAAACAAGAAAATAAGAATTGAATCTTGTTGCCCCTTCTAAAAGGTAGTTTCGTGGTATGCGCTGCCTAAACCCGATTATCCCAAACATTCTCCCAAATACAATTCTACAGCTAATTGAAAATTAATCTGAAGGGATTCAGGGCTAAACTAAACTGTTTGTCTACCACCCGATTGCATTATTGCTCCATCTTAAGATTGTATCTAGACTGTAATCTAGGTATAACTACACCAATTTCTACTCCCAACCTGACTTCTATAAAATATAATTAATCCGCAAATGCTGTGCTAAAAGGGGAACCAATTTGTTTTCCAAAGTCCAGGGCTTTTGTTTAATACTGCATTTAGTGAGACTTTCAAATTGAGCGAACTTTTAATGCAGCGGATTAACTACTATTCAGAAGTAGACCCAATCCACTTTATATATTAATAAAAATCACTTGAATTGTGAATTATGCGAAGACTTTTTGTAAATTGATTATGGATATTATTGACTTATAATATTGGACTTATAAGTTTCCGTGTCAGTAAATCAGTGGCCTAATTTTTATAGGCAGAACAGCAATGCTATTTTGTCAAAATCTCCCAATGAACTTAGGTTATGTGAGGTACCCACCTGGTGCTAGAGAGAGCCACTTCACTTTACTTCGCGCCTGTTTTATTAAATAAGCTCATCTTATTCGCAAGATAAGAATACCTTTAACTTACACAATTAAAAAAACAACCTTTTTGAGCTAATACCAAAGAGTTAAGACCGGAGGATCGGATTACGAAATTTGTGACTGATAATGTCGAAAATACAGAAATTGTACTCATCACAAAATCTTGCTTTATTGCACATAAATAATTATCATTAATTGCAATGCAATCATACTGACATCTCAAAACGACTACATCATTTATTAAATTAACTTTATTGAATTCATTTTGATTTCGAAACGTTTTATGTTAAACGCTAATTAACACTGTTTGTATTTTCACGCCGCTGGACATTGGCCAGTGTAATTACAAAATTTAAATGACCGGCGGCACAAGCGATCGCGGAAATTGAATTTGCTGTTCATTTCGAAATGACAATAATATTGACAGATTCCAATTGCTTGTTACTTTTTGTACATGCATTATGTAACTGTTTAGTCACATTCAATAACTGAAATTTACTCACAGTTACGGCATTTGTAATTAACTTGAATGGAAAAATATCACGGTTAAGTAAACTCTATTAGTTAACGAACAATACTCAGGTTAACTACTAATGAATGCGGTGGTCCGTAAACTTCATACTGAATGAGTTAAATCAACTGCTAACGTAAGTAGGTACGTAACTTATTTTTATTAATAAGTATGCATTGTTACCTACCTCCTGACTTGTGTTTCTGCATCTTTAATCGTATAGATAGACAATAGAGTATCTATTTAAGCGCTGACTTTCACATCTCACTGCAGGGTCTGTAGGGCTGACTGTAGGGTCAGAATCGTCGATACGCACTTGGCCAATTTTTTGTACACTATTTGTCTTAGCCCGAGCTCCCACCAAAGAAGGAGGAGAGGAAGTGTCTCGTAGACAATTAAAAGGATACTGCATTGTTGAAGGTGAGCGATGTGTTGTAAAAATAGCGCAAATCGATGGGCGTGCTAGACATCCCATTTCCTTTCGAGTCCAGCCCTAAGGCCGGTCGTTGTCATGGATACGCAATAGATATTATTTTTTTGTAGTGGGTAGCAGATATTATGTTACCATGAGAATTCATAAATAAAATGGTTCCACGTGTACAATGAGGAATGTGGAAATGTTTAGTAAGTTGTTATCGTCGTTTCTAAGTACGTATTCAGATTCTGAGAACCATATAATTTTCACGGTACTGTGCCGACACGGCCGGAGAATTCAGGCTTAAGTTTACTAGTGAACGGCTTTTAAATAATTTTTAAACAAATTGTGTAATTTATATTTCCATTTTTGAAAACCTTATTTTCATTTACTGGTTCATAAAGCTAAAACTATAGTTACTACGCATTGCATAGGTACGTTCGTTAGGCATAGGTAAGAACGTAGAACGTTGAACAAGCTTAAACCAGCCTAGAGTCTCAACAATACATACTGCTATTCACTGACAAGGTAATCGAAATAACTCTTAATGGAGGATAAAAGAAACAGGTAAACACACAAGGTTACCAACGAAATTCTTAATCAACTAGGTACCTATTTACAGTCTCGTCCTTGCAGATAAATCTCAAAATTAGAGGTCCAGTTAAGTTAGTCCCAGATAAATTAATTTACCGTTTTATACGCATAGGGGTACAAATGATATCATCACAGAATAAATAAAAACATAGCTAGGTTTTTTTACAAACGAGATTGCGAATCCGTCAGCATTTTCAATCCGTGCGTCCGGATTGAAAAAGGTGACTACAGTTAAAAAATATAGAGAGGCGACCATAATAAAAAAAAGCTCTTTCGCTCAATCAATGTTCACGAGTAAATTTAATAAAGGTAGACTTGGTAACTTTGATGGACTTGGCTACTGTTCATGAACAAAAGAAAAGTGGGAGAGTGGCATAAGATAATGAAACGCATTACCTGAAGATAAGTAGTTATGACGTTGATAATGGTGTTCATGACACTTGATTACCGTTTGATAGACAGAGCTCTTTGATGAGACGTAGCCTTTGTTGAGTCTAGATAATAAATGAATCTTGGCATTAACCCTCTGTCCCCCAGACAACCTCAAATGTCCGCTAGGTAAGTAGCACTTATTATTGACAAGCATTTTTATGGTTTCTACTTACCTAGCCATACTTATTTATGGGTAAAATAAAGGTAATTAGGCATGAAAAAATCGCGGGCGACGTGACCTTGATAAAGACTTATTTCAACTTAAAAGCGAAAATTTAATGAGTCTTGTTAAGCTTTCTATACCATTTTATGTAGAATATTTTTCATCGCGAATTTTCTCCACCATGCCAAAGAAACCCTTCAAGCGCTTGATGATTCAAGAGCTTTGTAAGCGCCTCCGACGTTTACACTGAGCCACAAGAACTTTCTAGAACTCGATCCAAGTTCAAGTTCGTTGCCAAGGTCGTACCTAGTGATGCGGGGCAAAAAGAGTCATGTTGTGACTAAAAGATTTTGCATAATACTTTTGAAAACATTCACAGAATTAATCTTCTTAGCCACCCTTTCCTCCTAAAGGGAAACCCCTCAGGGAAACGATGAATGGTTTCTTTGAGAGATTTTGTGATAGTGGAATAATATTGGGATGAGAGCACGAGGATGACCACGAGGATGATATGAAAGTAGGTTGGATATCTCACGTACTAAAAACTACATAAGATACCATCACGCCTGTATTCCTTAATGGGTTAGGCAGATGTTTACCAATGTACACCCACAGTTCGCCAGTATGTTTAGGTCCCATGTAATAGGGGGTGAGCTTATTGCCATTCGTCACGCACAAATCCTAATTCCGAGCTGCTACTGAGAATTTCATAGAAAAACCCAATAACACTGCTTGACCTGGAAATCGAACCCTAGTTTAGCAGTCGCGCTTAGGACCACTAGGCTAACAAGGCAGTTCGTTAACTGCGCCATATGCATATATTTAATAGGTAGGTAACCAGTTACACCACTACACGACTCATCAAAGACACAGAATAGGACCACTAGGCTTCTGAGGCAGGTGCTACAAAGCAAAATACCTAAATATAGGTAACCAAATATGATCTTGATTCGTTATCTGAAGCGTGTCTCAATGTCCGACCTGGACCTCGCGAACACATACTCGTATATACATATCGCTACTTGTGTACACAATTTGAATGCAATGCTGTTTGGTTCGGAAACATCAAACAAAACAATTATTTTTATCTTCGCGCTCCATTGGATGCGAATAAACATATATGCAATTGAGCATGCCTGTCGCTGCCGCTTGACTTGTTACCTTATTATACGACTCAGTTACATCGACATTTGAAACTGCGAAAACGTCGAAATGGAACCTTATTTCACCTTATCCAGTTTCGTTTTATTTAGGCTGGTTGTTATTGAGCTCATTTGGCGCAATATTGTGTATCTGTGTCTTGCTACTGTTCTTATCTATTTTAATTATGAATTAGTAAAGCAATTAGCAGCTAGGCAGTTGTTAGGGTCATTGTTTCGTGCAGGTAGTGCTTTACTATTAAGAAAAATAATATAAGGGACAGGGACAAAAGCAAAAAATACCTGATTTACGGCACTTAGTTGTAGACTCAATTACGGAGCGATGCAGTTAAAACAATCGTCCTTTCTAATTGGAATCGATGTAAAAGGACAAAGGAAAATGAGGAATGAAAATTAATTAAAATGTTTTTCCGTTTAGTATAATACCCACCAGTTAAGTATATTCCCTGTACCTAAAGTAAATAGGTAGGTGTTCGTTGTAAATATATGTAGGTACCGCCCTTTGCGATACTGGCGCCCAGCTCATTGCACAGGTGACATGACGACCTTTAAAGCTGTTGTTTACCAATCTGCAAGCGGAGAAATGTTTCTTTTGACCTTTAATGAGTTAAGTACATAAAATTATTCAAAATAAGCTCCACGTACGTCATTCCCACTAATATGTGCAAATGAGAAATGTCTAACATGAACAGCTGAATAAATAGCTTGTTGTGCTTGCTGAATTGCATATTCCCCAGCTTTTAACGTGTTCTTGATTTCTAATTAGCGAAGTTTCTCGTTCAGCATAATCAAGTTTCCGTCTTCACCGAAATTGCTTACAGTGCATATCTGACATGCATCGACCTCGTACTCTGCGAGGCGGTTCACCTACTTGCACAACTATTCTAAACGAATTACACTATCGTCTTGTAGTTTGATGACGTGTTCTCGTAGCTTTGAAGTGTTCATAAAATGTTTATAATTTTCAATTTCGAATTGCCCTCAATGTGTTTTTTTATTGTTGCAGGTATGTACCCAGTTCTACGGCGTCATTGAGTTGGTATGATGACTAGCGGCTTAGTAACAACTTGACGAAGGTAGGTAGAAAGTCCAACAGGATTGTTTTCGGTGAATCTCTACAATTGCTCTCCGGTCTCGCTATACAAACGCTAAATTAGAGTTTGTATAGATGAAGTACATTATGAAACTATGAAGTAAGTTTGACATTATGCCTTGCTGCCCAAGACGAAAGCGCGGCCGTAATCAAAAATACTCACACTTGTAATACGAAGTTTTTCAACACACTAGTAAGGAAAATATAAATTAAACAAATTAATTATGTTCCAAAAAAGAATATTGAAACAATTAATAAAAGTATAGCTATTAAAATAATACGTAAACGGTTTTGTTGGAACTTTCACAGTTTGTGTCAAACTCTTGTTAATTATTTAGTTATTGTTAGTATTGGTATTGTTATTGTATTGTTTTGCTTTTGTCGAGCGTAGTGCTTTGTTTTTCTTTACTATTTCATCAAACGGGCCGTGAACATCAAATGATCGGGGAATCTTGTTATTAGTACCTGTTATTGATTTTAACTATAGAAGCGTCCCGCCATGTTCTGTTACACGTACCTAACTACTTACAAAGGAGCTCTAGGTAACTACAATTAAGTAATAATTATATTAAGTTTATTACACACGTACCATCACGCGTGTATTCTGCGAAGGGTTAGGTTACTGTTCGCCGGTATGTTTAGGTCCCATGTAATAGGGAGCGAGCCTATTGCCATTAACCGGGCACAAATCCTAACTCCGAGCTGCTACTGAGAATTTCATAGAAAAACCCAATAACACTTAGTAAATAATTGACGAAAATAATTACTTTGGTGAAAATGTTTATGTATCAAGTTTATTACTTAATAATTATTTTACTTAGTTCAATTATTCACAAAACATTTATGCCTAAAACAATACAAACTTTTTGAATAAAAAATAAAACATTACTGACGTACTGAAAACTTACTTGTGGTAATGAAAAGTAAACCCACGTTTACATAGTACACTGCATTGTGACCCTACAAGCGGTGCAATAAGAGCTACTTTACAAGCGTGAAGGATGGAAGGAGTGGAGGAAGGCTTTGACCAGGAGTGGGACAGACAGAACAGGCTAACAAAAAATAAAAGGTAGTTACATAGCCAATTATAGATTCACGTAGCTACAGAGATTGAAACTGTGACCTTTTTCTAGGCATCCAATAACGAATGAATACAAATTGATCGATGAAGCAAAATGTAATAAACATATTTACCTAATATCAAAATATCCACATATTGAATATATCAATAAATAAGCGAATTGTGTGAAGAGCACAATAGACAACACAAATCCCGACTTATTGGAATTTGTTCTGTATTACATATGTATTGAATGCTGTTCTATTGTAGTTTGAGCTTTCATGTAGGTAGCTTTGATGTGGTGCGCCCGCCGTCGATATCACGAAACAATAGCTCGCGTTGCTCCGGACTGGGAAATAAATACGTGTGAAAATATAATGAGCCAGTCGTTTTGAGTGACGCCTGTGGTTGGTGCCTTTGATTGGCGCTTTCCGTTTAAAATTATACATTTTTAGTACAATACAGTTGTCAAAATTCGCCCCTGTGCCCAATTAATTTTATTCTGCAATTATTATATACTGTTTTTATTATAATATACCGTTGTATATTATGCTAACATTACAATAAATCACGTTTTTATTTGTACCTACACTCACATTACATTTTTATGTGTCGTGGTACCTATCATTATTAACCGCTTATATATTTTTAATAAATTTTGCTACTTTTACTTTATTTTACTTTAATATTTTGACAACTTATTTAACAAAAACATGTTTCATAGTTACATTACTTTTTATTTTTGTAATATTCCCATAGTCAATATAATGACCAGCAACAGACATGTTGCAGTATTTTATTAGAGCTAAAATATTTAGTTTAAATAGAGTCAATTCAACTGAGAATAAAAGCAATTAAAAAGTGAATTCACATACCTACTTATGTGATATTGCAATATTTCCTGTATAAGCACAGACTGAGGTACCGTCTATAAAATCAAAACAAAACTGCTCATTATTATATTAAGCGGGTACGATGGGTCATAACGCCAATTATATTAGGAAAGAATCGATACGTAGATATTGGAAGAGAAAAATGTCGTCCTAATTGGACTAAAGTGTATTTAACGTGCAGTCGTTTTATAGTTATTGTGTTCCGCTAAGGCCCCGCTTTATTAGATTTTTCCTCGGCGGCTTTATCCCATCTTGACAAGCTATTCTAGCTTTTCCTTCGTGATTTTACGTCGTCTTGTTAAGCTATTATCGGCTTGCGACGATCGGTTGCCGAGTTAAGCTACTGCCACTCTCTAATAGCCTATTACCTCGAATCGATACAAAATGTATCAAATAGCTGTAAATGCGAAACCGCGTTAATTTGCCGTAAAAATGCAATAAGGCGTGCAAGCGACCCATTTTCCTCGCATGTTACCAACTTATAAAAGCGTGTGTCACTATTTTTTAAGTGCCTGCATGAACAAAAACCGTGGTCACGACTATTTTAAATTTTAGTGTCATAAAATTAGGTAATAATGAGTAGTAAAGTAGGTATAAAAGCTCTTCTCCTTTTTATTTGGTCGATCATGATTTCTTTGTAAAATCGTGTACTACTCATAAAAACTTGATGTTGCGGTTTTGTAGTATTTCTACAGGACTAAGGTCATATCAAAAGCAAGTGTAAATAATTATTATCCAGTATTTTTAACCCCCGACGCAAAAAGAGGGGTGTTATAAGTTACTGTTACGCGCGTAGCGGCGGCCTACGTTCGTTGAATACGCGCGTAGCAGTTGGCTACGCGCGTTGTCACACGTGTAGCACAGGCTACGCTCGGTGAAAACGCGCGTAGCAGGGGTCTACGCGAGGTAACTACGCGTTTAGCAGCTTTTTACGCACGGCGAATACGCGTGGAGCAGCAACATATTATGCGCGTTGAAATAGGTCATTAAATCTGGTTATCGATACTGAGATAAACTGGCAGATGTGTGAACAGACAGACATCGAAGGATAAGTCAGGTTTTATTACCGCGACGGAAGCTTTTAAGTACGGAGAACTGAAAATCGATATTTCATACGTACCTACACGAATGACACGGATCCCTAAACTCATTTACTTTTCACTAAACTTCATTCCAACTGTGTGAGTAGGTAATTCGGTGTTGGCACATCAATTTTACAATACATACAAATATTTACTTTACCTTTTAAATCCGTCGCTTTGTTTTCATGTTGAGTTTTGTGAGTTCGCTTGCACACTGCTTCAAACAAACATTTGTTACGCTTTATGTCTGAGTAAAAAGAAAGGGAAGGGAATTGTGTCAGTTTTGATATCACCCTGGTATAGAGCCGACCGTACGCAATCCTTATGAATAGAACATGTTTATCATATTAAAGTCGGTCTCCGTGCCCCCGCTGTAATTTGTAGGCGTAGACCCCAAACAAAATGCATTAATTTAACTTTGTTCGTGAGTTTGTATTTGACTTACTGCTTACCATAAGCAATGTTGCTTCGTTGAAGGTTGAAGGTCACTCTAACAATACTGAAATCGTATGAATTTATAAGAGCGGTCGGTTAGAAATTGGATTTGACGGGCACGGAGCAGATCGTTCTGAAATTGCAATCTTGGCGAGAGATCTCCCTGAGTGTTCTTTTTTACTATCTCCTTAAAAATTATTTTAGTACTTCATCACAGCTCGGTTCCTTTAGGATACAATTCATACTAATGACACCTTCACGCCTCGTTATCGCTCTAGCTAAAACATTATCTAGTCTCGCGAACTTGAAGCCCTTAATTATTTTATCTGCAAATCAGGAAACCGTTAGCGTATATTTTTTCAGGCGAGTCCGAAACGCCTCCAACGTAATATTGTCATAAATAAGAGCCTTAATTACGTATTTACGTAAAGTTGTAAGACACGTTCACCCCTTGGAAATCGCTGACTTATCGACTAGGGTTGGCCTTGAGCGTTAATTATAAACTTGGGTCGTTTAAGTTGACTTTGGTATATATAAAACGACGTCACGCGTCGTTGAAGCCACTACCTATACATGCTCAGGGTAACGTGGCTCACGACGGCAAATGAAATTACCTGATTGCACGTAATAACCCACAAACCTTATGAAACTCCCCTTAACTAGGCTTTATCCCGCGTTCAGCGCTCGCGACGAACAAACTTGCTTCATATTTATATATAGATGTATATTGAAATATGTTTGTTTTTACCCGCAGAATTATTTGTGCGACATAATACCGTCACAGAGTATCGATCCGCCCAGCTCACTCGACGTACCAAGTCATTTTTGAATTTATGCCATAAAATTGTTGCCGGTGTTTGTTTTGCATACTATATCGCAATTATATCTACTTGTAGATAGATTGTACGAGTAAAATTATCCCTACTATCATTTTTTCTCTGACCCTGTGTTATGCAGCGCTATCTACTGTTGCAAACATAATCTGAATCCATTAGTTATTATCATAATTTCTTAATTACAATTTAATTACATTGTATATTCCGAACACTAATAGCCCTTAACAATTTCGTTAATTTAGTAGCCGGTTTCACGTTTCGCTTATTATTCCACAAATTATAAATGCACTAAGTACCTGCCACTAATTTGCTTTGCTTGGTACTATCTAGATACCATAGTATTCCTAGAGCTTAATTATACAACCACACGTCCTAATTCTCGTCTCAATATCAAATCCGTCGCAGAATTTCCACGGTAAATTCTGTGGTGATACAAATGTATGCAATGCGAGACTTCGAAGCAAGTACCTACAATGGTAAGATTTAGTTTGAAAATGGGAAGTTTATAAACATGTAAAAGTACTAAGTAAAATGGAAAAGAATATAAATGCCAGAATCCAGTCAAAAGAAGTTATAAAAGAGCTCAGGACCTTTGATAGAACATGATGTTTAATATAACGGTACATGCACTTCAAAGAATAATGGATAGCGAAGAATGGGAATCTGCCCCTTTGCCCGATAGCCTTGTTATACACGAATGGATAACAAAGACACAGATAATAAAATGACGGTATAATGAAATACTAATATAAAAATGTTTACACGACTTTCAAATCTCGTTAAACGTGAAGAGAGTTTTTGAATAAAAAAGCAAAATAAAATGGTGACACCGCACTGTATAACGTTAACTGTTTGAGTAGGTACTTGCGTGTTCAAAACTACCCGCCTTTGTCAAAAGGGGTGTTATCGAATTCTTCTCCGCCGTAAACATGGCATGTTCTGTAAAACGCCATTCTTTCTGCACTTTAGCAAAAGTTTGTAGTTTTTCTTTGAAATTTCTTGTGACTTTGAACCTATTTATTCATACAAACTTTATGCAAGTTGAGGTACAAAGGCGGGCTTATTGCCCCCCTACTATACTTACTACTTATACGTAATAGGGGATCCTATTACCTATAAGTAGCAGTGAGAGTAGGTACTAAGGGGGGCTTTTTTTATATGTGATAGGGTAATAAAATATCTTGATATTGTTGTTGACGCTTTATTTTAAGTAAGTCTAGGTTTATTTCCTCTTCATTATTGCTTAAGAATGGTTTTTAGTTCCCATATAATTGCTTAGTTGGTTTCATTTATTTTATTAGACAAGAAATGTTTTATTCATATGTCCTTTGGCGTTACATGCGCTCAGGTATTAAGATGAAAAGTTTTATGTGGTCTTAAATAAAATGGTTGGAGCACAGCAGAACATTGGCCTTTAAATTAACCGACCTCATCTTTATGCCGTCATAAAGTAGACGAGCAAACAGCGAGCAGGCACTGTGACTGCTCCTCCTAGCTTTAAGGAGATCATCCGCTATGAGCTGCCAAAGTACTCCCTGTACTAACAACAAACTTTATTACTTCTAGCTTTAACATTCTACGTTTACGTACCTGGTGATTTCTAAACATAATTATTTTTTAAATTTAGCTTATGAAGAAGTGATCTTATAAGGATTCTGTTTTTTCTTTTGAAGTACGGAGCCTTAAAAATAATTGAAAGTATAAAACAATATTGAGAACATGTTATTATTAAGCTTGCTTAACAACCGTCCGTAGCGCGTGTAAGAAAATTCCCAGTGTAAAGACGTGGGCGAACGAATCGCAGTCGAAAATCGATACCTCGTGAAACTTAGGACGATACCCTATTCAAAGCTTCGCAGAGTTTACGGCTGTTGTAATATCTATTATCTACGAGCTACAACAAGCCTTTGTGCTCGGCTGTCCTACGTCACCCAGATACACTGGCCGACATGACACTATCTTTTACGCGTGTAATAATACATAACAGAGTAAAAAAAAACATTTGCGTGCTACATTACAAATTTAAATAACAACAGATATAATGCGATGTAAAGTGGGGATATAATTTAATGTACTTACTTAGTTTTGAGTTTCACCGTTGAAATATCATATTTCCCCAATAACTGTATGCACGTTCAAATAAGCCACTGGTTTGGGGTTTCTGTTATTTGACTCGTTCGCAATAAACATCAATTTACATAAATATTGCGGTGCTCACAATTAATGCGGTTAATTGACTTGGAATCCTATGTTAGTACAAATTTGTGGATTTAAAATAACCAAACCAAAATACTCATGTAAATATTCTCGTTCGATATTTGAAGAGTTCCATATTTTTATATTGTCACTTTGACAGCATTTTCACTTATGATTGGATAAACATTGTGACCGCAGCAGAGCTCGTGCCGAGCGTGTGAAGCGTGCATTGTCGCCGTCTTCTTCTTTGTCCGCATGAATTTCGAATTTCGTATTTGGACTCGTGTGATATTGTAAAATATTTTTCAAAGAATTTTACTCATAAAATACTGAATAAAGCACTATATTTGTGAAGGTTTGCACTCCTTCTCGGTAATAGCGAAACAACTCTTTATTCCTTATTTACTAGTGCTGTATTTTGTGAAACATAAAATCCCTATTTTCTATTTTACAAAATACAACAGTATCGGTTGATATTTGCTAACAAAGCGCGCGTCCAGCGAGGGAAATAGGTTATGTGTTAGAAATCTGTCATGACTTGTGCACTATTGTGATCTTTGAAATTCCATCGGTAGGCCTAGCACAAGCGCGACCACGTACAAAATATCTTATACCTATTCCATTCGAGTCCATTTTATAATTAGAACCACGAAAATCCTTGACAATGGTTTAATTTTATTCCTCAAACATAATTAGTGTAACTCACTGACACGAAACAAAGCCTTCAAATTAAATAAATATTGTATGCGATACGAGTATTTCTATTTAAAATATCGATCGAATTTACGTTACGTTTGCTCCGCACGCTCGTGCTAGCCAGGCTCTAAGTTTTCTATATTCAGTTGACTTCGCTGACGTGAAAAATACACTTACTAACACATTTTAATACATTTTTTATAATCGTAGAAGCCTGCACGGCTTCACCGATTATAAAAATTGTATTGAAATAAAGCATTAATTTGTAAAAGGTACGTAAAAGGTACTAAAATACATGTGATTAGATGTGAATAATTAGAGTTAAAGGTAGGCTGGCATACCTGCTAATTAAGTACCTCCTTTACTCTAAATAAATTAAGGAATTCAATTGTTGTTTAAACTGTTGATTGTAGAACGAGCATTTAAGTAAAGATTTCTACAGCAAATCTCACAAGTTAGTCACGCAACCGAGGAACTTCGGCTCCGTACTTAATGAAATATTCATGTAATATAAAGTTCATGTAAGCGTGTTTACGAGTGCATCATAATAATTTCATGTGCTTTCCGGGTACAGTAAACATGCACTCAGTCAAGTGTCAGTCGACCGAACTTGCGAAAGGTCGAACTTCTATTACTTACCTAGCGCTGGGAATGCATGGCCAACTTGACGGATGGTACACTTCAAATGAATTCAATGCCTTGTGCGGTTTTAAAAGAAAATATAACTAGTTTTTATTAGCCTTTTTTTAAGGATGGGATGTCATCACATGCCTTCTTCCGCTCTCGGTGGAGCGGAAGGGAGTGTCAGACTCTTTCTGACTAGAACCCATCCGTGTCCCTCCTAATGTCCTTCACGTTCCAGGGCCGCGGTAACTGTTTCGAACAATCTATTCAACTGCAGGAGTTTTTATTTGCCGGTGCTGACAATTTCAGTCGATTTATAATGAAATCGTAACAGTGCATGTTTAGTTTCATTCCAAAACTACAGAAACCAAATATGAAAGAACCTTCATGGAGTTTCTAGCTCGTTCTTCTCCACAGAGACCTTCTGTTTGGAACGAGCAGCTAGCTTCAACTCTCTGACTGACTAGCTGACCCAATTTCTAAGAACTTTGGCACATAGCTCAACATACATAAAATAAAGGCTACTATAGTTATCTGGTGACCAAGTAATTCCTCTTGAATGCGAGTAAATCCGTGGACAAGTGTACAATTATGTCGATACGTACGGACACGGTTGCGCTAATTTCGTTACACTGTTTTCCATGGCATTTGTATGCGCGACGCGTACAACCCAATATGCATTGCAATCAGGCTCTACATTCATATAAATTGTATTTTTATAACTTACTAGCTTCTCGCGTGACTTCGTCCTCGTGGTTTCTTTTTTACCCGCGTTAAATTACGTCCTTGGTTGCATCTCCGCTTCCGTGTCTCGTAGCGTGATGTTATATAGCCTTTACTATTCTTCATGAATCATCACTACTTTAAGTATAACACCATATTGACTGAATTAAATTTCCTCACAAAATAATGTTGTACTTCTGTAGACCTTAGGTATAAGTACACATTTCGTAATTTGTTCTGTACTACATAATATTACATGTAAATTGGCGTTCAAATGCAATCGTAAAAGGGAAGAAAATACTTCGTCGCGTCTCTTATTTCTAAGGGCCTCTTTAAAACACATTCAGTCAAGTTTGCTGTAAAGATCCTCCTGATTGTCTGTTTATTAAATTCTCGGCTACACTTTATGTTCCTGCTTCATTATAAATTCCACATAACGAATTTGTACAATTTTAAGAGCTTTTTCAAATTATGCTCATAAAATTACAAAAATATTCGCAGAATAGTTTGCAAACATTTTCGCATGTTTCGTTTTAATGGAACACGAAACTTTCACAATGTTACAGGGAAATATTTTCGGGACCGCTCTCCACGATATGAGTTCAGCGAAGCCAATTACACAATCTATTTGAGATCCTATTCCAATATAAGGATTGGACGTTCTATTTTTAAATTATATTATGATATATGCAATATACCAATTCAATCTTATAAATGCAAACACATCTAAACAGAAAAATAAATATTGTAAATATACAATATAATATTGGAAAAGGAAAAATTGTGACTCCGGAATGACTGAATTGATTTAGGAAGAACCTTCGCCGCTAGATAAAGTAGCAGAGCGCTCCCCTAGCCTCCCCCACCCTCCCACAACGGAGACATTCTATATAACTGATGATCCGCTACACTAGCGGATGTCTTCGTGGTCTTGGCCTTATTCCGCACACATAACTACGTATTGTCAATGTAGAATAACTGGGGGGCAACTTTTAGGAACGATCGCAATCTAATCTCAGTTTCAATCTGTCAAAAATGGCCTCATATTTACCTTCTTTTTTTTTACATTGAATGTCGCTGATATGTTCAAAATTTTGAACGTTTTTAATAAATAGCATCGGCCTTGTGGTTCGATCGAATTACATAGTGAAAAGAATACTTAACAAAGCGTGTGCACAGTGCCTGTGCACCTGCCATTTTTCCCGCCAATTAGAGCAATTATTCGACCCTCAACTGTAGGTACGTAGTTACTGTGTCTCTTTGACATTCGCAATAAAGACTACCTATAACGTTTCAACGTTTCAATGTTATTTCCAACATTCCCGTGGAACTAAAAGTGCCTACTATTAACGTAAAAGTTCTGCAGTAGATTTTTGTGTATGTGCGAATTATACGTATAACTCTATTGCTAGGAATAAAAATCATATCTTAGATCTTTTACTGGTTTGACACTGAACGGAGTTGTATAAGTACCTATTTCTTGGAAACACAACTGTAGTTTATTTCTTATACAAGGACAATGTTAATCTATTATTAATTTTATTAATATCAAATAGCCCGTGGCATCTACATATAGCACTGTCTTGATTTTAAGAATTGAGTATTACATTAAACATCAATGAATATTCTGCTGCCTTAGGTAGTCTTTTCTCCGTCCTTAGTCGCAGCAAGGATTGAAAAGCAATCGGAACTTTTTATCGTCGACAATTTTATATTTCTCTCGATGTTTTTATTAATTCCGTTAGACGAGAGACGACACTTTTATTTTTATTTCTTTATTGGTTTATTAAATATCGTCTTGGAAGCACGAACCTGTCCAAATAAAAAAAAAAAGGTCAGTTAAGCCTTTATTGATTGTCCTGGTTTCCTGTAATATCGTTATGAATTTCCATGAATAGGTTTATAATTAAACTTGTCATTATGTTCTTCTTTTCCTTATAATAAGTAGCAAGACAAAGCGGGTAGTTCCGAGAAATTTCTAATTGGATCGGAAGTAGGTAGATAGCGTTCATTATGAAGCGACTTTTATTGACTTTTAGTTGCTGCTGGTATGTACCTAGTCGAGTCAAAGCTGCTTAGTCGCTCTCGATATTTGCCGTGGACAAGTTTTGCACAATATCTATCTTGCAGTTGGCTCAGAAACTTGATCTGCGAATATGGAGCTGCAAGTGGACCGGTTGTCTGCGGGTACCTAACGTTCGCCCGACAGATAAGCAATATACGCAAAATTGGCAAATGGAGACATACATTTAGAAAACTACGAGCTAGTAAACTAAAAAATAATTTATAGGGATACAATATTGTTTAAACATGTTAGTTCTCAACATGAATATAACTGATGCTGTATTAAAGCAGCGTCTTATACTTGGCTTTTACGAAATGCTAAACCATTTTCAAAGTAAAGGTGAGTTGGTAAAAGGGAAGTGGAAAATTCATCGAGTTGCCCGCATTTCCACTAGACTTTCAGATCAAAGACAAAATGCCTGAGCCATTTATATTCCATAACATGTACTATAGTTGCTCTACGTTCATCTCGCTTCAAAGATGAATAATCGAATTAATTGAGCTTTGATAGTAACTCTATTTAGTTAGCAGGAACTTTTGTTGCTACTATAAACCTAGTAGAAGGTGCTTTTCAGATTACGAGTATTATTTATTAAAGACTTAAGCTACCTACCGGGTCACAGAGCAAATTCGTGTAAAAAATATAAAATTTTATGTCTTTTTGAATACAGTATTACACTCGGCTTCAGAGAAATCGCACCTTTTGTTGTAAGAGATATAATATTTTTAACGTTTATTATTTATGTTTCAAACCATTATTAAGAGATCTATTAGATTTTAGTCTAAAGGTTATGAGAAAAACGATTGTTAATCATAATTGTTAGTTACTTTAAGAAAAAAAATACAGATTCGCTGATCAAGAAATAATAACCACTATTAATCTTCATGTTCAAAAAGATTTATAAAACGATATATTAACAAAGTTATGTTCGAAAATGCCTGACAATCTACAGTGAATTGAGCAATACTTTTATACCTCTTTAAGCGGAAAAAGTGGACCTCGGGACAATTTGTTTTCAACGGCACTTACGCGAGCGACCATTACGCTTTTTAAAATGAAATGGTAGTTTATTTCAAAGTAGTTAAATGCCTATCCAATTAATACTAATTTCAATTCAAATTAATGTTTACTCCGAGACTAAGCAACATTTTTGGAATTTGCTACTTTTTTGTCGTTGATTGTATATTATAGACTAGTATATAGGTATTATTATCCTCCGCGTTAAATTTGGTATATTATCCCACGGGAACCGTACATTTTTTCGGGATAAAAAGTAGCATATGCAATACATAGGCTACTTTTTATCCCAGAAAATATTCCGCACTATTATCGATCTCACTGCCAAATTTCATCCAAATCCGCTCAGCCGTTTGGGCATGAGGAAGAGACAAACACACAAACTTTCGCCTTTATAATATAAGTGTGATTAGAGCTGAAAGATCGCTATTGAAAGATAACTATACACTTAACATTGACAAAGCTTATAAAGAATGAAATGGAAAACGTTTCCTCTGGTTTTGCACATTTCAAAATATAAAATAAAATAGTTGAACATTTCAGTAACCGTTCTCGGAGGAGGAGTCGGAAGGCGGGTGTCATTAGTCGGAACACTTTGTCAATACGTTGCGTCGCAGGTCGGAGGCTATCAATATCGTTGAACTACTTCTGATATTTACCTTATTATTGTAGCGTTCTGGGACGATCTTACTTGCAGTTTACACTCACGTACATACAGTTGATTTTATGTGTCACGTCTGCCGATATCTTATTGTTTTCTGTGCAGTTATCTTTATTTATTTAGTCTGGAGAAGTAACTACTTATATAGAAATTTATTCGTAGGTATGTCTTTGTACAATTCGATGAAGAATTTGTTTATATTTTGAGAATACCTTTCTGTTTTTTTTTTATCTTATTTCTGTGTTTTAATCGATAAAGATTCACTTTCAAAAACTCGGTGGTCTTGAGTCATATGTATGAGTCATATTAACAAGTGTGACTCCTAATCCTTAAAAGTTACAGTTTAGTTCTTAATATAATTATTGTCTTCCAAATAGGTAACAATGAACACCAGGCCCCTTTCAGCAAACCATTGAATTAATCTACATTGTTACAAGTAAAACTTAATAAAAAATGTATCCCTCTCTCTACCTCCACAAAAAGATTCAAAGAATTCTGAATAATTTTTATTCCGTCAAAACTTGCTTGATACTTTTTTTTTCATTAGCGGGGAGACAAAAATATGATGCCGGAACGAGTCTTGTTCGAGAGGTGTCTTGAAACAGGTACCTTTAGCTGTTCGACTAAGGTGTTCTCGAGACGAATTTTATTTAATGTCGTACTAAATGTTATTATATATTTAACTATTTATTGTAAAATATCCCTAAACATATTCACACCTAATGTTACACCATATATGTATATTGACATTGAAATGTGTCCGAGGTTATTGGCTCCGATCCGTCTTATTATGATGATGGCGGCACGTGTGGCGCGACGGTGCGACCCTCCAAAATCAGAAATTGAATGAAATGTGAAATTGTATAGGTGTATTCATATCATTTATGCATATACCCACGTCTCGACGAATGATATTATCAATAGATCAAATATATGCGATACCGCACCGCAATATCCTACCTACCGACCTACTACCTAAACAGTTTGTCGCGGACTTCAACTATTCTTTGAATTAAGTAGTTATGAAGTTATCTCGCTTATCTGTTCCGGAGCTATAAGTTTTGAAAGTTGTAGACTTCACCGCTCCACCCGTGAAGACGTTGGAGTTGCAAGAGGGTTCCAACTTGTAAAGTCTTTTTAAAAACTTTAAAGTTGGATGTAAGGTTTTAAAACTGTGGATGTGGTCGGTAGTGTGTACTTGTTGTAAAAGTTTTGCCAAGATTTTTTGGTGATTGGAGTCGCGTAAGGAGCAGCGGAAATCGATATGCAAAGTAGGTTGGTTAGCAATGTGGTGTGGAGGTCGCAGGCAATGCGTGCCTATGATCGATGGTGTTGCGTGCGTTGAGCGCCGTGAGGTCGCGGGCCGCTGGCTCGCTCCGTGCGGCCCTCATCCAGCACCGGTAGAGCGCCGTGACGTGGCTTCTCTTTGTTCTACGCCGCCCGTCGACGCCACCATTGCCTCCACCGCCACCGTAGCTTCGTATCGCGACGCCGCGCCTACCTCTCATTGCGCATGCTCAGCGCGATTCTCCTGCGTCCCCACTACGTCATGATTTAAAATGATATGCGGTTCAAAGTAGCGAACATTCTATCTGTCCGTCGTCACACTCGGGATTTTGGTTGATGCGAGCGTTCCAATAGTGTTCGCAGCGCCCGGAGTACCGTCGCCGTGCTGTACCCGCTCGTGGTCCCGCCGTGGTTAGTTGGGAGCTGGAAAGGGAGCGCGCGGCAGCGCGGTATCGATCTGAGCGTTTTGTGAGCCCGCTCGTGCACGACGCGACGTTCTCTCGGGATATTCGCCCAGTGGTCGCCGTCGGCGCCGGCCTTGCTGCACTGTTTACGCGCAGTGTATATTTATTTCATCCGCGCGATCATGCTCGCCGGAGCTAATTGATAACGCGACACACGCATCCGCGAGCGCATCTGCGAGCCACACCAGGCTCCATCCACTTCTTGATCAATCCCCGATCTGCAAAACTTTAGGTGAGTCCACTTTTTATCGTGTCTTAACTTTTCCTTTATTTTTGTTGCATTTTATTTCACGTAAAAGAGCGAATGTTTGTAAAGTTTTAGTTCCAATTGTTCAGTTTTTTGGGCTTTTTAGTTGCTTTTTTATTTAATTTTATAATTTAGTGATTCTATTCCATCGTTCTTCGTATATAATCTGTTTAAAGTGTGTTCAAATATTTCTATTGAGTGTTTTAGCGGGCCATCTGGTTTATATTCTAAAGTTAGATTGTAAAATCGTAAACCACAGGGAATCATCGGTACATAGGTATTAACAGAGCGAGCGGTTTGTTGAACGCGCTCCATCCTAACCGAGCTGAACAAATTCAATCTAGTTTTTTGTACAAATAATCCTATTTGTGTATAAAGCATTCACCATTCTGTATATTTTGAGAAATAAGTACAGAAGTTATTTGACTCAAATATGCCTTGCGGTAAAAATACACTCAAAAAATATTTGAAAGGGCTTTAGACACGTGATGAATTTCTTATTCATACTGCGCATGTCTTTCAAGTTTATTTGTCATACATATCTACAATGGAATTTCTAAAATCGGTAAAAGGTGGAGGTTTTCTTGGAGCTTTCTTCAATAGAGAGTATTTTAATTAAAATACAGCAGGATCTTTTGAAATGTTACCGCGGTTACGTGTTGAATGATTCAGCGGAGAAATGGAGCGCCTACCTGTACTAAAGTCTCTCTGAGAGAACACGGAGACTCTTTATCCGCAGAGGCTGGTTGGCGACCTTGTTAGGGACGCGAAAGGAACGCAAAATACTAGTTCACGGCATCTTCTAGCGTTTGAACAAGATCGTTGGAATCTTTGCAGAGTTCTTGACGTTTCAGATCGAGATCGCATGGCGTATAACCGACATATCCGTCCATAGACTACGTTGTCACGTCTGCTGTTGTTGTACCCAACTACTTATCTATTCAAAGTTCGTATTCTCTCCGTGATGTTCCAATTATCACTTTTCCACTCGTTTTCTATTCCACAGTATCTACTGTATACCCAATATAGGTACAAATACATACCAAATTACTATATTATGTTTAGCTAACCGTATAGTTAACATCACAATCTGTTCGGAGCTGCGCATGCGTCATCATCGCCATAAAAACCAGCATAAACGGCAACAAAAATGTCTCGGCACGGCACTGCATATTGGCAGTATTTTCTATAGGTACTCAAATGTTCTTAGAAAATTGCGTGTAAGTACTACATTTCTATGGAAATAAGGCTTTAGGGATATGTGATGATATCTTTTAAACACAAAAGGGTTCGGGACCCGCAGTTTAATACATCTTTCAGTAGATATGTCTGGGTAGCATTCAACGTTGTACAGTAGCTTAAATAACATGCATTTATGCATGGATGCGGCAAACTCAAGTATAGAATAATAGAACTCGCTTTGAGCATATATTTAAAGCTATTTGATTGGTAAAATCAAATAAGACTTGCTTCAAACTCTTCTCGCCTCGCTACAAGTTGCGTTTGAGAAGATATGGAGAAGGAAAAACACACATACCTGTTACCATAACCAAAAAAGCAAAATAGGTAAAAAATACCAAATTGGGACAGAATGTACCTACCTCGCTTAGGTAGGTACATATTTATCAAATTTGATTGTTGATAAAAATACTTTACATGTTTAGCCCCTTATTAATAATAATGTTAGTTGCGCAGTAGTACAAGATCCCAGAGTAGCTACAACTACGTCATTTCATCACAGCTGAATTTTTAAGGATAGATAGAGGACAATGTCGTTAATAAGATAGGCGAAAGTATATAGGTAGGTACTTCAATGCCTTTTCAATTTATCAGATTTAAAGGATAACAATCTCTTACAATCAAGTGAGATGGTTGGTTTTGATATATGTTTGAAGGGATATTGTTAAAAATAATTATTCGTTATTGCGCGACACTTACCGTCGGCCATAACTTCAGCTAGACGATTTAAAGTCAGCCAACCTGAACGTATGAACTTTGCTGCAAATATGAATTTGCAGCAACTTCTTTTTGTATTGCTGGCAACCCGTTTTATGCTCTAACAGTATGAAATTTTGCTAGTATCTTAAAAATACATACCATCACGCCTGTATTCCTCGACGGGTTAGGCAGAGGTGTACCAATGTGCACACACACAGTTCGCCGGTATGTTTTACGTCCCACGAAATAGGGGGCGATCTTAAAAATGAAATACACTAATTGCTCTTATGATAAAATACTTCTTAAAAAGATGTTTACTCTTCACACTTGGAACTTGCGTTTTTAAACACACGTTTAAACAATGGGATCAATTTGGAAAAAGGTTTATAATATCCTTGCAATAAAAATGTCTTTTTCAAAAGTCCGTTTATAAATGAAGGAGTTCTGAGACAACAGACATTAAAAGCATACAACCGGATTGACAACCTCCTTTTTTTAAAGTCGCATAATAATAAAACTGTTGAAGAGAATCCATCAAGGTACTCCGCGAAATTCAATATATTTAGTTTTTTTATTGCAAATAGCGTCGATAATAACAGTTACCCGCGACAATAATGATGCATTAAATCTACATAGGTAAAAGTTAAAACGACGCAGCAATTCGCAAGAGCGTAAAAAAGAAAGACTTGCAGCCTCCATTGATAGAATGCATATTGATAGGTAACTGATAGCTATCTCAATATCTCAAGACCACGGAAACCATGCATTAGTGATGCAGAGATGCCTTAGGGTAATGAGCTGTTCGGTTAATTCGCTGTTCATTAGCACAATTAATTATGCAGCGTATTTGTATACCGCGTGACGTAGCCAAGGTCCTTACTTACGCTACACTTACGTATACATATATAACAGTAATTAACTCGCCTGACGCTGAGGGCGTTTGTATGATTTTTTTAATCAACTTTATATTAACGGCACTAACACAAAGAAAAATAAGCTGTGACGTTTGACCTTTAAGAAAAATAATAAAGTTACTTCATTTGCAACTTAATCCTTACCTAGAAATGGTTAGCGATTACGGTTTTGTAATATTAATGTAGGTGGTAGCTGCGTTTACGTAAATGTCGGTTATCGCGGACGTATAATCAGTGGCGTATAAAAAATAGCCTGTCTTCTTCCAGATCTCAAGCAGTCTTGCATTACGATCGGTTCAATGGTTTAGCTGCGGTAACAAAAGAATTGAGTTAGGAGCTTTCGCATTTTTTTAATGGATGTAGACATTGTGGACTTCAGTTATTATCTAGTGAATTTCGGATTTTAATACAAACTTCTAAATACTATTTCATCAATTACGATTATTTAAAAAAAAAGACATAAGTCCTTTCTTAAAACGTAGGTATACAATCAAAGTCGGAGCAGTTTTTCTGTAAGAAGGTAACAAAAAGACACATTGGAACAAATTGGAAATTTACGGACTTGTTTCATTTGAGATTCATTAGGATTTATATGGATTGCACTACCGTGTGTTTACTCCATTAGCGCATCGGTGCCAGAGGTGAGGGCCCGAGGTCTTACTTTGTCTTACAGAATACAATGGTTAATGAAATACTAAAATTCAGCATCTGACTCCTATTGCCTGATTGTAATTCCGAGATCGTCCTTGTTCCGAACAAAATCTTTATTATCTAATCTCAGCAGACGAATGACAAGAGCATCCAATAAAGATAACAGTTAGAGAATATTACAATTAGTAGTCTGGTAGTTTTTAATAAAATAGTGCGGTAGGTTTGTTACGTTTGGGTTACTTCAGTGCTAATCTTGGTGAACTTCGTACTCTGATTGTGTTTGAAAATTAAGGAGGATTTCTTTCGGAATGACTTAGCATGTGTGTATTTTTTTTATTTGCATATTTACATATATACATACCATCACGCCTGTATACCCCGAAAGGGTTAGGCAGAGGTGTACCAATGTACACTTCTTCATTTTAGTCATTCATTTGCATATTTTAAATCATTTATTGTAATTATGTGTATTCGATTTTTTGCTTTTATCACTCAAAAACTTGTAACCGTTGAAAAATTGAATTTTAATTACCAAGGACGTAATTTATTTATGTACAATCAAGAATATTGAAAGAAAGAATACCTCATTACTGCAGAGCCATAAAAGAAAAGCAAACGAAGTGAGCTCCCGGAGACGCCAGACCTACGTTATTTTTGAGAATAGGTTTATATAGGTTTTTAATTTTAGTGAAATATGTACTTAGGGATGTAGGTGTTACCGGCCAAACCCGATTTCAAGACAAGCTAGTTTTGCCTAGATAAATCCAGTTTAGGCTAGTCCAAACTTATTTGTTGTAAGCCTGATAGGATAGACCAGTTTAGGCGATAATGTTTAGACTAGGCCATACCAGTTTATCCTAGAGAGTGCGTATTTATATTAGAATCAACTAGTTTGGCCTAGCCTTAACTGATCTATCCTATCGGGCTTAGCACAAATTAGTTTGGACTAGGCTATACTAGTTAATCCTATCGCGTACCTGTAGGAAGAACTAGTTTAGCCTAGGTAAAACTAGTTTGTCCTGAAATCGGGTTTGGCCGGTAACATATGCACACATACCATCACGCCTGTATACCCCGAAGGGTTAGGCAGTGGTGTACCAATGTACACCCCCAGTTCGCCGGTATGTTTAGGTCCCATGTAAAAGGGAGCGAGACTATTGCCATTGACCGGGCACAAATCCTAACTCCGAGCTGCTACTAAGCATTTCATAGAAAAACCCAATAACACTTATTGCTCGACTTGGGAATCGAACCCAAGATCTCTAGCAGTCGCACTTAGTGAGTTCAATGCTAGGTCCCTTTTTAGTTATTAGGTATAACAGGTAGGTACCTTAATTACTTATAACGGTTAGTTTTATTTATGTACGAGTATATAGTACAAAGCTATAAACTTTTTGCCAGACACTTTCTGGTCATAAATTCAGCTTGGCGTTTTAAAGGTCGAACGAAGATTTGAAACGTCTGGCTGAAGTTATGACCCACAGAAAGTGTGTGGTAATAACGAATAATGGTTTTAAACTGTATGCTATTCTAATGAAAAGATGAATGCATTGAGTGAATAAAGTGATAGCATGACGGTTGACAGCACGGAATGGAAGGAGAAACCGTGTTGCACAATCCCCAAGTAACTGACGACAAGGGCATGAATATGATAATCTATTCTCAATAGTACAGCCACGCTAGCACTAGAACTTAGGCTCAGAGTTCTTGGACTAAATTGAATTTGGAACCACCGCCTCTTTGTCCTCGGTTTATTTGCATATTTTACTGTAACGAGGACTTCACACAACTCGATTTCTACCAGCTTCCCTTCGGAAGTACGGGACAACAACGAATCTACCGCCATTGAAAAATAGCAATAGTATTCACTACGATTAGGTACTATTTCCAAATAATATAGTCACACTGTTATAAAACGCCTACTTATACTTTTTGCCTATAACTTTAATTACTAACACAAAGAATTAAACAACTTTAGCTTCGGCTTCCCCTTTACGATAATTGACTCTTCGCCGCTGATGTATAATAAATACATTTTGTTAATTTGTAACTTTACCGACTCATGTAGGCATTGGTATCTTATGAATCCTTTAGTGATTAGCAAAGGTATACACACACGTTCGCATGCCATGTGATAGCTGCCTTATCTATGTAATGTATACTGAAGCATTGAATGTTTGCAACTGAGTCAGTTTACAAAGAAAAACGGCAGTCCACTCAGCGGAATATTAGAACCGGTATTGCGTTTAATTCCCTTGTAATTCTGATACTGTTGACTTGAAACATTTAACTTGATACTTTAGCAAGCAAACAACTACGTACGTCCTTTCGTGTCTCTTTAAATGTACTTACCAAAACTTTGTTATTATAAAAATAATTATAGATCGTCTTAAAAAAAAAAGAATTGATCATTTACTGCCTAATAAAATGATGCTAATCGATCCTACTTACAACGCTTTAAGTAAACTAAATCACCGTATTCAACCGACCACCACAGGACTAATGACGTGCTTGCAGAACTCGATAAATATTAATTACATTTGCACCATATCTACTACAGGCGGTACCGCACACGTACGTACTAGTCACGTAAAAGAGTAGCTACTATGACGTCACGTGAACTAGTCACTACACAGATATTATAACTATACCTATATCTAGCTATCTTGCACTCACCAAGAATTCTAAGTGTAAGCAATTATAAATCTTATAAAGGGATATGTTTTTAGTCTGCGACTGTAGCTACATTCTTAGAAATTAATTTAAAAAAGGTTTTTCTGTAGAAAGTAAAATGTATTTGAGTTGAACTGTCATCTCACCTAAGAATTCGCAGCTCACCTAAATTCACAGCAGAAGATTTTTAGAATATATCAGCTGACTGCAGTTGTCATATTACGGTCACGATAAGCAACAGCATTGCTGAAATAAAAAACGAACCATTTACGATCAAGTTGTATTTTTTTATCATACATATAAAAAAGGTACAGGAGTTTTGAACTGAAAATAGAACTCACTAACCTACACTACAAACACAAAAGAAAAGCTGGAAGTTTCTGATCCGTTAACAATAAAACTTAAACGTGGTGAAAATACGGCTTTAAATTTTAAAGCTTTTGACCGCGACTTTGCGTGAATTTTCTTACGAAAGCCAATGCTTTTTTTGTAAAAGAATCCGGAATCGGACAAGTTCTTATCAGGTTCCGGAGATTAGCGTGTCCAAACAATCAAACTCTTCAACTATTATCTAGTTCTAATCAAACTGTATCACTAATCAAACCGTTCAGCTTTACAATATTAGAAGAGATTTATCATGATTTGCCGAGCCGAGATATAACGTCAGACTGTCACACCTGAATAATAAATGCATCGCATTCAAATGAAATGGTTCGGAATAGAAAATACATTCCGTGGGCCAGTACTCCCCAGAGATTCGATAGAGATTTATACACGACCTTAACAGCTCTATAAACAGAACCGAACTTTGTAAACGATTTTAGTCACTTTATTTTACCAGTTCGGAATTAGATATAACAATTTTCCTTCAATTTTGTTTAACAAGTTTTTACATTTTTTTCACAAGAGCAACTCACAACATTGCGAACTTTCCTGATTAAAATAAAGAAATAACAAAGTACTTAGGTTTTTTTTCTACGCCTACAGGAATATCCTGAATTACGTCAAATATTTAAGTAGGAAACCGACAGCGCTCTCCATATAAAAGTTGTGCAGTCATGTTATGGTTAATAAATTAATAATTGAATTAAATGACATTGTGTAGGGTAAAGTCAATAATATATACGTATACGAGTACGCTTTTATGGTTACTCAGTTTCCCGTCAAATAACTCAATTTAACAAACATAATTGTATTTTATCTCGTACGAGGTTTTTAATAGCGTATCATTGACAGGAAACGAAATAACTACAATTTTATCTTATTTTTTTAAATATTATCGAGTTAAATTACTCATTTTTCAAAATATGACTAGGCTACTTTTGTACGAATAAGGCTGTTGGCACAGGCTCATTAAAAATGAAATTAGAGCCATAAATTGACATTAACTTAACATCTACATTGGAAAAACCCGTTGTAAAAATACATTTCATTTCCATAGTAGTAGGTACTATAAAATATCAGGAGTATATGTGACTAGGTGATATCATATACTATTTGTCCATGAAATTACTCATGTACATCAGCTGTACATCGATACCATTCCATCCTTGGCTTAATAATTACCCAGCAACGACACGGGACATGACATTACGTACCAATAACTTACGACTCTATCTAAAAGCGAACCACTTCAATCGAATTATTAATGGAATGAAACAGTATTGGTCTATTTCTGTGTAAATACAGAAAATAATATCCGGTTTTACCGCCCGCGGCAATCGAATAGAATGCAGCGAGTAGCTATGGCAGCGGGAAACCTAATAGTTTTTCTTTTTACATTTTGGTTTACCAGTCGTTTGTGCTATGAAAGAGCCTATTTTCATTTCCAACCAAAAATTAATTGAAAACGCCACACAGGCAACAGCAGATGATGTTTCTGAATTTTCGCGTTTTGAATAGATCCTGCTGTTCACTAATTACACCAACGGGGAGCACAGCGTGTTTTTGTTTGTGTTACTATTCATTCAAAGATTCTGCATATACCATCATTTGGATATTCCTGAGCTATTTTAGTTAGTGTTGGGGTACATACAGCAAACATACATACAATCACGCCTGTATTCCTCGAAGAGTTAGGCAGAGGTGTACCAATGTACACCCACAGTTCGCCGATATGTTTAACTCCCATGTAATATAAAGCGAGCATATTGCCATTAATCGGGCTCAAATCCTAACTCCGAACTGCTACTGAGAATTTCATAGAAAAACCCAATAACACTTTTTAGTTTTGGAGTAATATTTAATTAATATTGTATTATAATATGGTTCTGTAGTGTCTTGTCTTTCATTATTAACAACTGTAACTCAATCAATCAAAGAACTAATAATAACTGTTGAATTCCTAAACTCCGGTCAAAAACCTTGTAGAAATATTTTATTTTACAAAATTTTTTGCAATGTGCAATATTATGATATATTAAAAAACTTTGGTTGCAAAAACACCAATTTAAATACAACATCTTAAATAAAGCTATAGAATTCTGTAACAAAGTTATTTAATTCAATTACACTACTAAAAGGCACTTTTAAATGTCTTTTACAAGACAAAGGGATTTGAATCTAGTTCCTATAGGTAAAAATAGAAATTAAACTCCATTTATTTACCCTTATAAAATTAATGTTTTATAATTGATGACTTGCATACGTTAATTATAAAACTGGACATACCTAATGTTCATCCTACCGTGAACAACCTACACTATCCCCCTCTGACAATATCCTTTGCTCTGTTCTCTATTAATTAGTGTTTCACCAATATCCATTTCAAAATTTTCAATAAAGCAAATACAGTGCAGTCCGGCTCAAAAACGTTACATGAAGCGTGCAGCGTGCATTGATTGGAAGGGAGCACAATTTAATGAACACCACGTATGCGTACAGTAACTACATCGATTTTGTTTTGTGTGCATCCTGACCAAAGGTAAGCTTCATCAATGCTGCACCGGCCCCCTAACATGCACTATAACAAGCTTTTGAAACTGTATCTGTTGTTTGCCTATCAGATGGGGTGAAGCGCACGGTAGAACGAATGCCATAAACAAAAAGGAAAATAAGCCGGAGATAGGTACATACAGGGAGCCAACATTTGTACGTAAGCGGATTGTGGATCGATACAACCGCCGCCGAAAACACAAATTTTAAACATGTATGGACCAATTCACAGTTTCAACTCAATCAAATATGGCTACGTTTATCGTCAGGGATTTAAAACATACTCGTATATCTGTTTCCATTCGTCCAAACTAAATTATCCTTTTTATTTATTATTTAAATTATTTTATGTATTTGTTCGTTTTTTACATAGAATGATCTTGAACAAACGGTAATTACGTGGCGGAGTGTCAAACCCAACCCATCCGATTCTATCTCTCATCTGCTGACATTGGCCTTACACAAATAGTTTTCATTTGCCATATCGAAGTCCGACATCTCTGTCTGACAATATCTTCAATCATATTTATAGCAGAGTCACAGTAGCAATTTGCCGCTAGAAACGGACAAAACGTCTAAGAAAGTCGATGAATTTGTGGATTTGTATTGTGTAGCTAGAAGTATAGGGCTGTACTCTCGGAACGTGCCTCTAGACGGCAATAAAATGTAGTGTCTTCTTAACTTAAGACCTTTACACTGCACAGGGCTTACAGCAGAAAAATGTTATGGGTTCACACAATATTACCCCCTAGGGCCGTAATGAGACTAAAAGCTGTTCTTATTATGAGTACAATATTTTCTCTCTAAGAAAACCACCATTTTCAATGAGTCTGACGAATACGCAATGTCTCTAGAGCTACTTTATGTTCATCATATTTCATTCGCGTATAACCTGTTCCTTATTCCGTTGGTTCACTTTGCGTCTATTGTGTTCGTGATAGTAGAAGAAAATGGGGTACGAGGGTAGCCATAAAATGGGTATTTTCTTAACTAGAAAACGAAGGAAGTGTTGGTTAACTGGCACTCGATCCGCCTCGCGCTTTCTTCTAGATATGTATACTTGTATAGTATGGTAGTTTAAAAAAGTTCTGCGTGTTACGGAATTGCGGCGTTAGGAAAATATAGTACACTAGTTTTACAAGATTTATCTATAAACTACAAGCCAACTATTTGTGTAACCATTTTCAAACTAATCGCAACACTCTATCTGCCTTATAGTAAGTACAAATAGGAATAACTGTTCCCCCACTGCTACTAGAATATTCAACATCTGCCTAGTGAAGTCGACATGAACCTAACGATGCGAACGCGATGAAAATGACGGATCATTATTGTAAAATACAAAGACTTCAAATCATAGTTTCTACAACCCTTTGTTCTCTCGGTTTGAGTTGGTTCTGTCTTATAAATGTGGTGGACTCGAAGGTAGGCTATGGAAACTGTCAGTAGGAAGATTTAAAAAATTATCTTGGGAGTTGTGAATCTAATTTACCTTGAGTAGATTTGCGGAAGCTTATTCCTTGTTATGACAATTCCAACACTCATTAAAATGGTCGAAAATGTAACAGAATCTCATTTCTCTTCGGCATTTGGATATTGGTTACCCACTTGTCATGAAATTCAGAGAAAATTTAATAACATAGCTCGCACATTCAGGTCTGCTTCCACAATGAGCATTATGCTAAACTATGTTGGGTTATGCTAAGCTAAGCTTCGTAGGTCTAAGCTTCTCTATGCAATCAGTTCGTGCAGCATACGACGCAAAGAACGCAATTAAGTGAACAGGTGACTGTTCTAGATTAATAAACTCAGACAAGGACTTAAAACTTAAATAAATGGATTTAGTTATACTAAATCGAACTAAGCAAGGTTAAAATTTCTCCCACTTTTGGAATCACCTAATTATATATTTGAATGTAGGTATATGCTAAATAATGATAAATCTAAGTATAACTTTTGAATGTACATACATTTAACTGTTGTTTGGTAATAATGTAACACATTTGGCGTATTGCAGTGGTTTTATGAAGCCAATTGAATTATTGAGAGCTTAATGGTTGGTTTGTTTGAGCAGAATTAAGCTCAAATATTGCTCGTTAAATATAACAGATTAATTGTAAGCACCTTTAGATTATAAATTGAGTATTGTGCCTAACACATTGGAGCCCAGTTCCACACACAACTTTCAGTAAATATACACTCGACCGTACGAAGTCGGGCTTTGTTACCTCGTAGGTAGGTAGTACGTAGGTACTGTGCGCAAGTGTGATTAGTATTGGGTGCGAACACAGCTAAAAGCCACTCGCCTAGTGGAGACCCCTCGTCCCCTGATCCAATTCTTTCTTTTATTGTATAGATTTCAAATTATAAATAGAAGCTTTTAGATTGAATGGTATTGGTGTAGTGGCTCTCCTTGTCGTGTCGGCGATAGCTGTCTCTACTTCGAATAGGTATTGTGTTAAAATTAGTTTAGCACCACCTAGACGGATCTTATTTTTTTTTTACTGTTGGGAAGTCATCGGGTGAATTCCCACGCCCTGGGCGGGGCGGGAGGAAATGTCACACTTTTAGTGACTAAAACCATCCATGGTCCTTCTTGTGCCCCTTGCGTTCCGGGGGCGCGGTATCTCTTTCGAACCACCCGCAGCACCTAATTGGTACGTTAACGTCATGATGGCCCAGTAGTCCACTCACCTGTTCTGAATTATGTTCGTTGTTGGCAAGTATCAATTTAAATGTGACTCAAGTAGGTACACACGGATTAATTTATGTACTTTATATTTTACGTATGTGACCTGAACTTATAATTAATAATAGTTCGAAACCGTTAATTCGCTGGAACGAGTGTGGTGCTTGTGGCTCTTTTGTAAAAGAAGAGGCGTTCGCCCTGCAGTGGCACAGTAATGAGCTTGTATTATTGTTAGTGGGTACGTTGTCGGTGGCTTTTGTTCGAGGTGGGGTCTGCTGTATACATATTGCAACTCATAAGCACGCATGGTACTTACCTTCTTGTGTCTTAACATGCAGATGCACATTCTAATACTACGCGCCTGGGGGAGCGGTCAGTTGCGACACTGTTCACTTTTTCTGTATCCAGTGCAGAGTTATTACATGTCTTTACTAAAACTTAGGGCCACAAACAAGATACGCAATAAGTCGACTGCCGCTTTACAGAAAAAAAATACGTTGCGATATCTGTAGCTAGATGTCGAAAAGATTAATCACGTTGAGTAGTAACTAAACTTTTTTGGCATCTACGCATCACTATTTGGACGTCAATCAGGTGATAAACTTTGATAGCAAGGAAATTCCAGATTTATGACTCAACAGTTTTCTGTAATAAAAATAAGCCATAAATAGGTTTTATATATTTACCTTGAACACTAAAGTTTAGCCTCTGGAATCGAAATCCATGTCAAAGTGGATTTCAAAGTTGAATTCGCTAGTACATAAAGGATAGTTAGAATGGAAAGCCAGGACATTTCTGAGTACTAGAAATCCGGATTGCAATAAACCATTCATCAACTTAGCTTCAAATGCCTTTGTCGAACTATTCGGCTGTGCGAGTATGCTACCCTGGCGCCCTATAGAAATGTTCGGCTTGCTACGATTTCCCTCACAGTTGCTAAACATGGCTGGACAAAGAGAATGTCCCTTTGAACGACGACGTCTCTGTACTAGTCAATCCTGTCTTACTTAATGAATATTCCTGAAGATGAGCTTGTTTTGTTTCGCTCCAGTCACTACAGCATCTGTACCGACTTGCCGCTTCGGCTCCCGATTCGGCAAAGAAAAGGTCTTCTCGAAATGCAACCGTCCGTCCTCTTCCATGTTTAAATTTAACTTACTAGAGATAGCACTCTAGAATCACTTCCACAAAACTGAATATAGCTCGTCCGAAATGCTAAATTAAAATTGTCATTTTACCTCACAGCGCTGTTTTTCAGCTGCAGTGTTTTTACTGAAATAGTCTAAAAATTAGCCGGCGATTTTCGTGGACAGTTTACACCGAGTGCTCCCAAATGAATGCACAAAAATAACAGTTAAAATTGGGTTGCTAAATATTAAAACAGTTTGCCATACTTACAGCCTGTATTCATAAGCAAATTTGGTAAAAGACAAAGTTCTTCAAACCCAAACGATTTTCCTTCCATTATTCTTTGTGCTGTAAAATAAGTGCAGAGAACGAATAAAAAAATAAATTATTTTATTTATTATTTTTATTCTATAAACTCAGTGCCGTTTAAGCGATGAAATAGGTAGTCGCGAAGCGTGGGAAAGTGTAGAGTGTAGCGGTTAATGGGTTTACCGCAGCTCGCGCAGCTTGGTCATGGCAGTTGATGAAATTACGACACTGATGGAATTATGACACGTGGCGCACCGCTATGGGAAAAACATTATTACCTCCATTTTCGTACCCTTGTTCGCCGGATATCGCCCTTTATGCAACCTAAATCAATTGGGCTCCGTTCCGACAAAACGAGACAATACACGTTAATAGATCACAGTTTTGAATAGATTGGAATTTTTTTAAATGTTTATCTATCGTTATATTTCAATCTATTTTAAGTGTACCTTTTGTATGTACAATAACCTTTTGTTTGATAAATAGTAATGAAATAAACAGTTTCGTGAAATTAAGTATTTAGAGATTGAGTGTTGGCTTGTTTTTAAAGAAGGTTGTAGGTTTACTCAATTGTAAACCTACAACAACACTCATAAATGATGACTTACATACTAGTAATTTATGGTTATTTTAAATCTCGCATACCTCTGTCATTATCAGGTCCAGTCGTAGTATTAGTTTAAACTTAGCTAAAACGTACGCCACGCTACCTGCGAGTAGATAATACTCCTATTACATGTTTACCTAGTACATATAGCTGACATGTTCTAGCCACAAACTGTAACGCGCACAATGGAGACGATTTCCCGTTTACCGCGAAAATAATTGCCTTAATGTCCTGCGGCAAAACCGAGCAGTATCTGTATTATTGCCGTGACATTCGGCTGCAATCTACATCGACTACATGATTACGAACACTGTTTCAAAACCTATTTTAGCCAATCGAAGAATTAATCGAATCCTAAATTGTTTTCATGAAAAGTTGTGAACTTTTCGGTATGTTGACACAGGTCACATTAAATAAAAGCCCTGCACCTATACTCAAAAGTTTTAATTAAACCTGTCTGGTTCTATGCTTATGACAATCAAAACTCTGAAGCGGATAAAAATCTCAATACTTCAAAGGTCTGATTGGTGGACACGGCGGAGTCTCTTGTGCACTTGTTAATTGGCTTGCCGACACCCCAAACCCCTTTGGAAATCAATCAAGTTCGGAACAAATCAAATCGGACTAATAACCATTTTACTTTTTTTACTCATTGCGTTTCATGAAGTTTTTCTTTGAATTACGGTGACTGTAAGTAAAGATAGAAAAATACACATTTCACAAACAAAACTATGCAGGGTTACCTGAGTAAATATACATCTTTATGCTCGTGGCTCTTACGTTCACTTTAAGCATTCATAGGACTTATGAGGTAAGGAGACTTAGGAACAATTAATTATTCAACTTCCACAAAACATTAAGCCATCTAGTGCAAGCAACATTTGGAATATTATTTCTCTTCGAAACAAATAAGTACTTGTTTTTCCCAGAAATTTCATTTTCAAAACGTTTATTTCCTCGCTTTCATCTTTGCTTTTAAGGGATTGAAATATTCACAGTAAAGAGCTGACAGTTTTATTGCGAATTGCAGCTTGCTGTAATTACAGTTAAATGCAGTTTTCCAACAAATGCTGTACTACTTCAAAGATGTGAAAGGAAATGTTTTGCTCTTCTTCCTAAGAAGATGAGAAATATGAAACTGTAATACGCTTACGTACAGCAAAGTATAAGTGGGTACCAATTGTGCAACCATAATACATAGCTTATTCTTAGAGAACGACTAGGAATTACAAAATGAATTTATATTAATCTACAGTTCCTGACTAGAAGTAAACCTCTTTCCTGTAAAGCCTATTATCTCCGAAATTGCAATGTTCTCTTTGTGTCTGTGAAACCTTTTTCCTAGAAATTGTTTCAAGAAATAATAAGTCACAACAGCTTCCCGGTTCTAAAGAACTCTATTGTTCTGAAACTGTTCCGTTTAGATTCGTGTTGCACTTAAAAAAAATGGAAGTTTGTAAGGTTAGCTTTTAGTGCGCTGGCATTTGTTATAACGGCTGAGCATTTTTCTCAAAAAAGTTATTTCTAAATGAATGACTTTGCTAAGATTTTGTGAAACAATAACTTTACAAGCGCTCGCGCCTCGGCTGCTTGCTCAAGCGCTCTCGTAACATAGTATAAAGAAGCGAAAACAAATGCAGTATTTTTGCATTATTTTAGAAGTACATAAATGTTACCATACGCTCTGTATAACGATCACTGTACATAACTGCTAACACAAATCACGTAATTACGAGCAGGTATGTCATCAGAGCTCACGTGCTCACGCTCCATATCCCTACGTACTATGTACGTAGTGTTTACAGCGAGGATACGTAATGCCTCACTAATCACACCAATCATTACACCACTGTACTCAGAATTAATTATTTATGTACCTAGTTAGGTTCTTAGAGCAGGTAGTTTGGAAACTTCTGCTAGTCTGTTAAAACTTTTGAACTTATCCCGCCAAACTTGTTGCTGTAACCTGATTAAACCATTCCAGCATAATTATCTGGTAGATAACTATTTTCATTTAATATAAATATTTTCATGAAAGCGACCTAAAAATAAGCCATCCTTTACCTATTTGTATATGTTATTATTTTACGAAAATATATTTTCCGGTTTCACTAATGGTCCCGCGTCTTCTATAAAGACGACGTAAGTTTCAGATCTTCGCAAGAATAGCTCCTCGTTACCGTCAGCGCGTTTTTGAATACACCGGCGTCGTTATATGAAGCGTAGAAACAAATAATCTAGCTACCAGCATATAAGGATTGGCTAAGGAGCCTAGGAACTAAGAGCATTCGTTACAATATAATAGGTGAACTACTAACCTGATCAACCGCATATATATTCTTCTTGTATTATCAGATATCATTATAATATCCGCAAAGCAGAATTGAGGTCAAATCAAGTATTTTTATGCGCAACAGAAAACGGGAGTGGCGCTTAAAATATCGGGAAATGATAAAATTACGGTCCACTCCTTCAGTTCTTGAATAAATCTTTAGCAAGATTGTACTTATGTTTTATAAGTGAACAATTCTATTGAATGTTATTGACTAAACGTATGTTAATGAGGATGCCACCTATAGCGTTTAACGCAAATGGATTTAAAGTTATTCTGCATGTTTTTATTTGATTGGCAGATTTAGATGAATGGCCCTCGTGTGTTTATGTAAGTGATAGACAATTTACAATTTCCATTATGATATGTAGAATATGTACATATAAATACTTACATGTTTGCTTTCTGTCGCCATTATGCAGCAATCTGTTATGAATGGTTTTGTACACACCTTCTCAAGCAGTGAATTACCTACATTTATTGTATTAAATCAGATATACACCCGAACATCGTACGTTTATTTAATTCGTTGACAATGATGTTATAGGCAATGATTTATTTTGTTGTTGAAGTATTGGAAATCAAAAGTATTGTATACGCGCAACAGTTGACTTCAATACGCGTTAAAAAAATTAAAGTATTGTTTTTATCCAATAATCTACCTTTGTACCAGCTTCAAATATTGTACCTAAATATCTTAGTGTAGCGACACACACTGCCGAAAATAAAGTGACGTTACTACGAGTTATCGGGTTTTTAAATCAGGCATGTGTCGGTAGTCTGGAATTATGCCCAGGTGAAGGCTAATCGCACCCCCTTTTACTATACCTATAGATATTTTTGTCTGGCCCTTCGAAGAAAACATGCGTAATATTTTGTTATTGTTATCACATTAATCTTAACACGTGTAAATATAATACAGAAATTATTTTCCTTGCGAACAAAATACTTACTTATTCAGTTATTTTTTTCACACAATTAGCACAAAGAACAAAGGAAATATTATTTATTAAGCTTTTCCCTAATGGAGACAATTCGATGGAAACTTTTCATGGAAAAAATAAGGTATCCAATTGTACATATTTAAAGAATTATAAGTTGATGTGACAACGGAGGGTGGTCTTGTGTTGTTAGGCCGACGACCGATCAGATAGGTACCATGAATAACATGATTAAACAATCTAAATAATACAAAACCAGATATGGTAATTGCAATTAGATAAATGTAATAGTACTTTATCTTTTTCCTTCCGGAACTTAATTTTATCGTTCTGTCTGAACAATTAGGATAGGTTAATATGCAATATGTTGTTATGCTATGTCGAATTGCTTTGTTGTAACCACAATCAATTATCATTGATGTCGGAAACAATCTCACATCCTGCTTGACACATGATTGAACTGGAATTGGAATAATATTAGATCAGAAACTAATTTCTAGAACTAGTTGAATATTACCTGACGTAGACAAAGCTAGTATTGCAATATCCAAATAGAATGCACTTAGATGTACGTATGTGTGTGACATGTCAATTAGTATGTTGATTTGAATTCGGCTTCAACAATATGTACCTGCTGGCTGTTTAGCCAGACACATGTACTCGAGCGGCGAACATGTTTGCGGTTTACGAGGATTTTTATAGATGACTACTAAAAACCAACGCTCTTCTGTGGTTCGCTATAGCCTAACATAATCCTAAGTAGCACGCTTGTTACAGGATGTAGATGTACGACCGGCAGCTGCCAATTAATTTCTATCCTGTGCCCACCCGAGTTGTTATTTTTATAATTCTGAGACAATAAACAATTTTTCTTTCTTTGTTTTTCTATGACGTTGATTTATAAATTTCAATAAAGGAGCACTTAACGTTTATTTTGAATGACATAAATAATGGAAATAGACACAGCTAGCTAGCCCACCTTAAATAATTAATGTCGAACATTTATAAATGATATTCGATGCTGCTAGTGTAGGGCCCATCGGCAGCTGTGACCTTTAAGATGTTAGGTTCGTGATTGAATCCTAGAATGTGGAATTGGAATTTCTATTTTTACTACACTTGCTGGCGTCTCACGCTCAGATCATTCTCGAAACATTTATTTTGTACTTTTAAGAAAAGTAAACACTTAAAGACGCCGAATGTTACATGGCCTTTCCATTATAGTGATCGTTTAATCATAGCCAGTTTGCATACACAATGGCTATGTGATATGTCTTTGTACTCTGCGTACATGTACTTTTATATAATAAATACACGTGGCAAGTACATGTGAGTATCTGTACCTATCTATCACCAGGTATACTTACCTTAGAACCGTGAAGGTTTCTTGTCGTCATCCATCACTGAGTTTCTAGTTATCGTACTCAGCTGAATGAACGGAAGCATTGTTACTTTGTTTGTTGTCTTAGAGCGTGTTATCTAAGCAGCTACAAGTTTAAATTTCGTGCATTCACACGTACTCAACATATGTAGTGTGTAAACTTGCGGTAGTGGCTTATTGTGCATGGATTCATTTTAAAATCACTCCCTTTTCAAATTTACAAATGGTCAAATAACATCAACAAAAAATCACTTCCCTCGCTTCATATTTGCAGCAATATCTACTCGAATGTATAGACAGAGGGGAGGCAATACCGGACAGTCTGCTGGTCGAACATTACGCTTCGAAAGTTTCAGCTCGGAAAATACGAAGGGCGACGAAATACGACCCGCTCTTAGCCAGAAATTGACATCTGACTTCCGTTAATGTCAAGTGCCAGAAACCTTCTCAGGGGTAGTTGCGCCTTCTTAGTCAAGTCAAGCGTGGTATAATGAGCAGGTGTTTGACGAACAAATAATATTGCTTATCTACCTATGTTATTCTTGTTTTTTTCGTGAACACATTATTGTAGCTTGCGGAAATGGCTATTTATATAAATGCCGATATGTACGATATGAATAAAAGTCTAATTTATAAACTTCTTTGTTGTGCGTGCACTTAGCACAGAATAAGTTTGTCTTCCCCATATACGCGGTGGAAGGGGAAAACATGAGACAAACTTTTACGTAGAATCCATGAACAGTTTTTTTTTATCGTACATTATAACTCGACAATTATTAGGTACTACTAGATAGTTTAACTTGAAGCTGTTGGAAGTAATATTAACTCATTTGGTTGAGTTTATTTTTAGCTAGAATCAATAAAAGTTACGAACGCTTTTCCGTTAACTATCCAACCGCAAAATCGCAACTTTACTTCATTTTTAATAGTAATTATTAAGCTCTGCTTCAGTAGTCAGGTACGGAATTATCGTTCATTTAATAAAGGATGGAACGGAACAAACGTTTATATATAGGTACTGGGTAGTTATTTCAGGTGCAAAGCTTTGTTTATTTTAACATAGGTACGCAAAAGCCCGTTTTCAATTAGAATTGCAGAATTCAAATTAATCATATAACTGCGAAGTGAGTAAGTAGTGGGAGGCTGTTCATAAACATGCACGGGTGTGCTTACTGAGAAGCTATCGTTAAAGCTTAACTGTAACACATTTATAAAAGGCAATTAAGCTCCTTTGCAAGAAATACTTATGCCGTTTCTAAAAGATTCGACGCAGTCTGTAAAAAGTCATACGTGATGTCTATCCACAACATATATTTGCATTTCCATAAAAGTAAGTTTAATAAAACATCAATTTTATTACTTTTCCAGATTTTACAATGCATACAGTTTTCATAGCTGAACGAATGATTTCATGATTTATTAAAAATCTACCTTAATTGAAAGTAGATTAAATTTCCCGGGCGCGTATGAATTCATAAACAAAAAAATCGAGTCTGTAAAACCAAAAAAAAGAATAAAAAATACGTGAAACACTACCCCGCCATATTTGTATAAACAAAGCTGGATTTATTTTTTGCATTGCGTAGTGGTGTGCAAAGGCTTCGGCGAATGGCGAATCATAATTAAAAACTGCGCAATAGAGCTCCAGTTTATGCAAATACAGGTAGCATTCGGAGGGATTGATCAAAGCTATACTTGTACCGACAACCTGAGTCACTCGATCGCTATCCGAGCTCAATCATATCGATGATTGAGCTCGGATAGCGATCGAGTGACTCCGCAGATTACTGATTAGACAGGTGCCGCGGTCAAATCGAATGTAGACTCCGAAATTAAAGCAACATTCTTTCCAACTGCAACATCTCTTTGGTTTCTATACATTAACATCGGTTTTCAACCGAGTACCAAGTAAGATACAATGTTTATATACCTATTAGGTATTGTAAAGAAGAAATTCCAAAATTTCCTTGATGACTAATCTATTCGGGATTAGTCATGATTGGCTACAAAATGTTTTCTTATGAATACAGTTTCTTGGAAATTCCGCCATGAGTTTACGGGTCGTCGCTTTATACTTAACAATAAACAAAATCAAACCTCTTCATTAAGTAGACTGTTTGGAAACGAGTAGTAGGTACCTATCTACTGGAAATAACGATCGATAATGTATATAGTCAACATTTTAATTATTCCCCCGAATCCCACTCGACGCCCTCGCTGCGAGCTGGTTGTTTGGAACGTTTTACTTTCGAGTACCTAGCTAACTACCTACTATGTTTCAAGTATTGTCTGAAAAATCATGAAAGTAGTTATTTTGAAGCTCTTCAAGCTTTACAGTAATACAGAAAGTCGTAATTCGGCGCGTTGTAACATGCCTATCACAATTACAAACAATGGCACACGAAGTTGATCGTGGTGTCACAGTTAGACGTTGGGACTGCCCGTAAAGTACATCGTCAGGTTGTGTCCGAACGTCGGATGTGTGCGCCAGTTTAAAAGCCTTAGATAGGAACGCAGTCGCCGGCACCAACACAGCTTTATAACAGTGATTGGAGTTCTTTTGTTTGCCTACAGCTATCGCCGGCTCCGATTCACGCTGCACTTCAAGAAGTTAAGAGTTTATTTGTTGTTCAGCAGGTGTATTCTGTATAAAATCCCTCGGTGAATTTATGTGAGCTTGTGGTGATCTGCCGTCCCACCACCTAAATTCACCTAAGGATATTTTGTGTGTATTTTATAACTCTCTAAATCCATATTTTTTGCTAGGATCACCAACCGATTTAATTATTTGTAATCATCCTCCGATCAAATTTTCTGTAAGACTAAACCTAAACTACGCTTATTAAAACCAACTCAAATAATTAATCAACGAAAAACAACATGTGTATGAAAATTTCTAATTTGTAAATGAGAAAACTATTTACCCACCCAATTCATACATGAGTCTCTAAATACTCAGCGTGTGCATTCCTATATCTCATTTCAGTAAGTAACTACGAAATAGTTGTTACTTACTAAAAAAAATTAGTTTATCAAAGCTTCTTTGTATACTGATTTCAAAGGACCATAAGTTTGTAAATACTTAGAATACCACCAAGATATATTTTCGGCCAGTGCATCTTCAAAACTCACACACAAATCATATTTAGTCAAGAAACGAATTCGCTACAAACTTCCTTTTGACGTTCTGTGTAAACACAAAATGTCAAAGGCACAAAGCTCAAATAAAAGCATCATGTACTCCTATTTATAATTAGCAGAGTAGAAACGCAATCATAAATGTACGCTTCCAATATCATGATCTCTGTTTCACTGGAAATTTAACCCGTGAGTTCGTCCCTAATATAATTAAATGGGGATGCTAAATGTTGCATCGCATTGCATACGGTACAGTAGTTCTTGGAACCGGGAGGCGGGTCTGCAGGCCCGTGTGGGTGCCGGTGCGGGAGCGGGCGCGGGCGCGGGTAATTGAAAAGGCAGCATTATCGATGCGCGCGCAGGTCCTGGGCTCAGCTAAGCGCCTCCTCTCTCAGCTAGAACGCTACAAGTGTCGAGTATTGCAGCCAAACGCATTCCGAGTTCCGACGCTGTCAGACGTCTTCCCGCGCCCTCCACCGCTCGCCTCCAACTCATCTCTCAGCTCTCAACATAGCTTCATCCACTAATTTCGGTGCGTAACCACTTGTACTAAGTTCATAAAGTGAATATTTTGATTTTTTAAATTTTATTTTTCGGTTTTGCTATAGACATTTCTGCTGTTTTATATTCTTTTTTTCTTGTACTTTGTATTTTTTTTTTCTTGTTTGAATACTTAATTATATTTATTTTTAGAATTTATTATTTTGTTTTTGTTTTTTAAATCCTTTTGAATGCCCCCTTTTTTGTGTTGCATTGCTTTTAATCCCTGGTTTTATTTTATTTAATGATACTTTACTTAGTTCTTACAGTTGTGATTATTTTATGTTAGTAGTGTAGTGATCTTTAACGATTATTATTCGGTGTACAGGGAAAAATAAAATCACTTCACATAATTGTAACTGAAATATTATTCAGTCTACATTAACCACGACGGAGCCTCGCATTTTGGAAGATTTTTGCTATAATTAGAGTCGCGGTAAACTGATAGTGCAACAGTTAAGTAAAGTAGATTTGAAACCTTAAAAATAAATTGAGGTGGAACCTTAACATTAAATATTAAACCCAAAAATATGCTGTACAATTTTTGATTACTAGAAATTTTAACTTAGAATGTTTGCTGCAGTTTTGACGGACTTATAATTAGGTACATTGTCATTGAGGTTGGGAAGTCGATTAGATATTCCGATAAAATTTTATTATGAGTAAATATCAATTTGAATTAACTACAGCGTCCGTAAGTAACAACTAAAATACTTGTTACACAAATATATAAGAACTATGACTTTGCACATACAAAAAATTTTAACGCAGACAAGAAATATAAGATTTTAACATTTTCAGCAAGGTTTTAGCGCCCTTGGGAAATCGATGTAAAACTATTCAAATGGCTAAAGTTTGTGTCGAATAGGCTAAAGGAAACACTTTCTACATTGAGTTATGTTTAGAAAGAACATACATATCGGTATCCCATACAATAAAATATTTTCGTAGCAAGGTGAAGGCGGAGTTTTAACAGACTTATAAAAAACGGAGGTGTTGCTATGTATTTATTTTCTGTCTTAGTTAGAGGCATAGCTAGTTTATTCACAGCTAGCGGTGTCTCTGACTTCGTTCGCGTGGACTTTTATGTACTTTTTTTAAATCTCTCTCAAATTACACGGGGAACAAAATATTAAAACAATAAAAAAACCTAATTACGGTGATCCAGAAGGCTTCTAGAAAATAAAACTAACTTTGTAAAATCAATGTCTAATACAATATCAATATCCGGTTAGCAAAGGGCCTTTTATACTCTAATTATACTAAGAACTGGTGTCCTTAATAACAAGTACATCAAAGTTCGCTACTTGCCGTACCGTTACTCAGCGTTAATTACTTGCAAAGTGCACTTCTTGATTAATGCCGAGTCTATCACGGCAGCCAGTTTCTACCGCTTAGTTTCAATAACAAGTTGGGTGTCTGTGTATTTACACTGCATTTAACTTAGGAGCTGAGGGAGGCTTCCGTTCGCGCCGAGCGCGCTACCTGCTCCACACGATTAACTTTCTGCCAATCTCGATTGAGCAGAGTTTCGCCTAAACGAACCAACTCTCAATCTTTCAATAATTTAATTAGTTACGTCATACTATTTCAATATGCCAAATCTGTTACTCTACTGTCCAGTTAGAACAGTTCCGTGTAGGTACTAGAAATAGATTTTAAACTAAATCAGCGTTTAATATTCAAATGATTGCAATTTTAAAGAGATAGGAAATTCTTTACCCTGGGCCGGTTCGCGTTTGCAGAACTAAACTCAATTTAACTGACTTCCCTCATTTTAAAGTAGTGTGGGTGTCTAAGGTAAGCGTAGCAATTTGATGTTTTATTGGATTTGTGTTGAGTTCACAGTTTTTTTGCTTCTAGTATTGTGCCACAACATGTAGTAATCTTTGATCTTTCGTGTTTAAATATTCGCGGATATTATCTTTAAACCAAAACTATCTTGTTAAAGGAATACCAATGTTTTATTTTGATTCGTAGAGTGTTTTTAGTGTGTCTGATAAAACCGTAACCGCAAATACGTCTATGTGCTTCTGTCAGCTTTCAACCTTATCACACAGAACGCTTTAGGAATAATCCGACGTTTTTTAAATAACGAGTTTGACTATGATTCGACGTGACTATGGCTCGTGCCGATTTACGCATTAATGTACTGTAACGAGCTTGGAAAATCGACGACGCAAATGTCTACTACCCACATTTAATTAATTAAAAATAAAAGAGAAAATACTTTGTTTTTATATTTCAAGAGGTAAACTCAGGAAAACTGGTCGGCTTACAAAAAACAATCTCTGTCAGAAAGCTAATTTATTTCTGAGTGCCATAAGCTATGTGTTATGAAACACTTGTTTTCCTCGCGGACTTCAGCTAGTATTCTAATAGTTCGGCAAAGTTGAAACTAGTGCAGGGTGAAGCAGCAGCATCAATTATAAAGCCGTGTGCTGTCACTCTGTCAGTGCTCATTACCGCGAGCTCTTTCATCTATGTTTTTGCACTCGCTCTTTGTAAGACCCGGGTCACCCGTTGACTTGTGTGAACACGGAAAGTGCTGACTATTGCTACGATGATCGTGACTTTCTACGTCAATTAGGCTAACCGACCTAACACTAGCGCTCACACATAGAAACAGAAAATTGCCTTTTTTCTATACGGCCGTGTTACTTTCACACGCGTCGCTCTATTATGCTGCTGTGAAAGCCAACATTTCCGAGCCGCCGCCGTACCTCTGACAACTATTGTATCGATGCTTGCTTTGACTACTCTGCAATATCTACGTAGCTCCTTCTTCTTTTGTTTCTCCATTAATGTCTACTCTTGATTTTTCGCAAATTCGATAGGTGCAAAAGTGCCTGTGATAGGACCACGGGCCCGTTTGAGGTGAAACTACATACAACTGACACAATGCCTAACTTCTTCTTTGTCGTATTTTATAAATAAGAAAACCGCCTGTAAGCCTTCGCGGTAGAAAGTTCTTTTCTCGAAATCCGAGTTTAGCTCGTATTAACTATAAACTACTCAAATAAGGTTTATTACGGCTAAGCTTGCCAAAATCCTTACAATACCAAATTCCACGAAATAATCTTTTTATCTACGGTTATATTTTGACGTTAAGAATAACGACAATAGAAACATACGAACCTACCATTACAGACGAGTAATATTGTTCAACGGAAAAGAAAATCGAGATTGGATCCGGCGGCATACTGGGATTGTGTCAATTTAAAAGCAAGGTCTAGTTCACAATGGCTTTACATAACAAATACATGTAGTAACAAGGTCGGATAGCAACGTATCTTACTAATTTGATAACTTCTTTGCCGCGGCATACTCTCATTAGCCGCAAGATCTTCACGTGGTTGTAAATTAATTAAGTAAATTGCGCCGCGTGGCTTGCTTTTGCCACAGTTTGGTGCAACGCGTACCAACACACTACAATCGCGTATCTTAGCTTCTTTGTAGAATTACTGACTTAAGTATCATGCAACTAACTAATATCAGTTTGAAGATAATGTCAATTATCAAGATTCAAGATACATAGATCTCGTTAAAGAATGAGTTGCTTTTTATAATTGCTCATTTATGTGAACAAGATAAATAAATAAATGAACCTTTGTAATATTTTATGGAAATAGTCGAGTTCCTGACTACTGCTCTAGAAATAGTAAGCACCTGTGTTACAGGCTTTTTGTTTCAGCACATTTTATAAAAGCCAAAAGTTTCCATTTACGTACACAGCGCTATTGTAGCCGCGGAGCCGAGTAGCGGTCCTATACATCAGGTTTCGTATTATTTCTTCATTTTTGACTTTCCTTAACATATGGAACTTCTGTCTTCACGTCCCCTTTGTCTAGTACATCTTTTGTAAGTAAACCAAATATTTCATGTCCGGTTTTAGAAACTATATGTTCTCTCTCATTATTTTACTTTCACTAACAAGCTCCCAGCATGAGTGTATCTCATAGGATTAAGTCTACCGTGCAATTTTTAAGCGGGGCTGAAAGGGTAGAGGCTCGAGTGTGCTCCACACGAGTCAAAGGACGAACAGAATAACAATAAGTGTGTGCCCCTCTCGTGGGGCGAGACTTGAATGCTTTATATAATTTAGGCAGCATTGTGACGAAGGCCAGCTCTGGCAGCATAGGAGTGCGCTGCCAAGTGCACCTCGTAACGCACAAACCTTGTTTGCACTGCCGCGAACCAAATGTACTTAATACTCTAATAGATATTCACCAATATGGTCGACGTTGGCGTCCAGGCTATGTTTTTAATAAAACGGGGGCTAAGTTGAATTTAAAAACAAAACTAGCTAACTAACTAAAACCAGGATTCTGTACTGTATCATGGATGCTTTTACAAACATACAAATTCAACAACTGTCTGTCCGCGACAAAGTTATAAGTTTGGCGCGACACGCAGCGCTGCAGCCAGTCGCCCAGCCACTGCCCCGACCGTGTCGGGTTTAACAAAGAGATTCGATAGCGACAAACTCCAGCACATTAAATAAACAAGCGGTGTATTCTCGGTCGGTCAGTCCCAGTGCCGCGGCTTGCTTCAACTTCGTCTAACTATTCAAGACCTTGAAGTAACACGAAAGCTGTGTTTTTATATTTATAATTTACTACTCTGTGGCGTGGTAAGCCTTTAGTCGTTGTCGGACTTTATATTGCCTTCATTATTCCGTACCCTTGTGGCGTGGCACTCTACTATAGTAACAACTGCTGTAGTATAGTGTGAAGCGGCGTTTTCCAAGATGTTTTGATATTTTTAACTGCCAGTTTTATTATAATACAGTGTCTTCGTGACGTTTTAATGGTCACTTAATTGCGGTAATAATGTCAGGCGGCAGGCGGCATTCATGAAATTGTGAAACGCCACACGGCCGCCGGGCGGCGACGTGACCGGCATGCCTGCCGCTTGCATTAAGCATCTTTCCAATAGCAGACGCCACTGCTGCAACCTTTCCTCAACACATGCACGGATTGCAAACGACACTATTGTCGGACACGCGTATAGACTTGCGCACGTATTCGAGTGCCTAATACGTCTTCATTAGTTGTACGGACGGACGCAAGTAGCTTGATTGTGTAGCTAATTTGGAAAGTGCCTAATATCAATCTTAGTCACATTACTGGTTTTTTTTATGCCGTCTCAAATATAACTAACTATTACTCATAACATAAAACATAGGTTAATTACCATGTAGTAGAAATGGCTTAGACTCATGCGCTCTTTCTTTTAGTAATACAAATTAAGCAAACCAATATTTTTAAAATCATTACGACACAGTACACATTTAAGTTTTTTCGTGAACAATGTCTTTACTCGTCTGCGTCGTATTGAGGAGGGTGGGTCATTCTTTTTTTTATGGAAATGATCATTACCGTGAACCGAGAACGATCAGTAATCAATACTTAAATAATACATAATGTACCGCACAGGGGTGCCGCGTACGGGGGTGAGTGCTGCACGCCGCTCTATACGTACACCTGTACCTATACTCATATCATTGTATTGGATTCAGAGCTCCGTATTATTAGGAACATATTATAAAGTAGACTGAACTTTTGTATCTCTACATAAAAATTCAACATTTTGTTTCTTTGTTACAAATCCAAGCATAAACATTCGAAATGGCCAACGTTTCTCAGCAATGATAAATGAATGCGTATGTTTAGATAACACTCCTTAATAACAGCACATGGTGAGAAGTGCGGCGCGCGGTTTCGCCACAACTCTTGGCGCCGCAGCATCACATCTGACGTGTTTATCTTAGCTGCGGAGCTCGAGCGCTTGCCTTGACCGTGCCAAATTAACACTTTCTAGCATCCCTCTATCTAGTGCTTCAAGTTATCGACGCAGCTCAAGAGCCTTCTAGCCGGATAACATTCGTTGAAGTTTCCTTCATAATTCTTGGCGTAGAAAAATAAACGGCCTTCTGTAATATGGTAATAGAAGCCATTGCATACAAATTGCAGCTATTCCTTTTTTACGGGTCAGTGATTATGTAGCTATCTGCACAGACGGTCCGACGGTAGATCATTACGTAGGTACATGAATAAATTATTTAAACGTCACTCTTTATAATTAGAATACTACAAGATATTTAGTAGCGATCACGAATCTTTCTGTATTTGTGTAATGAAAACATTGTACGCTTCACTAGTAACACTATTATAGCAACAATATTTATGTAGTAGATATTATTACAGCATCGGTGCAATTGGCTCTCCATCGGTTTATCGTCATCATTGTCTAGTGAAATAGAACCATAAACTCAGCTCCAATTTATGAACGGATGATTCCAATAATTCCTTGTTCGAGTACCTACTTACGATGCGATAATACGCTGATACACGGTATAAGTAGGTACAGTATCAGCTCGCAGCAACTGCCATTAATATAGATAAAATGGGGAATGCAAAGGTATAGCTACTGATATTTTGAACTGAACAGACGCTGATTTAGAGGTTTTGCCCTCTACCGCATGCGACCCGCGAAATCCCGCGGAAATTGATAAGCGCATCCGCAAATTGATTAATTGTACTGTGACTTCACCCACATAAACATATTCACCAACTTATCAGTTTGCGTGTCATGTTTGCAGAACGAGAGTAAGCCAAAGAAGTGAATAGGACACACGACACAGTTCGTGAGCGCGCCTCATTACAATGTCTATAAAACGCGTCCCCCTCATATATTCAATGCCGAAACATGTGATGTCGTATGCATGGACACGTCCAATTGCTTCGTCCAACTGACATTGAATGAAACAAGTGATCTTGATTTTGGATTATCGTAAAACTATTTTCGCGTATCGACTGTAGAGTGCGCGTAAATCTCTTAGGCTATTTTTTCCATAGCGTTTAGAAACATCTCAAAATAGCGATTCACGTAGGTATGGCTTTTTATGACGTAACTCTGCCGTGGGGCACCGGCGAACGTGATACGGAATTGCACCGCACACTCAATATCCCGTTTGGATGTAAGACAGTTGTGACCGAAAGTTCGTCTCATAAATCGATTCGTGTGACCTGCCAGCGGTTTCGGGGTTACAGTAAAGTCGTCAACTTGTCACCGGACAAGTACTGTTCCAATTTCACGCTGGTTCCGAAGCTAGTAAAACTTTCCTAGTTGCGCACATATTAGGAGTTGTTTCGAGTTAAGCGCCCGTGAAGCGCTGGCGTGTGACAGTTCACATGGACAAGTGAAACAGTGCTTTACATCTACATTCTGTAAACCTCCTACATATTTTGATTTTGATACAAATAGGTGTTTAAAACCTGTTGCAATGAGAAAAATTTGCGAGACGTCTTAGGAAAGATAAAAATAGCTACACCTGGCGTTTAAAACTGGGTCCGTAGTTAAGAGCGCATTTTTATCGGCACAAGGTCTCTGCATAAGTTTAGAACTTTTAAGCACTGGCACACAAATGACCATATTTTTAACTAAGTTTAACCAAGAACAATGATCAGAATGCAATATTCAAACCTAGTTATGCCATTTTTTATATAACCCGAATCCACGTTACACAAGCTGTGTGGCAAAAGTAAATGCCATGGTTTAAGAGGAATATTAACAATATCTCCTATAAATATGATCACAAACGCTACCTAGTTTCTGTTCCCAACATTTTGGCTAAATTCGGTTCAGTACCTAACCAGATATCGATGAAATTAATTAGAAATTATGCAATCATGGCCTGTTTACCCGTAATTTCGGCTGCTATTTAGGCCAGCTTACCCCTCGACAGGTGATATCTAAATAACTCGTATGATGGATTTTAGCAGTGACGCTGCATGATTTTGACCGACGCGCGGCGCGTGTGTTAGGTATGTAATCAAATTTCCCTTCGATGCCCACTACATGTTGCCTCCGTTAAATTCCTCGTCTGCGGTTAAATTTTCATTGGATTGACCTAACCGGTCAATCCTATGAAACTGACTGTTTATTATTTTGATAGGTATGTTCGAAATTGTCAGAACAAGGTATAAATGATTTTTTTTTTTGGAAACCCATCTCTGATATTAATAACATAAGGGAAAATCATAATAAAAATAAATTGATGTTTAGTAACATTGCACTCTAATGAAACCGGGACGAGTAGCTAGTTTTAATGAAATATTAGTAGGCTTCAAGGGCTTCAACGGAGCACGGATCTGAAGTATATCTCTTACACTAACAATGGCAAACTTCTCCTTGCATTCGGGCTCTGGATTACTCAGACATTGTTGTCTCGCGCAGATGCACTGAATCATTGAAAAGCAGTAGCTCAAACTGCTTCAACAAATTGCGTCTTCAGTATAGCCGCGTTTCTTCAGAATCTAATTTATAACTTGAAGTTAAAAGCAATCTGCAACTTCCACGTTCAGCTCATTACAACACTGATTGATTTATGTCCGAACGTTCCAAAACAACGACCGCTTTCTTGGACAATATAGGTACGCAAAAAGCAATATTACCTGCTACCGTTCGAGCAAGAAATTAACAATTCAAAACAGTACCGTTATTATAATTGAGAATAATAAAAAGCACCTAAATAATAAAATTATGTGGCAGCTATTGTTTTTTACGTCATGTAATTTAGCGGGTCGCGCAGAAATGTAACTAAGCTAAAAGGCCCCACTAGTCAAATGTAATGAAAATAATTTTACCTTTCTAGTAGTTCTACCCAGTTTTGAAGGGCGATGACGCTAACATGACACATCGGGCGTCAGATATAGACAGGAGACAACGAAAGAGGCCACTCTGCACAAAGACGCGATGACTGTTTGTCAACGATGGCCATTTGTTTCATAAATCAGGAATAGCCACCACATGTATTTCTCCTCGCTTCCGGACAGTTTTCACAAATGTATATAAAATTATTATTTTGCCACGTGTTTGCACTCCGGAGCGTTAAGCTTCATTTCCGTATTGCTTAATGAGTTTCACAATAGCTTCCGCGCTACCTTTGCCATTATAAATTTCATACAGGCTATGGATTTATTTTATTTGCACGCAGTTTTTACACCTTTTCGTCAATCTGTAGAAAAACGTAACTAAGTTTCTACGCAGGTCTTTTTCGGATCGTCTAATTATTTGGAATTCCGTTAAACCAAGTATTAGGGAGCTGGATAATAATTAAATTTCGGATTCAGTCTTCTTGAATATTCAGTAACTCTTTAGAAGGTACAACTAGCCGCGCTATGTGGTGCACAGTGTTGGCAGCACCTGCGATTGAAGCTTTTAGAAGGAACATTATCAAATCAAACATTGTGAGCTCGGGGAGCCGGCCGGCCCAGCGGAGGCGCGCTTTATCTTTATCGCTGTGTCCGTGACATTTCCACGCCCTAGGCCCTCTGTCGCATCAAATACCATCCTTTACTCACTGATACAATAACCGTGCCCGAATAACGAATGTTAAACCACGTCTAGACTGAAATAAATAAGTGAACAGCTTGATACAATTCCTGCGTCTTTACTCAAGTTTTACCCTATCATTAACAAAATTGACATAACACAAATTGGCTTATTGCCGTGAGCCGTGGCGTGCCTGCATGCTTTGAATAAATAATGTAATGCAGGTGTCCGTCAACAAGAATTTCTCAGCATTTCTACAATCAAACTGTCTTCAAGTAGCCTATACGTTGATTGGCGTGGGGAAAACAATTAAGTGCTTAGTGACTTTAGACTTTGCCCCTTTTAAATACGTTTAAAAAAAATTAAAATGTCATCAACTGGTTAGGACTTCGTTTTTAATTCCTACTTTATTATTCATAGCCTTGATTGTACACTATATACTGATAAATAAGGATTAATGCATTAAATCCGTTTCTAAATATCACGTTGGTTTTAAGTTTCTTTAAAATGAAAATAAACTCTAAGATTGAAAGGCAAGTTGATCAGTTGTGCAGGTACTTACATGAGTATGGTATCGCTTACGTAGTCTAGACTCTAGATGGACTGCCGTCGGGCTAAACTTTCTTATCGTGTAAAATGATATGAATGCTATGAACAATGCTTCAACGATAACCTTATACTTTACTGAAGTTGGCATTACCGGGGTTTCAGTTAGTTTACGGAGCAAACTGAAATGTTATCCACTTCATCTGTTCTTTGAGAGTTAAGACAGTTTTTTTCTTTAATATCTATTTCTTAATTGTTAAGTTTTCTGTCTATTTGACTCTCGCTCTTGTGGGCAAAGGCGTCCTCCAAGTCTTTATTAGGCACTGTTTTCTTGCGCCCATTTTGAACCAGTTCTCGTTGTTCGCCACCACTTCCACTTCCTTCTGGACCGTCCTGGGCATCGCCGTCTCCTAACAATGTGTTCGTGAAAAGTGCAGTCTATTGTGGGTACTGCCGAAAAAAGCGAATGCTTAACCTCACATTGGTATGTCTGTCCGACTGTCATGATAGACTGTAGGCGACGTCACATTACCATGTCGGTGACGCGAACATTTAGCTTTGCCCCAACCAACAATCACTTAACCTGGCGAAAGAAGTTTTTACTCTAACAAACACAACAATGTGCTAATTTATGTTTTCTCATTGTTCTAGATATTACCATGGGCTGCTTCGTGAGCAAGGACAAACTTACGAAAGAGGACATGGATTTTCTAAAAACCCATACCTCTTACGATGAGACCACCATTAAAGAATGGTATAAAGGCTTCAAGGTAAGATATAACACTTCTTTTAGAAAAGTCAGACATGGTGAATTCGAGATCAGCATCACACACCCGTCATAACATTTACACAGTTACACACATACAACTTTTAGGGTCGTTTCTCAGTTCCCAGCTAGGAAATACCTATACATATGTGTTACTTACTGTACAAACCCGAACTTTGGTAAATCTTTATCTTTACTAAATATATTTCGGAATTTACCAACACAAGTTCGTAAATGTAAAGCTTAATTAGAAATAAGACGATTTTCCGGTCTTTTACCATTAGGTATAGTTTGATACAAGATAGGTTTTACCAAATAGAAGAAAATTTTGAAAAGCTGGAACGTTTACTTGCATCATTTTTGTCGAACTATTATTTTGTTCGAAAGTGTGCGAGCTACTAATGTAAAAGTACAAAAAAAAACAAAGAACAGACTTTTACTAATAAAACTTAATAAATCTTTACCGATAAGGCTTAGGATTTATCATAGCTCGAGCTTTTACAGTAAATGCACCAGATTAATAATTAACCACCGGAACGGAATATAAAATCCGGATTAATCGGAACTAAGACCGGTTGGTGCGACTACTTGACATTGTTCTTTACTGATTGGCCGGAAATGGCAATACACAAAGAGAAATGGAAAAGAATGAGGGGTATCTTTGCCCAGCAGTGGGACACTAAGTTAATGATAAAAAAAGAAAGTCGGAAATTACCCGGAGATGGTAAAACAAGCTATTATTCTGAAAGTTAAATTCTAAATCGACCATCGTCGATTTCCCGTAACACGCTGCAACACTAAGAAATCGTTTACAAAATGCTACTTTTACTTTGATTTAAGTTCACATACCTACACATGCAAATTATTTTTGTAAATATAAGAAATAGTAGCCCACCGGTAAGGGAAACAGTTTAAGCAACCGGTCAGGACTCCAGAGAGGAAAACCTCCTAGGAAGGCGGGCCGTATTTAGTACTGCCTTACTGTATTTTGTTTATATCATAACACAAAGTAAACTCTTTCTAACCTGAAGCACAGGTACAAAAAGTTACACTAGTTCAGGCAAATATGCAACTGCCTTCTAATTCTAGGCAGTAAATTGTAAATGTGACTTTTTACTAAACAAACGATTAACAGTTACATAGACATTATAAAAACGATAACAATAAAAAACAATTTAGCTCATCAGGCACAAAAATAACGATTTTCTTGTGTTGTAGGTACTAAAAGCGCTCAAAGGGCCTAAATTACAAAAACCTAGTTCTAAACTGCTGACGCTGAAGTAATAAAACCAGTTATATTTTTATTACACCATTAATGAAAGTTATATTCTCAATTAAACTGGTAGCCTTACCTTATATTAACGATCGATTTTTTCCTGTAAACTGTAGTTTAAATGCAGCAATGATTATTTTGTTATAGGTTTAGATGTAGATAGGAGGGATATTCTGGGCTAGAATCCGAGTGTACTCGAATTTTTGAAACGATTTTATGAAAGCTTTTGAAAAACCCATTTTTCGTTAATTATTTTTATAGTTTAAATCTATTTATTTGGATTAGTCGACATTCGTTAGGAATGTGTGACTTTTAGGACTTGCCCAATTACTTTCTAACTCAATGGGATTTTTTATTTATAAGCTGATCATTAAGCAAAATGCATACTGAACGATTTCACATATTAGGTACTATTATCCCCATTTATAAACATTCCGCCTCGTTATGCTTGTGTCCTCAACACTCCGAAAGTAGTCGATGGATTGACTTGACATTTTTACACAACATTGTATTTTAAAAGAACAGTGTATTAAAAACGAAATAATTTTTAAAATCAATAAATATGTTATTATCTTTCAATCATGTGGTAGGTAGTGCACTTAGCCACTCCACTGCTGCTTACGGCGGGCGGTACACCCCTCTCTTTACATAAACAAACACGCAAACACACGCATCAGTGAATTGGTAAATTTGCATTTGCACCAAACTACACGATCGTACAAACCGCGCTCGGCCCACATGCAACGTTTGCTTAGGGCAGCGCAGCGGTTCACCATGCACACATGTACACAGCCCACATGTGTGGAACATCTACTTTATTTTACCTAACAAAACACACATTAACTTTCATGCACATAGCACTAAACTTTGGGCAACTATGGGCTCCTTACTCACTAGTTTCTTCCTTATTGTCTGTTCCCTGCAGCAAGATTGCCCCAACGGCAGACTAACTCCTGCCAAATTCGTGGACATGTACAAGATGTTCTTCCCATCCGGCAATGCCGTCGAGTTTTGCGACCACGTATTCCGCACCTTCGATATGGACAAGAACGGATACATAGATTTCAAGGTACTACTTTTGGTACAGTCGAAAGAGCTGAAGCGTCAATTTGATCAGGGGGGCAATTCTACTCACTTTTAGGAACGACCACAATCTAATTACAGTCTCAATCTGTCAAAAATACCTCTAATTTACCTTTTATGACATTGATTGTCGCTGAGACAAACGACTAGATGTGGAACGTTTTTAATTAGTAGAATTGGCCTTCAGGTTAGCAACCTCATCCCCATCATTCACTTTCTTTCTAAAAAAACAATCATTTGTTGCAAATGTATTTAACTATGAAGCAGCGCGCGTGGGTCGCTAAAGCCAAATTCTCAATATTTGCGCGACTTGGATTCACTTTCTTTTTTGCTGGCGTTCCAATTAATAAGCAATATTTAAAATTGGTGTAACAAGAGACTAGTGAACTCTTGTTTGTATCGTCCCCGCGTGGTGTACCAAGAACTACTTTGTTGTAGGAGTTTCTGCAGGCCATACACGTCACATCAAGTGGGACGCCGGAAGAGAAGCTGAAATGGGCGTTCCGCATGTACGATGTCGATGGCAATGGTGTCATCGACATCCAGGAGATGACGAAAATCGTTCAGGTTCGTATCAATCCAAACATTTCGCAGATCAATGCGGAGCAATGGCCCTTCACTCGCCAGCACGAGTGTCTGCAGGCATCACGTTAATTATACCCCATCTGAACATTACTCGTCGCTTTTTGTGCCGCGGGGATGATTTAATTAACCCCGTCGATCCCGAATCGAATTGCAATGTGATCTCACTCGAAGTTTGCAGCCATTGAATATTCCCGGAGCATTATAAATGAGTCATGATCGCAAGCTTTACATTTTGCAGCACTTATATTTTTATCTGAGAAAAGCTTTTGTTTAGTCTCACGTGAACGTATTTTATAATACCTAATTACTTTATTCGTTATATGAACAAAAAGTTTTAACAGATGAGCTGCTCTATACCTGGTATGTGTACCTATTATCACATACATCACATTCCACATTCGGTGTACCTACTTTAACCAGGTTTTAAATAAATCCATCTGTCAGTTTGTGATAGACTGATAGTCCACTGGTTCATACTAAAAGGCATAATATTGAAATGAATTCATCGGTCACTGTCATTGGTTTTTGGTTTGTTTTTCGAGTTAGTAATGTCGAACATTGAAACTCCATTGTTAAACATAAATAACAGAGCACCTGCGTTAAAAGGATAGTGGTGTATCTAGCTATTAATAGTCACTGCCTGCAAAAAAATAAAATTTCATCCGGTACTTAGTGGCCATTGCGGCCACATCCTCCTGTCCACGAGACGAGTCTGGCGAATCGGTGGAAGTTACCAATATGTCCTTAAAAGCTTTTTTAACGTCAAAGGATTTAAACTAAATCATTTACTATCGGCGAATGCTGCACGAGCAGGACTAACTGGCCCGGCAACCACAATTTGGAATATCCTAAATTCAAGCGCCCTGTTCCATTATAGATACCTACGCTTACGTTAATTAATTATTCACACGTTGATAACACCTCATTGTAGGCAGAACCGCCGTTTTAATTAATCTCTTTGTAAACTTGACGTCCATAATATTGACTATACGGTCCTCTTTGCCGTACTAGTGACGTGTGATGCATTCGTGATTGTTATCCCTTGCTTGCATTAATTATACGTAATCACTTTGATCACCGACCAGGATTAGGCCACTGTGGGAGCTTAGATATAAACGTTATCGGACTCACGGTTGTGTCTCGGGGTCGCAACATCAGTAACTTAGTTAATAGGTTTAGGTGCGTGTGGCATCCACGCTCTAGCACGTCACACGTCCAACTTCTAATGTACTTTATACCAGACGGCAATCTCGCCCTCGCTTAGACTCGATCTTAGAGCAACCAGAAACGCATTTAGACATGTGTATGCGCGCGGCAGGCATTGTAATTTATACCTTATAATAAATAATGGCACAAGAGTTACACATTACCCTCGCCATGGAAAGGACTCGACATTTCTGCATATCGCACAGATCCATTATTAGTAAAACCAACCAAACCAGGTATTCCATTTCTCATGACAAGATATTATTTCGTAATCTTGGATGGCTTTAAAACCTTCTGTATGGTTAGAAACGAATTCCTTTCAATGTTTTTTTTCCAAAATGTCTTAAACATTTGAATGTCATCCATTACGAGTATCTACCCATACCTACTTAATTGCGCACTTTATTTCTAGGCAAGTAAGCTGCTAGAAAATTGTTAAATGGCCATTGGCTATTCATTTCCAAGCTTCCATCTACTTTGTAATTATTTTAATTCTATTATTATACCATTAGCTGGCAATTCCGCTGATTCTCTAAAGACTTTTAAATAACTCATTGTCTTCGTGCTTTGACATAGCGTGGTCATTATGCCCAACGTAAATTTTTCCCCATCGCCGTAAGCGTTTGTAAATCACTTAATTATAAAAAGAACTGTTTTTTCTTCTTCCATAGAATTTCTTTATCCCCTGTGTCATAGCTAACCATTGACAAGTAAGGTAGACAGACAAAGTGGAGTTCAAACAGTTTAGTATTCCGTTTTACAGGCTTGTGACTTCTGACGTCCTCTGGAACCGTATTATTATGTTGAAGCTTGTCATTCCACGTCGACATGTAGGTAGTCTGTCCATGGCGGTTTAATTGCAGTTAATGACAGACCCCCTTTCCCCTAATTACTCATTGTACACTGAAACTGTGTTATTTTAAGACTTCACAGGTATTTTAAAACTCGTCAATGGTGTTTGATAGTAAATTAACATAACATTAATAACGCATTTCCATTCAACTAGCCGAGTTAGAAGTAGTTATTTTCTTTTTAGTAATTGTCGTTACCGGTTAACTTTCCGGTCAACGTTTGGCTAGACGTATCATTATTTTATTTTGCCTTCCGATTTCGGAGTGGCTTGAAATAAAAAGAGCTCGCCCTTAAAAACACATCGCCGCGCGGCGGTTCTCTAGTTGCATGGACTTTTCACGAAGCCTGCCATTATTGGATCATAACTCAATTCTAACGGCGGTATTATTGACCAGGCTACTTCAAGGACTTCTTTTAACTTCAATTGAGTTCATTATTTCTGAAAGTTTTTTTATTCAAAGGTATATCGCTGATTCCAGCTCTTTTGAAACTTTACTTGAAATAAAACACGGCGCTGGGTTGATATAAAACTCTAGGCACTATTGGTTGTAGACCGGTTAGGTTACGAGTTGGGATGCGTTATTACCGGTGTACCGGAACACCAAATTTAATGGAGAACGTACGGACCGGCGGCACGCCGGACGAGTGATTAATCGGACTCAGGGTTTAGTTGACCGAACAAGAACAGAACTGTAACCGGAGGTGACGTGCGTAGTTGTAGTCTAGTCTAATCTTAGAAAAGGGTAGAACGAAAAGAGATTTACTATTAAACACCGAGATACTTATGTTAGGCAAGCATAGACAGTAATGTGAAAATGAAGTAACGAAGCGGTTTTAAATGAATTGAATCCTTTGATAATTACGCAATAGATTTTACGAACATTGGTTTTGAATCAATAAGGAGATTGTTGTTTTGCTGACAGTGTTCAATTAAACTTTACACTGACTCTGCTCCGGGAACATCAATGTTTTAACTGTTCATTCATTGTATTGTCATGATTGTACATATGGTGTCTTTCTGCACTTTCCAGGCCATCTATGACATGCTCGGTGCATGCTCTAGCAACCGGCCCGCCGACTCGGCCGAAGAGCGCGCTAAGAACATCTTCGCTAAGATGGATGAGAATAACGATGGTCAGCTGACGCAGGATGAGTTTCTTAAGGGCTGCCTGCAGGACGAGGAACTCTCAAAAATGCTGGCGCCTTAAATTGGCGATCAGCTTCTTTTAACCCTGCGATCCGTTCTCACATACCCACCCCCATTGTATGCCTCACGATAACCCGACGGCGTCGTCTTGTCCACACGGCAGCATTATAGAATGAATCGTTTCAACAAAACTGTAACACTTTCAGTATACCATTCGATCATTAAAGAACATTCACACTGTAAATATATTTTCGAAAATTAAACTCACCCGCGCATTTCAGTAGTTTCTATTCAAAATTTTTATATAAAATCGAGCATTTTTTAACATTTGGAGAATTTTAATCGTTGCGGTGTAAGTGGAGGTAATAAAACCGGGTCAGCTTTTATCATCGAGTCGGATCTAACACGGTAAACGGTGCGGTAGTGTGGTGTTGCTGTCGTGTTGACATGGCATGAGTAAGTAGCATGTGTCTGTGTAACTCACATTGTGTTTGCGCATCCCGCCCGCGACCAGTGCAGCCGCCGATTGTTCACCAGTCCTAAGCTACGAGTCACAAACCGAGCTTAACTATCGAGCCGCCGAGTAAACACAGTTGAATGTATAGGTTGCATCCGCGTGTGATCTGTACCGCGCTAGCTGCACAGCCACAAACCTACTAATAGGGTGGCCGCTCGGCCGGAGGTATTCCAGGCTCGACACGTTTCGGCGCGCATAATGCGCTTCACAATTTGCTTTCCCGTGACACATGTGATTTTTGTCGATTGTAAAAAAAGTATTGTAAAATTTAAGCTATTATTGATGTAATGAAATTGACGTCAATAAATCCTCGAGTAAAAAATTGTCCATTCCTAATGATAATGTATGAATGTTTATATAATGTATGTGGAATATGTCGCTGTCGGATTGTCCACTTCGCTAATAGATAAGATTGTGTCCGAACCATTCACTTCGTAGTGTCTATGACTATTCCTATGTGACTCACGGTCTATCTGGTTCAACGCTATATTCGATCCGATATCGGATTACTATAATAATGCACAGTATAAATCTTACATTCTAATATTAAGGCAACATTAGTGTAGCTATGTATGTACAGAATCGGTCAGATTGGATGAACAAATTGCGACAAGTTGCACGCAATAGGTAGGTACAGTACGCGCTAACGAGATCCTAGCGAGCATCACGACGCGGTATTACTATCACAAACAACACACTAACAATCTGATCACTTCTGTCGGCGTTAAGTTCTATTTATGTAAGTTAAAGTAACCGTAATATTCTCTACATGAGTAAACTTTATATTATTATCGTTTCTAGTATTGGTGTCGTTTATTATCGATGTATTGGTAAATTCGTCAGGGATCTCCGCCGCCGGCCCCGGCCCGGCAGGACACACGCTTCTCTATCCCCTTGTTGTTTTACGCTTTCCGTATTCTCTGTTCGTGATACTATTTATCAAAACTTATTTCGCGTTGTAATACCTACCTACTATTTCTAATTAATTGGAGTATTTTTATAAGTACTATTTCCCAGTTAATTTCCCCACTACTGTGCCTTCTAGTTCCCCGTTGTAAATAGTTTACCAATTCACCACAATTTATTTATCCTACCGTCTAAGTTATCCCCGTCAACTTTGCCAAAGGTGACCAGAACCTTGGATCTTTAACTTAAACCAAATTTTAGTGTGCCCTAGTCTCATGTTTCGTGTTATAGTTAATTTTAGCATTCTTATCATTATATTTCGTCGCAATCTTCACCAATAGCCACTGGCCGCACATAGTCGAAAGGGTCGCGATATTATTAATTAACTTTAATTATATTAATGTTTAAGCTGTGTTGTTTTGTCAATAAGTTTTCAGTGCACACACGCAAAATTATTTAAAAAAAGAAAAAAAAAAACAGACACACAGGATTGAAATGCACAATGATTCTAATATAAAAGTAAAGTTTAGAAGTGTAACTCAACAGAGTGGCACTACACATTAACACTGAGCCAAGGCCACATATGGCGAGTGGGGAGTGAACAGGGAGCGGCGCGCGCCCGGGGCTGCTACACTGTGGGGTGATCTCAATTTGCGCTGCAAAATTAAACTCAACAGCCATGCGACATATCGCAATCACCCTCGTGATAGCCCCGCGGATCACTTCGCCCTCGTGCCGCTCCTCACCCGCTCTATATGTTAAATAGTTCGTTTATACAATTTTGCTTTTCAAAATGTTACAGTAACACCGACGAGGGCAAGGCAGCTAGTTGTGTTCCGTAACCTGTTCATACGCATAGGCATGTGCACTGAAAGCTAAACCTCCTTACATTTGTTGTTCAAACATTCCATATGATAACGCATTGCAGTATAGTCATTTAAGTGTTTACTTAATGTTATTTTTAGTGTACGATTATTTGGATTGTAAACTTCATAGTTAAATTATGAATAATTTTGATGATTTGTAAGATTTTTATAAATTAAAGTTATTTAATTTGTTCAATTAACTTTTTACCATTTCTTTGTATAAGTAAATAGAACATTGGTTTTATTATTCATATTTGCTGTACTACCCGACCGATGACAATCATCGGATTAAATTGTAATGTATAATTCTCCTTGTTGCCACGACTAAGTAGGACACAAGTAGAACAGTGTAAACACGATCATAAATCGACTGAATTTTATACAAACATAGAAGAGGGATCAAAAATATTCTCACCTTGGACTTGAAGGTAGCTTCGCAGACAGGGTGTTGTGTGACATATCAGAAAAAAGGATTTACGGATTTTTTCGGATTGGAAATATTAAAAGTTAACTTTAAATCCAAAAACAACAATTTCGTAGAAATTCTCGCCGTAGGCGTAACGTACTCAGTCTTACTAACAAACAAGCAGCTACTTAGTTACGGCTTCAACACTGTACATATCCCAAATAAAACGATGACAAAATAAAAGTGCATAACGTTTAGTCAATTATAATATTTATAATTAATATGTTATTGTCAATGTTTATTATGACGCGACCCAGGCCTACGAGTCAGTTGCTACTGATCTTATAGTTATGGTTAGTTAGGCAATGCCGCTTCATTGGCAGTCTTTACACCTTACTCTTTTGTCCAAACTCTAAATTCCATGGAACTACTTGACTCGATCACTTCACTTCGAAAGCAAGCTTAATGTTCGCACTTTAACCGCACCACGTATAGTAACTTTTATCATAGATTTTTAAATCTCAAGTGTAGAGTCGTAAATTCAATGTGGATTATCTGTTTCGCTTGTGGTTTCAGTTATTACATTTTGTGTCATTTATCTCTCATTACATTTAAAATCTAGGGCGAAAATTGGCAACTAAAGGCGATCCTCGACCCCCGAGTGAGGGCGCCACTGGCAGCTTGCTGTTCGGTTCAAATCTCGCAATTAGACGCTCCGTTCTCTTTGCGCATAATCGCCCATTTTTATACTTAAAATATTGGTTAGGACATAAGTGAATACTTTCTTCGTGGTCTCAAAAATGAAATCTCAATCTTTCAAACTAAGGAACTACTCTGTTCTCTCAAGGGGTGGCATTTTTACTAAGTTATTTTTAATTTTTTGTGGTTTTTATGTTTAGCCAAAATTACAATAAATAAGCCTTGATGTTCAAGCGTTCTATTTTTTTTTATATAAACTTAATTTAAAAATATATATAAAAAATTGTTATCACACCTGCCACTCCTGCTAACAACGATTTTGATAGAAAATGGCGTGTCACTTTTTTCATGTTTTAACATTAATAAACAGAGTAGTACCTTTGAACGAACCAATTTGTAATTTGTAAACGTACTTTTAAAAGCAAGCTTCAATATACCATCGGTTCGCTCACGCCATGTTATTTTACTGTAAAACATGTATTTTAGTATAATATATAATTTAAGATATTATTGTAACTAGCTGCGATAGTCGCACAAATCCGGTACTTAGATTATTTTCCAAAAATGCAGATTATAGTTTATATAAAAATTGTTAGGTTTCTGTTAAATTTTGTCTTGACAAAACTGTGCTAAAGCGGGGAGACACGCGGTGGATAGACCAAATATCTAAGTGCGTGACATCAAACTTATAAGCATTTGGCAGTGGTTGGTAGCCTGTTCACTTCTCATTCAGGTGAACCAAGCCATCTGCAGACACCTACTGTGTGGACCCGCTTGAAGTCTGAGTAAAGTATTAACAGCCATTAGAACAATCTTCATTTATATTCAAACTTGAGGCTTCGCCATGATTTTATTAAGTACAGTCGTTAACGACATTACATTCATTCAACAAATGTATTAGATAAAAGTATCCACAATGTGTCCCCTTTCGATTTGTTGTATTTCTAAGAATACATAGTTTTTATGAATTCACATTTTGCCTACTCCATTACAATTGTATAAATTAAAAAATACAAGATAAAACAAATAGTTCATAATTATTTGTCTCATTATTATAGTGTGCACGACAAAATAGTTTTAAATATTTAGTGACATCAAAATCATGTTATCAGTCTATCGTATGTAATATCTAGGGGTTATTGTGGGAACTAAATAAATCTTAGAAAAACTACCTTACCTTAATTTAATCACCCAATTTTAATTTCTTTTTGTTTCGTTTTTTATGGATGGTGTGAATTGACTGGGCATTTCTTAACCCATTGAACCGTGGTTTTAACAATGAACGGCCAAAAAGCGTACCTCGACTAATATTAGAGTCCCAGATCAAAATAATGACACCATCCATGATACCATTCTCCCTATGAAAAATGATCATACCGCTAAATTACAGCGCATGAAGAAAACATACAAACATAATGCAACATTAAGTCCTAACGTACTAGACAGCTCGCACCAGCTAACAGCCCACGCATATCGTCCTGAGACGAGCAAAACGCACAAAACAACTGCCCACCTACTTCTTAATAAGAAGCTTTTTCTTGGAAATGGCACAGGCGCCGCGGCGAATGGCACCGCTCTTTACACCACTACACTCACACAAATCTCCAATTTCTGATATAACTGCAGGTGCACCCCCCTCCTCATTCCCCTATCATAGAAATGTAAACACTTCTATGTGTGTGTGCTGTGTTAGAAACGCACAAATGCACACAAATAGTATTTATCGTTCACAATAATCCCTTTTATCAGTGCTTCTGATTTATTCCTGGAATTGGCGCAGGCGCACTGCAACCGACCCCTTTCCACTGCTGCTCCTACCCCCCATTTCGTGGAAACAACATACAAAACACACCAATATACACTATTCTATAATAGTTTGGTAGCCAAACGAATATAGCTGTGGAATTATTTCGGGGGTCGGAGGCGGCCCCATTCCCCGAATTCCTCCTCTCCTTCGTTTTTCTGGGAATTTTACTACTCTTATTCTATATTAAACTAGCTTTTGCTCGCGACTTTGTCCGCGTGGATTAATAGTTCCCGTTCCCGGGGGATTTCCGGGATGAAAACTATCCTATGTCCTTTCTCGGGTCCCAGACTATATCTGTACCAAATTTCATTGAAATCGGTTCAGTGGTTTAGGCGTGAAGAAGAGACAGACAGACAGACAGACAGACGGACAGACAGACAGAGTTACTTTCGCATTTATAATATTAGTACGGATTGAGGTAGCCATGGAAACCTTTAATAAATATCGAGTATTCCTGTATTCTTGGAACAGGCGTCAGCGCGCAGTGTACCCTCCCACCTTTTCGCGTCTCTCGGTTGAATGCACACAGTTACACCCACCTTGTCCCTTTTATGTGTGCTCGTGTCCATTCGCACACTCTCATCCACACGTATATACACCAACCCACCTGCAATACACTTACACTCGCATACTTTGACTCTGAACTCTGGCAAATCGCTGCGCAGAATGAAATTAACAGATGTCAGCGGGGGTGCGGGGTGAGGTACTGCGCAGCGAGTAGCACACATCAAAGCCATCATCAAATTGAATGTGTACTGTACGCACACATGCTAGAATCCAGGCTAACACACATGCATATGCGTGCACGTGTATGCGTACTGTCCAACTGTTGTCAATAATAGCCTTTTCCCAGAATTAAGTTTCACGTAGGAATTTACTTAAAGTTCTCGAATAAATGTAGGTACTTCATTTACGACTGGTACATGATTTTGACTAATTAAGTTTACTATAGTGTCGTGTGCATTTACCATGTTTTAGTTTATTTTTGATATTTTATTTTTGCTTTTGAATTCATTGCTCCAAAGTATAAAAGCGTTATTGCGAAGGCTATATAAGGTCAGATTTTTCTCTTTAACTTTATAGACTTTATTTACAAACGTTGTTCATAATTTACTCATTAAATGAATCCAATTAATATAGCCTTTTAGCTAGTCTTCGTTTATTTTGACTAAAGCATAACATTTGTAAATAAAGTTATGAATGTTAGTTTGTAGATTTTACAGCGTGATATTTCAACATTTTATTTTACTTACAAGAAAACTGCAGCCATCCATCTTTAGTACCTACAACAGATTATTTAATAGGGGAGCCTTTTTAGTTGTTTTCATTTTCAATCCGAAACTGATAAACAAAATCTTAGAATCAATAGTTATTCATCAAAACCAATCTTTCATTTAAATTCACTATTTTTCGATTTGTGTGTTTTAACAACCTCGATGCTATGACATTGGTTTGGACTCTGATGACGTTCTCATGTTCATCTTTTTCGAATTGGATTTGTCATCACCTTTCGGTCTCTTGTAGCAGCAAATCTTTTTCTCCCGTTGTTCTTTACCATACATACTTCTGAGGTATTCCTCGCAGCGCCACCATTTTGAGGCGCACCTAATGAAGCGCTCCTTTTTTATTCCTCGGAGCGCACCTTTTAGTAGCGCTCCCGATAGTAATTAAAAATATTAAAATTTTATTCCTTGAAGCGCACCCACGTTTAAAAATAGGTAAGAGCATAAAGTCAACGTAATAAATTATATCGATGATTTTTAAAAACTCATTTGTGCATCATCATTATCGAAGTTGCATTAACCTAAAGTACGAAATTGAGAGAAGATTATGTTTTTGCTTTCGGCACTATAGTGTGTATTCAAAGACCAACGTTATTGTGTATTTAAAGAGGATGTTATTAATGTTGTCTTTGTCCATACTAACCAGGATCACTACTATGGTTTTTTAAACTAATCTATGATCAAGCAGAATAGGTTTTTTGCAAATGGTATAAAATAACGTGTTTTACTTATTATCGATAGTTTCAGTTAGTATCCTAACTCTAATCGAAAGTTAATCATAGGTGCGCTTCAAGGAATAAAATTATAATATTTTTAATTGCTATCGGGAGCGCTACTAAAAGCTGCGCTCCGAGGAATAAAAAAGGTTCGCTTCATTAGGTGCGCCTCAAAATGGTGGCGCTTTGAGGAATACCTCAAACTTCTCACTCACCTTCTGAAATTCAAACATCGACTTCTGGAACTTTTGGATTCCATCCATCGTTTTATAAAAGCAAGAAGGTACTTACCAAATTGTTGGTGTCTCCAAAATGCCCGAGAGATAGCACAATATAATGTGACGTAATAATTGTTTCTCAAGTACAGAAACAATTATTACGTCACATTATACATCTGTGATATTGCGTAGATCAAATGATTTGAAATTTCAAATAATGTTATTTTTATATTTCGAATAATTTTCGCTGGATTGCAGTTTTCTTACAACATTATGATAACACATTTCATTGTTCAGCTTCACTACATACTTATTATGTTTTAGGGGCACAAGATTTGACTACTAACTAAAGGCAAGCAGGTTGTGTAATATTTTAACGTCCTTTCCAAAATATAAGCAAACAGTAAAAATGGGCAAACAAAATAGTAAATTAAAGCCAGAGGTCCTGGAGGATCTGAAGCAGAACACTGAGTTCTCAGGTATTGGTTCTATTACTTTACTATTTATTACGTTAAAATACGTTGTTGCTAAAATCAGCCAACCCACAATATTTGAATTATTATGCCAAATGTGTTGCGTTATCCAGCAATAACATGAAATCCTACAAAAAATGAGATCAATTTTGTTTCTAAATCCAAGTAAATGTATATGAATGCGTAACTAAACACTTATTACAAAACATTTCCAGACGCGGAGATACAAGAATGGTACAAGGGCTTTCTAAAGGATTGCCCCAGCGGACATTTGTCTGTAGAGGAGTTCAAGAAAATATATGGGAACTTCTTCCCGTATGGCGACGCTAGTAAGGTAATACATCATTTTATTAAGAATATTACCTATTACATGGGACCTAAAAAACAAACCGCCGAACTGTGGGTATACATTGGTACACCTCTGCCTAACCCTTCGGGGAATACAAGCGTGATGGTGTGATGGTAAGAAAATTACTTTACCAGATTCCAGTCTCATAGAATTGCCAATATATTTTCCAGTTCGCGGAGCACGTGTTCCGGACATTCGACGCGAATGGCGACGGCACGATAGACTTCAGAGAGTTCCTGTGCGCGCTCAGCGTCACGTCGCGCGGCAAGCTGGAGCAGAAGCTCAAGTGGGCCTTCTCCATGTACGACCTGGACGGCAACGGGTACATCTCGCGACAGGAGATGCTCGAAATTGTCACTGTGAGTTTTGCTGTTATTATCCAGACGTAATCTTCTGAAAAATATGTTGTGTTAAAGTAACACTACATATTTTTATTTCGTGGTATACCACAGATGAAAAGGTTTTAAAGGAACTAGTTCCAATTTTGTACTAGGCTGAGTGTCGCCGCTTGTCTTCCACTATTTGAATTTCTAACACATACTTAATGATATGTTTACAAATATTTTGCTCAAAACCAAATCACACATACATAAATCTCAGGACAGTTATTGGTTAGCAGACTAGAACTAAGCTCTCGTTGGCGAAGACACCCACACACGCAAAAACAAATACATGTTTCATAGTCGCAGGTGTTTGACAAAGCCGATATCTTTATCGATACATTATCTGATGAATATGTGGGGAAAATAAAACACAAAAGAAATCATTCATTTTATTTTACTTTTATTAAGTACCTACAAATAATTACTGCGCTTGGAATAAAACATATTTGTTAATCAATTGTACGGTTCTTGTGGGATAGTAGGTATATCAAATTAGACGCGAACGAAGTCTCGGGCAGAAGCTAGTTAATTATAAAATGATTCCAAAATTATATATCTATGTAACGTAATTATAGTCCTGAATTCTATTGATGATTTAATTAGCAAGATGGCCACCTCACTGCATGCAGTACATTAAGCGAACTTGGTAATTGCGTTGACAAAACAAACATTGGACAAAGTATATATTTTTTATTAATGTTTGGAATTTTATAGTGATCAGTAGGTATATTTTTACGTTATTTTACAAATAATATTGTAATTAAATGTTATTTTCGACTTACCAATAGAAAGATATACCTTCGTGGTCTGACTTTTTTTTACATATTATAATTGCACAATACGGCATTTAAAAGCAGAGCGCTTTTTCTCTGTGAATTGGTTGAGTTATGATCCCCCATAACTGTGGCGCCACGTTAACATTCCAACCTTATTTATCTATTCCGTGTTTTATACAACATCATGTTTAATTCACTACCTTTCTTTGAGATCGTTGAAGTACTCATAAATATGAACAACTTTTATTTTGAAGTAAAAAACGCACTACAAAACGAACCATTACACTAACTTTATTATAACCTTTTGATATTATTCTAGCTGTAAACTTTGTTGATGGCCAAGATTTGGCTTTTTCCTTACGTCATACTAATTAATAACATTTACACAATTCCAGGCTATTTACAAAATGGTCGGGTCTGTGATGAAGATGCCAGAGGACGAGTCGACGCCTGAGAAGCGAACCGACAAAATATTCCGACAAATGGACAGAAACAAAGACGGCAAGCTCTCCCTGGAGGAGTTCATAGAGGGCGCCAAGAGCGACCCCTCCATCGTGCGGCTGCTGCAGTGCGACCCGCAGTCACAGTGATACCTTACATATTAAATCTTAGTACTCAATGAGTACCACTCAGTTTATCCACACTTATATAAAACTGTTGTAAAATATCACCCTTATTACAATGCTTGTAAGAGCTAGTGCGCGTCGTAAAGCGTTGGTAACACATTGAATCAGATTGTTGTCCTGTTGCTTGGCTGTTTGCTAAATTTTTGCCGTTTCTATAGATTCCCAATAATATAATAAGATTATTAGTATTTGTATAAATATTAATAGATTTATATTCTGTGATTCTTGTGCACATGCAGATCACTATTGGTACGAAAACAAAACATGACGAACCGATCGAGACAAAGAGATTAAGGGTGCAAACTAACGAGAGAGTTCGTCATTAACCCCATGCACGGTTGTGACAAGATTATAAACAGAAATATGACTTACATGAGATGTGAATATTTACAAAGTAAATGGCAGTAGAAACTTAGTACAAACATTATTAGGGAAAGTTTAAATATAAATTATAAATTGTTAATCCGCATCGGCAAAAAAAAAAAATGATGCTTATAAAATATTCAAAAAGATGGAAACGCAGCAATAATTCCAAAGATAGTAGCATATTTACGGTAAGATAGAGTCTATTGAAGAAAACATGAATATTTTGATATGAATTGTAATAGGGTAGCGAACTCTCGTCTTCGATATAGGATATTCTGTGACTTCTGAAAGGAGGCAAGGCAACGATGACAGTAGTGACAGTACACTTCTAAATAGCAGTAAATAGTTCGTCAACCTCAGTAGTTAGCACATTCTGCAAAATAGCAAACTCACCAGGACAACCAAACAGCAGGACAAATGATGTGCGACTGTAATGTGTATAGTGTTCAAAGATTTTTCCCATTTATACTAGTTAGGTTAATACACATTCTCTGCCCACAAACGTTTTGCGGCTTTTCGTATAAGCGGGCTCGCGAGTGATCCGGACTGTCGGGAGCGCCACGCTCTCGAATGTTCGTCGGCTCCACAACGTACTGCGACGTTCCCGGTGTGTAGCTGATTGCTAAGATAGCGTTCCATTTTCAAGTATTTAAAATATATTTACAATAGAATAATATTAATGTACTTACCTTAATGTGTATCCTGCTGTCCCTCGAAAGATGTTGTAAGTACTCCGTAACGATTGGTTACATGGCGTCTATTTAATCCAAGTAGTAGTGATATTCGAGACAATCGTCATCGATAGTAATGTATTGCAAAAACGCGTATCTCCATCTCACTTGCCCGCTTATATCGCGTCTAAATTTTATCCAAATATCTCCCTCTATTATCGAAAATAATTTATACGTGGTGTAATATGAGATTTTCGGAATTTGTAGATCTTAATGATTCAAATTTAACTTTTAATGCCATCATTGACTATATATTTGAAATTATGAGTGTCTTTTAATAATCTGATAAACGATATTCTAAAGTCTTATTTGACAGACAATTAACTTATAACCGTACATAATTATTATAGATGAATTATGAAGTAGATATCAGGTATATTTGTTTAAAATAATTTAACGATTTAAGTCAAGCCTTGATAAGAAGATGGGAGGGAGAGTAACCTCATGCGCGCTGTGCCTGTGTGAACAATCAATTATATACCAGATCGGTTATTAGTTTAATACCCACTCTAATGGATATAGTTCTGTCTACGTGTGTGGGCACGGTGCGCATGTCGTTGCGTCGTTTTCACGGTTCGGCAATAAGGTTGTACGGCTGTCTTCTCACTGCTAGCGACTATGATGACGCTGATCATGGCCCGTGTTAATTGTGTGGTTCATTGGTAAAGTCAGCTGCCGACCTGCGGACATATACTAAGATTAGGACACAAACGTTCATCACATACGGTACTAATGTTGTACTATGACAGTTGGACCTCGTTCACCTATCTAAGTATATTTTCTCATGTTGCGTAGCTGTTTGTGCAGTAATATTGCATGCCTTATATTATATTCTAAATGTTATTAGCCCTCCCCGTTGTAATGTGCAACCGTTCTAGCACTGAAAAGACAGCGTTTTATAGCACAATTTAGGAAGACATTTACGCAACAAACACACAGACAAATACGAAATATACAGTTATTATTAATTTATATTATAATGAATATTCATGCAGATTTTATTCGCGTAGCTGATATTATTAAGGTTTAGTTTTAAAGAATGATGAAAAAATGTAAATTCATTATTATTGTCCCGAGTCAGCCTAAGTATTATTATTCAATTAATTCGTTGCAAAATGATGTGTAAGGAGTTTAAAATATGGTTAGTATGTAACAATTGACAGTAGTGGAATGTTGAGTTTAGCGGTGAGTAAACACGCGTCCAGACCGCGAGGCATACCCTGCGTTCGTGCCGCACTCAGTATCGCATCGACGGATGCTCACATTGAGCACTCGGTGCGCCGGAGACACGCGCGGCGAACCGTTCGCATGGCACGCCCCGCGGTGTGCACGCGGCTTGCTCATAGTTTCTAACCGCGTACTCGGCTTTAGGGCAGCCGCAGGGGGACCACCCATTCGATTTCGTTGAATGAAATTGATATAAAGATGTATAATTATGACGTTGGCAAGTTTAGCAATCACAATGTTTACTTTATATTATAGTATTGGTATATTCTGTACAATAATTTCTATTAATGAAGGTATTGTGGCAAGACTGCTATTAATTGTTATGATATATAATAGATATATACTTAGAGAGCCCGCCCCTCGTTAGCCGTGGTCTTTCTACGAAAGCCCTGAACCATATGCTCGGAGACGCTTCGACTGAGGTGACTACTAACTCGGTTTGCGCTGGCGGAGCATCGCTAGACAAACGCCGCGCCGCTGCGATATCGCCTTTGTGTTAAATGTTGTATAAATGTAGAAGTAAAAGTGAATATTGAGTATAGACTTGTCTGAAGCAATATGACAGACTGAATTTATTAATGGATATTTGTCCGCGCAACTTTATTCATTCGTTTCATGCTTAAAGCAACCCATTGTGATAACATGCGCCGCTGTCGTATCTACCGAAGCGAGTAGGTATCTTACTGAATGTGTAACCCGTCTTCCAAACAAACGAAATGCTATCTTATGTAGTCGCGTGTTTCATTGCAGCGGCGCCGCCCGTTCGTCTAACACAACATGCTCCGAATTTAATAATTACACGTAAAATTGGTAGTGATTCTAAAATATTGTAATAGGTAACATGTTCGACTACATTTGAATATTTATTTTAAGTATGTATCACACGTCACAAGTGTTTATATACAAATATTGCATAGATTAGCGATTGTTCTCTATCCTTATATATCACATTAGTTGAGATCATCTTTTGGTTTGTACGATTTTTTTAATATTATGAGTTATGTAGTTGTTTTAACACTTCAAAGAGCACGTTGGAATGCCGAAGGCTAGACAAAACGATGGCCCAAATCTCATCTTGAATATCGAGCAACAATATATTATTACAGAAAGTCTGTCTCATATTTTTTGTTATAATAACTACATACTATGGTAAGTAGACACAATACACAATGTATAGTATTTTTTATTTTATAATATTTGATTTTGCAATGTATCGCCATTTTACTAACGCGATTGTTGTTGCTGTATTATTTTTGGTTTCACTAAACTTTTTAACTAACACTACCTAATGTTTTAAGCACGCTTTTTTATTTAATTTATTTAGTAGCTTTACATAGATGTATAGATTAAATCTCATTTTCTTTATATATATTATACAATGCGATTTTGATTGACCGACATTTTATTTTGCTTGTAGCTAGCTAGTTCATTGAACGGAATATCGAATCAAATGCACAATTATTTGGTTTTTCGCACAACAACTGAATTATGTATCCATATATTTTTATCTTGTCTGTTGTGGAATTGATGGTATACGTAACCTTATTCATTGTTCAAGTTGACGTACCTCTTCACACTAGATATACACACACACACAAATCCGTCAGCGCTTATGATATTACAGAATATACATATATTTTATATACATTATAATATAATATTTGTCGTTGAGCAATAGTACAATTGTTGTTTTTATTACAATAAATAATATCTATCGTTACATCGCAACACCAATACAGAGAAACATTTATTATAATCGGAAGTTTTCTAATGTTATATTCAATGGCGTCTGAAATTTTACAAATTATTATGATGTCGTGTACTTTTTATATAATTCTCAGTAAGTTTACATATTTGTTATCTAAAATCTCAATGTTCAATTAAGTGTCGTAGAATAAAAATCCATGATATATATCGAACCTGGGACAAATAAAAAAAATAAAGAAAAATATTTTTAATATATATAATTTTTTGATTGTGTACCGATTATTAGGTGTTCGGTCGAATTTTATATCTGTGTCATTTTTGGTAATAAGATAATTAAATTCTAAACATTGAAGGTATGTACATCATCCTGAATGAAGCCTTTTATTCTAAGTGTTTAAAATGGAATTAAAGTTGTATTTTGAATTAGATTTAGCAAATAGATGTTTATAAGAGTTATTTATAATATTCCTTACTTCTCTATGCAGACACCAGACGTTTCTATGCATTTTCTCTTTTTCTATGTATTTTTCCTGACTGTGCAGTTGATTCTATAATCAGTTTTATATATTCAATCTGAAATTGCTTTAACATAGGCGGTGAGGTGATTTGCTGTACATAAACTCCATCCACATACAGATTAGAAGCGTTTCAAAAGGACAACTGTCGAATTGGTTCTCTTATAAATAAAGATATTGAATGGAATGTTGGTCAGAGTGACGACATCGCGTGGTCTCCGACAGCTCTCAGCGGCAACATCGCCGCCCGACCTCTTCTATGTCTTCCGAGACACACCACCCATTTTCGAGCAGTGCTCACTTCAATCTATCCACAATAGAAATTGGTTTAGCGGCAGCAGCTGCTGTTGCATCCACCTTTCATTATGTGAGCGAATCACCTGATAGAATAACCTTAGATAGATAGGTTTTAATACCCAATATTAGATAGGGTTCTGTTAACACGCTATATGCCCCGCATCCTAGTCATAATAGCTGATTTTTCTGAATTCCACTGACGATTATTTTACTGTCTTCCAGTATTTTAAGCAGTAGTCGACTGAACGTACGTTTGTACGTACGTAGTTCAATTTTATTACACTGTTTTGTTCAGGCTTTATTCCTGATAGTTTACAATCATACTTAGATGACTTAGCACCGCTCTAGTTTATTGCTAGCAATTTATGGGTGCTAATTTTTACATACATTATTATCTAGAATGCTTTGAAACAAGTTTTAGTTCTTTTAGCGGCGCTATAGCGGATTATATATATTATAAAGTTACTATTTCTTCCTAACATCTAATTAGACACGTTTTGCTCTTCCTCGGATATGCTTATCGCCTTCTTGAGTTATTCATTCTATAATAATATCACTTGTAATCTATGGTGCATACAATGTCCTCTGAGATTAAAGGATTGTTATGATATGTGTAGCGATAGTTTAGCTGTGAGATGTATTCAAATGAAACTAAAGATACTGATATTGAAGTTAGTCATGATAAGTGATTATGTTGTGCCGACATTCATGTTCAGATCTGAAAGCTTACGCACGACAAAAAATGACTACGCTTGATCAAAAATGAATCTAAATGTTCTCCACTAATTGCCGATCTGATAAGAGAGGGTCGTTAATCACTGATGCTTAACATATTTGATAATCTTTCACTAAACTAAAGCTACAAAGTCTAAATATTTTACTTTTTTGTATCAGTAACTAATTATCTACCGTGTTTAGCATATAAATGTATTATTTAAAACGTAAAAATGTATTGTAACTTAGAGATTATAACTATTATCTAAACTCAGGGTGCTATGGTATTGAGTCGAGGAGTGTAGGGCGCCGGCGATCGACTGTGACTCCACACAAGTTCATCTCTTGCACACCTTTTCAAACGATACTACAATTTCTCGAAAATAATTAATATTTTCGCATACAGTCGTTACGACGCATGAGTACCGCTGATTGCCCCACAGATGTCGATCTCCGACAGACTTTCGATCCGGCCGAGCTCATCTTAGTGACACCCGCCACGGAGCTGTTCGTGTTAACACCTCTCGAAATGCATCGAGGACCAATATGTACAAGAGTACCTAAGTCCTAACGCAAGGTACCTTGATAGTCTGAATTTACTCCGACTCGTAACTAGTAGGTGTACTATCACCGACTCTAATCGTTGTGCATCACGTTACATATCAAATCGCTGCTAACAGCATGTTCTCAGTGTCGTTCACGCACTTTAAGTACAAATGTCGGCTTCTTGATCAATCCCAATTTGTGATCGGCATTTAAAACGAACACACAATGTTTGCATCACTAAATAGCACCCTGCTCTTCGAACGTATCGTAAGTCAACATAATGTTGAACATTTGGCTCTAACACAAACGTTGCTTGTATACTTATCGAAAACATACTTTTGTCTTGGCAATCATTGTTCTGTGTAGTCAATTTGTGATTCCTAACGTCATTTTCTTTACAATTGACCTCTTGCTCTGATACTCTGTTTTAGATCAAAATTATTATATCTATTTATTAAATCTTTCTCCTCTCAGATGACGTTTCATTTTCTTACCTTATAATAATCGTATCCTTAACGTCTCGGCTAATCGTTTATAATGCTATCTTTAATATTATAAATGTATTATAAAATTTATTGTAATCTTGTTTGGTGTTCAAATAAACTAATTATGTAAAATTGACTTAATTTTCTTGGTAATCCAAATGATTAGACGCTGTAACAGTACCCAAGTAGAATTCACTCACACAATCTTACACAAGAATTTAATACATGTACTATTTCCTTCTTTTTAACTTTTTATGTCTAATATTGAGTACCTTCTTTAATATGTTTCCATAATTCATTTTTTCATTGCATTCTGTTATACTAACATTTTATCAACCTAAAAGTAAGATACTAAAGCGATTACCATCCGATTAAAATGGTCATTTAATTTTTCGTTACCTGCTTATCAAAACCGTCTCTATGAATATGTACACAGGGTCTTATTTGCCGAAATTAGATCAAATGAGCCAAGTACTGACTATCTCTAGTGCCTACACAAATCCCTAACATTCACCTTTCATTTTAACTCGGTTCTGCCAGACTAATTGTCTAACATTACCTATTATTATCTACACAACAATAACAGTTCAAAGTAAGTACATTGAAAACTTGTGCTTACCTAGAATATATTTAAAATTGTCTAACCAGCCTTAAAGGTCCGAAATTTTTAGGTACATTTAGTTCTAAAATGGGAGAAATTTTGACCCGAAACATTCCTTTTCGCAGAATTAAACTGCAAATATGATATCATCATTTAATAATCTCAAACTGATTCATATATAGCCAATACTTATCTTGAATATCTTGGCAAAAATATAGTATCTACCTAGGCCATTTTATGAGCTAATAAAATCCCATGCAGAACCATATACAATGTACTCTCGGGACTGGTAGGGCTACTATAACCACAGACATTAAACTCGGAAAGCTATTATTATGATAATTTATTAGAACCACACAATGAAAAAAAAAATCTTCAAAATCCAGTCTCAGTCTTAAAACTTCTTCAAAAACAGTCCGTTCAACTGTCTAAACGACATTGTTCTATTTTCGAATTAGTGTTTATGTCAGTGCCTAAGGGCTGATATTTCAACTGTCAGATAGGTATCTTTTGTCTAAAGAATAATTAAGACAGTTGACATAATTTCATTAGGTACAAAAGCTTTCAAACCGTCATATTTATACCTCTGAAAAGAGTTATCTGACGATTGAAAAATTAGCCCTAAGCATGTACAATATAAACCATTAAACAGAACCTTTACAGTACCTAGGTAATCCAGTGCAGTGCAGTGGTCGGGGATAATAGGTAACCTACATTATCACAAACAGGTACGAGAACCGCCATTCTTGGCAAAGTTCTAGTAGGCATATAAACGACTATTAGTATGAGACCACAACTGAAATAGAGAACGTATGAAATAATAAAGGTGTCAAATATTTTTCACGAAATCTGTGAAGGGGTTAGGTTAGGTACTGATAAAATATGCCCTAAGGTTAAAAAAACATGCAATAAACGCTTAAAAGAGGCTGCACCGGGTTAGAACATACCTTAAAAATATGTAAGTAGTTGATGAACTTCCAAAAACCCTTCCTTAGTACTTCACCTTATTCGTTGTATGCAATTCTTTGGGTGTCTGGGCGTATCCAAATTGCACACACTACTTAGTGGTATCATTTAACGCCATCTAGCGCAAACAGGACAAACCACGTAAGGGTAGAAGTGTCAATGCGGTTGTGCGGCCTGAAGTGGGCCTGAAACAATTCGCGTTTAGTTCCTGAAAAACTCGTTGGTTAAAATATTCAGTTGGTCAACATTTGTCTGATGGTCGAATTTAACTTTTGTTTTGATTTAGGTACCTGCTTAAAAGTTTAAGATAAAACTCAGTCTTTCTGGATGGTCTTTCTTTCTTGATAAGATAATATTATTATCAGATACGGATTTTGTCGTTAAATAAATAAATAAGTGTACAATTACGGTGATTAATAGATATGGCACTGTGACGGCATAACGAATCGGGAAACTTCGTGACTTTTGCTTAAATTCTACGTAGAATTTTTTAGCCTTTGAGGCTAGGTACGTAGCTTCAGAGACTGCACAGGCAAACGACAAATGTGGGGCAAACCCTGGTGATTGACGCAGAAGACGCAGCTCAGGACAGTCATTATGGCGATGATTAAAAACACCCTATGTCCAGAAGACTTCTGGCTCAATTTTTTTAATAATGTATTCTGTGGATGAGAAATACCGACTTAAAAGGGTACCTTCTTTCGGTGGTGATAAATAAATTATGAAATTGGATAAAAAATAAAATGTATGTAGAAATATACGTAAATTTTGATTTTGAGTCCTAAAGCACACTATCGTTTTATTAACGACGAATAACCTGATTAAGACCGCAGGAAGATACTGGAGGCCGGCCGCTTCCAAAAGCTTCCAAGCCGTATTTTTGGAAATCTATGGGCCTACGAGGCCTGTGTCCTGCAGTGGACGTCCTGCGGCTAATATGATGATGATGATTGTTTTATAATGATAAAATTAAAAGTCAATTATAAAACAACACACATTATTAAAAGTAAATTTTTAATCTGTATATCACGTAACTTAAAACACGAGCCGCCATGGTGTGACGTCATATCGGCCAAAACTGTCGGTTCAGTGTAAACTTACATATATTCTATCAACTTTAACTTCAAGGAGTAATAATAATAATTTAATTCTTTCGTCTGTGAATTTTACCAATATAATATAAAAATACAATATTCTAAAATGGCTGACAGCGTTTTTGCAGAAATTAAAAAGGTTTAAAATTTACTTTAATTATATGGGAAGAAAGCGTGTTTATTTTGCCGAAACATATTTTTTTGTGGCTTTTTATTAGGAAATCAACATTTTGAAGTACTTTTCAAACATAGTAGAATACCCTATTGCTAACAAGGTAGGACTTGTTTGCTAAATGAACTAAGTATTTACTAATTTCAAGGAGTGTTACCATAAAACATTGCCACTACTAACCTAGGTGCTTTTAAAGCTCCGCTAGAACTGTTACGTCATAAAGTCTAACTAAGCCTACACTCTAAGCACCTATAGGTAGGTAGTTACTTAGGAATCTGATGTATCTTACCCACCACTACTAAATAGGTACCTATCTATATGTAGATAAGTAATAGCTTTGACGAATACTGGGTACACTTGTCCCAATGGCAAGAAAATTACCTAAGTAGGTACTAATTTGGGGTTTTAGAGGTCAAAGGTCACTGCAGTCCATTATTTTGATGTAGGTGTTGCTTCAGCAAGAATCTACAGGAAAAAGGGCGCCCCAATTTTTACCGTCGAGAACTTCGAACTGACCACAATATTTTTCTTGTTAGTCTCTTAGAATATCAAGTGTCTAAAAACGCCTAATTGATAATATTTTTTGGGATCTAAATTGGTTTCAAGAAATTCATAAAACATTTATCGGTCACGGTCTAACTGAAAACTTAAAGCTCTGTCCATCCATACTACGAGTTAAAGTTATCAATTTACTTAAATTATCCAGTGGCTAGCCAAAACTAAATGGCAAGTCAACTCTTACTCAACAACTAGGCACAAAGCACCCGTCGTAGGAGGCCGACTTACGCTTGACCCCTATTTCATCCCCTCTTCACATTACGTGAGCGCGTAGAATTCACAGTTTTTTAATCAAACTTTATCTTTCGAAATTGTAGTGAAGAAATATGTGGGCTCCCCGCTGGCATAGTTACTCAACTTAATACAAGAAAAGTCGCAGCAGTGAATAAAGTTAAAAAATTAAAAAGACTGTAGGTAGGTACTTGAGTTACCATTTTCTGGTGTAAGCCGCCTGAGCGAGTGTGCGAATATTATGAAAACTAATAGAGCTCTCCTAGGACCCTAGGCGGTACTAGAAAAGAGGTAACACTGTAACCAAATGAAACAATTACAAACTCAACAGCCAACGTCCGTTCAAATTAAATCAGCTTAAACCAAATAAAATTACACGCCAAATTGATTTAAAGCTCAGTAGGCACACATCTATGTGTAGTATGTATAGGTGGGCTCCAAATTGCGTATTTAAATAAGTACCTATCTATACAGGAACACGTATGAACGAGTTTATAGACGTTGGCAGCAGAGTTAGTTCGCTCTCTGTATGGTGTGTACTATGCGTGAGGGGGGGTCCAGGGTGGACGGGCGGCGGGGGCGGAGGGGGGCGGCGGGTGGCGCTCAGGACGCGCCTAAGGGGCCTCGTCCAGAGAAAGTAAAATATCCTGGTATGGGGGAGGCTAGTATTGTCAAGCCAATGTATAACTATAGCTTTAAACTATATATCGGGGGTCCATACTATAGCCTGTGGAGTACTTATTTACATACGTATATAAGTTTATCTATTATGCAGACATAGGAAATGGAACAGGTTGGGAAAGGGACGATGCGAAATTTGCTTACTTACATCTATTGGACGTAAAATCGTTCTAGTTTGTAATATTGATTTGAATTCTCATTGCATGATAGTCACGTTATAATTTATGGAGGCTCTTAGTGTTGGCGGAACGCTGACGTGCTTGTTATAAATGGACAATGATGGGAGAATTCTTTATTGAACAGTTTTTTGAAGTAAGAATGTCTAATCTTTACTAATCATTGTACTTAGGTAAAAATGATCCTTAAGCTAAATCAAATGCAGTCAGCCATCAGCTCTATATGTGGGCTCCCAAAAAAGCATACTGCAGCAATTTTCACGGCCCCTTGACCTAATAACATTCCCGTAGTCGCAGGTTTGAATTCATTTTTTTGCGATCTGTTACACAAGTTAGGTAGTTTCTTGTTCAACTTTGCAATTCTTTTGCTTTGACTGGAGTTTCTTGATCATTCTTCTCTATACGAAACTACCTTTTGGGAGGGGCAACTAGATTCTATAATATGTACCTATGTGCCTAAATACCTACTCATGTTTTTACAAAACAAGAAACCAATCTTGTAATCATTTTAGAAAAGAAAACCTTTGATTATTAAAATTGCGAACAAAATAGGACTCGATCATCGATTGAATTTGAATTTCATTCTCACAGAGAAAGTAGGTAACACTGTAGTAACTACGATCCAAATTATGTATCATCACGCTTCTGTCATCGTTTAGGTGACTTCAGATCGAAAAGACCAGGTTTTCAGGCGATTGGTGAAGAATCTAATTAACTTAGTTATAGTGGTAATCACCAATTAAATTTTAAGTTTTCGTTCAAAATCTTGTTTGGTTGCAGTTTCGTTAGCAAATATGTGTCACTGAAAAAAATTGACATAAACATAGCTAAATCTACGTACAGACGACCTAAAGCGATGGCGGGAGGAAATGCTCGTAAAAGACAAACGGTAGGGGATCTACGGAACGCCGCGTAGCACGTAACACTCAGACTTAAGGTTTGTTTTTGTGTAACATTGGATTGGATTCGAAAGGGTTTATGTGTGAAATGTATAAAGATGACGCGTAACGGTAACTTTTGAATCTTTCCGTGTACAATAAGTGCGCTTATTTGTAATTATGATGTGTTATAGCCGCTTCCTTGTCAATGACCTGGCTGTAACTCGCTATTGCGTTCTCATTTGTATCGAGAAGGTAATAATCGAGGTTGAATGTAAAGGCGTCAGATCCAGGAAGAGTCCATGGGCTCACCAAAATCAGAAAACCGGGAAGAAACCCTGAGGATTTTTGGGAACATTAATCTGCTTCTAGAATAGAACAGAATAGAACTTAACCAACAGGTACAAGTTGCATAAACTAGGTTTTTGTTTAAATCTATAATTCAGGTCTCACGGTTGGATGGAGTGACGGCCACCATGGCTCATGCACAATTGTCTACCATCGAGAACTAAGTGTAGATACCAAACCCACATGGACGAGGTAGCTAAGCGATGAAGCTACGAGTACGTAAGAACTTCCATTTATCTGTGACGAGCTAAGCGATGTAGCGGAGCGTGTACGATGTGTTGCAAAGATGCGCTTTACGCGGGTCATTGTGAAAATCTTGGCAGAACCCTTTGCCACAAGAGCTAAGCTAAGCTACGCTATAAAAATCAAAGGAGAGCAATAAACACTGTCCGTTGACTTTGTAGCAATTTGGAATGTTAAAATAATAGCCACAGGCGGCTTTTTAATTCAGTGGTCTTTATTCCGAGGTAAAAATACTTATGAATTTGGACAACTAGTAGTTTGAAACCTATGATATATGAAAAAAAAAACTGTTTCTTACAAAAATACACTATCTACAACGCATTTTTTTTATTGAAGAGTTGTTTTTTTTTTTTCATATTCCTTGCTAAGTACGAGATCGCTTCCATAAGTACTTTCACACCCTGGAGAGATGGGCAGTGAATTAAAAGTTAGGTAGTATTTTCTTTAATTTAAAATGCTCTATTTATCCTAGGAACTGGGTCAAAGTCAATTTATTTATTGCAATTAGACCATTAACAGGCATTTTTGAACGTAATTTTGCAAGAAAAAAGAATTGGTTCTTTTTTCCATTCCAAGAGGTAGGTAGTTTTGTGTGGAGAAAAATAATCTATGAGTTTTCTGGCTTCTTCGATACGTACGTAGTTAAAGTAATAGTCATTTGTTCCCCTGAGCCCTGGCACTAGGAAATATTAAAACTAGCTTTTGCCCGCAATTACGTTCACGTGTATGTCGGTTTTCGCAAATGCAGATGAAGTTGCGGATTAAAAAGTAGCCTAAGTCCTTTCTTGGGGTCAACCTTACCCAGTACCTTTTATCAAAATGGGTTTAGTAGCTTAGTAGTGAAAGCGTTACAGAGAGACAGTTACCTCCGCATTTATAAATTAGTACGGAATAATCACATGTTAAAGTAAAAAACAAATCGTAGACAGTTCCTCAATCCGTGATAAAAGCGAGCAGTTCAACAATAACCACAACAGACCAAAAACAACGCGTTACAAAAGACACAAGGGTAATTCATACAATTTCTAACAAACACATACAGGGTGTTTGACCCAAACAAGGTTGAATGAGGTGATTGTGTATCTGATTGTGAACCCGAAACAATAAAACCTTAACGAACTCTGTTAACCTTGACCGATAGACTTGTCAAGTGCGGGCGGTATCTGTAGCGTCTTTAACAATTTAATATTTGTAATAATATCGTGATATTATGTAGCTAGGGAGTTATGATGGCCCAGTGGTTAAGGCACCCGCCTCTCTTGCTCGGCTGTGGGTTCGCAACCGTGCACGGGGAACTACCAATATGACTTTTTTATTTTATATGTACTTTGTAATGCTTGGTTCCTATATTCAAACGGATAGTTTATCTTACCAGTCGTAATTCTTTTGACGGGTCGTTTGTGAAAAATCTGGTGACAATTTTGAATGTAGAAATGTTTACAAAAATTATTGATATAAACCTACCTGTATGCTGAAAAATAAACTTCAATAACAGCGAAACTACGAAGCAATGTTTGTTAGTATGGCTTATTAATACCGGTCGATAAGTTTTAGGAATCGGGCATAAGTTTATTATGGAGAACACTGACATCGGAGAAGGGAGACCTGCACCTGTAGCCATGTAACAAACGATAAACGCAAACGCTGAGTAGGCTTTAATAGATCTTTAACTTTATGTGCTTGGTTTTAAGTTGAAGATCTAATGAAGATTGCATAGCGTTTTCGTTCGTTCCCGTCGCTAACGCTTAGAAATCTTTAATAGATTTTTAACTTAAGGCTCTGGAGTGTAAAGTTTAAAATCTATTGGTACTTACCGAGCGTTTACGATTATCGTTTGCGACTTGGCTAGAGGGGCTGGACTTTAAAATTAATAAGTCAGCCTGAAATCGCCAATTCGCCTTGGCCAAGCATGGTGGTCAATCTACGTGCCTTCTCTGTATGAGAAGAGTCGTATATCCTGCAGTGTGACAATAATAAGCTGATCATCATCATCTGCCTAGCCTTTTCCCAACTATGTTGGGGTCGGCTTCCAGTCGAACCGGATGCAGCTGAATATCAGTATTTTACATGGAGCGACAATAATAAGCTGATATCATCGTAAATAGCTGTACTTCTTTCATACATCTTAAGAGAATTGTGAAGTGCAAATCTTGGAGGCAATCACCTACATTTCCTTTACGAATGTTTCGGGTGATAACGTTTTCCCCTGAACCTTAAGGCCCAATGGGTTAGCAAATGTAATGTAATGTCCACAATAAACGCATCGCGGAAAACAATAAGGTTCAAAATAGCGATACGTTTGATTTAAGTTGTATCGAATAACCACCTAAATCACAGAAACTTTGAGGTTTTTAAATTAAAAAAAATACACTGCTCAGCGTTATAATTTATAAATTTATGTCTATTCTTCATGAAATTATCTTTATATCATTACATAAAAATAAACAGTTTACGCTGAAAATTTTGAGACATGTTTATAGATAAGTCTTTTTTTTTTGTACCTTTCACAATATACTCAACTTTTCAGTCTTATTATATATACTAATAGTACTGGACTATACTGCCAAACTATGTGACAAAAAATGTGTGTTTCCGGGGTCCTGTATTCGGATTATTTTTAAATTCAATACACCTTAATCTAGGTTTGTACGTTTATTTTATAGTTATTCAGTTGAGTTCAATAAAAAATAAAACGCTTAAGTCAAAAGTATAGATATTTAGAATATGTTAAATGTATTGTAACGTACGCAAAATGTCTTTAAAATTAAAACTTACGAGCTTAGTTTTTCATTATATCTATCGAGTAACATTAAAAATTATGAAAATAAGACTATGTTGACGGGGGAAAAGTTTAACGCTTATTGTATCAAAATTTACAGCTTCACAATCCTCTTAACGGTTCAAGATCTTAGAGTAGCTATTATAGTAGCTTGACCTACATCATCGTAGCATCCTAACTAATATTACCTAAGTTTGTTTGTTTGTTACCTATTCACTTCTAAACCACTGAACCGATTATTCTGAAATTTTGTATATACTTTTTCAGGTGTATAAAAACGGCCCTTGGGTCCCGAAAAAAAAAAGCTGTTCCCGAGAAAAACATCAATGAGGCTCTTATGATAATAGATGGCGCCACGTATCTTTTGACATTATGGGTACTTGCTAGTTTCTATGCTTGAACATTTTTTCAAATATATCAAGTACAAAATGTACCTTTCTAACTTATATACGTACAAGTGTGACGGCTGATCTTAATATTATGCAGAATATTGTTAAAAATCAACAGACATTGGTGTCGATTCTGTTATGCACAAGCTAAACTTAATTTAGACTATTTCTATCTTTTTTTTTCCAATCAAACAAGAAAGGGACGGACGTGAATAAGATTTGTCAATTTTAGTTGAACTAAAACCTCTATACAATTATTATTATAATTGGCATGTCAGAACGTGTTGATTAAAAACAGTTCAAGGCAAAACTAATTTGACATCTCTAACTTAGTTCTAAGGTATTACCGTCCTTTTCTGTCGCTGTGTAGTTGGTAAGAGATGTCAATTCTCTAATTTTAGTTTAGTTTGTGAACAAGGGAATCGGCACCATTATCGCTAGATACTTGTCGTGGGCAAGAAATCCTGTGATTTTTATTAACAAATAATACCTAGTTAATCAGTGGACTTCTTTACTACTTACTTTTATGTGACCGTCTACTTGGTAGTGACGTGATGGCCCAGTGATTAAGGCGTCACTCCCGCATAAGGTGGCGGGTTCGATACTGACCAAGTACCAATGTGACGTTTTCAATTCATATGTAATGTCTAAGTTTATCTTGGACATTAGTGAAGGAACCGTCCGCGTCGTGAGGAAACCTGAACTTATCTTACTTATTCTACATAATATTATAAGTGTAAAAGTTTGTGAGGATGGATGGACTCTTTCACGCATAAACTGCTGAACGGATCTGGATGAGATTTGGCACTGAGATAGATTGTAGTGTGGAATAACACATAGGATACTTTATATCCCACAAAAATGTACGGTTCCTGTGAGATAATTTATCACGCGAACGAAATCGCGGTCAGAAGCTAGTTAGTATTTTCTTTGTATGAGAAGAGGCCTTTGCCTTGCAGTGGGACAACTTTAGACTGGTATTATTACTTATTAGTATAATTTTGATAGTTGGATAGGCGATTGCAACTGGTTTATGAAGTATTGATACTTTCGCTGCTGCGAGTTTCAGGGGTTTGATTTCAGTATGAAGTAAACAATGATACAGTGAGTTGTCCGCATAAAAGGGGATTAAGTACATGTAAGTTTTTTGTAATATATATCCAACATGACACGTGTAAAAAGGATGAGGAAAAACCACTATAATCTATTTCCTGGTCAAACGGTGTGGGTAGTTCTCAGGTCACTTAAACATAAAGTAACATAAAGTAGTCTATTATTTTTTTGCAGCATTTAAAAATAGGACACATGTAAAAGTATTTTGGTTAAAAAATTAGGTAAATGGGCTTTACCTACATGTGAAAAAGTAACATAGCTCAAAAAAATGATTTCTTTTGCGTTTTTTGATACTGAGCAAATACACAAAATTTGTAAAGTTGATTTTTACCCACTATACATCGATACCCAAGTAAAAGCTAATGGTTAATGAGTAATTATCTTTTCAAATTTAAAAAAATAATTAAAAAATCTAAGTAAAAAGAAAAAACTGTCCAAGATAAAAATACGAAGAGATCAAGGGAGCCTGCAACATATGCATTGCATTGCTGCATTATGTTATTTTCTATTACATTATTTTTAGAAATTTTGTGATTATTTAGACTGATTTATTAAAATATAATTAGGTAGGAGGTTAGGATAATATTTTTTTTATTAAGTAACATACATGACAATTTTGTTAAAACCTTTTTGTAAAACCGTTTTGTTGTGTTTTTTTTCATCGTATAAGTAAATAATTAAACTTATCTGTTAGTTTATATTGAATCTCTTGCAGTATTATATCATTACCATTTTAAGAATGTCATTACCAATTTTACACTTATCATTATCAGTCACCACAAAACGAATTGGCCAATACCTTGAGGTAACATGCATGTAGGTGTATCAAATAAATCAGTTTATATTTATTTCGTACCTTTTCATGAGTTTCAAAAAAAATATATTATGTTTTTTTTCATCGAATCTGAGAAATGCCCTATTTTATGGCTTAAGCGAACCCAAAGACTCCTCAAAATAAAAAATAAAAGAGCTTGGCTAAAAATATATATAAAAGCCTTTTGAAGAAACCATGCAAGGAATGACACATCATTTCTAGAGAAGTAAGTATTAACTTTGTCTGGACCTTGACGCTCTAAGGTTTTTCCAACAACCTGGGAATAAAATCTTGTATTTTTTTTTTGTAAAATATAGGTATTGCCTATGGTACCTACTTATCTAACACAATCGTACGTCTCAGATTTGTGTCAGACTCATTACGAGGCTAAAGCCCGTCACCGCCACTCATCATACAAAGATCTTAAATAAAGCCCTAAGTGTAATGAATGATGGAAAATTTAATTAAGTTCGATCGAGATGTTGATATGCGAGCGAGCGCTCATCTGAGAGCGGCCGGGGGGTGTCCAAGTAGCGCATGTAAATGCGAGCAACGCACCGGCGGCGCCACGGGCCGGAACCTACAGCCGCAGTAGCCTACATCGGGAGGAATGGAAAATATATATCAAGCCGAGCGAAAAGTCCACTACACACCCCGAGGGTGGCGGGGCCCGGACGTGCGTTCGATTCAAACGAGCCGTGGCCGCCTCCGCACTGCCGAGCTCCGTTTTATTGTGACGATAGCCTGCGCCAGACTCTCGCATGCTGCACACGCACTGCACGCGGCGCTCCACGCACGCACGCACCGCACGCTCCGACCACGCTCCCGGTCTACCCTCCTACCGGCCACTACAACCCTATTCCTTGCGTACCCACTGCAGAGAACGTTTTTTAGATGTAATTTCAGATTTTTCTCTTTAGCCTCAAGAAAGTCCCGAGGAAAAATAAATATGCTTAAACCCGACCCTGAGCTCGGAAAAGAGGAAAAAATATTAAAAATTAAGAAAATATTTGTTTTACAGTTATGTAAACATCTCTAATTACGACCTGTTCAAATTATTATTTTTTCTTTGCAGCGTGCGCGGGGCGGCGCTCTAATTAACATCTATTACAGGTATTTCGGGAACAGAGGAGTATCATTTGGCGAGGGCGCTGAGTACACTCAATTAAACGAGGCCGGCGCCCCCGCCTCGCGCCGCCGACCGGAGCACCCTGTAGCCTGCCAGCGCTGCACTCCTCGTGCACGCTTGGCATCGCTTAGCGACTTGCGGGTACTTGACCAGGGTTGCGATGAGTTATTAGGATGGGTTTGATGTTGACGGTCAGCTGCGGGATCCCGCGTTATCAGCGTCTAGACCAGTTGTGTGGACCTGTTGCATAGGTGGGTTGCGTGGTGCGTGCATGGCTGCGGTTCCGCTGCGTGCCGCTAGGTGGCGCTGTCCGGCACTCCGGAGCCTCCCCGTGGTCACCCGGTCGGAACGCTCGCCTCCCGCCTCCCCCAGGCCACCCTCTTTAAAAGCCAGTGGCGAGCTTCAAGAGAAAGTGCCGCGTGTGTACACTCACATGCGTACAACCATCTTTGGCGAGAGCCGGCGGGCGCAGGCCTGCGGGGTGAGCCTCGGATTATGTGGAGGCGCCTCCCCCCGTATGCGTAAGTGCGTTCACACAAAGCCTTCCCACATACATTTGCATAGTGACATTGTTCGGTAATAATGTATGTGACCACTCGGCTCGCCGCCCCACGGCGACATCTTTCAATAGATCGCCTCGCCGCTTGCTCTGTGCCTCCCGAGGCCTCCCCGCGCCCCGCAGCATCTCCCGAGCTTTCTAATTAAAATACATTTACTATAATATATTATTTTGATTTTCAGTACGTGCTCGTACTTACTCGTATTAGCATTTGTGTAGGTAGGTAGATGGATAAGGAACTTTAAACATTTGCATCATTAAAATATCTAAATGAGTTAGTAAACTCATTCTCAGAAAAGTGCGAAACTTCAATGATAGTTAGGCTAGCAGTGTCTACATACATAATGTGTGCTAGCGACCGTTCGATCAATTGGACGAGAAGAAATTGAATGTGTAATTTTGATTTACATATGTGACTAGGTACACATGTGCGTATAAGAGGATTTCTTGAAGTTTCGTCGATATAGCGGCGGGTGGCGAGGGTGGCTCGGACGCTCACACGCCGCCCGCTGCGTGTCGGTGTGCGTATGTCTCGGACATGCACGCTACGCAGATTTCTCTAACGATTTTCCCGGAGTGTGAAATGTAAAATAAGGGGTTAGACGAGGCTGAGCTCGCCCTCGTCCCGCGCGCCCCCCACCTGCCCCTTCACTCGCCAAATTGATGACCAGCCACCCACAGGGCGATCTGTTCAAATTTAACACATATCGTATTTAAAAGTAAAACGGTTCGGAACCTTATCTTCCCTCATTAATATTCCCTTGCAAATTGTTAGCATACCTACTTCGTGCCGTATTTTTTTAATTTCCTACCAGTACTTACGTACTTGTAAGACCCGCATTCTAATAATGCCGTAGTCACAGATCTTTACGGTAAATTAAAATAGCTGCCAATGTTACTTTACGGAAGATGTTTTATGTCAGAGTAAGTAGAACAAAGTCAGTTGCTAGAAACTTTCACCCTTGTTCGTTTTCTTCATACTTTTTTTTTTCTTAACCTGCTAACTAAGTACAGGATATTGAAATCAGCAGATATTTTTTTATCGACAGCCTATCATATCACTTGGTATGAGTTTAATTTTGTCACGTCGTTGGATTTCGTCCCAGAAAAGTCCCAGAAACAGGAAGAATGTATGTCTATTAGATCTCAACATGGCGTTCTCTGGCAGAAAAGTCTACATTGAATCATATAAAGATAAACTATCTTCAGGAAACAAAACCAGGAAGATTCTAAGACTTGAGAATATAAGATTAAAATAAGTTTTCCAGTGGACAGTTATAGCTCGTTCTACGCACAGAAGTTTAGTGACAATTTGATCAATAACCAATTTTTAATGAAATTATGTAGTTAAGATAACTACACTAATATCTAGAGCTGTGGTTAGTTAGATCCCGACATTCTAATTTTGATTTACGTAGTTATCATTTTGAAATTAAGTTATTTGTCGAGAAACTGACTAAAACTACAAGCACAGATATTAGTTCCTCCATCCTAACTACAAATTTCATTGAATTTTGGTGCTTTTAGACTAAAATGTGACGGCTGTGGGGCTCCTTCTGGTCTAACAAAGTACTATAAGTATATGTATAAGTATTTTAATACTTTTTTGCTCAAATTACGAATCCAAAACTAATATTTTTAACTAAACCAAAATAACAGTGGTGTGGTGGTGGTTGTCTAAAAACCGGTTCCAACTCAGCCACCCCCGCACCTAACTGTATTTTATCGTTTTTTACCACACCCGCTGCATTCCTGTGCACCCCTATCATCTCCTACAATGCGTACACCGCTTTCGGAAATCGAAGTTTTTTTATTAAATCACTCGTGTGTTTGAGATACTTTTGATTCGACTGTACGTAGGCTTAAGTAATTTTCTTATGCGTGTATTCTTATGCAGAAGTGGTAAAATAATCGTATTTTAGATACGATTGTCAAAAATGGTACTTACCTATTAAAAAATCAGGTTATTTTTAATCTTAAGTAAATTAGCAGTTGTTATCAAAGTTTATGTATTCGCTGGATAATCTATTTCCTTGTCACCCTATCTCTAAAACTATGAGCTTTTTATGTCTGTGATGGGATTTGTTAATATTACAATATATTATGTAATTCGCAAAAGATAGTCTTAATCAAAGGTTTTTCAAACTCCTTTGTTTTCGTTCTGAGGACCTACCGCAACGCTTACAGATTTGTGACATTTAAAACCACGTGTGTCACAAAATTTTATATAAAAACAAAACAATAGCGAATTAGGTACTGTGACGAAACTAAGTTGTCACATAATATTAACTACAGACAATAATTGTAAAAAGTACGTTGTTTGGGCACTAAGCTCGTATTCAGGTGGCAAGTCTCTACGGAACAAAGAGCGATTCTACTGCGTGTTATCCTTAAAATTGCAAGAGAAATCCAAACGCCCGATGAGCGACGCGGGCGCATCATTGTTTTCTCGGCGCCGCTGTGTGGGTGCGACTTAGATTTTTTTGTGTAACACACAAACGCTGTTAGGCCTATGTGTGCGTGGCATTTCTCGGAACCGTCTCCGTGAGAATCATGCGCTTCGTCCTAGTGTGAGTGCAACGTGCATTTTACACCTGTTTCGAGCGCGTCTGTGTGGGTAGTTTTTTCTTTCGTGGGGGTAAATGCGATGTTGCTAGATGCATGTTTCGGATACACTGATGTAAATTTGACAACGTCGCGCAATTTAGATACACCACCACTTTCCGTGCGGGGTTGATTGTGGTTTCTAAAGAAAGGAAGGTAAAATAAGTAGACGCATTTACGAAATTACGATTTCAAATGGAAGCTTATCAATAGACATAGGCTTGTAAATGTATGTACCTATATAATGGAGTCCTTAAACTAAGAACTTTTCAAAACTGCTTGAAAAAATATAGTGTTTAGAAAAATTATAATGTTTTATAGGCATTTCAGATGAGGTCTTAAAGTATCTAACGTCCAATGAATATAATTTATGTTAGTCTTTATTTTTTTTAGCATAATCAGCTTATTTAATGAGAGAATTATAATTATGTATCTGATTCATATGTGAATAACAATAACGTCTTGTAACTCGTGAAAGGCGAGAAAGATTGGCAAGTCAAGTAGGTACTATATTTATTATTGACTTGGCTCGCGACGTTCTCAACATATGGCATGTGGGCTCGGTCATCATTGCGCCAATGGCATAATAGCATCAACACCTAAGGAGGCTCTTGTTGAGTATTTGGATCAGGGGTCGATTCAGGAAAACAATACTTCTGGACGTAGTTTTGCATTGTTACGACGTTTTTTTGCCTTGAACCCTGACTATCCCAGGGAGGGACCTACTATTTTTTAGATTTTTTTAATTATCATTATAAAAATAAAAGTCTACTAAGGAAGTGTCAGTAACCAAGGTAAATGCAGTTTCCTTACACAAAGGATTAAGGGGTAACAGTTTACACCCTAGTTATAAATGTTGGTGAAAGTTTAGGACGCGGTTAAACCTCAAAATAATTATGGATAAGCAGACGCTAATCATCACTGCAATTTTACAAAAATTTTATAAGTGAGGCATACTTCGATAGATGACACTACTAATCAATGTACTTTTCAAGAAAAACTTATAAACTATGACTTCCCTTTTTGTTATCTCAATTCTCTAACTATTATTGATGGCAAAGCAACTATAAATCTAATTTTATAGTTATTGAAAAATTAATCAGGTTTTCAGGGGTAAAATAAAATGTTGTTTTAGAGAATTTATGTCTTGGAATGATTATTTAATTGTGTCTACTACCCAATTAATAAAATATATTTTGCAAAGGTTCCTATTCTGATTGCATTGCATCCTGCATTGACATTTAGAGAAAAGAGCGCCTCATTCACAGCGCACTACATAGGTACAAAACTTAGTATAGTCATACCTTGTTAGTACTTTTAATAGTGATACTGGAAGATAAACTCCAGCTCCAAACTTCTAGGTACTGTTACCAATTTAGTTTTCTTTCAGCATGATTGTCGTTTAGCTTTTTATTTTTAGACCTTATTGGTACGTTGTTTAACTGGATGGATGTTTAGTAATATCCTGCTCAGTTTTCTTAGTCTTCTATAGAGTTCATATACTTTAGAACCAGATTGATAATAGTCTAAAATCTTTTCTGTTCCGATCAGTCTACAAATTGAAGGCTAAATTTTGATAATTAAAAACATCATCATCTTAGCGACGATCAATGCCAAAGTATGTAGGCAAATTAAAGGCATTTTTGACAGTTTGAATCGAAGATTTAATTTCATATCTCAAATTATTAGTTGATAAGACAAAACTAAGATATTGTTTAACCTTTGGGCCCCAAATTGCGATGATTCAGACAAATTGATCACTACACAATCATTCCAATATAAAACCGCTATAGCAAAAATAACAGCAAAACAAAAACATCGGTCAGAGTTTAAATCGTAGGTTAATGAATACCCAGCAAAAAGCGGGGTCTGTTCGTGTTGCAGGCTGCACCATAACGGGCCTTCGTGCTCGCAAACTCGTTCACGACTTGCGCAGATCAGTTCTCAATGTTCTGACATGTCAGACATCAAAATGAAGTTTTGTTTTGTAATCGCTAAATAATAACATGTCTGGCGTTCGCTAACTAAAAACGGGAGCGTTCGTAGAATCAGCTCGAATGTGACCTTAACTAAAGTCAAATCGGTGAAGTGACTAAGAGTAATAATTAATTTTGATGTATGTATGTACGTGTAGCGATATGTTGCATCGTTTTTGTGTGATCGCGTGGCCTTCGCTGTCGGTAAGTGTTCATCAGACGGGCGCGTTGTGCAGCGAGAGACTTGCCAAATGATACTTGTAATGTTTTATTGTGATGCCGTCTGGTGGCCGAAGGTGCCTTGATGATTGGGTCGTAAAGCTTACTTCACAAGGAGATAAATATATTGTAATAAGCTTCACAAGTCCAGTAGATTAGATTGAGAGTTTCAAAGGCATACATTTTATTATTTGGTTTTTTATTTTCTTATTCCATGTGGATAGTAATGTTTTTTGTAGCCTATATAGGTTATTCTCAGAGGTGCCATTTTTAGGACTCTGTGTCCAAAGGATGCCAAAGAGACACTAAGCTTCCGCTGTTCGTCCGTCCGTCTGTCTGCCAGCAGTATCTCAAGAACATCAATAGGTAGACACTTGTAATGTTTACACAGTGTGTATGATTATGGCCGCTATAAAAACAAATAATAAAAGTTAAGGGTGATCTCCATACAAGACACGTATTTTGTAAGTAGGTATTGTTAAATATTGTACGTGTGGTAAGGAACCCAACAAGTGGAAGGTCGACTCGCATTTAGCCGGTTTTTGACTGGACGTTTTAATCAGTTTTAGATGAGAACCACAAATTGATCTAAATTCTTAAACTCATTCTTGTCTTATTTTTGTTTCTTCATCTATCTATATCAACTTTAACGTCTTCTGGAACGTATGAAGCATCCTTATTTATTCCCTGAAGATTTAACTGTAAGACCCCTTTCAAGATAGGACTTAGGATCTATCATCCCAGGAAACGATCAGCTTGACATGACCTCGGTCAATCTGTTTTCTATACGATGATATTGTGTTGAATATTTTGAAAGAAAGAAAGAAAAACCATTTATTCTCGCGAAAGCGACGCTCAACACAAAAATAAAATTAAAAAATAACAAACAAATACAAAAATTTATATGCGCCACTACCGCGCGAAAAGGCTGACGCTCAGCAATCAAACATGAATTTTTTTCTATGTAACTAAATTAACAGACTGGACAGAAGTTTTATTCCATGAAAATCTTCCTAGGAGGATTCACATGAAGTAAGCGTGAGTTGTCCTTATAACAAACTGACTTCACTTGAATTCATCGAAGGAGATTTTTGCAGATTAGTCTTGCTGATGGAATTAATGCTATATGCTGGGTTGTGGGGAGCACACATTTAGCATTTGTATTTCGTGCACTGTTAATTTTTGTCTGTTTAATCATTTTAATTGAATCCTCTTCCCCTTCCTTTCCTTCTTCTTCATAGTTTCTCCTTCCTAGCTTTTGTCTAAAAAATCTCTCTAAACGTTCCAAAGTTCCTCGTTTCGTTCCTATCGTATAGATTTATTTTCAAACTAGCTTATGCTCGCGACTTCGTTTGGGTCATTATCACGGGGATTTTTTTCAGGGAACCCTAACTCTTTTTTTTAGAATAAAATTTACTTTTTACAACATCAGCAATCTACCAGTAAAAGTCCCGCCAAAATCATTCCAGCAATTTCGGAGATTAGCCGGAACAAATAGACAGAGAGACAACAAATTAAAAAATTGTGTCGTGTATGTATAGTGTTGTTTTGACATTACAAATAGACACTTCAATTTTATTTATTTGAATAGTTTATAATTAAGTTTAGTGCAAAAGGAAGAAATAGGCATCGGTTTCCTAAGGTCTATTCTCAGTATTATAAATCTAGATCATAAAAGAACGATTAGGTATGTGAATGAAGAATTCTTGCGAATATCAAAGTCAGTGGAGGTGGCTAGTGGCCCGCGGCAACGTTTAGCCGGCAAAGGACAAACGTGCGGAGCAAATAATTATCACAAGGATTTATTATTATCAGGATACAAATATGTATATAGACAAATATACTGTTTTGAATCCAATTTAAATTTGAAAATGGCGGGCAAACATAGGAGCGTCTAATGCCCTTTCACTCGCCAATATAGCGAGTGAGCGAGAGAACATGATACGCACAGCATGTTCAATCTATCATTTTATGTTCTATATTATGATTAAGGTGTTTTCTTAACACCGAACTTTAAAGTGTGGTAAGTAAGTGACGTTTTGTTCAATCGTAGCTATCGCCATGTTCATAATACTTATTTTCATATTCATATTCATATTCATTTATTCACGTATTTATTTTAGGAAGAATTAGAATGAAACAGTAGTTTGAAACTATTTATAACTAAGGATTTGGTACTTCTGTAGGTAAAAATCCAATTCCTACCTAATATAAATATAAAAAAAATATTTTCCGTCTACTGAGATCGAATATCTTCTAACTTTTGTAGAAATAAGGACTAACTTTAAAAAAAAAAGTTTTATTTTAGGTACTGTTTTTCCATACAATCACTGTCAATTTAATTCCAAGGCAAAAGAATTATACGTGGTATAAAAGCTTGGTGAAATTCGCCCTTAATGACACTTCCATGTCGTCAAAAGCCGCTCACATCATAATATTTTTACAACAAAATTAAAACAATCCCTAAAATAAGCGTGCAAGTAATAAAAACAAAATGAATCCCTCGAAACACTCGCTACAGTCGCGAACTAACTTTTGTTACTGATAACGATACACCTACCTTTGTTCAGACGACTTTGGATTTACCCAGAAATATTTATTACTTTCTTCCTAAAGATAAGACTTTTTTACAATAACACCGTGTTATAATTCTACAGTAATAATAGGTGTACCCTTTGTTATTCCAGGTGTTAGTTTTAACAAAGTTGCTTAGTTATGCGAAAGGTAATTAAGCAATAGCTTAAGTTTTTTGTTCTTTTGTTTCGTAATAATCCTTTACATTATCCAAAAGTCTGATTCTAGAAAAGTTTAAAGTTAAATTCTGCTAAATAAAATTTTATTATTCGAGGAATATGTTGTGTTAAAATTTCTATAGGTTTGTTTACGAAATTCTAAACAAAAAACGTAAACGTATAAAAGTTAAGAGTCGATCTTTTCAATGAAGAGCCGAGCTAGTAAATTAATTATTAAAGCGGCCGTGAAGTAGATGACTCAGTACAATACCGCTAATAAGATTGATAGTGATAACCATCCGAATAAGTCCGCGGCTAGACGCTTGACGGAGGTTGGGCACCGCCACACTGTCGGCGAGGCGCGAGGCGTCGCTGCACCGCGCGCACTAATACGCTTTGAACAATGGAATTTTACTATACTTCTTTTATTATGCCCTTAGAAAAATAAGCAGCCAAATACCAATAGTTATAAAGTACCAATAGTCATCGTGGCAATAACTGCATTACTTATAGTGTTGATTTTTTCAATGAAGATGGCGAATATTTTAAATTTCTTTGTATATTTTACAAGAAATATCCAAGCGAATTACGTACATATTTGAAGTTACAATGGCGTTATAACGATATTTGTCAATTATAAATGTACTTTTATCAAATTGTACACTTAATTATTCCGAGCGATCTAAATTATGTAGCGTAGTTTGATGCGTCTTTTCAATAATAGTAGATAAAAATTAATAGGTTGTCAATTAATGATTTTATTAATCATGAAAACGAAGTTTAAGTACTTTGCCCCTTATAATCGATTACACTTATCATCGATTATATCAGATTAATAAATGATTACTCATAACGTTTTTAGATTGACATTAATATTTACAGAATTGTTATCTTTTAGTGAAAATATTAATATAAAAAACAATAGCACATTATGTATGTTATTAAATAAAATTACAAAGGTTCCGTCTCAATTCCAGCTACAAATAATACATAAGAATGTAGTAATGAGATCGCCCGCTGACAGTGCGACCGCGGCCCGCACAAAGTTGTCGAAGTTGAAGTTTGTTTGTCAGCCTGTGTTTATTGCCTCCGTCCCTCATAAAATGTTATGAATGATACAGTTCGCGAGGCAGGGATTAACCGTTTAGTAGCTACGTTTCGTAACCATTATACGTTTAGTTCGGCCTTTTCCAGACCTTTTTGTGTCGAATATTTTCAGCTATATTTATATGACGGGTGTCCCGAGCACTTTTTAACAGCTAAACAAAGGCTCACATGAGTGTTGTCGCGCACTGTTTTACTACCGCTGTGTTAAGATTTTAGCTTTGTGTTGTTTGTTTGTTTATGTTTTTGTAAACTTTAATAAATGTTTAATAAAACCTCCGTAATGTTAGTGCTAGTTGTTCGCCCCTCGTAGGACCTTGATCAGTGATCGCAAACTATATTTGTGGTCATCATAATTAATTTCTATTCTTACTCGGTCGACTGGTTATTAAGTTATGACGCAAAGGTATTACCCACTTTGTAAATAAGTTTACGTACTTTCCGAAACATTGTTTCATTCCCAAGTTTCTTGTAATGTTTTGAATGTTTAAGCTAATTTTATGTTTCCGCATCTATTACGGCTGGTGTGGTATTTAAAAGTCACGTGGTGTATGCAAATGTTACACTTTATGAAGCGTAGTTCGGATATTTTAATAATGTTTATTATCTTTTGTTGTATCAACAAAAACTATGAAAGTTAGTATAAAATATTTCAAATTGTGTAGCACCGAAACGTGAGCGGAGCCTGCTACGCACAGTAAGGTGTTCGGCAACAAGGAAGCCTCTTTATGTCAGTGAAGGAAGCTATCGGCACAGTCCGAGAAAATCGATGTCGGCTCCCCTCATAGTTTGCATGGCCACGGTCCGGTCGCGACCACTACGCAACAGAAACTCCTTGCTTTCACTACCAACCTACATCCGTGAATTTTTTATTAAAATATTAATATTATATGGCTGGACGTAAGGGGTAGTGCTTTCGACGTGTTTAGAAAAAAATTAAGGAACCGCGCCCCCCGCTCCCACTCTGCCGCCCTCACCCCTCACTCGTCCACGATGCAAAATTTTCAGTGCCCTGCGCACGGCTCGGCCATTCTGATAATACTAGCTTCTGCTAAGGATTCGCCCACTTTATTTTGTGATTTTGTTTGTACTAGTCAGGATTTTCGGGTAAATTAATGTCACACCCTTACAGTATTAATTCTTCCTTAAATATTAACATCATAGTCACAATACCAGAAGTAAAGCATAGTTCACATAGTGGAATACTGCTAGGATCGGAAGTAGGGACCTAGAGCATGTAGTCGCTTCATTATGGCACCACCTATCTACCCACTTAGACTTAATAATTCAAACTTCGTTTTTAAACATGACCTCGTATAATTTAGTTTTTATTCTCTTTATCACAATCTTGCAGATCTTTTTCGGTTATTGACTTCGAATAAGGAAATGACATTTGCTTGTCATCTATTACGAATGAATAATAATGAGTACATACACACGTACAGTGCAACTACTTGTTTTGTTTTCTGATCAACTGGTCGATAAAAAAGTTAAAATTATTTCAATATCAAGGTGACCCACATCGTCCGGAATACTTGCATCAATACCAAACAATGCACTTTACTAAGTTTTAAATTATTGTTTAGAATTTGGAAGCTATTATTTTTTTACGTACAACATAATAAAAGGAGATTTAAAATTTAGAGAATTTCGTCGCAGGGCTCTGTCCGCCCGCATTGTAAGGGTGGGTGCTATCGCTATCCTACTCGGACGCAGCTTCACCGGACATTTCGACCGGGCATTTCAATTTTGAGAAAGAGTAGGACCAGCCCCGTCCCCCGCGCGTTTCGGCCCCCCCGCCGGCCCTCTCGCTCGCACTAAGGACACACAAAAGGACGAAGGAGCGATAACTTCATCACCGTGCGACGGTCTCTCTCGCACACACGCTACGGTGGGGGACGACGTTGCGAATTGTTATTGAAGTCATGCCCCCGAAGGCGACTCCGGGAAGGCTGTCAGTTGCTAGTAAACGTTCGCAGCGTCCGTACCCGGGTGACCCGCGACGCCTCGCACCACGGACGCACCTAGCACACAAACTATAACGCAGCGCGCCACCGGGTTTACAAACAAGTGCCAAGTTGTTATCCACTACTTCCTCTGTGATTTTAGTTTATTATAGACATTGTTAATTATTATTAGACTTTTCTGAGTGACAATAAGTTATCGCTTCGCTAAGATGAAACTTTTGATGGAGTGACGCGAAGTGTTGGCGGTCGCCGGTGCAGCCAGTGTTGTTGATGGACTGCGAGCCAGCGGAGCGCGCCGGGCAGTGTTTACAAGCGCGCACGTGGTCGCGCCGCGCACCCGCGCTTAGAAATGCCGCCAAAAACTTTCTTCGGAAACATTGCCGCTGTTTGAGCGGAGTCGCGAGGGGAAGCGCGCCGATCGCGACCATGTTTCTAACCTGTAGCGCCTGATCAACTACGACTACATGTACGTCGACACGAGAAGTGCCGTTTTTTTATTATTTTTTTTTCGTTGGAGGAGACGGTGCTCTCCTTTGGATTGATGATTTAAATGGCTAACAGCAACGCCGTTTCGTCGACTTTATCGTCGAGGGACTATCATTGTAAGATTTGCGATCTCTACTTGGACACTGTTGATTCATTAGAGGTGCATTTGCAATATCATAAGGAGAACCTATATGTGAAGTGGGGTACGCAAAACTCGCAGAATGATACCGACAACAATAACGGTACGAAAGTGAAGATCGAGACTACGGTGTCGGCTCCGGCCGACTCGAGCGACAACATGATCACCAAACCCAGTCCAGAGTTCCAGCAGCGGGCCACGCCGGAGACGTCGGCGCAGTTCCCCCACCCCGCGACCCCGCAGAGCTACCACAGCGCGCCCTCGCCGTACCAGAACCCCGACCAGACCAACTTCTCGCCCGGAGCACAGTTCGGTAACAACTACTCTCATTCTGGCTTCTCACAAAACCAGCATTCCGAACAGATCAACTGGGAGCAGTCCCAATATAATCAAGAGTATCACAAATCGAACCGGTTCCACCCGTACAACATGCAGGAGCGAGTGTCGCAGGTATCGTCGTCGAGTCCTCTGTACGGGCAGCCTCTCAACCAACCGACGCCCTCACCCTCGCCCAACCAGTGCGACAAGTGTGGGTTCGTGTGTGACTCCGCCGTCCAACTCAACGAGCACTGCAACTCTGCTCATGCGGGGGCTAGTACTGCGCCTACATCAGCGTCCATGCCATTCCAACAATATCAGGGAAAACAATACAACAACACTGGCTATCAAAATGAAAACACGAAAATAAAGGAAGAACATGAAGAATCGTCAGATATTTTAGACCTAGATTCTCAAAAAGTTGTTTATCAAGGAAATGAGGGTGACCAGCCAACTGCGACTTTTGAAGACGCGCCACCTCAAGGCCGAGAAGTTAACACTCGGACTGTGCCAATGATGCCTTGGGAGGCGCAAAAATTATACAGTAATCCCCAGCTTAACGGAGACGTATCGCTATTCAAAGAACAAAAGATGTTTGCTGAACAAAAGGCATATCAATCGGAAGCAAAAATGTTTCACCCCGAACAAAAGTTTGCCTATACACAAGACAAATTTCTTGGCGTACATCATGATCAAAAACCTTTCATGCATGTTGATCAAAAAATATACCCAGGCGTTCAAATGCCTCCACTTACCGATTACTCGGGGCCGGTAGCGTCTTCAAATCCAGATATGAAACCACCGTACCGGCCATACGATTCCCCGGCGGCACCACAAATAACAAGTACACAACCTGCAAATCCTACATCTTCAACCCTTCCGTCTATCGGCGGTAAAGGCGCTAATTGGAAATCAAATGAGGCGCGACGACCGAAGACGTATAACTGCACCGCCTGCAATAAATGGTTCACTAGTTCCGGTCATCTAAAAAGGCACTACAACACTACGTTGCACAAGAACGCGGTGCGATCGTCGGGTCAGCCCGACCCGGCGACGTTGCCCATCTCCAACCACCACCACCCGAGCCGCGAGATGTCGCGCGCGCAGCAGCAGTCCGCCGACTCCAACACGCAGAGCCCCGTGCCGTCCGAGGACGGCCGCAGCGTGGACGACGCCGCGCTGCAGTCGCCCTACGCGTCGCAGAGCTTCGAACGATCGCATCGGGTCGCCACCATGCAGTCCAAGTCACCGTACTCGCATCTTCAACAGGGTAACTTAGATAATAATTTCAGTAATAATCCTTTAGCTAATCACCATTTACAGCACCAGGTCGGGTCACATCCGCTCAATATAGGTAGTCAACCGCCGGGCATAGGGAATCCGAACGATAGTAATCACCAGTCATCTAAAGGTGTAGCAATATCAACGGCAGGGAATCCCCCAAACGGGGAAGCAGGTCCCTCTGTTTCTCAAAATCACCATATGAGGGGCCTGCTATCAGTGTCAACCAGCAATATTTCAACTCCAGTTCTAACGCAGAGTACGCCGGCGCTTACGGCGCACACCCTGCCTCCGTTCAGTCATTTGGGTGTCAACCCGTACAGCCCGAGGTCTACGGATCCTTTGGGGCCTTCGGTTCCGGACCCCACACACACCCCTTTATATTTGGGTCAGAATTTTCAGCAGACTATAGCACCGAGTTACCCAAACGGGATGGCCCCCCACGTTATGGATATGGCTATCAACAATCTGCCTATAGCCAATCCGGCTACTTTTGGTGAATCATCACCTGAGGAAGTCGAAGTTATGGAACAAGAAACGTCAAGCGAGCCAGCCGGCGGCCGCCTGCCGAGCTTCTCGCAGCTCCAGACGCAGAGCTTCAGCGTTTATGTTTCTAACTATGTCACGCAGCCTAACGTGGGGGGTCAAGTTGTTTCTGACGAGTCGACCGCCGGCTATATTATCGTCGATCCGGTCCACTCAACTTTCCAGTACGGCAATCCCGATATGCAGGGTGTCACGTACGATTATAGCTTTTCACCGAGAAAAGTCAAGGACGAGGTGATGGATTTCGATCCGGAACATAATACGAAAGTTTACCCGTACGGTTACGCCGTCGAAGGGAAAACTATAAAGCGCGAAATTGACATGCTACAAACTGATTCGGGCGAACTTCAAATATTGAAGATAGAGGATATCATGGACTATGCGAATAAGGAAAATTACGGGACTCAGATGAAGTCCCCGGCTAGTCCAGAGAGCGCGAAGGCTGAGAACGAGAGCCGCAGCTCGCCCGCGGTGTCATCCACCGTGCCGAGCACGCCGCTCGCCGAGAGGAACCAGATGAAGAAGTCGGATGCCACCACCGTGCACAAGTGTTACGAGTGCGACAAGCTGTTTAACAAAGGCTGCTACCTAACGCAGCACAACAAGACGTTCCACTCGGGTGCTAAGCCATTCAAATGTATACGGTGCGGCAAACGCTTCTCAGACGACGCTTCGTACGAATGGCACTGCGTAAAGCATTCCGATAACAAACCATTCAAATGTAACGAGTGTCCGAAGTCGTTCAACCACAAGTCGGACCTGCGCCGGCACATGTGCCTGCACTCCGACTGCAAGCCGTTCACTTGCGACCACTGCGGCAAGGGCTTCATTCGGAAAGACCACATGGTGAAGCACTTCGGCACTCACAAGAAGAAGCTTCGCTCGTCGTCGTCCCCGACGTCGTCGTCGTCCGTGTCGTCGACGTCGGCGTCGCCCACGCCGGGCTCGCGCGCGCTCGGCCTCGCCTTCAACTGAGCGCTCCGGTCCGCACTCTCACATATCACTTCATACTTGCAGATTTCAAACTTTTACATAGACTCTGTAGTAATGAAAACGTTAATGTTTCGCCGGGGTATTTAGTATTTATTTAGAACGCGTTTTATCGTTGTGTAGGGCGGCCGCGACTCCGGCGCACGCGTTCAGTTCGCAGCTCGTTTTTTGTTGTTCATTGAAGCTAACCTTGCGCCCGGCCGGCACAAGGTGACTTTACATGCCTGCCTGTCTGGGCGCTAAACGTGTAATTACATGACGTTAGAGTAATTCTACGATATCATTTAGATCGAACCATATCATTTTTACATATTGAATACGGAAAGAAATCTAGAAATAGTTAGAAAAAGTAAAGACCGTCGTTTTATTTGGGAAATATCAGACGCGACGTGCATCACATATCTTATTTTATTGTAAAATACTTATTATATACTGTAAGAAGTTTCTTTTTACTTTAGTTAAAATTCTATGTTTTCTTATGATTGTTGAAGTTTACGAACGATAGGTATGTGTATTTTGAAACTATTTAGAGTATTTTTTGTAAATATTGGGACACGATTGCCAGACATTTATTTTAAGTAGGAACTGGAAAAATAAAAATCGTACGCCGGAGATAAGTGTTATGCTTTAATTATACGATGGGTACAAATTGAAATTTCAAACGGTTTAGATGAATTGCCAAAATATAGGTTTAATGGCAAACTTTGTAATGATGATAGGTTGAGTAGTCAGCGGTCCGGGCGCGGCGGCGCATGCGCGAGGTGCGCACGCGCCGCCGCGCCCGAGCGGGCGAGACGCGGCCCGCGCGCCTCCGCTACGTAGCTATTTAGCGTTTTTGTTCTAGGTGTAAAATCTTCTATTGATTATAATTATTACACGTATTGATATTTTCCCGGTGCTTCCTATTATTATTTTGTCTGTTAACATTTGTTTTAATATTGTAAGCTAGTTGACTTCTTTGTTTAAAATTCAGATTTTTTCCTAAAATGATACTAATTTATGTCCAATTTAGTTACCAATACGTTATTTGAACGAATTTAGTTATACATTCCTGTTTCGTTAGTGGTAGGAAAGTAGTCTTCCTAAACGTTGCCAAATTGATTCCGCCAACTATCTGTTGCGAAACGATTTAATTTTTAATAATTTTTAGCCTAATGATAATGAAATTCTCTAGCAATAATTTAACGTAATAATAATGTAAATGTTTTTTGTATAGTATTAAAATAAAATGGTCACGATGTATTGATTTATGTACCGAACAAGTTATAAAGGAATCATGAGTTATTTGTATATAGAATTGTGAAAACGGTAAAATCACATTACGAAGGACATATCAAGGCCAACACGCGCGTGCGGTGGCGTGTCAATGTACTCGCTCTGCTCGTCAATGTCGCTGCAAGCTCGAGATCACATGTGCCAGCGCACGGGCAGCGGTACAGTGACGCGCCGCGCCACCGCGACCATATCATCGGTCGATACGATACACAAATCTAGTACAACTATTCGTTTATCACCGAATATAAATGTGCAATATGAACATTATATCGACTTAATTTTTGATAATGTTTGTATTTGAATGTTGATTATATTGCAGAAATATTTTTATACACATAGAATTACACTAACAACGTTGATCTACCTCATCAGCGCATAATTATACGTTATATTATAATTACAATCCGAGAACATATTGTACAGTAGAGCGATATTGTTTAGCGCATCTCAGTGACCAGCAACTGTGACACGACGGACTGTCGGACCGATATGGCCTACCTCTTAAGAATTAATTAACTATTAATGAAACGTAAGACTAGTGCGATCGTCAGTACCGCAAGTACCAGCTGACGCCTGGATTCGTTCATATATTTGCCAATATACAAACATGAAACGAATGCAGGCTTAAGTATCGCACGATATCAATATACATACAATATTTCTGGTTAATTATATGAGCTGTTTGTGAAAAGTAATACATAAAAGTGTTATATTGTTGAGAATATTGTATAACAGTTTTTTCCTATAGCAATAATAATGTGTGAAACAATATACGAAACTTAACTACCTCAAGTAACGAGTAATAGGGTTAATGTGCGAGGGCCGCGGCACGGGTGACGCGCCGGACAACTATATACCTCATCTTGCCTTCCATGTTATGTTTAGAGAGTGATTCGTTATACAGCACCAGCGGCGCCTCACCCGCGCCTCCGCCTCTCCCATATATATTATATATATTTTAGAAGGCATGTATGTCTCCCCTCATACTGTTTAAAGCACCCACTAGTAGTATCAATTAGATATTAACTTATGTAAATATATAATAACGATAAATTTGTTATTTATCATATTCTATTATCGTACTCATCGATAGACTTATTTTTAAATAAGTTTAACGTAGCGATTTCAAGTTTATAACATTAGTAATAAGGACGATAAAATGTAAGATTTTTGTGATGAATATTTGTGTATAATGTATTAATTTAATATTCAGTTACCGGATGATGTCTGTTACATTGAGTTGAGTAAAATCGGAAGAGTTAAATACGATAAGATGTTGTTTTCTTTATATCTAGTTCCCTCGTCCACTCGTGTTTGTATATCTGTGGTGACAGGTATTGCATGCATTTCATTTTTATTATGACATTTGTTAGCGTAGCGACAAACTTTACCATCAGTGGGCGGCGCGCGCGTGGAAACACTCACTCGCCTCTACGCCAGTGTTGCAATGAACACCTTTCATGTGTTGAAGTTTTCTTCAAGAGTTTCCACTCGAGCGCTGCCTACGTTAGAGATAAGTCTTGATTATAGATATATGTAGTGTAAGGCGACAGATCTGTCACACCGCTACGGCGAAGGCTCTGTGCTCCGCGTCGCTCGCTCACGCTTGACGCTACCTCGTCTCACCTCACATTCGACATCTCGCAAGTCAGATCTCACTTTACGTATTTCTACATCACGCGAGGTTCTCAAACGTGAACGAGCCACACAAACTAATCTGATGCGAACTTTTTGTATGTAACAGCAAAGCGATTTTATTTTTTATGTATTTGTCGTTTCCCAGAATATTGGACGGGAACGTTGGACATGTGGTTCACATTGTTGACTGTTGTACTGGAAGGGTTTGCTCTGTCTCCAAAAGTCGCTGTAGCAGTAGTATTCGTTTCAGATCTGTGAGTTAATATAAATTTAATGTGAAAATTATTCTTGTTTTATTTCCCTGTATCCCCCTGCCTTGTGCGATTTTTATGCTGAGCAATTTGATTTTATTCTTTGTGATTCACTTATGGTCTAATATTTCATGTGTCGTCACACTTGCGTCATATTAGTATGGTTGAGATTTTGAGGATTGATATAGGAATATGTCCTTATGAAGGCATACGTTTTTGCTAGGTAACAAGTACGTATTATGTTCTTGATCAACAACGCTGCTGATGGTGGCCACCTACTGGGCCCAATGAAAATCAAATTATTATCGACTCGAAAGGAGAAGAACTGTCCTGAAAATTTAAACCATGCTATGTATATAATGACGTAGGCCTGATGGCTCTGGGACCTTAGTCCATTAATACAGAGGCACATATAATTCTATATTATCGCCTCACTTTTAACATGTTCTCAAAATGAGACTTTGGAACATGTCATTTGTCTATAAATGCATACACAAAAATGGGTTAATTACAATTCATAGTCAGTAAGTTAATTTTTCGTGGTAACACCCAACAAAAATTAACTTTCAGAGTTTAATAACTTAATTTTCAAATTCCTTTTAATTTTTAGAGACTTAAGATAATTATTTCAATAATGTGTCCCATTTTGTGTATGGCAATAACATTTAAAGTAAGACAACACTGATAATTAAAATGAGTTTAATCACACATACATTTGAATAAATTGTGATTCATAAAAATTGCCACAGTTCCCCGAACCACCTTATCCTAAATTCCTCAGAAATGGTACTAAAACTTGCTTTGATCGTAGCCACGAATCGAAGAAATTATTATCATAATATTTTTCTTTAGATTTCTTTACATATCAAATGGTTTGTAAGCCAACCACTTCAATATTATACAGTGTTGTTTTTTTTTCGAGGTATTAAAAGTCAATAAACCACCTTGTTGTCATTTTGAAGGTTATCAAATTAAAAAATACTTAATCACTATTCTTCAATTGTGGCTACGATATACACAAGGTAAAATAACATCAGTTATAATAAATAATAAGTAATCAATAATGAGTGGTAAGATCAAAATAAAATTAACTTCGGTTGATTTTATCTTTGGCATACAATATGGTTGAAGCGGAGCAGAGCGGAGCTGAGCTGTGTAGTGGGACTAGAGTGCGCAGCAAGTGGACGTAGCAGAGAGGATTTGGTAGGTATAATATAAAAATATGGTACGATAAAGTACGTTTCGTACCTAGTAAGTATACTATAAAATGAAGAAAGGATAAATGAACTTATCGATATTATAAATTATTTAATTCATATAAATTAAATTACATTATATCTTACAAAACTAAGACTGAGAATAGATACAAATTGAGGTTTAAAAAGTCAAGTCTTACTAATAAAGTTTGGTAAAAAAACACAAAAAAAAATATTAGTTCTTGATTATTTTTCATAATTTTATTATAAGTAGTTTGTTTTTAACATAAAAATATGCTCAAAATAATAAATCTAGTCTCTAATTTAAATTTACTGTATTTACAATAAATTTTAATACAGTAAATGGTTACTAAAAAATACAACATCTAGAAGTTACCGCCAAGTTTTAAATACATAAAATAGTTAACTTCTGTAAAATAATAATATTTTATTTTTGTCAAAAAAAAAATATAGTTTTATAGGTACATAGTGAATTCAATAATATTAAATACAATAACGATTAACATTAAAAGCAAAACCATTATGTTCAATATTTAATTAACAGAAGAGGTTGTAGCGCGTCGTAGCCGCTCTAGTCCCCATACAAAAGACTTCAACGGGCCATTCCGGCGGCACCTTTACAATATATGAAAGTAAATTAAATAATCATAGCAAAATGTGTTTAGTTATGTTTAACTGTTCAATCAAATCAATGTAAATGATTAATAAAATATATATATTTTTGGATAGGTTATCAAATATTGTATAATATTGAAAAATAGTTAGGTACATTTTTTTACACTAACTAAGGTAAAACAAAATAGTAGCAATTTCTGAAACAAAAATATTGAGTTTAATATTTTCTATTTTATTTCATTTAATTTAAACTGATAACACAAGATAACTACAAACTTTTGGAAAACAGCATTCTAAACTCAGTCTCAATGTGTCAAAAATGCCTCCAGTTATTTTCCATTAATTTTGAAAGTTTTTAATTAGTAGAATTGACTTTCAGTTCATTAAATAGCAACGTACTTAGTTAGGAACTATGTAATTATGTATAAATATAGTATAATGATTTTACTACCATTGCTCAAAGTAGCACAAACCAATAAATAATCCCTAAAAAAACTTAGAAAAGCATTTTGTTAAAAAAAAAATAGCAAGTTAGTTTGTTGACATAATTACACTGCTGAACTGTGCCAGAGAACGTCCATCGTAAGTATCAAATAAAATAAAATATAACTGCCTCGCTAGCCTAGTGGTCCTAAGCACGACTGCTACGCTAGAGGTCCTGGGTTCGATTCCCAGGTCGAACAAAAAGTGTTATTGGGTTTTTTTGTGGTTTGGTTTTGTGCCCGGTTGATGGCAATAGGCTCGCCCCGAAATATACCGGCGAACTGTGGGTGTACATTGGTACACCTCAGCCTAACCCTTCGGGGAATACAGGCGTGATGGTAAGTATCAACTACACTGTAAAGTAGGTCCTAAGAAACAATGTTGCTTATAAAAACACCACCTCGTTGGTTTAGGAATTTAAAACCGGCTGCTGTGGGGGCCTTGGGTTCAATCCCCAGGCGGTGCGATATTAGGTTTCAAATGAAGGATTTCTCAGTAGCATTCCTGAATCTGGATCTGTGCTTCTCCGTATTCGCACCTATAGTATATGGCTCTTTTAACATATTTTAACGACACTGTTGACGACGTACGACGCAGTGGCTACGCTGCGTGTCGCGGGTTCGATTCCCGCACCGAAAAAATATTTGTATGGCCTACATATAGTTGTTCCGGGTCTGGCTGTTTGTGTATGTGAGTTTATGTGTTTGCACTCACGATACAGGGGAAATTTACGGTATTTTCCATGACGAGTTATAATATACCTCGCGGAAATCTGACTAACCACAAGTCTAGATAATTTAGTGCCTTTATCCTTGTCTACAGAATATTATCGAGTTTAATTACTCATTGACCAAAACATGACGGGACTACGCTTTGTATGGAGCGCGCTTTTAATAGTATTATTTTAATAATACTTCGTTCTTTCAGTTATTGGATTTTCAACTCTCAGCTCAGCCCCGAACGTTGAAAATCCAACAGGATGCAAGGCAACATAATATTAAAATAATTCTATTTTAAGTGATGGTGTGGTAGGCCCCATACATACCATCGCGCCTGTATTCTCTAAAGGGTTAGGCAGAGGAGTACCAATGTACACCCACATTTCGCCAGTATGTTTAGGTCCCATGTTATAGGGGGCGAGCCTATTGCCATTAACCGGACACAAATCCTAACTCCGAGCTGCTACTGAGAATTTCATAGAAAAACCCAATAACACTTTTCTCGACCTGGGAATCGATCCAAAGACCTCTAACGTAGCAGTCACGCTTAGGACCACTAGACTAACAAAGCAGTTAATATTACTTTGTTATTTCAGTTATTGGATTTTCAACTCTCGGTACTGAGCCGAGCGTTGAAAATCCAATTGCAAGGGAAAATGATATTAAAATAATTCTGTTTTAAGAAATGATGTGAGAGGTCCTCCAGTTCTCTCTACCTACATATATGTATAAGTCATACCTACTTAGTACATAGTAGCTTCAGCCCGTGACTCCGTCCGCTTGGAAATCTAGTTCTTACTAATATTTTAAACCTACAACCTACCAACCAAGGTTGTAGGTAATCTTTGCACCTACTGAACTGATTTTGAAAATTCTTTTATCAATAGAATGCTACTATATTTATGAGTGACATATATATGCTATATAACATCACGCTGCGACACACGGGAGCGGAGCAGTAACCAAAGATGTAACGTAAAGCAGATGAAATAAGCCACCCTGGATGAAGTTGCGGACAATTCATTAGGTTTTATAACCACAACGCGAACTAAGTTGCGGTCGACAGCTAGTATATCATAAAACAGCTTGTGGCACTCGACAATAGTGCAGCTTTCTATCAGTACAAGATTTTTAAATCGGACCAGTAATTCCAGAGATTATCTCTTACAAACAAACAATTCCTCTTTTTAATACAATATGCCCGTTGCGAGCTTTCAAACATTATTCCTCTACTGGAGGATCAGAGACAAAAATCACAATAAAAATACACTTTGTACAAAAATACTCATAAATACTTCGAGATGTCACTTTTAATGAGCTTAACTTCGTTATAATTAAATTAAATTAGTGATGACGCTAAGAAGATAAAGGGAATACATTAAATGAAACTGCATGAAGTAGGTATTTAGTGTAATCTGCGCTTGATCTGTGAGTTTGGACCTCTGGCCGGGTCTGTCTGTGCGGCTCGAAATGATTCCTTGAGCTAAATATGAGGTCATTTCAACTGTGAACAATGTTTTCTCGGTCAAAAAAATAGGAAATACAAAATCCAAATGAAATCATTTATTTCAATTAGATAATTATAAGAGACTTTTTAACATAAAATACAAGAAAAATAAATTGTTCCCTCTTCCAAAATGTAGTTTAGTACGGAGAAGAATAGGCCTGAAAAACCATAATATATGTAACAAAAACAATCTGAATAGCTGAAAAAAAACACTTCGAAATGCTGTTCAACGAAAAGAAATACCGTATATAGAAGGCGTCATCTCCGAATTTGTTCTATAAAATCGTGTTGACCTTCCTAGGCACAAAAAACGTCAAATATTACCATATGAACCTAGAAATCGAGAGTAAAGTGTGCGAGACTAGAACAATTACTAAAGTTCGCAGTCCCACACGCTCGGTCTGAAGTCGTTGGTGCATGCTTGAAAGGGAACGCGTGGCGAGTCGGCCAGTGCCGGACTGCCGGCTCGATGACCTACACCGGTTTCGCTTTCGTTCGAAGGTCACTACTGAATCAGAGCCAACTAGGGACGGGACTCAACCGTGTACTGTGTCGATAGTAAGGTTTTTTCGACGAAGTAGATATGGAGATTTGTTTTGATGCTGAAGTGTTGAGATAAGTAAGTGAGTTGGTTTTGAGGTAGCGATTGCAAAGCGTTTGTGGGTAATTAGCAGATCGTATTTCTCCATTAGAAAATCATCAGTAACTATCTTCTACATGCGACTTATTCGGCGTGGAAGTCAAATGTACCATAAAACATTGCGTGTGATACTTGCCAAAAGTGTGGCTTTCTATCAGTTCAAGAGATGTAATCGGACAACTGCTACCAGAGATTACCTGTTAGAAACAAAAAATAAATAATATTAATAAAGATTTTCACAAGTCTATCAGACATTTTCAATTAAAACAGGATCTTTTTAAAGGAGTGACGTGACTATAAATGTTTATATCGACCCTCGATACGCTACGGCACCTCACTGGCTACCAATAACGTCGGGATTCGTTGTTGTAATAACAACATTATTTAATTGAACACATGTTCGCGACAAACTCTGTACATATTTGTCGAGGCATATTGCGTTCCTTATTTATCTACGTCTATATATTAGCTGTAACTGGATTAGATTACGTGATAGCTCGGACGTTTTTATATGACGCGCCGTTTCTGGGACAAGTTTATAATAAGGATATATATTCTTTTCTTAATATTCTGTTTGTTATGATGTTTGATGATAAGGAAGTTGTAAATTATGTAGTAAAGGTGTTAAAAAATCAACTGAGAATTTTCATAGAAAAACCCAATAAAACATTTTGTTCGACCTCGGAATTGAACCCAAGACCTCTTGCGTGGCAGACGCGCTTAGAACCACTAGGCTCCCATTCTATTATTATTTTATTTTAATTTCAGTTGTTGGATTGTCAACTCTCGCCGCTGAGCCGAGCGTTGAAAATCCAAAAAACGTAATATTGAAATAAAATTGTTTTAAGAGATGGTCGAGAGGAGCTCTTGGCTAAATAATTACAGCCGCATAGACCGATCTTCCGGGTTAAGCCACGCTTGCGTGTGGATGGGTGACCACTTACCATAGCGAGTTTCCTCCGTGCCTCGGAAAGCACGTAAAGCCGTTGGTCCCGGCTGTCATTTGTAGACCTTTGACAGTCGTTACTGTTAATCAGAAGCCAGAAAGTCTGACAACCAGTCTTACCAAGAGTATAGTATTACCCATTACTGGGTTGTGGAGGTCTGATAGGCAGTCGCTCCATGTAAAATACTGATATTCAGCTGCATCCGGTTCAACTGGAAGCCGACCCTAACATAGTTGGGAAAAGGCTAGGCAGATGATTTTTTAAGAGATGGTAGTGGTAATGTAATGTCAAATGTTAGTTTCTCAAACCATATTGATTTCAATTGAACTATTTGCAGGCGTGATAACCCAGTGATCAAGGCGCCCGATGTGGGTTCGATACCGGGCAAGTACCAATGTGCGTCATTATTATTATTTACAGGCGTTCTTGAATTGCCAAAGACTCGATTATTTTGCTGAATGACTTTTTAATATTTTAAAAGTTTTCTGAAAAACTGTGGGTCATTTCTAAACGTAGACAGCCCCCCTAGCCAAGTCACAAACGATAAACGCAAACGCTGAGTAGACTTTAATAGATCTTCAACTTTATGTGCTTGGTTTTAGGTTGAAGATCTAATGAAGATTGCATAGCGTTTTCGTTCGTTCCAGTCGCTAACGCTTAGAAATCTTTAATAGACTTTCAACTTAAGGCATTAAGTTGAAAATCTATTGGTACCTACCGAGCGTTTACGATTATCGTTTGTGACTTGGCTAGGGGGGCTGTTCTCTGTGGAGAAGAACTAGCAAGAAACTCCACCGACTTGTAATAACTCAGGCAGCTATGAATCTATACGCCTTCAGTTTGTTTACCTCAAGAACCTTTATTGATCAGTACAAGTACCACAGTGGTTCAGTTTCCAGTTCTTTTTCGTACGAAATAACTTACACTAAAAGAAAAAATGAAATAAACACCTTTATTGCTGACTAGCTAGATACCCCGCGGTGTCACTCGCCTTCAGTCACGTCTGTGGATACAGCTCCGCTCCTATTGGTCGTAGCTTGATGTTCTACAAGTACAAACCGTGCTCTTGAATCACTATATTGATCAAAAGGCAATAAAATCCGATGCGTGGTTGAAAAGATCTTAACGTAGGTACTTACGAGATTTAATCTTTTGTGCATCCTGACGTGAAATTCCTTATCAACAGTGCTATTCTGCTAAATCTTCCTCGGTGAATTTACATGAAGTGAGCGTGAGGTCAATACCTTCAGTAAGGTGACAGTTAAATCCATCTAAGTTCAACAATGGAGTTTTTTTACAGGTTTTCAGATGTTTGCACAAAAATACACAACTCAAGTAAGGCTTGTTCTGGTTGGCACAATCCTCGAGCGATTGGCTGCTGCATAGTTGAGAGCCAAGACACGCAGTAGTGTGCGAGTCTTGGGTTTCGTTCCTATACTAGACAAATATCTATATGGCATACAGATAGCTGTTCCGGTTCTACGCGCGACTTCGTACTGCCCTGTTGGTCTCGTGGTCGCAAGCGTGACTGAGCGTGGGCCCTCAGTTCGATTCCCAGGTCAGGCAAATAGTGTTGGCGGGTTTTTCCATTAGCAATTTCTGAACTTTGTTGTGACATTTCCCTGCCTTAGAAAACACATAAATCCGTTAGTTCTGCACCTGACATACACACTCTTCCCAGTCTTGTCAGATTGCCATCTCATGAGAATATAAGATTATGAGAAGAAGGACTGCTCCAAAGTTTGCACATACCCTTGTGCACTATAATATCCTGCGTACTTGGCTAGTGTCCATTGAAATTAGAGAATATTATGTGAGATTAGTGTTTGTCCGTAAACTTCAATACAAGAAAAAATCCTTGTGACGTAGGCAATGTTTTGAGACAAAAACTTGTACAATTCAAGTCTAAAATATTGACATTACTAACATAAAAATAAGGAAAACACTAAGCCCTAATAATAAGACAAATAAATTGGTGTTTACGATCCGCTGAAGGCGTTTGAACGTGGCCATTAAAAGTTTTTACAACTCAATGTATGTTATTTTAAAGTCTGATAAACGTCAACCCGCAGTTGGTAATCCTCAGCATAATTAGTTTTATTCTTATCAAGATTTTCACTTGTTTTATTCACCTGTGAACATAGTCTGTTTATTTCATAAACATGAACACGAATGCACACATACAAGTGCAAATGCATAATTATAAAAATATCGCGACCCCGGTGACCCACTTATTGAAAACAAACACCTTTTAAAAAAACAAAAAAATTGCTCATACGTGAATCCAGCGCTTTGTTCGGTTCATACAAAAATAAAATCAAAAATTCCTACGGCACAGTCAGCATTCAAAGGGGCTATAGGTTTCACTTTGTAGGGTACAAATACCAGTTCTCGACTTTACTATAGAATGTAGTATTTAACCAATTTGTAAAAAAAATAAAGGAAAGCAGCTTTGCAATGTTCTGGGTTAAAAAGTATGGGTGTCGGATTGAAGGCACATGAGAATTTCACCTTTGCCTCTGGGATGGCAACGCATCTGCAAGGCCTCTGGTATAACAGATATCTAAGGGCAGCAGTAAACACTTCACACATCAGGTGTCATCGGGTTGATCGCCATCCATCAGTGGCAAAAAATATTTAGACTTAACCAACATTTTTGTTTAAAATCGTCCGACAGACATATTCGTCCGTCGATTTCATTGAAATGCCTCACATGAAACTTATCATATGATATTTGTCAAAATGTACTAATATTCTCCAATATCAATAGAGACTAGCCAAGTACACATGCGATATTAAAGTGCACATGTGTGTGTGAGCAAACATAGGTGCACTCCCTCTTCCCTCATCCTCGTAGTCCGATGGGACAGCACCTCGTCACGACGAGAACAGGGAGAGACCAAAAACTTAGACAGACTTTCCGAGGCACGCAGATGCCACATCCAATTTTGAAACTCCAGGTTGCTACTAAGAAATTTCTGAAAAGAAACAAATATGATTTCACCGAATTGACATCGAACCAAGGACTACGCTCAGCGGTCACACTTGGGACCATGAGACCAACATAAAGATATTATACATACACATGTAAACCTCTAGTCCTCTCCTACATCATCTAAGAATACAAGCGCGATAAAGTTATCATAGGTACAAGTACACGTAGTTCTGAAATTCAATTCGCTCATTCGATTCAAACTCGATTACTAGAGTAGAGATGTAGTAATTTATTCGGTATTCAATTAATTTCCGGTCTCACGCGCTCAAGTGCGTTGATAACATAAATTATTCGCCGTGGGCGGACGGAGGCTTTGATGCGGTTACAGAGGCCTCAGATTTTAAAATTTCGAACTCGATAACTTGGAACTATTGTGTGTTCTTTTCGAGTTCGTAATAAGTGAAGCTTGTTTTGACGGTACTTTTTTTAGCTGCGTGAAGTCTATCTTAACTATCGTTAGTAACAAGATAGATATTATTAGTTCTTACCGTCCGTCACTGCGATCTTTTTTTTTCTTCTGAATCATACCTGGGAATCTTTTAAAGAGATATTTATGGTTAAGTTTTTTAAGTGTACGAGGCGAAAGGAGTATGTATGGCGTTCTGTGTTTCTGCCCATCCCCATGGGAAAAAGGCGTGAGTTTATGTATGTTTAAATAATGGCCAAGAGTTTCAAATGTTGTAGCCTAACCCCTATACTGTTAAATGCACCAGTAACCACAATGTTTTGCGATCATAACATAATACAAACAGTAATGATTCCCAGCAATGATTTTTGTTAAATGATACTTAGATGGGCAGCATACACAGCATCCAGGAATGTGGCGAGTCTTTTTATTTTTTTACACACATACAAACATATAAACAGACGTCTTTTTCATATGAGAAAGAAACATTGATTCTTCGTGTCAGCAGCTATCTGGGGTATAAACTATGCATTTACGCGATTTTCTTATGCGTTAGTTCACAACTCAGTACCTGGATTTCCTGCCAAAAAACTCCTAAGCTGTGTATAAATAGCTTATAATTATTATCGAGTTAACCTTTCCCATCAAAAAGTCGATTTGATTATAGCTACATGCGAAGTGTGCGTTAGCATAAACGTATTGTTGAACATCACACGCCGTATCGTCATTAAAGTCAAGGTTACAATGACAGCCAATGACTAAATAAAGTGCATTTTTGTTTTTAAAAAGTAAGTGGTCAATGCACCTTAGGCTGGAGCCACACAGATGGTGGCATGGTGGGAACATCGGACCATGCCACTTGGCTTGCTAAACAAGGTACTAGGAGCGCAGAAAGTATAGCAATTTGCGAGTTATTAATCACTATGTTTCAAGGTCATTTTTTTAAACTGTCTAATTTATGTACACATACCATCACATCTGTATTCCCCGAAGAGTTAGGCAGAGGTGTACTAATGTAATAGGGGGGAGCGTATTTCCATTAAACGGGCACAAATCTACTGCTACTGGTATGCTATGCTAAAACCCATCTATGTTTCTTCATGTGCCCTTTGCGTTCCGGGGGCGCGGTACTCAGTCGAACAGGTATGCTATGCTTTAGAGAATTTCGTAGAAATCCCTAATAACGCTTTTCTTGAACTGGGTATCAAACCCAAGACCTCTAACGTAGCCGTCGCGCTTAGGACCACTAGGCTAACGAGGCAGTTATGTTGTGAGTTTTAAAATGCTAGCGTTTTGTCTAAAGATTGACAGCTCAACCGAAGTTTGACTATACGGCGCAGTGGTTAAGCGATGGGCTGCACTGCTGGTCGCGGGTTCGATTCTCGCACGGAACTAATATTTGTATAGTTTTCAAGTAGTTGTTCCGAGTCTGGTGGGATGTGTTTGTAAGTTTATAATGACATGTATGTAAATTGATTGTCTATATCTAGTGTGGGAAAAAATATTTTGCCAATGGAGATTTTTACTCAATTATTCTGTGATAAATAATAATATAATAATAAAAACTTTTATTTCGGAGAAGCTCCATAGCGTTAGTAACAATTTTTACTTAAAAACTAAGGTTAGTAGGTACATACAAACATAAAAACTCTAAACCATACAGCTAGACTTTAGCGTGGAGCTGCAACCACCTTTGCATCATTGGGGAATCCCATCGATCCCATAAAGGCACTAACAGACAAATAAGCTTTTGCACCAAAAGCAAGCGTCGTTGGTTCTCTAGAGCAGGTCAGGCACAAAGCGAATCTCTAACCTGTGTGTCATCAGCCTTAGAACGTTGATCGATAGGTTAAGCAAACAATATTTATATTGATGACTAATATTGAATTGGGCGCAATGGCTTGTGTTTTCAAAAATGTTTATCTGTTTATTATTCGTAAAAAATATCAAGTTGAACACCCGTTTTACTTATACATTCAACAGTGCTATTCTGTAAAAATAACACTCGGTGAATTCACGTGAAGTGAATGTGAGGTGAGCCTCCTACTTTATGCTCGGAATTGAGAAGCAGGATTAATGCACAAAATTATTTTCATGATCTCCAAGATTAACTTTTAAAATGCATTTGAATTGAAAAAGTCACATTAATATTTTCTGGCCGGTATCGAACCCGCAATCTTATGAGAGGCGAGCGCCTTAACCACTTGGTCATCACGACATATGCTTATTAGAAAAAAAAACGATACAACAATTTTGTATACTTACTTTGTAATTTTTTTTTTAGAATATACCTCTCTACTTCATCCACATTTCATTCTGGTAGATGTCCCAATTTTTGGGTCAAAGAATAAGCATTGCCATACAAGTGCTGCCGGCGTTTTGAGCATTTGTTCCACTGACAGCGATGCAGACGAATTTTTGGTGTCCTGTAAGGTCTCCCGCCTTTTTATAAATTCAATTTTATTATTTTTTATAAGATCAGTATGTATTTACGTTGTCAAATAATTATCAAATAAAGTACGTTCTTTATTTTACAAAGCCAAAAACCAACAAAAGTTCTGTTTATATTCAATTACGAGTTTAAACAAAATAAAAGTACAAAGTTACCAAAAAACACTACAAGTGTAGTGTTTGTCCACATTCTTACTACATTACCTTGAACCCATTTTCTATCAAAAACTACAAAACAAAAAAAAAACGGTAGGTAAAATGAAGTGCAGTTTATTTTTTTAGCCGAATGCGTTTCAATATGGTATCAGGCTGATGTTAATGACCGTTCGCACTTGAAACGGCGGAGGTCAGTGCCACGTGCTGACGACATTGTGTTTGCAATTATAACTTAGATGAGAATGGACGTGATCGTGAGCGAGGCGAGCAAGCGATACATGGGCTCGGAGTATGTACGTACACTCTGCAGAAGAAACTGGTGAGCAGGATTGAAATGACTGCCTCGTTAGCCTAGTGGTCTGCTCAACTTTTACGCTAGAGGTCTTGGGTTGTACTTCCACGTCGAGCAAATTATGTTATTGGGTATTCCTATGAAATTCTCAGTAGCAGCTCGAAGTTAGATTGTGTGCCCGGTTAATGGTAATAGACTCGCCCCTATTACATGGGACCTAAACATACCGGCGAACTATGGGTGTACATTGATACACCTCTGCTTAACTGTTTGGGGAATACAGGCGTGATGATATGTATGTATGTTGGAAATAAACACCGTATTCCTCAATGTCGTGAGTCATAGTTCCACGAATCATCTACTAAATAATAAAACAAACGAACGCGCGATGATGAGTTTTAATAAGGAACTGCTACTACGACAGCAGCATAGAAGTAAAAACTTTGCCTCTGTAAGGTTAATCTGTGGCTAAACGTCCTTAATAATTCGAGAAAATAATAATTTCCGTACCAAAATATACTTGTGGTCTAATTATAGATGCAGCCGTAATACCTGTTCTGTTTAAAATCCCAGTCTAAGGATTTTTCTACCGTGGGTGAGCTTGCAAATACACCCATAAGAACAGCGAAACTCGGAAGAACTTTTTGAAAGAAAATCATGCAGTCTTCGCATAGGGGTTCGAATCTACAACGTTGGATAAAAGTAGTTGCAGTTAGGCTTGTTTAGTAAACTCTTTTGCCAAGTGTACGTAGTTCGTAGTCCCCTGAAGCAATCGATTGCTCTCTTACACTTAAACTAGTTGTTAAACGATACCAATCGTGAAAGTGAAATTCTAGCATCATTTCGAATCGATATACAAATTGATATTGATGGTTATTTTGAGGTCGTAGGATCGACTCTCAAGTCGATTAAAAAGTTTTATTGGGTCTTTCGGTCTTTCTATAAAATTCTGTGTAGCAGCTTGGAGTTAGGATTTGTGCCCGGCTAATGCCAATAGGAGCGCCCATTACATATATACATGTATATATATACCATCACGCCTGTATTCCCCGAAGGGTTAGGCAGAGGTGTACCAATGTACACCCACAGTTTGCCGGTATATTTAGGTCCCATGTATTAGGGGGCGAGCCTATTGCCATTAACCGGGCACAAATCCAAACTCCGAGCTGCTACTGAGAATTTCATAGAAAAACCCAATAACACTTTTTGCTCGACCTGGGAATCGAACCCGGGACCCTTTGCACGGCAGTCGCACTTGTGACCACGAGACCAACGGGGCAGTTGGTCATTACATGGGTTCTAAAAACATACCGGGGAACTGTGGGTGTGTATTGGTACACCTCTGCCTAACTTTTCGGGGTATACAGGCGTGATGGTATGTGTTAAATATCAGAAATTCAAAATCCTACAATACAGAACGAATATGTTTTGAAAGGCAAAGCGATATTTATTATTCAAAATTATATGCAGGTACTAATTAAACAATCGAGTGTATCAACTGTTTTCACTATAATACCACATTAATATTAATATGGAGCAGTGATTATGATTTCATTTGCTGCAGTAGACTCCTCTTAAACCAGGCCTCCTTCACCAAACCTCTTCCATAAACCAGTGATCTTTGCAGCTGCAGATGCATGGTTGATGAAGCATGGTTGGTCAGTGAATTGGTGACCAACCGCTTCGTACCGAGATCATTTTGTACCTTAAAAGCGCGTTAGGCATACAAAATCTATAGATGAAGTTTCTCCCAAGCAGCAAAGTATTTCTACAATCGCCAACCAGCTGTATCACGTATAGTGATGGTTCACCATTGCATTTAGGTCTCAAAACCGACGCATGTCAAAATTCTTAAATTTTTGGAACTAATTGCAATGGTTTTCGATATACCACACTGATTAATTTAAAGTGGTGGTTGGTCTCGTGGTCGCGAGTGCGACTGCTGTGCAAGGGGTCCCGGGTTCGATTCCCGGGTCGAGCAAAAAGTGTTATTGGGTTTTTCTATGAAATTTTCAGTAGCGGCTCGGAGTTTGGATTTGTGCCCGGTTAATGGCAATAGGCTCGCCCCCTATTACATGGGACCTAAATATACCGGCGAACTGTGGGTGTACATTGGCACACCTCTGCCTAACCCTTCGGGGAATACAGGCGTGATGGTATATTTTTTTTATATATATTTTTTTTTAATTTAAAGTCTATTTGATGCATAAGTTTGGGACGTATATTGAACTGTTATAGCTGGAAAGTGTTAAACTCATATCAATATGATTTTACTACATTTTATTCTGAATAATGTTCCGCTGTTCTGATACTGGTGTCTGTTCTGATTACTTTGTTAGCTCGTTATTATCTCTCCTGTGCATGCGTTGGTTCCTATAAGTGAAGGAGTATAACTACGTAATACCTTTAGTTGACTATTGTTTGTATGTCATGATTTATGTATATCTTTTGTTGAAGATCCTAAATCCTACTAATTTTATAAATGCGAAAGTTTATAAGAATGGATGGATGGATGGATGAATGTTTGTTACTCTTTCACGCATAAACGGCTTCCCGGATCTGGATGAAATTTAGCACTGAGATAAATTGTAATGTGGAATAACGCATATGATACTTTTCATGCCGGAAATATGCAGGGTTCCTGTGGGATAATATTTCAAATATGACGAGGACAAAGTCGCTGGTTAAAAAAATAAATAAACACATTTGGTATGTTGGACCTTTGACATAATTCAATACGAGTAGGTATTATTGAAGGATTCAGGTTTATATCGTTGTAGTAGACCTAAGCTTAATTGAAAGTTGTATTAGGGACAAGACCTAGTGTTAATGATCATTGTTGAGTGTAGGCAATTGAGAATTGTTGTTTATTGCACCATAATCACATGGCAATTGAGGGCTTGCGTGCGCTTATTAATTGTTCAGAACTGCACCTATTTGAGCTAAACCATAATTATTAAGAACAAACAGGGTAAGCTAAATAAAACTGTTTAAAAACAATGGGAATAATACCTCATGTATATTATCTAGAAATAGTAGATGAAAAGTTTGTATTTGGGTATTGACACTACCGATTGGCATACTTTTTATGTTCTGTCTTTTGACAGAACATAAAAAGTATGCCAATGACCTATGGTTTTTGTATACCTACCAATAGTAAACTGTGACGCCACTTGCATGCCGACTCAATTTACCAGTTATTGATATTCAACAAATAATCGAACATTAATAGGATTTTCAGGCCTTCACTAAAGTGTGTCTTTAGAGAAGTCATGTTTTACAATTATTGGTTAACACCCAATTGAACAATATAATTCTGCTCACACCACACTCAAATGCAAGCGTAAAGATATCATTCAGTAAAACTTTAAATATCATGTCAGCGGGTCGCATCTCGGGACCCGTAGGAACATTCGCGTCAAACCAAACAAACACTTAAAATTCCGACTTAAACGCTCACCGCGTTTGTTTTTCTGCGCAAGAGTGTTGAAAATGTACAAAACATTCAATATCAGGTCCTTCCTTATTTAATATTTAAATTTGTCCTTGCTTGTGACCAGATAACCCCGGTCAAGTAATACCTACGTAAATAAAAATGATTTGATTCGGTAAAAAAAGAGAAGTTGTCTTGGCGTGGTGATTGGCCGCCTGGCTTCAAGGAGGCTGCAAGGGGAAGGGGTCCTCGACCTATATTGAGTCGCTTGCGCATCTCACGCACTTATGTACACTGCTGTTTAACACTGCAGCTATATAGATCTTGGCGCATATGTATCATTATGTACTTAGATAAATAAACATGTTATATGCGACACTACCTCGTTAGCCTAGTGGTTCTTACCGATACGCTAGAGGTCTTGGGTTCGATTCCCAGGTCGAGCAAAAAGTGTTATAGGGTTTTTCTGTGTAGTTCTCAGCTCGGTAAATGGCAAAAGGCGCGCCCCCTATTTGATAGACCTAATCATACCGGCGAACTGTGGTTTTACATTGGTAAACCTCTGCCTAACCCTTCGGGGAATACAGGCGTGATGTTTGTGCAACATGATTTCTTTAGATGTCGCTGCAGTCAATGCGCCGACTGTCATTCACAAATATTATGCAGCTTTAGTGTTAACTCCGTAAACATTAAATAAATACTAGCTTCTACCCGCGACGTCTTCGACAAAAAACTTCATTTTAACTGGGATTAAAAGTAGCTTATATGCTATTCCAGACTACAATCCATCTCTGTGCTGAATTTCATCCAGATCCATTCACCCGTTCTGGCGTAATTGAGTAAAAATAACAACCATCCATCCATTCAAACTTTCGCATTTATTTTCCGTTATTATATTTCAATACTCTGCTTTTCGTATATAAATTTGAAGTACCTAAGCACTATTAAGGTAACGTTCTTTGATAAACCGTCATTCTATATCAAGTGAGGTGTCCTTAAGGGAGTTAATCCTTTTCATTCCGCTACTGTGCGCAGCCCGCAGCTCGCAGTGTAAGCGCGTTGGTGTGGAAGACTTTTGCCCGCGACGATCCCTGCACCTGCAAACTGTGTCTTAATATGTGCATACCTAAAGTGTATTATTAACTGCCTCGTCTTCCGAGGTCTTGGGTTTATTACCAAGTCAGGAAAAGTGTTATTGGAAGTTCTGGAAGTGGTTGAGCTAAATGGTGCTGATGCACGCGTCATACTCGTGAACGGGTGCTGTCAGTTGGGATTGGTCACCTCTTAACTGCCATGGCTTACATCTTTATTATAATTTTGTAACTTTTTGTACATTCACCTTCATTGTTTTCACATATAGAAGCAACAAGAATATTGTAACCAAGATTTTGTAAAAACCAAATTGAAAGAAAAGAGTGTCCATGGAGTTTCTTGCTCGTTCTTCTCCATAGAGACCTACGTATTGGAACAAGAAACTAGCTTCAATTCTAAACTGTGACTTCTTGACATTCAAAAGTGCCTGCAAATGGTCTAATTGAAATAAATGCTTTGACTTTGACTTTCTCATTGCAGCCCGGAGTTTGAAAGTTGGTGGTATGACTACACCATGACTTACAAAGCACGCAAAACCGTTGGCTGTGTGTCTGATCTTTTCCTCGCGACATATTGCCATTTCATTGTACTATGATAGTGTGGAAACACGGAAAGTGGGAGTATTTGCACACGTAATTGTGCACTTTAATATCTCTTGCATACTTGACTAGTTTTCATTAGCACAGCCGCTGAGACCGAAATTCAGTGGGGAGAATAATAATGATACTATTACAATTCTCCATTCTTCGTTAAAGCTTTCAGTACACCAGACTGCAACCAGGCGTTATCTGTACGTTCCGGAAACGTTGACCAGCCCGTCGCTCGTATTGTTTAGGATAAATCTTTGGAAACTGTCCTGATGTACCCGCGTGGAGGGGGAGGGGGAGGCTCCTAAGCGTCGATGACTTCCGTTTAGTGATTCATTTGACTGCTTCTGATAAACGTAGAATCACATTAAATGCCTCGATAACCTAGTGGTCCTAAGGGCGACTGCTACGCTAGAGGTCTTGGGTTCGATTCCCAGTTTGGGCAGTGTTATTAGGGTTTTCTATGTTTTTTTTGTAGTAGCTCGGAGTTAGAATTGGTGCCCGGTTAATGGCAAAAGACTCGCCCCCGGGACCTAAACATACCGGCGAACCGTGGGGTACATTCGTACACCTCTGCCTAACCCTTCGGGGAATACAGGCGTGATGGTGTTACGTACATTAACAGCCGAATGGCTCAGCAATGTGGGTGGGAAGTGAGAAGTCGTGAGTCCGATATCCACCCGTTGCATTATACAAATATATACTTAAGAACACTTGTCTCAATTTTCTCAACGAGGGAATCGAACTCCGTGACCCTGAAGGTCCATTGCTTTGTTGCACCACACTGCGTAGTCGCAATCGTGATTTCTTTCAAAATTGATTGCTATAAAAAATCTGTTTGAATATTTGCGCGTCGCCGTCTGATGCGCAGTTTGTACTAATATATTATACAGTGTGTAGCATACAGGTGAATAAATCTCAAATAGGAATTATTCAAAAGCAAATTTCAAAGTCATACTTAGTTAAAGGTGACTGATGAATGTCTGATGAAAAATCAAGCGAGGGGAGAACAGAGATGTTATTCAGAAAAGTACCAAATATATACCATCACGCCTGTATTCCCAGAAGGGTTAGGCAGAGGTGTACCAATGCACACCCACAGTACGCCTGTATATTTAGGTCTCATGTAATAGGGGGCGAGCCTATTGCCATTAATCGGGCACAAATTCAAACTCCGAGCTGCTACTGAGAATTTCATAGAAAAACAACAACAACAAGTAACTACAAGTAACTATGCGTATAATATTATACTTAAAGTTCAACGGCCTTTTCTGCAAATGAATCACCGTAGATCGAGTGACACATGCATTTGCAAGAATGTCAAAGTCAAATTATTTATTACAATTAGACCATTAAATCACTTTTGAATGACATTTACAAAAAGACAGAATTGAATCAAGTTGCCCCTTCCAAAAAGTAGTTTCGTATGAAGAAGAATGGGGAAGCAACTTCACCCTTAATACAATTGTCTTTAATAAATGTTTTACAATATCTTGTGTACTGCAGAGGCATTCTATACGGTAATTCCACCGTCACTTCGATGCTCACTTCGCACTTCAAAATGTCAAATTAATCAATGTCATTTGAATTTGATGTTATTGAATAGCGACTTGAGATGCGAGTTCATGTCTGAATTTTACAGAATCGACGTACAGATCCCGTAAGTACTTGGTTGTGCGATTATTTATAATCATTTTATTAAAGGAATAATATATGTAACTTGTTAGTATTCTCGGGCCTTAGGTATTGGTCAACAGGTGACTCGTAAGTCATGGTACTAAGGTTCATATTTGATTGGAAAATACGTATTACTAACTATTGTCTGTATTTTTGCATCTTCTAGGTAACGACATGATGTCTCAGTGGTTAAGATTGCTTCTCATGCACGAGGCTGTGGGTTCGCAACCGGGAAGGACAAGTACCAGTGTGACCTTTTTGTCTTTGATTACTGCGCTGCTCCCGTGTGTAAAAGTGAAGTTATATAACTTAAACTATCCCTCATGAATCTGGCTATCACGTACAATTTGTTTTTAAATTTGGTAGTCCAATGATTACCCTGTTTAAACAAAATAGATATAAATATAGTATAGCTAAGTAAATACCGAAATACCGGAACATACCGGAAAAAACCGAATATACCGGCGAACTGTGGGTGTACATTGGTACACGTCTGCCTAACCCTTCGGGGAATACAGGCGTGATGGTATAAGTCTGAAATCGACTAACCACCTTGAGCAATCGTGGTGATCAATGCTCGTACCTTCTTTGTATGGGAAGAGGCCTTTGACCTGCAGTGTGACAATAAGAGACTGGTATTATTATCTTCAGTCCTTGATTCGTTACTAGTACTCAGTATTCAGTGCTCCTATTATAAAGCCTTAAACGTAAGGTAGTAAGCAGTCATTGCGGTAATATTTTTTTCTCAATGTTGCCTAGTTTCATGGACACTAAATGTAGCGGGTATGTGATGTGTATTTTAACACCACTTGATGGAAAAGATGATTTTTGAAACTTCGTTTTAAAATATAGAAAAAGAAGAAACACAATGAAACTTGCAAGTTAGAGACATAAATAATCCTATCCTACTAATATTATAAATACAAAAGTTTGTGAGGATGGATGAATGTTTGTTACTCTTTCACGCTTAAACTGCTGAACGGATCTAGATTAGATTTGGCACATAGATAGATTATAGTCTGACATAGCAAACAGGCTACTTTTTATCCCAGAAAATCGTGCGGTTCCCGTTGGATATTTAACTTGGACGCGGACGAAGTCGAGCTCGGAAGCTAGTACTAATATAATAGTTTCTTCAAACACACAAAACTGTTGAATTACCAGACGGATTTGAAAAATCAGTTTTGTATATGATAGTCAGATTCATGTGGAATAGTATACTGCCGTCCTAAGAAAGAAGGGCACAACTAACATTTTGCAAATATTGAGAAAATCAAGTTTGAAATTTTTTTTAGTTTTTATTGAAAATTACACCACTAAACTATGTTTTTCGGAATTTTGTGAATGGCAATACATGCATTTATATAGTACATATAAGACCATGATCATTTTTAATTTTTAATTTTAATGCATATAATAGATAATTAGCTTAATTTATTTCATCGTAACATAAAAAATAAGTTCAAAACAATAATATTACGTTTAAAAGGCACAAACAACCAAATGCGCCTTTTTAATGTAACATTTTGAGGAAAATTTTATAATGTTACAATGGAAAGGCACATTTTATTCAGTTGTGCCTTTTCACTGTATTATTATTCGTATAGATGTATACAGTAAAATATTAGAAATTACTTCTATTTGAATAAAACAAGGTAATTAGCTTTGGAAGTCGGCGGCTTTGGTTCTGTGTGTTGTTTTGTATTGCCGCCGACTTCCAAAGCTATAGTTATTAACCGGCTTCAAAAAAAAGGAGGTTATCAATTCGACCCGTATATATGTAATATTTTCAAAACTGTCCAGTTTTCGTATATGTTAATCTACATCAGCGTCTGAACAAATGTGTCAAATTTCAAGAGTGTATGTATGTACGTATGTATGTTCTTATGTTTGTGTTCGCATATCTCCGTAACTACAAGTCCGATTTAAGTAATTCTTTTTTTTTGTTGTACTAGGTATTGTCCAACTTAGGGAATACTGGAAGTTTTATCAAAATCGGTTAGTAAGTAGTTTTTGAGACAGAGAATTTTAACCGACTTTTTATTTTATTATGTTTGTTCGCGGATAACTTCTTTGTTTATGAACTAATTTTGATGATTTTTTTTTGTTGGAAAGGGTACACTTTCCAAATGGTCCCATTTAAATTTCATATAGATATGATGATGGATTCCGGAGACAGACAACGGAACTCTTCAAAAAATTACAGCAAATCGACTGCGATTGCTGCTATCGCATAAATATGCATTGTTTACGCAATCACACAACATAACATCACGCCTGTACACTCAAAAGGGTTACACAGATGTATACAGTAGTATTTGACAATTTCTCATCCAAGTAAACGAAATCGCATATTCTGCTTTCTTATGACTTTTTAGTGGTGTCTCGTTGATTTACATAACATGACAGTTTCTTCATGGATTTGGTTGACAGGAAGTTTATACTAAAAAGCGAGAAATAAAAAACTTTTTTACAAAAAAAGACAACCGCCTTCAAAAACTAAAAAGAACCGTTTTTTTTACAAAATATTAAGGAGTAGGGTAAGTAGTAAAGGCATAACCGCCAGTGTGCCAATTTTTTTTACAAAATATTAAGGAGTAGGGTAAGTAGTAAAGGCATAACCGCCAGTGTGCCTATTTTTATACAAAATATTAAGGAGTAAGGTAAATAGTAAAGACACAATTGCCAGTTGTGACTTTCTTTCTACATTTCTTGCTAAGGTGTTGGTTTAAAAAAAATAGCACAATTGCCACATAAGCCCTTTATATTTAACGTGCGCCAATTATGCCTTTTCAACTAAATATTTTAAAGACATAAATGTGAAATAGAAGACATATATCACAATGTGACCTTTTTCTTTACAATATCTTAAAAAATGGTGCAGTTGTGCCCTTTATGCTTATGCTATCTCTGTTTGTTTTATTGTTAAAAATACACAAAAAATTAGGCAGATAGGCCTTTTTTTCCTGATTCCGAATATGTATATAACTCGATTTTGATAAAAATGTTAGTTGTGCCCTTCTTTCTTACGACGGCAGTATAGGCTTTATAACATCACGCTACGACTTATAGGAGCGGAGCAGTAATCAAAGACGTAACTTAACACGAGTAAAAAAACCACGCGGTGGAAATCGCGGACAGAAATTAGTCATTAAAGGACAGAAACAAGCTAATAAAACAGCCTTTTTCAATCAGTCGGATGAAAATCAATAAGATATTGATATTAACAAGACAAGTACAAAGCGATACCAGTGCACATAACTACAACAGTTCACATAGTATTCACGAACGTGACCATACACACCGATAGGCTATAATTAAGTATCAACACACGAGCACTTATGAGCTATAGCAATTAGCATCGCTGTCCTTGAATCCCCGACGACCTTAGGACGCGACTTTTGCATAAAGAATCAAATACTAAATTGGAGTTGAGAGCAAAAACTGGTCGGTTCAGGTCCTAGAGTGACGTCATCGCAGCGAAACGCGACCGTTTCCGACCAGAGGACATTATAGAAAACGACAGCGGGCTAACTGTTGATACCCGCGACTTAATGGGTGCAAGGTTAGCGCGTCTGGGATTGCTCTTTTGTTTTTTGAACTGGGAGTCTGGAACACTGCAGGAATACTTGTGGCAATAGCTGGTAGGTTTAGTATTATAGAACGAAGATAGCTTAGTAATCATGTGAGTGTTTTATACTTCTGTGCTAATATAATAAAGCTAAAAGCTTTCTTGTTTCTAAATAAAAATCAAATTCATTGTAGTTGTCAAATGTAATCACCAAAATTTTCGTAAGTTGGTGGTCGTGGTGTGATGTACTATACGATACGTATAAACTATAAACATTTCTCTTAAATTACTCTATCTATTGCTGAAAAATGCATTAAAACCCGTTGCGCAGTTTTAAAGATCTAAGCATCCATACAGCGGTAGCGACTTTGTTTTAAACTACGTAAAGATAACTATACATAGTATGAATGTCTCATCCCGATTCGGACCAAGACAGCATTGAATTATCTAAATGACCTATGTGTTGAGCGTCCGGTTTCCAAAGCTTTAGGACATTCTCATAGGCCTTTTAATTATACATACAAGGAGATACTTTATTGGATTATTAGTGATAAGTATTCGATAATTTCCGGCAATGTGTGGTCACCACGAAAGTGCGTTGAGCTGCTTCTCAGGATTGTGACTGTTGTGTCCATGAATATGCAAAATTGCAAATTATTCACGGACTTTTTGAAGAAGTTTTAACTGAAGACATGCCTGTTTAGTTAGTGATATTGTAAAATATGACATAGGAACACTAGCAAGTGAATGGCTAGTGATTTTCAATCATGATATTTTGTTTATTTTTCAGCAGTTTTACCGATTAAAAGAGAACTAATAGTGTCAAGGCGAATGTGGTATGTAAGGATCGTAGCAGAGGGCGTTCTTCTTTCTTTGGTTTCTGCCCACCCCCACGGGAAAAAGGCGTGAGTTTATGTATGTATGGATATAATAGAGAACTAATACTGCAAAGCATAGCAAAAAAAAGACAAAAAAAAGATTCTTAAGCCATCTTCAATACCGTTTCTTTAATGATATACTAGCGAACAGCCCGTGACTTCATCCGTGGCTGTTTTCACCCGCCACAAGTTACGTCTCAGGTTAATGCTCCGCTTCCATGTGTCGTAGCGTGATGTTATTAAGCCTTTGTTACTCAGGAATAACATAGCTATCTATTGATGAAAAAATTAAACAAAGAACATACTTTAAAGCCACAGGACTTATCCCAATCTCACATATATGTATGGCATCACCAATTTCGCAGTATTTTTCGCTTTGTTGTAAAAAACGTGCCGGTTACTCATAGGTCAGCGGTGCGAGGCCAGCCTGTTTTGTTAGTTTTTTTAACATAATTTATATGTATTGACAACGAACATAAATCTTTGTTTTATTGGTGTGTATTGTATCTCAATGACAAGAAATATTGAACCCACAATTCATGTTAATTGTGTTAATAAAATTATAATAGCTCTCGATCTGGAATTGCATTTGGTTTCCTATTTATTTTTTATGTTAGCTTGTCGGTTATTTGTACTGAAGTCTTGTGTTGACTTATTCTTTTTATTGGCTCCGTTGCAGTACTTATTTTAAGTTGTTTTACTTGAATAACTCTGCGGAGTACTATAGCGTAGTACATAACGCAAAAGTTGTATAGTTTTAGGCAAAGGGAGGTTTAAAATCAAGCGTTATTTTTGTACCTGCATTTATTAAATACTACAACAAAGACAATTTTGAAAAACTATATTTACAAGGCCGAAATTAATGACAGAATTTGAGATCCATTTTGTTACAACCTTCTGTATTTTATTTATAGGTACAAATAACATTTTTTCCCCGAATAAGATTACAATTTGAAAGGGTCAATTAAACAAAAGTGTAAAAAATATACCATTTTTAATTATACCAGTAGGTGTTATTTATAATTAAATATAGTAAAATGCAGGATTCAATTTTAAATAATAATAAAATTATATCTACCCACCTAATATACCGAAACTAAACATACATAATTATAAGAGATCAATCATAAATCACGAATAATAATATCGTTTCTGAGTATTAATAAATGCATAATAAACATGCAATTTGAAGTTACAGGGTGTTGCTAAAAACACCAAAAATTGTCTTGTTTTAACGCCAAAGTCAAAGTTTTTTTAAATTCGATTAAACCATTTACGGGACTTTTGAAATGTTAAGAAGTCGGTCAGTTCATCAGAAAGTTTAAGATGGTTGCTCGATCCAAAACTTAGGTGACCTATCTAAACCTAGCCCCGTGAAGAAGAATGATCAAGAAAGGTTGTTGCGGGTAGTCAGAAGATCGACGTCTTAGCTGGAGTATCGTCGTACCCAGTAACTTGGTTGTGTTGGTCAGATAGGCAGTCCCATCACCATCACGCCTGTATAACCCGAAGGGTTAGGCAGAGGAGAACCAATGTCCACCCACAGTTCGCCGGTATATTTAGGTCCCATGTAATAGGGGGCAAGCTTATTGCCATTCAGTTAGCTAAGGCAGTTCAGTTAAGGCAGTCCCTTCATGTAAAATACTGGTATTACGCTGCATTCTGTTAGACTGGAAGTTAACCCCTACATAGTTACAATAAATAGGCTAGATACATCATGACTAATAGTACTTAAGTCTTATGAAAACTACATCCTGTAAATAAATTCTCACGTCCGTATATATTTTATTTTATCTAACTGCATTATTAGGAGGTAGACAGCTCCGGTGGTCTGCGGCATTTTTGATCCATCACCTTCAAACAACATTAGCCGATCGCTTGTTCGAGTTGTTCAAGACTTGTTTAAGTAATTAGAAATATAATTTGTTTAGAGGTCAAATTGCGATCAATGCTATCATCACTTGTGAGAATTTAAGGTAAACAACATTTAAAAAAACTTCATGGAAATTTTCTTACTCCCTAATAATGATTTCTCTAATTATATTGTCAAAATATCAATAATATCAGTCTATTATTGACCCGCTGCAAGGCAAAATTCTCCTTTCACACAGAAGGCACGAGCGTTGATCAGCGATTTCAGACTTACCTATCTCATCATCATCGTCTGTTTAGCCTTTGCCCCGGCTTCCAGTCTAACCGGATGCAGCTGACTACCAGTGTTTTACATGAAGCGACTGCCTATCTGACCGCCACAACCCAGTAACTGGGCAACACAATACTTCTTGGTTAGACTGGTTGTCAGCCTTCTTGGCTTATGACTATCCGTCACGACTGTCAAAGATCTACGAACGACAGCCGGGACCAACGGCTTTACGTGCTTTCCGAGGCACGGGGGTATCACACCACCAACTTCCAAACTCCGGGCTGCTACTGAGAAATTCCTAATGGAAAAACCCAATACCACTTTTTGCCCGACCTGGGAATCAAACCCGGGACCCCTTGACCAGCAGTCGCGCTTTGCGACCACGAGACCAACGGGGCAGACTTACCTATCTATACTTATAATATTATAAAACTGAAGAATTTTGTTTGTTTAAACTCCCTAATCTCTGGAACTATCAGCGGGATTGGCAACAATCTATAGGAACACGATAGCCAGATTCATGAGGGATAATTAAGGTTACATAACATCACGCCGACACACGAAAGCAGAGCAATAACCAAAAATATAAGGAAACGCCTGTGCAAAAAACCACGCAAACGAAGTCGCAATCAGAAGCTTGTATTCAATTGTAAGCAGGTTCCCTCACGATGTTTTCCTTTACTGATGATATCAATGATTAAGATAAACTTAGAAAGTACATATGAAATTGAAAAAGTTGCAATGATAGGTACTCGCTCGTGCCCGGTTGCGAACCTACAGCTTCATGCATCTGAGACGGGTGCCTTAACCACTAGGCCATCACAATTTGAATCTCAGTAGTATATAAAACAATTAATTCTTCCGAACAAATGCCAATCACAATGGAGACTAACCAAATACGTAAGAGATATTATAGTGTACAGGTGTGTGCGTAAACACAGGTGTACTCCCTCTTCCCTCACTCTCATAGTCCGATGGTACGGCAATCCGACACAATCGGGGAGAGATTAAGGCCTGTTCAGACCTAAGCGGTATTCGCTGCCGCCTGCGGCAGAGAAAACCCAGTGGGTATGCGGTAATATTACTGTTCACACCTAAGCGGTATTCGCTGCCGCCTGCGGCAGCGAATATCGCTCAGCCCCCCTAGCCAAGTCACAAACGATAAACGCAAACGCTGAGTAGGCTTTAATAGATCTTCAACTTTATGTGCTTGGTTTTAAGTTGAAGATCTAATGAAGATTGCATAGCGTTTTCGTTCGTTCCAGTCGCTAACGCTTAGAAATCTTTAATAGATTTTCAACTTAAGGCTCTTGGGTATTAAGTTGAAAATCTATTGGTACCTACCGAGCGTTTACGATTATCGTTTGTGACTTGGCTAGGGGGGCTGGTCGCTCTAGCCGCGGTACTTGATACTAAATACCTGAGCGAAACCCGCGCGGTATGTACCTCTACCCACAGCGGCAGCGAATATCGCTCAGGTCGCTCTAGCCGCGGTACTTGATACTAAATACCTGAGCGAAACCCGCGCGGTATGTACCTCTACCCACAGCGGCAGCGAATACCGCTCAGGTTTGAATAGGCCTTTAGGCACAGGACCAATGGCGATATTTGCTTTGCTCACCACTAACTTCTAAACTTCATTTTCCTTATGGAAAAATGCAATAATACCTTGCGTGACCTGGGCATCGAACCCAAGCGTGGGGAGCTTGGCAGTCGCGCTTGAGGCTATGAGACTAACGGGGCAGTAAAAAAAAGCATGTTGGCATTAACCGGATTCAAGACTTCTACTTCTATTGAGTAAGTTCCTAATTGAAAATCTAGATAATATTTTGCCCGACCTAGAAACCGAACGCAGGACTTCTGTCATATCGAAACATTATTTAAAAAATTACTTTGAAATAAAGAATTTAAAACTTATGTACAAAATCTTTTTGCAAAGAATAAAGGTTTTTCGAAACACATTATTATTATTTACGTAGGTATGTAATCGTGTACGTACCTACATTTTTTAGACATAAAATACTTTAAAAGCGTCTCTTGTTGTTTTTTTTCTTGCCGCCGCGATGCACCGACACACAGATCGTTTAGATACCAGTTTTTGATACATTTGAACCAATTTAGTTGATTCAAAGTTGTTATTAGGGTATCCAAGTCGTTAGATGTAATTAGGTTTTCCTGAAATTTTGGTTTCGCTTGCTTTTATTTTTGTTTGGATTTCTGAATTTCCGATGAGTAATGTACTCATAATTATGATTCAAACAGAATGTATGGTTCTAAATAAGCACTTATATTCATCGGTATAAATAACAGTTGATACACATACACAGACAGACAGTAGTACGACATTATGTTAGTGCTCAACCTATACAAGCCGTTTTATGTAAACTTTTGTTGTGAATATTCTGGAATTAATGCAAATTAATCATCATCATCATCATCATATCAGCAACAGATGCCCTCTCCCCAATAGATCTTAAAAAGGACCAGTTGGAAGCGGCCTGCATCCAGCGTCTTCCTGCGATGTTAATCAGGTCCTGACCCACAAGAAAAATCAAATTAAGTAAGTTTCCAATAAAAACACTTAACACCTAAAGATAAGAATGCAAAATAATTCAATGTTCAATTTAACTTTACAAATACAAGGTAAATGTTGAAGATAGCCAGAGACGCTAGACGTTGCTCAAAGTTTGACATCAGTGCGACGGATTTTCACGCCGTTTTGATGTGAAATAAGTTACAAGACAAAGTTCACGGCTTAAAAGCTTGCGGCAAATATCTAAAAGTCGGATTATACCGGATAATACAAAGTTAACTTGATCAAATTACTTTATACATAAAATTATCCAATCATTTGGAACTCTCTTGTACTGTTTTCAGGTGTTAACTTTTTGATTGAAGGCTCATTAATGATTTTAGTAGGTCCGAAGTTATTTTTATTGGTGTGAAACTTAATGCCTAATTTATATTATTTATTTCTTTTGTTAAAAAAAAAAACGTTGCTTCACACTACGAATTTCTTCTGGATCGTGGGTACGTTTACACACATATAAACTTACTAGCTTTTGCCCGCGACTTCGTCCGCGTGGATTAATAGTTCCCGGTCCCGAGGGGTTTCCGGGATGAAAACTATCCTATGTCCTTTCTCGGGTCCCAGACTATATCTGTACCAAATTTCATTGAAATCGGTTCAGTGGTTTAGGCGTGAAGAAGAGACAGACAAACAGACAGTCAGACAGACAGACAGAAAGACAGAGTTACTTTCGCATTTATAATATTAGTACGAATAAACACAAATAGCCTGACCCGGAACGACTCCGTTTGATTATGCATTAGTTTAGTTATCTTATTTTTCTTGATATAGATTCATTTTGGAAACTTAAATTGTTCGCCACGGAAATTCAGATCATGTGTGCTTAACACATATCGTTCTCCCAGCGTAACATCTGCAGTAATGATGAAGTGAGCTTGAGGCGTGCTGTCAATCCCTAGTATTAGAAGAGAAGAAAGCTTATCTCAGATTACTACAATACACACAGGGAGATTTTATAGAATAGTTCAACTGATAATTGTGTCATTACCTTCGTAAGACTGCATGTTGATTAACGATATTACTTTTTTTTTGTATTCTAAATGAATCGTCTGCACTGAATGCTCCGTATACCTTTCAAGGCGTATTTCTTTTATTTTCAACTTTTAAACTCAAAACCCACGAACTGTCTGTGGATACAGCACCGTGGGGCCACCGCAATCGCGATAGAAACGCAATATCGCGTGGAGCTGCAGCGATACGATGCAATAATTGTTGCCCCAGGACGACGCCCGCACGCTTCGTTTTAATTAATAATGCCAGTTAACAAATTACAACCATCTTTATTCTGCGCTATATCGATTACTTTAGCGTTCTGCGACGATCACATTTTGGGTTAGGTCTGTGGATGTTTGCTGTTGTAACTTACGTTTTGTTGAAATTAATTTTTACTTACAATTCTTTGTTGATTTTCCATCCATAATTACATATATGTATACAAACCTTATGCAGGCCTTAACAGTGGAAGTCCTGCGGCTGATATGATCATACAAATCTTATAAAAAATATGAGGTAGCTATGGATAATTTATAAAAGAGAAGTGGGCAAGTACATAGGTCATCAAACTCGTTCGTATCGCTGTCAATGGGATAAGTGCATAAAAGGCTTACAGCATTGCAGAGAAAAACTATGCGCTTTCCATGAGAAATATTCGTATGGAGATGAATGAGGAAAGAAACTTAATTTTTATTCCAATTGGTAACTATATTTTCGAGCCATTTGCGGTGGTGTGCCCATAACGTTTTTAAGGAATTGTCTAAGCGGCTGGTTGACACTTCTTGAACCCAAGGGCTGGTTTTTACCTTATCCAGAGGCTAATAATTGCTATCCAACGCGGCAAGGTCACCATTCTTTTAGGTATATTTCCAGTTGGGCAACGGCGATGGCGTAGGAATTTTTAATACTTACCATTGCGTTTTTTATTTCTTTTTACGTTATATTTGACGGGCCTGTTGGTCTAGTGGTTAGTGGCCCTGACTGCTAAGCCGGAGGTCGTGGGTTCGATTCCCACCCAGGACAAACTTTGTGTGATGAGCATGATTGTTTGTTCTGTGTCTGGGTGTGATTTATCTATAATATGTATGTATTTATTAATTATATAAGTATGTATATCAGTTGTCTGGTTACCATAACACAAGCTCTGCTTAGCTTGGGATCAGATAGCCGTGTGTGAGTTGTCCCAAGATATTTATTTATTTATTTTAAGTTTTAAAGTAAATAACAATGTTTATAATAATTACGTGAATGTCTCTGGGGACACAAATGGGGCAAAATCTATGTTAATTAAAATCTACTAGCGAACTGCTCGTGACTATGTCTGCGTGACCTATTTCACCAGCGTTAAGTTAGATTTTTTGTCACTGCTCCGCTGCCGTAGATCGTAGCGTGATGTTATATAGCCTAAGTTACTCAGGAATAATGAAGCTATATATTGGTGAAAAAAGGATTGGAATCGGTCTGGTAGTTTCGGAGCCATACAAACAAACAAAAAAATCTGTCCTCTTTAAAATATTAGTATATATACCATCACGCCTGTATTCCCCGAAGGGTTAGGCAGAGATGTACCAATGTACACCCACAGTTCGCCGGTATATTTAGGTCCCATGTAATAGGGGGCGAGCCTATTGCCATTAATCGGACACAAATCCAAACTCCGAGCTGCTACTGAGAATTTCATAGAAAAACCCAATAACACTTTTTGCTCGACCTGGGAATCGAACCCGGGACCTCTAGCGTAGCAGTCGTGCTTAGGACCACTAGGCTATCGAGGCAGTTAAAATATTAGTATAGATATCAATAAAGCGTCACACAGATGACAGATATCTACAGTTCTATTATTAAACGCGTACCCGGTACGGGTGTAGGCTTGCAGGGCTATTAGGCATGCCTCATAGTTTATTGCGATAGCCCGAGAGATAGTAGATTCATGAGCTATGCTAATGAGCGGGGTTCTGAAATATCACGGCGGTTTAAAGCCAGGTTTAATTTCTAACATTTTACGAGGAAGACGTATTGCATGTAGTAGCCCTTAATAGTCTTCGAGTTAAGGTTACCTATCGTTATAAAGTTAAATATATTTGAGCTTAGTTTTGCGAGAACGATCTAACCCACAATTTCTTAAAAATTAAGCTAATAATTACGTCAAAGTAATTCCATTGCCTAATGTGTGCCAAATTAAAAAATAATAAAATAACCATCACGCCTGTATTCCCCGAAGGGTTAGGCAGAGGTGTACCAATGTACACCCACAGTTCGCCGGTATATTTAGGTCCCATGTAATAGGGGGCGAGCCTATTGCCATTAACCGGGCACAAATCCAAACTCCGAGCTGCTACTGAGAATTTCATAGAAGAACCCAATAACAAAATAAATAATTACTTTTTAGCAAAATCAGTTTAGTCATATTAGAACATTATGCTTCGAAGAGATTACAAAAAAAAGCAATATCGCTACGTCTCGGTTAGTTTGTTGTGACGGAACTAAACCCAATTATAATAATATTCTAAGTTTGAAGCTGTCCCTGACTTAGAAATTAATTTAAAAAACATATCTAAGAATCATCATTACTAGGAAGCCTGATTTAAATAAAAAAAACCGCATTCAAATCGGTTCATCCGTTTAAGAGCTACGGTGCCACAGACAGATACACAGACACGTCAATCTTAAAACATCCCTCTTTTTGAGTCGGGGGTTAAAAATGGCAATAGATTTAACGAGAACTGACGCCAAATTAAACGTTTTTCTATCACTCTAACCTGCATTCTCATTATTAGCCCCTTTTTTATAATTGGCTTAATATAAACAGCTATTATAGTTCAACAATAGCAATTAACAATCAATAGGGTCTACCGTGGTGTGTATTTTGGGTGAGTTCGCGCCGCATCGCGCTCGCTCCTTTGTAGGAACTGCGCTGGCCGTGCCAACCACAAGCTAAGGTGTGTGTTACACGGAGGCTTTTTATATTTCCAACTACCGATTCGCCCCGACTTCTCTCGGGTGCAAAATTCCAACTTCTAGGGTGGATATTAAGAAAAACCATAAGAACCTTGTCCAAAAACTTATGAACACAACATAAAAAGAATCAGTCAAATCGGTGAAGCCGTTCTCGAGTTTTGCGCTTAGCAACATAATTATTCATTTTTGTTTATATGGATAACTTAAACTTATATAGATAAAATAAATAAATAAACTTCTACACGCGAATTCGTTCGCGTTGTTATTTTGTCATGTATTAAGTTACGTTGCTGCTCCGCTCCTGTGGGTCGTAGCGTGATATTATGTAGCCTATGTTATTCTGTATGAATTTGGCTATCATATCCGATAAGATTTTTCCAAGTCAATTGGTAGTTCCAGAGATTAGCGCGGTTAAACAAATGAACAAAAAATCTCTTCAGTTTTATTAAAGACTAGCTTGTGCACGCGACTTCGCCTGCTTGGTGTTTTTGCTCCCGTATTAAGTTACGTCTTTAGTCACTGCTCCGCTCGCGTGTATCGTAGCGTGATGTTATGTTATGTTATGTAGCTTATACTAATAAAAAACTTCTTCAGCTTTATTATACTAGTAGATATGGATTTGAGAACAAGTAATGATTAAGTTTTATAACATAACTAAACTTAACTGCCTAACCAACTGCCTCGTTAGCCTAGTGGTCCTAAGCTCGACTGCTAAGTTAGAGGTCCTGGGTTCGATTCCCAAGTCGAGCAAAAAGTGTTATTGGGTTTCTCTATAAAATTCTCAGTAGCAGCTCGAAGTTTGGATTTGTGCCCGGTTAATGGCTTGCCCCCTATTACATGGGACCTAAATATACCGGCGAACTGTGGGTGTACATTGCATACATTGCATAACTATTTTTTTTTTAAATTTTTAAACTTTATAGTAAGAATGATAAAATTTGTTACATTTATTCTGTAAATAGAATAAAAGCACTACTTTTACACGTTATTTCTTTTTAATAATTTTTTGCATGTATCTTAATCTATGGCAGCAAATAGTTTGTTTGTAAGAGGTAACTTGGATATTTCTACATTAGTTCAGTTGAAGAAAGTTTCATATTATTCGATCAGGGTTTATTCCGTAAAAAAAAATCCTTGCATGATAAAGATATAAATCTACGTATCTATCGCTCTCGTAGCAACACTGCCCTCACCCGTTCGTGCTTCCCCCGTTATTATCCAGACCGCAAGCGATTTGTTCACTTAGCAACCTTTAGCCATTTTACACGGTAAAGAAAACCTACGCCATTATACGAAGGCAATGCACAGTAAAAATTGCACTTCAACGCTACAAATAACAAAAGTTTGACGAAACTATTGCAATAAAAACAAAAGAAAACAGAATTTTAAATTGTACTGCAGTAGGCGAAAGAAGCTATGTTTGGCTTTGTTTGTTTATTGTTCAAGTCATCGTAAAAAAAACATAACATACCATCACGCCTGTATTCTTTAAGGGTTAGGCAGACATGTGCCAATGTAGTACACCCAGAGATCGCCGGTATGTTTAGGTCCCATGTAATAGAGGGCGAGCCTATTGCCATTAACCGGGCACAAATCCTAACTCCGAGCTGCTACTGAGAATTTAGAACTGAACTCAATAACTTTGCTCCTTGGAATCGAACCCAAGACCTCTAGCGTAGAAGTCGCGTTTAGGACCACTAGGCTAACGAGGCAGTAATTATAATCTACGTGATATTTTTTCAAAACAAACACAATTATTTTTATATATTAACCAATATCACAATTCAAAGTAGTTTTGTAAATTAACGTAATGTCTAAAAAAATTAAAAAGAGGACCACCCCAAAACAGCAATGTTAATAATAGACAAACAAATGTTTTTGAAGCGACATAGATAAAGACGACAATATGACAAAAGATAGAGGTGTGACTGAGATAGAAAATCTAAGCCACAATATGGGTGGTCGAACGTTTTTTTCATTGCAATTTATGTTCGTAACAAAGTTTTAGGAAATGGTTTAAAGTTTCGATCAATTTGAAAGTGGATGGTTCATTTTATTTCGACCAGAAACGCTCACTACAAAATAAGTGTACCCAGTTATTCAATTGAAATTTTAATTTCATATTGCACAATACATATAGGTACGTATAAAACATTAAGAAGTAGGTAACAAAGAAGACACATTATATTAAGGATCCTTTTAATCCTACACTAACGAATGGATCTGAATGAAATTTGGTACTGAGATAGATTGTAGTTTGCAATAACATATATGAAACTTTTTACCCTTGAGAAAATATACGGTTCCCGTGGGTGATATATTAGATTGGATGTGCACGAAGTCACGGGCAGAAGCTAGTTATAAATACTTCCAGGGACATTGTGGCAGACCCAGACAAAGATGGCGCGGCTGGCCGGAACCGGAAGCGGACAGCGGAGTGGTCCACACTAGCTCAAGACAGAAAGGAATAGAAAGAATTGCAATGGAAACTGTAGCGAGATCCCAAAGGCTATAAACAAATAAATAATAAAATAACAAGTAATTACGAAATGTACGAGTATGTGTTATGTGAGCAAAAACAACGTGTGAGTAAACTTTATTATAGTAAAGTCTGAACAACACTACACTACGTCTATTACCCACTAACACTATAAACATTTGTATGTCTGTTGCTCCGAAACACCTTCTGAAAATTTATTCACTAATAGCTTCTGCCCGCGACTTCGTCCGCGTCACAGTTGATGTGTTATCCTACGGGTACCGTACATTTTCCCGGGATAAAAAGTAGCCTATGTGTTATTCCAGACTATAATCTATCTTTGTGCCAAATTTCATCCAGATCCATTCAGCCGTTTAAGCGTGAAAGAGTAACAAACATCCATCCATACATACAAACTTTCGCCTTTATAATAGTAGTAGGATAGGAAGTTACATTATCTCTGAGTGCTATAGGCTAAAGAAAATTCACGCGTTAGAAGTCGCGGGCAACACCTTGTAGTATGTAAAAGCGAAAGGTCACTCGTTCGCTCACTGACTAAGCATGAAATCTTGAAAAACTACTTGACCAATGAAGCTGAAATTTGAGTAGGTAGTTTGGCAAGAGAAGTGAACTAAAAATATATCATAAAGGATTTTGCATGCACAGCGACTGCTGGGCAAAAGTCTCGGAAGGAGGTCGGAAGGGAGAGAAGGTGAGATGACCTAGACACTCACCGAGAGGGCTGGTTCGAGAGGATACAAGAAAAGAAAATAGGATGGACTTAGGGGACCGTTATTTCACAGCAGTGAGACATAATAGGCTAAAAAGCTAGGACGAATTAATGATGATTCTTCAACGCGAATGAAGTCACGAGCTTAAGCTAGTACTACGAGTATAATACACCTTTATCTAGCTACCTAATTATGTAAATGACTGCAGAGAACTAACTGTTATAAACTATGGTAAATAAACAACAAGTTACTGTACTAAATACCATTCGAATCACGATAATACAATCAATGTAAATTGTCTTATAAATCGTTTTGTTTCAATATTTTTTAGGTTATAGAGTTCAAACATTTTGTAAGTAAAATGAACTATGCTGAATTTGAGCAAGATACTTAAACGGGTCTAAATTAAGACCACATTATCGACAGAGCGCCCCACATACACACATACATACATAAACTCACGCCTTTTTCCCATGATGGTTGGCAGAAACCACAGAACGCCACCTGCTACGTTCCTTTATACATACTCCTTTCGCCTGGCCCACGTTCATACATCTGGTCATACAAGCCCGACGTCATCTCAATGAAATTTAGTAAATTCCAAAATGATATTTACTTCGACCTTTATTGAACCAAAATATGACTAGACTACGTCTTGTATGGAGCGAAGTGTCGATAATAATCATCGTCTTAATAAGACTTAAGCTAAGAGCAACGAGTGATTAATAATTGTAAGAAATTTTCTGTGCTTTATGTTGATTATGATAAATGTTGTTATCAATATTTACTGATAAGGTCAAGCTGCTGATCCACTTGGCCAGACACGTGTATGAGATCGACTATTGTGCAAAGAGTCGTTATATTCTCTGTTGTTAAGAAATAAGGAAATATTATTTTTATCACAATAGTACAATAAAGCTGAAGACCTTTGTTGTATGTTTATTTAAACGCGCTAATCTCTGAAAGTACCAGTCGGATTGGAAAACATATTGTTGTATATGATAGCCAGATTCATTACGAACATTATAGGCTATACAACATCGCGCTACGACACACGGGAGCGGAGCAGTAATCAAAGACTTAACTTAAAAAACCACGCGGCCGAAGTCGAGGGTAAAAGCTAATTTAATTATAATTCTGAAACGATACTGCGCGCAAATTATGAATAGTTATGAAGGCGATCGATAGTCAGCACGGTGCTGACTATCGATCGCCTTCATAACTATTGTGCTGTACTAGTGCTGACAGCACCGGATACCTGTTACGACTTGGCACTATTGTCATTTTTACCTCATAAACAGAATGGGAACTGATTTAATAAAACGAATTTTAGAACGACGTATTTTAATATTGTCGGCTGCCCCGTTAGTCTCGTAGTGTTAAGCGCGACTTTTGAGCGGTCCTGGTTTTGATACCCAGGTCGTGCAAAAATGTTTTTGAATTTTTGCCTTAAGAATTTCTTAATAGCACCCCGGAGTTCCGGAGTACCGGTCGTGGTGTGACCCGTGTCTCGGGAAGCATGTAAAACCGTTGGTTTTGTCTGATCTCTCCCGGTCGTGTCGTATTACCGTCTCATCGGGTAATCACAATGACAGTTAGGGATTAAAGTGCACCTGCGTTTGCGAACACACTCGTGGCTTTTAATATCTCCTGCATACTTGTCTAATCTCCTTATAGATTGACCGCCGTGACCGAAGTCAATTTGGAGAATACTACTGATATTTTAATTAAAAGTAATCAGAATTTTTTAATATTTTTTAAGTATGCAAAACAAGATAATATTCAAATACAAGTAACTGGACTCTAAGCATCATATTAGCCACACTTAAGACTGAAGTAAGTAACTCTTTATAATAATACCAGCCTATAACTGTCCCACTAAAGGGCGAAGGCCTCTTCTCATACATAGAAGGCACGAGCGTTAATCACCACGCTTGCTCAAGGCGGATTGGCAATTTCAGACTTATATTAATAAAATTATAAGTCCAGGTTTCCTCACGATGTTTTCCTTCACCGGTGTCAGAGATGTCCAAGATAAACTTAGAAAATTGTTTTTTTCTGCTCTTTATGTTCCTTATAAATAAGAAAGATATACGCCATAAGAACTCCATACAACACACAGGCACCAAGTTCAGGCAGTCTAGCATGAGTCTAGAACATAAAAAGTCGCGTAAACTAGAAGTGGGACACCTTGTATAAGAATTATGAGCTTTCGTATTGCCGTAAGGGTGTGTTCACAACGTGGGACTTCGTTGTGTACAAAAACATAATACCAGCTTATTATTGTCCTGCTGCAGGACATAACAGAGAATTGATACGATGTTTGTCTTCAACGATGTCAGAGATGTCCAAGGTAAGCTTAGAAAATTGTTTTTTTCAACGAAATCTGTTTTTATTATTAATATGAAAGATGAAATTATAACCGTAAAATTAGTTTAATTTTTTTACCTAATTTTACGGTTATAATTTTATCTAATAATACCAACAAAAAATGAAACAAACAAGGCATCAAAAATTCCTCTGCGTCGCCTTCAACCGGAAAAGCGTCCATAAGCGGCCCCGTTGGTCTCGTGGTCGCAAGTGCGACTGCTGTGCAAGGGGTCCCGGGTTCGATTCCCAGGTCGAGCAAAAAGTGTTATTGGGTTTTTCTATGAAATTCTCAGGAGTTTGGATTTGTGCCCGGTTAATGGCAATAGGTTTGCCCCCTATTACATGGGACCTAAATATACCGGCGAACTTTGGGTGTACATTGGTACAGGAGTTGCAGTGGTTTGGGAACAGTGTGGCGGGCTTGGTACACCTCTGCCTAACCCTTCGGGGAATACAGGCGTGAATATTTTTTTATTTTATTTTTAAGACTGGCGGCATAACCACGTTGGATGAAAGTAAGAGTAAAGCCTTAGAAAGTACCTAATTGCATTAAAGAAGTCTCATTAGTACTTGCCCGTTATCGAAACCATCCATCATTCAATCATCCATCATTGTGCATCCTCATGCATGAGAGGCGGGCCAACACGACATTTGCTTTTTTTTTCGTTATACATACTAAAAGTCTTAACAGAAATGTTGAGTTATGTTTTTATTTCTAGTTGTCTATCATTTTAATTATTAGAGAAAACCCATTTGTTTGAATAAAATGAGTACCCACACAAAGCTTTATGCAAATTAGTTTTAATGATGAAATCCAATCTCATAGACTGGGACCCAAGGATCGCCAGACGTAGGTACGTTATTTTAGAATCGTTGCTTTTAGCAAGCTACCTAAATACGAACGAAAACAAATATAACAACAAAATGATTCGAGAGTGGAGCAAAATAAAAAATCATATGTTACCTGTCTTATTTGTATTAGACTAGCTGTTGCCCGCGACTTCTTTGGCGTTCAGTATTTTTAAGTTAATAGTGTTCATACTGTTTCTGTCTAATCCCTATGTGACACAGCGTGATGAATTAGTACCTAAGATTACAGCTCAGGTTACTGCCAACACAATGCCAAAAGTTTTGTTCAAATCGGTGCAGGAGTTAAAAAGTTATGCGCGTACATACAAACAAACAAACAGACAAAAATTCTAAAAACCATTTTTTTTGGTTCAGTATAATGTATTTAACATGTGAGAATTACTCTTTATAAAAAATATTGAATGTATAGATATATAAATTTTATATATATTAGATTGCCTCGTTAGCCTAGTGGTCCTAAGCGCAACAGCTACGCTAGAGGACTTGGGTTCTATTCTTAGTACCAGCTCAGAGTTAGGATTTGTGCCCGGTTAGTGGCAATAGGCTGGCCTCCTGTTACCTGTTACCCTGTGACCTAAACATACTGGCAGGATGTGGATGAACATTGATACACCTCTGTCTTACCCTTCGAGGAATACAGGCGTGAGTGTACGTGTTGTAATTACTCGAAATCTCTCAGATAGATTTCAATGTCCACCTGCATGTTTGTGGAGTACATACTCGTAGTACACTTTCGATACGATCTATCCTTGGCGATGTTTTGACCAAGACACATACTTTTTTTCCACTGTCATTTAAAATTAGATAAGTTAATATTTGGTTCAAAAGATATGTGGACCCGTAATTAAAGTTAATCAAATTCATGAGTAGTTTTTCCCCATGAAATGTGTATTACGAATTAAAACTCATGTTGCCTATTATCACCTCTATCTGTCATCAAAATCTCTGATAAACTAAAAAAAGTAGGACCAGCGACTCACCATGACGTTTTGAAGCAAAAACACACATTTGCGGATAACTTACTCAATAATAATATGCTATACGCTACGAGATTCTACGCTACGTTGTAGCTTTGCTACGAATTACTCGTAGCAAAGTCTATCTTAACTTAAGCCTATGCTAGTATATATATACATTTTTTGTATGACAGTCATACAAAAAATGTATAAACTACATGAGCTATCAATATTAGGTAGTGAAAGTTACTTTATAATTGCATTGTATGTCCTGTTCATACGCTTAAATAATATTAATTACCTTCTTGTTATGAAAGATAAAAAGCTGAAATATAATTATTGAACAAATGATTTTCAATTAGCGGTCATAGTCACGGAATAAAACCAGTTTAAATGTCTCTAGTAATAATTTCTGATCGATTTTCGGTCATAGCGACTAATCTTAAGAAAGACTAGCCATTAGGCCAAGTACGGAGAAGATATTGCACAAGCACACACTTGTGCAAACACATATGCACTCCCTCTTCCCTCAATCCTTATAATCCGGCACAACTGAGGAGAGACCAATGGCTTTTCGAGCCAAGAGGGTGTCACACCACGAATTATCTAACTTCGGGCTGTTACTAAACATTCCTCAAGATTAGACCCAATAAAATTTAGCTTAACCTTGGAAATTGAACTCAGGACCCCACGCAAAGCAGTCACGCGTGTAACCACAAAACCAACGGGGTATCCACTCCCATAATGAACGTGCCTTAACCGTATCAGGAGGTTATAATGGTAGGATGTTCGCGCCGCGACTCCGCGGTAGACGACGGTGCGACGCGGCACACTGAAAACGTTCCACCCTCGCGAATAACCGGTAAACTTATATTTATCAACTAATAATATACGAGCGAATCCTTCACGCAGTTTATTTGACACTCATTTCACTGAATTATCTATACTTATTTCGAGTAACTGCAAAAATAGTACGTGCGATTTCGGCAGTAGATTTGAAAATGCATTGCGATGTTTTTGTGATCGTGTTTTTTTTTCTTGTGTGTAGTTTATTTTTCTTGTGCATGTGTTGATTGGATGTATGTAATTAAGGTGCTCAAAGTTGACAGGATAATCACCTGTCAATTTTGAAGTTTTTTGATTTTTGTAGCGCTTCGTATCAAAGGAAACAAAGGTCATGGTTTTAGTATTTTGTAGTAGCTTTTTGTAAATTAGTTTCTGATAATAGGTAAGCAGATACCTACTGACCTTTTTTTGTTTTATGTTTATGTATATTAGTTAATTTATTAAATTTTGCTAAAAGTGTTCAGGCTTAGGTGAGTTTTTCGCAATACCCAAGATATAAAACGTGTAGGTATATAACGTATCTCCTTGTAACCTTTGGAAAAAAAATATTTTGTATAACTAACTTAGGGCCACTTGCAGAAAAATTATAATATCAGTTTGATTAAACCTATACTTATCCCTAAACTAAAATCGCATTATGATTAATTAATTCAGAGATAAATTAATAACTAGGTAATTAAATGATAAATAATATATAATAGTTTGTGGGACTTACCTCCGCCAACAAACTGTAGGTATTACAGTTTGGCAGAAGTTATAATCTTGTTATGGTTATATACAATCTCTCGTAAATATTTTCTTTTATCATTTTTATTTTACACACTAATAGTAGATGATACGTAAATATAATGCCTAAGTATTATAGCACTGTTAGCAGCCATCATAATAATATTGTCAATTTCAGCTTCGTGTCTCACCCCCCTTGCACCTAAATCTAAAACACATGAATCCTTTCTTAACCTCATAAACATTTAACACCTCAATGACGTCACCGCCCATTTGCCGATCAATTTGCGACTAATATATTTCACATAGAAATCGATTTTAATGCCTCCAAGGTAAACATGCGTATCGAGCGGCCCCTTTGATGTCAACAAAGGCGACCGACAAAGGTGCCGAACATCTAGTCTATTGTTAAAATTAACTTTACTGCACCAAGAGGCAGTTTAGCTACATACATAGTAATTTGTTAATTGTTTAAACAGTTTCGCAGAATTGTAGTTAAAGCAAATATAACTTGGTTTTGTTTGAGCTTTACGTTAAAACGGCCTGTTATAATTATTAAGTGCGAATGTTACATTATGACTGTACTAGCCCCTGCACGCAACTTCGACCGCATCAAAATTAATATATTATCCCACGGAAACCGTTAAATTTTCCAGGATAAAAAGTAGCCTAAGTGCTATTTCAGGCTATTATTATGTGGTATTCTATCTCTTTGTCAAATTTCATACAGATCCGGTCAACCGTTCTAGCGTGGATGAACAACAAACATCCATCCATCCTCACAGACTTTCGCATTTCTAAGTAGGAAGTAGGATAATGGAGAATTTATTTTGTGTCATATTTTACAAAATATTTACTAAGTTTTCTGCAATACTGTCATTGTACAAAGTTTTTACAGTTTCGTACGAAACTTAACTCCTAGGAAAAAAATCTTTCTCATTTGAACATCAGCATACCCTCGTTAAGTGTCTCGATAATTGCCTGATCAATAAGTTCTGATTAGATTATTAATTAAGTTAAAATAATGTTTTATTACTTAATTTTACGTGGAATATAAACAACTCCAGAGGACACAGAAACTGTCACCATAGCCGGAATATTGTGTTAAAATGTAAGCCCTAACGAGAGCTTATCTTGTATAAACTTATCTATGTTGATAACGAAGGCGGTGTAAGGTAATCAAGTAGACACTTATCATTGGCCTCAAATTTTTCTTTATGGATTGTCAAAGTTCGTCGCAGCCACCATAATCTGCCAGGGCTGCGGGTTATTCGAAAGAGATACCGCGCGCCCGGTACGTAAAGGGCACAAGGAGGAACATGGATGGGTTTTAGTCAGTAAAAGTCTGACACTGCCTCCCGCCCGCCTCCCGCCCAGGGCGGGGAAAGTGATGATTTCCCATCCGTAAAAAGAAAAAAAAATGCCGTTATAATCTAGTCCAGCTCTCGTGTCGTGTCTTGCTTGTGTCTCACCCTCCTTATACCCAAATCTGAAACACATGAATCCTTTCTTAACCTTATAAACGTTAACACCCCGATGAGGTCACCACCAATTTGCGACTACTACATTTCACACTAGCGTCTGCCCGCGACTTCGTCCGCGTGGCTTATTTCTCCCGAATTAAGATACGTCTTTGGTTACTGCTTCGCTCCCGTGTATCGTAGCGTGATGCCATAAAGCCTATGACACTCACAAATTACATGGCTTACTATGGGTGAAAATATCGGTTCAGTAGATCTAGAGATTACTCCTACAACCTCACAAACTTTACCTCTTTATAATATTGCTATAGATAGGTCATTTCGCAGGTACGTATTTTCACTTAAGAAAATGTTGTAGGTACCTACTTGTTTTACTAAGTCAATACAAAGACCATACAAAAGAGATGAGCTTGTTCAAAAATAACCTCTTTTTTAAGAGGAGAAAACCGTCAGAGTTCAGGCTAATATGTGGTGCACAACCAACACAACACCAGCTATCAAGTCATTGACATATTAGATTTTGGGGATAAGCTGCACAATGCAGTGGAACAGTGTATTTGCTAGTAGGATTAATTTGTAAAGGCCTAACAAAATATTACCAACTTCAAAAATGGAGTAGGTAAGTTCTCAATAGTCGAAGATTAGTAAAAGTTGATTTATTTTTAAACTGCACGGTTTTTTTATTACCATTAGAGAGGAAATCCAGTAACTTCGGTGAACGTTCGCATTCATTCAGATGTTTAAGATTCAGTTCTGCTAAAATGAAGTAACCTACCCCACGTGCAACTTTATTTTGTTTTTAGAAAAACATATTTCTAATTATTAATTTATTTATTTATATAATACACCAGCATAGTAATGTCACTTATTTGGCCATAGTTATTTTAATTATTGACAGATTGTGTCTTGGCTTGGTTAGGCAGAACTAAGCTCAATTCCTGATTTCTTTATTTACATTCAATTATTTCAGCACGGAAAACTAACAGCAAAAATAAAGTGTAAACTAATAATGTAACAATAGTCGACAGAAAGCCTTCAAGTCAAGCCTACAAGTCTTCTCATTTAGACTTAGAATAGAATTTGTCTTATGAACATACAAACAGTAACATATTACCTATTACAATAGTTACAACAAGTAAATCATAAATTATTTAAAATATGAAATAACATACAAGATTGAAAAAAAAAAAACAAAAACCCGCCATTAATAATCGAACCAATAGATACCCATTCAAGTCCCATAGACTTCAATATTTTTTTAGGGTTAATTATTCATAAACGAATTATTTATTTATTCATTAATGGATACATTTATTAAACGTTAATTTACTACTGAAATGAATACTCTTGACTCAATATTCATGAAAGGGTGTAGTGTATAAGTAACCTGTCCTTCCTTCATGTGTTGTGGATTAGGTTTCATGTGAAAACCATATGAATCACGCGTTTTATCGTGAAATAGCATCTGCGATACGTGAACCAACATTTATGAGGAAAACGTTCACTTAGTACAGGTACAGAAAGCGAAAGAAAAAAGCTTATAGGCATGAAACGAATTATTATATGACTACTAATCTTACTACTATTATGATTGTGAAAGTTTGGATGGATGATGGATGTTTGTTACTTAATCATGCTAGAACAGTTGAACGGATCGGGATGAAAGGCACAGAGGTAGATTCTAGTGTTTTGGATTCTGGATTTTTATCCAGAAAAAATGTATGGTTCCCGTAAGATAATATATCAACTTTGATGCGGATAAAGTCGCAGGCAAAAGCTCGTTAAGATATTTTGAAGTTAGAACATACTGCTACTGCTACAAAAAATTTAACCATCATTGTAGGTACTATGTATTAGTCATACTTTTTGACTGCCTAATTGGTCTCGTGATCGCAAGCGCGACTGCTGAGCTTGGAGTCCTGGGTTTGATTCCCAGGTCGGGCAAAAAGCGTTATTGGGTTTTTCCTTTGGGAAATTTTCAATAGCAGCCCGGAGTTTGGAAGTTGGTGGTGTCCCCGTGTCTTGGAAAGTACATAAAGCCGATTTTTCTCCGGTCGTGTCACATTGCCGTCCCATCGGACTATGAGAGTTAGGGAAGGGGGAGTGCACCTGTGTTTGCGCACACACTTGTGTACTATAATATCTCCTGCGCACTTGGCTAGTCTGCATTAAGATTAGTCGCCATGGCCGGAATTGGTCTGCAGAATACATACTAATATACTTTTTAAAGAAATACTCGTTCTTGTTATATGGTTCTATATTCCTTGATTCAGAATATGTGTTTTGTATAATTTCTTGAGCTAATCAGCTGGTACCTACCTACCACAACTATTTTATTTATTTAGCTAGTTCCTTCAAAAAAGGGAACCAACCCACAATCGTTTAATGATTTAATTAATTACGTTTAACTTTTTCAATATTCCAAATGTCATCACGCCTGTTTTCTCCGAAGGGTTAGGTAGAGGTGTACAAATGTACACCCACAGTCTGCCGGTATGTTTTAGGTCCCATGTAATAGGAGGCGAGTCTATTGCCATTTGCCGGGCACAAATCCTAACTTCGACCTGCTACTGAGAATTTTATAGAAAAACTAAAAAACACTTTTTGCTCGTCCTGGGGAATCGAACCCAAGACTTCTATCGTAGTAGTCGCGCTTGAGACCACTAGGCTAATGAGAGGCAGAATTTACACACACACACATACAACATACACAGGTACTCATATACAGCAATAATAGTTCACTGTATATCCCAAAAGTAACTTAGAACTACATACATATAGGTAGACGAACAATCTCTTTTTTTTGAAGTCGGTTAATTAATAAGCGTTAAGTATCCAAAATCATTACAATTACATCGAAAAATAAGAAATAATATTACGTGGTTTTGACAAGATTAAACCCAATTATACAGTTGCTTAAATATTTCGAATTATCCTAGTAAAAGTACAAAGATTATCCTTATGTAAATCCATTAACTAATGATAATCAAATTAATGTTTTTGTTTAACCGGTAGCGAGCCCCAAGGGCTAGAAACATTACGTTGTTATTTCTAGATAGAACAAAACAATATTTATTTTGGTACTTAATTAATAATCTAGACTTTTGATGACAAATAATCTAAAAAACTGTTGTTTTAACTTAAATGGAGACTCGTTGTAAAGTATCTACTGGTATTTACAAAATAAATACTGTTTATGTACCTACTATACTATATTTAGAAAATGGAAAATAACTGCCAAATAGTCAGTTATTGTGTTAGGTATATTCTATGCATACTGGTGTATATTTTCATGTAAATGGCTTATAAACTATATTGCTTTATATATATCGTGAAATAGCGTACCGATTTATACACTAACATTGAAATAACGATAGCATTGTAACGTACACACATACTGTATACTAAGTAAGTTAGCCAGAGGTGTATCAATGTACACCCACAGTCCGCCGGTATGTTTAGGTCCCATGTAACAGGGAGCGAATCTATTGCCTTCAACCGGGCACAAAAGTGAAAATTTTATAAAAAATACCCAATAACACTTTGTTCGACCTGGCAATCGAACCCAAGACCTCTCGCGTAGCAGTCGCGCTTAGGACCACTAGGCCAACGAGGCAGTTAGTTCATTGTAACGTTGTTATTCTGAATTGTCATTTAATGCATAAAAGGAAACGTCACGTAATAAAAAAAAAATGTAAAAAAAAAAAAAAAAAAATACCATCACGCCTGTATTCCCCGAAGGGTTAGGCAGAGGTGTACCAATGTACACCCACAGTTCGCCGGTATATTTAGGTCCCATGTAATAGGGGGCGAGCCTATTGCCATTAACCGGGCACAAAAAATGTATTCACATAGAAAAGTTAAAAAAAGAGACGGTATCATACAGATGGACAGTAATAAACATATTAAAAAGTCAAGCCGCCGACATTTCCTAACGAACCCAACCTTTTGAGTTTTTCCACCTCTTGAATTTATAACGCATTGAGATTTCGTGTCCCGTAAAATAAGTATTTCGAGCAACCCTAATTAAAATGGTCAATTGATTCATAATGCTAGGTCAGTGGGCAGTCTTATGGCCTGTGGGCTTCGGATGAACAAGTCAGTTTAACTATTTTCTATTGCGTGAGAATAATTGGTCACTTTAGTCACAATTTTGTCAACCCGTAAATGTCGATTGTGGTTTATTCCGCTCTGATATTTTGTATCTTTTTAAATTATTCATTCAAGTGTATTGGTGTAATTGTTCAATTTATTCAATCGAAATGTTAGCGGAACTCCGACTACAAAACACAAAGATCGCTGGAAAATAAGTTTAATCAGTGTTAATCTAAAGCTAAAAGTGCGATTTTATCATGCCGATTAATAAAAAACACAGTATTAAATGCGTACAAGCAACGTCCCTAAATTATTATTAGTATCAAATGCACATGCACCAAATACGTCCATTGAAATGTCTGTCGCAAACGCATTCAACTGGCTAGCTGCATCATGGATGTCTAGAGAACAATTTGTGAGAGAGACAGCACCACTCAATAATGTGAGACAGGAGTTATAATTCCCACAACGATTACCTTCACCTGAGATTTGATAGGGATGTTACTAAAGGGTCGGAAAGTATCGATATCGATGTCGACTTAGTCAAAAGTATTATTCTAGATTTGTTTTATTGAATAACTTTTTGAGGAAACAAGTTGGTCTTGCAGAGGTAAAATGGACGTCTAGTCTTCTTATCATGTCGATGGAAAAAATAATGGAAGAAATAATGAAGTCAAACTAATTCAATACGCCAAATGTGTTTTATTACTATTAAAAACATAAGCTTGATAGAGATTTAAAATGAATCAGTGTTAAGTCGTATCCAAAATCATTACAATAACTTTTACGGGTGTCATTTTGGCTTGAGTTGATTCGTTTCTACAGAACTAAACTGTACTACCCGCCCAGGCACGAATTTTTGATCAGGGTCACGTGTCCTGACGCGAGTTTAACATTTTTTACCCATTCCAAAAAAGTGCACAACGCCGCTAAAGAAGTTTTCACTTAAAAAAAAGAAAACTGAACACTTTTACAATGAAATAGAAAAATAACCATATTATATAAAGTTAAAACATCGATATCCACTACTAAGAACATCACTACTAAGAATGCACCTTGACAGCACTAAGGGAAATGGTTTTTTTTAAATCACAATAAATCATCCCTTTATTTACTGTCGTTACATATTCGCGCAGCCGGCTTTGTCTGTCCTGCGATAGGTTTTAGGGCAAGGGGTCCCAGAGCCGGTGTATGCTCTATAGAAATAATCACCATTGATGCGCGATTCATGTGACGTCACAATAAATGATCTTAAAGAACAACTGCTTCATTATAGTATGGGAACTTTTTAAAGTAATAATATGAACTACTTACGCAACATCTGATTCGCAAGGTTGGGTTGAGAGGGGACTGATATGATGAAGTTTTTGGACCAGTGATAATGAAAATTTAACATTACTTTAAGAAATCATTTGCTTATGGTCCAATTTTATAAATATTGTTATTTAAATGCTGAACACAACACCTATTTTTTGTTTACCATTGCTGAAAAATTGTTTAAATATAAATTGGTTATTGAAATTGCGAAAAAAAAACTAGCTGATCCATCCAGACAGGGAAATTGTATGGTTAAGCAGATATTCTTCAGTGTTGGTTATTATACTTAAAGTTGATCATAACGATAACTACAATGACTCCTTTCCAGGTTTCCAGCAAACAACAAATAATTTTGTATACTGTTACATTTTCCATCTTCCACCCACGACTTACACACTCACTAACAACCACTACACATGAACACAGTTAGTATCCTTTTAACAAATGTACCTTGTCTTGACTTGGACGTTGATTGCTGCGCCACAGTTTAAAACCTTTGTATCTCTCTTCGTTTTATAATATATATATAAACTTCTGTCTAATAGGTAATTTGTTTTCAAACAAATTGAGATTCAATCTTGGTGTAGATCAGTTCTGCATTGCCGTCTCTTCTCTCGCAGAGTCACATCTCCAGCTCGTAACACTCAATAACATTTTCTGAGCAAAACAAGCAGTCAACCTTTCTATTCTTTCTCCTCTCTCATATAATTTCCTTCTCATTTTAAACACCACCAAACTCCGCTCTTTGTACCAAAAAATGCATAACCTATAAATCAATGGCACTAAATAGTTAATACAATACAATACAGGAAGGTAGGCGTGTACCTTGTTCCTTTCCGAGTCCGGGGGGCATCCTATTGTGATGATAATCGTCAAGGACTGAAGGTTAGGATGCGGTAGTCATCAGTACCTACGTTATATTATGACGTTGACCTTGTAACAGGTTGCATTGTTGGTCAGCTTGCGTGGTCAGGGGTTCGCAAGTGGAATAAGGTCAGTTAAAGAAACAGGTTATGGGATTTGGATGTGGGGAAGTATCGGGATTCTGTAACAAAGCGGTTTACAAGGTTAAGTGTAAAGAAAGTGAGATAGGTATATCCTTTTCAAGGTAGTTTGGTGTGTAGGCTATTAAAGTATAAACGTTTATTTTGAAAGAGTAAGGATGCAGATTTTTGCCCATTACTCTCTATACAAAAGTATATTTTGAAAGGGGTAACTAGATTCCATTATTTTTTTCTTGTTAAGGTCATATTCACGGTCAAATTGAAATAAATAATTTGACTTTGAATACTCAGAACGAACTGAAATATTAAATACTGTGAGTATTGATCACCAAGTTGCTAAAACAATGACGTTACTGTAAACAATAATTAGTAATTATAAGTTCGCTTACAAAACCACAATCAATGTGTTTGAGAACAAAACACAAACAAATAAAAGTAGATGACTTTACGACAAAATAATTCTTGTTATTAAATCACTGAAGTACGAATCACTTCTTCGGTGACCATACAATATTAATTAACTCAAAAGGGAATAAATACCTCCTTTCAAAACGAATTAGAACTCCAACAGTACATTTTTGTTTAAACAACAAAGAGTCTGCCTAACAACTAAGCTTCCATTGTTTCTTTAATATTTTTCGTTCTAAACAAAACGAGCTTTAGTTCAAATTGTTAAATCAAAATATCTGTACAGTTTGGTCAAGTCTATTGTTCAACTTCTTGAGCTTTCCACAAAAGTTTTGAGCTCCTCCAAAAGTCATCTTACAGTAACACGATTAGAAGTAATCGGTTTTAACCGAAAAGATAGGAATTTGGACGTGGTTTTATTTGATATCGCCCGTTGATTACGGTTTTATCGAAGAGAAACATCTTTGTTTTATGAAAGAATTTTTAATTCCGGAACTGAAGGTTTTAAACTATGGTATATGCGTACTTAAGCAAGTTTATACGAAGAAATAACAATGTTAACCAAAATAAAGTCAATACATGCTAATAAAGTCTCAACAAATGCCAGCTCCGTATTTATAAATAAACTAAAAATACAAATAAACAGCGGTGCGCACGATCCGGACACGTTACAGCGAGACAAAAATGTAGCCTTATTTACGTGCCCAGCATTATCAACTTGTACCTATAAATATTCCGAATGTGCATAATTCCAACATAAAATCGGAACTAATAACTGATGTGCAACACATAGTCACGTGCACGGGTTTGCTCACAAAATTCAACAGAAATCGTATTCGTATCGTAGGCCGTGCAACGTGCATTTGGCGCCTATGAGATACGTAGCTTTTTTTTTCTATAATTATGAAACTTAAATTCCTCAAAGCATTCCACACGAAATTGAACTTTATCCCACTTACTATAAAGAATGAACTCTCTTTAAAATTTTCGGGTTCTGGATGAATCTAAGTTAATCGTTTTACAAGCGGGTGCTTTTCTAATCTCACCGTTAACGTTTGATGTTTACGGTTCATGTTCCCATGGATTGTCGTGTCCTTGTACCAGGATAATAATAATGCATTTTTTGTTATCCAAGATGTCCGTGTGCGATGCACCGATTTCTGTGTGTGTGTGCGTCTTGTCTAGCAGCTGTGCCTATTATTTTGGCGTTGTGTGCGAGACTTGAATAGTGTGACTTTGTGAATTTGATACGTTGTGGCCAATTTTAGTGAACTATTGTTTGCTTGTATTACAAATCTAGGTTTATTCAAAAATATAAAATGATTATCAATTTGCATATATTATGTTACAAAAGTTCCCAAGAAAGCTGTAGTACAAATTTCATTATTCAAATGGGTATTGTAAACTGTAGTCGATATCTGATGAAGCCATCCTGTCATTTTATGTCCGACGTCACTAGTGGCGTTTCCTACAATACGACGTAAAAAAATTGACGCTACGACAAAACGCAAAACATCCAAGGCTGATTATGTTGTACACGCTCGCGTGACAGGTTGACATTCGACTTAAAAAGTATAGTTTATGGTAGCAGGTAAGTTAGGGCCAAATGTGTTTGTATTCCGTTTTGTAATTATGCAAAGCGATGATAATGACTCTGTCAAGTCACGATTAGGCATTTTTGAATTTCTTTTAGGAAACTTTTTTCCGCATGAATGTTTATGGATGTCACAAACTTGCTAATTTAAACCAAACTGGGTCAAGACATGCACACACTGAATTCATAAATATCTTTGTATAAAACACGCAAATTTCAACGCTAACTTAGCTTGTGTAATGCAGTTTACAACGATCAAGACTACTTGGGTGCATAACAAAAATAGAAAGAAACTTTTTTTTGCATCGTTGGCAAAGCCATTCCCAAGAACATGTGGACCGCTACGTCGCTAGATCAAATACACCATCCTGCCGACATTGTAGTTCCTTTATCAATACTTTCCAAAAAAAACCCTGTATAGAATCTGTCTCACTTTAATCTGCCGTTTAAAACACATAGGTGTGAAAAGGACGGGTATAGTGGAACATCTTCAAACATAATTGCTTCCAAAATGAATAGATGTTAGACAATAGTCAATGACAAAACGTCCCGCGAAGTCTCTTCTGACGGTACAATTGCCAATTTAAGCTTAACACTTAATTTATTTTATTTATTTTAGACAATACACTTTAAAAAATGTAAGCTATAGGTATTTTTATGTATTTTATCCGTATTATTGTATTTTTTGAAATTCATTGCAACAGTTTATCTGTTATTATATTAATCATTGTTTTATTAATTTCTGACTCTCGGACTCAATATACCGACACTTATGTAGCATTATATATTCATGACTGTTATTAAAGGGTTTAATAAAATTATTCTTTTATATGGATTTAGTTCATCGAGTCGCCAGACCTGCATCATGTAAGCATGACTGACATTTTGATAACAGACGGTGAAGAAGAAGAAGAAGTTAGGTTTTTTAGTGAGACCTTGGGGTGCCTTTTTTTGTAAATGTTTTACAGGATATTGTTAAAAAACTTAATTCCTTATAGCCAGTCTTTTTACTTTCCTTCAGACTTTAACTTCAGCCAGAAGCATTTTATTTCGGGCTTTTAAAGCGTCTGACTGAAATTATGAATCATAGAGTGTCGGTCTATAATGTTGTACTGAACCCAAGTAAGTAAGATACATTTTATACCTGAAGGCCAATTCTACTCATTATTCATCATTCAAAATCTAGTCTTATCTCAGCGACAATTAAAGTAAAAAAAATTAAGTGAATTAGAGGCATTTTTGAAGCATTTTTTTTTCTGTTAGGGCACAGCAACATAGTTTTAACTTAAAATCTGGAGAATAACCAATTGGGTAGATGACACCACTAATCAATTGACGTACTTTTTATGAGCTGTCAAAACGCAATTCCCCCATAGATTTTGTATGACAATACTCAAATATGACGTCACTTTTTTGACATCTCAATTCACTAACTATTTATTGATTTAAAAGCAAATAAAAATCGAATTTTATAGTTATTTAAAAATTCATCGTGTTTTCGGGGCTAAATTAAACTGCTTTTTTCTGTGAAGTTGTTTTTGGAATTATTATTTAATGGTGTCATCTACCCAATTCTTATTACCTAATTTTTATGCATTAAACACAGGTTCTAACGTCAACGAACTGCAAAACCAATAACTATTTCGAATCATTCCACTTATCTATAAACGAAGCTAGCTGATAGCTAGCACGACACACATTCACGTAGTATCGAAATATCGAAATAGTGAACCCAAAATATAATATTGCTTACATACGAATCGCATTGTTACCAAATATGAAGGCCAATAAAGTTCGCAGAATACTGCTGGCATTTCGTGCTCGCCCTTGAAACATGGCGGTACTTGAGAAGCTTATAAACAATTCTCCATCACTAAATATCATAAACACAATAAAATTTCCAACAGTATACACTTAATCACGATATCCGAATTAATTCAAACTGTTATACTTAACCTTCAGTTACCTGTAAACTGCAGTAAACCCAAGTTTGGAGTGTTGAACCTATCAGTTTTGTTTATCTTCGGCAAGTTATATAAGATTCAGTGGGTTATTGTGCAGGTTACGTCGAACTTATTACTTGAAAGCACGAGTATTGAACTTATTGAAGTTCAATACCTGACGAATTTAAACTATGTTGTGTCAAGCTCTACTAACAGTCAGTTTTGTATTTGTATTGAGGTAGAATAATGATAGAGCAATTTCCAAAACTTTGTTTCTTCAATTGAATGGTTATTTGACCTAGTCGACAAGAGAAGCTATGGTAACTCACCAAATTCATCTATGTGTCTACCACGACGATATTTACAGCCAATGGTTGTCAACTCGTATGTCTGTTCTAGTTCTAGACACTAAATATTTAGAATCTTTATTTGCAAAGCGTGATTCCGCTTTTCCATCTTTGATTATATACCAACCTCTAGTCGTCTCATGTTAGTAGTTTTAGCATATTACTATCAGACTTTATAATCCCACAGTTGTATAAAGGCCTCCGTCTATGACTTCCAGCTGTTTTGCTGTATGGCTACTGCAGACCTCAGTCTTGTCTCATGCTCCATTAAATAATAATTCTATTAACATTGTTACAGAACAAAATGAAATGCGCCAAGCTCCATCTACAGCAAAGAGTCAAGGGCAAGATGAAAAGAGAGAACTCCGCTTTAGATGAGAAACCAAGAAGATATTGTCAGAAGAGGATGGTCAACCCGCAGCATGAAGAAGATCCGCGATGGATTGACATTTTTGACAGGTAAAAAGGCCGTATTTGGCTGATATTGCCATTTGCAGATGTTAAGTACCATTGGCAGTAGGTAACAAATATTTGTAACCTACAGCTGTTTGTGTAGGTGAGTTAAGGCGGTGTAATTAGGTATCGCCACGTGATATTGAAAATACATAAGACTTTTTCAACTTGTTGAACTACAAAATTATAATTATACAAAAGAGCATTATTAAACTTTTTCAAACAAAAATAAGAATGAAAACTTCTTTGACTTTTAGAAAAACTTTTATAAGACATTTTTTTATGGCATGGTTTGTCTTTTGGTTTAGATTCCGTTGCCACTTGAATGATACAGATGCCACGGAAGCACTCGACAGCGTCCGAGAGCAACAAGACATGGAAGACGTAGTCCTCACAGTACAGACTCTGAAGTTCCAGGGAGAAGTCGATCAGCCCAGCCGACCGAGGACCAGCTTCAAATATAAGAAGAATACAGACGGAACCCAACACAGGATGTTTGTGAAACAAACTGTTAACGAAAACGAAGTAAATGATGAGGACAGATCGTCACAGCTAACTTACTATTACATCGACGAGTATATAAAGTACTTGTACAACACAGACAGATCTAGACCAGCATCCAGAACTTCCAGCATATTCTTAAAAGGATTTCCAAACAAAGACAAAGAGAGTAAAGCCGAAACTAACACTTCCGAAACTAAAAAGCCACGTAAAACTGAAACTAAAATTAAAAATAACGTAAAAAAAATCCCTAAGAGACAAATGAAAGACGAAATAAGAGACGACTCTGAATCTATAGAAAATACGAAAATTACTTATCAAAAATCTGGAAAAAGGAAAAGTCTAACGATATCTCGCGCTCAAAGCCCTGAGACTGTTCAAGTAATTAGAGTCGATGTCGTTTGTAATTACACAAACAGTTCATCATCTGACTATGAGGATAACAAAAAATTTGACTGTCTCTCCGATAGGACGGAATCGTTCAAAGACAATTTATTAATGAAGAAAGATATTTTTGCAAATAGATACGCTAACCACTTAGCATCAAAGTACCTTTTGACGAACTCAATAAAGTCCGTGGACGAGAACTTATCAGGTGGTTCTAAAGTGACGCTGCTTTGTAAAACATTCAAGTTATCTGATCGAAGCGTAGCCGAGAAACCGGAAAAAGAGAGAAAGTTTAAAACGTTGAAAAAAAAGAAGACTTATAAACTAAAAAGTAATAAGATCAAGCATCATGAAATAGTCTACTAACATTACTAGCACTTCCATCTAGCTAGCGGTAAAGAACTGGGAAACTTATCTTGTCTTAAAACAAACAAAAGAATGCTGATAACAATCTTCAATACTTAAATCAAAATAAATAAGTTCTTTAACTAAGTTTGTCTTCCAATTCAAATATTATGATTTCACTTATCAGGTAACACGGGCGCCATCTAGTATAGTTCGAAGGAATCATTGACGGAGCAATAATAAAGTTTGTTTGATTAAATTAATTATTATTGAACACACATAATTAATAAGTAAATTACGCAAAATAAATAACTAAAATTAGGTACGATAAAATGAAAGATTTTATAGGTACTAGCAGGTTCGGTAATGGGTATCTTGTGTTAGGCAGCGATTTGGAGACGTCAAAAGGCATCTTATAAACTTTACTCAACTTTGAAATCGAACACATGCTTGGTAAGGGTATCACCTCCCTTATGGACGAACCAACGACTACAAGGATCAGTCTTATAGACGAGGACAGACTAGATACGGAAGGTGACGTTCTTGATAATAAAGAGCTTCTTGGCAGAGGCCAATGTCAGGCATTGGTCCGCAAACGTGTGACTTGACGAGTTTCTGAAAAAGTAACCACACAAAAATAAGTAAAAAAAATGTAATTGTCTAATTTCGTTAACAGTCAATCAGATCATTTTGCATGAATTTAGATTTAGTTTAGTAGATTTTAGTTCCACAATCCTGGTAAAATATAAATATGACATTTACGTATTTCATGTATTTAGTTAGTGACAGCAAATGGTTTGGACAATAGACAGTAAGGATACTCTAAGTGTACGTCAGTAAGGCGACACTGTGGTGTCCGTGAATACCTGCTCGCGAACCTGCCGGCTCTCTGGCGCCACCCTTGCTCTGGCCAGCGACTGTCAAACTTTCTGATTTGAAAATTTGTTTTTTTTTCATATTTATTTATTTGCATTGCATAATTGTATATTATTTGGATAGATAGGCAACGCATAGGGATGAGTGGTAGGCGATGAGGGAGACCTTTGCCAAACAGTGAGCTAAAAGAGGTTGAAAAGGAAATTGTTCATAAAAGATGTTTAAAATAAAAGTAAATTAAGAAAATGAGGGATGAATGTTTGTATTTTTTTCAGTACATAACAAAGACAATGGGTAGGTACATTAAAAAACATGAAAAAAGTGGTAAAAGTTTTCAAAAATTAAACCCTTACTTAAAATTGGGTACAAAACTAAGTATAAGAAATCAGGTGTTTTCTAATAAATAATCATGAAGTTATTTTAAAGTTACTAGGTAGAAATTATCATTACCGTGTACGAGAATTTTTGAAAATTCCACCCATATTTCTTTATAAGTATTACGAATAAAGTGCCAGTTTAAAAAGGAATAAAAGTTACAATAAGCACATATTTTCAACTAAACTTTTAGATTTTGTTAAATACAAGAGTTTGTGTCGTTACCTTATTGAAAAACTTTGACAACCACACCACTTACGCAGAAAAAATATGGTAACGTATAGTTTTCACGAGCCCCGTGATTTAGTGAAACGATGCGTGATTAAAAAAAAGTCGTTTAATCTATAACGATGGACCGCACAAAAAAATTACAAAACGATCAGTAATCAATCTTTTAGTTTTTACAAAAATAGACAGATATATTATCGAAATGCTTGTAGGAAATTATTGAAACGATTTCTTATAATGACAAAATTATTAATAACCTTAAATTAAATTACTAAAACAAAATATAAATGGTTTTTTAGTTTAACATAATTATTAAAATAATGGTTTCGTCACATACATAGTACAGTCACTAAAAGAGAATTATGTCTTTTAGTGACTGTACTATGTATGCCATGCCGTCAGATAGAATAAAAGTATTGTTAGACGCTGCAGAATGGTTTCGAATACAATATTTGTTCTAGCTCGTTTTTCTCCATAGAGACCTAAGTATGTTTTGGAACGAGCTTCAATTTTAAACTGTAATTTCTTGACAATTTAAAAGTGCCTGTAAATGGTCCCATTGAAATAAATGCTTTGACTTTGACCTTGATTAAAAAACAGACAGTTCTATAATTTACTTTTAAAGTTTGAAAGAAAACAACTATTTCTGACTACCCTGGTTACTTATCTCTTTTGTCTACTGCACAACGATTCTCGACAAAAAATCTCCTTTACAGGGGTATCCCTCAGGAGTGGCTAGAGCGGCGCCACGGCGCCCTCACCTACCGCCTGACGCAGGTCCTCACCGGACACGGATGTTTCGGGAGGTTCCTGCACCTCATCGGGCGGGAGGAAACGCCCGGGTGTCACCATTGTGAGGATCGCCCCGAGGACACGGTGGAGCATACTTTGGCGGTGTGCCCTGCTTGGGCTGAGCACCGCCGAGTCCTCGAGGCGGCCATCGGCGGCGGCGCCCTCTCGCGTCCGGCACTGGTTCAGGCCATGGTCCGGAGCGAGGGGGAATGGAAAGCAGTCGCTTCCTTCTGCGAAGCTGTAATGCTAGAGAAGGAGGCGGCGGGACGGGAGAGGGAAAGGAGGGTCCCCCGTCCCAGCGGCCGCCGCGGTAGACGATCCGGGCGTCGGGAGCCACGAGACGACTCCCGGCCACCGTAGACGCGGGTCTGTGGACGGTGAGCAATGGGTAGCTCACCGTCCGTACGTTCACTAGCGACAGACCGTGTCGACGGCGCGTTCGTGTTCCACGCGCGCCTCAAAGAGATGTCAGCAAAATTGGATGGGGCCACTGAGGGCCGATGCCTGCCGGGGCTGCGGGTTGTTCAAAAGAGATACCGCGCCCCCGGAACGCAAAGGGCACATGAAGGAACATAGACGGGTTTTAGTCAGTAAAAGTCTGACACTCCCTCCCGCTCCGCCCAGGGCGGGGGAAGTTATTTGATGATTTCCCGTCTATAAAAAAAAAAAAAGGGGGTATCCCTAATGCGAAAGCGCGGTCTTGCTATTTTTAGTATTAGGTCAATAAGTTACATTACTGCATCCCAACTTATACCTAGTTAATATAAAATCACTTATCAAGTTAGTAAGTGAGACAACGCGGGCGTCAGACGACGCGGGTGGACTTCGCGCTAAACTGTAACTTAACTACGTAATAAGAGAATGATGAGTTTACTTAACACAACTGTACTACCGGGAGAGCCATCTAGAGGAGGGATGCGAAAACTGCGCACATATTTTGAGTTTAGTGCGGTTTAATATATATATATATATATGTATACAACCATCACGCCTGTATTCCCCGAAGAGTTAGAGAGAGGTGTACCAATGTACACCCACAGTTCGCTGGTATATATAGGTCCTATGTAATAGGGGGCGAGCCTATTGCCATTAACCGGGCACAAATCCAAACTCCGAGCTGCTACTGAGAATTACATAGAAAAACCCAATAACACTTTTTGCTCGACCTAGGAATCGAACCCGGGACCCCTTGCACAGCAGTCGCACTTGCGACCACGAGACCAACGGGGCAGTTTACAAATGGATATGTATACAAATAATTAAAATTTTAGTGGCTGTTTGTCAAGTAAAAATCAAAGCTATATATAAAAAATTACTGTATTTATGTCTGTCTCTCTGTTTGTTCCATCTAATCTTAGAAACCGCTGGACCTATTTTATCAATACAGCTTTTTCACTGGTCTGGCCTTTTTTCTGGCTTTTTTCAGGGGGCCTACTACGTAAAAATCTCTTAAAACATTATTATTTTATTATTAATCTGTGAATTCCAACTACCTCGGTAACCTAGTGGTCCTAAGCGCCACTGCTACACTATAGGTCTTGGGTTCGATTCCCAGGTCGAACAAAGTAGTATTGGGTTTTTCTATGAAGTTCTCAGTGGCAGCTCGGAGTTTGGATTTGGGCCCCGTTAATGGCAATGGGCTCACCCCCTATTACAAAGAATCTATTACAAAGAAATACCTAATGGAAAAACCCAATAACACTTTTAGCCCGTACTGTAAGTCGAACCCAGGACAGCATGCTCAATAGTCGCGCTTGAGCCTACGAGGTCTACACAAAATAACTTAAATGAATGTTTTTATAGTACACATATTTACAGAATTGAAATAATACTATGATAGTACAGTCAGTCTAAACATACCGGTGAACAGTGGGTGTACATTAGTACACCCCTGCCTAACCCTTCGGGAAATACAGGCGTGATGGTATGTGTTGTACTGTCAGCGTCAGGGAAAAGGAACCGCCTTTGGTAGTGAAAGTCTTTTGAAACACAATGTAAATGCCATGTTGGTCTAGTGGTTAAGACTGCAGCTTAGCAAGGCGATGGTCTCGCGTTGAAATCAGCGGATGAGAAGATTGTATTTTTTTTTTTAGTTTCTTTTTTATGTCTGATAAGGTGATGATATAAGTAGGTAAAAGTTGGTCATTGCACTCTCAGCTAAATGGTAGCCGTAGACGAGGGTGTAAGGAGCAAAGAGCGTAATAACTTAACATTCAACTAATATATTTTATTCTCGTTTATTCTGTTAAAATACATATCAATTATTTTTTTATAAATAAAAATATAAAAATAAAAACATTTAAAAATATAAAAAAATGGTAGCTCCCTAGCGTTGGAAACAGGGTCCAAGCCACCGGTGGGTGGTCAGGGCTTCAGAGAAATGAATCTCCTAACAATACGCGCTGTGTCTAGGAGTACAGCTCTCTGAATCAAGCCCTTGATCCAGAAAGGGCAATATTTTATTAATTAATAACATATTTAAGAAGAAGGAGGAAAAGGTGGCACAAGAAAAGAATATTTGGAAGGACATGGGGAAGGCTTTTGCCCAGCAGTGGGACATTATAGACTAAATAAAAAAAAACAAGTTTTGTTTAACTATTTGCAAAATATTTAGGCATAAACCATTAAAAAAACCTTAACCGAAATGCCAAAAAAAATAACATTAACGCATTAGTGTCGGAATGTAAAAAGCACACGTGCACTGCACACCCCATTTTGACTCTTAAGGGGGCGCAATAAGAGCCAATTTGAAAATTGTGTTGCATTAATATATAAAACTAGGGTTTTCATTGTACCAATTCGACAAGTGAGAATGTAAAAATGGTAATAGTAAAGGGATCAATCAGTTCTTCGTGTCGTTAAAAAGAAAAGGGTAAACATGATTCTCTTCCAATAAGAAATTTCCTAATTATTGGCTGTGAACCAGGGCCATCAAGTCAAGCATTTTTATAAATTAAAATAATAATCTTCTAACATACAATATGCTTCACAGTTAATAACTACTTCATAATGATAACAAGATACAATAAGTTGCATAATATTATTATGAACTAGCTGTTGCCCGCGGCTTCGCTCACGTCAGCCTTAGTGTTACTTAACCAATTAAGGATTGAATAGTATGTCATCATAATCTTCCAGCCATTTCAAATGGTTTCTAAGGTTAATAATAGTTACAAGTGTGGGTTTTAAAAATTAGTCAGTAGACGCCCGGAGTCCGATTTTTTGTCCGGTTGGTAATGAGCTTGCACCATACCTGGGATTAAAACATTTTTATGCGGAGGGTATATGATATGGCTTTACTATTCCTTTCGAAAATACTGTGATGTGGTGTCAAAATTTACTTGTTTTTCTTTCTCTAACCGTTGAAAAGCTTTTTAAATAGGTTCTGCTTTAACACTCACATTGTAGCTTCGATCTGTCTAGTATCAAAACCGTAGAAATGAATCTTGTAATCAGAGCAACTGCCAACTAAATCTGAACTTCGTGTTATAACCAAGTTAATAATAATTATGCTGTTGGGAAAAAGTCTGGGCAAAAAACAGTAAGCACATGACTTATTAAAAGGTTAAGCAAAGTTTTACCTCTCAAATTACCTTTCATCTATTGCAGAATGACGGTAATAGGTAACCTTTTTCCATTTTCATTTTGAAGTTCATTTATTTGTAAGCATGCAGAATATGGTCTGTTGACAGTACAGGACCTATTAGACTAAATTCTGCATGCGATGCATGATTAATGATTGGTGCATGATTCTACATGTATCGTAAAAGCTTGAAGTCTGAGAGACATTTTTTACACTTCCTGTTGTAGCTAATTTATTTCTGTTTAGCTATTGGAATAGAAGTATGCTTTTTTGGTAGCGTAGCGCAGCCCAAACAGTAAAGTATTGCACACATAACGTTTGCAGATAAATCGTACGACACTTGTATGAAGTGTCGAGGTTGGTAGGCCCACGGTGCGGTGACCCTTCTATTTTAATGATGGAAAATCGTCATATGAGTTCTTCCGTTCTGTCGGAAGGAAGTTTCAGACTCTTACTGACTAAAATCCATCCGTTTTCTCCTAATGCCCATCGCGTTCCAGAGCCGCGGTGAGTCTTTCGAACAAATTCCGCAACCGTGGCAGGCATTAGCCCTAGCGGGCCCCGTCTACTGTGCTGATATCTCTTTGAGACGTGTGTAAACCCAACGCGACGTCGGCACGGGTATGTTTCTGATCGGACGGCGAGCCACCCAACGCTCGCCGACCGCAGGCCCGTTGCCGTCGATCGCCTCTATGGGGACACGGCGGTGCTCCGCCAAAGCAGGGCAGACCTCGACCTTATGCTTCATCGTGTCCACCGGATGATCCTCACAATGATATCACTCTGGCGTGTCCTCATGTCTCATGTCAACATGTCCGGAGAATACCTGCGTCAGAGCATCATGGTGTTGCGGCGATCCTACTATCGATATAACTTGGTAACTCTTTTAATAGTCTGAGGCGCCGTTTTTTACTTACGAAAAATATTCTTAGCGTAGCTAGAATTTGTGGAATCAGTAGAATTCTGTTCCGGTCATTCCTCTTCAGTCGAACCATGCATATTTTTTAAGTTATGTAAGGGAAAAAACTACACCCACCTAAACCTGTTTTATTATAATATTGAAATCCTACTGCATCAAAACAAAAACCTATTAAAATAATAACAAAAAGTAACGATTGATTGGAATTGAACCCACACAAAACATTTTACATGGTTTTCATTAAACAGCGAAACTATTCACTTTATTTACGCAACAATTAACTAAAAATAACTATTCCCATACATGTCATATTTCAACTGCCCCGTTGGTCTCGTGGTGGCCAGCAAAACTGTTGATCGTGGGGTAATGGGTTTTTCCATTACGAATTTCTCAGTAACAGCCCGGAGTACGGACGTTGGTGGTGTGACACTCACGTGTCTCGGAAAGCACGTAAAGCCGTTGGTCCTGCGCCTGATCTCTCCCCGGTTGTGTCGGATTGCCGACACGTCGGACTATGAGAGTTAGGGAAGAGGAAGCGTTTGCTCACACACTTGTGCATTTTAATATCTCCTGCATTGGCTTTTTTTTTTTTTTTTTTTTTTGGTTCGCGGTGGAAATCCTCATGGACTTCCTCCGTCATGGGGAGTGACGGAGGGGCATGCCGGACTCTTACCGGCTAAAACCACCGCGGTGTTCCACCTCTGCCCATGGCCGAGGGTGCGGGATTCGCATAAGCATTCACCGCTCCCCCGACAGGCCTCGACCCGCTGTACCCTAGCGGATCCCTCCTCCCCGTGCAGCCATTCCAATAATGGCCGCACCCACTCTTGAGTGGCGCGCGAGGAACACTGCGCCGCTCACTCGGGCCTTCCTGGTCGGACGACAGACGCCCCGTAGTCCGCCGCCCGCAGGCTACCTCTCATGGAGGCCGTAAATCATTTTGCACCCTTCTCGGGCGCCCGGTGCGTCTCCTACGAGAGGGACGAGAGGATGCAGCTTCTCTGTCCCGCTCGGCCGCCTCCTTTGCCGACATGACATCCTCGCAAAAGGAGGCAACCCCATCCCATGCGCTCACGCTCTCGACCATCGATTGAACGACGGCCGGTAGCGAGAGGTCCCTCCCGCCTATTGCCGCAATGAGGTCACGGCGCGGCCCTGCCCAGGCTGAGCACTCCTCCAACGTGTGCTGCGCCGTATCCTCCGGGCAAGCAGCACAGTGGTGACACACCGGTGTCTGCTCCCGACGTATACGACACAGGTACTTGCCAAAGCAGCCGTGGCCAGAAAGTACCTGCGTCAGCCGGAAGCTGAGGGCGCCATGCGGCCTCATGATCCACGCCTCCATGACGGGTCTTATCGCCGTTATGACGGCGTGCCCTGCAGTGGGTTGCGCAAGTCGTGTCTCCCATTCTAGCCTTAGGGCCTGGCGGAGCTCTGACCGCCGTGCCTTAAGAACCCGAGGCAGGGGACTCCCGCCACGCTCCAGTACCTCCTTGCGCCACTGGTAAAGTGACGCGAGTGCTTTCGCCTCCAGGTCCCAAGGCGGGGATCCGGCAAGACGGGTCGCTGCCTCGAATGAGATCGTGCGGTAACCACGAACAATCCTGATGGCCATCGCCCTCTGCGGCCTTCGCAAGATAGCGTTGTTGCGGCCCTTCAGGTTGTTCGCCCACACGGGCGCCCCGTAGAGCGCCATGGACCGCACGATCCCTTGGCTAGTCTGTTTTAAGATTAGCCGTCGTGGCCAGGATCGGTCTTGTATTGAATTCTATTACACAATTAGCTGCTTAACTCCTTGGCTATGACTTGATGATTTAATTATTTCATAGGATAAATATTATGTTAAAAATCTTGAATATTTTATGTACTTATTTTATAACAGTCCCGTGGTAAAATCTTCGCGGACAATAAACATAATGCAATAATGCTTTACCTACCTAACTCCATTATTTGTTACAAATACCCAAATAGCTTCACTATTTATTACAAAACCCACCACCCAAAGAGAGAATTAGATTGTGGGAAGAAAGACAGCCACCACCTCATGACTATTTGAAGCTGCCAGAGTACCTGCTTCCCGGTAGTGAACTCAGTGATGTATCTAGAAGGTACTGTACATGTCTCAACTGGTGTAAATATTGTTAGGGGAATCATCGATGCGAAAATAATTCAATCGCTTTATATAATACAGCCATGTGTTGCCAGACATTTAAAGACTATTTTGTCAAAATTTAATTTAAAGAGTCAAACAGACAGAATTTTTTTAACAATACGTATATTTTCCGCTCTACTATCGTTCCCACACCTATCAGTTTGTTTATTTTTTTGATTTTGATAAATTAATAATCTTGGCTTCAATATTGATTATATGAAACTATGATTGTATAGTCATTATTTTATGCAGAAATAATAAAATATTTGAAAAATAAGAAAGCAAAATGTTATGGCGGAAGAATGCCTACTTCAATATTATTAAAGTTTGGAAATGTTCTAGCATTAAAAATGTATTTAAAAAATCACAAAAAGTAAAACAGCTATTGGGGTTCGAACTCATACCCAGAGACTTGTAAGGCGGTCATCGAACCATTAGACCACATGCTTCGATAGGACATATTCTAAAATTCTAGTTCTAGTCTGTCACGATTAACTGCTTAGCTCCTTGAAGGTATAGCGTTATGATAATTATTTCAGTAGTTTAAGCCCCAGCTACCTAAAGTATTCTTATATTTAGTCTTGTGTTTTTATAAACGCGATGTAATCTGTAGGAGAACAAAACATAATGCAACATTGCTCAGCCCCCAAAGCAGATAGCGTGATAATTTATAGCCTACGGTCAAATTTGGCCTATGTGGAATATATATGCAAAAATTGAACAGAATCTGTCCGGCAGTATTTGCGTGATGCGCTAACAAACAAACAGACAAACAGACAAAAATTCTAAAAATTGTATTTTCGGCATTAGAATCATTCCCCGACCTCGTAGCAATCACTTTTTCTCAAAAATATTAAATGTACAGTTTTGACAGCGCTACAATTTTATTATATGTATAGATGACCAGCTAAGTTATTACGTACACGTGTTATTCTATTCTATTCTTTAACCAAAAATGTTGTTATGTATTCATTTATTTAAGGATGACAAAACATAATGTATTGGATATTAAACTGGCCTACCATCTCTTGAAACCATGTCATAATAATATTTCTTTGGCATTTCAGTTATAGGATTTTCGACTTTCGGCGCTAAGCAGAGCGTTGAGAATCCAACATTTTGTAAGGCAAAGTAATCTTGAAATAATACTGTTTTATCAGATGATGGTACGCCCCCAAGGCTTTGGACGCAAAGGGCATTAAGAGAAACACGGATGCATTTTAGTCAGTAAGAGTCTGACACTCCATGTCGTTCCACCCAGAGCGGAAGAAGCAACCTGATGATTTCCTATACTTAAAAAAAAATAAGTGCGAGAATGCATCCATTAATATGAGTACCTACTCTGATGACTATATTACATAATAAAGCCAAACTAATTAAGTTCTAATTAAATACACAAATGCCAAAAATATTTTTTTGCTCATATGTGAACTTGCAACCTTTTAATTCAACAATTATTGTTTATTTTTAGCAATAAAACATGTTGTATTAGTCACAAATAACTTATCGATGACTCGATAGATGGCGGTGTGCCGTTCGGTTGATTTCCTGCATCGCACAATGGTTTCGTTCACATCGGACTATATAAGCTGGGAGCAGTTTGGCCTGAGTTACGAACATCTTAAATAAAGCCTGTTGTTCCAATAAGGCATTATTTAAATTTTTGAAAGAAGCGAGCCTCTATTGGGCAAACTTCTCATTATGACTTGAAAAACTTGTATGTAACCATTTTTTTTTTATCCTTTTTGACTTCCCTCCTTTGTAGGGGTGACGGAGGGGTATGCCGGTCTCTTACCGGCTGTAACCATCGTTGTGTTCCACCTATGCGCGGGGGTGCAAGATTCAATTAGCAGTCACCGCTCCCAGGCAGACATTAATCTGCCTCGATTGACTTAGTTCGCGAGAATGGACTGACAAACGTCTAAGTTTCTACAAATTTTTGAAGTAATTGTAATATTTTTTTTTTAATCCCTATTAATTTTAAATCAATTGTAAACATAAGACGTAAACATTAATTTGTGGTGCTGGATATAAATGTAACATATTACACCAGTTTAATGTTCGTGTAGAATCGAGCCAAACCAAAATCATTTAGTTTGTAAAATTTAAAAAAATGCCAAATATAATGGTAAAACTAATGTATTTGTTTTCAAAACATGTAACTTAATTAAATAATAATTAAATTACAAACTATGTACAGTTTATAAAAAAGGAAAGCTCATAGGGTATCAAAAAACTCATCCGCATTGCTATCAATGGGACAAAAGGCCGGCAGCATTGCCACATTGTATGGCAATGCTGAATTTTGGCCTAAGAAAAGGCCAGCCCTTAGGTCATGTGAAGAGTCTCACTAGATGAGCGCTCGGACCCAATGGCCCTAGTGTTTCAACCCCAAACAAAGTTAAAGCTTGATGTTAGTTTGACGTACTTAATTAATGAAATTACTAAGAGATTGTGGTTTGGCTCGTTTTGGCAGAACTAAATTCAACTGTATCTTTTCATATTAACGTTGTTTGTACCCATTAAGTGTTCTCACTAGACGTGTCAATCAAAAGGTTTATGTTCATTTTCACAGCGTATCTTGGCTTAGCTAAGATGGAAAAGGGTTTGATAAACTTAAGTTTTTAAAAAAATAATATAAAAACGCTAACCACATTGTCACAGCTTTACCCGCTCCGGTACACCGCTTAGCTCTGATGGGAATACACACACTGATCCGCAGTGTAACTTCACCGCTCAACTGCTTCGCACTTGCAAGTGGACCGAGATCACATAGCTGCCAAACCTACGTCTTATTAGCATGGTTTAAATTTTGACGCCCGGCAGTAGGCTAAAAAAACATGTTTCAAGTACTAACACTTTTATTGGCTACAGTTTACTTCCAAAATATACTAGTAAAACACAAAATAAAAATTATTAACACGACTGCCATGTCAATTAATTGATCTAAAAAGCAATAGATATAATTCACTCATACACCTAACATGAAAACTACTTGATCTACCAAACTGAAATTTTCAGAGCAATTGGAGGAATTCTTAGATAAAAAAGTGTTCCACGGAATAGAAGCCTACTGCTGTTGAATAAAGAAACTTACATACAAACATTAAGCCTGAAAACATAATACTATATTTTTGGGGCAGTCGTGTAAAAACACAAAAATACTGTTCGTGACGTCACTACAGCAAGGTCACAGATTCAGGCGAAATCTTGCTGCAGTGGTTCACAAACTCACAGATAGACCTTTAAAGCGTCTGGCTGAAGTTATGACCCACGTACGGAAAGCATCGGTCAATGAAAGAATGTCGTCGGTCTTCTAACTCTGGGGTCTTTGACCATGGTGGAAATGCAATTTAAAGACGATTATCAAAATAGAAAACACGAGGAGCCCGAACGCGTACTAAAATTTTAATTTTTTTATGCAATCAATCCGGCCTGTGATCAAATAAAATAACTCTTAATGCCATCTAATAAGATTCAAGTTTAACAGCGAAACATGTGAAAAAATTGATGGAGCGTTTAGTTCTTTTCTGAGACGATTTTTGGGAAATTTTAAAATATTTAACCTACCTGTTAGAGATTACTATGGCTAACTCATCGTGGTTATTAAAAAAAAACGAAATTATGTACCCAATAGCAGAAAAAATATTCTAAACCTGGCCCTATATCGTGGAAGAGGTATCAACAATTTGAATACAATAATTTTAAAAGACCTATAAACTGGCAAAAAAAATATAAAGGAATAATCTATATGTGGCAAATGTTAGTTAGATTGGTATTTGTTTCATTTAGTTTTCAAAAACTGTTTAATTATTAATTTTCACAGATATAAATCTGTATTTTCTGTGCTAAATCGAGAAAGTACTTTTATATGTGTTTACATTATAAAACATGTTTGTTACTTTTAAAGTACCTACTTTTCCGAACATATAATATCTGAGATGTTTTCATAATAATCTTGAAACACGACTCTTAATTTCTGTTTCTTTGATGTTTAAGAAATTTTTATTTTCGGAAATACTTTTCATTTAAAATGTTTGACATTTTAAACAGTTTTAATAAGTTTTATAGCCACGCTGTTTACGCTGATTTGACAATTATATAAATAACTTGCTTCCTCCCGCGACTTCATCCGCGTGACTAATGTCATTCGCTTTAGGTTTTTGGGTACTGCTCCGCTCCCGTGTGTCGTAGCGTGATGTTATTTAGCCTATGTTACTCAGGTATAACGTAATCTATTGTTGAAAAAGTGATTAAAATAAGTCCTTTTCCGCATATCTTATCTAAACAAACAAACAAAAAAATCTCTTTTTAATATAAGTACAGATATTTATATCTACATAATAAGTAGAATCTTGTTATTGGCGGATGGCCAAAAACATGTTCTTCTGCATTTTTTTTTTCAATAAATTAAGTAAATGTTTTGGGTGACCTCGAAAAGGTTTTGTGGTGGGTTTAGCCAGGATGCAACTGCAGTAGAATTTGCGAGATCCACAGTGGATGCAGTGCTCAGGAAAAGCACACTTGGTAACATGTGTAAAAATCATCATCGTCATCAGCATATCAGCCACAGGACGTCCACTACCGGACATAGGCCTCCCCCATAGTTTTCCAAAAGTATCGGTGCTTCTTCTTTATAGTATGGGCAGTAAGGTCTAACGTCCCCACACACTCTAGTGTCAGAGTTTCTAAACCACCTCAAGGGCCTCCGACATGGTTACCGATGACAGTGATGTCCAAGATAAACTTAGGAGCGTCTTTCTGCGGTTTCAATCAGATCGTCCATCCACTTTGTAGCTGGACGTCTTACGTTACTTCCCTTCATTGCAATCAATTTTTTGTTCGGTGTAGACCTTTTTTAATGAGTTTTTAAAGTCAAAGTCAAAAGTCAAAGTCAAATCATTTATTTCAATTAGGCCATTAAAAGGCACTTTTGAACGTCATTACATTAAAAAAAAACATTAATATTGAATCTAGTTGCCCATTCCAAATGGTAGTTTCGTATGGAGAAGAACGGGCAAGAAACTCCATACATACTCTTTTAAAAAACAAAAGTTATGACTAATCTTTAAATATCCCCAAGAAATGTATCTATGTATGCATGCACTCGTAAGTAAAATTCTTTATGGTTAATATTCGCCTTACAATAAATAGTGAGTAAGCAATACGTGTGGTGTGTTTTTCTTTAAGCTCTTCAACAATGATATGATGCTTGGTGCTAGGTTAACCTGCAGCGTGTCAGTATGACACTGACCAAAGGCAAAAGTGTTTAATTTTTTAGCCTCTCAAAGGAATACTATTTTTGGGTATGCTCCTCATTTCTGGACCTCAGGCCATTGCAAAGAGGCGGCGATCTAGACTGGAATATATTTACCGCATCAACTTGGCCTGGATGAAGGGTCCCAGGAATTAATTTCTTCCAGATTTTCTGTAAGATTCGGAAAGCTGGACCATGAAGAAGACGAATAAAATAATGTGGTGAAGACGAATAAAGGAGATGAATAAGATGAGATTGAAGCATCCTTCAATCGATTGATAACAACTCCTCACTTTACCCATTCTTGTCCATCGACAAGAATGGGTAAAGTGAGGAGTTGTTATCTTCCTCTAATACTGATTGATTGATTTTTCAAGGTCTTTATTAGTTGCATAAGGTTTCAAATCCTGTTTACAAACGATCTTATTCTATTTATACACAAACTTTATAATTATTATATAATTTTACATTAATTTAAGTAACTTATTGTTCAACTACAGGGTTAAGTGCAAAACTTAGTATGAACTCCAATAGATTTAAAATACTGTCCCATTTAAATAACTGCCTCGTTGGTCTAGTAGTCCTAAGCACGACTGCTACGCTAGAGGTCCTGGGTTCGATTCCCAGGTCGAGCAAAAAGTGTTATTGGGTTTTTCTATGAAATTCTCAGTAGCAGCTCGGAGTTTGGATTTGTGCCCGAATAATGGCAATGGGCTTGCCCCCTATTACCTAAATATACCGGCGAACTGTGGGTGTACATTGGTACACCTCTGCCTAACCCTTCAGAGAATACTGGCAATTAGTTGCAGCAAGAATTTGAGGAAGTACCCATAATACAAGGCGTTGATTTGCATCCTCGTCAAATTCAAGGAATTAACTATGCTCGTGATTCTTAACACGAATCAATAATAACATAAATTGGTTTTGAAATTTATTTTTTTTGACGTGATTTTCAAATTCGAGCTAGCCATCTCGCCAGAGGGTTTAGACGCTATGTACACATTGATATAGCCGCGCGACAACTCTGCCTACCGCATACGCAACCGGGCTATTCTGAATTTTGCAAGAGGAGTATTCTGGAATACTGTTATTTAATAGTTGCAACTAAAAAAACAAGTATTTATTAGATATTGGCTAGGTATCGTAATTATATTTGATTACTTTTATTTTTTTATGACAAGCTCCTAAAATTTGACGAAGATGCAAATCAACACCTTGTATAATATCCAGAATTGGAGTCATTCTAGTCCCAATTTCATCTCAGCGACAATCAATTTCAGGAAAAAGTAGGTAAGTTAGAGGCATTTTTAATAGATCGGGATTAGACTACGATCTTTTCTAAAAGTTAGCAAAATTGTTGTAGTTAGTATTAGTTTGACGTCATTTATTTAATTATTGACTGATTGTGGCTCGTTTTGACAGAACTTAGTCCAATTAATTTAAACTATTAAAGATATTGTGTCAGTTTTCTCGTAGGGGTAAAGTTATTGTATGTTCTTTCTAATTGGGTTTTAATTTGTTCCTTTGGAGATGTTCTTGCACTTACTTCGTTGCAGAAAAAAATCTGTCGATGCCTAATTATCTGGGACCTTAATTCTTCTTCTTCTTATCGTATGTATAGCAAATATATTTCTTGGTATTTTTTTTTGTTTGGCCATTATTTCAGTAATCTTTCTTGATTTTTTACGAATCGATGGCTTAAGTTAATCCTTTTACTTTGATGGAGTACTTAGATCAGTATCTTCTATTATTATATTGGTAAAACCCTGAGACAGACAGTAGTAGGTATCGTTTGCTTCGTAAAAAGGTGTCTCTATGATTTTTTCTAACTTTCTACACCAATAGTTTGTCAGAGAATATCTGACAGATATAATTGAGAATGATCTTCAAAAGCAGTAACACAAAGCAGTACATAGGCTCGCCACCTAAAGCGAAGGTGTTGTACATAAGCGAGATCACTGGCAGAAACGGCAATGATTAACGATAGTAACGGAAACGTTTGTGAATATTAATTTGTAGTGGAGGTCACCGTTGCTTGCCAAGTGTGACACGCCGAAACGAAAGGATTGGTGCGTTATAGACCCCCCTCCCTCCCCTAGAGGGTGAAATGTGTGTGCCGAATTTATAGGTGTGAGAGATGGAACTTCAGGGTAGCTAAAGGGTGAGGTTGGACTTCGGACACCCTCACTTGGGGGGTTTGTAAACCCCCCAATTTGCCCTAGTCCGGCGCCCCCGCCCGAGGCTCCCGTTTCTGTCCAAGCGATAAGAGGGAAGAGGGGAGATCGTCAAATGGACGTTTTACGCATAATTTAGAGAAGTAAATGGATTCGAACAGTATCCAGGCAGCATAGGTAGCTACATATATCGGTGCGAGTAATGCGTCCATCACGTGAAACATTCCACGAGGACTTTTGACTTGTAATCACATGTGAGTACTGCTACCTACTTTAGTACTTCATTCTTAGTTTCCAGAAACCAATTACATAATCCAAGCGACATTTATCTAGTAATTAACTTTGTTTTTTATTGGAATCAAAATCATTTTAAATTTTCAATCTTTGTACTAATAGGTACAGTATGATCACGTTTATTAGTAGTGGTTGGCCTAAAATTAAAAGGATTTCAAATAAACTTTCTTAAAAAATAAGTTTCTTTCAAACTACTTGGACTTTCTCGCGTGGGAGTGACGTAGTATTCAGTTTTTGCGCTGCCTACAAGCTGCACGGTCAAAGATCGGTAGAACAAAATAATAAAAAAAGATTTGGTTAAAGTTTCTGAGTTTTCTTGAATCCTACGATTGAAAGAATATTACCTGAACTGTAAATTAATATATTTTACATAACCTTTGGCCCTTTATTTTACATAATAAATCGTCGAAGTGTAACATTAACTTACGAAAATATAAAACAAACGTGGAATCACATGAAATAGTAACGTTCCTAATAAGGGAATTAACTTGGCCCGTGGGGACTTGGCTGTGCGGTAATTAGCACGGCTCAGCTATGGCTGGTCAAGTGTTTTGTCCATAAAACTGTGAAAAAGGGTTGGCGTTGCCAAGAAGCGATGTGCCAAGTTATAGGAATGTATAGGCAATAGATGTTTTTATATAGGTATGTTTTGTATAGATTCATCTTTGTTCTGGTCATTGAAATAGTAGATTTTCTTGTTGATTATTTAATTACATACATACCATCACGCTTGTATTCCCCGAAGGGTTAGACAGAGGTGTACCAATGTGCACCCACTGTCACAGTACACAGTATGTTTAAGTACTATGTAAAAGACGGCGACACTATTGCCATTAACTGGACCTAAATCCTACACCCGAGCTGCTACAGAGAATTTCATAGTAAAATCCCATAACACTTTGCTCGACCTGGGAATTCAACCCAAGATCTCTAGCGTAGCAGTAGCACTTAGAACCACTAGGCTACCGAGGCAGTTCTGGCAGTGATTATTTAATTATTATTAAGAAGTTATCAACGCGCGCTCCTTATAAATCTATACTTAATATACTAAAGCTGAAGAGTTTTATGTTTCTTTGTTTGAACGCGCTAATCTTTGGAACTGTAGTACTTCGAGTGACTACTTATTTGTTTTTAATAAATCGTCTTCACATTCTTAAAATGTATTCAATTAATATTCATGTATCACTTATTGTATTGTAAAAGTTATTTTAAAAGAATACGAATGGTGTTTCTTCCCTTTTTTTCTGTATGCTCTATAATACTCTACAGTACGAAATTACCTTTTGGAATGAACAATTACCATATACATCTTGTAAATTAAAATAATCTTTTAAAGGTCTATTTAAAACAAATGATTTTACCTTAACTTTGAACTAACATTCAGATTAGGAAAAATAGTCTGATAAATGTAATTGTAATCTCTTTGTACAGATTTGTGATACTGGTCAAAATATAAAGAAAAATAGTGATATTCCTCCAAATATTCCTGTGCGAATTTAGATAAAGTGAACTTGAGGTGAGCTCTCCATTCTTAGAACTTATTATATTATGGTGTGATAACTCCATTCAAACTCACTTCACCTGACTTCACCCACCCAGAATTTCACAAAAAATACCGACAATATAATAAAACATATTTTTCCCTCAAAATGTTAGTCCGTGTTAAAGGGTATTTATTAATCATCGGATTGGAAAAAATCATTCTATAAATAGTAGTCAGATTCAAGAGGAATAGAATAGGCTACATAATATCACGCTACGATTACGGGAGCGGAGCAGTAATTAAAAACGGAACTTAACGCGGATAAAAAAAACACGAGGATGAAGTCGTCAGCGGAAGCTAGTGTAGTCAAAGTTAAGTCTTTAATTACTGCTCCGCTCCCGTTTGTCATAGCGTGACTAAATATAGCTTATAATGTTACTCAGGAATAATGTATTCCCATTGGTGACATAATGGTTAAAATCGGTCCTTATTCGTGTTTTTTAGTTTTCTGAACTTTTCGGTACAAACAAATAAATCTTCCCTCTTTATTATATTAGTATAGATATTTATATCTACATTGTTTACTGACTTATTGTGCAAAATATGACTAGACTACTTACAGTAATGTCCTCTTAATACTTCGTCCTTCTATGAATTTTATAAGCCTAAGTTTTTTTTAAATACACGATGGGTAAGCTCTTGACTCTAGTCTAGGTCAGAGGTGTCAGAAAACAAAGTTCACGATGGACTAAGCTTACCCAGAAGAAACCTGTTGTTAATTTTGAATAGATTAGGGTTCAATGCGTACGAAAATATAGACACAGGTAGAGGGTTCCACTCCAGTGCTTTCGATGTTGGTACTTGGACGGATTCCGGCTTATTCGGCTGACGGTGAAAACCAGCGCTGTGGTTCCGTGTCTCGTGCACGGACTACGGCTTTATGCTGAGCGTCAGCCTTTTCGCGCGGTAGTTGGCGCATATACATTATTGTTATTGTTTATTTTTTATTTTATTTTTGTGTTGTGCGTCGCGTTCGCGTCGAATAAATGGTTTTTCTTTCTTTCTTTCTTTCTTGCATTCCTATTCTATTTGTTTTTTATGTAGAACCAATTAGATTCAAAATTTCTGCAGTTACGATCCGCCTTGAGCAAGCGTGGTGATCAATGCTTGTGCCTTCTTGGTACGGGAAGAGGCGGTTACTCAGCAGTGGGGCAATAACAGGTTGGTAGTATTATTAGATTCTAGATTCGGATTTATCAAGACAGGAGTTTTATATTTTGAGAAAAGTCACAATTTAAGATTGTCGTCATGACAAGTCCGTTATTTCCTGTTTTTTTTTTGTTGTCCTTAAGCCCTTTAACCATGCTTGTAACAACTTTAACTAGCCGAATCTACTATTGCAACCTAATTTATATTAAGTTATCCGTTCTTTTATTATACTAATAAATAATAATAATAATATACCATCACGCCTGTATTCCCCGAAGGGTTAGGCAGAGGTGTACCAATGTACACCCACAGTTCGCCGATATATTTAGGTCCCATGTAATAGGGGGCGAGCCTATTACCATCTTTATATTACTATTCCTTCACTATTAATCAAAATTTGTTAACATTCTTCATTGCAAAAGTTAGTAAAAAATTAATAACTAAGAAAGTTTTAGTAATACAAACGCACATATTATATGTTTTTTAAAACCATTTTTTTTTGTATTGGTAACGAGCAAGTCTGCCGACTAACAATTATACTAACAACTAATAATTATTTAGTTTGGGAGAAATTATGTAACTACTAGCTTCTGCCCGCGACTGCGTCCGCGAAGAATTTGATATATTATCTCACGGGAACCGGCCAATTTTTCGCGATAAAAAGTGTGCTATGTGTTATTCCACACTACAATATAACCGTGTCGACGGCGCGTTCGTGTTCCACGCGCGCCTCAAAGAGATGTCAGCAAACTTGGAAGGGGCCACTAAGGGCCGATGCCTGCCGGGGCTGCGGGTTGTTCGGAAGAGTACGCAAAGGGCACATGAAGGAACATAGATGTTTTAGTCAGTAAAAGTCTGACACTCCCTCCCGTCCCGCCCAGGGCGGGGGAAGTTATTTGATGATTTCCCATCTATAAAAAAAAAACTCTACAATATATCTCAGTGCCAAATTTCATCCAGGTTCGTTAAGGCGATGAAGCGTGAAAGAGTGACTAACATCCATCCATCCTCACAAACTTTCGCATTAATATTACTAATTTGTTGTTAATACTACTACTGTTTTGTGTAGATTTCGAATAATAGCAAAAAAGCCATAAGCATAGCCAAGTAGTTAGATGACTGGGTGACCCATAAAATGTTTCGTAGCTTAGTCCCTTTACAAAAAAGATTTTCTTTAAAAACATCTGCCGGACCGCGCTGAAAGTCGGTATTTACTCGAACGTAATATTTTCCCATTGCTATTCCACGTGGTATCCGACTTCTGGCCCACTGCCAACAGACGCTGGCATAATATTTTTTTATATAAATAGTGTGGAAATTTTTCTTTCAATTTAATTTCTCAGAACCACATGAGATTATGGAGAAAGATATAGGCGTCTACAGAAATGTATTCTTGAAGTGCTAACCATGGCGTCATTGGTGCGTGAAGACCTAGTTTTGTTGATGCTTACAAAAAACTCATACATAATTAAAAAATCAACAACATCTTTATGCCATTTCCTGACTAAGATCTATGGAACGTAGTATACTTAGTTTTAAACCAACAGATCGCGTTTGAAACACCTCACTGCTCACCAAAGACAGATCATTCACTCCAAGGCTGCTTAATAAAATGGGATTGCGCTGGAAACGTCTGCTGTATGTCGAACGATCTATGGGCGTTTAGAGCCCAAGGCAGACCGACCGGCTTCCTTAAAAATTAGCAAGACGTAGCGCAAAGTCGCGATCGATGGCAGAAATGATGGGAGGCGTTTGTCCAACAGTGAGACAGTACAGACTAGTAGTGATAATAAAAAAAAATACTTTCTCCATTTAGCGGGAAATTATAGGCTCCTTGATCTCTCTCCGGTCGTGTCGGATTGCCGTCTAATCGGGCTATGAGAGTTAGGGAAGAGGGAGTGCACCTGTGTTTGCGCACACACTTGTGCACTATAATATCTCCTGCGTACGTGGCTAGTCTGCATTAAGGTTAGCCGCCGTGGCCGGAATCGGCCTGGAGAATTACATTACATTACATAGGCTCCTTAGGATAGAGTGTCTACCCATAGAGAGATGGCGTACCGGCCCGCTAGGGTTGCAGAATTTGTTCGAAGAGTCACCGCGGCCCTGGAACGCTAAGGGCATTAAGAGGAACAAACTCGGATGGGTTTTACTCAATAAGAGTCTGACACTACCTTCCGCTCCGTCCAGAGCAGAAGAATTCATTAGATGCTTTCCCAACCTTAAATATAAACCCCATATTATATATATTTATTTGCAGTATTCAGATACGAGATTAAATGTCAGTTCATGTGGTTTCTCGCATTTAGGATCAACACACTTAAAAACATCACTCGAAAGTGGTCCTTGAGGATTGGTCAAAGGTTTCTTGTGTTGCGACGTCGCATCACTTTTATGTGTATTTTTATGTGCGTCTCGTGGCAGCAAGCGCGACTGTTGGTCGTGGCGTTCTAGGTTCGATTGCCAGATCGACCAAAAAGTGTTATTGAGTTTGAAAGCTGGTGGTTTGATACCTCCGTGTCTCGGAAAACACGTAAAATCGTTGGCCCTGCCCCTGGTCTCTTCCGGGTCGTGACAGTTTGCCGTTCCATCGGACTATAACAGTTAGGAAAGAATGAGTGCAACTTTGTTTGCGTACACTGTTGTGCTCTAATCTTCTGCGTACTTGGATAGTCTTCAGAGGAGGAGAGGTTGGTCGCCGTGACCGAAATGGGCCTGGAGAACCTATATTTTTTAAATTATATGTCGACGGAACCGTTTCTATCTAGTCTCTGCAATTTGATCCTTTAGACTGGCTGTCAGACTTTTAGGCTTCTAATTACTTGTAACGTCGTACTAAACGAACTAAGGTTCCTCAAAGATCATAGGGGTCAGAAATAATTTGACAATTGGACTTGAGGTGTGTTGTCCCCCACCCTAGTTCACGGCTCACCTAAAACTTACTTCACCCAGCTATTCATAGTACCCCAGGTCAGCACGCTATCGTTTTCTAGCCTTGATGACGAAGCCTGTCTTCAGGCTCCCACTGCGTGACGTTCCTAACCCATTTGTCCTAGTATATTCGAAAGATACGATCCACCCAACTGCCTCGTTTGCCCGTCCAACTGCCTCTGCGCAGTTCAATTCCAAGGTCGAGCAAAAGCAGGTTGGTTTTTCTATGAAATTCTCAGTAGCAGCTCGGAGTTAGGATTTGTCCCCAGTTAATGGCAATAGGCTCGCCCCCTATTACATGGGACCTAAACATACCCGTGAACACCGGCGAACTGTGAGTGTACATTGGTACACCTCTGTCTAACCCTTCACGGATTACAGGCGTGATGGTCTGTTACAACCCATCAAATCATATCACTTAGCACAAACTGAAGTTAATTTTAATCTGAAAAACTCACACTATTTTAAAGCATTCTGGTTCGATGGATGATAATGAAGTCACCTGCATAGCATTTTCCCAAATATGTCAGATTCCAGTCTAACCGGATGCAACTGATTACCAGTACTCAGAAGCCAGTCCATAACCCAGTTACTGGGTAACACAATACCTCTTGGTAAGACTGGTTGTCAGACTTTTAGGTTTCCAATTACCCTGAGACGGCTGTTAAAGATTTACGAAGTACAACAGCAATTAAAATGTCAAGCTGAATGCACCTACCACACACCACCACATAGCTATAAATCTGATCCTGGCAAACCGACTACCATGACGTCATTCAGTGCAGGATTTTCATTAACGCCGTTCCACTGTACAGGATTTCAATAAATGACATAGTTCTCGAAGAGGCCTCCCTAGAATATTCAATCCCTGCTGCATTGCATGATGCAATATTACGTGAAATCTCTTCACGATGCAATTTCTAATAAGAGCGCCTCGCATTCTAAAGCAAACAATTATGAGAGAGTATGGTCAAACACAATTGCTTTTAAAAGTCAACCTCTCGAAGAAGTTCGGGAAATAACATCCTCCATTTTTGTACCGGTACTGTGTTACGGTTTGAAGGGATAAGCGATAAAGTAATTATTGTTGGTAGTTTCAGAAGAATACACATCAGATATAAGTTAAAGAGAACTGACACTGACTGAGAGTGTGGGTGAACATTGGTACACCTCTGCCTAATCCTTTGGGGAATACAGGCGTGATGGTATGGTTTAATTATATAAGTTAAAGTTCAATTCACAAAACAACGGGATAACAAAGTTATTAAATAGGCAATATCTTTATGTATGCCAAATTTAAGCGTGAAAGAGTAACAAATATTCACATATTATCCATCTCCACCAACTATCGCGTTTATATTAGGATTATTATATTAGGATTTTTATATTAGGATTGACCGGTTCGCGGTTTGACCCGTTCTTTCCTGAGAGGGTGAATTAATGATGATGATGAAAATGATTCGGCCGATATTCGCGCACAATTAAAAGTACTCAACCGGATATAAAATATTAAATATTCGACCATTGTATAGACTGCAACAGCAAGTTCCACTTTCTGTGCGCACAAACGTAGGTAATTCCTCTAATGCTCCGAATGTGTTCTGTAGGTGACTACCGATTGTCTGTCTGTCTGCCTTCATCATCATAATCATATCAGCCGTAGGACGTCCACAGCTAGACATAGGCCTCTCAATAGATTTCCAAATGGACCGGTTGGAAGCAGCCAGCATCCAACGTTTTCCTGCGGTCTTAATCTGTATGTCTGTCTGTGAATAAAAATATAGAAAATTCATATTGTACTGGGATCGATCTATCATCACTGACAGGACTATTGTAGCCAATAAACCTGATAAGTAATGGTGGATCGTTTAGAGAGGCGCGCAGTGCTTGTTAATTTACCAGTCACATGACGTGAACCTCGTGAAGACCGAAAAAGATATGAAGATCAAGTATCTTGACTTAGCACGCGAGGTTGTGGACATGTGGGATGTAGACTCAGCAGGGATCATTGTGCTGACAATCGCCAATACAGCCAATAGCCTCGACCAACATCTTAGGAGGCTCTCGTTGGGCGGCTGGTTTCAGAAGGGCTTGATTCAGACAGAAGGCAGTACTTCTGGACCCGGTCTGCCTTGAAAGGATGATTTTCTCTTTTGAGGTCCTGACCGCTGATAGCTTGGACCCTATTTTCGAAATCGGTACGCAATCCTTTGATGGGAAGACAATCTGCAACGACCGGAGAGTGATCAGGCATGGGACCAACGGCATTACGTGCTTTCCAAGGCTGAGAAATTCCTAATGGAAAACGCTATATAATTTTGGATGACTTGGGAATAAATGCTCTATGTGGCCTTTTAAGGCCCCCACTCTTAGCAGTCGCACTTGCGACTACGGGATCAAAGGGGACAGGTTATACTTGCAACTGAATGCTGTTAAAGAACTATCGTTCACTGCAATAGGATACCTTAAGCATACAGGGTTGTGCATCTCTCATTATAACACGTTCACACTACCACTTAGATTAGAAAGAGCCGACACGAGACACATTTTTATTGCTGATTATACGTGTATGCCCCAGAAACAGAAGGCCTAGCACGAGCTCGCGGAGTAAATAGGAACGATCTTTTTTTAAATATTTGGGTTTGCATACATTATTTTAGTATCAATACTTTTTGACGTTTAGTATTATTGTCACTCTGCAGGGCCAATTCTCACACAGAGAAGGCACTAGAGAGCACAGATCACCACACACGCTCAAAAATTGACGATTTCAGACATACCTACATATATTAATTATATAGTCCAAGTTGTGGATGTTTTCTTTCACAGACGTCAGTGAAGTCCAAGAAAAACTTAGAAAGTACTTATAAATTTAAAAAGTCAGATTGACCGGTGTACCAGTAGAAGATCACGACATTTATACAATACTTTCAGTGTTGTATAAAATTTTACCAAAATGCTTTTGTAGTAGTCGTATTTCCAATTTGAAATTATGAAGTATGTACTGGGTTTTGCCTGCGACTTCATCCCCGTAAATGTTGACGAAGACGAAACCGCGGCTTCAGACTTACCCCGTACCTAATTTCATCAAAATCAGTTCAGTGGTTTACTCGTGAAAGCTTAACAAACAAATTACTTTTGCATTTATAATATAAGAATAGAAGTATGAATTCGTCTCGAATACTATTACGTAAGCACGCTCGTGTGCGGCCCTTAGAAAATATTTTATTTGTTGATGAAAACTTTTTCTTTTTTCTACAAAGTTAGGCAGTGGCCGTTTGTGTTTGAAACTGCATGTATGTAATGTGAATGTTATCTATGTACAGTGCAGTCGCCCGCACAACATTCAGGCCTGTGTTTGAGTTTAGTTCAACAATATGACTAAAGTTTCTATGTACCACAATAAAATATCTCTCATACTAAAGTGGAATATATTATGTTAAAATTCCTACTACTATTGTAAACGTGAAAGTTTGTGGGGATGGATGGATGAATGTTTGTTTATTACTCTTTCACGATTAAACGGTTGAACGGAATAAGATGATTATGGCACATTTATCCGATAACTTAGTTTTTCCTCGTTTATTTTTGTTCCCTAGCGATAATTTAAGAGTTTACTAATCCCTGGAACTACTGTTCCGATTCTGAAAATTCTTTCGCTAATAGAAAGCTACGTTATTTTTAAATGCTAGACATTTATTTGATAAAAGAATACAAATTCTATCCTTACTAATATTATAAATGCGAAAGTAACTCTGTCTGTCTATCTCTTCTTCACGCCTAAACCACTGAACCGATTTCAATGAAATTTGGTACAGATATAGTCTGGGACCCGAGAAAGGACATAGGATAGTTTTCATCCCGGAAATCCCCCGGGAACGGGAACTATTAATCCACGCGGACGAAGTCGCGGGCAAAAGCTAGTTATCAAATAAAAGTATTACGCATGAGTTTTCTCGGATGAAAGTTTAGGCAAACGTAGTACGGGACGCCCTGCCGCGCGGTGTACCGATGATTTAAAGAAGTCAGTGGATGGATACGGACTGCCTCGGTACGGGACGATTGGCGCTCATTCAGGGAGGCCTACGTTTAGCAGTAGACGGCTATAGTCTGATAATTATGATGATGATGATTTATAAATAACGTAGAATTTACGTAGTTCGGGAAATTAGTATAAACATAGTCGATTGGCAGCGGTAACCGCTTCACATCAGGCGGGCCGTTAGCTTGCTTGCCACTTTCTGTGGTATAAAAAAAACAATCAATTTCTTTATTATAATATTAAGTAAAGATTAGCAACTCCAACTGCCCCGTTGGTCTCATGGTCGCAATGTGCGACTGATGAGCATGGGGTCCTGGGTTCGATTCCCAGGTCGGGCAAAAAGTGTTATTGGGTTTTTCCATTAGGAATTTCTCACTAGCAGCCCGGAGTTTGGAAGTTGGTGGTGTGACACCCCCGTGCCTAGGAAAGCACGTAAAGCCGTTGGTCCTGGCTGTCATTCGTAGATCTTCGACAGTCGTTACGGATAGTCAGAAGCCAAGAAATCTGACAACTAGTCTAACCAAGAGGTATCGTGTTGCCCAGATACTGGGTTGTGGAGGTCAGATAGGCAGTTGCTTCATGTAAAACACTGGTATTCAGCTGCATCCGGTTAGACTGGAAGCCGACCCCAACACAGTTGGGAAAAGGCTAAGCAGATGATGATGATGATGAGCAACTCCAATGTCTGCAGAAAATTAGATGGTATGTTGCATCTTTAGACCAGTTCCTTCTACTTTGCCTAAATAATTCTATAAACATACTGACCGGCTTCTCGTAGTGTAAGAAAAATATTCGTCCTTTTTACCCGAATATTCCAAAGTCCAAGTAACGTTTCTATTAATTTTTATTAATCTCTCTTTACTTAGGCGATATAAAACCCACCCAGCTGTGTCGCATCATCAAAGGTTTTCAGTAACTAATACGTTTATAGAACAACATACGGACGGACGGGAATATTATCCTTATTGACACACGTATAAGGAGAATGTTTCTTAGGAATAAGTTTGCTTTGAAATTCAGTTTTGTGGGTAATAAGTCCGATGCTTTTTTAGGAACATGAAATTATCTAACATGTTGATGTTGTCTGTCCAGTGTATGTAATGCCAATTTCTTCTTTGTCATTCAAGTAGGTAGTCCCCTAGAACACCGCAATTAGAAAATTATTATTTTATTTATTTAAACTGCTGCCCCGTTGGTCTCGTGGTCGCAAGGGCGACTGCTGTGCAAGGGGTCCCGGGTTCGATTCCCAGGTCGAACAAAAAGTGTTTATTGGGTTTTTCTATGAAATTCTCAGTAGCAGCTCGGAGTTTGGATTTGTGCCCGGTTAATGGCAATAGGCTCGCCCCCTATTACATGGAACCTAAATATACCGGCGAACTGTGGGTGTACATTGGTACACTTCTGCCTAACCCTCCGGGAAATACAGGCGTGATGGTATATATATTTTATTTATTAATCAATCAATAGAAACTTAAAATCTTATAAATTAGAAAAATAGTCTCTCAAAACCATCTAGACGGTTTGACTGGGAGATCAGAAAGTCTAGTAACGATCATAATACGAGCACTGAAATTTAACTTCTAGGTGCAATACATTTTGTTAAAATTAGTTATCCTGATTTTAGGCGATAGTATACGCATAGACGCAGTATTTATTGTTTATCGATTGATTTGACTTAAAAAGCCTTATTGCCTTGACTTAAGTATGACTTTCGTTAGATACTTTAGAGAGGTGAATATAAGATGCTGCTTTTATTTATTTTTCGATAAAAACTTGCCTATTTTGGTAATGGCTGAATTCGATTCAGAAAGGGGATTCTGAGCAAACTACCTCGGGCGCCCGAACGCATATACAAAAGCTTAATCTTTACTGGCTTTTTTGTTTCCTTGTCCACTATAAAATATATCTTGGGATAAAACTTTAATTTAATTTTGAAGTCTACACAGACGAACCCATGGACAGAAGCTAGTTTCCATATATTATGTACTGGCTTCCAAGCGCGAGCTTCTCCGCGTAAACTTGTACGTAATACTTTTATTTTATAATAGAATATAACCTCTAGCCCTTACAAATAACGAAGCTTCCTATTACTGAAAGAATTTTCAAAATCGGACCAGTTAAGTAGTTCCAAAGTTTAGTGTAAACAAATAAATCGTTAGTAGTACTTTGCTTATTTGGAATACACGATGGATATGTTGATACGTTCGGTTGTGGAAGAAATAAGCGTGTCACTTTAATTCAAAAATAACCGTATTGGAAGACATTATTTTTGTAATGTTTTTAAGACATTTTAAATATACCATTTTCACAAGTCAACTTCAATTTGTACTAAACTTAAAATAGCGCCACCTAGTGACAAGAATGGGCAACACAACTAGCTTTTATAAAAATTACGTGTGTGAACGATTGAATTAGGTAAAAAAGCTTTTATTAGGCACGTTGTCGAAACATTTGGCTGTACGTACACTGTACACTGTCAGGACAGATCCTCTCGAACCGGTGTGGTTATTTCTTTAAAATGCCACCTCAATCATTAAACAACATGATTCTCATAAGATCTGACCATTACAAAACACTGTACTTATGAACTTTATGAGACATCTGAGTGTGTTTCTGTGATTCTTTTTGAAAAACGGAACGCACCACGTAAAAACAAATACAATGAAAGTTGTTATTTTTAATATTTTCATAAAATAAATATACTCGTAATTTATCTTTGATAAGTTCAAAGATATTTTTATCTTTGAACTTGGTTCGAGAAAAAAGAACCAACACACAATCCGACATTATTAAATGAATGACGTCCACGGACGTCTAATGTGAAATGTAATATAGTATCTAGGTATCGCATGTCCTACCACGTGCACACGTGAGGACCTAATGACTGCGTCAGAGGATGGTGTTGACGTAGCTGAATTCAGGGCCAAACAAAATTATAATATACACATACCATCACGCCTATGTTAACCGAAGGATTCGGTAGAGATGTACCAATGTACATCCACAGTTCGCCGGTATGTTTTAGGTCCCATGTAATAGGCGACGAGCCTATTGCTATTAACCGGGCACAAATCCTAATTCCGAGCTGATACTGAGAATTTCATAGAAAAATCCCAATAACATTTTGCTCGACCTGGAATCTATCCCAAGACCTCCAGTGTAGCAGTCGCGCTTAGGACCACTAGGCTAACGAGGCAGTCAAAATGATATCATTTAATATTTATATTTGCCATCGATACGCTAGGAAGAAGTATCGAGTGACAACAGTTTTATTTTTATCGGAAATTGACGCTTACATAAAACTAACTTTTGCTTAATATTTCGTCCTTACCCTACCTAAATAATATTGAAACATTTTAATTGTTTTTGCATTTTTTTTATTGAAGTGACATGATATTATCATTACTGAGCACTTTGTTTAAACATAAATTATTATTTTAAATGAACAGAATTGTATTAAATTTTAATTGTCGTTGAAATCTAAATTTAAATTGCGATTTTTTTATTAGTAATTATTGTTGAAATGTGTACTGCATGCTATAATAAGTACTTTTAATGGTTTTTTTGTTACTCAACCTTTGCTCGATCGAAAGGGTGAATTTAATGTAACAAACAAACTAGGTATATAGCACCAGATGTACATCTTATATTCTAGCAATAGCAGGAATTGATTTAGTGCTGGAGCGGCTGCTTCTGGTACCGATAATCTCAAACGGCGTAAATATATTAACCTTCATGAAAGCTATATGTTTAAGCTGTTTGGGGTTGAAACACAAGGGCTATGGGATCCGAGCGCTCATCTAGATTTTCGGGATATCGCTAAGCGATTAGTCGATTCTTCATGTGACCAGAGGGCTGGCCTTGTCTTGGGCCAAAGGATCAGCACTGAATGCTGCCAGCCTTTTGGGCACTTGTCCGATTGACAGCGATGCGGATGAGTTTTTTGATGCCCTATGACCTTCCTTTTTTATTTTTATTGACTGTACACATACATAAATACATACATAAACTCACGCCTTTTTCCCATGAGAGTAGGCAGAAACCACGGACCGCCACCTGCTACGATCCTTACACACTCCTTTCGCTTTATCCACATTCATACATCTGGTCATACAAGCACGCCGGTTACGGTACGTTGACTGTACATAGTTTGTAATTTAATTATTATTATTTAAGTTAATCTTGTCTTTTTACAGTTAAATGAATTAATATCTAGTGCAAGATGTGAATGCATACGAGCGGACGTGTAGGTACGTCCGTATGGCCACGGAGTTGTCACCACTAACAGCCGTGACGTCACGAGTTAAGCTGCCTATTGAATTTTTAACCATCACGTACCCTTTTCAATTACCCATCGAAAATGGGGTAGCTTCACTGTCCGACCTCGGGTGACAATCCTTTTTGCGTTGTTTAATTATTAACGGAAATTTCTTAATTTAGACGTGAGCGCTGAAAGCGCTTTTTGGAGCTTTAAGTGCAGATTTGGAATGCATGGGTATGGGTTGTCGATTTAAAAATAATTTGCTTTGTTAGGCCATTGTATTTTGATTTTAACTTGGTGTAAAGATTTGAATTAAGTTTATGTTTACATGTGGAAAGGATTTGTTTGGTCATTTAGATTTATATAATTAATACATGCCTGTAACATAGGTGTTATTAGAGTTCAATACCTACTATAAATTATGGAAAATCTTTACTTATGAAATAAAGCTGAAGAATTTTTTTCTGTTTGCGGAAAAGTGCTTATTTCTAGAACTGCCAGTCGAATTGGAAAATCTTTTTGTATATGTTGGGCAGATTCATAAGGTACACTATAGGCTAGATAACATCACGCTACGATCCACAGGAGCGGAGCAGCAACCAAAGACGTAATTTCAGAATCACGCAACGTAGAAAACACATACTACCCGTCGTAGACACCTCGTAGCTCCGTAGCTAGGTTGCCTACGAACTAGCTACGAAATAGAGCCGTAGCGCGTAGCACCTTCTACGAAATAGAAGCACTTGATTATGACGTAATCTATCCTACCTTATATTTGTTACCATTATCTTTCTTAGTCAGAAATAAAAAAATCTAGTATGTACAAATAAATCTAAAATTCAGTTTCTTAAATTATCGAGTAGGGAAATTGGAGAGCGGAGTTTTTTAAGATTCTTAGAAGTTAATTTCCATACAAAAAACCGTGTGCATGGTAATTTTTCTATGGTTATACTACGTCAAAGAAAGGCTAAAAGATTAAAATAGGCTGTTAACTGAGATAGTTCTGCTAAAAGCAATTTACCAACAATCTCATCAAAAAACTATTAAAAACATGTCAAACTAATTCAGTATGCTAAATGTATAACACTACTGTACATCAAATACTCATGCTTAAAATCAATCTAAAATTAATTCACAATTATTACAAAATAAGATAAATTTTGACGTGGGTTAGTTTGTTTTAGTACAACTAAACCCAATTATGTAACATTTAATTGGTTATTAAACTTATCAATAAACATTTAATTTAATTCTTGACAGCAACTCTGTCTATTGGTAATATTTCAGGGAATACTGTAGGTCAGGTAGTACATAAATGGCCTGTATTGCCTGATGCTTTTTATAAATAAGATGAGTTATTTTATAGGGCACTAACCATTATAGTGAAAGATATAGCAGAACAAACTATTTGGTATGCAATCGTTATTATTTTTCGTCTTTCTACTACTCTGTCAATATTCATTGTATATATAACCATCACGCCTGTATTCCCCAAAGGGTTAGGCAGAGGTGTACCAATGTACACCCACAGTTCGCCGGTATATTTAGGTCCCATGTAATAGGGGGCGAGTCTATTGCCATTAACCGGGCACAAATCCACACTCCGAGCTGCTACTAGGCTCGACCTACGACCACTAGGCTAACGGTCGTTAGCCTAGTGGTCCAAAGCACGACTGCTACGCTAGAGGTCCTGGGTTCGATTCCCAGGTCGAACAAAAAGTGTTATTGGGTGTTTCTATGAAATTCTCAGTAACAGCTCAGAGTTTGGATTTGTGCCCGGTTAATGGTAATAGGCTCGCCCCCTATTACAAGGGACTTAAATATACCGGCGAACTGTGGGTGTACATTGGTGCACCTCTGCCTAACCCTTCGGGGAATGTAGGCGTGGTGGTATATATACATATATATATTCAGTACATGATACTAGATCCTCCATCATTTTCATATTTCATCAGTTAGTCAAAAATGCTGGCCTATAAAAAAAGTGCAACATCTACAGTTCAACATGATCAAAATGTATGGAAAACGTGAAAAAATCATCTGTCCCATACATTTTGACTAATTTCAATAACCGACGACAAATTTCTTTGCTGAAGGTTTAGATTGAATTCAGTCTAGATTGAAACTATGGTAAAACTTTGTGTCACGATGACTTATTGTAGTATACCATTGGATAGAGTTAACTTTTAAAATAGATTCTAAACTAGAAAAGTTTCGACGTTAACAAGTATTTTTTATCCGACTGCGTCAGAAGGATGGTTATGAAAACATTATACTTCAAGTTTTGTTACAAAAATTAAAAAAATAAACAAATATTTTGTGAATTCTTTTATAAATTACTAGCGAATCGTCCGCGAGGCTTCATTTTTATTTCATCTGCGTTAAGATCACTTTTGGATAGCTTTTTCATGGTGAAATAATGTTTAAAATCGGTCCAGTACCTCCGGAGCCTATTCGTTACAAACAAACTAAATAATCTCACCTCTTTATAATATTAGTATAGACGAACTTGCGCAATTATGTACAACACACACAACTTTGAACTTTATTTGTGATGTATTTTAGTTAATAATCAATTAATAAATTTATGCCGACTGCTCGGCCTTCTTGTAGCTCTGTTTGCATTAACCCTTAACCGGCAAAACTTATAAAGTAGTTGGTAAACTAAAGTAGTTTAAGGTATATAATAAATTGATCCTGAAATGTTCATTGAAAATGTGTAGTTTTGATATCGGTATACAAACTTCGTTCTCATGGGAATACTACAAAAATACTTCACGCGAATAGCACGGGTTAAAACGATACTATGTTTATTTTATGATGGTTTGCGTGACAAAAAGTAATGTTTAAAACGATACTTTTGTAAGCTTTTATTTAATCTAAAAGAATTTGGGAATAAAAATTAGTAACTCGATTTTCTTCTTTTTTTTTTTAGGAGCCGGTACTGCTTTTTTGAATGTAATGTCCAGCTGTGGAAGTCCTGCGGCTGATATGATGATGATGATGACAGACCGAGAAAATACGAAGAAGAATCTTCATCTTCCTCATACAGAGAAGGCACGAACATTGATCACCACGATTACAGACTTACAATATCCATAAATCCAGGTTCCTTCACGATGTTCTCCTCATATCAGTAATGTCCAAGGTAAACTTAGAAAGTAAATATGAAATAGAAAAAGTTAAAGTTAAGTTAAGTTAGTAAATTAAGTAAAGTACTTGCCCGTGCAACCGGGCACAGGCAAGTACCAATATGACTTTTTCTGCGAACACGCAATCGCGTGCATGAGAAGCGGGCGCCTTAACCACTGGGTCATCACGACTTACTCGGTAACTAATAAGTAATTAAACTCGATGTAATTATGTAAGTAGAGTAAGCGAAGAAATATCTAGGCTATTGGTTAGTGAGTTACCCGTCATAAACTTAGTTTCAAAATTACACACCTCACGCCTGTGTTCCCCAAAGGGTTAGGCAGAGGTGTAACAATGTACACCCACAGTCCGCCGGTATGTTTTAGGTCAAAGTAATAGGGGCGAGCCTAGGGGAATCGAACGCAAGGCTTCGCGCTTACGACCACTAGGCAGACGTTGCAGTTCAAAATTAAACGTAGTTAAAAATCAATTAGATTTAAAATTTAATACCGTTTTGCCGACTAAGCTAAATACACAAGCACAGATATTAGTAATTATATTCTATCTATAACATTTCTTCGAGTTTAGGTTTTTTTATGTCATTCAAAGTCAAAGTCAAAGTCAAATCATTTATTTCAATTAGGCCATTAAAAGGCACTTTTGAACGTCATTACATAAAAAAAAACATTAATATTGAATCTAGTTGCCCATTCCAAAAGGTAGTTTCGTATGGAGAAGAACGGGCAAGAAACTCCATATATACTCTTTTAAAAAACAATGTATTACAATAAGTTGTATAGTTACATTCCTTCCATAAGAAAAAAATATAAATGTCAAAACGATCAATCAAAAAAATAAAAAATAAAAGTCACTCAAAGTACTACAATACGTACTCAGTGCTACAAATTAGAAATGAAAGCTAAATTAATCATATCATTTAACGCCAATATTGTGATCGTAGATGATTACTTCTAACATTTCAAAGACCGAATCAGTGTGTGAGTCAAACTCAAATGTAGAATTAATTGGATGGCAAACAAGCTCAGAGGCCTTGCAAATGCGTTACCATCCCAGAGACAAAGTTGAAATATCTCACGTGTCTTACTGATCAAAATACAACTAGTATTTTTGTATTCATTGCAACCCACTTGAAGATGTATTTCTGTAAGCAAATAGACAACTGTCGCTTGATTTGATCAGCTTACATTGTTCAACTATCGATACGAATTAAAAATATCGTCTGGAAGCAATCGAATCTACCGATTTAATTTATCAACTAAAATGAGAATTGAGAGTTTTGTTGTTTTACCCATTCTTTTAAAGACTATATAGTAAGAGGCTTGACTGCCCCGTTGGTCTCGTGGTCACAAGCGCGACTGCTGAGCAAGGGGTCCCGGGTTCGATTCCCCAGGTCGGGCAAAAAGTGATATTGGGTTTTTCCTTTAGGAATTTCTTAGTAGCAGCCCGGAATTTGGAAGTTGGTGATGTGACACCCCCGTGCCTCGGAAAGCACGTAAAGCCGTTGACCCTGCGCCTGATCTCTCTCCGGTCGTGTCGGATTGCCGTCCCATCGGGCTATGAGAGTTAGGGAAGAGGGAGTGCACCTGTGTGCGCACACACTTGTGCACTATAATATCTCCTGCGTACGTGGCTAGTCTGCATTAAGGTTAGCCGCCGTGGCCGGAATCGGCCTGGAGAATTACATTACATTACATATACTTAGTAAGAGGTAAGCATAAAGCCACCTGACGAAAAATACTTAACCCTCGCCTGATATGGTTTGTATGAAAATTATTATTCTCATTTATTTTGGTACCTATTACAAATTAGTAAACCGGTAAGAGGTTAATCTATTATCGAGATTAATGCTTGACTTTGACTTTGACTTTATTATTTGTCGAAATCAAGAAATACATTTATTATTAATTTTGACTAAATATCAGGTATTACTTAATTTGTATTAAAAGCGTTGTAACTTGTCAGTTGTCATCGGCGAACTTGAAACGAAACCACAAATAGTTGATTCGAAAATCAAAACATAAACGTAACAAAACTAATAATTTAAAAATGTATGATTAAGGTCATGCTAAAATTGTATTGTTTATATATTTTCGGCATTAGAATCATTCCCCGACCTCATAGCAATTACTTTTTTTCAAAAATATTAAATGTACAGTTTTGACTTCGCTACGATTTTATTATATGTATAGATAATAATAATTATTCTCTCCATAAGTGGTTTTAACTATATAACTACGTGCTCCTCTCTGCGACTTCGGGCGCGTCAAAGTTGATATATTAACCCACGGGAACTGTACATTTTTCCGGGATAAAAAGTATCGTATGTGCTGTTCCACACTATAATCTATCTCCTTGCTTAACATCCAGATCCGTCGTGATTGAATACCTAACAAACATCCATGAAACTTTCGCATTTACAGTAGTAAGACTATGTTGGTAATTAAAAAAGTTATTGAAATAAATGATAGCCTTAGCAATTAAGAAAATTCATTAAAATTAATTCTCCATTTCTAGCGTGGACGTGTTAAAGTTTTGCATGTATTTGATGATAGTATGCGTACCTAGTTCCAACGTACCGTGTACGTCATGTAGTTTGAACTTACAATAAATCGATACCATGTCCAGTAAACGAACCGGCTTTTAGAAAACCAAATGTAGAATAGGTATATGGTAATACTTAAGTCGTAATATTGCCTTTATTCCTTCCAAGTTTTGATCTCAACTGAACCTAGAGTAACTCATTGAAAAAGTAAGTTTTTTGTACACCATTAGCGAATTAATTGCTTAATCAATAATACGATATATCAGCCTATTATTGTCTTAATACTCGGCAAAGACTTCTTCTCATAAAGAGAAGGCACGAGCATTGATCACCACGATTGCTCAAAGCGAATTGGCGATTTCAAACTCATATTGATTTTAAGTCCAGGTTCCCTCACGATGTTTCTCACACTAGTAACACGCCACATGTTACTCCGGTAACAACTTTTTGTTATAATACTTTCTTAATAATGGTTTAAATGATAACTTAAAATGATAGTCCAATCAGAAACAAAACATAAAAAGAAAACCCAACACTTCTGCGCAAACATTAAAAAATTTAAACAAAGGACGTTAAGCAAATCCAGTGGAGTCGGCCGCTGTATTTTTACCGTGGGCTATTAAAAACTCCCCTTGCCGGCCACATAATTACGCCGAGCATCGGCTGGTAAATCCGCGAGTATAAGAGATACATATTAATACGAAAATTTAAGCCGGCCCAAACGTCGCAAGTACAAGGGCCTACCCCCCCAATAGCCACCTAAGTCCGAATAGGTACCTTTCTCGGAGGGTGCGCGTGTGTGAGTGTCCATTCTTGTGTGTGTGCACAAATTTCATAATAGGTGTGGCGTTGTGCTCGGCTCAAATTTTACATCTCACATCTCATGCATACAGGGTGATTCGGATTTGGGTTAGTTATTTTTAGGTTTTCTTTGTGGCTAAAGATTTAGAGTCAATGTTTGTTGTGTGGTTTTCACGGTGCTTTTGTTGTGTAAGTGTGTGTGTACATATATCTATGGGAAGTGATTCTTTGGTGTCGCGGTTGGAAATATCACTCCTTGGCTTGGGTTCGTGGGTTCGATTCCCAGGTTGGGTAAAGTGTCATTATGTTTTTTAGATACAGAAAAGTTTGTATTTACTCTTACACATATTAGTAAAGTTATTTACTAAGTATTTAACTCCATTGTAACTTGCAGTAGTTCTTACATTAAGTACCTATCTTTTCAGTTATCAAAATACAACTACTTCCAATCTTACTTTCTACTACTATTATAAATGCGAAAGTTTTAAGAATAGATGGTTCAATGGATGTTAGTTACTTTTTCACGTTATAACGGCTGAATCCTAATAGTTGGAACTTGACACATATTGATATTGGAATTGATTGCTAACACATTTATTCGGTCTTTGTGTTTCCGTGGCATAATTTGGTACATAGTCACGGGAAAGAAAAGCGCCGAGGATTCATCTGAATAAAGTAGCAAAGAACAGCCAAGGAGCAAAAAGAAACGCGATTTCCACTTCCTTCCACATCAAACAAGAGCCAACCGCTCTTCGAGGCCTCCTCCAACCAATACTGAGAGCACCCTATATCACGGTACTCACGGACATGCGTGCTATATCTATGCGCACCTAGGTAGCTGCTTTATTAATTTATCTGTAGCGGAGAACTAACCATAGCCTCGGGGCCGCCACCCACTACCCCTGCCTCGCTGTTTAAACATATCCAAATGAGTATGCAGAAGATTTTGCCTAATACATGGCCATGCGTAGTGGAACGTGCCCTGTGCCCCTCTAAATTACTTGAGCTTTAATTAAAAGCATAGCATTCTGTTCATGACAAGTATTCCAAGCGACCTACGTCTACTACTACTGTATAGTACGATAACTAGGTATTTTTCAGTTTACTACAAGTTTGTTGAATAGTTTTCTATTAATTTGTGGGATGTGGGACGGGTGGGGTACGATAGTACTAATACTATTATGTTTTTAGTAAGTTTTGTGTGTGTTTTTGTTTAAATTATGCTCGCGACTTCATTCGTTATTACGGGGATTTCTTTACGCAAAGTCAATGTCAAATCATTTATGGTAATTAGACAACTTAAAAAGCACTTTTGGAAGTCATTAACACATTTTTTTTGTAATAAGATTTAATCTATTTGCCCATTCTAAAAGGTAGTTTCTTATGGAGAAAAATGGGAAAGAGAAACTCCATAAACTTACTTATTCTACGCGGAAGCCTAATTGTTTTTTTTTTAAGCAAAAGTAATTGTTGCTCCTTAGAATATCTAGGTATCTGTCAATGAAAGTTCCGTCAAAATCGGTTCAGCGGTTTTGGAGATTCGTGGAGTGAGAAAAAATCATATTTATTTTGTAAAAAGTTTCAACTAGCGTCCATTTACATCGCAGTAATATTTATTTGAATAGATTATTGATATTTTGGTGAAATATAAAGAAAAATAGTGATATTCTGTATACAAATGTTCCATTAAAGTGAACATGAGGTGAGCTCTCCATTCTTAGAATTTACTAATGGTATGATAACTCAATTCAAACTCACTTCACCTGATTTCACCAATTCAGGTTTTTTTATGGATAAAATCGACAACATGTTTTATTACATGTTTTTTTTGCTACCCAAAATGTTAGTTCGTGTTAAAGGCAATAAATAGATTAAGTTGAAGAGATTTTTATCTCTGAAACTACCGGTTAGATTAGAAAAAATATTTTTATATAGCCAGACTCATGAGAAATTGCATCTTAAGTACCCTAACTAATATTATAAATGCGAAAGTTTGTGAAGATGGATGGATAAATGTTTGTTACTCTTTCACGCTTAAACGGCTGAACCGATCTGGATGAAATTTGGCACATAGATAGATAATTGTCTGGAATAGCACATAGGCTATTTATTATCCCCGAATAATGTACGGTTCCAGTAGAATAATATAAAGTTTTAACACGATCGAAGTCACGGGCGGAATTTAGAAGGCACGCACCAATGGGAGCGGATCAGTAACGAAAGGCGTAAAGAGTAAAAATACCACGCGGACTAAGTCGAAAGCAGGAGCTGGTGTACTATAATTGGGTAGTGTCCACCACCATCAATTGACATACTTTTTATGAACTGTCAAAACGCAATTCTCTCGTAGATTTTGTATGGAAATAACACGCTGTGACGTCACTACGTGGCCTACTCAATTGACTAACTATTGTTTGATTTTAAAGTAAGTGAAAATCTAATTTTACAATAAATTGAAGATTAAGCGGTTTTCATGGGTAAAATAAAGTGCTATTTTAGAGAAGTTGTGACTTGAAATTATTGGTTAGTGGTATCAACTACCCAATGAGGAAACATGTCTATTTCCAAATAGGGGGTAGGTTGAAATGTAATATCGAACAAGTACTGTTTTCCGTTAACGATTAGATCTCAAAGTGAGTAGCGAAGTTTTTGCCATCCAACCGGCACTATTGTTTTAATAACTTTTGTTTGCTCTGCCAATCCCACTAGTTGGGTTAATTTAAAATGGAGTAGTTCGTGCCGTTTTTAGTTAGGCTGGCACTTGGCTTTAGTTATTATGTTTCTAATTCACGAAGTTTGTCATGTCTTTTGGTATTTTGACAGCGTTATTATTATCTTTACAAATATTGAATTTTGAAAGTTGACGATTTGTTTGTTATGACAAAATAAAAGTTTTTTTACTAAATGCTAAAGTAACTCTGCCTGTCTGACTGTCTCTCTGTCTGTCTGTCTGTCTGTCTCTTCTTCACGCCTAAACCACTGAACCGATTTCAATGAAATTTGGTACAGATAGAGTCTGGGACCCGAGAAAGGACATAGGATAGTTTTCATCCCGGAAATCCCCCGGGAACGGGGACTATTAATCCACGCGGACGAAGTCGCGGGCAAAAGCTAGTTGAATATAAAGTTAAAACTAAAAAAAATATTATTCATGTCCGTCCTTGTTTTGGGTATTTCAGTAATTGGCTGGACCGATTTTGACGGAACTCTTATTGGCGATAGATGATAATAATAATTGACTTAACTTAGGCTTATTTTTATTTTATAAAAAGTGTTTGGGCACCTTATAATTCACGGTACATTCTATAAGTGTTCACGCTAAGCTAATAATTTATCAATTCTAATATGACTAATTGATATTTTGTCTAATTAAGGCTATTATCCAGTACCAGTACTTTTTGTGAGTTTAATTGTAACAGTGTAAGTAGAACGACAGGTACACGTCCAAAAAATGTTACCCAAACGGTGTCAAACGGAACCCTTTTACTAAGACACCTCGGCCTGTCCATCCGTCTGTCTGTCACATTACTGTATCTATTAAACCGTAATGGTAAACGTAAGAAGTTTTCATTGTGTTGTATTATGGCCGTCACAATCTCAAAAAAGTTAAAAAATAAATAACTTAAACGTATTTTTTGTATGCACAGCCACGAGCAAAAATAAGTATACAATTGTCAAAATTTAAAAGCGATTTTCTCATGAAGGAACGATTGCAACGTTGAGATAAGACTGATTTTATAGTAGTATGGGATTCAGAATATGATATTCGCAATACCATTACATTATAATCAATCCTTTGGATGGAAACTCTTATAAAATGTTGCTATATGTTTAAGCTTGTGACTGTATCTAGTGTTAAAAATTGTACGGTGATACGGAATCGGAATACTTTGTGTGTGAGTTCGACTCTCATTTTACCTGTTTTTCAGATACCTCTAAACACATTAGTAATAAATATTATTACTATTATATAAAATACTAATTATTGAGTTTCTGTAGAAAAAAAAAAAACAACTAAACTACTTTAATTAACTCTGAGATTAAACTAATACATCTCACATTTTAACAGTAAAGGAAAAAGATTGAATGTTTACTAAATAAATATTTTATTTCTTAACACAGAGTTTTCCTTTCCATTTATAATTTTATAGACTTCGCCAAGCTCTAAGACTCTTTGAAAGTTCGAACCTAGTTAAGTTCTAGAACTCGGTCATAGACGGATGATAATTGAACGGTGAATAGATTAGGTACTTAGCTTTTAAAGAAAAACCAGCCAAGTGCGAGACGGCCTCGCGCACGAAGGGTTTCCGTACCATTTTTTATAAAAACGGCAAAAAATACAAGTTTGTTGTATGGTAGCCCCCTAAATATTTATTTTATTCTGGTTTTTAGTATTTGTTGTTAAAGCGGCAACAGAAACATAACCTGTAAAAAATGTAACTGTAGCTATCACGGTTCATGAGAATATGTCTGGGGACAGACGGACGGAGAGACAGACAGACAGACGGACAGCGAAGTCTCAGCAATAATAAATTATTATAATTATTAAAAATTATTTTAGATTTTATTACAAAATATCAAAAATGCACAACGTTAATATTCAAGTTTTCACTTCTGCCGGCACTCCCGGAGTGCAACCGGTCGTTTTTTTATTTTATTACGGAATGACAGCTCACTAATTCCCCTAAATTCACCGAGGAAGATATTTACAGAATAGCGCTAATAATGTCCGCCTATTATTGTCCCACTGTTAAAGGCCTCTTCTCATACCATGGGTGTTCAATGTTGATTGGCGATTTTTTTTCAGACTTATTTTGAACACGATTCCAGGTTTCCGCACGATGTTTCACCAATGTCCAAGATGAACTTAGAAAGTACATAGGAATTAAAAAAGTCACAATGATTCTTGCTCGGATTGGCAGTCACAACCTTAATCATGTTCTGTAAGTATACCACTGCAGGTAATTTTTACTATCAAGTATTATAAAACAGGTTAAAATTTTTAAAAAAAAACCTTATTATATCTTATCTCTGGAACCATGACGTGCCCTGTGAGGGATGATTGTATATTTTTTTATTTTATTTCTAAATATTATTATTTGGGTAGTTTTATTTACCCCCAACATAGTTGGGAAAAGGCTAGGCAGATGATGATGGATAGTTTTATTTAAAAACGTAATTAATATTTGTAAACAAAAATAAATAACTTCAAGACAACAAACAAGTTACAAACAGATCAACGTTTGTATGCTAGCGCCATCTAGTGGGGCAAGTTATGAAGGTAAACGAACTAAATGAAATGCGTGGTAGGTACTCCTGAAACATTAAGTAGGTACCTTGGAAGTTTGTTTTATTTTTCAGAACCTTTTACTCTGTAGTGGTAAAATTGACGCGGATTTTGAACAAATAAATAAAAGAAATAATCAGTTAGTTTACATTTTAAACGCTAGAGGTCTTGGGTATGATTCCCAGGTCTAGCAAAATTGTTATTGGGTTTTATTGTTAAATTCTCAGTAGCAGCTCGATATTAGGATTTGTGTCCGGTTAATAGCAATAGGCTCGTCACCTATTTTCAAACCCAATAACACTTTTTGCTCGACCTGGGAATCGTACCCGGGATCCCTTGCACAGCAGTCGCACTAGCGACCACGAGACCATCGGGGCAGTTGGTATATTTTGTTCATCCAATTAAAACTTATTTTTTTGCAGAAAGAGCAAAATATGACCAGTTGTCTCCTAGCTATCTTTATATAGGACTAACTTCTTGTTTCCACAAGATTTATTTTGTATAAATTTTATGAAATACACACGGTTTTTTATTTATTTATTTATGAGGTATGGCAGACTTACAGCTAAACAAAACGGAAAAATAGTAGGGGAAACTTACAGCCAATTACAGGTCTTCACTTATTAAAAACAGACCGGCAGAGATGGTGTGAACAACACATACAATAAATAAAAGCAGAATAACATTAAAAACTTAAACTAGAAACACCATAATCTATAATGTACCAGAATTCACAGCTACCGAGGTTACATTTTTCTGCTCTCAAGTCTGTGGGTACCATCGAGAGTAGGTCACGTTGATGCAAAGTGCATGTGAAGTAATAACCATTTACAAGTCAAAGCAGCCGGTTTATTCTGTAAGAAATCTCCCTCAGTGAATTAAGGTGAAGTGAGCTAAAACTGGGCTGTCACTATACGATGCTAGGGAATGACAGGTCGCCACACGCGCGCACTTCACGGTAGGAGGGTGTTACAGAATAACACCGCTGTAGCAGCACTACTGATGCCCAAGATGCGACGAACCGCCAGACGTAGGTATATACAAACCATCACGCCTGTATTCCCCTAAGGGTTACCAAGGTCTAACAATGTGCACCCACAAGGTCGCCGGTATGTTTTAGCTCCCATGTAATAGACGGCAAGCTTATTACCATTAACTGGGCATAAATCCTAACTTCGAGCTGCTACTGAGAACTTCATAACACTTTTTGTTTGACCTGGGAATCTAACCCAAGACCTCTAGCGTAGCAGTCGCGCTTAGGACCACTAGGCTAACAAGACAGTTACGGCAGGACGTAGGTTCCCACCATTATATAAGTACATCATGTTTATAACAAAAAGATTAAGTCCATCAAAAGAAGAGATATGCAAAGAAAATGCAGGAGGAAAGTAAGGGGAAAAACAACTTTAACGTGCTTTGTTTAGAGTTGGAAATTCCGTATTTTTTTTCGAAAATACTTGTTTGATATACCGCTTTTTCAATAAGCTATTTCCATCCTTGCTTATTATAAAACTAATAAAAGGGGATTATTGGCACAGCTTACATTTAAGCTTGTGACTTTTTCTAATAAGTCCATTGCTGTTATATTAACTAATTAGAATAAAATATATCTAGTAGGATATTAAGTTCTGATAAAACGAACCACGACAAAATTTTTCAATCTTATGAGAGTAATTGGATTTTATTTTATTGAAGAAGATATTATTATGAAAGAGAAGGGAGTCAGTGATAGCATGACGGTTGACAGGACAGCATGGAAGAAGAAAACGTGTTGCGCCGATCCCAAGTAACATGGGATAAGGGCAGGAAGATGATGATGAGGAGTTTTTGGATTTTGGTTATCTAACTCTGATTACTGTTAAATCTAATAATATTTTTTATATTAGGTTATTATTAGGATAGTAAACATATTGGGCCAATTATAGTGTATGAAGTTGTAACACGAGCCATTGGGTCCGAGAGGTTATTTTAGTTTTTTGGCCAAGTCTGTAGGTGGGTCCGAGCGGACCCCGGCTCATGAGATTAATTAGTGACGATATCTGATATAAGACAAACAAACGTTTATTTATGATTCATCTATTTCTGATCGAATTATTTTTACGTAAGTGGTCAACAACGAACATGAAAATGCAACACAAAACCACGAAAGTTATAATATTACAAAGCCCAAATAAGCTTTAATTAGCTAATTAGGGCTTTGTAATATGATAACTTTACCTTATCCACACTCGATCAGTTTAACCGTGAAGATAAACAATCATTATTATAACTCAATCTGAGTACATACAGACGAAATAGAAGGACGAAATTATTCAAGAAAGTACACAAATACTTAGTTGAGTCGCGGTGGAGTTCGCGCGAGAATGAATGAAACCGAAAGTCAACGGCCGCAGCGATTTGTTCGCAACAACAGACTTAATAACTCGGCTCATTCATACCGACCTTCGTCTTGAGAAGGAATTAGTCGATTATGTGTGAATGGCGCAATTCTATTTATCTATTTATTTTTTATGGACGTTCGCTTCGTCACTATTTGTAGCTATGTAGCGGTTTCAATTTATGATTATGTTGACTGCTTTTTGAGATTGAAGTTAATAACTGTAAGTTTGATTGTGAAATAAAATTAAATAATGCTTGTTGGATTTTTTCTATTCAAATAGTTCAGAAATGATTCTTTATGAAATTTCATCGTCCTTAATTTGGATTTTAGGTACTATAATAGATATTCAGCTATTTTAAACTAATATTGTAAAGCTGAAGAGTTTGTTTGGTTCAACGCGCTGTCAGGACCGTTCGAATTGAAAAAATATTTTTGTATTGGTTAGTCCTTTTATCGAGGAAGGCTATAGGCTATATAATATCACGCTACGACACTCAGGAGCATTAACACGGGAGGATTAACACGGGTAATTAAAACTACGCGAACATAATCGCGGACAGAACCTAGTATAATTATAATAAGTCCTATTTGTCTTAATGAAGCATTAAAAGCTTTCTTAACAGTATAATAATACATTTTAGTCCAACTAAACCACGGGTATTAGGTTGCCGATGCAAATGACCGGATACTTTCGCCAGCTCCCCTTCGATTACGCGAGTTCATCGCTGCAGTTCAAACGGGGTTGTATCTGAATTCGGAACCGGTCGATTCACAGCTGACCCCCACATGCGTTGGACTATCGTATCTTTATTTTTTTGGGATCAATAAAATGGGTGCCAGATAAGTAGACAAGCACAGTAGTGATAAAATATTCTCTTAAAGATAGTACCAGACACTGGGCAATTATTACATACATATGCAGAGGTGTACCAATGTACACCCACAGTGTTTTGGTCCCACGTAATAAGGAGCGAGCCTATTTTTATCAGCATTTTATTGGTTTTGAGCTTTTATTTTTACCTCGATTTTGTTTTAGCGACTAAGAACTTTTATACAAGAATCAGTTCTATAATGACAGACTTTCCATGAAAATTTTGCTATGTTTAATGTCCATTGTACTGTCGGTATTCGAGCTACTTAAAAGAGTAACTAGTTACCCACCAATGGAAGATGAATTATGCGATCCGACTTATAATTGTCAACGCTGCTTTGAATTAGATTTTAAACAAGTATGTAACTTGATGTATTTTAACTAAAAGTTTTCAAATGTAAGTTTAACTTTATGTTTACCTTGCTGAATGTGCGTGTAGAATAATTGTTTATGAAATACTTTTTTTATATTTACTAACAGTTATGGTATAATATTGATAAATAAAAGTACTATTATTCTTAGTCATATAAAAATAACTATCTACCAGTAACAACGAGGAGTGAGGGCATAACACATTTAAATATAATTTAATTTCCAAAATTAAACGAAAATTACGAAAAAAGTAGTCAAGAACGCTTCGTTAGCTAACCGTATTAGAATCTAGGTTTCCAAGTGAGTTATCGAGCAGACCAGATCATCTCGCCACAGCGTAGAGCCACTCTAATGAGAAAACACCAACATGTGTGGACAGCGTTCGACGCGTGGACTAGAAATTGTATAAAATGTGGCTGAGCACATTTCCATCGTCAAGGGAATTTGCACAAGGAGGAACAAGGAAGACGCGGGGGCACCCCTTTCTCTGGGGGGATTGGGCCGTCCATCCGCCCAACATACGTACCTACGAGGGTAGCCTGTTTACAACGAACCGGGCACGCACGCCGCTCTCTGTTCTACAGAATCAGGGCTGCGAGCCGGACACCCAGGGCTGCCACTCGCTACTTTATTTTAAACATTCATTTCTTGATCGATTTTTTTTTAAACTTTCCAGTTTTTCTAGTACTTGGTAACCAGTCATCTCAGTTCAGGTTAAACTAATGTCAGATCTGAAAAGGAAACTTTATAGCCTATTGCTACAGTCTTATTGTGTTGAGTCTAAACTTTAGTGGAAGTTATTTACAACTATAAGAGTGACTATCAATAGGTAGATGGATTGTGAAAGTTTCAAGGTTAGTTCTCTAAAGTTAGTGTACAATGACAAGGTGCGGTATTCTGTGTCTCAAAACGGTACTTATATTGGGCGGTTGACTTCTATATTTAAAATTAGCACAATATCAAATGTTGATAAGTGTGACATGTTCCGTTACATAATTTATAATTAAAACTCAAAAGAGAAGGAAATTGAACTGTAAAACAAAACAACCTTAAATCCTTTCTAGACTTCACTTAACAAAACAAAACCAACAAACGAAACGGAACGAATCTCGAAAAAGTTTAAAATCTTTTTTTTTTTTTTAAATATTCAAATAGTCTTGAATAGTTTGAATTAACCCTAGCGGGCTAGTCGCCGTACTAGATGACGCAGGGTGGCCGAAGGGGCCGTGGGGGTGCGGCGAGCGATTCGGAGGTCGCGCGGGGGGGAGGCGGGGGGCGGGGGTCGCCGCCCCGCGCCCCCGCGCCCCCCCGCCGGCCAGGACGCGGACGGTAACACGAGAGCGCCTATGCGAGGCATGTATCTTGGACGAGCAGATATAACAGAGAAGTAGCCCCCAGTACCAAGCTTCTAATCGAACGCTCGGTAATATGCTCTACTTCAATTTTTGAATTTTTTTGAAAGTTTTGTTTATAGTACTTTTTGTTTTCTGTTGTTTTTCATCATCTGATGATGAGTCGAGAAGAAACACGGTAGCTGAAGTGTTAAAGTGTTGTTGAAATAAATCATTTGAAGAAATGTTAGTGCAACATTTCATTAACATAGTTTACTTTTTCACAGAAATGGTACCTATTTTGTAATATTGGGTAAAATAAAAACTTTTTGATGATATTAAAACAAAGTATAGTAAAAAGTAATAGTGCAGTAATGTCAAGCAGGTAATAATAAACATGGGTATGTACTTAAGCTACATTATAAACCAAAAAGCGTTGTACTAAGTGTAGTACGTCTCGAGCAAGCGTGTTGTAAATCTAGTTTTATAACATTTCTATAAGCTGTGAATGCCCTATTCTTAAAGTCTGATTCGACAATACTCCTAAACGTAACTAATCATTCGCTTATAGTATCAAAAGTAAAGTCAACGGAAAAAATCAATAAAACTAATTAAAAACCTAAGTAGAGCACCTTCCCCGGCAGTCGTAGCTATTTTACATGTGCGCTGGCTATAGGCGCCGTCCTATCGGTAGGTATCCGGCAGTCTCAATAGCAACCCGGCGACTCACAACTGAATATATTCCGTATTCCGTGTACTCCGTGTACTCCGGTTTTGACCCGGTTTTCTCCAATCACGATTGATTTTTGAAAGGTTCTTTTTTCGCAGGTGATTAAAACGGATGGGTTGTCAGTTGGCTGGTTTCATTTTCACTTGTTTTATGCTCGCCTCTGATTTTTGGTTGGCGCACTTTAAAGGTCGCGTGGGTTTATGATTTTGGGAATTCTTTGTACTTTTATTAGTTGCTACAAAGGGCTGGAAGGTATAGTAGGTTTAAGAAGCCGTATGACAAACTGTGTTTCAGATTTTTTCAAATTTTGCTTTATGATTTTCAAGATAAATATTTCTAGGTTGAAAGTTTTATTATACCTTCTTTCACCCAAAAATAAATAATACTTGTTCTACTTAAAAAATATAAAATTCGTGTAAGTACGAACACTTTCTTATATTACTAATTAATTGACACAAAATATAAAAGCCCTAAAATCGGCACCTTCTTACTAATTTTAATTCTATAGTAACAATAAAAAAACAATTTTTAAATTACAGTTCCTCCCTTAAAACAAAAAAAAAACTCACGAGAAGAAAAATCAATGTAACTCTTTGTTCATTTGCCAAAAAAAAAGTACGAAACAAAAATAAAAGAATCAAAATCAGTTTGGAAAGTAGACAATTTTAGGAATACCTACGTTGGACGCTGTAAAGGGGTGCCTACACTGACGGGCCGGATACTTCCCCTGGGATCGGACGTTCCTCCGTTGATTTTTTATAAATATTAATACGGTCATCTCATCCTTCCCCTCATTGTTTGATCAATAAATATCATTACGGATCATTTCAATTGGAAAGGATGAACGAAAGGAATATGTTAGACAGAGTCTTCTTCAACACGACAAATCGTATATTTTTTTAAAGATTTTGAAGCATAAAATGCGGTTTTATAACAATAAAAAAAAAAATCTAATACATGACCATTAGTTTTACAGAATAGATTTTTAAAGTTTTGATGGACTGTTGTTCTTACGAGTATAAAGGCAGTTTTACAATAACAACAACTTTTCACGGGACAGCGGAACCGTGAACAACTGTTTTAAAAATAAAATCCTTAAGGCTCAAATTAAACCTAACACTAATTAAGGAGTTTAAATTTAAAATTGCGGTTTGCTACAAAATATTACAATGTACCTAAAAATAGATACACAACAGAAAGCATCCTACCATATCGCAGTATAATTACTAAGCACTAGCGAACTGCCCGCGACTTCATCCGCGTGGCTTATTTCACCCGCCATAAGTTACGTCTTTGGTTAATGCTCCGCTCCTGCAGGCCCTAGCGTGATGCTATATAGCCTATGTTACTCAATAATAATGTAGCTATACTTAAAAAAACATCGGTCCGGTAGTTGCGGAGCCTATTCGATCCAAATATACAAACAAAAAAATCTTTCCTCTTTATTATGTTATGAAGTATAGATAAGTCTAAACACTTTTGTTCCACTTTTTCTGCCCCGGTATCTACACAAACCACTTGTGTACTTAGCTCATGCCACAGTTATCATAAACGTTAGCCAGTCAGCACGAGGAGTGGGGTGGAGTGCACACGTGGACCTCTACACCCGTCCGAATCTCGCAACTGCACCCCCATCGTTCTACTGCATTGCATTCAATGAACTTACACCATTCCCTTGTACCCCTATGCCCCCCTCTAAAAAGGGGGGTATACTTTTGAAGGCCACGAGCTCGTGGAGAACTTTCGCTTTCACCACATTCATGCATTTCATACATGCGGCTTGCACTTTACTCGACCACTGAGGCAAAGTTAAAGTTTAAATGTAGGTAGCAGGGAGTCACAAATTCTACTATACTATATTATTATAAGTCTGAATGCAAAGACTTATTTGGCTTTTTGTTGCTAAGTTTCTTTCAGCTGTAAGTCTTCCATGTTTTATTGAATAGATAAATACTTAGTCCTTGTGACTCTCGGACCTACTTTAGCGAACTAAGCGTAGTTTGTGTCTGTTATTTTTGCAGAATTAGTTGCTTAACGTTTTATTTAGTTTCGTCGAGTATTAGCTAGTAAACGACGGTTTATAGCCAAAAAACTTTGCCAACACTAAACTTCGAACACTGCCATGTAATCGTTTTCAGTTTTCGTTTAGTACGATATTTTCCTTATTTTTCATAGGATACTAATTTTAAGTGCGCGTTCATGATTTTAGTTTAAAGTGTTTTGAAATTGGAACCTAAAGAAAGTTAGGTGTCAGAAATAAACTGTCATAATTGACAGATATAAAACTTCAAAAGTGACAGGTGTTGAGGTCAACGTTAAACTTTATTGCTAAACATTGTTAGATTATTAGAAATTTCTTTAAGCTCACTTAATTCATTTATCTTGCGTTTTTCCTTTATTTAATTGGGTAGAAGACACCACTAATCAATTGATATACTTTATGAGCTGTCTAAACGCGATTCCTCCATGGATTTTACACGACAATACTAAACTATGACGTCACTCTTTTGGCATCTCAACTCAGTAACTATTTATTGATTTCAAAGCAATTAAAAATCATAAATTATAGTTATTTAAAAATTATTCAAGTTTTAAAGTGTTATTTTAGAAAAGTTGTGTCGCGGTATTATTGTTTATTAGTGTCTTCTACCCAATTGTGTCAGGTAATTTGTAACTGTGGTCGTTGGTGATTGCATCGCTGACAATTCTATTGCCTCTGGGGTCACGTTTCTTGGGCAGGTCCTCCATTTAAATAGTGATCTCACTCACTTACACACGGTCACACACGTCAAATGAATTGGTAGAAGTCGGTGGCGCGTGTCAGTTTTTTGTAAAACAGTTTAATGTCTTTTTTTTCTATCAATATCGTATTACTGAAGAGCTGCAAGAGATAGTTTTTGGGTATCTAGTATCCTGCGCCAGGTTGCTGAAATTTGTAGACACGATCTCAGTCTGATTGAGACTGAGATCGTGTGACAAACATACATGTCGAATGTAGAACCTCCTCATTTTTTCAAGTTGGTTAATAAGTTAAGACTTTTTAACCAACTTGAAAAATAGAGGAGGTTCTATATTCGACTGTATGTTTGTTACGCGATCATTTCGCAAGTCAGTGCCAATACAAAACAACATACAGAACCAAAGTCTTTTGAAGACGGTTGTGTTTTATGTCAAAGTTTTTTATTAATAACTGGTCGCTTACATGAGATTATAATATTCTAAACGTTTATTAATAGGTAGAATTGGCCTTCTGATCTCTCCCCGGTCGTGTCGGATTGATGTCCCATCAGACTACGAGTGAGGGAAGAGTGAGTGCACTTTTGTTTGTACACACACTTGTGCACAATACGCAAGTCTTTATTGAGATTGGCCGTCGTGACAGAAATTCGGACGGCAGAATTATTTAATACTATAATATTAAGATGGCATTTTTTATACAACACTTTTAAGTAAGTTATAATAACTTCCGAGGGAAACTGGAAAAAGAAGTTCCCGTGTTCACGTATCCATATTAAAAGTATTCTATGTTAATCCAGGAAATACAAGTGATTACTGTACGCCGAACTTTTACACACTTGGTCGTATTAATAACATTTTGATTAACAAATATCTTCAAGACACGTGTAATAAATAATTGGTTACTTAATAGACATTACTAAGGCGTGCGTAACTCGCGTTCCACCAACAATATTTTCCTCGTCTGTTTACCAAAAAGTGTTGAATGAACTGTCGTTGTGACGTCATCAAATGAGAGCGACCCGAGGGCCACTAATAAGTGGGGCAACGTGGATATCACCAGTCTTTTTTCGCCCCTTACCCTTTATAAAGGGCGATCGTAAAACTTAACAAAATATTGTTTTACTATACCGTTTTGAGTTTCAAGAATTCTTAACTTTATTGTTTTTGTACTGATATAGTTTTTCTTTTAAAGTAAATGTTGATTTTTCTAAAACGTTTTTAATTAACACCTTTTTTATTAACGCAAGTGGTACTAGTGACAACACCTACACTTGTTAGTTAGTAAGTTTAATAATACACGGAGAATTAGAAGTTGCAAATATTTCTAAAACAATCAATGTAATATAAACCTGACCTTTGAAACTAAAGTGAGTCAATAACTTACCTAAGTAGTTATTTTTGGTACCCAAAAGTTGAGTAAGGTTTAAACTACTGTAGTAAGGGTTCTATTAAATTATTTTCATTAGCAGTAAAGGAGTGCGATACGTGTCAGTCGCAAACTGAACCAAATGAGTCCCATAAGGATCACAACGACCCAAGAGGTAGTAACTAACTTCTTATTAATCGTAACAGGTGAAGTCGTTCAACATATCCATTAAGTTGTTGTCTAAATCAGTGCAGTCTTTCTACCGTGTGGTTATTGTTTCAACATACTTAAATTTTAAATAAATAAAAAAGTTTATAAATAAATAAAAAGTGATCGGCCACATCGGCGCGGCTCGTAAAGAGTCATAACGAGCGGCCGCAATAACCAGCGTAGGTACGGCGGCGGCGGGCGTGCGTTCCGAAAGGCAAATCTGTAAATTCAATTAAGGTTCGAGCATTTTTCGGACACAGGCGTCCGGAGCGAGCCACGCAGCCCTTCCGCCGCGGGCACTCGCCCCCGCATTGGAAAATTTTCTCTCGAAAATTGAAGATATTTCGTGCCTTCTCCCTGGGGGCGACTCGTTCCTCGACACTTATGGTCGGCGTCCTCCGGGTGTGCAGGAGGCTTTTTACATAAAGTCCACACGTATAGGTATCGATCGTGGGCGGCCGGACAGGGTGTACGCAGATGACGGCCCCCAGCGGCTCCCTCTAACCCCCTCGTTTCCCCCTTTCATTATGTAAGTGCGTACCTAACGCGTGCTCGCGCGGACCTGATTAGGGGGCCTCTTTTTTAACTGACCCCCTCACTTGGTGCGATTAAACTTAATTTGAGAGTGTCCTGCGAGAGGCGATTAAGTTTCACTAACAACTAAGCCTTGAAATATTGTTCGCAATTTGTTACGCTACGCCAAATGCGACAATGGACCGGCGTCCGCCTCCATATATTATTGTCTTATCGTCCGGTGCTGCTCGTTAACGAGAATTTACTTTTAAATTCGAGTTAAGTGAAACACTGGTGTTGTTTCGCAGCTTTATAAAGGGCAAATCAATGCCTCAAAAGAGAAAATACACTTGAGCGTTTGTGTGTTAAATAAATATTTTTCTTCAAGTATTTCAAAGTTAATCGTCCAGTCAGTCCTATTGTGTTCGTTCTATTCACCTGGCATCACACGGTTTCGAACCGAGCCATATTGTCCGAAATCCCCACAGAGCATATTTTCCACTGGACGAATCTGAAAAGAGCCCAAAACTTCTCGGAAAAGATGAAAAGGGGTATGTCTACATTAAGTATTCGAAAAGTGGAATTGTACAAGAAAAGCAAAGTCTTGTTTTAAACGAGGACGGGGTCTTATATCGAACTTTTCCAATGATCGGACAGCGAAGAATTTTTCAATATAGATGTTTGGCGCATCTTCTATCATTTATATTTTAGTATTCCGTGACGGAGATCCGTGGAGCTGCCTTCGACGAGTTTCTAATTTCATTAAATATTAAATGTTAGTAAAATACTTTGAAAGTTTTGATAAGAACTTGTCAACTTATTCGTTTGTTGTTGGAACTGTTACTAAACGACTACGCGATAACCGTGCGGCTTTGCGCGAATGACTATTTGAATAAACAAAAAATATGTTACTAAGTATTTTTATCTATATTCGACGTAGGTACGAGCGATTTTGATATTGTTTTTGTTATATCTAAATAGCAATGTTCAATCATTTATCCATTTATTAGGATTCCGATAGCGGGTAGTTAAGTTGAATGCAAAGGTGATGGCTAAATGACTGCCCCCGGGCCAGATACATTCTGGAATGTATATGAATCTTACATAACCTCATAATATTTAAAAAATCAGTCAAGAATTATGTAGTGTTTCATATTTTCCTAGCACTTTCGTGAACTATTAAACATAATAAAATACCTTAAAAAAAAGAAAAACTTTTCATCACAAACATTCGCTTATAAATAAACAACCTCATTTTCGTTTTTAGTTTTATTATTTTTCGAAAGTGTCAGTTGCAGAAAATTATATACTGTCAAACACACCTTTTTTTCCTTTTTAGGCAATATTATTTTACCATTATATTATTCCCTAAAAGTATCTGAAACTTTTTTACATGAAATACTAATATTTAGCCATTTAGCATTACATTGTGTTAGGTACCATATTTATACATGGTACCTAGCACATGGGGCAGTGGTCTATACTTCCATTTAGCCATCTCCTTTAACTTAAATTGGCAGATTTTGTACCTGGCAAACGGAGACACATACGGACTGATGCATGAGTCAATAGACATCTCTTTCTTTGGCCATATTTTTTTTGTCACCAGTCATCTATCACTAGAGACAAAAAGGTGATGGAACGAAAGTAGATAAAGTTCATAATAAACATATTCAATGGAAATACTTTTTAAACCAGCGTAGTCGGCGCATTCTTAAAAGTGTCGTAGTGTCCCCAATACGATGTTAACTTCACAATAAAACAGCAAACAAAAAAAAAATTGTTGAACTAAAAATTCTTACACCGCAGTCGACTCCGCGTCTCTCGCTGTGCCCGCCATCGCCCAAGCTCGGTGCCTGTATACCATAAATAGTATAGTTACCGTTCGTAGATTTGGACAAATTAAACATCTTCCACTCGGTATTACAGTTGCTTACCCTCGATTACCCTTCAGGCACAATTTCTTACAGCCTATAAAGAGTTACTTATTAGAAATAAAACAGATATTGAAAAAATGTAGATTCCATCCAGAGGCATCTAATAAAACATCGTAAAAAAGCATGTGTTATGTCCGTGTTTATTAACATTAGATGACGCCTAAATGTAATTCCTAAGTGAGTTATTGGATTTTCAACTCTCCGCACTTAGCTGAGCGTTCAAAATCCGATAATGTGTTTTTATTTAGGCATTATGTATAAGTGACCTATAATGACTGAGAAAATAAAAAGGAAAGTCTAAAGCCACTTTTGAACGTTTTTTACAATAAAGAAGAATTAATTCTTAGTTAATGTTGTAGGTACATACTGTTACATTTTCTTTTTTTTTTTAAATAAACGTTGCTCCACACTAGGAGTTTCACCCGTATCGGGGGTGCGTTTACAAACACATAAACTTACATACAGAAACAGCCAGACCCGAAACAACTATCTGTAGGCCATACAAATATTTGTTCCGTGCGAGAATCGAACCTGCGACACGCAGTACAGCAGCCAGTCGCTCACCCATTGCGCCAATCGTGCCGACTGAATTATAAGACATGTTGTGACAATGAAATCCTTGCTGGGATCACGTGGTGGGCTACGTACGTAGGGGCAGCCCACTCATTACAGGGAGGCATTAGATGCCAGAGCCTAAGGGTGGAGCCAGACGAGCGTAATTTTTTGCGTTGTGAGTCACGTAATTTCTGCTAAATTCAGTTTCATACAAAACTCCTGTTTCGTTCACACGCGACGCAAAATGAGCTGTCAGTTTCAGTAGAAAGTAAATTACGCGACTGAAATTCTGCGACCCACGAATCACAAAATTGCGCTCGTTTGGCCTCACCCTTAATAGTGGAAGCTTATCATTTGAGTTACAGTAGGTATATTGGGAGAGTTTTAGGGTTATTAAGTAGCCTGATGAGACCAAACTAGCTGGACAAGTTTTGTAAATAAACAAAAATAAAATAAGCTTTATTTCATGTACAAGAAACATCCATAGTGTGTGTTAGTCACACTAATATTATAAAGGTGAAAGTTTGAAAGAAAGAAAGAAAGAAAGAAAATCCATTTATTCTTTGCGCTTTCGTTTGTGTGTTTGTGTCTTCTTCCCGCTCAAACGGCTGAACGGATCTGGATGAAATTTGGCACTGAGATAGATTGTACTGTGGAATAACACACAGGATACTTTTACTCCGGAAAAAAATACAGTTCCCGTGTGATAATATAAATATTAACTTTCACGCGGAGCAAGTCGCGGGCGTAAGCTACCATCATCACGCCTGTATTCCCCGAAGGGTTAGGCAGAGGTGTACTAATGTACACCCACAGTTCGCCGGTATATTTAGGTCTCATGTAATAGACGCAAGCTGCGGGTTGCGGGCGGAAACTAGTAAGAAATAATCTTACAATTATGTTAGTACTCCTCAATCACATACTCATATAATGCGAAAATAATTCTGTCTGTCTGTATGTTACACATTCACCAATAAACCGCTGAACCGATTTTTATGAAATTTGAACTATAAAACTTTGTATAGGAAAATAAATATTTGATAAAGCGTTTTTGAAAAATTTGCGTCTTAGGCCCTACGGTAGCAAATGTAAGGTAATGTCGATAATTAAAAAGTATAAGTTAAAAATAGCGCTACGTTTGATGTAAGTTGTACCGAATAACCACCAAAAACACTAATTTTGAGTTTTTTTTTTAAATTGAGAAACAAATACACCGTTCTGCGGCATGTCTTTAGATCATCCAATTCCCTATGATATATCATTACAATTAAAATTATATAGTTTACGCTCAAAATTTTGATATCTACGCGGCAAATTTTTTTTTAAGCGCTTCTTTTCGATTTTTTTTTTACTAATACTTACTGCTTTATTTTCATGAAATATTTACAGATAAGTTTTTTCTTTGAACCCTGGACAATATACTCAATATTTTTCAGGCTTGTAATATGTACCAATACGCTAGACTATGTGGCAAAAAAATGTGTTTTCGGTGTCCTGTATTCATAATTTCAGATATCCTGTTAACATAAAAAGGGGCTCCCTAAATAACTATTTCACGCGAACAAAGTCGCGGATAAAAGTAAGTATTTCATATTTTGTGACTAGGTTGTTGCGAGAAGTACAATCTCCTAATAATATCAAAAAATATCGGAGAATGGTAGAACCTCCCTGCTATGACTTTTAGGATTGAGTAGGAGCTCGCCTACACACTACAGAGCAATAAGGCAAGATCATCATCATCAGCCTACAACAGTCCACTGCTGGACATCTTATAGTGAGGCTAATATCAATATAATAAAGTTGAGGAGCGTTTTTGTTTGATTTTTTAACATGCTAATAGCGGGAGCTACCAGTCGAATACGAAAATGAAAAAGTTTGAATACCTATAATAGCTAGATTAATGAGAAATCATATAGGCTATAAAGCATTATCTTACGAAACACCTGCGGGTTGTTCGAAAGAGATACCGCTCCCTGGAATACAAAGGGTATATAAGAAGGAATACGGATGGATTTTAGTCAGTAAAAGTCTGACATTCCCTCCCGCCCCGTCCAGGGCGGGCGAAGTCATTTGATGATTTCCCATCAGTAAAAAAAATCTTACGACTCACGGGAGCATAGCAGTAACCAAAGACTAACTAACCACGTGGTCGAAGCAGGAGGCAGAAGCCAGTAATACTTAAAAAAAATCACTTGACTTTATGAACATATTCAAATACTAGCTTTTACCCGCGACTTCGTCTGCATAATGTACGATTTCCATCAACCAGCCGGCGACGGAGCGCATTACACACTGCTAAACAAAATTCAGGCTTCTACATAATAGTTAAGGTTCATATTTGCATGGAATATAGACTGCTTGGAACAGCATACGCGCGGACCCAACCGAGTTTTAGTCAGTATAAATTCCATGCAAACATGAACCTTAACAATTATATAGAAGCCTGAATTATTTTCTTTAGCATTGTGTGAAATGCGCTCCGACGTGGGCCGATTGGTGAAAATTGTACATTGATGTCGGTTATCGTGGATGCAGACGAAGACGCGGAATAAAAGTTACCTATGTCTGGTCTTGGGGTTTAAAGTTACGGCTTACCCAGTATCAAATGACAAATTTCAGTAAACCTGGTTCAAGGCAAAATTTAAATTATAGCCTTCGTTACTTCCTGATAATGAACTAAATTTTAAAGTAAAAAAAATCGGTGTGGTCGTTTAGGAGCTTATTCTGTACAAACAAACCGACAAAAAGTCTTTCCTGTTTATAACATTACTAAAGATTCCAAACTTTGTTATCACTCTCAAGACTACACAAAGTGCAGGACTTTCTTTTGAGTACCTAACTACCTACAACACTACATATAGACATATTATTTAAAGAACATTTTATTCGAATAAATAAAAAAAGGAATTGTACTAAAAAAAAATATACTTAATAAAAAATATACCATCACGCCTGTATTCCCCGAAGAGTTAGGCAGAGGTGTGCCAATGTACACCCACAGTTCGCCGGTATATTTAGGTCCCATGTAATCGGGGGCGAGCCTATTGCCATTAACCGGGCACAAATCCAAACTCCGAGCTACTACTGAGAATTTCATAGAAAAACCCAATAACACTTTTTGCTCGACCCGGGAATCGAACCCGGGACCCCTTGCACAGCAGTCGCACTTGCGACCACGAGACCAACGGAGCAGTCGAAGGAATTGTACTGATACTTAAAAAACAATGTAAAGTATTTGGCCGAAAATACGATCGTATTCTTTTACACAGCGCCATCTATGAAATCTCGACAGTACTTTTACAGCCTCAGCGGACTATAACAGCAGTGAGCAGCTTGATAATTAGTGTGAATTCAATCGTTGAGATGGCGTTGATTGCCCTGAGGTGGAATGCAAAGGGTGGTTAAAACTGCGACGACACCATATTTTGTTTTTGATTATATACAGAGAGGGCGCGAGGGTTAGCTTTGTTTTATAAGACTTTTTCAATTGTTCCGATTGTGTACGATTTCTGAATCGCACTCTAGTTTCGTTCCCAATAAACTATACATAAATACTGCACTCAAGAACTAAAGTTAATACGTCTAGCGGTAATTCGTCTTTCAGTTCAAATTACGTAGCGTAGTTTTGATTGGTTGTTGAATTAGTACGTACAGTGAATGTACGGCGCCAGTATCGCTGTACGTGGAGGGGTCGTTACGAGGTTTGCATCGAGGGCTACAAGTGCAGTATCGACCCACGCTTCCATGGGACCCCTCAAGTTACAGTACCTATTCGTACTACCAGTGATTTAATTACTCTAAGTCTATACCTACTCTAACTGTGATAAAGTCATACCTCTGTAGGTATATATTCGAACCAATATAATGATCAATCTAAATTACCGACCTGACTCTGTGCCTACGTCCTCGTCGTCAATAGAAGTGGGATCAGCACAAGAACCATATACATCAGATACCTGCCGGAGTAAGCTGGTAAGTGAACACGATTACATGCAACCGCCGCTGGCGCAAGTAGAGTCAGACACCTCAGTGTATATTAAAACCAATATAATTACCAACCCAAATCACCCATCTGACTATGCGCCTATGTCCTCGCCGTCATCAGAAGTGGGATCAGAAGAAGAAATATTTTCATCAGATACCTGCTGGAGTAAGACGGGACAGGAAGATGACTACATGCAACCGCCGCTAGCGCAAGTAGAGTCAGACACCTCGGTGTATACTGGAACCAATATAATGACGAACCCAAATCACCCATCTGACTCTCCGCCTACGTGCTCGCCGTTATTAGAAGTGGGATCAGAAGAAGAACCATATACGTCAGATACCTGCAATAAGATGGTAAGGGAACATGACTACATGCAACCGCCGCTGGTACAAGAAGAGTCAGCTGCCTCTGTGTATATTGAAACCAATATAATGACCAACCCAAATTACCCATCTGACTCTGCGCTTACGTCCTCGCCGTCATCAGAAGTAGGATCAGAACAAGAACCATATACGTCTGATCCCTACTGGAGAAAGCTGAGAAAGGAAAACGACTACATGCAGCGACTGGCGAAAGATGAGTCAGCTGCCCGTGCATATGTTGGAACAATTATAGTGACCAACCCAAATTATCGACCTGGCTCTGCGCCTACGTCTTCGCCGTCATCAAAAGTGAAATCAGCACAAGAACCATATACGTCAGATACCTGCTGGAGTAAGATGGGACGGGAGCACGACTACGTGCAACCGCTGGCGCAAGTAGAGTCAGACACCTCGGTGTATACTGGAGCCAATATAATGACCAACCCAAATCACCCATCTGACTATGCGTCTACGTTCTCGCCGTTATCAGAAGTGAGATCAGAAGAAGAACCATATACGTCAGATCCCAACTGGAGTAAGCAGGGAACGGAAAACGACTACATGCAGCGGCTGGCGCAAGATGAGACAGCTGCCTCTGTATATGATGGAACCATTATAGTGACCAACCCAAATCCCCGACCAGATTGTGTGCTTACGTCCTCGCCGTCATTAAATGTGGTACCAGCACAAGAACCATTTACGCCAGATCCCTACTGGAGTGAGTTTAAAAACGAAAACGACGACATGCAACGAATGATGCAAGTACACTCAGTAATACGTGCTGCAGTTACGTTGCCCATATTCACTCCGGATTTAACTGACGCCGATCCACATGCTTGGTGTAGAATGGTCGATAACTGCCTTAAGGAACGACCACTGGAGGGTGCTGCACTAGTCTTATCTCTCAAGCAGGCCTTTAAAGGTGAAGCATCCACATGGTTTTCCCAAGAGATACACGATGGGTTGACGTGGTCTCGATTTAAAGTTATATTTCTGGCGCGCTTTGCTGCCAACAACACTCGTCGAAACGAAGGTGAAAGTCTCGCAAGCCAACTGATGAGAAAGATACAAAGAAGTACAAAGTTATTACAAGAGGATATAATGTTGAAGCGTAAACAAGAGGAACAGTATAAACCGAGTGATGTAAACAACAAAATCATCGATAATGCACAACACCAGTGTTATAATTGTTATGAATATGGACACAAATCGGAAGAATGTCGGTCTCAAAACCGCGTGACGTCATTTAGCAGGGTACCGACGATGCCAAGGTGTGTGAACTGCGGGAAGATCGGGCACATCGCAGCTAACTGCACGAATGAGTCACAAAATTCTGGTGAGTCTTTTCCTGCCTTCTTTATTTTAACAGTAGTGCCGAATATTCTCTTGTAAAGCAAAGTGTCGCGAATAACGTAAACTATCGGGAGTGAGCCCCGTTACTAGCGTACGTTTGATAGGTGTAGTACTGTAGTCAATGCTCATGGTGACCTGTCAGTTTACCACAAATACAATGGTAGGGTAGGGTAGGGTAGGGTAGGGGTTTTAGGATTTCGTACCCAAAGAGACCCTACCTTACGGGACCCTATTACTGAGACTTCGCTGTCTGTCTGTCTGTCTGTCCGTCCATCCCTCTGTCACCAGGCTGTATCTCATGCACCGTGATAGATAAACAATTAAAATTTTCAAGGGTAATGTATTTCTATTGCCGTTATAACAACAACTACTAAAATCCAGAATAAAATAAATATTTAGTGGAGCTCCCACACAACAAACGTGATTTTTTTGCCGTTGTTTTAGATAATGGTAGGGAACCTTTCGTGTGCGAGTCCGACTCGCACGTGGCCGGTTTCTGACCTGACTCTGCGCCTACGTCCTCGTCGTCAATAGAAGTGGGATCAGCACAAGAACCATATACATCAGATACCTGCCGGAGTAAGCTGGTAAGGGAACACGATTACATGCAACCGCCGCTGGCGCAAGTAGAGTCAGACACCTCAGTGTATATTAAAACCAATATAATTACCAACCCAAATCAGCCATTTGACTATGCGCCTATGTCCTCGCCGTCATCAGAAGTGGGATCAGAAGAAGAAACATTTTCGTCAGATACCTGCTGGAGTAAGACGGGACAGGAAGATGACTACATGCAACCGCCGCTAGCGCAAGTAGAGTCAGACACCTCGGTATATACTGGAACCAATATAATGACCAACCCAAATCACCCATCTGACTATGCGCCTATGTCCTCGCCGTCATCAGAAGTGGGATCAGAAGAAGAACCATATACGTCAGATACCTGCAATAAGATGGTAAGGGAAAATGACTACATGCAACCGCCGCTGGCACAAGAAGATTCAGCTGCCTCTGTATATTATATTAAAACCAATATAATTACCAACCCAAATTACAAACCTGACTATTCGTCTACGTCCTCGCCGTTATTAGAAGTGGGATCAGAAGAAGAACCATATACGTCAGATACCTGCAGTAAGATGGTAAGGAAACATGACTACATGCAACCGCTGCTGGTACAAAAAGAGTCAGCTGCCTCTGCATATTATATTGAAACCAATATAATTACCAACCCAAATTACACATCTGCCTATGCGTCTACGTCCTCGCCGTTATTAAAAGTGGGATCAGAAGAAGAAACATTTTCGTCAGATACCTGCTGGAGTAAGACGGGACAGGAAGGTGACTACATGCAACCGCCGCTGGTACAAGAAGATTCAGCTGCCTCTGTGTATATTGAAACCAATATAATGACCAATCCAAATCACCCATCTGACTCTGCGCCTACGTGCTCGCCGTTATTAGAAGTGGGATCAGAAGAAGAACCATATACGTCAGATACCTGCAGTAAGATGGTAAGGGAAAATGACTACATGCAACCGCCGCTGGCGCAAGTAGAGTCAGACACCTCAGTGTATATTAAAACCAATATAATTACCAACCCAAATTACACATCTGCCTATGCGTCTACGTCCTCGCCGTTATTAGAAGTGGGATCAGAAGAAGAACCATATACGTCATATACCTGCAGTAAGATGGTAAGGGAAAATGACTACATGCAACCGCCGCTGGCACAAGAAGAGTCAGCTGCCTCTGTACATTATATTGAAACCAATATAATGACCAACGCAAATTACACATCTGACTATGCGTCTACGTTCTCGCCGATATCAGAAGTGGGATCAGAAGAAGAACCATGTACATCACATCCCTACAGGAGTGAGCTGGGAACGGAAAACGACTACATGCCGCCGCTGGCGCAAGAAGAGTCAGCTGCCTCTGTATATGTTGGAACTGTTATAGTGACCAACCCAAATTACCAACCTGACTCTGTGCCTACGTCCTCGCCGTCATCAAATGTGGAAGCAGCACAAGTACCATCTACGCCAGATCAAAACTGGAGTAAGTTTAAGAACGAAAACGACTACATGCAACGAATGATGCAAGTAGACTCAGTAATACGTGCTGCAGTTACGTTGCCTATATTCACCCCGAATTTAACTGACGCCGATCCACATGCTTGGTGTAGAATGGTTGAGGATTGCCTTAAGGAACAACCACTGGAGGGAGCTCCACTAGTTTTATCTCTCAGAAAAGCCTTCAAAGGTGACGCATCCACATGGTTTTCCCAAGAGATGCACGATGGGTTGACGTGGTCTCAATTTAAAATCATGTTTCTGGCCCGCTTTGCTGCCAACAACAGTCGTCCAAATGAGGGTGAAAGTCTCGCATGCCAGCTGATTAGAAAGATACAAAGAACTACAAAGTTAATACAAGAAAATATGATGTTGAAGCGTAAACAAGAGGAACAGTATAAACCGAGTGATGTGAACAACAAAATCATCGATAATGCACAACACCAGTGTTATTATTGTTATGAATATGGACACAAATCGGAAGAATGTCGGTCTCAAAAACGCATGATGTCATTTAGCAGGGTACCGACGATGCCAAGAAGGTGTGTGGACTGCGGGAAGATCGGGCACATCGCAGCTAACTGCACGAATGAGTCACAAAATTCTGGTGAGTCTTTTCTTGCCTTCTTTATTTTGACAGTAGTGCCAAATGTTCCCCCGTGAAGCAAAGTGTCACGAGCAACTATCGGGAGTGCGCCCTTTTACTAGCGTATGTTGGACAGGTGCAGTATTGTAGTCAAAGCTCGCGGTTACATGTCAGAACACCGACATTTCTTTACAAATATTTTTGCTTTACAAAAAATACTTATTAAAATTAAAAATATTAAAAAGGGCATTTGTCATTTTCATCATTATACAACAAAAAGTTTGCCAAATAATTCAATTAAGAATTCAATTATTTGAAAATCTATTATTTTTCTTTTTCATTTTAATCATAACACGTTAGATTAGAAGTAAACCTCTCCTCAAGGGGGCGTACTGTTATTGGACCTTTTTACATGCGTACGATTTCGAGATAGTGTCTATTCTATACAGTATCTCAAAATCATATGCATTTAAAAATGTCAATCAGTCATTTTCATTCCCGGAGGGTAAGAGAATGACTCATGTCCATTTCTTGTCTCGCTATCCTCAGCCTCAGTCGAGTTCGATTTATAAGTCAAATAAATTTAACAAAAGCCTGTAAATATCACAACCGTCACCGAATATTGGCTTTTGGCTGAGCAATTGCGTGATGATGAAGTTCACGCTATCTTAACATACCATCACGCCTGTTGTCGTTGAAGGGTTAGGCAGAGGGTACTAATGTACACCCACAGTTTGCCAGTATGTTTTTAGGTCCCTTGTAACATGGGATGAGCCTATTGCCATTAACCGGGCATAAATCCTAACTCCGAGCTGCTAATGAGAATTTCATAGAAAAACCCAATAACACTCTCACACTCTTGGTAGAAGTATTCGGATTCGGATCTGGATGGCTAGGTATTCGGCCACACTGCACGCTTCGGTTGTAGTCGTAACTGGAGGGTCAACAAGGTGTGTAGGGCTGAGGCCTGTGTCTCGTGGAGACAACGTTTGTTTCATTGGTCTATAGCGACCCGAACGTAAGCGTAGTATTACAATACAATGCTACAATAAAAGTTAAATAAGCTGCCGAGCAGCTGGGCCATATTGAGCGTGTGTGTTGTCAATTGTGCTCACTGTAATACCCTCTAGTTATCTATAATGCCTTGGAAGTTGCGGCCTTTGGTGTGGGATGCAACATGCGTCGACACCCTAACGCCATCCTACCTTCCTAGCACGACGTGTTGTGCTGAGGCGCCTGCTACTGGTGCCGAAAACCCCAATCGGCGCAAATATAAAAAAAATAACCTTCTTGAAAGCTATATGTTTGAGGTTTGAAATACTAGGGCCATAGGGTCCGAGCTCTCATCCAGTCTTTCGGGGCATCGCCAAGCGACTGTTCGACTTTTTACGTGACCAGAGGGCTGAACTTTTCTTAGGCCAAAGAATCAGCAACAAAGCGGCTATAATACTGCCAGCCTTTTGGGCACTTGTCCCATTGACAGCAATGCGAATGAGTTTTTTGATGCTCTCTGAGCTTCCTCTTTTTTATAAACTGTACATAGTTAGTAATTTAATTATTATTATTTAAGAAAGTTTGAAAAAATATTCTAGTTATCTTGAATTTGATGCATCTGGTATATTACCGTTTGTAAATAACCTGGCTACAGTCAGGGGAGTTCGAGCTTGCATACTATAACCTTATTTTTGTTACAGATACTGATGAGTCCATGTAATTGTCAGTTTAGCGCCGTACGCAGAGGGGGACGTTGGAGTCAAATTATTACGAACTGTGATTATTTTTGTAAAACTATTTATTTTTTTATCCGTATATTTACACTAATTACTTTATAAACTAAGATTCACTCAAGAGAAACGAAGGGACGCTGATGCCGATCTGTGTTCTTTTATACTGCCACAATGGCTTATATTGAACTGCTTGGATCCGCTCCACATGCGTGGTCCAAGGGTCTCTGATCTGAAGGTATTAGATATATTTTTTATGTACCCTTTTTTGGGGTGGTCTGACTATCCCCCTTCAATTTTTAGGTAGCTTCAAACAGGCAATTGAGTTTTAGGGTTTCGTATCTCAAAAGGAAAAATCGGAACTCTTATAAGATCATTTTCATCACCCTTTAACTCGTAAACGCGTAGAGGTATGGAGTTTAAATTAAAACCATATACACAGGTTTACAGTCTCTTGAAGCTGTGAATAATTCAAACTTCTAAATTATCTCTAACAAAAGATACGGCCGTTTACGCAGCAAAAAACGTATATTTAGATAGTCTCAAGGGAATCAAAATTGATAGGGTACTTCCCGTTGACCTAAAACTATGAAATTTGGCAAGTAATATTGTCATCAACTAAAAATACAGGATACAGTCTGAAAACTATACATTTATAATTAATTCATAAAAAAACAGGGTGTTAATGTAGGGAACGGGGGTCCAAATTTTTAATTGACTTAACCGTGTCATATGTGTGTGCTTGTATGAAAAGGCGTTATCGGAACAAGTTTAACACATTTTTAATTATTTTTATGATGTATAGTTACCGATTTACGATGAGCCGATTTACTCGCCGGTTTTATTTAAATATTAATATGATAAAAACAATCATAATGGTTTTTCTCATTATTCAACTGTATAAATAAGCTTTTCTTGCGTTCCCAAGCGACCCACTTGGTTAAGGCCCTATGGTAAGCAAGTATAATGTAATGTCGACAATAACGCATCGCGGTAAAATAAGGTCAAATTAACTTACCTTTGATGTAAGTTGTATCGAATAACCACCAAAATCACTGTGATTTTGGGGTTTTCATTAAATTGAGAAAAACAATACACGGCTCAGTGTTATCATTAACAGTTTAATAGATATACAATGTATAGATATCATAGTTTTTAGTTCATGATATTTCCTATATTCCTTGTACATTTGGGCAATTGACATACTTTTTATGAACTGTCAAAACGCGATTCTCCCATACATTTTGCATGGCAATAACACGCTGTGATGTCACTTATCGGCCTATTCAATTGACTAACTATTTATTGATTTTAAAATAAGTAAGAATCTAATTTTACAATAAATTGAAAATTACTCGGTTTTCATTGGTAAAATAACGCGCTATTTTAGAGAAGTTGTGACTTGAAATTATTGGTTACTGGGGTCAACTACCCCATTACATGGTTTACGCCCAAAATTTTGATATCTACAGGATGTTTTTTTTTTTACCTACTCTCTCCTTTGCAATTATTTTACCATGATACTGCTTTATTTTCATAAAATATTTATAAGTACCTAAGGGTTTCCTTTGAACCCTTGACAATACATTAAAAAAAAATGCGTTTTTTTGTGTCCTGTGTTCGGATAGCCCTTTAAGATTTTTAATGCAGTCGTATCTCTAAATTATTCTTATGTAATGCAAAAAATAAAAATAATCAATATACTATACCTGTATAGACAAACCTAATGATATTAATATAATCATAATTATACAACTAATTAAACACATAATTTATACGAGTATAAATTAAATTGCGTCTCTCATAATTTTTACATACATCAATGTAATACCCATGGAATGCAATAAAGAATTAAGGTTAGATTATGAATGATATGATCTCAACTATAAACAGTAAAAACAGGACTCATTAATACGACTGATCTCAATACGTAAATTAGAACCTATTTTTATTTCATAAAAAATTATAAGAATTGCACCTCAAAATTCTCCTGGGTCCATAATTGTACTTTAGCTTTAAGCCTCATGTAACATCTTTTAAATAAATGAATATGAACTTTGATAGGACATAAATCTATTTCAGCATTGTCATCCATTTGTTTAATCTCTAAATTTGTTATAAGTAGTTATTTTATTATTTGATTCTTAAGTACAAAATCTGGTTTTTCCTGAAATATTAATTTTACAATTTTTCCCTGATGAGGGCCTTTGATGTATACTGTTTCTCCAAGTATTCCTCAACTACATTTAATGTAATGTAAATAATACAATCATCGTCACATATTTCGAATTTATTGTACGCTAGAGCTTCCACTACGAAGGTTACTGGTAGAAATATTGTGAATGATGGGAGCAATCTTTCTCGTTTAAATAGTATTAATTAATTTACTATTAACGTAAATATGAGATTGAATAATACTCTAATAAAACACACGTGTACGTGTGTGTTCTTCCATTATGTCTCTATGTTAATTTAATTAACTATAAATAAATAATTGTAATGTGTAAGGCGTTAGTTTATGTATGTATAAGTGTGAGATTCTGCAAAGGTAATAGGTAGCACTTGACAATCTTTTTACTTCGTAATGAGCTCTATTATAGCTATGTCAACTAGACCTTAGGGTCGAGAAGTTGGAGTCGCGCTATAACACAAATTTAAAGTCGTTTGTGGTGTGATTTCCAACTCGTTCTATTAGGATCTTTCTTCTTTATAATATAAGTATAGATATAAGTTTTAAATGTAATCTATGTATGACCGTCCACTTTCTGTAATACAACAGGGTGGCTTTTCTGTAATTAAAATATGTTCTTTAGAATCTAGTTCTATGAATTAGTGTCCAAAGATGTCGACGAATCTGTAACAATAAGCTCTTCTTTCTGATAAAATCTACCATTACTATTACTAATTTATACTAGACAAGTTTACAAACGAATATGTTATAAGGACTTAAATATCTCGCGTTTGTTTCATGTCTCGTCCTTTGAAATCTCAACTGAGACAAATATTCTTATCAATTTGATCAATATGTTTTTGTTTATCTTCTTGTAACATATCATGAATATTTATATTCGATTGGATGTATAGAGTAAACTCTCATGATGTACGGTATTATTCTGAATTAATTATTAGTATCGTGGTGGCCCAGTGGTTAACCTCTCATGCATGAGTTAGGGTTCAAATCTGGGCAAGTACCAATGTGTCTTTTTCAATTAAATGTACTTTCTACAATTAGTACCTATATCTTGTAGTTAGTAGTTTATCTTGGGTATCACTGATATCAAGTTTTTAAACTGTAGCATTAGGGTAAACCCTATTATGACAGTGTATGCTGTTATAAAAAATAAAATTTAAAGATGACCATTTGTAAATAATCAAAATTGTGTAATGAACTTTGAATTGTGTCATATTTAATCAACTTTAAATACTCGTAGATATGCATGTGTAATCAAATAAATCCTTCGATTTTGATTCAAATGTGAGTTTATTTGTATTATGAGGAACTCCTGTAGCTTATTTGTAATCTTTCTGCATCAGAATTTGATTTATGATGCTGTGGTGAAGTAGTATGATTAGTTATATTATATCTTCGAAATAATCTGATAATATTTCACTGCAAAATGATTGCTCATCGTCACGAACTATTTTCTATGGTGTGCACATTTATGCAAATATTTCAAATAAGATTTTATAAACTTTACGTTTGTTTAGTTAGTTTTACAATTGCTTGATAAGAGAATTTATCAATAATTGGATGGTCGCGTCAATTAACGTCATCATCCTCATTATCACGTGCAAGTGGAAAACGTCAACTTTACAGGAAAAAGAAAACGTTTGATCCTGTCATTTGTAGATCTTTGACAGTCGTTACTGTTAGTCAGAAGCCAGAAAGTCTGACAACCAGTCTTACCAAGAGTATCGTATTACCCATTACTGGGTTATGGAGGTCTGATAGGCAGTCGCTCCATGTAAAATACTGATATTCAGCTGCATCCGGTTCAACTGGAAGCCGACCCCAACATAGTTGGGAAAAGGCTAGGCAGATGATGATTTAAATTAGCCATCAAGACCCAGATGGACGGACGTGGATGTTTAGGGTACCTGCACGTCATCGGCCGGGAGGAAACGCCCGGGTGTCACCATTGCGAGGAGTTTGCTACGCAGACGACACGTTGGCCCTGGCGCAGGGGTGGTCGCACGAGGCGGCGGCCGACCTTATGACACGCGGGGTTGCGATAGTCGTCGAGAGGATCCGGCAATTGGGTCTCGAGGTGGCCTTGCACAAGTCCGAGGTCCTGTGCTTTCATGGGCCTCGGAACGCGCCACCTTCGGGATCCCAAATAACGGTAGGAGGGGTTTCCGTCGGCGTCGGGTCGACGATGAAGTACCTAAGACTTGTCCTCGACAGCCGATGGAACTTCGTGGAGCACTTCCGACGTTTGGCACCCAAGTTGGCACGGGCTTCGGCCGCTCTCAAGCGGCTCTTGCCCAATTTGAGGGGGCCAAACGCCTCCTGCCGGAGGCTCAACGCGGGGGTCGTGCGTTCGATGGCCCTTTACGGGGCCCCGGTGTGGGCGCGGGGCTTGAGGCGGCTTGCCGCCCATTACCTGAACGCGTCCCAGCGGGTGATCGCCATAAGGGCCATCCGCGGATACCGCACGATCTCCGGCGAGGCAGCGAGCCTCCTTGCCGGATTGCCGCCATGGGATCTGGAGGCGCTGGTCCTCGCGCGCCTACACGAGTGGCGCGCGGAGGCACTGGGCCAGGGCGAAACTCCGCTGCCGCGGCAAATTGCCGCCCAGCGGATGGAACTCCGGCTCGATCTCACGGCGACATGGAGAGAACGACTGTCGCAACCTCGTGCAGGGCACGCCTTGATTGAGGCGGTAAGTCCCCTCTTTGAGGAGTGGCTTGAGCGGCGCCACGGCGCCCTCACCTACCGCCTGACGCAGGTCCTCACCGGACATGGAAAGTTCGGGAGGTTCCTGCACCTCATCGGGCGGGAGGAAACGCCCGGGTGTCACCATTGCGAGGATCGCCCCGAGGACACGGTGGAGCATACTTTGGCGGTGTGCCCTGCTTGGGCTGAGCACCGCCAAGTCCTCGAGGCGGCCATCGGCGGCGGCGCCCTCTCGCGTTCGGCACTGGTTCAGGCCATGGTCCGGAGCGAGAGGGAATGGGAAGCAGTCGCCTCCTTTTGCGAAGCTGTAATGCTAGAGAAGGAGGCGGCGGGACGGGAGAGGGAGAGGACAATCCCCCGTCCCAGCGGCCGCCGCGGTAGACGCTCCGGGCGTCGGGAGCCGCGAGACGACTCCCGGCCACCGTAGACGCGTGTCTGTGGACGGTGAGCAATGGGTAGCTCACCGTCCGTACGTTAACTAGCGACAGACCGTGTCGACGGCGCGTTCGTGTTCCACGCGCGCCTCAAAGAGATGTCAGCAAACTTGGATGGGGCCACTGAGGGCCGATGCCTGCCGGGGCTGCGGGTTGTTCGAAAGAGATACCGCGCCCCCGGAACGCAAAGGGCACATGAAGGAACATAGACGGGTTTTAGTAAGTAAAAGTCTGACACTCCCTCCCGCCCCGCCCAGGGCGGGGGAAGTTATTTGATGATTTCCCGTCTATAAAAAAAAAAAAAAAAACCATTGCGAGGATCCCCGAGGACACAGTAGAGCATACCGTGGCGGTGTGCCCCGCTTGGGCGGAGCACCGCCGCGTCCTCGTGGCGGCCATCGACGGCGGCGAACAATTTGAGTACAATACAATAATATAAAGTACTATACAACACAAACAACATAATTACTTATAAAACTAATTCACACGTAAAGTCGGCGTCGCGGCGCGGTGTTGTAAGCAGGTCTGTACAATGTATTATGAAATTGAAGGAAATATACATACATGCTATCACGCCTGTATTCCCCGAAGGGTAAGGCAAAGGTGTTTTAATGAACACCCACAGTTCGCCGGTGTGATTTGGTCCCATGTAATAGGGGCCGAACCGGGCCTAAATATTAACTCCGAGCTGCTACTAAGACTTCTAAAAAAACCCAATAACACTTTGCTCGATCTGCGTCGCAGTCATACTTAAGGCCAAAAGGCTTTTTTTTTATTTTTATAGACGGGAAATCATCAAATAACTTCCCCCGCCCTGGGCGGGGCGGGAGGGAGTGTCAGACTTTTACTGACTAAAACCCGTCTATGTTCCTTCATGTGCCCTTTGCGTTCCGGGGGCGCGGTATCTCTTTCGAACAACCCGCAGCCCCGGCAGGCATCGGCCCTCAGTGGCCCCATCGAATTTTGCTGACATCTCTTTGAGGCGCGCGTGGAACACGAACGCGCCGTCGACACGGTCTGTCGCTAGTGAACGTACGGACGGTGAGCTACCCATTGCTCACCGTCCACAGACCCGCGTCTACGGTGGCCGGGAGTCGTCTCGTGGCTCCCGACGCCCGGATCGTCTACCGCGGCGGCCGCTGGGACGGGGGACCCTCCTTTCCCTCTCCCGTCTCGCCGCCTCCTTCTCTAGCATTACAGCTTCTCCTCGCTCCGGACCATGGCCTGAACCAGTGCCGGACGCGAGAGGGCGCCGGAGCCGATGGCCGTCTCGAGGACTCGGCGGAGGCCAAAAGGCTAAAGAAACAGTTTAGTTTTTAAAAAATATCTTTAGACTGTTATAAATTTACTCTTAAGATCATCGTCATAATTTTATACACACGTAATAAATAAATATTATTACTCAAGTGAATTTAGAGTGGTCAGTTAACTGTTATAGATCATTACACGTTTATTCTAGACAAATTACGTTACTTTTGATCTAAAGAATATTACTGATTGATTTATGCAGATAAGTAAAAGAGCTAATAAAGGTGTCCGAGGAAGAAGGTCAGCCTGTAGTGGCAGCGCGGCGCCCTCCGCTGTTAGCGCGGCTGCGCCTCGCCTGTGTCACAACTTCAAAACACAGTGTCATATTATTATGAAATGTGTCATCGTTGTATCTTTGTTTTTCTTTTGCTAGTTCGTGTTTATTATACATTTTAGTGTTTAAATGATAAGTGGCAGCATCGATGGGGATCCAAGTGCATGTCAACCCTCTCCAACGCTGAACATCTTGGAAAAATGCCCCCTATGCCCAGGCCCAATAATTTAAAGGAAAGCGGGGTCTGAATGTGCACATTGGGATAGTCTGTAGATGCCAAAGTGATAATTCTACTAAAAATCTTTAAAAATTCAAAAACTCGGTTCCTATTTTAAAGCGAGTTCCCCGTGGTGCTAGGACTCTTGTTGCTAGAAAAGCTGATTGGATTCGCCGTGCTACCCAGGAGAACTCGCAATGTGACTGAGAGCATCTGCCCTGCACCTACAGGTTTTTACAAAAGAAGTAGGTACAAAAGAAGTTTGCAACCAAAAAGACTTTAACTCCCCAAATTAAAGACAATTTTAATCAACACTTGGATCTAAATTATTCGACACTTAGATACACTCCTCCTAGGGGTGTATGTATCCCATTTTGTAGAATCTAAGTTAGGGGCAGGTGACATTAGCGGAACAGCCACGATTCTATTTAGTAGTAATGTTGTTGCATCGTGTTCACGGATACTCCATCGGCTCTGGAGGGTAAACACTCTGACCTAGCGGATGGCCTTTCTTTCCCCGACCCCCCCGATTCGAATCACATCCTAACCGTTTCTGGTCGAGAATTGATCACAGCCGTGTATTCTTTTCGGAGCGGCTCTGCTGGCGGCCTCAGCGGTCTGACTCCTCAACACCTAAAGGACCTTATTTGCTTTTGAAGGAATTTACGGCTTTGATCAATTGGATGCTCTCCACCAAGGTGAACGAGGGCGTCATCGACGTTTTGTATGGAGCCAACTTATGTGCCCTGCAGTGGCATTCTATACGGTAATTCCACCGTCACTTCGACGCTCACTTCGCACTTCAAAGTGTCAAATTAAAACAATGTCATTTGAATTTGATTGAATATTTGATTTCATTGAATAGCGACGTGAGATGCGAGTTCATGTCTGAATTTTACAGAATCGACGTAATGATGTGCAAGAAGGATGGCGGCATTCGACCCAATACCGTGGGAACTATCTACCGTAGTATAGCAGCTAACATTTGCTGTAAAATCTATGGTAAGGTGGTTTCTTAAAAAAATAAGCCCCTTCAGCTAGGTTATGTCTCTAAAGGGGACTGCGAGGCTGATGTACATGCTATGTCGACCTACTTCAATTCGGGTAAAGGAGAGGTCATTTCAAAGGTTGACATAAAGAATGCCTTTAAATCAGTCAATCAGACAATTTGCTGGCAGAAAATAAAAAAGAAATACGCCAAATTTTTAGTTTCCTTTGGCAATGCTACAGATATCCATCCTAGAAAGAAAGAAAGAAAGAAAAACCATTTATTCGTTGCGAAAGCGACGCACAACACAAAAATAAAAAAAATAACAATACGTATATGCGCCACTACCGCGCGAAAAGGCTGACGCTCAGCATAAAGGCCTATTCAGACCTAAGCGGTATTCGCTACCGCCTGCGGCAGAGAAAACCCAGTGGGTATGCGGTAATATTACTGTTCAGACCTAAGCGGTATTCGCTACCGTCGTAACCCGCGCGGTATGTAGGTACCTCTACGCACAGCGGCAGCGAATATCGCTCAGGTCGCTGTAGCCGCGGTACTTGATACTAAATACCTGAGCGAAACCCGCGCGGTATGTACCTCTACCCACAGCGGCAGCGAATATCGCTCAGGTTTGAATAGGCCTTAAAGCCGTGGCCCGTGCACGAGACACCAAATCCCTAATTACTATATCGTGACAATCTATTGGAATCCGCTGTTGGCTGTCAACAAGGTGACCCTCTTGAGCCAGCGATTTTCAGTCTTGCCATTAATCCAATCATTCGGCCTAGTGCGAGTTGGATTCGCACACGAAGGGTTCCGTACCAATTTCTTATACAAACGCTTACATACAATGATACTGAAACCCTTTTGAAACCCTGACACACACACACTCTCTCACACTCATGTACTCTCAGACACACCTACAGGCTTCACTTCCACACACATATACTCACCCTCACACTTACACCCACTCATACATACACACACATTTGATTTAATTTTAGTTAGTCTTATAATAAGTAGTTTTAGTGCAGAAATCACATGTTTTAGATATTTCTGTGACACGTCCTGCTATAAAAGAGCGGACTATCCTAATACAGGCACTTATTGCCTAAAAGGAGGGTCCAATCACAAAAATTGTTTACATCTAAACTTGTTTTACCAATAAATGTTTTTTTTTTATTTTTTTTTATTTTTTTTCTATAAAACGGCAAAAAAAAACACGTTTGTTCTATAGGAGCCGTTAAATATTTGTTTTATTTAAATTTAATAATTTATTTAGAACCTAATATTCTTTGAATATTTCAAGGGGCTACCTGTTGCCCTTATCAATACTGAGCAAAAACGAGCAAAAAAATCACGTTTGTTGTATGGGAGCCAGATTAAAATAAATATTTAGAGGGAAAAAAATATCTAAATAAGTATTTATTTTAATCTGGTTTTTAGTATTTGTATAGCGGCAACAGAAATACATCATCTGTGAAAATTTCAACTCTTTGACTAGCCCTAAAAATGAACTTAATTCCATAGGCATACCTTAATCTTTTAAAATGTGAATTATATTTATTTACCAATACTGACGGACAATTATTGACTCATTCAATATTATTCTAACTCAATATCCACTGACATCAAAATTATAGAAAACACAGATCTCTTCGCCTGCTCGGGTCTCCAATCTTTGAGAATTCCTTTCCCAACGTTGTTGAGGTAAAAACACAAAATTTTAATGACATTTTGAAAAGACTAATCCGAATTAAAATGATTTCGGGCATCACTTGACAAGGCCGCCAGTCTTTTGGGCACTTTTCCTTTGACGGCGATGCGATAATTTTTTTGATAACACGTAACATCCCATCACGCCTGTATTCCCCAAAAGGATGAGGCAGAGGTGTAACCAATGTACACCCACAGTTCGCCATAGCATTTATGATACCATAAAATAATTCAAATGTCTTTTGTTATTATTAAGGTTAATCATTTAATTTCAAGGTATAAATATTTAATAATGTTAATCAAATCTATATAAATACGTTTGGAACAAGCAACTACCTTCAATTTTAACTGTAACTTCTTGACAATTCAAAAGTGTCTGAAAATGGTGTAATTGAAATAAATGCTTTGACTTTGACTTTGAATAAATGTATAATATTATTATTCAAATAAACCTAAACATATTATTATATTCCATTTATTCATTTACAATTCATATTGAGTACCGTACATTTATGAATATTAATATAAAAAAATAAAAACATTTAAAAATAAGTAGGTATAAAAAATAGTAGCCCACCGGCGTCGGGAACGGGGTCCAAGCCACCGGTGGTCAGGGCTCCTTAGAAAGGAATCAACACGCGCCATGTCTACCGTTTTCTGAATCAAGCCCTTGATCCAGCCGCCCAACGAGAGCCTCCTAAGATGTTGGTTATTATATTATAATTAATCATTTAATTCAATAGGTTACTCAGCATCCTTTTGAAAGTAGCTGAAGTATTCTTTAAACCGAAAGGCATTCTTACAAATTACGTAGTTTTTTCTATTCAGTTTTCATTCATTTTTATTTGATGGTCACCTGAAGTTAGTTAATATAATGATGATGGTTAATCTGTGGTTAAGGCACCAGCCTCTGCTACATGAGGTTGCGGGTTCGATACCGGGCAAGTACCAATGTGATTTTTTAATACATGTTCTTAATAAGTTTATCCTGGATGACACTGATACCGGTAAAGGAAAACATCGTGAGGCAACCTTGACTTATCATTTGATAAGTTTGAAATCACCAATCCGCCATGAGCAAGCGTGGTGATCAATGTTTGTGCCTTCTCTGTACGCAAGAAGCCTTAGCCCTGCACTGTAAACATAAAAGGGCGGTATTATTATAGGTAATTTGAAGCTCGTTGCGTGTTTCCACGGCGAGCTAACATCCAAAAATATTGAAAATGTTTGAGTGATTTTCACTTCTTTCTTTATACTTCACACAAAACAGCCACAGGTTATATGGAATGTGAGTGAACGAAACCATAGCGCGATTTAGAAATCGCCTGTCCGGGCACAACGCCATCTATCGAGCGACGTGTAAGCACTGTGAAAGCAATATAACTGAATGGTTAGTTACATATTTAGTTTATTTACAACCGTTTTAAAGATCTTTTTAACATAATGAAGGTATAAACTGCTATAGTTATTAAATAACATGAAACAAAATCGTAACTAATAATAATATTGAGCGTTAGAAAATATTTCGCCATTTAGTGCTGGTATGCTAATTCTTACAAAAAAGAAATAGAATAAGAATTTTGTACCAGGTAACTAGACCATATTAAAATTTGTTGTGTGTTCATTTTCTTCTATTTCGTTCACTTATTGACCCTTAAAACTCCGATGCGTGCCCAATATAAGAATGATTTATGCCTTGTGCAATGTAAAACTTCTCTAATGAAGAAAAGCTTTTTCGGTGTTGCTCCACAAATATTTAACAAAATACCTAATGAAATAAAATGTTAGCCATTGCAAAAATTTAAAAGAACGCTCAACAGGTTATTGGTTGAAAAATGTTATTACACTGTAGACGAATTTCTTAATGACAAATCTCTGTAACTGCACAACGCGGACAATTTTTTATTTTTATTTTACATTAAATATTTTAATCTTTCCAATTATATTGACATTCAATTTTAACATGTAATGAGACTGATTATGAATAATACTAGATACTAAATAAGATAATAATTATATTGTAATAAACTCATACTATAATTTTGCTTTATTATATAATTTGTATGCCAATCGGCAAAACATAGCGCACTACCTAATTTATAAGATCTTGCATGTAATGATTACCTATGTTTTACAAATAAACGATTATTATTATTATTATTTATTATTACCTACCCTATCTGTTTCCAGGCGGTAAAACATCAGCCGGTCTAGGTATATATTTTCTTTACAAGTAGAGTGCTTAATCTATAACTACTTTAACCCTAGAGTGGGCGCGTCTTTTTGCCGAACGTCAGTGGGCGCGTGGGGAGCATTTTGCCGCTCCTTTTCATTGACCATTTTAAGTAGGAATACAGCAATTAAATTCAAAGATTTTCTTATGATTTAAGTAAAACACTAATAAGCAATAAGAAATCATCATGTTTATTGAATTTAGTTATAGGAACTTTGGTTTATAAAAGATATTAGAAAACGTAAAATTTTAAAAGACTTTTTTTGCCTTATCTTACATTATCCTTTGTAATACTCATAAAAATGGCAAAATATAACAAAATTATATATTTTCTACATCTACAGGATATGGTCCGGCATAACAATCTTCACATAGGTATGTGCAATGTTCGTTGCACAGCAATTTTGAGCATCTGCAACGTCCTTTTTTCGTGCGTCATTTTTTTTGTTAGACAGTTATTGCATTTGCTCTCCTGATTTGTACATGATGGTTCTTCTATAGATATAAAGTGAGCAATGTGGGTCCTCGAAGAAATATTTAATGTCTCATTATAAGACCTTGTGGCAGTATATGGCTTTACTAGGACCATCGCAATCTGTTTCAAATACGGCGTAGTAACAAATGTTAAAATTTTCATTTTCAGAGATTTCATCTTGTTATTCATTTATTTAGATACAGTAATACAAAACTTTTAAATAATAATTAAATTACAAAGTTTGTACAACTTATAAAAAAAAGGATGCTTCAAAAAACTCATCCGTATCGCTGTCAATGGGGCAAGTACCATAAAATGTGGTCATGCTGCTGGCAGCATGACCACATTTTATGGCACAATGCTGATTCTTTGGCCCAAGACCCGAAGCCTCTGGTCACGTAGAGAGTCGTCCAGTCGCTTGGCGATGTCCCGAAAAAGTAAAAAAGCGCTCGGATCCCATGGCCCTAGTGTTTCAATTCTAAACGGCTTAAACATTATATATCTTATTATTTTTCGTTTTATTCACGTTAAACTTTTAAATCCTGTAATTAAAAGGGTTTAATTTAGCTTTACAATAAATGTACCATTAAATATAGTCTACATTTCAATTTTGCAAAAAATATATGACACAATTTTTACTTACGTGAGTGGGCGCGCGGTGAGCAAAATGCCGCCCGGCGACACCTGATGGTAAACATCTTCTTCTCTTTCGGCACCCCGCGCACTTATGGCGTCCAGCTTTTCGGTACAAGTTGATAACGAAAGAAGGGCCAGCTATTAGAAAGTGCGAAATTATCGGACGATTGTTTTACGAATTATTAACGTTTTTTTGGCGAGGGCGGCAAAATGCTCATAGCGCGCCCACTCTAGGGTTAAGTACACAAAAGTATGATTTATTTTAAAACTAATGACCAATCAATTTATTTACATCAATTAAATATTATTTTCATTTATCAAATAAACTTTTATTCTTTTTTATTTGTGATGGGTAAGCTCTTGACTATAGTCTTGATCGGAGATGACTACAAAGTCTACGATGAAGTGAGCTTACCCAGAAGAAGCCTGTTCACTCTAACTTTGAAGAGATTAGGGTTGAATGCGTTTGGAAATACAGACTAAATAAAACTGATTGCAAATGAATTGAACTGCTTGTTACTTTATGTCTAGTTAATTGTAAATCTATACTAATACTAATTATATTATAAAGAGGTAACATTTGTTTATAAGTTTGTGTTTGTTGGGGGTAATCTCTGGATCTACTGGACCGATTTTAAAAATTCTTTTACCCATAGAAAGCCACGTAAAACATCACGCTACTACACACGGGAGCGGAGCAGTAACTAAAGATGTAACGTAAGGCGGGTGAAATTAGCCACGCGGACTGAGTCGCGGGAAGTTTGCTAGTGATTAATAAAGTCACGAACTATTTCTATTGTCAGATAGGACTTGGGGCATCCCGACACGACATTTGGACAGGTTAGGTGCGAGCTAACTTAGACCCTACCACCCCCTCTTTGGTTCTATTTTTCTAAATCATTGAGCCCCGTGAAACTGGTCTAATACTACTCCTTTTATGCAACAACTAGCTTTTGCCCGTGACTTCGTCCGCGTGGATTAATAGTTCCCGTTCCCGGAGGGTTTCCGGGATGAAAACTATCCTATGTCCTTTCTCGGGTCTTAGACTATATCTGTACCAAATTTCATTGAAATCGGTTCAGTGGTTTAGGCGTGAAAAAGAGACAGACAGACAGACAGACAGAGTTACTTTCGCATTTATAATATTAGTTTGGATTACAGTAACATATATAGCTCTGTTTTTCAATGAATAGCAATGCGATACGAAATCAAATTGTTGCTAAAATAACAATATTTTGAGGGTAACTATTTTGTTGTGCAATCAGTATTTTTGATTAGGGCTGGTTTTTTTTAATAAACAAGGTAGATTTTTGTTTTGCGTTTAATTACTATTCCAAAAGTATTAGCATTTGGGGCTGAACTAAACATAACCTGTTTTTCAGCCCTCAACCCCCCCCCCCCCTTGAGTTACAAATCAAGTAAAAAAAGTAATATTAAGTAGTTAAGTATTTGTTATAATATTGTAAATTACGTATCTTATAAACTTATAAAAGAAAAAAAATAATAACTAAATAAAAAAAAGACAAGGTGTGTAACTGCCACGCTGATCTCGTGGTCGCAAGGGCGACTGATGAGCGTGGGGTCCTGGGTTCGATTCCCAGGTCGAGCAAAAACTGTTATTGGAATTTTCCATTAGGAATTTCTCAGTAACAGCCAGGAGTTTGGAAGTTGGTGGTGTGATACCTTCGTGTCTCGGAACGCACGTAAAGCCGTTGAACCCGGCTGTCATTCGTAGATCTTTGACAGTCGTGACGGATAGTCAGAAACCAAGAAGTCTGACAACCAGTCTATCCAAGAGTTACCGCGTTCCGCAGTGACTGGGTTGGGAAGGTCAGATAAGTTTGCAGTCACTCCATGTAAAACACTGGTATTCAGCTGCATCCGATTAGACTGGAAGCCGACCCCAACATAGTTGGAAAAAGGCTAAGCAGATGATGATGATTTACAATTACGCACCACACATAATCCCTAACACTAAAACTGTAATGATACCTAAATTAAGTGCACCGGGATCGCTAATTTTAAGGTCAAGCAAATGGGCCTTTTTATGTTTCAGCCAATAACAAGTAAGTAGCTTATAGTGTCCTTATCCTTTCTAGAAAATGCCATCCGGTTGAATTAGTTTGATCAAAATATGACTAGAAAATATCCTTTATGCAGCGTGCTGACGATAATATGAACAAATTGTATAAAAGCTCGCGACAAGAAGGCTATTATTGTCAAAGATAGTGACACTAATAGGCAGTTTTAGAGCACCATACTCTATATGCTATTAAATTATCGACAATGGATAAGAACAGAGATTCTTGTTTAATATTCTATACAATATATTTAGGGAACTCTTTTCTATTATAAGACGTTGTCTATGAAAGGGCATGTGTGTCAGGCGTCTGTCTTTTGCTCGTTGGCTTTTAGTAAGGAATTAGGTAGTTGACACAGCCATCAATAGACATACCTACTTTTATGAACTGGCAAAACGCGATTCTCCCATAGAGTTTGTATGGCATAGCACGCTGTGACGTCACTTATCGGCCTACTCAATTGACTAACTATTTATTGAGTTTGAAGAAAGTAAAAATCCAATATTACAATAAATGGGTAAAATAAAGTGCTTTTTAAAAAAGTTGTGACTTGAAATTATCGGTTAGTAGTGTCAACTACCCAATTATGTTTTTGTTTTTAAATAATAGTTCTTTTAATGATTTCTGCTTCTGAATCCTAAATAGAATCTTCTAAATTCTATATTTGACAGTTTGGAAGTAGAGAAGTGTAAATGGTTAATTTTATATAAATAATATCATTGGTTACACCTCTGCCTAACCCTTCGGTATGTGAGATGTATAATTTGTTTTTTGTTTTTGGTAGGTATACACAGCGTTCACTATGAGTATCTACAGACAATGTAATATGGCTATATAAATAAAAATGAATGGCTAAATGTGTTGCTAAGCGCAAGACTCGAGAACGATCGGACTGATTTGGCTGATTACTTTTTTGATGTGTTCGTAATTTTCCGGAGAAGGTTTTTATGAAAGGAAAAATTAGAGAATCCAACAGAAATGTGCATCCGTGCGAAGCCGGGGCGGGTCGCTAGTTGTTTTTCAAAGTATAATATTATACGAAACACATAAAAGTGAAGTGCAATCGTGATTAAAGCGACACATGAACCTAAATTGTGCGACGGGACTTGCTTACACTCCGCATTATAAGTACTTACTTATGTCCGATTCCTGTTATTTGCCGCCACGGATAATTTGTAATCACAGTAACAAACAAATCCTTTCATATTTTCGCTGTTATTGAAGTTTATCTTTGAGCGTACGGATAGGTTTAATCCATAGTTTTTGTAAACATTTCTTAAATTCAAAAAAGTCCCATTCATTTTCACAATAGACCAGTCAAGCTTTACAAGGAATTACGACTGTTAAGATAAATTATCCGTTTGTATATAACCGGGCATCAGTGGGTATTGGCCAATATTACGCTTTGAAATAACTGATAGATATGTATTTATACTGTCAAATAGTTCACATTAAAATTATCTAAAATTAACGTGACATTCAATAGAATAAAGAAATGTATGCACAAGACCGTATCGTTATAATAATAATATTAAAAGAGATTATGGTATGGTAGTACCACCACGCCTGTATTCCCCGAAGGGTTAGGCAGAGGTGTACCAATGTACACCCACAGTTCGCCGATATGTTAGTCCTATATAATAGAGGGCGACCCTATTGCCATTAATCCTAACTCCGAGCTGCTACTGAGAATTTCATAGAATAACCCAATAACACTTTTTTCTCAACCTAGGAATCAAATACAAGACCTATAGCGTAGCAGATAAATTGATTACGTCAAACTAATTCAATATATCATGTAAGTTATCCAGTTATAGAATTAACAAAATAAAATAGAAAAATAGGAGTAAGTTTGACAAATTTCGTCAGAATTTCTTCCTATTTTCGAAATAATTCGTTAAGGCTCGGACCACTAGGCTAACGAGGCAGTTAAACATTATTTTCCTGTTAGCAAAAAACCTGCGTGTTAGGCCTATTATAAATACAGGGACTGTACGTAATCCACACATACATACAACGCTTAATTACAGGGAAAAAATGCAAATATATTCCGTTGGCGTCGTCGATGTAATGTGTAATCGTGAACATAGCGGTATAACATTCTATTCACCTTAGGTACCTTAGCTCAAAGTTGAAGTTTCCTCTTCATTGTGTCCTACTAGCGAAATGCTTCGACTACACCCTCGTGGCTTTTTTCACCCGCCTTATGTTACGCCTTTGGCTACTGCTCCGCTCCCGTGTGTTGTAGCGTGATGTTATATAGCCTGTGACACTCGCAAATAATATCGCTTTCTATGGGTATAAGAATTTTCGAAATTGGTTCTGTAGATCCAGAGATACAACCTCACAAACTCACAAACTTTCCTCTTTATTATCATAAAGTAAGTATAGATGAAACTCACTGGGTATTTGATTAAGGATTAGTTAAGAAAATCATGTATTTATTCTACCATAAACACTCAAACTCAAGCCTGTATTTGCATAGCATGTGTACATAAATTAATCTTATACTATAGGTATTACAGTGTCAATCCGCCTTGAGCAAGCGTGGTGATCAATACACGTGTCTTCTTTGTATGGGAAGAGGCCTTTGACCTACTGTGAGACAATAATAGGCTGATATTTATTTATTTAAGTATTACAGTAGTGTGATGGCCTGTCTCTCACGAGGGTGGCGGGTTCGATATAGTAAAAAAATATATGTTCGTATATTGGTACTTATTTATACCAATATACGAAAAAACTTAGCTTTTAACTGTTTCTTCAAGATTAAAATTGAAAACTGCATTCAAGATAATTTCTGCACGGCATGAATTATTTTGTACATAATTATTACATTTTAAACTCTACGCGTCTTGACATGGTCCTGTTTAAATTTTTAAGTAAGTACAAAAATACCACAGAAAAAGAAACGCGCAATTTTGATTGATTTTGAAATATTTTCGGATAATTTCTAGCAAGTTTTCAAACTTTTTTTTTAATGTTTTATCGTCATCAAATCGGACACTCACTGTAAGTCCACAGCTAGACATAGGCCTCCGCCATAGTTTTCCAAAAGGACCAGTAGGAAACGGTCTGCATCCAGCTTGAAGTCAAATACTTCAAAAAATAAAATAGGACCGATTGCTTAAGCCTTTCTCGTATTTTGCGCTAAGAGCGTTAACATTATTCGTCGGTTATTAGTAATAACCAGTTGTTTAAAACATTGTCATGATGTTCACACGACTTGGACGTGACGGACGTGGTGTGTTATGTGACAGCAAATGTTTTAGGTTACCTACGAGCAGCGCTTGAAGATCTCACCATGAACTGATTCCACGGTAAAAGTAGTATCACGATGTCCCTTCCCGGGTACATTTACTAGGTCACCTCGCCTGTCTATGAGACCCAATCAGCTAGTCAATCTAGGCTCGCCTAGGGTGTCGTAGCGAATAATATCGTTATGTCGTAGAAGCTACCAAACCACCACCGAACGTTTTAACTTAAATGTAATGTAATTATTCAAACCGAATCCGGCCACGGCGGCCAATCTTAATGCAGACTAGTCACGTACGCAGGAGATATTATAGTGCACAAGTGTGTGCGCAAACACATTTGCACTCCCTCTTCCCTAACTCTCATAGTCCGATGGACACAGCAATCCGACACGACCGGAGAGAGGTCAAGCGCAGGACCAACGGCTTTACATGCTTAAACTTAAAATTTTTACAAACTTTTATTTACTTTAATAATGTCCTAGTGTTTTTGTATAATCAAACCGACATAATAAATAAACTGCCCCGTCGGTCTCGAGGTGGCAAGCATGATTTTTGAGGATGAATTCTCAGGTCGGGTAAAAAGTGTTATTGGGTTTTTCCATTAGCAATTTCACAATAGCAGCCCGGAGTTTGGAAGATGGTGGTATGACACCCCCGTGTCTCGGAAAGCAAGTAAAGCTTCGCCTGATTTCTCCCCGGTTGTGTCGGATTGCCGTCCGACAGACTATGAAATTTAGGGAAGCGCCAGTGCACTTGTGTTTGCGCATAAAATTGTGCACTATAATATCTCCTCCGTACTTGGCTGGTCGGCAGTAACATTAGCTGCCGTGACCGGAGCCGGTCTGGAGAATATCATATACATAATCAAATATTTGCCCCGTTGGTCTCGTGGTCGCCAGTGCGACTGCTGTGCAGGGGGTCCTGGGTTCGATTCCCAGATCGAGCAAAAAGTTGGGTTTTTCTATGAAATTCTTAGTAGCAGCTCGGAGTTTGGATTTGTGCCCAGTTAATGGCAATAGGCTCGCCCCCTATTATATGGGACCTAAATATACCGGCGAACTGTGGGTGTACATTGGTACACCTCTGCCTAACCCATCGGGGAATACAGGCGTGATGGTATATAATCAAATCTTTCAAGTTGAAATTGACCCACTTTCTGGTGTTCGATAGAGCTGAAATTCTGCATTCATATGCGCTTTGCATGACAATGCAATATAATGATGTCACAGAGCTGGTCTGACGATGGAGCCGAAAGGTAGCTATAGGAACTTAATGAAATCTTACAAGTTAAATTTGACCTATTTCCCGGTGTTCTATTGAGCTGAAATTTTGAATTCACAATTATGCGCTTCACTTGAGAATGCAATAAAAATGCAAGTTTAAAAAAAAGTAGTTCTTGTTGTATCAAATTTTGAACACGACATATATATATGACAAACGTTTTTACAGCAAAGGAGAACAATAAAATATTAAAAAAAAACAATTGTTGGTTTGCAACTGGGTAGGTAGGTACGGGCAAGTACCAATCTGCTTTCTAAGTTTATCTCGGAAATTACTGTCATTAATGAAGGAAAACATCGTCAGAAACCTTTGACTTATCTATACCAATATAATAAAGCTGAGGAGCTTTCTGTTTGTTTATTTAAACGGGCTAAGCTCTGAAACCACCAGTCGGATTGGACAAAATCTTTTTGTAGTAATGAATATAAGCCTGGTTATTAATATTTGCTAGTAATTAATATAAGTCTGTAATTGGTATTTTATAATTATTCCAATTGTTAGCTAATCATGGCATGGGTGTCGGTCTCCTCCAAGGTGTTCAAAAAGAAACGATCTTGCGCCTTGCACATTTATCGACATCACGCGACTCTTGAAGATCAACCGGTCCTACAGGTCACCTACAGGTCTCCTTGTACACTTTTTAAAATAGTTTTTTATTCTAATATTATAAAGAGGTACAGTTTGCGAGGTTGTAGGGGAGAGAATGCCTAAGGCATTAAGTCCGCCTTTGCACTTTTTTTGTGCATAAAGTTTAAATAAAGAAATACATAAATAAATAACCGATTTTGAAAATTCTTTTACCCACAGAAAGTTACGTTATTTGTGACTGTCATAGGCAACATCACGCTACAAACTACCATGGTTACTACCAAAGACAAAAATTAAAACGGGTGAAATAAGCCACGCAGCCGATGTCGCGGATACTTAACTAGTATAGTATGTATGTACAGTACGGCCGACGTATCTTCGCGAGTCTGAAGTTAGCCGTTTGTCTGCGCAATGGATCTTTTAGGAACAAAATCGTCTACTGCGCAGCTAATCGCCTAACTTCAGACTCGCCAAGATACGTCGGCCGTACTGTACTTACTTACTACATTTGTAGTTAATGATTTATGTATACTTTTTTGTATCTTGAAGTGATATTTGAAAAAACACTACCCATTATTGTTAAAACGTGCATGAAAGTGGAACTTAATAAGCTACAACTCATCATCATCTGTTTAGCCTTTTCCCAACTGCGTTGGGGTCGGCTTCCAGTCTAACCGGATGCAGCTGAATACCAGTGTTTTACATGGAGCGACTGCCTATCTGACCTCCACAACCCAGTAACTGGGCAACACGATGCTTCTTGGTTAGACTGGTTGTCAGACTTCTTGGCTTCTGACTATCCGTCACGACTGTCAAAGATCTACGAATGACAGCCGGGACCAACGGCTTTACGAGCTTTCCGAGGCACGGGGGTATCCCACCACAAACTTCCAAACTCCGGGCTGCTATTGAGAAATTCCTAATGGAAATGAACTTTTTGCTTGACCTGGGAATCGAACCCGGGACCCCTTGCTCAGTAGTCGCGCTTTGCGACCACGAGACCAACGGGGCAGTAATAAACTACAACTAAAATGTAATCATAACGTTCCCCACCGAATTTCAGTCACGGTGACGTTATCTTAATGGAGACTAACTAATTACGCATGAGATATTATAGTGCACAAAGCATACTAGGAACACAGGTGCACTCCGCCTTCCCTCACTTTCATAGTCCGATGGGACTTTAATCCGATACGACAGCGGAGAGATTTAGCGCAAAACCATTGGCTTTACGTGCTTATCGAGACTCGAAGTTGTCACACCAAACTTCGGACTGTTACTAAGTGAGATATTCCCAATAAAGCTTTGGCTGACCTGGGAATTGAAACCAGGCTCAGTAGCCACCCTTGTGGTCGCGAGACCAACGGCGCAGTCAAAACAGCTATTATATTATAAACACATTTCGGTTAGCCAACAGAAATTTACCAGGTACTAACCGCTTAGGTAGCAAAACTCAGCCTTTTAGTGTACAAGTACCTAAGTAGTTTACTTGTAGTTCAGACGAAGCCTGTGAAGCACTACCTAGCGTAGTAACGGTTGTGTTGTTACTAAGTTTCTAGTATAACTTTGGCAAGCATTGTTTGCTTACCGACAATCTTGCTACTGTTATAAATGCGAAAGCTTGGATGGATGTTAGTTACTCAGTCACGCTAGAATGGCTGAACGGATCGATGTGAGAGGCATTTTTATACTTTATTTTTTTGAAAATCGTCAAATGACTTCCCCCGCCCTGGGCGGGGCGGCAGGGAGTGTCAGACTGTTACTGACTAAAACCCATCCATGTTCCTTCCTGTGCCCTTTGCGTACCGGGGCGCGGTATCTCTTTCGAACAACCCGCAGCCCCGGTAGGCATCGGCCCTTAGTGGTCCCTCTGAATGTTTGATGACATCTCTTTGAAGCCCGCGTGGAACACAAACGCGCCGTCGACACGGTTTGTCGTTAAGTTAACGTACGGACGGTGAGCTACCCATTGCTCACCGTCCACAGACCCGCGTCTACGGTGGCCGGGAGTCGACTCGCGGCTCCCGATGTCCGGAGCGTCATCCGCGGCGGCTGCTGGGACGAGAGACTCTTCTCTGCCTCTCCCGTCCCGCCACCTCCTTCTCTAGCATTACAGCTTCGCAGAAGGAGGTGACTGCTTCCCATTCCCTCTCGCCCCGGACCATGGCTTGCACCAGGGGCGGACGCGAGAGTTCGCCGCCGCCGATGGCCGCCACGAAGACGCGGCGGTGGCGGTGAGGCATAGAGATAGTTTATAGTCTGGAATGGCACATAGGCTACTTTTTACCTCATAATATGTATATTAATTTTGACGCGGGCTGAAGCTAGTTGTACATTACCTACCAGCTACCTACTGTAATTGTTATTGTTTTGTAAATCTTAAGTCGTAAGTTTGAGCAATCGATTTCAGGCGACTAAGTTTTCAGACGATTAAGGTTATAGAAAAAATAATATTGTAATGTTTTTTTTTAGTTACTGTTGGTTGGTTGTTACTGTAGGTTGTTGCTAATTCAGACAACCTATTACAGTAATTAATGCCAATGCGATTGACAATTAGGTATCAGAAACAGTTAAACAATAATTCCAAGCAGAACTTCACTAAAACAACATTTTATTTTACCCCTGAAAACCCGATTATTTTTTTAACTATTTAATTAGATTTTTGGTTGCTCTTAAATAAATAAATGGTTAGTGAATTGAGATGTCAAAAAATAGACGTCATAGTTTAGTATTGTCATACAAAATCTATGGGGGAATTGCGTTTTGACAGCTCATAAAAAGTACGTCAATTGATTAGTGGTGTCATCTACCCAATTGAGATGTCAAAAAATAGACGTCATAGTTTAGTATTGTCATTCAAAATCTATGCCGGCATCAAAAGTATGTCAATTGATTGGTGGTGTCATCTACCCAATTTGTCACAACTGTCACATCAGTCTGTAATATTTTTTTTGGGTTTAGCCGGTCTTCCCAACACTAGGAATTTCTCCTGCATCGTGAGTGCGTTTACAAACATTATAAACTCACACACATTATCAATGACTAGATCCGGAACAACTACCTTTATGCCAATATTTTTTTCGTGCGGGAATCGAACCCGCAGCTACTGTGATGTAAAATTATCTGTTCACGCTTCAGCCATGTAAATATACCACCCGTACATATAATTTACTCACAGTAAGGAATACCTTGTACCTAATGCCATACAGAAACTTTTGGAAACTTGTAAATATACGTATACCTTACTTTAGTCTAAGTACCTTTTAATGAAAGAAGATCGTCCCACACAATAAAATTTCACGAATACCAAAAGAAATATTAACTTTTATACGTCTATCCTACGGTTACGGCTGTTGATAAGCGAGAGCGAGATCAATCTTATACACATTTAAAATTACAATAATTATTTGAGAATGCAAAGGTGTGTAAATGGAATAATTGAAATAAATGCATTGACTTTGACTTGTGGCGATCAGTAGGGGAAGCCTATTTTCAGTAGTAGACATCATCCGGCTGAAATGATGATAAATAAACTACTCAGATCATAATATTATAAGACAGAAATCGTGATATTCGTGGTCATAAAAAGTAACTGCCTCGTTTGCCTAGTGGTGCTAAGCTCGACTGTTCCAGCAGAGGTCTTGGATTGTATTGGGTATTTCTATGAAATTCTTAATAACAGCTCGGAGTTAGGATTCATGTCCAGTTAATGGCAATAAACTCGTCCCCTATTACATAGAACCTAAACATACCGGCGAACTGTGGGTGTACATTGGTACACCTCTGCCTAACCCTTCGGAAAATACAGGCGTGATGGTATTTATTTATTGCATTCATGTGGTTTACAAGGTCTTGTTATACAAAGGTGACTGTGTAAATGAGTGATTAATTAAAATAAATGCATTGACTTTAAATTGTGGCGATCTTTAAGGGAACCCTATGTTACTGTATATTTATTTATTTATTTATTAAAAAAGGTCCACCAACAGCTTCTATGTGATACATATTATAAGTATTGGTTATTATGTCCGAGACTCACACAGTCGCCAATAATAGGTTAACCAACATTTACCAAAAAAAAGTGATAACAGACAGAAAAAAACAACAAAACTAGAAATAAAAATAAAGATAAAAAATAAAAAATAAACTTAATACTCCTTAAATAATAAAAAAAGGAAGATATAAAGGAATTAAATTTAAAGTTAAACTAAAACTAAATCAGGCCTCAAGTCGTGATTTTTGGGAATCTAGTAATCGGGTTTTAAAGATTTTTATGGTGTCGTGGTAGATGTCAACCTCAGGTGCGGATTTAATGAAAGAATTCATCCCTCTACAGAGTCTGTTTAGTGGTGAGTTTACCCCAATATTGGTGTTCGAACTATGAGTGTGGAGCAATGCGGTCAATGGATACCTAGGTATATTGTAAGGTACTTTTAGTCCAATACACTCAACTAGCTTACTGCAATCTAATCTATTATTTATTAATTTATATAGAAACGTGAGATCCTGCATAGCCTAGCAGTGGACATCATCCGGCTGCAATGATGATAAATAAAATTAGTTATATCATATTAAAAGACAGAAATCGTGAAATTCGCGGTCATTAAAAGCACTACAAAGTACTCGGTAGTTGGTACTTTTCATCAGAAAAGTTTGGAAAACTACGAATACTTAGAGTGCAGCTTATTCGGTCGTTCCTTTGAACTTTGCCGGCGCGTCAGAGTCTGCCGTCGTATTAAACAAATGGCGCCCACTAATAGTTTTGACAGTGTTTTCGATAAATATGTTTGTAACAATGTGTAGGAGCCATATTATACGCGATATAAAAAACCTTAAAAAATCTTCAAAGAGTAGTACAGAAAGGTCAAATAAAAAAATAAGGTCGTATTTCGACCTACAGGCAACAAAAAACCTGAAAAAATACCATTGAAAAATACACACTTTCAGTACAGTCCACTTCACAGCTATGCTAATGTAAAAATAATTAAACCAGCTTTTTATTGTTCCACTACGCGGTAAAGCTCTCTTCTCATACGGAGAAGGTACGAGTGGCGATCACCACGCTTGCTCAAGGCAGATCGGCGATTTCAAACTTCATAATCTTCATTATTCATCTTATTCAATTTTTTGGTCACGACAAACGGTCCCCTTTCAACTTTTCTGTCACTGGCGCTATTTTTAAACTTCCTCTAATATACTCATTCCTTACCTTATCCATTCTGGTCACACCACATTTATCCATCTCAACATTCTCATCTCCGCTACATGCAATCTCTGTTCATCCGTCTTCTTCACGGCCCAACATTCCGATCCATACAGTACGAAAGGTCTTATCACACATTTTAAACTTATTTTCATAAGCCCAGGTTTCCTAGTAAAGGTCATGGGAAATCGCCGGAGGCAGGCAACGCAGGGCCGATGATTGTGGCTATCGCTAGGGTAGGCCTATGTCCAGCAATACACGTCGTATGGCTGATGTGATGAACTCCAGGTTTCCTCACGTTATTTTCCGTCATTGATGTTAGAACAGCAGACCATTGCGTCGGATATAAACCTCTCAATTACCAAATAATTACTTGGTATACACGTGTTTACGATGCCCTTCACTGAATTCAATTTGTTATTTTATTTTGTGTTCATGTTAATTTGGCTTAGTTAGTTCTGTTTGCGTTGTTTAGATTATAAGCAGCTTTTGTCCTCTGTATCTTTTTGTGAATGCTATGTATCTCTCAGCAGTGGACGTCCTATGGCTGAGATGATGATGATGATGATAATGTATCTATAATTTGCGTATAAATTAGAAAAGATACTCAAGCTTTGTACTGTCAATTCTTGATAATATGCAGGTGGTGTGCTTTTATGAATAAAAATATAATATACCATCACGCCTGTATTCCCCGAAGGGTTAGGCAGAGGTGTACCAATGTACACCCACAGTTTGCCGGTATATTTAGGTCCCATGTAACAGGGGGCGAGCCTATTGCCATTAACCGGGCACAAATCCATACGCCAAGCTGCTACTGAGAATTTTATAGAAAAACCCAATAAGACTTTTAGCTCGACCTGGGAATCGAACCCGGGATCCCTTGCACAGCAGTCGCACTTACGACCACGAGACCAACGGGGCAGTTTTTATGAATAAATAAATGTAAATAAAACGAAAAGAAGTTTGGTTTTCAAAACTTAGTAACCATTCATCTCTCAACATCATGTTTGAAGCTCTGTTAGATGAACACATCATAGGCATGTTTATTCATATTTTAGTGTAACATGTTTCATCCAAATACATGTGTTACTTGATCGAAGTGTTTTGATGTTTCTTTGACAACCAAGCTGTCTAATTTATTTACTGTAATCGTAATTAAATATAACAATAATAAATAAATCATTCAAACTTCGACACGATAGTAAGCGAAAACACAGTTGAAACTGCAGTTGAGGTATGTCTAACGGGGAAGTTTCCTACATCCACAACACACTAGCCGCATCATGCAACTGGAGAGCTAACGGTATCTGTATGCAAGTGTGCTTACATATCCACCACACACCACAGCGGACAGACCGCATTTCCTAAGTTCCTGTTGGATGTTACGTCCTGAGGGTGACCGGAATATAATCGAACCTGGTACGACATGTACTTAATGGTAACGACATCTGTTTACAGTTTACCATCTGGAGCTCAATGACTACTGAGGGAATATTGGTTTGCCTAACCTTTGACGAATCTTCTTAGCGTTTCGATGACAAACTATATTACAATAAATAAATATACTATTATTATAAATTATATTGATGCGGCCCAGAATTTGGCCACTTTGACTGCGTTGTCGGTGGCAGCCATTAAATCTTCCTGCGTGCAGCTGTTAGGCTAGCCGCACACACGCAATAATATTGACAATAAAGTACGTATTGTCAATAATATTGTGTGTGTGCGGCCTGTATTGCGGTATTTTTCTATAGATCTTGAAATTCTGACAATATTGGATTGTCAATATTATTGTGTGTGTGCGGCTAGCCTTAGGGCATGCAGGGCACGATGTAAGATGGGCCATCGTATGTGCTGTACCGCACAGACAGCTCAAGTCGCTACCATCACTGAATCCCCACCTGAACATATTGTCTTTACTCCGACGACGAAACGACGTCGACGAATGGGATATAAACAAAGTCGCTGCCCGCTCTCTGTACGCTTAGATATTTCAAATAAGCAAACGGTATATTATGTGGTTTATCATAGATAGAGTAATTCAAGAGGAAGGTTTATACGTATAGAACAGCACGGTACGAGCATCGGGAGCGGAGCAGTATATTGGTTACTGCTCCACTCGTAACTGTCAGAATATAATATCAGAATCGGGTCAGCCGGATTTTCTTCGAAAATTAGCGTTTTCGAACAAATAAACAAATATAGATACGGGATGGACATCGTAACGACAAATTTAACTGTGGATTTATAATATTCATGATTTGAGACAGAGAGTCATAATTTTTCGCCGAAGAAATAAAAAAAAAGATTTTTTGAAAGTCTCACTGCCATCATTTACAAATAAAAAATAAACAAAATAAAAAATGGTAAAAAACTAAAAATAAAACAATCATTACATTATCTTTAAGATCCGGAAAACCCGTCATTAAAACCATTCACAACCTAGTCGCAATCTCATCTCAGCGACAATCAGTGTCAAAATCTGGTCAAGAATGTAGATTCACACTGAGATTCTTAAAAATACGAGAATTGCCTCTTTAGCTTCTATCTATAGCTGAGATAAAAGCTAACAATGGAAGAACAAAGTTTCTCTGAAGAAACTTAAACCGCGAACTGAAAAGCGTGACTTTTCATACAATAGGTGCATATTGAATTTTCACTAAAGTTACAAGGAACAAATATAGAAGTGATTTTAGTTGGAATTAAGATAAAGCCAAGGACTTGTTTGTTTGTGTAAAATGCACCCACGATACAATAGAAATTCCTAGTGTGGGGGAAAGGTTAAAAAAAATAAACTCTTCCTTTCATAATTATTATGTTTGACTATTATGTCATGAGGGCCAGTGGTTAAAGCGATCGCCTCCCGAGCAGGAAGTTGCTGGTACGATACCGGGCAAGTATCAATGTGACTTTTCAATTTATACTTATTCTAAGTTTATGCAATAACTACCTCGATGGCCTAGTGGTCCTAAGCGCGACTGCTACGCTAGAGGTCTTGGGTTCGATTCCCAAAAAGTGTTATTGGAAATTTCTATGAAATTCTCAGTAGCAGCTCGGAGTTTGGATTTGTGCCCGGTTAATGGCAATAGGCTTTACATGGGACCTAAATATACCGGCGAACTGTGGGTGTGCAGAAGTACAACTCTGCCTAACCCTTTGGGGAATACAGGCGTGATGGTATATTTATATATTTATCTTAGTTTATCTTGGACGTCTCTGACATCGGTGAAGGAAAACATCGTGAGGAAACCTGTACTTATAATAAATATAAGTTTGAAATCACCGAACCGCCTTGAGCAAGCGTAGTGATCAATGCTCGTGCCTTCTCTGTGTGAGAAGAGGCCTTTGGCCTGCAGTAACAATAATAGGTAGATATTATTATATTAAGGCTACACGAGGAACTCGTACACGCGACTGTCACGAACTTCTCGTGTCCATAATTAATACAAATACGAAAGTTAGTAATACAACGTTGAGATTCCGACATTCATTACCTTTCCACGTGGCGCTTTATTGGCAAGCTAACCTAATTCGTATTTAATAGTAATGGCAATAGCTAACCTGTAGTTTAGGATACGTTTATTTTGATGGTTTTCACAAACCCCTGCCAACCATAGCCCCAGGACCGATCATATCGACTATAAGTGCTGTTAATGTGACAAGTGGGATTCCACTTGTCACATTAACACTTTTTTCCGATTGGAAAAAAGTGATTTTGGGCAGATCCCAGTGTGATTAGGCCTGGGTCACGTTAGCATTGCTGAATTTTATAGGTATCGAGTATGTAGTTGGAAAAGTATGGTACTTCCTTGCACTAACGTTAAAGTGTGACGGCCGATACCTTCTTGTAAAATAACCCAGCTTTTAAAGCTTAGCTAGTACGCCTGCCTTCTTAACTGCATATTCCTCTGACTATTCTCAAATTTCAGCCACTGTAAAATGACTTATAGGATTTAGATCCTTTTACATTTTTAATGCCAGATTGCCATCCTGTATTTGTATAATATAGGGACATAAATAAATTATTTAATTGAAATTTATATATCAAAGCCAAAAAATCCAACAAAAAATGACTATGGTTCGTTAACCTACTTATCGTCAGGATTCATTAGACAAAAGGGACTTCATGCAGGGTGTGTAAAATAACAACGAACGACGCGACTCAAGCGTTATATTGTGAGATTCGGCCAATTTACCGCTACTTGTGCGACGCTACTAAACTCCCTTGTAGCAATTTCCTAATATCCCCAACCCGGGTTAGATAAGGAATACGGTCGATTTTTTTTTCTGCTTTAATTTTTTTGTAGAAGGTGAATATTCTTGTCTTGGACATCGATTGCGGTATAGCTGAGAATAATGAGAGATGAACAGTCAAAGCCTCACATTTCGGCAACGCTGTGCGGTAGGCGGGCGCGGTGGCGTTAAGGCGGGCGGGACCGGAGAGTGCGCGAGGGGAGGTCGATAGCGGCGAGGCAGTGTGGCTCGGTCGGTTGAGGCAGACGGTCGCTCCCCTGCTCCCGGTGCGATCGACACACTTCAGTCTTTCCCTAGCTCCAACTAACTGTTCTGTCCGCTCGCGCGTCACTCGCTACTTCGCGTCGCTTGCAGCTCGCGCGTGTTTCGCGCGAAGGCAAGTACCAGAAGGTAAGTATCTTTTTCAGCCTACCTGTGGGTCGCCGCTACGTTCTTCGGGCCGATTTTTTTTCTTAAGTATTTTAACAGGATTTTGTTCCCGAATCAGCAAAAAAATATTTTTAGGAGCAGCTGGAGGTGTGGAGAGAAGGAGATCGTCTTGCGTTTCTTTAAATTATTTATTAAACGAAAAACAAAGCCTTTACGTCGCATTAAAACGTTTGTGCTGTTAACGTAGGTTTCGGGCTATCGGTATAAATCTTCGTTTAGTACATGACTTTGGTCTTGAATGGGTTTTATCGGAATTAATATGGAGCATGGAAAATTATACTTATGGTTGTACAAACCTGAGTCTGAAATTCAAGCTACTAATTTATTTTGAACGGGGCTTGGTTTCGGGTCGCCCCGTTGTCGGGATCTCTTTTACTTCTGTTGACTTAGGTCTTTGTTTAAACTCGTGTGCGGCAACACCATTTGAGAAAGCTTTAGAATCTTCCGTTTAAATTTCCCTTTTATTGCGGTATTGAATGTACCTTGTACATGAAATATAAAAAGGAGAACTTTAATTAATTCGAGAGAATATAATTAAATAAAATATAGATCGGTTCTGTTAGGTACGTAAAATTATATTACTCGCTTCCGAGATACAAAATTATTTAAAAATGAAGAAAAATGAAATAATAAAAATAAATAAATAATTAAATAATAAAATGAAGTAAATATAAATTTAAACGGGGACGACCCGACATAATAATAAAATACAAGGTTTATTCGGATAAAATAAAATCAAAGTCCTTTTTCAAAGCTTTTAATGAACAAGACCAAATTATTAAACGATTTTTAAAAAATACGATACTTACGAATGAAAATTATTTTTAAAACGTAAATAATTTAACGTAAAAATTAAAATGAAATAGAATTCCTTTTCCGAAACTTATAGAAAATACGTAAAAATTATGATAGGGTTTTTTCGTAATAATTACGCAAATCAGTAAATTGTTTTTACAAAGCGCAATTTTGACGCAAATATTAAATTAAAATGGAATTCTTTTTTGGAATCTTAAAATAAACACGTACAAATTATAACATGACTTTTTTAAAATACGTAAATGATGAAATTAAGAAAATCATTTCTTTATAAAAGCTAAATAATTTAACGCGAAAGTTAAATTGCAATCGAATTCTTTTTTTTAACTTATTGAAAACACGTAAAAATTATGACACGGGTTTTTCGAAATAATTACGGAAGTCAGTAAATTATTTGAAATTAAAAACGCAATTTTGACAGAAAAATTAAATTAAAATGGAATTTCTTTCTCGAATCTTAAAATAAACACGAAGATATTTTTTAACGGGCTTTTCAAAATAATTACGATACATCCTTAATTTTTGCTTTAAATCAAAATATTATCGTAAAGTTACGGTCCCGATAGATATTTCTTTTGTATCGGTATCGGTAAATATTTCAGTTTAAAGACAGAATAAATGAATAAGACCGCGTAACAATAGATACGTCGTTTACGCGATTTTATCAATGAAGCCTTTATTCGTAGCGTAGTCGAATTTCGTGGGTTTAATTCATGAAAGCAACAATAACCCGACGAAATTGATTGAAGTATTTAGGTATCTTCTAATAAAAATATATAAAAGTCACACTTACGACTTTAAAAATAGAATTCAGTCTGCTGTGACTTAGATTGAGCGAATTCTATCAGATAAGAACTTGATTTATAAAAGGTGTTAAAAAATCAACTTTACAAATTTCGTGTACTTGCTCAGTAACGAAAAACTATTAAAAGGCAAAAAAAATGAGTTATGTTAATCGTTCACATGTAAAGGCACTTTGGTTAAAACGGGTTAAAATGTTAACTAAATTGCCCTTACATATAAAAGATTAACATAGCTCATTTTTTTGCCTTATTTTTCGTACTGAGCAAGTACCAACACGAAGTTGATTTTCTAACACCTTATATATTTCTCCTTCTAATAAAAATATATAAAAGTCACTGTGGACACATAAGACTTAAAAATATAATTAAACCGGTTGTCATTTAGATTAAATAAGTTAGATTTTTTCTATTTCTTATTTATAATGAAGAATAAGGGGTATAATTGAACTAATTGGTTACTCAGAAATCTAATGTTTAAATAGTTCCCTTGTTAGACAAAGTCGTGAGACAGAGTTAAATTTACAAAGGGGGTAATAAATTTGTCTTTGTGAGTGGAAATGCTTTAGATAAACATAATAATGTCAGGTTCGCTCCTTGGGCAGTTAGCCGAGACAAACTCATATATTTTTCACAGCATATTCTCACATGGTCTATGCTGAAATTAAATAAAGAAAAAGATTTTCTTTACAAGTACAATTTAAAAATATTTTTCATTTCCTATTTTAAATATTTCCTACAAAGTTTCAGTTTGATCGCGAGGTTAAAATGATCGCGGCAATAAAAATAACTCGTAAATATTACTGTATTTATTCGTTTCACATATTTCACACGGAGAATGCTTTTTCCTCGCGTTATTACAATGGAAATGAAAAACAAAATTGATTATGGTTAGCCTTCGGCTTTAAAAATGGCCGACATATTGGCACTTTTTATATTCTACGGGAGTCTGAATGACAAGAATTATGCCAACACATTTTTTTTCTCATGGTACCTAAATTCATTTACCTAAATGAATTAGTCTAAAAACCCATGTTTAATTCTTTTTGCGACACATATATCTTTTAGAAATTTCACATTAATAAAATATTAATTTATCTAAAACGTACTTATCTTTCCGGCTTACAGTTAACTTCTGAATATTAAATTTCATTAAAATATTAATAAAAAAAGCACAAAGGATATAATTGCTTCATTTTTCTTAGCTTTTACGTAGATAGTAGAAATTACAAATATTTCCTCATCATAATCTTCATTCTGAAACGATTAAATATTAAAATCTTTGGATTAAATTACTTGAAGCAAACTTTGCTCTATCTAGTAAAAATATCCAACTGATATTTTCGGTGATACAATTAAAAGTATCGTATGTAAAACACGATGGCATTCCAAATTCACTCCATGTCCGCAGCAATTATAAAAGTTAGCTTGTTATTAAAACAATTGTTGCATTTCGCTCTGCCAGGCACCCTTGCCCCTTGTCCAAATTTAGCGGGCTCACGGCGTACGGTGACATTTGTATGAAATTATTTAATCATTTTATTGATCTGCGTTCCATTCACACGAATGTAAGCTCAGGGTCGAGCAACCGAATAATAAAATCAATTAAACTTCGGAGACCGTTTATGAAGAGTTTTCCGGTCCAAGTTATCCTGTTTCATCTTATTGAATGAATTTTTAAATTGTTTTATTAGAACCGGAGATTATCGAGAGTTTTTAGTTAAAAGAGAGTTATTGATCGGTCGAATGTTCGTAAGACGATGGTATTATGCCCTATGTTCAGTATTCAGTTTCAATCCGTTATTTTAATTAAAACAGCTCTTTCACACTTACTCGTTTTAATCCGATAAAAAGTGTTGAAGCGTTTTTATTGAGAGAATTTTAGCAAAATAAATTCCCTCTAATTGGAATTTAAACGCCTTTCAATGTACGTTTTCCGATCGTCACTTGCGAGTCCCAAAAGTCGAAATTGGACGCTTAACTGTCAAACCACGAAAAAAAAACATTTGGAAAGCACCATTTATTCGGTTCAACAATCTCTTTGCTAAACGGCTCAGGAAATCGATATCAACATCCCCGCTGGTGTACTTCCGTATTCTACTTAGGTATACGTATTTCGGGTACTCCCATAAAGTCCTACATTTATCATTTAATCGGAATGAAACTCGTTGTAGTTGAGTTACGCAACTTTATCCTACAATTAATAAAATCACGACTACATTTACGAAATGGGTAGACAGAGGCAGCCTTTATCAGGAAACAGAGAGAAATTCGGTTTCCATTAGAGGTTAGACGTCTAAATAGATTTCTAATTTTAAAAACTCCAATATCTTATAGCCTGAGAACCAGTTTAGCTGTCGAAAAATAGTGGCTATTCAATTCCTTTTTTTCGCCGATGAAGGCCTGAATATCGCTGGCGTAATGACTGAGTTACGTTTATAGCAGATTAGGAAGACATAGGGAAGAGTAAAATGATAGGAAGCACAAAAACCAGGCCCCCAGTCCCCGGCAGCTCCGCTATCCCTGGCGCGGGTAGCGGTCAAGGTAACGGCGGAGCAGGGGGTGCTAAGAATCTCCGGAAGAGATCCGGCTACCCACCCCCACGACGACTGGCCCTGGTAACACACAACATACGCACATTGAGGACTGACGAAAAGATCTGCGAGCTGGAAGAGGAGCTGAGCAAGTTACACTGGGACATTATAGGGTTATGCGAAGTCCGTAGAGAGGGGGAGGACACCGTAACCCTGAAGTCTGGTAACTTGCTCTACTACCGGGAGGGCGACCAACAGTCCCAAGGTGGTGTCGGGTTTCTCGTTCACAAGTCCCTCGTAAACAACATAATAACCATCGACAGTGTGTCGAGCAGGGTGGTATACCTAATACTCAGAATATCCAAAAGATATTCGCTGAAGGTCATTCAGGTATACGCACCGACTTCGTCACACTCCGATGATGAAGTGGAGACGATGTATGAGGACGTAAGTAGGGCCATACATTGTTCCAAAACCCACTTCACTGTTGTTATGGGGGACTTTAACGCAAAGTTGGGCAAGAAAAGCGGTGATGAGTTGAGAGTGGGGCAATTTGGGTATGGGCAACGGAACCCTAGGGGACAGAGGCTGGCCGAGTTTCTGGAGAAAGAAGAACTCTTCATGATGAACTCTTTCTTCCAGAAGCCGCCTCACAGGAAATGGACCTGGCTGAGTCCCGATGGTTTCACGAGAAACGAGATCGACTTCTTCATGACCGACAAGAAACGGATATTCAGTGATGTCTCTGTGATCAACAGGGTAAAAACCGGTAGCGATCACCGAATCGTAAGAGGCTCGCTGAATATCAATGTTAAACTTGAAAGGTCCTGCCTGATGAAGTCTACGCTCCGACCTACTCAGTCCCATATTCAAAACCCCGAAAGCTTTCAACTCGAGCTCTCTAATCGCTTTGCTTGCCTTGAGAACTTAGTTTCAGTGGACGAGATCAACGACGGGCTAGTGGAAACTGTCCGCACGGTAGGATCTAAGTTTTTTAGACCCTGCCGTAAAGATAGACCTCAGAAATTGACCGGGCAAACCTTAAACCTCATGGCTGAACGACGCTTGCTACAGTTGCAGTCTTCCAATGACGCGAAGTCATATAGGCAGCTCAATAGACGTATATCTAAGTCCTTGCGACACGATCTGCGTCTCTTTAATACGAATCGTGTTAAAGAGACCATACAGCGAAACCAAGGCTCCAAAGTATTCGCAAAGGACAAGTCTATTGGGCAAAGCCAGATGACTAAGCTGAAACGGGAGGATGGCAGCATAGCGTCGACCAAAGCAGAGGTTTTAGGCGAGATCGAGAGGTTCTATGGACAGTTATACACTTCGGTCGCAAAGTCCGTTGACAGCTTGGTAGGAGATCCAAGAGCCAAGCTGTCCCGACATTATACCGAAGATATCCCGGACATCAGTCTGTACGAGATTAGGATGGCCCTGAAGCAGCTTAAGAACAACAAGGCGCCGGGCGAGGACGGTATCACTTCAGAGCTTCTGAGAGCGGGTGGAACACCGGTACTTAAAGTCCTCCAGAAGCTCTTTAATTCTGTCCTGTCCGAGGGCAAAACGCCTGAAGCATGGAGCAAGGGTGAGGTGGTGCTGTTCTTCAAAAAAGGTGATAACAGCCTATTGAAGAACTACAGACCCATCACGCTTTTGAGTCATGTTTATAAGCTGTTTTCAAGGGTTATCACGAACCGTCTCGAACACAGACTTGATGACTTCCAGCCTCCCGAACAAGCCGGTTTCCGAAGAGGCTATAGTACCATAGACCACATCCATACGCTGCGGCAAGTTATACAGAAGACCGAGGAGTATAACTTGCCATTATGCTTAGCGTTTGTGGACTATGAGAAAGCCTTCGATTCGGTGGAAACATGGGCGGTACTTGAGTCACTCCAGCGATGCCGTGTTGACTATCGGTACATCGAGGTGTTGAAGTGTTTGTATAATAACGCCACCATGTCGGTCCGAGTACAGGAGCAGAGCACGAAGGCGATTCCATTGAGAAGAGGCGTAAGACAGGGGGACGTTATCTCCCCGAAACTGTTTACTGCCGCAATGGAAGACGCCTTCAAGCTCCTGGAATGGCAAGGACTGGGCATCAACATCAACGGCGAATACATCACTCACCTTCGGTTTGCCGATGACATTGTAGTCATGGCAAAGTCGATGGAGGAACTCAGCATGATGCTCGATGGCCTCGACCGAGTTTCACAACGGGTGGGCTTGAAAATGAACATGGACAAGACGAAAACTATGTCAAATGCCAATGTTGTGCCCACCCCAGTCTCTGTTGGAAACTCGGTACTCGAAGTTGTTGACTCATATATCTACTTAGGACAAGTAGTCCAATTAGGTAGGTCCAACTTCGAGAAAGAGGTCAACCGCCGAATCCAACTCGGCTGGGCAGCGTTCGGGAAACTACGCAATGTCTTTTCGTCCGACTTACCTCAGTGCCTCAAGACGAAAGTCTTCAACCAATGTGTGTTACCAGTGATGACTTACGGCACCGAAACGTGGTCTCTCACTATCGGCCTCATCTCAAAGCTCAAAGTCGCTCAGCGAGCTATGGAGAGGGCTATGCTCGGTGTTTCTCTACGTGATCGAATCCGAAATGAGGAGATCCGTAGACGAACTAAAGTCACCGACATAGCCCACCGGATTAGCAAGCTGAAGTGGCAATGGGCAGGCCATATAGCTCGCAGAGCAGATGGCCGATGGGGTCGAAAAGTGCTAGAGTGGAGACCACGGACTAGCAAGCGCAGCGTAGGACGTCCACCAACAAGATGGACAGACGACCTAATAAAGGTCGCCGGAAGACGCTGGATGCAGGTCGCTTCCGACCGGTATATGTGGACATCTAAAGGGGAGGCCTATGTTCAGCAGTGGACGTCCTATGGCTGAGATGATGATGATGATGATGAGGGAAGAGTAATAGGCTATGGGAAGACCTTTGCCCACCAGTGGGAAAATACAGATTAAAAGTATCTCAAACTTTACGGGATCAACTTAACCGGCTTCCAAATCAGAGGGACTTTCTTAAGCGTTCTTTTGAAAGTATCCATTTGTAAGCAGTACTTTTAGCAAATAAATCTACTCCGCTAAAAATCCTTTTCCGTTCGAAGGCCGCTGTTTAATCTGACTTTGAGATGAGTCAGTTCAGATACCAGTTGTACACGACAGACACACCACAATCATGTTGAGTGCTTCGAAGGGAAGGTTAACGAAAATGGAGATTAAAAAAAAGTAAATTATGTTTAAAACCTTCATTCTATATAGTTATGTACCACATTTGTAATATTACTATCTAATAATAACCTTTCAATGACATATATAACTTAAAATAGATATAAAATCAATCAGCATTAAATAATCAATAACTTCGTAAAACTGGAGAAATTTTGACATGAGTTGGTTCGTTCTAACAGAAATAAACCTATTTAAAGATTGATTATATCATAATATTAGAGATTTGTTTAAATAACATTATCTTCTATTCTATAATTCAAAGATAACACTTGCTAAAGCGGCTAGAGAAATAGCAATTTGACAAAAAAATATTATAAAACATTTAGGGACCATAAAAATAATTGTTAAATCAAAGCTTTTAGCAAAAAATATGACTACGTTAATACCGCTAAGTAAACTAACAAACATTTATTATATTTCCCTGTTGTTATTTTTTTTTACGAAGCGGTTTTTGACTGTAGAGGGATCCATTTGGTCCCAAAGCCTTTTAACTTACTGTTTTCAAAGAGACTAAATATTACCAAAAAATAGCCGGAAAAATGTCGCGTTTCATATTTAATATCCAATTCTGTACCTACATTTAGAGCAAATAAAGTTCTGATTCTGATTCTGATTCTGATTCAGCTTTGGTTGGGAATTAAATATTTTTCATGAGACCCGTCTCGTCTCGTGTAGGTTTTGTGTACCAGATACAGTGTAGTTTTTTTTTATTAATTTCAAATATCTGGAATTACCCGTCGGATTGGAATTTTTTGTTGTATATTATTACTAGCTTTTGCCCGCGACTTCGTCCGCGTGGATTAATAGTTCCCGTTCTCGGGGGATTTCCGGGATGAAAACTATCCTATTTCCTTTCTCGGGTCCCAGACTATATCTGTGGCAAATTTCATTGAAATCGGTTCAGTAGTTTAGGCGTGAAGAAGAGACAGATAGACAGACAGACAGACAGAGTTACTTTCGCATTTATAATATTAGTACGGATGATAGCCAGATTCATGTGAACTAGTATATAGGCTTAATAACATCACACTATGACTCACGGGAGCTGAGCATTAACCAAAGACGTTTCAAAACGCGGGTGAACCTGCGGGATATAGCATTATAATATCTCTAATTTTGACTGTCAACTTTGAAAGCCGCACTCTATAAAGAATAAATATTTTTGTACCCAAAATAATTATATACAAGTTAACGATTTTGAACAACCAGCTATTTCATAGAATTATACACTAAAACGACCCGGATAAACTTGAAATTATACAGCCCCTCTAAATTATCAAGTACCTACTTTATCGTTTGCCGATACTGCTATAAAGTATTTACCGTTCTCACTCGTTACTTACAATAATCGAGAACGCTGGCTCATTAAACCCGACTTCAGTAATCTTTATGATTGAAAACAGTTTATTTCTTATCATTTATTTTATAAATACTTACTTCATATGTTGGTATTGTACTATTTTTAATAGACTTTTCTTTCTGTCTCGCTAATGGGCAAAGGTTTTCCCCTACTATCGTAATACTATCCACCATTTTGGTAAAAATTAGTTCTTTATTTAGGAAAAATCGTATTTATTTTCAGTTTTCAACAAAAAACAAAATCTTTTTTTTTTAATATTATCATTTCAGTGATTTAAAACTTACAAATAAACCAATTCAGACATAACTGAAAAACATAACATACTATCACGACTGTATTCCCCGAAGGGTTGGGCAGAGGTGTAACAATAAACAAAAAAGTAAAGTAAAAATCATGTCATTTAATTTCTTTAATTACTACGTAAACACCAAGACAGCGTGGTCTTATTTACCGGTAACACAGCCTTTGAAACCCTTTAATTAATATTTTACTTTGTTTTCCACCACAAGCCATTTGACAAGGGTGAAAACATTCAGTACCTAAGTAATAATTACGAAAGAACAACACTTAACGCTTAAAACTGAAGCCATTTACAAATTCACCTTGTGTTATGGTGAATGATTGCTTTGAAATTACAAAAAATATTCTGTTTTTCGGCCCACCGTATCTTTAGTGGTGACCCCTACTTATAGACATCTAATTACCAGAGGCCTTGCAAATGCGTTGCCATTTCAATGACAAAGTTAAATTGTCTCATGTGCCTGTAATGACACCGACACCCATACCCTGAAAAAATTAATAGAAAAAAGGTAGAAAGAGAAAAAAAGAAAGAAAGAGAGAGAGAGAGAGAGGAGGGAGAGGTAGGAAGGGGGGGAGGGAGTAGAAATAAATATGGTGTTAGTACTTCCATACACGAGCTCCTTCACAAAGAGCTTTCCACACAGTTAGTCAAAACAGAAAGCTAATGCATAACTGCGTTCTATTTTAACTAGATGTGACATTCGTACACTACAAAGTAGGTACACACAATGATGTCAAGTTGTCACCAAGTGTAATAATGTTATTCAAATCATTACGTTATGCATGAGGCGGGTGCAATACCGAGCATGTAATAATGTGACTTCCCAATTCATATACAATGTATTTTCTAAATTTATCTTGGACATCATTGACATCGGTGATGGAAATCATTGTAATTCTGAAATTGCCAATCCGCTTTGAGCAAGCGTGATTATCAATATTCGTACTTAGTTTTATTATTTTCAGTATTTGCCTTTGAGTAGGACAAGTTTTCATGAAATTATGGAAACAGAATTTTTCAGTCGTATGATTCCAAAAACATAATTGGTTTATTTTTTTTTGTTTGCACTTATCTACAATTTTTTTGCTTGGCCCGAGCTAATCCGAGCCCGAAATGATAAATTGCTTTCTTAATGTCCACTCTCGGGTCTTTGAACGACATTTTCCTTGTCTTTAATTTCTCCCATCAAGTCTATTCTCTTATTCAAGTCTATTCGCAGCAAAAATGTATTAAAAATCATAATAATTTATGAATTAGGAACAAAAATTTTACAAATCATGCTACGTGTTTTTTACTTTGCTACGCGGGCTACGGTGTGCTACGAACAGCTACGAATAGCTACGTGAATTGCTGCACGAGATAAAAATGGTCTTTCCCATTTTACTCCAAATGATTAATAGCTCGAATCCGTTCGACAAGGCTATTAAAAAACTCATTTCTAGCCTGAGTTAGAACCTAGGTACGGAAGTGTCTGAGGTAAATGTAGTGCTGCCGTAGCTTACACAATTTCCGGGGATCTTTTGCAGACTTGATATTGTATACCAAGTAAAAATAGAAGTCTTTACCTCATGCTAAACAATAAATTGGTAGTTTATAAATCTGGTTAGATTTTGTTACTATTCAATTTAGAATTTTAGAATACTCAACGAAATTAGAAAAATAAAGGAGAACGGGCAAAATAGTTTCAGAGTTTTCTAAAACCATGAACTGACCACAGATTGATTAATTTTACTGTCAAACAATTTGGATAAAAATAACAACCAAGCAGCGAATTTTAACTAAAAATCTTGTCTTGTAATGTATTGAAGGTAGAATAAAGGGAGTTACACCACAATCGATCATTATTCCGATATTGCCTTTCCATGTAAGTGTCCTTTGCCTGAGACGTGTTGAAAAGAGAAAAGATTATTTATGTATAGCGTGGGCGTGGTGTAATATTTGCGGCTAGTCTGACACATATTTATCTTATAAACCTTACCTTAACATTGGTTAAAATAATATTGAGAACTTCAATTTATACTAGTAGGGGTATTTTAGTTTATAATGAATTTTGTTCATTTTTTTACTATCTTTGTATAAAAAGAAGCCTCGTATTTTGGCTGGTATTATATCTTACATAAATTAAAGCTTCACTTTAATGTCCACATGAAATTCAGTGTCTAAGAAAACATATTTTTAAACATTATAATTTCTTTGATAAGCGATGACTCACAAAGAATAATGTCCAAACATAAATCTCTGCACAAGAAAATGGCTCTGGGGAAACTGAAACATTTTCTTATCATTTATTTCGCTATGTGCTTTGTATTTAATCATAAATCAAAGTAAAATGTTTATTTCAAATAAACCATTTACAGGCCCTTAAATTTTTTAAGGAATCAGTCAGAAAATTTACGCTAGTTGCTCGTTCTAAATAGCAGGTTTCTACGAAAAAAACGAGCAAGAAACTCCATGAACGCTCTTTAAAAACCAATAATTTATAACAAATATAGGTTGTATCATTCATCTTAGAAAGTAATTTCAATATGTATGATGTAATAATTTGTATCTACCCATAAGTACGGGTACGATGTGAGAACAATGTTACAAATCTTGCATGTTTGAACAAGTCTAGAATAAAATATAACATAATTTAATATAACCGAGGCAGCTAAGAGTTGACCAGTCCCAACCGATGGCGCCCGTTCCCGAACATGACGCACATAGTCATGGCTATCTTGTATTGTGTCTTACTGGTACAGGCGGGCTGTACCAATTAATCACAAGTGGTACAATCGGTCATTCGGCCTCGGCCAACAACAGATGGTCTGTCAATGGCTGATATCGTCTCGAAGGGACGTATTCATTAATATATATGTCAACCTTTATTGTTGCTGAATGTTTGCAAAACATTTTCTCTAATATTAGGGAGGGGGGGGGGGGGAATCTCGTACGTTGTGCAATCGTATTCTAATGTCTAAAAATAATTCTGGTTTACGATTTACATTACACACATAGTATTATTACATAGTATTACCTGTTTCTATATATCACACAGCAAAAATCAGATACCAGTTACAAATTAAAATGAACACACACATTTTGTTTATCATCATCGTCATCATATTATATCAGCCAAATGACGCCCACTGCTGGACATACGCTTCCCCTAAAGACAGCCACAGTAACCGGTCCTGCGCTGCCCACATTTTTGTACGAATCTCTTAAATTCAGTCTTCTGATACTAATCACACAATTTTCATGTATAAATATAATCACAATATGTTCGTGCTCATCTCTCAATGTAGCAGCGTGAAGATACGGGTACAATTTACGTTTTATATTCTAGGGCATTTACATAATAGCCTATAAGGATTCATGCTGTGATTCCGCTTGTTTGCGTTACACTTTTTACTATAAATAACATTGTGTTCACTTTGTTGGCATGTTATTACACATTTTACTAATATTTAGGTTTTTTATCTCTTTAGACAGAGAAGTCAAAATGGTAATAAATCTAACAAGCTATGGGTTTTACCCCGAAAATCTTAAAAAAAGTCATCTCCACGTTATTGCTATCTCAAAAATCCATACCTTAAAATTTCGTTTATTTTTTGTAAAGTTGATAGGATTTATCTAGAAAACCAATTAGCGTAGATGCATAGCTGACATTTTTTCGAGATAACGTAGCTTTCAATTAGCGAAAAAGCTGTTCCGGAGATCGGCGCGTTCAAATAGAAAAAAACGCTTCAGCTTTGCAATATTTGTACTGCTAAAGTCGAAAAAATTCCATCTAGCTTTTTCGATCATTTCGACACACTCTTTGCATGAAGATTTCCTGCGGAAGATTCTAGCTACATCATTACTGGTGTCCAACGATGGGTTAAAAATGATTCACTGATCCGGATGGGATCTAAAATATCGTGTATATTTTAGATTTCGTTACACGTCCCACGTAGTGTCTGTTGGAGTTTAAAACATTTTCTACCTAAAACGCATGGCTGGTTTTTAGTTACGATGGCGTCTGGCCGTGGTATATCAGATTTTTGAATCTACGACTTTTAGTTACACGTTTGCGTTAGAAAATTGTAAAACCAAAATTCTTACTCACAGACTTGTCAGCGCCTCTATCAGCGTGGATATTTCTGTCTTTTTAAAACCTTTTTTGAAAATAAAATATAGCCTTTGTTACTCGCTGATAATGTAGCTTTCCATAAGTGAAATAATTTTTCAAATCGGTTAATTAGTTCCATTATAAATAAACCAAAATCTTTCCTTGTATGTATAATATTAATTTAAGAACCGTAATTTCTTTTTAATTATTTGATTTCTCCAAACATTTAATTTATATTGTAGCTACTTACAATCAATTAAAAAGCTTAATTAGGGGTATTAAGAACCTAGTTTGCCATCAGTAAAATTCAAAATTTGTAAATTAATTAAATCTAAGTATCAGATAAAATAACCAAGACTAAATCATATTTGCGGAGGTGTAAAACCAGTTCTGAAAAAAAAAACCTTTTCACTTATTCATTTTATATGACTGTAGTATATTAATAAAGAGAAAAAGAACGGATCTGGTTATGACGTCTAACCTACAAGATAACAATAGAAATGATAACGTCAGAGCAAGCTCCATTTGACTGAACAAGTGACGACATTGCAACCTTTTGTTATTCCCGTGTTCGATATCATCTGTTGCCCGCGACTTTCGTCCCCGCGGTATGAAGTCGAAGTCTAATCCGTTCAACTTCTTACCTGACGTCTGTTACCTATAAATTACCTACCTGCCAAATGTCAGGTTCACATGTCAAGTAGTTTTCTAGATTTCGTGTTTAGGCAGCAAGTTAGTACGCGACCTTTCAATTTCGTAAAAAGATAAGATTTTCTTTAGAAACTCCGTCATTGTATTAAAGTAACAAGTAAAATAATGTAAATTCAAAATGATTTATCGTCACCAAATTGCGTCGTTTCATTTTAAAGTTTAAATGTCTGAGGGCCTAGCACGGGTGTGCGGAGTACCTAAACGTAACGTCGGATATGATCAATTTTTAAATTGGAAATACCCGTTTTGCAAGTTATATTTACTTAGGCTCCAACGGATATCATATCAATATAATATTTAATCAAAATTTTACAAGATAGTTGCATTTCCAATTTAAAATTCGAAACTGGAATCTAATACGTTTTCGTCGCCGCGCTTGTGCCAGGCCTACAGGCGTCCCGCTGTTGCTACCCCGCTTCGTTACAAATTAAATACAGGGTTAACTAACAAGTCGTAATGGACACTATAATTGATCGGATTTCTTTGTAGGAATCCGAAATAGAAAGAGCAAAGGTTTAGATATATTATGTAAATTGCTGACGATCACGATACAGGACCTTCACGGACTCGATGTTTTAAATTTAGAATTCTAGAATATCTAAGAGGGTTAGTGACCACTATTGCTTTGCATAACACAAGGACCTAATCACAGATTTTTGCTCATACTATAAAACAATTTAAAAAACCTGATTAACTATACAAAATATTTTTATTTAAAAACAATTAAGTAACTCCATTAACTAAAATGCATTTTAAGTGACTCCCAAAATAGCCCAATGTTTTAAAATGTTGTAGTGCCAAATAATGGCAGGGTAGACTGTGGTGTATGTCAATTAATTACAATTAAAATATTCGTAGATAGGCAAGCCCTACCTGTTTTATGTCGCCACCGCGGCTAATTGCACTTAAAAGTGGTCTGGGTGCATTATGCGGTGCTCGGTGATTTTAATAGTGTTATTATAATGTTGGTAAAATTCGTTAGCGGTAGGGAAAATTTGTTTTAACTTTAAATTATATTACGGTCGAGTATACCAAAGTTTTGTGAATAGATATAAGAATATATCGTGAAGAATGTAAGTAGGTGCTTTCCAGATTCAATGCTGCCTTTTTTAGATATCCATACTGCTGTTACAATTGAAGACTGTCTTTGTTTGTAGACGCTAATACCTAGTCAGATTCTAAAATTGTTTTCGTTAATAAAAGGATGGAGGGAATGGAGGAAGGCCTTTACCTAAGAGTGGGACAGCACAGGGTAACAAAAAAAGCTACGTTATATTTGCGTGTTTTAATACTATATTTCTTTATTTAAAAAATGGAATAGCAGAAGAACCCTAGTTTTTTACATAAAACTTTACACAGGCATAGACACTACTACGACTTTAGTATTCAAATTGTATTTCCACTTTAAACACCGTTGCTTTCAATATTATGCACGGTTGAATGAAATGTAACATGATTTCTTCATAGTAAATCCACGTTTGTGCACAAAAGGCCTGAGACTTTACGACGGCGTATAATAATGGAATAAAATTGCAACAAAGAACTTAAAAAAGGGTTTCATCGCGTTCTGAAGTCAATAGGGACATGGAGGCATTAGGAATGCATGCAACGCCGGTGCACGCGACACACCGCCCACTGAATAACAAAACAACAATAGCAATTTACGAATCATTCCTTCAGTGTGTTTATTTTATCATGAAGGCACTTAAAACAATAGACTCTTGATTTATTGAACGAATGAACGGAACGTAGTGTAGGTTTAGTAAAACGAATAAAAATACGACATCTTTTTAATTATTTTTAGAATCTTTCTTGCGCTAATTAATTTTAGGAAAAGATCGAAAGGATATCTAAACTTATAATAATCTAAGTCTGGAATCGGTATTCCGCCTTGATCAAGCGTGGTGATCAACGCTCACGCCTTCTCAATTCGAGAAAACGCCTTTGTCATACAGCGAGACATTAATAAGCTGATACCAATCTATTATTATAATAATGATAGGTACTATTATTATGATCTGTTCAACGTCAAAAAAACATCAAAAATACTAGAGTGCTACTTACCTACTTGGGAAATAATATATACTTTCAAAGTCATTAGTGTAGTGCCGCGTTGGAAGTGACGGCGATCGTCCTTTCCTGCGCCGGTACTCCGCTCGAACGCTACTAGAATATGTATTGGTTTCAATTATTTATAACCCGGATATCCTGATTTACTCCTACGAGAGGACGTTTGCTTGTTTCTGAAATAACTGAACCATGAGGTGCTTAACGAAGCCTGTGGCCACGTATACAAGGCGTTGGTTTGCATCCTCGTCAAATTCAAGGAGTTAACTATGCTCGTGATTCTTAACACGAATCAATAATAAAATAAATTGGTTTTGTTTTTTTTTTGACGTGTATTTCAAATCCGAGCTAGCCATCTCGCCAGAGGGTTTAGGCGCTATGTACACATTGATATAGCCGCGCGACAACTCTGCCTACCGCATACGCAACTAGACGACTCTAAATTTTTATTCTGGAAACTGTTATTTGATAGTTGCAACTAAAAAAACAAGTATTTATTAGATATTGGCCAGGTATCGTAATTATATTTGACTAGCTTTTGCCCGCGGCTTCGTTCGCGTTAAGAAGTTTTCAAACTTTCATCCCCTATTTTATCCCCTTAGGGGTGGAATTTATCAAAATCCTTTCTTAGCGGATGCCTACGTAATAACATCTTCCTGCATGCCAAATTTCAGCCCGATTCGCCCAGTGGTTTGGGCTGTGCGGTGATAGATCACTATGTCAGTCAGTCAGTCAGTCACCTTTGCGTTATATATATTTAGATTACTTCTATTTTTTTTTTTGACAAGCTCCTAAAATTTGACCAAGATGCAAATCAACAATTTGTATAGTGTCTTCCATATTTTGCAATTATTATTTTTGTACAGTATTAGGAAAACATCCGGTGATAGAAATATTGTGTGGGAGGAAGGACGAAGGAAGTCGCGGGAGGGAAAGCTATAAGAGACATAATAATTAATGTCTCTTATAGCTTACCCGCCCGCGACTTCCTTCGTGACAAAATAAATATACTATCCAACGCCCGTTGGATAGTATATTTATTTTGTACTACACATTTTTCCGTGATAAAAATAGCGTTTATGCTATTCTAGACTATAATCTGTCTACCGTTCCAAAAACATCCATATTTATGTTTCTATTATACACCTTCATTTCAAATCTTCGATCTTCGATCTTTGACAGTCGTTACTGTTAGTCAGAAGCCAGAAAGTCTGACAACCAGTCTTACCAAGAGTATCGTATTACCCATTACTGGGTTGTGGAGGTCTGATAGGCAGTCGCTCCATGTAAAATACTGATATTCAGCTGCATTCGGTTCGACTGGAAGCCGACCCCAACATAGTTGGGAAAAGGCTAGGCAGATGATGATACACCTTAATTTCAAAATAATTATAAATTTATTCAAATAAAAACATTTAAAAAAAGTGTATAACATATCTAGCCAACAGTAACAAGATTTTTCTTATAATTATAGTACCTAAAAATGAACTAAAACTAAGATATTATAATTGTAGGTGCAAGTGATAGTGGTTCGGAATCGCAATGTTAGGTAGCGACCCGCTCAAACTAAGTTAATTTAAACCTGTGTTTCAAGCAAAATTAATATAAATAAAATCTGCAAGATACCATCAAAATCTGTCATGCAATATTGAAGGACTAAGGCAGACCTGAACTTCAACTGCAGAACTGAACTTTATGGTATATGTCCCAATAAATTACTCGACGTTTTCTATAAAATACTTCAGACGTAAGTATAGTGCCCTTTCGAGTAGAAAATTGCTTCCACTCAGAATTTATTTGCCTGTATGAGTTACAAAATTTAAAACTTGTCAAAGGACATTCTCTTTTCCCTTGAGTGTTTTTACCCTGTCGTGCAGTTATAACATGCAATATGGAAAATTTTCCAAACGTTCCCTTGGCATTTTAGACGTACTGAACCATTCCTTTGAGGCGTTCCTGGAACCCAATATACCATAAAGTGTATTATTATAGGTAACAGATATCTAGGTATCTGTTATAAACTAGCATGGACATTCTACTTAGTTTTAGGAACGATTGCCTCTAATTCACACACGTTTTTGATTTTGATTATGGTTGAAATTAATATTTTATAAAGCAAAATATGTCTCGGAACTTTTGTTAATACCGATTAAAATTAAAGGTTTTTTTTAAACTATCACTCAATGCACATGCTAACTATAAGCTATGCCTCATTTTTATACATTGTTCCAAGTATTGTTTATGATTTTTGTAATTATTTTATAACGGATATCAATTCAACTAAGATTATTTTTCTTGATGTCGCTGTCACGACAGTTTTTTTTATTCGGGTGGCCAAAAACATTGCCTGTTCCAAGGTATCATTGTTGGAAACGATAGCTTTCACAATTAAAATACACCACCTAAAAATCTAGCTTTAAATCCGAATATTATTCTAATGGGTTACATATAAAGCTCTCGATGTAATGTGAGAGTGCACTATTTAAATTGTAATGTAGTGTGCAATGAGCCCGCGTTCCTGGTGGCTTACCAAGTAATGCGGTACTATTCCTGACTGCGTCGAAGGAAATCCGCGTTTAATTCACCTGTCGGTGAGAGAAACTCTTGCATTGCGCTTAATTCAATTTCCTCCATACAGAATTTAAAGTTTAATAATATCTTGAATGTTGTTTGTTAGCTTTATAATTATTGTAGCTTTTGCTCTTAACTTCGCCTTTGTGGTGTAAGTCAATGTTTTTCGTCGTAAAATATAGTCTATACCACTCAAGGATAACGTTACTTCATAATAACAATAACATTTCTAGGATCGGGCCATTAATTTCTTAGATTAGCGAAACAAAACAAAACAAAGTTTCCAGTTTTGAAATTTAAAATATATTTCTAATAATATTTATAATAAGGTTCACTGACCGCACACAACACATTTACACATTATTCAGAAATCATTATCTCTTGACAGGAATTGACTCCATGAATTTTAAAAAGTACCTCCCTTAAAGTAGCACCTTCCGATAATACTGCATGGGTCAATTATTGTTAATTAACGCCATATCTACGGTTAACTATAGGAATGTGTTGTGACTTTGCCATCCACTATTCTAAGAAAAAAAAATCATCGCAAGGAAAAATTCTCCCTACATTAATTACTACTTACACGATACTGAGGTTTCTAAAGAAATCCAATAAAAACAAAACTATTACCTTCTAGTACAGAAAGTAAAATCTTTTCTTTGTGCTTTACAAGAAACTTGTTAATTAGTACTAAGAATTATCGATTTTTAAAGTTTAAATACAAATAATACCGCTTGAGTAGCTTAAGAGCAAATTCTTCATTGACACAACATACTAATAGAAAGTACTTATTTCTTAGTTTCAACGTTGTTTTTTTTTTGACATACTGAGATTAGATTGCAATGGTTTCTAAAAGTAAGGAGAATTGCCCTCTTGTTATCTAACGCTGGTGCAGCATCTTCCAGCTTTTCCTATTTTATTTAGACCAACTAACGTCTCAGGAATTTAATTTAACTATCTACAGCGTAGCTAAGACAAGTCTTTCTAAGCACTAAGAAGTTACTCAAAGACAAATTTCATTTGCTCAGCAAAGAAAAACGCGGTTTTCAACTTTGCTGCGGCGTAACTTTGAACTAGATAGTGTTTTTAACAAATTTTAATGAAATACCCGTTGCAAGGAATTTAATATCCGCGCTGACAAGACTAAATTTGATAAAATTTTATATTAAGAAGTAGTTTTTATAAGGTACAGCGGTTTTATTGTACGCCGTCTTCGCTATTAAATTCATTGCAAACGCAACTTGCACAAGCCAGGCATAACTCTCAATTTAAATTCTCAACACAAAAACAATTAGCAAACAAAGTAATACGTTAGAGAAAAGTTAGTAATTTTCTTTCATAAACTTTCTAAATGCGTCCTATCACATACAACGTACACGTATTAAAAAGTGCCACAACTTAGTCGGCAAACACTTTGTTCGTCGAACGTTATATTAAAAGTCTTGACATTGACAATAACAGATTATATCGGCTTAGTCCACCCGTATGGCGCAGTAACGTTTGCTGTAAATCTTTGAGCTGCAGACGACCTACGTGCTGCCTTAGAATGTGGTGACTTAGAAAATAGGTCAACATTGTTATTTTTATAAAACCTCTTTAGATGCGATGGGCGGATTATACGCACTCAGATTGGCTTTGTTAAAGAAGCAGGAACAAACAGACAATGTTAATAAAATATTGATTGTGGTTAGGCTTCCTTTGGATAAATGAACCAGAAATATATCCAGGAATATTTCCATTAGTTTTGAGACAGTTCAGTCCTCTAAAGTTCCTCTTATTAGTTAACGTTCGATTGCTCGGGATCTATTAGAAAAGAGCTACAAAAATAGACCAAGAGGAAGCGACGTTTCCGGTGCAAATTGCAGACTTTCCGAGAACGATCCCAGTGCTTAAAGAAAAAGGACAATACTTCATGATCAACTTATTGTGAACGTGTCTTGCTAGCTAGTTCTTCAGAAGTTTTATTTTTAAACTTAGTTGAATCAGTGAGGTGCATTAATTAGGTGGGATCAAGCTTAGTTCACCTAAGTTCACTGAGCGAAGATTTCACTGAAAAACATTGTGGATTAAAAGTGTGAAAAAAAGTAATGAATCAGTTTTCTGTGCCCGCGTGTCAAATCTTGACGATCAAACGGGTTAGTGAAGTGTGATAGTAAAGAGGCTAGTATAAAATATATATTACAAGCTGGCCTGCGACTTCCTCTTCACAAAGAAGTCGAAGTTCTAAAATAAACATGGGAACAAAAAAATACGATAAAAAATATAGTTTTATTTGAAACAAACAACTAATTTTGTTCAGCCGTTTAAGTGTGAACGATTGATCATCCATCCATCTATCTTCATAAATTTTCTTTTGTACTGATTGCAAATAAGTAAAGTCATTTTAAAGCAAAAGACTTCAAAGGGTACAAAGCTAACATAAAAAATACACGAGGTTTAAAAGTAAACTTCGTTGTACTTTCAAATCACCAACATGCTAGCTCACAGAACGTATCTGCTTAAAATTCCTTTCGCTCTTGTGTCTGCGAGAGCTATCTATTATGTACAGGAATACATTATAGGAGAGAAACTGACCATTAAATCGAGCACGTTATCAATTGAGTTTAGTTCTGTCAAAGCGATCCAACCCACAACCTCTCAATAATCCAATGAGTTACGTCAACCTAATCCAATATTGCGAATGTGTTGCATTACTATACAGGAATAACATTTCAATGTACATGCAAAAGGCATTAAAATTGTTTTAACTTAGATTTAAAATAGTTCCGCTTTGAATATCTAAAATTATTGTAATTCCTTCGAAAGATGGTGGACATTTGGTTCAACTAAACCCATAACATCGAAAGTAGTCAATGGTAGGAGCATCTATTCCATAAAGGTATCTATGCCCATCGATACTTATAATATTTTAAAGCTGAAGGGTTTGTTTGTTTGGTTGCACGCGCTAATCTCAGAAAGTACAGGTTCGATTTGAAAAAATCTTTTTATATTGGTAAGTTCTTTTATTGAGGAAGGTTAGGCTATATAACATCACGCTACGACACTCGGGAGCAGAGCAGTAACTTAAGACGTAGCCTAACACGGGTTTTTAAAACCACGCGAATAAAGTCGCGGACAGCTAGTATGGGTATATGTTTCATGGACACAATGTTAACGTTATTGAAAGACAATGCGGCTACAGATAAACGTTCAAATTGGAACCAATATTCTTTTTTAAAGTCATTAAAAGCAAAACTGTGTAGTTTTGGTTCAATGGCACAAAAAATGGTGTCCGGATGTGATTCTGCATTAATTAAAGTGCGCTTTCGCATTATGCGCGACCACTTCAGCTATTACAATCTACTTAATTAACCACTTTATTATCCAATGACAATGTAAAAATTTCAACTCATATTTAATATTTTTGAATAAAATTATGAATATTAAAAAGCTCTACAGTGCTTCATATTTTTACTACAAACTATACATTTCAATTTTCAAATTAAATTAAAGCATATATTATTCAAATGAACGGGAGTAATTTTAATAATGTAATAATATTTAATACGATTATGACTGAATATACCTTTACAATATTTAAATTAAATTGTGAGTGATATTTAAGAGTATCTATTAAAAATTCAGTTACAGGCCAACGGCATACACGAATAATAATTGCATTGGCGAATTGTTAATGTTTTAATTACAATAGCAAAATTATACTGTTATTTAGAATAGTTTATGTCAAAGCTTATTATATACTACGGTATATGGTATGGTGGTTTAAGTAAATAGGTTTCAAATATTAAATACTATTCTATAAAAAAAACAAAAGTTTAACTCTGTGCAATGTGCAACACATAATATAATTTACATATTTTAAAAAACGCGCAGCGCTGAAGTGTTTTATTCGTACCTTCTAAATGCGAGGAGTGGCCAGTCTATTACGTCAGCTCACAATCCAATTCAGAGGATAGACGTCAGACACTCGAGAAATGTCTAGTTTAAAAACTTCATACCTTCTGCCAATTCCACCTCGACACCATCCCACGAAATAAAATTATGGAAATAGAAACGGGAATCGGATTCTTAGTAAGTGACTGGCCACTGAATGCTCGTCCCTACGTTCTATTGTTTAAAGTTTTCTAGACCATTACAGCTTACTTTCTAGTTTGAAATCTGGGTATAATGACTATAAAGTCATTATACCCAGATTTCAAACTAGAAAGTAAGCTACCACCATATCAATTTCGGCCGCAAAGCAGCGTTTCCGTGTTCTGGTTAGAAGTTCATGAGACATTTTAACTTTGTTCCATTATCTACTATATTGTAGATGTCTATAGGCAGCGGTGACCACTTAACATAAATTGGAAATAATTGAATGCCGAACAAAAAAACTTTAATTAGAAATTTGAATTACACTTAAATTATTATTCTTCCTTGAGATATGCTGTGACTCCGTGCACTATCGGCTTCATCTTAGATGTTAAATTATAGATTTACGAAAAAATCTGCCGTTGCATGGAAGGACAAAATTTATCCATTTCTAGAAATAATTCTAATTTGGTAATTAGTAGTTAAAGTGTCAATTGCTTTAAACAAATACTGATTTTTCGATTAGGTGTTACCTCAGTGCATTGACATCCAAAGACTTTTGGGCACATTACTAGTTGACACCGATGCGGGAAAATTTTTTGGTGCCATCGCTTTGAAAATTTGATAGCGTAAATGGAGTTACTCGTACGATGGTATGATTATTTATGAGCTCCAAAATTGACCCCTTTTCCCTTACTTACAATCGTTAATACAATGATGGCTGGCTGTTCTATATATCGTATAGGATATTGTTAAAAATAAGCATTTACATTGTCATACTCTTTTCGCGCCCCATAACTCGAGCTTGCCTCTTCAAAGGTCAAAACATGAAAGCATCTGTGCCCTCAGCACATAATTTAAAAACAAAAGAACAAAAGTGCATCTCTGAAGACGGCACTGTAGGGTAATTTAAATAATAACTTCATATTTCCCTTTGAGCACCGTCCTCGGGGCAAAAAAATACAACAGAGAATAGAAAGACTAGCAGCATTCCAAGTGCTTTTATTAAAGTGTTATATTCCAACATTAGTTAGTGTTATATTAAAACAGGACAAAGGGAGCCATTGTGAAAACAAATGCTCGTTAAATTATGTGAAATAAAAACATTTATGAGAGAAAATATTGTTGCAAGCGCGCTCCATGCAACGTTTAGTCATGTTATTGGGATAAAGTAATTAATTTCGATTAAATTTTGTGTCTAGGATAGAAATACTAATATTAGGATTCAGATTAGTTGGTATCCTGATATTACGATGACTTAAACGATCACTTCTGTGCGTAAGTAAAAAATACGCTTAGCTATAAATAATAAAGTACATACAAGTATTTTGTTAGACTATTGAATAAAAGATTTTGAAATAGTAATAAGTTATATGTAGTTCAAATATCGTTATATTAGATGTGGAGTTACTTTACAAAAATAGTTAATATTCTAAAACTTCATTCACCTAATTGACCCTATGATTATTTTTAGGCGACGACTTTTTGAGATTTCAAACATTCAACGATTTTTAAAACAATTATAAAATAATTACTCCCCCGACTTACGACTGCCCGCAAGCGCAACTGCCGAGCAAGGGGTCCCGGGTTCGATTCCCAGGTCGGGCAAAAAGTGTTATTGGGTTTTTCCATTAGGAATTTCTCAGTAGCAGCCCGGAGTTTGGATTTGTGCCCGGTTAATGGCAATAGGCTCGCCCCTATTACATGGGACCTAAATATACCGGCGATTACTGTGGCTGTACCGAAATTGGTGCACCTCTGCCTAACCCTTCGGGGAATACAGGCGTGATGGTATATATATATATATATATATATATATATATATATATATTTTATAAAATAATTGTTTTAAAAATCGTTGAATGTTTGGAACCCGACTGGTAATAATAAACAACAGCCGTCCATTACACACAAGAATCCCTTAACCGACTTACACAGCTCACCTCAAATCCTTTTTGCCAGATATATTGAAGCCACAGATAAAAATATTCCAATCAAGTCTTACCTCTGACCCTCACGGTACCCAGTACGCTTGAGGCTCAATATTAGAATTTCATGGACCTCATCTTTATGCCAAGGCCAAGATAAAAAGGCCCGTCTTAAACTATTTCCAGTTTCCTCACATCAGAGTTGGAAAGCCTAACACGAGCGTGCAGAATAATCGTAACGCGAAACTTCGATCATTTATAAAAGCTTTTATTTAACTTGCAATGTATGTATGTAATTTGTTTGAGTGGAATCTTGCTACTCAATTTTGAAGCAGACATCTTCAACCGATTGAGCCGAAATTTTGTATACACGTTTTTAATATTCTATACTCAATACCTACTTTATTGCATTCCATAATATAGACTTAGGTGGTAAACATTTAATACACGGGGCCCGCTAGGACTAGTGCCTGTCAGGGTTGCGGAATTGGTTCGAAAGAATAACCGCGACCCTGGATCGCAAAGGGCATTAGGAGTAAGAGATCAGTAAGAGTCTGACACTCCTTTCTGCTCCACTCAGAGCGGAAGAAGTCATTTGGTGATATCCCATCCTTAAAAAAAAAGAAAACAAATGAGGGTGGTAAACATATTATAATTTTAAGTCATAAATTGTGTTGGTTGTTCGAAAGAGACGCAAAGAGCACATGAAGGAACGTAGACGGGTTTTAGTCAGTAAAAGTCTGACACTACCTCCCACCCCGCCCAGGGCAGGGGAAGTTATGTGATGACTACCCGTCTTAAAAAAAAGGTTATAAATAACAGTTTCGCAAAAAACATTCATACAGTTTAAAGGTTTAATTTCCAGTGATACTAATTGTGCTTTTCGTATAAAATTAAACCGAAATGCTACGGGATAGTCGTATTTCCGTTTTATAAATCAACTTGAATCTAATACTGTCTGTTGGCGCTTTCGTGCTCGCTCTCGGGTAACTAAGATTATGTGAGGAGACCGAATTTCAAAGTTACGAGTATATTCAACTGAAATATCGGCGATATGGATAGTAGTAGTTTTAGGAAGCTCTGTTTGTTGTGTATTACATATTTATTATTTCAATAGGCTCGCCCCCTATTACATGGAACCTAAATATATCGGCAAACTGTGAGTGTACATTGGTACACCTCTGCTTAATCCTACAGGCGTGATGGTCTTTTTTTATACATATTTATGTTGAAATTGGATAAGAATTATGTCGTTATGGCTCAGTGGTTAATGATGAGGTTACCAGGAAAATATTAAGCAAGTGTGGTGATCAATACTCATAAACATGTATTCTCTGTATGAGAAGATGCCTTAGTCCTGCAGTAATACAGTAACAGCCTGGTAGGGTAAAATCATGATATGGTATACAACAACAAAACTCGTAGGTCAAGTCTGCCATTTCTACATCTTTAACAGTGTTTACGGATAGTCAAAGACCACGGAGTATCGTGTTACCAAGTAACTGAGTGAAGCAGGTCAGATAATAATATAGCAATCGCTTTGTGTTAAATACTCGTGTTTAGTTGCATCCTGTTGGACTGGAAGCCGATCCCAAATTGTCGGTTAAAGGCTAGGCGGATGGGTAGGCAGGTATCCCACTAATATTACAAATGCAAACGTTTGTGAGGATGGATGGGTGTTTGTTACTCTTTCACGCTTACTGACTGAACGGGTCTAAATGAAATGTAATAATATAATAGTGTGGAGTAACAAATAGGATACTTTTTATTCCGAAATATATCAATATATATATACCATCACGCCTGTATTCCCTGAAGGGTTAGGCAGAGGTGTACCAATGTACACCCACAGTTCGCCGGTATATTTAGGTCCCATGTAATAGGGGGCGAGCCTATTGCCATTAACCGGGCACAAATCCAAACTCCAAGGTGCTACTGAGAATTTCATAGAAAAACCCGATAACAGTTTTTGCTCGACCTGGGAATCGAACCCAGGACCTCTAGCGTAGCAGTCGTGCTTAGGACCACTAGGCCAGCGAGGCAGTCAAATCAAATTTGATTTCGCGGACGAAGTCGCGGACAGTAGTTTTTGGCAAATAAAACTAGATATTTTGACGAGCACTAACACCTGGGTATAACAAGGGTATTAGTTTGATATTTACTTACTGAAATTGGGCATAATTAATTAGTGACAACCACAGCTTTGCCGTATCGAGCTATAGTTTGTTGGACGTGGATTACCGATGAAATTTCATTTGGATAATGGTATAGTTTTGATCTGGGATTAAATGGAAAATATGGCCTGTTAATATGTTACTGATACATTTTCACTGTTTAAATTATTGTAACATGATTTTAAAGCTAAAACTTTATCCTACGTATTTAATTTTAACATTAGTGTCGTGATGGCCCAGTGGTTAAGGCGCCCGCCTCTCATGCACGAGGTTGTGGGTTCGCAACCGGGCACGGGCAAGTACCAATGTGACTTTTTCTAATTCATATGTACTTTCTAAGTTTATCTTGGACATTACTGACATCGGTAACCATGTCAGAGGCCCTTGCGGCGGTTTAGAAACTCTGACACTAGGGTGTGTGGGGTCGTTTAGACCTTACTGCCCACACGATAAAGAAAGAATTTTAACATATACAAAAGGTATTTTTGTTCTGTGGTGGTATGACACATAATAATGGTGGTTTGGGGTCTAGAGTAAGGAAGTTCCTCACTATGCGTACTACCTTCTGCATTTAACCCAGCTATTGAGCAATATTTTTTCTGAGCTACGTCATAGCATTTATCGCGTACTCCTTATTATATGTATCAAACAACATTAAATGCTCCTTATACAAGACTTAAATGGAATGACAACCACAAATATCTTCAGTAGAAACACGTACCTAATAAATTAGAATTCGGCTTAAAGAATTCAATTTGCCCACGACCGATGTCTTCGCCACAGAATTTGGCACTTTTTCAGTAATTACCAATTCGATACCCGACTACATCTAATTTTGGCTAGAATAATTAAATTCCAAGCAGTGTTTTGAACGTTCTTGTGTAGTGTTTTACTATGAAGTACTACGAATACGGAGTGGCGTAGCACTTTCGTAGACGATCCGTAGCAGCGTAGCATGTTCGGAGCTTAAGGATGCTGTAAGCAGCTTTTCTCATTGAATCGATGAATATATTTATATATAGTCGGGTGAGTTGCGAGACCGCTATGCTGGTCCGAACAGATATTTCTTCATTAATATTGGTGCTGCCCAGAATATTAATAAAGATAAATCTTATGTACATAAACGAATGGTCTATGATCCGGCAACAGCGGGGCCCATGTTATTTTAACATGGCTTAATATTTTGGGAGATGTCTATACTAATGAACAAAACTGAAATGTGTGTAGAAACATCTATGCAGATTTTAACGGGACCTTCAGTAATACGTACCTAATGTTATAAAGAGTAACTTACGCTGATATTTTGGAAAAAGAATATCAGCGTAAAGCAGAAATTGTGAACAAAATCGATTTACTGGTTTTACTAGCAAATGTTCACACGTAGATAATATAGAGAGGGTACATGCGTGTTTCAATACTACCCCGTATCTCAAGTATTAGGTACAAAAGGTACCCCAATCAATAAAATCCCAATATAAATAGTCATTAGTTTTTATTGTAATTTTAGTTTAAATTTCTTGTTCATAATCTTAAGTTAACTAGAATAAGTAAAAATGCTAATCTATGGAAGAGCGGAGTCTCCTAACACAGGCATTGTTTTGCTTAAAAGGAGGCTCCAAACACTAAGCCCCTTTGTAAACTGAAGCATCAATAAACTTATTATTATATTATTATTATTATTATTATTCTAATTTTCACCGCATGTCATGACCTACCTAGTGACCTGTGACCACACCTAGTCCAAAGAGGAGGTTCATATGAATGAAAGCGGTTAGTTAAGTTAGTTTGTATGTAGTCCGCATCAATGTCAGATAACTAGAACTGTTGGCAGTTGCAATGTAGATAGATTAGTAAAACTAAACGCATTTAAGTTAATTGGTTTGTAGCTTGCGGGGTATTTTAATAACACTACGGATTGGCGTCTCGCAAGTCAACATAATTCAAATTCAAATTCAAACAATTTATTTGTGAACACAGGTTTGATAGATGTTATAAATACATTGATAAATGTTCTCTATGTTCTGCCAGTAATGGTGTACAACATTTTTGAATCAAAATTATGTCATAATGTAATGTTATTACCACTAAGTTACATTTTAGAATAAAATAAATTAATTAAATACATTGGGTGGTTGTCGGCTACTTAACTGTGGTGCCTTAAACATTAAGGCCTTAAACCAGAGCGTAAGACTTATAAACAAGGCGACAACACGCTTAGAGCACGAACCTCTGCTTAGGGCTTCACTGAGGGAGGATAGTAAAGAGACAAGCTGGATCGGATCTTTAGAGACTAAATGTAAATTTGGACGGAAAATGTTCAGACTTAATACTAAAACCATAACCACGGGCGAAATAGTTCGACCAATAAAAAATCAGTAACAATTAATTAGTTCGTGATTCTCGTACACTTTGTTTGCATATATAGATTACCGCAAGAAGCAGTGAGGCATCCTCTGTTACCGCAGACACATCTGCGATACAGGCTATTATTTTATATCGTACAAATTAAATTAAATTGCTAGATTATCTTTTCAAGCTCCATTTCTCTTTAAAGGGCAATGTAACTTGATATTTCTATAGAGTAATTAAATTAATTTGTAGAGTGCTCCCACTCGAAGGGAGGAACCGTTATGACGGAAAATATCTGTGGATTTAATAGTAGTAAAAACAAGTTTCAATTTCTTTTAAAGTAATTCGAGCCCGTTTCGATCATCTGGTCCACTACGCAACTAGGTTGCAGAGGTCGGAGAGGTTGTCGCGCCTCGTAATATATTGGTATTCAGCTATATCGGGTTAGACTGGAATCTGATCCCAATGTGGATGAGAAATGGCTAGCCATGTCATGACGTACATACATAACAGATGGAAAAATGCAAGTTTAAACCTTGTATGAATGAGTGTACGGTTCAAGTTGAATTTTGAATACTGATTACATATATACAAGCACAATTAGTATCTGCCATTGATATGATTAAAGCCTTCAGACTAAATAAATATTATATGTGGAACGTGTTTTTTCAATAAAAAAAATCGATCCAATTTACGTAACGGTTTACTCCGCACGAGCGTGGTTGGTCATATTTATCCAGAATAAGGACAAAAACACACACGACACAATTTTTCTAGTTGAATATTTATGTGATTTAATTGAATATACAATTGGGAACTTTTGGCTTAGGTACGGTTGGGGCTAGGCTGAATATAAAACAGTGAATTCTCCAACGTACACTGAATGGTCGTGTTTTTGAATAAAATGTTTAAATTTAAGTAGCATAACGTTTCTGTGTTTAGCACAATTTGAGTGCCATTTTATTTACTTAACTACTGTCTGTCTGCAGTTTTGTACTTTTGAAGTTAAGTGAAACTTTTCTTAACTTATTGTGTAGCCTTCTCGGCTGTCCCATTTCAAAACCTAGTAAAGGACACTTTTTTCAAAAAATGTTTTATTGCATAATTTTGCTAACCTACTCAGTCCCTACCAAATACAAAAAACACCAGCGTTGAAAACACACAATAAAGCGGTGATATTTAATCATCAATACCCTGTAAATGCACTACTCGTCTCTGATCTAATTTACGTTTATTCGCTCTGCTATAAAATTTAGTTTTAGGTCCTTGTTAGGTTTTGAAAAGGGGCAGCCGTTCTATCAGATTAATATTTTCAAAGCCTCTTACTTACTCGTAGATGAAATATTTATACTGTAAAATTACTCCCAATTATGGGAAACGTCCTTATTTAGGATAAAGATATTATGTTTGTAATCTAAATGAAATACCCATATTATATTTCTTACACCACAATCATTGGCTTTGATTGCCTCTGCAAAATGTTTACCAACCGTTTGAAGGCTTTATTCCAATTAAACGTATATAAAAGCGGTATTTTAATACTTAATAAGTATTCGTAATTACCAAATGGTAATCAATTTCTTCATTCAAATCTTTACAAACGTGGATTCCTGCTATTTCCCCAAAGAGCTTTAAATAAGCTGATCACAAATGGCCTATAAGGAAGTTAAACTTAATTTGGATGATATTAAATTCGTAATTTGCTTGGAACTGGGACCAAATAGAATGGCAGAAAAAATATCAGACTTACGTACAAAGAGTAATGAGACTTTCGGGTTTTATGAAATACTAGCTTCTGCACGCGACTTACACCGTGTGATTTTTTTCACCCATGTTAAGTTACATTTTTGAGAGAGGAGCTCGTGGCTAAACAATTACAGCCGCATAGACCGATCTTCCGGGTTAAGCCACGCTTGCCGAGGTTGGTCTGTGGATTGGTGACCATTTACTATAGCGAGTTTCCTCCGTGCCTCGGAAAGCACGTAAAGCCGTTGGTCCCGGCTGTCATTTGTAGATCTTTGACAGTCGTTACTGTTAGTCAGAAGCCCGAAAGTCTGACAACCAGTCTTACCAAGAGTATCGTATTACCCATTACTGGGTTGTGGAGGTCTGATAGGCAGTCGCTCCATGTAAAATACTGATATTCAGCTGCATCCGGTTCGACTGGCTAGGCAGAAGATGTTAAGTTAAATTTTTGGTTTCTGCTCCGCTTCGGTGTGTCGTAACGTGATGTTATATAGCCAATGGTATTATCTAATTATTCAAATCAAATCTAATTATTAAATAATAAATGTGATTATTGTATCCTAATACTTTCTATTTAATTCTAAGTTTCACCAACACTTAATAGTTAAACTCCGAAATGCTTTGTGATTTTATGTTTTGCGAAATGTTTGACTTTACCACCATTTACTTGATCAATCTTAAGTTTTTACCTATATTCTAGCAAATAAAGCTACCATTCATTCACAAATCAGTCAGACTCAAAACTAAACCTATTCTTTAAACTGTAACTACAACTGCCCCTAAGATACAAGCCTAGCCTAGTTTAGGGGACAGAGTCGAATTTATTGTACTTTTCTGTATAATACTTAATTAAGAACTCTAATCTGTATACAGTGCAATGTACTCGACCTTTGTGGTAATAAGCAAATTATTGTTAAAGTCAAAGTGAAAGCATTCATTTCAATTAGACCATTTACAGACACTTTTGAATTGTCAAGAAGTTACAGTTTAAAATTAAAGCTAGTTGCTCGTTCCAAAAGAACGAGCAAGAAACTCTATGGTCACTCTTTTCTTTCAATTTGGTTTTTACAAAATCTTGGTTACAATATTCTTGTTGCTTCTATATGTGAAAACAGTTATTATTTATTACAAATAAGCTCACCCTAATTAAAAGTCGTTAAATTCACGAGTACCTATTTGACGCCCTAAAAAGGCCAGAAATTCAAACGCCTGCCTGTATTGTGTCTAAGTACAAACAAGATTTAAACAAAAGCGCAGCGCATGCGATTCACAAACACACATGTGTATTTTCACACGATAAACTGCTGTTCAGTAACAACTAACTGTTTTACATACTACGCGGTCTTTATACGCTTTCCACGAGTAAATAAATGGTTTATAAAACCCTGACGAGTATTAAAAGGCGAGGCTTATCGAAAGCACTCTAAAACTTCGGATCTCGTAAAAATATTCTCTAAGCTCCGATGCTTTTAACTATGCAGTTACACTGAACGCCTAGCAAGTACTTGCTAATGTATTCGATGCTAGTCGATTTGCGAATCGGAAAAACGACCATCTTCTGTATGTAATCTCTGGAGTTACTGAACCGTTTTAGATTTAGTTTTGCCAAACCAAAGACTTTACTAAACACAGATGAACATATTTTCGAAGACGAAGTCGCGGCCAGAAGCTAGTTAATAAATAATACGTTAATTGCAAGCAAACTAAAGAAATGTTGTGTGCGAACCGGGTTTTGCCAATTAAAAAATCGATACAATTTACAAACATTATTAATTGTCATGTTTGCTAAGCTCCTCGAAACCTATGGCTTAACGCTCGTTATATAACAGCACGGCTTCGACTCAGCAAATATTTACCCATTCAAGTTAGGGCTTTAAATCGTTGCCTTAAAATATATTTTGTAATGACAAGATAAAAAGGTATTAAGCTAATGTTTGGAGTTTTAGAGGTGGTGTTGGCCGGGCCATTATTAAGTGATAGCCCTATAAATCCATTGAAGATGATTATCGGAAAATGTAATATTTCTTAGCAGTATTATAATACTAAAAGCTTTGATAACCGATTTAAATTAACGTACGTATTTGAAAAGGAGGCATCTTGTTTTTATTCTATTCAACTAATTCTCGTTTAAAACCTAATAATTGTATAAGTACTACAATTTAAATTGTAACAGAGCAATTACAAAAAGTTTACATCATTTCAAGTGGCAATTAGTCGTGGTTGAAAAACCTAGTGGTCTGAGAACCCGGACTGACTAGACTTACATCATTTAAGCATAGCTGTAATTTTGAGAATATATTAAAAAATATAACATAGGTAGGTACTTCTGTAGTGGTTGATAGACACTTTACGTGGGCACAATCACGGCCAGACGACTGAAAATATAACGTACGAAAAGTGTCTAGCACTAATATATGTTGGTTTTTAACAATATCCTCTAAAGCATACATCTTTCCATGTAAGCATTTAAACGCTATTTTTATAACAGATACCTAAAAAGCTCGATAACAGCTCGGAGTTAGGATTTGTGCCCGGTTAATAGCAATCGGCTCGCCCCCTATTACATGTGACATAAACATACCGACGAACTGTGGATGAACATTAGTACACCTCTGCCTAACCCTTCGGGGAATACAGGCGTGGTGGTACTTACGTATGTATACCTTAAAAGATGCCCAGCATTTAATCTAGCTAATAGTACTCATACTTTTCTAGCTATTACATTTCTTTAAGTATTCTCAACATTTCAGCTATTTTAAAATGACGTAGACTCCGGTATCTCAGTCTACAGGTGGCCTACGAATTGTGAAAACCTTTTCAGATTGCATGAACGCGTTTAACTCAAGTCCAATAACTATTCGAAATACTAAACCGTTTCCGTTGCGTTTTCAATTCAACCCAGCGAGTTGTTGAGCTAAAGTTTTTATAATTTCTGAATCCTGAAAGTTTATAATGTTTTTCTTCTTTGCCGTATAACTACGCTTACTGGTAACGACATACTTACACAAAATGCATATCGGATTGTTACAAGCTTTAAAGGCCTAGGGATGTTTGATATGCACTAACAAAAATGTTATTGTAGATTTTCGAATCGTGCTTGTTAAACTTTACATTTGAATTTCAAATGTTTTAGTGTTTGCTAAAAAATATTCGATTTGTGCGTTCATTTTGTTGTTTTTCGGGTATTTCATTTTAGTTACAAACGTTTATGTTTGCTCGTTTAAACATTTACAGTTAACTGGATTTGGAATTTTATATTGACATTGCGATAAGGCTTACGTTCGTAACGTTTAGCAGTGGATGGCTATTGGCTGATATGATGTTGATGATTATATCTAGATGTTGTTCCAGCTAATTAATTTTTACCTATCTCAGAGGAGTGTATCCTAAACACTCAATCAAGTCTTACATAAACTTTGTATAAATTTAAAATAAATCGTCACTTTTCAAAACCAGATATTTACTTATGTTATTTATTAATGATTAGTAACTAATAACTACTTATGTGTCATAAAATAACTTATGTGGTAATTTGTATGTAAAAAAGGATTTTTATCTAAACTTTCTTTTCTTTCTTTCACAGACTTTCGCGTGGCGTCATGGATAGAGTCGTTAACAATGATCAAGTAAGTAAAATATGTGATAAAATAGTAATTTTATTACTTTAAAAAATATCCAAAACCTAGGCGATTAACAGGTGTAAATAGACACTTAACTAAGCTGAAAGTTACAGTCATGTTCTTCACTTGTTTTTTTATGGTTCTGGTCCTTACCTGGGGATCTTTTTCTTACTTACTTGTAAGATTTCTAATTTTAGTACAGAAACAGAGTTGAAAAATGCAAAAGTCTGTACTAGATACGAGTATAATTAGAAATACTGCTCGTAATTATATCAATAAAGTAATTAGAATAACATACTACTCGTGAGTATTATTTTCTGTGTCTGCACTGACTCTAAGGCACATAATGACAGGTTTAATTAAAATACAGTATTAAAATCTCTAATTATTAATCTTAGTTTTAGATATTGTTTCTCAGTAAGTGAATTATGTATCCAATTCTTTATGAGAAATAAAGCTGTTCTTAAACCGAAACCGAAAAATATAAATCTAAAAACAAACCTATGTAAAAGAAATTAAAAACATAAAAGGTATCTGTAATTAAAAGAGGCTTCGACAAAATAAGCTCATTACAGGTAAACGCTTAGCATTAATTAATAAAAGGAAAATTACGCAAAGTTTCCTCACTTGATTTCAGGCCATCTTGGTTCAATTTCCACTTGATACAAATTGCCACAAATTGCCTAGAGCAAGTATCAAGATTGTGTCTCATTCGCGCCTAGCTAAACAAGTCCTGATCAACATGTCCTAGCATTTGTTGGAAGCCCCAAACGATAAATAGGCACCTACTTACCGTGGTTTGTACAATGTGTTACATGTTGAATGAACACCATGAAAGTTTTTTTCAGAATCGGCTACTGAATTGATTTTAGCTACTTCTGAAATAAGTATTTTTTTAGCTCCGTTGAACAGTGGAATCCGCAACATACTATCACGCCTGGATTCCCCGAAGGGTTAGGCAGATGTATACCAATGTACACCCACAATTCGCTGGTATGTTTAGGCCCCATGAAAGGGCAACACTATTGCCATTAACCGGGCACAAATCCTAACTTCGAGCTACTACTGAGAATTTCATTCAATTATTCTTTTTGCTCGATGATGATTGTAACTTAATTTTCTAATTGGGGTGTTCGAGGGAATACGTTGTCTCAATTACATGTAATATATCCACTTGTACATTTCAGCTCTGGCACATTTGTGCGAAAGACATTTCCACGACGAGACACTTGCGTAAAAGGGTAATTACGCGAATGGACGTTCGTAATCTTCGCGCAAAGGGAATCGCGCAAGTGTCTCTGCGGAAATGACTTTCGCGTATGTGTGCTGACACCAGTTGTACCGAATGTTGCCAGTGTGAGTTTCTGATATTACTCTGTAAACAGGCTCATTTTTTATGTACTGACCATTTTTCAGTGGGTAAAAGTACTCATAAATAAAAAACAACGACTGAATATGAAAAGTAAAAATAACTGGTCCATACATTTTGATACTGTAGTTTATTTTTGTATAACTACTTGGTTTTTCTATAGTATACAGTTTGTCTTCTAATGAAAAACCTGCTCATATTTTTAAACACTTTACCCCCTAAAAATGGCCACTGAATTAAATACAGCAATACTTACCAGCAACCGCAGCCGTATTGGTAGTGGACTGTTAGTACAGATGAGCGAAGGGGCTGAAAAGTTTTCGAGACAGGAATTGGCACTGTCAAAGTCTTTGATAGTCTTTCACTGAAAAAAGAAAACATATTATTGTAAATTTACAACGGATAAACCAAATATGTAGTAAATCAATTTGACAGACAACGTCGTTATAAAAATACAATATGTTTTTAGATGAAACATGGTACTTAAATGTATACAGATGCATACCTATTATACGAATGTATAATAGGTATCGAAGATTGCGAGCAATCTTCAACCTTCGAACAACCTTCCATTCTTCCGAAAGATAATGATAATCTGCCAATTGAGAAGATGGTACATTGAGTCTCTCATCCAGGTGGAGTACGACCATTCTAACTCCATTGTAACCGTCCAATCTTTTAATTCTCTGTTCTTTTGTTGCAGCTTAATACAAACCCTCCGACAAGTGGATTGGGGGGGGTGGAGACGTGACACTCATAATCTCTTTACCAAGCTCATCCGGACTAAGGACCCTCGTGACTCTGAACAGAGTCAGGAGGTGACCTTACCCGGCAGGCAACGGCTATCGGTAAGTAAAACTTAATTACTGCCCCCCTAGCCAAGTCACAAACGATAATCGTAAACGCTTGGTAGGTACCAATAGATTTTCAACTTAATACCCCAGACCCTTAAGTTGAAAATCTATTAAAGATTTCTAAACGTTAGCGACTGGAAAGAACGAAAACGCTATGCAATCTTCATTAGATCTTCAACTTAAAACCAAGCACATAAACTTGAAGATCTATTAAAGCCTACTTAGCGTTTGCGTTTGTCGTTTGTTACATGGCTACAGGGGCTGATCTTACAAGAAGTTTCTGAGAACATAGGCTATACCTGAGTCAAGACATATTTATAAGGCCTATGTCCAGCAGTGGACGTCCTGCAGCTGATATGATGATGATGAGTTTTTTAGGCGAGAGACATTTTTAGGTGGATTTAGAAAAATTACGCCTGCACCCTCGCCACATAACAGTCACGTAGTCAAAGTTGATGAAATCTACTGAGAAAACAGTTTGGTCATTTCTATAGTGTTTAGCTGTATGTATGTGTTCTATAAACAACAAAAACAGATAATCAATAGAAGCCGATATAGGTATACGACTTTATTTTTCTGGTGAATGTCTCTGAAATCTCCAATCCGCTTTTAATGCCAGATTCCTAAAACTTACCAACCGGTATAAGTAAACCATAGCAAGAAACAAATGCCTTCGTATTTTTCAGTATACAGGTAGGTTTATATTCGGATTTTTTATAAACATTTCTTACATTTAAAATTGACACCAGAATTTTCACAAACGACTAGTCAAGTATTCAGAGGAATTACGACTGGTAAGATAAACTATCCGTTTTGTCATATAGGAACCGAACACAAGCAAGCATGGTGATCAATACTCGTGCATTCTCTGCATGAGAAAAGGCTTTTACCCTGCAGTGTCACAAGAATATAGGCTGTTAGTATAATTACGACCTACACCATTTGTATTTAGTAAAGTTAGACTCAAGCTTACGCTTTTAATTAAAATAAAAGCTGAATATTTTAAATCACATCCATGAACGTTTGTTGCGGCAACATCTTGGAGATACTAGCTTTGTTGGTTGAAGAAAACAAACTTAAATCTAACAAAGTTTCCCAAGTAAATAACAGAGAGTTCTAGAAGCAACATTGTAACAAATGTTACTCCTTACAAAGTTCCGTCCGTTTGTAACGTTAATTATTTTCTGTCATTACTTAAATGCGGTGGTTTTAGGACTGAGATTTAAATAATACTCTTACCACGTGGCAAGATCATTTCGCAAGTCAAGGGTAATTTTCTATATAAAAATAATACAAAAAGTCCTAGAATATTATTATGTGGTCCAAAAATGCAAAGTTTCGAACATATTAATCATAATAAATTTAGGTCAAAATATGTCACCTGTATGACGAATCTTTTCGAGTTCACTTTTGCAAGTTGCCAAACTTCGCAGTAGTGTAGTAAAGTACGAAGCGGGATAGTGCAGATTGTCTTTTGTTAATCATTCATAAAAAAGCTACGTTGTCATTATTTCTCTTATATTATCCATATTCCAGTTGATTCTTTTGTACGGTCTCATTCGTATGGAATAAAAATATCACGTATATACCTTTATATGTTATAAACTGATTTAAGGTAAATATCACCTTGTGTAAGGCGTTTATTTGTTGCGTAGGAGGGCAAATAGAAGTTACGCATGTTTTAGATTTGTTATTTTCGGTTTTGCCAACTACGCATATTTTTGTTTGCGTGGGTCACAGTGAATGCTCAAACTTACATATTTATAAAACGCTAACCAACACGTGTGGGAGCTTACCTACTCGTGAACAGCTATGGAACTATTTATTTTTAGCTTTATTTTCTTACAGAACTAGTAAATTTGATTCATTGAGAACTCCAATGTATTGTTGCATTTAGAATAAGAATGGTGGTGGTGTATTTGAACTTTATTATTAGAATCCATCCTATGTAAGTAGGTACATAAAATGGTTTTTTAGTAAAGAATCCATCTTAGATGATTCTGGGAAAGTTACCCAATCATAATTGCTAATAAATGAATTCTATTTTATTCCTTAATTAAATTCAAGAGTAGGTATTCCTGTTACTAAATAGGTTCTCTAATCATAGCCATTGTTTTTTAAATTGCCGTCTTACAAAGTCAATATTAAATCGAGAAAAAGAAATGCGAGCAGAAAAACGTGATATTCATAAATATTATGTCGATAATAATGTAACCTTTTTTTTAAGAATGTCTCTTACTGACTAAAACTTACCCTATGCGTTCCAAAGTCGAGGTTGCTCTTTCGAACAAATTCCGCAACAAAATAATGTAACCTGGAATTCAAATTATGCACAAACTTTGCAGCTACATATTACTAATTAATGTTGATGACACTGTTGCAACTTAGTCTATCCGAAGTTATGCCAAAGCTCAAGAAGCCAGGAGTACGTGCGAAGTCTTTAACATGATCAGAGCGTGTAGAGAGTTGAAGCATAGTTGTTGTTACCAGCTAGTTAGAAACTGCGGTGAACATTGAACATTGTTCGAATTGGTTGCGAAACTGGTTTCGAGGCTATTTTGAGAGTTACCCACAATATTGTTACCAACAATGTTGTTACCGGTAAACTGAAATAATGCAGCCGTGAATGATATGAAGAGAAGGTGCATAGGGCGTGTCGTTGTTGCTTCGTTTATAAGTTTTAAGTCTTGACTGGAGTTTTAAAGCATCATAGAAAATTCTAGTGAATCTGCCGACGACTTCCTAGTATAACCTGCGAGATACCATTCCGAAAAAAAAAAATATCCGCGAGAATCCGTGAAGCGCGAGGGCGGATAATGCAGACAGTATAAAAGAAAGTGACTAAAAATTCCTGATGAAAAAGTTCTCTAAAGTTTTTTTTTTAAGTATTTGCGTTGAAGTTCGTTTCCGTCTGACAAACAACTAAATGAATTTAAACTTTTTTGTTAATAATTACTGAAGATAATAACTATAATAAGAGTTATTTTAAAATCCTCCTTTCAATTCTTTGTATTTTATTTTACGCTCTTACGAGTATATACATTTTCTGCATAAAGTTTAAATAAATACATTCCGATCAAAACAACGCCGTTTAATAAAAGTAATTAACAACCTGTCTAAAAATACTCGTTTTTTATAATTTACCACTTTTGTAAAATTACATTGTAGTACCTTTTGTGCTGCGGGCGTCTGAAATAATTATTTCGTACTCAGCCCACAGGCCGCCACATTTATATTGCAAAAGGTGGTATTCCTGGGTCTATGCACTAATGTTGGTTTCGCTTAAACTGGCCCGTCCGATGAATAATTACAGGATCATCGTATTCGAAAATCGACTCGATTAAAAATACTTTTAGAATACAATGTCGCACTCGTGGTAGGCCTAGACCACTTCAATATGGCCGACAATAGATGGCTTTCGAAGGGTTGTTAACGTAATAAAAAATTCACCATTGGGTACTAGTTTTTCAGCCCGCAGTCGGGTTTTAATTTGGTTATCGGATCAACTATGTTTCAAAAGTTTTTTAAGTCCTTTGTGAATGTCATGTATGGGTTTCAATATCGGAATATTTTGAGTGACATCCGAATGAAGAGGTTTCGCAAAATTTTCATGTTCTTTTTTGGATTTCGTTGCCGCCACTAATTGGGACTCGGCTATTTGCTTGTTTGCAAGTCAGATGAAGATATATGGGTATATATTTTACAATTGGATATTTTGAACGTGAACAAGGAAAATAAAATTTCTGCTGTTTCATTCTTGGTATGACTAGTAACTAGAACCATTCTACTGTAAAGTATATACTTTAATATTAACATAGGTATATGTACGGAAAAAAGTATACTACGTGTAATGATTTAATGATTTGGAAAAAAATTGTACCAAACCGAACTTCACTGTAAAAGTCATGAATTTTGTGAGTTTCACATTCATCAATTTTCCAATTTAGGACCCTCCGCCCACGACTATTTCTAGCACAGAATATCGGACCGTTCATTAAATCCATAGTTTCGAGGACCAACTTTTTGTAGGACGTGTGCGTTGGTCCATTCTCACCGTCAAAAAAATCGGTCGGCGATTATCTGACGTGGGCAGGTAGCGTTAAGGCCTATTCAGACCTAAGCGGTATTCGCTACCGCCTGCGGCAGAGAAAACCCAGTGGGTATGCGGTAATATTACTGTTCAGACCTAAGCGGTATTCGCTACCGTTCGTAACCCGCACGGTATGTACCTCTACCCACAGCGGCAGCGAATATCGCTCAGGTCGCTCTAGCCGCGGTACTTGATACTAAATACCTGAGCGAAACCCGCGCGGTATGTACCTCTACCCACAGCGGCAGCGAATATCGCTCAGGTTTGAATAGGCCTTAAAACTTGCTTGTCATATAATTACGGCTGTCACAAAAAGCACTTTACGATTGTCAAGTTTTAAATTTAGAAGCTCGCAGACAGCCTATTGTCTCTGTCGACGATAAGTAGTTGTCACATTGACAGCAAAATGACAGGTAAAAGATCATCGACTAAAATATATAGACGAACAAAAATTGACGACATTATGACAAGGTTATTTTTGGTTTCATATGTATAGGCGGCGTCAGATAAAAACGGATTTGTCCACGTAGAAAAAGTCGCGGATAAATGGTAGTTGCATTAAATAATGCAACTTTTTTTTACTTATTTAAACCTTATATTGACTAATAATGACCAAACATGTTAGGTGTCAGTTTCAAAACACATTTGTTTTGTATCGAAGCAAATTGTGGCAATTTATCACACTGTAAAACGTTTATTCAAATGCTGGCTTGTGCCCGCGACTTCATCCTAATGGAAGTCAAATAACCTACCATAAAATAGAGCTAATGGCGCCGTAGTATAACATTCTAGTCATCATGCCTGTATTCCCCGAAGGGTTAGGCAGAGGTGTACCAATGTACGCCCACAGTTCGCTGGTATATTTAGGTCCCATGTAATAGGGGGCGATCCTATTGCCATTAACCGGGCACAAATCCAAACTCTGAGCTGCTACTGAGAATTTCATACAAAACCCCTCAATAATACCTTTGTACATTTTACCCATTTTTGCGATGAAATAAAATATAAAATTTGATAGAACATTCAAAAATTTTAAAAATAAAACTACATATGAAATCTCTTTAAAGATCAGACCATTACCTTGATTGTATGCAATGAGTCATGCATGAAAAAACTTAACATGACGTTGTTAAGTTATTCGTTCCTTTTACTAGATCCACGTAGCCACGCCGCTACGCTTCGTGTCCCAACTTACAACATTCTATCAGCGTATCGGGATTAAAATTCTTCATACTGAATTTCATCGTTCAATTTTATTTGTATTCATTTCATATCTGAATCCGTTCATTAGAGAACAGAGATTAATTAAATCAGTTAAAAAAACTACACCCTTGAGAACAAAGAATTCCAATAAACCGTCGATTGAATGTTGGAATAAGCTGAACCATATTACTAAAAGATGGGAGTTTAAATCATTTGATTCGAAGCCGTCTGTGTCTGTCTAATATTACGCGAGAGAGGATCTAAGTGTTCATTTAATTTGTTTGCTTCCCCGTCGTCTGTGAACTGGTCAATCCCGACAGAATGTAATTACATGAAAATTTAACGCGATAAACCGTATGCTTTGAAATTGTCGTGGGGGAAGTGTGGGGGATCAACGAATATAATTTTGTTTGAGTCGCGTAATTTATTCAAGTGAAAATGGTGACTTGTTTTGCGTCGCCGTGTGCTACAATAAGGAGTTTTGTATGAGAAGGCATGCAGAGGAAATTACGTGACTCAAATTCGCGCATATTTTACTTTTAGGCTCACATTAAGGCTCAATGAATACCGGCGAAGTTGCGGATTGGGATATCGGGACAGTACCAATGTGACATTTTCCATTCATATGTACTTTCTAAGTTTATCTTGGATATCTCTGACATCCGTGAAGGAAAACATCGTAAGGAAACCTGGACGTCTATTGAATATAATTCTGATGAATCCGCCTTGAGCAAACCTTGTGATCAATGCTCGTGTCTTCTCTGTGTTAGGCCTTTGCCCTGCAGTGGAACATTAATAGGCTGGTGTTCTCATTATTATTTTATAACTCCGATTCGTAATTTACGAAAAGAAATCTTAAACACATACACACATATTGCATAATGAACTCCATGTACATTGTTTAACGTACAAACGCGTTCGCCTTCCGTCAAATTCTCACGAATTAAGAACAATCGAATCCTGCGAAACCTGCGAGTTCGAGGGAAACAAGGCTTCCTTTCGTTCCGTACCTCCCGGTGTGAATTGAGCGTAACATTGTTTAGAATAGTGAGATATTCCATTGTAACAACCAGCTTCATTCATATTAGCGCCGAAAGTGTTGAGCTGTAACTCCCAAATAACCGTTAACTGGGATTAAGCTTGTTGAACATCTTTCATAAACCTTGAAATTAATATTTGCTGAAATAGTTCGGCAAACAAACTTTGGTTGGTTTTAAATGAATTTTAAGTAATAATATCTATAAGGAGTTAAGTTCAAGTCTTTTGATAAGTATTCCAATTAACCCTTAAGTGCTAACTCGTCTTTGCAGTAAATGTTACCGTTATTTTATATCAATTTTAGATTTGAATTTATAATTATTAGAGTAATTATTGTTATACTTTTTGGAGTCTTGTAGATGAGCGAAGGAATATGTAGTATTTATCTCGTAACGTCTGATTAGTAAGATTATTAAATGGGCGGTTTTTGAAATTGCTGAAGCTTTGTAATCTATACTCATATTACAAAGAAGAAAGATTTTTATGTATGTATGTGACGAACTATACTAACTCACTCACTACTCAACTCACCATTAGAATGCTACATTATCCCTGATTAACATAGGCGATATAACATCACGCTACGACGCACGGGAGCGTAGCAGTACCTACCAAATACGTAATTTTATCGCGGGTGAAATAAGCCACGCGAACAGAAGCCAGTATGAAATAAACTAAGTACTCTAATATTCATTGTTCAGTAACTATCATAAAAATAACAGCATCGCCCCAACGTGGCAACAGCTTGGCCGGTCTCGACCCGAGAAATGCAACAGCTAGCTCCCACCGCGCCGCCCACAAGCTATTACCTTTTTATCTTGTCATTATAATAACGATAATGAAAATTAAAAAAAAAAACCTTTTTAAAAATAAAACTCCACTCTGATTCAATAATAAATGTTTTGACAGAAATAAAGAGAATTAGCGAGCTTATTACACCCGCCATTAGTTACGTTAATGCAATGCAATTATTGGCGTGAGTCGTAGCTTGATGTTATATAGCCATTGTTACTCAGGAATAATCCTACTTATAATAATATTATAAAGGCGAAAGTTTGTAAGTATGGATGTATGGATGTATGGATGTTTGTTACTCTTTCACGCTTAAACGGCTGAATGTATCTGGATGAAATTTGGCACAAAGATAGATTATAGTCTGGAATAACACATAGGCTACTTTTTATCCCGGGAAAATGTACGGTACCCGTAGGATAACACATCAACTGTGACGCGGACGAAGTCGCGGGCAGAAGCTAGTGTAACTATGTATTGGTGAAAAAATTGTTAAAAATGATCCAGTAGTTTCGGAGCCTATATGTTACAAACAAACGACATAAAAATACCTCTATAATATTTATTAGAGAGAATTAGTTACATAAATAAGTTAAGTACCTATTTGAAATAAGAACGTAGGTTTATAGTTTGAATTCAGAATTCAGACAAAGAAAACGTTTAACGCATAAAATAGTCGTTTAGGAAAGTATTTATGGTATACCAATATCTGGAACAAATGTGGAACAACCCTTGTTCCGAACGTGAATGTACTTGTAAGTTGTAACCTACTATTCTACTAGACATATCTATTCTAAAAACGTTTAAAATTTTGTACGATTTTAAGTCCAAATTTTAGGGTGGGCAATTTTTTGTGCAGGCATTTGTTGTAAATTTTATACCAACTAAAAGATATTATCTTTCTTTATTAGTCTGTTCTGTTACACCGGACAAAGGTCTTCCTCCTCTTAACACCTCTAAAACTGAAAGACGAACCGCAAAATTGCGAAAAATATAAGTAAATACTTAAAATAGTCAATATTATTATAAAACAAAATAGACAGAGATCTAAATAGGACTTTTTTTTATTCACACAATAAACTTGAAAGTCAAAGTCAGAAATCTATTTTTAAAACATCAAAAGCTTTTTTTTTACAGTCAATGTGTGTCCCGACTAGCTACGTTCACATTTAAAACTATTTTCAAGCTCATAGTTAAAAATACTTTTTTCCTATAAGTCTATTTTAGACGTCATTCATGCTTCTATTAGGATCAAATGAGCGTTGAATCTTCAGCGCCACTTTGCGTGGGGTAGCGTGGGATGACCGTCCCCATCCCAGTGTTCATTCAACATGCACTGTCAATATCACAGAGTGGTTTTCGAATACCTAATACCTTTCAAATGTAACCTTTATGCTCCTTCATATAAAAATGTTAATTTTAAACCTACACGAATGGCACAAGAATAGATCGAAAAGAATTGAATATTGATATTTTAATTGTATGAGTTGGTACTATGTTAGTGGTATGTGTTGAGATAAATACAGTTGTATTCCGATATTGTGTTATTAGGAGAAATGTATAATTTATTTCGGTACATATTTTGTCGCATGTAGGGTAGATATTTCTATCACTAGATAACTTTTATTTGAGGACTAAACAAAGTGTTTCGCTTACCTCTATTATTAATAAAACGGAGTTAACAATTTTAAATAAATAAATAAATAACAACTTATTATCAAACCAAATAACATTTAGTAAAAATGTATATGTACTGGGAAAGAAGTTCCTTTTTTGGTGTAAAAATCACTGTTTATTGTAACGCGCTGTGTAATACATGCAAAATATTGTGCTTACGTATGAATACAGGGACAGTTTAATAATGGTAAATTAATAATGTTGGAATGTGGATCCGAATATTTCTAGATATAGTCCAAAACAAAGTAAAAAATATCACAATGAAAACAGCATGCAACTTTCGATTTCGACAAACAACCGAACTTATAATCCATTATTTTTTACCATTATAAAAAAGCCTTAGGTACACAGATTTGCATGTAAACGTTTTCGACTAAATATACACAGCGCATGCAAGGAACAGGGTAGGTAATTGGCTTTCCACCTGACCGAGATCAACGCTTTCTGCATGTATAGTTATTGATCCAACTGTTACGAGAGGCTCTCCTGGCTCTGGCATAGCCTGAAGGCTATAAACCCAATAAACTGACATCGGCTATCGGTTCAGGACAGGCCAGTGAGCATTTCTACTAGCCTATTAGGAACGGGCGTAATCTAATCCAAGTCTCTCTCTCTCCGTCGAAAATGGTTCTAATTTACCTAATTCTTTTTACATACATTGTGACTAAAGCACAACATACCATACCATTACTCTTGTATTCCCGAAAGGGTTAGGCAGAGGTGTACTAATTTACTCTCACAGTTCGCCGGTATATTAAGGTCCAATGTCATAGGACCGGGAGAGCATCGCCATTAACCGAGCACAAATCCTAATTCCGAGCTGCATCTGAAAATTTCATACATTAGAAAAACCCAATAACACTTTGCTTGACACGAGAATCGAAGCCAAGACTTCTAACGTAGCAGTCATGCTTAGGACCACTAAACTATCGAAGTATTTTGAACTTTTTTAAGTAGTAGAATTCGGCTTCAGAAGTTTCTATATCTATACTAATCTATGGCAGCTACTAACATAGGCTTTGACAACACCAATTAAGCTTAGTTCTGTCAAAACGATCCAACCCTCAATCTCGGTATGATTAAATTAATTACGTCAATCTTATTCAGTATGCTAAATGTATTACGTTACTATCATACACGTAGGTAATAGTTTAATGTACATCCCAAACTTGTGCTTAGAATAGATTTTAAATTATTCAGTGTTTTTAACTCAATTATTACTAGACAAGCTTCTGCCTGCGACTTCGTTGGCTTCAAAGTTAATCACCCGAGGACAGTCCATTTTTCCGGGATAAAAAGTGGCCTAATGATGATGATGATAATGTGATCCGACCAGATTTCAGGCCAGGCGATTGCTTTAGCTCCGTTGTAGTTGTAAAAAATAGCCTATATGCTACTCCAACCTATACCAGTGCCAAATTTCATCTAGATTGGTTCAGTAGTGCTTGTGTAGGTAGCAAACATTCATCCTAACTTTCACATTGAAAATAGTAATCGTAAGATCAGCAGAAGGTCGTCTGTGGGTTCATTTCTGCAGAACTAGCCCCAATTATGTCAACGTAGGATACTTATCTTCTTTTTGAAGAGACTTAATTAAGGACTTATGAAAAACCCAGTTGCACTCGGCAGCAATTAGTGTTTTCAATGTAATCATTTCATTTTCCTCCTCCAACGGAAGTGAGGCTGTTGAAACTCCAGACGCGAAACCGCTTTCATATTCTTGCTTTTCTTTTTTAAACAAACGACGTTGCGAAAGAATTTTCAAATGAGAAATCTTTTTTTTTAATCGTGCATAATTTTCTGCTACGTTTAAAATAGTAGGCAAGTTCAAAAGTGAAAAATAGGACGCATTGTTTTTAAATAGGATGGGTTCTTTTATATCACAAGAAAAAGCAAAGCAATAAAGTACCTAGGTATCTGATCTACTTATAAAAGGATATTTCACTTTATTTGTTTTTCCCTAAAGTCTATTTTTCAATGTCGCTACGTAACAAGATCACTTTGACAATACGGTACCGTCTGCCTGGCCGCTTAGATCTTCTATAATACCACGAGCTTCCGTAGCTTTAGAAGTCAAATGTACCATAAAACATACTCGGCAAGTGTGTCTTTTTGGTGTCTTTCTATCTGAGTAAAATGTAATCGGACTAGGATATCCACATACTATGTAGAGGTCAGCAAAAGAGATAAGTAACCAGAGTCGCCTAATAAATTTAAAGTTTTTAAAAAACCGATAGAAGTTTTTTAATAAATTTTGTTTCTATTCAAAGAAAATATTTTTTTTTTTATTAAATTAATTTTCATTTAAAAACTACCCCTGGTTTGAGAGAAAACTTCAACTATATTAGACGGTCTGGTTACTGTCTTTTGTTGACCGTACCTCTTTCCTATTTGACACAAATACATTTTAATATCATATAACCACATAATAAAATCTATCCACGAGAATACAACGCTTAGGTACGCTAACCTAGGTACTTGATATTCAAAATGAATATGTAACGAGTTTAATGAAACTTATCAAGTATTCAATTAAAATTCCTTTACAATATCGCATCTAATAATAAGTAGGTACACAGACAGATTTAAATGCAATTAACTTTAACAAACTGATATTTATCATTATCAATATTTTAAATGAGGATTCTGATATGAGCTATTATTTTAATATAAAACTCTGACATATTAATTGTTACAAGCAAAACGTTTGCAACTTCCACATAATTATGCACGTTCAAAATTATGAACGATGATTGAAGTATGGGATAAATGAGAGTTTTATGAGCTTACGAGCCCTCATCATTTATTAATTTCCACAAACCTACATTATCCAACGCATTTCGGATAACTATTTTGTAGCAGAAGCATTTTTGCGATTCATTTCGTAAATACAAATTAAAATTCACTGCAATCCACAATTGAGTGATTTGAAGCGCTTGTAGGTACTTTAAACAATGTACATACATGGAGTTCATTATACAATGTGCTTTAAATAATAATTATAATACGAGCCCGTTATTTTCCCACTGCATGGCAAAGGCCGCTTCTTATACACAGAAGGCATGGCTATTAAGAAATGTTTAATGAAAAAACCCAATAACACTTTGCCCAACCTGGGAATCGGACCCAAGACACCTAGCGACCACGAGACCAACGGAAAAGTTAACGTAATATAATGGTTAGATGGTTTTATTGGCATATTATAAATAAAGATAGCTGCTCGTTTGAAAGATAAATCGAAGCAATTCTTGTAACACTTGTTGGATAGCCTCGGGGAAGCGCTTTCCCGATAAGAAATAAATCCCCCATGGAAGAAGCTATAGGATTTCATCTCCGCGTTCTCTTTGTGTGGTTTAAACACTTGTGTTACGAAGATTTTTATTCAATATAAAACTTAAACCGTCTGTCAAGGGATATTTAGTTCCTAGCGCGTTAAAAAATTACATTTAATTTCTGATTGAGACTGTTTTTTAATTACGTGTTTTGCTCATACATGTTTTGACAAGTCTCTCTTACGGGTTGGGTACATCTGAATGACACCAAATAGTTATTAAATTTTATAGAGCCTGCGACATCTTCGGCGTCGTTTTTTTATCCGTTTCAACTTACTTTTTTGGTTACTGCTCCGCTCTCTTGACTCGTAGCGTATTGTTGAATCTAGCTATCATAAACAAATTTAAGAAATCCAATCCAGCTAGTAGTTTCGGAGGACAGCGTGTTTAAACAAAAAAAAATCTAGATAGAACTTTGACTGCGAGGCTGTGGCAAGATGGCGTACAATTATTTTCTATTATTTTCATAAAGCGTAGTAAATTGAGACTGCAGAGTCACCAGACCTTTGTCATTATAGCATGACTGGGACAATACATATATGAATATGTCGTTAAGGTTTTGAAGGTCGGAATTTTAAAGCGTGTGGCTAAAATATCTGACAATAATGTATGTTAGTTTTTAACAATATTCTGTTGAACATAAATAAAATCAGCTATCTTTCACGTGAATGAGAGACAGCTTTTAAGACCTGAAAAAAGGCCTAACATTGAACCTAGTAAAGTCGAACGTCCAAAAGAATAATTATTTATTTCAATTACCATTAAAAGGAACTTTTGAACATCATTTACAAGAAAGATATAATAATATTGAATCTAGTAGTTTGTACTCATACCTTTTCAACGACATATTCCTATCTCTACAGCCAAGATGTCAGCTATACTAAAATGACTGGTAGCAACTCTGGGATTTTAGAGCCTAAGCCATAAGCCTATGGATAATCTTGACTCAGGACTATAAGCTTTATGTATGTGTGTGTTAGCCTACAGACAGGACCTACAGATAACTGCCCCGTTGATCTCGTGTTCGCAAGCGCGACTGCTGATCGACTCCTCGGTTCGAATCCCAGGTCGGGCAAAAAGTGTTATTGGGTTTTTCCATAAGAATTTCTTAGTAGCAGCCCGGAGTTTGGACGTTGGTTGTGTGATACCCCCGTGCCTCGGAAAGCACGTAAAGCCATTGATCCTGCGCCTGATCTCTCTCCGGTCCTGTCTGATTGCCGTCCCATCGTACTATGAGAGTAAAGGAAGAGTGAGTGCACCTACACACTTATGCACTATATCTCCTGCGTACGTGGCTAGTCTGCATTAAGATTAGCCGCCGTGGCCGGAATCGGTCTGGAGAATTGAATTTTTATTTGTGTTTGTGTTCCTATTAACGGAATTAACTGTATGTTTTCTTCCACAGCGATGCCTAACAACCATGGACTTAACATCTCTCGGTGTCGGCTCCTGCGTCGGCACCGGGATGTACCTGGTTGCCGGCATGGTAGCCCGGAAATTCGCAGGGCCCGGCGTTGTATTCAGCTTTATCATCGCCGCCCTTGCCTCCATCTTTTCCGGTAAGCCCAATATAGTTTTAACTGTAACTTTAAATAGGTTTAGGTTATTGTTTTGGTTTTGATTTTTGTTTGGTTTGTGTTTCATTTAGCTCAAAATATTTTTTTTGTAGCACTGAGTTCTAAAATAGACAGGAACTAACGATTAATTTATTTTAAGAATAACTGGTGACAATAATTATTCGCCTGCGTCGTAAGTCTAGTGGTGCTAAGTGCGACTGCTACTGCGTTACAGGTGTTGGGTTCGATTCCCAGGTCGAACAGTGTTTTTCCATTAGGAATTTCTCAGGAGTTAGGATTTGTGTTATAGTTACACTGTTATATTTCACGGGAAGACTTCCAAATGGACTGATTGCACTTATCGCGGATCAAGGAAAACGAAAAAGGAAATTTATTTTTAGGTTTATAATGAATGATGGAAACATAAATATATGAATAATATTTCCTGTTGTCCACACAGGTGCTTGTTACGCCGAATTTGGAGTCCGAGTCCCTCATACTACTGGCAGCGCCTACATGTACAGCTATGTGACCGTTGGTGAATTTATCGCGTTCATCATCGGTTGGAACATGATTTTGGAGTACTTAGTAAGTATCGTTTATTTATTTTTTACTTGGTAGACTAATCCAAAATTCTCAAATGCCTATGAAATAATTTTCGCAATTAAATATCTATTAGAGAATCCGCCAATCAATAAACATTGATATGCAAACAAAGTAATCATTTTCTTCTTCGTTCATAAATTATGTAAAAGTCAAAGGGAAAGCCATTTATTTCAATTAAACCATTTACAAACAAAAATAGAAAGAAACTCCACTGACACTCTTTTCAATTAAGTTTTTGCAAAACCTATCATTATTCTTGTTGCGTCTATTAGCTGTTGTTTTAGTCGATAACGATTTAAGGACAATATAACAATTAATTATACTTAAGCTAGATTTAAAAAGTGCGATTGATAGATAACGTACTCGATTCGAATCGATTTTCGAATTGAAAACACGTCTAGCATTTTGGTACGACAAGCGCAATGCATCTTCCGTTGATATGAATAAACTAAACCAACATGTTCCTATCGTTTCCAATTTAAAAATCAATCGATTCCCGATGCGAAAAACGACGAATTTTCGTGCGGTGCTCTGGAAGCCAGGGATCAAATATTAGGATGCATATTTGCCTAAAATTCATATTTCGCTGTGAAAATATGGAAAATAACTGGTTTGTATAAAAGAATCTCGGGGTCGCTTATCAATTCAAATTTGTAGTTAATAATGATAGGCACCAAGATAAATAAAATAATCTGTATTTAGATACATTATAATCATGCCGAGTTACGACGTGTCTATAGACACGTTTCTCAACCTAAGATTGTAATTTTTTTATATAAAGTGCCTTTATAAAGATGTTGAGATAAATAAAGATTTATAATAGATTGATTGACATTCTTAATAAAAGGTAAGTAGAATAGATAGCGCGACAATAAACTTGTCAGCTTTTATATTATTTTCTGTGACATTATTATAGAAAGCACATAATAATTTAAAAAGAAAAATAAAATGAGAGTGCCAACCTGTCATCCTATTTACTCTTAAGTGCAAAATATTATCTCCGGATATAAACCCGGGCTATTCTTAGTTATTATGACAACGTATTATTATTTGTAGAGAAAGATCCATTGTGTTCTTACAAAAGGTACACTTTTATAAAGGTGGGTACCTACTCAAAATAACTTTTGTTATCATTAAAGGTTTCTGACGAACTTCAATATTGATTTTGATTCGCATTCGAAAGAACAATAGCTTACCCCAATTACCCCTGAGGGTACGCAAAAATGAACTAGAAGGTTCCATTTTTAATTCTGTTCTCTTCAATTAAAAGCGAACATGAATCAAGCAACGAAACAAAATAGATTCAGTAGGTACGTACGTACCTAGTTTACGTTAAAAAAAGTACATTCCGCTTTTACTACCGTTTAAATTGGGTGACTCATATTTGAAGCCACGGCATTAGCATACTAAAAGCACGAACCCAACCGCTTTCCAACAAACGGTTTAAAATAAAAGTTGAAAATATACTAATCCAGCTGTCACTTAGGTCTAAAAGGGCGCTCTCAGTTTTGAACTAACTGATATTTTCGCTTTGAATATTAATAGGTACCAATTTTAAACTGTTGTCACTATAGATCAAGAAACTTTTTGAAAATGGAACACAGAAGTTCCGTTATTACATCAAATATTTATTTCGAACTGTTCTGTAGGATTATTATGTAACTGAAACTCACCTCGAGGCTCACTCGCAGTTGCAGAACTAGTGAGCGCGCTTTAGGCTAGTGCTCGGACACTCGAGAAGTTCTCAAGTTTGTCTCACTTTTGAATTTCGAAGTAGGAGAATTCTATTTTACACTTCTGAAGCGGGCCGAGTTTGCTGGCGGTAAAGTTGTAGTTGATTCGATTTTTGAATTTGCAAATCGAATCTTTAGAATCTTGGTTTCATTTTATACGACAATGAAAATTAGGATCACATATTTGGTTCATTGATATGAAGAAAGTTTTCATAGAAAATAGAATATTATACCAATTGGGTATTTTTAGTTCAAACATAGATCGAATTTACGTTCTGGCCCGTAAATGAAACTTGTATTCAATGGTTTATATACCTACACAAATTCACAGCCTTGTTTTATTTTCAGCTGCTAAAAATAGTTAGGCAATTAAACATAACAAACGGTTTCAATCATTTTTTTTAAGTAATTTTTTCTCATATTATCGAAGCTTTTAGACGAAATTGAGATTTTGATTAAGTAATTAAGATTTGGTTTTATTTCAGTAAATTGCCACTAGTACAGTACTTATATATATACCTATCTAAATCAGTACTGTATTTACTTAGTTCGTTTTAGAGCGATCAATAAACTAGTCACCATTGGGTTAGATTTCAGTGTCATTTCTTATACTGTGCTGACACGCAATGTGCCGGGTGGTTAAGTAAACTGCTAACAAGAAAATGTAATTGCCTAGGCTGTTAGAATATATGCTTTTGAAAAAACTAACTTATGTCCGCGAATTCGATCGCGTGAAAGTCTTGTATTCTATTAAATATATTCTATGGCACTCAGAGTTTTTTTCTAGTACTGTTAGAGCTAACCTCTGAAAAACAAAGTTTATAATTCCATATTTTTTACATTTCGGATTTTTAACGCTGATTAATTTTAAATCACAGTGAATAATCTAACAATATGTGTTAGATTATTCACTGAAGTGTGATTATCCGACGAGTACCTGCCTAATATTATTAATAACAGTTATTGATAATGTTTCCTGTATTGTATTTGGCCCGGATTGCGATATCTGCTGCTATTTAGGATTTTGTTGATCCTTGTGGACCCCTAATACGAGTGACTACACTGTCATTGTTTGACCAATGGGAATTGAATTGGCTTCGTCCGCTTTTCACGCCCACCTGAAATGTTCGTTAACTAGAACACACAATGGATTACAGAGTAAGCGGTGGAATGTCTGTCTATCTACCTTTCTATACTCCATCTGCCATGGAGTATCTTTCTATACTATTAACATTATAAAGAGGAAAGATTGTTTGTTTGTTTGTAACGAATAGACTCCCAAAACACTGGACTGATTATAACAATTTTTTCACCAATCGATAGCTTAATTATTCCGTAATAACATATACGTATGCTATACAACATCACGCTACGACACACGGGAATGGAGCAGTATCCAAAAACATAACTTAAGTCGCGGGCAGTTCGCTAATCTTAATAAAAAAACCATCACGCCTGTATTCCCCGAAGGGTTAGGCAGAGGTGTACCAATGTACACCCACAGTTCGCCGGTATATTTAGGTCCCTTTGTAATAGGGGGCGAGCCTATTGCCATTGCTATTGCAATTGCTATTCGCTAGTCTTCTATGTAAATAAAAATGATTGGCTCAAATGAGTTGCTAAACGCCACTATAAGTCTAGATATTAATGCTCCTGCCTCACACACATTTCATCAAGTTTAATTACTCACTAATTAAACAAAATATGACAAGACTGCTTTTGACTGGAACATGCTGTCGGTACCTAAGCTCCCCTTTGTGTCACCATTATTTGGTAAGAGCACACTAGCCCACAAGCATAGTAGTAATAGAGCTCTTTGTGAAGGAGCTTGTTCGGGGAACTACTACCTCCATATCTATTTCTGCCGCAATTTCCGGTTTGAAGACGACATTTCACCTTTGTCTCTGGGATGGCAAAGCATTTGCATGGCATCTGCTATTATTATTTGAAATTACGCATCGCAATTCAAGCTTCCCATTTACTTTGTAAAACGTTGTGTAGGATGCAAGTGTGTTGAATCGTTCGGTTTCCTTCAAGATGGTTGAGCTGAATGGTGCTGATGCACGCGTCATGTTTCTGAACGGGCGCTGTTGGTTAAGATTGGTTACCTCTTAACTGCTATGGCTTACATACTTTTTTTATTGTGTCCACAAAAAGAAGCAACAACAATATTGTAACCAGAATTTTGTAAAATTATTGAAAAGAGTGTCCGTAAAGTAAAGTAATGTTTCTTGCTCGTTCATCTCCATATCTCCAGAGGCCTACCTTTTTTATGATGGGAAATCATCATATGACTTCTTCCGCTCTGGGTGGAGCAGAAGAGAGTGTCAGACTCTTACTGACTGAAACCCATTCTTGTTCCTCCTCATGCCCATTGCGTTTCAGGGCAGCGGTGATTCTTACTACGTTGGCTTACTAGCTTCAACTGTCTGATCGACCAATTAAGTGGTCTAAATGAAATAAATGCTTTGACTTTCCCTTCGATTATTTTATTGCTCTTCCGTCTTCTTCTTTTTTATTGTGTGGGCAGTAAGGTCTAACGACCCCAAACACCCTAGTGTCTGAGTTTCTAAACCGCCTCAAGGGCCACTGAAATGGTTACCAATGTCAGTGTTGTCCAAGATAAACTTAGAAAGTACATATGAATTAGAAAAAGTGGTAATTGCCCGTACCCGGTTGTGAGCCCACAATCTCGTGCATGAGAGGCGGGGGCCTTAACCACAAGGTCATCACGACACATTTATTGCCAGTACTAATAGTTCATTTTGTTCCTCAGATTGGCTCCAGCGCATGTGCCCGGGCTCTGAGCGCCTGTTTCGACTCCTTATGTAACGGTGCGATATCGACGAAATTGGCTGAGAATATTGGAACAATGTTTGGTAAGTATCTTGACTATGTTTGTGGCGTGAAGGTGGATAGAAATGGGTGATAATTCTCATGAAAAGCGGCTAGCTGCGTCTTCGAATACAAAACATTTATTCAAATTTACAAGATTTAAAATTAATTCAATTTTTTTTTTATCATCATCTGCCTAGCCTTTTCCCAACTATGTTGGGGTCGGCTTCCAGTCGAACCGGATATACAATTTTATTTTTAATGATATTATAGATCTAGTAAGGAAGTTCATAGAAAACGTTATATTGGCTGTAAACGATATTTTTTTGCTGTTTAGGTATTTAAGACGCCTTCGTAACTTGTACCTACCGTAACCTACTGGTTACGGTAGGTACAAGTTACGAAGGCGTCTTAAAACTTCTAGAGGTACTCCTCTAGAAGTTTTAGTATATTTGGATCAATATCTTTGAATTAGGCACAAGTAGGTACGACTATTATTATATCATTTTTATTTAGAACTAGCAAACCTCAATAACAAATTGATAATCTATTTTTTTTTCAAATTGAGATTTTTATACGAAAATGCCACCGTTCGACTATTTAGATGTATTACATATCAAAACTTTCAGAAAATTCGTTCAAGGTGAAGTGATAATTATTCATACAACAATTGTAATTTTTTATTGCATAGATACGACATACACAATTAGTAGGTACCTAAGTGCCAATGCTATGAATTAAGACTTCACACAAAGTAAACTTTATGCGATACAAGTATTTCATATTAAAAATCAATTGCATTCACGTAACATTGAGTCCGTGCGCTCGTGCGTGCGTGCTAAGCCCTATAACAAAAAAATCGTGCCCAAAAATTCGTTTACAGATTTTCAATTTCGAACTGGAAAAGAGGCATATAACATAAATAAAATAGAAAAGACGAGCAAAGATGGCTTTTGAACAGAAAAGCGAAAATGCAGACTACTGACTGAATATTTCATATCGCTGTAAAAATTGAGGGCCGCTTCGGAATAAACCCCGAAATATATGAACTGGCGGGGTTTTTCAAATAACCGTTGTCCGTTCGTTTTTCTTCCAAATGACTGGTGTTGCGTTCCCTCTGATTGAATACTAGAACGAATATGAATAGGAAACGTTTTAAAAATTGCTTTTCATATGTAGAAAGTCGAAACTTGAGCACAGTTTCAAAAAGTGAGTCTTTTTTACTTTTTATCATGTAGGTTTTATAAAGAGTCATTGTATACAGAAATGCATTAAAGACAACTTTGCTACTGTATTTCATGTACTTTTTAAAAATATCCAAAATCAGAGAGATCCATCCAGAATGCCAGTATAATAGCAAAATACGTAATTCCACAAAAAAAGATTTAACCATCGTTTACACCGCTTAAGCAAATATAGAATTTAATACATTTTAAATTAAAACGCAGCTTTACTTTACATTGGCAAATACAGTGACCAATTTTTAATATTTATTTAAATTAATAAAGTGTTGTTTCATCACACCTGCCGTAATGTTATTCTGTAACAATCTGCCACAGTGAATTTTAGTAAAGTGAGCTTAAGGTGAGCTGCCAAACCTCATTATCAGTTGCAATAACATCTCACTTCGAGTACACTTCACTTAAACTCACCAAAAAGAGAGATAAATTATAAAATTAATCGTCTGTATGTTCAAATTCTTCTGGTTTAAAAACAAAGGTTTCGAGTGCAAGGAACATGGCGCCGTGTACACACGCTCACGTCTTCCCAGCGTCAGTCAGTTTGTACAAAAACTAAAACTTCTGCTCGCTCGAGAACTAAAACGTGTCTGTGTAAAGTTTTACAATCTCCTGAACTGCTATGTCACTGTCCTTTTTGCAAAAGAGTTGTGCTTTCTATATAAGTAAATTTAAAAATTGTTTTGTTAAACTCATTTTAATTTTCTCTTTTAAAAGAAATATTTATAGCACACTCACTCTATTTTATTGCCCACGAATTTCAAATCTATGAGGGTAAAATGTTAAGGAAGATAGTGTTCTTCTCCACTCATTATTTATCTTAAGGTTGACTGAAATGCTTTGATTGTTCAACCCCATTATCTTTGACAGAACAGTCTCTCTCAACTTAGGCTGGTATTAGGTTATACCATTAACTGGATTAACATTTAAAATGGAAAACAAAATATACTGCACTAAATGCAGATGACTATCAACACCAGCACGCTGTAATGTAAATTAGCCCTTTGTAGTAACAGTTCGATGGTGGCATGATTCCCAATAATAGGTAGAACTTTCAACACTGCTATTTGGGTAAAAAGCCGCAAGCCAAACTGTCCCCTAACAATTGATTAAACCCCTTTGACGCAACCCGGATAGTTGCATATTAATGGGATGGAAACAAACGCATCCATTCGCCTCGTACACGATGAATTGCAACCTCTGAATTTACAAAATGGCTAAATGGCAAAATGAATTCGATGCCATCTATTTTCCAATGAATTGGCATTACAAGAGTATGATGCTCACCTTTCGTGGGAATCTTTTTAATAGGACGAACAATAAACATACCCAGATTGAATGTTAATAAGCTTCACATATTAAAGTCATTTGCCAATTATTCACAATATCGAAATGATAATTAGTAATTACGTATAAATTAATTCAATCTATAGGTACAGTCGGTTGTCAACATTATCTGACCCACCCTAAACACAAACGAAATTGGACCCTCTGCCTATGAAAATAAGGTTTATTCAATTTAAATGAGCTTATCAGTCAAGTGGTCGAGGACTCAATTAACAAATAGAATAATAATACACACACGCAAATTTGATCTTTATCACGTCAGCATTAGGTTAAATATTATAACAACTTGTTAATAATATAATTAGTGTAATAGCTTATTTTAATAATTTCGGTCAAGTTATTCTGGTCTCGTGGTCTGTGTATAAGACTGAGAATGACAAGTTGCGAGATCAAATCCTGCGACGAAGATTATTGTTTTGCTTACAATTTAGATTTTTTTCTAAAAGTATTTCTTGTATTATTGTAAAGAACTCTATAGACGGATAATCTTCAAATATAAAGTTTCTAAAATGGTAATACTTGTAATAAGTGGGTAGTTGAAAAATAAATATTTGTATTCATTGTAAAACTGGTATTCAAATGCTACTGACTAAGGGTATGTAGTGACAACGCGCAAACATATTTTACCTTGCCTTACTAAATTGCAAAAACAACTTCTCTTTACAATTTATTTTTTTCTATTTTATAGGTAGTTTTTTTATTATCATGTCTTAATGGAGTGATTAAATAATGAAGGGATAAAATACAAAATAATCTATTTGCACTAGGATAAGGTTGGCTGCTTGTGCTGTGCAAAAATAAACTTTATTCTAGTATACATATGGTTTAAATTCTTTAGTCTTGTGGTCACTAATCGTTGTTTACGTTCGAAATCAAGTTTAACCTAAATATAGCTTCTGCTCAGATGTTTCTTTTTTAATTATTTTATTATACTTTTTTTACATTTCTTTAATGGACAACGTATAGAAATAAAACTAAACAATTGCAAATTTAAAATGTTTATTATAACACTTAGGTAAGATAAAGTAAGTAAATGCTCACATATTTCCAAATTAATATACAATTTATATGAGTATGCCATAATCAAATTTAACCATTTATAAACATTAAAAAAGGCATGTTTATGCTTGAAAGTTTGTTATCGAGAAAATTAATTCATCTGTGAAATGCCTTACAGATTTATAGCTGCCTATGTGTAGTGAATAAACATGTCATTTAAATAGAAAAAATCTATTTATAACAATAACATCACCACGTAATTGACAACATTTAAATGGTTTAACAATCTATCCATTGAGCATTTACTTACATGGTGTGTTTAAAAATATCCTAGATTAATTAGTAGCGGAGTGATGGTGCACCGTTCCTTGTTACGTTCATCTTTGTTCGATTTAAATGATTTTTTTTCATCAGTGAAGATCACAACATTTTCTTCCCAATTAAAATTCCCAAAAAAAATATTCCTGGGCAAAACGGACCCTTCTTCGCGATGAGCAGGTGTCAATGCTATTTTCTGTGCCGGTTTATAATTCCTTATTCCAGCAGCGTGTAAATGCCTTTGCCTTCTTACTGTTTCCACTGAAATATGGTGTTTTATTGCGGTTACACTAACGGGCAATCGCATTCGGGACTATACTTGATGTTTTTTGCCCCTTGACGAATCCGCTGAATGTTTACTTTGTCTCCATAACGTCTTAGCTACAGTCGTATTTCTCTAAAACAAAAAAAAATCATTTTTGGAACCGTTTATGTAACTTGTAAGGAGTGAATGTAATAGTAAAATAGCCAACTACGCGTTCATTAATCACAATCAATTAAATAAAATAGGTATAAAAAAAACACTTACTGCTATATTAAGACGACGACCAATCTCTCTAATTCCAACATTCTGCTCATGTAAAAATATGATTTTATGTTTGGTATAGTCATTAAGCTGCGACATGATGCTTTTTTACACCAAATTGCATAAAAATACTTAACGAGTTATGCGAAACGATTTACAAATGTGTGTGCGCAGTCACTGCTAATAGGCGTAGTGTAACTTTTGTCACTTAAGTAGACGAATTTATTATCTACCTCACGAAGCAAATATATGTGAACTTAAACTTTTTTAATTTACCCACCTGTTTACAAGATAAGTTATTAGGCGTAAGTCATATTGGTCGTTCTTTAATAATGCAAACAATATTGTAGAAATGAATTCAAATTAAAAAAGAAACTGATAACAGGTGGACTGTTTTCGAACCCACATGTTGTTCCTCGCCAATCCAACATCAAACCGCCAAGCCACAAGAACTTGTTAAGACTCCACGAAATTAAAGATTGGGTTCTAATTATGTAGGGTGACTTAAAAGGTTTTTAACTTTAATGTCAACGAGATAATGATTAAAATAGCTTAACAAAATGATATAATGCCGGTGGCTCCGACAACGTTGGGTGGGTTTATGCGTGTCTGTATTCATCGAGGCTCATATAAATTGAATAAACCTTATTTTCATAGGCAGAGGGTCCAATTTCCTTTGTGTTTAGGGTGGGTCAGATAATGTTGACAACCGACTGTACTAGTTATGAAATTAGAGCAATATATAGACTTATAATAGCATGCATTGTCAGTTTATGACGCAAGTGATATAGAAATCTATCTATCACATTCAAATTTTACAAATGCACATAAACTGGTTCTAATTAGGAGCATTACTTTTCGATTTTCGATTTTCTTTCTACACAAAAAGAAATCAAATGAACAGTCGTTTTTTAACAATTTAACAAAGAGCCGGTTAGCAATATGAAGCTAGATCCAAACCGTAATATATTTATAATAATATTGAAAAGAACGAGCAAGAAACTCCATTAACTCATCATTTGCTATTAAAATAATGAATGCTCATTCTCTGTTTACACAAAGATTTTTTCGTAGGGTTCAGATTGAGCAGTCGTTTGGTCTGAACCTTTCCCAAAGGGCACTTTTATTATAATTTTTATTTTTAATCAAGTAAGTACCTCAGATTCTTCTCGACCTCTAATGAAATAGAATCCAGACAGACAGCTTGGGTCTTCACAAACTTTGCCGACGTAAAATTGTCTCCGTCCAGATATTTCACCGTTTATATCTATTAAATAGAGGCTGGCAAAGAATTCACTTGCTTTTCTTTATTTTGTAGTTTCGAGTTTCAGTTTCTTCACAATTTATTTCTTGATAGGTCGTCTTTCTCTCTTTCGGTTTTATGAAGATGTTTTTCATTTTTGTTATCGTTCTCCGCGTCTTCGCCGGTGTGACAGTGCACGACAATGTTCCTGAAAAAAAAAAATATAACTCGTTTCTTTCTTACATCTTTCATTGAGATAAGTTTTTTCGAAACGAGTCAACGGAAGCCTTTATAATTAAATTATTTATGTCAAACTTATTTAATACACCGTATGTGTTATCCAGTAAAAAAACTGTTCGAAGTATATCCAAATCTTATTCTTAGAACAGACTTCAATTTCAGCAATGTTTATCTATTTAAATTCAATTACTTCGAAAAATGGGAGTAAAAGACAAATCTCCTCAGAATTTCTCTTATTGTGCTAAACTAAACCTTATTGTCTTTTTGTAGGCGTTTATCTAGCTTTTTCTTTGTTCGTTATAGAATATGACCTAGTTAGAATGCATCCGCCACCTGCGTTAGGTACTCGGAGCTAGCATGGCCGCCGTTCGACGTGAAATGTCATGGACTACCTTGGACTGCCAAATGATTATTACATTTTGTTTCATGCAGGTTCTAAATTTATTATCGTGGCTTGTGGCCTAATAAAGCACCAAGAATATATACTGAAGACATGTTATCACTGTATGTTACTAGGAAACCTTTTACATTTTTCATAGTATTGCCAATTACAGTTCGTTGTAATTGCGCATCCAGGCTTAACTGTGTCGGTTAGAATTCCATTCAGGTCGAAATACGTCCGTTTGAGGCTAGATAGTGTGCGGTACACACCTGAATCATCTGTTTCAGAATTAGTTGTGTGTAGTCACCTATGTGAACACTGACCAATAGGAATGCTTTGATTTAGGTGTCCAAAATGTGTACAGGTAAATCAAATTGAAGTGTGTGATTGTAATGGCAAAATAACAGCTATGTCTCATGGCAATGAATGTTTACGTGGTAAATTTATCTAACGACATTTTTTTAAGAACCGTCAGTCTATTAAAACATGCAATAGTTTGTTGTCATAGCAGCCATAGTAATACATTCTCTGTGAAAAATTGTAGTGTCAACATATCATCATAAAGGATCCACTGCTTGACATAGAGTTCCCTCATAGAATTTCAAAAGGACCAATTGGGAGCGGCTTGCGTCCAGCGTCAGCGGTTAGCAAACAATAGCCCTATAAACAGACAGACGAACGAACGGATAGACGTATAGACGGACAGACATACAGCCAGCCAGACCGATAGGAGTCAGGGTTAACTTTAGCAGTTAGCACCTTTTGGTTACTTAAGCTTAAAATTAATGTAGTGGGTATAATGACTAAATGATGTGTAATAAAATCCCACTGTTTGCGATGTTTCATCATGTATTTACAACTTTCAAAGGTATAAAATAAATCAGAAATAAAATCCAAGTCGAGTACTAAGTGGCCGGCGGGAGTATCAAGTAATTAAATTAAACATTAGACTAACTGGATTTTATTCTGTCCGCTATCTCCATGGCAGAACTTGTTTTTATGCACTTCGAAGTTAATAGGAAGGATTAAAGGCTTTTTTTTGCTTTTGGCTTTTTGTTTTTTTTTTGTTTTTTGGCTTTTTTGGAGTCACATCGTATATTAGTCTTAACATTTGATAATTGCTGTATTTTGTATTATTGTTTTTGCAGTTATTTGTTGTTGAGAGCACAATCGCTGTATACAACGGTTAAATCAGGTTAATAGTGATTTTAAGTACCTACTTATGCTAGAGAAAGAAACTTTGAAAAAATCACTAGTTTCTCCCGGCAGCTTCGTTTATGTGGTAGCAAGTATTTCATAAGACATAGCTCATGAAACTCGGCTGTTGAGTAGCTTTCGCTTTATAAAAGACTAGCTTTTGCCCGCGGCTTCGCTCTATTAAGAAGTATTATTATTAATTAGGTATAGTTTTTGCGGCTTTACTTTTGTTTAGCGTGTGTACAAAATTAGGGCCTACAAAACTTCTTTGTACATAATATTCTTAACTAATCTGTCATTAGGCGCTAAAAGTATCAAGCTATTGGGTGAACTTACTCGTGAGCAAGCAACATAAAACTGTCCATTAGAGAAGCATGCCAAATTTCAGCCCGATCCGGCCAATGGTTTGGGCTGTGCGTTGATAGATCACTATGTCAGTCAGTCAGTCACCTTTGATTTATTATGTATTTAGATTTTTAGTGATCGGAGCAGTACTTCCAACGATTAACCTCTTACAAACAAACTTGACCTATTTAAAATATTCTACCTCACCATAAATTTCTAAGTGCTCTCGTTATGAAAAACTCACTAACTTAATTATACTTTAAAGTGAGAAATTAAATCTTTGCACAAAACGTGAAGGCGTGAAATTTTTTGCAGAAGGTAATTCCTATGAATTAAATTGTTCAACATCCACCATTTTTTAATAAATCGGTTAGAATTATGAACAGTATAGGTTCCACCCGCGACTTCGGTCCCGTGAAAGTTAATATTTATAGTAACCCACGGGAACCGTAATTTTTTTCGGGATAAAAAGTATCGTATGCGTTATTCCACACTACAATCTATCTCAGTGGCAAATTTCATCCAGATCCATTCAGCCGTTTGGGCGTGAAGCAGAGACAAACACACAAACTTTCGCTTTTATAATATTAGTGTGGTTTGTTTTAGAAACGTTTTAGTTTAATACAATACGTCATCATTACAATCAATAAAAAATCTAATCGTTTATGTATTCCTTCTTCCATTGCTATAAGAGTATGTAAATAAAATGTTTGTTTTCTCAAGTACCGCGCGGAAGGCAAGCTCCCGAGGGCAAACATTACATCTTCAGCACATAATATTACTATGCAGAAATTATGCAAGTATTTACTCTTGCGAACCGTACCAACTGAAAGCGTCTTTATTTATGAAACTGAAATGACTTCACTTGTACTAGGTATAAGGTAGGAAGATACTATTAAAACTATGAGATGGAAGCATTAATTTGTTTAGCAAAACTAGAGTGAACTGTCAATTGATGTATCTCAGTGCAAGTTCTGTCAAATGAATTTGTAGTAATATGTGTGTGAGATAAAGGTATTAGAAGGCAATTTTAATGAATTAAGACGATAATGCATCATAAATAAAAAGATAATTACCTACCCCTGCCGCCGCGACAATGTTACGGCTTGTGGACGATTGCCAAGCGCTAACATCGAGCCACACACCATAAATAAAAGAAATCTATGAAATCTATGAAAATGCTCAATTTTAAAAATCTTATTAGTGAAATAATTTCATATTCTCTCTTTCTTTCTTACCTAATATACTTCAACTTAAATATTTCGTACAATACCTGTCCGAACGTGGTATTTCTATATCAGCTGTTAATGATTATTAGATTCGACAGCCATTTTGTGAATTTTGACATCTCCCGTCCCGTCCATAGATATAAATCAGTGTAACCGACGCATTGTTTTAGAATTCACGTTTATTTTTTGTGAGGTATTTATTTTGAAAATAGACGTAAACCAAAACATGTTACTTTAATTTGTAAAAATGCTACGCCCGTTAACCGAGGCATAATAATAACCGTTGCAGGAGTTGAAAATTGCTGCCTAATTGTTAAAGCTGCGAATCCTATTCCAAGCATTGCTGCAGCGTTTTGGTACGGCTATATTTTAAGCCCTTTGTTCCAAACTATGAAAGACTTAAGTGCTTACAAAGTAATCACGTACGTAGCTCAAAGTCAAATCGCTTATTTCAATTAGACCATTTACAGGCACTTTTGTATTGTTAAGAAGGTATAGTTTGAAGTTGAAGCTAAGTGCTCGTTCCAAAAATGCTGTTTTTTGTTCATTTTTTAACCAATTGTTAATTATGTTGGTTGCCACTTATAATAGTTTGATTTGTGATGGCTTGAAGGAGAGGTTAATCCAATATGCCAAATGCATTACGGAAAAACTTGAAGAGGAGAAATTTTAGACGTGGGTTGGTGCGTTTTTGCAAAATCCTATAAATAGGTGGAACAGGGACCTATGCCATCGAACCCACAAATCTAGACTCGAAATTCCTGAGGTTAAAATACATGTCTTAAAATCCAATAGCACATGGAATTCAAATCCAACATCCTGCAGCCATAGATTGCTTTCTAAAACCATTAGACTTCGCACTTAACCCCAGCACAGTCAGCGTGCAAGGATTACTTACCGACTACGCTAGTCTGCAGTTTATGCGAGGCGTAATAATCCTCCCCTCATTCACATGTAAATCGCTGTGCAGCAAGTTATGTGGGGTTGGCGGCAACCAGTTAACCGCTGCGGTTTCTCTGACCGATATACTGTTGATTTATACCAACTTTTATTGCTATTTTAACGATTTTTCATGTATTGTCAGTTTCTGTAAAATTAAAAACGTTATTGGGTAAAATGTTCTCTCTACGACATTTTAAAATTCGAACGTTGACGAAGTTATATTTAAACTGCTCGATTTTCTTTTCCTTTTTTAAATCACTCCAATTATAATGGTACTGTCACTCAAAAGAGGTTTACTGTTTAAAAAAAGAAGTACAGTACTTACAACTTCTATTTTCTCACAATGGTTAAATTTAATTCTCCACCGTAAACGCTTATTAAGTCAATCAAACTTAACTGTGACATAATTATCTGAATTGTACCAGTACCAATATTTGCATTAGGTAGATGCATTCTCTATTTACGGATAAAATTAAATGCGCTTGGATATATCTGACAAGTCGTAATGGAAATGCATATTTTAATATTATTGGACGTGCACGATGACAGATGCACTTAAAATGTTTTTTTTTTGTATTTTTGGAAACTGTCATGATATTCAGACTGTCTATTTCAGATTTTGTTAGCGACCTGTCCCGACTTTGCACTCCATTTGTTGTGACAGTTTAGACGTTAAAATAAATGTGAATTTTATTTAGATGACTTTTAATCCAAAATTAGCTTGTAGCATTTTTTTCCATGGAGGCCTGCCTACATTTTGGAACGAGCAACTGGCTTCAACTTTCTGACTGAATCCTTGAAACATCAAAGGTGCCTGTAAATGGTCTGATTGAAATAAAAGCTTTGGCTTTGACTTTGCACCCGAATTGCCGACTTTTCCGGGGAATTTTACTTCATTCAAACCGAGCTTTTCTCAAGTGATCTTTCGTACATTCGACAAACAAAATTTTTACCTTGGATTAGTAGGTTATTTTTAAAAAAGGAAAGTAGTTCCTTACATTTGACAGTGTAGGTTACACTTTTGCAAAGAGAAGTTGTATTTTATTCAAACCCCGATGAAAAATTTAATATTCTATATTCATTTACTTTTATGGTAAACAATTTCATTACGATGGCTCTTCGACCCGTCGTAGATATATTTATAATCTGTCACAAACAGAGATGGTTACCTAATGCCTCACTCCCTGACAATTTCAAAGAATATTTATTTTCAATACCGTTCGCCCACACACTACATATTCATTAATAGCAATTAAAAGTCCTACATGACTAGAGTTAGCAACTAAGCTTAGGCCTTGGCCCTGAATTACGAAGTTCAATGAAGTATTTCAGTAAGATAATACTTCAGTTAGGAACAAAGGTTACCTTTAGAAATATAGGATTTATTATGAAAATTCAGTCTTAAAGTAAACAGGAATACCTCTACTTATATTTTAAGTAGTAGTAGAGGTCTTTGTAAATGAAACTACCACACCTATTTCTGCCGCAAAGCACCGTTGCTGTGTTCCGGTTTAAAGGGTATGGGTGTTAGTGTAATTATAAAGCACATGAGACATTTCACCTTTGTCTCTGGGATCCCAACGCATTTGCAAAGTGCGAAGTATTGCAGATGTCCATAAACAGTGGTGACCATTTAAAAGAAGGTGACACGTAGGCTTATTTGCTATCCAATGATGTTAAAAAAAAACCATTTAGGTACTTAGTTGAGTTAAAATAAAGTAAGAAACGTGACCTCACTTTGTAACCTTACAACGATTTTCTCTTAAAAACATGTTGCTTTACATCAGGTATAGTAAAGTAATCTTCTAAGCTAGGACTCCATTACACGCGGAGACGCCGCCTCGGGCCGCCCTCGCATCGCCCCGAGCTCACAGCTCTCTAGCATTTTTAAATCCTGCTATTTTATTCACTTGGAGATTCACTCGACTGACACGCTCTTAAAGCTCACTCGTTTAATTTAATCGGAGAATTGGGCTCGCATCTCGATATCGATTCCGAAGTGTTTATGTACGAGAAGATTCCATGAGTTCTCAACAAGTGAAAAATGTCCCAGAAAATTTAGTACAAGGGACATTATTAAAAGAACAAGTGGGTCAACTGTAAGAAGGATTTTGTTTAATTTAGGGAATGAAGCTGAAGGGTACTTACTTAGGGTTATTTTATTACCTTAATTTGGCTTTTAAGAATGGACAAAACTTAACGATGGAATAATTTCTACTTTAAAAATGTTTTATTTATAAAGGTTAATCAAAGGAAAAGTAGTATTTCTGTCTCTAAAAATAAATGTAAAAAGGTGTCAATAGAAAAACAACAAAATTAAATAAAATGTTTGTTACCTATTGAAGAATCCTGATTGCGTAATCCATTTATAAAGGATGAATTTTATAAATATAATCAAATAAAATTTCATATTTTGGAATCCTCTGCAGTTCAGTGAGAGACAGAGAGATTTAAATCTCCGGAGAATCCCTAGCAGAGAATTACAATTATAATACTAATCGAAAGCTTTAAAAGCCGCAAAAAATTCAGTCCAGTTTATGAAATCCGTCACTAGTTGTAAGGTAAAGCTTTAACCCCAAAGCTGGTTCCTTTTGAGATAATCTCCCTTTACATGCCAGATGAACGTCCTCACTCGGAACCCTGTTCCCGACTTCTGATGTTATAATAATATCTTATATTTTGTTCTACAGATACAAATCGTTGAATGGTTTTGACAACTTTTTAGTTCGTATAGGTCCCTTGTTTCTTTTGTGATTATTTAATAAAAAAATGCAATGTAATTTATAAGTGGGTTCATTAATTTTGACAGAACTAAAAAAAAAACATGGCGCTCTATTGGCTGCACTCCTGTAAATTTCTACAACTCTACAAGTATTCTGTATTTTATTGACGTTCATTGAGTACAAAATCAAATATAACCAGCTATATCGACACACGATAATAAAACTTCCAACGTGAAATAAAAGTGAAACGATGCAACGTTTTCATACCTTGCTTCGTTCACATTTTTAACTGACATGAGAACAAAAGGCACAGACACCGTTAGCACCAAAAACCTTTTTAATTTCCGCAGTTTCAGCATCAAACGTTTTTATTGAAGCTTTTTCTGAAAAAGTTGGTTTTAGTGACGAAAAATAAATTCTAGTACCACTGTGCAGCGCGCGAAGCGAGGGTGTGACACTCTGTGAATTTAACAATGCAATAGCCTTTTGTAGTTGGAGTTAGAATCCACTAACCGTGGCCAATAATCGGTTTTAGGAATTAAAAATCCCGTATTGGAAATAATTTTAGGTTCACTTTTGAAACTAGGTACTAAATACTATCTATAAATATTTTGTAATTCAAAATCTCAGAGGTACTAGACCTATATCATCTAACATGGCTAAAATTTTTCGAACAGAGATAGGAATAAACAGTTTTGCTGGTATGATAATATTATAAAAGGTGCCATACACACTAATCTGGTTTTTTACACGCCTAGAGACGTCGACTCTAGTAAATAACATCTTAACTACATTTTCTTCTCAAAATTACACCAGTTTATAATATAATGAAGCTGGAATCTTAAACGAATCTTAAAGTGACTAGCAGCCGTTTTATTAGGCAATCCAAAAGATTTTTTGTAGTACAAGTATTTTTCAAAGTTGTATAATAAATTTGGGTCTCGAGCTCTTCAAAATACATAAAGGTTTCGATAGCTTACTCCTAGTTCCCGGGCACTTTTGAAAGGTCCATAATTGGGTTAAATTCAACTGAAAATAACGTGAAATAATCCCCGAATTCCCAAACAATTGTGATGCTGGGCATACTTTTTGGATGTAAATTGTACCGTTTTAATATGACAACATATTTGGCCTAATAAATTAATTTGACGTGCTTAATTGGTTAAATTTTTGAGAGATAGTGGGTTAGCTGGTTTTAACAGAACTAAGCGTAATCATTATATATGTGAAACAGACCAACGTACGTGTTGATAGGAAATCTGTCATGCATGCACATTGCAACATTAACTCAAAATACGGGCAATATTGCAAAATCTTTTTGGAATGTTTGCCTTCGGTAATGTCAGCATTCGTTCCATTTGAGATGATTAAGTTACATTCTGATTATTCGCACAATAGTCTATTTTGCTGTGAATGAACTGTCGCACGCCGAACTGTGAGAGTCTTGGGATAGTGAATCATACATTTTAGATGAGCTCAGTACTCCCAGCGCCGCGACTCCCGGCAGCCCCTGACTACATGAACACTTCGTCACGTTAAACTTACGATTGGACCAATCCTCGTACATATAAACCAGTAAAACCCCGTCTTCTAGTACCTATAATACCCTGAATTCTTCGATCGAGGTCGTACTTCAGCAGAATATTAATTCGACCTCGTTTTCTGACGAAATAGGTAATATTATATATCTTTCATAATTGTACTATATTACTCGTATGTGGGTTAGACAAATAACATCTAAACAAACTTTGTATTCTACACGAAATACTAAGTTTAGTTCATTAGTTCTATTGACGATTCTGTTTCTACAAGACACATACTGATATGTAGATATACAGTTTATATTACGTCATTAAATTAACCACTTGAATTCAACTTTCTGTAATATTATGAAAAGTTAGTCTTAAAGCGATCTCGAGAAGCGGTTAGACTTCAGGGATCACAGGTGTTAACACTTCAGATAAAACATAACCCGTTCATTGAAAATCTCACCAAGGCTTTCCTGAAATTCGCTTTGTGGTGAATTTATTCACAATATTGTCACGAGCACGCCTCTAGCGAGCTTTCTATCATATCCTCTCACATAATGTACTAGCATAATTTATTAAATTGTCATATAGAACAGCGCAAAGGGAAAATAGATTCGCTTGACATAAAAGAGAAAACTTTCATGGAACAAATTGCCCGTCGTGTCTAAGAAACGCAAGAAAATGTAATGGCGAAGTAGTACTAGGTTTGAATCGAATTTTGAATTAGAAATACGACTATACTATTGTACTTTGATTTGATATTTTAAGAGGAGCACACTTAAAATTATGTCATTCGTTTTAAATTAAACCATCTACTGGCACTTTTTTATTGTCAAAGAGCCAGAAAGCTAAAGTTAGATGCTTGTTTACCTGCAGAAGATCTAGCAAGAGGCTCCGTAAACATTCTGATAAAAACACTCATATAAAAACTTAATAAATGTTCTGTGCGAAACGAGTATATCCAATTCTAAAATCTCTCATTCGCCCTAAGCCACAAACAAATACAAAAACAAACTCACAAATATCATTAAACAGCAGTGAGGAAGTTGGAAGAAACTTCCTCATTTGCACTCAACTAAGCTAACTCCAAGATGAGAATTAACTTTTTAAAGAGCTTTGTTCAATACTTTCTACGGTTTCAACTCTACCTAGGTGTTACGCCATCAGTCTCGCAATTCAATGGAACGAACGAAATGAATGAACTAAGAGCGAGATAAATAAATTTAACTTTGGTTATGTTTGGCTTCCTGTCACTGTCACACAACTGTCAAACTTAAGTTCATTACGAGCTAAAGGTATATTAATCTTGACTTACCACTAATAAATAAAATTTTTGATTAAAAATAAAACCTCAAAGAAATGCTCGAAAAAACTGAAATTCGCTGAAAACCTTTAGCTGTCGAATATTTAAATATTTTCTAATAAATATTACTTTATGATTTCCCCCTACCTTAAATTTTTTCAAAAGACACTATTAATATATACCTTTGACAGTTGCCAAAGAATGAAATAAGGTAATGTAACTTTGTAATTAATGACACAGCGACTGAAACTTGAACGATCAATAACGATAATTAAAAATCAATAATGAGTACTGCAACAAGAAAGGAAAACTTTGTGAACGGAAATGAAGCATGTTTATAGCTTTACGAAACTAATTAAACAATGATTGAGAGAACTTAAATGTAGTGCACAGATTCTGAAAAATGAAGATGAAACTCATTAAAGATTATCTGAAAATTGACTATCAGTAGCAGCTCGGAGTTAGGACTTGTGTCCGGTTAATGGCAATAATAGGCTCGCCCCTATTACATGAGAGCTAAACATACCGGGGAACGGTGGGTTATATTCACCTTTGCCTAAGCTTTCGGTGAATATAGGCTTGATGGTAAAATGTTACGGTACGTAATGGTTGTGGTATGTGTTTGTGAAAAATGATTAGCAGGGCTATTTTGTAAAAATCTTCCTTAGCCAAATTAAATGAAGTGAATTTTAAGTGAGTTTTAAGGGATAGATCCTAGAAATTGACCGTTCATCTCAAACTAACGTCATCTAAATTGACAGCTGGAAATCTTACAGAATGGACCGGCCTTTCAATTCCCATAGTTCGTTTAGTTTCAATTTAGAAACGGTGCTGGATTAGCTTGGTCCACTACACATTTATGATTCCATTCAGTTTTCAGTACGGCGAAAATCGTCTACGCTTTTCATACAGAAATATTTCGAAATTATACGGGTTTTATACAAGTTTACAGTGTGAGGCTTAAAACGGTGGACTGCTCCAGAAGAAGGGTCGTATTTTTGAAGCTCTAACGCGTTCTTTAGAAGACGCAGCTGGATGGATGTTAACAATTTTTAGGTATCATTGGATTGGTCTCGATCCTGAGTGACACTGACTATTTTGAATTTTGTGTAAAGCGATTGTAGTGTTCGAGTTTCGACATTATGAGTGCTTTGTCGTATTTTTTTCTGTGACTTGGTCATTTATGGTATCAAATTAAAAAGAGAGAGGATGGTTATAAGTCCGTAGCTCACAAAAATGCGGAAAATCTTATTTTGATCCTAAGGCAGGGATTTTAGCCGCTTACCTTGAGAAATAGTTAATAAGTAGGTAGCTGAAAGAGAAGATTAATAAAACATATTTATAAAGTACTAAGCAACTGCTGCCGGGCCTTGGTTTCAGGTATTCCTTTTATCTTTTTTTAAGCCAAAAACCTTTGAGGGCTTACGCAGTACAGCCCACCAAATTTCATTACTGTCGGACTATTGCCACAGATTAAATAAGTACAGATACTTCACTCCATTGAGAAAACTTGACACTTAACGCTATAATTACTTACAAAACGTTCGTAAAATATACTTTACGCAGACACCCGATAGTATGTACTTCGTCGTCTGTCGTGTTATGCGAGAGAGAGAGAGTAATAACGCGCTTCATACAACACAGCGCTGGGGCTGTCGATTGCACGAGATTTAGTCATTATTAAAGGCGCGGGTATCGTTTTCAACTATTAAGTAATTATTTTGTTGCGGTAGGTATGTACACTAGAGCAAGCGCATGACAACCGACTGTATTTAATGTGCCCGGGCGCATGCGAGCCGTAAGCACTCAAGCTCGTAACCTTGAACGAGTGACGGAGGCATGCTATTGGTTTAGGAACGGAAACAGGATAAGCATACAAACATTCGGCTTTATTAAAAGATTATCCTAAAAACACCTATATTATGTAGACATCCGTCGCGACAAAGGCGTCCCAACTTCACAGATAACTTGGTAACCCTATTACTGGATACTAAATGAGTTTCTGGAGATCTTCGATCGCGGTGGAGTTAATGCAAACAGTCATCGTTCCACTTCGATCGGTCATCTGTGATATTTCTGCTCGACAGTTCAGTGTCCGTATAATTTACTGACTGTCTTTTTCTTTTTATAGGTATTATTGAATAATATAGTAGTAGTAGTAGATACTGTTACTTTTACACAATTATCATACACTGCTTTACTAAATTTCAACTATTTTTAAGAGATCTTGATTTTGCATCCATAACGTATTTCTCTTAATAATTAGGATTTTTAAAATATGAAGTGTTAAATGACTTTCTAAATATAAACGCGAAGTTCGTTTGTTACTTCATCACGGAAAATCTATTAAACCGATCCAAATGAAAGATGAACAGGTAGCTTAGGAGTTAGGATCTGGGTAAAGACATTACTTTTTAATTCACGACTGCCTACAGCTGCGATAACCTACATTCACGAAGTTACGGACTAAAGCTACCATAAAATTAGGATGCCTACTTATCAAATTTAATTTAGAATTTTGAGTACCTACTCGTACCTTACGTCAAACTTTTGTTTGAGCATTTTCGTCGAGGTCGAACTCACCGTTTGTCTTTCGCTGTTGAACATTTGAAACTGAAGTAATTAATACGAAATCTCAGCGTGGTAAAATACTAAGAACCCCATATCTGTTCAGACACTATCAAATTGAATTTCATTTAATTGAATTTGTCAGTTAGTTTATCTTGAAACAGAATTTCGCTAGAGAACTGAATTGAACGGTAAACGTAGCACCTCAGTCCTCAATGTTTTATATTAAATTTGTAGTTTAATTCTTCACTCTATTTTCAGGTTGTCGTATCTTTTTAAATAGATTCTTCATTTTTGTTTAAATAGGTATTCTTTGTTTGAGTTATATGTAAACTTTAAGGGTTTGTAAACATTCTTATTTTGTGAGTAATTTGAAACCTTATTTTATGTCACTGTCGATAATGTCATTACTTAAAAACATTCAAATTTTAAAACATTGCTTCGGGTTTTATTTTCTAAAATTTAAAAATCGAAATGCAAATAAATTATTTGTCATGTTATGCGCTATCGTGAACTGCAACGATTGCGAGTATAACAGTGATAAATACTAGGGCATATTAAACAGGATCGGCCCTTTAGGTTCGGTCCGGAGTAGGCCAACATTATCTCCCCTGTTCTGCTCCCCTATAAAGACCCCTCCACCCTTTGACACTCAGCTGATGTTGTAAAGACCATCTGTGACCAACACAACGCTTATTTGCAGAATAAAAAGTAATTTTCGGATACGAGCACGCGTTTTTGAATAGCATAATTTCGTGTTTTAATTACGTTTTTTGGTTGTTTAGTTTTTATGTTTTGTTAAAAATGGGCGAACGGTTTTTGGCACGATATTAAAATGAGATATTATTTAGCTCTGACGTTCCTTATTACCTTTTACATCAATATGAATTTTGTTTTTTACGGATATCCATAGCATGAACTAGACACGATGTGATAACATATTATTACACAGATTCAACATTTATGGACCTGCTTTTAATGGTGAATCTAAAAAAAACTATTGTACTTGGTAAATACGTTTTTTAGCTGCCGAATTAATAGTATTATCGGGATATAGCAGAAATCTGAAAAAGGGCCCAACAATGAATGTACCAACTACGCAAACGTTCAACATAGATTCTGCAATCTATTCACAAAACTTCATCCGTGCTGAAAAGTCGAAGGTGTGGCTTTTCCGGGATTGTGCACCAATATGAAGAGCATACAAATCAAATGTATGGTAACGAACACGAACGTGCGGTCGCCGCATCGCCGCTGTGCCCATACAAATCCAAATCGAATGATCCATATCGCTGCGTCGATTCTGTATGACAACTCACAAGGCGCAGCCATACGTATTGTTTCGTGTCATGGTAGCACTGATTGTAAAGGATCTACAGACAATATGATGTGGTCATGTGCGACTTAGCGATGCAATAACAACCGATAGGATCATTCAATTTCTATAGCGTAGTTTGACTTAGCTCGGGTGGAAACGATTTGATAATGCTAAGTATTGTAGTGTATCTTCAATAGCATAGATTTAGTTCTGCAAAAACAAACCATCCTATATCAAAAGCTGATGGATTTTAAATCTATTGTAAGGATTTTGGATGTGTACGTTGAACTTGCTTCTTCTTCTTAGCGTTTTCATGACTAAACTATATTATAATAAATAACACAATACTATTATAAATTATATTGTTGCGGCCCAGAATTTGGCCAATTTGACTGCGTTGTCGGCAGCCAGAAGATTTAATCTTCCTGCGTGCAGCTGTTATGGCACGCAGGGCACGATGTGAAATGGGCCATCGTGTGTGCTGTACTGCACAGACAGCTATTGCTGAGTGTGATATATTTAATTTGATTATGGAGCGTACGGGTAAGCTCGTTTATAAGTTTATACATTTTTCCTTGCTTTTGGAAGCTACACATAAATCATCACGCCTATATTCCCCGAAGGGATTCAGGGGTGTATTAATGTACACACACAGTTCGCTGGTATGTTCTAGGTCCCATGTAATAGAGGGCGAGCTTATTGCCATTAACCGGGCACAAATCCTAACTCCGAGCTGCTACTGAGAATTTCATAGAAAACCCCAATAACCCTTTTTCTCGACCTGGGAAATGAACCCAAGACTTCTGCGCTTAGCGCTTAGGACCACTAGGCTACCGAGGCACATTTGGGAGCTACTCATCATCTGCCTAGCCTTTTAACAACTATGTTGGGTTTCGCTTCCAGTCGAACCGGATGCAGCTGAATATCAGTATTTTACATGGAGCGACTGCCTATCAGACCTCCACAACCCAGTGATGGGTAATACGATACTCTTGGTAAGACTGGTTGTCAGACTTTCTGGGAGCTACTGAAGCTATAAATATTTTAATGTTCGAAATTTCCCCGCTTGGGAATAGCGTTCCTGAAACCCGTTACTCTGACGAAGATACATTGAATGTCGATTTGTGATCCACAATTGTCTACATCAGATTAAGCTGCTGCACCTCAACACTGTTTACAATAAAGACAGACGTGGTTTGTTTGACCGATTTTTTGTACAAATTAACGAGGCACAGTTACAACACAAAGTAAAATTAGATATTTTTCCGAATTGAATTATTAATGACTAGCGACCTGCCCGCGACGCAGTTCACGTCTGTTATTTCACCCGCGTTTAGATACGTCTTTCGTTACCTACTGTTCCGCTCCCATGGATCGTAGCGTGATGTTATACAGCTTATGTTACTTAGGAAAAGTGTAGCTATCATTGGTGAAAAAATGGTTGAAATCGGTCCAGTAGTTTCGGAACCTATTCGATACAAACAAACAAATCTTTCCTCTTTATAATATTAGTATAGAAAATAAAATAAAAAAACAGAATTATTAAACTTTATCGTAGCTTTATCATTTAAGTTATTTCGAGAAGCTATACCTAACAATTTAGATATGAACATGGTTGAAGTTTTGCAACATAAATGCGTGATATCAAAAACTTCTTTATGACTGAGAAAGCTAACATTCTTAGATCTATATTTAGCTGATAATAAGAGCGCCTATCCTATAACATTTTCTAAACGCGAAAACTTATCATTGACTTTCTGTCGACTACCGTTCCATTAACTGTTGTCAAGTTGTTTTAGCTATCAGTCTTCCATGCTGTAATAAATAAATAAACATTTGCTATTCAAAAATTTCCTAAATGAACTAACAATAACGAAATGTTCTAATCAAATCTAAAAACTGAAATTTACTAAAATATTCCATTACGTGTTGAATATTTAATTTACTTAACAAAATGTGGGACCTCCCTTTGTTTAACTCAGACATATTATACTATATCTATTTATTTGAAATAGGATTTATTTAACATACTGTTTCAGTATTTTGATAAAGGTAAAAGTTTCAATAATCATGAAATTTCTCAGTGATGAGAGGTGTTTTTGAAGCAGTGCAAATGTAATTCTCCAGGCCGATTCCTGCCACGGCGGCTAACCTTAATGCAGACTAGCCACGTACGCAGGAGATATTATAGTGCACAAGTGTGTGCGCAAACACAGGTGCACTCCCTCTTCCCTAACTCTCATAGCCCGATGGGACGGCAATCCGACACGACCGGAGAGAGATCAGGCGCAGGACCAACGGCTTTACGTGCTTTCCGAGGCACGGGGGTGTCACACCACCAACTTCCAAACTCCGGGCTGCTACTGAGAAATTCCTAATGGAAAAACCCAATAACACTTTTTGCCCGACCTGGGAATCGAACCCGGGACCCCTTGCTCAGCAGTCGCCCTTGCGACCACGAGACTAACGGGGCAGTTGAAGCAGTAAGTATCAACTGAACCACTTTTTCAATAAGTATAAAATTGAGGACAGTAAGTTAATGATCCTTCCCTTCGTTGAGTTTAACGATATAGTTTATACTAAAACAGATGGCTTGGCACAAGCGCGTGAGTATAAAAATAACATAAATTCGATTGCCATTCCACCAAAGAGTCGGTCTGGTAAATGGCGACCACGCACCGGAAGGTGTAGTGTGGGAAAACTCCCCACGAGGCAGGCAGAATCCCTGGTGAAGATCGTACAGGGTCGGTCATTATGACTAGGTCTATGGAAGACCTATGTCCAGCAGTGGACATCATTCAATTCAATTAATACCCATTGTGTCATATTTTCTTGGTTTAAAGTTTCATATTAATAGGTGATACTAATTTTGTTTGTAATATGAATGCTAATATAATATATTGCTAATTAGAAAATTCCAGGCGAAGCAAATTAATTTAAGTTTGCTCGTGCAAGCCCCTAAGCATATTATTCTGGAATATATTGTAGAAGCAAGGAGAAACACTACTTTAAGTAGCTACGTTGTGGCGTATTTAATAAAGTTACTTTGTGGAAGCGTGCCCTAACAAACTGTAGGAATACTATGCACCTATGTACGTGGTATGCAAGGAAAATGTAGCCGTAATTTTGTAACAAAGGAAGAGGACGAGAAGCTAGTGTATAGGTTCTAGAACGCCTAGTTAAGATCCTGACAAGCACAGCTTGACTGGCTTAAACCATTGTCTAGACGCAAACAATCTTTTTATGCGCAGTCGCACGCAAAGAGGATTACCTATTATTTGTTGAAAAATGGAATATTTCTAGAGAAAACATTGCCTTTTGTACTCAAGACTGCGTCCGCGTAATTTGTGACAGGTACGCTTCGAGCTTTGCGTAGTCTACTCAGAGAGCGCTCGGGACAATAAGCCACGGTGCATAAATTGGATTTATTGTTCCATAATGAGCCAAGCCGCAGACTCCCACTTATTAAATTTTAAAGTCAATTTGCCTTTACTATTCAGCAATAACAGCAAAATATACTTGTAAAACGGAGATAAACATATCCAACCTTTGGTGTAAACAAGTATTGAGTTGACACAGTTCTTTCAGATGCAAATTACATTGACATATCTTATCTGTCACCATCTCTGTCTTGCGCTACACAGCTACAGTCGGGGGCGTGGATCATGCGTGAAGTGTATGCAGAGTTCCCGACCTATGGTAACCTTCCGTATTTCCCAGATGAACAGCACTCATCAGCATTTACTGTTACACCGCCTAGCAATAGAAAATAAACATCAAGGTCACGGAAACATGACACTGTTTGTATATATCTAGATATGGGAAGGCTTGCCTTATAATCTGCTATATTACGCCATCACTCCATCATTGAGCTAAGTGCACTTAATGCGAGTGAGGGCCATGGTCACGGCATACATCAAACGCTAAGGAATGAATACCCTATACATAGGCTATAGCTATAGCTAGGATTCTAGGCCAAGTGTTTATTTAATTCGCATTCTTTGAATGTGGGAGCCTGGAGGGGACATGCGATTATGAATACGCGCCTGCCTCGCAGACATTTCCATTTGTCTATGGACCTATCTATAATAAATTAATAGGTACGTGAACGGAAATCTTCGCAGTTATTTTTAAAGAATATTACGCGCACGGGTGAGTTTGACATTTGGAGTCAGTTAATAGTATAATTATATGCAATTGAATAAGGAATTGAGGAACCACTTGCCTATTTAAATGGTTCAGTGAACAAGCTTTTGATCGTTCTGTGGTGTTCAAAACTTTGAACCATGTCACTAGTGCCGCTTTACTCGATTTTTACGATTCGTTGAGTAGTATCTAAATCGAATAAAATTACGCAATCTTACGACTGATTAGGTGGGCTTTGGGTAGCCGGATACATTGATCCCAAGTTATTTATGTACCTATGTTGTGATACTTTAATGATAGGAAATTATTTTCTTAAAAAGCTTATCATGTAACTTCGATCGATTTTCTAATTTGTAAATAGGTATATGTTTTGTGTTTCTTTTTTGTAGTTAGTGACTTTGGTTATTAAAAGTTAAAACTCATCTCGTTACCTGGAGTTAGCTTACTTAAGTGCAAATGAGGAAGTTTCCAAGTAACTCAATTATGTAATGATATTTATGAGTTTCTATGAAACTAGAAAGCTAACACAAAATTAAATGCGCGTAGTAAACGTAACGTACATTTGAAGATTTTTTTAGAACTACTTGTACCTTTTCGCCATAACATTTATTGAGTTTTCATATCAATGGGCTATACGCCATAGTAATTGTGATCGGACATAAAATGAATCCAAAATACCTTCCGCCAACATCATCATCATCGCAGGACTTCCACTGGACATAGGCCTCCCCCATAGATTTCCAATAGGACCGGTTAGAAGCGACCTAAAGAATGTCTTCCGAAAATATTACAAATTCAAAACGAGTAACCGCTCTCATGCTAAAGCATACAAATTTAAAATAACAAACTCGTTGGCATAACCCATTCAACATTTAAACACTCGGAAAAACTTCGCTCTATCCAATTTTCCGCAACATTAAAACATTGTCTGTCTGTCTATTCAATTCTGAATGAAACAGTAATTGACTGCACCGTGGAAGTAATAACCTCGCTCCGCTGCAAAAGTAATAAAATACAATGAGCTATGACAAAGATAACTTGAGTGAACAACTTTTTACACCCGGCGGCGGCTGGTGTTGATAACTACACAGTATACGCAAAAGCAATTCCAAACTTAACTTTAATTTATTATGAGTTTTACTCGGTAGCGGAATGTCATTGTGTTTATTTCCTATTGTACTTATGTTTTTAATGTGGAAACCTGTGTGTTTCGGAGTTTGGACATTAGGATGTTTGCTCGTCATTTACAGATAAGATATGACTATGATATGACTTAACGGGGCTGACATATTCGTACAAGAATAAAAGCCCCTAAAATAAAAGATTAAAAAAAAAAAACATCTTAGCAGATGAACGGATTTGCGTGTAATTTGGAGTAAGGGTAGCCTGTGAATCTATAAAATAGATAATGTGAGTTTCATTTGCTTAGGATTATTTTTTTTGCAATCTGTATTAGGAGATGGGAAGCTTTTAGTTATATTAGTTTAGTTTTCTGACTTCAACGTAGGCAAAGCCGAATTCCCCATAAACATATTTGTAAATACATAATTTGAATTCACCTTTTAACATTAAGAAATCAAATTGAAACAAAAATTATTAAGTACTATTCCGAAATGGAAAGCGCCGTAACTATTTCGCTTCATCAAGTTTCCCACACGCAAATGTTTTACTTGTGCACACTCAACGCGAGGCGAGAGCGATACTACGCTTGGCAAGTTTTACACAAGAACTCTAAAGGACGGCATAATAAATGCAAGCCATCCGCGACTCAGAAAAGATCCGCGTTTAGTGTTTTAGAAACTTAAGTTTTAAACTCATGTAAAATCCAAGAGTGTGCGGCCAACTTCCCTAACTTCAAATATTTGTCCAACGTATCGCCAACATTTGTGGTGCGAGCCCAGTGCTTAGAGTACTTTAAACAAAAGTACCTACTTAAAACAACTTAATTATGTGACGGAAAACTAACTAACTCCAAGCCTAGATATGAGTGTCCTTATCCTAACTACAAAATTAATAATTTCGAGTTTAATTACATATTCAGCAAAATACGACTAGTTCTGTGTGGAGCTCGCTGTCAATGAAAAGCTCTCAGCTTAAGCACCATTATGTGAATGGGCGTATGAGACTACTTCGTGTGCGGGTTCCCGCTTTGAGCGGTGACGATTAAAACGAGTTTTGTGTGGTAGCAAGTGAAGTGTCACTTGAATTAAATTTAGACTAAAATTAGAAGTAAATTAGTTCAAAAGATAAATAATAAAACTAAACTAACTATAGGTACTTTCTACGAGGCAGAAATAATATAGGGTGTCAAATTAGAAATTTCTGGTTACGCAAATACCAACAACCCAGTTACTGTCCCATGCACCCGTAATTACATACGTTAATGGCACACTGTCGCAAAACTGAAGAAAAAAATGGTTTTCCAGCAATATAATATTTTTGTTCAATGTTAATTATGTAGCAGTGTTTTTTTACACTCAGATGATAAAAATCGCATGTATAAAATACTTAACACGATCTATGATCTACAATGCCTACTTATCGCTAGTCCCCAAAAATCTTTTAGTTTTTCACTAATTGTCAAGGTTTTGGGTGAACAGCTTTATACCGGCCGTATTTGACTTACCACTCGTATCGTCCACCCCCCGAACCAAGTGACCTAAATTTATACCACAGCCTTTGTCACCACTAACGTAGTCCCATAAAACGTTTGAAGGTGCTACCTTGTTCCCGAAGGCATAAAAATGGTTTGTTTTACAGCTACATAAATAGCTCACATTAAAATATATAACTACTAATATAAAAATTATAAGTGTTCTGTGGTTTGTTACGAACACACCACTATCATAAAGCTAATTTCTTGTTATTAAAAACTTCAATATCTACTCGCAATCTCATCTCAGTAACAATCAATGTCAAAATCTTGTCAAAAATGTAAGTAAAGACATTTGTGACAGGTTGAGACTAAGATAAGAATGCGAACGTTCCTAAAAGTTACTGATATTGCCCTCCTGAAGTCATAGAATAATTTCCGATCCTTCGATAAAAAACAGAATCTGGAAAAACACTTACTTTTAAACGATGTAATTAACAAACCTTATTTTCCGCGAAATATTACCAATTTAGGTAATATTTTAGGTACCAGACTCCCGTGACCAAAACGTGATCAATCCATGATTGCTTTCCGAAACTCACAAAGAAATATTGGAAATGGATTTAACACTTTTTCCCATCGGGATAGGCAGAAACCACAGAACACCACCTGCTACGATTTTACATACTCCTTTCGCCTCGTTTACGTTCCTCATAACAATGGCGCTATAATTACCCCGTTTATTAATTAGTAGGTTAAAAATAAAATCATAAAAACGAGATTAACCTCCTAACAATACGGGCCGCATTAAGAAGTACTGCCTTCAGAATCAAGCCTTTGACTAAACCGCTTAATGAGAGCCTTCTTAGGTGCTAATCCAATTACCTACGGACTGGAAAATATTCCTCATTCAGATAATATTCATAGCATGCAGATTATCTGCAGCTGACGTCACGTGTGAACTACAAACGGCTGATAATTAATTTTGTTTGTGCTCTTCGTGATTATCAGAATAGAAAATTATACTTTGTAAGTTTATGTAAATGTGTAGATGAGAAGGAGATTATTAACTAGGTAAGTACTGTGAGATCTTAGTGCTTAAGCTAGGTACTGTTATTATCTAAATTAAAAACTTCTTCTTTTCGTGTCGATTAACTCATAAAATTTTATCCGACCAATATTGAGCTACATAATGTTCTGATATCAATATAATTATATTAGAATTCATATAATTCTGCGTCTCGGACTAACAACCAATTCCTTACTCTTCCATATTTAAACAGTGATTATCACAAAATTAAAGTAAACTGTATTATTTTAAAATAAGGTTTTATATGCCTAAACAGCCACAGTTTTTTCAGTACCTAGAAACCCCAAGTTCTACCTAAAAAGAGAAGCGCGATATTTTCAGAGTTCGACAAAATCAAAAGTAAACACATACACTAGCTCTGCTAATGCATCATGACTACCGTGAATCGTGAGGAATCTAATTATCCCACCGGCACCGCAGCTTACAGAATTCGGGACATTGTAACCTAATTATTGTATTAGCCACTGCATCCTAAAAGCCAAGCTCTGTACCGAAAATTATCCGTATCCAAACCAACTAATATTATTAGGCGTAAACGCATCACTGGCCGGACTAGCTACGGTATAGGTACATATGCCTATGCTATGCCATATGCTATAATTTAGCCTAATTGGTTTATTAGGAGACTCGGATCGAAGGATGCACTTAGGGGGGACGTCACGTCACGAGTGACTAAATGAGTCTAATATAAAGACCAAAGATAGGCATAGTGGACTACTATATATTGCCTGCTGCCTACTAATAGAAAATAATGGAAATGCTGTCTTTGTATATCCGTGGATCTTCTCTTGAAACGGTGGATATCAGGAACAGAATGTGATTATATTACGTGTGATAGCTGTTAAAGATCGGATCGCTGAAGTTTTTTTAATTATAAGCAGACCCGTATTACTTACTTAGGAGGAAGAAGATGAATAAAAGAATTTTACCTGTCCAACCACAAACCTCTACCCTGATCCTATCTACTAAAAATTCATCGATTTTAATTACTTATTGACCAAAATATGACTAGACTTTTTTTACGGAGCACGCTGGAGGCCTTTAAAATTAATAATCATTAACTTTAATTGACAAACAAGTTTAAATTGGAGCACTATTAGACAAAAAATAAGACTGATTGACATGTACTGTGCTTACATAATCTGGTCCATTAATGATGATTAAAATATCTCTTAGTACGGAAGTTAGACGCGTTATGCAAAAGCTTTAGCAAGCATTTTAGCAAAAGTATCGTCAACTATCACAAATTCTTGCAACGGTTTTTTGGGACGGTCCTACGAAATATGGGACAGACTATTGTACGTCAGGTTTTTTACTGAAGCTTTGAACTAGTCATCAAGGGTGCGGGTGAAAGGGGTATAGTTTGATCCGGAGCTCATTAATCGCACTGGCCAAATTATGTTTGCAGCGCAATCGATTCATAGACTGCAGTTCACTATCAGAAGTCAAGTGTTTTTGGGATTCAAGCAATCGTTATTGGATATTCTTTCCTAAAATTTGCTTCTCTTTTTAGGTAGTTTGTCGTAATTTGCCTGCGTTGAAATTAAACCTTTGACTCTCGTATTACAATCTACCGAGCGACCGAGTACAATTAATATAAAGCCGAGAGCAAGCTGACGTGATCTCGTGTGTAATCGCTTAACAGACAAAGGCGTGGTACATAACATCAGCAAGTTGGTACTTGGCACCCTTCTTCGTACAAAAGGTGATACGTTCATAAGTTATTTACGCATTGCTGCCTTTCGGGATGAGCTGAGAATATAGGCAGTGTATAGTGTATATAATATTTTTATTTTATCAGTCTCGCTGGCTATTTGTAAGGTCTTAAGAGATTTATTGGATGTTTTTCTCATATTTTGTGTATCTTTGTTGAAAACTCGTTATTTGGGAAAAAAATAAGTTTTTTTATAAGAGGACTGTAGGGACAGCGCGTCTATGCAAAAGTAGTGTAGTCAAATTTTGGTTAATCTAAATAATACAGATAAATTAAAGTGACTGTTTAAAGCCAATATGACGGATATGTATTTACTTTTTTGTATATTATCTGTCTGTTAGTTACGTCTAATTTTTAAAACGGCTAGTCCGATTTTAACACTGCTTTCAGCTGCAATGTTGGTAGCCTAAGTTAATACTCCAACTCAGGAAGTTTTAATTTTAGAAATATAATTACTCTTCCCAGATAATAACGATAATAAGCTAGCAAGTTATAAAACTGTGTCATATTGTAAAGTTTGTAGTAAATCACCAAAGAAATTTATTTCAAAATGATAAGTTATTTAAAATTAGAAAGACGGTGAACTGACTAACTGGACATCAGGCGAAGGATCACAGATCTAACCTGATTTCTATTAACCATAACCGACGGTATAGCCGTTCTGTCCGTGATTTAAAATATATTTTTAGACTATTCTTCTTCTAGTGCTCTTTAGTCCTTCCAACAATAAAAAGCCTTGGAATATTCACTCCGTTTTTAATATTCCATTGTTAGGAAATAATACTGACTTATGCTCGATATCCGAAAGCCTTTTCAATGGGTGCTGTTAAAATGATTGGGTGTTATCATTCTGGCGATCCAATCAGAACAGCTGATAGCAGATTAACTTATCTCTCGGATCGGAGATTACTGTAATGAATTATCAATTTATTTTATCAAATAGTTTTCGGTATTTACGTAGGAATGTCATCATGTCTACTCATTAAGAGAGCGACTTCGGACATTGGTGGGTATTATATATATAGCCTTCGGTTTTTGTCAATCTCCTTGATTCTGTACCAGGTTCTAGGTTCTAACCACAACAATGTAACCTGTTGATCACTTAGAAATATACCTTCATAAAAATTACTATACTGAAGCTCGTACCTCGGTTCTTCGACTAACTTCGGCTGCTGGTAATATTAAAGAAAGTTCAAATCAATTCGTATAATTATTATTTTTAAATTTATCTTCGATAATATAAACACTGGTGAAAGAAAACATCGTGACGAAACCTTCACTTTATTTATATAAATCAGATGCTTTCGAGCAAGCGTGGTGATCAATGCTCGTGCTTTCTCTGTATGAGAAGAGACCTTTGACCTGAAGGAAGGCAATGATATGACTATTTATTACATACATATGCTCAAACCACAGCAAAAACCACAGAACGCCACCTGCTATGATCCTTACATACTAGGTACTTTAGCGTCGTCCACTAGTGTTATTATTTTATAAAGTTCATCATCATCTGCCTAGCCTGTTCCCAACTATGTTGGGATCGGCTTCCAGTTGAACCGGATGCAGCTGAATATCAATATTTTACATGGAGCGACTGCCTATCAGACCTCCACAACCCAGTAATGGGTAATACGATACTCTTGGTAAGACTGGTTGTCAGACTTTCTGGCTTCTGACTAATAGTAACGACGGAAGATCGGTCTATGCGGCTGTAATTATTTAGCCACGAGCTCCTCCCTTATTATTATTATTATTCCCTATTAAATCCCTTATTATTTAATAAAGTTACTAATGAATATTTCTCTTTGTTACCAGGTAAACCCCCCGATCTGATGGCTTGCGGAATCACGTTACTCATGATGTTGGTTCTGGTCGCCGGCGTGAGAAAATCCCTGTTCTTCAACAACTTATTGAATGCTATCAACCTTAGCATTTGGGTTTTCATCATGACAGCTGGCTTGTTCTACATCGATCTATCTAATTGGACGGATCATAAAGGTTTCCTGCCTTATGGATGGAGTGGAGTAAGTATTTACTCATATTACTATTCTTTACTAGGGACCCGGCTCAGTTTTACATGAGTGCATTTCATTAGGCAAATTTTCAAAAAATAAAATTCTTACAAACCAAGTCCTAACAAATTACCAGCGTAAAAAATAAAATCTAATAGGTCGAGCCATTTTCGAGATTTTACGACATTAAATCTGTATGACGATAGTAAATTAGCACGGTAAAACAAACAAACAAAAAACTCTTACGCTTTATTATATTATTAGTACATACGTGATAAATGTAATCTAATCTGTAAGTTCACTTGGAATCTCACTTAAGTGAGCACATATAATTCGAAATAGAACTAATTTATTCATTTACTTAAGCGCGGAGTTACATGTATGCACCTCTCGCATTTCGAAGTGTTATTGAGACAACAACAGTTAGGTTTAAGAACTTGCGTGCCATACGTTTACCTCATACAAACTTTGAAGTCCAGTCTTGGAAATGAAAGAACCCGTTTTAATTAAACTTTAAAAGTACTTGCAAAATATTTAAGTCTCGAGGGTCGCTTGAGAACAGTTTTTGAAAAAGAGTTTCGTAGCTAATGTAGAGCTGTTTGAAAGGTTTCTTTAGAGAACTTAAAATCACTCCACTCCTTCCTTCATTCCCAAGATTGTGAACTTAAAAGTTCGCATCAAATACCGTAATAGCATTAACACCAGCTAGCATCAATAAATTAAATTGATATTCTTGCCTTTTCCTCTGTTCCACGCGAAGTAGACAAAGCAAAAATGTAATTACGGAGACATTGACATGTTCAGACGCGCTTCGCGATCGTTATCGAGAATGAGACGCCGACACGAAATGTAGGCTGAATATTTAGCCAAACATAATATTTTTAGGCGGAGAAGCTCCCGTTTTATACCCAGAAATGTGGGCTGAACTTAATCTAAATATGCGTCTCACTCGAGACGGTTATAACCGGCAATTACTCGGATGACATGTTACCTACGTAAGATTCTAGGAAACTAATAAACGCCATGTGTACATATTACTAGCAATAACATGTTTACAGCGTTACAGCTGACGTGTTATATATTAATAAAATGCTAGGATACAGTGCAGGCAAACGCTGCGTGCAAACATGCATAAAATAAAAATGTATTGTGTAACATTTAATAATTACACAAACGACTTTAGAACGCCGGACAAAACCATTCTTTCAAAATCTGGAGCAGCTATCTAACGGCTCAAAGCAACAGCTGCAGTTGATACGGAGACTAGTTTTAGGTCGCATCCATTTCAAAGCGAACTGGATCAAAGTTTCATTCATTTCCAATCTCGGTCAGCATTCGAGAAAGACAAGTCGGAGCTTTGATTGTTTTTATCTGGATCAGCGGCGACCGGTGGCCTCATAGCTGCCGGATGAGCTCCAACTTTGCGTTCCATTAAAAGCACCATAGCAGATAGAGAATGAAGATAACCAACCATAACTTTTTTATCTGAACTAGCTGCGCTTTTGTTTAATGGGGTTTGAGAGTTAAGAGGATATTAACGGCGGCGCGCTGGTTGCATATTACTTACGATCGTAGTTGGCGACTATAAGTAACTAAACTCGATAGAATTTGGTAGATAAAATACGATACGAGCACTACTGTCTTTTTTAAAGATGGGAAATCATATAGGATATCTCTTTCGGACAACCCGCAGCAAGAGCACTACTGTCTAGGCTAATTCTTTAGTCAGTTAAATCGGTTTTAAAATGATTCGCAGCTCAGAAACTCGTAACATTTTGAGTTGCCGTGTCTTATGGACCAAAATATGACGACTATTGCTACGTTTATATACTAATGACTACGTTTTATATAGAGCGCGCTGTAAAAGTTGGTCCGCTCGCTAACTTTTTTCATATTTCAGTTCACCAAAGGCTACGGCCCTGTAAGATAAGACCGCTTTGTAAGAAAATTATTAATTTAAAATGCGGTCATTAAATATTTTTGGAGGTTTAATTTAATTTTTTATCCCTTGCCGCCTCAGTTAATTATTTATCGACAAGGGTAAGGCAATATTATTTATAATAAAAATTGCAATATAATAAAACAGCCTCGTAGATAAAAAAAAATGTGAGTTGCCTTTGAGTTTAGAAGGTAAATTAAGTATTAATTATTTTTTATTTTAACAAGAAGCCTACGTTTTGACTATGTATATGCACATATAAATATAATAATACACTGTTATAGTAACACTAGGTAACTACAGTGTTAAGTTTTACAATGAAAATGAAAGTATGTGAAGAGTTTTCTTTTCAAAAATACAAGTTTCATTGTGAAATGAAATCGTAATAAAGTCCTCGTGAACAATATCAGAACAAAACATACAACATAATGGAAATTGTATAAAAATTGTAGCAGTCCACAACATTTTATTTAACGAAAAATCATATCTGCGACTTATATTCTAACAATTATTATTTTGTGATCTTACAAAAATTGTATCATAAAATGAGAAATTGAAGCAGCTTTCATATTAAGAGGCCAACAATGGCACTATGCATTCGAAAACACAAATTATTAATCTGAGATCTTTCCAACAATACCCCTTATTATGAGAATATAATACAGCAAAAACACAAAAATTTTATAGTATATAATCTTGAATATTATTCTTTCCACAATAAATGTCTAACAATTGAATTTTATTTTCAAGTTAAGTATGACCATAATGCCACTTGAGTTTTGTAGAACTCAAGTGGCCTCACAACAATATTATTATTGTAATATTGTAACAATAACAATATATTATATTTTGTACAGAAATCATTTTAATCGCTCGAAGAAATCCGCCTTGGAATCTAATATTATTATGGAGCTGAAGAGTTTCTCCAGAACAACTAGAGTAATTGAGATATATCTTTTGTTAATAGAAAGCAACGTAGTTTCTTAATATTATATGCTATAAATTTTATATTTTAACGAACTTCTGAAAACGGGGAGGCTCTCAATACATATGTATTTTTATTTTGTTTGTTACTCGTACCTCAGAACTCCGCCATTTATGAGCAGATTTGTAAGATTCTGTTTTCATTTGAAAGGATATACTTTTATTATTAAAAAAAGTGGTCCGTAAGATAAGTCTAAAAAAGAATATATAAATGAAAAGTGATCATCAATATACACAACATCACGCCCGAATGCCCTAAAGGGTATAGTCATAAGGGGCGACACAATTGCCAATAAACGGGCACAAATCCTAACTCCGAGCTGCTACTGAGAATTTCATAGAAAAACCCAATAACAAATTTTGCTCGACCCGGGAATCGGACCCGAGACCTCTAGCGTAGCAATCCCGCTTAGGAGCTATAAAATTGAAAACAGCATATTAAAGTGTTATTATCTTGTCACCAGGTATTCAGTGGAGCGGCGACCTGCTTCTACGCGTTTATCGGGTTCGACATCATCGCAACAACCGGTGAAGAAGCGAACAACCCCAAGCGGTCTATTCCTCTGGCGATCGTCAACAGCCTCGGAATCATACTCCTCGCTTATGTCTCCACCTCCATGATCCTGACGCTGATGGGTACGTAATTCTTGATCTACTTCTATTTGGTTGAAGATTCCAGTAGGATTTTTCTCATATTTTCTTCTTCTTTTAAAAAACGCTGCCCCACACTACAATTTTCTCCTGTATCGTAGGTGCAGACACAAACATATAAACTCACATGTACAGTCAGACCCGGAACAACTATCTGTAGGCGACACACTTGTTCGTGCGAGAATCGTACTTACGACACGCAGCGAAAAAATATCAGCTAAATCAAAATTAAGTCTGCCGACTCATAGGATCTCAGCTTTCCTAACTTTTTTTAACAAAGTCTAGCAGCTCTGTACATCATGTGGTATATTGTTCTTTTTTTTAATGAATAAACAGTACCTTATTAACATAAAGCGATTAGTAATAAATCTTAACTACTTTAAAATCTCGCCATATAACAAAGCAGAGAATCAAACAAAACCTTCTAAATTAAATTGAAAAATCTACTACTGTAAAAATCTTCCTCGGTAAAGTTATAAAATGGAGTGAGCTTAAGTTGAACAGGGCTTTCAATCTGAGACGACCACTAGTCCGGCTGAATGTTAGAAGACTTCCTTTTCTGACTGTACCGCCTTTCAATCCCACTGTGTGTGCTTCAAGACAAAACATTCATCAGTAATTCAAACTTGATTTCAAAAGGTTCTACTTAACGTTGACATAACACTCATTTTATTCATAAAAGCGTTGATATTTATTACTGCACTCCTTGGTAACTTTCAAGATTAAGAAAACACTTTGAAAATTTGAATTATTAATAGTAATAACACAACGCTCGGGTCTACTTTGATACGGAATAAAAAGGGCTACTCAGTATGATTAGACTAATATTAGCTGTAGGGTAAAATGTGTGCTTTTACATATGTTATAAGGAGGCCTATTTTCGTAATAAGAAACGTTGGAAATGTAGTAGCAATCAATGTCTAATTCTTGCCTCAAATGAAGGTAAAAGAGAAGTAGTTTTGACAGACTGAGATTGAAATTAGAATGTCATTTGAAGTCTTGTTCATTGAATCGACATCAAAAAAGAACGAGCTTCTCGAATCGGCCCATAAGTTTTCGATGCTTTCTACCTTTCTCTGTCATTCCTCAACAGAATTAATATAAAAATAAAATAAATACTTAATTGATGCCAAGTTATTGTAAATTATTTTTTACTTATGAGTTTTAAAATCTGTTGTCTTTTCTTTGTAAAATGTTATTTTTCTTGGCCTATTTTTGTCCCGCTGGTGAACAAAGGCTGCCTTTTCCTTGCATCTTGGTTAATTATAAACCTTTTATTTTAATAAAACTTACCAGTATCTAGGCTGAAGTTACCGCATCGTAATTTCATTTGTGTTGTAACTAACGTCATGTTGGCTCAGTAGTGTGCTCGTTTGTAATATGATTTCTCACAACATTAGAACGGATGATACCATTAACCTACTTTTCATAATTATGTAGGATAGAATACAGCGCTTTTATAACTCTCTTATAAAGGTAACTTCATTACAATGAAGCCCGAGTCTAGATTTTTATAGTGATGCGTTATTAAGTTTTATGTTCTAATATTAAGGCCCGGCTTCCGCGTTAGCCGAGAGGACAGTAAATGTCTCGTTAACAAGGACACCGCGTTGATGGAAAACAAGCGTAATTGTTGTTGTTAGAGTGAACAGTCAATTTATTTATTTATTTATGAGTTATGGAAGACTTATAGCTAATCAAAACACAATATAAAATAGTAGGTGAAACTGACAGCCAATTACAAGTCTCAAACCTCGTGATCAATATTTAAATTACTTTAGGTTATTCTATTGAGTTAAGATATTGTTGTAGGTACTCGTATTGCTCGTTTTCGCGCCCTAAAAAGGCAAAGTGAATTAAAATTCAGCGTGTATACTTAGCCACATTGCTGTATATTAGTGAGTGGAGTGCAGTTCGTAGTATTCAATAAAGTGCACTTACGGAGTGACCGCACAGAATTTAAAGCGTGAAACTCCCTTGTATTCAAAGTAGGGTACTTAAATTGTCGTGGATTTGCACCTCAATAGTGGTCGAATTTCGAAGTGGTTTTTAGGGGAACATACGTTGTTGATGCGGTGGCGGTGGCGACTATTGAACCAAGTGCCTGACATAATTTCGGATAATACTCACATTCAAAATCCGCCTCAGTCTGACAATATCTTCATCTTGAAACGAGAATTACAATTTCCGAAATGGCCATCTTCCATACTCAATTTTCCTCTCAGAATTCATCAACATATATAAGCTATTGTTAAGTTGCGAAAATCGATCTCAAAATGCATTTGCGCTGTCCATCAGCCATGCCAATTAGTAGAAGTGTTCTAACACCGTTACTTAAATACACGTCAGTTTAAGCTTCGAGCTGTCGGGAACAAGCTTTTGAGATTTTGATTGCCGATATTCCAACAACCTGTTCTCCCCCTCACGCTATTGTTAGAGGAGATGGACAGCGGCTATTGTAGCCACGGATGAGAAACTAGCTCACATTCATTAAGGTATCGGATGAGGCTATGCACAACTTGAAAGGTAACAGACAGCTAGGAAATAGAGTATTGTGAAGCTATTTTTAATTAACCGCTGTGCTAAGATCATGGTACAAGGAATACTGATCGATATTCCTGTCTTTAAGAGGATTAAGGTATGAAAAATGTTGTGGGTAGCTTCTAGGAAGACTTAATTGGTACTTTCTTTTAAAAATGTACACTTAGTCTTGTACTTTTATTAATACTAAGATACTTTATCTCATCTACTCTGTCAATAATTTAAAGTGGAGGGAGATATCGTGAAATAATCTTTTACCGTGGAGTCATGATTTTACTTAACCCACACTACAATGAACAACAATTAAAAAAAACCTGGACTTATAAAATATAAGTCTGACTTGAGCAAGCGTGGTGATCAATGCTCGTGCCTTCTCTGTACCGGAAGAGGCCTTTGCCCATCTGTGGGACAATAATAAGCTGGTGTTACTATTATATTTTTTTTTTTTCGCTAATAAAATAAAGCTTTTTTTTTTACCTGTAACCCGTTTCATAATGATACTTCATTAACCATAAATTAGGATTATGTAAATTAATAAACAATGGGGAAAAAACTTAAAAGATATGAGTTACTCTTCGTTCGAATACCAAACACATTCATGAAGTTTTCTAAATATTCAAACCACAATTGGGGTTCCACTAGGCACGCACACTGGTGACCATGTGATGACGTCACAAGCGGTCATCGCTTGACCTGGATGCATTTCGCGTGTGAAATTTCCCCTGCATTGAGTAGGTCAGGGTTGGAGCCGAGTTGCAGGTGTGCGCACTTCAGAATAGACATACAGGCTGACATTATATTTACTGGCCTTCTTTCTAGGGGTGAAAGTACTCACGAATATTAAATGAAGGTGAAATTTAACTTTTTTATTATGGGACTAACTTTGAAATATTACAACAAAAAACAGCTTCTCCATGCAAAATGCTTGGTAAAACTTTCAAAACGAAACAGCACATTTATTTTTGTCACTTTTCATGGTCGCTGCCATAGTAAAAGTTGGTTCATATTCATGACTCAGCTATACCAACTTCATTGCTTAGAATCCAAGGAAATAACCCCGAATTTTTAAGCGACACTTAACTTGAGACATTCTTAAATGTATGTCAGTCGCTACAATACGCCTTGAAGTAACAGAGATAGCATAAGACTTAAAATTAAAAATTTAAAAAACCCCCAACACAAAAACCTAAGTTCCCTTTAAAAAGTAAAAAAATAACAAAAAAATACGTCACGTTGGGGGACCGATGTTGCATTTAGGATACGATCGTCCCGAGCGGTCCCCCAACGTGACGTATTTTTTTTGGTATTTTTTTACTTTTTAAAGGGAACTTAGGTTTTTGTGTTGGGGGTTTCTTAAATTTTTAATTTACTTTTTTATTTTATACTTTTTATAGGTACCTACTTATTATAATGTCGATTTTGTTAATTTTGAGACCCCACTCGAGTATATTTACAGACATTCGGTTTTTCTTCCCTACTTTCACCCCCACAACTTTTAAACGGCTCAACCGATTTTCATCAAACATGTCTAAGAACACTCGCACATAGGTCACCTTTAATACAAAAAAAATTAAATTGAAATCGCTTCATCCGTTCGGCAGCTATGATGCCACAGACAGACAGACAGACAGACACGTCAAACTTATAACACCCCTCTTTTTGCGTCGGGGGTTAAAAATTGAGTTGCGTTTGAGAATTTGACCGATAGATGAATCATTCATCTAAGCTTACATCGATGCGTATATATGTCGACAAGTGGGCGAATCTTTAGTCTTCTCTCGTGTGTAACTCGGACAAGCAAAAGACGGTATTGGTTTACAATGGTTTTACTTTAGTTACATAGCTTTACAGAATATAAAAACATCACTCTTAGAGTAAACCGGCAGGTTCAGTGACGTCAGCTGCTTTCTCAAGTATTCTGTCACCAAACTGTCTCTGCCAATTACACCCATACACGAGAATGACAGATAACCAAGTCGTGACTTTGTCCCGCTTGTAATTAAACTGTCTCGCAAACTAACCTGATGTCCAGTGGCTCTAATTACAAGCAAAGCTAATTGATTTAGGCATCCGTCTAACGTGTGTGTCCAGTTACTAGGGAGCATATGAATCAGTGCCTACGTCTGTGTAGTGAGTGAACTACGACCTGTTAATTGACGTGACAACTGACCACTTGACACCTTAATAATTGGACCTTCTAAAAGGTCTCCTACAGTTGCCGATCTCCGATACTACAGAACACAAATTCTTGGTTTCATATTAAAACAACACATTCACATAGCTATTTCAGTTCAACAGAGCAAAAAAAAATGTGAATTCCACCAAAATGTCCAACAGAAAATACACGGGCATTTTTAGCGAAAGTTTTTACGAGATAAAATCACAGATATACGTGAAGGGTTATGACACAGTTACACTTTACACATTGAAGGACTCTCCAGCGAGTGAACGAGGGGACTTAGTTACTTCAATGTCATTCAGTCTCTTATTCCAACCCCTTTTTAAACTACTATTTCACCCGTTTCGCGACGTGTTCAAACAATTTTTTACGCGCTAACCGAAAAATCAACAGTCGGTTTAACAGAATATATAATTTACTATTTAATCTAATTCTGAGAAAGTAAGTAAGCACGTAATTACTTAAAAAGGTTCAGATTTTCAGTTATTTTAGTTGATGAATACTGAGTTAGATATTCTTTTTGACGTTTATTTAAACAGTTTAATACTTAATCTGATATAATGATGATGATAAAGAAATAACTGTTACAAGAGTTAAAATAATAATAATATATTTGAATGCCAGGTTTTCCTCGCGACTTCGATTGAGTTTTTTTAACTCATTAGCTTTAAAATACTAGTGGTACAGATAGGTACAGTCATTGATAAAATATAAATAAAAATATATTATTCCTAAATTTTGCGAACTTAACAAATTGTCAAACGTACCTAAGCTATTGTGTTTGGTTGACTGAATTATGAACAACCAATCACAGTTGCTTACACCCGCTAAACAATATGTCCCATTCATTTCTGATTCTCTCTCGGAGACTAGTACCTACACCATATGTTAAAATCGAATAAAAAACCACGTACAGAGCACTTTCTAGCTCAAAAAAGCATCGTTCCTTCGTCGTGTATGTAAGATTCTATTATTGAATCATATAATAATTGATAGCATTTCCCTCGCGGTATAAACTAGGTTACTGAAATTAGCTACAACGCCGCCATGAAAATAAAAACACTATAATTCATGAATCATGCTACGAACCATGGTGAGTTACATAAAAAGAACAATGCACCTTTGAACTTTCGCCCATTTATTTTTTACACCAACACTATCTAATGGCCAATTCACTTAATTAAAAACGTTCAGTTTTATTTCAGCGACAATCAATGTAAAAATGTTGTCAATAATTTAGTTTATAGACAGAGATTAAAATTTGAACATATGCGTTCCTAAAAGTTACCATAAGTAAAATAGAGGCTTTTTGAATGATTAGGATTTAAATTAGAATGTTTTCGTTCAAAAATTGTTATTGGGTTTCTCTATGACATACTCAGTAGCAGGGGAGTTAGGATAGTGCCTGGTTAATGGCAATGGGCTTGCCCCCTATTACATGGGATCTAAACATAGCGGCGAACTATGGGTGTTCATTGGTACACCTCTGCCTAACCCTTCGGGAAATACAGGCGTGATGGTATGTGTAATATTCATTCACAAATGTTACAAAAATTGCTCATGTGTTAAATTACAGCAATAATTTACCGATACGCTAACCAAAATACATATAAATAATTGGCAAATGTGTAAGTTTGCGTTAAGCTCTGTAATAATCTGTTGATTGTACAATGTAGCTGGTCAGTGCGGGGTCAGCTTACCCAAATAAGCGTCGTTCATGCGTGGAACGAGCGAGATATTCGGGAGTGTGTGCATTGCAGGCATGCCACATTCCGGCAGGAGCGAGCCACTGAACCACTACTATAGCCAATACTATACGAGTATTTCCACGAACCCCGCATTTATGTTATTCCAAAGTAATTGTTAATTTGAATGATTGGCGGTTTCAACTCAATGTTGGCTTTGGCTTTGTATGTATCTGAAAATGTGTGTACCAACCGACTATGGGGGATGGTGGAACCAAACAGACCTTTGTTTTACAGTAGCGAGTAAAGAATATGGTGTATTTAAACCGTGAAGGCGTTTAATAAAAATGTAATAATACCTATACCTATTACCTTAAATTTTTTAGGGATCGAAAATCAAATCTTCAAAACGTATTATTCAAAGAATGATTAAAAGCTTTTAGATAATCATCAAAAAAGTATAATTTTCAAATTGTTAAAAAAAGAATATTAAATCAAGGAACTAAAAACATAGGTATATTTTGCTGTTACATACATATACCTACATTGTCGATATTGTATTACTTTGTCTCTAGTAGGTACCTCTTAAAGTAACTTTACAGCACACGGTAAAGTTACATAAAGGTGCCAGATAAAACATGGGCAGAGCGCATTGCATTTTATTATAAGTATTAATAAATTCGCCGTACTTTTTAACGTACACAAAGGTACGAAATAATCATATTATCCTTTAAATGTCACCACGCTATACCAAGTTACGTTTGGCTATCATGTAGTTTAATTTCCTGATAGTTTCGAAATAATCTGAAAACTATATTGTTGGAAATGTTGCTACATGGATATCACCTGGATGCGGCTGCATCCGCTTGTACTAGTTTGGAGAGCGCTCGGGAGTCGCCCGGAAGAGGTGTCAGCGACAGGAAATTAGATTAATTGAACGATAACCGATACATTAAAACCAATACTGGTTAAATATTCATTCTAAATCGTAAATCGCATGGAAACTAGCGCTGGCGCTGCATAATAACTGATGAAGTGATGACAGACATTCATTTACCAGCCGAAATTAATGTCTGGGAATAATAACTATTTTCAACTTTGGTCCAGGGTTTTTGTCCGTCATTTACAATTTAGGTGATGGGGTAGACGTACCTAATTATTTTACACAACCTAATTATTTCACTGTAATCTTAATAACAATTCCTCATGAAAAATTTAATAATTAATTTTACTAAAGTTCTTTAAGACTTGAAGTTCTTCGTCCCAAAGTAAATCTTTTTCGTTCCAAAGTAAATCTTTTTCGTCCCAAAGTAAATCTTTTTCGTCCCAAAGTACGCGAACTTTAATACTGAAACATGAGCGAAAAAGGTAGCCTACATCTTACAAGCGTTCTTGCTCTTACGTGTATTTCCCAATGCGGATTTATTCACACCACTTGTACAAGTCAGTACTCTAAAAATGCATTAACTTACATAACTGTACAACTACCACTAGTCGCGCGGTTCTCACGTACTCTCAGCATACCTACATCTTTCTACATCTTTTCTCGCGAAGCATTCCAAGTGGTGGTAGGAATGCTGCCAGCATCCCGATAATAGATAGAGCCGTGATCACTACAAAATGAAATCGTTAAGATGCGGTGTAAAACTTCGTTCTATTTAAAACGGATTAATTACGGATTAATTTTAAATCTGTTGGGTGTTGAGTATTGTAAGAAGTTTAATAAAACCTTTAACTAATGAAAAGACGTGTTTTTTCAGTTGAGAAACATTATTTAGTCATGTAAAACATCTAATTTAAGTAACAGACAATTAACACCCTAATCTTCTGATAATTAAGACATTATTTTCCTTATTAAGCGTTGGAGGAGAGATTTCTTGAAAATCTAAATACAAACCTTAGAACAGTTGTAAAAAGTGTAGAACATGACACGACGAATAAAACCTACAGAGCCTTGTTCTGCCAAAATGACACAACCCACATACACTCAATAATTAAATTAATTCCTCATCATCATCATCATTATCATATCAACCTAATGATGTCCACAGTGGACATAGGCTTCCCCTAAAGATAGCCACCATGATGTCAAACTAATTTTAAATGCCAAAAATCTTACATAGGTATCTATCTATGCCGCAACAGTTCAAAATACAAACTTCACAAATTGCAACGCAGGTGGTTCATTTTGACTGAATTACAACACCCAGTTCCGAAATAAATAAGAAACTGTTTCCACATATATCTCAGTAAATAAATCAGAAAAATATATCCCATATCACTACAAACCTACTTTATAAAATCTTGAAATGGAAACTGCACAGAGTATTTCTACTGCAATAACAATACACAAAGCTCATAGAATATCGTTAGGGTTCCATTTCAATAGATTAAAAAGGATACGTTGTCTTCTCTCCAGCAGAGACAACGAGTATGTAACATGCCCTCGACATGTCATAGGATAGTCTGCTTGTTACAAGCTGCAATCGATGAGACTATTGGATTTCCTATATATTATAAAAGATGAAACAATACAATTTTCTCGGTGGAAAAATAACATTGTAGAACAAGAAAAACAAAAATAACATTGAAGATTGTTAGAAAAGTATGTTACAGTCATAATACGAGCAATGAAGTTTAAATAATGTGCTTAAACATTGTTTATTTATAAAATTAGCTATACTAATTTTAGGCAATAGAATGGGCATTGTCGCAGAGCAACTGCGTTTTTTAAAAAGCCTTGACTTATGTTTAGCTTTCGTTGTATTCCACTGTCCAACGGAGAGGTCTCTGTAATTAAGATTGATTTAGGATTAAAAATTACATAAGCTTTAAAAATACAGTATTTCACAAAGTTACCTGCCTTGCAATTAATCCTCATCGACACTGAACTCAATCATATTGTTACGATTTGTGACAGGAAGATTTAAATTTAGTAATTTAACTTTTGTTTGCCTTGGAAATTCAGTCATGGATTCAGTGTTGCCACTTACTGAATATTAATACCGGTATTAATATTCAGTCTGGCCACGGTTTATACGTTTCAGGCTTAATTAAAAATAATGAATACTTTTTTATGGCGTATATTTAGAAGGCCGATTTTGAGTATCAAAAAAATTTAATACAGGTTTTTTTTTATTATCATTTTAAACAGTGCTTTCCATTGAGTATCGAATTGAAACAAAAGACTTTGTTCTTTGTTCAATACCGTCCGATTCTAAACCGTTTAATAATAAACTCATTTTTTTTTTATTGGAAATTATCAAATAACTTCCCCCGCCCTGGGCGGGACGGGAGGGAGTGTCAGACTTTTACTGACAAAAACCCTTCTATGTTCCTTCATGTGCCCTTTGCGTTCCGGGGGCGCGGTATCTCTTTCGAACCCGCAGCCCCGGCAGTAATAAAAATAATGAGGACACATTTTACTTAATCTTAACCAATACAAGTTGCCTTAGCTAAACATACTATTATCGCGTTTCATTTCAACAATCAAAAAATATTCATTGCATCATTCGCATTATTATTAAACAGAAGGAACTGTTCAGACAAAAAAGCAATGGATTATATAAATAATAATTATCTTACTGTCCCTGTTTGTTAATTTTAACATGGCAATGGCAACCTTATTACTAGTTAGGCGTGTTTTTTTACTCATTAACAGAATTCTAATTAGACAAATACAAAAAAATGCAAACGAGTCTATCGTAATCAGTTTGTGTTTTTTCAACTCTGTAATAATTACAGAGGACTGTTCAAATATAGTCTAAAATGTAGATACTGATATTAGAAGCAGGAATAGGTACTAATTAAAATTAATGAACCATTATAATAAGGCTGGCTAGTATGGCTCTCAGCGTTGCTTGCACACTTACTCAAATATGAGCCAATATCATTTTGTTAATTAATATTTGCTGGTCCCGTCTAGAAAACATAGAATAATTCGGACCTGAACCTATAAATGAATTGATTATTATCTACTATGTAGTCTATACAACTAGTCATTTTCCTAGCAGTAAAGCACTCATGAATATGAACAATTTTTATTATGGGACCAAGAGAGAATTATTTTATGTACTTACATTAAAAAAACAGCTTTCCTCCCTTATTAAAAGTTGTTCGTATTCATAATTACTTTCAGTCGCTGTGAAATAGTCTGGGACAGTAAAAGTCAGATAACAAGTACATAATTATAATACTTGTTTGAAGTAAATAACATGAATAAACAAAGTTTCTGAAGAAAAATAACAAATCGACTTTATTAAAATATTATTGGAACATTAGTCAAAGCTTTCAATTTTTTATATTTTAGTTGGAAGCCTTGTTTATCTTTCTAGTTTTCTCGGAGTAAACAAACTGTGTATCAACTTACTGGTAATGTAAATAGACTTTATTTGAACTGAAATTTATTGAGATATCAGAGAACGTTTGCCAATTGTTCAGGCGCTCAAGGTTTACTGAATAAAACCACATTACTGAGAAAAGAGAATGTGGGAAGAAATCATATTTACTTTTATTATTTTATGTTTATTCTACTTCTATTATAAAGTTTGTGAGGACGTGTGTTTGTTACTCTTTCATGAAGACCGAAATGAGCTGTAATTTGGCACATATTGATCTTCCTTAACACATAATAATATTTTGTATCTCGTATCTAGTAGTTAATATAATTTAGGAATTTGGCTCAATTCTAAAATTCACGCCAAGGAAGTTATAAGCTTTATTAATAACAGTAAAATACTTGCATTTACTCATAATTTTTTCTAAAAATACTTTGCATTGGGATTTTAGATACGTATTACTACTACGTATAATCTGAATAATTAACGAAAATTGCAAATCAAATTTCCAATAAAAACATACGCAGTAAATATTTGAGTAATCAGGGAGCCAGTCAATCAGAAAGTTGAAGCTCATTGATACCAAATTGAAGCACCAATCACTACCAGCTTTCAATTAATTGAAATACCAGTTCTGATTTTTTTATTTCAACATGATGTTGATGATGAATGAAGTAGTTTTGATCAATACCTAGAGAAACTGTCACTCAACTGGGTTAGGAGTCCGATGCAGAAGAAGAGAAAAAAGTCGAATCATGATAAAATTAATAGTACCTACTGAATCTATTTGCGCATTACATAAGTAAGTTTCTTAAAGATAAGAACGGACAAGAAAGTCCTTATATAGAAAAGAAGAAGCACGCATTGTGAGGAATTCACTGACTCTGAATCAACCATCACCTTGTTGTACGCTTTTTAGACATATATACACCACGCCTGTATTCCACGAAGGGTTAGACAGAGAATGATGTACCGATGTACACCCACAGTGCGCAGGTATATTTTGAAATCCCATGTAATAGGGGACGAGCCTATTGCCATTAACCGGGCACAAATCCTAACTCCGAGCTGCTACTGAGAATTTTGTAGAAAACCCTTATAACACCTTGCTCGACCCCAACAACAGCCAACCCAACGATTTTTAGATTAGGTTGAAATAAAAAATTCTGAATACCAATCACCAAAACCAAGCAAATTACCAAACTGCAGTTAACCACGTTAACTTAATTAGAGGTCCACTGAAACAGGATATGCTCGGTTCACCAGTTAACCAAAATGAAAATCTAAAATCAGCTCGTTATAATGCCCACACGTTTTAAACTGGAAATTGAAGCTGCGATCCCATGAACATGATATGAGAATTTTATTCAGTGAGCGTGCTAACTCAATTTTGCCCCTTTACTACAAAATAACTTCGTTGCTTACTGGACAGTAAAGCTTTATTAATTGACTTGAGAACCGCCCCGGCTTCGAACGGGTGCAAATATTCGTGTTATCCGGTGGATTTTCCAAAAATATTCTTTCATTAAAACCTTGCCCCGGAAATTACGAACGCAATAAAAAAAGAATCAGCCAAATTGATCCAGCCGTTCTCAAGTTTTACGCTTAGCAACTCACTTAGCTATTCATTTTTATTTACAAAATACAGATAGATTTTGATGAACGATATTCACAATTTCCAACCTAGAGTTAACCTCTTACGATTTACATGTTATAATTATTCATTTACTTTAAAACATTTTGATAAAATGTATGGCAACTAAAGTACCCAGTATAATTATGTTCAGATATATTATAATCTTGCAGAGTATTGATCACCACGCTTGCTTAAGAAGCGTGGTGATCAATGCTCTTATCTTCTTTGTATGAGAAGAAGCCTACACCCTGAATTGGAACCATAATAAGCTAGTATTATTAAAAACGGAATAGGACCTTTTTAAAGAGAGAACGGACGATTTACTAAAAGATTCTGCCCAGTTAAGTACTAAAAGAGAAATAAATGCAACCTTTCTAAAGATTGACTCTTCTCTTTATTGGAACGACCGTAAATGCGAATACAGGGTTTAAATAGGAGATCTTTTTAGTCATATTTTAGCGAGCGAACGGTGCGGCTCTATAGAGGGGCACGTTCACTCGCTCAGTGCTCACTAAAGCTACATTGCACTCCACTTTGAAATGGTAACGAACTTACTGAAACTTTGAACAGCACTCGTAAAAAAAAGGAAAAAGGTGATGCTATTAAGATTGTGTTCTTTACAACGATTGCACTTTGTGAAATCTTTTATTGGGATAAATACAAATGGCACATAGCTACTTTGTTTTTGACGTTGTAATCTATATAAATAAAAATGTGTATTTGTCGTCGTCTATGCTTTCCTAGACCATTGATCCGATTGTTATGAAACTTTTGTGGGTTGTTATGGGTTGTAACAGCGAAAGTTTTTGGCCTTAATATTAGGAGAAAAAACCCCGGGAACAAAGTTGTAGGCAGGAGCTACATAGTCTATAATAAAAAAGTTTAGTGTCCGTCCAAAAAACGTTGTTATATTTATATAACTTTACTAATACTAAAGCCTATTGATATGACTAAAGCCTTCAAAGGATATAAATATTATTTATTTATCTAAGCAACAAAGTTACAAAGGCGGACTTAATACCTTTGGCATTCACTACCCGTCAGCCAAAGGGATTAAGATGGGGGAGTGGGGAGAGGGATTATATGGGAAACGGGTATTCATTTTCAATCAAAAATCGAACCATTTTTGCGTTCCGTTAAAACCACACGCTCGCTCCTATGAAAAGGAAAAATATGAATGGCAAAAAATATTATTTCGATGTACACTAATGGGAGCGGATTACTCGAAGTACACCATTACTGGCACTCGCAGCTTACACCGCAAAAATCCACTCCAAAAATAAAATATTGCACCAGTGTAAAATTTATACGATTTTCTTCTGTACCGTAATACCTATTAGCCATTCCGTACGCAAAATACGCTCCGAGACTTGGAGTTGTGTTCACCAACCCGTCATACTCATACTAGCCATTCTAATGACGTAAGTCTGGTGGTGTGGTGATCTCAGATTACAATTTTATTCAGCCAGGCTCTCTTGCAGCCGTGACAGCTCAATTTTTTTATATCTACATCTACACTAATAATATTATACAAGGGAAAGATTTGTATTTTTGTATGTAACGAATCTACTTAAAAACTCCTGGATCGATTTTAACCATTTTTTCACCAATAGATAGCTACATTATTTCTGAGTAACATAGGCTATACAACATCACGCTACGACCCACGTAAGCGGAGCAGTAACCAGAAACGTAACCTAATACTTTGAAGGACACTAAACGAGACCCAATAGTTTTATTGTTATGACGCCTATGTGCGTTTACTGCCCTCCATAGTGTTAACGCGGGTGAAATAAGCCACGCTGACGAACTCAGCTTGGGCTGCAGCTTCACTCGCTAGTTATCATATAATTAGATTGTAACAACATATTTTTCTTTTGTCCCCAGTTCCGTATGATGAAGTGGACACCGACTCGGCTTTGGTGCAGATGTTTGCCTACGTGGACGCCCCGACCTGCAAGTACATCGTTGCTATCGGCGCCCTCGCTGGCCTCACTGTCTCCATGTTCGGCTCCATGTTCCCCATGCCTCGGGTGGTGTACGCCATGGCTCTTGACGGACTGATCTTCAAGTAAGTGTCGATTCTTAATATTCCTCGAACTAGGAAATAGAAAGAAAGAAAGAAAAAATGTTTATGGTGGGTGTTTTGAGAAGCTGACTTTTATTGGTTGGTGGTAAGTATCAGATTACGGTTTACGACAGTTGTTTTCTCAGAAGATTACATTAATTACTTACAGAGAAAAATAATAATAAGTAAACAAATTAACCGATAGGTGGACCGGGTATATTATTATCCTCATACCTGAGGAAGGCGGAGGTGCCTTTTAAAATATAAAAAAAATATATATATACCATCACGCCTGTATTCCCCGAAGGGTTAGGCAGAGGTGTACCAAATGTACACCCACAGTTCGCCGGTATATTTAGGTCCCATGTAATAGGGGGCGAGCCTATTGCCATTAACCGGGCACAAATCCAAACTCCGAGCTGCTATTGAGAATTTCATAGAAAAACCCAATAACACTTTTTGCTCGACCTGGGAATCGAACCCGGGACCCCTTGCACAGCAGTCACACTTGCGACCAACGGGGCAGGGCTTTTAAAATATATAGATAGTATTTGTGACTTTATACCGACTTCATAACATTTAACTCGTGAGCTGATCAGGCTTTGTTATGTAACTGAAACAATAAAACACAAAAACGTTAAAAAGAAGTTAAACCAAAAAACGTAAAAATTCTTCCGTGTACATTTTACAAAGTTCGGCTTTATATTGAGCAATCCCACATTACACGCTGATTGTGCTGAATCACGCAATCTGTAAACAAACAGCTGACATTTGATTGATGTTCATCTATCCTTCAATATTTGCTACTATACACTATCACTCTACAGAAAAACAAATGTCAGATATATTACAAGGTAAGGATAGTGTGGCCACGAACAGACGTGAGACGCCGTGAATCCCTGATCCAATGAAATTGTCGCATTTCCTTTGAGCATTATCGTTGGTTTGCACTCCGGTTGTCGCGTCGATTTCAAAGTGACTAGCTCGACTTTTGCGCCGTACCGTTCGTACGTAAGCAATAAAATAATTTTATTTGCAATAGGATATGAGTAGTAGCTAGAAATTTTTGTGAAGTAATAAATATCTATAATAAATAAATATCTTGGGACAACTCACACACGGCTATCTGATCCCAAGCTAAGCAGAGCTTGTGTTATGGTAACCAGACAACTGATATACATACTTATATAATTTATAAATACATACATATTATAGATAAATCACACCCAGACACAGAACAAACAATCATGCTTATCACACAAAGTTTGTCCTGGGTGGGAATCGAACCCACGACCTCTGGCTTAGCAGTCAGGGCCACTAACCACTAGACCAACACAGGCCCGTCCAAAAGAGGAAGATTGCAGTAGCAGCAAATCAGTTCAGAGGTTCTATAGTAAAGACGCAAACACATATTAAACCCGGATGAATTAATAGAGGATGCCCCAAAGCTGATCCTGCAGTTCATTACAGTTGCTGAGTTCGGTGGTGATCTCTAACAGCAGTGACACCACAGCCGCAAAAAGGAAATAAAAAAAAGCCGTAAGAAACAAGCTCATAAACAAAACCAGTCTTACTTTTGTAACACCTGTTCCTAAAACAGAAAACAATAATGTAGCAAATAAGTGATAAGTGATTGGCTATTACACAATTCAGTGAACCAATCACATCAGATTACGCACTCTAGACAATGTCTCACATTAATTTTTCGTTCGAGAAATCGTAGGTTAAAACTGTTTGGTTTTGCTAAAGAATTACAATAAAAATATGTAATTTGTCATCTTGGAACGGCAGCCATATTAAAATATTACAATACAAGCTTCTGCCCGCGACTTAGTCCGCGTCAAATTTGATATATTATCCCACGGGAACCGTACATTTTACCGGGATAAAGAGTATCCTATGTGTTATTCCACATTACAATCTATCTCAGTGCCAAATTCCATCCATATCCGTGCAGCCGTTTCAGCGTGAAAGAGTAACTGACATCCTTACAAACTTTCGCATTTATAATATTAGTAGGATGAGTTATGTTGGACATTGTATTGTCACCAAAACTAAAAGTGTATGCCAAATTTTAGCTCAATCGGATACCAACAAATTGTCGAAAAATGGTTTGCAAAGTTCGAAGCAACAACTTACATACGAAGAGTGCAAGTTAAATAAAAGCTTGTAAAAATAAAGCTTAGCTAAAGGACCATTCAGTAACACAAGCAAGGTGTGCGGTAACAGTATATCGAGTAACTGGCCTGCACACAACGCGGGGTGAGCGTTACCTCACCTCGCTGTTAACGTCAATAGTTGCCGACACTTGCTCTTTGTGGCGCCGCCGCCGCTTGAACAGGAGCCCGTAGTTATTTCATTACACGTGTCACCACAGCCAGTTAGAGTTAGCAGCGTTTGTACCGGAAAATTTCAATCGGGTTTTTGTTATATAAAGGTTTTTCACATAAGTATTTTATTGAAGTTAGAAGAAGTTTTAAAAACAAAAATTTGGGTCTTTTATTAAACTATTTTATGTAATATATTTTTTTAAATATGTAACAAAAATAAAGAGTACAAAAATGAAAGGTTATAAGGGTTCGTTCTCATGATTAATTTTGGAAAAGTATTTATAATGTTCAGCAGTGGACGTCCTATGGCTGAGATGATGATGATGATGATGATGATGATTTATAAATCAATCTGTCTTAATGGGCAGGTTTATAGAAAATAAAAAATAAGAATACACACGCATACATCACGACTGTACTTCCCGAAGGGTTAGGCAGAGGTGTAACCAATGTTTGCCCTATGTTTTTAAGTCCCATGGAATAGGTAGCGAGCCTAATAAATAACTGGCAAACCCTGACTGACTGACTGACGGGAAGATTAATTAATTAAAAATAGTGACTACGTTACCCCCTGCAATCCAATTTATCGCAATTGTATCACAATGAAAATAACATTAGTGGTACAGAAACAGTAACATAAATTGATTGCCAATTTGATGAATAGGGAACCAAACACAATTTCACATAACCATAGTCCAAACAAATTTTCACCAAACCAAAATATTTAGGTATTTATAATAACTACCTAAATATTGCTTTTGATACAACTAAAATTCAAATTCCTCATGGAACAAAAGCTTGAGTTCATGTATGTGTGTGCAATTAAAACTTTATCCCAACATTACACCTATAAAGTACTCGTAAATACGAGTGTATCAACAAACTCAAAATGACTACCTGCAATAAGGATATATTGCATCGCAAATTGAATTTGTTCCAAAATTGAGTTCGCAAACTATTTCATCAAGCGCAATTCAAATCCGCCAAAGGTTTGTATTTGTGAAGCGGACTGTGATACTGGGAACGCAGACATTAATTTTAACATGTTATGGTATCCAGGTAATCCTCCTTTGACGTACAAATACTGCATCACATCCTGTAGCTTCGAACAGGGTACATAAACATTATGCGCTAAATTGAAACCTGGTAATGAATGTCCATGTAATTTAGTTTTCTAATTGAATTCGAGGTATCCCTTTCACCCTCCCCTTACTTGAAGGCTTCAATTAATACGGTGTGGTGTTTACTAGAACTATTCCCCCACATACAGACAGACTGGCAGCTTTCTGAATTAAGTTTTAAATGTAGTTTGTGTTACTGAACGCGCCAGCAATCGTATGCTATTTGTTTTCATTTGTCGGATTGGTAATTAGTTTAGTTTCGTTTCCGTTTGCGGAGAGGTTTATTTTGAAGGATTAAGGGATTGTTGGTATTTTTAATAAATAGTCGAACTTACTATCTGTCTATTGGCTATTTTGACCTTTTCTTATATAACAAACTTTAGTGGTATAAGCAGTGGGTTTACTAATAAAAAAGGAAACTTTCATTTTACAGAGATTACATTATATTTATCCGAAATATATTTCTTAATGATCTAAGAATAATCCATAGTGAGTGAGATCAAAGAATAATTTAGAAAATAAATAATTTAAAAATTGAATTAGCCACCTGAATAGACTGATATAAAATTTATACCTATTGCCAGGTATAAAACATACCTGCCTGCAAAAGGATCCTTTGAATTAAACTTATCCTTTATAGGATGCCTTCAATGCGCGAAACGCGAAAACAAAAAACAGTTGTTCCATACATTTGAACATGGCACATCTGAATTCCTTTTTTTCAGTTACAGAGTTCTTTCTGTTCGTAAAAGTTGTCCTTATTCATAGGACTTTCACCCTTTGAAAGCTGCGCAGTGAATTTAACTCAACTTGTCACATTTTACACCCTGTAAAGAACAATAACGAAGTTGTATGATAATCCTGTTTAATGCTGCTTTTGAATTGACGCTAAGCTGTGCTGGCTTGACGCGTACATACCCGTGTTATGCATTGCATGCAGTTGAACATTCATTTGACAACTTTGTTTGAACGTTTCGGTGTGAATGCAAATTAGTATTTCGATGTTCTGTGCAGTTATTTGGAAGTTCCTTCAAAAGGCTTGAGAATAGTGGCGATATATCACGTACTATGGTTTAGCATCTTGATAAACTTTTAATGGCCACTGTTTTATTGAGTTAGAGATATCATACAAATTAAAAAGTACCTTACCTATTTTTAAATTTTTGGCGTTGCTAAGGTTTTTGAAGAAAATTCTACATCTCTGAAGTATGAAACAACGATTTATAAAATAACAGAATAAAGAACAACAGTGGACGTCCCGCGGTTGATATGATGATGATGATGATGATGATGATGATGAATAAAGTACAAATACTATAACTTTATAAATAACTAGCTTCTATCTAACTGACTTTGTCCGCAGGATAGACAAGTATACGTTAGTATATAAAATAATTTGTTAGCGGGTCGAATATGTTATTGTTATTTTAATTGTTATTTTAATGCAGTCGCAAATTAACGGGAATAAGTGTCCAATTTATTTGCATTTCAGCTTATTAATTTTCTATTAATTATACACATACGACACCTAAATGAGTTGTTTATTTTACTCTGATATAATACGGCCTGTACCAGTTACATTACATACAATTATTATTTTATTAAGCTTGTATGAAGTCGTCTGTATGTTGTGGTTGAGAATGAAATAAAAACTTGAAACGAAAAGAACACAATTTAATTGATAAAATGATAATATTACATGATTATTCTTGCGATAGAAAAAGTATGACAATAAATACAACAAGAAAAACAAAAGAACGAAACTTACATGTCAAAATACTCCACCATCGTCATCATCAGATCAGCCGATCGGCGTCCACTGCTGGAGATAAGCCCAAGGGGACCCTTAAGATAGCCACAATGACCGGTCCTGCGCTGCCCGCATCCAACGATTTACTGCGGCCTTCGGTGGCCATTCACATCTCATAAAAAATATTATAACCAAAAAGTACGTAACATTAAAGAAATCGTAACAACGCGACATTCACACACTCAACTCACAATACTTCAAACATACAAGATCGTCTTTCATTCGTCCGCAAACACATCGCAGTCACTGCCAATTAACCGTTCGTATTCATTAGAGTAAAGAAACGATTCCGAGAATTAGACTCTTGTCTAGATCTTCTTTATTAGAAGATCTAGACAAGAGTCTAATTCTCGGAATCGTGATATTACTTTGTAAATAGGTTATCTATCACTTTTACGTGAAAAAATTGAAATTTGAAACTAAACAAGATTGATGTTTCTTATCCGCTTACTTCGAGGACAAACTCATAAACAAACTCAGGGGTTAAAACTCAAGACGTAATCTTCATATCGGTAAGAACCTTGCTTGCATGTCTGAGATAGTTTTTTGAGGCAAGAACGACAGATTAAAGTGGAGTTGTCTAGTCAGGGCACGCGCGTGTTAGTCGTCGTGTTACATCTATATTTGGATACTTAGGGCTTACACAGACGATAGGGTTAAGGCGGGATAGATGCCACACTTTTTAAAATCATTTTTATATGTGGCAGTACCAAAAACAATAATATATTTTAGTTGCAAAACTAGCAAGTACCTTGGTCTCTAATGAAAACTCAAAAACATTATCTTCGATATTTTCAGCGTATTAGCTATTTCTGCGGTCTTCTACTTTTTGGGACATCTATCCTATACATAAGATAATCGCCTACTCCATATAAATTACGTTTAGGATAGACGACACGCTGAAAAACAATCTCAGCATCTATCCCGAAAAAACTTTGATCGCACCTTGCTTTGCCAAGCGATCGCACAGACACATGAGACACGGTTCACTTAGAAATATGTAGTTGGAAAGTCATAAATTTTCATTTATCTATTGGAAGACCGCGTGCTATTTTTAGCATGCGGTTCAAAAAAACAAGCTCACTTTCACGTGTAATTTTTTTTATGAATAACACTAACTATCATTAACAAAATGCAAATTTCCCATCAAATTCGTGTGTCCCAAAATCGATAGCACATAAATTTTTCGTCTGGTAAAGCCCTTACTCCTCTGTTTTAGCTCGTCACACACATGAATACCCCGGTTAAGTGGTCAATCAGATTTTAGCGCACCACACTGTACCTATTACATCGGTGCCTTCACAAGCGCCATCACGTAATAATATGCTCAGTTGATTAATAGGATTACATGATCAGCCACTATCAAGTTACGAGAGATAATTAGTGGCCGCAGATATAAGAGCTAGGCTAATGCAACCAGCGTCCATCCAATCACAAGCCTCGGCTACAAAGTGCCATCTCAGCTTGTAACGTCATTAGTGCAATTCTCATTACGTACGCCGTGATTGGCTCACCTTTACCGTAATGATGACCAATTTAGTGTAATTATGTGTTCTCAAGTGACGCCCCTTTACTGTTAAGTAGGTACTATAATTAGTAAGCGATATTAGTATTTTGAATAATTATGCGTTCAGTATTTAAAGGGTGTACGGTCCGTTTTGTACAAAACGTGTATTAACTTTGTACACTTAGTATACCAGTTCAATAGCTAACCTGAAAAGGTCAATGGTAACACTACTGTAATAGGATTATCTAACGTCTAGGTTGGCTGAATATATTTGCCATTTATAGAAGCCTTAAGTCGTATGGCTTTAGAAAATTACACATAAAATCATTCTTAAGTTTACAACTAGCTATATCTTGTGACTTTACCTGCGTAATGTTACGTCTTTAAAAACTCTAAAGCTGCTCAAATAAGTTTCTAGTACAGCATTTTATTTAGCTGTGCTGCCCTCTGCGCGGCAAAAGTAATTTATTCTTACTTCATTTCTAAAAATTCATCTTTTAAGTGCTGCATTTTATTTTGCACTTTTAATTAAAGAGAATAAGATTTTCTTTGCCGAGGAGTCACATAGAAGTTGCGTGGGTTGTTTAAATCCGACGGGATGCTGGAAGCGCACGTCTCTTTGTAGAGTGCCCGGCATACTTTGAGTTCCTCTCCAACCACGAGGAACGGGAATGTGGAACACGCTTTAAAATTTTATTGGAAGTGCTACAGGATACTTTGAGCGGTTGTGGAAATATTTTAGAAAACTCAAAAAGACAGAGATTCTTGCGTCGGCTCACGGGGGCGGCACAAACTATTTGAGAACTCGTGTCGATTTAAATATGCAAAACTGTGCTTAACGATCTTTATAAAAATTCATGAATCCAAAGCGGGCTTTAGCGTGTCGATGGAAATCTAAATGGGGGCTAGAATTTACTTACTACTTTGGCACTATCAGAAAAGATATTTTAAATAAGACATTTATTGTAATTTTTTATATACAATGTATTATGTTTTTTTTTTAATAACATATAATACTGACACTTTTACACTTTGAATAATAATTGTACAGGTGAAATAACACTCCTTTTTTTGTTGTTTAGGAAACTGGCTACGATTTCGGAGAGCACTGGCACTCCTGCCTTCGCGACCATCTGCGGAGGCATCGCGGCTGCCTTGGTAGCCCTAGTCATCCAGCTCGAAGTTCTAGTGGAAATGATGAGCATCGGTAAGTACCCTATCTTCTTCAAGTGTGTAACAAATACCTGGAACGTTCTACGGAGTAATTAATTAGAGACTTGGAGCGTTCTTTCTCAGACAGTTTCTTGCGAAGAAAGTATTTACCGATCTTCCTCACGATTACCTGTCGTGAGATCTAGAATTAAAATAGGTTCCATTTTATGTAAAGGGAACGTTCTATTTTAATAAACACTGAATTAAAAATCCAACCAAACGTAGTCGAAGTTCCATAATTAGAAGTCATTGTTGTCACGCCTTGACACTAAATATTACAGTCCTGAAAATAATATGCAAGACAGATTGATCAAGAAACAATTGACAAAGTGTAACAAGAAAGTGTTTTAGTTTCGCCTGAAGACTTTTCACTCGGGACGTTCGAAACTTTGTCGTCGAAGGAGCGTGAAGTATCGTCTTTCTCAGCGTTGAGACAAGATTTGTTGTGCTTTTTGTACAATAATTTTCATGGTTATATGCCATTATACATTATAACATTGTATAAGTATATAAATGCAATTCAGAAACCAAAATATATAGATTTGTATTTCGCAGTGTGTTGGTGTCTTTGAAGATGTGGATGTTTATGTTAGTTTTCGGTAATAAAGAAAATTACCTTTCACACATAGGTTTTGTTTGTGAATTCGTCTGTATCAAAGTTGACATGTTATTCTGCGGAAACTGACGATTTTTCCGATATGAAAAGTAGCCTATTTTCTTTTCCCGACTCTAATTTTTGTGTTAAATTTCGTCCATAGCCGTTCAGCAGTTTTGACGTGACAAAATAACAAACATATGGATGTTTATTATTTTTTCACATTAAAACTGCTAAACTGCTGCTGCTATAATAAATGCGAAAGTTTGTGAAAATTAATGGCCATTTTCACAAACTTTCGCATTTATAATAGTAGTAAGATTGGGAATAAAAGAAAATATCTTCATACATTATTGCAGATATATCATTTTTCAATTCGAAGCTGAGATGTGGAAATCAGGGATAGTCACGTATTGGCGTAGCGGCGCAGTGGCGTGTCACGCACGGAGCAATCAGTTGCTCGAACGTTAGCGAAGACAAACGATATCATTTATGTATGATAAAAAAATGCAATACGAGGATTGTGCTCGAAATAAGTGCTCAATATTTTTTCTGTTTGTTTTTGACTACGATAAAAATATACCAATATAATAGGTAGGCAGGAGAGTATAGTGAATACATGTGTGATGGTACATGTTTTCTTTTTCTCCTGAATGTGGAAATTTGCCTTTTCGATTTTCTCAATGTAAAATAAGTTTCAATGTTAATCTACCACCAGTAGAACATGAGACCTCGGTAGCCTAGTGGTCTTAAGCTTGACTGCTACGCTAGAGGTCTTGGATTCGATTTCCAGGTCAAGCAAAAAGTGTTATTTAGTTCTTCTATGGAATTCACGGTAGCAGCTCGGAGTTAGGAATTATGGACGAACTTTAGGTGCACATTGGTACACCTCTGCCTTACACTTCGGGGAATACAGGCGTGATAGTAGAATGTGTGCAGCAGAACATTATAATTTTCATTATTTGATTTCAATTTCGACTAAAGCCGTTACATACAAACTTGCCTACATAAAGTTTACAATTCCAAACAATTTCATATTTATGCTGATGTCTGAACCAGCATTATTTATCACCAGATCATAAAATTGCTATTTTATTACAACTAGCATCTGGCTGAGACGAGATCGTACGATTTTACTAGACATATCAAAATTAAACATTGATACGAATTTATAATAGAAATACAGAATTGCTTATTGTAAGTCGAGTGTTATTGTTGGTAACAGTTTTAAAAGCGGCATTATTTATTTAGATAGAAAAATAATAATTTGGTCTGTTGTTACAAAATAAAATATAACTTATTAAAAGTACTTAATATAATAATAACATATTATAACATACCATCACGCCTGTATCCTTCGAAGGGTTAGGCAGAGAGGCGTATGTTTAGATCCCATGTAATAGGGGGCGAGCCTAGTGCCATAAACCGGCAAAAAACTAAATACAACATAGACACATATTAAACGCACTCGCTAAAAGTAGTTTTGTTTTGAATCGTTATCCTAAAAAAATAAAACTACGTAAATTATAGTCACCTCTCCGTTGAACAGTGGAATCCAAAGAAAGGTAAACCCAAGGCAATAAGGCTTTTTAAAACGCAGTTATAAATAAAATCTATCGATAAACATAAAATACTGCGTCTATACTATCACCTAACTCACTACAACTAACAATTAATAATTGTATAAATAAACAACATTAATTTAAAACTTAAATGTAAAATTTCGGTGCTCATATTATGATTGTAACTTAATTTTATAATTGGGGTGTTTGAGGGTGTATGTTGTTCCAGTTACTACATGTTGTATACAAATAAACTTCATACAGAATTATTTTAAATAGATACTACAGCTTAATTAATATTACAGTCTCACTAAATACCAGTTTATAGTTACCGCAGTTGGGGTAATTACTACCAAAATGACCCATTTGACATTAAAATTTCTGTAGTAAAGTAATTGTAATTATTTTGCAAATTGAACGCTGATTAATTTTAATCCTATACTAAGCATAAATTCAGAACGTCCATTGTTCTATTATTGCTGTATAGTAATGTTAACACAATTGGCATTTTGAATTACTTACTTAAGATTGTCGGTTGGCATTGGTTGAATGATATAAAAGAGAGAGTCAGTGATAGTATGACGACTGACAGGACGGCATAGAAGAAAAAAACGTGTTGCGCCGACCCCAAGTAACTTGGGATAAGGGCAGGAAGATAATGAAGATTGTCGGTTGGCGTGTTTTAGCAGAAGATCACTTGAGAATATTGAATATGATAGGAGAATTGTTATTATTACAACATACATTTACTTTAAAACATTTCAATTACCCATTTCTTTGTTAGCTTGTATATTTAATAGAACAGCGGCAATAAAATGAAAAGGGTCCTTATAAACTTCTTGCAAACAACCCTAAAGTTACTTATAGGTCTTTATAGAAGAAACCTGATACGTTTGGCACACAGACGGTTGATAACTTCAGCAAACAGCCGCGTCGAGCGGTTTAATAAGGCTTGTCCACTGGGAACCTTTACCTTGAGGTTTAAAAACTACGCACAATGTTTTTTCAGCATCGGTCTTTTCGTTCAACTAATAGGCAAACAATTTTCTTTTTTGCAAATTATTTTTTAGGTTTTTGAGGTTCGTATAGCCTTTTTGGAAGTTTGTGCCGATTCTTTACCATACGAAATCACAAACTTTACGATTAAATTATTTATTTCAACTAGATCATTAAAAGGCACTATATAAAATATAAATATAAAGAAAAAAATAATAATATTGAATCTCGTTAGATGCTCATTCAAAAAGTAGTTACGAAACGAGAAGAATGGGCGAAAAACTCGTAAAATTGTACAGGTACATTATTTGTATAAATATTACCTATACAAATTTGAAGACGATGTACCGAAAATAAAAGTCATTCAAAGTACTACAATACGTATCAAGTGCCACAAATTAAGAATTGAAAGCAACATTAATTGCAATATTTAACAACAATATTGTGATCGTAGATGATCACCTCTAACATTACAAAAGACAATGAATTTCGAGAAACCGGAGGTTAGAGTAACATTTTATCTTTTATCTTTCATTTGTTTTTCTCTTACAAACTATGCCTCAAGTAATTGAACCCACTGAACACAACAATTCAATTGAACAAATCCCAAGAATCCTTTTGTTGAATCCGTCGGCGTGTTTTTATTACAATATCTAGTGACCCGTCAAGTCTTTTTGATGTTAGGTACACCCTTTCCGAGGATGAAGGACGTTTTAAATATTTCACATAGTATGTTAAAAGCTTTCATATTTAACTTTTATAAAACGACGACCTAGCTAATTTACATCACGCTTGTTTAAACTAAAAGGTTGGACAGAGAAGTAGGTGAAGCAAAAGCCATAAACTCTATCATAGTAACAGAACTATTGGCAATAATATTATTTAAAAAAAAAATAACTAAACTGAACAACTTAACTAACCCGAAAGTTTAATTTCCGAGATAGTAAGAACTCGAAGAAACGCTTTTTTGCAGTCAATGCATATTTGTGTTTAAACCTTATCGACTACACATGCGAACGGTATCCTTTGAAAAATCCATTAATCGATCAGACAGATTGAGCGTTGCTAACATTTAACTCGAATGACAAAAAAAAGTAATAAATTTTCAACTACTTCAAGGCGCCTTAAAAAAATAACCATGCCTACAGTAACTATAACTCGACTGGAGTTCCTGTGTTTCGGCTCCAGTGTGTGTGATGTGGTGTGTGTGTGTGGCTGCGGAGAGTGCCCCGCCTGGACATAAATTGCCATGGCCGATCTGGAAGTCTTTAAATAGACTCCGAACTCAGGTCGGTCGGAGCAAAGACAATATGTTCAGGTGGGGATTCGGTAATGGTAGCGACTTGAGCTGTCTGTGCGGTACAGCACATACGATGGCCCATCTTACATCGTGCCCTGCATGCCCTAACTGCTGCACGCAGGAAGATTTAATGGCTGCCATCGACAACGCAGTCAAAGTGGCCAAATTCTGGGCCGCATCAAAATAATTTATAATAATAGTATATTTATTTATTTATTATAATATAGTTTGTCATCGAAACGCTAAGAAGAAGTGATGTAAAAGTAACCGTGTATACTATACACGTGTATTATGGTGACACAGGTCGAAGGTCGACAAGTGATGTCCACATAAAGGGAAGACACCTCGAGGTCGCAGTCTAATATCTTGTCCAAATTCTGGCGGAAAACTGTTGTCCAGGAGAAGCGTTATATTTCGCTTAACCATTATAATATTCTACGCTAAGTGTACTGGTTGAATTTTAATTCACTTTGCATCTCTCGAGGGGTGAACGTACTCATAAATACGAATAACTTTTATGATGAGGACAACACTGAAATATAAAAATAAATAGTTGTCCCATACAAAATGCACTGCATTACATTACAATCAAAATGCGGAGTAGATGATTGTTTTATTTATACTTAACTAAATCTGCCTAGCCTTTTCCCAACTGTGTTGAGGACGGCTTGCAGTCTAACCAGATGCAGCTGAAAACCAGTGTTTTATTTGGAGCAACTGCCTATCTAACCTCCTCAGCCCAGTTAATAGGCAACGCGATACCTCTTCTTCTTCTCCGTTAAGACATCCTTGGTTATCAGACTTCCCGGCGTCTGACTATCCGTAACGACTATCGAAGATCTACGAATGACAGCCGGGACCGGGACCGGGGCTTTAAGCGCTGTCCAAGACACGGCTTTTTTTTAAATACTACAGAGTTCATAAATTGTTCGTATTCATGAGTAGGTTCAGCTTCTGAAAGACGCGCAGTGAATTAAAATTCAGCCTGTAAATATAGACGTTCCTTCACAACAAATATTGCGTGTTGCATTGAATTCAAATCTGAGGAGGTATGAATAATTCAGTTCGCTCGTTTACGCCGCCTTATATGATTTAAATTTTCTGTAGCATGCAATGATCGTGTTTCTATGTTATCTTATAGTGTGCACATTGCTTCACTTTTAATATATAATGTGAATGATGAAAGAGCCGTGTCAAATTATGTGTCACTGCTGCGGCATCGGCAGTCCAGTACATTGGCGATGAAACGTAATTACTACATTGAAAGACATTAAGATAAAAACTGCCATTTTAGTTCAGTGGTTTTAAGTTTCTCGTAGGTCTTGGCTTTATAAACTAAGAAAACAAAAACATAAATACGGACATAAAACTTAATACAACTTCTTTTTCTTAATAAAACATTCTAGCAAGTACAGTGGTACAAAGTCAAAAACAAAAGACTGCAATAGGTCGACTGGCAAACAGTTGTATTAATTAAAACATCCCCGTATTGTAAAAGCTGAAAAAACGACTGCAATTAAATCGAGACTCAATTGCAGGTCTTTCTAGATTTTTAATTAGTTGCTGCATTTTTCCCTTGCGTCGGATTATTGAACCCTTGGGTACAATGCGCAGTATTGTAATTATTTTTAATGGAAGACGAAGATGAATTTCTTCTGTGTTTATTCGAGTTTTCTATGTTGTTGTTTATTGTAGTTATATTTAGGTCTAGGCTACCAAAGGACGTGGCTATGCTTAAGTCAGAACTATGTAGCGACAGTCGTAGACTCAACACAGTATATAATATTCAGCGGTAACAACTTCACTGTAAAGATAATAAAGTTCAGTAAATATCACAAGGAAGTTCAGTTAGGCATAGAAAAATCTCCTAGAGCGACCTGCGCCATGCTGATACGAAAAACATATGAACAGATACCTTTTTGCACTATCACAAATACTTCCCGAGAATGGGTTTTGCGCATATACTTACTTATAAATATTTCATCTCGTATGATCACTTATATCCTAACCATATCATGCATTTACTTTTCCGATCTCATAAAAGCAGTATTAACTACGACGGATAACAAAACACCTTAAAAATAAATACAGACTTCGGGATGAGCCGGACCCGGATGAGCCGGCGAACCGGAAAGCCGGGCCGGCGGCGACACGAATCGGCAAGGAACCGCCTGACCTACATCCAACGCAATCAGATAATCGCAACCAGCAAACGAGAACAAAATGCTGGGTTCAACAGAGTCTCTTAGTTTTTCTTTTTTAACTGCAGCGGGGTTTATTTATATTTTTATTAGAAACAAGCGAAGCTTTGACTTGGCGCTGGTTCTTTATTACTTTTCCGGTGAATTTCCCAATAAATTTATTTCATAAAAACATCGTCTGCGAAATTACGAACACAACAAAAAAGGCCAGGCAAATCGGTCCAATCGCGCTTTGCTGAGTAATACATTTAGTCGTTCATTTTTATTTATATAAATAAAAAGAAGCTGTTGCTTGCAATTTACCTCGCAGCATTCACAGTTGAATGCTTCGTTTGATCTTTTGAACCGAGATTCGATTAATATTTAATTTTTACATCGTCGACAGTTTGACCTGCGCCGTCGCTCGGTGAGGTACTGATTTACAAATACATACCTCAATTTATGTTGGTAACTATTGCCTGTGACTTTATCTGAGGGGAGACAGGTGTACCATGTAATTATAGAGCCTATGGCCACTCAGCAATAATGTAACTTTCTATGTGTAATTTTTTATTTGCGGCTTAAAGACACCCTCTTAAAAACAAAAACCTTGACTTCTTTATAATATTAGTCTAGTATAGACTAGACTTCGTCCATGTAAATGACAGTTACCTAGGACGCAGACGAAATCGCGGATTAAATAATTACCTAGAAGCCTTATTCAGATCCCAAGCCAGTCAAATTTCATTACGCTCGGTTCAGTGGTTTTGCAGTTACGAAGTAACAGAGAGACAGAAAAGGTTAATTACGCATTTGTAATACTAGTGAGAATTCGGGAAATCATCAATTGACTTCTTCCGCCCTGTGTGGAGCGGAAGGGTGTGTTTGTTCCTTCTAATGCCCTTTAAGTTCCAGTGTCGGGGTAACTCTTAGGCTAGGGCTAGACTACCTACTATGATACATTATTCCTATTAATATCGCACAACTATTAATATAAGTGTAAGATAGATACGGAAATAATAATTGCCAAGCACGTGTACAAGCCGCATATCTATTTTCATTTTAAAATAAAGCTATCTATTAATTTTAATAATTTGAAATAATAAGCTTCCCCTCTCCTACTTACCTAATTATTGTGCCTGCCAGGGTCCATAATGATATCCGAATATAAGTTACCACCAAAACTCACATTGCGAAAAGTAATAAACTATTGAGTATTGTAATTGGTTCACTGAGTTTTCAACAACCAATTACAACAGCTTACGAACGCTTAACAAGTTGTCACATAAATTTTAAGTTCGAGAAACAGTGTTGTGTTCGTGTTGATATTGCTAACTTACTTTAATTAAATATTTTTATCGAATATGATTGGATTGGATGACAAACAAGCGTACGACCCACCTGATGTTTAGTGGTGACCGCTGCCTATTGTATAGAAATCTACAATATCAGAGGTCTTGCAAATGCCCAGACAAAGTTGAAATATCTCATGTGCCTGTAATTACACCGGCACCCAAACCCTTCAAACCGGAACACAGCCACGCTGCTTAGCGGCAGAAATAGGTATAGTAGTAGAACTTCCCCGGACGAGCTTCTTCTCAAAAGGCATAGAGTACCTAGTTCCTTATCTATTTTGAATTGGATGTAAGGTAATATTCAGCGGAAATACAGTGAGATGACATGTGTTATCGGTAAGCTATCACAGCGCAGATTACATCCTGCACCATTTCCTACCAGACTGTCGGCTGAATTGAGACGCCTTATCCTTGCGATTTTGTAGCACCAAAGTGATATTGCAGTACCTATTTTTAAAAGGGTGTTTCAGTAAATAAGTTTGACTGAACATGCCAACTCAAAATGAGGATTATGATTTTAGTAAGTTACACATGTCATATTATGTACTCAACGTTACATAATATAAGAAATAATACCAGCCAATTATTGTCCTAAAGTAGGGCAAGGGCCTCTTCTCATACTGAGAAGGCATGAGCATTGATCACCACAGTTGCTCAAGGCGTAGGTACCTATTGGCGATTTTAGACTTATAGTAATTATAAGTCCTAGTCCTTTCACCGATGTCTGTGATGTCCAAGATAAACTTATAAATGTCACATTGCTACTTGCCAGTTGCCTGTGCCCGGATGTAAACCCACAGCAACATCGGTTTTAAACCAGACCAATAATTCCTGATATTATTTCTCGCTTTCAAACAAACAAACTCTCCAACTTTACAACAGATATTAGTAAAGATTGACGTACAAATGCCTTACAATATAATCCATTCAACTTACAAACAAGATTCAGACGTGTCAACTGTCAAAATAATATCCGTTCACGTCATAAATGCCATCAAGTTGTCATGACGTCACTTACATTTATATCTGGTCGCGTGCCTCCATATTGAATCACGCAACAGGCAAGGACACTCACGCTTGCGGGGTGACACGAAGACAACACGTTCTTTGAAGTGATTCATTAGAGGTTTCAGGAAATGTGCCTGTTTTTACACCTCTGCCCTACCCCTCGGGGGATAGAGTCGTTAAGTTATAGAGAAAGAGGTAAAGACAAAGCGTGAGTTGATATTATTTTGAGGAGGATTATGTTTTGCCTTCCCAAATAAAACCATCAAAATCCATTGTGTAGACCAAGAACTAAGGAAACACACGCACACACACGAAAAGCCACTTTGATAATAGACAGATAGAATACCTTTTGGCGAAAATTCCGTCCACGAAGGTGTCTGTAGAAGGAGGCGAGAGAGGTTGGTCGAACCGTTATATTTATTCTCCAGACAATTCTATCTGACGATCGAAAAATCAGTCCCTCATAAACTTCCACTTTTTACATATAAACAAGGAATAAAACAAATACTATAGATAAACAATTCACACGTCAATGCGTTCCAGATAAATGGAACAAACAGAACAAAATCTAGAGACACCATCCTGGACGGAACATCCGGCGAAAGGTCGACACAAAGGCGCAGCCACGATGACACAGTACAATATACAGTTGCAACAAGTAGGCTTGCCAACATCTGCCTCGCGTTAGTTTGCCAACACCACTTCTCCTACAAAATGGCCACGACAAGCTGCAGGGAAATTATTCACTGAGTTTCCAAGTTTGTTTTGTTCTAAAGTTGATTTACGCCTTGATAAGCGAAGCTTAGATAGGATACGAACATGCAACTAACTAGTATACAATGTGCTATTCAAGGCTGCTCTTCAAGACAACTTAGTTATTTTATGCATGTTGGTAAAACAACAACTCCATTGACATTACTAAAAGTTCACTAATATTATGAAACTGAATTGGAACTGCCCCGTTGGCGTCGTGGTCACGGGCTCGAGTGATGAGCGTGGCATCCTGGGTGCGATTCCCAGGTCGGGCAAAAAGAGTTATTGGGTTATTTCTTTAAGAATTTTTGGGTTAACAGTAGCAGCCCAAAGTTTGGAAGTTGGTGGTGGGATACGACCGTGGCTTGGAGAGCACGTAAAAATGTTGGTACCGGTTGTTATTCGTAGATCTTTGACAATCGTTACGGATACTCAAAAGCCGGGAAGTCTGACTACTAGTCTTACCAAGAGGTATTGCATTGCCGAGTAACGGGGTTATGGAAGTTACAGTCACAGTCACTCCATGGAACACTGGTATTTAGCTGCATCTGGGTAGAGTTGAAACTGACGCGAACATAGTTGGCGAAAGGCTAGGCAGATGATGTAGATGATGAGATTGAGATTCCTAGCATTAGTGGAATGACAGCTCATCTTAAGCTAAATAATAAAATAATAGTTAATTTATAGTTTCTACAACTATTACACCGTCTATACATATAATTACGTGCGCCTTGTACTTAACAAGTCCCACACAAGTTTATTCTTACCTTGGGTACAAGTGTTCATTTTACTTAGCATATTATTAAATGAAATTATTTCATGTGTTATCATATTCAAATATGATTCTTATCTATTCTAATTAAAGCATTCATGATTAATATTATGATTCGTGAAGAGCTTACAATTTATTTTCTGTTTCACCACTAAATATTGATCTAAACATTTACCACACACCACACGCAAAGCTTGAAAGCTAAACGGTCACGTCATTCTACCCACTCGTGTGGAATGACCAGCCATTGCACTGGGGAACCTGTGGATTGCCTATAAAAGAACCTACCACTCTCATCTTGAATAACTGAATCTTTCATAAATATATTCGAAATGTATTCAAATTAATGTATGAGCCTTTCTGTATCTTGCCAACCGCAATAAATCAACGAGGTCAACAAACTAATGGTTTTAAAAATTGATAACAGCAATATTGACAAGTTGCACGGACGACCTGATTAAGACCGCAGTAAGACGCTGGATGCAGGCAGGGAAATCTATGGGGAGGCCTATGACCAGCAGTGGATGTCCTGCTGCTGATACGATGATGAATATTGACAATCATTTTCTATTCTAAGCAAAGTAAATAAAACAAATGATTTATAAAGAAGATCCAAAAAAAGAAAGATAAACTTCCTAACGACATGAAAAAGTACTTTTGTGATCGCGTAACTTTCAAGAAAACAATGGATATTAAAAAGTTCTATCTTGTACGGGAGGACAGGATATATTGTGATTCGAGCGGCGCATATTACTGAATAAAAGAGTAAAGACAAACGCAAGTGAGAGGGCGCCTCGTCTTACGAAGTACGACGACACGACGGCGAAAGGCGCGGCGGGCGGCGTCACGAAATTGAATTTTTCAACACCTCTTAGAGATGGGTTCACGTTGCAAAGACTGAACACTTTTTGGGTTCGTTTCTTCCACTTTTCTTCTTTATGACGTTTTTTAAAAACTTCCATTAAATTGGAAAATTCCTACGTAGCATTAAACTCGAAATATGATATATAAATGGCTTTGAGGATTTTGTTAACAAAACTAACATATAGCTATTTACATTGCAATTCTCACAGCATCAATTTATAATGAATCTCTAAGAAATTGGGTTGCCCCTTGCTGCAACAAGCTTTACCCCTTCATGTCTAATATACTGGTAGGTTGTAATTACATAAATAGGAGCAAAACCTTTGATTTTTAAGTGTCATAGAGTCATGCATGCTCCAGAGGACCTACCATTGACTACCATGCCTGTTACTTGCACGTTGTTAACTACGACTACAGATTATTCAGTTTTCCTTCACCTCATCCGCGGTTTCATTGAGACACGCCCAGTGTCTTGCGACGACAAATACTCACACATATACTCCTGTTATGAGTATTTGTAAGTCAATTGTCATATTATTATTTTGTATGTTTTCTCAGAATATTATTCTAAGAAATATCGGAGAGCAAACACACAGTAATATTCCTTGGTTGTGTTAGGTACAGGATGTTTCCGACACCTCATTCGGATCTCCGCAAGCCGACGGCGCATATCGTTCCCTTGACCTACTTAGAAGGGAGGTCGAAAGACACCGTCGTTACGTACCCAAACTGAGGAACAATGTCCGTTTAGACAGTACGATGAGTCGTGAACATATCTCTATGCTCGATACTGTAACGTTGAAAGCTTGAAGATTGAAAAAGATTTGTTCGATATAACCGATCATATAATTTGGATGTATCCGAAGATTACTGTCTATCTACTGTAGAACAATATAAAAACTACTTTCTAAGTTTGGATTATGTGAGAAATGATAATGAAAAAGATGGGAGGGAAGAAAACGCGTTGCGCCGAACCCAAATAACATGGGATAAGGGTAGGAAGATGAAGATGTTGTACTTTCTAATATTGTGTGTATTGAAAAAAAACATCGCGAGGAAACCTGGACTGTTCATACAAGTCTGAAATCGCAAATCCGCCAATGGCAAGCATGGTAGGCAATCAATACTCGTGCTTCCTCTGTATAAAAAGGCGCCTTTGAATAGCAGCGAGATAAAAACACGCTATTATTATTACTTCTTACTTGACATGTAAGATAATCACAAGTTGAAGCTAAAATATGTCTTCCACACAGCTTGAAAGATCGCGTCACGGTCGCTCGTAAAAGATTCAAGGCGAAGTAAATTCTACCCTGGTTGGGGAAGTATTTTAGCCCCTTAAAGTTATTTAATGCAAGCCATGGCGGGATTATGTGATCCTTATGCCGCCGACAATAGAACATCAACAACGCTGCTTTCAGTGATTCTCGGTGGACGTAATAAAGAACTTTTTTTAATGTTTCAGTATCAAGAAGACGAGATAGAGTGCCCGTCTGGCGTTCTCGTAAAAACTTGTCGCGGTCATTATCTATCTTGCTAGTGTAGCGAGAACATGTTACCGTCATCCTGCTATTATTATAATCGCGAAAGTTTGTGAGAATAGATGAGCGGATGGATGTTTGTTACTCTTTCGCATTAGTTACGGATATTGATCTAGTGTAACATAGGTTGGGATAACTTTTGTCTTGAATTTGTGTTTCCGTGAGATAATTTAAGACATTACTTTGGCTTAATTCTGAAGTCTTTAAAGACGAAGTGGAGGGCAGATATTAGTAGAGTAATAGTTATAACTCCCATCTAATTTTCTTAAAAGCAATAAATGAAAGCTTTTCAGTTTGTTTTTAGTCTTTGTCATGTTTTGGTTTTAACTCTTTTTTACTCATTTTTAACTTTAGTACCGTTTTTTGAATCACGTAACATACCTATACTTTACAACACAGGTATACATTTTCGCTGGCTTCCCACACTGCATAAAGACCACGCATTATTAATTAACAAAGAGACACCGCCGCAATGAAAACGTACAATAGCTTCAGCCTTTGTACAAATACATGATTGGTTTTATGCACGACATCACAATTTCCATTTCATTTATTTGTGAACAACGGTTACAATAGGTATTACGGTCTAATGTATTATGGTCTCTATGCCCTATCACTAGATGGTGTACCAAATAACAATATAAATGATTTTTGAATTCAAAAATGAAGAAGTGTCAGATAAAACCAGTCCTTTTTCAACAAGAAACTAATACGTAACAATAAAAAAATATCTGGCATTAAGGAAGTATTTAGAAGAGTGATACTTATGTCTTCTAAATCATAGACCTTACTTTAGATATTTTTGGAGAACCCCATGAATACCCTACCTGTGACTTGGTTGAAGTCAATCTTGAACTGTTAACGGCTTTTAACTCATTATCCATCTTCAGCAGTCATATGACAGAACCTTAGATTTTTCAATAGAACCTACATTTTAAGTAAAGTCCCTGCCAAAGTATTTAGTTACGATTCTTCTGTATATAAAATGTCTTTTGTTCTACCACAGGTACTCTTCTAGCGTACACCTTGGTCTCCACGTGTGTCCTGGTGCTGCGCTACCAGCCTCACTCCACGAACCTGATCGAGCTGCTGCCACAAAGCCTCCGAACTCCGGTAGATCCTGAAGGAACCGCTAGTGCCAACCGCGAGACTACATTCACTGTAAGTAACCTCTTTACTTTCAGATGCTTATGAAGATCTGTCTGCCGCCATAAAACACCGTGAGAGTGATAGAGACAGCATGAGAATTGACGATGTCTTGAAGTATTTGTGTATTCGGGAGATGCTTCTTTCTTCATTATCGTGTGGGGAGTAAGGTCTTACGACCGCACACACCCTAGTGTCAGAGTTTGTAAACCGCCTCAAGGGCCTCTGACATGGTTACCGTTACATATGAATTAGAAAAAGTTAGATTGGTACTTACCCAGCCTGGTGCCGAACACACAACCTCGTGCATGCGTGCGGAAGATGCTGATAAACATCCATACACACAGTTTCCAGTTCTTACCAGGTCCAAGACCACTCATAGTACTGCATACTTTAGCACTAAGTGCTTTAACAGATCCGGTCATGTGTGTCCAAGTTTATTCAGAATGCTTGCCGTCTCGGAAGGGTGTAACCCAACTTAGCTATACATAGGCACACGCTATATAGTACACGTGTCCCAAACACGATTACGTATAACTTTAGCTATCAGGCTGTGGAGCTCGCTGCTCCTGTGCTCTAGATTGGACACTGATGATGTGTGGTATTAATTTCAAATTACCGTCGTTTAATTCCCTCGTTATATATCTCACTGAGTTTAATTAAGATGAACATTGTCGTATCGTAATGAGTAGTTAGGTGGGTACAAACTGCTTAGTATTAATAGATATATTCAATGTAGAAAGCAAATGGGATGGTTAACCTTTCATGCGGGCAAAATACCTCTATTTTTAAGGCTCTAATTTCAGTCTCCATCTGATAAAAAATCCTTGAATTTACCTAAATTTTTGACAAGTTTTTCATTTCAATGATCTTCTAGACTGCTATTTCTAATTCGATATAATACAGAAACAGCGTCAAAGACAATCATCTTTTTGGCAACTCTTTTAGACTGAAGATATGTGTAGACAAAATACAGTCGAATCAAATAATATAGTCGTTGCTCAAACTAAAAAATGTGTGTAAATAAGACAATATAAGAACATTTTCCTAGCTGCAGCGAGGAAAGTTTGTTGGAATGCCAAAAGAAACATGCCTAAAGAACATTGCAAAGTCATTAGCGAGAGGAAGATAAATAATTGTAACAGGAGAAGTTGTTAGACGTTTATTGTGCTCCAAGCTCGTAACAAACTCGTAATTTTTGAGTGAAATTAGGCTGGCGGAAAGCTGACTAACCACAAGCCTAGATAGCTCTTACACTACCTACGAAATTTCAATATGATTAGACTACATTAATTGGTCTCGCTATTGTCATAAACACCTAGTTAAATGTTTTTTTTTTCCACATAAAACGTTCCAGAAAATCTTTTATTGTACGATAATTAAATGAAAAGCCACCTTTAGGATACAACGATGATTGATCTGATTTGCTTAAACTGTGACAAGAGGAATATCATTCATGTATCTTAATTGTCCATCAATATAACCGTAACAGATTTTAAAGCCTGTTTTCTTTGAAAAAAGTAGCAAAATGAAAAAGATATATTAGCAGGAGAGCTCTTTGTGAAGGAGCTCGGAGTTGGTGTAATTACCTACAGGCACATGAGACATTACAGCTTTGTCTCTGGGGCGGCATCGCAACTACGCTTCTCGTATCGCAGATGAGACAAGCTTGTTTGTCATTTAATAACTAGAAAAGAAAAATTTCAAAACTTTTAGCAGCAACTGAAATTAAAAAAAAAATAGAAAACCCATTTATGAGTTCTGCCACGAAGAGAAAATGAAAGAATATGGTATTAAAGTAAAGACTTAAGGCTTAACCGGGTAGGTAGGTGGTGGAACTTTAGAAGTTATTAAGGAATGTCTGTAGCCGACCGCCTGAGCTCAGAATTATCTCTTGTTCAACAATTTTCTCGGTAAATATCTCCAGGAGCAGATAAAATCCTCACACCGACGTTTGATGAAAGAAAAATGTAGTTTTCGCTTATTGGCTAGCATCCAAGATAGTGAAGGTATTAAAGAATTGATTGAAATAGAAATTCTTCAAACAAAGGTACAGGGAGACGCCAGCAAAGTGATTATTGTCGGTTTGTTCATTAGGTATAAATTGTATTAATCTGTATCTCTTAAAAATATTATAATTTACACATTAAATGTTAATGGATTCAAATTTAAAGATAAATAACTCAAAATATTCAGTACGTACATAAAATATGTAAAATTGATATTCGAGCCATTTCAATTTACATTATAAATAAACATACCGGTACACAGAAAACCAATCAACATGATTTCAATATTTAAAATATGATGTTAGTTACAATATTCAATACGGCGCTCGTAACGTATACCATGCATTTGCATTAATTCTTAATGTTTGTTCAGATATCCATCACATCGAAAACTATCCCATCCCTGTTCGTCCGTGTTTACTTTAAATAAATTGGATGGGAAGCAATCATTTAACCTTTGTTTATCTTTTTCAAAATTGTTTATGGAGTCTGCTATTGGAGCATGTTGTGCGCATTTCCATCATGTATTATTCATTTTCAGTGTAAATATTAAATAAAATATTAATCCCAGCCTTGTGTTGTTTCACTAAAAAGCAAAGGCCTGTTATTACACAGTGAAGACACGAGCATTGATCACCACGCTTGCTCAAGGCGTATTGGTAGTTTCAGACTTATATTAATTATAGGTTTCCTCACGATGTTTTCCCTTCAACGATGTCAGTGATGTCCAAGATAAACTTAGAAAGTACATTATGAAATAGAAAAGGACACACTGGTACCTGCCCGTGCACGGTTGCGAAACCACAGGCTTGTGCATGACGCGCGTGTACTAATACATTCTAGTTTACAGTTACATTTTAATCATGACAAATATACGTACAATTGAGATGGAAATAGTGCTACAATACCACGTTGGGGCAGGCTGTGTGACAAACATTTGCTTAAAGGTCATCTATTGTTCTACTCATACTAATTCAAATCAAACCCAGTGCTTGTATTCAAGCTTTCAATAAACCTACGTTCTAGCCTTTCATGATTTGAAAGCAGTGTCTAATGAATGTAGGTACCTACCTAACTGTAGGGGTTGTTAACAATTGTTGTTATTATTTACGCATAGTCGGACATTAGTCCTTAATTATTTACAGTTTGTAGTACCTACTTAGTTTTGAGGCACTAACATGAGTTCACAAAGTATAAAACGTAAAGTAAATCGATCAATTGTTTTATTAGAAATACGTCCTTTCGCACTTTTAGTTTCAAGACTTTATTCTTATTAATAGGTGATGTTGATTTAAGATGTAGAGAAAGATTAAATCAAAATACTATGCTATGGGGTTTAAGTTAAAATTCGAATATCTACTCCAATCGATAGCCCATTTTTCCGCGAACTGCCGTAAGAATAGCCGTCCTTATCACTTCAGTAGACCATGTACGTTATTATAATGGTTGATGCCTCCTAGAACAATTCAGCAAAAAGTTAGCATTACGTACGAAGAAACATTAAAATGGTTGCCTTATTCACGAAATAATGTTGAGATTTAACAGTATACAGTAAGGTAGGTATGTATTTAGTCTCCGGAGCCTAATTCGCGAACATAAGTTTCGGCACACCCACGCTAGCGAGACCCTTTCAAATAGACGGGGGCCCACGATTTCGACCTTTGGGTACTTGCAATACAAAAACCGCTCTTAATGCTTTGAAATAAAGGCGTAGTCAAAGTCAAACTAAAGAGATGCGGTTGATTGTTAATACCTAACTACTTTGTTAGAGGTACTTAATGACATTGTGTGTATAATGTAGGTACGTACGCAAGTTACCTGAGTACTACTTTATTCCTAACTGTAGCAGCCTTTACGCTCGGACGGCCTGCGGGTCGGTACCCGTGTCTCGGTCTAAATCAATCATATAAAAAAAGGAAATATTCTTTTGTGAAGGCCCTAGACGTAATTTCAATTCTAGACGACCAAAGGGAATAAAAGGGACATTTTAGGTCGCTGATTTAAGAATATATCAGCTGTTTAATAAAACATTGGATTATTTAGAATCAAAGAAGGAAAACAAGCTGTTTTATACGAAGTTGGTTAAACATGATTATAATTTATGGAACTGCTGAATTTGATGTATAATGTATGTGATATGATGTATCTGAATAATGTATGAAATCAATGGATATTATATTCTGTCAATTATTTAGCTTTCTTTTTATGCCATTGGCTGGCAAACAAACCCACGGCCCACCTGATGTTAACCCGTCACCGCTACCTATAGACATCTGAAATACCGGTGCCATCCCAGAGACAAAGTTGAAATGTCTTATGTGCCTGTAATGACGAATAATTACTTATCCTACAAATTATAATATGCTAGCTTCTGCCCGCGACTTCATCCGCACCAAATTTGATATATTATGTCAGGTACATTTTCCAGGATACTAAGTATCCTATGTGTTATTCCACATTACAATCTATCTCAGTGCCAAATTTCTGCCAGATCCGTTCAGCCGTTTAAGCGTGAAGAATATGCAAACACACATACTTTCGCATTTATAATTTAGTAGGATTTCACATTACTCAAAATCTAAAAAAATAAACAACAAAAAAAACTATTGTCGTTCATCATTTGAACGTTTTAGTTGAGCGGAACCTAGTCAATAACTACGCCATCATTTATCTTGGAGACCACTTAAGAGAATTGCTTTACATTCCCTCCTCGCCCTGGCCCACTTTCTGACCGACTTGTTCAATTCATGGAAGAACATTGCGAAAATACCAATCGCTAACGTAGGGGTTGGTTGCTTAAGTCGTACCCCCAAGGAATGTAGCTGTTACATCCAGTGCAATTGGATTAAAACACAATCTTGTGCATCTACTGGATCTATATTTTGTTGCGTTTTAATTGACAATCATAGATATTTGAACATCTTTTAGTTAGGATAGTTATTTTAACGTCTTTCAAAAATATGCCTTTGAACAACCACACCAATTTGAAAAGTGTTTCCTTGGGGTTTACTGATACCAAGGTTTTGGAACGAGCAACAAGCTTTAACTTTCTGTACTACTTCTTGACTATTGAAAAGTGCCTGTAAATGGTCTAATTCAAATCAATACTTTGACTTTAAATAAAGCTGCGAATCACACTCTTGCTATTAAAAAAAACTTACTTGTGAGTAATTTTTTTTACGTAATTAGTTTTGAAAACTTACCTTTTATTTACTTTTGCTTCACGAAGTCGGCTGGCCATCCACTGGTCTACGTTTGCTCGCTATATACATAGTTCAGGTTGACAACACTAGGTGACTACTTAGATATTTATGTCCTCTTTTGTCCTCTCGATATCTTTGTCACTCAGAAGTATAATGGTCTCTGTCTAGTCAGGAACTAGCTTCTTTACCTGGCTTAAAAGTTTATTTACTTAGTAAAAAAGATTCCTAAAATAAAGTAAAAATTACTACAAATAATTTATTGTCACAACAGTTTGGTTCAAATGTCGATCTTCATCGTTAACTAAGCGTACTGCCCATCAAATTAAGTATAATTAAGCAAAAATCATTGCTGAGAAAGTACCAAGCAGTTTATGGTAACGCGCATTATAATGCAACGCACGCAACAGGCTCTTGGGTTACACTACCGAGCCCAACAGTGAAGCTTAATGAAGACACTTAGGTAAAACAACCTGATTATGCGCAGACCGCTTGATTAATCACATTCTGTCCTAAATTAAATTGTTGACTGAACCAACCCAGCTTAGGTATTAACAAAGTAGGTTATGATGGGGTGGAACGAGCGTAAGCTTACGGACTTTACGTTACTCAAAATGAGTCCTTTCCCTGTATTGTCTTTAGGTACAATTTACAGTGGTACCGACAAGACTTGGATACTTTTCTGTACGATAACTCTTTATACACCTGAATCCTTTTCTGTCCTGCGCGTGTAAAATTTACGGCAATAATTATATTGATGATTTCGGTCACGTCGGCCAACTTCAATAGAGACTAGCCAAATGTGAACAAACGCACTTCTTCTACTTTCTGTGCGATGAAACTGTAGTCTGATAAAATCTGGGAGTAATAGACCCAAAACTAACGCTTTCTTTACGTGCTTTCCGAGACATGGAGGTGACACACCACCAAACTCGACACTTGCTGTCATTGATATCCAAAAAACTACTATATAAGACTTTGCCTGACCAAGGAATACAACCCAGGACCCTAATCTCAGCAGTTAAGCTGCCACGAGACCAACGAGGCAGTTAATTTAAAAGATAAATAATAATTTTCAAAATATCACAAATTAAAATGTCAAAATCATTGATTAATGTCGTGTTCCTAAATCATATCCTACTACTATTATAAAGGCGAAAGTTTGTATGTATGGATGGATGTTTGTTACTCTTTCACGCTTAAACGGCTGAATGGATCTGGATGAAATTTGGCACAAAGATAGATTATAGTCTGGAATAACACATAGGCTACTTTTTATCCCGGGAAAATGTACGGTACCCGTAGGATAACACATCAACTGTGACGCGGACGAAGTCGCGGGCAGAAGCTAGTTTACAAATAATTCATCTGGTCTTCCGTTTGTTGCCGTAATCGGATTCCGTAAGCCGAGATTCGTTATTTAATGATTCCCTCTTTGTAAAGTAATGAAGAGGAAAAGATTTTATATTTCACATTCCGTTTTATATTTTGTTGGCGTGAAAATGTAGAAAAGTAAATAAGGAATATATTTCGAGCAGTGCACAGAAAAGCCAGGTTCCAAACCGGATTCTGTACCACGTACAATGTATAACACTTTATATAAAACATGTTTCTTACATGAGAACCCTATTGAAAAAATATATAAATATAAATATACCATCACGCCTGTATTCCCCGAAGGGTTAGGCAGAGGTGTACCAATGTACACCCACAGTTCGCCGGTATATTTAGGTCCCATCTAATAGGGGGCGAGCCTATTGCCATTAACCGGGCACAAATCCAAACTCCGAGCTGCTACTGCGAATTTCATAGAAAAACACAATAACACTTTTTGCTCGACCTGGGAATCGAACCCGGGACCCCTTGCACAGCAGTCGCACTTACGACCACTAGACCAACGGGGCAGTTGACCCTATTGAATTTTTAACATTATTTTATGTTTGTATGTAGAACTACACACTGTTAAAATGAAAACTCTCTACCTATTACGGTTCATTAGATATAGCCCGTTGAAAGAAAAACGGACGGAAAGCGGAGGCTTAATAATAAATTCCCATTGTCAAACACGACTAATTCTGTCCCTACTATACACATACGCACTAATAGATACACACACAATTCTCCTAAGAATAGACATTCCTCTCTCGACATACGATCCGGGGCAAGGGGCGACCCCTACACACGTTTCTATGGACAATTAATTATTCCCATGGCAACGGGGAAATCAATAAACATACCAAATTTTATTCAACTTTTCGTTCTTCAATCAAGTTCGATATGACTTGGTGAATTTGACACTTGTTGTGAAGAAAAGTTTTGCCCCTAAGAGGTAAAAGTAGAAAAAACGTACAAGATCTAGGGCCGCTTTCACCAAAATCACTATTAGTGCTTAAACGTACTTTAGAACATCATTGCAAACCTGTCACATTATTAGAAGGTGACAGTGACAGAATTATAATTTGAACACATTTACCGATTACTCATTTTGGTCAAAGTGGGCCCTAGTCGCAATCCCATTTTAGCGTCAAATTCTTGTCATTATTGACAGGTTGAGACTGATATTAAAAAGAGAACTTCCAAAACTTACTGCAATTTCCCCATTATGTGTCCAAACAATTCCTGATTCTAAACCCGTCAACGAAAACACTTTTAACAAAAGTGCAACACCTACAGATACACGTAAAAGTATGGAATGGCTGAATCCTTTGAAAACCCGTCGAATGCTCCATATAGCATTCAATATTTAATCACACGAACGCCAGGAGCGCTGGTCGCAGCCTGATAGGTAGAACCCTGATTGTTTGGGCTAGTCAAATCTAAATGGCATGTAGCTACCATTGTTTACCCAGTCCCAGAGTCACGTGGATGCCCACTCAAACATATCGAGGCGCAATATCCGCTGCCTCTGGACATTGCAATATATGTTACGTTTTTACGAATTTATTGAATCCGTCCTTTGTTTCGCGGCTGCGATTCGGCCGGTTAAAATAACTGACTGGATTTTTGTTATCTACCATCCTGATGTGAGGTGAAAGAATTATGTGTGAGAGAGATTCGTGATATTGTTTATCAAAATTGTAGAGGATTTCGATCAATTTTGAAAACTTTGTTCATACTTACTTATCTTTACTTAGTCTAAAACAAAGTCGCTTTCCTCAGTCTGTACGCTTAGGTTTTTTAAACTACGCAACGGATTTTAATTCGTTTTACATTTATGTACAGAGTAATTTAAGCGGAAGGTTTTACACATCACGCTCCGACCAAAACGGGAACGGAGCAGTAACCAAAGATGTAACTGAAAGCGGGTGACACCGCAAGGTATAGGTATAGCTAGTGTGGAACAAAATTACAGTAAAATAAAAAAATCATCGTTTTTCTAAGTCATAAATTGACTACATTCGAGGACAATTTACGTCATACCGTACCACGGCTGCTGTTGTAATTTGAATCACGATTCACATCGTAATAAATATTTTGATACTCCCTTTCTGAGAAATCTTCTCGAGATATTGTTGTTTCGCAAGGCGGGGTGGGGGAATGTTTTAATGTTATTAAGTATTAAAAGCAGTAATTAAATTACTAAGTAACGTAAATAATGACTAATTAAACCTTATTGATAGCCGTAAGCAAAACTTAATGAATATCGTTTTCTTTTTCATTTACTTACAAATCATTTTTCAAAGACAAGAATTTCTATAAAGCCTAAATATAAGCCTATTATCTGCCTACGGCTTCGTCTATGTAGATTCCAGAAATAGTTTAATTAAATTAATACACGGGAAAATAAAAACATGAAAGAAAATATTATACGCGTTAAAGCTATATCAATATCTGGATCTATTGATGCCTTTCACATAAATCCTTTCTACCGTTAAAACGTAAAGGGGTAACAAACATCCATCCATCCATTATCCTTACAAACTGTCGCGTTCATAATAGTAGGAGGACAAAGAACTTTTAACAAACATCTCAGTTTGTTCCACAACAAAGTTAAAAGTTCAAAAATTGATTGATGAATGATCTCGTAAGCTCTAGTTTGAGTTAACTTGTGGCAGCTTCTGATCGGTTCATAATAATATACTTTTTAATGTTTGTAAGCCATTGGATCCGCGTTTAATCAAGATTTCTAATCTGCAAAGGATTATAAGGATCTTATAGCTACACTTCGCGGGATTAAAAGTCCTTAAGGTATTAAATTACTTGCAATTTATTTTCATAAAAACAAATAATACCTATTGACCTTAGTTCTACGTTCTACGGAGTACGGAAAAGTCACAGCCCCTCAATAATTCAATTAATAACTTTAAACTAATTTAATAAACTAAATGGGTTTCATTATTATCGAACAAAAATAGTTCAATGTACATCATCATGTAGATTAGATTTGTGATTAATCAACGTTCAATATTGACGAAAAACGGGAGTAATTTTAGCGCGGTTTGGTTTGTTTGGTAGAGTTAAACCCATTTGACATCTATGCAGGTGTATTCCAATATTTCAATGCAGCTTTAGAATCAAGATCGAAATTAAAATACTGGACCAGTAATAATTCTAAATCAGCTTATAGAAAAATAGGTTTGGTAACATCCCATGAAATTATAAAAACAACAGTAAGACGTTAGGTTGCCAAATACGATAATGTACTTAAGTAGTAATTAATGAAAGAAACAATTTGGAATGGAAAATCGAAATAACATTTTTATCGTCAGATGTCGACAAGATTTACTACCGGTTGCTCCAACGAAAAAATAATGTCATAAATCAAGCGCATGTAGGGTACCTTCTGTAATTGGTTGACTAAGTCTAGTTTCCGCTTCCAAAAAGTAGTAGAATAATGGACAAGAACTCTAGACATATTCTTTTAAAATCAATATTTGTTTACAGACTCAGCAACCAATCACAGTAGTTTATTCGCGTTTAAATTTTCGTTCGAGAAACCGGGGTTTAGTCTCAAGACAAGACAGACTGAAACACTTTATGCTATCTCTTATCTTTTATTGTTCTAGGACTATTTGATTGATATCTTGTGTTATTCCAGGCTCACGCGTCTACCCACATCATGCCCCCCAGTCAGCGCGTCATGGTGCGACGTGTCACCAGAAGGTAACATGCTAACTGCGAATATCTTGCGAATTTGGCACCGCGAAAGGTCGGCCGCACCCTAATGTGTCATCAATTATGTGTGTGTTAGCTGCGCGGCTAGCCCCCCGCCATGGACCTTCATGTCGAAGAAAAATATATAACAGAAGAGAAAATGTATCAACAATCTCTATGCAACATTTCCTTTTCAGTTATATATTTTTTTAAATCTATAACTAATTCAATATATTGAAATTGCTAGTCCCAAATCTTAAACATATTTTGGTATTTTTGCATCGTCTCATAAGAGTAACTTTTAAATTTCCAAAATCCTGCGCCTTTACTTTTGCGAAAATTTGCGAGGTTTCGACATTAGCTTCTATGATATAAATGTTTCCAGCTCCCCCGATTCGGATGACACCCTGCCTGGTGATGAGAGTGAAGAGTACCGCGACGATGCCTTCCTGGTGAACGCCAACACCGAGAGCAACTACTACGGTATGTACAACATGTTCCATTTAGGATCTCTATTTAATGCCCATGCAATAACGAAATGTAATTGTCATTTGTGTTTATTGCAAGGCGAAGGCATGTTGGTTGGTTACAACCTGTTTTATACTTTCGCACCAATATATTGTGCAATGTGTTGTGTTTTTACAATGTTTTATAGCGTGTATTGGATACTAGGCCAAATTTCCATCACGAAATCCAGAAGTGCGCGTCGCTTGTTCATTTCCAGTTATCGCGTTAGCGTTAGGTCTGCAAAAACAATTTGCAAGGGCTTCGGTTCGCTTTTGTATAATTATTAGATTCATTATTATTTTAATATTTCTCTACTCGAATCGCTGGAATTTGTAACAGATTTTTCTGGAGACGCCTGAGGGTTGGCGCTTTGGCTCTATCCGCGGAAGCTTTTGAAGAGAATTTCATTATTAAATACTGTATCGCGTTTGTCATCTTTATAATACCATATATCAAAGAAATAAAAGCACAGATATAATAAACTACGTACAGTAAGCGCTCAGAAATCCATACCCCCGCTAAGGTTCACTTTCCTATGAACACGGGCGCGATCCAGTCAGCGCGTGCGCATGTGTGTTTACGAGTGATGTCTCAACATTCCACAGATAACACACACTAATGAACCATCGTCGCACTACGCGAAATGGCATTATATTTCTGTTTACCGTACGAGTCCTACCCGACGCGCGACGTATTCTTACCATTGCATTGCTAAATTTCGCATAATTATAACATGTCCTGGCAGCTGGTTTGGATAAGAAAGGGTTTACGATCATTGAATTCCGAGTTCAAATCTTATACTATGTGTGGCTGTTTTTTGTTTCTTGAAACCATAATAATGTTAGGCAAAATCTTTTTAGGTTTATGTTGAATTATTACGTATTCATGCTTGTTATTTATTTTTTATAAGAAGCAAATATTAATTATTGTATTATTTATTTAACTTTTTATGTGATTTTATTTTAACTTTTTGTAATTGGAAGTAGGAAAAAAAGGCGTGCTGTGTGATAACAAAAATTTATTTTTAAAATTAACAAACTTATGAGAATTGTAACGTCACATTCCTACCGAAATAAAAGAAGTTCTCTTGTAACTGTTCATAAGATTTTTTGTTGAATACCCACTTAGTCAATAAAATTCATAATAACATAATAAGAGAAGGATATTTTAATAACACAAATAAATTTGGTGATGCTCACGTATTAAGTTTCTGAATTGGTATTCAGCAGAGTTAATTGAAAACTAAACTATAATTCAGACTTTATGAACAGGTTATTTTTATGTAACGTCACAATAAACTTAGTGAGGTAATAGTTTAATAATTCGTTTTCTTGATGAAAAGAAGATTGAAACTAAACCTCAATTTAAGATCATTAAATAACTATCTACGAATATATAATATAATTATGACTAAATATTTAGTTACACCGTCTAATTATTAAAACTATAACATCCAGGTTATTAAATGTTGCATAACACCGTCTAATACTTCTTCATAAGTAGCACTGCTAAGCCGGAGGTCGTGGGTTCGATTCCCACCCAGGACAAACTTTGTGTGATGAGCATAATTGTTTGTTCTGTGTCTGGGTGTGATTTATCTATAATATGTATGTATTTATAAATTATATAAGTATTTATATCAGTTGTCTGGTTACCATAACACAAGCTCTGCTTAGCTTGGGATCAGATAGCCGTGTGTGAGTTGTCCCAAGATATATTTTTTTTTTTTTTTTTTTTTTTTTTACTGTTGCACGCCATCCCCACATATTAAAAACGATGTTGTTGTAAACAGTATGTTATCCAGTGCGAAACCACCAAACTTAATCCACTTCGCTGTTGAGTAGATAGGATAGGCTATCTATCCTCTTCCTCATATTTCTTGCTCCGGAGACTAACAATAGTATTCCTCTAAAACAACAAAAAAAGTAATATTAGGCATTTATAACAAAATACTAAAGTGACTTCATTTTTTATATAATTTAATATAACAAATTTTAATATATTAAAACTATTTATTTATAAATTCCATAATAAACACATTTTTTTTGGCGTCATTATACATATATTTAAAAATCAATAATAAGTATTAATCGAAATGCCACCAAATAATTTTAGGTATCTTAGGTATAAATTTCAAATAAAAGTTTAATTTACAATTCGTTAATATAATACTCACATTCAGTCAGGTTTCATAAGATATTAATTGGGACCACTTTTATGCAGCCCAATAATAGTCGCCCTCGCCTCAGTAATATTATTTGCCTGCGTTTCGAGAATAATTACAATACCACTACGAGTATCTATTAAATCACTCGTTACTAACCAACAACCACAACCAAACGACAACGCTCATTCCAATCAAGTTAAATATGGATTATTCCTAACCTGACCCGAAATCCTAACCCGGTCGCGGGTTAGGTTAGGAATATGAAAAATAAAAAAAAAATTGTTCCTAACCTAACCCCCTTCCTAACCTGACCCGATGGGATTATTCCTAACCTGACCCGAAATCCTAACCCGGTCGCGGGTTAGGTTAGGAATATGAAAAATAAAAAAAAAATTGTTCCTAACGTAACCCCCTTCCTAACCTGACCCAATGTTTCGTTCCTAACATAACCTGAATTGCGATATGGTAGGTTTCCCCCTCCTCTTTCTCAGAATTAAAGGTACCTTTGTGTCAAATCAGAATTATAAAATACTAAACTACCTCGTTGGCCTAGTGGTCCTGAGCGCGACTGCTACGCTAGGGGTCTTGGGTTCGATTCCCAGGTCGAGCAAAAAGTGTTATTGGGTTTTTCTATAAAATTCTCAGTAGCAGCTCGGAGTTTGGATTTGTGCCCGGTTAATGGCAATAGGCTCGCCCCCTATTACATGGGACCTAAATATACCGGCGAACTGTGGGTGTACATTGGTACACCTCTTCCTAACCCTTCGGGGAATACAGGCGTGATGGTAAAATACTAAACATAAAATGAAGGTACTGTAGGGCTATGCTTGAATTAGCCTTTACAACCTCATTCATAAATTACACTAAAAATTAGACAAAATTAAACTCCAATACCGAACCGTAGCTTTATGCACTGCTTTACCTCTTCTACCCCGAAATTTTATAAAAGATGGTTGGAATTACATTCTGGACATTATGAACTCTGACGAAAAGTTAAAATTATTCACTGATTATATGTTTAAGCAGTGGTTAAAAGACGAGAAGTTAATTGACATTTGGTGTGTAAGCAAGGAACGACACAGGACAACAAATTGTCTTGAAGGGTGGCACAATAAGATTAACAAAAAAATTGGAGGAAACTGCAATTTAATGACAGTTTTAAATGCTTTAAAATGTGATTCGGACTTAAACATTGTAAAAAAAAAAATTTTAAGTGAAAAAAGGAGTGATCAGTCCATTAACAGGGATTTATGGATTTTGCACGTTGTTGATGAAGTTGAGAAAGGAAAGATTACTGTAGGGCACGGCTTAGAAATGTTAAAGCGATTTTTAAATTCATGTAAGTTGTTTTATGTTAGTGTTGTGTTTATGTATTTATGTATGTGTTGTATTTATGTGTGTTTCTTAAATTATATTGCCGCCGAACTTACGAGTTGATCCGTACCATTTTAACTAATCATTTGGGTATGAAATATGTTACCACTCTGTTAGTCCCAAAAGACCTGAATTTTCTCCAAAAACTCAATCGCATGAGAGTCGCTGAGAATATGCTAGAACGAGTCAATTCCGACCCAACATTCATGAAACGCATTATTACTGGTGACTTTAATTCTGAGAAAGAGGAGGGGGAAACCTACCAAATCGCAATTCGGGTTATGTTAGGAACGAAACATTGGGTCAGGTTAGGAAGGGGGTTACGTTAGGAACAATTTTTTTTTTATTTTTCATATTCCTAACCTAACCCGCGACCGGGTTAGGATTTCGGGTCAGGTTAGGAATAATCCTTAAATATGCACAAAACTCATGTCTACCTCACAGAAATCTAAATTCTTTATTAGTTTTCTATGACTACCCTTTTAAATTTACGAAATGTGTGAACAAAGCGAACAAGATAAAGAATATTATATTTCTGTCCATTTCTTCAAATTGAGTAAAAACAAAAAGACAAAAATAATGTGAGATTCGAACTCGCGGCTCATTGATTAACGCCGTCAACTGGGCGCGCTTAACCGCTAGACCATTTTGTCTCATGTAGAAACGTTGAAATTATGAACTACATTCACAACGATGATACATGTGTCTATTCTTGAAAGTAAAAGGTCGTAAGTCAAACTAAACGTCAACCTAATACGTTTTGAGATTGGGTATGGACTTTTGGTCGCCACTGTACATAGTTTAGTTTCTAAATATGTTCTTGAACAAATAAAGTGTTTGCAAAAATAACTAGACTTCTATTAGCTAGGTACATAATAAGTTTAGTTTGCGCTTCTACTTCAATATATAAAAAACTATTACGCAAGTGTAAAGTGGATAGTTTTTAAACGGAAATAATAGAATTGGAAACCAGGATTTTAATTAAATAGACCTCACAATTTAGAACTTCTTCGTGACATCATTACAAGAAAAAAATACTTAAAATCACTTACATACAATTTACTTTACTACAAAGTTTGAACAGAGTGACAATTTTAGAGATTATTTTCCAAAAAATAATCTCTTAAATTGTCCAGTCAAGTGGAAAATAGTCCAGTAATATTTTATTCAATAAGTCTCATTATTCAATAAGTCTCAAGATATTAGTGTTCTTATACTATGTAAGTATAAGAACACTAATATCTATATTGACTTGTGGTTAGTCAGTTTTCTGTTAGAAACCTTAATTTTAAATTGAAACACACTAACTAAAAACCTCAACCTTACGCGTTATGAAATTATTTATTTATTTAAACTTTATGCAACAAAAAGTACAAAGGCGGAGTTAGGTACAAAGTATCATTTCCATCAAGTCTAATTCCTTATTGATCAAAATAAGTAGACTACGTTCGCAGGCTGTCGATAAGATCCCATTAAGCTTAAAAAATCACTCTTTACTTTTCCATCCCTTTTGTCGTCGGGTATCTTCAGAATATTTAACTTTAACTTAAGTATATTCCTGATACTTATCTCTCAATACCTGGCCTCTACTGTTCGCATAAATTTCTCCTGTTCCCAAGTTTAATTTCCCTTGTGATATGAAAAATAATAGAAAATGATCACATATATTTGACATCGCCATGAATCATGTTTGAATAATACATATTATTTTGATAGATAGGTAGTTCGATACGTAGTTTTCTTTTGAATCTTAAATATTTAATAGACACTGTGAAACATAATATAGTTACAGAACCTTTTACATATATTCAGTATATGGTTGTAGATCCTTCAGCGTTAATATAAACATTTTGATCGTATAGGTTGCACTTTTGTATAGACCAAAAGTTTTTTTTTTGCTTAGGGATAATGTACTAAATCCATGGTAAAAAATTGTGTTACAATGACGACTCCGCTGCGTATTACATAGGTACTATAAAATCAAGCCTGTATTTTCCGAGGCCTTTGACAAAAGTGTGTTTGATACATTCACATTTGGCCAATTATAATTAAAACCAATAGAGGCAGCTTCAATCCAAACTCCTGAAAATCCTGATCAAGAAATCCGGAAAACACTTTGCCCAGCCTGGAAGTCGAACTTCGCCAATAACGGCCAAATCAGTAAATTTTCCTTTTCGTCGGAAAAATTAGTTACGAGAATACGAACGGAAACTCGATTGCTTTTCGATAACTGACCCTTGACATTGCGTGTTCACGTAATAATTGTCTACTCAACCATCTTTAATAGAGCAATTATAAGTTGTTCTACGTGAACGCCGATGGAATAGAAATGGACTGAGAGCCCGGAGTCGCACGAATTACGTCATTGTAGTATAGCTGAAATTTTCGGGTTAGTTAGAGGAATACGTTTGTAGAGAAGATGATTACAGAAAGTTTCTTTCAATAACTAATAATATCCTGTAAAACACTTTAAAACCAGCCGTCTCTCTTGAAAATAAGTTCAGCATTAAAACTCGTAAGTTTGCTCCATGTGCTATCAGCCAGTTTAAATGAAGCCATCGAAACTAGTGACATTTTGATAGAGGTTAGGGGGCAATTCAGCTCACGTTTAGGAACGATTGCAATTTAATCATAGTCCAAAAAGATATAAAAAAAAATAGTAGGATTGACCTTCAGAATATTGAAGACTTCCAGAAAACGGATAAAAATACACTACATATAAACTTAACCCAAAACAAAATGCGTTTAAAAACCATTTATCGATCTTTATATCAAAAGTCCCATCCCCCTAGTTTAGGTTTCTGTGCCGCAACCACCAATACTAAAGCTGCGCCATCTATGCGCAGTTGGCGGCAGCTACACAGGCAGCAGCAGCACTTGCAGCCGCTTCCTCACCGCGGTGGGCCGTCAGATCCAGGCCAAGAGCTACCTGTGCCCAGGGCTCTTCCCCTGGGTCGACTGCGGACCAGCTACGGAAATGAGCGGTAAGTTTACTCCAGGTATAATTCCTAGGAAATCCCTGCTAGTGCATGAACAAGGGTGTACTCCACGCGTCTTCTTTCATGACCCGGAATCATGGTCCGACACACTAGACTGTAAAGTGACATATTTACAAGACAGCGAATCATGAATTTCCTTGTTCTCAGTTTCATAAATTTATACCCGTCTGTATAATTTAATGGCACTGTCAACGTTGCTCGCTCGTGTTGGCAAGCTGAGTAAAATGAGCAGTTTGTGTAAGGGCTGTTACACTGTCTCCCGCACAGCCGCTGTTTCACCCGGTACTAGCAACCCCCACGCCGATACGTCGTGATTTATGTAAAAGCCGCGGAGGGTAATTTTTTATTTACGCAAAAACCCGGTGAACGCTTTTCCGCCGGCATTGTGTGGAGAAGCCTTCACAATGTAATTAAACATTCAACGATCATGATCTATCGCACAACACGGTATGCATACATTAAGATCTGAGTTTATAACAATGAATTTACCGATTAATAGCATCGGTGCCTTTCACACTTTACGGGATCGTGGAATGTGCGCGACATATTTCCAACTTCTTCAGAAATTTGGGATACACTGGTCTGGTGCATTGTGATGTTTGCCCTCTATATAACCAACATCTATTTATATAGAAAAAAAGAGAAGTCCTGACTGACTGACTGATTGACTAACTCATCAACGTGCAGCCCAAACCCTTGGACCTAGAAAGCTGAAATTTCGCACAGAGGTTCCCTTTATAAAGAACACAAGGAATAAGGAAGGTTTTTTCAAAATTTAACCCCAAAGGGAGTTAAATAGGGGATAAAAGTTTGTATGGAAAATCGTCATTTTTGTAGTTTAAAAAACCATGAAAATTAGTATTTATCATTCTGGTTAACGTTCTCGTGGGATATTTGCCAACACACACGCGGGCGAATCTAGTTATTAATAAATTGGTTAACATTAAGCACTTCAAAACCACCTCAGATTTTAATTTACTCTTGATAACCTATTATGGTTCCTCCACATGATCTGAATGTTACAAGAAACTCAACTCAAAAACGAACTTACAGAACAGATACCTGTCTTCTGAGTTTCTTCTTAGAGTCGTCGGCAAGTAAAGACTGACATCATCTAGATTAAAAATATATATCAGGAAAATTTACGTGCACAGTAAAGATATATTTCACTACCACTATGATCGACTGCAGATGGGTTGCACCAGTACAGCTTCCAAAACTCCATTCGGTTCAATTCGTCCACCAGGCATGTTCGTCATCAAGTTGGTGGGCATCATGTATCTCCTGATCATCGTGTTCGACCTGTTCGCTGCGTACGGGGACCCTGGAACCTCCACTTTCACCAACGTTACCATGATGCTGCTGATGCTTGGGATCTTTACCATCTTGCTGATGATCTCGAGGAGACCACAGAACCGGTGAGAATTACTTGATTTTTAGTTTATAGAGGTAGCTTCCTGATTTTGGGATTTCGTACCAAAATGGTGATCAGAAACCCTTACGGTGTGTTGATGTCTGATTCCATAACTTCCTTATTGAATTACATAATTTTATTCGGCTTTTCCAAAGGTAACCGACAAAAATTACGACCATGATCGTGAATGGTACGCAAATTGAATTTCATAAAAGTCCGTAAATTCAAATCACAAGTCTGACAGTCGTATGAAATGTCTCCAATATGACGTTTCCAGACTACGTATGTGAGCTCGTACATCAAAATGTTGATTGAACTGTTTCAGTGTTGCCCTGATCTACACCACTCCCGGACTGCCCTTCGTTCCGACCATTGCAATCATCGTCAACATCTACCTGATTCTGAACCTCTCCATCTTGACCCTTGTCCGATTCACTGTCTGGATGATACTTGGTAAGTTTCATTTTAACTCATTCAGATACTTATTCATTTTGTACATTTGAAGTGGTTACTCTCTCTCTGGAGCCTTGTCCACCGGTGACCAATGGCTGTATCCTGATCGCCGGTGGGGTACTTTGGAATTTTTAATAATATACATAGGTAACAAAATCAAGGTCAACAAAATCTATAATTGACGCCTATTAATTCCAGGCTTATTCATGTACTTCAAATACGGCATTATGAACTCGACATTGGAAACGAACCCACCTGGCCCGATCCCGCCGACGCCGCCGCCCCCGAACCCACTGAACCGCACCACCATCCCGCCCCAGTCACCACACCACTCGAGATACACCGGCGACCGCAACATCTTCGAAGGAGACGGCAACGAAGGCCTATACGGAAACATGGAGTTAGTATCTTTATCGAAAGCAGAATGAACCGAACGTTACTTACTTTTGAATCTAATATTGAGAATGTTAGTGAATCATGGGTTTCGAGTCATAATAATGAGTGTGTAAAGCTTTGTTCATGTGGTAGTATGGAAGAGAGAGATACTTTACTCTTGGGCTCGCACAAACGACGCTCGCTTCACGTGACGTGATTAAAGCCATACACGCTACTTCAGTACAGGTTGGAAACTACAACTTGTGAATGAATACCGGAATGCAACGATCGGTCACCACCTCCATCTAGCACCGCAGTACTATTCAAACGTTCCATTAACTCTCCAGTAGTATCAATAGAATTTACATCTAGAATTATTTAGTTTTAGTTTTCTAACTCTCTCGCACTTGTTCTACCAATTATCACCATTTTCCAGGTATAATAATGCTTTATTAACATGGCATGAGTCTAACTTGCAACCAGTAGCCTCGTCCAGCGGTTTCTCGACCCCATCCTGGGAACCCAACAGAGTCCAAACGATATCTACTTACAACCCAACGACCTTCAGACAAGTAGAGACGCAGTAAGTACTGAAACAGAAGCGTATTATGACGTGTGAGGAAAAGAGATGGAGCCTAAACACCAAAACCATCCCTTATTTTCTCAACGGATCCACGATAGCTGGAACACCTCAAAATACGAGTCCAGGATAATTTTTTGCTACTCAGAACTCGACGGGAATATCTGTGAACCTGGTCTTTGTTTTAGTGATTTGTGATCAATTGGAAATAGTGTTGCGTGTTCAAGTGCCGACAGCGCCTGTCACTTCTATTATTAAAAGAAAGTGCTTTTATTATCCTACCAGCTAGATGCTGCACTAGACGTACATGAGATACAGTATTGCTACTCGTGGAAGTCCAAAATAAAAGACTCTGAGATGACCAAACAAATAGCCAGGTTTTAATTATATCCGTTCATGAAAAATTGAGAGGAAAATCGGAAGCCCTACATATATTCCCGCCGTGAAGTTACATTGTTTGATTCATATAATACTTTTTTTATTTTTATTAATTGCAAGGGTGTTTGATATTATTAACAATTTAAACTGTTTTCTTTTTTAAATTTTCGCTGCATTCATTAAGTTACGAAGGGCGGGGGCCTCTTAATACAGGAGTCTTCTATACTTATAAAAAGTACCCGGCGTAAGAAATTTTACAGTACCTAAAAGTAAAATTTTAACATTGTTACCTTTTTTGTAAAGGTTTTTTTAATATTGGACTAGTGGAAAAGCTTTTATGTTAATAAGATTTATCAGTAATGAAGACAGTTTGTAAATAACGAAAATGTCAAACACTCTGTAATTATATTTTGTACATATATTCTTAGATTTTTATCATTTTATTATAGTTTTTGATTAGTTGTAGGTAGTTAGGTACTTTTATTTAAAAGATTATTATAGAAATAAGGCCCTATGTTAATTCATATACCCTAAATTATTGAAAAGGTACTAATAATCGCCTGGATATACGATATTAGAGCTTGTTCTTAAAAAGTTATCATAATACTTAGGTACCTATACCTAAAATAACACCTCTTGCTTTTGTTAAATATAATAATTATAAAACGAAGATTTTGTTTAAGCAACATAAACCAAAAGATGAATATAAAAAAACTGCTACTATATTTCAATATTACTTTCATTGACCCAATGAAAATCTAAAATAATTTTGTATTATAACCGTTCAACAGCCCCCGTACTAGCAGTCAGTTAGTTAGCCAGTCATACTAGTGTTTTATTCTTCTATTTCGGAAGGTTTATCTCAAAATGTAATCAAATTTACATATTTCAAAAAAAATTAGCAGCTTCCCAGGCGATGATTAGTATCTTAAGATAATAGTTTTATTTGCATTCCCGATACTCGTTTCTTATTGCATTGTATTTTACACGGGTTGACTCTTAATGTACTCGACATTTTAAGAGGTGAAGGTACTCCTGAATTCGATCAACTTTTACTGCGGAACCAACGCTGAAATGTGCCAAAAAATAATGTTTGTGTTACAGTGCATTTCTGTAGGCAACAGATTTTTTTCCATTGGTCTCGTAAGAAAAGTTGTTCATATTTAAGTAGGCACTTTAAGCCCTTAAAACATGGCCAGTGGATTAATTGACAGTCAGCCCATTTTGTGTTGAAATTTAAGACAGACTACTTATTTCTTTTAATATTAATATTCCTGTGCTTTTACCCACAAGTTGAATGCCCAGTTCTCCAAGAATGCTTTTAATATGAATGAACCTTTTAATTTTGAAATAACCACTGTCGTAATCTAGACTCATGATTTTACCCTGAATCCCTCAAGTACCTAGTATTTTATTCTCTAAATATCACTTTGAAATTTGAAAGCTGTCGAGTTGAGCATCAAAACAAAAAAATATATCACTTGAGTGCTGTTTTAAGTGAACTTTAAAGAATAGCACAACGTTCATAGACACATCTCTTACATTTGCACTAAAATTCTCCTAAATAAATTCAGCTACGACCCGCGTACGAACCGGACGACTACTACGACGAGTACGATCAGCCGACCTCCGTGGGCACACCCCGATGCTGCCTATGGCAACTGGGAATAAACTCTGCGTTCACACGATTGTCTTATAAAGGGTTTAGACTAAGACGAAGCTCTCCGTACGGCTCTTACAGTTTTTGTTTTTCCTCCAGAAATTTCTCTATCTGATTTCGCACACAACTTTGCAAATGTAATAGTAACCGGTGATGTATGTTTATTTTTTTAATTATTGTTTAATACAATGTGATCATGTCTGCATAGTAAAATGTCAGGCCTAGAGGTGACTTTTCACGGCTTTGATACCGAAATATTTTCAAACTATCATACAGAGTCACGAAAAACTCACAATCAAATGTATGATGTGATCTCTTCTTTGTTTTTATCGTGTATTATTGTATACACACTTCAAATACATGCTTTCTCAACATTCTAACGTAGTTTATGTACATATTTATTATACCTACTTCTTGGCCATTTACTGTAGACATATTTATATTAGTGGTATATTTCTATATGTATGTTCTTTATACATGTATCCTTATCGTATGTAGTATATGAACTGTTTTTAATTTTAACGAGTACCCCACACGTTAACTGATTGTTCCGACAGTTTACTTGAGTATCACAAAATTGACATATTAATTAACATATCCGATGAAAGTTTCATCAAAATTCATAATTTTTTACAACACCTATATACACGTAGAATTTTGGATGTATAACATTCATTTTCTTTAGAAATGTTTGGCTCAGTTCAACGTAGGGGCACTACATACGTATATATATTATATTTTTATTCCAAATTCTAAAATTACCTATCTAAACATATCACATAATGAATTTCTACAATACTTACCTATTTATTTATTGTTACCCAAATTTTTTCCCCTGTTACCGACATTTATCGTATTTTGTACCTAAACGTATACCTACCAACAGATACCTAGTTGAACCTATTTTGTAATCCATGTATTCTGACTGACCCGACTGAACACGCGCCGTGCAAAAGTAGTCTAATATTTTTTTGATCAATAAGCAATGAAACTCTATGACATTTTGTAAATAGGCACTAATATCTGTGCTTGTGATTTTTCAGTTCCCTGCCTAACACCTTAACTACAGGATGACAATGATTTTTAAATCTCGTAACGACTAATCACCAGCGTAGATGTTTATGTCCTTCACAAAATGTCATGGAGTTTCAAATACTTATAGATTAAAATATAACTGGACTACTTTTGTGTGGAGCTCGGTGGGCCAGTCCCTTTTAATGAACATACGATACCTTCATTATTTTTATATCCATTTTCACTTGTTTATTGTTACGTAAGAATATTTTGAACAGCTCAAAACATTTTTGAATATTTATATTTATTCTTAGGTGTATATTTAAATTTTTGCTTATGTATTCAGTTTCAGTTAATTATAATTTAATATATCAATGGTGCGGTCACACTCCGCTACCGACGTCTAGGTTCATAAGATAGTATTAACTCTAAAAGACAACAAATAATCACTACGATAACGTCTTCCTATTAATTTGACACGTTTTTGGGAATGTCCGGCATTAGGCGTCGCCTAAATAACATCTACTTGCATTGGAGTACATTCCCTGCAAGTCTCGGTGCCGTAGGACCGGATTTGGTTACGGTTTCCGAACACCTGGAACCGTATCATATTACCCAAATAATCAACAAACAAACAAACAAACAAAACAACCAGAATTTTTAATTAATTAATTTTAATTCTGTCCGTAATAATAATCTCATTTATTACCTAAAACCACACCTAAAACTAAACGAATTCTAGTCATAATACCTTCCTGGTTTATTTTGATCTCTGTGTAAAATTATTCTTAACAATGTGATATTTTAAGTAATGTTTTTACTGTAAACTTAATATAATTATTATTAACACTTCACTAATATTTATTCATGATTTAGTATCTATATAACATAAAAAAAACCTGAACTGTTAGGTAGTAGCCTTGTATAAACTTGATTTTTTTATGTTTGCGCTATCCAATAGTCAGGAAACAAGATCTTGATGGTTGATGATGTAACTAACCACATTGGAATGTGCAAACGTTGTTTACAGTAGATACAATACATAAGTCTCAAGTATATATCGGACAGATATTATTAAGTATTACTAGTCGCTTTTTACGCATTACTCTATACAGACAAAACAGGGTTAATTTAAAGTTTGGTTTAAACATTCCAATCTGTAGCCTCTTTAATTAAATGTTATATTAATTTCCGCAAGTAGTCATTACTTAATTATGTAATTCATCTAATTTAAGCATTTTGTCAGGGAATAACTCATGACAAAATTTCCTTTGGATAACCAAAGTTATCGTAAAATTGGTAAGGCCTTAATGAATAAAATTTGTTGATGTTGATAAATAACTAGTAATTGTTGGCTTTTTCGAGTCGAGGTGAACCTCAGCTTGGAATGAATTGATTCGTAATTAAATTGTTAAAGGTCTGCGAACACCTGAATGAGTTAAAATCTGACAATGAATTATTATTATGTTTTATATTCTTCTCACAGAGATGTGTAGGTAACTGACTACCGGGACTTGACAATATAGAGTGATCGCATTTGGCACCAGCCTGTGAGACTACACTAGTCCTTACGACCAGAAATAAGCTATAGGTCGTGAGGATTTGCGCATAGCCTAACTTAGAATGCGCGTGAGATAGCATCAACTACGACCCAATCATCCAGCGACTACCGAACTATGGGCGTTCGATCACAAGTGCCTTTTGACCCGCTCCAACCTACGGGTAGTTGGGGTCATGAGCCCAGTGGCTAAGTGTGTTCATATCACACGCTCTAATGGTTTATGGCGCCCGGACCCGGCAACCGGAGCGTGTGAAAAGGCACTGTTTAAAAAATAAGTCGCTAACTGTGTGGATGTAGAAATCCCCATCGCTAAAACACGCGTATTCTAACCGGGACTACATCAGCCACGTCCCGTACTTAAATAGAGATGATACCAGATTGACTCTCTTCTGTATACTAGTATTAAGTTCTGTGTAATCGCACGACACACCTACCACTGACTGTTTGTATTCATGTGCTCCTTCTATCTGACACGCGGGCTTCGGGCTGTTAGCTTGGGTAGTGTTAAAAGTAATGTCTGGACTTGCTGTCCAGTTTTCTATAGACATTCAGTTTTTAAGATCAAAAACCCTGTGTGTTTTGATCCTGAGTCCTTGCTGATAGGGCGCTACTTACGGTCATCCGTAGTAAACTTGATCGGAACACTACCTACTTGCGCATAACACCAGCGCTTTCGCTACTCCAGTACCACCAGCCCGAACCAAATTATTTTCGGTTCTATCCAAAAAAAATATTATTTTTTGTACTTTTTGGATTTGCAGCCAAATTATGACGCTCAAAATTTTTATTTAAAATCTTCATTATTTTCATAGATAGTGTTCTTGGAATTTTTTATTTTAAATTGTTGATACGAAGGATTGTTTTGTATTTTTTTTTTGGGCGGTGATGTTGTTATAACTATATGTAATATTTATAGACATAAGAATCTTTAGATAAATATTCAAATGTTAAGCGTAGGGCAGACTGTGTGAAACTGAAGCTGCACAAACTTGAAAGAATACTTTACACTACAGACAGAAATGGAACGTAATGCAATTACGCTTATCGCCCAACTAGAGGCGAATGACAAATGACAATGTATATTCATCATTCTGCAAGACATGGCTATAAGGTCACTTGTCAGGTCATATGCAGCCGTCATATTGTTATCTTTGCAACGTGAAGTTAATGTCCAATGTGCCAGCTTGTTTATTCTTCAAAAATCACACTCAGTGAACATGATGACATTTCGTCATCCAAATCAGTTTACTTATATCCAAATTTTCCGAAACTCATGTTCTCGGTAGGTACCTACTGAAAATCATGGCCTCTCCCCTTTGAGAGGGATCCGCGAACGCAAGATGAACCAAACGACCCGTTGATTGTATTTTAGAACTGACTTTGACATTCAGCAATGATAGCAGTAGCACAGACGAGTACCTACCAGGCTACAGATATTGCAGCAAACACACACAGTTTGCTCTAAGCTTTAAAATACATTGAGTGGTTTACATTGAAGGCAGGGGGCAGTGGGGATGGTTAATACCAGTTTTGTCGCCAAGTTTTAGTTATTTAAGGTTGGTTTCCCTTAGCCTTGAGTGGAGATCGGGCCGGTGTATTTTAAAGCGCCGAATCGATGATCCCCATATTTAACCGATATACCCAAGCACCGCTATTAGGTTATATCTATATTTAAGCGTAGATTCTGTTGTCCGTGACTATATATACACGGGCACAGGGTCGAGGGGAAATATTGGCTTGAGATGGAGTTGTGAGACTGTGTAGATACCGTTAGCGCGGCGATTAACTGACCTGCGTCTTGTAACCGGAGTGTTACTAGTCAAACGATTAAAAAGTCGTATGCAGTAATTCTCCGGATCTATACATCATCATCGTCAGCCGAATGATGTCCATTACTGTGCCGAACTCCCACTAATAAAGTGGGTGTAACCTGGAGCCGAGCATAACATAACGCTCCTAATATAATGGCTCATATCTTGACTGTCTCTCCAGAACATCGGCCAGAGAATGTTCTTCAGCACAATATCCTCTCAGCACAATATTTCCGCTCCGTAGTTGTTCAGGTTACAGAATGATGATTTCTAGCTTTGTCATGTTGACCAACTTGATATAGTACCGTTTCAAGTAATCTTCCAGTTAATCGGTAAGTAATTAAAGTGACGATTGTACAATTACATCTAATATACGAAAGTAGGTTATGTACCTACTTATTCGAACAATGTAAGTACGTAATATACCATGGTTCAGCTAGAAATTGTCATATTGTATCCCTGTCTGTATTGCAATGCTTACATTCCTACATTTTAGGAGTTTAATATACTCCTAAAAATACTCTTACTGTTAATGAATGTTACGACAATTATTACATTATTTGCCTGCAATGGATATTAGGTTTCTTCAGTTTTTAAGAAATTATTTAACGATAGTAGTTGTTTGAGTTAAATTTAAGTTGTTCGCTTTTACGACTATGGTGGGTTTTACAATTTTAACCAAATAGATACAGATAGTTTTGTTTAATTAAATAAGGGTTTTTTTTTACAATATTTCTCATACATTCCACATAGCATTCCAAAAGTATTACTTGCATTTTTTAATTTTCCGACAGATTTTTTAACCCATAGTCGTAAAGCATTATTGCACACTATCAGTATATTTTTGATTATATAATTTGTCTGTTTCTGCTGTCGCCTCTCCGGATCGCAGCAGCGCCGGTTATCATGATGAGAAGGAAATTGTAGTAGATCAGGAACGATTTGTTCTGAACAATTCGTTCCTGTGCGAGTGTAGGAGCTCTAACATCAGATCAGATAATGGAAATGTACGAGAATGTGTAGACAAAGATTGTAGAAGTAATGAAAACGCATACTTGATTTTGTAAGCGTAGACACGCTTAAGATTTTCAAATAACTAAAAAATCAATGGATAACAAAACCTACACGATAGAAAAATTTACATACGGAAAATGCGTTTTCATATGTAGGAAATAGGTAACTTATTGCTATGTATGCAAGATTACAAACCTAAGTTATCAGACCAAGGGATATAACCGATTCGCTGCTTCGCTCCGGAATAATTTGTGTGATAACTACATGTATGACCTAAGTTTCAAATAAAATGTTAAAAAATGTATCATGGGTGTTTTATTTCTTAATTATCCTGACTCCTTTATTGTTCAAACTTTGATTACAACCTTATTACAAAAATTAAAAACACAATAACTACTTAAATATAAGAGAGAAATATAAAAACATTATAGGTACACACTTTCACATAGGATAATACCCACGTCAGTCTGAGAGTTTCAAATAACAGATGTCAGCAAATGTCTGAAATTCCTGGCCACCAATCTAGTACCTACATACGCTATATACTCTACGCACACTCTTGCAATAATGTGGCTACAGATGCAGAACTTAACTACCTACCTACAATACGTACAAGGTACTATATTATTAGGTTTCAAAAGACACTTAACAAACTAGAAAGTTACATCATTGTGTTTTTATTCTCGATCTCTCAGAACATAGCCCTTAGTTATAACCTTGACGCTTCAACTCTGACAGTTCTCACTACAAATACAGACCTACTTTTTGAGAGGTAAAGATTATGGCACTAAGTACCTGATACGCTAAGGTGACGCCACTTAATTGTCAAAACAATTGACTATTTATTGATTTTAAAGCGACCAAACATTTTAATGGCTGGTTATATGCGAAGTTATATGTTGGAGTTATTATTTAACGGTGGCCTATCCAATTATGTGATGACTATGTAGTAGTATAAAATAAAACAAACAAAGTGACGGAATCAAATGTTTATTTCAAGTCCTCATAATGCCGCATCATGCATGTGCGCTCTTCTCTCAAACATTGAACACAATAACATTAAGAACAGATGTATGTATCATTTCATTTGGAACTACGTATTATACGCGGTCCCTGGCAACACGACGCACTCGGCCTGGATACCGGGGCAGATATGTCACAGATTGAACTTTCCATATTCATGACTCGTCAACAGCCAGACAGCTTTTTCAAGATAAAATGTTGAATTTACAGATTAAGAGAAAATGTATTAAATTTTGAGCCATCACACAAAATAAAAAAAATGCCGTGCCTATTCAATGTTAAATCTTTAAATTCAAATTCAACATAATCTCGAAAACTGTTAAATTTAAGCCATTCATACAGAAAACTAAATTTGTTGCATTTTCCCTTGGGTCTTGCGGGGAGTATTGCGTCGCGTTACCATGGTAACCCCGTCCTGTTTACACAATGGTTCGGAACACCACGAGCTCATCCCAACTATACACCATGACGTGTTGCTACAAAACATTTTGTGTGAATTTATTAATACAACATTTATAACAGATAAAATCTTTACTATAACGTTATTCTACTCATAAATTAATAACACAATTTTATAATACTTACGGGAAGCATCGGTACACATGGATTTTGTTTGTTAGTAATAAATCGAATCGCCAAAATTTTATACAAGTTCGTAATCCTATCCATAATTTTAAATTTAGTACTCCAAAATAAGAATCTACATTCTAAGTAAACTACGTTACTGTAATTGATTCTAACAGCCAATTTCATAGTCGCTTCTCATATAAAACTTACTAACATCGAAAAATCGAGCAGAAACGACTAACGCGATATTTTTATCATTCAATACTACGCCGCGCACTACATTTAGTAAAACTTCCAAATTTCGAATAATTACTATCAAACAAACAATTATTAACTAAATAGCGTTAGTTCGGCGGATACATTTTGTAGAAGGGGAGAGGGGGAAGTACAGTTATATGACAGCTTTCTGCTCACTACGTACATTTAAATAGTCATGAGTGAATGAATAGTTCAACTAACATATTATTTATGCTAACATTGAGTCGAATATGGATATTACAATATTTTAATATGAGTAACAATGTATTAATATTCGTATTACTTGATAAACATGTGATGTCGCTACAATTCAGTGTCCTCAGCTATGTATTAGCTAACTGTATGAAGGAGTACCGTTGTACTATCGCGACACGAAACACTACGTGTGTACATACTTAGTGTTACTGCCGTGGCTAGGTACCGAGAGAATGTACAGAATTATAATATCAACTTAATTCTATCTTAGTATGGTGAGCAGAGGGCGGAACTTGCATACACAATGTTCTAAGGACTAATTTGCATTTATTTATCGATTTTTCAAGCTGAAAATATAGTTAAAGATTTCATTATTTCGGTTATTCCCATTACTCCGCAAAACTGTTTATCCGTCTGTAGTTTTAATGGGAAATAATTATGCAAAATATAATAAGTATTGAACTGAGAACTGTTTAGTCAGTGAATTCTCATTAATTTTATCAATTCGATTCCAGCAATAATTCTGAAGGCTCGAAAAGTCGACAGACAATAACGTAGGACTAGAAAATGTTGCGATGAAAGCTCCGCTCTCGAGATATGAGACATGTACCTAATAAGTGGAGTAGCGCGCGCCACGAGAAGATATAACAATACCATTATATACTAAACGCAACTAGACATATACCTACAGCGATCTGTCGGTACCTGACCAATTAGTGACAAGTGAAACCAGAAAATAAAACAAACAAATATGGAATATACACATAAATATCATATCAAAAGTGGAATTGAAAAAAAAAAAAGAAATATCAAAACCCTTTCAAATGAAAAAAAACCTCAGTTTTATACAAATATCACAACCATCTGATGAAATGATCGTTCACAGTTGGTTGCAACGTACAACGTGTGTCGGGCTTGGTATAATAACATGACAAAGTGCACAACATGCCCGACCGCTGGCGATTAAATATCAAATTTTAAAAGCCATGAGAAAATGCTATTTTTCAATTGCAAAAATCAGAATGAATAAGATGTTAAAACTATGAAAACGCTTGTCGCAAGTAAAGCAGGAGTATCACATCTTCCGTTAAAATAAAAAACCATAGAAACTTCTCTTCAAGAAAGTTTCTGCATCAAACCAAAGACCTTTGTCATATTATTTAGTACGCAGCCGGTAATCGCATTTCATACCCAGACAACTATACCGCCACTTACACTGGTTAGTTGCTACTGCTAAACATTTAACAAAATGGAAATGCAGACTTAAATAGACCGCGCTCGCGTTACGCCAGCTCTATAACTAAGAAACACATCAAGGAATCACATTACGGATGTTGGCACTCGCTGTCGACACTGTTCTCTGTGTCGTCGGGCGTGTACAGGGCCGCGGCTTCGTCCTGCCCTTCTTCTTCTTCTTCTTCCTTCTTACCGTCGGCGGTGGCTTCTGGTTCCGGGGCGGTGTTCTCGTCCTTCTCCTCGATGGACGAGTGCTCCTTGCGCAGGCTGGTGCCGCCGGCGCCGCACTCCCCGGTGGGGCGCAGCACCAGGTACATGAGGAGGTCGGACAGAGATATGATGCCGATCACCTTGTCGTTCTCGTCTACCACGACTAGACGATGCACCTGTAAGTAATGTACATAGCTTTTTAGAAAGGGATCGCCACAAAAGTGCGTGTGACAAAGACCACGCGGTATAAAGATTTGTTCTCAAACTCAATGTTCTACATAAGGCTCACTTTACACCGCCGCGGAATGGAATAGAAGTGACTTTTTGCAACTAAATTGTATATTTCAAAATAAACTTTACGTCAATTATACAAACTAAATACGAACCAAACGCTGTACGAATTCGCTAGAATGCGCGAGGATTCCCCGGAAGACGCGTGACCTTTTTTGGATCGCATATAGTTCGTATGTTATACAATTGAAATAAAGTTCATTATGCTACGTACAATTCCGTTGCAAAAAGTTGCTACTATTCCATTCCGCGGCGGTGTAAATGGAGCCTAAAGGTGCAGGCGCAGTGGGATGCTTACCTCGGCGCGCACTATCCTCTCCATGACGTTGAACAGCGTCTCGTCGAGGGTGCACTTCTGCACGCCCTCGAACCACTCGTTGCGGTGCTCGTTGGCAGTCTTCAGCGTCACGTCCAGGTCATTATAAGTTTTCTCAGCTGCCAGGTTCTAAAAATAGTAAATACACTTAGTAAAGCATTTAAAAAAAAAGTTAGTGCACACAATAGTGGTCATTTGTAATGATTATAATCAGTTGTTCCGTATATTTCGATTGTGTTAGTGCAGTTTGGTAGGGAACAACAGATATTCTCTCATTGCTGGGTTAGTCCCATAAGACTAGGGCAACGAGAATCAATAGTTGTGATTAAATGTCGTTCAAAAATGCCTTTTAATGGTCTAATTGGAATAAATGATTTGACTTTGCCTTTTACTTTGAAGAAAATAATTATAATTCAATTTTGAGCTAGCCAACAGTACCAAGGCCGAGTAACACCACATTTCACACGTGTCATTAATTTGACGAGTCTTTCTAACAAGAAATTCAGATTTTAAATACAGAATGGTACGTACAATGACGTCAAACTTTGCATAGATGTCCTTGAGTCGTCCGTCGGCGTCGACGAGCGGCAGCGCCGACACGCGCCGGTTGACGAACTTGCGCAGCGCGTCTATGATGGACGTGTCCTCGGTGGCCGTCTCGATGTCGTTGAGCGTGCCTATGCGCAGGTCGCGCAGCTTGTTTTGCAGGTACGAAGGCTTTGGCAAATCGTTTATCTGGAATTAAATGTGTACGGGATGTAAGGGATGCCTCTTCGTAAACTTCGCCAGTGCACTCAGAACGCTATTGTGACTTCAGAACAAGTGGAATTCCTTGCAGGTTTTTTTTTTAAACTCTTTTTTCGGCAGATCAAGTTTGAAAAATTGGCCTGTTGCTTGTTAATCGTCTCTAATGACAACGATATTTTTTTTTCAAGGGCAAAAGAGCCGCTGATGACGATGCAAAAGAAATAAGAGCGAATTTTAATTTAGCGGAAAAGTATTATAAATCTCCATATATCTTTACTTACGGTTTTCATATAAAAAAATCTTGTTGTGTGATGCTCACTCCATAATAGAGAATTCATGGTTTCAGTTAATGGAAAAATTTCAAATTATCTTTAAGAATGTACAAGGCGCAATTAGTCATGCAATCTATATGTATAAAGGTGAAAGATCACTTATTCATTACCAGCTAAACACGAAATCTTGAACACTACTTGAACTATGAAACTACGAGTAGTTTGTTAGGTAGGTAGTTTATAGGTAGGAGACGTCAGTTAAGAATTTACGGGTATTGTGAATTTTTCGACAGTATCGAATGGTAACAGTCTTGGACTTGCACGCGGATGTAATCGCGGGCAAAACCTAGTGTAATACTCGTCCTCAAGCAATTAAATAATATTGAAGGTACAGCAACGTGATAATGCCACGGGGTCTCAACGGGAACGAATTATAATTAGTCTTGAAAAAAAATCATAGATGGCAGTATAGGTTACTGTAACAAAATTTACAACCACTAAATTGCGTTAAACGGCAGATTTTGGCTGAAGTAAGATTAGTAAATATTAAAACTTCATTGCTCAAGGCTGATTTATCTATTTACATTCATAAATCACGTAATTTCGGCAAAAAAAAAACTGAAAACTTTAACTTCCATTCGAACGTAATTCGAACCCATAGAATGATAAAGTCGTTAGATCCAGCTATCTATTACCCATTTAATTTAGAGCTATTTGCAATAGATGGCGTTTTACTCAATTTTTACAATAAGGGTAAGGGTAGCAACTATTGTTATTTATTTACGTTTAGTTACTTCATTTATGTTTACTTATTATTATTTTTTATAAATATATTACTTACAACTCAGATCAAAGAAATAGGCAGATAGGTAGAACGTGCGCGAAAAACAAATTGATGCTAGTTTTTATTTATGTGTGCGCGGCTGATAAGTGGCGCCGTGTACGGACACGTGCATCTGTGTGCGTTTACGGTTGCCAGATATTGAGAAATAATACTCCCATATTTTTGTTCAGTTAAATTGTTCTTAAATTATTGTAGGTACTACAATTTTTTTTAATTGGAAACGCGATTTTGCTTTATGGTTATACCCAGATAGCAAAAGCGTGTAGTATTTATTAATTAACAAATAATAAGGAATAAAAGTTAATATGCGTAATTACTTACTACCTATTTAATTAATTTATATCAGACCAGATATAACATTTAATAACGCTTTTTGGTAATTTGTTTAATAAACTATTTAAGAATAGGTTTTTTAATTTAAAAAGATAAACAATTTGTTATAACAATCAACATAGGTAAGTATTTTACACACAATCATTAAATCCGAATAAATAAATTTTCCCGTCATAAACTAGCAACACAGACGATTTACTGTTAAGGTTTTGTGTTTCAAGTGAACCGAAAATATTTTATAAAAAATAAATACCAAAACAATAAAAATAACAAGAGTTATCTGAAGAAAGATATTCCATCTTGTTTTCTTTGTTTTTTGTGAACAACTTTTGCAGTGTAGGTACCTACACACAAGACGTTTTATGTTATGTTTTGACTTAAAATGGCAAATCACTAGACACGTGTGAGCGAGACGATGCGTATAACCGGACCACGGTAATATAATAATACAGTAGTGTAACTCGGCCGCATGACAGAAATAAATGCCTACAGCCGCGCGGTACGTAAACATGCGTTAGAGGCTGCCCGTCTCCAGTATTTTAATCTGTCTGCACCGCGCGCGCACCCCAGGATCGAGGCGCGTAGGTATAGCTCGCGTTTCGTCCGTTTGTATGAAGTTGGAGTACTGTATTATAATATTACCGTGACCGGACTATCCTGTGGTGGCCAAAAATTACTTTAAGGCCCCCAGCCAGGGCTACTGTCGCGAGTTTGTATTCGCTTTTGATTTTGAATTTGCTTTGATGGACACACTCGCGTGTTCTGAGCGCTCTATCTGCCTATTTTTTTGATCTGAGGAGACTTACAAGTAAAAAAAAAACTTTTTTTTTTCATTTTATTAAACCTGGAACTATCAAATTTACTAAACATTAATCAAGCAGATAGTTATTCTTTTTGGCCATGTCAATTCATTCCCGTCATGTCTGATCGTAGACAGAGTGTCTGAAAAAGATTGTTGTCCTTGTTACTTGTTGTTTAGCAACTGACGAGTGTGCGTCGACCTGATTCGAATGTGTTTTTGTTTTCTTCTATACGACCTGGCTACGAATTACGGATTTTGGAAAAGACACCAGCCTATGACTTGACCTGGACCCTGAAGACTGAATGAAAACGAACCTTGCACATACGACGACCTAAGCTAGTGAATTTCGGATTTTGATTTTCTCCTCACTAGGAGCTATGCTAGGAGCATTCTCGTGTAATGTAATGTAACGTTACAGATACGAATTTGAACATTACAAATAATATCCTTGGGGTCGAGTTAATAATATCGAAAGTCATTACATTAACAACATTGCTGTATCGACAACGTTCCATCGACGAGTTAATGAATCGACAGTAGGTACCCAAAATCAATGGTACGCTACATCTACCAGTACTTACTCCAAATCGATGGCACGGTGTCGATACAGGCAGCGTACCTACTATTAATATTATGTAATAATATATCTTATTCCAGCGATTTCACCCTTTCCCACTACAACTCGAAAATTATCCCACGGGAACGTAAAATCAGAATAAAAACTATCGTAAAAAAAGCCGGGTTGTAAACTAGTCGTGTACCAAACATCCAAATCCGTTCAGTATTTTTAGCGTGAAAGAGTAAGAAACATCCATCCATTCTCACAAACTTTCGTAGGTATTTATGATAACACTGTTAAAGCCGCAAATCGTTGCGCGAATCATATTGTGATCAACATTTCAAACTTAAAGGGACCTTCGAATTGTAAAAAACGTGAGAAAAGTTGATAGCTCACTCACACAAATAAAACTGTTGTCCTTGAACTCACGATGCGGTGCAATGAAGAGAACAGAGAATCTATAGAAAAGCAACGCCCTCTAGAGTATCATTGCCACTTAGTTTCGATTCCACCTATTATTTAGGTTGACTCCTAGATGGCGTTGTAAAACTACTGTTTCTGGCAATTAGTGAGTCGCCGGTACTGCCATCTATTGAGAAAATGGAGAAAAAAATATTGCCAGTCGAATTGCCAGTTTTAGGAAGGTCACATTTCTTTGTATGGGATTGGGTATCTGTATTGTAATCTGTGATAATGCTAACTGCTCGACTTAATATTGCAAAGATCTATGGTTATTTGGTTAAACATGTCTCACGAAGACTTAAGATCTACACATTTCTTGGCATTTTCGTACACCAGCAGCGTGTATTCAAAATATTTGACATAGATCGTAACTGCAAGGTCACCGACGAGTGCGCGATGTCCACTCGACTCACGGCTCGACCTTGCCAATTATTTATCCAGTTTCGCGATGTTTAAACAGCTAATACACACTGCATTTTATTTAAATTGTAGGTAAGACTAAACGTTTTTTAATTAACATCACCTTCGTTACATCTGAAAATTGAATTCCGTTTTTTTTTATATGGTTGGATGGCAAACGAGCATACGACCCATCTGATGTTAAGTGGTCACCGCTGCCTGTATACATCTGCAATACCAGAGGCGTTGCAAATGCGTTGCCATCACAGACACATGATACATGACCACAGCAACGGTGTTTTGCGGCAGAAATAATTATGGTAGTAGTACTTGCCCGAACGAGCTCGTTCTTAAAAAGCTCTACTAACTACACTACTACTAATACTGACCTAACTTTTGTTTAATTACATTGCTGTTGCAGCATACCCAATACTATTACAAAAAATTATCGACAGCCTGCAAAAGCGTTGCCATCCCAGACACAAAATCGAAATGTCTCTAAATGAAATGCATTTCATTTTATCGTCGAAATGTGAAGTGTCGATGTGTGTGAGTCGAAATGAATGACTTTTTTTTTCAAAATAACGCAGCGACATACTCGTAGTACAGAAACGTAACACTTACATATAAGAAGAGAAAACGCAGTATCCTCTTGTGCGTGAGTATGTAGAGGACGTTGCCGGTCTCCGGGTCGATGACGGGCAGCCGATGGATGCGGTTGGTGATCAGCATGCGGATGGCGTCGAACAGCGAGCAGTCCGGCCCGATGGACACCAGGGGCACCACGGACCCCTTCAGAACATCTGAAAAACATATTTATTTATATCATTATTAGTAAAGTCTGAGTTCACGGTGGCAATGTTATTGTTACTTTTAATCTGATCTAATCTTAGTCTAAATCTGTCAACAATGGACATTGACATTACGACTAGATTTGGAAAGTTTTTAATTATGAGAATTGGCCTATAAAGAATCATATAAAATCTTTTACCAAAAAAAATACTGTTTTAGTAATAAAACACTAGCTTCTGCCCGCGACTTCACCCGGTGGAAAGCATGTTAATCAAAGATTTTTGTAATCGGATCAGTTCTACCAGGGATTACCCCATACAAGCAAAAAAAATACCTATTTATAATATGATGATAATATTTGAAGAATACTCACGACGCCAAGTCTCAAGCCTGTGCTCCTCCAGTTCATCCATAGCGACGTTCGGGCTGGTGTAGTACATCTGCAGGATCTTGATGAAGTCGGTGATGGTGAGCATGCCCACGAACTTGTGACGCTGCGAGTCCCATAGAGGAGCGGCGCGGACTCCTGTGGGCAAACGTGGTCATTGGTGTTGGCTGTTGGTGGCCAAGAGCCAACATTTGGGAACACGTTGGACATATGTTGGTGGCCAACCGTGTTGGGAGCGTGAATCATGGAAAGAGTTGGTGGTAAAATTAATGGATGGTCAAGCGTGTTTGAGATATTGTTTTATATCTTCCTTTGTATTTATTTATTGTATTTGAATCAATTTGGTAGCGTCATCTCTACAACTACCTAGAGACCGCTAGCCGGTGAAGTACGAAGTTGAAGATAACGCTATCACTGACGTTACAGAATTATATCGCGCTATCCCTTTTTTCCGCGAAATTGCAAATATATGGTCTTTTCAAATTAATAATCGACTCTTTACAGATGTATTGGTATCGGTATCTAATAGGCAGCAAATAGCAATAAAATAAAATAATTTTTGAATTCTGGCGATAGATAAAGGTCATTTACCCTGTAATTAGCCGTTATTATTTTTTTTGTCTTATTGATTTTATGGTGATTTGATATCGGTCAAGCAAAACATTATTAAACCTATAATTATTTTATTTAAATCTTTAATCGTCCGCCCGCCTTGAGTAAGAGTGGTGATTAATGCTTGTACCTTCTTTGTATGAGAAGTGGCATTTGCCCAGCAGTTAAACAATCATAGGCTGGTTGTTGATGGGATTATTACCATCATTGGGTTGCAATGAGAAGACTTTTATCTTTATTGTTGTAGAAGGACGCTACATATTTTTTTGTCAATCTCCACCTAATGGAAGCGTTAATGTCCTTCACAGAAAAAAATACTGTAATAGGGTTAGCATTAGAGTAATTGTCCCTTACGTTAATTGTTAAATGGGTCCGCTATCCGGTGGTATAATCATTTTGCGAACACGCATTATAGACGTAGGTAATGCGAGCGGCTAAGTGGCTTGTACTACGTACTAAACGTTATTATTGGCGAATCCTATTGAGCACCTTGTATTCGTCTGTGCCGCGGTTAGAATTAACTGATTTTATTGTGTATCAAGAAACCTAAATGTATTTTCGGCAGGAGTTTCATTGTGCGTAACCCCGGATGCTAAAACGAAAATTAATGAGACGTATTGCCAACCGCGCGTAAGCTACTCTGATTAGTTGATTGAATTACCAACAACCAACCACAGCACCTTACGCACGCTAAACAATATGTCACATTATATTTTTCTTTCAAGAATCAGTTAGTGTTGCAAGTACTGATGGATAGCGGGCTTGGGCCATAGTGGGTGTGTCTATAAGCACAACAAGCGTGGCAAATGACACACATGTCTCAATACCGCACCAAACAATAGCAGCTATAATGGAATTTTAACTACGATATGAATGAAAAAGCTAAAGGCTTAAGTCTCAGACAAAAGGCGAAATGGCGACTTATTAATCCAGTTATTCATCGAAGTCTCTATTGATATTTTAAGCCGGTCTTTCTGTCACAGGTATTAAATAGGGCGGGAGCCAACAGCTTACTTTTATGTGCCAAAAGCCGGCCAAGCGGCAACATCCGTTATTTTGCACAGTAATCGCACAGGAAACAACAATTCCATTTACTTTTAAAATTGTCGTGTTACCGTGTTATTTTTAACCTATTTACAGGATAAATATCATTAATCATTTTTTTCTTTCATGCCATTGGATGGCAAAGAACCCCACGACCAACCTGATGACAAGTGGTCACCGCTACCTATAGACATCTGCGATGCCAGGGACCTTGCACATGCGTTGCCATCCTAGAGCCAACTATTATTTATTTCTTTAATTAATATGGAGAACTGTTAATAATACCTACTATTATTAATAAGGAACTATTAAAGAACTATTACGAAGCTACCGTGTCTTGTAGAAGTGTAGATCATAATATTAGCTATGCTGTGACATTTTCTGAGCTAAGTAAACATGTTCAGCTATAAATACTTGATAACTAAGTTTCGCGACGGAGACTGCAACCGATGGATCTTAGGCAGCCAGTTAGTCAATTAAGTTGACCGAATTTAGTGTAGGTTTATTTTAGCACTGACCACGGGATCTAGGTCGTTTAGTCGGCCTGTATTGATCAGATGAATGGCTTTGTGGCAAGATCGGATGCAGTTTGATAATCTTCGATTGCTATTCGGAGTGGAAGGGATATCGAAACGAAAACTTCTAAAATTAAGACAGTACTTGATTCTAGACCATACAGGGTTAACATTTTACATCAGGTATTAAAACAATTAAGCAGCTGTTCCAACAATTTTGGATGAGTAGGTGTTGAAATTCTGTTTTATATACAGCTGATAAAAAAATTACGTCGTAAGATTACCCAGACCAACAAATACTTACGATGTATGTTACCTGAATTACCCATTTTCGCAATAAATGAGTTTGAGATTCTGTGTCTGAGGGCTCCATAAATAGGTACTGAATCCATATTAAAAGTTATGAAAGAGTGGAAGGAATCCACCCTTTATTAAAGTATATTGGAAAAGTTCAGTAATAAGGATCCAAAATTCTATTATAGAATCGATTAGGTATAGCATTAATTTATCAATAGAACTTTCAAGAGTAATTTCTTTGTTATAGCTTCAGCCTTTTGTCTGAGACTTACATTTTAGGATCAGTGCAGACAAGGCAGCAATATGACCGAATAGTTTGCAATGGTTGATTGATAATAAACTAAAAAAGAACTATCTTACATGAAATTTTCAACTCTATTTATAACAACATTTGGTTTGTTATCAATTAATCAATGAAGACAGCTCGATCATATTGGTGCCCTGTATGCGCTGAGCCTGTACCTCCTTAAGAAACAATACAACCACGAGGTGGAGACTGTAAGGAAATGAGCGCCTATTATAAACCTGTATGAAGCACCTAATGAAGCCGGAAAGTTCAATGAACCTTTTATCGTCTATTTTTATAACCTAACATAACATCACGCCTATTTCTTTCAAGGGTTAGGGTGCACCTAGAGGATGTAAGACGACACTTAGCGAAGCCAAAAGTTACATAATTTTCCTATTATTTGGTCACGGAGATATAGAAAGCCAAACATTTTTAAGTTATTTTTTTCCTAAAACAAGTTTGAAATATTCTAACTAAACTTTAAATAATCCTACAAGCCCTGTTGTATGCACTGTTTTGCCTACTATCAAAAACAGTAATTTTTGACACCCAAAATAAGATTTTCCCGGTAATAATTTTTGCTCAATGTGGCTTACTTTGATGGGCAGTATGCGCAGGTAACGGGTAGGGTGTGTATTTAAGCACCTCGTATAAAACCTCCACATTTTACCAGAATGTTTTAATCCCACGTGATTAAAGGGGCAGGTTATCTTTTTAATGCCAGAGATAAAGCTATCAGAATTTGGGTCTGATTTAATAAATCCGTGTTTGAAAAAATTGCATAAATAATAGCAAAATGCAATAACCATGGTGTCGTAGTCGCGAATAAAGCGCATACGGCCTTTATAAGCCGTTTTATTGTAATGCAGGAACGATATACACCTTGGTTTCCATGGCAACACGGCCGTATTGTTTCTTATGTGGTTCGGCCGTACTATGCAAACACCACAGCTGTATAAATAAATCAGAAAGATTAAATGATCAATTGGTTTTCTTTAATTCCGTCGCATGGCATTATGAACGCTATTCGCCTTTGACAATTAGCTAGAATAGAGATGAAGTCGCAACGCTTTTTATAATTCATTCGCTCAGACATGAGTAAGGTTTTTAGTTACATAAGAACACATGGTCAGTAGAGGCGAGTGGGTCAAGGCACCAAAAAACATGTTGACACTACAGTAATAAGTTAACATTTTCTGATACCTTGATTAACTATCATTATCTATGTGTATCTATGGTTAATTTAACACATTACAACAACAATGACATTGAACAACAGGAAGAAAGAACGAGCAAATAACAGCGGCATTATAATGATGAGTAAAATACATTTTAACGAGAAAATGATTTGGTGTAAAAAAATATCTAAGTTATCATTGAACTCAACATGATAATATGAATGCCGGGGTGCCACGCGAACATTACACACACTGACCGTTATAAACGAGAGCGAAGAACGCCTTCTTGACCAGGAGCTGAGTATCGAAGACCACCAGCTTCGCCGAAGTCGGTATCAGGTCGTAGCACTTGTGGAACTTGAAGAACTTGACGAATATCTGGGACTCATCCTCCTCTGAAAAGAGTATGGTAAAAAAGAAGTATTTGTGTACATTGTAGCATACTTATTGTGCGGCAACGCGGACATAAAGTAAGATATGACTCATTTTTGATTCCTATTTATAAACTTGGTACATACATACACATAAGTACGTATGTTACACTCAACCGCATTTGAAACGCCATTGGATAATTTAACAATGTGATAGGTATTACTTAAGTGTTTCCTCGTGTTGCGTTTTTTAAGTGCTGTGAAAAGAAGTCAATGATAATGAAGGTAAAACCAGTCGTTGTTGATTCAAACAATAAACATTTTTGAGAACTATTTGTTTAAAGCACTAAGTGTCAAAAATTATGAAAACTGCTCTGAAAATATCTGAGAGATAGCTGTAGTCGGGATGCGTGTATCACTTGTATTAAGAATCAATTACAATAGTGATTAAGAGCCAACAAAGACAGTATAATGTCGTAGAATACTAATCAATCTTATCTCGCATCCGATCCACTCTGTCCCCTACTGTCCTCGGCGTCGTAAGCCGATTTCCGTGCCCCTCAAGGGGTGCCCTTAAGCGTGTAATCGCTTAGTTTATAAGTTATAAGCCCTGTCTGGAGGAATTAGTTTTGATTAATTTATTTAATCAATAAATTTTTCATGAAACTCGGCTGAATTGTCAACCACCTTGTATTATGTATTCTCCAGACAGATTCCGGCCACCACGGTTAATCTTAATGCAGACTCCCGCGTGCGCTTAGGTTGTTGAATGCGCTCCCTGCTATGGTTTTCCCAAGAGACTACAGCATAGGTTTCTTCAAGTAAGGAGTTATGAGGTTTTTACGGGGTCGGCAATGTACGAGTGATGCTTCTGGTGATGCAAGTGTCCATAGGCAGTGGTAACCGCTTAACATTAGGCGGGCCGTTAGCTTATTTGCCACATTCAGTGGTATAAAATAAAACTAGCCAAGTACACAGGAGATTATTAACACAGGTGCACTCCCTCTTTCCTAACTCTCATAGTCCGATGGATGGCAATCTGACACGATCGAAGAGAGATCAGGCGCGAGACCAACGTCTTTATGTGCTTTCCGAGTCACGGGGGTATCACACCACCTGGGTATAGATAGGTTGACCTGCGAGATACGATTCCGAAAAGAAAAATGTATGAAAAGAATTCCCTTTCGATAAAGCTTTTCATTATTCTTGTTTGCCAAGTGTCTCGCTACGCTGCATAGCGAATAGCGATGCTGCGCCAATATTGTCCTACTCGATACATTCACGGCACGGTTTTTACATATATTTTGCATTTTGTTTGACGTCTCTCCACTGCACTGCTCTACAACATTTTTATCAGGGTAGGTAGTCAAAGTAATCGTTCATCTATACTGATATTATAAAGCTGGACAGTTTGTTGGAACAAGCTGATCTTCTAAGTGCAGGTGAAAAAGAAAAACTTATTGCTTTATAGGTATAGCCCGTATATCATCGAGGAAGGTTGTAAGCTACGACTTACGGGGACGGAGTAACTTAACCCGAGTAAATCCTTGAGGTTAGCTAAACATTTATAAATTTGAAGATTTTGTTGGTTTTTTAACGGTTGGTTGGTTGGTTGGTTGGTTGAACTATCTACTGGTTATTCAGTTTTTTTTTTGTTAATGGTAAGCTACTCTATCCTATTCCTGAATGCAATATTTTAATGTCCAAAATTCACGCTCATGAAGACATAAGCAAAAGCTATGTACTTAGATTCCTTTATTAATAAATATGAACATGTTGAAAGAACCCCGACTATCAAACAGAAAGCTACAGGCTGGGTCCACATACCCACTGAAAATAACGTATCAGACTTCATATACCAACAAAATGAATCAAAGTAAATACACGTTTCAAGGTTATTATGATAATGGTGCCGGCTCTGTTATGCACGAGCTACATTTAATTTAGGCTATTTCAATCTTTTTCTTTCTAATAAAATATGAAAGGGATAGGCGTAAATAAGAGCTGTCAAATTTAGTTGATTTATAACTTATATGCAAATATAGTTGATATGTCAACCAACCAACCTACCTACACCTACTGATTAAAAACACGGCGAAATTCAACTTCAAATTAATCTTCATGAAATGCTTTCGTGGAACAAACACCAAAATAAGGCACATAGCATTGATTAATGGCAAAACTGATCTGACATATCTTGCTTAGTTCTTATATGTCACCATACTATTCTAACTGCCCCGTTGGTTTCGCGGTGGCCAGCACGACTGTTGAGCGTGGAGTCCTGGGTCCGATTTCCAACTCGGGCAAAAAGTGTTATTAAGCTTTTCCATTAGGGGTTTCTCAGTACAGTAACAGCTCGGAGTTTGGTGGTGTGACACACCCGTGCCTCGGAAAGCACGTAAAACCGTTGCTCCTGCGCCCGATCTCTCTCCGGTTGTGCCGGATTGAAGTCCCATCGGACTATGAGTTGAAGAAGAGCGAGTGCACCTGTGTTTGCGCACATACTTGTGCACTATAATATCACCTGGGTACTGGGCTAGTCTGCATTAAGATTAGCCGCTATAGCTGAAATCGGTCTGGAAAATATATCATCCTTTTTTTACTTGTCTGTTAGTAAGAGACGCCAATATCTATAGTTTAGTTTGTAGATAAGGGAATAGACGCTAATGTCATGTAATCCACAATCAGAACAAAACCTGAACATTAGGTACGGTATCAAATAAATAAATAGCAAGTTTATCCTCACACAAACACCACGAATTACTTTACTATGTTTTCACAACAGCTGATTTACTAAGTTTTCCTTGTGTTCTCAAACAGGTTTACGAAACAGATATTTCTATAATGTTTATAGGTAGGTAGGTTTATACAATACGGTATTATATGAAATGAAGAAGAGAGATACCTGTTTGAGGCATCTCGTAACATAAGTAAGGATCGAAAGTGGATGGCTAATAACATTGAGGAAAACCAAATACATTACAGGGAAAACAATATAGGTATTTGGCTTATTGAGAAGTGTGGCTGCTGGAGATATGCTGCGTAAACCCTTGAGGTTTAGGAGGACTAGGAACACGTAGTCATATTATTCGATAAGCCAGTCCACAATATCATAATAATTAAATTAATTACGCTAAACTAATTCAATATGGCGAATGTGTTACATTATAATTGCATTAGCTTATTATTGTTATACTGCAGGTCAAAGGCTGTTTCTCATACAGAGAAGGCACGAGCATTGATCACCACGCTTGCTCAATGAGGTTTGGGAGTTTAGACTTATGTTTATAAGTTCAGGTTTCCTAACGGTGCTTTAATGGACCGATGTCAGCAATATCCAAGATAAACTTAACATACCATCACGCTTGTATTCCCGAAGGGTTAGGCAGAGGTGTAACTACAGTCCACCGGTATGTTTTAGGTCCATTGTAGTAGGGGGCGAGCCTATTGCCATTTACTGGACAGAATTCCGAACTCCGAGCTGCTACTGAGACTTCCATTGAAAAATCCAATAACTCTTTTTGCTTGACCTGGGAATCGAACCCAAGACGTTTAGCGTAGCTGTCGCGCTTAAGGCACTAGGCTAACGAGGCAGTCAAGGCAAGATAAACTTAGAAAGTACATATAAAATTCTAAAAGCTACATTAAGGACGACGTAGTCACATTTATAGGTACAATAAGCCAACTCATAATTTTTCAATGATTCAATTTGTTGCGTCGCAGCAATTCAATCCGCCAATAGGTTACGTATAGTTCAATGTACTCAAACTTAGCTTACACCAGATTTTAATTTGATTATAGTTAAATATCTAAAATGTTCATAATAATTTCGAAATTAGGTGACATTTTGACGAGCGTATGTTTTGGCAGAACTAATCCTAAATATAATATACTAGAGAACTGCCAGCAAATTCTTCCGCGTGGCTTATTACAACCGCGTTAAGTTACGTCTTTGATTACTGCTCCGCTCCCGTGGATCGTAGCGTGAAGTTATATAGCCTATGTTACTCAGTAATAATGTAACAATGTATTGGTGAAAACATAGTTAAAATCGGCCCAATAGTTTCGGAGCATATTTGGTGCAAACAAAATCTTTCCTCAAAATAATATCAGTATACATGTATTTTATAAACAGAGACTTGATTTATATAGTCTATACATCTATATATATTAGGTATAGGGCCTGAAATCAAAAGGAAATGGGAAATTACTAAAGATAGAGGCACAGTCAGGCTTTAACCATCAAAGGACGTAAATCCTAAGACTAACATTTCAATTACAAGGTCCGGCGGCGACTTTGTCCGAGCTAAACTAGGATCTATTAGTGTTGACGAAATGTTGACAATTTAGCTTGAATTGGAAATAGACCCCATTTAGATTGACACGTGGATTTATCAATTTTCTTGTCTTTATGCTAGAAACGACTATTGACGAATGACCGTGAAGATTTATGTCCCTTGTTCCGTAAACAATTTAGATGTTCTACAACGCAAGGTCAACGCCTTTGTGTGTCAGCTATTGTTGTTCTGCGTTCTAATCACTGATTCAATATTAATATTAATTATTTAGTGATAAGATCTTTATGATAAGCCTGCCTCTCATGCATGAGGTTGCGGGTTCGATACCGGGCTAGTACCAATATGACTTTTTCAACTCATATGTACTTTCTAGGTTAATGTTGGGCATAACTGACATTGGTAAGAAAAAATATCGTGAGAAAACTTTAAATTAATATAAGTCAGTAATCGCCAACTCGCCTTGAGCAAGCGTGGTGATCAATGCTTGTGCCTACACTGTTTGATAAAAGGCCTTTGCCCTGCAGTCGGGCAATAATAGGCTGATGATATTAAGCTGTTTACAAAAACTGCATAGATAAATAATAACCTTCATTTCGAAAGTCGGTGGCAACAGAACAAACAGAATCAAAGATTTATTTACTGTTGAAAGATTTTAATTTTCTGCTTTTTAATATTTACTTCATAGTCACTTTTTACGTCATCACACCATTATTTCATGTCATTGTGTGGTCGCGTCAATAGATTTAAATCATTAGATTTGTCATCACCGTACTTGGTCGCGCAGAAACGTTTTCTATACGAAATGTGGACTCATGCTTCTTGCATCAGTCGCTCATAGAGAGCAGTGGAACTGTCTACTGTCATACCTACATGGAAGAGAGTTAATTGTTTGAAACACAACCTCCAGCTCTATCAACAAGAAAACCCATCAAAGCTAATAAAGGTTTTACGTTTCATGAGTTATTATTTATATAAAAAATATGCTATTTTTATGTAAATTATTATGACGCATGACGCCTTTTTTTCTATTGCTTTAAAACAGACTTTTCCATGACAGAACGTTAGTGTTAGTACAATTTTCAGACAGTCAACAAGTCAATGCGTCATTATGGTGCGTCGGACAGAGGACAGCGTGACCATTTCTGTATGAAACTCTATAGTCACGCCAACAATAACATGACGAGTTACGAAAATCGAGGTACCTAACCAAACAATCGGTTTCGCAACTCTCAAACAATATAATATTGAATCAACGATTATTTCGCGGGTACCTACCAATTAGCTGACGGAAACGAAAAGTAAGCAGAGCTAAATGCAACACGGATGTTGTAACACGTCGCCGATGTGTTCTGTCGCGCGCACGACATCATCAGGCACAGCTAACTGACACTCCTGTCCTTGACACCTGATACATGACCAATGCGCAGACCTCATTGGTATCCATGTAGAGTTATGCATTTCATTTGTTATCCGACCCGATATTCCGGATTGCTTCCTCAGAAATCAATGGTTAAATTTATAAAAGTAGTATTCATACTTTCGTGGCGAAAAATGTTATTTTATTTAGCCCACAAAGATTGATGGCACATTCATATTTTTCTTTAGAAAAAATAGAATAGGAAGCGTTTATAAACGTCCGCTGCGTGCTCCCATTTGTACAATTGCAGGTCAGGAGAAGAGGAAACCGCTTAGACCGTTTACTCGTGTCGTGAATGCCAGAATGCATTTAGTTCAAGGGCGTCCTAAGACTTACCGCGAATACAAATGCATTTAGAAGTTGAATAAAGTGAAGTGGGGTTCTACACGAACATTCTTAAGTATAAAGTTCTTAGGGCCGTAAGCACAAGAAGTATTCTAAAGGGGCAGACGACCCGCGTTTTAACCCTTTAACCACCAACGTCGGATTAATCCGACAAATGTTTTCGGATGAACGAGATGATGTATTTGGTCGTATTTATCCAACGCTGGCGAAATGGACACGAAAACATTTGTCGGATTAATCCGACCTTGGCAGTTAAAGGTTTAAGAACGCGCGTTTTTGGCGCCGTTGATAATTGGTGATAGCGATGATTGTTTCGTTTGTATTTGGATTTGAGTCTCGTTTGAAGCGCTTATACAGACGGAGGACATGTATCAATATTACTAATATTATAAATGCAAAAGTTTGAATGGACGGATGCATATTGCTTACACAATCACGCCAGAACAGCTGAACAATCTGGATAAAATTTGCCACAAAGATAGAATAGTACGTATATAATAGTATATAGTAGAATAGCATATAGTCTTTTCCCTGGGAAAATGTACGGTTCCCGTGGGATAGTATGTCGACTTTGACGCAAACAAAGTCGCTAGCCGAAGTTATGCAGAAATATGCAATACCTTTGTAAACAAACCTTGCTTCTAACAAATCAAGTATTCTATTATGCATTATTATATTCTAAGAACGACAGTCACGTCTCGGAGTTGTCAAACTAGATCACAAACTTCAGCGTATGTTCAGACTAGCCAGGTTTGACATGTCCTCTGAAGTTGGGGCGAAGTTTCAGCTTAACTTTGCACATATCTCTGAATAACTTTTGTCTGACTCTCGCGAATAATTGATATAGTTTATTTCCAAGAGTTTGTTCGCGTAAATGTTGGTTATCTCGAGGTATTGCATTTTTGCGCGGTAGGAACCCTTTAATTCTGCTTCTGTAAGCCTGAGATGCTCCTGGTAACATTAATTATCTGACAGTGAAAGTCCTGTCAGAATCGATCCAGTCAACATACCTACATACAGACTGGCAGACATAAAGATAAAAAAATGTTTCTTTTTTTATATAAGTACCGTGTTACATTTTTTAAATAAACATTCACATGCATTAAGCAGTACGTCGTTATTTTGATATTACAAACGGACACATCAATTTTATTTATTTGTATAGATCTGCGTATGTAAGACGACAAAAGTTAGTCTAAGTTTTGTTTAGTTCTTGCAGAAAATAAGGGTTTGACAAACGTGATTATAGTTTCGAAACTTCTACCTTTGTTATGCTGAAATCCATTGAGCCAAAAACATATCAATTCTTGTTTATTGAATAGTAATGACTCACATAAATTACAGCATCAAACACTTGCATCTCTCTAAATGGCAGATTGTCTACTAGCGTCAGGAATAACAGTAGCAATGTGCAGCTAATGCAATAAATATTTTATCACAACTGCATACAATGATAAACTACGATGCACGTGAGTCATGCAGTCGGTATGATGAATGTAAGCGCGGTGCACAACTGAAAATATGATGGACATTACGCTGAATAATTATTGCAATTAGAATCGCTGAAGGGTGCCTAGATAAAGTTTAAGACAGGAATAGTTCTTGGCATGAGGAAGAGGAGTTGTGGTGAAGGAGACTTCGTTACTGAAACTTTTATCGTGGAGTATCTTATGCCCGCGACTTCGTTCGCGTCAAATTTGATATATTATCTCACGGGAATCGTAAAGAACATGGGTCGGAACGTACCCAGTTTGTAGCAAGTTGAAATTGGTACCATTCGAAAGGTCTTTGAAAACGTAGATATTTTTTGTATGGGAGCAACTTTGTAACTTATGGAGGAAAAAAGATATTCGATGTTGAAAATACCGAAAATCCGTAGTAAAATCGACCCACGCACGTTCAATTTTTTTTTATTTTATCCATTAGGTGGGTAGTTTGAACTATTTTGTGCTAGCGTCGGTGTCTCGTTAGTAGTTAGTACCTGTTAGGAACTGATTTTGAGCGCGCGCGCATATCTTAGTTTATGTTATTCTTACTTTTATTTACAACCTCGGCTTTCACAACGACTTCCCCCGCCCTGGGCGGGGCGGGAGGGAGTGTCAGACTTTTACTGACTAAAACCCGTCTATGTTCCTTCATGTGCCCTTTGCGTTCCGGGGGCGCGGTATCTCTTTCGAACAACCCGCAGCCCCGGCAGGCATCGGCCCTCAGTGGCCCCATCCAAGTTTGCTGACATCTCTTTGAGGCGCGCGTGGAACACGAACGCGCCGTCGACACGGTCTGTCGTTATTAATGAACGTACGGACGGTGAGCTACCCATTGCTCACCGTCCACAGACCCGCGTCTACGGTGGCCGGGAGTCGTCTCTTGGCTCCCGACGCCCGGAGCGTCTACCGCGGCGGCCGCTGGGACGGGGGATTCTCCTCTCCCTCTCCCGTCCCGCCGCCTCCTTCTCTAGCATTACAGCTTCGCAGAAGGAGGCGACTGCTTTCCATTTCCTCTCGCTCCGGACCCTGGCCTGAACCAGTGCCGGACGCGAGAGGTCGCCGCCGCCGATGGCCGCCACGAGGACTCGGCGGTGCTCCGCCCAAGCGGGGCACACCGCCAATATGTGCACCGTGTCCTCGGGGCGATCCTCGCAGTGGTGACCCGGGCGTTTCCTCCCGCCCGATGAGGTGCAGGAACCTCCCGAAACTTCCGTGTCCGGTGAGGACCTGCGGCCCGCAATCACTGTTTCAAAGAGCTTACCCACCTCGTCGACCAGCACGATGGGCCGGTATGCGGACGGTGAGTCCGCAGGGTGCCCAGGCTTCCGAATGAGGACCAGCTTCCCCGTCTTCCAACGAAGTGGGAACTGGCCCCTCTCCAAACATGCGCTTAGGAGCCTCTCCAATCGGGGCCCTAGAGCCTCTGAGGCCAGGACCCAGGCTTTCCCAGGCAAGCCGTCGGGTCCCGGGGTGGTATTTTTGCCTTTCAGCTTGCGTACCGCCACCCTCATTGGGCATTGCCACGTTCACAATGCTCACCCTGGCATTGCCACGTCACAAATGTCAGACATGGCCCCCTGGAACCACTCCACCTTCCTGTCTATGTCGGCAGGCCTGACCGGTGATGACACCCAGGCCTGCACGATCGAGGCTTCCAGGAGGAGCTCCCGGTCCAACTGCTTCAGCGCCCACCGCGGACCACTCGGGGCCTGCACGACCGGCGCGCTAGAGTCCGGGGCGGAGACGTCAAACCGGATGTACCGGTGATCGGAGTAGGTCTCCACACCCTCCACAACGCGCCAGTCAAGAACCCGCGGTGACAGAGCGGGGCTGGCAAACGAAATGTCCACCACCGATTCGCCCCGCATCCGCACGCACGTGGGTACAGAACCCCGATTCAGGACGACTAGACCCTTCTCCAGGGTCCAGTCCTCCAGCATCCTCCCCCGCACATCCGTGCAGCGAGAACCCCAAGCCACGTTCTTGGCATTGAAGTCCCCGAGCACTAGCACGGGGAGGGAATGGCTTCCGACGACGACACTCAACTCCACGAGGGAGTTGTGGAACTCGGCGAGAGTTCGGTTCGGGGAGAAGTAGCAACCAACTACAACGATCCCCCCGAACCGGGCTGCTACGCACCCCTGTCCTTTCTTGACTCCCTCAAGGGACGGGGTGCCGGCGGCGGCCGACGCAATTATGGTCACTGAGCCATGCTCTGGAGCAACAGATCCTGAGCGGCGGCGCAGTGGTTGATATTCGCCTGGAGGAGGCGCAATGGTGCCGTTATTAAAAAAAAAAAAACTGTCCAGGGCAAAGAAGCCATCGAAGCGTATTTATTATTGCTCCTGCATGACGGGTATGAGAACTCTAGGTGCTTGTGCCCATACTATTAGCATAATATGGTACTTAGGTGTTGGCAGGCACCTAGATAACTTCGTAGGTCCGGCAAGTGCCTGGGATGATATAATCATTGAAAGTAACAATACAATTTAATAAAACTGTGCTATTTAAGATTGATAGTTCTTATTTAATATTTTTTCTGTACCAAAAACCAACGATAGGAAGCTATATCGCTCTCTAAAGACAGAAAAAATGACTGGTTACCTATTTATTTAGTTCAAAAAGCAGAAAAAGTGCGATTATTGGCAATTAAAAATGTTACAAAGAAGTTATCGTAACTTCGGTCTTTCATTCATTCATTCATTCGTTCACTTATTTTCGAGTTACTCAATTAGGCCTCTTCTAAATTACACCTAGTCTAAAATGCTACAAAGTGGGTACGGGTTCCATACAAAATTACCCATTGTTCTTTTCGAGGATAAAAGTACCCTACTCCACACTACAATCTCAATGCCAAATTTCATCTAGATCCGTTCAGCCGTTTAAGCGTGAAAGAGTAACAGATGTCCATTCTGACAAAGTGTTGCATTTATAATATTAAGTAGGATTGATTGAGTAGGTATACGATTCTAGACATCGCCGAGCATTTCAATTCTTCGTTGATCATTAAAAACAAATCAGCTGTTTCGTGTATTTTGACCGGGTTACACTGACATGGTAAGCTGATATTATTTATACCAACGAATAATTGTAACTCTGTATTTCTATTTCATAGCTGGGTTTCTAGAATCATATTCAGAATTCGTTGAAAAAATTTCGTTAGAAAGTCCACCGTTTATGAATCCTAGCTAGAAATTAATCAAAAAATATATCCAAATAAAAAGGGGACACTGGCCATATTTCCTTGAAAACATATACTTCTGAGACGCTTTTGAAATTAATTTGTTTACAAAGCTCGTGTGATAGTTAGGTATGATAGATTGATGTTATGTTAGTACGTTGATTAACTATCAGAACAGATTACAGATGAGATGTGATATCAGCTTACATGAGTTTACTGATAAGAGATTTTCCGAAAAAGTTTGATGGAGCTTACTGGAACTATGTACCTTGTACCTACTACTGAATGTACTCTGAAACCTACTTTTCATTCCTGAATATTTATTTATTGTTTTCTGAGTAAGTGTACCAAGTAGACCACGCTGTATTGTTCTAACAACAGAGAATTCTATTCATACCTGAATTATACAGAAATCCCCTCCGAATGAAAAACGATAGTGACGTAGTTAGGTATAAGACGAGATAAAAAGCCGTTGCTATCTGAATAATGTTCGATAGATGTTAGATGCGGATACCTATTTGTTTATTTACGTTCATTGCTGGTGCGTTGCGCACGCGGCGCTAAGGATGTGACGTCATTAGAAACCTCAAGTGGACGGTTTGTGAAGTCATGCATGAAACAGAATTCGGACGCTTATCCCAAATAATTAGTCAGTTTTAATTTGACATTCCCGTAATTACAACTTTGCCCGCCTGAATATAAATTCTGATAGGATCTGGCAAACCTATTTGACGTATTCGGTAAGTAGTGCAATACGTTATTGTGAATACTTGAAGAGCTTTAATTCCATAAACCTCATAAACTCCCTAATATGATTATACGACATAGTTTACCTGCCAACTAAAACATTAAATTACTAAATGTCGAAAATAGAGGCAACGAGTGTCAGCTCTGTATAGCTCTGATAAGTGTCTGTAAGTTTCAGCATTCATTGCATGGAAGCATCCGCGATGTCAATGCACTGCCAGCAGACACCAGAGTATAACGACTCAATCATCACTTCGTCACAGCACTGACGGGCACAACGAAAACAAAACGCAAACATCAACAGGTAGAGTAGCGCAAGAGCGCTCGCGCAGCGTGGGTGACATAAACAAGCCGGCACCTTTGAGGAGCCAGTCAGCTAGGAACGCCTTCCAAGCGCGGCCGACGGCCTCGAACTCCTTGATGAGGTCGATGGAGTAGACGGTCTCTTCGTCGTCGTCGACGGCGAGCGCGGGGTTGTCCGAGAAGTAATGTAAGCGCAGCATGCGCGGGGCCCGGGCGGCGCATCGCCCGCCGCCACTCGGTGCGGCCCGGCGCGCCTCCCACGGCTCACTGCTAATTATACGCGCGCGCCAGCCGCGCCGGCCACGCCGGGAAACGCGACGAACTTGACACCACTAGCCACCGCGCCCGCTGCTACGTCGCCGTCGCTTGGCCGTCTGCCCACGCCGCCGCCGCGTCCCACGAGATGCGACTATAATGCATCACACACCACTTCCCAGAGACAATTATACGTCTTCAGTGACGCGCTTGTGTTCTGTCGTATCTTTAGCTTGTTTAACTCTATTTATGATACTTTTGCTGGGGCCGCACCTGCGTCTATCGTCACGAAGCAATGCGTGCCGTAGCTTCATATGTTTTTCCCGCTTGAAACTTAGCGTGGTAATGAAGTGGCCTCATTAGCGGCTAATTTGTTGCTGCACCACCACGCGTCTCTAGCGGAGACTGACGGACTGTTTTCCATCGCGCTAGAGACGCGTGGTGGTGCATAAGAGCACAATCCTTTTAGGAATAGGGTACTAACTTCCGTGCATCGATCGAAATGATTTCAAACTAAACTGGTACACACTACTAATTTATCAGTTGGTTGGTTGGATATTATAGCTATACAAGCAATCGTTAAAAACAATTATTAGAGTCAAACTAAACTGACATTAGCAGCGATAGTTACGGTTGCAGATAAGAAAATATAATATATTTGTATTTCTATGGCAACTCCAGTAACTAGTTATTTTTCATAGTCACGGTCAACTATAACACTGTCTGTTCCGGTGTGCATTTCAATACCATGCACATGGAATATTAACGCGTGTGACGCTATTTAGTCGGTACTCGGTGGACCCCGAGTTCTATGTTTAGAAAACTAAAAATGAGCATGTCACTCATACGGAAGACTCGCTCGTCTGTTGATCTCTATTTCCATATCCGTCGTACTTGCGATGATATGGTTAAACGCAAATGGAAGAAATGTACGATCGGACGGAACTTTTCGCTGGAGTGCACGGAATCAAAGTAACGAAGTTTCCATCGGTTTCTAAATTGGCTGTAGCTAGCAAAGATACCCGTTTCGGCCATAATATTAATTTAGTTTGAAAGCTGTACATCAATATGGGTGATATAAATTCTGCCGTGCTTGTCACACTGTAGGTGCCGCAAGACAGGCGTCGTTATCGAGGGAGGCCTAGGAAGAGCTAGCGTGATGACTGAAAGCCGTTTACGAGTGATTGAGTGAGTCAGATAACGCAACGCACTGGGAATAACCGAAGACTCTGGAGGAGACTTTTGTCCAGAAATGGGACAATAAATTAGAAAAAAAAATCGAATTGGCCTTCTCTACTATTAAATTACGGCACGGATTCCTATGCGGTACTGTTAAGAGATAGAGTGATTCAAGAGCAAGGTTTATACGTGTAGACAATCACGCTACGACCAACAGAAGCGGAGCAGTAAACAGACCAAAGACACCGCGCAGCGTATAATATTTAGCTATACTAGAAAGGTTTAGGTAGTTAACTAAAGGTAAACAAATCGTAGAAAAGGTTTTTTATAGTTGACACTTCCTTGTTTAAAAATACGTTACAACAAAATCAATTCTAATTTCGATTTATGCGATACTTTTCTCTTTTATTAATGTATGTTAAACTTTATCATTTATTCGTATACTACTCTTCATAGATGTCATTGTATGGACACCACTTTTTTGTTAGTTTTATAAAATAGTATAATATTTTGTAATCTGTCTATTGTAAAGAGCCTAAAAAGACAGGTTCCCAAAACCTTTTAGAAGATACGATGAATTAGATAACGTCGCTAAATTGAAGAGTACGCCCGTGATGTAGTATGGCAACTAAAATTGCAGGTATTACGTTTAGTCGATTAACCAGGCGCCTTTGAAAATTGCGAGGGTCATGTAATAAAACAAGAACAGAAAATGTTTAAATTAGATAAAATGATTGATAATACCACTGAACGTTTTATTATTAATGTGGCAGATAGTTCCTCAAATTCTGATATAGACTAGAGCCTATTATTATACGACTTTAAATAATACGATTTTAAAATTTGAAGTGAAAGGTTTAGCATCCATGAGTCACGTGGTTTGTTTTGTTTACATTTAGTTAACTACCTAAACCTTTCTAGTATAGTGTTATTACAAAAGTAGATTAAAATGCTCTGACATTGACTCGAATCAAATACTTGGTAAATCATTTTCATAATCTACGTAAGCGTGATTTGAGGTGCCTACCTCAATAATGTTATCGATAGGCAGACCTATAATACCGTAACTAATTCAACACGATAAAGTTAATTGATTGAAAAGCGCATGCGCATCGAAACTGCTCTTTCCCTATACAAATAAAATATGACATTTGCGCATTACGATTTAGTTATAGCACTTAGTACATTTCTCAAGGGAAACTAGTTATAGTTCGGAATCAGTTGGCGGGAGCAGAGAAAGAAATATACTCCAGCCGTTTTCATTTATTAGGTAATTGATTATGAACTAAATGTTGTCAGAAATAAAGTCGATAATTGCGTGCAAAGTTATAAATACCACGCGAAACCTTGCACACAATTTTCGCTTTAATTTCTAATGTGTTTTATTTTATTAATTACTAAATGGAAACTGCTCGAGAGACTGCTCTCCTGTTGCGGTGTAGCAATATTAGTTTTTTGCACCCATACGAGTAACTAATTAATTACTTAGGTACTTCTTTTTATATTATACTAATAGGGTATTATTATCTGCCGGGGCTGCGGGTTGTTCGAAAGAGTTACCGCGCCCCCGGAACGCAAAGGGCACATGAAGGAACATAGACGGGTTTTAGTCAGTAAAAGTCTGACACTCCCTCCCGCCCCGCCCAGGGCGGGGGAAGTTATTTGATGATTTCAAGTCTTTAAAAAAAATATATATACTTATATATTATTATTATTATACCATACCGCCTCTAATGCACGAGTTTGAGGGCTCGCAACCAGGTACGGGCCAAGTACCAATGTATTTTTTTGTTTCAATTCGTATGTTTTTCTAAGTTAATCTTGGATGTCATTAACATCGATGAAGGAAACCATCATGAGGAAATCTGGACTATCTATAGCTGAAGAGTTTGTTTGTTTGGTTGTACGCGCTACTCTCAGAAACTACTGGTTCGAATTGAAAAAATATTTTTGTATTTATTAGTCCTTTTATAGAAAAAGGCTATAAGCTATATAACATCACGCTATGACATTCGGGAGCGGAGCAGTAACTAAAAACGGGTGATTAAAACCGCACTAACGAAGTTCCGGACTGAAGCTACAAATTAATATAAGTCTGAAATCGCCAATTCACCTCGAAAGCGTGGTGATCAATGCTCGAGCCTCCTCTGTATGAGAAGAGGCCTTTGCCCTGCAGTGTGACAGTAATAGGCTCATATTATTATCATACGTAATGATATTACCTACAAGGCAAAATATTTGATTATGAAATGCAGACAACCAATTTCGCAACAATTGTGATTAGATTGACAAAATAACGTTGTCATAGGTACCTGTATCGACAAAAACGCGATATAATTTTACTACTTGTAAGTAATACGATTAACAATACCTACCTGCCATCCACGTGACTTTTCTTTGTGGTAGATAAATGAGCATATCTAATTTCTTCACTTTGTAAATTATAAACACTACTCGCGTGTCATAATTATCACAGCCTTGATTTTATGCACCATCATACTGAATTTTTCAAATAGATTTTACGTGATTATTACATAGGTTTCTACTTAACTAGTAATAAAGAATTATATTGTGTTCAGAAAAGAAACATTGAATGAAAACGTAAACGGTAAACGTGACCGCTGTTCAAAAACGCAATCAAAATGGCGAGAGTAACTGCTGTGTCGGCGATAAAAAGCGAATTTATCGCTATCATAAGGAACGTTAAATTTTTATATGGCTAAAACTGTCAATTTCTGTTGTTTTATAGATAATTTTATTGTATATGCCGCACCTGCAACGAGTGCTGCTGCTTGTCATGGTGAATGTGCAAAAACATGTTTTGCAACAATGTTGTAACTTCTGTTTACCAATATTGTTCACGAGGCCTCGGAAATTCGCTCCTAGCGTAATTAACATATCATCCATCAATGAGACTGCTAATTAAATAGAAATGGAAACGTTGAGGTACCTAATACTATCATAATGAAAATGGAAATAAACAAGACGCCCCGCCGCATAAAAGCAAACTAATTTGTACAATGGAATGACAGTTGTGATAAAGTGCCGGTATCGTTATGTTATTAGCTTGTTTGTTCAACAATTAAAAGCAATAGCATGACTACCGTACGAGTGTCACGCTATACTTTACCTAATGTATGTAATGTGAAAAGTTGCAGCTTTTATACAAAACCAGGATGCTGAAAACATCCACAGGTCGATAACGATCTGCAGTGCGATTCTCTAAGCCTCACTTCGTATTTCGAAAGCTGAATCCGCAGTGAGATTACAAAATGGTATTCTGTTAAACACGATCACACCGGTGACGTCACCACGGCGAACGAATACTAAACCAATGACAAGTTGGTTCGTTATCGAAGTGAGCGCGATCACTTTAGTGAGACTCGTTTTCGAGTTTGCATTTTAGAGAATCGCACTACTGCAGTATTCTGCCCACGATTTCGTCCGTGTGGTTTTTTTTTCACCCGCATTAAGTTACCGCTTTGGTAACTGTCGCTCCCGTGTGTCATCGCGTGATGTTATATAAAACGCGCTAATCTCTGAAACTAGGGGTCGGATTGCAAAAAAATATTATTATGTTTGTATTTGATAGTCAGATTCATAGGGTTAATTTAGGTTATATAACATCACGCTACGACACAAAGGAGCGGAGCAGCAACCAAAGACGTAATCTATAAAAAACAGGACGAAGTCACGGGCAGAAAGAAGTTAGTAAATAAATAAAAGTAGTTTTAATAATTCGGAGAGCTTAAAAATCTAAAGAAATCGTATCTCTATAAACCGGTATTGACATTTACATTATTTTTCAGCGTCCTTTGAAGTACTCAGGGCAGAAAAGGGCACTGAAGTAGAAACGGGCCCAATGGGATGATCGTCTACTGAACCGTTTGTGCTGACTCTTCAAGTATAAACCTTTTAGCTAAAGCTCTTGTTAAACATTCGTCATGCGAACTGACCTACGCAAACGTATTAGGTACTTTGAGTATTGTGAATCGATTCAAATGGTTCTACAAAAATAATATCTGTCGCTATGAGTATAGTACCTACGCAGTAAAATACTATATGACAAATAAATGCAAAATCCACACACGTAAGCCGCCTATTGTGGAGGATCGCGGGAAATATCATAGGATCTGTTCCAGCAATGGAAATTTCCAGGTATCGCACCTTTGTGAAGAGAGCTTTGATTTACTTCACAACAACAATGCAGGAAAAACGAAATAACAAAAAGGAAAAACTAGGTACGTAGGTACAGTCAACAAAACTATTTGGTACACAGGCAAAATTATTCATCTTTCTACTACACTGCCAATATTCATTTTGATTGTATGCGTAATTACTTTTTAAGCTAAGGACGCACTTAAGATAGTTATTTAAAAGAATTGACTACTCAGCACACTCACAACATTGTTTAAAACTTTAAAAGTAATCGTAAGTATACTGAATAGCTTTTTTAACTGCACATGAGCCCCTATTTATGATTATAAGGAAAAAGGGTCTTATCCAATGGTCGTTCAACTTGGGTTGTTATTTTCATAATGAGGTAGATATGCCTACGAGCGCAATGTAAATTTATGATTTTTGTATTCTTGCTTAAAAAAAATAATTCTTTTGCCAAAAAGAAAAATTTTCTTTAAGCCAATTAGATGTACGAAGACACGATAACAAGACAATTTGATAATAAGACGGTAAGAGTACAAATGAACTTACCTAGGTCGGAAAGGCTGACTTTTTCCAAAAACGGGTCCGCCACCGGCAACTGAAACGAAGGGTCAAAAATTATAATCTGCTTGATTATTTGGAAAATTACCAATAAAGATCGGAATAATATGGACGATTTTAGAACGATTTTTCAAATGAAATCAAAATTCCTAAATGTAGGTTTCAGATACAATATGGTGTTATAATAATATGGTCAGATCCTTACATTTTACTCAAGAGCGTACAAATAATAGTAAAGTTAGGTGTGCCGACACAAAAAAAAACATATTTAAAATGAAACAGCTTATTTGGGTTCGGGAAACCATTAAATAATAATACCAAGACACAACTTCTTTAAAAAAACACTATTTTAGCCCTGAAAAACCGATTAAATTTAAATAACTATAAAATTAGAATTTTAGTTGCTTTAAAATGAATAAATACTTAGTAATAGCACAGATTACAATACAGATACCCAATCCCATACAAAGAAATGTGACCTTCCTAAAACTGGCAATTCGACTGGCAATATTTTTTTCTCCATTTTCTCAATAGATGGCAGTACCGGCGACTCACTAATTGCCAGAAACAGTAGTTTTACAACGCCATCTAGGAGTCAACCTAAATAATAGGTGGAATCGAAACTAAGTGGCAATGATACTCTAGAGGGCGTTGCTTTTCTATAGATTCTCTGTTCTCTTCATTGCACCGCATCGTGAGTTCAAGGACAACAGTTTTATTTGTGTGAGTGAGCTATCAACTTTTCTCGCGTTTTTTACAATTCGAAGGTCACTTTCAGTTTGAATGTTGATCACAATATGATTCGCGCAACGATTTGCGAAAGTTTGTGAGAATGGATGGATGTTTCTAACTCTTTCACGCTAAAAATACTGAACGGATTTGGATGTTTGGTACACGACTAGTTTACAACCTGGATTTTTTTTACGATAGTTTTTATTCTGATTTTACGTTCCCGTGGGATAATTTTCGAGTTGTAGTGGGAAAGGGTGAAATCGCTGGAATAAGATATATTATTACACTAGCTTTTGCCCGCGACTTCGTCCGCGTCAAATTTTATATATCACCCCACGGGAACCGTATTTTTTTTCAGGATAAAAAGTATCGTATATGTTATTCCACACTACAATCTATCGCTGTGCTAAATTTCATCCAGATCCGTCCAGCCGTTTGAGCGTGATGAAGATACAAACACACAAACTTTCGACTTTATAATATTACTGGCTGTGCCCCCGCGGTTTTACCCGCATTACGTTAGGTTTTTGGTTACTGATCCGTTCCCGTGGCAAATAGCGCGATGTTATGTAGCCTTTAATCTGTCATTCTTTTTTTTTTAACACGGGAAATCATCAAATAACTTCCCCCGCCCTTAGTGTCAGACTTTTACTGACTAAAACCCGTCTATGTTCCTTCATGTGCCCTTTGCGTTCCGGGGGCGCGGTATCTCTTTCGAACAACCCGCAGCCGGCAGGCAATCTGTTATTCTGAGGTATAAGCTACGGAATCTCTCGCAGAGTCATTATTTTGCTGCGAAGTTATTTTAAAACAGTGATATCTCCTAAGATATTCATTGAAATTAAATGATGTAAAGGGCAATTTTGTTCAAAATTAAACACTTGTGATGAATAACGTTTTATGTTGATAAGGATTAATACTATATTCATAAAAACACCTTCGCAAATAATGCATTATTTTAAAACAAATTTTCTGGCCATAAAAATGGCTATAGTGAGTCAACCTTAAATGTTAGGCATGTACTACCGCGGACTTTTTTTTAGTATATTTTAAGAGGAACAATTCTTTCATACATTATTTTTGCGTAACTTAAACCGTTTACGCAGCGCACGCAACGAAAGCCCTCAAAAGGTTGGTTTTTTCCCCCGTTTTTGCCACATTTTTACTGATTGCTCCGCTCCAATTGGTCGTAGCGTGATGTTATACAGCCTATAACCTTCCTCGATAAATGGGCTATCCAACACAAAAAGATTTTTTTAAATCGGACCGGTAGTTCCTGAGATTAGCGCGTTCAAACAAACAAACAAACAAACAAACTCTCCAGCTTTATAATATTAGTAAGTATAGATAAAATATTTTCGGTTCACTTGAAACACAAAACCTTAACAGTAAATCGTCTGTGTTGCTAGTTTATGACGGGAAAATTTATTTATTCGGGTTTAATGATTGTGTGTAAAATACTTATGTTGATTGTTATAACAAATTGTTTATCTTTTTAAATTAAAAAACCTATTCTTAAATAGTTTATTAAACAAATTACCAAAAAGCGTTATTAAATGTTATATCTGGTCTGATATAAATTAATTAAATAGGTAGTAAGTAATTACGCATATTAACTTTTATTCCTTACTAGCTTCTGCCCGCGACTTCGTCCGCATCACAGTTGATGTGTTATCCTACGGGTACCGTACATTTTCCCGGGATAAAAAGTAGCCTATGTGTTATTCCAGACTATAATCTATCTTTGTGCCAAATTTCATCCAGATCCATTCAGCCGTTTAAGCGTGAAAGAGTAACAAACATCCATACATCCATACATCCATACATCCATACATCCATACATACAAACTTTCGCCTTTATAATAGTAGTAGGATTATTTGTTAATTAATAAATACTACACGCTTTTGCTATCTGGGTATAACCATAAAGCAAAATCGCGTTTCCAATTTAAAAAAATTGTAGTACCTACAATATTTGAGAACAATTTAACTGAACAATAAAAATATGGGAGTATTATTTCTCAATATCTGGCAACCGTAAACGCACACAGATGCACGTGTCCGTACACGGCGCCACTTATCAGCCGCGCACACATAAATAAAAACTAGCAAATTTGTTGTTCGCGCACGTTCTATCTGCCTATTTCTTTGATCTGAGTTGTAAGTAATATATTTATAAAAAAAAAAAAAAAGTAAACATAAATGAAGTAACTAAACGTAAATTAATAACAATAGTTGCTACCCTTACCCTTATTGTAAAAATTGAGTAAAACGCCATCTATTGCAAATAGCTCTAAACTAAATGGATAACAGATAGCTGGATCTAACGACTTTATCATTCTATGGGTTCGAATCACGTTCGAATGGAAGTTAAAGCTTGCCGTTTTTTTTTTGCCGAAATTACGTGATTTATGAATCTAAATAGATAAATCAGCCTTGAGCAATGAAGTTTTAATATTTACTAATCTTACTTCAGCCAAAATCTGCCGTTTAACGCAATTTAGTGGTTGTAAATTTTGTTAGAGTAACCTATACTGCCATCTATGATTTTTTTTCAAGACTAATTATAATTCGTTCCCGTTGAGACCCCGTGGTAATAGTGTTAAAAAAGTGACACAAACATTTTTGTTTTCTTGCTACCTACAACGCTAATTGTTTAAAATCATACCCGTTAGTTTATTTACGAGTAGGTCCTAACGCTTGTTCGTAATTTCATGTTTAGTTTTTAAGATTACCTTACATTCTCATAAAAAGTAAATTGTATTTTTTTTAGATTGAGAAATAAATGTCTTAAACCATGTATAAGTACGACAAATTATTATACGGGATGGACTGATATAATGATAAGATGATGGAATAACAGGTGTTGGTAATGAATCCACGCGAAAATCTTTCTTAACGATGTAAACGGGTACATCGTTAAGAAAGATTTTAAGTACCACTCATTAGTATGTATGAAGCCTTCTAACTTAAAAAATATCATTGGCGAATTGCGTATTTCCAAATTTAAAAACTCGATCTAATTTGCCTTCAATACCGCGCACTCGTGCTAAGCCTCTTAAAAGTGTACCAAAACGTAAACAAGAGCTTGTGGAGATACAATTTCTTTCGCAGAATCCAATTTTATTATTATACAATCCACTTTCAGTCCCTACACAAGTGGAGTGGTCCTCAGCATGAGTCCAGGCTACTCAGCCTTTTTGAAAGTTAGCTAGTTACGGAACAAAATTTGCTACAAGTGGTGCTTCTATTGCTGCTTTAGATATTCCTACCTATACTTGCGCCACATTCATGCAGAATATTATTATTCGATAACGAACAACTGTGAAATTAAGGAATAGTGCGGGTACAAAAATGACTTTTTCACAAGCTTTTAAATGTTTAAGACAAACTGTTAAAAACTGCCTCGTTAGCCTAGTGGTCCTATGCGCGACTGCTACGCTAGAGGTTCCGGGTTCGATTCCCAGGTCGAGCAAACAGTGTTACTGGGTTTTTCTATGAAATTCTCAGTAGCAGCTCGGAGTTTGAATTTGTGCCCGGTTAGTGGCAATAGGCTCGCCCCCTATTACATGGGACCTAAATATACCGGCAAACTGTGGGTGTGCATTGGTACACCTCTGCCTAACCCTTCTGGGAATACAGGCGTGATGGTAAACTGTTAAAGGAACATATGTAATAATGCTAGCACTTAAGAATTAATACCAAAGTAAATAGTAATACTAAATATATTACTTTTATAACATGCAGAATAAGCACTTGCTACCACATTTTTTTTATGTTTGTTGTTTAAGATTATTTTTCTAATTTGACTAAAGTATAGTTGGAACTGTTTGAAGCCATGATGGCGTTGCGAGATAACGAGTTTAGTGGCAATTAAGTGAAGTAACTAACGATGTGCAGTGTCGACTTTTCAATTAATCAACTTGGCTGGAAGGCGCAGTATTGAGTCAGATTTAGCAATCTTGTTTTTCACTCTCTGTAATCTATACTAATATAATAAATAAAAAGCTAAAGAGATTTTTTGTTTGTTTGTTTAAAAGCGGAAAATCTCTGAATCTACCGATCGGGTTGCGAAAAATATTTTTGTATACCATAGCCAGATTTATGACGAATAGTATGGTATAGGCTACAGGAAAAGTTTTTATTTTCAATGCGTAAATGACTAACTAGGTAAATAAACGAAAAGGATTTCAAAAAATACGTATTTTTTAATTTGATATGGAAAAATATTAATGGATTCAAAATAAAAATACTAAAGATGTCCTCTTTGAAGCCTGTGCCGACGCAGGTTACTATATACCTAAACAGTAGTAATTTCAGTAAAAAATTAAAAAAAAAAAACATACAAAATTATTAAACAATTCATGGAAATGTATTCTACTCGTATTGCTGATACCGAACTACCAAAAAATAACTCCTATGTTCACTCAAACTTTCGATGTATAACATCACGCTATGACCCACGGGTGTGGAGCAGTAACCAAAGACGCAACTTAACGCGGGAAAAAAAAACACGCGAACAGAAGCTAGTGTTCTTATAGATTATAATGATATGCAACGAGGTGTTCTGTTACAAAAAGAAGTAGAGACTTTTTAAGGTAAAAATAAAAAATGAAATAAATAACAAATTCAATTTCTACTACAATAAGAATATTTCACTAGTAGCGACACCTATGCACAGGGGAGAGTACTGTCACAGTTTTGATTATTTGCCAATATCTAATAGATGGCGCCGCGCTGACACTCTGCCGACATTGAATTGTATATTTTAATATAAAATGCGTAGGTATAATCTACATTCTACATCACGTAAGCACTCGATACTCGTCATCCGACCTTTGAAGTTTTACCTCTTGAGAAAGAACTCTCAAAGGGGATAATCCTTTTGATGCGTCAGAAAACTTCACAGGAAAGTTAGTAACTTGCCTGAAATAGCAGCCTTGCAGGCTAGTGTATTTACAGCGTGATGGTTCGGTAGTCGGCACAGACACCACGCAACAACAGTACCCACATAATAATATTGATACTGGAAAAGCGCTTATGTGAAGAGAGCCTTAGCGATTGAAGGAACGTGTCATTTGTACACTGAAAACAAAATAAGCTACTGCAACAATAAACATTAAAATTATGAGCTATTATCGACGTACTGATTATCCTCCTAGGTAGTACCAATAATAACGGGCGCTTAGGTATACAATGATAGGAGCTCGGAACACGGGTTTCAGTAGATAAGACACGTAAAACTGAAACACCGGACTTGAATAGTGGATGTGATGTGTGCTGTTATTAGTTTAGGTACCTGTGTACACACCACGATATATCAAGCTGAATACATTCCCAGTATAAGCTGACGTTGCACTGTAGACAGTATTGACTTACGACGCAGTTGTGCAGTGGCTGAGGTTTACTGCTGCGTTGCATGTCGCGGGTTCGATTCTCCCACTGAGTAAACATTTATAAAGCCTACAGTCTTACACGTAGTTGTTCCAGGTTTGGTTGTTTATGTATGAGAGTTTGTATGGGGTAACGACTTTTTTAAACATGAGACATTACATGTACTTATGTAATTTTTTTACGTTTTTTGCCAATCGCAGTGATGGGTTACGTTGTTTGTTCACCAAAATTCATATGTGGAAATTATGACGACATATTATGAATAATCATCATTTAAATCAATATAGCTCTCGAAATTGTATTTGAAGTAAATAATACTATTTTACGAATGTACGACAACTTCCAGCAAATATAATTTTTGGCTAAATTGATGTTTTAATTGAACCTTATACTACAAATACTTTAAATAGTGTTACAATTTGCAGAAACAAGTAGACTTTACAGTTAAACATTTACTTACTTCTTTTTTCTAAATCCCTTTAAAAACCGACAATAAGGAAAAGTAGATTCCTATAAGAATTTTTGGTACATACGATATAGACGCCACGCTTACAACATTTTTTTGCGTCGTTATTGTTCTAGCGTGTGTCCGCGAATTAAATCGATATTTCCCGACCCTAACGCTGTTGGGCTCTACCATTGTTCTAATAGGGTGATCATGAATTTAACACCTTTTAAATGTAAGCCCTCCCACAACGCAATAAAATTCAATATCATAACCACCACCCGTATAATTCAAATTCGGAATAAATAATAAAACGGTTTATGGAATTGTTTGAATCAACCGCGTTTTTATTAATTTGTATTAACTAATCGAGGGATACCTAACAAATGCTTATTACGTAGGTACGTATTAAATTAACTAGTTTACACCGTGGATTGCTTGATGCGTCGATAAGGCTTCTTAACGCGAGTGAACTAACTCCTATTAAATTGAAATACGAGCAACTTATTGCCCCTTAAAATGATGATAGGCGACGAAATCGGTGTGTAATTACAATTCGACACTTGGGTGAAGTTAACTTGCTGTTTCTGTTCCCATCAAGTATAATCAAGTATGTAGAGAATGGTATAAGAAAGTTAAAAACAATTGGGTAGTAGGACCACCAATCTATTGACTTTTTTCACCTGACAGAACGCGATTCCCTCGTAGATTTTGTATGATAATGGCTAACTGATGAGAACTTCATTGCCTAATTGTTTATTGTTTTCTAAGCAACTTAAAATCTAGTCTTACAGGTAACTGAAAATGTATCTGATTTCAGGGCTAAAATAAACTGTTGTTTTTTTTTTTTCAGAGAATTGTGTGTCTTCGCATTATTGGTTAATGGAATCTACTACGAAATTATGCAATTTTGATAGGAACTGTCACCTGTCACTGTCGGATAGAGACGCCGATCGACAAAACAGGACTCTTTCTCTATCTTCTACCATTTTAAAGTTGTTTGTTTAGCACTTACCCCTCGTGAATCACGGAACAGTATGGCTGCATGATGGGGGTCAAGGAAAGCGTCCGAGGCGCGGTGTCGGATGTTCGGCACATGTCCTAGCGATGACCGACGCTTCTCCGCATCTTGTGATGTGGCCCTGCGCAGGTGAGCTCCTGTGGAACAAACATACACTTTATTATTATGGTAATTAGGGTTCTATTACAATACTCTAACCACCGGTTTTACAAACATCAATCAACGCAAAGTTAAGGTCGTGTCGATACAACAGCACGGCGCTGACTCAACTAATCATTTGCTATTCTAATTAAGGGTTTTAAATCGTGTGCTTAAAAACATTGTTTGCAGTGCTAAAATCTGAAATTGTCGGTTCGCGAGCGATGCGCTTGCAGTTAACAGACTTTTCGCCTCGCTTCCGGCCGTGCCGCTACCGTGTCGGGGTGATGCTGTTACAGCGATGCCCATTGATGTGACAAATTGCCAATCGCTTGGAACCTGCTGTAATTGGTTGATTGAATTATCAACACTCAATAACAGCCGCTTCGCGTACTTTTAACCGGGATAAAACAAGCATTATTCTCGATTAATGTAATTCTGTTCATAATTTCTCAAGAACTTATGGATGGTCTCCTAAGCACGCTTTTGTAACTATAACGGTTAGGGTAGCTGCCCTTAGTGACCCATCTCAAAAATCCACACTCTATATAAGTATGTTCGTCTCTTCGTGTTCTTTTGTGTATATCAATAAATTTCCTACCATTTAAGAGTTCTTTAAACAAAACGTAAAAAAGTCCTAGTAGATAAACAGTATAATGGCCAGCCAATAACAGCCTAAACAATAAGGAAACCTGCGGAACAATCTGCACAATCGTGCGAGGAAACAATCGATTCGTTTGATGTAATAAACACCTTGTTGTTTCTAATATTGAAGACTAAACAATATTTCCCATTTAATAACACGCGATCCGATATTCTTGAAACATTAAAAAATATCACAAACATCTATGCTACCCGAGAAAAATATAATTATGTTGTTTATTAGTTTAGTAACTAATAAATAACAAAATGTCAATTATAATGTTTAATTTATGTATTTCTTAATTTAGTCATGTATTTGCATGTATACTCGATAATGTGTAAGCTGCGTAGTTACCTGTAATCGAGCGTACATTATAGAACAATGTATCTTGTACGAGCTCATATTTTGTAGATGATTATTTAAATGTATCGCTTGCTCATAATACTCAAATGAAAAAAATAAAGTATTTAGCTATATTCCCGTCTCTATCATGCAACCGTACTTTGACGGGGACAACTAGGTTTAATTATTTTTTCTAGTAAACAAAGTTTGAATGTGCCTATAATGGGCTAATTGAAAGAAATAGATCATTTGACCCACACTTGAAGTATTTGAGAAAACTGGATTTTATTTGAAGGTAATATATTTTCTAAAACATTTATTTATATTATTGGTGGATTGCTAGTTCATTGTTTTCGTAGATAAAACCTTGTATTTGGAATTCTATTCAGCAGACCGATATCTTAAGAGCCATTCAACAAATTGGCTCATATACCTAGTCATATTATACACGCAGGGCAACGGAGGTTATACGACAACCCCCATTATCTTTTGTTATGACTGCATATTTTGTCTATTACGACGTATATTTCTTGGTACCCCGTTGGAATCCATTGTAGGACAATACTCTTTTATTTTATTCGAGATGGGTTAGCTCTTGAGTCTAGTCTAGGTCAGAGGTGAGGTAAACAAAGTCGATGGTGAAGTGAACTTACCCTGAACAAGCCTGTTCACTCTTACTTAGAAGAGATATACTATACGCATTCGACCCTGAATGCGTATAGTATACAGGACCAAACATAATACTGGCGATATTTAAGGGAGGCATATGTCCAGCAGTGGACGTTGAACGACTGATATGATGATGATGAGGTTAGGATCAAGTTACGAAAAAAGAAATAAACAAATAAATTCTAATTAAGTACTATTTCTCTGAAAATCTAGATTTCTTTTAGATTATTTAAATTACATAATTTGGAATAAAACCTATTCTAGTATTTTAATTTTAGTGAAATAATCCTGGTTTTCCAAGTATTTGGCTTCAGACTCAATAGTGAAGATTATTTTTCTAAGTGTTCTTACTTATTCCTAGACAATAATATGCTTGTTGGCCTGTGATTTGCAACTACTTATACATAATATATAAGTCCGAGAGTGATTGTGAGTTATACTTAAGATCTAATGTTTACAGAAGCTGTTAGCAAACCTAAATAATCATATATCACACCTACATAATGCCCCATACATCGAGATGGCCAGATTGCACTGAAGCCCAAAAATAGATTGTAAACAAAAGTCAAAGTCGAATCATTTATTTCAATTAGGCCATTATAAGGCAATTTTGCACGACAGTCAAAAAAACAAACTGAAACTACACACTTCTTAAATGCAAATCCTACTACTATTATAAAGGCGAAAGTTTGTAAGTCTGGATGTATGGATGTATGGATGTATGGATGTTTGTTACTCTTTCACGCTTAAACGGCTAAATGGATCTGGATGAAATTTGGCACAAAGATAGATTATAGTCTGGAATAACACATAGGCTACTTTTTATCCCGGGAAAATGTACGGTACCCGTAGGATAACACATCAACTGTGACGCGGACGAAGTCGCGGGCAGAAGCTAGTTCATTATATTTTAAGAGACATTAAATCCTTAAAATGTAATTATGAAGAAGTAAGCAGCCCTTATCCGTTGATATGAATAATTACAGAAGCTCGTCAAAAAGAGAATCATACGAAATGGTGTACTTACATAACCAAAAAAACACCACACATTCATTACGTTAGTGTGCGTCACTCGATAAAGTGCACAAACGAAAATGCAGGGTGACACGAGACCACAAAAAATCGACTAAAAGGATTGGGGAAACTCCCGGCCGCCATACTGTGGCCTCCGGGACACGAAAGCGAAATCCGCCTCCCTGTACGTGACACCTGTCAAATAAGCCCGCTAACCTAACATAGGCTATACTTCCGATATCGGAAAATCCTAATGGATATCCCCACCGTGCGGGGAGTGAAGGGATCTGCTAGTTTTTTACTAACTGAAAACCATTTAGGTGTTCCCTTCCCACACTTATGGGCCGACGGGCCTGTTGGTCTAGTGGTTAGCGGCCCTGACTGCTAAGCCGGAGGTCGTGGGTTCGATTCCCACCCAGGACAAACTTTGTGTGATGAGCATGATTGTTTGTTCTGTGTCTGGGTGTGATTTATCTATAATATGTATGTATTTATAAATTATATAAGTATGTATATCAGTTGTCTGGTTACCATAACACAAGCCCTGCTTAGCTTGGGATCAGATAGCCGTGTGTGAGTTGTCCCAAGATATTTATTTATTTATTTTATTTTTACTTACACCGGAAATACCGGAAGCGCAGGCGTTTTCTGCGACAGAGGCTAGATTATCCTAAAAAACTCAACCTACTGAACATCGCCATAACGTTTTTCACACAGTGATTTGAAATCCTAACGAATATTATAAATGGGATAATAAGTTTGCTTGATTGTTACCTTTTCACACTTAAACCACTGAACCGATCATCCTCAAATTTTGCATAATTATACATTTTCAGGTGTACAGAACACAGCCTTAGGGTACTTTACATCCCGAAACAAAAGTATTGTTTCCGAGGAAAACCACAATAACGTTCTTATGATAGTAGATGGCGCCACGTGTCTTTCGAATCATGATTGAATTTTAAATAAACCCGCATTTTCGCGGATGAAGTTGTAGGCAAAAGCTAGTGAACCATATTTATGAAGCATTGCTGATTCATACCTATTTAACAACATAATCATGTGTCGTTATCATTGGCTCTTAAACGTTCCATACATTACTGCCGACCGTCTTTTCCCATTGACACAAGACTGTAGGTGTACAGTCTTACACATTAACATCTTTAATTAGGTCAATTTAATTAAAGCAAATTTAATGTAATCGTTAAGCTTTAACTGCTAAACTAAAACGTTTAGCAGTTACATGGTTTTGATTATTCACAAGCGGAGTAGAGGTAGGTACAATAACAACGTCCCTTATCAGTAGTTTATTATCAGCGACAGTCCAGCTCACAACCCAAGCGTTTAAAAAATCATAGATATTGAGATTGTATTGTGATTGCGCTAGAAATGGTTAGAAAGAATCTGAATACTAACATAACTGCTAGATGAAACACACACACACACATAAACTCACGCCTTTTTCCTATGGGGTTAGGCAGAAACCACAGAACGCCACCTGCTACGATCCTTACATACTTACTCGTTTTTCCTCGTCCACGTTCATACATCTGGTCATACAACACGCCGGTTACGAGTACTGCTCACCTGACCTTTCTGAAGAACCTCACCAATAAAGTCAGGGTAGGTCTTTCTAGGGATTCTCCTCCCGGCGTTGCCACTCACATCTGTTATAAGTACTTAATATAAATTCCTGCTAGATAAAACTACCTAAAATAATATGGGTGAGGACTTCATGGCTAAATCCATGAATTACCATAGGCGTGCCGTTGAGTATACTAGGTCGAAATACGCGGAATTACGGAAATTAGATATTGAACTAACAGACTGGTTCAGTGGGCTGTCACTCAACAGTGACAGTTGAATTTGATTAGTTTATGTTGTACCTAATTAATATACCTATAAATAGAGACATTAAATACTATACGCAGTTAATTAGGTATATATTAGTTTGTTTCACTGTCCCTACTTACGTGAAAATGAAAATAATTGGCATTTCTATTCGTTCTTTGTAGGAAGATATTATAATAAGTTATCCTAATCTTTAATTATCGTAACTAAACAGCGATAGAGGTTGTTGTGAATGTTTGATAAGTACTAATCTTTATCTATACGTAGATAGGCATAATGCAAGTTAGTTGTATAGATATTGGATTTTGTCGTGTCATCGTTTTGGCATGACAGACTGTCCGCCGGTTTTGCCCGCGACTTCATACCATCATCACGCCTGCATTCCTCGAAGGGTTAGGCAAAGGTGTATTAATGCACACCCACAGTTCAGTTCAGTTCAGTTTAGGTCCCATGTAATAGGGGGTGAGCCTATTGCCATTAATCGAGCACAAATCCTAACTCCGAGCTGCTACTGAGAATTACATAGAAAAACCCAATAACATTTTTTACTTGTGACTTGATCTGTGTTAATTATCTTAAAGATCGTTTTTTTTTTTATTATAAATTGCTTACAGCAGTCAAGGATTGCTTTTTATAAGAGTTTTCAGAGTAGGACCGGTATTACCAGAGCGCATTGAAACAAAAAATACAAACTATTCAACTCCATCCTACGGTAATAAATGTGAATGTTTAGATGCATAGAATGAATGTTTGTTACTAAATCTCGCTAGAACAGATAAATGGATCTGGATGTAATACACACACACATAGATAAATTATAGTATGGAAAAGCACATAGGCTTTTATCTATCTCGTGAAAATGTACGGTTCCCGTGGGATAATATATCAACTTTGAGGCAGACAGTGTTGCGGGCAATAGCTAGTTTTTATTTATTATACATAGATATGTCTGCAAAAAGCTTAAGAGTTTTAGAATCTATCTCAGGGATTTTGGCTCTGAAGAGTTTGTTCTGACAGTAGATTACTCGTAGATTGGAGAAATGATTAAAGAGAACTTTCCAAACCGCACACTTTACAAAAAATAGATTTTAGTCGAAAAGTAATCAAACTTGATACAATTTTCAATTTTCGGATCTAATATCTAGGCTTGTGGTTAGTCAATTTCAAATAACTGAATTTAATATTGATATTGATTTTATTTTTTAATTATACGAGATTTTGAATTGCCTAGGTCGGTAAGGAGGGGTTAAGTATGCACACTTAACCCTCCTTGCCTATCTTGCAACCGAAGCAACGCGCTGTCGGTCAAGTGTTCTCAATAGAAACTATCGACGATGGGTGTGCTATGAAATATTTTAACTATGTAGATATCAGCAGGAAAACTGTCCTATAGAAGTGTTTGTGTGCTATTACGATAGAGAAATACTCAACTAGCATGACTTTGTATGAAGAAAGCTTTAACGAAATGGGAACATAGACATTACAACATGAAATAAGTCGATACATAATAACTATAACTCGTTGGCCTAGTACTAGGGCGCGACTGCTACGCTAGAGGTCTTGGGTTCGATTTCCAGGTCGAGCAAAAAGTGTTATTGGGTTTTTCTATGAAATTTTCAGTAGCAGCTCGGAGTTAAGATTTGTGCCCGGTTAATGGCAATAGGCTCGCCCCTATTACATGGGACCTAAATATACACCTCTCATTGGTACACCTCTGCCTAACCCTTCGGGGAAAACAGGCGTGATGGCTTTATGCTTCAGAAACTGCAATTCTTACTTAAGTAATCTTAATCAGGTTTCCATTTAAATTAAATATAGCTTAGATCGTTTACTAGAAACATTAAAACAAATTACTAATAAGGTTTGTATTGCTATACTAATCTTTAATCAAGAAAGCATAGCGTTTTTCATTTCTAGATTAGCATAACTGATGATCATGCCGGTCGTTACTTTTGCTAAAGAATATTATTAGGTATAAGTTTTTATTTTTTTGTTATTTAACTATGCAAACTGTCCCCTCTTACTTATTATACGTTGTTTAATAAATTTAAACATCAATTAATTCATAGATAATGGCGACGTTGATCATTAATTCATTAATTAACTTCAAGCAACTTTTATAAGTAAAAGGTTTATACGTTTATACACAAAGTAAGCAAACTTAGCTCAGTTCCACTATTATATACACTACTCAACTTTTTGAGCTTATGAGGACACACATAAGACAGATATATAAATACGGACGGATGGACGGATATCTAAATATAAGATTTTCTTCCTAAATTTCAATATTATTATGTTTTTAAACAAAAAGAGCTTCATCCTCTCCTCTAAAAACTTGCTGTGCCCGTCAGGGTCCATAATTGTTTCTCTTTAATTACCTACCAGCCTTTTATACATTATGGGATGCAATAAAGTATTGAGTTATTTAAATGAATTGACAGCTCGCACACTCAAAACATTGTTCAAAAGTAATCGCAAGTAAGCTGCCTGTATACCAAATAGCATTGTTGACTGTACATTCACCTCCTACAATATAGCCAACAAATTGAAAGTCAATCTGTAGTATTTAAACGTCTCCGGATAATTACATTAAAAAAAATGGTAATTTCAAAAACTAAAAAACCCGACTGCTTTTCTAAGTATTTATGAAAAAGCCCTAAAACAAGAAAGTCGTTGTACCCGATTGCACTTAAAATTGTAGCAGCCGGGACCCATTCTAGAGCATCTGCAATATAATATAGGTATGTGCTCTAAATACTCTAAGCCTCCATTTCTAGAATGGGTCCCGACTGCTACAATTTTGTGCAATCGGGTACAATGACTTTCTTGTTTTAGGGCTTTTTCATAAATACTTAGAAAAGCAGTCGGGTTTTTTAAATTACCATTTTTTATTTTTCACTTTTTTTTTAATTTACACATTGTCACTTTCACAGTAAATACGAATCTAAAGACACCTCTCAAGCTAAAATCCATCGAGCCGTTCAGGCTGCAGAGCGATCCAAACATTTGAATGTGGCGCCAAAAATTCGCCATTTTGATTTTTTTATTTTGACATACCCAGTGTCACTCTCACAGTAAATACGAATCTAACGACACCTCTCAAGCTAAAATCCATTATGCCGTTCAGGCTGCAGAGCGTGCCAAACAATTATACATACATACATACATACATACATACATACATACATACCCCGGAAAAACATAACCCTCCTTCTGTCGCAGTCGGGTAAAAAATCTCGCGTGATTGTGAAATGGACAAAAATTGAGAACAGACAAAGTTGTTACATTTCCATACTCGCATTCAATACCAACAGGTAAATCACATGTCAGGGGATTATTATGAAGGAAATAAGTAGAACACGGCACATTCTTGTTAGTATGGGTATTTAATAGCGTCGTTCCCTTCATCCTGGAAATAAGCTCTCGATTGACCGAGCAGATTGCTTCCTTTACTCGCAGGGTAGAGGAAATAACAGAGGAAAATCTGCTGTTCCCTACATTGATGGTGTTGTGTTGCATTTTTTATAAAACACCAGATTTGACCTACTTCTAAGTAGGTTACTGTTACATTTTGTCCATATAATATTTTGCTCGGACTATTTGTGTTTAACTCTGCCAAAATAAGCCAATCCACAATCACGAAATACTTAATGATAATATGCCAAGTGTGTTACATTAAGTAACCAACATTAAACAGTTTAATCTACACGTCGCAAATGTAATGCTAAGAATGTAATGCTAAATAAATAAATGTTAGATCATTTCGAAAAATAGTAGAACTTTTGACGTGGGTTAGTTCGTTTTAAAACAAACCCCATTTGACGTAATCAGATTGTAGTGATCTCAATCTGATTATGTCAAATGGGGCTTGTTTTATAACAAACCAAGACATCAAGTAAACAAAGTTAGGTTAATTTAGTTAAGTAGTAATTAGGTTCAAATAATGTAAAAAACGGTACCATTTAGCGGTCGGCATTTCTAGTAAAAACAGTGGTTCCCAAACTAAACGGTGCCTGATAAATAACTGACGCAAATATGGTGAATGTAATGCTTTTTTAAACAAAGTCATGCCCCGAATATATTATGAACAGTTAGGAAAGTGATGAATCAATTATAAACGGTTTTGTTTGCACAACAACGTACACGGTTATCAATTAAATTAACATTTCACTCGAGACTTTGTAATTAATATTCGTCGTTCCCAGTTCCTTGATAACAGAAGTTTGGCAAGATCAGTTTGAATAGGTACCCCTACCTCACTAGGAAAACTGAATAACAATTTGTTGCAATAATGATATCATAAATTAAATACACATTTGTTTACCACTATATTCGAAAAAATGTTGAAAACCATATAAACTCACATACACAAACAGCCAGACTCGGAATAATTATCTGTAGGCCATAAATATTATTAGTTCCGTGAGGGAATCGAACCTGGGACACACAGCACAGCAACTGATCACTTAGCCACTGCCCCAACCGTGGCGTCAAATTCATTTTTTAAAACGTTACTATTAGCATTGAAAACGTAAATGAAAATCAAATTACTTTAAAAAATTGTAACAATTTAATTCGTAATAATTTTGATTTAATATTGTAATGTTATAAAAATGTATACGGGTTGTAAAAGTCCCTTCACATACCCCTCAACTATGCGTACTGCCCATCAAGCTAAGTAAAAACAATTACTGCTAGGAAGTGACGTCACTGTTTTCAGTGGCACGCGATGTGTGTTACACACGCAAAACATTCTGCTTACGAGTGCATACAATAGTACAGGTGGGTCAGGGGTCATGGGGATTTAGAGTTTAGTAATGTTTACATACATACATGATTATGGGGGTTAGCAGAAATCACAGAACATCTCCTGTTACCTTTACATACTCCTTTCGCCCCCTCTATGTCAAACATCTGGTTATACAAGTAAGGAGTACTGCGCACTCGACCTTTCTTAAGAACCTCACCAATAAGGTCAGGGTAGGTCTTTCTAGGGCTTAACTTGTTTACTAAATAAAAGTTACAAGTTGACCTTCAATATTTCTGTAATCCGAAGATTCCAGGTAAGATCCAAAAAAAATATCTCATTGTTGGAAAAACAAGTAAATTTGCTTTAAGTCTCTTTTAATACCCTCTTTTTGTAGTATACTAGATTCTGCCCTCGACTTCGTTCACAATTTTTATATATTATCCCACGGGAACTGTAAATTTTTCCAGGATAAAAAGTATCCTCTGTGTTATTTCTCACTACAGTCTACATCAGTGCTAAATGTCATCCAGATCCGTTCGGCCGTTTTTTTTTACACCGTGAGAGTGCAAGAAACATCCATCCATTCGGCCATCCACCCATCCCACCTCCAAACTTTCGCATTCATAATAATATATAGGACTAGCTTTTGCCCGCAGCTTCGCTCGCGTTAAGAGGTATGTAAAATTTCATCCCCTATTTTATCCCCTTACGGGTGGAATTTATCAAAATCCTTTCTTAGCGGATGCCTACGTAATAACATCTACCGACATGCCAAATTTCAGCCCGATCCGTCCAGTGGTTTGGGCTATGCGTTGATAGATCACTATGTCAGTCAGTCAGTCACCTTTGAGTTAAGTATATATATTTAGATATTAGGAATTAGGATAACACGTAGCACTTGGTTATGTTTACCACCATTGCATACATATTGTGTAACGTAATGTACTCATGTTCTGATCTTTATCTTTATTATTATCTGCACGGTTAAGGAAGTCGACTTTTTCGTAAACAGAAAAATAAGTACCTACACCTAGGTACTTAGGTATTTTTTATCTTATCTACTTAGGTATATTTATCTTTGATTTTCTTTAACTAAAAACATGTACGCCAGTCCCTATTCATTGTTTTATATGTATACTAGAGAACTGCCCGCAACTTAATCCGCGTGGCTTATTTCATCCGCGTTAAGTTACGTCTTTGGTTACTGCTTCGCCCCCGTGTGTCGTAGCGTGATGTTATATAGCCTATACTACCCAATGATAGGTAATGTAGCTTTCTAACGGCTAAATAATCTTTTATAAAATGAGTCAAAGTAGTTTTTAAGTTGATTTGTTACATACAAAAAACGAATCTTTCCTCTTTATAATATTATCAAGTGTAAATTGACAGGTGTAGTCAACATGTCTTAGTGAACCGTATGTGCCCTACCTAGGTGCCTATTTTTCTTTGTTCCCATCAGCTGATGAACTTCCTAATGTACCTACCTATTAAACCCATTAATTAGGCAACCGCCCCAGAACCAATAAGGTTAAATTGACATAATGTGTCTCAATTAAGCAAGCAATTATTTACCTATGTTTATCGATAGTGTACTTTTTTGTTATTGTACTCACACATTTGTTTCTAATGGAGTCCTATTTTTTTTTAATTAAGTCTGTAGCACTCAGAGATAACATACATAGCTTCCTGTGGGCGAAAGAATTTTCAGAATCGGAAATGGAGTTCCGGAGATTAACACAAAAATCTCATCAGTTTTATAATATTTGACAAGTCCTTTGTCCGCGAAGAAGTCAAATCCAATCTTAACTGACCTTTCCTAACTATACCCAAACTATTTACCAACTATAGTAATGTAGGTACCTAACCACAATTCGTCTACAACGGATATTATTAACATCGTCCAAAATAACGTTGCCCCTTCGACTTTGACGTAACCGTAATCCTATAAAGAATTATCACATACCGAAAATAGCTTGCGGTAGGTACATAGGTACTTTTTACACTGAAACGAAGGTTTGAAGGATACCTTATTTATAATACAAAAGGTGCGGACTTTAGAGCTCTTGCAATTTGATGCCGGATTGCTGCGAGCTGGACCTATCTACAAGGACGGTTGACTTTTTTCACACAGGGTTTAATTACTTTTTTAATGAAAAATTACTCGTCAATGATTGTGTAGAGCGCGCTGTCGGGAATATTCGCATAAGGCAACATAATCTCGCCAAACATACCTGTACCCAGATAAAACCGCTTGAGCCTTTTAGCCACTCTTTACATAATAAGAATGTATGAAAAACACCGCCAAGATTACGTATGGAAATGTTTTTTTTTACCGAATCTTGCATAAAGAGCTGCATTAAGTAGGACGCGCTAAACTTGGACCGGTTTCACCAGATAAATGATCTTCACCTAGTAACCCATTTTAAAAAACCGTTTTAGAATGATATTCCCAATGTGATTAATTATACGAGATTACGAGGTTCTGGAGTACTGAAAAACTTACTTTATGTAAAGCAATTTCATTCACCTGGAATTTCATCAAGTACTTATGAGTGCTATATTAATGTTAATGATTTCAGATAAAAAAAGGTTAGGTATCAATATGATCAAGAACGAACCAGTATTTATGAGCCATAGAATTAAAATTCATTGATTTATTTCAAATGAATCAATTACAGGCGCTTTTGAATTTGAATTGACCATATATTATCCTTTAGGTAGGCAAATTAAAATTTAGTTAGTAACTGAATACATTTACGTATGTTACAATTAATATAAACCATTTCAGTCATCATTAGAGGCCCTTTGCTCACCCAAATAACGAATTAGTGGAAAGCGCTAAAAGTTTGCTTGAATAGAAAATATGTCCCTTTATTATTCTGAAGCAAAGAGAATTTACGCGACACGGTATATTATATAAAATTCAAGTCCTAAATTCTGTGTGTAAATGAACCGAAACCAAACAAGATTGAAACGCATACGTAACATATGTATCTGGCGTACTTGTATCAACCTTGTTTTGTTGGTTCTTCAGAATTATGTACAATCTAGAGAGCTGAGACCAATTCTGAGAAAGAGTTTTAAAAGTATAGCTAATGATATAGAAAACTTATAACACCGTCACATTCCGCGTCTTGTAATCGCTTTTAAACCAACTTATAAAACTGACAATATTATTCTATAGAACACCTATACAAACATGTTCTGATAAAAACTTTACAAGTCGATCGGTAATGGTGTTTGTGTAAAAGAAAACTTTATTTTCAGACTCTCATAAATTGAATAACAACGTTATTAGTTGTAACTAGCATAGCCTAGTTAGTTAGTTGTAGCTGGCGTACGTTTTCCAATTATCCTGTATCACGAATTTGATACCGATTAATAGGAGTTAGTTGAACAGCTGTAATTAGGGATGTAAACAATTATATATTATGCTACAAATTATAGTTGTTAAAATCCATAGTCTAGTAAACGTTACTAATAATCTAACATTTTAAAACCTATTTCCTGAAAGCGGCGCTCCGGTAGCGAATTTGAAAAGGTAAGGTTCCCAGCTAAATGAACCGACGACATTAGTACCGAATCAGTGAAAAGAAATTCATCCAAATTAAACCTGAACCTTTCATTTCCTTTCGCGAAATAACACATAATGTTGGGTATAGAATTAGTAAAACAAAAGTTATTTATATTTCAGGTCAGCCGACGGGGATTGGAAATAACCGAAATTCTTGTCGAACTCTCCAAAAATGTTCACAGTTATTAGGCGGCAAACAGCTCGGGCATGCGCAAACAACGATGAATATCTATAGTATGGCATCATCTGTAGCGTATGGGGCTCGGGGCTCCCATACCAGTCAGAAGGGGGACCAACTGCGCAGTTGGCTCCGTGATTGTTCACGAAGTTTGCCGAATATCATGCCTGGAATAACTTAACCCAAGTACCGTCGGCTTCGTGGGCTCATAACGTGTTTAAGAAAATCAAGTTCCTGTTTACATGAAGAGTAAATTACTGGGAATAATAATATACACTTTACTTCTGAAGCTACCGGCTTAACGCGAGGAGGTATGAAGCAGCAGCCTTGACTTGGGTTTTATGCTGCCTTGTACGTGACATCATAAAACTTTTTAACGACTCCAGTAGTAAGCACTCCATCAACTCATAAACGACCTGCGGACGTACTTAATAAATAAAAACAAAATCAATTACTTGCAAAGGATTCGCCCTCATGTCACATTTCGAATAAATGACACAATAAAAGCAATTTCCTGATCCAATTGACTGGAGGTCTTAATCATCCTTTATCATAAAGTCGTGTCGGTGCTTTACCAGAGATATCCGCAATACCGCAAGACCAGTTCTTGTTCTCATTATCACAACCAGTTCCAGTTTCGTTCTCAGTGTCATCATGGCCTTCACTAGTACCAAGGAAACCTGACGTAGGTGACGTAATGAGAGTCGCGGATACTACTGTTGCTACTTAGTACCCACTATGTACCTTCTATGTATCTAGTCTCACACTCTTTTCTTAGTTTAGTCTTTTGTCTCTAAATTCGCCAAGTACCTGATACTTTACTATATTTGATAAACTTTTTACCTTTATTGACGGAAGAAAACATCCGTGTGATGGGACCGATTGGAGGCACACAAGCGTTCAGAAAAAAAGGGTAAAAAAGTTAGTAGGCACTTTAAAAAGTTTAACCTGACATAACATTGTACTCTTGATAAATCGATGAGTTCAAAATACAAAAGCAAGTATACAAAATATTATGCAAATACGTGACTCATACAAAATTACAAAGTCCTCTTTTGTAGTGGAAGGTAAAAACCAGTTTTCGACACAAAAAGTTTTAAAATGCACGTCGTGTGTGTTACCCAAATGACATAAAGATAACCATTATCTACAATAACCTCAGTAAACGAGACAGACTGAATCCAGACGGACTAGGGCACGTAGCGCATGAGTTCAAGTGACGTATATTGGACGTAGGGGTTATCTTCAATACATTAACAATGGCATGGTACAAACAAAGTACCTATTCAATTTAATTAAATAAATACAATATCAATAATGAATGACTTGCAGTTACTAACTCAGAGATTTTAAGAAAGTTTTAAGTACTTATTGTTTTACAGTATTTGTATTCCAGAAGGCCAGTTACTGTAGTCAAAAACTTTTAAAATGTAGTTGCAATGTCACTACAGCGGCAACTAATGTCAAAATGTAAACAAATTGCAGGTATTTTGGGCGGATTGAGATTAAGATTGGAGTGCGAATATTTTAGAAAGTACAGGTAATTGCCGTTTTGCATTGTTTGATTCCAAAACACGTCTTGAACACCACACCTATGAACACATGAACCTCACGTGAATACAAGACGCAATAATGGACCACTAACTGGAAAGTGCAGCAGCATAATTTACTAATTGTAATAACAAAGTATTGAGGCCAAACCGCTACGAAAGCGTAATTAATTAAAAGAAACTAGGTAACTATACTATTTCCTTCGTTTATTTATAGCAAAGCGTGGAAGATCATTAATCATCAGTATGCAAAGAGTCGCATCTGTCGATATAATTATGACGCTATCGTGCTAATCTATACACCGGGTGACTCCATCTGCACTTATCGTAATAATATGCCCTATAATGAATTAAATGTTAAGAGCATTCCAAAGGGCTAACATGCGGTCGTTCACAGATGACGGGCATATTGTATCGTGCTCCAATTTTAAAATAAACGCAACGCCGCATCTGCGCCAACTACAGATAGTTTAGTAATGAGCGTCACTGATTGGTCAAACATCTAATTAGTGTATAGTTTGGAAGCGATACGTCTTCTTGAAATATTAATTTAACGCCGTAATCTTGAATATGTTAATTGAAATGGTAGGTACTTCCTTCCCAACGCGGACTTTCGAACTATTTCCAATTAAATGCAGCAGCAATGCAGTTTAGATATGTGACCTCGTTAAGCCCACTGATAATAAAATAGGTAGAGAATAAATAAGCTAGTTTTACTTAAGGTTTAATTTGATATGTAGGCGTTGAAAGGATAACGGAATAGAAATTAAATCTGCCTAGTCAGTAAGCAATTCTGGACTGAATAGCTGAGCCAATGATCTGATAATGCTATCATATCGGACCATTGCAAATGAATGTGTGTATTATGTTACGTTCTACAACCGCATGAGCGTGTACTGTGAAAGTCCTATCCGATGTGAATCAGAGCAAGCATTAAACAAAAACAACACACAAATCTAAATCAGATACCAAACTGATATTTGTTTCTTCATAAATAATCATTTAATGACGTAAAGTAAACGCAAATGACCTTAGAGCAAAACGTAGGAAACGAAGTGGAAGAATTATTTATTTTATACACGCTCTCGTATTACTAACAGGCACTTACGAGAATATTCTAAATGCTGTCTCTAGACGGCACGCCTGTGGATATTTCCATAGTGGCCATGCGGTGCCGCGACGAGAAAATTGCTATCCCAATATTGAATTAAGGATAGAGTAGTTGAGTTTCTAATGTTACAATTTTAGCAACAGAAATTCTTAGCGAAGTAAAGCGACAAATGCTACCATTAATACAATACCTTCTCTCAATATCTCGTCGAATATCTGATACGTAGCTCCGCAATCGTCGAGCACGTGCCGCCTTAGAATCTTATGCGAGTGATCACCATCGAGAGACTTTGATCGTGAGCGAAACTCATCACTGTCCATAGCACGAGCCTCGTCGGTACTGGCGGTCGGAGCAGCGCAAGAGCCTCGCCGGCCTTCCCCAGACTCGTGCCGCCACTGCCCCACTTTTTTACCAAACGTTCGAATCAACTCTTGTATCGTGTGGTGTTTGTGCCGATGTCCGCTACCGCTCGACCCTGACCCTCGCCTTTCGTTTTTCCCATCTTTGCTATGATCTCTGCTATGATCCTTAATGCCAGTCACACTTTCTGTTAACTTTTGAGCAAAACTTTTATTATCGTGGCGACTTCTATGGCTCAACTTTGAACTGGAGATTTCACCATATCGTTCACATTTGCTATACTCGTGTTCTTGAATATCATCCATAGCATCGTTATATAGAGGTGAAACAAAATTTCTGTAGTCGTTTCGTGGTGCGTGGTATGTGTTGACGCTAAGCTGATGGCGATCTCCTTCGCTACGCTGCCGTCTGTAGTCTGGCTGATGGGTGTAATAGTGTTGCTGCGTGGGGGAGCCTCTCTCCATAACATCACGAATGTAACTGGCAAAGTTCGGGTAGCGGTCGCGGGGACTAGATGCAAACTCATAGGGGCTCCCTGAACTACCTCTCATGCTGCGCTGAGCGCTAGAGCCTCTGGGGTTAATAGGAATAGGTCGTGCGGCCGACGTTGACGGGGCGCCTTCATTTGCCAGTACATGACGTGAATCTGTTGAACTCAGAGTTGAGTACCAGCTGTCACTGCTGTCTTCCTTTTCTAATGGAGGAGTAGACTCACGATGTTTATGAAGGAAATGTGTGAGACCGTGCATTTTGAGTATTGTTTATTTACACTTCATTGAGTTCTAACTCGAACACCTTCATCTTCGTTTTTATATTGATCAGATCTCGCGCTAGCAACATCAAAGAATATTACGTTAGCTAAAATATTTAGCGGGTTTTAAATAAAGACCACGTTATGATAAATATACCACATCAGGGTTCATTGACCCGCGCCAAAACAAAATGAAAACGTAGAGTTTGCTACAAGAACATTTAGTAGAGGTCAAGTGTTGTCTTATAATACAAGAGCGGGAGAACACGCCAGCTGTGATACCGCCTCGCCGAAAGGGGATAAAAACAGGTTTAACGACTGCCAAGGTCGCGACGCCCTACTTAGAGGGATCGTGATCATGACTGTGGGTAAGGCGGGAACGCCGCGCGAGGCCTTGAGAACGCAGTGAAAACAAACGTTTGGGGGCAGCAGGACGCATGCGTAGGGACATGGGGGGTCACCTTCACAGCGTGCCAAGTTAATTCACCATGGCGGTATCATTGCAGTGCGAACGTGACGATTGGCACGCAAAACTGTTTCATACACACGAAAAATAACAAAGTTGAACTCATTCATAATACCGGTAAACAAATCTATCTGCACATTGTTGACCTTATCATAGCAATTTTATTTAAAAAAAAACGATAATGAAACTAATTTTAGCAGTGATTTATTTTTGGATACGGCAATTATTATTTTTATTCATAACTAGGTAATGACGACAATGAAACTGCATGTTGTATTATTGTTACTAAAATGTTATCCCAAATTACAACTAACTTGCATGTAAGTAGGTATGTGAATGCACAAAAACATCAAGTTGTCGTTACTAAAGGAAACAAGGAAAGACTAACAAATACTAAGTATGTATTTTAATGTTATCACTTATCGCAACTTTGCAATGTTCAAGGTCGAACAATTTATTCGTATACTTATAGTTATTACCTATAAATCTTTAAATAAAACATACTATATACTAGAGCAAGTTCAACGATTGGCCACAATATATTTTTAGATAGGACCAGGTACCTATCTGTTTGTTTGTTTATCAATTTACTGCTCGCTAAACTTACAGACAAACTAGAGCGTTCAGAAAAACAACAACATTAGATACTCTAAACTAAAAATAAAAAACGTAATTAAGTTAAATGTTCAGTTAGGGAAATTAATTGATTGACAGATTGTCACACTACGCCAATTAGTCTTGTTACAGTCATTTTAAACGACTGTCAATGCATGATGGATCCACCGATATATGTAACTATTAAATGGTTACAATAACAATATTAAATGTTTGTTTAGTTTCGTATATTTTTCTTCTTTATTCTCCCTAACTTTAGAAACGTATCTTACTTTTTAGTTTTCAATAATATATTTAACACACAATACCTGTGAATACCTTCACAAATATTTAAGTACATATTATTAAAAATACGTACACATTTTTAGTAAAATAGAAAACTTTTGCGTGAAGTTCGCTAAGTCAAATTTTCCGTGAAAATAATTATTTTATAAAACATAATATGAAAGTTGCAATAAAAGTTATTATTATTTTTGTAAGTATTCTTTACTTATCTCAGGAGCCTAAGGTCCCGGACCTTTGAAAGGAGTACAAGGACTGAATCCAACTCGCAGAGGCCCCTTCATGGCTTTAGAATGAAATGAAACACCAACCAATTATTATCCCTGTGTGCACTACAAATGCATCCAAGGCGAACCCGTGGCTTTTTTTTTTTTTTTATAGACGGGAAATCATCAAATAACTTCCCCCGCCCTGGGCGGGGCGGGAGGGAGTGTCAGACTTTTACTGACTAAAACCCGTCTATGTTCCTTCATGTGCCCTTTGCGTTCCGGGGGCGCGGTATCTCTTTCGAACAACCCGCAGCCCCGGCAGGCATCGGCCCTCAGTGGCCCCATCCAATTTTGCTGACATCTCTTTGAGGCGCGCGTGGAACACGAACGCGCCGTCGACACGGTCTGTCGCTAGTGAACGTACGGACGGTGAGCTACCCATTGCTCACCGTCCACAGACCCGCGTCTACGGTGGCCGGGAGTCGTCACGTGGCTCCCGAACCCCTGGCTGGCGCAGGACTTTTGTTGGATACGGAAATAAAAAATTGGACTATGGGTTTAAACTTATGGGTGACTATTAGTATTATAACTAGACGGTACTGTGCCACTACTTTTTTTTTTCATAGATGGGAAATCATCAAATAACTTCCCCCGACCTGGGCGGAACGGGAGGGAGTGTCAGACTTTTACTGACTAAATCCATCCCATCCATTATTCTCTATGCGATCCAGGGGCGCGGTATCTCTTCAGAACAACCCGCAGACTGAGCCACTACTGGAAAAAGACCTTTTATTTCTCCCATCTACCGCTGTTTCGCGCTACGTAGGTACTGCCAATTCTTAAGGAAGCCTCTACCAAGTCGTCCCGCCATCGACACTCGCAATTAAAGTTGGGGTTGTAATATTATTACGATGCCTTATTTTATTAGCCAGGTAGCTTATTATTAATTGAAATTTTAATTGAATAATTCAGCCAACTGCGAGACGCGAAGTAAATGTTCCGTACGAAGATAGAGTAGGAACAAAATAAGTTAACTATTGCATTTTTTCTTGATTTTCCTTTATTTATTATTTGCATAGGTTTTTGTAATACATATTATTCTGTGGAAATTTCAACTGGATGAATATAATAGTTTTAAAATGCTAGTGACAGCGAACTGAATAGTACGTAGTTTAGAAATAAGGTCTTTGTCAACTTTTAAATGAAAGTTTTGAAAAGACTGGTAAAAATATCAAAGTTCATCGCGGTATTAGGAGCGGCGAGATGTTTTGTTTTAAAATTGCACTACCCTCCCCTGCTTGACACAATTCAACTGTTTGATAGAGAATTATTACGCGGAGGGGAGAGCAATATTAAATTCACACATTACTACCTAAATATTGGTAATGGAGAAGAGAAACATTTCGATACGTGGTTTTGCCTTTTACCTTATAATTTAATTGTTTACCGAAATGTGTTTAACTTAAATTAAAACACTTAATGTATTTTGGGACATTATAAAACAGAACCGGTTGGGAAATGTGGCCGAAACCAGCTTTATTTTATTTAAGTATGTATTAAGAATTTAGTGTCATTGAAATCATTTGCTGAGAAAGGTCACATAACTTCTTTATTTAGCTACTTGAAAGTACGAATCATCGTTTTAATTGCTTCAACATAACAGACATGTGAGAATATTATACATTCAATGACTATGTAATGCAAATGGCTTGCTAAGGACGCGGCTCACACAGCCAAGAGGTCAACTACGGCCGCAAACAGAAAAATATAATAAACGAAACAAGTGTTACGTTATGTGGTATTTATTACAACATTTAAAAAAGTTAAAACGTGTTTTGTGTAAAGACCAGGGATTTACACGCGCGTGATGCGGGGCAGATTAATGTCCCTACGATTGATACGGAACTGTGATTAAAATGTCCAACCACAATTTCGTCTCTAAAATGGCATAATGTCAATTCCTACCCAAAACATTTTACAAAGAGATAGATTAGTCGTAACGAATATTCTGCCTTGCACATACAGCGCGATTTATTATTCGAAACATTCCCTGAAAGGCAATAAAACTAAAACTAATTTGTAACAATTGTCTCATAAAACTTGTGATCAAAATTATATTCTACTTTTTGATTAAAAACCGTTTAAGTAGGTACTTTATATTTTGACTTTTCGGAGAATTTTATTAATGCTTTATTGAGCAAGCAGAAAATATTTGCTATGTTTTCGGTGTAAAATTTGGACAAAATAAGCCGTAGTTTATACGCATTCAATAAATGTATCGAATTACCAATCATCCCGTATTTGTGGTCAAACTGAGAGGTAAGGTCGTCTTTAATAAAAAAGATACGTGGAGTCTAAAGTTTCGCCATTCTTAGACATACAAGGTTATCAGGAAGGCTGTCATCAAACATTTGTGAGATAAGTGTCGTTTTTGCGACACCAGATAAAACCTTATCACAGGATCCCTTTAAAATATACGAGTACCTACATGACGGATTACGATATAAAGACTTACAAATCATCCGCTACAAAGAAGTTAATTCCACTGTTTTTGCTTAATAGAAGGTAGGTACGTCGAAATATGTAAATCCAATTGTGTTTATCGATTTAGGATTCACCGACGAACGTTTTAACAATATAATCACATAGAATAACAAGCGCGTAATTTTAAATTTCAATGTCATTGTCTGTTTTCAAGAAACACATTTAAGTAGATAAAACAATAGGTGCAGCTCGTAGAGTATTGTTCCATTTCAGTTAATGTTAAAATGACACCGGCTGCGATAAGTTTAATATGTGCTTTGCAGAAGCATGGTAATATTGCAAGCTCGACACAAAACGTTTGTAAAAAAATACAGTTTCCGTTCCCAATACTGGATTAACTTGCACTGTAATAATTATTTATGTAAAATTATTACGAAATCGTAACATCTGACCTATTTCAATAATTCACGAAGGAAAACCCGACAAGTCATCTTAAGCACTGCTACTTTTTGCGCGTGCGTTTAAAATAAATATCCTATCCGTTTTTATAGTACTTAAGCGATACTTTGTGATTCTACTATTGCTTATGTGTGTTTATTTGTCTGTCTGTTCGAACGTCTGAGCTGATGTCAAGATGCTGGATAAACAACAGTGAAATATTGGCACTTTGGTGGCCTTCTGGTAATACAGTAAACTAGTACTGCCAGAAGGCCATTCAGTAATAACACGGAATTTTTCGTAGTTTATAGTTTAATTAAATATGTTCTCGTTCTTGTTTTCCGTACGTTTGTTTATTTCTTTGGTGCATTTTTTCAATGTTCCGGGTTCTTTTTCGATGTTTCTTACGCAATGCCTCTGATATTTTGTTTGTTTATTTTTTCTTTCGAGGTTGTTAACATTTTATTTCAAAGGAATTAGGTAATTTAATATAGATTGAAAATTATGGAGTTGTCATTTTGCATTATTTTGTAATTTAAGAGATTGGAAAAAATATATGTAATGACATAGTGTATATGAAATTTTAAATGTTGATTCTTAATTTGAAAAGAAAATTGAAATTACTTTTCTGATTTGCTTACTAATGCAACCGCCTGTATTTAAAATTGTTACAGTATTAGAAGTTTACATAAATTTAAATAAAGTTATCTGTGTTGGCATTGTTCCTTCGTATATTCTTTTTATTGGGGCTCTACTACTTTTCATGAACAGTTTGTAAACTTTTGTAACTTTAAGAAACTTTGCAAACAATTTAGGAAACAGATTGATTGTTTAATAATTATCAAGCTGTGTCTAAAAGTAATCTAGCTACTGATATTGTTAAGACTGGACAAACATTCACAGTTACCTGTTATATGGTAATATGTTTATCTATCAAAACCCGTTCCGTACTGATACTGACGGAAGGTGCTGATAAAATGTGTTTACCGTTCGTCAGGAAAAATATGAAGCATAATGATGATGACGATTGGCGCGGTTTCGGTGCTTATGGACCTGTTACGTTGAGCTGCTCAACGTTGTTTATTTACAACATGTGTCGCAATGCGCCAGCTAGCACACGAGGGAGCTAGCACACGAGGGAGCTCGCACCATGTGCCACAACAGAAAAACGTAAACACCACGCCGTGGCACCGGCAGCGCCGAGATCTGACCAAACAAAGGGAAGTCAACCTAGCAACCACATCCGCACCGTTCATGGACGATTTAACACAATGTGCCGCTCATGTGCATCGTAAATAAATATTCACAGTTCATTGTATCGTTATTATTATCGTGTGTGTGTACGTCGCGCGCGACACGTCACTCACTCGCGGCAGACGTGGGAACACTAACTTAGTGAAATAATAAGCTACTAAAGAGAGTGGGAACGAGAGGGCATTAGCGAAGACGCGCGCTGTCGGGCAGTCCGCACGCGGCTGTGGAGCAGCGGTCCGGAGCGCGTGGCGCACGAGACCTGCGGGCCCGAGTGCCACCTCTCGCGTCGCGCCGCGCGTCGCCGAGTGGCCGCACGCCGTCCTCCCGCGCTCAGCGGCGCATCATGCACGGTGGCCTTGGTTACACCACCGCTGATGTCACTTGGCCCTACCACTTTTATAGTCTTATTATCAATTTAACTATACAATAATATTGACGGCCTTTTCGTGAGGTACCCTGACCACATTATATATATTTGTGCCTACTACCAAAGCGATGGCCGTCTTGCAATCGTGAATGACTACGATGGGTGTGAAAAGCCCTCGCGAAAGGTAACGTCAACATACTTAGCTATAAAATGGAACAACTAATTCTATTTACACTGGAAATCGAAAAGGTTTAAGTTCCCGAAGTTCGGATGGCTAAGTGATATTTGAGTAGAGTTTTCTTCGCGTAGCTAGGTATATCCCTGACCTAACAAGAATCTAGATGGCAGTGGGGCTTACAGACACACACAGGATGTCGGAAATAAGCGCGGGAAGTTAATCTTTTCCTGACACTGATAGCTATACGTTAACTTGCGGAAATAATGTAATGTTACGTTGATACAATGACCTATACAGTCCGCAGCGATAAAGGCCAACGATGAAGATAGATTGCGTTGCCCTTTTAAAACCATACTGACCCTAAATAAACTCATTTTTTCTTTCTATAACCCTAATTTCGTCTACAGGCTAACTTTTCATGAATTTTAACAACTTTTATTAAGGCATGAACTCTAAAATATAAACACGATCAAAATGTACGGACAGTTATTTTTGTTTTTAGATTTCAGGGTTGGTATAAAAAAGCAGTAAAGTTGCATAGTAGTAGCATAGTTAAAGTTGTCCGTATTCATGTGTTCTTTCACCTCCCGAAAAATGGATATTGAATTAAACTTTGATATGGAAAATATTTAAGCATAAATCAGTGTTACAATCTGTCACATTCTTTCTGAATTAGAATCGCGAATCACGCTACTACATGCCGTCCCGGAATTCCCATTATCCGTATCCCTACAAAAATAGAAAAAGTATTTAATCTTTCTTGTAGATATTGACATGAGCACAGAAGGGGGGAATTCTAGTAATTTTAGGAACGTTCGCATTCTAATCTTTGTTGCAATCTGTCAAAAATGTCTATATATATTTGCCCGACGCAAAGGGAAATGTGTTTATCAGCTTCTGTATGTATATGTTTGTTCGATTGTAGCGCTCTAACATTATTGCGAAGATATAAGCAGATGTAATTTTTTAAAGGATCCCGACTGTTGCTTTGCATAATTCTAGACTTGTGCATGTTGTACGCATTTTTATTGATCTTTTTTACCAATTTTTTTGCAAAAAGTCGCTGCGGTGAGATTGCGTCTACATACTGTACGTTTTGAATTAGGTACCAGGATAGGCCACTTGGTTTGACCCTGAATTACAGTTAATGTGATAAAATAATCCATGCCACGTTGGGACGTCACAAAAATGATATGAATCATAAGGAACCCGTTCCCCACTAACCTCTTTTATTGAAACTGGGACACGTCGGGAGTTTTGAAATATATGCGGTTGGGCTGCCTGTCCGGGCACATAGTCGAAGTATGAGATGAAATGAATAAATAAACGGACGCGTATTCAAAAATACAAATTGGAGATAAATTAATTGAGTCATCATATATTTTTGTATAGAGGAATTAAAATGTTAAGCAGATGGAGCTTTTATCTTAAAAATGTGTATTTATAATGTTTCTGATTGGTGTACTGACAGCATAAATAAAAACGAAATGTGCTAAATTTCAGTTTTTAGGGTTCCGAACTAAAGTTGTCCTTCCCTAGTATGTACGGTATTAATTTTTACTGCAATACTTTCTATTTTCAAAAGTAGTTGAAAACAAAATTATGATGTGCCGTCAAAGCGTACATTTTTTTTTTCAACATTTTGTTGGCATTTGACATAATTATAATCTTCAAAAAGAAAAAATTATAAATATGCTACTAACTAAACAGTAATCACCAAAAAATATTAAATAAGACTTGAAACATTTCGGGAATTTTCTCATATTTATTGAAGGCGATATATTATTATTATTGATGGAAGGCGTTCCCGCAACTTACCCACATCACGATACATGATACGATGCCTCGGTTGCGAGGTACGCGCCCGGGCCGTTGTTTTACGTCTTTAATGTATCTCGAACCACTGGGTACTTGTGTGATTGTGTGAATCCCGGCTCCCTACTCCGGGCTCGTTAAATCTACTAAACTGCATCATCCTTTCATACAAGGTTGAAAATAAAGATCACGGACTGTTTCAGAATTCTCTAATAGAGATCTTCCTCATTAAAAAGTAGAGATGCTTTTTAATGAGACTCTCTGTTAGTGGTTTTGACCCGATGTTTTTTAGCGCGAGCTAAGTTCTTTATAAAAGGGACAGTACATGTAAAATATCTTCATTTTTTTTTAATTAATCGTACTGTTACACGTTTAGCATAGCATAGGCAATGATTTGTTTGATATTGAATTTAATCATTGAGAGATTGTGTATTGGCTTTTGGCAAAAATCAGCTCATAAAGTATCATGGATCTATATTATCTATGAGCTTTACTATCTCGTATAAAAAGAAACTTGTATGAAAGCTAAGTACTTATGTATTTCCATAATCATTACAACCAAACATCGAATCTGACCATCTTTCCCTAACTTCGATACGGTCAAATTACAATTAGTGTCATCGTTAGTACATTGAAATTAAAACTAACTTTGTTGTAACGATGTCAACTAACCTTTTGCTACCAGTAACTTTAAATTGGTTTTTATACGAAAAGTTCAGAAAACTAAAAAAAAATAGGTTAGTTTGATCCATACATTTTAAATGTACACATACATAAGTCGACTTTATAAATAAGCTGTTATTTTGTGGATTCCGTTTTACTGTTAATCTAATTACCCCATGTGTACACAAAGTAGGTAACTACATACGAAAATATGTACATTCGTAAGTACTCACCTACATGTAAACTAGCTGACTACCTATTACGCTAATAGTAATGTGTGTGCTTTTAAAAGTGTTAAAGAAATAAAGTCTCAGTAGTTAGCTCTAAGTAAACAGAAGTATTCAATTTGCCTTTGATGATGTCTAGTGTTGATGTGCAACAGAGTAACACGTTACACTTGTATAAGTATTTTAATCTTTTGTGTACCCAAAATGCACTCAGTTTTTAATTAAAAATCCATCGCATATTCTTCTTTCTTCATCATCTACCTAGCCTTATCCCAACTATGTTGGGGTCGGCTTCCAGTCCAACCGATTGCAGATGAAAACCAGTGTTATACATAGAGCAACTGCCTATCCGAGTTCCACAACAAAGTTACTGGGCAACTTGATACCTCTTCAAGTCTCAACAGAAATCAACAGCAAAAGCAATAGAATAAATTAAAATGAAAGATGAAACAAACCAGAACTTCAGTTTGGAGTTAATCAACAGAAAGTTATACAGTTGTTAAGTAGTAAGTATACATAAGTGTTGCGTAATAGCCGCGGGAAGATGCCTAGTCGGCGGAACGTGACGCACAGCCGCGTCCGGAGTGCGGCACCAAGCTCAGCAGTTCCAACTCTTGAAGCCAACATAGAACTATTGTCACCTTAGCTGGTTTATAATACTGTTAACGGATAAACTGTTATCCATACACATAAATAAAATTCAAGTGTCTGTTTGTCATATCAATAATAATATCATATAAATGTTTACAAGGAACTTATGCCCAAAAATACATGATAATTTTTGTCTCTCTCTCTGTTTGTTCCGGCTAATCTCCTAAAAGACTGGATCGATTTTGACGGGACTTTTACTGGCAGTAGCAGATGTCATAAGGAGTAACATAAGCTACTTTTATTTTAGAAACACACTTAGGGTTCCGCTACAGAATAAAAACACCGCTGCATAAGCTTAGTCATTAAAAAGCTTTAAAAAATGCAGAGGCAAGGAACATAGTTCAGTTTTAACATCCCAAACCCAAACTAGGGAAGCCTGTATCTTGCGTACCAAATAGAGGTTTTACTCATCAACATTTTTATCAATTACATAAAGCATCATATCTATTACATTTAAGTAAATATACTTAGTATTTAGATTGTTTTGTAACTTGCCTGCGGGACTGACAAATTACCTAACGGAACCTTAGCTATAAACAATAAACCTGATGCCATGGCGCCCGAAAATTAATTACTGAGTGACATGCTATTATTGGATAGGGATGAGAGGGCAGTTAATTAATAGAGTCCATCGGATTTCAGCCCAATTGATAAAGTTGTTTCAATAAAACCTTCCATGCGTGCTGGTGTGCAAGAGCGAAAGCTTGATGATAGCGCCCGAAAAAGCGCATATTAAACTGTTTTATCTCTGAAGTTTGTCGACAAACTCGAGGGCAGATGCTATCTAGTATTTAAATATTATTAAGACGTGAATTTTCAATACACCTATTGGTTTTATTGCTTTGGTCTCTTTGAACTCAATCCCTGTTTCAGAATAAAAAATTACTTAATTCTTATAGTAATTACAATTACATGCGTTTTTGCTAGGTTTTTTTTTATTGGTGTACTTAAAATACCTGTAGTATGATTAAACGTATTTTTTGGAAATATAAGAGACAGCTGATTGTGGCATCTTTCGAATACGGTAGAGTTTGTTTTAAACTTGTGAAGGAAAGCCATTAAGAATCGATTTGCAAAGTCATTTATAGGTACTGTGTTCTTTTCTTAAACTCATAAATAATTCTATAAAAGTTATACCTCCACAAATCCTCGAAATCGAGAGAGAGTGCCTCATTTTAATATTTGTCTCGCGGTTGATACTCTTATGGCATGGATATGATGTAAAAGGTGAGGAGATTGTGCCCACAGTTCGATCCATATACAAGTGGTCTAGTCACTAGGCTTGTAGTTATTCAGGTTTCTGTGAATTAACTATCGATCTAAAAATTTGTAGATAATCAAAAGATTGTACGAGATTAAAATTCTTTAAGCTGAAACTAATTTATATTACGAAATCTATTTTTTTTATACCACTGAAAATGGCAAACAAGCTAACGGCCCGCCTGATGCTAAGCGGTCACCGCTGCCTATGGACACTTGCAACACCAGAGGCATCACCCGTGCGCTGCCGACCCCGTAAAAACCTCAAAACTCCTTTCTTGAAAACCCCCATGCTGTAGTCTCTTGGGAAAACCTTAGCAGGGAGCGCATTCCACAACTTAAGCGTACGAGGGAAGAAGTTCCTCTGAAACCGTACCGTACGGGACCATTTCGGTTCCAAGGCGTGAGGATGGGCCCCCTGCCGATGGCGAGAGGTGCGATGGTAAAAAGTGGCCGTTGGCATAATTTCAAATAATTCCTCGGAACACAGCCCATTGTACAAGCGGTAGAACACACATAGGGAGGCAAAGTCCCTCCTCAGACTTAAAGGTTCAATACCGCCTGTGAGCATGGGATCGTGAATAATTCTCACAACGCGTCTTTGGACCGAGTCAAAAGGCCCAAGCTGGTATCCCGGAGCTCCCGCCCAAAGGTGGCAACAGTACTCGATATGGGGCCGGACTTGCGCTTTATACAGCACAAGTCTTTGTCCTGGGTGAAATACTGCTTTGCTCTATTGAGCACACCGAGCTTTTTCGATGCCAGCATGGCCTTACCTTCCAAATTACTATTTTTAAATTAAGTTTTCTATTTAATATTAGGTACCTGCAAAGGTTAATTATTGGGCCAATATTAAAAAAAGAATCTTAGTTCTTAGTCTATGTCGATTGGCTCATTAAATTTTGGGGACCAGCAGTAAGCAACCTGTACAGCTCTATCATTGACCTCGTTGGAATCTTGGATGGTGCAGGTGGTTGTGCACGGCGGGCAAATAAGGAGATGACGCACGTCCTATGATAAAAACTTTATTAACTGTTGTGGAATTTTAACACTCATCTACTTACTAGAATTTCGCAGAAACGACAAAGATAACGTTAAAATGATTCCACGGGAACGTCCTACAAGGAACCTATAAGAACCGTTTGTTTTTATTTTTCTCTCAGCTCTAGAATCAATGTAAGAAGGAGCAGAAACAATATCACAGGAAATTAAACAGTAGATAGTAGAGCGCGATAGGTCGCCGAGGGCCGCACTAATTAATTTCAAATCTCATCAGCGTGTTGCTTCTTGAACAATCCATACTCTTTTAATTACGACCGCGGTCGGGGCTTCTCGGTAATCCTCCATCGGTTCGTTGCAGCAGAAAAACGTAAAAGGTTGCAACCAACTTCCAAGTTAATTTAAAAATCAGGGATGATAAAATAGCCTTGCTACATACATTTCTCTACATAGAAACTTTTAATTAATTTTATATTTTCCTAACTTCTGCCCGCGTAGCTTTCCATCAGTACCTAAAAGTTTTTGGAGTTTTATTAATATTTTCAGCGATAATATTATTAGTTTAGATTATAGATCAATATGTAACCTGGAACACTACACCAAATAAAAAAAACGAAAAGTAAGCTTTAATATTATTTAGTTTAGCGATATATTTCAATTACATTTTACTGACTCAATAGAATTCAAAGCTAACATTATTAGCTAGCTTGCATGTTCAATGCCAGTTATTCAGTTACCTACATTTGATCAAGTTATGCCGAACTTAATAACATAAGGCTGGCTTTGCTTAATTTCTTTAGCGAGTTCTATCTAGGACACCCATGGCAATTTTACGGATCATCTTTACATAAAGGATGTGTACTACATCAGGAAATATATTAACTATACCAATACAATAACACTGAACAGTCTTTGTTTGTCTGTTTAAACGCGCTAATCTCTGAAACTACTAGGCGGATTAGAAAAATACTGTAGCATATGCTAGCTAGATTCATAAGAAATAATATAGGCTACATAACATCGCGCTAAAACCTACGAGAGAGGAGTAGTAGCCAACGACGTAAGTGAACACGAACCGCCGGACTTCAACTAGATTATAAGTACATAAACTCCACTTTCTTTGAAGACAACGAACTTCGTAAAATATACCCTAGGTAAGTACTTCTTTTCATTTTACTATTATCATAGAAGAGTCAAGAGACTCTAGATTTATAAAAAAACGCGATTAATTTGCAATAAGGACAATAACACGATAAATATTATCTCACTTTTATTTCCCCCCTTGAATCGTATTTTTTAGGGAATGAGCTCGTTTATCACAGGCTGCCATAATTAATTAACCCCATAACGGACATGAACTTTCATTACATTGGGTGATTAATACTGGGATTTAACTGATAAGAATGCATTGGTCATGCTCAGACATTTTCCAATCTAAATATTTATATCTACATTTTATGCGTCGTGAACTCGTCACAGTTTTGTACAAACAATAATCTATTTATAAGTACATTTAATTTGTTGTGGCAAATAAATTTTAACGTGGCTTCAACAACAAACAGTACAGCGCAATTAGATAATTATTTTGTCGCTATCAAGTTATTCTACATATATTCATTACATTGAATGAACCGACGTATTGTTATTTCAATTAACTTATTTACAAAGTCCCACTGCCAGGAAAATCGCACAAAAGTACGTAGTCATAATAAAACTTAGAACGCCACGCAACTCTGTCAATGTGCCGTGAGTATTGGCTACGTTTCAAGTCTACTATGCATTAATGCATAGCACACATAACCAAATATCAGTATTGCAGGACACATGCTAACAGACATTGATGAATTGCACGAAATACCATTAACATTTGTTTGTTTATACAACCGATGACCTACAAATACAAGTGGTGTTTGGTTACAAGACAGAAATGCTTGCCTTGTTGATTTGAGTACCTAACAAGTAACACAAGTGTAGGCACTGTTGATAAGCTGGTTGCAAACAAGCGGTCAAGCTCCCGTCGGCTGCCTGCCTCGTTTACCAGGAGCCACAACCACTCATGTTCGTTGACATAAGATTTGATTACATATCTCAAACTGAATAAGCTTTCAGTATGCGTGGGATTGTTTACTAACATATAATTAATAAGCTATCAAACTTGTTTATTTCTCTAGCGAAGTTTCGACGGTGATTAATCGATATTTAACTTCAACACCCACAGACGTGAAAATGTCTTGAATATTTTGAATAAATGGAAGCGAAAGAATCACTTTTAATATGAAACGTAATGAAACCTCAAAATGTTCATACTCGTAAATCCATCAATCAATAAATTACTATGTGATTGATTAATCTTATACATACCTACCTATAATGAAAGCAAAAGGTCACTCACTGACTAACCATGAAATCTCGTAAATTACTTACTTATGACTTAAGTAACGAACTTACGACCTATCAAACTGAAAGTTGGCAGGTAGGTAGTCACGCTAAGAACGGATTTGACTTTGACGGGCCAAAGGCGCGCGCTAAAGCTAATTTATAACAAAATTAAAAGGTTTGCTTGCCGTAACTTTTAGGGACTTTTCAAACAAATCAAATAAAAAAGTCGAAATCAAAGTTTGATTCGAATAATAGTAGGTAAGTACTAGTCTATCAAATTTTAACTCGACTAACACGTTTATTTTTTATCCCAGTCATATTTTGAGCTTGATGTTACGTTTTTAATGGTCTCGTTTTCAGTTTTAATATGAGTATAATCATAGAACTGGGCGAATGTCATTTTATTTTATTTGTCAGCACATTTCCAAAATTATTGGAATACGGGACAATTACGGGACGCGACTGCCTCGTTAGCCAAGTGGTCCTAAGCGCGACTGCTACGCTAGAGGTCTTGGGTTCGATACCCAGGTCAACCAAAAAATGTTTTTGAGTTATTCTATAAAATTCTCAGTAGCGGGTCGGAGTTAGAATTTGTGCCCGGTGAATGGCAAGTCGGAGTTAGAATTTGTGCCCGGTGAATGGCAATAAGCTCGCCCCCTATTACATGAGACCTAAACATACCGGCGAATGTGGGTGTACATTGGTACACCACTGCCTAACCCTTCGGGGAATACAGGCATGATGGTATGTATGTATGTATGTATGTATGGGACGCGATGGTGAAATACGGGGACGGTCCCGTATACACGAGACGTATGGCAACCTTAGGTGTAGGATTCAACTGTCGTCATACCCGTAACCGCATTATGTCCAGTTTGCAATTTTTAAGTTCAAATTACATGTTTGTCAATGTAGATTCAGTTGAGTCGTGTCAGGAAAGAATTGTATTAAATATGCTGACTCATCAATGAACACGTACCTAATGAAACGGCAATACGCTCCTCCACTTACATGACACCTAAAACAAAACATACCGCCGAACTGTGGGTGAACATCAGTGCACGTCTGCCTAACCCTTTGGCGAGTACAAGCGTGTGTATGCATATCACGTAGTTGATAAGACAGACGACGCGAGCTTTATATGTTTTTATTTAGATCTTCAATAAAGTACGCTGGGACACGAATATCAGAGCGAGACCTAGAAGCTAATTCTACTAATTAGAGAGAAGGTTAAGAATCTAGTCGCAATCTCTTCTCAACGACTGTCAATGTCCAAAGATGCCTGTAAATGTAAACACAGTGTCAAGATTGTGATTATTTCTTAAAGTTTTAGAGTGGAGGAGGATCACATCACAGGAGGGTGCTCCTGATCCAGATAGATTGATGACATTTTCATAGACATAGATAATATCAATGTTAGAGAAAAGAGGTAGAGTGTAGCTATCCCACATGTGGCGACATCTCTCGCGCCACATGCGAACTACAACAAACGTTTGCTATATCGCGATATCAAAATACTCGTCGATATTAAAGCATAAGTATAACAGCTGTAAAAATACAGTTACACAAGCCGAATACATGTTGTAATAATATTTTGTTCAGGGCCATATCTGGGAACTTTCCGAACAAAGTCCCAACTTTTTGGTACGTTTTTTTAAAAGACCAAGTTTTAAACGTTCTAACTAAAGTTTAAATACTCCCACGGCCCCTGTAATGTCGGATGCTTCCCTAAGCACAACGTATTGTAGGCGTTACATTACTTACGCGTTACAATAAACAATGGCTTTGCCAGTAATACATATTGCTCAATTTTGTTTAGCTTGATGGACAGAATGCATAGTTGACGGCTATATGATGTGCCTCTTTAAACTCCGGATACAAGACCCATCTCATTGGAGGATCCTCCATTTACAATGGAAGATCACAACCATCCACCCTGTTCCTCAACCTTTTAAATACGTCTATTTCTGCGGCGCCGCGTCTTACAAGCACAGATTATATTAGTGTACTACTTAACTTTTGCCCGCGACTTCCTCCGCGTCTAATTTGACGATAGGTTCACTATCCCACGGGAACCGTAAATTTTTTCGGGATTAAAAGTTTTATGGCAGCGCCAAATTTCATTCAACTCCGTTCAGCCGTTTAAGGGTGAAAATGTAAAAAACATCCATCCAACCTCACAAACTTTCTCATTTATAATATCAGTAGGAATTTCAGCTGATCTCCGTTTTTCAAGCGAGCGAAACCGTGAACAGCAGTGTGATTCTCTAAGCCTCACTTCGTAATCCGAAAGCTGAATCCGCAATGAGATTACAAAATGGTATTCTGTTAAACACGATCACGCCGGTGACGTCACCACGGCGAACGAATACTAAACCAATGACAGGTTGGTTCGTTATCAAGGTGAGCGCGATCACTTTAGTGAGACTCGTTTTCGAGTTTTCATTTTAGAGAAACGCACTGCAGAAGCTAAATAATAATACATAGAAGCGTTAAACGTCTTCGTTCACGTGTACTAACATAATATATCGAACAAATAACTATTAGTTACCGTGTTACGTGATCGATGAGTGCCACGCGGAACCGATTCGGCTGCACATTATACACGTAACGGTCTGTTTGTCTGACGCTCTTGTGTTTAATTTAAAAGATCAAAGGTACACCAATTTGTTTAAACGTAACATCGCGGAATCAAGGAAGCCGCTTTTATTTTCCCTTGCTTATTAATGCTGTTTTTTAATATTGTACTTCAGTAATTGAGGACTTATGCTCTATTGTGCCCCCAGGTTAAACTGTTAGATAATTGTTGCTTCACGTAAGTAATTGCTTCGATTTGTGAGTGAAAATATAAGTATATAACAGTCACTTTAGTTAACAAAATAAGAAAATGTCTGGTCAACTCTAACGCAATAAACTAAGTGGAAATGTAGAGATTTTCTTTTCAATTTCACTCTTTACTCTCGAGTCTTTGTAAATGTTTGATTCTACTTCAAACCACTTTGTACGACTTTGCTGCTTTGAGTCCCGACTGCGCTACTAAGAACCGACTGCAATTGCAGCAGAAATGAAGAAAAGGTAGAGAACTATTAATAATAAAGCAACTATGTTTTCAGGTACCTAGTTTGAAATACATAATAACATAAAGAGAGTGTACATAAAATAAAACCTTGGCTAAAGGTTTCTAAACAAGATGCGCTAAATGCAATATTAATTCTACATAAAAAGTGGCATGTAAAGGTTACTGCACACTTTTAACCGCCAACGTCACACCACGCGTGCTATTTTGCCAACTAATGAAGAAAAGCTTTACGAGATGAAATCTGGCTAATGAGCCAGACAGTAATGCGTAGGTACGCATTACTGTCGTGTCGTGGCGTGTTATAAGTCTGCTTTATCCCTAATTAAGTTCGCCCACTGATCGACCTTATTGTTGTAGGGTAGGTCAAGATGGTTAATAGTAATTGGATAACAAAACATTAAAGTAACAATCTATCACGATGTTTTCTTCTTGTAAAAGAACATTTATGCTAGCAAAATAATGCAAAAATAAGCGACTTACCTGCAGCATACTGTTGGTGCTGAGCTATCACCCTCTGCAATAGAAGAAAATAATAATGTGAAGAAAACTAAAAACAATAAGCATCTACAAATTATCAAAAAAAGTAAAAAAAAAAGTTTGGCAAATACAGAAGTATGTTTCAAAGGCCCACTTGCACCGAAAACATAACTATGAGTTAACATAAGGTTTAACTAAGTCGGAGTAAAGAAAAATACTCTGGCTGGCGCAAGCAGACCTAAAAAAAGCGAATGGAGATCAAAAAAGTAAAAAATCTAAAGTAGTAGAAAAAAATTATGCATAACAATTAAAATGAGAATAAATATTAATTAAATACTAAAATGCATAAAAATGTGGTAGTAAAAATATAGCTCCTAACGTCCCACAGCTGGGCAAATACCTCTTTTGTCCAGACACATCTGTCGTCGGCTATAATGGATAAAAAAAAAACTTCTGAAAATTGTTCTATCACTAAAAGATAATTATTATTTCAATCCATTAGCAAAATTATCGCACTAGAGCTAAATGGACGAGCATCTCTGACACCTGTAACCTAATTGCTCCTAATCTGTTTAATTTGACACTTATCTGAAATCCATTACTTCACATAAGTACACGAACCATTCAGGCTTAATTGTAAAATCGAAAACCAGTATGATTCAGAGTATGTTTTAGTGTCGTTTTTAAGACTAGCTTATGCCCACGACTTTCTTCACGTTAGTATCGGTTATCGGCGATGTTTTCTTTTTCAAAACTGAAAGCATATTTTACTCTGTATACAACGTAAAATCGGTCTCGCCGCTTAGGAACGAACTTGATAGACAGACAAAAATATTTTTTATTGGGTGGTGTCATTCAATTCGTATTTATTTAATAAAACGCTGTTATTATTTTGACATTACAAATACACACAGACACTTTTATACACACGCTTGTATTTATTTGTATGGATTTAGTAAAATCATTTTCACTATAACAAACAGTGGAAAGCAGTCATTGACAGAGTTCTGTCCCCGTAAACTTTAACATTGCGATAACAATGCGGCAGCCGCTCGGAGTTTGTAGGCTTATCAGTGCAAATGAGATCGCTAACGGCTCAAGCAGACAAGTGCTTTTAGCATCAGCGACCGGAGATTTACGGGAGATTCGCCGGTTTTCGGAAGATTGAAGCCGCTTACGAATGGTCCTTTGTACGCGTATACAAACGCTATTTAAGGAAAAGTTATTTTAAAACGACTTCAAAAAGTGGGGGTGATTACCTATTATGACGCGTGCTTTTGCCCGCGTGAATTTTCTAACGGATCATTAATTTCATTTGAATAATAAAATATAGCCTTTAGCAACCAGGGATAACGCAGCTTACTAGGAGCAAAGGACGTAAGAATCGGAAAAGTAGTCCTAGAGATTCGCGGTTTCAGAGAAACTTTTCAGCTTTATAATATTGGTACTTACATCCGGCAAAATTCTTTCCAGAAATGAGACGACCGCCTTTAATAATTGTGAAGCCGTTTTTGTTTTGAAGCTCTATGCATCTACTGATCTCTAGGATCCGAGTTTCGATGCGGCAATCGAACGTTGCAATCGCAAAATCTCCGATCGCCGGTGTTAAAAGTAGCTGTAGTCTGCTTTGGCCGCTAGGTATCAAACAATAGAAAGTTTTGTTTCCACCCGGTGCACCCGCTGCAGACAGTGTCGGTGGTCCTCACGAACAAACCTCTCAGCCCGCTCTATCCCCAACTTCTGTTGTTTAGCCAGGTATTCCAATTAAGGCCATTCGACATCAAATATAACACGCAATTCAGGTGGCCGTGAACCAGCAACCTTGTTACGTAGCACACTCACTATCTTCTTCATTTTGACGACTCAATAACATACCACCTTACGTTGCGAAATTGAGCAAACGAATTTTACAAACTTATAACGCAATTGATTACGAATCCCTTCAAAATGAACGGGATTGTGGCTGTCTGTTACGTAATTGGGGTGCTCAAGAATAAGCGTCTAATTTTAGCGTTCTAATGTTTTTTCAATATCCAATGCTACGAGGCATGCAATATATAAATACCAATAACAAAACATACAAAGTGTAACAATAAACTCGTGCGTGTTTAATTTTAACTACCGCAGCGAATCTGGGGGCCCCTGCTAATTTTTTTATTGGGTATAAGAAAAAAATATCTTGTAAACAAGTTTCAATTACAAGGCAACATAGTAACAAATGTTACTAAAGGGGATAATAAATAAAACAATTATTACAACGCAAACAGATTGATGAGACTCAATGTCGTTACCGGTCCTTATTTGCTGTGTCCTACTATTTGATCACCTGCATGAACACGATTATACAAACATCCCTATATCAGTCTTATGACGTTCAAGTTTCATGGTCATTGTAATGTTCAAAATGAAACGTTAAAGTAAGATAGCAGATATTTATTTGTCCCATCTTAACAAAAGATGTGTAGAAGTCTCTTCCACTCACTTCAATTTCAAATGGAACAGATGAAAGCGGTTTAACTCGTCATACACGATAGCTCGACCATTCCCAGTGGGTTAGTGCAGTGAAGTGAGCACTATCTACACTGGACAGACCCAATAATGGCCGTCATAGATTGTACGCAGCAGATAAATCGTTGTAGGAAGCTTTCAATTGTACGTGGGAATCGCTCACGTGTGAAATTGGCACGGAGGGGTGTATTGTTGTCTGTTTACTGTAGGCAAAAGATACATACGGGGTGTAAAAGGATATATCAGACATCCATTCTATCCATCAAACAAAGTAACATTGAGCAAAATATATCGTTGGAAAAAGATTTTCTTGTGGGTAAATAAACGGTTTATGGTAGCGCTATGTAAGGCACACAAAGCATTGTGCTTACGAGTGCATCCAACAGTGCAGGGGCCGAGGGGATGTTTAAAGTTTAGTTAGAATATTTTCAACATATTTACTTTAATAAAACGTAAAAAATAGCTAGCAGTTTGGCCTTCAATATCTCTGTATGCTGATGGTTCCCAGGTATGGAAGAATATGTAACTTAACTCGTTTAGTGGTAAACATGCTTGCAAAATATATGTAAATTATAGTTCAGATCACTAATCTGCAACAGGTTACGTAAAGGGAAACAGTTTTGTGGCAAACACGCGTCGCCGGATCACAATAACACTTAATATAGCCTGGTCAAAGGCTAGATTGTGATAAAGCCTCGTAGTCGAGGCGAAGCGGAGTTTTCATTAGTGTGGTAGCACTACCATGCAGCCGCACTTTGTACTGCCGTGTACATGTAGCAGGGTAGGCGAAAGAACCGGTAATTCGCCGAAATTCCAGTACGACTGCAAAGGACGAACTTCTGAATTCTCATCGTGATTGGTTTTTCGTGACTTATCTAAGATAAGCCAGATTTTTTTAAAAATCATGGCTTTAACTCGTACGATTACAGAAATCTGTCTTATCTCAGATAAATCCTGAATTACCCGTACGTCACGTTATCAGCGCTGACCAAACATAATACAAGATACGATAAGATGAAATAATGAATTGACTTTTAGATTACTCAATCAGCGTCCAAGTTTTCAATCGGCCTAAACAAAGTAGGACTGTAGTAATGATTCCTATATTAGCTAAGTAAGATTACAAGGTTATTTTTTAATGATTATTTATCAATCTGATTTTTAGCAATTGTCCTAGCATTTTCGCGAAGTTCCGTTTTCTTCTGATTTTCCTGCAGCGCACAGTTCGTGTCTCTCATGAACCATCTTCCTGAACGCCGACCCTTTTAATATGAGAATGGAGTCTTTGTGTACCTTCCTCCATTTTCCCTCTTACGTTCAACAACGAACGTTTTCCTTTTCCTGATAAAATATTATTGAACCTAAGTATATTTTTTGCCAAGACATTTAACAATGAACCGACTTCAAAAAAAGGAGTAGGTTATATTGTATTCGGGATGTTTCTTCTTTTTTTCTATTGTATATAAATGTATAACGTTAGATGCAGGCCGCTACCAACCGGTTCTTTTGGAAGTCCATGGGGAAAGGCTATGTCCAGCAGTGGACGTCCTACGGCTGATATGATGATGATGATGATATGTACCTACACCGATTTCAAAGTGATTAAGTACAGACGCAACCCATATTTTTACCCGACTGCGACAGAAGGAGGGTTATGTTTTTCGAGAGTATGTATGTATGTATGTATGTATGTATGTATGTATGTATGTATGTATGTATGTATGTAAGTTTGTATGTATAATTGTTTGGCACGCTCTGCAGCCTGAACGGCTCAATGGAGTTTAGCTTGAGAGGTGTCGTTAGATTCGTATTTACTGTGAGAGTGACACTGGGTATATCAAAATAAAAAAAACAAAATGGCGGATTTTTGGCGCCAAATTCAAATGTTTGGATTGCTCTGCAGCCTAAACGGCTCGATGGATTTTAGCTTGAGAGGTGTCGTTAGATTTGTATTTACTGTGAAAGTGACATGGGTAAATTAAAAATAAAAAAAAGTAAAAAATAAAAAAGGTAATTTAAAAAACTAAAAAACCCGACTGCTTTTCTAAGTGTTTATGAAAAAGCCCTAAAACAAGAAAGTCGTTGTACCCGATTGCACTTAAAATTGTAGCAGTCGGGACCCATTCTAGAAATGGAGGCTTAGTGAATTGAGAGCACAAACCTATTTTTTTACATTGCAGTTGGTCCCGACTGCTACAATTTTAAGTGCAATCGGGTACAACGACTTTCTTGTTTTAGGGCTTTTTCATAAACACTTAGAAAAGCAGTCGGGTTTTTTAGTTTTTTAAATTACCTTTTTTGTCGATAAGGTTATGTAGAATTTGGATGATATAAAGTAGGTAAAAAAAAAGGAAAACTAAAAACGTTTTCACAAATACGACAGCCGCCTTTAAAAACCACTAAGTGAAAAATAACGTTTACTTACTTCGGAAGTAATGCGGCTTTGTGTCCTTTTTGTTTTGTTGTTTTGCCACTTACTTCTGAAGCTTACGATGTTTTTTAATCTCGTCTTATTTTGATAGGTACTAGCTTTTGCCCGCGACTTCGACTACGTGAGAGTTGGTTATCGGCAGAGTTACCAGCCCTACAGTTCTAACTGTAGATTTACAATGTCAAAGTCAAGAGTCAAAATTCTTGACTTTGATATTTTCACGATACAGTTCGCGTAATGCCCGAGCGATCGACTGCTGCGCTGCGTGTCGCGGGTTAGATTTTCGCACGGAACAAACATTTGTATGATCTACAGATAGTGGTGCCGGGTCTGGCTGTTTGTGTATGTGAGTTTATGTGTTAGTAAACGTACCTACGATACAGAAGAAATTCCTAGAGAGGAGCAACGTTTTTTAAAAGAAAAGAAAAATATTTCACAAATTATCTCAGTTTTCAGTTTAGTATCTCAAATCTACCATAAAAGAAAAGTAATCCCAAACATTCATCCGTCATTTAGTTTATGTGCATCATAAAGTTATTAGCGTAAGTAGAACAGGCTAGTTATCCGGGCCAGTTGTGTATTGACACTAAGCAACTCTCGCAAGTACTTAATTTATATAAAACTTTTATTTGCTTATTAATATGATCGACTAGCTTATGCCCGCGACTTAAGTCTAGAGGACTTAAGTCTAGACTTTAGCCTAGCAAACTCCTTATACCATCTGCTACCTCCCAATGAAATTCCCATCAAAATCGGTCCAGCCGTTTCTGAGATGGTACTTGATCCATATTTATGATCTGATTTTAAAAAAGGAGGAAAGATCAATCTACTTATTTTATTATTTTGTTGGCGTAAGTTGTTATAATAGGTATAATAATAATAATTTACTTTTATGTCCCTAGCTACAACTGTATAAAACAAAGAACAAAACAACTGTCAAAGTGTATAATTTATACTTTATAGATAATTACATTTTACTCAATTGTATGTTTTTGTTTAATATGTATTGATAACGGCGTAGTTTCGAACAGCCGAAGCAATTAAAATACTAGTGTAGGTATCATTAATCTAGCCATACATAACAATATAAGAGAAACATTTTTTACATTTTCAGTTTACTACAGATTGTTTACAATCATAGTTATACAGTGCGATAGGGTTAGTAACAACAGATAAAACTGTAGCTAACTTATGGATCCTGCTCATAAGCTACATATTTGCCTTTTAATACGATCGGTTCAGCATGATGAGGTCTCAAATAGACAGTGTTACTTTCGCATTTATAAAATTAAGTGTGATGTAGATTGTATTGATACTTGATACTCTGAAAATATGGTTCATTATTAGTAGGTACGTGTTTATTATTTTCTTGGCACGTAAAACGAAATGTAACGTACGTGTGTACATATCTACTTATTATTAGAATACAATTAACATAATGTATGTATTTAAGTCATTATGCATGTAAATAGTCGTGATTCATTGATACGATGGCTTTCTTACTGATTGAATGTGTCTATTGTAGATTTCATATTGAAAATCTAGACATGTCATACCTAATACACAGTTGAATACGCTGCGCATACCAAGCATCGTAAACACAGATGTAAGACCCAACATAACATCAGCATAAATACAGAGTACAGTTAATTTACTTTTCGTTTTCCATCACATTTTCATTATTTCCAGACAGCGAGAGACATACTCGTGTTTTGATAGAATCAAATAAATGTTTTCAATAAATCATTTCTAACTATTGAATTTTTCATTAGAAAACTGTATTACACAGTAGTATTCTTAATTCGGACAACCGACTCATCACAAAAAGAAATATTCTGAGCTATTACTTAATATTCTTTATTAGGACAACCACAAATTCATCACAAAAAAGAAAATATTGGTACGATCTTTAAAACCGGCCAAGTGAGAGTCGAACACGAATAGGTTTCGTACCACCATAAATCTACAATAGACTAGAAACACCAAACCAAATGCAAGCTCAATAAACTTTATTTAATTTTTACTATTGTTCTGTTGTTATCTCAGCAAAATCTCAGCAATAACTCTGCAAAAATGGCAACTCTCTACCTATTACGATTCGTAAACTTACTGACAGTTATACGGACAGCAGACGCTTAGTAATAGGGTCCCATTGCCACCCTTCCGATACGAAACCCTGCAAACGATGTTACTATTGAAGGACTAAGAGAGACTTAGTTAATTGAGAGACGAGATATAGCTCAGCTTGTTAGTAATATAGCTGGCTGTCTAAGTAACAAGCTGTCGTATTCAGGATGCTGTTACTGCCCTCACGCAATCGGCTAAGCAGTGAGGCTGTCAAGCTTTTGCGCCAAGTGTCATGTTATTATTAGATGTAATGTGTCAATGAGTTTATCAATCAAGTCTTTGGACTGTAAATTAAGTAGAGATAGTGATAGAATTAAAGCCAAAAAAGACTTATTAACTTTTTGGAAACGATGGATAGTCCTGAAACTACAAAAGTATTCATATATTCAGAAATATTCCTCCGTGTTTTCTAAATACTTTTGTTCCAAAATTGCTTCACGGAGAATTTCCATTTATTTTCTGCTTTAATTTAAGGTGGATTGGTCACGGTAAGCCACGCAATTGAAAAAATTCTTGCGTTTTTTGCAAATTGCAACGATGTTTTACGTGGAAATGAGAGTAGTATTGTCATCAAAAACAATTCTATTTTCTAAGTATATCATGTGTGTTAGTTTAATGTCGTGGTACTGGGCCATCACGACGTGAATAAGGCGCACGCCTCTGAAGTGCCAATTGATGTGACTTCTTCAATTAATTCGTCCCTACTTTCTAAGTTTATCTTGGACATCTCTGACATTGGTGAAGGAAAACATCGTGTCCCTCGCGATATTTTCTTTTACCGATGTCAACCTTGAGTTATCTATCTATCTATATAAATAAAAATGAATAGCTAAATGTGTTGCTAAGCTCAAAACTCGAGAACAACTGGACCGATTTGGCCGATTCCTTTTTTGTTGTATTCGTAATTTCCCGGACAAGGTTTATATGTAAAAAAAAATATGTAAATCCGCCGGATAACTCGGAAATCAGCATACGTGGGAAGCCGGGGCGGTTCACTAGTAAGTAATTTAAGTTTGATATCGCGAATCCACCCTTACCAAGCAAGGTGGTCTATGCTCGTGTCTTCTCTGAATGAGAAGAGACATGAAAGTGCCGTTTGTGACTTTGATCAACAAACAACGTAAAACTGAGCTATAATTTGCAAAAAAAAAAAGTTATTGAATTCCACCGTGATTTATCTTCAGTAAGTTTAGCGCTACCCCTGGGATAATTAGATACCTACATTTATGCTGCAATAGCAACACCTTCGTAAGATCAAAATAAATATTGGCCAACCGAAGCCAGGTGCTAAAATGCTGGTAAGTAGGCCAACGTCACGAATTTTCTCGTCTTTTGTACAATTTTCATATAAACTTATTGCTTAGTCAGCGTCGACGTAATAATATAACTAGAAAGATATTTTAATATGATACCCTATTCATATTCTACACGTAGGTATAAAAGTACAGTAGGTATAAATATTAGACCGCGGGCTTAGGGTCGATAAATGCTTCCGACATCACCGAGATATGGATCCAATCTAATTTGATTCGAACTCGTGTCAATTTGATCCTATTGAGAGCTCGAGAGGGGCGATTCACTTAGGACTTCCGTAAATTACAGTTTCAGGAAATTAGTTCCCTTTCAGTCAATATTCCAACGGAAGTAAAAATACATTTAACTGAACTGAGAGTTACATGTTCTTCCATAATTGCGATCCTTTTCATTTTGTTTTGGATGGTCCTCCATGGAAGCTTCTGGTTACTGAAATATAGGGAGACAAAGGTCTTTAACAAAAGTAAGTTTTAAATACCCTCACAACCCCTTTGTTTTTATAAGCACAATGTTTTGCGAGCTTTACATCAGGCGCTACCAAAATCTGAGATTTTTATATGAAAAAATAAACGTAGATTCTCAGGAGTATATTTTATTCAATGTAACTTAATTTGACAGGATACGTGACATGTCTTTTTACATCTCATATAATATGAGTAGGGAATAAAGCACTCATTTAGTTCATTTCTGAATGTTTTGGAGTTCTACTCAAGGCGACTTATCCAAAAAACTGAAAGTGCTTATTTAATTTGCTCATACATGGAGCTGAATATTTCATTCACTTTTGTCACCCCGTATTTCTAAATTGTCTGAAGTGCCATCTCAAAACTGAAACATTACATTTAGAACATCGAAGAGTAAAGAAACCTGTTTCAATCCACATTATGTATGAGATGAAGAGACTATGATTATTAAACGCAAAGATCATGGCTATAGGTACAGACACAGGAAGCAGGGACCTAACACTCGACTGGTGTGTGTTACTGTACAAAATGGCAGATGTTGCGACACGTTGACATCATGGGAGCATGCATTTGTTGGACGTTTGGCAACGGCTCGGCAATAAACTGCAGCTTTTACGATATTGGCCCCGGCACTAGGCTAATATCGACCCTCGTCTGTGCCATACCTGGCGGAGAAATTACGTATTCAAGGATTGACAACAAGTAACAACCTTGCGAACTGAATACTATATTTCTAGTTCGGGTTCCGAACAAGGTAACTGCTATATACATTTTTGTTTGTCGTAGTAAGTTAGGAAAAGAGAGCTTGACCGTGGAAGACGTATTCAGCAAAATGAATGAACGAAAAAGTTAGAATCTGTGACTGGGCTACACGAGGGCATAAGGTATAATTTAGTACAAAAACACAGGACACCCATCAGTTATTAAAATTGGCAGCATGTGGCCAGCCGGGTCGGGGGCGTGATCCCATTCAATGTGCATCTGGCGTACGCAAAATTAGATTGGTTACATGCAAAAAACCAGAGGTAATTAATCGACGTCAAATATCACAAATCATTACAATTTCTACGAAAAAATGGGAGAAATATTCTTGTGTTCGTCGTATCCTTTCATGACTAATCTAGAGACAGGAAGCTAATACAAGAAAATAGTTAAACCTATACTTTACTGGTACACGTGGCATAAAGTCCTAAAGCAAATAATTATATTAGTCTACTTCACTTCACAATACAGCCCACGATCTTTATGGAGATAATCAAAACATGTACATAAATCAATTAAAGTGACAATATGAACAGTGTCAACAACCGATTATCCTTGCCTCACTGCTCACCTCACTTTAGACGCAAAACGTGTCAATGTAAGTTTGTCACAGATAATGTGAGGCTCTTGATTTCGAACACTGATAACAGACTATAATAAACTGTAGATTTTACGTGCTCAGTCTGGATTTGAGGGCACACGATTCTTATCAAATGATAATGGACACAATTGTAAATAAAGCACTTATTAGATTTGTTTTTCGTTTTAAATAGGATGTAAGGCTTTGTATACACGGCAGTGGCCACGGCCTCAATAAGGCAACCCTATATAATTGAATAACCGACTCTTGTCGACAATCTGTTTCATTTGTCGTTTTAATTAAACTTGACCTGCATCGTGTATTCATAAATCGACGTGTGCGCATGTGGCTATTTGAGGAAGGAACAGATGCATTGCTTCAAAGGACAGATTGCGTCACGAGCTGCACTTGCTATGATGTCGAAGTCCACCGCAAAACCTGTTCATCTCTAGCTCACAGTATACGTTAAATATGTATGTATTGCACTAATTGTGACGATATCAACATGGCTCATTATTATAGTAAGTACGTAATTGTGTAAATAAACTTGTCAAACAGTAGACACCAGTTGTGTTTAATAAGTAAAGTAACTAAGCAAGACTTCTTGCTTGTATTTAATTTTTATATTTACTCGGCCACTAGCTTGTGAACAAGACTCCGTCCGCGTGGAAGTCAAAGGCATTCTTAATTTTGTAAAATCTAAATTGACTCTAAGGTAAATTTCAGCTTCTTTAGAGCAAGTAGTTTTAGTGAATAAAAGTTTAGTCAGATTAAACGAACTTGTCGCTTTTATAGCGTGTATGTAGCCGAAAGTTACATGTTTTTCCTATCAATGCGATATTTTTTTTTTACGGGGCTGTACTACGGAAAGTTCTGGTTACGGAAATACTGAAGGTCAAAATTCTTTCTAAACTTTAAATACGTGCACGCCCCCTATACTGTGCCGTGCTGAGTGCATAAGCACAATGTTTTGCGTGGATTGCGTTATGCGATGTGCGTTACTATAAATAGCACTTTATTACAACGAAAATAAAAGTCGTGTCCCAAATTTTGCTCAATGTTACATGTGTGATTGGGCCGTCCACGTGTAGCTCACGGCTAGGTGACGCGTCTCTTTACGCCCCCTATAGTATAGATTGAATAATGAAAACAGAATCCGGCAGCGAGCTCTCTAGCAGTAATTGAGATATCTATAGGAAAAGATAACATTGACTGTCTGTGATAGTTACAAATATTCCGCCGTTATTATACAGAAAATAACGTCATGTTTACTTTCCGATAAGCATGTTGAGGCGAAAGTGACAATGAAATTATATATTCTCTGTTCCCACTACATCCACTTGAGACAAAAGCAACTGATTCATTTGGGACTAAGTAAACAGTCTCTGTGATCAAGGAAGATGCGTCTGCGATCTCGCACAAACGGTAGCTTAGCTTATTACGATCAAATTGATCGTCAATCATGATAAGGCAAGAGAGACGTAAGATAATTTCGGAGTATTTTCCGGCCAAACGACTCGATCGAATCTCACGTGGAACATTTTACGGCAGCTGGTACATTAAAAACATATTAGCATCGTGAACTAAGACTGTCACGACACCTTACGTATACAGATCATAATTTATAATTTATCACACATATAATTTGCATGAGTGTATGAGTTTACGTCTTTGTGTAATGACCTAATACATAATCATGTTGAGAAAACTGGGTTTTATCATAATACGGGAATAATACTCGTAATATATCATGTTAAAACATTAGCCCTAGGCGCTCAAATAGAGTTAAAAGCATCGACTTTTTGATACTACGTCGTACTAAGACTATTCGCAATTTCGTATTCATTAAAAACTTTTGTAATTTATCCAGTAGGCATAGAGCTATTAGATACGATTTCGGATTGAAAACTTTTTAGGCCTAAAAAATACACCCGTCTAGGTTTGCTAGGCGTCCGGAAAAAGTCGGACATAGTTAGGCAACTATACGCCAACAAAAACAGCCTTGTTTGGATGCGAGTCCAAATTAGAGTGTGTCTGTGTGTACGGCTTAGTTAGCCTTTTAATTTAAAAATTCACGCGACAACTTTGTTTTGAATTGCACGGTATTGAAATCTGATACATTTTGGGTATTATTTCATTAGAAGCTAAGAACAACTTTATGATAGAAGATCGAAAACACGGAATACAATACTGTTATCAAACCTCCATTAAGTTAGCGTCTGGTTTTTTCCGATTTTAATTAAAAGTCGGCTTAAACGGCTGCTTTGTTCGGTTTTCTGTGTTTAATATCGGGCAAACCTACACCCGTCAGTTCTCATGACAAAAAATTCAAAACGTTTGGCCTGTACCTATTCTTCGCAGATATTGTAATTTTCCTATTTGAACGTTCCACGCCTGTCAACGTTTTCAGTAAGTATCTATTTCGTGGCTTGTGTACCTTATGCTAAACCCGTTGTTATGAATTCGGGATCGACAGGTTAAACCTCCTGTTTTGAAATCGAGGCCACACAGAGACAATGCGAAACAAAGACTCAATGTGGTGTCCGGAATGTTGTAAGTGTAACCTAATCTTTCAAAATACCTAATTCTTTTACGTACTTACATATTTAACATTATCAGTTGTGTATCAATAGTAATGTTATCAATGTGAACGCCGATTGCATTAAGCCACAATAATAGGTAAGTACAGACGTCGCATTAAATCCACTCTAAATTGGAAGCGTCCTGTTGCCGTTTATCGACACATTAAACGTATGAACAGATTGCAGCGCTCAATTGCGAGGGATGTATCTTGCATTATCAATTTCAGCGCATCATTGTGCAGCCACAATGTGAGAGCGAGTTACGAATGATTATGATGGAAGATCTTGCAAATACATATTAATCCACAGTAGCACTTATCATAAAACGCTGGCCTCGTCTACTGCGTCGGATTACTAACTTTTTCTAAACAGGAGAGCGTAGGTAGACGGCAAGGACTTAGGAGTCATGCCACAGTTTATTAGGTATTACAAAAACATAACATAAAACTCTGTGCCATGTATCACAGCAATATAAAACAGCGATAAAAGTGACATAATTTATGTTTCAATTACGATAACAGACATGTTTATCAATCAAACATTTGATTTTTTAAGTGTCTACTAGCCAATTGGCAATATATCAAATAAATGAAAATTGTGTGTAATCTAATTGAAATTTAAATTAACCCCATGCATTGAGCATGCATTCAATCAACTACACGAACTTAAGATTTAATGCATTTAGGGGTTATTGAACTTTTATCTTAATCTATTTTTTCTACGTATCATTACAAAGTTTTACTATGGCATTATTACCTGTTGTTGTTCTTGTGCCAACTGTTTCTGCTGATGGTACTGTGCTACAAGTCTGATACCGCTCAACTCCAGGGATCGAGGGTCTAAAGACCGACTACGCGGCTTCTCTGAGTAAAACACATCTTCGTCTCTTTTGCCTTTCTTCCATCTAAAATAGTTCGACATATCGGCCCATTCACTGTCACTTACACTTGCACTATTATGTACATTTCAAGTATAACGGTCGAGCACGAGCTGGTTACAGTTCACTCATTTCAGAATAGCCGGGGAGGTTAGCCCGCGAAGGCATCTCCATAAGTACTGAGAGATAACGTCGCGGGTCGCCGTCACGAGACGTCGTTATTGTTATGCAACGGCGGAGTGTGTAAGTGACCGATATCCGCTGCGGAACCGGGAAATCGATGCGGGAGATGCGCCCGCGCCGCTAATCTGACCAGTAACCGCGCACACACCCACCGCCTGAATGCTCGCTCTGCGCTGTCGCCGTAGTTGACAACTTAACACTTACTTACACATCGTTATATTTTCGGTGAGGGGGATCGTGATATCGTAATTTGGACCACAGGTTATTTTGAACGTAGCTACTGCACAATACAATCGTAATGCTGTCATTTTCCGTACATGTTTACCCCTTATTTATCACAAACGATTAAAGTGTCATTGTCGCGCGATGCTCTCATGTTTACTTCCCGAGGACGTTAATTATCGCAGGAGTGTACGCGACGGCCGGTGACGACGCACAAACAGTGGTCTAGAACTCTAGATCCTAGGCTTGGCGCGCCAATTGTACGTTTAATACTAGCCGTGTAATCACGAACGTAGGTACCTACTTTACTAGTAAACAACATGCGCACGAGTCTGTATACAAAAGAGTAGGTGATGTAATCAAATCAATTTAAGGATAAACGCATCATACTCATACCAGCTGAATAAATGCATGTTGCATGTTGTTGTCAAATTATGTTGTTAATGAGAGCACTATTTTGTGATAATGTAGATTGTAGACCGATCATGTTCTGTATCTGTTACGGTTTTAACAGATGTCACGACTAGCATGATTGTCCATGTTGGTGAGGTTCCATAGCCTATTTATTTGCTCATCGACATTTTTGGTAAATTGTTCAGGCAAAAATTTAAATGTAGTTTTCATTCGAGCTATCTATGTCATAGCATCAAAAATATTTATTCCGGGCGTCAAGTTGAAACATATCACATATGTTTTAGATCTACCTAGTTTCAGAATCGCTCACCTTAAAGAGCGCTGCATTAGAGGAGGTGCGACGTATTAATTAAGACGCTAATTAACAAGTGTAGCGGGGGGCAGTACTACAAAATTGCTAGTGGACGGTAGAACGTCACGATGGATGTCCGTATTTACTGCTATAAGTAGACGAGATGACGTCTTAACATAAGATAAGTGGACGGCCGTATCCCAGATATGAAGTCAGGGCCTCCCGGATACTGACTGCCCCATTGGCCTTGAGCGCGTGGGGTCCAGGGTTCAAATCTTATGTCAAGTAAAATGGATTATACTATTAGGAATTTCTCAGTAGCCGCCAGGAGAATGAGGTGACACCCTGAAGCGTCGGAAGGCTCGTAAAGCCGTTTCTACTGCGCCTGATCTCTCCTCGGTCTTGTTGAATTGAAGTCGCATCGGACTGTCAGAGTGAGGGAAGAGGGAGAGCACCTTCTTAGCTAGCCTCCCTTGTGATGGTTCACCGTGATAGTAATTCGGTCGGGAGTATAATAAATACTGACTTTAATTAAACAAATACTAGAGGGCTTTCCTAAAAAGCGTTTCCAAAAACCTCGAATATAAGTAAGAGCTAGTTAACTATTAGTATCATTACCGACTAGTTTATCACAAATTCACAATCAAGTATGAAACTAAAATAACATTTTCATGCTGATGATTAGTCTTACAGTCACATCAAAGAAAATGTAATATGATGAAGCTATAAAGATATATTTTATAAGTAGTATTATATCTTTATAGCCGACGGAATTATATTCTAACTGCTGAACTCAGAACATCAAAGACTTAAATTAAGTACATCTGATTTGGATAGTATCGACTGTAGATGGGATATAAACACTGAAAGTGCAATATTAAACCTAACTAATACATTCATGAAGGATGGGAAATCATTAAATGACTTGCTGGGCGAAGCAGAAGAGTGTCAGACTCTTACTGACTAAAACCTATCCGTGTTCCTCCTAATGCCCGTTGCGTTTCAGGGCCGCGGTGAATCTTACGAACAAATTCCGCAAATCTGGCAGGCCTGTCCCTAGCGGGTTCCGTCTATTACGCTGACATCTCTTTGAGGCGCGGCTGGAATCTAACGCGCCGTCGTCCCGGGCCTGGTTCAGATCGGACGGCAATCCACCCAACGCTCACCCGCCGCAGACCCGAGCCTATGGCGGCCAGGAATCGATCTCGCGTCTCGCGTGTCCTTCTGATGTGGCGGCTGGGTCGTGAGATTTGCTTCTCTCTCATGCGTTCCACTTCCTCCTTCGCTAGGTTTACTGCTTCACAGGAGGAGGTGACTGCTTCCCATTCCCCTTTGCTAAGGGACTATGGACTGAATCAGGGTCGAACGCGATAAGTCGCCGCCACCGATCGCCTCCACGAGGACACGAAGATGTTCCGCATTAACATTTATGTTTTAAATTTAAATAAACGCGGCATAGCTTTTGTGACGCCTATTGAGTGTTCACGCAGCACTGTTATGTATCTCGTCCGAGTTTTTAAGTACAAAATTTTGGAGATTAGTAAACCTATTGTAATTAAACTTAAAATGCTTCATTGAATATTTAGCATTAGAAAGGTAACAGCCAAATAACGACTGTTACTATATTGTTAAAATGATTGCTTCTCAGTGATATTTTTATTTGTAAATTCGACTTTTCTCGCATAAGACAAAGTGCCTGCCTGTCAGTACTAGTAATGCTAATATTACTTACATTACCGAATAAGTGTATAGAAATCCTAAAACCCTACCGTTCGCTACCTTGACTCAAGAGAATGAGCGCTGTTCAAAACCCGTGTTTGTTTAAAGCAGGCGCCTTATAGAATTATGAAACTATAAGCTGCATTACAACAGAAAGTGGTGCCTACTGGCAGGCGCAGGTACCTGCATGTAAAGCTAACGAAGCAAATAAAATAATTTAAATTACTACACTATTCAATGGACCTAGTACGAGCGCGCTGATGAAAATATAGTCGATTCGATTAGATTTTCAAATTGGAAATACGACCATCATATCATTTTGTTTGGACTTATGCGACTAGATTAATGTGAATAAGGTTTTCAAACGAAATAAATATAATGTGTGAAACAGATTTTTTCATTTGAATGATCGATCGACTTACGGTTCGTCCGCAGGCTCGCACTAGATTCTGAGCACAATAAATTAAAATAGGTATACCATTTCTATTTCTTCTTCATCTTCCTCACATTTGAAGCATGAACAGAGCAGTGAACCCATTGCTGTACTACAAAATTTTCAAAATTCCAATAAAATAAATGAAACGTCACCACTTTCACCAAAAATTAAATAGGTACGATTCCGATAAGTCGCGGTGAAGCAATTCGTCTTCAGCGATCAAGAGTAAACTGAAGCCCTTGAAAGATTGACGAGGGGCAAGAAAACTTTTTTATTGTGCTTAATTTTACCTAGGGGGCACCCTGCTCAACGGATCTTATAACCCAGCTACTTCGAAAAGAGGTAAATTAAAAGAAACCCGTTATTATAACGGCGCCCTAAGTATTGATCAAGAAGCAGTAACTACTTAGAGAAAACATAATACAAGTATGTAAGCAAGACGGACGTATTCAATAAATTCGCATATTAAATGTATTCTTACAAAGTTAAAGGAAAGGGGTTTCTATTATTACGAAGCAGGAAAAAGGAATAAAAGCTCTTTATTTCTTTACAGTGATTACATTACACGTGATTCGATGTGAGAAATGAATAAAAGAATCTGTACAAAAGTGATGTTACCAAAAGATGGCCTTGGACTTACCCCTGCTGAGAGTTTAAAGAAAGTGGAATAAATTAAATAAGCTTGCGAATGCTAGTAATGCAAAGGTCAAGCTCACAATAGGTACATCTGAGCCCCTCGTGCAGACATGGTACAGCTAGCTTATGCAAGACGACCGTTATTGCAAATAATAAAACTTCCTTGCTTTTATCTAAATGCATCGTCACAACTCGTTTGCAACTAGCTCCAACTTTAAACTGTAACTTCTTGACCATTCAAAAGTGCCTGTAAATTATCTAATTGAAATAAATTCTTTGACTTTGTACAACAATAAAGATTATCTTTGATTACAGTCTAAAATTTCAGTCGAAATACCTACCTATGTAATTTTGACATGACTAAAATGTTGAGAATAGATAGAGAAATATGAAGAAGAAGGTATGAGCCCTTACTTGATTCAACGCTGGGTTATTCTTCCAGTATCTCATAGAAAACGTACCTAACACACCAAAATTTTGACTGCTAGTCTTTAGACAACGTGTAACACATCAAACGCACACCCTGGAAGTATTGTGCTCCAAATAGGATAATAAACCGATTTTAGCTACTTCTAATCAAGGCAATTTTATACCATAATATAATCAAAAATACCTAAAATTATAGCCACCTCTCCCTTGGACAGTGGAATCTAGCGAAAGTTAAACTTAAGTCAAGGCAATACGGCGTTTTAAAACGCAGTTGTAAATAAAATCTATATAAAAACATAAGGTACTGAGTCTGTGCCAAGCGGGGCGAGCCTATTCATTATATTAAAAACACATGCGTTTACTAATCAGTCATGTCTACTGTAACCAACAAATATACAAGATCATCAATAGTAAGTATATCATCTTTCTGAATTCAACATAATTTACACACGAATAGCTTTTATTAGGTGCTGGTACCACAGATTAAATAAGTCTAGTACCAACCGCGTCTTGTGCGTTTTGGCAGACCGAGGGAACTCTCCCACGCCTGGATACAACTGTATACAGTCAAGTAACCAAGTGTATTAGTATTGAAATAATCGTTTTTACTTTTTTTAACTAAGCTCCTTAAAGGCCTTTATCAATGGACATTCAAACGTATCGCTATAGAAATACGACATAAAATGCTATGCTTTAAAATAATAATAATAATAATAATAACCCATAGCCCTATTTTTAGTTTCCATATTCTGTAATAGTCCTGCGCCAGCCGGGGATTGTCCTTGGGTGCATTTGCATAATGCAAACAGGGATAATTGTCGGCTGGTGTTCTATTTCATTGTAAAGCCATGTAAGGGGCCTCTGCGAGTTGGCTTCGGCTCCTCGTACGCCTTCCAAAGGCCCGGGACCCTAGGGTCCCGAGATAAGTTACCAAATAAAAATAATAATAATAATACATTTATTTCAGACCTTAATCCATAAATAAACAAACATAATTACAATTTTAATTAAAAACAAAACAAATAATATAAATAAATAATGCCGCGGCACCGAAAGGGATTTGTCGATGCTGCAGCATTATTTTAAAGCGTAGCAATTTATGTCGTATTGCTATATGGATGCGATTGAATGTCCATTGATAAAAAAATGAATCCCTTGCCATGCCGTCCTGTCTGCTTAGAACTCATCGCGCCTTGTGGTAGAAGTTAAATGGCCAAAATCGTCACGTAAAAGCGTTATGCCCCACAGGCGACCTTTCCTCTCATTCTCTGCGTCTTTTTATTATTATAATATTACCTCTAAACCTCTATGTTCATTCTTGCTTTAGTTTTTAAGTATTTTTGTGCAAATTCCAAATATAATTATTTTTTTTATAAAGTTCATATTGGCTTCCGGATTTTAACACTACATCGTACTGAGAAGGTTTCATGCTCACGAAACATAACTGAAACGTTTTTAATCGAAACACTCAGTCGTTTTTTTTTTTGGAATTCGAATTTAGAAGAAGAATGTTTATTTATAATTCCAAGAACCACTTTCACCAATATCACTTAATACATTTAGTGCCTAAACGTATTCAGAACATCATTGCATCCCTGTCACATTGTGAGAAGGTGACAGAGACAGAAGGATAATCTAAACACATTTAGCGCTAAATCTGTTTAGTGATTTTGGTAAAACTGCGCCCAAGTTTAGTTTCCATATTTGATTTAAGAAGTACACCAGCGTTTCAGTTGACGTAGTTGGAGCCCTATATACAAAGGGAAGCGGGAGCCGGTCACAAAAACTGGTCACAGTATGTACTTACCGCTTTCCTCCTATCAGCGCCCTCTACCGGCGAGTTCTGGCCCAGCACGAAGACCTTGCCGCGGAACATTTCCTTCACCTTCGCCATGGCACTGGGTCGACGACTAGACGATGCCGTGATGGTGTGGTAGTACTGTGGACCAAACACAATAGGTTCTTAGATGTATTTTAATTTTTACCCGACATTTTTATGTAGGGTAAAAAATATTATTAAAAATTAAATGGGTTGTGATTTTAGCAGTCTATATATGTCCATACGTGTGCGCATGTTTTCTAAACACACGTCATTGGTATGATCTATCGGCATATTTAATTAATGACGTGTGACTGCGACTTTACAAATACAATAATTCTTTGCAAAGCCTAATTTAATTTGTAATATACACATAAGTGAAAACAAAAGCCTTGCTTATAGCTTTTTGATGGACGTTTTCGTCGTAATCGGGTTTTAGTTTTTTTTTTTTAACTTAGGCTTTACTTTAATATAGATTGCTCAGGTACGCCTGACGAATATCTGCATGGCAGTTGCATCAGTTATTTCTCGGCTGGGTTCCGTACTACAAAGTCACACCATATTGAGAGTTCGAATGAGCTAACAAATTCAACATTTCGAGCTCAGCAGAACCCTAAAAAATAATAGATTGACAAGCACGAGTTAACCTATTTGTTTCAATTGACACCCATAACTAACGGGAAGTGAGCGCCAATTGATACGCTTCAATTATATTTAATTTCGATGAAGGCAGCTTTGCACAACACGTATATATTATGAGCACTTTTAAAAAACAAGACAAGTGGTGTGTTTGAGGACCCACCAACCAAAGATTTTGGCTCAATAGCGGCGAGGCAGATAATATGAAAGGGCTGAAGATTGATCACAGTAAACCTAACTTCAGACCCTTATAAATTGTTCTCTAAGTTAATGATGTAGATAGTTACATACCCTCGTGTGGCTACCAGGATGTGGATGTGCGGACCCGTCCCTAGCCTTCACCGCAGGCTTGCTCGCCGGCGGCTCCACCTTCGGAGGCTCCAGTTTGGTCGGATCTTTCACAGGAGCGCTTGATTTTGTCATATTCTTAAAGAAAAAGTTCTGTGTAAAAATTTTATATTAGTAAAATAATACTGATACTGTGTCCTGTAAATTTTCATCCCTTTACTCCATTTATTTAATGTAAGTAAATAAATGGAATCTGTTATCACAGCGCAGTATTAAACATGTAATAAAATATTAAAAATGAGCACACTATAGTGATTAACCTACACTTATTGCTCACAAGAACAACACAATTCCAGTGATTGCAATAATACAGTTTAATAGCAGTTCGAGGCTTTGTCATTCACACAAGCATTGCATTGATAACAGGGTTTTAATTGAGTGCCGTGCAATCTGTAAGTACTTATGTACTTCAAATAAATTTTACTAAAGTGACATCAGTGTTACATCACGTCGCAATCACGAGGAAAACTGTTACTAGTGCGCCTTGTCACCCTTGTACATAGTCCATCTTGATCATTACACTTGACATCAATCAAATAAATAAAGAATTATACTGTGTCATTATTTTTCCACTGCCGGGCAAAGGCCTGTTTTTATACAGAGAAAGCACGAGCATAAATCACGATGCTTGCTGAAGACGGATTGGCGATTCCAGACTCACATTAGTTAAAAGTCCAGGTTTGTTTTTCTTGAGGTCAATGATGTCTAAAATAAACTTACAAAGTAAACATGAATTGAAAAAGTCACATTAGCACTTAACTGCCTCGTTAGCCTGGTGGTGCTAAGCACGACTGCTATGCTAGAGGTCTTGGCTTCCATTCCCCCTTCGAGTAAAGTGTTATTGGGTTTTTCTATGAAATTCGCAGTAGCAGCTCGGAGTTAGGATTTGTGTCCAGTTACTAGCAATAGGCTCGTCCCCTATTTCGTAGGACTTAAACTTACCGGCGAACTGTGGGTATACATTGGTACGCCTCTGCCTAATCCTTGTGGCAATACAGACGTGATGGACATTAGTACTTGTCCGATGTCAAACCCGCAAACTTACGTATTAGAGGCGGACGCTTTTACCGCTGGGTTAACACAACCTGAGCATAGGCTTCCTATAACACATCTAAATATTAAACAGGCTTACATTTTGCACAGAAGTAGACAACGATAATTATTATCGTTATTCGTATATCCTTGTTAGTTGTCCTGGAAACTAACTACCATTATTATAACAGTTCGCAAGTGAAACACACCTGTACAGCGTTCATGACTTGCTGCATGATGGACGGCTGTTTCTTGGGGTCGGTGCGCGGCTTCGACTTCGAGACGTCAATCACCGCAGGCCTTCGACTTACCCCGGTTGTTCCTAGAACACATAACATAACATTTGTAATAGGCTATACTAACATACGGGTTTAATTGAGAGCCTATTACGATTTTATATGTGAGATTCTAAGGCTTTTTTTTACAGATGGAAAGTCATCAAATGATTTTTCCCGCCCTGGGCGGGGCAGGAGGAGTGTCAGACTTTTACTGACTAAAACCCATCCATGTTCCTTCTTGTGCCCTTTGCGTCCCAGGGGCGCGGTATCTCTTACAACCCGCAGCCCCGGAGTGATTCTAAGGCTAAGATTATATTTCCGTTCCTATCTTTCATTTGAAGTTTAACAGTGACAGGAAGTAATGTCTATTTATCTCAACGTGAGTTTATATTAATGCTTTAAAGGGGGACGGTGCACTGGTCGTACGGCTGAAAAAAATTTGACTGGGTATGGGAACGCCTTTGCTGCATAACAAATGAGCAGTGGGCTGATTAAGCCTAAAATTGGTCCAGAGAATGGGACAAGGCATAGCGCCTGACCACTTAGGAGATAACAGAATCAATCAGATTTACTCTTCCATCAGCCATTCTTTACTTAGATACGGGGTCCTTTAAAACAAATAGCAATTACCCACCACACATTAACCAATAATAGCCTTTAAAACCTGTATCGTACATTCGTACCCACAGGTACGATGCAGGTTCATTTCCCGAAGATAGCCCACACGCATCTCACTAAAAACCCAATCGTCACTAGAGCAACATTTTGTTTAATTACCGTGTATAGTCTGTTGGTACATAGGATGGGCCTGGCCGTCATCGCTGGAGGTTCGACGCCTGCGCTCGCCCACTGACTGTGTGCTTCGTGTGATCGCTGCATCCAGACGTTGCTCTGAAACATATAAAAATTATTAATGAGTAATTATTGTGGAAGATAGGTTTACAACTTACGATGAACATGAATTTGCAAGAAAAAGCCGTTATCAGTATGAATCAGCACTACATCTTGCCTTAACATTTTCTCCGAAAGAAAAATAATTTTCAAACTACACGAAAAGTGAAGCACCTCGGCTACATTGTAGGTACGCAGGCTGACTTTTAATTTACTTGAAAAAAAAAGTTGTTTTCTACACAAATTCATCGCAATACGATCAAAACAAACAACAGCTCTTTTTACTTGGCAGGGTTGATTCTATAGTAAAAGTTGTTCGTATTCATTAGTACATTTAACAAATAAAAAATTCTCCAGAACCATAAAAGTCACTTAATAACTTCTTTGATTTTAATAACTTTTAATTAACAATTATGGCTTCGCTTACTGCCGTTCCGCGGGGTCGGCCTTCTCAATCACGCTGAGCCATTTATTTGGGGTTTGTGCGTCATATTCCGCAACTCTCATCTCCCTCAAGTCTTTTTTGGACCTTCGTCACCAAATATCGTATAATTTAATATATCTACCCTACTTTAGACCGGAGGTGTCTTAAAACTAAATAAATCGGCAAGCTCATGGATTCATGACATACTAAATTCCTAAAAATAAAAATGCACATGTGCAGTCAGTCGGTGGGGCGCACGGTTAGTTTAGAGTACTTAAAATATAGTTAAAATTAATCATAATCAAGCCGAAGAAGGGGAGGCGATAAAACATTCACGCAGTGCGTGCGTATCTGTGTCAGAATCTACATAATTATCGACAGCGGTCACGCGGTTACAAAACGGTTTCCATTGAAGCACGCTGCTCGTCATAACTAGCGCCTGAATCTTCTCTCTTGGCATGGCATCGTGATTACTAGGCCGTTCGGCAACTATGATAACGCTTACACTGTTGCGAAAGGTATGCGAACGAAAGGTATTCGATTGGAAATCACGACTATTCTTTTGCATTTTGGTTTAATTTTATTAGGGGCGATGACAGCGCTGCCCAGGCATAGGACGCAGAAATGACCAGGATAGGACCAGACATATTTTTTTTCATGGGCGCTGTTATGGAAGTTCACGCCGCGCGCCGGGCGTATAAAAGGATAATTACGGTACTGATGACAAGGACAGTATGTGGACCTATAGATATGAAATAAAGCCTTCAAACTGGTTAAATATTATGTTTGAAACGGTTAATTCCTTATAATAGATACTTCGACATTACTTTACGCTGTGCTGGAACTAAACGACTATCATGGTCTTGCACCATCCTATCTGAATCTTCTAGAATGGCCCAAATATAAATTCACCCCAGCATGTACTAATAGTAGGTACATGCTGGGCGGGTGAATTTACGTAGTTTTATGAGAAGCAAACGACTGACTGACTAACAGGTATGAACAGATATGTAGGAATAACTAATAACTAAAAGATCATGGTAGTTTTTCTTAGCAAAACGCATACAGTCGTTCGTCTTTGACACTTTTTGAGGAAATGGTTTATTTTTGTCTGTACAATCAATTTGCAATACATAAACTAACGTCTTTTTCCGATGGGGTTAGGCAGAACGCCACGTACAACTATTTTTATTTTACTTATATCTAGGTACCTTTATACCGTATTACACGATTCCGGGACTTCCTAGTAAGTAGACTATCTAACGGATTCCACTTTAAAAAGGTACTGGTAGGTACTTATAATAAACTACTCACAGTAAATTATGTTTATAACATTTGCAAAATACATTTTTTTGCAATGGGGAACTATATTTAATATTATATTTATTTTCTTCTAAATGGCAAACAAAAGTGTTTTTTAAGGGCCTAATTGGAATAATTGATCTGAATTTCCTAACCTACCCTGACCTTATTGGTGATGTTCTTCAGAAAGGTCGGGTGTGCAGTACTCGTAACCGGCGTGCTTGTATGACCAGATGTATGAACGTGGACGAGGCGAAAGTAGTAAGGATCGTAGCAGGTGGCTTTCTGTGGTTTCTGCCTACCCCCATGGGAAAAAGGCGTGAGTTTATGTAGGTATGTATGTATGTATGTATGTATGTATGTATGTATGATCTGATTTCCCTGTTGGCTTTTCTCATTCAACAATATTTCGGCAAGTACTGGAGATCGATGTTACTGAGCTGAGCTGAAGAACAGAGTTAGTACAGTGACTAGCGACGCCTAATTGAATATGGCACCGTTAAGCCTTGTAAAGGTCACCAGCAACCGGCTTTGTTACACTAATAGAATTTACGCACTTCTCGCGAACTACTACGATCATTGGCAAATGCAACATGACATTGAAGAAAGTTGCAGATACTTTAATCAGTTGCGGAATTTGTTTCGAGAGTTACCGCTGCCCCGGAACGCAAGGGGGAACACGGATGGATTTTAGTCCGCAAGAATCTGACACTCCCTTCCACTCCGCCCAGAGCGAAAGAAGTCATTTAATGATAACGCATCCTTAAAAAACCAAAACAATTGTTTTTATTAAACAAACGAAAAATAACAGTATTGAGTATTTTTCCTCCTACCCAATAATTCAAAGTGTCTCAATTCTAATGTCGGCCAAACAAATACTTAGCGTATCACTGAACGAAGACGCTGCTATTGTAACTATCGAACGACCCCTCGCATCACACACGTCTCGTAAACAAGATTACAGCAATGATTGTCGAACAGACAGCGTCACTACTGTTTATCGACATTTATTTTATTAGAGCGGAGTGTGAATCTATGTCTTTTAATAGCTCCCAGTCATCTGAATGTGTTACACACAATTTGTTTATTGTTCGTATTGCGTTTTAAAAACAAAACGATTAAATGACAGTACCGTGGGCCAGAAGTCTTTAAGTGTGCATAGAAACGCAATGCATTATGTATCGTGCGTGCTGTCGTGTGGCACATGCCGTGATAGCTACACATCCATAACGCAACAGATTAATTAACTTCTATCACTGTTTAACACCTGGAACTGTTCTAGCTGTTAATTATATCAGCACCGGGACTAGTGTTCATTTAGCTTTCATCTATAACGTATCGTAGTACTATATCATGTCTAAAATTAAGTAAAATTGTTTTTGTTGAGCGTAGACAAACATCGGTATGATAATGTTGGCTACTTATGCTATAACCACAGCTAACTCAAGGCCGACCGCATGCTATTTTGCATGTAAGTGTAACAGATTTATATTATTGAATCTGCGAGGTGTAAATTAAGTTTACCTTTAATTTTACTCTCACAGATTTTTTTCATAGCCTATTTATTGCGTCACGTTATTGGTTTAGTGCAGAGAATTGCCACAAATAGTGTTGAGTTGGAATGTGTAGTTTTCTCAATCGTGTATGGCACAGTTCACGTGTTAATATTAGACTATTTATCCTGTACGTAGGTACAGCTACTACTTATTTTTGTGTGACTAAAATAATACGTTTTGTTAGTAATCTTATACTGCTCCGTGTACTGTGTCTGAACTCACCGGGCACCTTTCGAGTTCGGACAAAAATAATTACAGCAGTGTTCAGTACACATACAATATCTTCCGCTGCTCAATTTGTCTAACAGACAAGCGAAATGGCTTTTCATAAATATCTTCAATGAACAGAAATTTTCTCTTTTCAGTTAAATGTTTATTTTCTTCGTGAACAGATTGTGCATGCATCGCTTATGAACGATAGTTCAGCTGTTTAGTAGATATTGTGTGAGGTAAGATTTTCAGCAGGCAATAACTTACGATAATAAATAGCCACAAACAATATAAAGCTAATCTCGGTAAGTCTCGCGGTAACATCGACCCTTACGACTAGCTGCTGCTAGACGGTTGGCGGCGAGCCAGCACGCTGCGACTCAAATATGTAGGCGCACTCTGGCAAACATTGCGGGATCTACCTACTACACTTTCCGTCGATAATAAATCTATATTTACTAACTGTGAATTACATAACTTTTCGTTTATTTGTCAACACATTGAGCGTCAACACACAAGTAGGTAAGGCCCTGACATTGCAAATTACAACATTAAAAATAAAACGGTAATTTGACCGTTACAAGCCCTGTCACGCAAGTGTAATGACGTCACGATAGTCGCTGGAGCTATGCCACTTGATACCACGCTAGCAATTTATCAATAACAAACAGAAAGGTCGTGTAGAAAGCCACGTGCTATATGATCGACTTAAAATGAAAACACAATAATATTTATATTAATGCCTCACCTCGTTTCTGTCTTCGTTCGTCGCTGCTGCGCCGTATTTCTTTTTCTTTCTTAACTGGGGTCTTCTTCGCCGGTTCCTTTTGTCTGGTCCCAGTCGCAGCACCCCAGGTTCCAGAGCGTGCTCGCACCTCCTGTGCGTCCTTCGCAACTGTGTTATCTTTTTCCTTCTCGGGCACCTTTGCTACGTCCTCATTAATCTTCAATAGTTCGACTTTAGCAGAGGGTTCTTCTTTGAGAGCCTGTAAATCATTAAAATGTTTAAGAATGTATTATTTTGTTTGAATTACAGAATTTGTTTGATTGCCTAAGAATCCTAAGAATACTTACTTTGTCTTCAGTCCTTTTAACCCAAATGTCCTCAGAACTAGCGGCTACTCCATCAACGGTAGATCTAATTTCGATTAAACTACTATCAAAATAATCTTTATCAAGGTGGAGATTCTGTCCAGCGAATAGGGTGCGTACGTTTGGCCGCAGTTCTTCAGCGCCTTTGGTCCCAAAATGAACAGTATGCGCATTATGCACATGCGAGCGCAGAGCTCGTTCAACGGCGGGCGGCGCTGTAGGCTGGGGGGCGGCTGGCGGCGTCATGGTTGTCACCAGGAACTTATGGCGAGCTCCCATGACAGTCCTCTTCGGAGGTTCCTGTCCGTCAGTTGCGACATGGCCATCACTAGAGGCCAGCTCGCTAACAACATTCGCATTCTGATCTCCTGTTTCGGTCGAGCTAGAATTTTTTGCAATATTGTTTTTGCTCCTATAAACAATTTTGGGACTAACTTCATCTTTCCTCTCATCATCTTCATCTTCCTCACGGCATTGTGATAATCGCCTTCGCTCCGGAAACGGAAATAGAGAATTAGAATCTCTACTTGAAAGACTGTTGCAGTGATTCATAAAGTAGTGTTGAAAGAAACTATCTGTTTCTGGAGTATCATTGTTGTCGCCTTGGATAATATCCTTGAGAGCGGCTAGTGATGTAATAGTGTTGTAGTTTATAGCATTTACTAAGTCTTCGCTATCGGTGGAGCTGGCCGACACGCTGCCGCCGCCGTCGTCGTCAGCCAGCTTGCTTATTTGTTGACATACTTCCTTTAACGTAGCGTCTGTATCTTGTACCTCAGTTTTTTTCTTCTTCTCATTTTTGCGACCACTCTTCTTTACTTTTACATTTGAGGTTGCTTTTTTTTCGGTATCCATTGAACAGCATGTGCCTTTGTTGTTTGGCCAAATCTACGATATTATAAAAGCGGCTAATTACTTAAGGCACTTACTTACTTTACACAGTTTAAATTCACAAAAAGTCACATGATAGTACAATATAATGTCACAAGTTAAGTAATATCGTAACAAGTTTCGTGGCTTCCGTCACCGAGCATGGGGCATGGTGCTGTTGTATGATTCCAAACTATGTCCAGGGAACATTTTACGAATCTGGAATTAAAATTGGTTTTATGTTCACGTCACTTTCTTATCTTTGTTTTATGTACTTGCCCCGTAGTCTTGGAAATGGGTACATTTGTGACACTAAACATCTTTTCTGAGTTTTTTTATTTTTTATTGGGGATGTCTAATAATTGCCCCCATTAGCGAGGACTGGAGTGGAAAGTTGTTACAAACGTCTACAGCTTATAGCCATAAGAGGTTCTTCTACATGTATATATCTTGAAACGTGTGCCTCTTACTTACTTACTTTTTACTTAGATACCACGCCCCCGGAACGCGAAGGGCACATGAAGGAACATAGATGGGTGCCTACTTAGTCTTATTCAACGGCTTTTCGAATTAGGTTGAAATTTATAACTTTAGACGTTTCAAAAGAGCTGATTTTCACAGTAATTTGGAAACATACGTACATTTTCCGAAAACGCCTTATAAGATGAACTAGGTATTATACCTACTTTCACTCTTGGGTTACCTAATTTATTTTCCGATATCTAATGGTTACACCAACAACGAGCATGATTTGTAAAATGTCTATTGAAGTGTCCACAACGAAATTATATTACGTCATCGATACATACGTTATGCCATTGTATACAAGATGATCTCATGATAATTTTAAGAGAATAGGCAGTAGATGTTCTTGCTAATATTTCTTTCACAGTATAAAATAAATTACTGTATTTCTTTACACCGTAGCAATCATAAAAATGTCAACTATCCACTTTGTTAATTAGGTGAACCTACTTGCCAAAATATATTTTTAATTATATCGAAAAAGTATTGTTAATTTATATCAAAGTTCTTCAAAAACATCGAATATTTTTAGAGAAGTTTAGACATGATAGCCTAAATAATTGTAAACCAAATACTATTCCCACCCACGGCTATCCAATTAACACCTTACTTGGACTCAAATAAACTTCTATTACGTGTGGTATTAGGCGTATCCATAATAAACTCCAACCGCAATGGTCAAAAACCGCAGATTTGTGTGGCTTCTTTGATTCGATTTTCTCTCAACTGCTGAACCGATTTACGGAAGTAGTTTCATAAACGCTTAAAATAGTCGGTCTACATTTCGCCAGCTCACTACACCACACGGCGATAATGTCAATCAAAGAACAAAGTACACAAACACTCCAAGCATACAATACAACGGAATAGCATCCATAAAGTAATTAGACGAGATGAAAAACTCATCACATGACATCTCGACGTTGTCTTAATAGACGCACGATGAACAGCGTGTACCGAATAATAAATAGGCCCAGAAGTACCTTACGTACTTTGTAACAATGCTATTGTGTGTGAGGCTCGTCTTCATTTGATTACCAGCTGACGTGAGGAACCACTCGTCAGCGAGTGAAGCGATCGCATCGCTATGCTTGTTCTATGCATGAGAACTCCTACGCACGCTCCCAAAACTACTGTTACACTACGAATGGCACAATATTGAGATCCTATCGACCTTGAGCCATGCTATAAATGGATTGTATACTGCTTGCTAATTAATAGGCGAACCGCTGTGCAGGGGAACAATGTGTGCAAAGCGGCAGCTAATGTTTCTCTTGCAACAATTAATGGTACTGATGGGTATTGAAATGGGGTACAGCTAAATTGAACATATTATCAAGTAAGCCAATACTTAAATGAGCAACAGCAAAGCTGCATTCCAATATGATCCTAATGGGTATATCCAAGACAACGCAATATTAAAACATAATCAATTTTATATCTAATAGAAGGAATTTGAATAATTGCAAACCCTGTATGTATAAGAAACTGAATTCTCTAAGATTATATTAATGTTTCTAGTCAAGCCATGTTGAGATTAATGAACGATCGATGCTAATGCACGAGGTGCACAAGGACGCAGTCACAAAGTGCATGACAACTAGCCAGCTAAAGTACTCGCCTGTAATAGCTAGGTAAATTCATTGTAAATACAAATCTATTCAGGTTTTAGGAGGCCAGTGTTCAACTGGACACGTAATGATCATTTTATACAGAATACTTGTTTCAGATTTCCAGAATCTTATGTAGGACCGTTGTAGCTGCATCAGAGGTTAATACCGGCGACGATGTATGGTTTAGAAATATATGAGATAGTTAGTAAAAAAGTGACAAGTGCAACTGCTGGACGCTGGGTCCTGGGTGCGAGAGATGAGGCTGAGGGAAGAGTGGTAATCTTCATTAAGTATGCGAAATTCGCACGAGGGATTGTTAAAATGCGATGCAGATTTCGTGAGATTATTTCGACTGCATTATGGCATTATACTATTTCGAATGAAGAAAAGTATGAACAAACTTCTCTCTTGGGTAGCAAAAGAAACGAGAAAATATATGTGTCAACGAATTCTTCTACAATAAAAACAAGCATAGGTACATGTTGTGTGTCCCAACATTAGTTCTTCATAATGAGCTCGTAAACTCGGGTATTGGCTGTGAAACACATTTCCTACATAGAGGTAGGTATACTTTACCATAATAAATATTCAGACAATAGATTTTAAACAAACAAACATACGCAATGTATACGACGAGGATAGAAATGACGTCATTTTGCTATCATCCATCACTACTTTACTAAAGGACATAATAATATAAACCATTACAATCACAGTTTAAGTTGAATATACATAGAGTAATATTAACATTGTCCATGAATCGCTGAACGCAACTATAATGATTTATCAACAAACAGTCAATTTAAATGAAAATTTATTGACTGTAATTTATTGATGGTAATGTCAATTGACACCATCTGAAGAATGAAAAGACAGTAACCAACGATTTCTCGAACGGAAAATATTAATGTGACGAATTGAAACGGAGGGTAAGTCCTACACTAGAGTAGGTACATACATCCAAATATAGTGTTTACGTCATTTATTTATCTTGCGATCAATCTGAACAGCAGTACAATGCGTGACTCACAAAATGTTACAACTTGATTCCGCCATTAAACAGTTACATTAGTAGTATTAAAATTAACATTACTTTAAGTTTTAAGTTAACCAAGTTTAGGGGCCCTACCACCGTCTCCTAAAACAGTATTATTATAATATTACTATACCTTGTGCGCTGTTGGATTATGAAGTCTCGGCTTACGGCCTAAAGATAAAAATCCAACAGTGGAATTCACAACGTAATATTCAAATTATACTGCTTTACGATATTGTAGTAGGCCCCATTTAACCAGTACAATTGTGGGTTTTCTCATGCGTAAGACATTGACACGCAAATTGATAGTAATACAATCACCTTGAAAATAATTTTAGTCATCATCTCATGTTTATTTTTATGAGATGTAAATAATGTCTTAAAATTTAAAGAAGTTGACCCACAGAAAGTACATGGAAGAGATATTGCTATCTATCAATCAAGAAATTAAAAAAAAATGTTAAGGGTCCACTCCGCCGCCTCTCCTTGCCTCATAAAAGCGAAAAACAACATTAAAAACCGCAGTCGGGAGTCTGATCAGGCTTTAATAAAACTGGACTAGTCATATAATTTTCATAACAAAACTACACAGTAGGTACCAAACAAGAGAAATGGCCGCGTGTCTTAGCCAGGTTGATGTTTGGGGAAAATTCGACTGCTTTCTAAAAGATTGAACAGATAGAGATAAGGGAACTAAGGTAAAGGAGGCTTTTGCTCAACTGTAGAACACATAAAAGCAAATCTATCTATATAAATAAATTGTATGACTAAATATGTTGCTACGCGCAAAACTAGAGAACGGCTTATCTGTGTTGGATGATTCTTTTTTTGTTGTGTTCGTAAGTTTTTGGAGAAGGTTCTTATGAAAGATTTTTGTCATTAAATATTTATTAGGGCCAATGAGCGCCACTAGATTATAATTATAACGGTGCAGGAACCAGCCAAGTTGAAAGTCGTGGTTATTTTGTGAGGCGCTGCTCTGAATAGAAACAGACAATGGGCAGAACCTGATCCCGGCGACCGTGAACCAAAAGGGTTTACTGTTGATAATGGCCAGTCTGAACAAAAGGGCTGCCGAGTTATATTCTCCAATAACGCGTTTTTAACTCAGGTGCGCATTTAAATTAAAATAACTCTGAAATAAAGAGATTTACACACACCATCACGCCTGTATTCCCCGAAAGGTTTAGGCAGAGGTGTACCATGGTACACCCACAGTTCGCCGGCATGTTTAGGTCCAATATTGCCATTTACCGGGCACAAATCCTAACTCGGAGTTGCTACTGAGAATTTTATAGAAAAACCCAATGACACTTTGCTCGCCTTGGGAATCGAACCCAAGACCTCTAGCGTAGCAGTCGCGCTTAGGACCACCACTAGGCTTACGAGGCAGTTCAATGTAAATACAGAGGTTCTATGTAAAAATCGAAGGCAAAGTTATGAAGAATCGAGTTAAGTTCTGACAAAACGGACCTCAGTGTGCCAAATGTGTTACATTACTATCCAGCAAAAACAGTTAAATGTATGTTCTAAACTTATACTTTAAATATATTTCAAAGTAATCAGCGTTAAACTAAATATATTAATTAGCAAACATTCTTTCCTTCATACTCGTTAATTTGACGTAGGTTAGTTTGTTTTGGCAGAACTAAACCCAATTATAACTACATTCATTTATGTTTATAACTAGATTCAATATTGAAAACAGACATCCAGATTTCATGTTAACCTACAACTTTAATGTAATCAGGAGCGATCGTATTATACGCAGTAAATATGCAAGTATACAATCATATTCATAGATAATAGCTAACAAAACAAGATACGTTTCAATTAATTCCTAGAGTGCCAATTGCATGTACCTAATAATTATGCACCTAGTGTCCTCTGGCTTCTTTTTTAATTATACTAAAAGCGATATGCCGTTTCGCAAATTAGTCGTTTCCTATAGGATCGCTGGCAACATAGGGCACGACGACGGAAGCAGCTAATGCCATCCTTACAGACCATTTAAAAGCTATTAGCCTTGTCCGTGATCCAGATATCAAATGAAAGAAGAACTATAACTGTATATGTAAAAGAAAAGCCATCAGTGCTCGTCAACTCGTGTTCAATATCGAGTACAACAACTAGTCTCCACGTGTAATTGAAAATAGACTTTGTTTTATTAAAATCCATTAGATGCTTCTATTGAGTCTGTCCCTCAGTGGCAGCGGCACACTTGCTCACAAAACGATTAAGAGGTGCTTATTAAAGTGTCATCTTCTGACGTTTTTATTGCGCACTGTGGCATGTTGGTACAGCGTAAAAATCCGAAGACCAGTCGAAAGCAACCCAAGTGCCTATTAATAGCTACCAACATAACAAACATTGATCATAGTTGAACATAGTACATCAATTATTTATTAGACTCTTTCAAGATCGATTGAGGCGACAATAGTGTGACTGTTCTAAAGCTGGTGCTTTGATGGCTTTACTATAATTCATAATATACAAAATGGTTGAACCGACGCAACCTGGTTGTTCTGCTCGTTGCACGCAACCGAAGAATACACATAATTCACAGGTGGAACTGAACAGTTGATGAGCCAGTACACGACGTAATTTTATTTAATTTTTAGTCAATCTGTCCTTCTTTAGTGAACTTAAGAGAGGAATATTTTATGAACTTTTTAAAATGGGAATATTATGAGTTGTTGCCATAAGCATGTTGATGTGGGATATGTGGAAATAATTGATGGAACCGATGGATTGTGTTAAATCTATGAAATGGCTGATAAATGCGGTTCTTTCTCTACAACCACGGGCATTGTAAACTGCATGTATAAAATAAAATAGAGATAAATAAAAGAAAAGCATGCTGCGCTGACTCTAATTTTGTCAGAACAGGCCGACCTCTGGACAATGGCTGCAGCCAAAAAATTGCTGTATCTATGCTAGTGCATTTGGGCACATTAGTATCTTTATTATCTTATCGTTTTATGTATCCGTATGGAGGAGCTCGTGGTTAAATAATTACAGCCGCATAGACCGATCTTCCGGGTTAAGCCACGCTTGCCGAGGTTGGTCTGTGGATGGGTGACCATTTACCATAGCGAGTTTCCTCCATGCCTCGGAAAGCACGTAAAGCCGTTGGTCCCGGCTGTCATTTGTAGATCTTTGACAGTCGTTACTGTTAGTCACAAGCCAGAAAGTCTGCCAGCCTTACCAAGAGTATCGTATTACCCATTACTGGGTTGTGGAGGTCTGACAGGCAGTCTCTCCATGTAAAATACTGATATTCAGCTGCATCCGGTTCGACTGGAAGCCGACCCCAACATTGTTGGGAAAAGGCTAGGCAGATGAGTTTTATGTATCCGTTGCGAATACAAGAAGAACATAGTATGGCATATAAGCACACACTATGTTTTTATATTGGTATATCAGTGTGACACTTCCAAACTAATAAATCGAGGCATAACTACGTGTAACTTTTAAATGGTCGTTGAAAACATGATGGCACCGAAATGATGGCCAGTATGTCAGCTTAAAAACTGCACAAAAATGTTTCATTGACGTATCATTTATTTTGATGTTCTTTGCCTTCAAAGCCTTTGCCTGCAAAATCTACGGTAGCTACATTGATGAATGCGAAAGTGTATTATAATAAGAGTAACAAATAATAAGAAATGGCTGGCGCCCCGAGCATTTCGCTACTGCCAAATCTTAAAAACATCATCTTCTAAAAATAGAAAAATCCAACTGTTTGAATACAACAACAATCGCCACTACAACAAAAACAAATATGCTTATTTATACGTAGGTTTCAAACCACATAATTTATGCATAACTGATTGTTTTGTTCTCTGGAATTTTGAAGAAGTTAATGCTTAACGGTGGATTTGAATTCGGATTTGACCACCGATCAAGCTGGTTAAACAGTGGCGAAAAATTGCCATAGCAGTAGTACCTATCTAGAAGTCAATCTATGCACTGATATCTGGTATTGCTACGAGACCTTCAATATAGCATTATATTTATACGGAATCTGTGTAAAAGCATGTTACACTGAGGGACTAAACCATCCGGTGAAGGGTCTCCTGACACGCGACCTTCATCAATGATACTTTAGCAAACGTCAAACAAGTAGTCAGGTATAGCTAAGTTTATTTTGAGGTATTTGAATGAGCATGCAAATCCATCATAAGTTATATAAAATATGTAATTATGCATAGTACTATGATTATGTAAATAATTCGACGCGACAAGTGGAGCCGACATCGTTCTGCTCCGGAGGTTTTTCTATGTGTGTGATTTGTTATCAGACGTTGTGTAGCAAACTTATTCTATGGTTCTAGCCTCTTCTAAATCAGATAATAAACGTGCTTATCTTATCACACTCATTACCTACAGGGCCCTTGTCTTCGTCATTAGATCAATCAAACCAGTTCCTTATTTACCTATAAATAATCTACATTTCTACAAGAGTTTCACAAAAAATATAAAAAAAATGGAACAAAGTTTATCTTATCAACCCAAATATTTTAAAAATACCTCAGGCAAGAAACGTTTACTTAGTGTTGGTATTTCAAGTCGGTTGACATTGATTACATGTCCTAGATCCAGTGGCGAGGCGAGAACGTTACGAGCAGCTCAATAATCTAGGATTTAATCTACCTGCTGTCACGGCCTATACCGCTGTGATATCCATTTAATTCGTATTAAAAATCCTAACGTGGTCTTTTCGCAAGTTATCGCTGCCTCGCCTTCTAACTCGCAGTAATCGTAACAAACCCAAGGCGAGGCAAATTAAAAACTCGATGCTTCGCGCAAACGATAACAGACGCTTCGCGAGGTCGCGCAGTGTAGATCCGGCTAATCGCATATGATGCCCACACGCCGTGACGTCATGTGGGTCTTCGCGACGATGACTGTTACTTGTAGCTTAGTACTTTTTCACAACCGTTAATTTACTTGCCACACGCATTGTTATTGGTGTAATAATCCTACTGCACAGACACAATCATGCAGTTATGAGAACATAAGTGAGCCGCTTGGAAGTGCTTCGTGTAGGTTAACTTTATCCTGTTCCGTTTTAATATTCCAAGTAAACTAAGTTAACATTGCGCCTATAAACTTTAGAAGAATGCATATGTTTATTTAAAAAAAAAAAACATTAATGTAGATAGGTAGGAAAATACCTCATTGGAGGAAGAAAGGAAATGTAAGTAAATATAGTTACGTGATCTAGGATAGAGATATTAAACAATGATAATTTAATAGTTACATTATCATAAGTAAGTAGGTATCGCCAAATGAATGTTGGGATCCTTTGGTAAATGGATCCCTTGATTATGGTGAAAGCGAGTTTGTAATCGGCGAATGGTTTTTCTACAATTTTCAGCTTAGCATCGGGTTGTATGGGCATAACACGCGACACAAGCATAATGTCGTACTTATATAATCAGGAAAATATCTGTTCAAGCTAGTGTAACCCGTAAATATGCCTATTGGAAACCCGACATTTGCGCCCAGAAAGAGCTATAGTACCTAAGTGAAGATTTTAATGATTGACATTCTGTAAATCCTACTACTATTATAAAGGCGAAAGTTTGTATGTATGGATGTATGGATGTATGGATGTTTGTTACTCTTTCACGCTTAAACGGCTGAATGGATCTGGATGAAATTTGGCACAAAGATAGATTATAGTCTGGAATAACACATAGGCTACTTTTTATCCCGGGAAAATGTACGGTACCCGTAGGATAACACATCAACTGTGACGCGGATGAAGTCGCGGGCAGAAGCTAGTACAACATATTTTTACCGTGGCGCCTATTTTCTTTAATACCATACATTCTAGAACCTCTAAGATGAATTGCAAAAATTGTTAGACGTCGAGAATTTCGCGGGTAACCTTTACGCATCCCCGTTAATGAAGTAAATGGAATAATTGAACAAAAAAGAAAAATATTTGATTAAAAGGTGATGGTGATATTTAATGGTTTATTATTCTAACTGAGTAGGGGTATTACCATACTGGTTGTTTATTTACTTTCTATCTCAGTAAGTACCTGTCTAGTTTATTACCATAGGAGAGTATACATAAGAGGCGTATCTTAGATGAGGCAAGTGGGGCACGAACTCTGGCGCCTCTGAAGAAGTGCGCAAAAATGCCATTGATTAAAATCAAAATACACCATAATAAACCATTTCTTTCCGTTATATTGAATTCGTGATTTTATAATTTACGAGTACGACAATTTTATGTAGGAAATCAATTTTTTTTATTAAGATAATTTACGAAGGGGCGCATCTATGATGCATGACCCAAGGCACCATTTTCTATTGTTACGCCGTTGATATACAAGAACAGCTAACCTCAGGTATTCACTCTGACTTTAGAAAACAAATGAAAAACGTTCAAGCCAAACAGCTGTTTCTCTTATTACATGAAAATATTGTATTTTTAACTTTACATAATTACTTATGATAATTTATTCACAGCATTCTGTTTATTTTTAACATGAATGGTGTCATACCTAACTACCTATTAAACTACTACTTGTTTTGTTACCACTAACTCCAGTAAGCTTAGGGTAGCTCTTGATTACTTGTGAAGTCTATTTTGGATTTATGACATTATTAATAGAGATATTTTATGACCCACTTTCACCAAAAAGACCAAACATATTTAGTGCCTAAACATATTATTTAGAACATCATTGCATGTGCATCCCTGTCACATTGTTAGAAGCTGACAGACACATCACAATAATTTAAATACATCTAGTGCTAAATATGTTTAGTGATTTGTCGCTAAAGTAGGCCTAAATGTAGAATATCAAAATATTGTTTACTACATTAAGTATTGGGGTATGAATCAGAGACAAAACTTGGCTTAAACCTATTCTTCTATCAGTAGAGTCTATGCTTGTATTTGTGTTCTAACACAATCTTAAACTAAGCGGTCCTTAATAGTGTTTAATTAGTGATAGTTTGGTTAGTAATGTTTTCCAGCTGATATGATGAGTAAGGAAACAAGTATATCTTGGCTATCAATCTTTTAAATGAATAGGTGTGTAAACAATCACTGACTATTGTGGTATTTAAATAAGTACTTGATAAATTAATACTTATGAATATTTATAAATTATGGGATGTTTATTTATGTTAGATGAGCTGTATTTCATTCAAAAATAAAATAAAATTCTTGACTGTGTTAGTTTTGTTTCAGAATTTCAGTTGAAACACAATTAACCATTATTAGTTAGCTACACACTCTCTTGATTGAATTAAAAATCACTGTGTTAATTGTTTGGTAAAGCCACATACATATTTAAGCATTTTTTATGCATTTTATTTGTGGGTATGTGGAAATTTATTAGGTACCCACATGTATTACCTATATTACCTATAGTATATTTATTTCAACCTACATCCTACTACTATTATAAAGGCGAAAGTTTGTATGTATGGATGTATGGATGTTTGTTACTCTTTCACGCTTAAACGGCTGAATGGATCTGGATGAAATTTGGCACAAAGATAGATTATAGTCTGGAATAACACATAGGCTACTTTTTATCCCGGGAAAATGTACGGTTCCCGTAGGATAACACATCAACTGTGACGCGGACGAAGTCGCGGGCAGAAGCTAGTGTTACATATTTATCTCAAAAAAAGTTGTGTAGTTAATGAATTATTTCATTATTTCATTTAAAAATGATGTGAGGTGTTTCCTTAACAACAACAATAACAAGCCACATTGTTACTATTTTATTAGAGTACCTATGAATAACACAATGAACGTGTAACTTTATTGTATTTAAGCTATATGGTGCTTTATTCTGTTAAAATTCATCAAACATATCGTAAAGCAATTATTTTAAAAGAGCAAAGTAGATTCAAGGAGATTCTGCCCATTCTTTTACATTTGAAAAGGGAACTGGATTAATTTTTTTTCTCTTGTTGACTTTGAAAAGTGCCTTTTACGTAATAGTTAGCTTGTTGAAACAAACTATTTAGTTTCGACTTTTACTTTAACTAATATTAGTATTCTTGACATGAAGTTCTATTATAACATTAGATGTTGTGCAAAGTCTTTACATTTTTACACCTTTTTGAGAAACATGTTGCTTCGATTTGACTTTTATTATGCAATAAATTTATATACATAAGTTATAATTAAACATGACAAATTGTTAGCTTAGCTACATATAATTTCGCTATAAATGAAATATGGGTGACAAGACTGAAATATTAAAACCTGACAAATAATGATTTGACTAGCACAGGACAGACACTAATTTATAGTAGCCACAGTAGGTAGACTGCTATAATTAGAAAGAATAGGAAATATAAAGTAGTAACTTGATTGACCTACACAAGATGAGTGAAAACTTACTATAGATGAGTTTTTCAAAGAATATTAACAATTATTGCAGTACTTACAGTAACTTGATGTTGATGATAACTTGTTACCAGTGACTCTGCAACATAATGAAGTTTTACTGCACCTACCTACCTCTTACTCACCCAACTTTTATGTCAAAATAAATGTTTTATCCTAATACCCTCATTTTACCAATTGTGTAGAATATGAAAATACATAAGTACGTCAGAATTATATCCTCAAGTAAAGCATATTGTGGAGTAATTACTAGATGCAGAAGGTAGGTACTTATGGCTTAGTTTGAAAGTTTAAGCACTCTGCTGTAAGGTAAAACTTATATGAACTAAAATAAGTTCTAAGTGATAGTACTTATTGTAGTTTATTTAAATAACATCATCACAACTATACAGTAGCATTATTTTTTCCAAGACTACGCGAGGCACCACATAGGGGTAGACGAAAAAGACGTGACCAAATAACCGAAACAAACCGTAAACACATCAATAACACACACTGCACTTGTTCATAAAACAAAGTGTCCCATCACAAAATAAATCTATTGAGTCTATTTAAACCACTACGGTACTTCGCAAACAATTTTCACGAGTAATTATTGAGTTTTGTAATAATCCCCTGCTCGAAACACTTCATTTTCATTTGACAACTAAAATCCACAGACAAGTAAATAATAACATCATGATGGTCGACATGGTAAACGGTCGGATACACGTAATTATAGTTTCGAGTCTACACAAAAATCATTATTATTATTAGTTTGTTTTGTTCTAATAATGTTGTTAAAATTTAAATAATTATGATACTAATAAATAAAGGCGTGTCTTGCACTTCTAAAATTAAATTATTTAAAAGCGTGATGCAAATAAAAGTACAATGCGCCCGGTATCTTTTGAAGGAAAATGGAACGGTATGTTATACTAGCGATCGCCCGATCGGATAAGATCGAACAAAGAGCGGTTTGGAAAAATGGCTCTGATAGCCAAATTGTGAAACTTATCAAGTTCACAAGGATTGCAAGGGTCAGGCTGTTCCTTTTACGTTCATTTTTTTGTTACAAACTCTTGCGCATATATTGTTATTTTCCTAAAATAACGCAGAACCTTCGTTTCTCTACCAATCTCTCTTTCTCTGTCTGTCTATTACATAAGTATCTTTTTTTTTACCTGCCCATCTCATTTTGTAACTCAAATATGCGTAGTCTTTATTATGACAATCATTTCCTAGTTGGCAAGCAAATGACTCGCAAGGCTCAGCACTTCCGTGGAATCGGCGCACCCATGTGGTGGCCACTGAACATTCTTCAAGAAAAGAGGAATTAAAGAGGTTCAAGATCAGCTGCAGCTCTTGCAATGTTTAGCTGGGCTCCGCCGGAGGTACACTCTGGTTTTTTCATGCTTTGCGCCAGTAAAACATACGTAGGTATATTTATAATCACAATTTATTAAACATATCGGTAAAAATGGTGTACAAGAATACATTTATAAAATACGTTCTTACAAAAATAATCGGTGTTCCGTATTGCCAATTACATTTCAAGTAGGTAAGAAATTCAAGAAGGTCTATTAAGAAGGAATGACACTAAAATTTTTGCATTTTCTTAAGAAAAGCCTTGAGGCATTGAACCTCAAGTTAAGGCACACTAGACTGCAACGATTTAGGTTCAGGGGAAACTAAACAGCAAGTTGGCAATTTTGAGTTATTGTGTGTTAGACAGGTACCTACCGCGCGGAAATAAGTGTCATACATGTAAGATAATACAATTATTATATAAAATATAATCTATTTCTATTTTATTTTAGTTCAATTTCAACAAATCAATGAAAACCTCTATCGCATAATTAAAATGTGCTGCTGTCTGTGCTGACCTGAGTGTTTGCCTTCTATTTTCAAGTGCTTCATCAGAAGTAAAGTACATTTTATAAAAAATATCTCACATTTATAATTCCTAATAATACTCCTAAAACCCATAAAAATAAAATATAAAAAAAAATACTTTTTAAAATCTACCACAATTCATTTTTCTTTGAAATAGCCTCAAATTTTTAATCTTACTGTTTTTTCTTTATCTAAAAATATTTATTTATTGTAAGTAAATCGACTGCCGCAACGAACACTATCGAGACTGCAAATCACCTATTTCACAGGAGAGTAATTCAAAGTTTAAAATCAATGTATGTATCGATTTTGTTCAATTAAAAACCTCTTCAATTATGACTTTTTAATTTTAATTTTTAATTTATCCAACAGAGTTTTAAATTATCTCTTCAGTTATGTAAAAAAGCAAAATTGACTTTTTGCAGTTTCAATAATGTTCGTTGCGGCAGTCGAAATATCTAATAGGATATGGCTAAGGGTCAGCTCACACCGAGACGCGACGCTGCGCGCATACTTTAAAAGAGCTACTCAAAATATAACTTTATTTTCTACACGAAAAGATACACATTTCATTGTGAGAAATGCGTATCTTTTCGCGCTGCGTGGGGCAACGTATTCTGAATTCTCGATGTGAGCTGACCCTAAGGCTACCGCCTGCGAATTATCGTAGGTATATGTTAAAGATAAAGGCTTGAAGCTGCATCGATATTAAGATTAAACAAATTGGTTTCAGGAGGACTAAACAATGTTAAGTTTTGCAGTGCTATTCTGTAAAAAATCCCTTGGTGAAGTGAACTTAGGGTGTCATTACACGATACTAGGGACTGACAGCTAATTTGAATCTCACTTCACCGGGATGTTTTACATAATAGGCCAACTGTGTTGCTAAGCTAGCTTTCTCATGGTATGTTTTAGGCCGTGTTCAAACCAAACTGACTGTCAGCCGCCGAAAGTGAGCGAACGTTACGCAGTTTATAGTATTTCCATACATATTCACTTTTTCGTTCACATCTAACCGACGTTACGTTATTACTCTATGCGTAGACGCTGACACTATTATATTTAAAATACCGTTTATTTTCATCTTTACACTGGGGCTCACAGTGAGCCTGCTCGCATTCGGCGGCTGACAGTCAGTTTGGTTTGAACACAGCCTTACTGCAAAATCTTTCAGGTGCGCCATTTTTTTTTCAGTGCAGCTTTATCAGTGTAGCTCATAAGAGGTTGTTCAATTTGAGACTCCTGTCATTTCTGTAGTGTATTAAACAAACTGTAACCACAAGTTTTATTTATTTCCTCATTCATTATAGGTACACAAGAAACTTTAATGTTGATAAGTCACACTGTAATAATAGCTTAAAGTCTTGATTTTAGTATTAAAGTTACATAATTCCTTCAAAAGCGTCTGCGGTTAAGCAACATTACTTCGACTCTAATGAACAGAAATTTTAAACCAGCCGATACGCATTTATCGAAAAAAGGTTGCATTCGTTCTCGCAGCCGTTTCTGAGTAGCTGAATATGTATCTATAATTCTATATGTTATCAAAATTAAAAGCCTTATATTGTTTATGTACTAACGATATGACGCAGGCTGTAGCCTTATTCCTATATTTAATTAATGCGGTTCATACGTACAAAGGGTGTAAAAAGGCACATCACACAGCCGTGAACTATTCTGTCCATAAGGTATACTAAGTATCTAACATTAAGAAATAATTACAGTAGCAGTGTTTAGAACTTAGTTAAATAGTAGTTGGAACTTTGACCTTCAATATTATGGTAATATTACAGTTTCCCATGTATGGTTTAGTAAAGGGAAGCTCATGTAACCTTCGGCTTGATTAACACGTTAAGTGCTGAAATATTAGCGAACTTTTTACTCAAATGCTGATTAGATGCCCACTAACCCAGTGCGGCAAACGCACCCGCGCGTTCAAAAAATATTTCGTGTGGTGCTAAAAACGCACGGGTGCGTTTGAAGAAAGTTTACCCAGTGCGGCTGGACGCATGCGTGCGGCGATTACTACTTTGTCCAAGTGCGGCACGACGCTTATGTGAGTTTGACATTTTCGAGTTTTATGACAGTCATAAAACAATTACGAAACAATAGAACGCACAGGTGCGGCGTGCCGCACTCGATGAAAGTTTTGTAAATTGTATGGACGCACATACGCGCCGGCAGCACCTGGTGAAAGTCAGAAAAACGCGCATGCGCGTCGTCAGCACTGAATGTGTTAAGTGTCTTTTTACGCTCGTAATGTTTCAGTCAAATGCCTTATGAGGTCAGTACGATTTTTCTCTACTAAAATTACTACTTACAAATTGTATATTTAGTTTTTGATATGGTCATGAAGTATTGCCTATACCTAGGTCTGTATCCTAGGTAAGAAATTAGAATAAATAGAGTAACTAAGCTTCAAAGGGTTTGGTTGGTGTGGCGGCAGCAGACTCGACGCTTGAGTATACCAAATTTTTCCTGAAAGTAAACAATATTTATTGTATTAGATTTGATAATTTTTTATATAACTAGTATGTTCAACGTAACACTTGAACAATAATAAAATTATGGTACAAGAACGGGAAGTCGTCAGATACACGTCAACTTCAAAGGTTCACGGAAAGTGTCCGACAGTTACGAATAATGTTTTAAAACAATCTTCTGTAAGACTATACACAATAAATACCAACTGTTACACTTGAACTCTCACTTGTTATACTCGAAAAAAAGCTCAGCATTGAAGCTAGCTTATACGAGTACCCATTAAATTCCTTTATATGTTCTAAAAATGCCAGCCATGTTAAAATTACGTAGGTTATACTACTACTACCATTAATACTGTACTACAAAAAAAACTACAAGCACTACTAACTACACAGGGTGAGAAAACTATGTAAGTAAATACAATTACTGACCTGTATTGATTATAAACCCGGGCAAAATATATTTTGTGGGCAACGTAAATTGTTATGAACAGACCCAGGCCAATGATGAATGAACCCCCAAGTAGAGCCGGGAACTGGAAGGTTAATTATTCAATGTCAAAGTATACATAATATATTAGTATGAATCTTGATGATAGTCACTCAAAAATGTGTAATTGAAATTAAATGTAACATTAAATACAATACAATTCTTGTACATTGATAGTCTTTAGAGAAAAATATTACATTGTACATCATACATACAGAATCAGTAACAAGAATGTGTAACCTTATATGAAAACACTACTCGCACTCCATACATATCATAAACAACACCATTATTATCGTTCTTTGAGTATGCTCATGTTATATACCAGAAACTATACCTACATTATACAGGGTGGAAGGGACTGAGATTGTAGCAAAATCTTTTACCATGGGTTTAGTGATTCTAGACTCCCCATCGGTGTCCCTCCACCTATTATATGTAAAAGTTCTATAAAGCACAAACTTCTCTAAAATAGTCTACATCTAAAATACTGTACAAATAGGTTAAAAGGATTGTACCTATACGGGCATCAAAGGATGTTTTGATTATAACTGAAAAACGTAAGTATTTTAATGAATGTTTTCGACATTAAATATTTAATCTCTTCTATTTATAGTTTACATCTGGAGGTAAATAGTTTTGTATATGGAATTATTATAACATTATCGATTTGTGTCTATGGAATGTTTAATTTCAGTATTTATTATTATTCGAGTATATTAAATGTTAAGTTCATTACCTCTTTCTTGCATTCATCTTCCCATTTTACGGAAAGCAGGTTATCGTAAAGTTGCTTGAATCTTTCTACAGGACAGACTTCTCCACAAAAGGGTATTCTGAGAACCTTTGGCTCAACAATGTCTACTGAATTCCTGTATGATATTCTCAAATAATGTCCACTTGTGCCATTGTTGCCTGAAATACATATAGGGCATATTTTATCAATATTATTTGTTATAGAATTAGAAATTGATGTACCTTTGTTTCTTGAACTAGTTGTTGTAAATCAGAGCAAAAGTAATATATTACGTGACGTAAGTGACTGTACTACACTGGACTTCATCAGTTAAACTGTAAGTTTAGTTTAACTGTTGATCGTTTATATCAAATCAATTCAAAAATCGTACTTACTGTCCAATAGTTCAAAGAGTATAGTAGCTGTATACGAGGGGCAATTTCCATCATACAAGCCCAAAGCATTGAGCATGCTGCCCACGGTCAGGTCATGCCCGCTATACATGACTACCTTGCGATGGCTCTTAGAGTCATCTGACGTGGCCTCCCGCATGTGATTCATTATATGTTTAAGTAGAGGACCCACTTTAAGCCTCGAAAGAAGGGGCGTGCCCGTTTGTGTTGTAAAGCTGCCAATAAAACATTTTATTATTATGACAGTAGTTATATTGACCACATTCTAATGGAAGATAAAGTACAATATTATTAATAATAACATCCTATAGCAAGGGGAATAACATAAAGGATGAATCATCAAATAATGCCTGTCTGCATTGTTCAATTAGTATAAACATAAAAATTATATAATATATAAATACCAGCGTACTATAGTACTACAGGCAGGAGAAAGCCCTTTTCTCATACAGAGAAGGCACTACCAGTGATCACCACACTTGCTCAACATGGATGCACGGATTTGTAATTTCAGACTTATATTAATTAAAGGTTTCTGCATAATTTTTGTGGTGTTGTGCCACATCCATTGGCCCTTCCAATGGATGTGGAATAACATCATTCAGTAATAAAAAATAAAAAGAACAATTAAAACCTGTAACATGATGGCTCCCTCATTTTATCTGGGTACACAGACTGTGTCCAGTTCGGCAAAGTAAAGTTGTATAGTGATTCAATGTACAAAGTGGAATAAATATCATCAATATCATAGTAGTCTTTCACTTTCATACCAGTATATGCCGAAAGATAACTGAAAAGCAAATAAAGAGGCAAATTAAAATTCACAGGGCATGAATAATGATGATGAATAAGCCTGTATGCTGATGCATGTCTCCCAAGTCCCATCTTACCATCCACATACTACTCCTTATCAAAGGAATTAGAGTTCAAAATGTCAGCTTGGTTTCCCCTTTTCTTTTTCTTGCAGACAAATATGATAATTATTATATTTGATCAACACAGGCTATATCATACTACTAAGTATAGATAATTTATTAATTTAATCTACAAACATAATACATAATAGAGTTGAATTGTATACACTGTGAAAGTTTGTGAATAGGAGAAGGGCACTAATGCTTGTGGTTAGTCAGCCATCAGAAAAAAAAACTTTATTCCAAAATATTGTATTTTCCATTACATGTAATTTAATTTTGTATCAAATTAAGTTACTTTATGGAAAGCTGACTAATCATAACCCTAAATATTAGTGCCCTCCTCCATCTTCAAAATTTCATAGACTTGGTATGGTTAGTAATTCTACTAAATATGACTTGACTGTTTGTATGGTGTGCACTGTACTTATTCGTACAGTACTTGTCATTTAAAAACAACATGTTGTTTTCATTTCTACAGGAATAATATTTTTATATACTTACTCCATCAAATGTTGGTATTTACTCAGTCTTTCCTTGTATGGTTTGGAGTGTGTTTGCCTCTCCAGTTCCTTATCAAAAGCCGGGCAAGGTTTCTTCATAGCAAGTATTTCATCTTCTATCTCTGGCACTGTGTGAACCGGTATTGGTTGCCAGAATATGTCAGAATTCCATGTACTTTTGTTGTTTGGAGGGTACAATCCTGCATAAAAAACATTTCTATTGTTACTAGAAATTCTTTTGTGATTCTTTTAAATAGTTGTTGTGAATCATAACTATTTGATGAGTAAATATAAACATAAGTCACCTGCTAAATTCGCCTGGGCAGACATAAGAGTGCGGTCCACATCAGTTGACCGAATATAAATCTCAGTAGGATCAAATGTATCAGACAATAAATGCTGAAATGTTTAAATTTTAATCAATAAAGAACCTTAACAAAATCTGAGTTAGATATGAATTCAGCTAGTACCTCTCTAGCATTCAACATCATTTTACCTATCTTTTAACTTCAAACAATATGCAGATCTATAGCAATATTTGAAATTGATACACATTTAAGTATGTATTTAGTGATTTATGAAGTAACCCAAAAACATTAGTTAATATTGTGTCAAAGATATACCTCCAGCTTCTCAAAGGCATTAACATAAAAATAATGTAGCAACTTGCTAAGTAGATAGGTGATTGGTTGTTGATAATTAAGTCAAATTATCACAGCCGCTTACATGCTTGACAATTTTATTGTAACACCAATTTTTGTTTGATAACCCAGGTGTTAGTCTAGTAATGTCTTATCTTACAAGTGCTCATAGCCTCATACACAGCAATAAGATTAAGCTACTAGCTGCAATTTCACTCATAAAAAGACTACTACATGCTAGATAAAAAGTACCCTTCTCAATCAAGTCTCTGTACAGCTGTTAGTATGAAGAATAACTTTATGCAAACAGCTGTAGCAGGCTGCGGCAAACTTGTGCATTTGTTCTACCTGTCAACCTTCAAGTGATGTGGTGATAAAACATTAATTAAAATCCATTCAGCCGTTAAGTCGTGGTTGAGTAACAAAAATCTAAATAGTCCAGTTTTTTAAAACAGCATGATGTTTGAACTATATCTGCTTTTAAACATGTTGGTTAACAATTCAAACTTCCACCTATTAATGATTCTAAGGCTAGAATTACATTGTAGTTATCAGAGGCTATTATTAAGTAATTAAGTTATCTATGAACCTGCTAAGTATAGAAAAAATCACACAAAATGGCAATGGTGGATAAAACATGTATCTTTCGCTATTGTTAAGTGTCTTTATACATCCACCACCCTCCTCTGCTTATATGTAGGTAAGAACCGAGTTGTTTATGAAGTGTCATCTTACCGAATATCTTTGTCTGAACCATTTCCCCAGTGCATAATGCTGCCTCTTTCCAATATTGGTGAGCTCTCCAAATCTTACGGGCCATAAGGATTCATTCCGCCAAGGATCTGTTGGGTACATGTTCACAGGAGTCCTATCACCATGCCTGAATATAATAGCGGCATACTTAACGCTTTCGTCAGCGTTTGTAATAGCCGTACATATCACAAATAATAAAAATGGGATCATATTGTTGCTACTAAGATACACAACCACTATAGTAAAAACTGCTAAAACATTGTTGTTTAAAAGCAAAGTCACAAAAACTTAATGAGGCATGGAAAAATTAGTTTCTAAATAAATTATTATAGAACACATTGATCAACAAAATAATGTAAGTGATCGAGTCCTCGACACCTTCCTCAATAATATTTCAAGTGACTCAAATGATTCCCAACCTCAATCTGACATATTATGTCATCTGTCACAAATCACAAAGTCAAAAGTACAACAAATACAACTGACTTGTATTTATGGACAGGCCCTAACTACCAAAAAAGGCGATGAGACAAATGGCCAATAGTTTGCGCTTTAACGTCTTTGATATTAATATAAAGCTTATTTTAATCGATACCTGATACACGACTTATTGAGACAGGAAAACAGTACTAGTGATTTGATGAGAGCAGGTATGTGCAATACCTACAGTACCGGCATCTCCTAAAGCCGGCTTTTCACTGCGGGATGTAATGTAATATATATTACATCACGAGATATAATTTAATATCGCTCACCATACTATTTAAGAGACCTCTTTACACTAAGCTGTAATATATATTATATCCCAAACTATAAATATTTTTTCGACCGAATGGGCGATAAAGAGGAGATATATATTTTACCTCACGTCCCGGACAACGCACCCCCCCTGCCTCGCCCTCACTTTGAACGGAACGGTGCAGACTGTAGAACTGTTTGAACCAAATAATTATATATCTTTCAGTGTGAACAGCAACTGCGGGATGTAATATATATTCCAGGATGTAATATATATTACATCCCGCAGTGAAAAGCCGGCTTGAGTCCTAGGTATACCTAGAAGCCTCCTAGCAATCGTTGTCACACAAGTTTAGCATTATGTAAACAGTCAAAATGAATCTTCAATAGTTCAGTCGTTTCTGTGATTCAATTCATTTGGTCATTTCGGTAGGTTCTAAGATCCTCACAACGACCTACAGCTTTGCGAGGCTCGAATCCTCTTTGCTAATGGATAAGAATCGAAACTAGATATTTCTACATGATGAAAGACTTGATAAGCAAAAATTAATGAACGAAATTGAGTTTTTAAATATTATAATAATTTGAAGTTTTTTAACAGGTGACAAACGTAAAGATGACAAATTTAAATAATAATTGATTATGAAAACGATATTCGTTGCTGCGGGAAGCCCCTGCAGGAGCGAGGACCTAGGCGGTTCGACAGCTCGCCATCGCCATGGCCCAAGCGCCAAGGGCAAAACAGCAGTGGCGTTAGAGAGCCGCTAACATATTATATTTTACAAAATTTAACGAGTCAGTTTCAATATTAACTAGGGTACCTACTTCACTGTTTAATTTAACACATTATACTTTCATACTCATTAACATGTTAGGATTTAATCTAAGTACAACGTAGGTATGAAAAATGTTTGTATTACCCAACATTAAAATCTTAAAATATAGGTACCTATTCACTATTCAGGTCTAATGGTTGACGATATGCAGGTAATTAAATGAATATAGGTGTGAAGGAATTTTAAACACGTAATTTGTGGTTTTGCAACATATTTGTACATATTAAATATGTGGATGGAGCCACTTGCAACATTACTCAAATGTTTAACTTGCAACGCGTTCGAATTAAAATTCTTAACATAATGTGAATTTTATTAGCAGTAGTAGATACCTATAGATATACCTATGTTAAAAATGTATGATGTTTACATAAGGGGCGTTTAATAAGTAGTAGATAGGTATAGAACCTTCGAAGGCTAGTTAGTATCAAATATATTTAGGTACTATTTTATTGTGTTTACAGAAAAGAGAGATTTTCTATCTACACTCAAAAGTAGGGTTTTACAATATGTACCTTAAACCTCAGTAACAACAGAAATCAAAATATTAATATCTTTTATAACTAATAAAACAATAAAAATAAGCCCCTACGCGGCTTACTCGCATCCTTTACGCAAGTTCTACGAGATATTGTAATGGCTACGTGCTGCCTACGCCGCTTGATCGCTGCGGTTGTGTAGATGCTACGCGACGTCGTATACTGCTACGCGCTTCCTACGCCGCGTAGGCGCTGTCTACGCCGCTCACTCGCGTAGTCTACGTAGCGTTTTAGAGCCATCTAAATATTATCATGTGGGGAAAGAAGTTGCGCGAAATTACAAGTCATATCACTCAATATTTTTTTCCATTCAAATATATATTTCAATTCTATTCAATTTATTTATTTCAGCTAAATTATATTAATTTATATAAATGATTCAAGAATGGTAGGTATATATTTCAGCTTTCGTGATTCCTGTTTTGTTTTTGTGATGCGTCCGCCCGTGCCTCTTGTTTCTATTTCAGGTAATTCACAGGCCACGGTCATCCATCACTTACTTAATGCTCAACCCTAATTAAGTTAGTCATTTAGACATGCATAAAATATTAAAATTGGAAAAATAAAAGGTTGCGCAAAAATCGATTGCAAAATTATTTTGCTATAATTGATGCAAATTCAGTAAAAATATGTACGTATTCGAAATCTGATATTTGGAATGTACATATTTTTATTTCATTATTTTATGTTGACAAAATTATAATAATTAATTAAAACGAAGCGAACAAATAGGTACCATCTATTTTAGCACTTATATACTTTACGTACGGGATGAATTTGACAAACCCGTGGTCCCGTATGTGTGGGTACATATCACGGATGAAACAAAAGAAATTCGACTTAATGTATACTAATCACAAAGCTCGAAACACAGGTGCTTATCAAGAACAGGAATTATCAAAACGTAATCTCTACGCTACTAACATTTTGCTTGAGATAAGCTTACGTTATATCTACCTGTGTGGGGATGATAAGCTAGCACTATTCAAAGCCCAATCATTCTATGAACTACGAGGTACCTTTGATTTTATTTGTGTAACGTTTTGTTAAAACGTGTTTTGTGAAATGTGTAAGTTTAGCGGGCGCAGTCACTAAACTGAAGTTAATGCAACGATGTGAAAGGTCACATCGTGTAACATTTAAAACCAACAAATGCATAGTATATTATATTATATTATATTATGTAAAATTAACTTTACAACTTATTACTATTCAATAATATGCTAAACATAATGTTGCAATTTTAAGAACACATAAAAAAATATTCGCTGTCGCTATGTATTCGTATCTCGCTTATGCACCTACTTAGTTGGTATACTCTTTCAAGGACCCTTTTCTCTATTGTAGATAACGCTGTATATTATCCATTTAAATGATTATTTTGTAAACCTAATAAATTATTTTTTCATTGAAATGTGTGAAATCTTTGACGCACTTTTCATATTAAAATAATGATGCAATAACGGTAGCTACCTATATCTACATACTAATACATATTCCCCAAAAACTTGCAATACAGCTTTTATGGATGCAATAGCCTTGAAATATCTGTGTTTACAATACTAATGGACAAAGTCTAGACTCAAGTGCGTGCAAAAAAATATATAAACTAGGTACATATGTGTATAGAGGCAAGGGCATTGCCGTACTGCTATTCAACGAACGCGGAAGTTTATTTACCAAAATAATTGATCGATCAATCCTTTTGAGTACTTATAGGTACTTAATAATTAAAAAAAAACGGTCAAGTGTGATTTAGACTTCCACACTAAGGGCTCCGTACCACCGAACAATATTTGCATTGTATCTACGTACCTACCAAAAAACACTCAACAGGTTAAGGTAGCCCGTTCGATACCGGATAAGAACAAAATGCGATTTGTTCAATTCATACACATATATATATTAGGCAGAGGTGTACCAATGTACACCCACAGTTCGCCGGTATATTTAGGTCCCATGTAATAGGGGGCGAGCCTATTGCCATTAAACGGGCACAAATCCAAACTCCGAGCTGCTACTGAGAATTTCATAGAAAAACCCAATAACACTTTTTGCTCGACCTGGGACTTTTTGGCTCTTTTTTCCCTTCGGGGAATATAGGCGTGATGGTATATTTTTTTTTTTTTTTTATATATATATTAAGGTAGGTACTTTTTAAATTTATCTGTTCAGCTCTTATATTGATAAAGGAAAACATCGTGAGGAAATCTGGACTTATAATGCATAGAAGTCTGAAATCGCCAGTCCGCCTTCAGCAAGCGTGTTCATGAATGCCCCGAGCATTCCTTCTCTGTATGAGAACAGGCGATTTCCCTTTAAGTATATTTATTAACAAAAAAAAACCTTTCGACCCTACCAGCACCCTTTTTCTGATTTATTGTTATAGGGGTTATGGTAGTTGTAGTAGTAGTAGGAATTACACATTTTGTAAAAAAAATAGTTGTCTTATTACTATTCAAAAGACACAACCTCTAATAGGGAGATATAAACATCGGTGTCTGGAGGGTCCTGTTTGCCATTTTTTGGGTACGGAACCCTAAAAAGTGTATATTCGGTGTTTACCGCGACTGTATGAGTGTCGTACGACAGGGCCGTGGCCGCTGCGACCAATATGTTCCGGTAAATCGACGTTATGTCCAATGAAGGGCAATCGATGTCATATTCATGGAAATACAAAAAGTAGGTTACTTGATTGAACCATACAAGTTCAGTTTTCGATTACCGTAAAACCTGAAAAGGGGTTCATTGTACTCATCATTATGAACAACTTTTACTATGGAACCAACCCTGAAGTCACGAAAAAAATCGGCATTTTGGTGAACGAAATCAGCTGATATTTTTTTATTTTTTTTTTATTTTTTATACCACTGTAGGTGGCAAACAAGCTAACGGCCCGCCTGATGTTAAGCGGTTACTATATTGTTTTAAGCTCGGCTTGTACAGTTGATACTTTATCAAATTGAGAAAAAACAAAACACACCGTTGCAAGTAGTTACCCTCTCATGTATCAGTTTATGTATTAGATTATAACAAATGATATTATTTTAATTGCTTGTTAAAACCTTCAAAACATGTCCTTCCTTATTGTCCTTATGGAGGAGTAGAGAAAGCGCAAAATTGTAGTTACCAAAAAATAAAGAAAGTTAATTTTAATTTTATAGCAACAGCACCCAATCACATCTGTTACATAATAAAATTCCTGAGAATCATCTCACCTATGACCTCAATGAAAGTGGCCAGCGAAGTGACGTCCGCACTATTTATTACCTATCACGCCGGTGCCGGCCGCTCCAACACACCAGCGCATACGTGTTTCAATAAGTCTCTGCCTAACTTAAACATGCAAGGTTCTTTGTATTTTCCTAAAAGCAACCTAATTGGCCATTTACCTAATATTAAAATGGGGTAAATCTTAAATGTAAAAGTTCACGATGCAAGAAGCAGGAAGTCGAGTAAAAGGTCAATACTGACATCTTAAAGTCATAAATGAAATTGCCCCTTTCTGAAGCACCGTTAGAACAGTTTCAAAAAGTAAGTTTAGTAAGCATGTCACGATATGGCGCAGCGCAGCGGCGACGTCACAACAGGATTTACTTAGCTCAAGTGCCAACGATTAAGTTAAAGTTACTATTTAGACAATGTTCGGCATGTGGTTGCGCGCGCGCCACACGAATATAAATCAGGCTAGTGGTGGCGCACGCCGGGCGGGCGGCGGCGGCGGCGCGGCGCGGGCGGGCGCTGCAGCGACATCCACTTGGAGTGTACCGGAGGTGTTCGAGTTTGAACGGCAGATCAAGCGTGGCCTCCGTCGATTGTAGACCTGCACAAAGCCGTGCCGCGGAGAAAGGATCGACTCTAGTGCTCTTGCAACATCACCAGCTGCTCCACACAAACATGAAGATTCTACCCCTGTGAGTAGCCTTACGTGTTTTATTTTAATTGTAGTTGTTCTGCCCCTTTACAATTGATTATATTCCTATCAGTTTCAATTCACTTTTATTAAGGAGTGCATATCCATTACAAGTTACAGTTGCAGCTGTGCGATTGCTTTTGCGATGCCTTTATCTGTGTAACTAAACACTTAGCTACTAACTTAACGCCGTTCTAAAGTGATTTTAGGGTAACATTTATTTAGAACCTTTTCTAATAAAACTAGCATAACATTTGTTGGGGATTTCGCACGGCGATATAATTTGAAAGGAGGGCTAAGTGAACAATTGTGTTGGTTACCCATTTATTGATATTACGGTTATTAACTAAGTGTCAAGTAGATATTGCTTTACAACGTATGACGAAACATAAAAACGTAATCATAAATACAATATAAGCTTAGGAATGTTTACGGCGTGTGTTGCCTTTCTAATATCATTCTCAATGGTCAAACGTAATAGCAACGCACCCTTGTACTTACTGCTCCGGACAGCTTGCGGACACTGTAAAGAATGCCGCCTACGAGTCGGTCAGCGGTTGTAACACGTTACTTCATTATTTTAATAACGATTAACATCACAGTCCTATCTGCAAATTAGAATAGGGTGCTCGTAACTAATATTTCATAATTGGTTGACTTATAAACCTCATTATAGAGACCGCGGACTGACCCGGCGTAACAAAGTAATTAATTTTCAAATTAATTGAGCGAAACCGAGAACCGGTTGTATGAATGAGTCGGTCCCATGTTGAAAGTTGGTCCCGCGACCTACGATTAGGCAATGTAGCGTTATGTAGGATGTGGCAGACGCAGCCGTGCCTAGCCTAGCTCCCGAGCCGCGGCATTTACCGCTCGACGGTGTCATTGTTATGTAAAGCGTCTCTACATCTTCTTATATGCGTATGTGTAGGAGTACTTATGTTTAAACGCATATCTGTCTTTTGAGGGATTCCCAAATGTCACAACCTACCAAATTCACGTAGAGTTCATTAAACATGGAAGTGTCAAGGATCTGTTGGGTCTTCCATCCAGTTCAGTTGCTACTCACGGTCTCACTTCACCTCTACTCTAAATAAATAAACCTCTACTCAAATGCAGAGAAATGTTCAAAGAAAGTCATCATCCACGAGATAGATGATCTTCTTCTTTCACACATCTTTTAGTCGACATCGCGGTAGCGGGGTAGCGGGTTAATAGGTAAATACTGTATTTAAACTAACGACATATTACTTTATATTAAACATTGAAAGTACAAAGTACTCTTAATAAAGTATTATTTCTAATGTAAAGGTACGCTAATCTTAGGTATACCATAGCATTCTAAAAAACAAATCTAAATATATAAAATAACAAATTCAGTGAAGGGCATCGTAAATATTCGTAAACACGTTGATAGCAAAAGAACACAAAGTTTATAGGTACTTAATATTACAAATATAAATAGTAGGTACTAGGGTAACTGAGATAATATTACTTTTGGGTTTTTTTCCCCGAATACCATCCAAGGTGTCGTGAAATATGTCCAGGTTTTAAGTTTTTGTAAAGCATGTTATAATGTTGTTATGTCCCGATGTTAGTCCGACAAAGTGAAGGGCCAAATGTATTAGTTAAGACATTACGGGGTCTGATCCGGAGAACTGAAACAGGAATCACAGGTAGGAGATGACTACAATCAATCTTCCTGCTAAGAATTTTGTGCAAAAATTAGATGCCGAGCATTACCCGACGTCATTTTGAAAAAAGAGAGTCGATTAAATGGGCAACTAAGTGAGATACTAAAAACAACTAACGAGTGCTAAAAACCAACGAGAGTGTGAATAGTATGATACGCTGGGAGTGACCTTATAAGGTGGACTCCATGCTGTAACTACATGCGTTTATCTGTCTTATCATTGGGTTTTCCGTGAATAATAAAACTCAAACACAGAACTATTTTAAGCGGTCAAGCACTTTCATTTTAACTATTTCTGAATTAGACTCACCTCAATTTTTCCGTTACGACTGCGCATGCGTGAGCCCAACCCCCGTATTGCCTTCCCCTAAGCGCCGACGGGACGCCATTACCTTGCCACCGGACTGTGAATCTATCACAAGTGCGTCTGTTGTTTGATAATACAAGGATATTCACCGAAATCACAATTGCCGTGTCAATCGTATTGCCAAATAGGCCCCATACCGATATGGCGGACCAAAAAAAAGATGAACCCGAGACAATAAACCTGAAAGTACTGGGTCAGGATAATGCCATTGTGCAGTTTAAAATCAAGAGGCACACGCCTCTGAGGAAGCTTATGAATGCCTATTGTGACCGGGCCGGGCTGTCAACGCAAGTAGTGCGGTTCAGGTTCGACGGGCAGCCTATTATCGAGACCGATACGCCAACATCACTGGAGATGGAAGAAGGTGACACAATCGAGGTTTACCAGCAACAGACGGGTGGCTCGCCGCTCGTGTAAACATCTGTCCATTTCCCACGGGAAGATGGCTACGGTGAACCCATCTCAACCTAATATTAAGATCATTTCGAAATTAGTCTAAAATGTAAATTTTGATTGCATAGCTGAGCTTTGTTTTTTTATTTTACACTTTTCAGTTCAGCTCCAAAATTTTTATAGTGTTTCCAAAATCAAAATGGTGGACATATGTAGGTCCAACCCGATTGTCTTGTCTGTAACCACTATGTAATAATGTCTGAAATAAATTAATGTTTAACAAACCACCAACGCATTTGCTACATAAATAAACATGTACGAGTCCTTGATCGTATTTTGTCGGCCTTTGGAATGGTTTAGAGTTCAAATACACATATTCACAATCACGTATATATTCAGAAAATATCTTGCATTAAATTGTCGTAAAAGGTTTACAAATCACTCTGTCTGCACGTGTGGTGTTTTTAATCTGAACGCTCAGTAACACTTACTCAACTTAGAATATATTGATCTTATTTTACATATTCCATATATTTTCTAACCAAGTTGTCGTTGTGAATTGATCCTTAATAACAATGAGTTTATATATAAATATAAAGATTTACATACACTGTGGTAACATCAGAATAATATTTCGAAAATCGCGATTGCGAATTGCAACAATTGTCTTACTTTTTATAATTCATTGTATTACACACACACACACATTCATTGTATCATATGTGTCTGCATTTGAAATTAACATTTTGCAACACGAAGATAATATTTGAAAGCATCTTAAAAGGTAAAACGAAAAGGAATTAAGGGATATTTTTATTTTTTTCTTACAAGGCATTGCTCCACCCTTACATTTGTTTCTGTATCGTGGGTCCGTTTACAAACATATAAAGTCACATACAAAAATACCCACCCAGACCGGAACCACTATCTGTAGGCCAAAATATTTGTTCCGTGCGGGAATCGAACCCGCGACACACAGCGCAGCAGCCAATCGCTCCGCCACTGCGCCAACCGTGTCGTCAAGAAACAAGGTAAGAATTGGTGTTTCTACATTTTGCAACGTCGGTAGGTAACTATTGATAATGAATGCAACCACTTCCACTTGCTGGCCTCAATTAATATAGATTATAATGTAATAAAATTCTGCATCAGTTTTAGCGCAGTTTTCTACCCTATTGATCAATTTTGGAAGCTTGTAAACATTTGGCAATCGGTCGATGTGCTTAGATGATACAATAATTCTAATTGTAAAAGCTGTATATTCCCCTGTGACAAACAATAAATAAATTATATAAATATGAGGTACACCGACAATGTACCGCGTGGGGCGACGGCAGGTTCATTGTAAGCTTCATTACACATCCCACATCAAGTAGATTCACATTTTTAGCTACAAGTGCTAGAATTTAGGTCATGATAGATACAGATATGCGCGTAGCATCTGTAAGACAAAGGCATGACTAGATGCAGATATGCGCTCAAAAACACTTAGGTAGTAGGTATACTTACTCAACGCCAGCATTACCTACTGCGCACATAAGACATTTGGTAATAAAACAAAGTTGCCCAACCAGACGATTGACATTTGCCTATTAAATCGAGGGAGTCGTAAGCATTCAGTGTTTCAAAGTATCTTTCCTGCCCGCTTGTGGTCTTGCATAATTAAAAATCATGGAGATATAGGTACCTATCTCCCTAATTCTGAAAGTGGTTGTACAGAAAGCTTTCGCAGTTATTCGTGAAACACGAGCACGTTGCTCAACAGTTGTGAAGCTTACATTTTAGTGTGAGAAGATTCGTGCGCTGAAGCTCTCATTGTTTCTCAATTAATCGGACTCACTTGAGATTTGCATCAAGTGGAATTATTAATTTTTATCCAATTATAATCTGTGAGGGTTATTGTTATTCTGATTGTCCAAATTCGTGGGAACAACGTGGTGCAATTAGGTTTTTTGGGTTGCAAGAAGGTTATCATAGAAATGGAATTCCTGTCGAAAGTGCGTAACTCCGTCATGGCTGGGCAGAGCGTTGGCGCCCGGGGGGCAGAGCACTGTGGTCTGCCGCATTGCACTGCGAGGTCAGCCTACTTTTTACCACTTCTGGTTTCTGGCCGACTGACCTTGGTGTGATTTGAGGTTAAATTTACACATTCGGTACACGCGTGCGACATAGTAAATCACATTGCCTAGTATAGAAAGCTGCACTTTTTCCGACGTGACTTGAACTGCAATTACCTAAGTAGGTATATAATTTCTACTCACAAGACAAATGACAAATAAAAGGTGCGCAGTCCCTTTCACAACATGGAACGGCACGTTTAATGAGGCGCGGTAGAATATTTGTAAAATAACAATTGTGATGATAGCTGATCGTGTAGCTAGCACTCGTGATGGCGAATAACATTAGTCACGAGACAATGCGTGCGGGTGGGCGCTGCTCGCTCATGAATTACATAAAACAGAGAAAGCAAAGGGAAGCCGTTGTCGGAAGCGGACACGGAATTGAAGCGCGGTCCACCTGAGGCGACCCTGCGCCCGGACCCGTTCTACTACTATCTATGTAGTAGAGCGACGTGTTGACCTCTGTGGCGGCGCGGGCGCATGGCGCGTCTCCGAGGCTCTCCACCCGGAGGTGCTGGCGTGTTGCACCGCGCCACACGACATTCACCCAGCCTCGGCATACCATACTTCGTATTTGACATTTAACGCCTTGACCTATGTATCTATAGTACACATTCTTCAATCTGTTGATCTCGGTTGACGTCGCCAGGTGGCAGGTTGTTGCCATCTCAGTGTACCTCATGTATCATGTGCTCATACTGCATGGTGATTAAAACATTGTCCCCAAAACACGTATCTACGATGTGATAACCATTATCAGATACTGTAGTTGCCCCCTTGAACTTAAAAATAACTGACCTTTTTGTATGACCACTTCTAACATGTTGAAATGTTATTTTCTATTACGTGATTCGTTTATACGTAACTTTATAATAGACAGGTATATTCTATTAGGGGTTATGTAAAAAATATGTTTGCGACAATTATAGCAACTGTTAGTTACATCGTTCGGGTATATTTTATTTCATTTTTTTTATATAATGTTGCACGTCTCATGAACGTTACATTGATTGCACAAGGACAACGCAAATTATACCCAGTGTATGTCTCTACGACACATGACATTATGAGTTCGATGAATCATTCGGCTTTTTATTAGTATTATAAATTAGTAGGTATTATTATAAATTGCGAATATTAAACAAGTAATTGTACCTGAATAGGTGCCAGGTATGCGAGCGTCTATTAGATATCCCTGACATTTTACATCAGAAAAGTCTCGATACTGACATAATTAGCTTCATTACAGCCTAATAACTCACAATCGAATAACCAATTTGAATTTTAAAAATGTCTTTTCCATTTTTGCATATTAATATTATGCACAATGCATATAAAGTACCTAATCTTATCAGCATATGCAAGCATATTTAAATGCACACTTCGGTATGTATGCATTTCAGAAACCGATGATCCATTATAATTAGAACTGCGTCAAAACGGGTTATTTATATCTCACTAATATTTGTAGTGATTGTAACGCGAGTATCTGTCGGAATATAGAGCACTTTATTAGTTAGTTTAATACTTACACACCTACTAGCGCGAGACTTGCAGCGATAGGTCTGGTTAGAATTTTAGTTAATGATCAGTTTGCGAACTAGATAACAACAAAGTCAGGGTTGTATTAATTTAATCTGACAAGGCTGTAACTTGGAAAGGATAGGAGTAGCGTTAGAGTAAGATAACCATATACCTACCTACTACAAATGCCTTTAGATGCTACTTTTAAGTTACCGATAAAATAAGGTGAAAAAGATGTAATACACATCTAAAGTGAAAAACTAATTCTCTATAGCCAATTACCTACCTATATTTCCTTAGCGAAGGCAGTCGTGCTATAACAAGTTTTGTCTTCCTGATATGATTGCAACATATTCCACATTAATGTGTGGCCAGGCAGTCATCAAACGCCCCGATATTGTTGTTTCGATACGATTGCACTCGCGCCGATCGCGGACGCTTCGGTGCATAAAGTCTCAGGTATTTCAACACGGAATAATACTCAAGAGTCATATTGATTTACATTAACCATTCAGGCATCGTCATAACTACCTTTTTTGTTGTGCACAACTGGATGCAACATGCTTGATGTCCCGGTTTATTATAATATTGTGTTTTTTTAAAGATTTTTAGGAACTAATGTAACTACTTAGTTTATTAGGTACCTGTACATATTACTAATCTTTTGAAATACTTACTACCTACACTTGAATGTCTTTAATACTGACGATAAGTGATTGATTCATATTGCTACTAATATTTGTCTACATTATCAGATTTGGTGAAAAATAATGTACCTACCTACCTACTTAGTAACTTATTATATAACAAACTTGTTTGTTACACAAATGTGTTACTGTTACGGTCCTGATTCAGTGTTGCCATAACACCCCCTTGTAGAAAAATGTAGTCTATCAACATGCATGTTGAAGTATGAATAAATAGTATGGGTGGTCACGTATTATAAGCTGTCTTTGTTAGTTTATTTAGTAACAGCAATCATTATGTTTGATCCGAGTGACTACACACACCTATGGTTATGTTATTGTGCAACAGACTTAAGTAATAGCATCGCATTTGGAATCTTATTGTCCTAGGTCGTCGATGAGAAGAGGCCTGTAGCCTCGGTCTCTGCCATATGGAATCATGCAATAGGTAATTTCTATGAAGAAAACAGGTGGTTACTATGATTAGGTAGCTACAATATTTCAAGTGAGTCTTGTTTGTATTTCAGGTTTTTACTGGTTGCGTGCGTCGCGTGCTCGGCGTGGGCGCAGGACGAGGACAGGCCGGCGGCGCCTGCGCGGGGCCTGCTCAAACGTGGCGGACTGGCCAAAGGGAAACCGACCACCACCACCACACCTCCACCGCAGGTACCTACACAAAGCTATGTTGTTATATTTATCCAATTTTAGTAATCTGTCAGATCTCCTTTCTCCTTGATCAAATTACATACATAGGTCACGGACAGTTAAAAAATACATACATAGGTCACGGACAGTTAAAGAAACCGTCTGTGACCTATGTGGTGAAGGTGAAAGCATTTTTTTAACTCTGCATAACATCCAGCATCCCAGAACAACTGCGATCGAAAATCACATGTCCGGTCAGTAGATTGTCTATTTTGGGTTATAAATGTTATTTGATTACCTGGCTCGGCGCCGGTTACAGCGCGGGCTGCGGTTACACAAGAGCCGGCTCACATGCACACGTGTACATAAACATGTAAAACGACAATATTACACACATCTCCAACTCTATTGAAAGAAATTGCATTTATCTCACGGCGATCTGAGCTCATAGAAAGTCCACTTAGCGGCGTTTCGCAACAAATGTCAGTCAATGCAGATTGTTTGGCCAAGAGTGAGCGTTAATTGTGTAAATATGTGTAGTCAGGCTCAGTAAATTACATGTTGTGTTGTGTGTCACGAGCTCACGATGCGACGAAGCGGCCCGCGCAGCATCTCGCCGCTAAAAGGTGGAAGTTCATGCGACTTCACGCTCAATTAAATCTAACAATACCAAATTATGTGTTGGAAAGCGTTTCTTTTTGTAATGTCGACACTCAAGAGGAAGTGTCAAGTCGAGGTACCTACCTACTTGTATAATTTTATGATAGAAACATAATGGCTACGATCAAAACTTGTGCCTAGCGCTTGTGCTTGTGCTGCCTTGTGGCTTGTACCTCTAGGCAACCTAGAAAGGTTGCCTAGAGGTACGCGAGCGTAATAAGTGCTTTGTTACTAGGGCAAATTTTGGCGTTAGTTTAAAAACAAAATGAGTAAATAAGTTTTAATTGCTTGTGAGCTATCTGCCTTTCCAGCAAATAAAGGAAATATAATAGTTATGTACCTACTCCAGCTTTTATTTAGTGCATGGTGCAAATTGACATTTCGTTGCCCTTCAAGTCCAGTTTTTGTTGATTGCCTTGACCTGACTTTAAGCCATCAAAAACGAGGAAAATATTGTATTTATTTTTATGTACCTAAAAATAAAAAATGACTGTATATCAGACACCTGTGGTTCTCAAAATATACTTAGGTATTTATTTGTAATAAAAATATCAAAGATTGTGAGTAAAGTTTTTGTATTAAATCTTCAATTAAAAAACCTTGACTGTCTCGTCATTGTTGGATGAAGAAGCCCCTAGATCTAACGATTCTCCTGAATTCCACCGGCAACCCTGCTGCACCTGACGGTTATTAAGATGTACAGCACACCCTAACGAAGAACTTGTCCGAAAATACTCAAAGTTGGGCATTGACGTGACGCGATGCACCAGCGTTTCGCAAAGGATGTCTCTGCAGGTCCATCTAGTTCAAGGCGAGTGGGGCGAGCGTCCGATGATCGGGTCACCTTCGCGTATGACCTTTGCGAGACCTCCCTTTCCTTTGAGGAATTTCTACCTGCATGTTTCGGCTACCACCCGTCGTCACACCAAACTGGTTTCCTATGGAAATTTGTGACGTCCCGTACAAACGCGATCTTTGCTCATATGCGGAAAATGCAATTTTTTTTACTTGGCTGCTTTAGTGAATCCGGTTTTGTAGCTGTCTAATTGCAAATATTATGTAAAACTACTTTTGTAACAGGACTTTTGACAAAGGTCAAGGATAGGTGCGCTGTTGTACATGAATTAATCACCAATGAGGTGATCTTGGAATAAAAAAATCTAATAAGTGTTAGTATGTATAGGTACAATTCAGGAATGGTAATTGATTGAAATTTTGCTACATATTTCAGTTGCAGTGACCCTATTATAAGGTAATCCTTATATTTTCCCTTTTTCACAATAATAACCGTCGGGCAGACGTTGATTGGGTCAATGGCGGGTTATTCGATAGGCAAATCAACAACTTTATTTCGTAGACCGATAATCGTCAATCAGAATCAAATCGTGATAATTACCGTTAACTCTTTAAAACCATTATTGACTTCCGTTTAAAGAAGGCAGGCTTCCAATTCGGCATTGTAAAACAATAATATTTGACAACTGTTCGTAAAATCTAAACACAACTAATTACTTTATCACTCGTATGAAGTCGCTACAAGTCGAGAAACACTAGTGTGTCAGTCTGTAGAACCATAAAGTTGCCTGACTGTACATACTTATCTAAGTACCTAGGTATTTAAATCTTTACTTATTTTAGAAAAAGGATCTCCAAAGCATTGACATTGTTGTTTTTTCAGGAGGAAGTAGAATACGAGGACGATGGTGACTACCCTGCCGAGGGTGAGCAGCAAGAGGCTTCTACCGAGGCTCCTTCCTCCACGACGGAAGGCAAGAAGCTGGTGGGCAACGGTGTCAGACCCTTCAGGAGTAACACGGACCTGCTCGAGATCTTGAAGAGAAAGAGGGCGCAGGCTGCCGAAGGTCAGTAAGAAATATTTATAAAGAAATTAAATTCTCAGAAACTAAGTGCTAAACTATTTTGAAAAAAAAATATACTTTGCATTGTAGGTACTTATGCAAATTTAACAATATGAAAATTGAGAAACCTACTTTTCTGATTTTTTCGACAGAGTTCACGATTATGTTGTACTTATAGAACATATAAAGGTGGAGAGATAATTAGGTACTTGTAGTACAAATCGTAACTCTTTGCGAGTCATGCAGCGGACAACGCGTCTTGCAGATTGAAGATGGGTTCAAAATTAACAACATTTTGTATTTACAGCCAAATTGAACGCTCCAGCGACATCGACCTCGTCACCTGCACAGGACTCTCTTGACCCCACCAAAATTACCTACAGTTAGTAGTATTACTTAATACTAATAGAACGAAACATTTGAAATCACACATTTCATCATGCACTCTTTTGTCATTGGCATTATCATTTGGGTGACAGGTGTTTTCATAATATTATTTTGTAATCATCGTCGTAGCTTTTAAGAGGTGAATGAAAATTAAGAATGTTCTTTCTGCTACAGATAATAAGAGCAAAAAGCGTTTCAACAATGCTCCGGTAACCAGGGAGGTTGCTAACGATGAAGCACCAGCAGCTCCCAAGCCAAGCAGAGGTCGATTTGGCAGACGTAAGTTCAAACATCGCATTTGGCACTCGGCAATAACGTAGTTTTCTATAAGTAAAAGATTTTTTGTAAGTGGTTCCATACTTCCTGAGATGACGTTTTAAATACCTTTACCTCTTTATAATGATAGGTAGACTCTACTCTCTTCCGAATTAAGCTGACATTCAAAACACACAGCTCCCAAAAGCGGCCATCATTTCCGCAACTCGCAAAATAAACTATTCGTGGCGAGTCGCGATTGTCTAGCCTTGTAGATAAGCTTAATTGCCCTTCATTCGGTTCTGGTGAACGTACTGTTGTATGTTGTTTACATAAAATCTGAATCTGATATTTCCCCAGCATTCGCTATTAATACCCAAATTATCTACTGGCGACTGAATAAACTCAACAAATATTAATGAAATCACTTCATAAGACGTTGACAATCTGTCAGCTAGCTATACTGTGTTGCGTTCGTAGTTTATAAATTTAAAAATATGAATGTTGTTGTGTGAATGTAAAATTGTTAATTTCTGGTCTCAGCAGCCACAAGGTCCGTCCAAGAAACAGAAGAGGAGCCGCAGAGCGAGGGCGCGTCGGCCCCCGGCGCCCGCGCCGGCCGGCCCTTCCGGCGAGGAGGCAACTAGCTGTCCACACAACACTCCCACACCCACCATCCCGCTCCCCTCACCCCCTAATATCAAATTAAACATGATCTGAGAACAAGTTTAATACTCTCCGAGCAGGCTGTAGCCTAGAATATATTTGCAAAACGATGCGGCAACTCACCCTGTGATATTGTGAAATAATTTGGACCATATTTTAAATGTAATTTAGATGCAATGACTTCAATACTATGATAAAATTGTTAGCTAATTCATCGGCGTTAGCAAATATCATCTAGGTTATAGCCGGCGACATACGCTACAAAGAACCCTTTTAGATTCCAAGTTCATCACATTAGATGGATTAGAATACATTTTTATACTTGTGTAAATTGTAAGTGTAAGTAATTTTTAAATAAAATAATTTTAAATTTATTTTTATAATCTTTTATTTTGTTACACATATTGACAGATCAACAATAGTTTCTGATCCAATAAAATAATGATGAACCTTAATACTTAATAGTAGAAAAATAATATATTTTTTAAACATTAAAATATAAGCTAGGTAAAATATTGATCGGACAGCTGATCATTCATGTATGACATGGCACATGATAGTAGTTTGATATCTAATATAAAAGATTTAATCGAGCCCATAAGTTTGCAACAAATAAGTCAACTTTTGAAGAGTAACTTTCGTCGTAAAGAGAGGTATGTTAACGTCGAGACGCTTCCGTTCAATAATACCTAAGTTATGTCAATAACGTTTGTAAATTTAATCTTCTGGAACGAAAACTAGAGTAAGATAATGATTATTTAAAGCTTAAACAAAAGTAAAGAAAATATAAATGATGAATATGTAAATATCGCGAGACGAATGGCCCGTATTCATCGTAAACAAAAGTAGCGCTACATCGTTGTAGGTCTTCCAACACAAAACATGGTGATGGGAGTACTTCTGTTTCCTATGAGTACGTAGGAACATATCTCCATGCTGCACGCGTGCTGGTCTACTTCTTGAGCACGCGGGTCACCTCGGCGAGCGGCGTCTTGTAGGTGCCAGGCTTGGCGATGTTCACCAGCTGCTCGGCGATCTCTTGACCGACGCGCACTTGAGCCTCTTTTGTGGATGCACCTGGGAACATTAGGACGTTTATTAGTATGATGACATTTCTCTAGCTAAATCTCAGGAGAAGGGCCTATCGCCACTAACTGAGCACAAATGTGGAATCCAAGCCTACTAATAACCTGCCGGGGCTGCGGGTTGTTCGAAAGAGATACCGCGCCCCCGGAACGCAAAGGGCACATGAAGGAACATAGACGGGTTTTAGTCAGTAAAAGTCTGACACTCCCTCCCGCCCCGCCCAGGGCGGGGGAAGTTATTTGATGATTTCCCGTCTATAAAAAAAAAAAAAAAGCCTACTAATAAATTGATGGAGAAATACCTCTTTGGCCGAACAGTCGACGAGCTTACAACGACAATTAACGAGTCGAAAGAAAGATGAAGGCTAACTATTACTTCACAGTAGGTATCAATTATTTATGTGTTTTCAATTACAAATTTAGTGAAGAATTGACCACAGATTGAATGTTAGTGCTGTCGTTAGTGACAAAGATTACTTAAGAAGAAAATATTTTAAAAAATTAATGTAATCATATGTATGTATGTGAACGAGGCAAAAGGAGAATGTAAGGATCAGAGCAGGTGTCCGTTCTGTGGTTTCTGCCTACCACCATGGGAAAAGGCGTGAGTTTATGTATGTAGGTATATATAGAATATATTTAGATTGGCCATAGAGTTGCCTAAGAAAAAACAGAGTGGTAATTCAAGTGGTAATTCATCTTATAACTGGTAGCCATTTTCCATGGCAACCGCTTAAAGTTAATGACTAGCAATTTCTGTTGGAAATGATACCTAGCTACAATACATCAGATATTTAACTACACATACTGTTCATGATGATGTTGTTAGATTGATAGAGTTGAGTACCTACTAAAGATTTTCAATCAGACACAATTATTTAAATTGTATGATAAATTGATGCTGATAGAATTACATGTGATCTAAAACTGACAAAGGCAGAAAGGGAATATTCATTGATCTATGTACATGATCAGCATCTTATGCAAGTTGCTACAGACAGGATAAGGAAGATCTAGGTGAACATACCTAAATGAGGAGTGGCAATGACGGCCTTGTGCTGAATGATCTCCAGAGTCAAGGGATCAGTTGGTGGCTCCTGCTCAAACACGTCCAGGGCTGCTCCTCCAACCTGGAACGTAACAGTTGTATGCAATCATAAACCATTTTGAAAAGTTGTGAGATTTCTAGACAAAAAACAAATAAATTTCTGTTGTTAGGAATGTAGTCAATGGTGCAGTCCATCTTTAATCTTGAATCGAGAACCATACCCATGTTATATGATAATAGAAAAAGACAACACACACATAATACATACTTCAGAAGTATGTAGATATCAGTTGTTATCCGAAATAACACAAAATCTCAAGTGGGTGTATAAATAGTGAAAACAAGTGGAGTTTTAATATAGATATTATTTATTGTTTTTTTTTTCTAAGGAAGCCGACAAAAGACTAAGCCGATGATGATTGTTTTTTACCATATTTTATACTTTATATTTGATCATAATAGTCTTATACTCATACACAGTACAGTACTCACATAGGTGAAACAACCCATGCAACATAGTACTGTCTCACCTGCTGTAACACTAGGAAATATTAACCTCTGGAAATATTAATGGATGGTCTTCTAGGAAAGTTTTCCTGTAACTATAATGGTTAAGACGCACCTGCCCTTAATGACTCATTTCAAAAATTCACCCTGTATATCATCTGACTTTAGTAGGTAGTTAATTAAGTTTAAATATAAATATTAGTCTAAATATCATAGCAGTTAACTGTAACATTAACAGAACAAAACGTTGTTTTCTTACCAGTATGTGTTTTTAAAGACCTTACAAATAACATCACATGTTACACACAAATAACATCAATTTTACTGCTATGTGAGTTCCATATAGTCCCTTCGTAATAGTAAATACTTATGTTTAACTATTAGACGCTCTTCAGAAATAACAGCTTGCATTATTGTGTTTTGCTTGATTCCGTTTTTGATTAATTTAGTAAATCCGTATTTACTAAATTCAATCATATTTGAAAGGTATCCTCGTAAAATCTATGAAATCATCATCGTCCAACTCTCTAATTATATTTACACACTTATCCACCCCTTTTCTATGTTTATTTTTCACTCTAACATCATTTTACTAGGCGCTGGCGGTATTTTGTTTGTTTTTATAATCAGTCGCTTTTAGTTTGTTTTTATAAACCCGCCCCGACGACCCACTGACCAAATATTTTTATTATTTTGACGTTACTTGTCTTTTTGATAATCCGGTCAGTTTGTTGCTATTAGCCGTCTCTTAATTTGTCTTAAATCATTAAATTTTTTATTATGTAATTTAATTACAATCTATGTAGTTATCTAAAATGTCAATTGTACGTCAAATCGTCAATACTTCATATTCATAGATCATAATTTACTTCAGGCTTGTGTTGCGTTTCGTTTTACTGTGTTTTAGTATGAATACTATTTTATTTTTATTTATTTTGCTGAACTATTCTCTTTTTTGTTCATAAATAATAACTGAATAATTTGTTTCTGTTTTAATAACATAAAAACAGGTGTAGCTAGTAGGTCCTTCATAGATATAAGTTTTTACTAGATTGCTTTTTTGTAATATTGAGCATAATATTTTAAAAAATAATACCCAAGCGCACTCCGGGTGTTGTCCTTGGATGTACATGCTTATTGCAACCAGGGATAATTATTGTCGGTTGGTGATTAATTGTATCAAAGCCGTCTAAGGGGCCTCTGCGAGTTAGCTTCGGCTCGTCGTATGCTTTTCAAAGCTCTGGAACTCTAGGGTCCCGAGTTACGTAAAATGGAAAAGTATTTTTATTTATAATTTAATAGAGTACATAATATCCCGTACATGATTATTATATTTTTACACCAACCTGCTTTGACTTGGCATAATAAATCTATTGAGGTTAATGGATATGTAAAAATATTACCTGTCCAGAGTTAAGAGCAGCAAGCAGGTCAGTTTCCTGAATAAGACCGCCGCGGCCTACGTTCACGATCTTGATACCTTTCTTGCACTGGCCCAGCACATTTGCGTTGATGAAGTCTGTAACAAAACACGAATGGGGATGACGAAGGCAAACAATGATAACGAAAACAAAGATAATGGAAAAGTTCTTGGCGATTTCTGTCATTTCTAGCAAATGGTCTTAAATGGTCCCATAGTCTTGATCCCCTACATGAAATAGGATCGATAGGCATATTTTTTATATTTTTATTTTAGCAAATTTTTCGCTGACTGTATATTGTTGCAGTTCAGAGTATCTCAAAAATGTTGGATGGAACTATACCTAACGGTTAAGGTAACTGCAGCCTGTATATGGGTCCGTGCGGTCGGTGCCATTAATTTGAATCAAATAAAGAAGATAATAAAGATTGATTAACTAAAAAATCTTAACAAATAACATCTACATATAGGTGACTGCCTCGTTAGCCTAGTGGCAATGAGTGAATGAGAGGTAGTAGTGAGTTAGGATTTGTACCCGGTTATTGGTAGTAGGCTCGCCTCCTATTACATGGGACCTAAACATGGTACACACATTGGTACATCTCTGCCTAACCCTGCGGGGAATACAGGCGTGATGTTATGTTATTTTATATAGGGTACCGACTGACCTGATATCTATCAACACAGCGCTTTAATTAAACAGCTAATCTTATGAATATTCAACCGAATACAATAAGTTAGGTGTAACCAATTGTGAAACAATTCGCTTGTTAACACCATTCATTTGTTCGTTAATGTAATGTCCCTGGCCTCTGGAGTTCTAATTATAAATGTATGGACACAACTGTCATGCAATATGACATGATGTTATAGTGATTATAGGTGTAGCAGAATCTCACGGCAAAAAGGTATACCAAATTGGTGGTTTGCAATACCGGGGAAATTATACTATACGATCTTCATATTTTTTATATTATTTTTCTCTGTGATGCCCACTACCTATTGCCACAAAAATAAACCAGTCGTATAATACTTCCCACACTTATTTATTACTTAGGTACTAGCTTTTACCCGGTACTCCGGTTGCAGGATACTCGGTTATTACGGGGATTTATCCTTTTTGCGCGGAACCATCATTTTACCTATTTATCTAAAATAGAAGTAACCTAAGGTATTTCTTATAAGATCGACTACCTTTCTGCCAGTGTAAATCAGAAATAAAGAAATTCGTATTTAAAATAATAAAAAAAAAAAACAAACTATAAGTAAGTACTTTTATCTAAACGTTACCGAGTATAACGGCGTTTATCTCAAATTATGATTAGACAATTACTGCCATACGAAATTCACGATAATTTTACATTTTTAAACGCCATCAGATTCTGGCAGACCTCTATTAACAACTTTTGTATCTGGTGCGATAAAATAGTCAAAACAAAACCTTAAGTTAACCGTCCTAAAAAATACAATTAAGTTATGATCTGAAAATATTTTTGTAACGGATTATGACCAATTTCCATGGGTTCCTTTCAATGGGTGTAGTAAATGACGGTAAAGGGATTTACTGGACTGGACGTGAGTTAGGTATAGGGTAGCAGCATTTTTTAAAGCCTTTAAAATTACTGCGATCGCCAATCCACCTAGGTACTAAGCATGGCGTTTATAAGCAAACTTACATACTGTAGGTACGACAGCTCCGTGTTCAACAGTGCCTAGATGAAATTTTGGACTACCTAAATCGGTAAAGAAAAACATTCTTAAACTTACTCTTAGTAGACTCAATAAGAGGCGTGTGCAGTGTGATGTAATCAGCGACCGGCCAGATTTGCTCCAGCTCCATTTTGGTGGCATGGAACGTCGCGCAGTCTTCAGCGGTGACGAACGGGTCGTAGCCGATGATCTGTGCAGGCAGGGCGGTTGTAACAGTGAAGATAATTTCAATACATTCGCTGTTGTAACGCAATAACAAAATTTCATAAAATTTCGCTCAAAATAGCAAGCAATTGCTACTTAATAATACAAAAGCATGTTGCTTACTTGCGTACGAATCGTTTAAAGGTATAAATAACAAAATAAACGGAAAATGCCATCTTATCAGTAGGTTAAAAGCTAAAATTTGCATCAGACGCTATTTCATCAGAAAAATCCCAGCAATGTATCCACTAGTACTTATTGCTTCCTTATCTTATCGGTAATTTTACACGAGTGCTCAGTGTCAGTGGAATTTTAGTTTACCGTCATTTGTTTCATCAGGTCTCCTCGTCAGGAGTCAACAGTCAAGTCATAACTCTTTATTCAGACTTTCATTTATTAATTAGATTATTCAGTACACCTAGCAATTGAAATAATAACATTGTACATGTATAATTTTCTTCTGCGGCTACTATAGCGACATCCTATGTGCTGTCTACAGTGATGTATTTTTCCAATGTTGTGGTCTGCTGTCAAAGTGACATTATTTGTGATAAAAATGTCGCTTTGACGGCTAAACACGCCATAGAAATTTGCTTGAAGGTAGTTCTTATTCGCTGGTGATATCGCACAGACCTAGAAGAAGAGACATAACATACCTTCATTCCGAAGGCGTGCATGCGGACGGCCACTTCTCTGCCGACCCTGCCGAGCCCGAGGATGGCGAGCGTCTTGCCGTTGAGTTCCGTGCCGGTGTAGAGGGCGCGGTCCCAGCGGCCGGCGCGCAGGGCTGAGGCAGCCGGGATGACATGTCGCGAGAGATTCAAGATCAGACTGCATGTGAGCTCGCATGCACTCAGAGCGTTAGCTCCTGGGGCACTGCAACAAAAATAAACAAACTTATTAAGGTCATCAGATAAGAGCCAGAAGATGAATAATGCTAAATGTTTCAATGGAATCAATCTGTCTATACATACATAGTAAATCGGGCGGCAACAGACAGATAACGTTTCTTTTATACCTACATATTCTATAATTCTACCCATTATTACGATCATTTTTTTCTTCGTAAAAAATCAAAAGACTTTTTTCTTTCGTTCACTACAATACAGGGGTGATGTTGGAAAAAGAAAATTAGGAAAAATAATATTTGTTGATACTAAGTTACCAGAGTCTTGTAGAAAAATATTAAACAACGTTACTTTTCATTCACCTCCCATATTTTATCCATGTTTCAGGGGGTGAAAGCACACATGAATATGAACAACTTTTCTTATAGGACCAACCCAGAAATATTATAAAAAAATCCACTTTTCCCTACATTTTGATCGTGTTGAGTGCATGTTTGTAGGGAACAGCAGATTTTTTGTTTCATATTTCAGATTTGGTTCCATTTATGAAAGTTGATTTTTACATTCGTGAGTATATTCACCTTCTGAAAGATGGCACGTGAATGAAAAGTAACCCTGTAAATAAACTTTAAACTCAAAAGATCTCTTGCCTCATTTCTCTACCTATGTGTTATGACCACTTACTTGATAACTGCTACTCCCAGTTCGTTGGCAGCTTTGACGTCGATATTGTCTACTCCGGCTCCAGCGCGACCAACCACCTTCAAGTTCCTTCCGGCTTCCAAAACCTCCTTGGTGACTTGTGACGCGGATCTCACCACCAGAGCGTCGTATTTCTGTTTAACAATCGATAGTTTATTAAATTAACCACGACATACAACAAGTGGTTTTCCATTGTCAAAAATGTTTTCATCTACTGTTTCTCTTTATGTAACTTTAGTGCTGTTCATTATTGTTCTCTTCGAATTCAAACCTTGTTTGAACTCATTTGTTTTAAAGTTAATATCGCAAATTCACATCTCGACAACATTCAAAATTCGAATTGATGCTGAGATGTGTTTTGACAGAAGAACTGAAATTGTTTTGATAAAATCATTACAATTCTAGGTACAAGCTACTTTTTTGTACCTACGAGCAATAATCTGTTGAAATGCCTGACCACGTATCTAAACTTAAGTCAGAAGGAAAAAAGTTAAAGGAATACTACGACTACCTGGGTACTTTATTATTACATTGAAGCAAAAAGATTTATCAAACTATTGAATTCTTCGTATTTAAATAAACTAAAATTAGTCAGTGGATACTTGGGAGCGATGAAACTTTCAAGATAAGTATAATATTTATCGTACTCAAAGTGCAACAACCTCTTAAAAACAAGCTAAGTTACATTTTGTTTTCGAACTTTATAAAGGGCCCTTACCGGTATTTCTTGTAGGAGTTCTTGTTTGGTGATCTTCGCTTGGTTGATGACACTAATACCATGAGAATTGAGGATCTCCGTGCAGTCAGGACCGACACCGTCTACCACGAAGACTGACTTGATGTTCAAAGCCATTTTGTAACTAAGGAAAAAAAAAACTAATTAGTTTTTATAAAAATCTCATCTCAATCTTGCGTAGAAAAATAAATAATCTTTAGCATCGCATACTCGCTTGTACTCGTAGTATTTTGCAATTTAATGTACGTTACATGTATAAGTATTTATAAAGGGAGCCGAACCGGTTTTTGTTTTTGCTAAAAGTAAATAGATACCTACAAAGGACGCAGCTTTGACATTAATTGGTTAATAGGATACAATGACATAATGCTGCCATTAAAATGTACAAAGTCATTGTATGATACGTGTGGGTAATGCTAAATTGCACAGCGAAATTAGCGGTTTGGCGAATAATTTTTATCAAAGTAATAAAGTCAGCTTCGGCCTAGTTAAAACTCGGAATGTTGATAACATTCATTCATGATTTTCCAGTAGTCTGAAGAATTGTATTCGGAAAGTATTTCGCATACTTTTAATAGATAAATGTACAAGTGTTACTCACGTTGGAGAGATTGAGGGTCCTGTATGTATTGTCGTGTGGCTGCACAACAACTGAGCAGCTCGGGACAGGAGCGCGGTACGGCTCAGCGTGGCGTGCGCGCGCGCGGTCGCCACTTATCTTCGTTAGCGGCCAATGAGCGAACGTCACAGTCGCCGTCTGCTCTGCCGTTATGTACCTATGCCTGAGTTTGCACTCGACTTTAATCAGCCATGGTGCCACACGCGCCACCTCGTGCCCGTCTGCAGTCTCCGTGTGCATTTTAAGATCATAACAAATGACGGCTACTTTTTGGGCCGTGTGAGCAGACATATATTGATAACATTTTATTATTATGTAATAACTTGCTTAGTTATCATTGGTTACAGTAATTACCTACTCGTTTAAGATAAGGATAGAACTTATAATCAGATCTGCATTCTTCGCAACCAGCTGTATAACTAGACTCAATGGTCTACACCTAAGTAGGTACCCATTCTTTTGTTGTACATAGGTACTGTATTTGAACAAGTTGTTCTCGTTGTAATCTATGACAAAAACAACATTGTTCTTATTAGTGATGTCAAAGAAGGACAGTATTGCGTCTCGGTTCTCTTTTGTTTGCGTAAACATGTTTATCGCATTCGAACTCGCTTTCGATTACTCATTATTTCATAATACGATAATTTATCAGAAATCGAAAGGGAGCGAGTAATATTTATAACTGGTTATTATATTTAGGCATGGCAGTGGTTACGCATCTTGATTCTTGTTACTACACTTATTATCTTGGAGCACCTAGATTCAAATCAATTTCGTATTAGGTAATAAGCTATCGGTACCTACATCGATGCAAGGTCAGTTTTTCTTGTACTAGGTACTTAAAGAAAAACCACTTGAATCACTTTAGAAGCAAAGTTGGTCAAACATTTTTAGTTTCTGGTTTATTAGCCAATACTTATATCCTATACCCTTTTATTGTAGGTATATGGTATGTATATGATTATGACAGAAGCAATTTAAGTATGTATTAAGTACTTAAAATAATACAAGGCACTTAATAGTCAATGTGCCAATGTTTATGCTGTTGATATTCTTTACTGAATAAATACAATTAATAAACTAATTAGGTATAGCAACCAAAGGAATTGTAACTTGTTGCTATTTGTTGCACAGTCGTAACTTATTGCTATCTGCCAATGTTGGTACAAACCACAAAAACTTGAAAGTTAAGTATTATTTTTTTCAAGTTGTAGTGACTTATTTCCAAAGAAAAGACAGACATAGAAAATCATGAGTTTTTCCATTATGTTCTGTGGTCACTTCTCTGTATGGCAGAGATATCAGCTTTCGCTTCTCTTTGATATACGGCTCCAACTACATCAACTGAAACGCTGCTAAAATGCTGTTTTAATCATATATTGAAACTAAACCTGAACTTATGTACTCACTTCTCAAGCGGGATCAAACAAATGACCCATATTAAAAAAAAAAAAACTTATTCGCCTCTTTTTCTAACGTCGAATCCCAAAAAAGAATTCGACTGTGTGTTTAAATTAAAATGTTTCAGGTTGCTTCGGTATGCTAACTTGAGAGTAACTATTTAGGTACATCACATCAGCTGTAAAGTTATTTTGGTAATAAACAATCGGACAACCAATCAATAAATCAGGTTTAATAAGCGTCGAGACGATCAATTATGAGTCAATTTTGATTCATTACAAACATGCATAAAGCTCATCTGTAACTGTTTTGCAATGTCAATATCATATAAGGAGAGATCCATCTTGTGGTCTGACGACCCCAGATCAATTAAGACAAGGGCAGGAGAATGACGATGAGGAGAAATGATTTAGGTCCAAGACATAGCTGCCAGGCCTACGACACTTTATTTTAACTGAAGTTTTCAAATCAGGAATAGGTATTAAGTTTACTTGGTGGCTTGCAAAAATGCGCCTTTTTTCAGATGGGTACCACACTGCACACGTATTATAATAATCTTTAAGTGTAAAATCTGTTTTTTATGTACGTATAAGTACGAGGCTTATTAGCGCTATTTTGTTCACGTCCATGGTGGTTATTACTGGTTTTTTTTTTTGCGCAGAACGATAAATCTTTTTTTTTTAAAGTACGCCTGTGTTACTCTTTATGACAACAGCTATCAGTCAACAAAAGTCCAGTCAAAATCGGTCTAGCGGTTTTGGAGATTAAGCGGAACAAACAGACAGATAGACAGTTTAATTTTATTTATTTGTATAGATAGAGAATAAATTGTTTAAAATCAACATCTAAGTATTATTACCAAAAACTTTTCGTCGGCAATTTAGCCAGAAGCTCGAAAAGTAAAACTTGAACTTCGGAGTCAATAGCTACAACAAGAAAGCTCGCCCAAAGCGTGTGAAATGTGACGATTGTTTGAATCACTGGACGTCTGGCTACTGATTATTTTAAATTGTTCAGAGTGTTATTTGAAAAAATGACAGTTATGTTGAAGTACCTATGTATTGAGTTTCTTTCATGTAGGTATGTACTTATGTGCAATATCAGTTAAAATCAGGGGCAGATAAATAAAAACACAAACATCCAAACGTTATAATCTTAATTATTAATTTTATTATCACACTTACGAAAGATACAAAAACATATCACGATGGCACTAGCAGTCAGTGCTTCAGCAGACGTGGAGATACAACAATATCGAGTTGATGCAGATTGCAGATACGTGACCCGCGCCACCTGTGCTGTATACTACGATGTTATCACCAATCAGCAATCAATAATAAATACACACGAAAATAAGTAGGTATGGAGGAGGAAAATTTTCAATTTCAATATCTACAAAAATATGATATAATTAATACAATATTTAGGCAAAATATGAATTGTTATATCTAAAGTTGTGTTGGAGATAACAGACACAATTCGGGGCCGTGCTGGACTAAGGCTTAACGGCAATCTCGGCATGGTTCGTTTTACATAATAGGCATATAACCGTTTTACATAAGTGTTTATCTTTTTTTGAAATCTAAGTTATACAACTCAATAGAAACCAGTTTTAAGAGAGAAAAGCTGTAAATTGTTAAGGATGTTAGACTTTTGATGTCGGAAAACACTATTTTTATTATAGATGGTAAAGTGATATTGATTTGGTTTATATTTAATTTTCCGGGCGATTTCCTTATACGTGGAAGTCCCGCACTTAACAATATCTACTACTAATATGTACATAACACTTGTAAAATAAAAAGAATAGTACTAAGTAGAGAGTACCATAGGTACGTTTCTAGGCATGAAAAGTATTAGAAACTTAAACTAAAGACACGTTTAACCTATTGTAGAAAAAACATTGATATTAGGCAGAAAGTACGTACACAAAAGGCACTAACACCTAAGTAGTTTCTGAAGTGAATTGACTAAGATTAATGACATATCATAAATGCTGAACTTAGCAAAAATTCCTAATTAATAAAACCTTAAAACGAACTTTTAAATAAAAGACGTGTAAAATAAAATGTAGTCGCGTGACGCAGTCACTGGAGTAGAAATGATACTAGCGTGTAGAAAGAGGCATAAGTTGCAGCATTTAAATGTCATTGTGTGTGTAACCAGAGATGATTAGGATGTTAGGGGTTGTTATTTGGGATGGTAGATGCCGCGGGCGGGCCGGGCGGGGCGGCCGCCGATGCCGCCGGCCGCGCGTCGCTTGGCGATGAGCGCGTCCAGCCCGCGCAGGGGCGCCGCCGTGGTCTCCACCAGGGTGGGCTCTGTCTCCGTTTCACTGTTCTGCTCTGCACTAGTGCTCTCTTCTGTCACCTCTGTTGACTTTTTAGGCGCTTCTGTAGTCGCCTGTGACATATAAAAATAAAAGTCAGCAAAAACGTCAAAGAAGATATTTTTGTAGTTAAATAAGTAATTATTGTAATTTCAAATTATTATAATCATGAGCACTGTAAGACAGGATTAGTCCAAAATTACCTCTGTAGAAGCCGCCATCTTCCTCTTCAGGAGAGGGTTGACACGTCGAGCTGGGGGGGTGACAGAAGCGCGGGGCTTGGGGGAGGGGGCGAGCTGCAGCCGAGTGCGGACCCTCAGACCGCTGCGAGGTGCGTCGGGAGCGGGAGTAGGCGATGAAGCCTGTTGAAAAGGCAATCATATTAAAGTTCTTTAAAGACAATTACATATTATTCTAAAACCGACTTCTCCAGCTGTATTTTTTTTTCCAAACTATATCACCGCAAATGTTCCTTATGTTTTAAAATATTTTTATATTTGCCTCTGCATCCACATCAGTAGCTGAAGATTCGGGGGCCGAGGTCTCGCCGGGGGCTTCTGAAGCAGCCTCGGGCGCTGTGCTGACGCCCCTTTGGCGAGGGTTGGGCCGCAGGTTCAGCCTGGGCCCGGGACGGAGGGAGGCAGGTCGGAGACCGGGTCTGCCACGGCTAAAAAACGGAATTAGTAGAAATTGCAATAAGTGCTGTAACTTTTCAACAAAACATTTTTGTCAAAAGTTAAATAAGAAGCGAAGTATTTTATTTGTAAAATGTGATTTACGTCTACCTTTGATACTTAATAGACTCCAATTAACTGAAACTGCCTAGGTTTCTACTTTTAACCACTAATGTTCATGTTGATTTATAACTTACCCAATTGTCCTGGAAGGTATGGGCGTGGTCTCAGCGACTTCCCCGGATCCTGCGCTGGGTGACGTGCTGTCTTCACCGGCTGAGCTGGCGGCTGCAGCGGTCGTGCTGGTGCTCGATGGACCTCTCCTCAGGCCTGGACGAAGCCTAGGTCTGCAAGAATACCACGAAACCTTAGTTAGCATGCCTGGATAGACTATGCATTTAACAAAAACCTGAGGAAGACCACTAATTAAGATATCTTAATTTGTCAATACTCATGCAGTGCACAATCGACCGTTAGGGATGATTCTTACATTACTATTACCTATCTGAAAATAAATGTCAAACTGTCATACTCATTAATTCTAAATGTTAACTGACTGTTAAAAGCCAGCCGTAAGACATATATGTATACGCATAAGTAACTTTGTCACTACTTTACACTGTTTATACGCCTCTCTGTGTGAGCCTAATGCGAGTTGCTATGACAACTGTGACACGTCTTAAAATTTTGGTTCTAGGACAAACCGGTCCCTCACGATACTTTCCTTCGCCGTTTAGAGAGCAGCCGCTCATTATGTTAATAGGAAAGATATAATGTAAAACTAGGTAAATTAATGGTGGTAAATTATTCAAGCTAGCCCAGCCTAGTCGTTTCCAAGCCTAGGCTGCCTCAATGATGGGCAAAAGCCTCTCCTAAATCCTTTCAGGAACTGTTTTCCTGCGCCATGTTGAAATAGCCCTCTTGGTACGCATCCAGATCATCTCGCCACTACTCTCCTGGATCGTTCTCGGCGACGTCATCCACTCCCCACCCATTGCGTGGAGACTCTTGCCCGGGGGACACTGGGCATGTTGACAGGCTGTTGAGACCCGTCCAATCCCCTCAAGTTTATTATTTCATGCCTAGCGTTAGATATGAGTATTATTTTACCTGGGTGCAGGTGCTGCTGGGGCTTCACTGGAAGCTGCTGCGCTGCCGGCATCGTCCACCACGGGGGCATAAGTGGAGGAGGCAGGTCGGGTGCGTCCCGCGAACAGGCCCCGACGACCAAACGCCTGTAACAAAGAACGCTTTCGTCAAACATACGCGGGCTCCTCAACGCATACTGACAACGCTGTTCTGTCTACAGGGTTGTAAGTAATTAGGTGCACAGAATCTACTCATGAGTAGGTACGTTTTCACCGTTATGTGTTTGCGGTCGTTCTTCACTTGCACCACCTACGCCTGTGCTAGGTCCTTTTTCCTTGGTGTATTCGTTATACGCTCTTCTAAAAGCTCATTGATCTGTATGTCTTCGATCTTTATATCTCTCCAAAGAAGTACCTTACATTTTTTTTTTATTTAATACGTTCTTTGAATAAAATTTCGATAATAATTGTGTTACGATTTTGAAATCATTCAGGGTTAAATAGAGAAGATTTTTTTTTTTTACAAATCTCTGTATAAAAACAAAAATTTTCCATGAGAACTGTCATGGAAAAATATTTTTAGTGTTCAGAAGTAATTACGAGAAATCAAAATGAAACAATAATGTTTTTTGTTCAAACTACAACTAAAGTAACAAAGTATAGGAATTTCGTAAAAACATGTTTTTACGAAATTCGTATTCCTATTCTATATTCATATCGATATACTAGATAATAAACTATGGTAATATTGATTTAAACATTTTTATATTTAAATCAATATTACCACACAGTTTATTATCTAGTATATCGAATCCGTAACGGTGGACCATTATTTACGCCACATCCTATTATGTACTAGATTTAATAATTAATTCCAAAAGTGTTTTGTCAATTGGACCGTACTGCAATATTTAAAACACTTAGAATTAGACATCCTAGATCGTGGATGATGCATTCTTTCGTGTGGTCAGTTTCTACAAGTTGTTATTACCTCCAAACTATATCCTGTTGCAAAACCACACCGATACAAATTTCAAAGTACTAAATAAATATGGCTAAACCACTCGAACCTAGTAATTAAAATTTACATCTTATCAAAATATTGAAATATTTCGTAACACGGACTTATCCACTGTATTTAGCTGACACACAATTCGCAATGCAAAGCAGCACAGTCGCTCTTATAGCTACACTGTTAACTTAGTATAGGTCCGCAGTAAGGGGGCAATGAATATGGATGCAGACCTTGGGCTGTGTGGCTGGTTTCTCTGCTGGGGCAGGGGTGGTGGAGTCGGCAGCGGTGGCGGAGCTGCTGCCTGCTGTGGTCTTCCGGCTTCCTATAATGGGCTTTCCGAAGCGACCTGGTGACAAACACAAAAACAAACACATATTGAAAGCTATACAACCTTGACCGTTTACGTACTTGATATTTGATGGTAACATTATCTAAAATAATGTGGTACATATAGAGTGAGATGTGAACTGCGGAAGTTGTAGGTCGACTATCTACGTGTAAATATTCGGTATGCCTTATTATTTGCCCCCCAAGGCTCACGCAACAATGGACAATTAACTGTGTCTCATTAGTCAAGGTTTAACTGATTAAAAAGTTTTAATTATTAGAGCATTTTCGTTTCAAAACTTTTACGATTTCAACAAAGCGATTTCGACAAGGGTACATAGTATCTAGGTATATGTACTTGCTAAGATATCGCAATGTCGGTCAGCCTAGTATATCAATATATACGTAGAGCCAGTGCACCGCGTCATGGCCAACTAGCTCGACTTGTTAGAATTCCTAACGAAATTACGTCAATATCTTTTTTAGTACCTATACATGTTCAGATTGCGTTGATTTTCACTTGAGCGTTCATGAATTAGTATGTGTTTATTGTTTACAGACAAAATAGTAGAAAGCTTGCCTATTTGACGAGCTTTGCCCAAAATAATAGTCAGTAATCTTATAAAGTATGATTTGAACGGTGTGAAACGCCGAGGTAAGGCCTGCCATGTCCCACGTCGTACGGAAAATATACTTTATTATTGGAAAATTCCTTTGCACCTACAAAAACATACGGGTACCTACGAGTGTTGACTGGTATCAAGTTGTTTCTCATAACAACAACATTTTTATAGCTTATCTGGTAAATAGTAAAGGTTTATTTTTACTTATTTTGTATCTTAAAAATATAATAGAACAAAAAACTCTGTGTGCGAAATGAAAGATGCGAAAAAAACTAAGATTGGAATTTTCTAGTACTATTGTGACCTTTGTTTATCGTTCTAACGATGATAGCGATGATGCCAGATAATATTCTGTAGATACCTAGGTACCCACCTATTTCAAGATAACAGTTACTTATCTAATTAAAAAATCAACGTTCCTACTAATGGTGCATTCACACATGGTCATTTACCCACATTTGAACGATAAACTTTGCAAAAGGTATGGAGATTAGAAGACCTAAATGTAATCCACAGGTTTAGCTAGAAATACCTTCTGACTTTATGGTGCTAAATGATGAGGATTACGCCTCCGTTTAAATTCGAAACTAGTCCGGTAAACCCGAATAAAGTTGTAAACAATTTCCTAAATTCGTCAACACTGTATCTATGTGTACGTAAGTTTAACAGAAGGTATGTTCACTTGTGTATCCGCATGTGTAGTGTCTCTAATCTACCATAGTAACAAGCAGGAAAAATAATTGTTTTCCAAATCTAATTGATAAAGACTTGGCTCTTATCATAGCAGCTGATATGATAACAATATCCTCACGGTGAAGTTCAAGGCACTATGATTACATATTTAACAGAGATTTATTTTTTGTCGAACATTTTTTGGGAATAATTTTGTGGATAAGTTACCAGGAATACTTGGTGCCTTAGAATGAATAGAGCTGTTAGAGACTATTGAGAATCCAGTAACTATATCTTATCGGCTTCTATGAAAAGTACATAGGCAGCCATACAATAATATGTTCAAGTCCCCCATAATTAGCAGTAGGTAGGTAATAAGATTTATTAAGCATACCATCCTATATTCCCCGAAGGTGTTTTTAAGTCCCATGTAATAGAGGGCGAGCCTTTGCTATTTGCTACTGTAAGAATTATTTTTTTCACAAAATCAAAATTTTAAACAAGGTATCTCAAAATGAATCCGTATCTACCGTTATCATTGTAACAAAACTAGCTTATCAGATATCGACCGACTAACAGCACCGCGTTATGAAATACACTGGAGGTGTCACCTACATAGGACACGCTATTTGTCTTGAACCCGTCTTCCATTATTTCGGTTTATGTATGAATTCTTCATCAAACATAAAACAAAACATTACGCCTTCCACGCTTTAAACATTCGTGAGAAAAACTATTCACATAATGCGTAGAGCGTGTGTATAAGGCCAAACGACATTCGCTAAAAATGCATATTCGCAACAAAAACAATCGCAAAGCAAGAACTCAATAATTAAAACATCACTTTCGCAGGTGTAACGGCTACTGCATAAATAACTTGGTATTGTAAGCAGCATGCTAGGAAAATGGCGATGGCTTCCAGTGCACTACGGTGGTGGTAATTGGTCGGAGCGTGTATGTAGGTATCGTTATACAGTTAATGAAGGCTTGCAACCCACTATTTGAGACAATAAACAATCTTCTATTTCATCAGATAAGGCGCAAGATTTTTTTTTTTTCTCGTGTGAATAGAATTTATGACTATCTTGTCTGATTAGTACATTAGTCTGTGAGCTAAATATGTCTTACATTTTTATAGCGCCTGACGAAGTTAAGAAAGCTATTGTCGTGCATCAGTTACAACAAAATTACAAGTTTTTTTGTCAGGCTTCGTACGGACTACTTCATGGTACTTTGTGAATGACAAAGATGAAAATAATGAAGTATTACCATGCATCTAGACATAATCTAACATAGTGTTTGAAGAATTGAAGTATCAGTTGCAATTACTATACCACGTAGTGGACTTTCACCAATCGCGCCGAGAATCTCGGACAGCATTTAGTGATGTAGTTCATGGTAAAGCAGTTAGTGTTATTGCACAAGTGGTGGAGAGCTGTGTGATTACCTCGCACTCTGGTGGAGGTCTCCAGCGGCGCTTCTGTGGCGGCGCTGGAGGTGGCTGGGGAGGACACGCGGGTGCGGGCGCCGGCGCGGCCCTTGAACCGCGACGGCCTCGTGGGCGCCGCCGATGTGGTGGTCGGCGCCGGCGTGGTGGTAGTGGTCGTGGTAGTCGTGGTGGTGGTCGTGGTGGTCGTCGGTGTGGTGGCCTCCTCCGTGGTACTCGCGAACTCCGTCGTCGTCCACATGTCGTCCTCAATTGTCGTCGTACTGTCAAAGTTGATGTCATTCGTCGGGTTGATGTCATTGTTCAAGTTCTCTCCTGCTAAGTACGCGTACAGGTCAAGAGCCACCTTCTCCATCGCAGTCATAGTCGTGTACTCAGTGGTATCCTGCTCGTAGGGAGTAGTCTGCTTATAGTCGGCGGGGAGCTTGGAGTCATCTAAGATCTCCTGGAATCTGATACCAGATAACAAGCTGTGACCCTCCCTGGCAGACTCTTTGGCATAAGTAGGTTCTTTGGCAATGGACGTCGTTTCGGGCACTTCTTCTGTAGTGGTTCGGCTCTCTGAGGAATATCTACTTGGTGGCTCTTTGTATTGGGATGGGGACGGAATATCTCCGGAATGAGTCTTGAAGCTGTCCAGGTCTACAAGTTCCGAGCTTGGGCGTCTGTAAGTACAGTAAATGATTAATTCAAGATGAGCATTTTGTATTGTTGTGCATTTAGAGTGCATGTCTGGTATGTAGGTACGTTACCTGATGTGCGCACGGGTCCTGCTTCTGGTCTGACCGATAGACTCGTCAGCTACATTGTCGCTTTGTGACCGTCCGCGTTGTCTAACTGTCTCAGAGGATACTTCTGGTACGTAAGTAGTAGATGTAGCTGATGCTAAGTTACGACCTCGAGGCGGGAACCGTGTGCTTGATGGCAACCTAACGCTTTAAATATTAAGAAATGTTATTAATATAAAATAATTTGCAAAAATATAGTGTATTGAATGATTGAGTGTAAAATGTCTGGTTAACACAACGCTGAATACCTGATGTCCTCCTCCTCTTCCTCGGAGACGGGTGCCGGCGCGACGGTGCGACTGCGGCCGCGTCCTCTCGTCGATGCTGGAACAACTTCATTTTGTATTTCAGGAATAGCCGTGGTGGTAGTGGTTCTGTCAATAGAACTGTACTTGTTTTTAGTTTTACTTTCGTTAGCTATGTGATTCTCACTTTCGATTTTCTCTGGACCATCGTGCGAGTTGTGGACAGGCGTAGCGGCAGTCGATGAAGCTTTTTCTTTTCCTTTTCCGTCTTTTTTGTTACCTTCTTCATCTTCATCATAGTAATAATAGATGTACTCATACTCGTAGTCTTGCCCATTGGGGCCTTTCTTAATTTGAATTCTTGATTGCGGCTTCTGCTCCGAGCCAGCCGTTTCCAAATTAACATTGGACGATAATAGCCCAGTGTTGATGTCGTCGATGGTATCAAAGTTAATAGGGATGTAGTCGTACTGGTGGATGGCGGATGCCGGCGGAGCAGTGGTGAGAACAGGCTTCTGAGTAGTTGTGCCCGCAGTGTTACTTAACTTTCCAGACTCTGAAAACGCTTCTAAAGCGACTTCCATTTTAGGATTGGTTTCAACATCTCTCAAATTCTCGCGAATTTTAATGTCCTCTATTTTTGATACGGGAATATCAATTTCAATTGACTCCGACGCTTTGCTTTTTAATCCCTTTTTGAACAAAGCTTTCTTGTCCTCTTCGATGGCGACGATGCCCTCAGTGGAGTGTTTGACCTTGCCGCTGTGTAGCTTCTTGACCATCTTTTCATTGTCATCTTGTTTGAAATTTCTGTGTTGAGGGTGCTTATCAGGAATTTTGTGTGATGTCTCGAAGGTTCTTAATGGAGTTTGTTGGCCTGAACTGACCAGCACGAACTCTTCTCCGGGCCGAGGCTCCGTGATGATATCTACTTCGGCGTGTGCCGAGTAGAACGTGCACACTAACAAGCATCTGGAACAAACAAACAGAATTTGTAATATCTCCGTCAACATAGTAAGTTACGAAAGTTTGTAACGTTACAGAATAGGAGTCAGTGCTCCGTGACTCAGCAAGATGACATCTGGCAGCTGCGCCTACGAGTCAAAGCTTGCGACCCTGCACAAGGAACTCTGACTCACCAACTCATTTCATCACCGCATTCCCGAGGTATTGTTTGCCTACCAACACCACCTCGCCGTTACATGAGCATCTAATGTGTTTGTTCAAGAGACGTTTATTATCACGCTTATGTACAAGCTGTACTAGCATACTTTTTTTCCATTGATTGGTTTCATAACAACTATCGATTTGCATAGCTATATTGCTGGTACAAATTGCACGATGGGGAGCAAAGAAGTTGTGTGAGAATTCATCTAGATGACTACAAAACAAGCATTGTCGAACATTGCAATGTCGCAAGAGTGATGTGATGTGGTCGTGAGAAATGGCGGCGAAAATCAGAGCGTGGGTGTATTACGCATTCCGATTCCGCGCAAGTGCAAGCCGATCGGTGAGGCAACTCTGCATGACGTTGACGATCACTTTCGCCTCTGGATTGACTATCTCACGGGGCGCTCGCGGCGGCCCGTCTGCATCCACAACAATACATTACAGTATTTATGGTACTTAATAATTGATCAGGCTGTCGTTAAAATGATCAATACGTAAGAGATGTTATGACTGTTGCAGCGTCCTGCGCAGTGCTTTATGCTAGTTTGGCGAGTTAAGAATTTTGCAACTTTTCGCGATCGAAGATGATTTTGCTGTTGCCCAACCGACAGGCTACAGACATTAATAACCGGCTGTTAATATCAGTCTCAGAGAAAACATTTTGCATTAATAACGACGAGATATTATGTAGCTACATTAGTCTTTGGGAACTTTTTCGCTGTCGCAGTGGGGAAAAAAGTGCAATGAATCATATCGCGGCTACTTTATCAAATCGCAAATCCAATTATCGGTGTCGGAAGTGTTAGAGCTTCCGTGCAATTTCTTGTGAGCCTCGGCGGCACACGGAAGGTGATCGAGGGATAACAAGCGACTGGCGCTATATTGGAATTAAGTCCATCCGATCGCATTAGGCCACCTTCATTTCACTGCGTGCGAGGAAGTGTGCGACCACGCACGCAGTGAATGTGGCCACACCGGCCGTGACTGGCTCCGGAGCAGCCGTCACTTTACCTGCGAAGGTTACTGTGAATACCGAGCGGACAATAAAACCTATATTACCGATATATTGTTCTTCAGACAGTCGGACTTTTGCTAACCTTCATAAGTTTGATGCGAAGCTGACCTGAAGCTCGCTAAGTATACTATACGAGGTAGTCTATGACATTTGACAATAATTTAGCTTTACATATTAGTGAAATATCTCTTTGTAATGGGCTCGGTACTGCTGGAGATTACCATGATACCTAGCTTCTGAGCGCGACTTCGTTCACATGAAAGCCCAGTACTATAATCCTGTGAACCTTGCCAATAGTGTGACTATCTATCAGTGAAACAATCAGCCGAGTACTAAAACCACTGTATTCTAATATAACAAACAAACACAAACTATGTTACCTCTTAATGACTTTAGATTGCTCTGAACACAGCCGTCTAAAGGTACCTAGTGACTTCAACGTAAAAAAACGAGTGTGAAAAAGGTAAAAGAGGCGTAGCAGCTTCAAGCAAAACTTGTACTTGAATATCCGCTTTCCATAATAACAATACGTAATTTCCTGTATCTCCATTTGACGTCACACAACATCGTTGAGCTAAATTAATCTTACATAAATATTATGGAAAATCATTGAGATAATGAATGCAGCCTCAATTCCGTGCTGGAGTGTAACCCGACCAGTACCTACGTCTGTACCGGTTCAATTTCACTAGATGTAAGGTCGCGAGCGCAAGGCTAGGTGAGCGTGGCGCACACCGCCACACAAACACTGATACCTGCACTGATACTGTGACACTAACTACTCCACGCTGCTGCGGCTGTGTTGTTCACACTGTGAATTCGAACCAGATAAAACAAAATGAACTAAACTATGCATTTACTATTTGAAACCCCAGAAGGATTTATTTTGGTGTTGTTTGATTAGTTTATCTTTGTAGAATTGTAGATGGTATATGTTACAAATGATCTCCATTAATTTAAACAACGAAGGCACTCTCTGCTCTTTAGACTGTACCTACATGGTAGCTGTTGCCACATCACCACATGCATCCGAGGGTACTAAAAGTTCAAGGCGTGTCAGGGCACCGTTTATTTGTACCATTTGGATTTGAGACACGCGTTCAGCGTAACTTATTTTAGAATGTAGTTGGATGGTCTTTCGCGATCTAGGTTGAAGATTGGGCTATTCCTGTGGCTTCGCTCACTTGGGCCTAAGGAAATAAGTATTAAATAGATATTAGGTGTATCATCACAATACACAAGTTCTGTGGAACAGTTAGTTACATTTGATAAAACGAACATCTTATACCTAATTATTCAAAGTATCTTTATCTGGGACCTACTTCATTTATTATGTCCCGATGAAAGTTAAGAAGTTATAGTTTTAAAATGATCATATCTAAAGTTTATGGTTATAATAGTGTTGAAATAATTTTATTTATAATAAATCCACATTATATTTAAATGTTTTCTGTGAAACAGATCACAAAGACTATTCAAAAATAGATCAATCGGCCTTTCGCTAAGTGGCGTGACGAATCGCCTGCCTGCCTACAAACTTTACACAATATTTATTTTTGTCGCGTGCGCCTTTAGTGGTTGATATTTACAAGATAGAAAATTCTATTTCGTAATACCGCCTGTCAAAGTAGCACACTCCTGTCCAGTTCCAATGAATTTTAATAAATTTAAATTTACATTTTACGATGATAAAGTATTCGCAGGCAAGAATTTAAAATAAGATAAATGGCAAGAATTTAAAATGTTAGTACGTAACGAGTGAGCGCGCCTGCGCCGGTGCATTTATCATTAGTGTGGATGTGCTAAGTCAGCGCTCGTGACTTGATTACATCTGGGTTCGGCAACCCCGCGCTTCCTCACAGCGAGTGGTGCATCGCCCCAGCGCAGAGGAAGCCACGGCACTATCTCCCGGGAAATTGAGAGATCCGTGGATCCGTGACAAGAAAGTATCGCCAGCAACTCTTTCACTGCTCATCGCATGCGCAATATTACCATCTTTTGATTAAATAGCACCGCAGTGGTAAAGGTTAACTCTCTCCGCGGTAAAAACTAGTTTCGTTGTATCTATCTATGCTCCTCTGCTTGTTTATAACTTGTTCTTCTACATTGTTTCGCTTTCCACGCAGGATGTAGATAATGTCCTTCTGATACACACATTTCACATCATTTATGCAGTTCTTGATCCAGAATCAAATAATTGTAAAAGTGCTTTGGATAGATATCAAGAATCTCAAGATCACTGGAACAACCCGACGCCTAACACGAATGTTGGCCACAGTTACGCAAAGTATCTAACAAATCGTATTATGCAATGTCACTTTATAATTACAAACATACATACCAGAAGGTTTTTAATGATCGTGTGAACTTTATCATTAAGATAACAAATATGTAAGATAATTTAAGTTATTGTATATAAACTTACACCACATAGACGTTGGCCAACTGCGATGGATGGTAGATGCAAGGCTAAACTCATATATTTTAATTACGTTTCGTGTAATATGTATAGTTAAGTATACAGTAAAGCGCCTCCACACGGCAACTCGCCCATTGTTGCATTGGCCATGAAACCGTCGAAAATCGTTTATACAAATAAAATTGAATATATTTTTTTATTATATTTTTATCGTGCATATTGTAAAACACGCCAAACGCTTGTTCACACCTATCAATTTCAAAATGTTAACGGCTAATGTTTATGGCAGTTGCATATTTGTTATACTTTATTAAGTACCTGAATAATAAACAATTTTCTATTTCTATTGTGTATGGGTACATTGACTTACAACAGTTTACTTGTAGCTGCAGTGGGTGCTACTTTCAAAATTTACCGAACTGAGAACAAAAGCTTTTTGCGGTAAGATTTACAATGTTGAGCGCATCCGGAGTTTAACGTACTCTCCGGCGCAAGTATGTGATCTTACATAACATCATAATACAAACGAGCAATCGTTTCACATTTCTGAAATAAAAGTAGTCACATTAATGTAGCAGTGAAGCAGTTTATTCAATGAGGTGCCAGAAAACCGGTGGAATACTGGTTTTAGGAAAACCTGCACACAGCAGTAGCTGCAGGTACTCGGGTACCATTTGGACAGAAGTGGTGATTGTTCTCCGTGGGAGCAGCGCCTGCGCAGGAGGGGTCAAGGACGGCCTGCGTTTCCCACACATTCATCATATTGACTTACGTTCGCCATACGAGATAGACCTATGACATTACTAGAATCACACGTAAAACGGATTATTGAAACAAATTTTAAAATTCCTACTAAACTCAACTGAGGTACAACCGGCGCAAGAAGTTATGTCTCACTTATTTTACACCGGGTTTATAAATAAGGGGGGTAAGCAATAATCCCGGAGTGAAGTTACACCAGTATTAGCTTTTGTTTAACTATTATTTACCAAAGTTATTTTGGGGGTTGAAGCCTGAAGATAGATTCTATAGGTTATTCAGTAAAGGAATGTCAGTTTCGAAAACAGCTTATGCAACTCTTGATTAGCATAAACAATTTGTAAAGAGGATACCGCTGCAAGTACAAGTTTCTTACCTACCTAGTCTTAAACGAAGATTTAATTACAGAGTCGGTGTCACTAAAACTTTGACCTATAATTACTATCCTATCGAGTACTTATGTCTGTGCTAACAAGTGTTGCGTCGGCGTGTTTTAAAGTTCACATTCTAGACGGTTAGATTATCAACACTATATATTGGTACAAAACAATTTATTCGTTCATAAGAGTAATTGTAATTTAATTCTGGAGAAGACTACTGCTTGTATCACGAATGAATTTTCATTTTATTGGTATGTTGAGTATGTGGCAGGATTCCATTAATATAATCTTCTATTTCCAGGGCTGTAGTGTTTTTATTATACCCAAATAGATACTTTGGGATCCAGATGCCTACGATTTCGTTTGCATTACAAGTAACCCCACTAATATTATAAAATCCGTCACTTTGACATTAGCGTGTGCAGTTAGCTCACAAGTCATATATTACGAGATGTTTGCATAGGTGCGCAACAGTGGAACATCTCGCTGCAATTTCGATTGCAACCAGTTAGGTAAGAGCAGTTGTAACGTTTGCTCGGGCCAAATTGTATTATAATCGCTCTTTACCTAAATCATTCCTTCTTGTATCTAGATACGTCCTACATACGTTCTATGAGTGTCGTTTATTCACCTTGAATTGACAAAAGTTGTTCTACATAAATTTATGAAAATACTTTTGCATTTTAGAGGAACTTGTCCTACTTATGTTTAAGATTAGGTACCTAGTACAGCAAAAGTTGTTTTGTTGCCTATTCGAACTTTAGGTGGTCACATTTTTATATAATGTATTTACATACTTGTGCAAAAGAAGTTAACATTTGCGACAGTTACTAAGTATATTCAATCGATGTCAAAAGCTTGTTATTCAATAGTGATTGCTATCAAGTAATTCGTACATGAATACATACTGTATTTGAATGTTAAATGCTAAGCACGTGCTTGGTCCTGAGAACGTTGACAAGTCGCGGCGTCACGTTGAGCTAAGTACCGGCGCGGGCGCAGGCCACGAGGATACATCGAATACTAAACGTTTACCATCGCTGGCATTCTGTGAAGGAGACGCATAGATATGTGCACACACCATAGATGACGACCATGATAGTAGGATACTCTTTCTACTCCATTAATCTACTTATCTTTTTTTGGTTTTTAAAACATGCGTCCATGAGAGAAAAGCTTTAAAAGTACAATTTAAAAATAAAACTTTACGATGATAATGTACGCAGTGATATTAAGAAAGACATTTTAAGTAACTACCCGAAACTACCGGAGAAATTAAGTATTAGTATGCCTAAAATAAGTATTTGGTGATATAAGTTTTCTTACACCATAAGGACTTAGGAGGTTATCACAAGGCTATTTTGAAATGCATGAGTTGACACGCAGTTTGGTTACGTAACCTGCTGACATTAGGTCTACTAGCTAGCTATAGGCGACAGGTTAAAGATCCAAATAAAAGCTACGTAATAAGTGATATGTCAATTGATGATTATTTCTCCAGATTTCACCACACACGTGGCTTTTACGACCAACGTGTCGTAAATATATTGTTGGTATTTATCACATAATTCATCGCAACATAATCTTTACTTTGACCACATTATGAATTCCCTGCTGAAGAGAGGCTTCATCATGAACAATCGTGAGGTCAGTTTGATCACAACCACTAATGACACTACATGGTGTTCTGTGGGCGTGACGGACCACATTTACTGGCGGGAACACCAGAACAGTACCACAAGCAATTTATCGACAATAGCTGTACAAGCTTTTGAAGTGGCCTAAACCCCCGTGCCTAAACCCAACTAGAATGGTTTAGGGTTACAGGAACACAGGCCTGTTTAGCACCGTGATGATCATTCGGAAAACATCGTCTGGTTCTAATTAGTCTGATAGAAGGCTCTGCCATACCCAGGGTAAGACCTCTCCCTCATTTCCACACGAAAAAGAGCGTCTGTTTGCCTAAAACCTGTCAGAATTTGCTCAAACAACAACTACACAACCATTTATCGCATTCTATGAGTGACGAGTACAGCAACGGTATTACGAAATAGTTTAGAAGAAATTATTAAAAGTTTTCTCTTTTCACTCATAACGTTTATAGCTGAGTTATAATGAACAAGTTTACAAGTAAAATGAATTCATTTCGTCAGTGCGTTGTGCCAGAGTAATAAATACTGGTCGATGAAACCGATACCTTGTGCAAACGGATATGAACAATACTTGTTGCTGCCGGAATCAATTCGAGCATTCCACACGACCGCGTCAACCAAATATACGTACGTACTTGGGACTTGAGTACTTTGGATAACAAGGCAAGCCGGGTGGCGTCGTGAGTATACCCAGTGGAACAGCAATAACTAGATTGGATGTAGTTAGGGAATAAAATTCATCGTATAGTTGAGGATCTTTTTAAAACAACCATTCACAACAAGGATACAATATCATTCCATGCTATAGGTATGTTTCACAAGCGTTCTCTTAACAATGTCTGAGCACAGGGTACCAGTCGATGAGGAGTTCCTACTAGGCAAAAATATTTAGGATATATGCAGCATGCAAGGACATGATCACCGTATACCGGCAGCGAACCTGCACATAATATAATTACTACGTATTGCGCTACGAACACTCTTCGTAGCACATCTCGTAGCACTTCTTCTTTTTTTGTTGTTAAATATTTCTATGAACAGTAATTGCTGAACTGTTTTTTTAATTCACTTGGTTTCTTTTCCGTAGCATTGTATTTTATGTTTATTTTGAGTGTACACGGGCTGGTAAACACAATACTCCACTAAAGTGAACGCTTTAAATAAGCAATTAATATGAATACCATAGAGTATGTGGAACGTGCATACTTAACATTGTGTTCGTTGTTCATGTGTGTTGTAATATTAAAATGAATTGTGCGTTTTTAATAATGCTAATCTTTATATAATTTTAAACACGTTTGTATATTTAAAATGGCCACATGGTGCGCCACACACGCCGGTTACCGTAACCTCTGTTATATTGGCCCTAAAGCATTTGGCAAATGTCGCATTTATATGACGCGTGACTCAGAGAAACCCGGATCTGAATAATAATAATATTTTCACGATGCGAACGCCTTACATAACCGACAGGTTCTCATTAAACGTTAGTTAAGTAATATTGGTCATTAGACACGCAATACATTTTCATTGTATTTAAAGTAGGGATATTAATAGGCTTATTACCGGGAATCCGTCACTGCCGAGTGTACTTACCACCTTCCTAGGAACTGCTAATAACTGTACTAGCATGCGTATATAATTTTAAAGTCGCGAATAATTTCTGTAACATTTAGAAAGTATTGTGTGAGCAGTTAGTCGTTAATATCGATAGATCGCGGGACTCAGGGTTACAACAAAAACGCAAATATTAACAGTATTGAGAAAGGCTTGCCCAAAATATTTAGTTGATTTCGCAAGTCCTTGGTGGTCGACACTTACCATAGCCCGGTTACGCATTGTGCGTTGTTCTACAATGTAACTAACATTTCGAGTAATTGTAGCAATTTCGTAAATTTTACATTGTAATAGAGTGTACGGACGCGAAAATGTAGCTAATTGTTTATTAGAAGGAAAGTTATTGTTACTTTACAATAAATTCACGATGTCGTCGTCTATTGAGTTGATTGAATAGACGCTGTTACAATGTCGCTGGTTTATTAAGTTATAAAAGTAATAAACTGACAGAAGAAATAAGTTTCAAGGAAACGAAACCATTTAAAATTACATTTTGGAACACGGAAAGCAAACCTTCCAAACTTGAAAATTGGAGGGAGCGCGTTGAATCATTGAGTGCATTCATATTTCAAGAGCATTCTGAACTTCCTAAAAGTGTCACGTGACGGAGGCGGCGACACTCGCGGAGCACCCGTGTCCTGGCACAAGGTCTGGTCTGCCTCTCGAGCACCGCGAGGTCACCGGTGAACGTAGCCACGGGGGCAAATATGTGCGCGTAATCAATTGCCTATTTATTACTCGTGCGCGCTCTGTTACTCCTCGTCCGACCGACAGAGATGCAAAATATTTTATTAAGAAAACTAATTCAACACGGTGCTTATACAATGTTTGATGAATCACGATCCGTGGTTTGTCTTCGACATTTACTTCAGCAGAATGTAAACCATTAAATTAGATAGCTAGACGTGTGTAGCGTGCACCACAGCGCGGACGGACGTGACGGATCATACGTGTGCAGCGTGCACCACAGCGCGGACGGACGTGACGGATCATACGTGAATGTGAAAAGAAATCGAAAGGGTAACACATGTGTATTCAGCATACTTTCAAATCGGACAATCACGAAATCACAGCAGTGTTGATATGCCAATGAATAAGCCTCGAGTTGACAACGTAATAACGATAAACATCGACAAGAGAAAATAACAGACATCGTCCGAGTGTAACGCGAGATTATCGGAATGATCTACTACGAATTTGCTCTAAGACATCAGCCAGTGAATTCCAGAACAGAGCAGCTCAAAGTTACCTAGTAGATCGAATATATATGCTAATAGTACTGTACGTTGACTCATCCAATAGACTGGTATACATAAAGGACATGTAAAGGTTAACATGGACATGAGTAATATCATCCTTTTGGCATCTTTATTATCTACAACAGCTATTCGCCGGGTACCACGGCTGATGGCAGTAATATTCCGTAGCTGTCACACATTGATGCGACTATAATGACAATTAGCCGGCACGTACCTCGTCTATTGAACGGTACTGTGGTTCGTCAACCCTAGGCGTAGTCGGATTGCGATCACGTAGAAATTAACACGTTCGCCGTGTTTAGAGCGACAAAGCCAGGGACAGCGTGCGTGGTGCGTGGCGGCGGCGGCAGAGGCGCGTGGCGGCGGCGGCAGAGGGTAGCCGCGGGTAGATTATCCAAACAATCGATCGACACAATGAACGCAGATACGTGACTACGATTGTAATAGACAATGGAACAAACACAAGGCAATTTTAACGTAATTTCTGAACTGATAGGCCAGCAGGGAAGTGTGAATCTCGGTGGAGATCGACGGATACAATGGTATAGCGAATTACAATACAACTTCTTACAGCGATGGAGATTAATATGAGTCGTAACGTTACCATTATTTATTTTAGTTCTTTCAACTTCAATGTTTCATAGTTTAGTGAGTAGTGGCATATTCAAGTAAAAGACGTAATAATAATAATTAGTTGTTATCTAATATTACCGCGTCGTAGGCAGTTTCATAACACAATCAGCTACAGGTCACTGTTTTAATTTATGTTGAAGAAGCGTTTTTGTTTCGACTCATAAATTGTACCGTTGCAACTTGCAACTAATTGCCAAGCAAAAATATACCGTTTGTGAAATTTTAATATGTGTGTAGGTATGTACCTAAATACCTATCATACTTAAATGTCACATGATGTTAGACTTTTGGCAATTGAAATGTTAGTAGGTCAGCAGAGTCAAGAGTTGTAGTTCAGTCCTTTAGGAGTCAACACGACTTTCAAGGCGACGAGTGAAGACTACAGTTTTATAGCATTTCGATTTTTGTTTTAAATAATTAATTAATTAATTTCCAAACGCGCCTTTATGGACAACTAATCGGACCGCATATTAATGCGTCGAGTCAACAATGTAAAATAAGATGTGGAATTTTGCATAAAAATGAAGTACGCCTAGAGATTTATAAATAAAGCTTTATAGCGTTCAAGTGAGCGGCGAGCACTTGGCAGCAGTATCACGGCGGCGCGGGCGCATGCCTGGAATCAGCAAGTGTGATGTAGGCGGCACGCATCGCGCTGTCCGCGGCTGACACCGAAATATTGCCATCACACAGCACGAGAATATGTAATCCACACTCCTCTGATTCACTCATCACCCTCTCGCATAACACACACAGAACAACTCGACGTAGACCGACCAGCTTTCCGCTACGAGGTCGTTGACTACCCCGCCGTCGTCGTTGGGGGCTGGGAAACTGCATATCAAGGTCTGAGTATTTCTTATTAAATACCTACGCTTCCCAAGCAGAAAATCAACTTTTACCACAATGCTGGCACATGAAACATGTTTCGTAAACAGGAACCGCTCATGCGCAGGTAAGTACGTGCCGTGACTGACGGCGCACCCTTTTCTTTAAACCTCACAAAAAGTACTGAATATTTTAAATGTAAATCATCTTCAAATAGAACAGCGAGCAGGGACCAGTCCGCAGTCAGCTTACACGGTTCAGTTCGCTTCCTGGTCCTGATTACTATCGAACACTACTTATTGTAGTTGTCAATCAGAACGCGAGCGCTCTGTGGGTAATTAACGTAGCGGCTGGTCAGGTCAACAGCTGACCGCAATGATAGCTTTGTGTGGAACGTGTTCAGAATAAATTATGATGGTCAGTGGTACGGCGACGTTGACGCCTGGCGCTCGTAACTCACTGTCCGTGGCGGTGGTCGCTCCATCGGCCACTCGTGGTCATGTTTCGTAACTCCGACGCGGATCATGGCCATAGAAAGAGGCAAGGTCAAAAAACTGCGTTCCAATCGTGTAGTGGAGCCGACGGCTCGTCACCGGCCGCAGCCGGCCACATTCTCAGTCATTACTGGGAATCTCCGGCCGACTTTAAACATCTTGCGAAACACCACTAAGCAATAGATAAAGGTTAAATCCCACGAGTTGCTACAGCGATTCGCCTAGAAAGTGTAGATGTTGCACCCGCCTCGAGCTACAACAGTGCGTGCACATAGGCTGTGGTGCCGGTACCACGGGACGCCGATAAGTACCTATAGCTAATCGACGTGATGTTTAATTCATCCGTTATCTCACTTCGCATTCCAAGAAAGGTCATCGGCAGGAAAGTGAAACTGGTTGAAGCCGAAAGTGATGCTTACAAAATTCGAAGAGGCACATAAATATCGGATTATGTCCGCGCTGACGTGGTGTCCGGCTGTCCGGCTGCTCAGCGCGGGAGCGGACTCGGACACCGCACTTAACGTCACTGATGCAACGATGTTAATCCAATGTCACTTTATTATGACATGCTTTTAGCGTTTTCTCCGCACATGATGCGCAAACCAATCTGACGACACCAATGATATAAGATTCGTGTATGTTTGCGCAAATATTTTAGCTATTATTACCAGCAATGCCTGAACTAGCGCCCTGAGGAAATACATTCCCATGCTAAGTGTTGAGTTAGAGACTTCCAGCTCATCGTTAGTAGCAATATGAATAATGTATTACTACGAAATATAAAACAGTTATTAGCATGTTAGCCGCATAAAAAACTATCGCTTATCTAGGATCATGAAATGTATTAATAAAATATTGAGCAACTTTTAAAACCAGCTCAATAAATAACATGTTATTTTGAATGTATCAAAATGTCACAAAATGAATGGCATTAATATTTGAATATCTCGGTGTTTTTAGGGGACGGAGCAAACGAACAGACCTACCACCAGGAGTGAGCTGTGCTGTGCCTAGCTTCTCGAAAATACCTGAACTTAAGCTTACTACACTTAAATTCGCCGAGGGAGATTGTTATAGATTAGAACAGCTGGCTCGCCTACTGTTTCCAAAAATCAAATTCTTTTTTAGGTAAAAACTCAAAACTTGATTCGTATCAGTCCCTAAAACCGTTATGAAACACGAACAGACAATTAACTATTATTTTCCTCACCAATTAACCGCTTCCCTTTTGCTGTTTCCGGCGCAAGAGTCCAACGTGCCGTCGATATCAAAACATTCGTTTTCTAATAGACGCCAGTCACGAAGAACAAATAAATATGGCTACGAGTTGTTGACGGGGTAGTGAAATGTTAGTAACAGATAACTTCAATAGGTATAATATTTCATGCAGAACTATCAAACCAGTTTTCTGAACAGTTAAAAAACACCCTAAGGCGTGTGATGTAACGCCGAAGCTCCACGCAGATGGCGCCCCCGGCGGTAACTTGGTTATTTTCGCCTCGACATCGACGTGACCGCATTTTTGGCGCATCGAAGCCTGCGTGCAGTTGCCACACGCCATTGATTCTATCATTTTAGCCGCAACGATTGTTAGGAAGGTGCACGTGCCGAGAAAAATGCTGCCGCAATTTATCGCTACAAGCCTCACCGCGCTGAAACTATTAAAATTAAGCGTTGCGTCAAATGGACTCGCAAACAAACGTTGTCGAGCCGGTTCTTGGGCGAGCAGTAGGGTGGAGCGAGCCTGCTCCGAGCACGTGCCCGACTTATGGTGTATACGAAGGAAATAATATCAATCAATACATATCTCGAGTGGACAAAGTTGTCTTGCAGTTTCAAATAAAATGATTTCAATGACAAACGGACAAAATGAAACTACTCAGCAGTTTGAAACAAAAGTAACAACTTGCATTGAATGGACACAGCAATGAGACATAACTCAGGCCGTCTGCAGCAAGTTATTGCCAACTTTACTGCATTACCACATACATTTCCAAGTCCATGCACATTCCGATCGAAAACAATCTCGAGCCGTAACTAATAAAATGGGCAGTGAAAGAAAGATGGTGTTTGTGTTGCGACAGGACCCACGTTTTGTATACATGGTGTCATCAATTTTGCAGTAATTATCACTAAGAATGAAGAAGACACTATTTAGTAGCAGATATAAAGTAGAGTGCATCCTTAGCCTGTCTTTGCGCAGATCAGCACGGTTGCTAGGTCGTGACCAGATCAGCCAACCAGCTGCCCTTGACATATCGATTCATAGAAAGTATAAAGCATCAAACACGATTGCTCGGACCCGAGATAGATATTGTTTGCAAACTGGTTAATAATGTTGAATGTAACGACGGGAATGTTGCCTAACAGTATTAGGTCAAGTTGAGAGCTGATGGAGCTGGGATAAGTATTGTCTCTTTTGCAGATTACTGTATGTGGAAACTAATATGGTTGTTCGCGGAGATAGGATATCAATCGTTCAGGAACTTGAAAGTACGTACCAAGACAAGATATGGATGTAGTAACCTCATCACTAACGACGACAACTAGAAAGACGATATGTGACCACGAAGATCTAAAAAGTAAATTTTTAAACTCGACCGGCCATTCCTCCTCACCAACAAGAAAATCTTATTACGTTTGTCAATGTCACGTCTCAGGCGGCCATTTACATCGTTATGTGGTATTCATTAGAGCTGCTTTATCTCGTAACGACCGCCAAAGAAGGAGCATTAGCTTTACATAGTTAGACTCGCCATGGGACGAGCTTAGCCTTGACAACTGTAGCGCTTTTAATGACCGTACTTTAGTAGGAAGCGTACTCATTCATCTGGACATCACCGTTCGAATTTCAAAGAGATAACTAGAATCCCAATTTAACTTGGATAACCCACCTTAGACACAAGCCTTGAACAACTTCAGTTTTTACTTGAAACTTCCTTTCATGTGGTTTTACAAAGCTGTGGATAAAGAGGCTAGCTATGAATGAGGCACAGACACCCCAGGCAGATAGATCATGAATACATTAAGTTTGGTTGGTTACAAACTCCGGCCGCTCATCTCATGTCGTGCGGCATATATTGTGGCCTATTATGCAACGAGGCTATTCGTTTTGTCATAGAGAAAGTCAATAACAGAAATGACGATACTACCTAAATGCTAATTGCGTGTGTAACTATCATATTATTTGACTTTTGAAGAATGTGCCAGCGGCGGCGTGCCACTGCGCTTCGATGTCGTGGTATGCGTTTATTTATTTTTTTCGTCGTGTTATGTCAATCTTAATTAAACTATGATTGAAACTGATCTAGTGAACATGTGAAGGAAGATTTTGTTTTCATTTGAATGCGAAGGCGAAAGTTGTCGGATGTGAGATGTGCGGGCGCAGCGCAGCAACGTCTCGCCCACGTTTATGTTTGCTGGTGACAAGTTAAATGCAAACGTGTTAACTTGAACCTTCTAGCTATGTACAAAACAGAAAGGATTTTTCCTAAAAAAACTCATTGATATAATAATAATGTTCTAATAAACAATAATGCTACGAATATGTCACATGTCTATTTTATCTTTTAGAATGTTTGCTAATAATAACACGTGCGCAACCAGCCTAATCGATAAAAATTATAGCCGACTAATTTAATTTGCAAATTTGTAACCGGTTCGCAACGGTACAGACACCGCGTGCGCGTGGCATTTAACTGTGGCAAACGCAGCTCGATGCTATTATAACAAAAACGTTTATTTTATTTTTTAAATTCAATAAATATTTGTCATTTAATTTCATACACAATTTGGCGGGGTTAGGTAAGTGTCGGTAGGTGAAACAACAAACAATCTATTTTTATCCCGACTTTACAAAAGGACATCGTGTGAAACAATCGCGATTGTCGCTCGTTACGTAAGCGAGGTGTGTGCGATGGGCTTTAGCGAGATTCACACATAAAAAGCGAAAGTGAAGGTCGGCGCGAAGAGACGCGGCTCTCGGCGCCTGCGCAGCGCCCGCGGACACGCCACCACCGTGTCACCAACATTTTGAAACACCTACATTAATATTAAACAGAGGTTGGCCAATTTTTCCTTTACAAATACAATCTTCTCTAAATCAACAACAGATAATTAATCACCAACGATAAAAAATAATTAAGTATATGACTCTTAAAAAGGATGATGATGTAAAGAGCAAATGAATAAACAATTCGTTACCGTCCAAATCTGAAGCTTTATTTATTTGTGCAGCGTCCAAAATTGGGACTACTAGCCCATACGCACTCGGCTCACTAAGCTGACAAGCCGACATTCCAAGCTACAATAATCGTGATTCAAGTAGATTACGCGGTCATTTTATGTCGTACGACAGTCCACAAGTTCGTCTGGCGGATGTTACATTTAGCCTCGTCCGGGGAAACTAGCCCCAGACGCGGGCGCCCGGACGTCCGGACGAGCGCGCGCATAAACAGACGCTTGCATCGCATTTGTATGTGCATATAGAGCGAGTGTGGCGAAATATGGGAGCCAGCTGAGTACAGGGCCGACTCCGCACCGGCCGGCTCGTCCGGGAGTCGGATCCGGCGTCGCGTCCGGTTACTGTGATTAGTTAGGGCTAGACTTCGGATTGAATGCTTCATACAAAGGTGGCAATCCGCGTGAATCGTCCGTGTCCCATCGAACGCGGCTGGGACCGGAGTCCGGCCGGTTAAGCATAAATCAACCTGTAATAAATCTTGACCAACAACCTACTTAGAACCTCGCCTCGGTATATTTATTAATTAACCTGCATCTACGTATCAAATGCTAGAGCAACCGGTTGGAGTACGTAATAAACTGATTTCTTACTCTTTGTAGGAAACTGAAAGTAATGTGCTAGATGTACGGTAATGAGTTCCTGAAAGTATAAGATGTTATTGCTGAGGTGTGTCAGTGACCATTCATGTAAGAGCTGATTAACAGCTTCTAATACTGATTGAAGACCGAATTCCAACATAGTTCCAACTTATTTCACAAGAGCATTCCTGAAACGTGGAAGTGCTTATAAAAATATGAATACTTACACATAGTCGTAAAACAATTAGTCCTATCGCATTATAATCGTAAACGTATCGCGATTTCATATTTCACTGTAACAGGCTCACGACAATTGTATCCAAAGTCATTATTATAATAAAGCAATTTACTTTCTTCAGGAAATATTTGTAATTTATTCAATTCCATCAATTTCAGGAAGATGATTTTTTTTCTGACTATTTTAAACCTATAATTTTGTTAGATATTTTATGAACGGATATGAAATTTTAACAAAAAAACATTACACTGATGTTATATCATGACGCCTGTAATCATTAAAGTAGTAGGCAGAGCTATCCTACGTTCACAATTTTGTAATTTTGTTTATATCGTTACAGACCATGTGCCTATTGACATTACTTGGCACTAATTCAAGAAGTCGGTACTTCAGTACACCTAGCAGACTTCTCGTATCTAACTAAATCTAGGCAATTTGTGCAGCTGTAAAAATCTAAGAGCAGACTGCAAATGTAATATCGCTTGTAGTCCTAGCTCTCACAGGCAAATTACTAGTTGAGCAACGCGCCGGGCAATGAGAGCAAGCTCAGAGACAATAGAGCCACTTGAACCGAGCAATGTTGCCTTACGTACGTTTTGACAACAGTGTGATGAAAGGGTTACTCGTGTATCATTATGGGTATTATAATAATATGTATTGTTTATAGAATTATTTTATTTAGCGAGTTTACGTTTCACAGCATTTGGTGAATGATATTTTATGTAGGGACACAGGCAGACTTAATATTGTTAGGAATATAAGGAAAACTTTGGAAAACTTTACCAACAAAGCAAGCGATTCTATTATTGTGAAATTCGATAGGATTATTATCATAGAACACGTGTGCGGTTTTCTTGCTAACATGGATTGGAGGAGTGATGGAGTGCCTACTGGACGTACGGATATTATATATCTGTTCTGTTCGGTTCCTGACTTACGGCTAAAATCTTTTGTTTAGTGGCAGGTACTGCTTTTCCGATTATCAATTAACTAGCAGTTAGTTAATGATCGCAAAATTATTTTAAACTAGCTTTTGCCCGCGACTTCGTTCGCGTGGATTAATAGTTCCCGTTCCCGAGGGATTTCCGGGATGAAAACTATCCTGTGTCCTTTCTCGGGTCCCAGAATATATCTGTACCAAATTTCATTGAAATCGGTTCAGTGGTTTAGGCGTGAAGAAGAGACAGACAGACAGACAGAGTTACTTTCGCATTTATAATATAAATACGGATTGGAGCTTTTAACCTATTGCTTTCAAATCGATTAAAAAATCATTTTTAAATGTAACAATAAAAACTAATTAATTGCATAATTAGGTCTAGGTTGTGTGTGGGCGACGCGGCGACGCCTGGGTGTTGATGAGTCAATCGAAACAAAAGCTTCTTCAAGCTATCTTCACTAAATCCATACTAATGTGAAGGCCAACAAAATACATAATTAATGAGCCATCACGCAATCTGTGTTTACTATCACGAGACTGAATATTTTTGGAGAAATTTAGCTTTTAGAATAAAAGCAAAACGCAGTGAAAAAGCCTCCTGATGTCAACATATATGAATAAAATCTATAATATTATGTTTTAAACACACCTTCGGCGCGGCCAGGAGGAAGCCTGCCTACAAATAGCTCATTTAAGGCACGGCCGCGTATCTGCGCCTGCGCACGCGGCCGTCCAACAAATGATTACCTATTGAAATGTAACAGACATAACTCGGACCGCGACGTAAACACCGATCGTCACGTTCGAAAGACTTTCTTTTAACACATCGTGGAGTCGACGTATCGAAAATCTGTTAGTAAGGAGAAATTCCCATTCTAATTCGCATTCAGCAAGACGCCTCAACGAATGTCGCATTGGATACGATATGTTACGTTAGTTTTTTAATAGAGAAAGCAATCTAGGAATGTTTTATATTACCTAATTAGGAAATGGTGGCATATAATAAAGCGATTGTTTCACTGAACACGTAACATGGGACACGCAGACAGGTTTAGAACTCTCAAATGGCTTTCCTTAAAACAATGCCTTTTATCTGGCGTACCTACCTACAATTAAAATGTAAAACTATTATATAAATCATTAAATGCACGTTAGATTATCATTTGTTGTTGCGTAAAGTGTAATGACGATTGTTGTGTACTATTTTAAACGAAAAACGTAACGTTAAAACGAAGGTAAATAGGAGTTATAACGTGTGAGAATGATTCTTGTTGAACTCCAGTTTACATGTTTAAATATGCGGAATGATGTTTTGAACGTCCAAGAAAAATTAATCCGGTCTTTTAGTCTTGTTTGTTTTGTTATTTATCGCATCCGCATTTTAATGTGCTTTAATATATAGTATTGGCCACCTGTGAGATTTATTTATCTCGAGCGCAAACAAAACCTTTAACTATTCATAATCGTTTCATATTTATTTCACTTTCGATATCTACGCAATAAAAATATTTCGTGATCACTGAACACGCAATACAAGAACTTTACGACCTGTGCGACCTTGCTGTTAGTTGGAGAAATTATGTTAAAAGCATTTATCAATAACTCCATTCATGGAGAAATATTAATTTATTTTATTCGAATGTAAATTGGAAACTCCGCTCCACGTCGTTATGATATTGTCTTTAATTAGAACGATATAAAAGTGTTTCTGCAGATTTTATTTCAAATGATATTTCCTAACGTGCAGGTACCTAATGAAATGCACGGAAAAAGGGTCAACGATCGACCCAACGCGCCCAAACATGGGTCCCTACAGATACACTCAATCTCATCTCAAGCTTTGACCCACGTCTCTGTAAGTTTGAGACAGAGATTATATTATTTTTGATTTAGTTTTTTATTTATCTGTATTCGATATTTAGGTACATAAGTATTATTTCCACCGAACCTTTTGTCTTCATAATGAAACGTCGGAAAGCTTGATTATCTGGAAGCTATCCTATTATAGTATTTGCTATAGAACATTAAACTATTTATCTGTATATCGGTAGTCAAAAGATACAACTTTGATAGAAGTCGAATCGTTAAAAGAAACCACAACTAAACAAGAAACACCAAATTCTAGGAAAATATTAAATAGAATAAGTTGGTATCTATTCCTAGAACGTAGAGCTGTCGATCGAGGATAATATAAAACGAATGCTTAATTAAATTCAACCAAACTGAGGTCATATCGAACCGCAGACAAAATTCGTCGATATTGTCGCAAGAAACAACAAGGCCTTGATCCTTGATCTAAAAAAGTCCCTTATTTGTTCAAGGAAACCGACAGGTCAAGAGAGACTTTAGCTAGTATTTTAATATGAATTTATTTTTACTTTAACATAAAATCTCAAATCATTCCTAAATGTCAAATCTTAGTAATCTTACGAAATATGTATGAGTAAAAAGTATCAGATTCAAGTTCAGAAAACGATTTAGGCATAAAACGAAACCGCGAGTTAAAGTTGAGCACAGTACACGCAACTCAAAGTTTAACTGCGCCAGAAAGACCATGGGAAGTTAGTTAGAGACGCTTTCATATATCACACGCACTCGTGTGTGTGTGTACAGAACAGTAATGATGCTGTGGCCGGCGACAGGTGGCCAGGACGTCTCGATGAGTGCCGCATCCGCGACGACAGTTAACATTGTGTTGCAACTAGAGAGAGCTTTGACAATGGACCGCGTTAGATCACACTTATCGCTCCTCATATAACTACATTACTTATCTAAAAGTATTACAGAACTTTTATCGTCACTTAGCGATGTTTACATCACTAAGCCCGTTAACACGACTATATTATATCGATGTGTTTTTTTATAATATTTTCTGCAATGTTACCGAGAGTGAAACGCTAACGAGTGAATGTAATAAATCACCTCACCGATATCGAATTGTTAATTTGTAAGCTCAATTTATAAGCCTAGCATAGTTAATACTATTTTCCGTAAAGAATCTCTCCGGTACTCTCGGCTGTAAAGCTCCTTCGCGCCTACGACTATGTCAATGTATATAGTTGGAGAAAACCACGAAACGGGGAAAACGATGCGTAACGAAGCTCCGCGACGCGCTCCGCACTGAGCGTGAAGCTGCGGCCGCAAGTGTGGGCAGTACGTATTGATGTGCAGCTTCGGAACGGGTTTGACGCATTTGGTGCACTTCTCAACTTGTACACCATGCTCAAATGGTGAACTTAGCAACTGGTGCACCTCTCATATGGTACACTTCGCAACTGGTGCACTTCTCAACTGGTGCACTTCGCAAAAGGAGCACTTTTTAAGATGAGTGGAGATTTGGAAAAAAAATTCTAAAAATGAAAGAATCTTTGGTTTTGTGTAGGTAATTTTCTTAAAAATACAATCAACAAAATAATTTTAATTAATCTCTACATACCACCATAATATTCTAATTTTTTCAAAAATAAAAAAAACGTTTCTCCAATTATTTAAGTACTTAATTTTATTTATAGCTATTTACTTAATGAATAGTAAAAATATTACTAACAAGCGAAATATAAAAAAAATATATATAAAAAAAAATATTATTCTGATTATGTGGAGTTCAATTAAAATTATTTTGTTGATTGTATTTTTAAGAAAATTACCTACACAAAACCAAAGATCCTTTCATTTTTAGACATTTTTTTCCAAATCTCCACTCATCTTAAAAAGTGCTCCTTTTGCGAAGTGCACCAGTTGAGAAGTGCACCAGTTGCGAAGTGTACCATATGAGAAATGCACCAGTTGCTAAGTTCACCATTTGAGCATGGTGTACAAGTTGAGAAGTGCACCAAATGCGTCAAACCCTTCGGAACGACATAACATATTAGACATTTAGCAGTTGCGGTTTATAACGACACGCCTTGTATCAGGAGTGCACGTGAAATCGCGGGTTCAATAGTTTATTTATAGATTATGAAACGAAATACACAAATAAGACTTAAATAACGAGGTTGGACAGCGAGCGAGGGGCGGGCGCGGGCGCCTGTCGGGGAGACAATATGCGCACAAAGTCGTGCATATTTTAAAAGCAATGTTTCGCAGCCTTCATTGAGAAATACGCGCCCTCATTCGTGATGTCAGTTGGCTGCCGTTGAGCAATGAAAACCTGATTTCCACACGAGAAATCAGATCGAATTTTAGTCGTATCGATCAATGAGTTAGCGCTATCATAACTTGAAACTTAGCGATAATTGAAAGTCATCCTAGCAAGCAAACGAGATGAAAGTGACGCAGCAGCAGTCGGAGATGCTGCGGCTGCGTCCATTTAGTAATATAAACACGTCTCCACACTACAATTATCGGCTTTGAGGATAGAAAGTGGTCGTGAGGCAGATGTAAGATGCAGTCATTATCACATGTACAATGAGAGCCATCGGATAGTTGTAGTGATAAGGATAGTGGCGAGAGTACTTACAGCGCTATCCTGGCGGTCATGGTGCGGGTGGTGCGGGACCGGCCCGGCTGCTCGGGCTGCTGCTGCAACAGAGACGTCACGTCAACACACGCGCCTTTCCCAAGCGACACAAGTTGCGACAGTGAAGCTCAACGAGGAAGCTGCATCGCACATATACATGCAACGCTAATGTCAGAGAGCGCTTAAATGCCAACAGCGGCGACCTTTGGGTTCGACTCGTGTTGCGCAAGTGAGAATCGCCGGTGATCGTGTGAGAAAGGCGAATGCGTGTGGGGGAGTGGGTAGGGGTGGCACGCACCGGAGGGGGGAGCGGGTGACACCGCTGGCGACGCGCTGCCGTTCGGCGACTAACTTCGCCGGCGCGTGCGCACCTCTTACTTATAGCCGCGCGCCCACCAGCCGCCGCGCGCGCTCACCCTCGACACCTCTCCTGCAACCCTGATGCTCGTAGCAACCCTCCGACTCGCTGTGACCCGCGTGGCACAACCCAGCTCCTTGAATACTTTTGAAACAGGATACGTGTCTTGCCTCTAAGTGCCCTGACGAGAAGCACGCTACTTTGACATTTGACGAACAATAGTTGTATAACTTCACCATAACACAAGTTGCACATACATACAAGTACAATTTTCAATGATCAAATAACACTGGTACATTGTAGGCAAGCGAGCTGCGCTGCGGAAGACATCAACGCGCTCGACACTGCACCATGTGATGAACCTTTTATTTTCAGCTCACCCTTACATTATCCTCATCCTTACTTGAACCTGACATGTATCCGAAGAAGATGTACTTAAGTCATTAATTACAGAAGCTTTGGGCATTGTTTTCCACTCGTGATTAGATAACCCTTCACAATCAATCTATTAAAGATGTCATTGTGCATTACGCAATGTCCCGGAAATGCGACAAGCGATAGAAACCATAAAATACAAGAAAAAAAATCTTTACCAAAACGCAATGGGTAGGTAATTGTGTATTCTGTGCGTAATATTATGTATTAGCAGATTTCCTTGTAAAATACGTAAACTTTAAAAAAAAGCGTAGGCTCCTTGCATCATTTATTCAGGATATATCAATGACCTTTAACCTAACCAAAGTAATATGTTTTTTAGCACTTTGTAAGTGTTAATTTGTCATAATAGAAACGATTTAAGATATTATTTAATAGCTAAGTTGTAATTTAATATATTTGCATACTTGTGTACTTGCTACGTATATATAATATTCAATAGCGTTGTGGTCCACAGCGCAAACTCTTACTTTTTCTAATGTCCCTGTAATCTTTATTACATTAATTAAGGCTTAATTTTTCGTTTAATAATTAAGTAGGAACCAGTCGATTATTTAACGAGGTCTGCACTATTAAAAGTATTACCGGAATAATGCTAATTACCATATCTAATCGTTTACTGTAAAAGGCGACAAATAAGTATTATGTGTTTCCTTTATTTTAGGATTACGTTATTTAAAAAGAAATAAAACAGGCCACGATAAACTCAAGCCTCATGTGCTAAAAATACCATTTTCAACAAGGTATAACGTTTCCAATTTGTGATCGTTCCTGATCTCGTGTACTCGTGTCGGGGTTTGGAACTGGTGCACAAGGTTCCAGCATTCTAAAGACGGCTCAGTAAAAGGTAGCGAGATGATCTAGACATGTACCACGAGAACTGGCTCCAGGTGGCACTGGGAACTAGTACCTGGGAACACCTGTAGGAGGCTTTTGCCCAACTGTGGGTATGTTATAGAAAAAAAAACTTTGGTCTTAAAATGCCTTGTAAGTACATTTTTGACATTGATTGTCGCTTAGATGAGATTGCGACTAGATATGCATTACAGCAGAGCATAATGAAAGCTACCGGACAATCAAGACTTGCCTACTAATCAATTAAAACATTTCACGGTAACTACCATGAAAACTTTCCTCTTTGCACAATAATCAAGCCAGTGCTCGTACTTATTAGGGTGAAGTACACATGTTCTCCGATAAATCAACGTTTTATATTTAACTTAATCCTCGAATGTAACAAGAATGCGGTTTAAAAGTTGTTTACGAAGCTAGTATAACAATGCATGGTTTGAATAACAATACAATTTCAGGTGGCTACGTACTATAAACGAAATCGTATGATTCGAGAAGATTCACCTCAAAGTTCAAGTAGGTAGTTTGGCAACGAGAACAAGGAACTCGCCTGCTAGGTATGTGCGGTATGCGCTAACTTTTTATTTTGTTTACGCGTGTTTTCCTTTGTGAGGTTCGCGAACATTCCTCATGTTGGCTCCACAAACGGACGGTCCAGTCAACTGGTCTGCCGTGTTAAGTGCGCTACTGTTTCCTTTGTACTGTAAAGGCCATAAAAGTGTAGGTGCCAAAGCTTATAACGGTAAAGAGAAATAACTCTATGTACATAGATAGCCACACTGATAACATAGAATTCCACACAACATCAAGTATGTCCTGCGCAAAACTTATTTTACAAACGTGTCTCATGATGAGCCTCTATCGGGTTGTTCACCTATTGGTTCAAGTATTTGTGTTTATTTATAACTTCGGTCCTTTTCGAGAGGTCTCTGGAACGTAAACCAATAACGTGTCAAAATGAAATTTGGTTACATAAGGTGCTCTCCTGAAGAAGTGAACACGATGTAGTCGAAATGTAATAAAACTACGTTTGAAAGAAGCGAGTGCTTCAGCATGACTAAGCTTCACAGCTTTTGAACGTGTTGATGTTAGATATTACCACTTGGAAATAACCAGCAACTTCCAACACTGGTGCCAGAAATACTTCAACTGTAGGTACTCTGTTTGATTTTAAATCGGTGTGCAAGAAAAGATGATGTCATTATGATTTCGCTGTAAACACTGTGAGTACAAATGTATAGGCGGTTGAACCGGTAGTCGGTGTTCATGTACAGTCAGCAACAACAGTCGATGAACTATTGAGATTTTCAAATTGTCTATTATACACAATTTGTTGTTAGCATTACATGAAATCCTGAAAAGCTGCGTATTGTAACGTTTTTATTTAAAGTCGATTTTAGAGTCGCGTTTACGGCATCTTCTTCGTCTGCTAAAATATTAAGAATAGAAGAAAAAATAAGTAGAGTTATGAATAATGCAATTATGGATTGTGTGAATGATGTGTATTATGTTTGTATGTAGGGGTGTTTGATTACGGTTTGGTTATGTATGTGTATTTGCTAGTTTAAATGCTGGGCGCTTTTTCAGATATTACTTAATAGGTAGGTTTTCGATTAAGTTAAAGTGCAATGATTTTTATACACTTTACACAGGATATTGTTAAACATGAATGATTGCCAGATACGTTCAGTGGGTCAGTTCTTCAGCCAGAGGCTTCAAAAGTCGCAGCTTTAGTGTCAGATGAGAAATATTTTTCGAGCTTACACAATGCCACTACTGAGCAAGGGTCTCCGCCAAGTTCTTCCAAGCTCTTTTTTCAGGTATCCATAAAATTTGCCAATCATTTGAAGAGGAAAACGGATCTAGGCTTTTTGAAGAAACACATTCGATGATTGAGTTTTGATAAGTAGCTGCTGGTACTTCAATACAAAGCGTCTTCGTTTTAATAGGAAGTAGTTCATGGTGGAATTGTGTGGTCAGCTTGATCTTGTAGAGTAAATATTCCCTGTTAGGTACAATCTTTAATTATAATCAAATCTAAGCAGGGATTTTCGCTGACAAGCAAGGCTAAGTATTCATTTATTTTTTAGTTGCTATAGTACATTCCTAGCAGTATTTTCAAACATAGCATTTAGTAGACAAGTCAATGGTGCTGATTCTCTTGTTCACAAACTTAACTAAATTTAAGTTATGTTCATCTTTCTCTTTCCATTTTATTAAGAAAAGGACAGAAGACAAAATTTTAGTTAAGTTCTGTCAAATTTAGACACTCCATAGATAATTTAGACTAGAAACACGCCAATTTTCTTCTAATTTGACAGGACTAAACGAATATGTATCCTGTCCTTTTCTTTAAGAAATTGAAGGAAAGATGCATTTAACTTAAATTTAGTTAAGTTTGTGAACAAGAGAATCAGCACCAATGTTAGGTTACCTAACGATATACATATTTTGTGCTAGTTATATTTTCTTTAGAAGAGATCTAAACTCGATACCCATCCTAATAGATCCAAGGCCATGTATCAAAGTCAAAATCGCGACGAAGCTTAACTTAATGTGTCCGTATCAAAATACGTTAAAATTGATAGTCCACTGTCGACCCGCGACTGCATCAAAAGTCAAGGACGGGTGATTGACGCGCCGAACTAGATGTTGGTCTTCTTTGATTGGATTTCAATTTACATATCGATATAAAATCGCTTTTTATGACAACTATGTAATAGGTACCACTCCCTGACAATAGCGCATGGTGATAGACTCATATTACTACATAGTTACATATCATATATAGCTATTAAATATATATAGATATATATATATACTAGCGAAATACACGCGTCCTCGTCCGCGTGGCTTTATTTTTAAGTTAATATTGTAACTATGAGTCTTAAGTTACTCGCAATAAATGCTTTAATAATAATAATAATTTCACCCGCTCTGATCCCGCGGGTCGTTGCGTGATATTTTATAGCCTACTAGCTTTTGCCCGCGACTTCGTTCGCGTGGAATAGTGACTTCGACAGATTTTTGGTTTTACCCACATAGTTCCCGATTTCGCGGGATCTCTTCAAAAAAATAGGTTATTTGTAACCGTGTGCCGTTACATAGTATGTTACATAATTTCCGGAATAAGTTTAATTTTTTATTTTTATTTTTTGTAATAAAAACTATTCTATGTCCTTTCTCAAGTTCCAAACTACGTCTGTGCCAAATTTCACACAAATCGGTTCAGTAGTTTAGGCGTGAAGAAAAGACAGACAGAAAGACAGACAGACAGACAGAGTTACTTTCGCATTTATAATATTAGTTTGGATTAAAAGTTCACTTCGTAAACCAGCATATTACAAATTAGAGGATTAGGTATGTTATCTATATATTTAGATTCTCTCAATAAAACAATTTAACGTCTTGGAAAAATTGAAAAACTTTGAATGTCACTTTTTTGGTACATCATTTTCACAATCTTATAATTTATAGAGGCAGTGCATACACTACTTATACATGCTGTTAATTTGCATTCTCGTCAAATTCAAGGAGTTAACTATGCTCGCGATTCTTAACACGAATCAATAATAAAATAAATTTGTTTTAAAATTTATATTTTTTGACGTGATTTTCCAATTCGAACTAGCCATCTCGCCAGAGGGTTTAGGCGCTATGCACGCATTGATATAGCCGCGCGACAACTCTGCCTACCGCATACGCAATGGGGCGATGCTGATTTTTGCAAGAGGAGTATTCTGGAATACAAACAAGCATTTATTAAATATTGGCCAGGTATCGTAATTATATTTGATTACTTCTTTTTTTCTATGACAAGCTCCTAAAATTTGACGAGGATGCAAATCAACAGCTTGTATACTATACAAACATTCAGTTTGTATGCACTGCCTCGTTAGCCTAGCGGTCCTAAGCGTGACTGCTACGCTAGAGGTCTTGGGTTCGATTCCCAGGTCAAGCAAAGTGTTATTGGGTTTTTCTATGAAATCCTCAATATCAACTCGGAGTTAGGATTTGTGCCCGGTTAATGGCAATAGGCTCGCCTCCTATTACATGAGACCTAAAACATACCGGCGAACTGTGGGTGTACATTGGTACACCTCTGCCTAACACTTCGGGAAATACAGGCGTGATGGTATGTTGTAATGTTTGTATCTGTACATCTTATAATACAATGTAATACTTACCTTTTTTATTAGTAAATCTGGAGTTCTGTTTCGTTCCCGTTCTTCTCCATACGAAACAATCCTTTGAAATGAGCAACTAGATATTTTTTATCTCGTTAATGACGTTCCAAAAGTGCCTTTTAATGGTCTACTTAATTTAAATTTGACTTACTTAAACCGCACACTATCATTGAACACAACCATGACACTGTGCTTGATAAGACTCGCTCTGAAATGAATCAGCTCTCTCCGATAAAACATCCTGGTATGGTGAGTAGCCGACCTGCCAGTTGTTTTCGTTAAACCAGCCTGAAGATGACGGGGCTATGTGTAGGTACGACAAAGGCAGCGGACACATCTAAATACATACCGTGTAGATTTAATTGGGTAACATTGAATTGCCCCTTCAAAAATGTTGAAAATTACGTTGTTTAAAAATTACGTATCTTTTAGTTGATTCGCCTTATTCGCCAACTAATAATTTTAACTTTTTGGCTCTGTGTTCCTCTGTATGTATTTCTTTTTATGTAATTATTTAGTAGTCTTAATAACAATGAATAGTTAGTACTTCTTTGAACTTTTCATAGAATACCGTTAAATATAGTCTTTGGAGGACAGTTTTTTTTTCAGAACTAGTACCTAAACATTTGAATCGGTGGAGGTTCAACTATAAAATAAATAATAATATACTATCACGCCTGTATTCCCCGAAGGGTTAGGCAGAGATGTACCAATGTACACCCACAGTTCGCCGGTATATTTAGGTTGACTACAACAACTAAATTGATTAAAATAAAGTTCTTTTTTTTATACGCCCATGAAAACAACCATAATGAAATTTAAATAAAAAATGGGTAGAATTAGGGGATAGATTTAATGCCGTTTTATCTATCTACTCCTTTTTGCTGTCAATCCATAGTATCAGTTTACTATTAACCTATTCCTGCCTACGTAGTGTAATGATTTTCCATATCAAGCGAATGTAGAGAGTACCTAACTATACAAAATAAATAAAAACATTGAAACACACGCTAAGTTACTCATTCCACTTTTTCTTTGTTGCTAAAGCCATTATATTGCTCTGTTTTTAAAACAATTATGTGCACATAACCGATACATGACCTCTAGCGATACACTGCCGAGTGGCGGCATTTCGCCAGCTTTTCTATTTTAGTGTTTATCACAGACAGTGGGTATAGAATGGCCTTCAAAACTTGCACTGTTTTATATTCAACATTTCAAATTAATAATGCATTCATCTGTCCATACTCTTTTGTAATAATATGTCGTATAACATATTTTTACCTAATAAAATTTCCAAATTAAAAGCCGCCAGCCCGCAGTCCCTGGGAATATTCGAGAAAATGAAGAAACAATAATTGTCTTCTAATAAAGGGGTTTCCTAATTAAATTCCCGAAGGTTCGTACCTACCCACTTACTAGAAGAACTTGTCTGGTGCTTCTTTGCCTTTTGTAGGCATAAATTATAATCCTGTTGTCAGTTTAAAAATATGTATGTACTTAATTATAAACAACCGAGGTTATTTACAATAAAGTTCAAATGAATAGAGAATTGATGTCAACCTCTAGCAATGCCGACGAATTGTACGGGATGATGCAATCTAGCCCAAAACGATTGTTTAATACCTATCTATCCCTGGTTGTCACAGTAAGACAAAAGAAAAACAAAGCCAAAAAACGAGTTAAAAATCAAATATTTATTTAAAACAATGCCTAATACGATAGGTAACTGGTGGTGACGAACTATGACGTGACTAGTATCCACGTAATGTGAGAGCTCACCGCGGTCAGTAGCACAGTGTGCGAGCGCTCTCCGGCCGCCACCGTGCACGCTCTCGCTGCGTACACGCTGAACATGGCAATCATTTCTGAAGGATGTTGAAGTAGTCCCCGCACCCAAGGTACGGGGACTCTGGCGACGGACACTCCGGACTATGGCGTTAAGTCCATGCCGTCATACGTCACCGCGGAGCAGTCCACCGCACTCACCTCCGCGCACTGATGCGATGTTATTCCGAACAAATCATATTCATATGTACCTATATCGTGTTCATATGTTCAACGCGGGGATGATTGTTTGAATATGTGAAAATCCGGGTCCACGTTGCGCTCCACAGGGAGGCCGAACAGAAAGCGATGTTTCGACTTCCACTAACTCACGTGTATAGGTAGGATATGGAAACTGTACTGTAACTGTTTGCATTGTCCTCATACATTCGGACATCGGACATTCAATTTATAACTGAGACTGCATTCTACAACTCGAACGTCTCATTTTTATTAAAATCATTGTATGGTATGGTTTGTTTCAGGTTTCTACAATTTAAATTTATTTCCACATAACATTTTTATAACACGGTCGTAAACAAAAGCCAGTATCAACAAAATAAGCATTTCAATACAATATGCATTGCATCTTGTACATATTTTTAACATATTTTTTAATAAAAGGTTGCGTGCCTTCAGTTTTCAAAATTGTAAGTGTTAGAGCCGCTCTACAAGCTGAGTACCCGTTCATAGTGACATTGGAAAGCCGAGTCGTTCTAATCTTTGGGAATAAAGTATTTTCCGAGAATAATATTCACATATGTGGTTGCGTGGCGCTCAGCCCGTCGTGGACGCTGACGGCCGGCCACTGCATCGACAGCGCCGGCCCGGTCAAGGACGACTTCAACAACCTGATGATCCAGACAGTGGTACGATATGGGCCCGGCAGCAATAGAATGGTCGAAGTGATATCGACTGTCCTCCATCCCAACTACAAAGATCCTATTTTAAAGATGCAATGTGACATCGGGCTCCTGAGAACAGAAGTGATCCAGCTAAAAAAGTTTGCCCTCTTAAGCTCAATGGACATCAACTCTCTAGGCGGTCACGAGGTCACTCTCGCTGGCCACATTAACATTGCGCCTACTCTCAAAATAGAAGGAAGTAAAGTTTCTGTTCGGCAGACGTCGCTACAGCTGATGAAGCTTCAGGTCGTGCGGACCGAAGCTGCCGTGAACGTGTCGTCCGTGTGCGTGTCGAAGCGTTGCGTGCTGTCGTCCGCGTCGCAGCTGTGCGATGAGGACGCGGGCGGGCCGCTGCTGCACTCCACCGGGCTCATAGGAGTCAACTCCATGAGCCTCAAGAACTTCCAACTGTGCTCCGGGGATAGTCTAGAGGGACGGGTCGGGGTGGATGTCATCACCTGGACGAAACCGCACATCAAATGGATTAATGAGAATGTTCAGCGGGATCCGGTGGGCTGACGAATTAAAACCCTAGTCGTAATAGTAATGCGGTGGCTCATCATTTTTATATTGTTGTGTATTTGAGAAATATTTATTAAACAATATTTTAGTTCAAACAACTTGTTTCAAATAATATTTACATTAATTTAAAAAATGTATGTCTGTTAATTAGTGCTGACGCTTTCAGATTTAATTAAATACACCTGTCACTCTGGAGGGTACTCAACGATGTGATCTGATTGGCAGTTGATAATTCAGTTCGCTAATTGCAGCAGTTGACATGTGTTCTAAAAGTTAAATACGTTTTTTTTAAAGGTTGATTCGTTCTAGAAACTAGGCGTTGGTAGATTATAATTATTGAAACTTTTGAACTTCCCTACAGGGCAAGGAGCAAGGAGCGTAATAAAACACCAAGTGTAGATTTTAAGCTTTATTGTAAAATAATTATCTTAACAACACTATATTCATAATCTACATCAAAGTAGGATCTAAGGTGCAATGATAGATAACTTAAAGTTATAGTTTTTTGTGTAAACTGTCAGTTAAAGTAAGTAGGTATAATAATATTAAACATCAACATTTTCACATGATGTTTGAATAAAACTAACAGTAAGAAACCGCGGTATCGACAAATGTCATTAGAAGAAAAAGAGCTATGCTGTGTACACTGAAGATCAAGGATATCAGGTAGTAACCCACTGCAGTTTTTATTAAAACGTACAACCTGACATTCACTTCCCATTTATATATTCGTTGACTGTCATCAGTTATCACAATGATAATCACATTTCCAAAAAAAAAAAATACAATATTTTCAACTTTTAACTCGAAAAAAAATTGTAGTAATTAAACATAATCAAATAATATACGCCAAAATTAGGTCAATCACGATATAACATTGTAAATCATCATCAAAAAGAGATTTCGATAGTTTCTATCTAATAAATTAAAATTGCTTCATTAAACTTACAATTAGACCACTAAGGTTGAAAATACAATAATAATTATCATACTTCTGTTCTTTATACGTTTACACTTGTATAGTATTTAAAATACTTTGGGGCTAGGAGCTGAGCGCCCCGGCGCCCGCTACCGCCCCTCACCAGAACCTCTCAACAACTCCTCCTAATCGATTTTCTTATTTAGCTCCAATAAACGTTTTTGTCATTCTTCGTTCGAAATTCCACTATCAAGTCTTCAAATGCAGTCTTAAATACTATAAGATCCCAGTTTCGTTACAGAATGTACGCAAGAACCGACAGCAGGTACTTCGACAGTTATCACTACGCTGTGCTTGTATCGCGGGACAGACACGATGCGGTACGACGTTCAATGACCCAATCATTGCAAAGCAAAGCAAGCACGATTCTATTTTTATTTATTTGTTAAATTGACAAAAGCAAATTATGGTTGTGAAGGCAGATTGCCGGGCTCCCTTCTTTTGGCATACCATTTTAAGGCATAATATTGTTTGGCATAACGTTTTCGCATTACTTTTATTAGCATAATAATACTTTGGCATAATGCAAAGGTTAGTTTAACTATCATTTAGTATAATTTGTTTTGGAATAATTTGGAGTTGCACACATTTTCTTGCCGGCAAGTAGCAAAACAGCGCACAGGGAGCTAAGAGCATCCCGACACGGACAGGTTAGATTCCAATGAAATGACGGGAGCTAGAGTGACCGAGCGAAGAGTCATGAACACTTCTATATACCTAAATAAATAATTTACGCCTGACTGGTCAAATCCCGATTTTATCAATTGCAATAATCATAATAGCAAAACATCTTTGTCTAATAATATTAAGCGTAATGATCATTATGCTGAATGTCGTTATGCCAATGTAAATTATGACGATATATTTTATGCGTATGGATAGGGAACCCAGATTGTCATTAGGATGCGCCCGCGAAGCTCGTCACATTGCCATTAGGATGCGCCCGCGAAGCTCGTCACATGACGCTTATATTTGGAGACAGTTTATTGAAAATAATGTTATTCTATTAATATTTATGTTGTCATGATAACTCATTTTACATCCAATTATTTGCACAACATCAATTAAACTGCTATTCCTACTACAATTTGAGTAAAATGTGAAGTGTTACATATTATACTATTAGCAAAACGGAAGCCTTGCTTGCAGTGTAAAATATACCAGTTAAAGATCAGATGTACACTGTCGCGCACCCGACACAGTTTAGGAAGTCGAAGTGTATGCTACCACACAGCTCACTCGGACACTACGCGAAGTATAAAAAGCATGAAAAAATCAATCACAGCGTTAAAACCCCAGAACCTAAATATTGCATTATTGAAGTAGAAATGAGCATAGTGTAAATTAATTCCTTACATTTCATTTTATATCACGCAAATAAGTTCAAGCAATCTGGAAGCGAGCATCCTTTAGCAGTTTGGCCGAGGCCAGGGGATTCTTGTGCCAATACATTGCATAAAATATCACACAGTAAAATTACGGACTTAAATTAAGTTAATCTACTTAGAATAATAGCCAGAAAACTGACTATAATTATGTCAGTCTAAGGATAGTAGTAGACATCCTAAAGATATGGACCAGGCTTCCGTGAAGTGGATAGAACGATATACACTGCAGACTGCAGTCACAACAAGTACATACTGGACGATGATCCGAATACGATAATCACTATTGAGCTAACATTCATACGGTTATAAGTACCTGTCCTATAATTTAATGGATAACATAGACACAGAACCTGAGATAAAATGACACAAAATGTTACTATTGATAACATTGAGATTATTGATGAAAACATTGAATATTCTTACACACAATATCGATTGTTAATGATTAAACAATGAGTTGTAACTATTCTACAACATATTCTTATTATGATGGCATCTTAAGGATGCCTGGATGTCACAGTGAATGACAGCCATTAGTGCTGAGATGTAGTCCTTACATGCTTTTGGTATTTGAATGAGCATTTTGTTCTATCTCTTTGATGTTGTTGTAGCAGTGCATTCACGAGGCAGCTATCAATGTGCGATGTGGAGTAACCCCGGCCTAGCAACGTACTATCAGTTGCAAGGTGCCGCGCGCATCACACCAATACATGCCCAGTGCATACACAGGTCAAGTGATTTATATCATATTTTATTTGTTTGTATCTTTGTGCCGTTCTTTATTCGTAATGTTATATCGTGTACAAAGTTATAATGCCGTTATTTACTCGTAATGTTATTTCGTGTTTAAAGTTATAATGCCGTTATTTATTCGTAATGTTATTTCGTGTACAAAGTTACAATGCCGTTATTTATTCGTAATGTTATATCGTGTACAAAGTTATAATGCCGTTATTTACTCGTAATGTTATTTCGTGTTTAAAGTTATAATGCCGTTATTTATTCGTAATGTTATTTCGTGTACAAAGTTACAATGCCGTTATTTATTCGTAATGTTATTTCGTGTACAAAGTTATAATGCCGTTATTTATTCGTAATGTTATTTCGTGTACAAAATTACAATGCCGTTATTTATTCGTAATGTTATTTCGTGTTTAAAGTTATAATGCCGTTATTCATTTGTAATGTTATTTAGTGTTTAAAGTTATAATGCCGTATTTTTGTCACAATGTGAACAATAAAAAATAGTACGTAACATTTAATGTTGCGGAATATTTTATAACATTGATTATAGTAAGCGTAAAGTCCATACAGTTGTTTTGATATCGACGTCGTTTAGTGGAATTCGTTGTTGCTGAATGCGATGTTTGCAGCAATTATTTATGCAGTAATAGTTAGTCATAGTATAGTTGGGCAGTTGTTTGTGACCACTACTGGTCAAGGCTGTAGAACCCTGGTGCCCTATGATCGCCTATGGCGCACTCCCTTATTCAGAAACCCTGCGCGTGGCGGCACACGCCACAGCCGAGCGCGAACTCCTCGCCAGTCTCTGGGTGCTGCACGCGCAGGGGACACTCTTCAGCCGTGCCGGGCAGCTGCTCACCTTTGGGGCCTGAACAACAATACATATATAAAGTACCGGTCGTATAGTACCTATGACATTGTCATTCGTCAGCGTCCGTGAGTGATACGTACCAGCGGGGCACTGCGGCAGCTGGTGCTTGGGGATGCTGGTGACGCGCTGGAAGTCGTCGTGGCAGGAGTTGCAGAAGTGCGACGTGCCGAAGCAGAAGAACACGGCCACCTGCCACAGAAATGTCATTCAATACATTGATTTTATAGTTGTTTTAATACATATTTAAATGGTTAATGCCTTGCTCTTGTGAGCTTTTAGTAACTTGTGTCTCAAAAACTTCAGCTGGGAGAAGATGGGTCTTAGACTTTACTCATTATTCCATTTCCATTCGTATTTCTTACAATATCGTAGTATCAGATGATCTGGGTGTGATGTCAACAATCGAGTAATCAAGTAGCTCGTATCCTAATAGTAGTGTACTTACGGAGCAGCAGTATCGGCACTTGTACTCGAGGAAGTCAGCGCCGTGCTTGGGGCAGGTGCGCGCGCCGGCCACGTCGCTGCAGCCGCCGCACACCAGCTCCGCCGGCTCCCAGTAGCCGCTCGTCTCTGCCTCGCAGCGCGCCAGCCCGCCGAAATACGCCTGGGACGCAAACGTTACTTAAATAAACCGCCATATGCTTGACTATGATTTTATTATTGTACAATTTTTTTTTATACCACTAAAGTTGGCAAACAAGCTAACGGCCCGCCTGGTGTAAGAGGTCACCGCTGCATGTGGACACTTGCAACACCAGGGGCATCACTCGTGCGTTGCAGACCCCGGAAAAACCTCAATACTCCATTCTTGAAGAACCCCTTGAATCAATGGATTGCTATCCAGTTGCCTGTGTATTCAGTGAATAGTGAGACGTGCCCTACCTTGCCGCACTTGTGGCACACGTAGTAGGCGTAGCGCTCCATGGCGTAGGTGGCGGGGTCGGGCACGGCCCGGCTGCGCGCGCCGCCGGGCAGCGCCACGCCCTCGTACTCCAGCCGCATCAGCGCCTTGCGCTTCACCTCCTCGTACAGCTGCCGGATCGGCGCCAGCAGCTCCTCCAGCGTCCAGTGACTCATGTCCTCCTACAATTATTATTACAATTTTACAACTTTAACAACACACATGCTAAAATGCATTTCAGCGTTTAACTAATTGTAAACGAAAAATACCAGGACGATGGTTTGGATGTATCTGTTACAGTCAGTTGTCAGTTTAACTATAGTAATGTAGGGTGTGATTATAACGATCGACTTACCTTGCAAATGGGGCATTGTGAGAACGAAAAAGTGATCCTTGGGCCTATCCATTTGTTGGCCAGGACCTTCTTGCAGCAGTGCAGGTGGAAAACGTGGCCGCATTTCAACTACAAATATACCATCACCATATTATTTTTTGATACCATTTATTTTTAACATTCTATTCCATTTATTTTATATTTTTTGAAATATAAAAAAGTCCAACTGAAATAGATTAACGCTTGCGTATTCTAAAACATTGGTGTTGCCATGAAACATAATATATCATTCTTTCCAATGGAACAATACAAGTTATGATACAGACAGAAATGCGCACTTTTCATCTAAATTAAACTTGACTGCAGTAAAATTGTAACATAATAGCATTTTATTTAAATACCAGAATCGGTGGTAAATTTTAATATAAATACGAGCAATAAATATATATGACACTTGAAACTTTTTTGTCAATTCACGATCACGTGGCACTTACTGATATATGGCAAAGCCTGTAGGTAAGTACTACTTGAATGTGTCGTACCTCGGATACATCTGGTAAGATGGGTTAGTACCTGGCAGTGAGATCTTACCTGTAAAGCAGGTGCAGCCTGCAGCGGGTCGGTGAAGCAGATCATGCACATGTCGTCGGCGTCCTGGCGCAGTGGCGTGACGTCGTCGGCGCCGGCGCAGCCGAACAGGCACGGCAGGCATGAGCGCTCGGCGCGCACGCCGCCGCACAGGTGGCTGCACGGCAGCACGCGCGGGCACGCCTCCTTGCCGTGCTCCTGGGGGGTACCGGACACCCGACAGTTAGGGTAGGCTTTTAGAGGTGTTGTGTCGTGTCTCGGAGTATGGATATATGTATGTATGGGTTTCATAGTGCGACAATATCGTTTACTTGGGCAAATATAATTTTCAGTAATTTACAAAACTATCATGTAAATAGTAATAGTTAATACCTGGCACTGCTGATCAGCACACACGTTCCCGATGGCCAGTAGCCCGGCGTTGCTCCGCGTGCCACAGAAGCGGCACGTGCCCGCGTAGTGTCCGGGCGGGCCGGGCAGGATGCTGGAGCCTTCCCCCGCGGTGTTGTCGCATACTCCGGTCTCCATTCCCCTGAACTCGGCCAATCCCTTGAAAGTGCGGCGATCGACTAGGAGAAGTAGCCAGAACAGCTTGGCGCGGCCGCAACCCTCGTGGATGTCGATACGAATGGCGCTTTCTTCCTCCTTGCATATCTGCAGAAGAAATTATTATTTAACATGTAATAAATTTATATTTATGGTACAGCATACGATATCTGCCTACGACACGTTGGTATGTTTTGTTAAAAACACATTATCAATCGAATATATAAAATAGTGTATGTAATTGTCAGTAGGTATCGTCGGACCTGTCGGTGGTGCGTGCGGGCGGCGCGGTTGAGGTGCAGGAAGCGGTCGCACTCGGCGCACAGCGCGCCGCACGCGCGGCACTCGATCACGGCGGCCGTGCTGCCGTCGTCGTGGTTGCTGCACATGGGCCGCCCGTCGCCCTCCCCGCGCCGCGACTCGCGCCCTTCACCCGCGCTGTTTGCACTGGAAATAGATGAATTTTAGCAAAATTGCATACTAAACAGATGACGTACAAAGGCTGTGTTTATTGTATTAGTCATTCGCGGGAGACAATCCGGGCGTCGGGAGCCGCGACACGTCTCCCGATCACTGTAGAGGCGAATCTGTGAATGGAGAGTAATGGGTAGCTCACCAACTAACGACAGACCATGTCGACGGCGCGTTCATGTTCCACGCGCGCCTCTATGAGATGTCAGCAAACATTTGGAGGGGCCACTAAAGGCCGATACCTGCCGGGACTGCGGGTTGTTCGAAAGAGATACCGTGTCCTCGGAACGCAAGGGCACAAGAAAAAACTTGGAAGGGCTTTAGTCAGTAAGAGTCTGACACTTAATCCCGCACCGCTCAGGGCGAATAAAATGTATTATTCATCGACCAGTGTACTCACAGTTCGACGTGCGACTGCTCGGTGATGCAGAGCGCGGCGAGCGCCAGCCACACGGTGGGCGCGGCGACGCAGCGCGCCGGCCGCCGGTCCGCCTCCGCCAGCTGCGCCACGGCCGATACGTACGCCGCCAGCGCCGAGCGCGTCTCCAGCCCCCACGCCGGCGACACCTTGTCCTGACATATTATTAAGTTATATTTATAGACTTTCCAAATACCTACACTTCTCAATAATAACAAACATAATATACTTTATTACAAAACTGACTAACCCATAATAACTCAAATCATAAAATTATAATTGCTATTTTTATTTAATAGAATTTTGATTATTATTTACAAATCTTGACATTTTCGTACCAGTCTTTAGTGATATAATTAATATGTATGTTAATGTTAAACACAATAATATTAACCACCTGCATTACCGTCTTTTCAATATGTATATCATCTGAACATACCTCAGCCATATCAGAAAGTAACTTAGCGACCAATTGCGCGTGTTTCTTCGTCGTCTCTCCCCTCATGAACCAAGTAGCGGGTGCGGCCTGGCCGACGCTGCCGCCCATCGTCACGGAGGCCGGGGTGGCGCCACTTGTGCCTTTCACCTTCACCTGAACGGTGATCGCTTTGCCCAGGTAGCTTACGAGATGATCTAAGAGAGTCACCCTGGAAACAAACGAAGCACTGAAAATACGAAGCATTTTATAACCTTAGGACAAATGTGTTATTATAACTGGAATAACGTGTACGTAAAGGACTTTCGATACCAGCTTATTATGGCCTTACAGCAGAGCAAAGGCCTCTTCTCATAAGAGTATTGATCACGCACCAACCACTTGGATATCAATATCTAAAATATGAGCCGTTACTCCAGTCAGGTGTTTTGAGTACAGCACTGTCCCATTAACACGTAGATCATCATCAGATACATATTTGTATTTGAAAAGTTTGTTAAGAGCAATACTAGGTTTTCTCAACAAACACTGCACTTGTAATTAATAAACAAGTCGCAGCTTTAATCCAAGTTTAAAACTTTGAGCCAATGTTTAGAACTTTATTCCAAAGAAGTCCTAGATACAAGATTGATAACTTAGCCTCGAGTAGAAAGTAAGTATTTTTTTTAACATTCGTAGTTGGAATAAAATCTAGCCGGATATAGCTGAATTTATATGAAACGACTGCTTATTTTACCTCCATATCCCAGAAACTAGGTAACACGATATTTGTTAGTAAGATTTAGTACATAACTAAGTATAGGTCCAACATTGAGTATGGCAGGTTACCTGGTATTAGCCTCGCTGCCGTAATTCACTGCTGCTAACATCTTCTTCGGAGGTATTTCTGTAACCATGCGCCTGAGTAGCGAAATAACCTGCGAACGAAAGGAAAATGTCAATTATTGATTATTATAGTTTACCTTAACTTAACTAAGGGCTTACCGCGAATGTGAAATATTCCATTGGCATATTTTTTTTATAAATTTGTTTGCTGACCTGTCGCTGGACTCGCTCGCTGCCGGTGTGCAGCAGCCCCAGCAGGTCCGCTAGTAGTTCCGTGCGCTGCGCCAGGTGCGCGCGCCCCACCGCGCTGCCGCTCAGGGCTAGCAACTGACAATATGCTTATTGTGAGTAATTGGCTAGTTAAGGTCAACGAACAATTCCAAGTGCCAAGTTTCAAAAGTGCCTGTAAATGGTGTAATTGAAATAAATGCTTTGACTTTGATTTCAAGTCATTGCATTGAAAACACCAAGATACAATTTTTTAAAACCCTCGGAGCTTGGGCCTGCTATAGTATGTATGGCACTATAGATGGCGATACTCACCAGCGACAGCATCTCGAAGCAGTAGTTGTCCTGCACGAGCGGCGGCGGGCGCGCGGGGTGCTCGTTGCTGCACGCGTCGGCGCTGCGCTCGGCGGCCTCGGCGCACAGCAGCGCCGTCTCCCAGTCGTCGCGCACGCGCGCCGTCTCGCACCCGATCGCCGACACGATGTGCGTCATCACCTGCCGAGTAGCGTTCACATACTGCACGACAGACTATCACCTACTTTATGGCTCTTTATACACCCGTCATAGAAATGTATGGCTTAACACATGACAATATGATCAATTTTATTCAATTTTTCTATTTCCGTGCTCCTGTAGTCACCTGTCTCTGCAGTGAGGTGAGCTTGTGTCCGGCGAACAGTATGCCGACGACGTGCTCGCGCAGGTCGCTGTCGTCCACCATGGTGGCGTCCTCCACCACGGCCGCCGCCTCCGTGCCCGACTCGCTGCCGCTACGGTCCCACTCCAACAGCTTGCCGAACACCTGCCGACAACAGAGCGACTCTCAGGTGGGTTCACTTAATATTAGGTTATGTATTGTTACCATCGTCACCGACCTTCTGTTCACATTGTAATGTAGCAGTAGTACATAAGTAATAAAGCATCGTGTGTGTCTTTTACCTGCGAGGTGAGGAGTCGGAAGACCCGGAGCGTGTCGGTCTCGGCAAGCCCGTGCAGCACGTGCGCGGGCGTGACGCCGGCCGCCACGAGCGGTGAGGGCGCGGCCAGCACGCGCACCTGCCGCACGCGCACGGCCGGCTCGGGCCCGCGCAGTTCGCAGCGCACGCGCACCGACGTGCTACACCCTCCTGAGTACGGGAACACTGACATTAACAAGGCCTTTCACGACGCGAAATGTATGCTGCTTGCTTTACTTACTCGGCATAGTGTAGCAGAGCCAGGTGGCGGACTTGGGGTCCACCTCCACGTCCTGCATGTGGAACATCTCGCTGGAGCCGCCGCTGTACAGGAACGACACCAGCAGCGTCTTGTTCTACAGTGTGCACATTGACACAATTATTACAAACAAGTCATATCACAGACACATCGATGACATGACACAAAACTGTCATAAGCACTACCATTATACTAAGGAGCCGGAGCGTCTGCAGTCTAACACCAACTGACACTTACCACAGTATCCCTGGTATTGTCGAGATGCACGCACAGGATGTGCGGGCGGTCGTCGGGCGTGCCCCCCGGGTACGACATCTGGATCCACTTGGCCTTGTTGCGGTCCTCGTCGCCGGACTCCCAGAAAGTCTCGGTGCTGCCGTCGGTGAGCGCGCCCGCCATGCCCTGGCGCGACGACACGCTGATGTCGCACCAGCTCGTCACGTCCGAGCAGTTCCACACGTAGTTCTCCTGTGGACACACGGCGACGTCCGTTGTAAGGTGTATATAGGTGTACATGATGCGTGGTGGCCGGAATAACCGGGAGATGTCGATTTATCTTGTTTTTGTAATTAACCTCAACACTAATTGCTCCTACTTTATGGAGTACCACAAACTTAATTATTTTCTTGACTTGGTTCTAGGGTACGATAATACCGGCTGGTGTTTATGTATTTTAAGAAGGAGAGTAGAAATTGGAATTCATTCCTGGCGTGTACGAGTTTTTATCTTCTCTGAAATAGAGTTCCCAACTGCTTTGCATGCGGTTATCTATAAATGGCTTACCAATTTTTTTTTCTACTTGCTCTGGGAAGATAACACATGATTATTAAAAAAAAAAAACTGTCACATATTTGCAAACAAGCCCATATATTTGTAAGTAAACGGTTATAAGGATACCTTGCTGGCGTAGCTATGGAAGCTCTCCTGGATGGCCCCCAGCATGCCGTCGTCGTACGCGCCGTCTTCCGAGTGCGACAAGATCTTGCTGATCACACTGAACACTTGCGATCTGATCCGAGCAGCGTTAACAGATCGCAACTTGGTTAGTGGATACACGGGAAATGATGAGGGGTTACAATGAAATGCACATCTAAACAGGTTTGTCGCGACAATAATGAATAATGCGAGTAATGATGAGAAATGAAACTTGACTACAATGAACTACTGCAGGCTATCGCCTCGCAGTCAGTCCAGGCTTGCGTCGACATGCTCGCACAAGTGCCTGCGTACCGACTGGACACGATTGGCAGTGAGATATTTTTGAAATGACTGTCACTGTGGTGTGTTTTTGCTTTATATTACAGCGTGCTTCCTCGCCCGAACCCAAGCAGTGAAGACGAATAATAACGTATTACAGTCCCACCTGTGCAAGAAGGAGCGGTCATGCGGCGAGTAGTGCAGCGCCCAGCAGCGCACGGCCTGCAGGCCGGCGGCGCTGGCCGGCGGCAGCGAGGGCGCCAGCGCGCTCACCGAGCCCAGGAACGCGTGGAAGGCGGCGCGGGCTCCTCGCGCCGAGCGTGCGCCCGGGCAGATCGCGGAGGCTGACGCCGTCGGGATCACGCCCCGAGGACTCTCGTTCACTGCGTTCTGCGGTTGTATAAACAAAGGTTTTATTAAACCTTGTTTCATAATCCAAGTCTATTTTAGCATGGCCAGATTAGGCTCCAGACTAAAATCTTCCAGTTTCTATTTTGTTTTGGATTGAATGTAATTTCTCGTTGACTTCACAAACGACCATTCGACGCAGCCTCCTATCGACCACTACGCTAGTACTGTGTGCACTAGCCAGTCTTATCTCTGACCAAAAAATGTCGAGAATAGCCTTACTAAGCTGTATTTATTGTTTAAAGTAAAATTAATATTTGGTACACGTTGAATAAGTGTCGAAGATATTGTGGCAAGATAGGTCTCAGAGCGTGTTCAAGGTGTAGAGTAAGGATTGCAATGGGTACCTCTTTGTTGTCGTCGATGGCGAGGCTGGGCGGCGGCACGATGCGCGCGAACTTGTCGAGCGCGTTGCAGAACCACCACATGACGTCGTGCACGCACGTCGGCTGCGTGGCCGAGCGCAGCAGCCAGTTCATGGCCTGCAGCACACGGTTATATTAACGCACGTCTATCTTACGAGGGACACGCTTGCTATGTGCTTACGCATTATTGGGAATTACTGGGAACGCCGATATCATGAATAAGTCTTGAAAAATTAGATGAAATGCACGTCAGTAAAGCCTCATAATTATATAATACATTAATTTCCAAACGTTATCAATAAATAAATTTCACACAAGTTTAGTTTCTCACCTCAAAAGCATACTGCCTCACGGTATTAATGCGGATAGCCGCGTCCATCTTCTGCCGATGCGCATGTAGATCTCTCTTGGCCAGTATGAAGGCCATGACGGGGCTATTCATCAGTGAGTCCGAGTCCACTCGGGGGGCTTCGAAGGCGGATAGAGAGCCGCCTCCGGTCCACTCGCCGCCACTGATGAGGCGACGCAACGACGCGCTCGGCTGAGCCAGTAGCGATGACCCGGCGCCTAGGGAGCCGTCACAAGTGCCAGTTTAAGATGGGTTGCAATGAGCACGCACTACCAGGTCGTGTATTGTGATCAGTTACCGCTGAGCGTGTCCTGGTCCATGGGCGTGTCGCGCGCGAGCTGCGGGCGCGCCGCGTGCGCCAGGTCGCGCTGGTCCGCCTGCCCCATGGACACGGAGCGCGGCACTCGCGGGTGCGGCGACCCACCGCCTTCCATGCCGCCGAATGCTGATGTCTAACATACATAAAGTAACAAAATCATCACTAATAATTAGTACAAATATTCAAGTTTAAATACTAGAGAGATTGCAACACCACTATTGTTATTAAATAATAAAGTTGTACTTACCAGAGGCGCAAAAGCAGGTGGCATTGGTCTGCCTAGGGAGTGGTACCTAGCAGCGTCAGACGCGGCTTGTGTCTTAGGGGCGGCCCCCAAGGCTGGCAGGCACTGGAAGGGCGGCGCCGGCTGCCACACGCTGCCCGGCGGCGTGGGCGGCGAGCGCGACGGGTTGTCCGACCACGCCGACATGCTGATCGGCTCTGTGCGGTATCAACAGTAGGTCAGAGCACGGGAGATTAAGGAGCATGGAATTAAAATCAGCAAATCAAATTACTGCTAAGAAGGTAATTCTTGTCAAAGAACTTGATTTCAGAAAAAAACCTGTATAACAACTCAGATTGTTACGTCGGGACACCAGAAATACATACGTTCAGTAACGAGACTCACGCTATTACGTAATGTATAATAAAGAATTTCCTAGATAAATAATTTGTTGATGAAAATATATTTAAAGCCACTATCAGAATTGCTGCACGATTCCACGATAGAAGCAAAGAACAGAGCATGAAGCACATCACACATACCCGGCGTGGTGAGCGGCGCCAGGTCCAGCAGGAACACGGCGTTCTCCCGGATGGTGTTGTAGTCGATGTGGAACTGTGGCTCCGGCCGCTCGAACACCACCATCTCCGCACGACTCTTGGCTTTGCCTTGCCTGATGGAGGGGGCGGCTTTGATCGCCTTGTCGAAACATTTCTCGCAGAACATGTACCAAAGCTGGACAGCTGTAATAGAGAATATTGATACAATGATGTGTATTTAGCTGTCGGTTCATACAAAACGTATAGCCACCGACTGGGTACGTATATTCGATAGATTTTGTAATTGAAAGTACCTGTTTCGCACTTGATATATTTTTAGTTTAAAGGTTTTATTCAAGAATGGAATACTTGTAGGTTGGCGCGCTCGGACTACGTGTACAGACTGGCTTCAAGCTACAAGTAGACATTACTGTTAAAGTGAAATCGGATGGCTTATCGGAAAGTCTGTATGTGATTACCCTGCGTCATCTGTCCGCAGAAGGCGGTGGGGCACAGGTCCTCGTGTCCTGGCTGCGGGTCGATCTGCTGGTAGGTGCCGGTGCGGTCAAACCCCTTGGAGGTGGCCGCCTTGCAGCCGGGGTGCGCCGTGCGCATGTGCGCGGCCAGCGGCGGCGGTACGTTCGAGCCGCCGCACAGGTCGCATTGAACTGCCGGCAATATCGCGTACACTGAACAATTGATACTAATATAACATGTCACTATAAAAGTGGCTCCATGTTTGACACAACTGTTCCATATGACATTTTGTACCAAGCAGTAGATTTTGTTTACGATTTAATTGATATTATTACACATTATTTAATTGATATTATTAGAGTGTAACGTTGTTTCCAAAGGGCCCGTGTTGTATCCACTGGCCAGGCAAGCGACCTGCACTGTGTCCGCTATCTTTACACATGTTTGAACAAGTTTATCTCAGCTCGAAGCACGGACTGCAACGCAACATGCAGCGGTTCTGATCACAGTGGAGAGAACACGGCTCTTTGTGTCCGATTTGGAGCAGCATGAATAAGAATGAGTAGCAGCGAGACGTGAGTGATATGTGACATTTACCGCAGTACGGTGTTTTACCGCTCCGTGTGTTCCACTCCCTCTTCTTACGGATACCGCTCAAAGGTTTGGGTTCCTCGTTTTCATTTTTCTCAGCATGTCTCAGCCTAATAGTGAAAATTAAATGTCATTTACTAATATTTTAATATTTAATAACATAATATAATTTTGATCAAACACAATTATCAAGTAATACCAACAATTATTTCTTGGACCTGCAACATTAAATTACAATATAATTGTTGACATAAATGAACGTTATGAAATTTACATATTTAGTTCTAATTCAGCTAAAAACTATTGGCAAACTTAACCACAGTAAGCAGCACGGGTTCCTGTCATCAGAAAATATTCAAATAATAAAGAGTCAAGGATATATTATTTAAAGTAATGCCTGATCACGTCTGGAAGTAAGATTGAGGTATGTAAGTTGAAATGTTGGAACGATGACTGTAAGAGCCAGACAGTTAGCAGATGTACTCAAAAGAAGACGAATAAATGTGGCGTGTTTACAAGAAACTAAATGGAAGGGAACAAAAGCTAAGGAAATCGGTGAAGGATACTAGTTTTTCTACTGTGGAAATGTTATATATGTTAGACAGTGACCTGTAAGAAAGCTTGATAAGCGTGAAAAGGATTAATGATAGATTGTTAGTTGTGAAAGTTATGTTAGAGAATGAGATGCTGATTGCAGTTAGTGTGTATGCACCCAGGTAGGATGTGAAGAAAGCATGAAAGAGAAGTTTTGGGAGGACTTTGACTCAGCCTTGATGACCATCCCGGTGCAGGGAGAGTTAATTAATAGTCGCGGGTGATTTTTGAACGGACATGTGAGAAGAATGAAAGGGCTTACGGAAGAGTACACGGGGGATGTGGACTTGGAAATTCGAATAATGAAAGAGGGAGAGACACTGTTGCAATTCTCTACTGCATTTGACCTAAATGTAGCCAACACGTGGTTTCAGAAGAATGACAGGCATGTGATATCATATAGAAGTGGCAACCGCAAGACCCAAATTGATTACTTCCTTGTTAGACACGCCACAACATAAAACACGTCAGAGACTGCAATTTGCTACCAGGACAAGATTTGGTCTCACAGCACAGACTCTTGGTAATGACGGGAGTTTTAACAATACCGTGCTCTAAAAATGTTGAGCGTCCGCCCCCAAAATTAAATGGCATATGTTAGAGAAGACTGAGTGTGCGAAGAAATCCAGAGAGCGAGTGGTAGATAAAATGATAGGGATAGAAGATATGAAGGATCGGAGTGTAAATGAATGCTGGAATGAAATGGCTGGATGTATTCGATGTGCAGCGAAGGCTATTTTAGGAGAGACGAGAGGAAAGGGCACGATAGATAGGGATACATAATGGTGGTCGACAGAAATACAGAATGTGCTGTAAGAAAAAAAGACAATTTAAGGAATAGGAGAGTGTTGAAGAGCATGGTGTTAGTATGAAAGCCCAAAAAAAGAGTGAGTATGACGCCCTTAAGAAAAAAAGCCAAGAAAACCGTGGCCACAGCGAGAGCGAAAGCCCAGGGCAAAATGTACGAGGCACTGGATAGTCTAGTAAGGCAAAAAGACCTGTACCGACTGGCTAGAATGAGAGAAAGAAAGGCGAGGGATATTTGTCAGATAATATGTATCAGAGATTAGGCGGGAATGGTTCTTTCAGGTGATGAGAAAATTAGGGATAGGGGAAAGGTTGTTTTGAAAGATTGATGAATGAGGAGAATGGCTGGAGAGGTGTGCTTGACAATAAACCAATGAATGAGAAGTTAGTGAGAATGGTAAACATGGATGAAGTGAGAATAGCAGTAAGTGGAATGAAGAATAGTAAGGCAATAGGTCAGATGGGATATCAGTTGCAGTATAGAATATATTATGAGTTGATGTATGGACGTAGTTAGCCTCATTTTTCTTTAAGTTGTTGCTGGAACCAGCCATTCCTGATGAATGGTACAGTTCGCTGGTGTGCTCATCTTTAAAACAAGGGTGATGTGCTAGAGTGCAACAACTATAGAGGAATAAAGGTAATGTCACATAGTATTAAACTTGGGCGCAGGGAAAGGCGGCTGAGAGAAGAGAGTTCAAAAAACAAATTCGGTTTTATGCCAGGTCGTACAACGGATGCCATTTTCGCTATTCGCCATCTGTGCGAAAAATACAGAAGTGCGCATAAAAACCTGCACATGGTGTTCGTTGACCTTGAAAAGGCATACGACCGGGTGCCTCGTGAGGTTTTGTGGTGGGCCCTTAAGGAGAAAGGTGTGCCTGGGAAGTATGCGCAGTTGATAGGGCAATGTACAGTCGATGCTGTACACAAGTCCGGTCTACAGTGGGGACTACGGGCATCTTCCATGTGGCTGTCGGATTGCATCAGGGGTCGGCCCTCAGCCCTTACCTCGACCTCTTAAAAATGTACGCTTGGACGTTGGCTACCCAGGCAGAGGGTCCCTCGAGCTTCCTGTTTGCCGATGACATTGTGCTGGTTGCTGAGAGTGGTGCATAGGCCCAGGGCAGGTCGGATATGTGGCGGCAAAAACTTGGGACTGTTGGCCTGAAATTGAGCACAAACAAGACAGAGTACTTGTTTTGCGATTTTGGCGGTCTCTCTAGTCCTGTGTCAATATCTCTCGCCGGAACGCCTATACCAACCTGCTCCGACTTCCGGTGGTTTAGATCGCTTGTCCAAGGAGATGACGGAATAGACCGAAACGTAACGCACCCGATCAACTCAGGGTGGATGAAATGGCTACAGGTCGCTGGAATAACTTGCGACCCACCGATGCCTCTTAAGTTAAAGGGGAAAATATTATACAACTCCGTGATAAGACCTGTCGTGCTGTATGGATCGGAATATTGGGCCGTGAAGAAGACGAATGAAAAAAGATTGCATGTGGCGGACACGACAATGTTGAGGTGGATGTGTGGTGTGACCAGAATGAATAAGGTAAAGAATGAGTATATTAGAGGAAGTTTAAAAGTAGCGCCAGTGACAGAAAAGTTAAAAGTGAACCGTTTGTCTTGGTATAGGCTTGTAAAGAGTGATAACACACATATGACCAAAAGAGTTATGACCATAAAATTGGATGGACGGAGAGGAAGAGGGAGGCCAAAGAAAAGATGGAAGGATTGTATAAAGAATGATACGAAAGAGAAGGGAGTCAGTGATAGCATGACGGTTGATATGACGGCATGGAAGAAGAAAGCGTGTTGCGCCGACCCCAAGCAACATGGGATAAGGGCAGGAAGATGATAATGTAAAGTAACGCCTGATTCCATAACATACTTAGATAAAGCACATGTAGCATAGCTCTTACTTGTCAGTGGCAGAAGCGAGTTGGTCGGCTTCGTAGAGCGCGTCCCATAGCGCGACGAGCGCGCGCAGCGCCGGCGGCAGCACGTTCACCACGTGCCGCGACGAGCCCGCTGCCGACGTGACACCATTCGTATTAACACATATAACGAAAGCGTCTTCAATGGATACAATACTGACTGGTCAATTGTGTACGCACCTGGCTCACTGCTAGGGCCTGGCAAGTTGTCTTCCTCTCGTATCGGCATATCGAAGTCCACCTTGCGCATGCGGCTGGTACTCGCCTCTATGCCAGAACGTGTCAACGTCTCCAAGGTAGTCGGGTGAATGCGTAGAAGACCTGGCAAGCCAGCGAAAATGTAGTGATGGCAATAATGACACAAAACATTGTCGTTGTTTTTTGTATGAAACTTGTTCAATAATATTTCCCTTACCAGCATTGGACACTTCGACGGAGTGCCTCTGATGCCTGGCGAGCGTGGAATCGTGCGCGGGTCGCGTCACCACGCGCGCGCCCTGCTTCGGCAGGCTCGGGTGGAACTTCAGGAACGCGGAGCACGCGATCGCGTCGTGCACTATGCCTGAGGAAACATAGTATGATACAGAGCCTATGAAATACTTCAACCTGGGGGCATTAAAGTAGCCTCCACGCTACCACCTCACTGATCAGCTCTTATTGATTTCACAGTAATAGGTATTGTTATAAGTTAGAGTCGTTATGAAAAATAAAGAACTTGCTCTCTGAAGTAGTCACGATATGTCTCGTGTTGGCTCTCTCGAGCGAGTTGTAGCTCTTGTTTCATGGTGTTCATTTAAAATAGACGATTATAAATAATAATTGAATACCATGGTATTTATATGTAGTTTAAATATTTTCACTGGGCTAAATATGTACGTTGTTTTGAAGTCATAAAAATTAATCTTGCTTTTTAGGTAGTACATAAATACTTCTAATAATTTTACAAATATTTTAAGATATCTACAGAAACTGTTCTCAGAAAAGTATTAATAACGGGCCGCATTCGTTTGAATAGTAATAGTCCAATAACATAGTTTCAACAAATTATTCATGTTTCCCAGTAGCTCCTACGCAGTTAAAGTTCGTTAGATTATCCAAGTCCAATTCAATTAATTGGTACAATATATTTTAGTGGTTAACAATGTGGTTTACTACTTTTCGACGTGATATAATGATTCTTTCCTTCATGTAATGTGGTGACCTCTATGCCTAAAGAGTTACGGGTAGTTTCGAAACTATAATAACACAGTTAAGTTGGGTTTTTAAATGACCTTAACTCATGAAATTACCTATATACGGGATGTGCCAACACGCATTATATGGTCTTAACTTTAGTTAAAAATGTTAGCTTTGAAACTTTGCTAAGAAGAATGGTACCTTCATGCCACAGCAGAGCGGCGAACACGGCTCGTAGCGACTCTGCCTGCGAGGGGCAGAGCGCGCGCTTGCGCGGCGAGGCCAGCGCGGCGCGGCCCGGCGGCGGCGACGTGCTGCGCAGGTGGCGCGCGCGCGACGCCAGCCGCTCGCGGGCCATCGACTTGGGGCTCAGGCGGCCCGACGCCTCCTGCGGACACACACTTACTAGTAACACGTGCCCGACACACCCTGTCTTGGGAATTGGTATTGACCGATATTTTCCTGAAATGGATAAAAAACTTTTTTGCAGAAAAGACAACCGCCTTTAAACACTAACAATAACTAACTTAGGACGTCTGCTTTGGTTCTGTTTTAGTAAGAATTGTTATATTGTAGTTTTGTATTGCCACTGACTCCCAAACCTAAAGTTATTTTTAAATTTTTAGTGTTTGAAGGCGGCTGTCTTTTTACCAGACTGCGACAGAAGGAGGGTTATGTTTTTCGAGAGTATGTATGTATGTATGTTTGTATGTATAATTGTTTGGCACGCTCTGCAGCTGAACGGCTCAATGAATTTTAGCTTGAGAGGTGTCATTAGATTCGTATTTACTGTGGAAGTGACAATGGGTAAATTAAAAATAAAAAAAAGTAAAAACTAAAAAACCCGACTGCTTTTCTAAGTATTTATGAAAAAGCCCTAAAACAAGAAAATCGTTGTACCCGATTGCACTTAAAATTGTAGCAGTCGGGACCCATTCCAGAAATGGAGGCTTAGGGTATTGAGAGCACATACCTATATTACATTGCAGATGGTCCAGAATGGGTCCTGACTGCTACAATTTTAAGCGCAATCGGGTACAACGATTTTCTTGTTTTAGGGCTTTTTCATAAGTACTTAGAAAAGCAGTCGGGTTTTTTAGTTTTTTAAATTACCGTTTTTTTTTTCACTTTTTAGTATCAACTTCCAGCCATCCCAATCCATGAAGAAACGGTAATACTGGCAGAAATCAAAAACTAAGAAACTTGCTCGAACTCGATTCGATAAGAGTTGACATTAGAGGTGAAAGTGGTTCACCTTCATGTTCACGTACCTTAGACGAGCCCATGTAGAGCTGCATGGCGGACAGGCTGCCGTCGCCCCTGTCGGGCGAGGTCTGCGTGCCTGTCTGCGCCATCTTGCTGCCCCGGCTCACGATCCTCGGCTCCGGCTCTATCTCCGTCTGAATACAATATTCAACATCATGAACATTATCAAACGAAGAGAATATAAAATTACGCATATTAATGGCCATTTTCCTATAACTGATTCTAAGCCACATAGTACGATTGGTAAGATATAGAAAATTGTAACACAACCCATACACAATATCTTTAGTATTAATGTTACAATAACGGTGTTAGCAGCGCTCACACGTCCTGCGATTAGGAATGATTACTCATCGGCCGGATTGATGTTATGAATCACTTACTGTGTTTCTAAGAACTAATGGCTTGCTGCCTTACTGACATCTGAATATAACCGTGTCAAATTGACAAGATGATTCGATTTAAACCTGCTGTTTTGTTGTGTTGTGAGAGGTAGATAGCTCATTAGAAGGATTATAGTAATAATTTTATAAACATAGTATGGTCAAACCTAAATAGCTAAAAATACAAAATTAACTTGACTTGTATATAATTTCCATAACGCAGTGTCCGCAGTTCCCATCTCTCAGTCCATAAAGCAAAAACCCAAAGAGATAACAGTAAATAGTTCGTCATAAAAATGACCTCGATAGTTAAATTATGTTGATGAAACTTAACGTACCTCCATGACGTACTAATAATAATACACACGGTTACCTTATGACGTTTATAATTACGATTAGGTATGTTATCATTTAGCAATGGAGGTAAATCACCAGGAATCCAGGTGGTGATGATGTTGGGCGGTGGCTTTCCACAAAAAGTGTTGAGCCTAGTTTGAACAATTTTTTTGGTTTATTTTATTCAGTCTGTTAGTAAGATGACAGTAGTTATGTAAGGACAACGTTGGTCAGTATAGTGCTCCATACCGAACATTACATCTGTCAGCAGGTGAGCGGGTCAGGCTCTACGCCAGGCAGACAGACTAGGGTATAAGTATCAGGTGATTAGTTTACATGTACAAACCTCTTGTATGGCGTTGGCATCTCCGTCGCCGAAGCGTTGCTTGCCAGGCGACCACCAGTCGTCGCTGTTGCCGTTGCTGCGCCGCTGACACCGCCTACACACCACAACACTTATCTAAGATGATTCTAACTCAAAGCATTCATTTTAATCAAACTCGAAAACTTTCACTGAGTACATTGAGTTGTCAATGACAAACTCCATTATCTTTAAAATATGAGTGCTTAATATTTTAGAATATAGTGTAATCAGACTTTGCGACGATTTAACTAAACAGGCACCTTTATCCATAATGAATACAATATTTATACAGAACAGGTACTTATAACGCCAAATAATTTAAATACCATCAAAATGAATACTCGTCTCCCAATACGTACTTGGGTGAGGACGCAACTGACGATATGATGCTGACTTCCCTGAGCGCCCGGTTGCGCTTGCTGGGCTCCGAGGAACCGGCGCTCATGAATGAACTGCCGTCCGCCTGGACATGAATATAGATCATCATTTCTTGTGCGGTAAGAGTCATGCAAGATAGAATTGTTATTAAACAAAATACTACAAATCTGCCAATTACTATAACATGTAAATAGACATATTATTTTTCTGCTGTTTAGAGAGTTACTCAAATATTAAAAGTTCATATTCGTTCGTCTTATTAGTAAAGTTATAGATGTGTTCCGTACCGAGAATCACACTGGCCACACTTACGACTACCCTTGGTCAGAGCACTTGCCCTGTCATCCCACCCTCGGCAGCTCCCAATGACAGATCAATAAAAGGAGAGAAAAGAGAACAGCTGCTATTCAATTACCTGTATCTGTCCATATGGGTAGCTTCTGCCACTAATACAGGTTATTTCTGTAACAAAATAGAAATTGAACGTTAATGACTCTTAACAAACATCACATTATTTGATTTTTGATTTGTAGTAGTAGCCTGTCGCTACTTTAGAACATCGAGGCTCACCGGTTAATAATGCGTCCTCGTCCTCTTGCGTCCACGGCCGGATCTGGCCCTGTGCCGCGCTGTAGCCGCCCCACGCGCCCTCGCCTTCCGACTTAAACCACACAAATCAAACAATTAAAAGAAAGTGACGTGGGGCGCCAGGATTTGTTAAGCCAAGTCGTGGAAGTCAACAGCACAAAAAGTTGCCTGAGGAAGACTTAATGCCATTAGCTGTTAAACTTCATAAGGCGCTTTTTGGGTTCTTCTTTATCGTGTGGGCGATTTTACGACCCTACACGTTCTAGTGTCAGAGTTTCTAAACCGCCCCAAGGGCCTCTGACTTATGAACATAAGAATAAGAAAAAAAGTGACATTGGTGCTTCTTGGGCTAATGCTTATCATACCTCTGGCGGCGGTGTGGTAGGGTCTACGGGCACAAGCAAAGCTCGGTCTAGATGGCGGTGGTGCTGTAGACACCACGCTACTTCAGTCATGCCCTCCGTATATGCGCACACGGACTCTAAGCTCAAACGCACCCAGGTGCCGTCTTTGTTTATAACCTGAAAAATAAATGTATTACAAAAAGTCAGATAACATACCCCTATGAACATAAGTCGCGATTTGCGCCGTTACGTTGATATAGTTTGAAATAAAGAATGCAGTTGTAACTCTGCTTCTGAACCAACTGCCGAAATGCCATCGAATAAACTTACTTCTTCAACAAATCCGATGTTAGCGCCAGATGGTACTTGGCCCAACTCCTCGGCCTGCAGACTTGGACTGGCCCGGACACGAAGGCCTGCGCTGAACCGCGAAATAAAACGCCGCAACTTCGCCGGCGGCGTGGTCGGGGCTGCGCTCCCGGTACTGCCGGACTGGACTGGGTGCTCAGGAGGCACGAATTTATTCTCGGCCACCGCTACTGTCACCTCCTGAAATTATCCGTTCCATAAGTTGACGGTGGATTATATGATAAGTAATTAAAATACTTAGCATAACTTTAATGACTTCAAAGACAGAAAAAAGACTTCAAAGTATTGATCTAACCTCGGCAGCGGGGTGATCATCAAGGGTACATCTGAAGATATAAGTTCCAGGGATTCTTGGGACCCAGGTAGCTGCATAGGACCCGTCTGGGTTCTCCCGGACCGGCAGCCGCTCTGCTGGGATCCGGCCGCTGTGCACGAACGCGCCGTCGATGGCGCCCCCGTCGCTCCACGACTCGCTCGCCAAGCGAAGCTCCTCGAACGAGAAGTCTTGATAGGCCTGTAACGAAAACATTAATTATTATCACCCGAACATGTTGCTTCACCCAAGAAGTCGGCATCCTCGTAGTACAGCAAGCATTCTGATGACATGTTCTTCACCTCTTCTTCCTCGGAGTAAGGCACTTGTCTTCTTCATAAGCACGCAAGTGGCCGCAGTAAATGTTGTCGCGGTTTATATCCCGCTAAGTCGATTGGCTTCAGCGGTACAAGCAGCGAACGTTATGTATAACGTACGCTGCTGCAGCGAGATGACTAATTATTCATTAATGTTTAATCTATAAAATCGGGTGGTTGCAGGAGTAAATCTATTTGACTAGCTTTCAGCGGTGTGCAGGAATCATGCCGCGTAATCCTCAAAGGCAGGATGCTAAAAATATTCTCTTAGAAAGATTTCATTAAAATTTTAATTTCCAGCTCACAAAGCGCGTTTTGGATTCTTAGGAAACCTTTTTGAAAGTATACATAAAATATATATTTTGTTGTTAATTTTCATTTATAATTTTGGAGTGTTAGTTATAAAATATTGGATCCAGTGTTATAGTGATGTTTCTGACTCTCGGATGTTGAGCATTCTCGGACATCGAAGCCGAATCAAATATCGGCTGATGAATTGTTTTTTATTGTGCTATTATAAATCTTATATTTACTCATTTGCAAATCTTTGTGTATTATTTATTTATTTTTTAATGAACGATAGTTTTAATATTACTATTACTTTCCATTGTACAAACTTATCACAAAAAAGTTAAGAATACAAATCATTAGCGTGAAGCTCTAGATTGTGACTTCTAAAATGTGTGGAATGTCACATCATGTATGGTTACATGAAGGCGTCAGTACCTACCTATGACGTCTAGTAACGGTCAAAGTCTAATCATTTATTTAAGTTAAGCCATCTCTAAGGCAGTTTTGAACGTCATTTACAAACGACTAATATCACTGACTCTAGGTATAGCCCTTCCCATAAAATAGATTTGTATGAAGAAGAATGGAATTGAACTTCCATATATACTCTTGTAAAGAATGGTTTTATTATAGTACATTAATTCAATAAGGAATATGAAGGTGAAGATAATGTACCTAAATTATAAACCACCATAAGTACGACAATAGGTGCTAACATTAAGCAATGGTAGCTTAAGTTTACAAATACATACACATATGTGCATGGTGCTCACACACACATATTTGCAATATTGTGATCGTAGACTATCACTCTTAACATTTCAAATTACAATGAATCAGTGTGAAGCTCCACGAGATATTGTAGAAGTTAAATTAAGTATGGTTCCGATCGATTAATAATCGCACAGAAGAAATTCAACAGCATGGTGATCATACAAAAAGAATCCCGGTAGGCACCTGAATTAAGTAGGTAGTACAAGGACGCGAGTGAAACCGCGGGCAATAGCTATTGAATACTATATAATTATTCATTCAACAGACCCTGCATTTCGATAAGCGTAACTAACTACCTACTTATTTCAAGCAGACATTTATCCATAATATTTTTGGTAAAACTTCTTTAACAAGAAATCATAAAAGTGAATAAAAACAAGTCGCAATAAAACTTTTCATGGAATTACTGCGAAAGGCAACCATTTTCCTTTGATAAAGCTTCATTCATACTTTTCTAAGAACTGGAAATTATTAGTATTAACGTTATTAAAGACCTACTTTACCAGCTTCCAATTAATACTAAGTATTAATTAAATTACTTTGTAGATCATTTCATACAAATTATGTTCGATTTATAATACATTCTGGCGTTAATAGGACAGGGCTGTTTTTTGTGACGCAGTAATGGATAGGTCTCGCCATATCTATTGAACTGCATGCAAGCTAAAAGCAGGTTTTCATTTAATTGCATGCCTGCTTGAGCTTGAGAATTTAGCTATAAAGCATTGAGATCATTAAATGGACCTGCTGCCACCGGCGACCCGGTTGTATTGTGATGGAGAATAGAAGATATGTTATCAGTGATCAATGTTCGGTTTTATTCACCCGAGACGGGATCGAACCTATGAATACCTCATTAGTTCAAGTAGGTGATCTTTAAAGTATTTTTAGGTTTGTTTTAATTTGTTTGGTAGGTACTAAAAATTTACAAATGTATACATAGAAACGAAAATATTTACTTAAAATCATTATAATGAAGATTTTTTTGTTATTCATTCCGCGTCTGTAGCTTTCAGAAGGAAAATTTGGGAAAACAGACAAGTAAATTATAAGGAAGACTGCAAATAGCGCCCTTCACTCCCCCACAGCCAGTCACGTGGCCACGTGACCACGGGTTTAGAGGCAAAACAGCTTGGGTTCTCCCAGTACCCGTGGGTCACGCCAGAGGATGGTGTTTGTGGGGTGGTAGTTAGCTGCACCCTACTGCAGTAAATATCGCTCGAATAATGGCTTCTTCACGTATGCGATGCGATACGAACTCACAGCACAAGGACGCAAACTTTTACCAAGTAATGAAATTTTTTATTAGTTTTAAAAAATCACTTCTCCATACAAAAGTGCACAGCTACACGGTTCACTCTCAGTTCTGTCAATATGGTTTGAGTGCTAAAGCGGAGACTTTACTTTCATTGCTGAGGTGGCGGTGTGTAAGCCGCTCGTGACATAAGACTATCGAAATATAATGTTATTTTCAACTGCAAAGGCTTTTGCACACAAATATCTAGCATTGGTAGTGCACGCGTCGCCTTTCTCCTTACAACTCTGTTCCTCCACTTACGTCTTGTAGCGTACAGTATTGAAATAAGAGTGCTTTGCCTTTTGTCTTCGTTGTAAGATTACTACTTTTAGGTAAAAATATCTCATACGAATATGATGTAGAGCACCGCTCCTGTCGGCTCTAATAACGCAGAAAGTATTTCGTAACTCGATCAAATAAACGTGTATGCATTTTCTTGTTCGTCCGTGATTTATTCTACCTATTGTTCCCTTCTTCTAAAGTAAACTCTTGTCTCGTATTGGACGACACAAGAGTCGAATTCTGTATGTAACATTTAGTTGTTTTGACAATGAATCAAATGACTAAATGTAGATCAAATAGTACAGGTATTATAATGTTCACACTTCACAGTGCTTGCCTGCTACCACCCATTGTAATTAGAATTGGACAGGATTGGGTTTCATTTGTGGAATGTGTCACACGTGGATCACCTAAAAGGGCAGAATAAAAGTTTCGTAGAAAATTCAAACATCACTAAAATTATCATGGTATTAAGGGCATTCGCACATGGGCCACTTGTGGTCGCCAGCAGTGGCGAGCGACAGCAGCTTTACAGTACGTGAGCAGCGACCGCGAAGTGGCAGACACGAGGGGTCGTGTGCGGGTACCCTTAGATACATGTATAATAATAAAATAGTGTATGAAATGTAAAGGTGACCTCTGCCTACCATGCCAGTGCGAATCTGTATGAAAGAACATCGTGCGTCTCGTGACGGGCCCACAGTTCCGTGGTTCCTAATGATGATTATACCACAATTAATTACCTTCATCATAGTAATGGCATGGAAGCACATGGTTTCTCTTACGGTGGGTTGGTAGGGCACGTCGGGAACTTTGTTGCGCTGGTGCTCGGCGTTCGACGGGCGCCCGGAGTCGTCGCTCAGCCGTTGAACCACTACCTGCAGACAAACAGAAACATCACACTCACAAAACACTGCTAATGCAGTTAAAAAAAAAACTCCAGACCGATTCCGGCCACGGTGGCTTAACTTAATGCAGACTAGTCAAGTACGCAGGAGATATTACAGTGCACAAGTGTGTGCGCAAACACAGGTGCACTTCCTCTTCCCTAACGCTCATAGACTGATGGGACGGCAATCCGACACGACCGGAGAGAAATCAGGCACAAGACCAACGATTTTACGTGCTTTCCGAGGCGCGGGGGTGTCACAACACCAACTTACAAATTGAGAAATTCCTAATGGAAAAACCCAATAATACTTTTTGCCTGACCTGGGAATCGAACCCAGGACCCCTCGCTCAGCAGTCGCGCTTGCGGCCACAAGACCAATGTGGCAGTTGCCCCGGTGCTAATATCAGTTCGTTAAATGGGCTACGGCATCTTATTTTTCCAGATGTTCCAATGTTGTGAAGTTCTTGTCAACATTTTGTTAAAACGAAAGTGCATTTAAAAAAAAGCGAAAGACGTGAGGATGTTCGTATTTTTATTGTAAACACGTGGAATAAACTAGTTTGCTTTCCAACCAGCTTTTTCCTCTGACCTCAGCCCCTTCACCTACATTCATAGGTAGTAGGTGGTACAGATGTAAATTGATTTTAGTTTCCAAAAAAATAGCAATTCCTAGGAATACCAGTGCCGATGACAAGCTCACAAACTTGATTGACATTTTAATTTTGTAGTTCGTCTGTACTGAGATACTTCTATATTCCACGGATATGGAATGATTTGAAATATAATTAAAATGGATAAAGAACTGGCGTTATTTTTCATGTCCTTGTATTCTACTGTGCTAAAAGTTTTCGCATTTTTTAATTACAAAAAAAATAACGTAAGTATAGGTCCAGCTGTAGGGTAACTTAGCAAAGAATAATGGTTACTACGACGCCATAAGCTAAAGGTGCCTTCGCATCTAGCAGCAGTTCCCTGTTGCAAGCAAGGCAGTACTTGTTAGTTGGATGCTGGCACTTGTATTATTCTAGCTTGCGATCTCATTTCCTGTCGATCTACTTCGAACTTAGTTTCTAAGTTGTAACTTGGGTTACAACAGACAAGCTTCATTAAGTTCCATCGTTATGATGCAGGGGTATTGTTTCAAGTTGTACTGATTGCTTAGGTACCTAACAACTCCAAACTTTAAAATGAAGAGTGACATAAAATTAAAAGTCTACCGCTGAAAAGCTCATTTTGGTATAAAAAATAAGCCTTTTTGGTGGCTTATCAGGTTATTTCCAGTCTTTTTTCTAAACAAGTGTCTTAGTTTAATTTTACTGGAAACAAGTGTGAATCAACACGTGAGAAACTTAGAACAGACACGTGTTTCAGCTATTCATACATTTACAATTTGCTTCCTCAGCATTTGAAATATACAATACTTAGGTAGGTAGGTAATGTATTTACTATTGCACACCTGATAATAACGATAACATCGATAACATAACTATTGTGTGGTTTGATAAAAGAGTACGCACTCTTTTAAATCGCGGTCTACTAAATAAGATTGGGTGATTTAGCTTTGATGTAGTGCTATGCTTGACGTATTTATTATGATTGCATGCTCATTAAAAGTAGCTTTTACAGAGATAATCTGTAAAAGCTACTTTAAAACAAGACGCATAATTTAAAACAAAACATTCTTCAGTATTATTTCATTGAATATCGAAGTTCCGAACGGTATTTCTAAGGCATCAATCAACCTTTAACATTACTATAGGTACGCAATAAGTTCTCATAAAGTGAGTCAAGTTACAAATTGAAGAAGAGTCGCTCGCTCGGTTTATGAAAACAAATCAATGCAACATCATAACGTAACATTATAGACCAACATCTGAGACTTGCCAGATCTATTTCATTTGAGCATGTCAGACATGTGGGAATGGGTAGAGAAATATGTGGTTAAGTGTCGCTAGCTCGTTCAACTGTAACGGCTTTTACATGATTATGTTTATAGGATATTGTTAAAAACCATTATTCATTATTGTCAGTCACTGTCCGTGGGCCATTACTTCAGCCAAACGCTTTCCAGAAACTCGGAGATCTCCGCCTGTTACATTACTTTCAACCTTTAACTTTGGTCCGTTTATAGGAAGAAAACATGAAAACATTGGTCTGTTTTGCGAATTGATGATGTTTGACCGACCCATGTATCGTGATAGATTCATTTAAAAAATAATCACTATTTCGTTAACCAAGTTTACATAGGCTGAAGGTCGAAACATGTTATTGAAAAGTTGGGAAAATTATCAATTTCTAAATGAATGGAATCTCATCGTTGGGAGGTTCAAATTGTGAAACAAGTTCGGTAATTGAGCACGCGGATACTGGCCTACGCTGAAATTCCAATATTAGTCAGCCCGGGGCGCGACACTACCTGCCAACTAAACGTGCCCACTATTCCTACTAGTTAACAACATGCACCATACAATGTTTACACGCGCCACTGACTTGCACCAAAGTAGTCGTGCAATAACAACTCGCAATCAAAATGTATTAAACAACGAGCTTTAGCTTTATTAAAAAAGCTCAAATATCACTACATTCATATTAATGTTTACTTTATACTTAATTGGTACTTCCTACAAAAAAAACAGTTTGACACTTTTGCTATGACATGTAAGTGCAGACAAAAGTTTTCAGCCACAAACAGTTCAGTTCGGTTTTCAGTTACAATTTCATTTTATCGGAATTTTATGTGGATTTATGTTAATTAGTCTAAATAGACTGAAGGCAGTTTCTTCAGGCAGAAAGAAGGTAGCGCTACGCAGCACTGACAGCCTCGCATTGTCTGCAGTATACACTGTACGTACGTCCAATTCTAAATGATACTGAACCGGCGAAATTGCAGTTGCGAAATTTTTAAAAAAAAACTCACCCGCACCTTGTTGTAATTAAGGTGTTTACTAGAAGTACTTACTAAACATTACGAAAATATATAATTTTCCTTGTAGGCATTGAACCACAGTTAATAACAAGGTAGGATTAAATAATTCGCACTATAGATATTTCGTAGAAGAGATAATTACCTACTTATTTAACTACTAGTTGAATAAGTAGGTAATTATCTGTATATTATAATAATTAGTTATAGGCATCGTAATGAGTTTGAGTAGGTACCTACCTCAAACTGGGATACAGACGTGTAGTTGTCAATGTTTAAATACTCAAGAGATCAAGTACCTACATCTTAGTAGTTTTGAAAGTTCCATCTGATTGAGATGTTAGGTATGGCCGTTAATTAATTAACCGGAACTGCCTAACAACCATTATCATGCAGAACACATGCTACTACTAGTATAATTATGTAGCATAAAAGCATGCTAATTTCGAACAGATGCTGTTTAGTAACATACAATTAGCATGTGCTACCAGAAAAAAGAATATAATTCATTCTGGTAATGAGTATGCTACCTGGAAACCAACAAGTGTGTAATACTTAAAGAGAAGTTTAATACAGTACATACATAATCCTTAAACGCTGTACTTCGGGTTCGCTGTTCACCACAGCAGGATTCCTTGTGTTACAACACAAGGAAAACTACAATCTTGTAATCCTATTACCTATATATAATTTTCTGAAAAACTTATTAAATACCGACATACCAAACTAAAAATACTAAAGACGAAAAAAAAATAAAGATAATTAATAAATGTAACGTTGCAATATTTTTAAATATTATGATTTTCGACAGCAGTTTTCAGGCTCACTAGATATTTTCCGCAGCGATGACGCTGTTAGCCTAGCCTCAGGTCATAGACATACGTAATTAATTTAGTTTCCGCCATCATTTTTATATCACATATCCGCTTCACACGTGTCCTGAAGCACTAGCTGTTAATGGAAATGTTTGCTAAAAATAATTTGCATCGGCTTTATCAGGTATCAAGGTGGAATCAAATTATTTATGTATTTTCAGGAGAGTTTTCGATATAAAGTTGCACATATAAGTCGATTATAAAGAGGCAAAGTTAGTTTTTTATTTCCTCTCTGAAAGTAGCGGTCCCATTACGTAAATCATTTTACTGAAACAAAGCTACCTATTGCCGAGTGTCAGAAGCGATGTGTTATAGTATATTTCACTTTTGTTGCTCAATATTTTATTCTATACAAGCAAACCCGTACATACAAATTGTATTATTTAAAAGCTAACATCGACGCGCAGCGAAATGTGTCCTGAAGGCCTGAAGCAACTATTTGGCGATTGGCACACTGGCCCGCATCACGAAGCGTGGCGCGTGAGTGCGTGTTCTTACGTTGTTCGCAAGTATCTGTGTCTGTATAGAAACCACGCGTAGTTCAACACACTAAAACCGTTCACGCGCAGTTTTTCTTATCACCAAAGCTTTTTAGCCGTGAATCACGGAGCGTGCCGCGGGGCAGTGTGCGAACCGCCTTTGAGGTAGCGGTCGGTAGTTGTCACCACGCATTCGATTCGGGCTACCATCAAACGACGCTTTCGCCGCCGGTCGATTATTACCATTGTTAGCGAACTATCACTACAGCATATCTTGCACTGTATCACGTAGATTGACTTTGGCCGTCCCTTCAAAAGGACTACAGGGAACGGACGGTTGCAACAGCGCACATTGTGTACAACGCATTCGCGTGCAACTTGAACACAGGCTTAAAAAAAAAAGAAGTTTAAAAAACTAAAACCCGACTACAAAAAATCACGTTCTAAAAAGTATGAAACAAGAGAACATTCTCATCTGAAAGCCGTGGTCGTATGCCACTTTGCCCTAAACTTTAGTGCTAAAGATTAATGTTCTATTACTGTACACAATATCTACTATTTTATCGGATTAAGTGGCATACGACCACGGCTTTCAGATGAGAATGTTATCTTGTTTCATACTTTTTAGAACGTGATTTTTTGTAGTCGGGTTTTAGTTTTTCAAACTTCTTTTTTATTTAAATTAATTTGGGGTTTGAATTTAGACATTTATATACGTAATATTACTGGAACTGCAACATAATATACACAATATATGGAATAATCTATTAGGTCTCCCAAACATAATGTTGGTTAGTTTGCTGGGTTTATGATGCGTTCTAAAGGGTGCCATGTACAATTTACTAATACAATATATGTATATATTTAAAATGTGCTAATTAAGCCCTTTAATTTGATATGCAACACGACTATATTCGGAAGAAAAAAAATTATTTCACATCTTCATGAGCCCTAGAGGGCGCCACATGCAATTTATTACAACGTAGCCTATAACCAGTGGACAATTTAGACGCTTCAAATGACACCTCATTCGTCAATTTGCGTTAGATAGTTTAGAAGTTTTGAGGGAACAGATGAACATCCATACATATCGGTCAACCTCATAACCCTCCTTTTTGCTTCGCCGTAGTCGGGTAATAACAATACATTTGTAATACAAAACAACATACATATTGGTGTTATAATTCAAGTGGCACGCGCGCTACTAATAAAGCTATCTGTTATTGGAATATTTTATGGCGTCATGAACATAGTTACAGATCCACATCGGTTGATGATTCCCAATACAACGTGACCACCGATTTATGAAATGTGGCTGATATTCAGATAATTAAATTTTCGATGCAGATTGTGGGCAGCTGGACCTATGTTAGGAATTGACACAACGTGATATGGCGTAATGATATTTTAACAGAATGATTAGTGAATTCAGCCAGGAATGATCAGGTAGGTGTTGAAGCGGAATGAGAACGAACTATGTCGGTTTAGCTATGTGCTAGTTGGTGTTAATTATGCTTTAGGTATTTCTGTTTACTGTTTAACGTACCTTCATACTAGCCTGTATTCCCAGAAAGATTAGGCAGAAGTGTACCAATGTATACCCACAGTTCGCTGGTATATTTTAGGTCCCATGTTATAGGAGGCGAGCGAGCCTACTGTCATTAACCGGGGACATATCCTAACTCCGGGAGCTGCTACTGACAATTTCGTAGAAAATCCCAGTAAAACTGCTCGACCTGGGTATCGAACCTCTAGCTAGCAGTCGCGTTTAGTACCACTAAGCTAACGAAGCACTAAACTTTTTAAGACTAATGTGATGTTTAATCAAAACATACAAAGGATTCGTGTCTTGATGTTGCGCTATTGACATAATCAATAACGCTGCAACGTTACCTATGATCATGTTTTATGCGGTAAACATAGGTGTCGGGATGCAAAATGTTCCCGATATAACTATGTGAGTACGTACAGAGATTTCCACGAACGTGGCCTGTACAACACAACAGTGAATAGAGGACATCACTCACAAACAAACGTAATCCAGTACAAATACCACGGTGTACAATCATAAAGCCGTATTCAATATCCAGACAATTTCATTATTTCTTTGTTGCAATATTCCCTTTCATAGGATATAAAACTGACGCATAAAATTCACTATTCGAATATATTTCATAACATAAAGCAGAAAAATATAAATTCAAACTGAATTAATCACTTGGGAGTAATTAATACATGGCACAAGTACTGACAAAGTAAAATTGATAAAGGTAACAAACTGCATGACGAAGAAGGCGCTTAATATGAGAAAATAAATGTATATTAAGTACCTAACTTTACACGTAACGCTCACGTAACGTAGCTCAGATAAATAAACACAACCTTTGATATTTCTACATAGTTGCAATAACAGCCCACTCCATCGATATTACGGAGGCCTTCGGTAGCGAAGGCTATGCTTTGTTTCAGAACTTGAATAGGACACACTCGTACGAGCACAATGTTTTATTGTGTATACGTAAACAAATGAGTGGAATATGATTTTATATAATCAAACTGATATAGAAGAAAAGCCATTTTAATCAGCTTTGAAAAATAAAAGCAGGTTTCAGTATTCTCTAAAATCTTTTCAACATTTTCCATCAGCGGCTTACAGTTCCATTAGCACATATTCCATTAAAAGGACTGTCAGTACGATTATTATTGCATATGCGTTCACAATATTTCTGGTTCATTCTACTAAAATATTTAAATGCAAGGATTTTGTCTCTTTATATTTATAACGAGATGTTTACAGACTAGAACTTTTACTTCGGTGTGAAACATTGTTATGTTTACAGGTGCATGGAACGGTACATCTGTACGGCTCAAATATTTAAAAAAAAAACAATTTTACAAAAACGAGAACCGCCTTCAAAAACTAAAAAGAAAAAACTTTTTTACAGGTTTTAAACGTTTTTGAAGGCGGTTGTCTTTTTTTGTGAAAAAGTTTTTTATTTCTCGCTTTTCAGTATAATTTTTTTTATCCAAATCCATGAAGGAACTGTCATGTCACGTAAATTAACATGACACCGCTAAAAAAAAGTCATAAGAAAGCAAAATACGCGATTTCGTTTACTTAGATGAGAAATTTTCAAATATTACTGTATACATCTGTGTAATTCTTTCGAGTGTACACTGCAAGGCACGATGTTATGTTGTGTAATTGCGTAAACAATGCATATTTATGCGATAGCAGCTATCGCGGTTGATTTGCTGTAATTTTTTGAAGAGTTCCGTTGTCTGTCTCCGGAATCCATCATCAGATCTATATGAAATTTAAATAGGACCATTTGGGAAATTTACAATTTCCAACAAAAAAAGAATAATCAAAATCGGTTCATAAACGACGAAGTTATCCGCGAACAAACATAATATACTAAAAAGTCCCTATCTCAAAAACTACTGAACCGATTTTGATGAAACCTGCAGTATTCCCTAAGTTGAACAATACCTAGTACAACAAAAAAAAGAATTACTTAAATCGGACTTGTAGTTACGGAGACATGGGCGAACAAACATAAAAACATACATACATACATACACTGTTGAAATTTGGCACATTTGTTCAGACGCTGATATAGACTAACGTATACGAAAACTGGGCAATTCTGGCAATATTACATACGTACGGGTCGAATTGATAACCTCCTTTTTTTTTGAAGTCGGTTAATTAAAAGTTTTTTTCCGTGAAATAACTTTGATTTTCCACATAATATCTGGCAAACGAGGAAGTTCCGATCTGTCTCTACCTTGAGCAGCAGTGCCTGGCTATGTTTCCCATAGCTGTTAGATGTTAGATCGCTAAACCTTATGAAGGACTAATTACGGAGACGTAGTGGAGCTTTATTGCATCCGCTGTTGTTCGCCGCTCCCGACTCACTGGGCACGGTGATTGAATTGCTTTCATATAGAGAACTTTATTATTACTAAACGAATTATTTAAAAACCCGCCAACTGCGAGTCGGACTCGCGTACTAAGGGTTCCGTACCATTTTCTATAAAAAAGGCAAAAAGAACATGTTTGTTGTATGGGAGCCCCTTAAATATTTATTTTATTCTGTATTTTAGTATTTGTTGTTATAGTGGCAACAGAAATACATCCGTCTGTGAAAATTTATGTACGTCAGGCTGGCCCGGCCCCATGGAATTTAATAATGAGATTGTTATCAATCCAATGTACCCGGGTATACTAATATATGTAACACCTTCATTTTCAATGTAACTCTTTTTAAAAGAAATTACGTGCACTTCTTAGTGGCCGGGCCAGCCTGACGTTTTCAGCCCGGCCACCTTGTTTCCCACTAATCTACAAAAAATACTGGCAATATTGTGCTACAGATGAAATGTACTCTATAATTTATGCATATGTAACACAAAATCGAATCCTAAAATGCAATAGCATACGAAATATTAGCGGTTGCAGGTGGCCGGGCTGAAATTATTTCGTTAATATAAAACAGTAAAACTGCAACACCTACCAAAAACTAATACCAGTACATAATGAGATATAGAGATATAGAATACATGTAACGCTTTAATTTTAAATTATAATACATATTTAGAAAGAATAATCACTTGAAATTATATTTCAGCCCGGCCACCTAAAAGCGGTAATATTCCCTAAAATCTTATGCCAATTTGTACAGTAAAACCTGATACAGCTATGAAATGAAAGTTACATTCGTTTTGTTTTAGTCGTATACCTTTAAGCCTTCTGTTTGACTAGATTATCAAAATCTGAGAAACTTGCCGAAGAGTGACTATCATTTATTAACTAATTTCAGGACATTTGGTTTGTTGAGTGAAACAAAATTGGTAATTGTCATATTTTTTTAATAATCATTTTTGAAATTAGTTAGACAACATTTGTACTTATATTAATTAGGTACTATAACAATTGTTAATTATAAATAATGTAAAAAAAACCCCCGACACAAAATCCTAAGTTCCCTTTAAAAAGTAAAAAAATAAAATACGTCGCGTTGGGGGACCGATGTTGCATTTAGGGTACGACCGTCCCAAGCGGTCCCCCAACGCGACGTATTTTATTTTTTTACTTTTTAAAGGGAACTTAGGATTTTGTGTCGGGGGTTTTTTAAATTTTTAATTTAATTTTTATTTTATACTTTTTATAGGTACATACTTATTTAATGTTGATTTTGTTAAGCTGTAAGTACATAGGTTCCTAATAATTTAATAACCCACATGACAAATCATTTTTAATTTTTCTTCCCCACTTTCACACCCATAACTTTTAAACGGCTCAACCGATTTTCATCAAACATGTCTAAGAACACTCGTACGTAAGTCACCTTTCATACAAAAAAAACTAAATTGAAATCGCTTCATCCGTTCGGGAGCTATGATGCCACAGACAGACAGACAGACAGACAGACAGACACGTGAAACTTATAACACCCCTCTTTTTGCGTCGGGGGTTAAAAAGGTTACACATTGATAATAACACAGTTATCAAAAAATTATAGTAATATCAATATTACCTTAACATCGAACATTCATTCATTCAGAATATTAGAAGATAATTTTTGGTTAAATACTTATTATACCTTGGTAAAAAATCACAGATTTTCATAATGATTTTTACATCAACTTTGAATTTAAAGTTTTGAAAACTTTCAATTAAAATTATGCTAATATAATTATTACAACAATTCTTAAATAAAGAGAGAACCATAGTTCTTTCAGTGGCAGCTAATGGAAATATAGCTATGTATATTGTATGTATAATTTGATGAAGTAAGCTTGCTTGTTGAATAACTGGAGAAGACCCTGATGATGATGTTGACGAAATTATAATACTATTGGTATTATCTTCATTTCTTTTAATGAAGCACTCATCTTTTGCCCGAGGTGAGTTCTGGTTGTTTAAAAAGTTTCTTCTAAAGCTGAGATATAGTGCTTTTGGTGACATCACATAGTTTATATCTTTTGCTATGGTATTGTATATAATAGAACTATATCTTGTCGTGGTGATCAAGCATTTATGTTTCTCAAATATTTGTTTTTGAGCCACAATATCTAACGCACTACGTTTTCCCATGGTGTAGGCACGCTCAACTGAAATAAAATATATTCATTTTAACTATGGTTTCGTAATAGGTATTCATGTAGGCTAAATAACTACATTAATATTTATTTAAATACAAATTCCCTAAAAAGATAAGTGTATGCAGTAACATTTGCATGCATTATCAAGTATATACATAAATCTATTAAAAAATATTTTAGCACCTAAGGAAAGAAAGAAAGAAAGAAAGCAAAGAATGTTCATAAGAATCAAATTTACTTTCACAAAACTTATAACTTTTGGGACATTAGAAATATATAAGATAGAATAGAGATGGGGAGAGGGGCGCGTGTCGCGGGACGAGGAAAAGAATGCGGTGAGTGAGGGACGTGGATCTCTGTGGCAGGCCGTACAAGGGGGAGTTACAAGAAGCGCGGGTACAGACGAACACCGTCGACGGTTGCCTGATTACAATGAATAATTCACTAAAATCCAATATATAAATCTTACAGTAATTAATATGAAACTGATTAATTATTGATTTCACGAAATAAATAAGTACACAATAATAATAAGTAAATACATAGGGTAGGTACACAACAATAAGATTCACAAAAACTAAACACTTACTGTTAGTAAATCACCAAAATTATTACCTATTGACTATAAACGAAAGGATAAAATATATTTAGTTGATGGCATTGTATGGAGTTTTATTATTAAGTAAATGAGTGTTTAGATTTACTTTACTTTACCTGTATATTTTTTTAAATAATTACTTAGCTACCCATTAACATTGTTTGATATTTTAATTTATCAAAACTATGACTTACCTTAAAAACATCACATCACAAACAACTACACTGCAACAACTGATCAAAGGAGATGGCTAAATGGAAGTATAGACCACTGCCCCATGTGCCAGGTACCATGTATAAATATGGTACCTAGCACAATGTAATGCTAAATGGCTAAATATTAGTATTTCATGTAAAAAAGTATCAGATACTTTTTGAGAATAATATAATGGTAAAATAATATTGCCTAAATAGGAAAAAAGGTGTGTGTGACAGTATATAATTTTCTTCAACTGACACTTTCGAAAAAGAATAAAACTAAAAACGAAAATGAGGTTGTATATTTATAAGCAAATGTTTGTGATGAAACAGTTTTTTTTTTTTTTTTTTAGATACTTTACGTTACGTAAGATTCATATACATTCCAAAATGTTTCTGACCCTGGGGCAGTCATTTAGCCATCACCTTTTACACTCACAGTAATATTAAAACGTTAAATATTATGTCAGAAGTGTTGATAACTACACGGCTCTTGCGCATCTATTCTGTCTGCTAGGGGAAAATATCTTACGACTTAGGTTGGGACGCGACACAGGCGCCGTCTAAAAATCGGTGGTAGCGTCTGTGAACTATTATCTTTGTATGGTTATGTTGTGAAGCCAAAAACGGAGAAAATATATATAGGTTTAGGTATTATGTATCCAACAATTATTATGTGTGATTTATACTACTTAGTTTATTAATAAAAATATCATAGTAACGCATTTTGTTTCACTCAACAAACCAAATGTCCTGAAATTAGTTAATAAATGATAGTCACTCTTCGGCAAGTTTCTCAGATTTTGATAATCTAGTCAAACAGAAGGCTTAAAGGTATACGACTAAAACGAAACGAATGTAACTTTCATTTCATAGCTGTATCAGGTTTTACTGTACAAATTGGCATAAGATTTTAGGGAATATTACCGCTTTTAGGTGGCCGGGCTGAAATATAATTTCAAGTGATTATTCTTTCTAAATATGTATTATAATTTAAAATTAAAGCGTTACATGTATTCTATATCTCTATATCTCATTATGTACTGGTATTAGTTTTTGGTAGGTGTTGCAGTTTTACTGTTTTATATTAACGAAATAATTTCAGCCCGGCCACCTGCAACCGCTAATATTTCGTATGCTATTGCATTTTAGGATTCGATTTTGTGTTACATATGCATAAATTATAGAGTACATTTCATCTGTAGCACAATATTGCCAGTATTTTTTGTAGATTAGTGGGAAACAAGGTGGCCGGGCTGAAAACGTCAGGCTGGCCCGGCCACTAAGAAGTGCACGTAATTTCTTTTAAAAAGAGTTACATTGAAAATGAAGGTGTTACATATATTAGTATACCCGGGTACATTGGATTGATAACAATCTCATTATTAAATTCCATGGGGCCGGGCCAGCCTGACGTACATGAAAATTTCAGCTGTCTTACTATTACGGTTCATGAGATAAAGCCTGGTGAAAGACGGACCGACAGATAGACAGACATCGATGTCTTAGTAATACGATCCCGTTTTATCCTTTAATGTTAGATAATAACACATTAACATGACTACGAATAACTGATATTATTATTTATTACCTATGGGTCCAACTCGAAATTGGCTGTTTCCTACTTAAATATACTACAACACGATTAAAGTGCTAATTTAATTATTATAACAAAAAAGTTTGTATTTAAGTTTATATACTTTAACCGCCTGCAAGTTCAGTTGTTCATCAAATGTCAACTTGTAATTCTGACAGCAATTAATTTTCTCATTTCACTACGAATATAATATATTTTCGAAAATACATGGAGTGGTGTCGTTATCGTAGTGGACACGACGCAAATAACTCCGGTTAAGTAGCAGCTCGGTCGTTGTAGATAAACTGCAGTGTGATTCTCTAAGCCTCACTTCCGTAATTCGAAGGCTGAATCCGCAGTGAGATTACAAAATGGTTTTCTGTTAAACACGATCACGCCGGTGACGTCACCACGGCGAACGAATACTAAACCAATAACAAGTTGGTTCGTTATCGAAGTGAGCGCAATCACTTTAGTGAGACTCGTTTTCGAGTTTGCATTTTAGAGAATCGCACTACTGCAGCCACCGGCCGACACTCCCGATCGAGGCGAGCTCCTCGCAAGTTCGAAGATCGCGACCGAATCTATGTCAATGGTATTATCAATTACGGGCAATCAATTTCTAACATAATTATTAACTAGATTCAGCCAGACGATGAATATTGTACATTTGACGTTAGACGTCAGTTCCACGGACATTGCACACTAATGAACCATACCTGAAACCGTTTCTGTTGGTGGAATTCATTTTAAATTGGACACCGACAAAATAATAAGATGTAATACGAGTAGGTATAAAGTCAGGTCCTTTGTATAGATTCTTTCAAGCATTAATTATATTTTTCACCAACATCAGAACTAATTATTGTTATTTATTTCTTCACCATGTATTTTTATCTCTCTCTACTTTGTATATTTTGTTTGTATGTATTTGTTTTTTTTTATATATTATCTTTGAAATTTACTGTTCCTTCTATATTCTTGAATCTACTATGTTTTGTCTCTGCATCACCCTAAGGTAGACTGGTAGAAAATGCCTAAGGCATTAAGTCCGCCTTTGTACGGTGTATTTTACGTTTGTGCATAAAGTTTAATAAATAAATAAATAATCATAATTATCATTCATCTACTTTGTTTGACCAAAGCATAACAATATTTCAAATAATATTTTTATGAAATTGTTACCCTTATTTTTTTTCTAATAACCAAGCTGTGCACTATAAAAATGAAATCACTATAAATCGGAATACATAAAGGTTATTTCCATATGGAAATAAGCAATTCTAGTCTAGAAAAGCCATAAGTCAGTGAAAGGTGCAGTTTTGCACCCTGTCGTCAAATTTCCGAAGATTGGCATAAAATAGCACTGCTCTGTCTGCGCTATTGTAGCACTACAATTCCGATTGCGAATCACATCCCTACAAGAATATAAAACAGTTGCGAAAAACATACAGTTTCTCCAACAATAATGGTTTTTAAACTCGTACTGGTATTAAACAATACCAGTTCGAAAAAATTTGCAAGCAAACTTAAACCATGTGACAGTTGCGCTGTTTGCTGAAAACTAGTGATGAAACATCTAGTAGCTGACACGAAGATATGGTACTGAGCATTGCATCCAATCAACACAACTTGACTTGAATATCAACATTCCACACTCATAAGGCTCACATTTTTTTAAGCAAGCAGACTGAGCGCGCCTTCATTAGAAACTGAAACGCGATTGTCACAAGTTTGCTGTGAAACTTTCAGGCACAAAATATTCTAAAACCTAAAATCTATAAAAAGGGTAAGGGTAACCTTGCTAATTTTCGTATTTCCACAACTAGACTAACGAACTAACTGCAGCCTGGTTGGGATGGCTTCACGGCACCTACAGAGTAGAGCTGCCAAACAACGCAGATGTAGGCGAAAAGTGCCGCGAATGCACTGTACTCGGTGCGTGTACTCAAAGTATGAGCGATGTTGTGTAGCCTAAAGTATCAGCAACCTCACTTCTTCGGCAGTTCATTGATCCAACTTTTTGTCACTGTTTAATACGAAAACCAGTTTTTAATATCATAAGTAAAGTTGAAATACGGGCGCAACCCCTGTATTTTCACCTGAAAGTTCAATGTTTACCGTGTGTTACACTGCGCACTACAAGTAACAGTGACTTTACACAGTAACAATAACAGTCACTTCCCAGTAATCACATTTGATCAATGTTACGAGTACCTACTTATTTTGATATCAGAATGCGTAGTAAACAGATTTATAAAAAAAAACAAATACTAAATAAAAAAATCTTTATTTGAGAAAAGTAACAAGCATAGTGGTTAGTAAACAAGAGTCCTATAATTACGTTAAAAGATACTTGTTTACTAACACAAGAATCTTATAACATAATTATAAGATTCTTGTTTACTATTTGTGTCTTTTTATACGCCGTAGATGCTAATTGCAAAAAGAAAATGCAAAAAAAAATGAAGTGTGCTGCACGGCATTTTTTTGGATTTAAATTGTATAGAACATACATACATCAACTCAGGCCTCTTTCCCATTGTACAGAAATCAATAATTGAGAGTAGAATTAAACATCACGCGGAGTATGAGTGGGCCTGTTACACAATCCGCGTTTGCCGGTAGCACTGGGCAGTGCGCGGCCAACATTTCCGGAACGAAAAATTCAACAAATAACGGTGCAGTTGGTTAACTCTTTTGTAGCTCATACCCAAACGGCATACCATGCAGTAACAGCATAGCTACTCACTTCGGAACTATGTCAATTATATATAAAGTTCAAAAGGAATCCGTGTCACTGCGAAACATCGATACAATTTAGTTATTTCCTACTCCACTCACTCGTTTGTCAAGCTCTTTTTCCGTACTTCACTTTTGTTCACCCCTTCAAAATTCGGGCTGAGTTAGATTCTGACACTTTTCCAATAATCTACAAACTAATTTAGTTTTAAGCATAACAATTTATAAAAGTATTTGCGGAAAAAGTGTTTTTATATACACATAATGAAGCTTTTATAGTAGTCTACGTCACTTGTTACAAAGGAGTTTATAAAAAACTTTTTTACAAAAAAAGACAACCGCTTTCAAAAACTAAAAAGAGAAAAATAACTTTAGCTTTGGAAGTCGGCGGCTTTGGTTCTGTTTGTTGTTTTGTATTGCCGCCGACTTCCAAAGCTAAAGTTATTTTTCTCTTTTTAGTCTTTGAAGGCGGTTGTCTTTTTTTGTAAAAAAGTTTTTTATTTCTCGCTTTTTAGTATCAATTTTTTTATCCAAATCCATGAAGGACCTATCATGTCATGTAAATTAACATGACACCGCTAAAAAAAGTAATAAGAACGCAGAATACGCGATTTCGTTTACTTAGATGAGAAATTTTCAAATATTACTGTATACATCTGTGTAACTCTTTCGAGTGTACAGGCGCGATGTTATGTTGTGTAATTGCGTAAACAATGCATATTTATGCGATAGCAGCAATTGCGGTTGATTTGCTGTAATTTTTTGAAGAGTTCCGTTGTCTGTCTCCGGAATCCATCATCAGATCTATATGAAATTTAAATGGGACCATTTGGGGAGTTTACCCTTTCCAACAAAAAAAGAATAATCAAAATCGGTTCATAAACGAACAAACATCCTACTACTATTATAAAGGCGAAAGTATGGATGTATGGATGTTTGTTACTCTTTCACGTAAAAACTACTGAATGGATTTGAATGAAACTTTACCACAATATAGCTTATACATCAGAATAACACATAGGCTATAGCTTATACATCAGAATAACACATAGGCTACAATTTTTGACTAGACGGGACGAACCTGAAGTCCACGCGAACGAAGTCGCGGGCAAAAGCTAGTAATATAATAAAAAGTCCCTATCTCAAAAACTACTGAACCGATTTTGATGAAACTTGCAGTATTCCCTAAGTTGAACAATATCTAGTACAACAAAAAAAGAATAACTAATCGGACTTGTAGTTACGGAGATATGCGCGAACAAACATAAAAACATACATACATACACTGTTGAAATTTGGCAGATTTGTTCAGACGCTGATATAGACTAACATATACGAAAACTGGGCAATTCTGGCAATATTACATACATACGGGTCGAATTGATAACCTCCTTTTTTTTTTAAGTAGGTTAAAAATCCGTTGTTAATATAATAAAGCTATGTCAAGAGCACAAACGACACACACAACAAACGAGCTCTCGTCCTAAAACCGCCCTGTATCGGTAACACACAATATATATTTTTTTGTTATTTCAAAACGCGTCAGGCGCTGCGCTGACGGCACGCACAGAGTATCACAACAATAGAGGCTCGTTTGTGTTTGCTGCGCGGCTGGATTAAATCACAGGCGCTGCTAAATAGATACGTAGGTAGGCAGAACAATAGCTAGGGAACCATTTTGGACCCTGAAACAGCGCCATTGTGACACGACCCTAATTCGATTTTCGATATTTCTAATAATGGAGAGCTGCAGCGGTTCTCTAAGAAGCTTATGGCATAGTAATCTAGCTTTACTATGAGATCAGTATTCTTAAGTGAAATAGTAAAACGTTCTCAGGATTTCTGGTACAATATATTACAGCATTCTGATAGCACTCTAGATGCCAGTTGCGAGAGAAGCTTTGTCTTGAGTGCTTTGATAGCACTCAAGACAAAGCTTCTCTTCTCTCAAAGAGTTCAAAAGATTACAGGAAGAAAGGTAAATTGTGTTTAATCAACAGCATCATGACATATTCCGAGACATGAGAATGATGATACATGAGCAAACACCAACTGGTCGACAGCGACTGGCCGCACTCTAGTCGAGTGTTAACATTATACAGCTAGTGTTACCTCCACTTTCAGGGCCGGCGAGGACACGTTCTCCCCGTACTGGTCGCGCACGACTATGGGCAGCGTGACCTTGGTGGATGGGCGCACCGGCTGCGCGGGCGCCTTGATCTCGCACTTGGAGGGCTCGACGCGGGACGTGGGCGCCAGCCAGCATGCCAGGCGGCCCCCGGCAGTGCTCTCCGCGCCCGCCACGAAGTCCGTCAGGAACTGCCGCTCCGTCGACACACACCTGGTAACAAATAATGAATCTTAGTCAAAGGGGTACTGCAAGCTATTTATACATAGAAGCACCTTATGAATCAGAACTATCAGTTACTTGAACTGTATTTCAAGCCATGTTGTAAACCACTATAAATAATGAAATAACTTGGAACACTACATAACTTCTAACCGGTTTGCTTGCTCAAAAACCAGCTATTCTAATTTAAATTATTGTAATATCAACAAGTGCAACAAAGTTGAGTAGCTGTAAGCGCAAAACAGTGTTCGATTTTTGACTTCCAGTTAATTAAAACCACGTCGGAAGAGACGTCACAAGTATTGTCAGTTACAATAATGTACAAGTGGAGTATACTCTATACCCTATGTTTGAACGCAATCCCTACTGTTAACTGATATTTATTGAGTCGTAGAAATAAAATCTGCATTCAAGTCTTATTTTTCTTTTAGGCGCGTGATATTAGAGATTTGTAAGCAGAATTAATACATTTTCTTTCTTACATGACATCAATACCGTATATAATTAGGCAATGGATATTCGAATGGATATTTAACTAAAGTTAACTTTTCGCTAGGTAAGTATGGAATCAACTTCTAGAAATAATAGATTTGATGAAAAAAGAACAGGATTCCGGGATCGCATAACATATGCAAATGAATCTTAATAATAATAGGTAGTAAGATAAATAGACTTATATGTATCTGATACTAGTAACAAAATAAATTCATTCTTTCTTATTTAATTTAAAGTAATGAACACGAACTCAAACGGTCGTCACGCGAGTAAAAGGCTTCACGAGATGTATTCCTTGTAGCCTATGAGTAGGTCCCATGCCATTCGTAACACCAATTAAAACTGTTATTGTAGCACTGTAACGTACGCGACGTTGGGGGAGAGCTTTCCTCGTTTCCCGGTAAAAGTCACCTAAACACACTTCACTACCAACTGTTGCTTCTATATGTTATTCTTCATAATATACAAAGTAAAATGCAGCTTGAACTAAATCTTTTCTAAGAACACTACCTTAACAGCAAGAATTTAATACTGTTACTTGCAATTTAATTTAATGACAAGAGTTTTAAAATGTTATGAAAGAAATTCATTTCATTAGAGTCAATTTTAATTTTCTCATCTCAAAGCCGGCTTGAGCCGTATCCAATCGAAAGCGCTAAGAGCTTTTACTTACAGGAGAAGTTCATTCCTAATTAATTGCAGTCGATAGCTTGCAGGAAAGTCATACAAATACGAGCTAGTCATATAATATATTAAACCTCGTCTACTTTTATATTGCGATACATGGTGCGTTACGTAAACAATAAAACATTATAACTTCTAAAACGGTGGACTACTTTCATTATGCTACAGTTTACGATGCTATCCGACTTTTTAAAGTTATTTAAAGCGCAGTCGAACCACAGCAGCGCAATCAAAAGCTAACATGCCATTAATTGAAGATTTGTGTAACGTATTTAAAATAGATGCAAAATTAGTTAATTATAAGCTATAGCTCGATACTTCAATGTTTGCCGTTGATATCATTGGACAAGAGAGTTATATGCATCACAGTTCTAGAATACAGCAAGTCATTGACAGTATCGATTCGAAGTCGAACGCTGATTTTCAGTTCTAAAACTGAATTCTTCTAAAAATCAGATAAAAGCTTTGTTACACGGAAGACAGTTAAATCCGTGTAGCTGGTAGGGTAATCTTTGACTTACTAATGGATGTGAACATTCCCAGAATGCAGTAATTTATTCCGTTGGTAGTCAATGTGTGTATTTATTTGCTAGCTTCTGTGCCAATACCTCAAGGTCGATTTTCGCAATTAACGTTTAAAATGAGATGCAAATTTTCCGTCTCAGCGACAATCAATGCCAAAAATGGTCAAAAAATTTGGTAAAGAGAAGCATTTTTGACAAATTGAGGCTAACATAAAAATGTGAAAAGTTCCGAAAGTTTAATAGAATTAATTGTAGGTCTCTACTTGCCTGTTTAATGCTGCATCAAAACGGTGTCTTTAATTAGGGTAATTAACTCCTCAATTTGTTTAAATAGATTGGCAGTGGCAATCTGTAGAACCGTATTACAATAAAGTCAAGCTACTATACACATCCATACATTGGACATTGGGCACTCACTATGATTATCAATCAGCTTATTGAAGTCCTCCATGTTAGGCAAGCGGCCTCTCATGATCATGAGCACTATTCACCCGGCTTGCATAATGCGTGTACTAGATTTTAGTCCGTTTAGTCTAGGACTACAGGCATATTCACAAAGTTTTCTTCTGTTAACTCTTATCTAGGTATAACTTATTGTTAGGTATGAATTATGAATAAACAAAACAATAACATTCATAATAAAATGAAGAGGAACAACACAAATTTACAAAAAGAGAATAGAGATATTAGTAAACCCACGCGCAATAACAGTTAAAAACAATCTATTTTTTAATTTTTATGAAGATATTACAAGTGCAAGTTATCCGTAAACTAATTTGAGTAGTAAAATTATTAAAAATATTCCTATTCAACACGCTACCTACACCTACCACGCAGTTATTATCCTCAGGGATGTCACTCAGCGGAGAACCATCAACTTTGATTGAAGTTTGTTCACTAACGCCGACTTCAAACTTGAATCACAAGAAAAAAGTCATCTGAATCGCAAGGTATCGCTAGGTGCATTCAAATATTAGACAGACAAAAAAATTGTTTGCCAATTCTATATGTTATGGATCACTACAAACTACAACATCATAAAATTGCACCACCTACACTTTTAATCCCCATTTTGTTTGCTCCAATGATTGCTTTCGTTAAATAAACTTTATTTGAAGGTGTATCAAAATAGAGATGTATATTTTGGGTGTAACTATTCCCAGAAATATCTGCTGCAGGCAAAGGTCAAGCTATGCATATACCGCGATTGGCTAGGTAGCTGGAATTTGGATGTTGCTTAATGTAGCGATATAGTTTTTATTAATAATGCCGTTTTTAATTGAATAGGTAGGTATTCAATGTAGTGTTGGTGGTTGAGGACTCTAATGCATGAAGTTGAGAGTTCGATTCCCGGTAAGTATCAATGTGACTTTTTTAATTCACATGAACCTTATTAGTTTATATTTGACGCCACTCATTTCGCTGAAGGAAAAGCATTGTGAGGAAACCTGAACTTAAATTGTCTTTGTGTTGGAGAATGGCGTTCCGCCCTGTTCTGAAGGAGTTGTTTTGTTTGTAACAGAAGCGCAGGCATCAGCTAATTACTCGCCGGACTCCTCCGAGCAGTGCATGGGTTACGCTGAATGCATACGCAGGGTCGCCAGCTAACTGCGAGCGCCCGCCGACCTGTGTATCTCCACGCGTAGGCATGTGCCACGCGCACTTTATCGATGACGTTTACAGTTTTGCAGGTAGTAGTACTTACGTATTATTTTATTCGATATGAGTCAGCTAGTAGCGTATTATTTAAAAATAGATAGTTTTATTATTTTATTGTCTACCTACTTTAATTAAATGGTGTATATTTACTGGACGGGATTGTTGTAGATACTCAAACAAGGCTCTGATTTTAAATAGCTACACAAATAAAAAATAAAAATATGGATTAAATCGCTTACTTATTTAAAAAATCAAAGTTTAGAAAATTGGCGAAAAGAAATATTGGCAGAATGCAGAAATATTGAATATATAACTTACGGTATACCTACTTAAAAAGAAAACTTAAAGAAAATTTTACAGGAATTAACCCGTTATATTGTATAAATATAGAAAAACAAAGCAGCTGTTTTATTTAATATCGCCAGGCTGATCTCGCATTTTTGTACCTATGTAATTGCCGTTGTCTTAGTTCTTGTTCCGCTTAAAGTATTTTCTCGCATTACTAAAGCTGATTGAAATCCAACTACGCTTTAAACGAAGTTGAAAAAGAAACCTGAAACGCATAAATGCAGAAGAAAATGTCATTAAGAACGTTGTTTGTGCTCAAGAAATACAGAACCGTCGCCTTCGGCGAAGTCGAACGCTGGCGTCTTGTTCTTACGCTTAGCAACAAGTTGTTATGCTCAACTTAAACTTTTGTAGCAGTATTTAAATAAACAAATCTCCGGAAAACTTTAAGACCAATACCGGTAGGTATTTTATTAAGCTAGCCAGGAAGTCGTTCATTCAAATTTAAGAAAGAGAGAAATCCTTGCGTCTTACCTGTAACTTGTAAGCGACTGGAAAAAACGAGTCAAAATTCTACAATGATACAAGGTGAATAATTAATTTCAATTTTTCCTAATTATCATTTCATTACAATCATCACGTTCTAGCATTGAACATTCTAATGGTGATAACTAAATAGTGTTTTGAGTGTTAACAATACAAATGAAATCGCATCATCGATATGTATAATAAGCGGGGGCGTGAGTGCAAGGCATCACTAGCACCGGCGAGAGACAGCGGCGCTCCGAGCACCGCGGGAGCGCGCCAGTTCAGTTCGTGCATGACGCTCGACGCGCGCGGTCTCTCGCGCCCCAGCGCGGCACCATGTCGCCCCTCTCGGCGGTACTCGCGCTCGCGACGCTCTGTCCTCTCATAAGTGGTGAACATCAAGTAGGAGTTTGTAAACTGGACTATTGCAAGTGCACACCGGACACCCACCCGTCATGGAAGGTCGTCAACTGTACTCTCCGGCACGATCAGGTACGTCTTACTACACTCGTATGATTCAAACAAACAAAAGTGAACGTGCTTTGCCAGATGTACGGTCAGGCGCCCTCAGTTATTCGGACATTAACTTATTTCAAGGAATACAAAGTGTCACAAAACTTTTAGATACTTATGTATTTTTAAAGTTTGTTGAGCGGAGTTCTTCGTATGGAAAGGGACGTTCACTAATCGGAAACTAGTTTAATTATAGCTAATGTAAATCAAACATATGATAAGCAGCCCTTGATAGAAGGAAACGATAAACAACGGAAGGAGTTGTATTCAGATTCTCGGCACGTCGGAACTTGTTCAACTCACATTACGACAAATACTATGGAGTTAATGTTGTTTTAAAATGAACAAAACGTCATGCTACAGTGTACTAATTTAATGTAGCATTTCAAAAATAGCACCAAGCTAACACCGACAGATCTCAAATGGAAATTGTTTAGTTTTGAATCACCCCAATTTAAAATATAGTAATAGATTAAGGGTAACTTGTTAAAATTTTTGGATGTATCTGAATCTGGGAATGTCTGTAAATTCCTAACAATTTTTTTTATGAGACTACAATTTATTATGGTAATTAAAATACAAACAGCCAACCGCCCAAGAAAAATATACAAACAAATATATTTCCTGGTCGTGTGACACCACATACTGCAATTACACATGACATCTATGGACTTTTGACTAGTACGACTTAAAACAGCTTCAATATTTTTATAAACAAACCATATGATAAGCGGCAGTTACAAAAACGAGTGGCATCCACAAAAAGTTGTGAATAAAAAGAAGTCTACCTGAGCCCCGAACTGCCGACCGCTCGGCGCATTGTCTGCACTCGCGACACTCATGCATCGATACTGCTACATATTAATTACACAAAGTTAACACGCCTTCAAACATATGTATTTTTCTTTTATGCGTCACTCAAATAATACACTCGATCGAGCTGTAACTGCCGTAATGATCTCATTACTCATACACACCACGAATGCTAAATTAAATGGACAGTCGTCGTCTTTGTTAATAAGTCGACGCCATTAGGTACTTGGGTCCAGGTTTCTAACATTAAAATAATATTATCTTAACAGCTACGTCAATATTTAAAGACCGTGTTGTTTAAACTTGATTTATCTGTTCGCTTGGAGAGTATCCTAATCGAAACCTATCGATGCGTATGTGTAGATTTTGACAAAACTAGGCATGTTATATTAGGCAAAGGATTTATTGACAGAAGCTAGAGGTGGAGCCTGCATGTAGGCCGAGAAACAGCCGGTTTATTCTGTAAGAAATCTCCCTCAGTGAATTAAGGTGAAGTGAGCTAAAACTGGGCTGACACTATACGATGCTAGGGATTGACAGGTCGCCACACGCTCACTTCACGGAAGGAGGGTTTTACAGAATAACACTACAGGTCCTGTAGTAGCGACAACTTAGTGAATACGGATGTTCCAGGCGGTCGGCGCCGAGACGTACATGTGTACCTAGCGGCCGGCGCTCCCCCGGCTATTTGCGGTGCCGCCGGCGCACTCGCTAAATTCAAGTCTAGTTCAACATGCGCCCAAATAGACGTCGACTCTCAGATATTCTAAATTAAACTATATTTTGTATGAAGGGAACCGGCGTCTCGCATCGAAACAATGTCAAACATACAGCGCTCAGCGAAATATTGGACACGGTTCAAAAACCTGAAAGAAATATATATGTCAATGACCGCTTCGGCATTGCCTCCGATAGTAGTCATTTTACATATTAACTAACGTATTTGCAAAACAGGTGAACATAAATTGAAAACAGGAATAACTGATAACGAACGCGGAGAAGCAAACATGGAAATTCTTGGAAAGTCTAAAAATATTAATGATTGGCTATGAATCATTTAAACACACCGCGCATCAAAAACAACACTGAGGCCATTACATACAAGTTAACGGTACATTTGGATAAACTGATACGTGTGCGTTAGTCCACGCCAACACAGCGCTGACCAGCGACTGTAGCTTCGAATAAAACAGGAAGTTAATTACTGTCGCAGTATGCCCTCGCGGAGCTATTGTCTACTGCACGAGGATTCCACATCTGCATGCATGGGATGTACGAACTACTACCGCCCCGTACCAATACGTCTTATTTCCATTTATAATAATATTGTGTACACGTTTACTAAGTAGACGTATAAATATTGATTAGCAGTAGCAATTAATTTAACAATAAAAATCAAAACATAACTTTTTAAAATGATAAAGCTTAATACTATATTTGGAAACCAACTAGAGGATACATGGTAATCATCAGGTGCATTCGGCTAAGACGAACTAAGTCCGTAAAACTCGGGTTTTTTTTACCTATACTAGTCTACAATGCCAGGCTATTATTATACCACCGCAGAGATTAATTATATAAGGCCAGGTTTCCTCGTGATGTTTTCTTGCACCGAAGATGTCCAACATAAACTTATAAGAAATAGAAACCGTCAAATAGGTAGGTAGTCACCAGTGGCCGATTGCGAACTTACAACTAAACCACTGCGCATTACGAGTCTATAGGTACTCTTTTTCAGTTAAACACAGTAGGTAATAGATCATTTCTTTACAACTACGTCTATTATAAGACTCTCTTTAGTGTCCATTTGTAAAAATGTTGCATTATGGTCTTTCCATTTAATTAGGTGTGCAGTAGTAGGTACTTAGATCACATATTGAATGTTGATAGTTTATCTGTACCATCTGTCGGTAGAGCTAAGGAAATTCATTTAAAAATACCCTTTACCTGACGTCGGTAGAGGAACGGTGCCGCGATTTTACAAAACGTTGAAGCTCACTCAGGAAACTGCACAAAACGAAGTTTGAGCAACCGCTCCAAATGCGGATATCGAAAAAGATCAAAAGAAAAGTGATTCGGTGTCCGTGTAGTTCTACAAGCAAATAGCATTAGCCTGTGAACCTAGCTTACTTGGTTATTATCGAGTAACGTCATATGGAATAGATCACTGCCGGAATGGTAGCTGTTCGCGTGGGGACTATACTAACCTACATAGTTTAACAGAACGCATGAAAAAATGCACAAGACTTTGTTGGACTTGTCGTCGGACTTATTGCAACGCACATACGACAACTGAAAAACATTACCGCGTGAACCACTTGATTATAAAATTTCAATGACTGAACGGTGACAAATGTAATTAATTTAGTAAATATGGTTACATATAAATTAACAAATGCCGTAATGGTTAAGAGATCCGGTATTGGAGCAGGAGGTTTCAAAATTGACCTGGCAAAAACCAATGAGACTCTTGATGCACAGTACCTACTATCCAAGTTTATCCTTAACATACTTGAGTGACGGTAAAGAAAAACATTGTTAGGAAACATGACGTTTAAATGGTCTAAAATCAACAACTTACTCCGACTAAGCACAAGAAGGAATCCTTGATCATCCTCTATTTAGGAAATGCCCTTTTCCAGCTGTGGATCAGGTAACGACCTGATCCACAGCTGGAAAAGGGCACAATTTAGTATAATTGTACCACAATAATACAATGAAATTGAATCGTAACTACCCGCCCATACGAGGATATGATGGTCCGTCAAAATAAAAACTATACCAACTTCAATTATGGAAAAATATGAGGCGACTGAAAACTGCGGTTTAATTAAGCGTAAGAATTCAGAATTGGCACTGCGTGACGAAAGGGAGCCATTCGGGCTTTGTGAATAAAAAAACATACGCTTTTAAATGGAAGAGTTATGTTTAACGCTCATAACGTTAGCAAAACAACGAAATCGGTCATCAAGCGTTAACATTAGATAGGCTCCTACTTATGAAACTTTTTAAACAATTCAAGGACTTTAAAATAAAAACGTTGTTATGGAGTTAATTTTATAATATGGTGCAGATTGAACAAAATGTAGTTGTGTTGACATCTGTCGAGACCGAGGTGTAAGCATGCATCGAGTACACGTGCTTGGTTAGTCGAGTTCGCTATGTGGGAATTTATATCGTAGTGGAGCGTCGTAAAAACCTTAGAGCCCCTCGCTTACACCTGTTGCTCGCGGAGCCGGAGCTACACGAAGGAAGACGAAGCGCGACCTTCACACCAAACATGCTGACGCATGTCATATGTATCAAAATAATAAACTTTGCATGAAAACCGAACTTTCAATAAACTCAACTTTCAATAATGTATATTTGGATTGCTGCACTGTAACGATAATGAAACCACAGCAGCATTACATACGCATGTACAGAACACAATTTTGTCGGTAATTAAATTACGGCGCGTTCTGATAATATCCACCATTCAAAATTTCATAATTTGAGCTGATTTATTTACTAGAAAAACCACAACAACAACCTCACAAGTATGCTTTGATTAATTTCGCATTCCGTATCAATGATATACGTGGAAATGCGTCGGCTAACTAAAAATAATCCGATCTATTGTAGAAAAAATAAATAAAACTAATCATATGAGCCGGTGTCAGCACGCATGGCGAGCGGGGCGCGGCCGGCCGGGAGCATCGGACAAACCATAAAAAAAACGTAATGAGAGATCGCTTCCTGCGCCGGCGCAGGCCGAACACTACGGTATTCTGATACAAACTCCACATCGGACATTAGTTCAGTTTTACGTGATTTTAAAAACTTGCATTCAATATTTAACGCGACATGACACCACAAACATTTTGTGATTTGGATGTAAATACGGCTTTATAATTACACCTATGGTGAACATGTAGGTACAAAATGTAAGTCTGACTGATATGTATGCAATATTTAAAAAGAAAACCAACCCTGATTCTAGAATTAAATTGAAAGTCTAGGAAACGACAAAAAAAGAAAAGACGTCCCGAAATGAAAAACACAGGCATACCGTGTGTCGATCTTGAGAAATAGAAGCTTTTTAAATGGCGAATAACGTATTCCAATATGTGTTTTGTTATTTTTAAAGTCACCCATTGAGCGCAGCGACGGACGTCTCAAAACAGAATATATTTTATTAAGCGGTAGAACTTAAGAGAGATGAATCTTATTTAAAAATCCTCGTAAAAGTTCCTATGACGTTTAGAGCCTGTCGCAACAGACATTAATGCGATTTTAAAAAGCGAAGCAATTGTGTACATATACTTCATCCAACGTGGTGATGTACAATGAGACAAAGGCTTTTAGTGCAAAAGCAACTTTAATACTGATTCTAATAAATACAGAACAGTGGATGGCAAATAAAACTAACTTCAAGATAGATATTATGTAATCAATGTTATTTCAAATCGATGTGCGTAAATCGCATTGAAGTAGCATTCGCTCGGCTGAACGTACATCACTCATATTTATTCCAAGAGTAGATAAATGTTTATATTGTGTGCTCATAGGAAACTTACTACATAAAATCAACGTTAGAGGAAACATTTAAAAGCTTTGACTGATGTTTAAACACTCTGTCAGAAAAAAGGGCGTTTTACATCTCTGTAGACTACCTCGACGTCTATCACTATTATCTTCAATTACAGTGCAAATTATTTTTCTCAGGGTTACCTAATAACCATATAGGTAAATAGACAGAGACTGAAGTTATTTTGTTACGTGTTGAGGAACTTGTAGCTGGAATATATGCGATTGAAAATCGTTTTCATAGTTCTGTGAAATACTGTCAAGAGCTTTCGACCGGATTACTATCAATCATGGAATACCTAGTAAGCGAAGGCTTAGCACAAGGGCTCTGAAACCAAATAGAAAAAAGAGTTCGCTCTAGTTAACAGAGTGGAACACGGTCATCCATGGAGTTCTTCGCAGAATTCAAGGGAAATGTTGACGTCTTCATTTATGCTTATACCGTATTGACTACATCTCGTACATAGATATTATAAAATCAAGCATAAGTACAAAACTAAATTACATAACGTAACGTACCTACTTTCTCTTATTGCATGGAGTCATCATAACTTGAGGTGAAGGGGCCGAAAAAGAGAGATTTATAAGAAAATAATTACAGTTACATGTATTGTTTTAATAATGACAACAGTAAACAAGAAACAATTTCATGAATATTAAATAGTTACTGTTGCAAATGAGTTTATTGATTTTCATTACGCAATACCATGTAGGGTCCCATTGTTCTGTTCATGACTAATAAAATATAAAGGAACGATTTTTTTTTTCTAAATAGCTTTACGACTTATCTAATAACAGTTAACTACTAACTATTTCTACCAAAAGATAAGATAAAATGTGCATTTTTAGCTTTTGCCCTCGAATTCGCCGTAGACTTTAGAATTAACCCAAAGTCCTAAATTATCCCACGGGAACTATGTGGGATCTACTACGTGTGTTAATCTAAACCCATATCTATGTGTGCTTAATTTCAGCTGATTCAGTTCAGCTGTTTAAGCGTAACAAACATTCATCTATCCATTCATCAATCCTCACAAACTTGCGCGTTTATAATAACAAAAGGAGTACGATATTAATACAATACTCGTAGTAAATATGAATATGATGAAGGCCACGGGTAAAAGTCCCACAAAATAAAGCAAAAACCCATCCACAACACCGAATGTAAAGTAAATGCTGTGTGTGTGCTGACATTATGCTTGTCAAGGTCTCAGTTCATATAACTTGTGTTCATACTTTAAAGCTCCTATTAAGAATTGATGTGCAGTTTATTAAGTTGTATTTCAAGTGCGGCAAACTAGAACGATTTTGTTTTCTTCCTTACATTAGCAATGATTAGTTAGTCTTTTATTTACTTTAAAATTGACAAGCGCATTAAAAGTGGCGAATGATTTCCTTCGAAAATGATTATCTACTTCTCTCAATGTTAGCGGACTTGTTCTGATAGTTTGCTAACTGTCTGGTTATTTTACTATAAAGAAGACGTGTGGCTGTCGTTCGTGTTTCTTCGATACAACCTCATGTCAGCAACGGCAACAAGTTATATAAACTACGGAAATGAGCTCCGGTAAAGTGGGTTGAAGGGATTTACCAAGAAATCTGTTGGCGCTTTATGCAAAAGCCTTTATTTATATAGAAATCTTAACAAAGTGTACAGACTTCAAAGGAATGTGGATCCTCGGTATTGAGGAGACATCACAAGCAAAGGATTATTATTTACCTTAAATTCGTTACAGACAACGGGGACGATACTCACATAGGTTTATCTCTATGAATAGTGCGCGTACCATGTTAAGTGAACAAATTTGAATGCCACAGTGAGATCTTTAAAAATTTGCTGAACAACAGCCTATCAAGGTCCTAGAATAGATGGCATTTTAAACGGGCTTTTACGAATTGGTTTACTGGCAAATCAAGTGGCGAGCTACGTATTTCAGTAACAGAAGCTCTCCGAGTCCCTCTTCCATTTTCTTAAAATTCCATCTAATATTAACACTAACTGCGCCGATACACCGCCTAGCACTTTGCCACGGAGTCTACCTGTCCAACCATCCCATTGCCTTACCATGTTACTAATCAGGAGAGCCGGAACTGAGTGGCGCGTCTGTTCTTAAATTGTGAATTTCGATTTACGGAGCATAGTGGGTTGCAGAAAAACCGTGTAGACCGTTAGCTTTTAATTTTGCATATCTGGCTGCAACAGGACACGTCCTAGATAGAAGTAAAACCATTCAACGAATATTGCGGCTTTAAAATCCTCACGTTATGCAACATGTGCTATAAAATTGAGCTCTCTGCAACTTTCCCCGAATCTATTGTTCTATGCTATGAACAAAGTATCGAAACGTCCGGATTGCTAAACAAAAGCCGAACCGCTGTTTGTACTTTCGAAGACCTGTAGCGTTAGATGGCATTTATTTTTTTGCATTTAACATTAACAAAGACATTCAACTATCGTATGAGTCAAGTGCAGGGGTGCAGATGAGAAGAGCATGCGGTACTCCATTCACTAGATAAGTTCAAGCTTGTAACTGAATCAATAAACCACGTCAAAGCGTTGTAGAATTTGCCATTTGAACAACTTCTAAAGAATGATGTACTCAACCCCCAACACAAAAACCTAAGTTCCCTTTAAAAAGTAAAAAAATAACAAAAAAAATACGTCACGTTGGGGGACCGCTCGGGACGATCGTATCCTAAATGCAACATCGGTCCCCCAACGTGACGTATTTTTTTGTTATTTTTTTACTTTTTAAAGGGAACTTAGGTTTTTGTGTTGGGGGTTTTTTAAATTTTTAATTTAATTTTTTATTTTATACTTTTTATAGGTATCTACTTATTATAATGTCGATTTTGTTAAGTTTGAGACCCCACTCGAGTATATTTACAGATATTCGGTTTTTCTTCCCTACTTTCACCCCCACAACTTTTAAACGGTTCAACCGATTTTCATCAAACATGTCTAAGAACACTCGCAGATAGGGACCTTTAATACAAAAAAAACTAAATTGAAATCGGTTGATCCGTTCGGCAGCTATGATGCCACAGACAGACACACGGACAGACAGACAGACAGACACGTCAAACTTATAACACCCCTCTTTTTGCGTCGGGGGTTAAAAATAACTATACATAGACACAACCCGTCATTTTCTGAACTCCAAACTTAAACTAACAAGGGGTCGTTTGCTATAAGTCTACCACTTATTAATGTCCAAGTACAATAATACCATTAGACATAGTGTCTGAACGTGTACTTAAAATTTCGCAAACTTATTAATTACTTGACTTTTTGCATGGCCAAAGCTCACGATGGTTGTTTACGGTCCCAAACCTAGTTTGTTTTCAGTATTTTATAATCAAATTGAGATGTTTCATGATGTGACCCAAAACCGAATGAATGATATAGTTCAAATAAAATATTTCCTATGATAATTTTATCCAGTGTTAGCGAGGTACGTCGTTGGTGTGCTTTTATAATATGAAGCGGTTTCATTGTTAGCAAACAAGGTCGCAACAGAAAACTATTGTAATAGGTACCAATTACGTATACCTACATAATAATATACATCTAATTATACAGTCCCTGCACGTATTGACAGTTATAGAAATATTGTGACGGAAGTGGAATACTATCAGATTTTTCTTAAGTAATACGCAATCGATGATATCCAATAAATACTGTAATACGCAGTGACATTTGTTAAATCTTGGGTAAATTGTCTGTAATTGGAAATCAGCGCCAACTCGTTTCTGTAGATACTCAAATGACTCAGTTACACTTGAACCGTACAGTGTGGCAGCTTCTTAATGGCCAAACCAATTGTAACATTACATCACTGTAGTAAAGTTCACTTTACACCGGACCTGCGTGTGTGCTAGCGCTTTGCGACGCAAATCTGGCTAATTGACGTCCAATGAAAAAGGTGAACACCCGGTCTGGCAGTCAGGTCTCTATCTAAATGAGTAATGGTACCATGTAGTGTAAGATTGGTCAGTCTGTTATATGGCCTTTAATGTCGTGGCTTAGCTACTTGAAATATTGATTGCTTCAACTTTGGAGTTAACCGCTAGTTGAAAAGAGACGACAGATACTTTACATCTACAAACAGACGAACCCGGGTCGTATTCTTTGCCGAACGTACAGTGATTGTAAATACTAGGGCGCTGTAGTATCGAGATCGCACCCATCTATTGTTTCAATTGACTTATGCCCCATCAGACGTCCAAAAGTCTCCGGGCATTGTGTTCGCCTTCCGTCGAATCCACCTAGTTCTGCAATGTCCATCCAACTGGCAAACTAGAACACGACCTACGCCGGTCCATCATTGGTTTCCGAATTGTGACATTATAAAGCCACAACTATCTGTAATAGCGACCCGCATTATGAGACGCGAGTCATGCTGTGCTCTGACTACTTGTGACCCGCGCCGTATGGCTCACCCAACTAACAGGTTTCGCACGCAACAGCCCCGACTACCGACTTAATTCGTCGACCACAACATTATCTCTACGAGGTAGATCATTATTTGTATTTCTTATTTTTATTCCCTTATCCTCATGTGGTTTATCGCAGATTTCTTGATTTAATAACTTTCAAAAAAATTGTTATTTATCTGAACGCGCAGTTAAATTGAAGTAGACAACTGATCGTAAACAGTACACGTTGGTAAACATATCGATGGTGCAAGTATAAAACGCGACACCCGCTACTGGTGGTACACGTTGGTAGCCTTTGAGAGCGCTAGGCGGGCTACCTGGCGTCTCGAACCACAATCCGAATAATGCGAATGATTAATAACTTCTTAATAATTAACTTGTATTTGATAGTTTTATTTACCATGCTTTTATTATCTTCACTTCTATGTTTGTTTTTTTTTCTGTTATTCTCCCTTATAATTAGAACGCCCGTAATAGTTTTTAATTTTTTCTTATTTTTTTAAGGTGTTTAACGCACGTAGCATTAATCTCTTATTGTATAATAGTGATCAGTGGATAATAGTGTTGGTGGTACAATAAGTGCTATAATTTAAGTAGTTAGTGTATAACATGCCATTGTACGACTGTTTTTATCCCTAATAAATAAATAGATAGGCACCTCTGGCCATAAAATAAATTTATATCACAAGTAACATTTAAATATGTATAAGAGGTCTAAAGTGGTCGAAAAGTGGCAGCGACCAGTACGTATCTCGCGGCCATCGCTGATCTTTCCGCCGTACATGGCAACTCTTACAAAAGTGCACAGACTCGACCGTGACTCACGCTGATTGAGTACACCACACCGAGACACATATTATGTAAGCTTTATCGCCTTTCTGTCAATGAAAAAAGTAAATGTGAGATGCGTTTTGGTATGACAAGACGACCGTGACGTCATAACCCAGCTCGTTGACGAACTTTATTCAGTTTTTAACATTGAAAACTACCACGGCATGGTATGCGCGAACTAGGTATATTTAAACCGATAATCTCAAACGTTTAGAATAGATGTGTTTGTGTTTTACAAAAGAAATTTTGTTAATGTTAGCATGGAAAATCTAATCTTTAATGACAAAACGTAATTTGCAAATGACATAATAATCATTAAATAATGAGTACCGAATACTTGGAGGATAAACGGATAACATAGAATGCAAGTAGCCGGCACCGCGGTCGGCGCTGAGATCCGATTGGCGTCAGTTCGAGTTTGTGTGTGTGTTTATTTTTATTTAGCTGCGCGCATGTGAGAGCGGACGTGTCATCTATTCGTTTCTTTGTAGTTACATAGTTTGAGTCCGAAGAAGCGGCAATGTCGGTTAGTATTCCAAAATGTTACAGCCGCCAAAATGAACAGAGCTCACTAGAACCAAATACGTAACAGTTATGAATTTTTCGTAACGAGCATTGTTCTACTATCTTTCTCTCTGACTCATATTCGTTATCTATGTTAGTGGGAATGAATGCCAGCGACTCGATAACAGATAGTTCATGTACAAGAAGCCAGTATTAGTCGATAACATAGCGTCTAGAACAGGGATTGTTCAAAATATTTGACTGGAGCTATAAGGACGACAGTCCAAAGCGAGTGGTTACTCGGCGAAGGCTTAGCTCGGGCAAGGCCGGCTCAAGCCGACAGCGCTGCAGCGGCGCGTGGTGCTCCCGGCCAAGTCGTTTACTTTCCCCACATCATGCGTAATTTAATCAGCAGCCCGTATCCATTGAACCCCTCTAGTTTAAGGACCACCGGAATCGTTTATCTTGTTTGTATTTTAGCGCACTTGTATTGTTTGGGAAAATGTATGATATTCATTGGGTGGTTACGACGAACCAATAATAAGATGTATAAATAAAATTTAATATTCAAGTGTAATGTTGTAACCTGATTATTTTATCGCAAAGGTTCGTTATAGTGTAAAGATCGTTTAACATAATGATGTTGTGTACAATACAATAAACATGTGTAGAAAAACATTGTTATCGGTTAAAACAAAGCGTCTGTTATAAGGCACTTAGTATTGTGTCTTACACTCACAGGTTCACGTTCTACATAAACATGACCTGATTTCATAATAATATAATATAAATCATAACGCCTGTGCAGGTATAGCTTTTAAGGTTCCGTACCTACCTCAAAGGGAAAATAACGGAAACCCCTACAGGTCACTCTGTCAGAAAGGGGGTTTTCTCAAGATGTAACAACGTAGGAATTTAAATGTTGCCACAATGTCAGATCTTGATAGCACGCACACATATCGCCAGTAAAAAACTGAAACATTATGTATGTAATTTAGGTTTAATCGCGTGTCCGTTTGGTCATAAAAATCGTATATTATGCCATTGTGGGTATTAACTGAATGGGCTTCCAAAGAATTCTTCAAAAATTTTGCAAAAAAGAAAAAGAATACGTTCCGCCTTAACTCTCAGATTTCCAAAGCAATGATTTACATGATTATTTACATTTACAATGATTTTAAAAAAGAAACCCACTTGTTGGTGCTTATTTACGCTCGTCTCTGCGTTATTGAAATTCATTATAAAAATAGTAGTTACTTTAAGCATAACGCCCGGATTTATTTTGTCTGACGCATACAATTCTCATAATACATAATTTAGGAGCTGGTGCAGGTTTGTTTTTCAAACCGTAATACAGCAATTAGGCTAGACTAGCGGCCGTTCTATACACAAATAAGTGAAGTTTGCTTCGGAACCCTAATGGTGCGCGCCCGACTTCTAGATAATATTACTCATTAGTACCTTGCAAAATTGTAATAAAAATACAATAGCTTAAAAAGAGACTGACAAAATAAAGCGCAGCAGATGTTTTCCAACTCATAGCATTATGACGTCAGTTGTTTGTCATAATACTCAAAACTGTTGCGGTCAGTCATTGAACAGATTTTAAAGCTATATTTGTGGTTTGCAGAAACTGGATATATTTGAAGGAGATGTGCCGGAATCCACGACGGACTTGATAGTGAGCGGCGCCGGGGTACTCATGTTCGGCGCCAACTCTCTGTCGAAGCTGAAGGATGCCAGGCGTATCTACATCACCGGGGCCGAGATCGTGTTCATACGGTCATACGCCGCCTCCAACCTGGACGTGCTGTCCCTTCACCTGAACGTCGAGAACTGTGACGTGCTCCGCGTGGAAGAGAAGGCCTTCATAAATATTAAAGGTTAGTGCATTTATCCTGTCAGCCCTAACGATATGCGAAGCTGGGTGCCCTATGCGATGGATATTGCTCCGCCTAACTTATGGCATCTTCATCTTCTTGTATCGACATGATTACATCCTTGGATATTACATTACATGTCGCAACGTGTCGATAAACTGCGCAGCGATTTTTTGTATTTACTAGCTACATAGTAAATAGAATACAATACTAAATTGGTGAGTGCACAACTGTAGCATTACGTACAAGCGGCCAAACCATGCATTACGATATTAAGTTGTAATTGTAATCGGAGTAACGTGGCACCGGCATTTCTCAATGTAAGTTATCTTACTTGAAATCTCATTTTGGTGTAAAGGCCTTTAGGAATTCATGATATTTTGCTAAATAATTGATCCCAATTTATTTGCGGTAAAAAAAATGTAGGCATACTTATTGTTTTACTGACACATAATATATTCTACATCTTTTAAAGGTACAATGTGTGCAAGATGTAGTTATATTATTTACAGCTGATGCAAATTAATTTATATTAGATATAAAGGATAACTTACTCTGTTAACCTTCTATAGACAGTGTCTCTTCACTGGTATGTCCATTGTGGATTTCGATTCCCTTTCCACTCTTCCCACAATACTGACTAGGTACACTCAAATCTAAGTTCCATTTGAGCTAAATCGATCTCTCGTATCTATTTTCCAGGTCACTACAATTGCGATGTGTGATCATTTCATTATGGTGGTAATCTCACATTTTAAACGATTTCGAGATTAAGTTATTACTCGAGTGAGATCGGTGCATTTTTCGTAGGAACACTTTCGCTAGCAAGATGGGATGCATGTGAGTGCGATTACGTTGTAGCTCAGATTGTAGCCGGTTTGGGTCGGTGGCCCGATAGTGGCGAGCCGCCGGATGGCTCCGATTATCAGGTCGTCGGCCAATATTCAACTAGATGGACGACGTTCATTATTTTATTGTACTGATTGTGCTTGTAGTCTTGAGATGTGGACATAACATGCATATATCGAATACCACACATGTCGGCCTTTGACTTGATTGTAGCTATTATTACTCCTTAGCGACACAGGCTAATGTCAAATAGATGTTTTAGTATAAATACTTGTCATGTTTTGTTTTAACATATCTTCTAAGAGAGAACCTCGGCGTTGTCTCCCATCCCGCAGTTTCATATCAATCGGAATACGCTAAGGAACGTGTCCGAATGCGTTGAGCACAATATCTTGTATAGATCTGTAAAGACATGGGCCACCGGCGCACACGGAGCTCGCATACAATTGCTCCTTTATCGTGCACCGGTGACGGAGTAATACGAGCTGTGAATTTGAGTAAGAGCATAACGACCATTCTCATCTTTGTCACATGACTGTATGTAGCCCGAGCCACTGACTGCGTCTAACAAGGACACTGCCTTTATAGGCCTAATTAAATAATCGACGTATTTGACTGATCTGAATGAATGTAATTTGATGATCGCTCAAAGCATTCTGCTAGAGATACGAGTACTTTGCGGAATTACGTTTATTAAACTACTCGTAGATCCTGTGTTTATACAACTTGATTTACTCGATGCATTTTTGGAGTAGAGTTGTATTCTTTTAGAAAGAAACTTGATACTCCGAAACCTATTTGGCATAACTCACTTCGCATAAACTTCTTTAGACGAACGTTTTTAAGGCATAATTTTTTTTATAGTTTAAGTAATTATTTCTTGGCAGAATGTTTTTATGTCCGAATTTAAAATGGCATACTTTGGAATACTTATTATTTCGCATAATTTCGTTTAGTATAACTTTTATAAAGAGCGATCGAAGCGAGCTCGGGACTTGGGGCACCCCGACTCGGACAGGTTAGGTTAGAAGGGGATGGCGGAGTCTAGAGAGCGAGCGAAACGAGCGAACAGACCCCGCCATCCACTTCGTAGTTATTTTTTTTGTGAACCCTTGAGCCCCGCGAAGCGGGGCTCCCCGGCTATGCCTTTTAAGCGTCGAGGGCTCTGGATCTATCTCTAGGGACTTTGATACGAAATGTATGCCAAAAGACGATTCTGACTGTGAACTTTCTGCGATTGATGGTTCTGCTTTTTAATTATTATGGAAATGAAATTTATGCAAAATGAGGATTCTTCCATACAAAATTATGAGTAAATGTATGCCAAATAAGTGATGCCATATGACTTCCTGCTGAAAAGAGGTTTATGCTATCAGTTGTTATGCAAAATAAAATTATGACTTAAAAAGTTCTGCTATAAAAGGTGTACCCTTGTGTTACGTTACGTGTATCCCATCAGTGGTAGCCATAGCTCAAGCACTGCGCGACGCACTGGCCGCCATACCCCGGCGGTATTGTCCCACCCGCATTGGCTACGGCTCAAACAGCATTGCTCCTATTGAATGTTCCTATCCTATCTTACTGATTATGCTATACAATACGATGGCGGCCGACTCTAGCTGAATACCGCTTGGCGAGAACATTGAACGGAAAGCGGATTTAGTTTCCCATTAGTGCTTTCATGACAGGCCTGATGCACCACGTACTCATAGAATCCATCAGGAACAATTATACTCTAGCCTCAATGTAATAAATGAACCAACAAAGCTCTGTAGGAAAGGTTTGACGAACAAAAATGATGTACAATACCAACCATTTATGTAACATAACTTTTTTAAATGTTTGTCGTTATTCTGCTTGCGTAGATTTAAGAGTTGTTCATAAATAAGTAGGTACTCACTTTAATCGAAGCATAGTTAGCAAGTTTCAAGATTACGCCCGTTCAGGAACTTTAAACGAAAGAAGTTGGCTATATCCTGAACTTCAATATTTATTTATGAGTTATGTACGTAGGCTACGTTTTAAAGTTCTGGAAGATTTAATGTCAACAAAATAGGACAAGCTTCATTGCCTGCTGCTTATCCTATTAATTATACTTCATTTAACTTATTATATTTTTCTGGTGATTTGAAACATTGACACTGATATTTAAAATTATGTATATTTGAAAGAAGACTCATAAAGACTGAATGTGATCATTTAGACTCACGCCTTTTCCATTGAGTAAGGCAAATAGATGACATATCTAAAGCCTCCAGATTCCATGCATACTTCCTTCAAACTCCTTTTGTTAAGCCCTCGGCACGATATCTCCAATTACTTATCTTAGTGCAACATGGTAGAAATACGTAACAATACGTTACCTATTGTCTTCACTGCATAGCGTTATACGCTTCAATAAAGCAGAATACGTATTACCTGGTAAACTAGGTAACTAACTCATTGAAGGACACGACTGAACCCGTTTGTTGTGCTTCAACAAACACTGCGGTTCAGATTGAACCACATCAAAAGGCCGAAAATGTAGTGCTCTACAATTTCCTGTAATGCACACAAATTCGAACGAGCTATCATTAAAAGCGATGTGGCAACATGGCGACATATGGACAGAAGCTGTGCACTGACGCACATGACATACCGCGCCGCGTACCCACTCACCACTCGCCGACAAAAAATGTATAATATGCTTACAGCATACACCCAAACCAAAGATACACCGAGAGTTTTTAAAAGGAGCAGAAATCAATAATTTGACTCGAATAGGAACCAACCAATCAGTGGATGCTGCTGCTCCGGATGTAGGAGTCTTACTAATGTGTTAACTCAAACAGTTATTTCGGCAGGCGCGGTCTGACTTGTATCCGACATGAAAGCGGAATGTATCAATAAGTTAACTATTCCCGAGAAGCTTCCTAAGTATTTTGATTAGTTTGGAGCAATTAGCATGCAATAATCCGCTGCGAGCGGGGTGCACATCTCTTAACGGTGCCAGTATGAAACTAAGGACTAAAGAAGCTCATTTGAAATATATTTAAATGAGGGAATTATTAATGTTTAAATATCAATTCATCCTTTCAAGTAGAAGATCTGAATTGAAAGGCTGGCAACGCAAGTGATGCAGCTAATTACGTGTAAGGTGCGACGTTGCCTCTAAACAAATATACCACATCGTGGCTTCCAGGGGAGGTGGTAACTGCCCGTGTCCACCACGCTCGCTCGCCAGGGCAACACGGGAAATGTTTGCGTCCTCTCAAAATAAACCGACATTAAAATTATCCACAATCACGTGCGGGCGGGCATAGCTCAGCAAACATATCAGCGATTGGTAAAAACACCTGTGTCTAGACATGGGTGTAAGTAAGCTCAAGTCGGCGGATACTTATCTAAATATATATAATTCAAAGGTGACTGACTGACTGAGATAGTGATCTATCAACGCACAGCCCAAACCACTGGACGGATCGGGCTGAAATTTGGCATGCAGGTACATGTTATGACGTAGGCATCCGCTAAGAAAGGATTTTGATCAATTCTACCCCCAAAGGGAATAAAATAGGGGATGAAAGTTTGTATGAAACTTTGACAATTTTAAACTGATCGGGCTGAGACTTTGCCTGCATAAAGCTACTATGACGTAGCCATCCTCTAACAAAGGATTTTGATTAATTCCACCCCTAAGGGGATAAAATAGGGGATGAAAGTTTGTATAAATCTTTTTAGATTTTCGACTGATTGAACTTAAATTAAAAATTGGAGCTACTATGATGAAGACGTCCGATTAAATAAGATTTTGATAAATTCAACCCCCGTGGGGATAAAATAAGGGATTAAAAAAATATATAAAATAATGACAGATTAGTTAAGAATATTGAACATATACAAAGAAGTTTTGTAGACCCTAATTTTTATACGCGCTAAACAAAAGTAAAGCCGCAAAAACTATACCAAATTAATACTTCTTAACGTGAGCGAAGCCGCGGGCAAAAGCTAGTGAAATATAAAAATCGGATGTGCCAAAAGACTCTCCTCATTAAACCAACTTGTCTAGTCTAAATAATTATCTCTGATAGGTTTAAATAGTTGTCTTTCATATTAGCGTTATATTATTAAAAATTAAGTTGAATCGTCAGATAATTCTTAACGGAGCGCAAATAGTGTTTGCATGGATAATATGTCAGTGTCATGTTTATGCTTCAGACAAAATATATGTAACCATTTAAAAAACAGACTTTAAGTAAGTTTTGCGCAAATGGGTCTTAAAGTTATATTATGCTATAATAATCTAAAGCCTGCTTGCCTACATAGCTCATCAGTGGGGCAGGAAACCGATAATATCTACGTATTTCCAAACTCAGGTCAGTTTACATTTAGTTTTGTACCTCTTCTCCACTTTATCTACGAGTTATTCGAGTTGGATTTGATCAACTAGGAGTTCATTGAAAGCCACGTAACTTTTAGTGCTATCATAACATATAACGTGGTTCTACATTTTGTGTTATTAACATTAACTAGCGACCCGCCCCGGCTTCGCACGGGTGCAATGCTGATACTAAATACACTACAGAAAAACTGTGAACGTTGTATACAAAAACATAGCGGCCCGCTCCACCGCAAGCGCAACGTCCCGCAATTTTTAAATCTGTAATATCTTCGAAAATATTCAGTTAAATCATATGCTGTAAAAGGCCATATAGATCTATAATATTAAATCAAAAATGTATTTAAGGTATTTAATTGGATAAGGATTAATGCTGTATTGGTTAAAATCGCTTCAAAAATTAGCCATTATTTATCGTAAAAAGTAAATGACAAAATAATGTTATTGTGGCATATCCATAAGAGATAGACATATACGAGTACCATCACGGAGTTTTCTGTACACCTTTTCAGTGTGTACAATACTTACATTATTTTGATAAATCTCGTAGGGTTCAGCCTGCGTTTGCAATGTAAGCGGAAAAAATTTAAAAAACCCCCAACACAAAAACCTAAGCCCTTTAAAAAGTAAAAAAATAATAAAAAATGATCCTAAATGCAACATTGGTCCCCCAACGCGACGTATTTTATTTTTTTACTTTTTAAAGGGAACTAAGAATTTTGGTCGGGGGTTTTTTAAATTTTAAATTTAATTTTTATACTATGTAGTTATGATTAGTTAAAGCTCTAAAAGTAGTTGATGAAACCGTATGTTTTCATACTTCATATCTCTTTCATTAATAGTAGTTACAACTTTGGTCACAAGGAACATTTTGGCATTTGACTTCGAATTTTCTTGTATCTCTTTTGTTCTGACACAATATGTTTGCTTAAGAAGTAAGTTCCTTGAACTTAACAATCACGGAGTTAAATGAGGTAGCAAAGTGGAGTCTTTTAATTTCAGACATGTCTGTTAGGTTATTAAATCATTCGGTGAGTGCAATACACGAGGCGCATACGATATCGCTATAGCTACACCGTACAGCTTTAACAAAGTAAATGCTAGAACTGTGTGCCGATGCCGTGATGTGAGTAATTTGTGACCACGGCCAGCATGCACTTGTTATCTGCGCACACATGCGCGCATTGGGTGCGGAGGACAACTTCTATACGAGCTCCTAACATTCTGATATTGTAGCAAATTGTATAAACTTTAAAAGAAACATGTTATTCAAACAATAAAGTACGTATATTTCGCAAGTTTCACTTACATTACACACAACGTGGCCTGCGCGCGGCTGGATGACTAATTCTGGACTATTTCTGTGTCCCCGCCGTTCATAAAGACCTACTTATACGTGTGTGTATTAATGTGTTTGCATTGCATTACTGTCGAATAACTCGCCGCTTAATTATGTGCTTAACATCTGTACGGTGTTGTGAAAAGCATCGTTTTACGTTCTTCTTAGTAACTGATTAGAGTTACCGTTATAAAACTTTGAGCTAGGAGGTATAATGTAACAGGACTAATCAGAACTTGTTGAACTCTGCAGCTAAAACAATGAGATATGATTTTAATGAAAAAGGTGGTGTCAGGAATTGGATGTACCTACTTAATTACGATCCATTTTGGCAATGAGGTTACGCAATTTTGATATTTAAATTAGCTGTGAATAAATTAAATATTATAAGCTAGTACAATCATGGCACTGCTGGCGGACGCTAAAACTAAATGTCATAAGCATTAGTATGTGTTCCGACTCCTGAATTTGAAAGTGTTCTGGTATTAAGTCTGGAAGCTGTTTCTAAGAAACAAGGGTCTAGATGGTGCTGGTGGTGCACCAAGCCTTGACACTGCTGCGTCTGTGGCGTGTCATGTATTAACCAAATTGCATCGGTTTTTAACCGACTTCAAAAAAGGAGGAGGTTCTCAATTCGTCTGTATGTATAATATTTTTTTTTTTTATGTATGTTCACCGATATTTTCGTCAATTATAGACGGATTTCAAAAATTTTTTTTTTGTTTTATAGAGTTCACTTCTGAGGTGGTCCCATTTTCATCAGTCCAGGATCTGATGATGGAATCCAGGAGAAATCGAGGGCAACCACCGAAAATTGTATGCTCGTATGGTGTTTTTGTTACGTAATCATGTCTTACTCAGGTATATGCTTCAGGGTGTCAACATCTGATGCTGCTGTCCTGATGATGATGCTACAGTACTCCTTAACGGTAGTAGTTTTTGAGATAGGGACTTTTTATTATATTATGTTGGTTCGCGGATAACTTTGTCGTTTATGAACCGATTTTGATTATTTTTTTTTTGTTGGAAAGGGTAGACTTCCCAAATGGTCCCATTTAAATTTCATATATATCTGATGATGGATTCCGGAGACAGACAACGGAACTCTTCAAAAAATTACAGCAAATCAACCACGATCGCTGCTATCGCATAAATATGCATTGTTTACGCAATTACACAACATAACATCGCGCCTGTACACTCGAAAGAGTTACACAGATGTATACTTACAGTAATATTTGAAAATTTCTCATCTCGCGTATTCTGCTTTCTTATGACTTTTTTTACATCGGACTCATGAGGAACTTCGAGGATGAAATTAATTATGAAATCAGCATACTTATGGATCAGAAACAAGAAGGTTCCTAGTGCAACTCTCACAGTCTCACCCCTAAATAAAACTACGAACATGCATAGTACAAGTACACGCGACTGAATTGTAATTTTTCGGAAACCCGGTAATCTATACAGTAGATTGATTCTTGATTTTGATATTAATAAGAGAGGACGCGGGACGGTTTGAAAGCTCTATCATGTGTAAATAACAGATGGCTTAATGTAATTCCTCATGCCCAACCTATATTGAATGCTTTATTTTTATGGAGTATAACGCCCATCCCTCCTATAGCTCTGGCGACTTCCATACATGGGTATACGCACGATGACGAATTCGTCGTCGCTTCCAATACCTACGAGCGACTTACGTGGGTAAATGCAGGAGGTCATAAATTCTCATCTGGACTTGTAAAATCGCGGCCTCATTCGAATAGTTCGTGTAAAGGCTACCCTTGAGCAACTTGTAACATGTGTATTACTAACTCTACACTACATCGTAGCTCTTTGATCAACCATTTCTCATGTAGATATTATCGGGATTGTCTGTGAATAGGTCATGCTGTGCTAAACATATCAACTCGTCCGGAAGGTGGTAGCGAGGCCAACGGTAACCTATGCCTAGGTTACCGAAGACTGCACATAAACGCGGAGGTCATTTTAACCCTTTTAGTGCGGGCAACAAACATGTGCGTTTTTTTACGCGCATGCGCGTTGCCCGCTCTTAAAAGGTTAACGAGCAACATAATAAACATGCAAAATTCAGCCATGACTTGTGAACGACTTCAACATAATTATCACTTGCTAAAAGCTATGGCGATTTAGCGTAACTTGATAACTTATTGACGTAACGAGTCTTTGTTTAACCAACAGACAACTTATGTAGTGTACTGCACCCAAAATTAAAGGACATTTATATTTTTCTACTTGATGCAGGTCTCTGGAAACCAGTTCCATTGGTTCCACGGCAATCTTTTCTCGATTGATGTCGCAGCCACTTAGTAAGACCTCTTGAAATCACCAATAGCTTTGCATTGCTCTCTTGACAACACGTATAGTGGGGTCTTGTTAAGTGGTGGACATCGACGTACTCATTCAACTGAACTTAAGCACCGTTATACGAGTTTTATTCACTTGTTGTAATATAGGTATAGCATTGAGAAAGCGTTATATTGGAAATGTCACCACTACGTTACCTTAGCAGGAAATGATGATACATTAAAACTTGGACATAATGTTTTCCTTTTAAAAGCCAAAGCTTCAAAAACCAATATGGTGAGGTGAGATTTACATAAATAGCGAAGATGATAGTTTGGTAATTAAAGTCCAAATCGAGGCCACCTTTGCAGTCGATAGATGGACAGTAAAGGAGCGCCATCCCGCCAGTCCGCGGATTGCCATCTAAAAATACACTATTTCCCCGACTCGACATTAGTGTGCCAAAGGATAATGACTCATGAGACAGGAGAGTGTAACACGAAAGATTTAATATTATGACTTAGACAATAGGAGCTGCGGCCTTATTCTGTAAGAAATCTCCCTCAGTGAATTAAGGTGAAGTGAGCTAAAACTTGGCTATCACTATACAATGCTAGGGATTGACAGGTCGCTACACGCTCACTTCACGGAAGGAGGGTTTTACAGAATAACACTGCTGTTCGAAGCTTAGACTGAATCTACCTTCTGTGCCCTAATTTATTCTTTTGTTTTGCAATAAGGCACAAAAATGTTTACAGTCGAAATCCATGGATCTATTCTGCTTAATAATATGTAATAAAAAAAACCTATGATAAAAGCTCGCAAAAAATGTTACATGTTACTACATGGATATTACCAGTAAATCGTTAAGTATTAACAAATCGCTCGCAAAAATATTAACAAAAGCAATATTCGTTGATTCCAGGTCCACTTTCCGTAACGATCGAAAATTGCGAGACTGTGTCGACGGAGGGACAGGCTTTCTCGTGGCTGCTTTACGTGACTATTACTAACGTGACTACCCTGCAACTTGGCCCCGGCTCCTTCACCCTGGACCCCTCGGCCAGCAACGTTGGCGAGCATGGTCCTGGGATGTCGGTCAGTATATCATCATTCCAGCCAACTACTGATGCAAATTGAGCGCTTAGCGAAAGATTGAACTGCAGATGCGAATGTGTAACTGCAACACTGGAAACGTAACAACAATTCTCATAATCAACATTTTCATGTTACAGATCAAAATGAAAAACATAACAGTGCCCGCCATCCCGGCCCAAACCTTCGGATCTTCTGCTGCTGAAATTGTTCTGGATAACGTTAGGATACACGAGATCTTCGCGGGAGCCTTCTCTGCCAACACGTACAACATCGTGATGGCGCTCAACTCCTCGGTGCAGAACATCGATGAAGACGCTTTCTCACAACGGTCTCTGATTAACAACCTGTATTTCTTCGGCTGTAAAATCCAGCAAATCGCTTCAAGAGCTGTTCAGTCGGCCGTCGGAAACCTTAACATTTCGTACACCTTGTGAGTATGCTACACTTCATTGTGCACACCTAAGTTACATGAATTGCTGAATAGTCATACCGTAGGACTTGGGCAGGGCGCAGGCTCAGAAGCGTGAAGGTTGGCACAAACAAATCACATTAGTGTATGCCCAGCAATCGGTGAATGCGGGCTGTGGTTGCAGATGATGAGCCAAATACAAATAAACAGGGTTTTGTAATGTAATCAGTTGAAATATGTATAAGATATGGCCGATGTTAAAAACAACTAGATAATTTACTAACTTAAGACTTTTTTATTTCAGGATTGAAAATATGAACACAGGAGCAATAAACATAACGGTAGCTTCCGTTGTAATCCGAGATAACGAATTCAACCAACTGATGGAGAGAAGTATTGAACTCTCGTCATGGAATAAACTATTCATGGAAAGGAACTCATTTGATGAGCTTGTACCAGATGCCATAGTTGCTTCGGATGCAATGACACACGAACAATCTGGACATCATCTAACTTTTATTGAGAACGAAATCGAGACGGCTCATCCTAATAGTCTTAAATTTATAGGCCAAGCCCAAAACCACACAGGGTACTTAGTGGTATATAAAAACAATTACTTCGGAAAAACTTGCTATTGCAACATAAGCAACTGGCTAAGCGAAGTGTTAGGCACCGACACGGGTGAACCCTATAACACAGCAAGTTATTGCACAGTTGACGAGTTCTTGGCACGCTGTTTTAACGAACCCGAACAAAATATTTTATTAGACAAATTCCTTAATGGAGTATGTAAGGAAGATTCACTTACTTTTCATTGTGAGTCTTACATGAGAAAAGCTGATGGAAGTTCTACCGAAATAAAGAATCCGAGATTTCCCCATAAGAACAAGCACGAGCAATTAATCAGTGACCGCGACAAGAAAGTGATCGGTATAGTAATAGTTACCTGCTTAGGCTGTGTGGTTATAGTCATGATAATCAGCTTTATAAGATGGATGCGCCGCAAAGGCTATTGTATCAACGTGAAAAATTTAATTATCTCTTCAAACTCGTCTTGTGGCTCGTTTTGCGAACGAATCTGCACGTGTGGTGGAGGCAACGGACTGGACAATGCAAGATCAATTTCCCGGCTTTCTGTAAATGAATATTCTGAACGGCATTGTTTGAACGAACCAACTCGAGTTCAAGAAATAATTCAAGAATCTAATTTACAAGACGAACTTGTACCGACCGAAGATAAAACTACTCAAACTTTACCTGAAGAGCTGACTAAAGAACTGCTGGAGAATCTTAAAGAGAGATTGGAAAGTCCGGATAATTATACAGAGGCTCGTGAGACCATCGAACACTTATACGTGCTTACCAAATTAGAAGAAAACCGCAATGCTGTTGGACCCAAATTCAGGAATATGGAAGAGAATATTTATGAATTGCCGTTCCAAAATACCACTCCTCGTATTGGAAAGAACAAAAAGCAAATGATTAGTATTGGAACCCGGACACCTTCTCTTGACAAGCTGCTGCCCCTATCACCGTACAACAGACAAACTGCCCTGGTCCACGAGTACTTCGAGCCAAAAGATTTTGCTGTCCATCTGTACGCCGAAATTGCTAATAACGAAAAGGAAAAGAGAACGCTTTTGGGTAACATGCCTGACGTTGTCGGGGAGCAGGCGGTGCCACGCGGCCCCTACCTCCGTGCCGTGCGCGAGAAACAGAATTCGGCTTCAGCTTCTCCAGCCTCCCCACTATCCAAGCCGCTGAACAACTCGAGCGGCTCCCGCGGCATGTCTACAATTAAGTCGACGTCGTCTAACACATCGGCCAAGATGATCAACCGCCCTCTGCCGGAGAAGCCCACCAGCTTGGACCCGGGCGAGGGCACGTCTCTACGGCACGGTTGAGGGTCAGCCCATGCGCGGCCGGCGCCAGCGCTCAGCGACAGGGCTCAGCAGACATGCCCTCGCAAAGAACCGCATCGCCGACCGCCGTCGTCGCCCGGACAGCGAGGCAAGGACTTCTACATGGAGCTAGATCCCTGTGTTACCAGCTAAACGGGCGAATGATAACGACGCGACAATCGAGATGATGCTTAAACATTTCTTTGCTGTGATATTAATGTTGTTTACTTTAATTTGTAATTACCTTTGAGTGATGTGTCGTGCCAGACACTGTTGTATGTTTATTTGTAAATAATTTATGAGTTGTCATTAATTCTTAATGTTGAGCCGAGCACCGGCGTGATGTATTGATATTGTAAGAGCCTGTATTGGGTTCGTTTCTTGTTTAACAATGCTTTATATATTGACGCTTTTTAATAAGAATGTAAAGTCGCAACATTTCATGTTATCGTACAATGATTCCCCTAACGACACTGGCTACGAAAACTGAACAACCGATATATTCTACATAACCACTTTTCAATATTACATACGTAGGCATTCATCAATATTGTAAAAGACAATTATAGTAGTATCTTGGTGTTACAGGTAACGTTTTTAATCATTCAATATTTAACCAATCTAAATGTGACTTTTAAAATTATTCAAATAGAAAAAAAATATGATGTAATTAATATTTTACTGCATTTATTATAATAGCAGAACACATTTTAACTATACTAGGTATTAGGTTTTTGAATCATTGAATTATGATAAATGTTGTAGTTAATGTTATCCAAATAATAACCATCCCCAGCTGTCGTCCCAAAGGTTAGTGAATTCTTTTTATTACACTTTTATTTAATAATTTTAGTGTACCTACCAATCAAATCATTTATATATTTTTTTTATATTTCTATGAAAAAGTATTTTTTAGAGTGATGTATAAAGTTCATTTATATATGTATATATGTTTACAAATTATTACGTCTTCCCTTTCGATGAAATTTACCCCAATGTACTGAGCTCAAAATATCAATTTATATAATCTACTATACGCCATATTTAAGATGTTTATAAAAGATCCTATTTATTTTTAGTCCTGAATCTGTCCTATACATACCTAAACGTTAATATATAGAACGTAGTTTAAGTAAGATTATAATAATAGTTTTAAATATTTTAATCAAAATATTGATGTCTCACTGGATATTATACGATTTTGCCATAAAATAATCAGTCATTATCTATATATGTGAAAAAAAAAGGAAAAATATGTTATTCTGAGAGTAGATTACAAAATGTTCGAGAAGGAGGGAGTTATGTTATTCCATTGTATGTTCCAATAATAAACACATTTGATGTTGAACGTAATATGCGTTTTATTGTGTTCCAGTTAGTGTCCGACATCTCTTTGGTGCTAGGCAAGAGGCTCTTCGACTTATAAATTACGCTTTACTCACCGCAATACCTTTATACCTATGTAGAAAAAAAATGTGTGCTTCTTCAGTGAAAGATTATAAATTAGTTCATTTAGCCAGCCCACAATGCCCACATTAATTAAATGCTTCGAAACATTTTAATGTTTTAAAAAAGATAAAGTATTTATTACCTATTTCTTTTCGTTTATCTTATCGCTGTTATCACAAACACACTTTTATTTGTGTGTGATACGTACTTGTACATGGTTGCACGCTGCGCAATCAATTCGTAATAAACTATTGTATAAATTATGACCCAGTTTTAATTACTGCAAGAATGACTATAGCCAGTTAAATCACCTGTATATTCCTCCGACTAAATATCGATCACGGGGACAAATCTCATTGTAGGACAAGTACGTTTTCTTACACTCATAGTCCGATTGACGCTGAAAGGTTACGTGCATCCCCATACGGTTGTCTTGTCACACCACCAGCTTCTTAACTTCAGGCTGCTACTGAGAAATTCCTAAGGGGAAAACCCCCATTAGTACCGTGCCGGAACTGGGACAGGACCCTACGCTGAGAGGTTGTGCTTTCAACCACAACACCAACGGGGCAGCCATCTGTACCTTATCCTATTCATTTGAAAACATCGCATTTCATTTTCGGTTTTCAATCTCTTCATGGCAAAGACGTAGCCTGCAAAGTAGATCTCTTGCAACGGTACTCCAGAGTGTCACAGTCCAGAGCTACGTGTATGTTTGTCAATCTCTCTTATCATGAGACACAAGCGTGTGCTATCGGCAGACATGCAAACGCTGATTGGAGCGAGTAACTATTATTATTTAGGCTACTAATAAGTTGCCATATCTTTCTTTGGCAAAAAAGTTCAATGCAATCAATTACCAAAATCTATTATTAAACTACATAATAAACATGATTAACATTGGTGAGTGAGACGCGGCCGGCGCACACGCAAGGTGTTACAGCTATTTTGCAGAATATTGAAAAGTTTTAACTTTGTGAATATTTTCAAATTCAAATTCAAATTCAAATTCAAACTCATTTATTGCGAAAATGGGTAAATGAAAACATGTTTGCATTAAATAGGTTTGGTATCTCCATAATCAGCCTAAAGGCATGCAATTTTATTGTTTTTTATTTTACTGCTTATGCACTACTAATAATATAAAGTTAAAAAATTCGTTAAGACCAAACCACAATTCATAAAAATAATAAATGTCAGGTAATGTTATCAATAAAATTTCAATAGAAGTCAATCGGAAATACATAAATATATCAAACAGTAATAAAAAAATTAAATAAGTCAAGTCAATTAATAATGTTATACAAAGATGTCACCACTTATTATTAGATTGCATGTCATTGATAAATTCATTAACGTTATAATAGGCCTTTTCCACAAGAAGTTGTTTAACTTTATGTTTAAATATATTAGTGCACTTGCTTTCTAATATCAGCTTTGGTAGGTGATTGTAAACACGTGGCGCCATACAGAGTATGTTATTTTTCATCAATGCACTTTTGTGTTGAGGACAGTTAATTTTCAGATTGTGGCGTTTACTTATATAATTTTCGTACATCGTTAAATTAGACCTGACAAATAACACCAACTCATATATGTACAGACATGGTACTGTTAATACTTTCAGTTTTTTGAAGTACGGTCTACAGCTATCTATTTGATCGAGCTTGCATATTGCTCTAATGCACTTTTTTTGTGCTTTGAAAAGTTGCTCTTTTTCAGTACAATTTCCCCAAAATATGATTCCGTATCTTAACGCACTTTCAACGTTTCCATAATATGCTGTCAGTACTGCGACCTCATTAAGTGTTTTTGAAAGCATATACAATGCATATGATTGAGTACTCAGCTTTGAACAGAGGATCTCTGCGTGCGCTTTCCAATTAAGGTAATATAGGTAAGGGGGGGGGTAGGGGGGGGGTGGGTAATGTAGGTATTTTTCAAGTAATTGTTTATAAATATTGTAACATGTTTGTTTAAATTACTAAGAGTATTTCCATCAACATTGCAAGGATGGTACCTACTCAGATACAATTGGCTACAACAGAAATAGACCGTTAATGGCTTGTGCACTGTGCAGCCCCAGATTAGTTTAGTTTGATTTATTAACTTACAAAGGAGGCGTTGTTCACTCACTTACAGATAGAAGGTAATTACCTAAACACAGACATAGAAATGATATCGACAACTTCATTGCCTATCAAAGCTGTAAGCACGTCATGTCCATAGACCGTTAGTGTCTGTCCTTGGATCCACGGAGCTATGAACCAGCTCGGTCTACCTATGGGTATCAAGCTTTCCTGTTGTTTTATAGAAATACTTGATCAGTGGAACACGTATAAGATGTGATTAAATAAAATCACCTTAGCATCGCAAGTTAATTGCTAATGTATCGCCGGAACAACATTATCGAAAAGATTTGTCCAAGTCTGTGGCTAATGGAAGCGCACCTTGATCTGTGACAAGACATAAAGCTCTGATAATGTTTAATGAACATTTTCTTACATCCGTTCCGCATCGAGGCGAACGGTCGGAGACCATGAAAAACTTAGATTGCGCTTAAATCAAACTTATTCTTCATTGGAATAGTTTCAAGGTTTATATAAAAGTTCCTCAGCGGAAAGGCGATAGAAAGCTGGCAAGTTTAAAAAAGTAGCTGGTACCTAGAGAGGCGTTCTCAGTCACACGCGGGCGTGAATCGGAATCGTGTAAACAAACACTCACACGCCGGTGGTTATGGTTACGTAAACTCACGGACAGCATTCAAACAAAGTTACGTTCTATCGGAAGCCTGCACAGTGTCTCCATTATGCTTTTTGAACAAAAACATAGCCAATCAATATGTTCAATTTTAAACTCTATTGCTCTGAATGTAAAGGTGAAAAACTACACCAGTCTTGGTTCTAAAGGATAAACTTGTTTATTTTTGCGGTCAATTAATTGAAATGCGGTTAGTTACGTAGACCGTGCGTGACTACGTGTGCTACGCGCGGTACATGTTTGTAGAAGAAAATGTGAATAAACTTGAATGGAGGTGTGAAACATTGTTTTAGATGCATAGGAAACAAGTGTTGTCCTGTCTGCACACGCGGCAATCAATTATTACATGTAATCTAACACCGTAGAGCAGTGTAAAGGCACCTCACCACGTGGTGCTCGGTGACACAATAAGGAAAGCTAAACAATACTGACTTTCTAGTTCAGATTTTATGTTCGACAGATAGCTGGCGCGGACAAGCCACTCCAGGGGCGAAGTGGAAAAACAATAAATATTATTAAAATATATACTTAGCATTTAAAAAAAACTTTATTTTGCAACTGAATATCAAAACAGAAAATTCCTACCTATACGAATTAATTACTAACGGACGTTGTGGAACCGGTCCTATAAAAATAACAGGTATCTAGGTACTGGAGCCTCCATAATACAACCACATATATATTTATGAATTATTTTATTTTGCAGCTATTAATAATAGATCTGATATGAACAGTAATTCAATGTGAACGATGACGTCGGTCTGCCCCAGTGTTGCACTAGTTCGACATCACGGCATGAGTTGAAAGAGCCCTTAATGGATGCGCGGGGGAAGGATTTTAGGTTCAGTTTTTGAAAACTTGCAAGTGGGTGAACTCGAGTTGCCGACCACGACTGACCCACTCGACCCAGTTATTGACTCTGTGTTATTTGTTTTTGTTGCATTTATTCGTTACTATATTTAACTCGTAACTATAAGAGTAGGCGGCCAGCAATAATAGCAAATAGAAAACAAATAAAAAAAAAGGATTAGTCAATATACCGGCGAACTGTGGGTGTACATTGGTACACCTTTGCCTAACCCTTCGGGGAATACAAGCGTGATAGATTAGTATAAGTTTATTTACACATCTAAATTACTACTAAAAATATCGGACCTAAGACGATAAGTAACATTAACTAACGAATCATTACGGACAATACTTGTCACTGCATGAATACTGACGCAGGTGACGTTTAGCGGCTGTTAGCGCATGCAGTCGCGACGCGCTGGTGGCTGAGTGTCGCACAAAAGCCGAAGCTATTAAATGTGCATTTAAATATGTGCTTCGACCTTGTCTATGTAATCATTATGAATATAAATGTGAGATTATTATAGGCTGTGACTTTATACATATATCATCAAATATGAATATTAAAAGTTTGTATATTCCTAAAGCTCAGCAAAAGCGCGTTTCTTGTTTAATCACACCATAAAAAAAAATCTGAAGCATTTCTAGTGTTTGCGTGAACTTCGCTTGGAATACAGTTTATTAGAGTTTTATTTAGTAAAGACAGATAAAGTTTCAAATAATTCAGTCAATGATGTACCCTACCCTATTTGGTGACATGTCATGATTTATAAGAACATGGAGGTAGGTACTGTAGAGGCTTTAGCTGGTCTAACAGTTTTCAACCTCATTTTATTCGAATTTGAAATAATACAAATTTGAATAATGGGATAAACCAAAGTACATAAAAGAATTGAAACTTGGCAGGCATCATCACAACAGAAAATACCAGAGTCTTATATATTTTGCTACAGATAATGGCGTAGCTACCGAGTAATAGCATCTGAGTGTACAAGTAACTGCAGCAGATAACAACCAGGACAAGACTACGTAAGTTTTTACCAAAACAAATAACAAATATATTTAGATAATGAAGCAAAAACAAACTATTTTTACTAGCATAATTTAGTAATATAAATAACAATGGTTAAAAAACGTTTCCATCATATAAGTGGCAATAACTTGACCTTTTGACAAAGGCCATCACAGTCTTCACCTTGAAAATTTCCAAGCGGATGATTGAGATAAAAATGTTTGGTTGCGTTAGATAACCCAGTGGCAGTGACCTGTCGGCAAGGGTAGCGATGCACTTTGATGTGCTTGCGGAACCTACAATAACCCACACATAACCCCGGGTTATCCGTCAAGTATCATAAGTTAAAAGAGATAACAGGATTGGATCACAAATTAATTTGTCAAGTGCAGCGTTGTACAATGTAAATCTATTAATCTTTAAAAGCAAATATTCAAAGTTATTGAATTACAACAGTCTCCAATAAAATAAAAATGAAAAGGATCGATCCCGTGTTCCTAATTGATACTGCTAATCCAACTTCATCGTTACATAGTTACACCATTAAATAGTGGAGAAATACTGTTATTTTTGAGGTTTCTAATGTGATGTCGTAAATAATTTCATTTTTTCCGCTTACGTTGCAAACGCAGGCTGAACTCTACGAGATTAATCAAAGTAATGTACTAAGTATTGTACACATTGAAAAGGTCTACAGAAAATTCCGCGATGGTATATGTCTATCTCTTATGGATATACCACTTTTTTTTACGTTTTCTTTTTCGATAAATAATGGCTAATTTTCGAAGCGATTTTAACCAATTAAACACCTTAAATACATTGTTGATGTAATATAGATCTATACGATCTATATGACTTTTTACAGCATATGATTTAAATGAATATTTTCGAAGATATTACAGCCCCCCTAGCCAAGTCGCAAACGATAATCGTAAACGCTCGGTAGGTAGGTACCAATAGATTTTCAACTTAATAACCCGAAGCCTTAAGTTGAAAATCTATTAAAGATTTCTAAGCGTTAGCGGCTGGAAAGAACGAAAACGCTACGCAATCTTCATTAGATCTTCAACTTAAAACCAAGCACATAAAATTGAAGATCTATTAAAGCCTACTCAGCGTTTGCGTTTATCGTTTGTTACATGGCTACAGGGGCAGATTTCAAAATTGCGGGACGTAGCGTTTGCGGCGGAGCGGGCCGCTATGTTTTTGTATACGTTTACAGTTTTTCTGTAATGTATTTATTAGTATCAGCATTGCACCCGTGCGAAGCCGGGGCGGGTCGCTAGTAATTTATAAACTACAGAAATAATATTTTACAAAAATATTTGTAAATAATAAAGTTTTTTAATGAATCAAACAATACTTCAATCAGCAACGTAGATACTTTGCAGAATATTGAAAACTGAAATTAATTACCTGTGAAAGTAAAATAAAAAAACACTTCCATTTTTCACTTCATTTTCCCTTCTTTGTCTGGTTAATAGGGAATGCTTAAGTTATGTAGCAAAGGCAAGCCCAGGAAGTACTTAATTGAATGGACTTTTATACAAAGTCAAAGCAAAGCTTGCTTGCATTAAGATAAAACTATCTACAAAGTGTAACTATGGAGCACACAATAACACTACCACGTCTGCTGACACTAGAACATGGACGACGCAAATTGCTGTAAATAAAGTTTCGAAATGTTTGCCAGAACAAGGTAATCGTGACTACACGACATGACTAATACAGATGATCATAATTCGCAGTAAGCCTGGGCAAGTAGTCCAGAAACAAATGAGTAAACAACAGTGCAGTAAAATGAACGTTCGCAAATATAGTACAGCTCATGTTCTGTGCAGCTCGTGTGAGCCGGAGCGTGCCGTCAACTGCTGTTTGGTCACAACTTTTCTCGTGTGTGCTCCCTACTCTCCATTGTAAAAGTCTTGCTCACAAAGGTAACGCTCAAAATAAAAAGCTCTGTTTGAATTCCCGAACCCGTCGCTTTAATAAAACTGAATGCAGATTCATTTCAATTCTCTAATTCAATTTACTGTTCCTACGAATTTCAGATTGTAAAACTTGAAGGGAAAATATTGAATTGAAAAACATGGAATATTTTTAACTTTTGCTTTAGTTAGATTCGTCTGCAATACATTAGCAAACACTCTTTGATGTTGTAGGTTTAACTACTCTCACCCTGGGCGCCTTTCTTTATAAAGAAGGGGAAGCATTATGACGTCTCCCGCACTGGGCGGAGCGGAATGGAGTGTCAGAATCGTACTGACTAAAACCCATCCGTGTTCTTCTTAATGTCGTTTGCGTTCCAGGGACGCGACAACTGTTTCGAACAAATTCCGCTACCCTGGTATAGACACAATTTTGTATTACCTCATGAAGGTTGATTTACATTGTGTGTGTGTCTGGGGGCCTATACTGTCTGAAACGACTTGATCAAGATTCGAGGCATTACTTCATAATTGGCGATCAATCCGACAGAGTTTATTTACAGACAGCAGTTTATACAATTTCACACACTATACTCCTATTAATGGGATTTACGCATTCTAGAAAAGCGCACTTGTACACTTGGCAGCTCACAGACATAAGTGTCCTCACGTCACACACGTATACACATATAGCTGCTATTACTGAAAATTGTATAGCAATAACAGCTATAGAGAAATGAACAGAGGGTTTACCCGAAGTTTTCTGTATGTATGGATAAAGCATACTTTCGGGGAAATCCTTTATTGGCATGACGTGGGCGCCAGCGCCACAAACAAATACGTCAATATTTATTTCTTTTAGTAAATACCAAAGAGAATACTGTCCGTTATGGTTCCTGGATTTTTGAACAAGTACGCCCGCGAACAAAACCGCAAACCTGTCGAAAAACATAACTCACAGGTGGTATGTGTTACAGTTTATAATGAAAGCCACAAAAGCCGAGGTTATTTCAGCAAGTGTCACCTTACAGCCAGTGCCCACATGGGACTCAACTTAGCGTAATGTTTAATTTGGAAAATATTTTACTAAGCTGATAGATCAAACATTATTAATTTCATCGCATTTCAATATGTTGGAAATAAGAACAAAACAAAGCAAAATATAATTTTAAAACATGCTTTTTATAAACTAACTTGACAAGAATAAGACTCCCATTTATTTATTCTTAGAAAAATTTATTTCTTGTGTTCGTTAATGGAAAGTGCAAGTTTCCACGAACTATGCCGCGGTAAAACATTTTTATATAAGTCCAAACAAGTATTTGCAAGTGCTCACAAAGCCAGCATTAAGCTGAACTGGGCTTATCGCTTTCTCTCACACGAGGTTTTGATGCATACAAATTTAACAAAAGAAGTGTTATTTACATGAAAACATAGAAGCCGTATGAACTGGAGCAGTTCTTGAAATTACTTATATTTAAGTCTCGTTAGTTAACCCAAAAAATAACAAAAAAATCAGAAGATTAATACTGTTCGCATAACACAAATAAAATTTTCAAAATTTACGAATTGCCTTTAAGAATAATTTCTTTGAAATAAGTTTACATTGCTTTTAATGTTAAGCACGCCGGTTGTTATCTGTGATTTGAATTTCGAAGCTTTTCGAATAAGCTCAGTCTGCGCTAACCCGCAAATGAAACGCCTGGAACTGAACTTACGTAAAGTTCAGTATTTAATGGTTGCAATAACAATTTCTGTGGACAAACACCAGGTTTTCTTTAACGGGTAAATCAAGTTTATGTGGCCTCTATGTGGAATTTTTCATGATACATTTCAGCAGATAATGCAGTTGTTTTTTTAACAAATGCGTTATCCAAAGACACGCATTAGCACGCTGTGAATTAAAGGCGTACCTAGAGCGAAGGTCACGCGGACCGCGCTGGCGCACCTCTCGGCTCGCTTGAAGTCTCAATCAGTCGCTTGCGCGGGAACTGAGCATAACTGACGCGCGCATTGTCGCGCATTCTGCACTATTTATTCATTTTAATTTTTGAATAAAAGTGTTATTTACGGCAGTAGTGACGCGTAATAGCTGCAACACATAATTTGCGACTGCGCCTCTAATCGAAATGTGTGTCGCGAGTGTAGTACAGTGATTTTGCGATTTGTTTACCTACAATCAGTTGTTCGAGCTAATTATTGAACTGCTCTCATGAGGTGGGTACTATTATTGTTTTTTTTAACGTCCAAATGTTGGTTATAAGAGTTGGCTCGAGATCAAAGTTTTGGAACAAACACGTGGCTCTAGCTAGAATATCAAGTGTGGTTGTTGTGCGTCAGTTTCAAGTGTACGAACATACGGAAATCAAGCGGCGCAAATTGATTTATTTATCACGTGTATGCAAACTAATAATCTTACCTACTTAGGTATAATATGCATTTTATTTATGAATCTGTTTGCTACATCTGAAATGTCTGAGTCATCTGACCTGCGTGTGAGACTTAAGGAATTCGTGCTGTTTTTTAACCGGTCACTTTGGAGAAAGGGATCCATTTAATTAAAAGTTGACGTTGAGTTTCGCGCATGTAAATTAAGTTGTCACTATTTGTATCGAAAGTGTAAGAACCGTGTAATTGGTCTTTCTTACCGTATTTTCCTCTAAAGTATCTTAACGAACAATATGTCTACTGAGGACTGCAACATCTTAACATTTCGCATCGGTCATAAAGTGTTATCTGAAGACATACAACTATGATAAACCACATTCTATGAGTGGTTCGTGGAACGAGTAGGTACATCATAAGCACGGCGCGGCGAAAGTGCCGACCCATCCCGTGTCCCAGAGAGTGCTGTTAAGTGTAAACAAACTGACGCCGAGTTTTGAGAACTGTCCATAGTGTAAACCAACACCGACGAGAAGCGCAGGACTTTATTGAGTTTAAGTAGCTAGTTACGACTTTATAATATCAGTCAGTACCTTGAAGACTTGCGCGTCCTAATCATGGTACAATGTCAGAACACATTGACCGAATAGAAGTCTTAGGTCAAACAGTAAAATCCGCCTGCCCGCGACTGTAACTAGAAGCGGTAACGGATTTTTTAAGAAAATTTGATTTGTTTTGATATGGCGACAAGAAATTCCTTTTATCTCGTGTTACTGAAACGTTTTATACGTAGAAATAACGTAATTTACTATATAATTGAACTACATGAGGGCAACAGTGCACTGCTTTGAAGCAGGGAGCTCCATTGATGCCGGGAAATTGTTAGTTAAGGCGTAATTCAATAATGTACTACGCCGGGTGATTTAACCATTTTAGCGTTCCTTCTCCCACGAGATAGTGTTGTTTAGTTCGAGCTAGAAATGGCCGACATGTTTCGAGGTTCTCTCACTTATTCTTTATTATGGGATGGCCACGTGTCACAAATTCAATCTACATATAATAGACTCACTCAGGTCAAGAGCGACATCTTAGAAATGTTGCACTTCGAAAATATTATATTATATTATGAAATAAATTATATTCATATTAATGGAAATCCAGTGTCAGCGTCACTTTACATGGGTGACAGTTGCAGGGAGCCGGGAGGTGAGTGTTCTGTAGCTGGCTGCCATTCATGTAATTTCAATAGCCTGCTCCATTTCATTGAAGTCGATAGTATTCGACATTCTCGCGTGCATCCCAGACGGCCGTCCTTTGTCCATTTCAAGTCACAAGGCGGTCAGACAGACGATAAAGAAACTGTTACCTATACAAAAATATTTATGCACAATAAAAACTTTAACTGTAAACGCTCATGTTTGGCATTAATGCATTTACTGTCTGCCTGTGGTGTGGGAGAGGGATATAATTATGAATAAATTGCTAATTATTATTAATACATTATTGGTGTTACATAATTATGTAGTGCGCAATAGCCAAACTATTACGTATTCATTTAAAATTATAATGTTAATAAATAATTATTTCTTTTAAACAATAGATATAGTATGCACCACTTGGTATTGGCCTGCTACCAAGCGGTGCTTACAATACCTGCTACTAGCAGGGATAAAGTATTATTCCCTAATACCCATAGTAAATAAACCACTTTTAAATAACAGCTGATTTCCTGACTGTTCAAGAAACAATTCGCCCAAAGAACCTACCTCGTCTAGATCTAGAGAACTAGCGCACAAAACAGTGAATAATATACTATCAGCCTATTATTGTCTAACTACAGAGTAAATACCACTTCTCGCAAAGAGAAGACATGGGCATTGATTATCTCGCATGCTCAATGTGAATTGACGATTTCAGAAAAACATATTAATTTGAACTCTAGATTTCGTCACTATGCGCGATGCTTCCCATCGCCGATGTCAGCGAACATAAAGTAGTTACATATACATGTGAATTGAAAGTCACATTAGTATGTGCCCGGTTTTGAACCTACAACCGAGAGGGAACGCCTTATCTACTGGGCCATCACGACATAAAATGTATTCTTAGAATTTAGAAATAAACATTTTCGATACAGCCAAGTTTAATGCCATCATTAACTGAATCAGGTCACATGTCTATCAGGCAATTGACCTTAAGTATGATGAGGTCACCGGAGACAATTGGGTTTAAGTACTTACTACCTGTCGTGTGTAATAATCTTAAGATGTTATAACATCACGCCGCACTGACGATATAGGTAATAGACTTTGTACAAAAATCCAACATAACCATAAGTTAGGCCAAATTACGAAGATAGATTCCATAATTATAAGAACAGGAGGAAAGCATTTATCGAAATGTCACGGTACCGATAATGACGGTACCGACATTTGGTTGATGATTTACTAAACAGTACAATCGAGTTTAGTAAAACTAATCGCCATTGGAGACACCTATAGATTATGTTATGAAGTTATTAAAGCTAATTGTACATCCTGCAGACTAGTACGAGTACGTGCTTACGAGTTTGCGTTCCGCATTAGGTTTATTTGCTTTCGATACTCCAGCAGGGACGCGCTCCATTTCGTGAACATCAATTGCACGAAAGGGTTTAATACGTCAATGAAAAAGGACAATTTTCCCGTTATTTGTGTAGGCATGTATGGATTACAAAGAATATTATAACAGAGCTTTATTGCGTGGACGCTCACTAGCAATATTGCTCTCCATGTTATTGATAAATAAATATAAATAAATATCTTGGGACAACTCACACACGGCTATCTGATCCCAAGCTAAGCAGAGCTTGTGTTATGGTAACCAGACAACTGATATACATACTTATATAATTCATAAATACATACATATTATAGATAAATCACACCCAGACACAGAACAAACAATCATGCTCATCACACAAAGTTTGTCCTGGGTGGGAATCGAACCCACGACCTCCGGCTTAGCAGTCAGGGCCACTAACCACTAGACCAACAGGCCCGTCAAATTGATATTCATCTATTTCACCTTTTTTCTCCCGTAAAGCTCTCGTTCGCATAATGCCTCTACCAAGGTATTGCGCTTTAATTAAATTGCCGAAGGCATGATGTAGGAACGATAAACTAAACAAAGTTTCATACTTATCGTGTATCAAATATCAAAGTGAAGTAAACGTGAAGTCAGTACGGGCACCTAGACGTAACTCAGTCACCGAAGGACACCCCGGTTACAGAATGACGTAATCTGTGAATAATCGACTGGCTAGATGATCATACAAGCCCACGAAACCGACTTTGTTAATTTATCAATGGTAAAATGACCATTATGTAGGTAACTTGAGAGAGGTTTAGAAGTTTTCTTTGCTTTTAGTCGTCCGTAACGCTACACTTGGTGGGGATTACTACATATTTGGTAGTGTTTCTGCGTAGTGTAACGAGCGGCACAAGCCTATGAAATCGACGAATTGAGTGGAAAATTGGAACGTTTGATATTCGCCGATCGTAAAAGACGAATAGTAACAAGGAAGCATACGAGAGCGCCTACCACTGAAAATATTGACCTGAGTTCACAAGTAATTGACGTCATGCAAATACCTACCATGTTCAGACATTGTTTCAATTTATTAAAATTGGAGCAGTGACAGCAGAACAGTCTATCATTTTAGTTACTCATTATACTTATGTTTCAGAAGTGTGACTGAATACAGATATCTCACTTGTATAGCTTATAACTATGTACAATACACTTAAGCAGTCACTATAATTATAGAAAGTATTCGTTTCATAATCTTTTCTGACAAGAAATTAAACAAAGCAGTCCTCAGGTTGCCGTGTTATGATTAATATGAAACCTGAAACAAGCGATAACAAAGGTGAAACTGGATCATACTTCCAGACGCCATTATTTGTTACTTATGTATGATTGTTGGCACAAACGGAACACTTGTGTAAAGCCACCAAACTGTTTAATTCACACGACACGCGGTGACACGCCTCTGTTCCCCGAATAGGGACTCTCTCTCTAATAAGATGACACTAAACAATGTTAGAGCAATCATTATAATACTAAAACATCTTCCTACTAAAGATTATGATGTGGATGAATGTATACTTTATAAACGGAAATTACCGGCAACTCATAATCAACATAATTATGTACGTAGAGCTATTATTCATAATTTTCGCACCACAATTACTAAGTACCTTCGGTTTCAAGTTTGTGTGAATCATTATATCAAAGATTTTCTAAACTACGCGCTACGCTAAATACTAGCGAGCATGTAGTAATTTCCTTGAAAAAACACGGATCGCATGACAAAGCTGTAGTGCAGAAGTGATTCGAGGTGCAATAACGAGCGCAGACAGACAAACGTACACAAGTGTATAACCCACTAGCGATTTTAACGCTCAAATAACTCGAAGATCGTAATTAGCATAGGCAGCAGACGCTGTAAAGATGGAATGCCCTTATAGATGTACATTCTTACACTACACTGCTATATTTAAGTAAACTCACGACCAAATCCGTGCGGGGTGCGGCCAGGCGGTCGTAAGTGGCGTGATACCAGAGCCGGCGTGAATACCAGAACGATTTAATTAGATTTTGTGCAGGTAAACCGACGCGGACACATGTTAAACTACATTTTACACATTTTTATTTGATTAAACTGAAATCCGATAGGATTGTACGCTGCGTTGTGCTCGTGTCAATGTGACTGTCAGCAGCACAGATTTTATTTGAATATAATTTAAACTCTACGAGTAACATTTTTTTACGTAAGTAATTGGTACCTAGATAATCCCAAGAACATTCTTTGCTAGAGCGTTGGTAAAGTCGGAAGTAGGTCGAAAGTCAAAATCAACGCAGAATTTGTATCTCTAGCACAATAGCAAAAGATAACATCATGTATACAAATTATTTCTAAAATAACAATATTATGATGAAACATTGTTCATATCGGTACCTGAACAACTAGTTAGAAACTTTAAAGTGTTTCCCCGACTCCTGGTCAAGTCACAATGTTATGAAATTAATAATAAGTTTGGTCTATACATTCCGACATCACTGCACCAACCAATAAAATATGTTCCTAATTTGATAGGCACTTTTAGATAATTAGATATGTTTGTTACCACAGAATGATTAGACATAATCCATTAGATTCCTGGGAATATACTCTAACTAGAGGTAACATTCTCAAAATGATTGTTAAATAATTGAAATTCAATGCATCTAGGCCCTAGATTCCAATATCGTGCTCTAAAGCCTATCTAATTATGTATGAATCTTTTTCTTTCTTTCTTTCTCGACTTCTTTGCAATGCTAATAACATAAACATACGAAAATGTTATTATTATTTTTAAACGTGACGCCTCGCCTCATTTGCATAAGTAAGGCATTAGTCCCACCGCAGACTATTAGCGAGCAATGAGTAGAGGTAAGAACTTAAAAACCGGTGGTGAACAGCTAGAAGCAAGTGTATAGTTCCGATAGCTTTTTATAATAGCGAGAGTTTTTTATAGCTACTCTACGGAAAACTAGTGGAGAGAGAGTTTACTAGCAGAGTGAACAGTCAGCGGCCAACCATGAATATACGTATCTCTTTAATTGACACAGGATCTACATGTATTGTACGTTTTGAGCAACATATTAGTCGATAGCTATGTGCTTGCGGTGGAACAGGTGCCTGGAAACGAGGCTAGCCGTCACATTTAACTTATGACAGTTTATACAGTAAAACAATGCAGCAGTGCCCTCATTCAGAGACAGTTTGCATTACGTACGGGCCCATCGCGCATTCACGCCGTGTCGGATGAAACTAGGTCCTGAACAAGTGACTGCTACCTTTTTATTATTTTGAAAATTCGAGTAGTCGCGTGAACGACTAGCACTGCCACGCCACTGCCTCTACATCTCGCCTACACGCAATTTGTTTTGTTTGCAAACTTGACGTTTTTATTGCATGATGTATGTTCGTATTGTTTTATGTTGTTGCGTGAATGCAAGACGGGCTATTGCATTGCTAGAATACCTTATCGATTTCAATACAATGTTCATGACTGTCTTTCACGTACCGTTTAATGTGTAAATAAAAACTCAATGACATACGAGTTATCATTTAATATCGGGTCCGCTATCTCCCCTGTTAGTCTTGCTAAATTCATATCCCTGCACCGCTACGCTGAGTAACACAAAGGGTTACAGCACCGGCAACAAACAGTAGAATAGTTTTATACCAAACACGCTAACAGGTACGTCACCCGCTCCAACAAACGTAAGTAACAGCTCGCGGTCAGTTCAGTACGGTAGCACGCTGATACAACACGTTTGTCACGCTTTATGAACCAGTTTCGTCAATTCCGAGCACCACATTGCACGTTTCAAGAATATTGTTCAGTTCGATTACTGTTCGTTATCTGAGGTTTAGTAAGTCGCTCCGGTGCTGTACCTACCACGTATCTGATAACAGCGGCCGCGATAACGACCGATACCTAGCTGACTCAGATTGACTTCATTAGTCCGTGAATACGCTGCTCTATTTGTTGCAGTGCATTGCGATTTGGTACTAAAAGTGGAAATTCATGTCAGTGAAGAAAATAATAGTTTGTGGTGTGCGTGATTGTGAGGATGATGCTAATTGTCGTGTTCATTGTTTTCAGTGCGTGAATAATAGAGTGAGATGGTGACGTGAGGACAGCATGCGCTGGTCGAAGTGGTGGTGGGTGATGGTGGCGCTGCACGCGCGCTCCCTCGCGGCCGGCACGCCCACTGTCTGCGAGGAGGAGGCCTGTCGGTGCGACCCCTTCACCAGAGTCATATGCTCATGCACCAGAGAATATCCCGTACGTAGCATTTATACAACTTGTGTCAGCGCCAACATTACCTACTCAAAGTATGATCTAATGTAGTAACAGTGACTCATATCATCTTTATGATCTTATTAAAATTATCATAAAATAGCGATCGCTACCTGCGCACATCTACCCAGTAGGTGTGGTGTGTTCACGTTTCGACGCTCTAGCGAAAACGGCTCCTATGGAATGTTTTTCTCAATAGCGATAATTTCTATTTGTTGCAGGAGGTGACCCTACGGCCAGACGGAGCTTACAGAGTTCCATCTACTGCCACTGGTATCATTATCGGTAACTGTTCGCGGGTGACCTTCTTGCGCGACACAGTTCGAAATCTTATACAACTTCGCAACATAGAACTAAGAAATGTGGATCACGTTGTCATCAACGAGCGAGCGCTATCTTGGTCTCCGTTCTCCAATCAGAACGAAATGAACCCAGGACTACGGATCTCGATACACAACTGTACGATCGACGAGATCGCGTCACATGCAATACAGGGACGCGTCAACGATGTCGTCATCACCGACAGCAGAATCAAAGTGTTGAAGCCTTTCGCGTTCTCCAGCCTCTCAGGAGTCAACAATATTGAATTGTCGGACAATGTCTTCGAGAACATCGAAATACAGGCTTTTAAGAAATTCACCGTGGATAACTTCATACTGCGCGGCGGCAGGATCAACACGCTACCGAGCAGGTTCCTGTCGGACGTGGAGGTGACCAACCTGTTTCGAATGGAAGGAGTTACTGTTAAGTATTTGTATAGTTTAACTTTTCTTGTCAATTCACCAAAGAGGGTCCTCATAGAGAGTAATAACATAGAGACGTTGGAAGGCGACGGATTTCACATAGTTACGAGAGGACCAATAACATTTAGAAATAATACAGTGACCAATTTACGGAAGGGTGCGTTCTTTGGATTCACTGTGGACTTGGAAATAGCCTCCGTGATGGGGCCGCAGGAGCTGCTGATCGACAACAACACCGTCACGAATTTGACGCCGTCCTCATTAATGTACAACCGTACGAGACTGACTTTAAGAGTGGACGGCTTAAACCTGAACACATCGTGTGCTTGTGAACTAGCCGATAACTGGCGTGAAGTGCTGAAAGAACAGGGCGGTACGGTGACCTGCTGGTACGGGCTCGAGGGCTACTACGTGTCGTTACCGACCTACGTGGACAGCCGATGCGGCCCATTCAAACAAACTTTTTGGATATTTGTGGTCATAGGGGTCATTATAGTGTTAGTTCTAGCGGCCATAGCTATATTCTTTATAGTTAGACGAGAAAACGAAAAGAAGAAGAAAGTGCAGATAGTCATGCCAGATGGAAAGACTTATAGGGAAACCGAGTTTCATATAGTTGTGGAGAGAGCAGAGCTCCTCACTACGGATTTATGATTGGTTCGTGCGGTGAGAGCGATTGATCTCTGTCATTGTGTATCTGGTGACAAACAATACATGACTAGTTCGATGAATCGGTGGTCCGTGAATTATATGTGCGCTACAGTTCTACCTCAGGGGCTCGATGCTGCTACGATGCGCTAACACTACAGCTCTGGCTGCGTGCTTTCAACCGCGGTCCACGACGCGTTACCATGTCGCGGCCCCGGCACGCGCTCTCCGCGTGGCCCCAACGTCATGTAATTATACGTAATTGTGGCAGCATCAGAGCTCCACTCCACCGCCCCGTCGTTATAAAGTGCCAACATTAGTTTAACACAGATCAGTATTACGCGATGTGGTGTTGCAAAAGATACTACTTAGGTTTTTGTTGTAGCATTAAATTATTGTGATTAATAAAAAGTACAACAAATATTGTGTTTTGTTATGGCGGCTCTGCGATGATGATACCTGTGCGAATGTTTAGCGAATATTGCGAAAGTAACACTATCATGTAAATATTTAATGACGCACTGCATTGCGAACGTGACGAAATGACCTACAGTTTATAACTGACTATAAAATTGCGTGTGTTAGTACGCAGCTCTTGCGACCTACTTGTAACCGTAAAACTTGGAGGTAAGCGCAATTCTGGTAGGTAATATTGTAAACGACAATATGTAGGTACACACAACACAATAACATAAATACTACGCTCCTTTACATAGGTACCTACAGTATTCGTAATAGCTGATATGCGACCACTTATCCATAAGAAAGACCACTTGTTGCTGTTATGTTTAATACACAATGGTTAGTTGTACAGTCGATAGTGCAGCGTGCAGCTCCTCATGCTTTGCTGTTTATTTTATCTATTTTAATCAAGTCAGGGACATTTTACCGTCATCATAATTGAGCGCTACTTATTGCACATTCTCTAAGACTTAACTTACCTAGCCACTTTGCACCTATAGGTGCGGTTATTCTATCAGCAATATTGTATTATCCTACTATAGGCATTAACCAAGTGCTGCGACTTATGCACGTTTTTGACATTTTACGACTTGACCTATAGGCATTTCAACCGAGAGGTGCTAACCTATTACGAGCCCTAGTGCCTAGAAATAAGAGGACAAAATTGTTTACCGATGACGTCGCAGAGTACGTCCACACAGCGCCTTTTACTCAAACAATCGTCGAGAAGAAATAAATTCTATCGTCACAGCGGTTGCATTATTGACCATTTTAACAATGAGCTCATGTACTCTTAGGTAAACAAACCTCTGCACAATCTTTAATGCTTCTTTGTGCAGAGTGTTCGCGATCGGGCGATGTAACACAGTTGAAAGTTATGCTAAGTTGTTGTGCTGGCTTACATATTCTGTGTAATATCGAGCAGCCCTGCCTACAATGCCACTGAGCTGTAAGCTAGGTTTCTACCTCATGATTAGGGGGCACTGTGTTTCGAATACACATAAAGACGACACTGTATCGCCTACACATGTTTATGACGGTAGGTATTATGACGGATGTACAGATGGATAGTTCTAGACTAGCATTCAATATCAATTTACACACTTACGATTCTCCGTCGATCTTAAATCCTTTGGGTACCTGTTCAAGTCATACACATTTCATTCTTATCACATACTTGCCGTAGGAGAAGACCGTTGAGAATCCCTTGGTGTCGTCCCCAGAGACGTAGTCAACTGTGGGCTCTATTGTGACTCCAGCTAGCGTACCTAAATGGTGTGGATGTGGCTGCATGTACATGTTTATGGAATAAGCTGATGACCTTGTACAACTTGTATTGTCTAGATTTCATATAAACTTTAGATTGTTATTATTGCAACAAAAATGTAAAACTAACAATTCGTTTCGGATTTAAAAAAAACTAATAAATTCGCGTCATTTACTGCAGTAGAAGGTCACAAAATAAAGATGGAATATTTGTACATTATCGCACCCTGGGCGTGAGATATTTCATTAATCTAGTGGTTTAGCGGCACAGCTTTGTACATGTAGAACATATTTATACCGGCTGCAAACTCTTGCTCGTCTGTTCAGACGGTTTCCATCAACTGCTTCAGGCACGACTTGCATCAAACCTTTGTTTATTTATAAATTAAAACAATGTACCGCACATTGAAAACAAAAACATTAGTGTTTCATATAATTATAACCGAGTAGCATTCCTAGCGATGCCATAACTTTAGTTTATGTTTGTAAACAATCACAACTATGTAGATTGTTTGTAATTACTTGGAATTCAGGAAGTGTAATGTATCTATGGTTATTTCTTTAGAGGCATAGTCGTTTATTACATTTGCTATGATGTTAAACACATACTTTGAAAATATCTGTACCTAACTTATATTTTTTCTTCACTATCTGTAGATATAGTAACATGTTTGTTTTCTGTGCGGTAAATTGTTAAAAATGAATGACTTACCGCAGCAGCGGTTGTCCATCTAGAACGTGGTGTATAGAAGGGGGGGAGGACAGCTCTAGTCCTCTGGACAGCAACAGAGCCTCGCTGCCATCTTGTGAGGGTTCGCCCTCCACGCCGATAGGGCTGCCGCCCGTCATGGCGTGCACCTGGACCTCCACTAACGTCGCTAAACAAAATGAGATACACACATAAAGTCAACAAAGCTATCACGAGCGGCGATGATATTACTATCATTTCAAATAGATTAGATTTTCCCCGCGATTTCGCTCGCTGTATGTCGGTTATCACAGGGTTACATTTTTTTGCGCGGTACCCTAATTATTTTTCTAAAGTAAGACAGACAACATTTTAAATATTGTTTTATTTCGTGTAAACATTTATATTTATTAGTTATTTTAAAGCTGTTATTTTGGCGTTACTGAAAGACACTTCAATTTTATTGTTATAGCCAACAACAGTACGTCACTAACAGTTGAAGTGCAAGTGCAGTCAGCACGCGGCTGTAACTCAGGTACATTAGGGTACATCGATTAGTATGCCACAGAGGTACACCACAGTAGGTACCGTGCACCTGCACCCACACATTCTGGTCACGGCGGGGTCCGAAAGGATGCGATTAGGAACAATATATCATTACACACAAATAAATCATTTATCTGATAACCACATTTGGTGTTACGTTTAAAGTAAGTAATGTCAACCATATCTCGAAGCCGTAAGATTTAAATTGGCAAGATACAAATATTACCCATTCATTGTGGTTATAAATGATGCCTGTCTAACCTTAGATTCAAAAACTTTGGAGCTTCATACATATTTATGTATTGGAACAAAAAAAATGTATAAAAGGCTGTTTTAAAAAAACGATCTTATGATTAAAAACATTAGGAATATTATCCAAGTATTCAATATTTCTGTTTCAGGAACTGAGTAATTAAATGAGAACAAGAGTGCCTTTTGTAATATTGATATCTATTTATAAATACATAATTATAACGGTCGGTTTGCTGGCGCTGGTGAACTAACCGCAAATGAATAATTCGTTCATTCATAATATTATCAGCTAAAACAAGAAGCTATTAAAACGGAATCATTAGAACGACACATAAATATAACATAAATACCTACAACTACATCATAGTTGCATACTCGAAAACCAGATATAAACCTTGAAGTTTTATTCATTTATCTGTATATAAAGCATGTTAACAACTATAATGTGAAGCATCGTCAATGTTAGTTGTATTACCACCTTAGTTTTAACGAGTTTATTTACAACTTTGAATATAAATTGATAACAATATAAATTGAGAAACCTAGTATAATAATGTAATTTTTTGCATTGTATTGAACTTTTAAAAATGCCTCTACTTCAATTTGTGACACTGATTGTCGCTGAGATGATATTGCAACTAGATTTTGAACCTTTTGAATTGGGAAAAATGGTCTAAACTGCGCTTAAGTCTAAGAACATTTGAATGTGTCTGGCTAACCAGAGCATATTCGTCTTAAATGTCCTTTTCCAACAAGCAATAGTAGTAGTGTTAGTCGTAGAATTGACCGTACTTTATAAATATGCGGCGGAAAATATCTTTGTAAATTTGAATATTTTACAGCGTATACATGCTAAATAGATATTGAAATGTACTCACAGAATGACAGTGGTGGTATTTGAATGTCTGGAGCCAAAAGTTTAGATGCGCACATGGAACCAGTGTACACAAGTTCCATCTCAAGTGACACTAGCCCTTGACGCTGAGTGGTCAGCGGCGTGTCTTCGTAGCCCACGCACAGGCACCGGAACCCGAAGCGGTTGTCTTCACTGCAAATTAAATATAGTTGAGTACATAGAGCTTTTGAAACATTAAAAATGTTATAATAATAACGTCTGTTGTTACACACTAACGGAAACAGCTATCCTGTGTCCATTTGGATAATATCAGTTATTTGAAGCGTGTCATCTTTATAACTGTATGTTTTTTTTTACCTTTTAATTGCTCTTTTTACTTTGAGCTAAAGTCAAATTCAAAAGTACGCAAGAGTTACAGAACAATTTGATTATGAGGTGTAACTAAAAACGGTAACTTACTTTTTCGAATTATTGAATTCAGTCAAATAGTCTGATGCAGTCTCCAGAGAGAATATAACTTCGTTCCCTGGTATCAGCAGAGCATTCTGGGGCCACTCGCTGGCGCTGTAACAAAATAACCAATGAATACCACAGCCAAGTGTACAATCTACTTGTATTTGAACTAAATTCAATTGTTTCAATGTTATACCACTTTTTTAACATCCTGGGTGGCTTTTAAAATCAGGACATAACTTCTTAATTTGTTGGTACTGGTTGTAAGCAAATTGGTTTCTCAGAATGCTTCGTGGAAGGAGCGCACCTAATTTGTCAACTCTACATGTATGCCACAAGAGCACACACCGCTGGTCTGGGTGGCTCACAGAACAGAAAATACAGTAGAAGTGCCCCTAAACTGGCTAAGTACGGGAACCAGTGTCGCCAAACTCACACATTTGCATATGAAATTGTCCATTACACACATAAAAAACAGTGATTTAATTGGCTATAAATTACAAACGCAACTTTTACAAATCATCTTTTTATTGCTTTCAAAAATTAAGTCTTATTGCAACACTCGAAAGTTGTTATTATTTGACATGACACAAACAATAAAGACGTTTTTCGTGTAAAAAACTTAAATAGATGAAGTTACAACGAGTTCAGCTACTCAACGCTAGATGGCGCCGAAACCAATTAATTCTATTCAGAACGCTAGCTTCCTTGAAATAGATGTCATATTCAAATGCACATGTAATCTATTTTGCTACCCAGTTAGAGATGTAGACATATATCGATATTACGTAATTTATTCGGGAGAGCAATGTTATAATTTTTTAATATCATACAAATGCTTAACCGTTTTGTTGCGATGTCTAATGTCGCTAGAGTTTTCGCTTTGTGAGGCCGTGCACAAAATTCAGTCGCTAGTGTTTATGTTTTTGTTATAATTATTATGTTTGTGTGCATCGTTCATGCAGCTACACGCAGACACGCGTAAAAATCGAGCTTAGTGACCGTTTAAACAATTTTGATCCTTTAAAAGATATTTTTTTATATTATACAAAATAATATAAGTACATAAGAAAATGATTTTAAATAAAAGTCTGGAACGTGTATATATTGTATATTTACTACTAAACTGAAATATTTAAATACTTTTTTTGAGGTCTATCTAATTCTATACTATATATATACTTTTGTGACGTAGTCTACCCATGTACCAAGTTTTATTAAAAATCCGTTCAGCCTTTCGAGCGTGAAGAAGTTAAAGAAAGCGATTAGCTTCCTGCACCTACTTCGGAGGTTACGTGTTGTTAAAACCTCGAGATTTCTGTGCAATCTTAGTTAAATATTTATAAATTATACACATGAACTGTCCGACACAAATTTTCTGGATAACGGTGCCAGGCTGGAAATGAGTTAGCATTCAATAAATAAAAAATATCGATACCCACCTACTTTACGGATGTGTCCCATCCCTAATTGAGTAGCGTCGAAGTTTCTAGAATTTATGTTATGATTTTCCAGATGTCGACCAAGTGCATTTAGACTTTGTGACTAAGAATATAAGGTTGTTTATAGCTTGCATTGAAGTCATAAAATGTGGTATTATAATTAAAATCAACTATATTATTAATTAACAAAGTTTAGTATTACCGATGATACGATACACCTCCACAAAATACATTTTTTTTTTCTGCTTTTGTTTTTGCAGGTCAGAACCGCACAACAAGGCATAATTTGTAATATTTCGCGTATTTCTGAGACAACCATTCGCGACGAGTATCCTCACGCGAATAAGTTAAATGTTGCGCATCTGCGCTTAATGTTGACACGCGCGCGATATCTGAGGGGCACTTCCACTCTTTTCTTTATTCCGTGGGGTGGCTCATTTCTTCGTAAGTGGTAATAAATTTAAATAATCGGGCACAAAATAAGAAACTTTTAATGAGCATTTTCAGTCTGAGGCTAAGTACACAAACACAAGGCAGTGCGTGCACTTACTTGTTGGCGAGGCGCGGCGTCACGCTCACGTACGAGCAGTTGTAGTGCATGCACACTCCGTCCGCGTCGGTCTCGTCTCCTAGCTCTTCCACATCGCCCTCATTTGTCAACTGAACTAGCCGCTAATCAAAACAATACAAAATGTATCTATCTTAAATGTCATAAAAAAAAATCATAATCACATTGAAATTTTGAATTCATTGGCATCATCTTACTTGAAAGATTCCCGAGCTGGTAGCACAGTAAAAAATATTCAATTTCATGAAAAATTTTAGCCAACCAGAATGACGCCAATGATTTCTATTTCACACAACATAATTTTGTACATTATATTATAAAAACTCACGTCTGTAGTCCCTAAGAGGTACACGGTTATAATTTCAAGTAATCTAGCTTCTGCCTGTTACTTCGCCCGCTTGGAAGTAATGTATACCATAAAACTTAGCATATGGCACTCGATAATAGTGTAGTTTTGTATCTCTATCAGTGAAAGCTTTTTTGTAATCGGACCAGAACTTCCAGAGATCACAAACAAAAAAGCAAACAAAACTTTACCTGTTTATATTATTAGTTTAAACTGTAAGTAATATGGATCGATGCTTTTGCCATCAACCAGACAAAAATCTAGCTACCAAGCTGCTACTGACAATTTTCTATGGGAAATAACCACACAATATTGTAGCGCCCAACTCGGGGATCGATCCCAGGGCGACAGACGGTACCCGAGGGGATTGAAAATATAGAGGGCAAACATCTAGGGGAGGTCTAACATTGGGACAAGGTTATGCTAAACATCTTTCTCAAGCATTTCAAGGAACTATTTCATCTACACTATAATATAGTAATCTACTTGGAAATAATGAGCACCACTAAACTGGTGGAAATCTACAATGAATGAAGTTAGCTGAGCAAAATGTTATTGCATTCATCACCCAGACAATGTGTGTATAGCATACTGCTGCAAACATAAGTCATTGTAACCTCACTTACATAGTGATATCTCAGTCATTATCGGTCGGGTCGGCCTGCACCGGATGTCTGTTCAACTAAGTAAGGCTGAATTTTATATAGAACCAGTTTTTTGGACAGACAAGCTTTGTATGAGTTCATCCAATGACTGCGATGAGCCTGGTTTTCATTCGCAGGACGATCAATTTGCGCAATTTGAACCAAAGCCTCTCAACATTATGAGTACACCATAGTTGAGAGAGTATTTGTCAACACAATCCAGTATTCGTCGTCACAACCTGAACTGTCGAGTGTCCGTGCTCACGGTACAACTGTACATCATCATTATAGGCTATAGCTCTGGAATGAGTGACGTGGGTGATGGACGACTTTCTACCTTATATACCTTTCTGAAAGGCGGGTCCGAGACCCGGACCTCATTGGCGCAGTGGCACCGGTGCTTGGGCGTGCCGGCCACTCCGTACACGGTGAGAGAATCTTCCGGCTGGGCGGTGATGCTGCGGGGATCCATCTCCAGGACTACCCATGACACGTTGCTTGGGAATAGGACCCTATAGAGAGAAAATTTATTAGTATTTTGGAATCTCTGAAAAAAATATTGTTTTGAAGGACATACTATGCGGATGACTTAATTAGACTCTTTGATTGTTGTAGGGCTTACGCAGGATTTACTCTAAAACTCATTTAAACCAACGGTAACTTTTATATATATATATATACCATCACGCCTGTATTTCTGGAAGGGTAAGGCAGAGGTGTGCCAATGTACACCCACAGTTCGCCGGTATATTTAGGTCCCATGTAATAGGGGGCGAGCCTATTGCCATTAATCGGGCACAAATCCAAACTCCGAGCTGCTAGGTACTGAGACCTAGCAGCTCGAAGTTTGGTAACCTTTAAGAATTACATAAACCCGCTAAAAGGGGGTGTCAAGTTAGTGGAGGTCTAGTTTACAGAAATTTGTTTCAACTAAAGCAATGTTAGCAACCTCATGTTGGTGACGGAGGCCTGCTTGTAGGGGTGGTCGCTCTCGAGCCACGTGTAGTAGTTGCCGGTGGTGGTGCTGCTCTCCTCCACGCTGGGCACCAGCAGGTTCATGGCGGCCACGTGCGGCAGCAGCTTGTGCACCATCTCCAGGATCTTGATGGCGCTCTGCAATTGGAACTCATTTTAGTGCAGGTTACCGGGCTGGTGGTGTTACACCAAATAATTAGCAAGTTTGTACATTGTATACATACTCTCAACGCAACAAAGCACATCTTGTTTATTGTATATTCAGCACACAGCAGCATTCTCACCTTTGGATCATCAACGCCCTCTAAGTTGGCGAGGGTGTACGGTATCAGTGTGTTGATGGCAGGCGAGGTCTGCAGCACAGAGGCGTTCCTGCGCAGGTCCTCGGCGGTGAGCTCGTTGCGCAGCGTGCAGAACAGCTCGGCGCTGCGCTCCATGACCGTGGCGGCCACGCGCAGCGTGATGGAGCGCAGCGAGCTCAGCAGGCTGTCCGCTGACTCCGCACTGTTCGATACGTTCTTTGATGTCCTGTTGGACGGTCAAGCAAAAACATTAAAGAAATATATGCTCAACTGTTTTTTTTTTTTAAATATATTTTTACAGTGTTGGACTCTCGTTCGTATTTATGAATATTTTCACTCCTTAAAAGATGTGCGTTGGTTTCAAAGTCAGTCTGTATAGTAACATAATTAATAAAAAAGCCTTACCCATAATAAACAAGGCTGGGTATTTGCCCCCTTGCTAGTGTGGTGCCGTTGAAACTGAGCGAGCAAGAGGCGAAACGGAACGTGGTCCCGTCGGGCCCCCGCACTGACGGCAGGCCGCAGTCGCCGTTAGACGTGCGCCCGCCGTGGTTGCACAGGCGTATCGCGTAACGCAGGTCCTCCTGTACACGGATAACGCAAACGGTGAAGGCTGTTCAACAAATTACCATTTTATGCATAAAAATAAACAAAGAGACACGCCTGGATCTGCCTCTACGAGAAGAGAAGTACATTCGGTTTCCATACCAGATGATAGATATGTTAAAGCGAGTATTACCTTAAGAGGTATAGGTCGTTCGAACTTGAGCTGCACCATGTCATGCAGCAGGTCGGCGGCGGAGTAGTTGCCGTGCGCGATCTCCACGCTCACCCAGCAGTGCGTCGGGTTGGCCTCGTCGGCTGACGGCCGCAGCTGTCACGAGAAAGTAGGTGTCAGGATACTTTGACGACTGCCTAACAAAATACTTGTTCCCGGTTATACGAAAACGATGGATCCCACATATATTTAAATCCTTCGAATTACTCTGGTATTAGGTAAGATTAAATAACGAGCAAAAGTGATGCTTACAACCAAATTTAAAATTTAACAATACATAATTATTGGAATCACTTCGGGAAATGGAAAAAAAAATTGAATAAGGGTAGTTTGTTTTGTATAATAGGGCCACTAAAGACCACCTTGTGTTATCCTGGAAACATGAATATGTCGGGAATGAGTAGGTCTTACCCGTACGTCGTGCAGTAGTTCTAGCGAGTACTCGTAGGTGCCGAGCCCGCCGTACACGGTGACGCCGATGAGCGTCACGCCGGCGCGGTCCACCGTGAAGCAGATCGCGTCCGGGCTGCCGTTGCCGGTGTTCCAGGCACGCGACTGGTTCACGCGCATGAAGCGAGATGGGGTCACTAGGTTCTTCACCGAGTTAGAGTCCGTATCCTCCTGCAAAGAAAAGACAGATGTCGAGTTCAGATTAAAGATCAAATAAATAAATAAACATCCCAATCACGCGATTAAAAAAAAAACATTTTTAACCTAAAAAACTACTGATCAGTACCGTTGCACAAGGTTAAACCATACATTTACTAAACCATGAACTTGAGCATTATAACCTATGATGACGATGACCCATGATGATATAACATAAATGATTTCTTCCGGAACACCGCAGATCCGGACGGCCTAGAAACCACACGTGATGTATGAACAAGTTCTTGCAAAATGTTGCGATGAGACACCGTGCCCGAGAGATAATAGTCACACGTGGGTTGCGTGGGTACGCTTCATAGTTCATATGTATTGTAAACCATAATGTAACCATAGTGTAATGTGAATAGTGAAACTCACCCGTATGCTGGTGGCGCTGGTGGTGAGCTCGGCCACGATCCTCGCGATGAGCTTGCAGCAGAACTCGGCCAGGAACTCGTGCTGCTTGATCTCGCCGTGGTCGTGCGGCTGGCCGCACTGGCGCGTCATCATCTGCTGCTTGATGGGGATCATCACGATGTCCAGCATGCGCGGCACCACGTCAAACAGGTGCCACTCCGTGTGGTCCGACTGCGGCTCTGCGGCCTCCGCTTGCTATAAGAGTAACAATTGTTTCATAAGGCTGCATTGACTCACTGAAGAAAAAACGCTGTCCTACTCCCTTCTCAAAACTACTTAGTACCGATCTAAAATGAAAGGAAGTTAATTTATTTTGACCATTCCTATCCCTCTACACATCTTGAAGTTGATTTTTAGTACAAAATCTTAACAGGATCAAGTCATTCGTTTTTGAACGGTTGGTGGACTGGACTACTAATCATGAAATAAATTTTGTGGTATTTTGGCGATAATATCGAGGATAGATCAAGTTTCTTGTGCGAATATTTTCCAGAATATTTGTATTACTCATAAAAGTACATCATTCATATCAATGAACTTACCTTCGGAGTATCTCTATTGTTAGCCCGAGGAGGTATCGGGGGCGGCTTCTGCGCATGCGACGAGCGCGGAACTGTCGCAGACTTAGAAGGAACCTCTTTGATGACCTATACAAACATTACAAAATAGTGTCACATTGAGGAAATGTTGCGTACCGTGCAAGTTTTTCTTACTTTATTTTTTATTTTGTTTTTTTCCTTTATTTTTATTCATTATTTGTGAAACTATATTTAGCCCAGAAAAGACTACAAAAATATTTATACAAAGCTCGATGTTCAGGATTGTAAAAAGTAAACCATATCTTTTCCATTCGTACCTTGCTATCCGGTCGTCTGTTCTCGTAGGTATTGATGTAGCTCTGTGTGACGGGCACCACATACTGCAACACGTCACGCAAGCTTCTTGACGCGCACATTGCCGCGCAAGTTGACGTCAGTTCGCGAATCTGAGACGGAGGCACTACGCCTTCCTGGAAATTCATGTTTTTTATTAATATTTGACACCATATTAGACATATATCTATACTAATATTATAAAGCTGAAGAGTTTGTTTGTTTGTTTGTTCGCGCTAATATCAGGAACTACCAGTCCGATTTGAAAAATTATTTTTGTGTTGGATAGCCCATGAAGGTTATAGGCTATATAACATCACGCTACGACCAATTGGAGCCGAGCAATCAGTGAAATTGTGGCAAAAATGGGAAAAAATATTCCTTTTGAGGGCTTTCGTTGCGTGCGCTGCGTAAACGGATAAAGTTACGCAAAAATAATGTATGAGAGAATTGTTCCTCTTAAAATATACTAAATAAAAGTCCGCGGCAATACATGCCTAACTTTTAAGGTTGACTCACTATAACCATTTTTATGGCCAGAAAATTTGTTTTAAAATAATGCATTATTTGCGAAGGTGTTTTTATGAATATAGTATTAATCCTTATCAACATAAATGCCTTATTCATCACAAGTGTTTAATATTGAACAAAATTGCCCTTTACATCATTTAATTTCAATGAACATCTTAGGAGATATCACAGTTTTTTAAAATAACTTCGCAGCAAAATAATGACTCTGCGAGACATTCCGTAGCTTATAAACTACGGAATGTCAATTCTGAGGTATACCTTAGAATAACAGATTATAGGCTACATAACATCGCGCTATGAGCCACGGGAAAGAATCAGTAACCAAAAACCTAACGTAACGCGGGTGAAACCGCGGGGCACAGCTAGTACCTATACAGCCTTACTTATAAAAATAACGCTAAATAATGCTTAGCTACTTATCAATTGATTAACTCTCAAATCCTTGACTAAAAATCAATTATTTTTAACATAGCAACCACTTTCAACGGTGTCTCAAGTGAAAAATCTTACCTATAAACGTTAATCAGCGTTGAGATGTTGCCTAAGTGACAGAAAATTTAAACAGCGGCGACCCGTTGTTTAAGTATAGTTCGGAAGTAAGATGGCGAGCTACAATCAGCTGTTACGATGGCATTTTTGGTCTATGGATGCTATAGTAAATTTTGTCAATTATGCTCGATTGTTCGTTCGATTTCGTTCTTTAGTCGAATAATTTGGTCATGCTATATGCTGACCGCCTAAGTGTTGGCAGACTAAATAGTGTTTCATCGTTCAGTCAGTCTCAGAATCAGAATCATAAGAGGTAGTTAAGTATGAATTAGCGTTATTTTTATAAGTAAGGCCCATAATGTCTAATATGGTAAGGATTCGGTATTACATTACCCAGGTGGAAGTATGGTACAATAAGCTCTATTTTAGTATAAGTAACACTCTGAAAGGTACGCAGTGACTTTAAAGTCACACAGGTCTGTATGACGCCGCCCGAGCAATTTTCAGATCTCAATGATACCCCGACCAGGTAATGTATATTGTTTTCATATATTATGGGACGTACCTTGACGTTGTACAATAAAGCACAGAGGTGATTCCATTTCAGCGTCGGAGTCGGAAAGAAGGCGTGGAAGCAAGCTGTAATCGTCTCGTGTGCCTCTTTCAATATTGAAGTGGTCAGTTCTAGAGCGAATTGTACGTAGCACACTCTGTGAGCCTTGCTCTTGCCCGGCTTGCGCGGCAACATGGCGCACGTCGGAGTTTGATCCGCCATGATCGCCTGAATCAAGTTCCGTACCTCAGCGATAGCTTCGAAGTACGACATGTACTCATGAGAGTTCCTTTTCCTGTTATTCTGAGGGTATATCTCATTGATGTAACACCTCACGAGTCTCAAGCAAGCTCTGATTACATACACCAGCCTCTTCTGATGCTTCATAGTGGTCAACTTCTGGTAGTTGATCAGGACCAGTCCGTTTGTTTCCAGGATGATTTCTTTGAAGGTATCCCAGCTCCACTGCAGGAGGGTTATGAGTGACTTGAAGCACGGCACAGTCACCTTTCTGGACAAATTCTTGGTCAGGACTATGACCGGCTCGCCTAAGTCCATCACTTTGGGTGGTAGAGAGTGATCGGGATTGACGGTATTGTAAATAAAACACGGGATTTGACCAGCGTTCACATCGGTACCGTTATTTGATTTCTTAGAGGTTTTGAAATGAAAACCTACTTCGTCGTTGATAACCATCGCCTGGCCCGACGACCCACAATCTGAGGACGGTCCACTTATGCATGCCCATGCGACATACCATCGGTTTGCCTGCGAATAAATTGTGTAACTATTTAAATATCTGACAGAATTGAAACAGAAATAGAGCTCGGAAGGATGTCACAAGTGACTATAAGGAGATTTGACGTTAGACTATTAATAATATAATATAATTAAACGAATCCAATACTAAGTTGAAGTATACATAAAACGTAATAGCGAGTCACCATCTAAGTGTAGAAATGTCCAACTAAATATTGAACACCCTACGACATACTACTAACATAATGACCAGTGCTGTACTCACCGCGAGGGGTATGGGGTTGTCGAACATGACGGGGAAGCGGTCCCGGGGCGGGCACTCGTACACGATCTCGTCGCTCTCGGTCAGCAGCTCGCCGTCGCCCTCCTGGTCGCCGCCCTCGGCGCCGATGTCGTACAGCTTCACCTTCGCCGTGTAGTCGCCGCGCCCGCCGTACAGACCGATACCGCCTGGACGAACAACCATCTATTACACACGCATCTCACCGTCCTGGACATATTTTAATTTATTTAGGGCTTGCACAGCATTGTCTTCTTCTTCTAGGCATCTCTATAAGCAATCATCTTAGTGGTCGCCCCTTTCTAGATCTCATCATTCACTCAAACCTTTCGTATCTATTTCCTGTTGCAGCCATCCTCATTCCTAACGTGAAATCGATCGTCGACGAACCCTATGTATCGCAATATACACTTACTGAGTATGATATCGGTGTCGCACATGAAGCGGATAGCCTCCACCGAGTGTCCGGAGTAGCCCCAGCCGCCGCCGTTGCTGTCGAACCGGTTCACAGTCTGATAGTCTTCCTTGACCGGGAGAATCGGCGAGCCCAAGCTGTCTCGTTTGGAATCTCCTGAATTTAACCTAGAAAAAATGGTTTTGTTGAGATTACTTTGATGTTTTTTATCTGAGATACGATTTATGTAATTCTAAAGCCGTTTTCATGGTTAACAAAGGTCGCACAAAATTATTTACGCAATATGGAAACACTGCAACACAATATGTTGTTCGACGGTAACGTTTGACATACCTGATCTCATGAGCATAAGTCAATGAATCCAAACAGCCCAATAGATGCAGGGCAGCGTGCATGCGTGTGACCGAGCAGCCCGACGTCGACGGGATGGCCAGCTCCTGGTTCAACACCGACATATTCGACAGAGCAACGTTGTCAGTCGGCCTGTCCTCATCCCGACACGACAGGTCAAAATTCTCCAAGTTCTTGAAGTCTTCCAGCCGTTTCATGCTACCATAGTTCGGGTAGTCAAAATCACCTTCACCGAAGTATGATTCCGGATCATTGCAGCATTTCTGTAGTTTGTGTGAGTCGAAAGCTAAGATGTTGTAGCACTTCATGACCCTCATCTGTGGCTGGTAGCACCACAGCACGTCGTACAGCGGGTCGAGGCAAGCCAGGCTGTTCACGAAGTCCACCTGTTCGGTGCCCGTCCATGTGTTGCATGAGCCATCCATTTTGTTTATGGTTATACATTTGAATGTGTGTTCCGGCCGGTTTGGTAGGATTACTGCAAAAGACATGAAGTTGACAGTAGTTGTTTTTGTATGTACCTTTAGGTCACATCACAACTTGACAAAAAAAGAACTATTCATTTGTCAAGTAGCAGCCCGTTACCAGTGGGGTTCTATACTTACTAATGGTATTGGTATTAGAAGTAATAGTGGAGCTGAACAGCGTGTCCGTCTTGATCAGTGCTTGAGACACCTGCACGAAGGTCTGGTCTCCGGAGGCAGACACCCACACTGCCTTGCAGGAGTGGCGCGGACCCAGCCTGGGGACTCGCCCGGGAGTCGCGTACCAGATAGGACTTCGCTCTGTTCTTAGCGGCTCCTCCATACGTGGACGCCCAAGAGACCCTTTCTGTTGTGGAAATATGAGTAGATTATAACAGTGACCATCTCCAGAGGTTTATGTGAATAACATAGATAAGCAGTACCTTTGTCGGTATAGCACGTAACCTTTAATTTTCATATAAACATATAAAGACTAACCGAATACAAATTACTATGTTGTTTCCAAACCTGGTAATTGCCGAATGTGAACAGCTCCCCCTCCCTAGTCAGCACTGCGGTGTGGTTGCTGCCCGCGGTGACGCTGGACGCCTTGGGCACGCGCACGCGCACTATTCTGTGATGCACCGACACATCGCCGGCGCCCAGTTGCCCGTACTGGTTGGAGCCGAACGTTAGGACTTCACCTATGACAAAACATGGTTATGTAAGGAAACTATGCAGTTGGCCTATTGACGTGTATACTTAATAAATGAATGGTTTCTAAGGTCACACTCACCATGTTCGGTGAGCAGTACGGAGTGGTGCAGGCCACAGGCGACGGCCACGATGCGGTGTCCGCCGGGCACGGCGACGCGCGCCGGCGGCAGACACGACACTTTGATGCCGCCGTCGCGGTCCAGCTCCGACACAGCTGGCTCTCTCTCGTACAACGAGAAACGGACGTTCTCTTTTTCTAGTAATGAACATAAAAATAACCTCAAGTCTGTTTTGAATGTTACATTATATCACCAATTAAGCTACATCATTTTAAAACGTATTTAATCTAATACATTATTAATATTTTATTTTGCAATTCATGCGATCCATATCCGAGTTTCATACGAATAAAATTGAAAATGTAATAGAGTCGGAAGGATGGACTCGGATCTAGAGGAACAAGCAAAGCCCTAGCGCAATATATCTACGTAGTATATGAGAGAGCTCACCACTCCTTGCCTCTAGCTTAGCGAAGGCTTCAGCGATGTCGTCAAGATCTGTGACAGAATGTTCATTTAAAACGATGGCCTGCCTAGTTGTATGGCAAGTCAGAAATATTTCAAATTCTACCAGAAGTTAGAACTGATGGGGTTTCAAGATTCAAAAAACCCTGTCTTAATGCACCTCTACCAAAACTGTAAGGACTTGGGTTGTGTTACCAGGAAATTAATCTCTGTTTTACATAGATTGCCGTAATATTGACTGTTTATTACGAGATTAGACAACTCAAATTCAAAATTTAAGACAGCTAGGCTAATCCACCTGTACTCTTGTCCTCCAACTTAGTTCCATGTTCTCCTCCTTAAAACCAGTGTTTTAGGACGTAAGCAAGTTTATATGAACTATGGAAGTTCGAAAACTTAGGTCTAACGAACATAGAGGATGCTCACCGCACTTTCTGTCGACCTTGGCGGAGGCTCCGGCACCCGCGTTATCAAGATCTGCGATAGTGACGGAACATGTGTTACTACACGCTCTTCTTATTTACAAACATTATACACATTTGGCATGTTATTGGTGCCATGTTAACTTTACCTTTAGAGGCACAACAAGCTTTAATTCCTATAGTTTGCCAGTTTGCTCCTCCTTCCCAGGGGACATTAGTTAGTGGTGAAAGAAGGGGCTTTGGATGCTGTTTATTATGACTTTTATGATCCAAAAGTGCTGATTCTCTTTCAATATCAAATAATAGATTTACGGAGTTTTCTTTTTATTTAGCAAACATTAGCTCAAACCCCCTTGTGCCAAATTTAATTATTCGAAATTTTTTAGGTCCCTTTTCCTCTTCCTTGTATTTGTTCAGGGTGGCAAGTGGTAGTTTCTTCGACTCACGTTCGATTGCGAGCACGTTTGAATTGTGTATGGAGAATTAGGTTTCTCCTAGTGACCACCAGATGCCGCTATAACTTTTTCCCATATAAAATTGTAACGCGCTCGCAATCAAACGTGTGTAAGAAATCTCACACTTCGCACCTAGTTATCTAATAATACGAAGGAGTGCCTGTTGTTTATGTAACATCTAGGATACTCACCGCTCTTCCTGTCGACTCTAGCGCAAGCTCCAGCGCACGCGTTGTCAAGATCTGCGATAGGAATGGAACAAGGGTCAGTACGAACGCGTGTCAAATAAATACGCGCAATTAAATAAATTCATTTTAAATATACATAATGATTTTTCCTATATTCCCTTGCCCTCTTGTAGAGTCATAATCATGTTTACAGTCCATCGCCGGGTCGTTTTATGACGAGCCATGTTATAAACGATAATTGCAGTACTTTCACATCCGACCCACATCTGTCCTACCACGGTAATGCTAGGCCACTCTGGCAATGTAATCAGTCTAAAATACCTTACGTCTACATAACATAGAGCTTGCTCACCGTCGTCAGAGTCGTCTCTATCAAAGTCTTCATCGTCGTCACGAAGATCTGTATAGTGACGAAACATTCGTTTAGCTCGTTACGGCGACTGTCTGTTCGCACAATGGTATTATGTTATAGGACCAAAGTATTATGGTGGAATTTCATTGTGCGAACAGCCTATTGGCAGAGTATGTAGTGATGAGCAAAAACGTTCGGTAATGTTTATTTATCTGATTTCGTGTTTCAATCAACCTTTCATTATAGTTTCTACTAAGAATCGATTTGCCATGCCATCAAAATTTTGAATGTTTTTTTCTTTTGCCAATTCCTACGTAAATTAATATTTGTATTTAATCCCGTGTAACTATTATAACCCAAAGAGTTGTGTGGTTAGTGGTATCGAAATGTGAAAAAGAAATAAGAACTGTGTGAGTTAGGCAAGCGCACGCGCAAAAGCGGCCAGTAAGCGCTACAACTTAATTATACCTGCGGAACCTGGTCTTAGTACACAGACGTTTTACATTTACAAAACATATATTAACGATAATTAAAGTATTTCAGTGAATTGGGAATCGATCAAAGACAATTTATTTCTCTGTCAAAACAGCCGTCACATTGTGACATATGTGTAGAACACTCACCGTTGCCGGAGTCGGGTCGTACCAGCGCGTCGGCGTTGTCGTCCAGGTCCGTGACGGTGGCGGCGGCCGGCCGCTCGGCCCGGCCCGCCGCGGCGAACACGTCCGCGCAACGCCGGCAAATGCCGCACACGGAACAACCGCTGTCGCCCTCGCCGCACCCGCATTTTCTAATTTTGAGGGAAATGGAAATATTTCAATAATTGATTATTCAACAAATAAGCTAATATCTAGAAAGAAGAAAGAAACCACCCCAAAATTTCCGATAACAAGTAAGTGCTTAGCGGTTTCTCTCTCGTAATTTTCTATGTGTACGCTTCGTAATGCTATAAATGTGTGAAGATAATGATTGGAAGTGGAACTCACTCGCCAGCCACTCTGTTGGGCAGCAGCGAGCAGTGGCAGCCGCTGGAGAAGCCGGTGCAGTTGCGGCACTGCGTGCAGATGCGGCAGTAGTCTGTGGTCCAGGTGTGCGTCGTCGCGCACAGCCGGGAGTCTTCCTTGCTCTCGCTACGGTGGCGAGGTGGGAACATCTCTGGAACAACAAACAGGACCATGACAAATGTTATACAAACTTGTGGAATTACAAAAAAATATTTTTGAGAGCGTTTTACACGATTTATTTGTTTTCTAGGACCTAACATCAAAGCACGACAAATATGAAATGGCATAAAATATGTACTTACTCTCTTTGGTGTAGCCAAATTCTCGTCCACACTGTCCTTTATTGTTGATTCCAAATGTGTACACTTGGCCGAAGTTTGTCAAGACTACGGCATGCGCCTTGCCGAGCGCGACCTGCGGCAACAATCATTGAGAATACATTGCTACACATACATCGAACCCGCACTACCAGTCATGGCGGAAAATTATTATTCTGTTTATTTTATACATTTTCAGCTACTGTTTGGGTAAGTACCCGCGATGGATATAAAAGTTTAAAGTTGCGGTTCAATATTATGAATACTTTTAAAACGTTTGTTGCGAAGTGGCAGCAGGTACAATGAGATTGCTTTGTCGTCAAAAACTATAAACAAAATAGCTTGACATAAGGAAAGTATTTACGCGTGTGCAAAACTAAGCTGTTTTGTGATGTATTCCTTCGAGTTTCCACCAACTATGGCACTTATTGATTGCTACTCACTTGCACCACCCTCTCGTGCCTCAAGCCGAGCACTAGTCCGGCGGAGTCGCAGTGCTGCGTGTCTTTGCCGAACATGAGCAGGTGTCCCTGACGCGTCACCAGCGCGGTTGAGCCGTAGTTGCACGCGGCGTATATCACGAAGTGACCTTCCGCCTACACAAATGCATCAATTAGTTGTACTCACTGCAAAGTACTTAATATAATAGCAGAAAAAATCTATCTCTCGTAATGTTATAGTTGTTGTACCTTAAATATCTTCTTGGGGCGCGAGGGCTTGGGCTGGCGGCGATGCTTCATGGCGTCGCCGTCCTCGCCGCGGCGCGCGATGCCGGTGAACAGCGCCGTGCCGTTGTCCAGCACCAGCACTGCGTGGACACCCTCGTGCCCTACCGCCACCTTGCGTACAAATGTGCATTTAAATGTGTGATTAAGGTGCTTTTCTATTTATGACATTTTCATTCCACGGTATTATGACACTACCATTAAACTCATTTTTTTACCTTTTGAACGGCACAGTCGTGTATAACCGACAAATGAAAACGTGCCCAACACGCCACAATCGTCTATTAGACGACAAAAGAACTGCATGTTTAATAAAATTGCATTTGTCGGTTATACACGACTGTGGCGTTCAAATGGTTAAAGGACTGTTTTTATCGAGATGCCGTGGTACTCCCAGATATTCCTATATTGAGCGTATCATACGCCCCTAAGCTGCAGGCTAATAGGGTTATTTTGTACATAATCAGTGCAAGAGTCATGAAGTACCTATTGTTTTCTTTTTTTTAGATAAACTGACACCTATGCTGACGGCTTACCTGTGCAACTTTGCACCTCTTCACATTAGGCGCTTCATTTCTAGAGAATATAGTCTCCTTCATCAGGGTCCAACGGCCGGTTTGAGGCGAAGCTGCCTTGTAGCCGAGACTTGTGCCTTTTCCAGTGTAATATACCTGTACAAGGATAACAGATAAAGATTAATTACTGAAACTACACCATTGAGATTATTTTCTAGATATTTTTATTCAGTAGCTATTATTGCAAAGCGTCTTCAGAAACCGTGCGTATATACTTTTCCGGAGGCGGTAGTGAGTAGCGCGAAGTCCAGCCCCCCGTATATGCTGAGCAGGGGGTCCTCGTCGCAATCATCGAGCTGCATGGCGATGGGCGCGTCGAGCTCCACGGAGCGGCGCGACACGCCGTCGTCGAAGGGGCTGCGGCCCAGCACCAGCGTCCTGCGCCGCAGCAGGTGCACGTTGATCTCTCTCTGTGACGTCAGCGTCGTGGTGGCCGTGCCTTCATTGCGCTCCGGCAGAGTGTCAGCGTCGTACAGTCGGATTGTAAGGTTGTCCTGCAACCCAACAGGAACATAATTCATTCAGAAGCTTATGCTCCATTGACTAGTTTAACGTGCATTGAAATCAACAATCAATTGCAGTAATTAAACATACCAGTAATAATTGTTATATGAAACTAATAAATAACAAGAAAAACTAATTAACACAAAAGCTCATCTTAATCTGCCTTTACACTACAATTGACTCTTTAAGAAGCAAAGTTGAACAATTACATCTGATGTTGAAAATAATAAATGTCAACTTACAAAATTTGTTAATAATATCAGTCCCAATTGTTTTCCGTCTGTAAAAACAGCTGATTTCGCCTCAACCGGGGCAGGCTGGCCAGGGTCCAATCGTATCATGTTCCTCACTTCCAAAGTCTCCCTATCTATTTCATAAACTTCAGTCTTTTTCCTGCCTATCCTTAGATATAATTTATTCTGTAACGAGACCAAGATTTGTCAACATTTCGTATACAACACAGCATTTCTGTAATAAAATATTGCAAATGAACTAGATATAAACTCACCTTACAATAACCTAGCCAGCCATGCCGATCGCTAGCGAAGAAGTCTGGCTTGTGCAAATAAACGTGCTGCCGTATAGAGCTGCCGTACCCTGAACCAATCTTAAGCAGGCCTTTGGACGTAAACACGAATAGGAAGCAGCCGTCGGAGACCAGGGAGCGCACCACGAGCTCGCCCGCGCCCGTCAGCTGCGCCGGCAGGTCCACGGGAAAGCTGCTCACCAGGCACTGGTGCGGGACGCCATAGTTCAACCAGAGGTTGCGGGACGGAGAACCAAGTATCACCGATTGGACGCTCCGCTGAAGAACTATTAGGTTTGCCGGAATCTGACAAAAATATATTATTATTTCAAATGATTACACCGAAAATCACGAGAGCAAATAATGCATACAACACATAGTAAATAAATGATAGTTTGTGCAAAAGTTTAGCTTATCTTGATTTTTTAAACCTTTTTCCTAACCTATCAACTGTCATAACAAAATGACACACTATTTGACAAATTAATGAATCCTACGGACTTACCCGTAGGTCTTGATCGGAGAGTGCCGCAGGCGACATAATCAGGGACGCCACAGCGTTCAGGATGAGTTCCGACTCGCCCCTGCACACCGAGAGCGCTATGAGGCACGAGCTGCTGAGCGCGGTGAGGCTGGTGGGCAGCTCCGCCGGACCCTCGGGCCCGCTGCCGCTGGCGATCTCCACCAGTGTGGTGTGAAGGTTTATTATTATCTAAAAAATACCGGTATATACACTTAATTTTATCGATAAAAACACCTTACGTAAGGGGCGCCATCGCTACATCTTCAAATATAGAGAGCAATTTTAGTATCAGACTTACTTATTTTGATATCCACATAGTCTAACAACCATAACTTTGTCCTAAGTTTCACAGAGACGTATATTTATTTTTACAGCCGTAGCATAGGGAGACTAAAAAAATATTTAACCAACACACAAAAGATAAGGCCACTTTAGACAACAATAGCTTAAAAACTATTAACTATTGTAACTAGCTGTTGCCCGCGGCTTCGCTCACGTCGACCTTAGTGTTACTTAACAAATTAAGGATTGAATACTATGTTATCATAATCTTCAATCTTCGATCTTCTAATCAACCTACGAGTATTAGAAGAAATTCTGCATGCGATGCATGATTAATGATTGATGCATGATTCTACATGTATCGTGAAAGCTTGAAGTCTGAGAGACATTCAACGGCAGAAGAATGACTGTAGCAGATTTTTTATACGGTGAAATTAATTTTGGTACACTTCCTGTTGTAGCTAATTTATTTCTGTTTAGCCATTGGAGTAGAAGTACGCTTTTTTAGTAGCTGCAACATTGCTCAACCCCCAAAGCAGATAGCGTGATAATTTATAGCCCTTTTTTTATTGATGGGAAATCATCAATGACTTCCCCCGCCCTGGGCGGGACGGGAGGAAGTGTCAGACTTTTACTGACTAAAACCCATCTATGTTCCTTCATGTGCCCTTTGCGTTCCGGGGGCGCGGTATCTCTTTCGAACAACCCGCAGCCCCGTCAGCCATCGGCCCTTAGTGGCCCCTTCCAAGTTGCTGAAATCTCTATGAGGCGCGCGTGCAACACGAACGCGCCATCGACATGGTCTGTCGTTAGTTAACGTACGGACGGTGAGCTACCCATTGCTCACCGTCCACAGACCCGCGTCTACCGTGGCCGGGAGTCGTCTCGTGGACGCCCGGAGCGTCTCCCGCGGCGGCTGCTGGGACGAGGGACTCTTCTCTCCCTCTCCCGTAATTTATAGCCTACGGTCAAATTTGGCCTATGTGGAGTATATATACCAAAATTGAACAGAATCTGTCCGGCAGTATCTTCGTAATGCTCTAACAAACAGACAAAAATTCTAAAAATTGCATCTTCGGCATTAGAATCATTCTCCGACCTTGTAGCAATCACTTTTTCTCAAAAAAAATATATTAAATGTACAGTTTTGACATCGCTACAATTTTATTATAAGTAGTATAGATTAGGTACTGATAGGTTCAAACTAATACATTTACATCCTCCATTATCCCTTATTTTATCCCCGTGGGGGCTGAATTTATCAAAATCTTATTTAAGCGGACGTCTACATCATAGTAGCTCCAATCTTTAATTTCAGTTGATTGAACTACGAAAATCTAAGAAGATTTATACAAACTTTCATCCCCTATTTTATCCCCTTAGAAGTGGAATTTATCAAAATCCTTAGCGAATGCCTACGTCATAACATCTATCTGCATGCCAAATTTCAGCCCGATCCGTCCAGTGGTTTGGGCTGTGCGTTGATAGATCACTATGTCACTCAGTCAGTCACCTTTCAGTTATATACAAGCCGTTGATTTGCATTCTCGTCAAATTGAAGGAGTTAACTATGCTCGTGATTCTTAACAGGAATCAATAATAAAATAATTTTGTTTTAAAATTTATATTTTTTGACGTGATTTTCCAATTCGAACTAGCCATCTCGCCAGAGGGTTTAGGCGCTATGCACGCATTGATATAGCCGCGCGACAACTCTGCCTACCGCATACGCAACTGGGCGATGCTGATTTTTGCAAGAGGAGTATTCTGGAATACTGTTTTTTGATAGTTGCAACTAAGCAAGCATTTATTAAATATTGGCCAGGTATCGTAATTATATGTATTTGATTATTTCTTTTTTTATATGACAAGCTCCTAAAATTTGACGAGGATGCAAATCAACAGCTTATATATTTAGATGACAAAATCATATTTAAACACTGTACTTACGTCAGTAGGCTCTTGCGACAGTTCTTCGGGCAAATGCCCCTGCAGTACGTCCAGTAAAGCACCAAGTGCAATTTCACACAGGTATGCATTTGTGAACCGCGACTCCAGTATCAAGGAGAAGACGGCTTTAATGCCTATTCCTGTAATCTGTGGACAAACGCACAAACATCTGAGGAATTGAAGGTAAAGCTAAAAATATTTCCAATGCTAAAATTGCGTCCCCGTAATGCGATGGCTCAATCTATTTCGGCTTACTCTGTCGTATACATAACACGTCAAAAACTACCCAACAAAAACAAAGAAGTAAGTAAGCAACATAATATTGTATACTGACATATTACTGACAATATGTTGGTGGTAGCTCTGTTATAGTAACAAACGGTTTCCAGAATATACCTTTGGTAGTTTGTTAATTAGGGGTGGTGATGAGTCCTCGCTGTCACTGTCGTCTGACAGCTCGGAGCCGTTGCCATGGAGATGCCGCCAGCGAGCGAGAATGGACTTCCGCACGCTGGCGTACACCGCAAATTGTGATGGGTTGCCCAGGAGCGCAGGAGCATAGCACACAGCTAGTGCATTGGCCGCTTTTAGTCGCCGGAGTTTCTCTTTCTTCCCGATCCTCTTGTGGGATCGCCTTTCTTTCCTAAAAGCATAATTATTTTGTTTTAAAAAAGGGTACTTACTGACAATGACACGCCCAAAAAAATATTCAGACATTTTTCAAACATTCAAATAATGTTTTACAAAACGCAGATAACATTTTTTTACCTACAATATGTAATTTCACTGTCTCAACTGTCGGGCAGACTTCTAATGGGTAATAGTAATTGTGTAAGCTTACGTATAGTTACAATCATTAAATACTATTGTTAATTATTCGTGAAATAAACGCATTGTTAGACTCAAATGATATTTAAATAGTGTCAGGATCATTTGGTGGTCACTTCAAAATCAATCATGTTGCATTGACTGAGATGTTGCAGGTATAACTTATATGTTTTGTAATTGTGTCTAGTCCTTAGTATGTCTATATCCTTTTATAACGTTTTATATAAAGGAACAAGCCCTATTTCAATTAATTTCAATGTTTTATTAGGTTTTTTTTTTAGATGTTAAAGAAAAACATGCTTTTATATTGCATTAGCAATGTGCATATTTACTCAAAATTCCATCTTAATGAACCACCAGAAAACTTGGGTCAAATTTAACTTACAAGATTTAATTAAGTTCTTATTGCCACTCTCTGAGTATATCATTAGTCCAGCTCTGTGACATCATTATATTGCATCACCATGCAATGTATACATTTACTCAAAACTCCACGTCAATCAACCACCGGGAAGTAGGTGTAATTTGTAAGATTTGATTAAATTCCTATCACCTTCTGGCACTAATATCTGACCTGCTCCGTGATATCTAATGACATCATTACTACATGACCATGCAATATAATTATTGCATTGTCCTGCAAGTTGCACATTTACACGAAATTTCAGCTCAATTGATTGGGAAGTGGCTTTTTAACTTGTAAGGTTAGATTAGCCAAAGATGAGAAGTAAAGTAAATAAAAGCTTGTAAAATACAAGGCGTTTTTTAATGGTCGAATGATTACGTCTTTATAAATTTTGGTAGTTGAATAATTATCTCGTGTTCATAGTACGACGTGCTGTGCTGGGGCGGCACTTTCATTCCAATATTATAATACCATCTTCTACTAATCCTTTCGCGTGATGTTTTTTACACCAGCGTTATTTTTTTAAATAAACGTTGCTCCACTCTAGGAATTTCTCCTGTGTCATGGAACTCATGGATGCGTTTACAAACATAATATAAACTCACATACACAAACCGCCAGACCCAGAACAACTATCTGTAGGCCATACAAATATTTATTCGGTTTTTTCAGGCATCATGATGCCGTCTTTGGTTACTGCTCCGCTCCTCTGGCTCGTGGCGTGATGCTACATAGCCTAATTCCTTCCTCGGTAAATGGACTATCCAGCCCAAAAGGATTTCTTCAATTCGAACCAGTAGTTATAGACAGAGGACATCCATAGGAAAAAAAAAACATTTAACATGATATCTTAAAGTATCACATTACGAAGATAAATAGAGTTAAAGATAGCTTTTATGGGTCCAAATATGAACGAAAAAGTTCTTGATAGCACCATATGTGTAGTTATAGTATTCAAACTTGCAATAAATATAACCATCTGAGATAACTACATATACGACAAAGCATATGCATTCAAGCACTTTGAATTAGTTAAGCTTTCTATCAATTTTTCGGTCTAAAAACCGAAAATTATTGTTTTTTCAGTTCAAATTTCTCAATAGCCATGAGATATCTAATTTTTAAAAAAATACGCAGTTACTTGTCGCCTATTTATCTAGTCAGTATAAAATATAAAAATAAAATATAACAAACTTAGGTTGCTTCATTCATGGCTCTTCTTCTATATTGTGCAATCAGTAAGGTCTAACGACCCCACACACCCTAGTGTAAGACTTTCTAAACTGCCTCAAGAGCCTCTGACGTGGTTACCAATGTCAGAGATGTCCAAGATAAACTTAGAAAGCACATATATAAATCATCATTCACGTTGAACCTAAGGATACTATGTTACAACAATGAAACAAGTTGTGTTATTAAAAGCTAAACTAGAGTAAAATATAATAAAAACAAGAGAGGACCTGTCCCAACAGATTGTGCTCATTTGAGAATATAACACACAAATAGGCACCATTTAGCACAATTATATTGAAGGGAATAAAATTATATGGCACACTCACAACTACCAGGACAAACTCATATCAGTGAAAGACGTACCTAGTAAATGGTGGGTTTAAGTTATTTGTTCTGTGTTAAACATAATAAGCATGGTGGTTAAGAGCATTGTCATGTTTAATGTCTCAAATGCCTCGCTGATGGTGGTGCATGTGTTTGATCGTTCAGTTCTCTTCAGGACGGTTGAGCAAAATAGTGCAGCTCCATACATCATGTTTGTGCACAGGCTGTCAATTGGTATTGGTCATCTCTTGACATAATGACAGCCAAAGCTTATATCAGAGGTAGCCAACCTGTCAGTTGCTGGATGTAGTACAGTTAATCCCAGATGTAATGCTCACATTAGTATAAGTAGGTTTAGGTTTATAAAGTAAAAAAACACAACTTGTACCAGTATTGATTCTTAAAAAAATAATATTTCTTACTCAGTTAAAAACAAATTTAAGTTTTATTTATGTTAACTACGATTTGACGTTAAGTTTGTCAAGCAGTCCTGATTTGTAATTAGTAGATTGCAGTCAAGTCAGTACACAATAGACTGTGGCTCTGATCAAGTTGGTCACACCTGGCCTACATCCTAATTTTTATTAAGTTTTAAAAGTGCTCTTTATCTTGTCCCCCCATATAAAAGCAACAGGAATAAAGTATTCAGGATTTTGCAATAACATAATAAAACAGGTGCTTATGGAGGTTGTTCTTCTCTAGAGAGACATCCTATCCTATCCTATAACCGTGTTGAAATAGACAACAAGCATCAATTTTCTGACCAACTAACATTCACCTTAGGCACTTTTAAATTTTCAAATGATTATATTAATATAAATGCATCAACATTTTTAAATCCTTCTTAATGCTTTGTCTACATCACAAAAAGAAGTTTTGTGTAACATTTCATGTTCCTAGTTCCAGTAGGTCAAGCTCTGTGCTGATACGCCAGACAATTGGGTTCTCCTTTGATGTAGGCGGATTTACCTTCAAGTTCGACATCTAAAAAAAGAGTAAATCAAAATGAAATACACTTACTTGGTGCCACTCCAACATAGAGCTCGAAAATATTTCTTGTAGTTCTCGGGTTCCATGCATCTTAACTCCGGCACTTGCATCCTTAGAGCCATGGTGGTATCTTTTTATTTCTGCAATATCACCACCGTGCATCACATTGAAATCATCAACTTCATTTCATAAAATTTAATCACATTACGCACAGACATACAGTCGCATTACGATTTCATTATGCTGAGCAATAATAAAAACAGTTGTATGGCCAGATGCAAATAGCATGGTAAGTATAGTCAAAACGCTGTAGCTGAAATAGGCTTTGCAATAATTAATTAAATATATGATTATTCCAAGCCTCTCCCTTATTCTCCAGGAACATCTAGATCAACTCCGCCCCTAAGACGACCCACTGACCAAGAACCAAAATAAAAATGCTCTGTTATCAAAGCATTTTTGATATTCAATTTAATGTTTTTAACTGTTGCAATTTGTTAAAGTGGTGGATTATTGATCACTCTAGCTGGAGCAAGCAGGATGCAAAATTTTAGCGTCTCGAATTCGCAGAAGCTGACCTAAATATGATCACAATATTCTGGACGGGATTAAATAAAGTTTTAATACATTTTTTTCGCAATCAAGACTTTCACAGTGTACATTGCAGATAAAATATTATTTAGCTACTTATGTAGGTACTCTAGGTACCGATAATGTATGTAATGCAACTGTATGCAATTTATTCATATTTTCAAAAACATACCTGACGCACAAGTAACCGCATTCTTTTTGATTTACACATTATTCAGCAAGATGAAGGTGTATTTTGATATTCCAAACCGTTCGGAATTTCAGGTTCACGGGTTTTAGCAAGTTTGCAGTAATGTCAAAAAATCAATAAACACTCCTAGCTAGTGAAGTGTAGCGTCTGTTGAATCGGTATTTGGGCCAATAACCGTTCTTTTACTTGCATTGGAGTTTGTGTTTAACTGTAAATTATTTAATTCCCACGAATTATATAAAAAAAAAAGAAAGTAGTTAGTGAAACCAGGAATGCCACTGTGTCTGAAATTGTGAATAAATCACAAAACTTGAAGAATTGTTAAAGATAATTTGAAAAGTTTTCGATATTTTCCTTTAGTTTACGATACCCAATCGGTAAAAATCACAAGAACATTAATACATTATTTGAATTGTTTAAACATAAATTAAAAAACCTAGAAGTTCAAATGTTTTCAGTTTTTTCGAGTAAATAAAATAAAATGCTCTAGAAATTCCACATCGATATTTTTACCGAACGTCACTCAGCAAGAAATCAATATGACATCCATTTTATGTTACAAACATTATTAATCTATTTAGTTCATAATTTCATGGATATTATAAAGTACACAGGATTTTCCTTCAAATAGGTTTAATTAAGGAAATCATTTTTTTTTTTTCAAATCAGATTTATTGGTACAAATAAATATAGTTGAATTCTACTCCTCCACACAGCAGTAGGCAGTCTCGGGATATGAAGGGTCTTTTCAAATAGGAAATTATACTCTGTATTTCAACGGTTTCAATTTCCCATTAAATATTATTTTCCCCCTTTATCGCTACTTTATCAAAAATAATTCGTCGTTATTTTTCATTTATAGAAACAAGCAAGTAGAAATATCATCTTATCATCCCCCTAACGTCCGTTAGGGGGATTTATTCTTATATTATTATTGTTGAGATATCAGCATAGAACACGGGGCCCGCTAGGGAGAGTGCCTGCCAGAGTTGCGGATTTTATTCAAAAGAATTCCCATCGCCGTGGAACGCAAACGGCTTTAGCAGGAACACAGATGGGATTTTTAAACAAAAAACCAAAGACTCACAGCAAAGAACATTACAATGTATTACTTTTTATTCTTTAAAAAAACTAAGGAAACTTATCATTTAAAAATCTGCTAGCTACTAACGCTGCCTGCGTCAAACAATCGACGACCGATTACCTACTTTGTCGGTGAGAATGAATTCTAATAAACCAACTCACACGTTCTGCAGGAAGTCGGTTCTCGAAACTATGGGTTTATTGAACGGTCCGATAAATACGCCCTACAAAAATGGCAGACGTGGGCGAACGCGTTTAAGGTCGCTGCATACCATCTGCATTGGCCCCTATCGGCGATGGCGAACTCTCACGTCCGGCCCTGGTGCAAGCTATGGTCCGGAGCGAGAGGGAATAGAAAGCAGGCGGGACATCAAAAGCGCAGATCCTTTCGACCCAGCCACCGCGGGAGACGCTCCGGGTGTCGGGAGCCGTGAGACAACTTCCGGCCATCGTAGACGCAGTCCTGTGGACTCTGGGCAATAGGTAGCTCACTGTCCGTACGTTAATTGACGACAGATCGTGTCATCGGAGCGTTCGTGTTCCACGCGCGCCTCAAAGAGATGTCAGTAAATCATTTGGAGGGGCCGCTCAACGCCAATGCCTGCCGCAGCTGCGGGTTGATCGAAAGAGATAACTCGCCCCCGGAAAGCAAAGAGCACAAGAAGGGACATGGATGGGTTTTACCCACCCCACCCAGGGCGAGAGAAATCATTTGATGATTTCCCATTCGTAAAAAAAATAAAAAAGTCTGCATACGTTAAGTGAACAATACTGTACGGACATGAATGACATTACAAGGTCAACGGGACGGGGATCGTTAATTAAGTTGTACCTAAATAGTAGTATTTATTTTTAAGATAAGTTTCAAGATGTACACTATCACAATGGAGTAATCTGTAATGACAGATGTAAGTTAGAAAATAAATAAATAAAATTAGTTTTAAAATGATACATGGTAACACAAAACTTCCTTTTTTCCATTTCATTTATTACCGTTCGGAATACTCACAAAACTATGGAAATGATCCATAGTTTTGTGAGTATTCCTACTCATTTGAATTTTGAAAAGGAATATTTAAGTATGAATTTTAAAATTGATTAATCTCAAACTAATAAATCAAATAGGTAATAAATGTTTTGCGCATCAATATAATTTATGATAATAGTATATATTATTTATTTATTTATTACAATATAGTTTGTCATCGAAAAGCTACAAGAAGAATGTTTTGTTTTTAACCGACTTCAAAAAAGGAGGTTATCAATTCGACCCGTATGTGTGTAATATTTCCAGAACTGCCCAGTTTTCGTATATGTTAGTCTATATCAGCGTCTGAAGAAATGTGCCAATTTTCAAATGTGTATGTATGTATGTTTTTATGTTTGTGTTCGCATATCACCGTAACTACAAATCCGATTTAAGTAATTCTTTTTGTGTTGTACTAGGTTTTCTTCAACTTAGGGAATACTGCAAGTTTCATCAAAATCAGTTCAGTAGTTTTTGAGATAGGGAATTTTAACCGACTTTTTATTATATTATGTTTGTTCGCGAATAACTTCGTCGTTTATGAACTGATTTTGATGATTCTTTTTTTGTTTGAAAGGGTATACTTTCCAATTGGTCTCATTTAAATTTCATTTAGATCTGATGATGGATACCGGAGACAGACAACGGAACTCTTTAAAAAATTACAGCAAATCAACCGCGACTGCTGCTATCGCATAAATATGCATTGTTTTCGCAATCACACAGCATAACATCACGCATGTATACTGAAAAGGGTTACACAGATGTATACAGTAGTATATGAAAAATTCTCATCCAAGTAAACGAAATCGCATATTCTGCTTTCTTATGACTTTTAGTGATGTCTTGTTAATTTACATAACATGATAGTTTCTTCATGGATTTGGATGACGGGAGTTGATACTAAAAAGCGGGAAATAAAAAACTTTTTGACAAAAAAGACAACCGCCTTCAAAAACAACGTCATGGCGTTGCGCTGCTGTGGCGCTTCATGTCAGGAAGGAATTTTCTTATTACCATTGTGATCTTTACAAGATCAATCGAGTAATTGAAGTTACTCGATTCCATTAAAAAAATATATATATGTTTTTTTTTTATTTAAGACGGTATAAAATATTGTAATTAACACAACTTCAAAATATTGATTTGTGTTATGTTTTTTAATTGTATTCTTCGATTTTTTGTATCGAGTTGAGATTTGAGCCAAATCCGTTACTTTATACCGGTTTTTTGAAGTTTGAACAGCCCTGGCGCGCCATTGTGGTGGTGGTTGTTCCATAGTTTGTCATTTTCGCACAGCTTGTGTGTTTTTAATAAAAATAGGGACAGTAATGAATATATTTTTTACGTATGTTATACCGCAAAAAATAACAGTGACAATAATGCGTGCCGAACCTTTTATACCTGACTAACGAGCAGCTTTGAGTCACCACGGTTAGTTCAAATGGATGGCTAAGGTTATTTGTTGTGACATAGCTAGATATATAATATCTGCAACAATTTGTCATCAGCGTTTAATAAATTATAGTGTTAATGTTTCAACACACACCGGAATACAGCATTTATTTACAATCGAAACTATTGAATACAGTTAATTGAAAATTGGACGATGTTCTTTCATAATTTTACACAATACAATACAAGCACCGCGACTCTTCTTAGCGTTGGACGTAAGCTTTACAAAGAACGTAAGTTTTTTTTTCTTTATGTTACTGCAGTCAGAGCTAAACTTTAATTCGCAACAAGTTTTAGGAGAGATTCCTATGTTCAATAAGTTATCTAAAAAGTTTGATAGACTTAAAAGTTTGTGTGCAACTTTGTGTTTCAAGTATGAAAGAACCTTAGAGTAACATGATACATCTCAGTGTCATAAATTACTAGTTTGAAGAAACATTACTAGTAAACTTATTTAGATTACAGAATTAATTTTATTAGATGCTGTGTTCACTGAAATTGAAATGCTGTTTTACCTAATGGTTTACTGTTGTGTTTATATATTTATTTAGTAAGATTAGCATATCAACATTAGTTATCCTGCCTGCTTTTTTATTTGATAATATTAGTCCTATTTTCGGCTATACAATAATTTTCAATTAATATCAAATTTGAAATATTATTCTCTTTATATTTTTTGTTTAATTTTCTTTATAATTCATGTAGACTATGGGTCTGTACTCTGTAACACAATTGTTATTTCCATTATCAAATTGTGGATGAAATAAAGCTATTATCATTGTTAAAGAGTTTTATAAGTTGGAATCATATGCTTATAAACTTTCCTATTTTACTAACATAGAGTATTACATTTACTAAATCAAATTATCTATATTAATATTTATATATTTCGTTCCCCAAAAACAAGAAGATTGAAAAATTAATTAAAAATATCTTAAAGTGCTATTTGTTTTCCTAATGTTTGTTTTTATAAAAACACATTGAGTATTTCCCAAGGCAACTTGTTCTAGTAGTGGAAGTAACCAATTATTTTGGTACACTTATCACAAATTATGACCGTGAGTCATTGTAGGTTAACTATTTAAATTTACTAATTAATTTGATAAGAATGTTGGGTAATCGAGCCAATTAGACTTTTACAAACATTAATTGTTAGGAATCCATAGCTCCTTCCTGATAAGTAAGGCTAATAGAATGGAAATGCATCCTATTACAATATTATATTATGATACATTAAGTTGCTTTTTGTCCATAATACAACACTGACATTGTTCTGTATGTTACTATTAATTTTATATGAGGATGTAACTGTTTAATGAGGTTTTATTAACAATTTAATATGTTTTATCTGACCCATCAAGTAAGAGTATGAGGGAAGTTATTACATTTTACATGTTTTCATAAAATTTGAAGGAATTTTATAGAAAACTGAATATTTTATGTAATAGGCGTTACAATAACAGAAATATTTTAAAAATTAAATTATTGGCCAAAACATTAAAAATGTTATTATTTCTAATTAAAGCTTGAACATTGTAACTTTGCTGAGTAAAATGCATTTATTATTTGTATAGCTGGCATGTGCAATGGCAGTCAATCATAACTTGCTAATGTGGGTTGTTTCAAGAATAACAAACATTGTATTGTAGCATTGACTCCTTTTAAGTAAGCATTGAGTTTGTTGTGCTCTTGAGCTTATCCATTGGTATGTAAATACATTGTTTATATTAACATACATAATAAAAAACTGCTTGTTTTAGATTTGCGCTGATTTGTATTTTATGATAAAAAAATATATTGAAGTGAATTTTTGTGGGTATGCATATTATTATTGTTTTTTTATCTAAATACCCATTTGCATTTTTCTTTTAAACTATGTTTAACCTTGGTATCTAGATTTCTTTCTGCATTACCCTAAACTTGAATTGGTCCTTGTATTATTTTTATCCATAGTAGTTGTTTTCTCATTAAACAGGCATCTTCAGAGTGGTCATCGAGTAGGGGCAGCGATGGAGGCTGGGGCGCGCGCCCTGGACGTGCTCCCGCTACTCCAGGAGCGGGTAGCGGCCCTGACCGGCGGCCGCGACCGGCGCGGGGGACCAATTATATGGTTCCCGGCGAATTCCAGGCGAGACCGAGTCGCGCCAGATGACTATAGGCGATTGCTGCACTACTTGATCAGTATACCTAGGTAAATATCATTATTATTACACTTGCGAACTATTCGCGTGGCTTATTTCGCCCGCGTTAACTTAGTCTTTGGTTACTGTTTCGCTCCCGTGTGTCGTAGCGTAAATGTTACTCAGTAATAATGTAGTTTTTCAACAGCAAAAGAATTTTTGAAATTGGTCCAGTAGTTTTTTCTTTACATACAAAAATATAAATCTAAAAAATCAAAATAAAAAAGAAACATCACGCCTGTATTCCCCGAAGGTTTAGGCAGAGGTGTATCAATGTACACCCACAGTTCGCCGGTATATTTAGGTCCCATTTAAATACAAAATTTTCCTATTTTTATAATATTAGCGTAGATATACGTATTTATAAGGGTACAGTTTAAACATTATCGGTCTCAGCGTCTTGCCGGACGTCGCGTCTGGGTGATTGCAGTGGGCAATTGAGTCTTTGAAACATTCAATAGCTCACAAAATGCTCTGGCCTACATAACGCTTAAATATTTTTGTGCTAAAATGGAGTGTTTAAAAATTCAGATACCTTCCACTGATTTAAATGTAGGTCAATAGAGCAGACGCCGCCAAACAGTAAGGTCTAATAAATTCTATTTTTGTTGGGTCAGAGGGCTTAGATATTCAGTATCGAAATGAGAGCCATAATTTATTATACAAAGGAATCCAGATGTGCTATACAAGGCCTGCAAGAATCAATGTTTGTTTTGAGTTTCCTGGTAAAGGCAAATAATGGGTACTTTTTCATTGACATGAGGCTCGAACAATAGAGTGTCAGCATACTAGTCCTCTTCATAGAAACTGTGCACAGTAAGGTAACTTTCCTGTGCTTGGTAAATATTCCATTCAGGTTAATTTGTTCTAATGAGTACTATTGTGAACACGCACACACAAAGAGAAAATGATACATATCCACATTGCTCAGGGTGTGTATTATATTTAGGAGATGTTAGTCGAAATAAGGTCGAAATCGCTATACGTCGTACTAATGATTCTACAGATACCAATAATTAGTAGTCGCCTATTTGTTGGTAGATATCATCATGCATTCTCGGATTTATCATATTTTTGAAAAAGTTGATTGTTACCTCTCATTGTTTTAGTGATTCGGTGAGGTCGCATGGTTTCACGATACTGATTGATATGAGAGGTTCAGCATGGGCAGCAATAAAACCTATCCTAAAAGTTCTGCAAGAACACTTCCCTTCATCCGTCCATCAGGCACTGGTAGTGAAACCTGACAATTTTTGGCAAAAGCAACGCACAACAATAGGAGCACATAAGTACAAGTTTGAGGTAAGTCTCCTTTGAATCGTTCGAATCTAATACAGTTCCAAGTCTGCTTATAATAGAAATGTGTGTTTACAATTACGTTAATATTTTTAAATTGTTATTTTATAATAAAACTTCTCTTTCAGACGACCATGATTAGTTTAGAAGCACTGCCTAAAGTAATAGATATTTCGCAACTTACACCCGATTTAGAAGGTACACTACAATATGATCACGCGCAATGGATAGACCTTAGATTGGTGAGCATATTCATAAATTATTCGGAAGTCTAAATTTTACAATTACAGGAATTCGCTGTTGAAGATTGTGAGTAATGCTATCGTACTTCCCATGTGCCCACACCTTTCCGTATGCGCCATACGTGCCGCGACGCACACTCGCACACCGATGACGTCATTATCATCGCGTTGGTGAAACTGATTTGGAGCGCGTGTATAAATACACAAATTATAATTATTTCCTCGATTTACGAGCCATACAACCTGGAAAAATAAGAACTTCTCTGTAGTATGTACTACATTTAGCGGAGCTGTAAAACAAATGCGCTAACTGCTGTAATGATAGAAACAGTCAATATGTGGTTCGTTGAAAAGTTAACAGCGATCTACTCGGCGAGTGGGTGAGTGGTGTCTGCCATCCATTCCACTCGCCACCACTCCTCGTGACTTAGTAAGCGGACGTAAATAATGCGATGTCTGACTATTGTTAGTTGGATACCCTTATTCGGGGAGTGCACAAGTCCTACTTAGAAAGTATATCACTTTGGTGACGCCACTTAGTACTTACAGGTTATACGTGTGTTCAATTCCTGAAGCGATTTTGTAACGTTCGTGAATATAGTTTACATAAGGAATTTTTTTTGTAGGCTTTAGAAGAGCTAATGTGGCAAGCTGGTGAGCTTCTAGACAGGCTCGACGACCTGCAAGAAGATGTGGCGAGGGCAGACTTCGCCGATGACGTCACGGGCGCGAGGAGAGCGATCGACGCGCACGCAGACATCAACAAACGGCTCGCTAAGGTCCCCGTCGACGAGCTGGAGGGGCAAGGTACTTGAATACCTCTCTATCCTTGCTATTTAATCATAACTATTTGTATAAACGCGAGCCAATTATATTTGGTTCTTAATGTACGACACCTGCTATAATAGCTCTCAATTTCGCAACGGTTACCTGTTTACTTTTCAGCTTCAGACGTAATTTTAAAGGAGTAATTAAACTTGATAATCAATTAGCCCGAAGTGTTAAATGCGTTTCTAATCATCGATCGCATAATTTCGTATCCATATACGCTTAAAGTATGCACATAATAAATGATAAAGTGCATTAGAAAACGTTAAATTGCGGAATAGCTTGTCTATTTATTTTTGATTCATATAACGCTTGTCACGGTTGAACGGCGGGCAGACCTGCGGGTGGTCAGGCCGTCGTTGTATAACCTCAGGTTTCAGCGCGGAGTGTCTGCGCACGCGCCACTCGCTGTAGCAGAACGCTGAAGGGTGTCGTGTTATGAACCTTAGTGTTAGTGATGTGTTTCGATTGCTTGTGGTATTCTGAACAGCCTGGTATGACAGCGTTCTCTTTGTATTTGTTGCCTTGTGAAAATTCCTTCCGAAATATGTCTGTTTGGACAAGTTGAACTGAAAGTGGGACACGCTCTCATGGCCTCCTCCGTTGATCTTTGTCGACAGTAGGACTAAAGTCTGCTAAAGTCGATTTTCGAAATCATCAGCGTACGTTACTATTTAAATTTGTTAACTCTAAATAGTAACGTACGCTGGAGATGTAAAGCAATGTTAAGATGTCTCCTTGCTTAATTTTACGTGTTGAAACATAGTTATAACAATAAATCATTCGTATTTACATGTTTAATGACTTATGAGTTTCACTTATTTCGTTCGATTACGGCAAGTTGCATTCGCACAAGGTGATGTTATATGCATTGTTGTTGCATGTAGAAACACACAGTAACTGTGCCAGTCTACCTAATGAAAAGTGTTAAACTGCAAATACACATGTCTGCAATTTTCACAGCAGATTGTATTATTTTACAAATAGCTAGTACACAATCTGCAACTTTCAGTGGTTAATTGCTGCCTCGGACTCGATGCGGTTTACAACATCCGCCATTATGAGTTTCTGCTTGATTTGCGACTGCATTGACCTACTTACTATAACAGACAACAATATTTAGGGACACAATGTTATCAATAACTTTTTTATAAATATGATTAAGTTTGACATTAGTTCGCCTACTTTCAAGTGATCGGTGTCTAAATATTTCGCTGTAAGCCAACACGCTAACCCGCCAAATACGAAAGCTTGATCGAGTCTCTGATCACTCGACTAGCTGTCAAGCATGGTGTTGGCTGTCGATTGCAATCTTGTTATCAAATCGTTCTTGTTTAAATAACAATCATTGGTGTAAAACAGATGCTTAGGTGATTATCTTACTACAGCGAAGGCAGACATCTGTTTCAGTCGATACACGTTCCCTGCGGGACACACTACTATAATAAATTAATAATACACTACTATCTTGAAGCAGATTCTCTTGTATAGGAGTTAGGATAGATTATCTAATGGTCATCTGCCCCCCTAGCCAAGTCACAAACGATGATCGTAAACGCTCGGTAGGTAACAATAGATTTTCAACTTAATACCCAAGAGCCTTAAGTTGAAAATCTATTAAAGATTTCTAAGCGTTAGCGACTGGAACGAACGAAAACGCTATGCAATCTTCATTAGATCTTCAACTTAAAACCAAGCACATAAAGTTGAAGATCTATTAAAGCCTACTCAGCGTTTTCGTTCATCGTTTGTGACTTGGCTAGGGGGCTGTTGTGAAGAAACCGCCATGTCATGCGACATTCATAATCTCCTTCTGATTAGCGCGTGACCAGCTAAGTGCTAACAGCCGTAACACTATAACACAACTTTGGTCCCGTAGGCGAGCGTGTCCTGCAACGCTTAGAAGCAGCGGAAGCGGTGTGCTCGGAGGCGAGCGGCAGCGGGGGCGAGCCCGCGTTCCACTGCGGCTCGCCGGGCGCTGTCCGCGCTCAGCTGTCCGCCGTGCGCTCGGCGCACGCGCACGCGCACAAGCTCTGGCAGCACAAGAAGATGCAGCTTGACCAGTGCTTCCAGCTGAGGCTTTTTGAGCAAGATTGTGAAAAGGTACCTTCTTTTCTAATATAACTTAACGATAAAAGTGTTGCTAGTTTTGTTCCATCAGTTTTTCATCCGAATATATTTACACAACCTTTCCTTCAAAACCCATAATTATTTGAGACAAACTCAGTTTTACATAATATGATTAACGAAATCACCCCAGATGTTGGAGTGGATCGTGAATCACCGCACCGCATTCCTAGCGACGTACGTGGAGATAGGACGCTCGTGCGCCGCCGCCAAGCGACTGCAGGAGGAGCACGCCAGGTAAGCTACATATACATGTATTCTCGATATACATGTATTCTCAGGCAAACACGTGTACAGGCAAACATATGCATCATTTCACTACTCTGATAACAATAATTTTATTGAAGCTTTAAAGCTAATTATAGAGACATGCTTAAGGTATTGACTCCTTGGCAGCAGTACGCTCACCTCTGTAAACTTATCTATTTTTTCACTGTACCGAGTCTGTTACGGCGTATCTTATTACGTGAATTATTGACATTGAATGTAATTATGTAGTGTATGACCTGTAAGTTTATTACCAATAAATAACATTTGACCATTAACACGCCATTCTGAAGTAATTGCCGTACAAGTGAAGGCCATATTGTACACTAGTATACTGGTAGATAGAGCCTATGTTACGTTAATATTTTACCAGCACTTCAGTAGACGAAACATTTCAATTTTGACTCCATGAGTAAAAGATAAACTAATTGCCCTTATTATGATTAAGGTTTTGACCTGTAATGTTATTCTTGACATTCCTGTCAACGGTTATAAATACTTTAACACTGTTACATAAACTTGACGCAATAATAGAAAGACAAACGCACATCTTATTGGTTCTTCCAAAAAGGTCAGGTCTGCAGACCTCAATATATAACAAGATAATATAACCGGTGATGGAGCTACTGCAATATAGGAAAAATACCCTGTTTGCTGCTTTAGTATTTTTATAAACAAAAAATAGACCATTTGTTACCTTTATTTATTAACGTTAACTCCCTTTTGTCCAGGTTCGCAGCAGCGTGCACCGGTGGCGGGCGGCCCAGCGTGGCGCGTGTCACGACGGCTGCGCGGCGCCTCGCCGACAAGCGACACTACGCCGAGTCCGAGATATCTGCGCTCGCGCACCGCCTGGAACGGGCCTACAAACAACTGTCGGCTGGTAAGTACGGGTTGAATACCGGCCGCTTCTCGTATGCGAGATTGCGGGTTTGGATCTAAGCCACACATATCTTTTTCAATATTATCATTTTACTAAGAACGTGTCGGTTTTAACATAAATAAGCCTTTGTAAAGAAACACATTGATTTCTAGTGTCAGACCAAGTTGTTAGTACAGAGTTACCGCGATGTTTTCCTTCAGGTATTGAGTAAATCATAGTGATAAATGCTCGTGTTTTCCCCTTACGAAAAAGTACTTGGTTCCTAAGAGTCAGTCAGTTTGTGTAAGAGCTGCAAACTGACATATACGTAACGTATTAAATCTAACTTTGCATGTGGTAAAAAAAAGTCCTAATCAAAGTATGAAATCCCGTACATGACCCCGAATTAAATTCAGCTGGATTCTTTTTTGGACAAAAGTTTTATTATGAAATGTGCCATTTATTACCAGGTCTGGAGGAGCGTTCAGCAGTGTTATCTCTGTCCGTGGTGTTCCACCACAAGGCGGAGGCGTACGTGTCTGCGGTGGGCGGCTGGGGCGCTCAGTGTGCGGTGGCTCTCCAGCTGGCCACCGGCCAGGGCGGAGCGCCCTGCAACGACCCCAGGGCCCTCGAACAACATGCGCAGAGGCATCGACAGCTGTATGAGCACATGTGTCAAGCTTATACTGAGGTTAGTTCCATTTCACAATTTCTGAAAAATAACCGAAGTAGTATACCAATGTGAAATGTCCCAATTTGTGTCTTTACCAACATTTTATTAAATTGGTTACAGGTCCATTCTACAAGTAAGAAACTGTTGTACCAGCTGGATCACCTTGTGCAAGTGTGCCATCAAACTGATCCTGCTGATATGGTGAGAATATGTACTAATAAACACATAGTTTCTTTAATAGGACTACAAAGGAAATATGCTTTGTTTGTGTGACATTTGCCATATTAAACATAAACCTTTTAAAAAATAATAAAAATGGAATGCTTTTCCTAACATTCATTGAACTGAGAATGACCATCTATTAACTCAGTTTTCACCCACCCTGGTCATTCTGTATGACATTTATGACCTGTAACGGCAAACTTTACTCACATAGTAAGAGAGACAACAACTTAGTAAACTATTTACAAATATGAACTTCATCCCTACAGAATGACGGCACGGTAAGCAGCGCGGGCAGCAGCGGCGGCGACCCGGCCGCCGACTACAGTTCCGGCGCGAACCACGTCCTAGCCGTCATCCACCAGATACTAGGGCACCACAGAGCATTAGAGGCGAGGTACCATCAGGCCAGGCTCAAGCTACATCAGAGGCTCGCCTTGCTGTTGTACAAAGAAGATTGTAGGCAGGTGAGGGGTACTCAACAACCATCACATACATTAGTTAACAACCGTCTTCGCTGCGAAGCACATAGTAGGTTACAACAGTCATAAAAAAAATAAAAAACTTTTTACAAAAAAGACAGCAGCAAGATTGTAGACAAGCAGCTTTGGTTCGGTTTATTGTTTTGTATTGCCACCGACTTCAAAGCTAAAGTAATTTTTTACATTTTAATATTGCAAGTGCTTGTCTTTTTAAACGATTTCAAAAAAAGAAGGTTCCAATTCAACCATATATTATTTTTTATTTTTTTCTTAATAAGATTTTTATTCTTCACTTTTTAGTATCTAGCTCCTGTCATCCAAATCCATGAACGAACGGTAATACTACGTAAATGTACAAAGCACCACTTAAAGTCCCAAGAAAGCAGAATATGCAATTTCGTTTACTCGGATGACATATTTTTTCAGCAATCTTGATTTATAAACCAAACTATATAACCGATTTCGATAAAATTTATACGTTTGAAGTATGTCCTATGAAATTAAGAAAAAAGAAACATTAAAATCGATTCCTAATTGGCGGAAATAACAAACATACAAAAAAAAACAAAACTGACAAGCCTCCTTCTTTTTGAAGTTTGGTTAAAAAACTTGTTCTTGAGTAGCAATAGGCAGACTATGAAGTAACATAACAGACAAACATTATGGAAAAAGACTACTTTATAGAAAACGATGTAAAGATTAAGCCGATGATAATAAACCTTGCACGATCTGTAACCACACACATCATTCGACTAGACAGCAACCAAAACTCATCAATATCAAAATATAATACAAAAAGTTGATCTACACAAGGAGCTATGAGAACTACGATGTTATTGTGTCACATTTAAACAATTACTGTTAGTCATGCAGTAAGGGCTTCACAGTGTCATTATACTCACAGTGCTATCTCTTGTGATAATCGTGACAGTAATAAACTCATAAGCTTATTTTGTATTAAATGTCCATATGATGTATTGCAATTGGTATCTAGATTACATAAAGGGCGATAAGCAAGCTTTATTAAAAATAAAACATAATATTCATGATATTCTATAAAATTCCTTTGTTACAGGTCCTTGATTGGTTGGCAAATCACGGTGAAGTATTTTTACAGAAGAATACTGGAATAGGAAGGAATCTCCATAAAGCTAGGGTTTATCAGAAATCTCATGAACATTTTGAAAATGTTGCACAAGTAAGTTTCTTCTGTGTGAACCTTTAATTTCCTCATCACATGATATGAATCTACTGCTACGTACCTGCTTAGAAGGTTTAAGTCCCCAAAGGCGGAAAAAGAGTCACATTTTATATCAAGGCAGTCTGAGTTAATCTTCTTCTCTCTCTGATTCTCCGCAGTCGCACTGTTCTTTTTTTCCTGCCTTACATTCCCTAATGTAATCTCAAATTCGATTAGAAGTTTTATGACCATGACAAGTTACCCTTCTCCAACAGAACACATACACGAACGCAGAGAAGCTACTCGCCGGTGCTGAGGAACTGGCTCGGTCTGGCGAGTGCGACCCTGAAGAAGTGCTGGGAGTGGCGCGGGAACTAGAAGCGCACGTCGCGGCGTTCGCGGCGCGCGTCGACAGGAGGCGGAGGCGCCTCGACCTCGCCGTGCTCTTGTACACGCATGAGAAAGAGGTTTGTTGACTTATTTTATACCTAACATAATATAATACAAGGTCTTATCAGACCCAGTGGTCGAGGCCTCGACGCGAGGAAGGACTTTGTGTGTCACATCAATATGTACCTGTATTCCCGGACATTATAAGATGGCGTCGCAGCTCACTACTATAAGATAGCGGGGAGAAATGGAAAAAGAAAATAGGTATGTTATGTCTCAACTGATAGACATGTTAATTCAGCAGCGGGATGGTGCTTCGGACTGGCGATAATCCAAATCTCAAGCGTTTGATGCGTTTGAACTCCAAACCCTGACCCGCTTAAGTCAGCGGGTGTGTACGTGCCTGCTTTATCTGGATGAACGCCAGGTTGGAACGCCAAGCCACCTGTTAGTGCGTCCTTATGCGTGAACTTTCACTATTAACATTAAGAGCGCGTATACAGAAAGTTGGCAACGTCGCGAACAGCTGTCAAATATTTCCCTGTTTTGATTAATTTGTCAATATTACTCTGTGAAAATAAGAAATATGGCTAACTAATGAACTAGAATATTAATAATGAATTGCAATTAAAACACTGAATTTGATGTTGTAACCGTTTTAGGTGCAAATAAGGCATTTGTAAAGTTTTCAAATACTTTTTTTACTCACATCTAAAACTAAATATTCGGTGTTACGATATTAATTATTGCATTTCATAATCAATATTCTAGTTCATTAGTTAGCCATATTTCTTATTTTCTTACAGTAATATTGACAAATTAATCTAAACAGTAAAATATTTGACAGCTATTTGCGACGTTGCCCACTTTCTGTATACACGCTCTTAATAGGCTAACATAAGCCAAGCCAAGAATGTCTTTTTTATTTAAAACACGATTTCACTTTTCATTTATTTTTAACCGACTTAAAAAAAAAGAGGTTATCAATTCGACCCGTATGTATGTAATATTCCCAGAACTGCCCAGTTTTCGTACATGTTAGTCTATATCAGCGTCTGAACAACTGTGCCAAATTTCAAAAGTGTATGTATGTATGTATGTATGTTTTTATGTTTGTGTTCGCATATCTCCGTAACTTGAAGTCCGATTTAAGTAATTCTTTTTGTGTTGTACTAGGTATTGTTCAACTTAGGGAATACTGCAAGTTTCATCAAAATCGGTCCAGCAGTTTTTGAGATAGGGAATTTTTTGCTTACTTGGATTGTAAATTTTCAAGAAGATTGTATGTTTGTCCGCAATTATCTCGCGTTTGGCTGAACCGAATTTTGATGTAGTTTTCAGAAAAGTGTTTGTTACTTTCTGGAGAAACTTATAATATATAACACTAATTGATTTTCCGTGACGTTGCCTGCATTGATCCGTTTTTCTAATCCAAGTAAACGAAATCGCATATTCTGCTTTTTTATGACTTTTTTGTGGTGTCTTGTTAATTTACCTAACATGACAGTTTCTTCATGGATTTGGATGACAGGAAGTTGATACTCAAAAGCAAGAAATAAAAAACTTTTTAGCTAGTTATTTTTCTCTTTTTAGTTTTTGAAGGCGGTTCTTTTTTTTTTTAAAGTTTTTTATTTCTTGCTTTTTAGTATCAACTTCTTCTTAAGTTTTTTTACTAGTCAAGTCGCTATAAATCTTCTGGGAGCGGGGTGAGGTCGTAAAACCTGTGTAATGACTACACAGATCTAAAGCTAACGATCTAAGTTTACTCTATTATCATATGCCAATTTTGGCTCAAAAATTTACACGTTCCTATTGAAAAATAACATGTGCAGGTAAGCACCTTATACTATTTAATTGAATTATTATCATAATTAAGTACTATTTTTGTATTAGCTGCTGCAATGGCTCGAAACGTTGCGGAGTGGCGGCGGCGTCTGTGCGTCCGACGACACCCCGGAGGCTGCAAGACGAGCTCTCGACCAATGCGCGCAACACCGAGCGGCCAGCCTCGACGCATGCGCAGCCACCATCGCGCAGGGGGAAGCGCTGTTACAAGATCTGCGGTAAGTCCGCTATAATATGCAATACTAAAGTGTGCATTCTCAGAGACTAAATTGTGAGCTATACATTCATATTCATTTATTTGCATACCATAATGTGTATAAAAGATGTTAAAAAAGGCTTAAAGCTAAATTACAGTTATGGACCCTAGTAGGTCACAGCAACTTAAAATTAAATAAAACAAAATTAGAAAATAAACAATTCTTTTTAATTTATATTAGGGGTTCCCAAACTTATTTTGTCTACTGCCCACTTTGAAAATAAATTATTTTTTAGCGGGCCCATTTTTCCACCTACTTAAAAACAACTATAACTTCAAATTAAATTAATTAATTATTGTGAGCTACATTAGGGGAAGATTAAACATTCCAATTGCTCCTAAGTATATTGAGTCAACTAACATATTTCGACAATTGCACTTTTTGGGGGATTCACAAAAATTAAATCATTACCTACCCATCTTATCCATAAACAAAAAAAAACTATCCCTATGAATAACTGAAAAAAATGGCGTATACTGGATCAAGTACACGATTTATTTATTTTGAACATAGTACACTCAGTCAAGTGTTTCCATCGTGAAAATTACCTATCTAGGAATACTAATAACTATTAAAATGCGAAAGTCTGTCTGTTGCCTTTTTATTTGTTTGTGTGTACTTTCATTTCGAAACGGAGTGACCGATTGTTTTCTTTTATTTATTGAAAAAAACAGGACAGATATATGAACTACGCGGAGAGAGATATGGAACCGAGTTTGAGCAATCTCTTCATTAATATTCGTTGTTGTTCACAAGTTGTAGCCGAGAGTCGAGAGCTTAGTCGGTCAGTCAGTCGGTAGGTCCTCCTAGCTAGATGAAATTATAAATCGCCTCCCAAGCCTCTACACAACGCCTCCATTTTTTTTCTCAGCCTGCAGCGCCCACCAAGGGCCGTTATCGCCCACTTTGGGAAAGGCTGATTTATATGAATTAAAAATAAGTTTTATACGTCCAGCATAAAAATGTTGTGCTAACGGCACATTGACATAAAGAACACCATTTTCAAGTTTGACATATAAAGCCGTCAAATCAGTCTCTGAGATATGCTTTAGCATTATACACGCAAAAATGTGTATTTTCAACAATAACAGAGCAACGAATGGAAGTCCCTGAGTAACTAACTACTCGTTACTATGTGAATAAATAACTATGTTATATGGAAAGCGCTCAATGGACTGCTCACTCAAGTAAGCCGCTGCAAACATGACTTACTAGAATATTATAAATTCCGCCGATACCCATTACGAGTGTGGTGCTCCTGACCAGACAATGGACCACTTTCTACAGTGCCTGAAGTATCCCTTCACCTACATTTTAGAATACATTAAAAACGCCACCCGCCCCGCGCTAAATATCTGGGAGAGCCTACCTACCTATTGAGCTCAAGTATCCTAACGAAAAAACAAATTAACTTGAACCATCGTCGAATTGAAAATAAGACAAAGATGTGAAAATACCATGGTAAAATCACGCGACGGTTTGGGATTCGATCTCAAGTAAACAGTTAAACAGAACGAAGTGAATCGATATATTGTATGTTAATGATAACCCGATCATCCTTCCTCCGCGTACAAGTCAAGTCTACTATTATACATATTGTAGGACACTAGTCAGGTCAGCTTCCTTACAATGTATTTGTTGTAATCTCACCAGTACTTGCACAGATTACTTTTTCCAAACAGTCAGTATCATTGTACTCGACATTTTTCGACTATAATGTCCAACTAGTTGGAGTACGGGCGTTCGGTAGAGGTAGTTGTTCAACTATTATATTTAGTTGAACAATGACCCCATAACTAGAACCTGTGTCCATCTGATTTATTTTAATTAATAGTAGTAATGTTATGAGCTGCATCGTAAGCCTAGTAAGCGCGATTGCTACGCTTGTGGTCTTGGGTTCGATTCCCAGGTCGAGCAAAGTGTTATTGGGTTTTTCTATGACATTCTCAGTAGCGGCTCGGAGTTAGGATTTGTTCCCGATTAAGAGCAACAGCATACCGGCGAACTGTGGGTGCACTGGCACATTGGTGGCACCTCTGCCTAACCCTTCGAAGAATACAGGCGTGGTGGTATGTTATGTTATGTAATATCATTATTGAATTATACATATTTATTATTTTTAGTTAGATCATCATTCTCAATCAGAATCTCAGAATCAACAGCTCGTCAGTACAATAACCAAAACACTAGTTTCTATTGTCTATCTCCGAAGATTTACATCAGATAGGGAGTATACCGTTTCAAACAAAAAATTTTTTTAATTGGTCCACAATCGACTTTTATAGCTATGTACAGTACATACAGAAAAAATACATACCTCCTATACATATCCTATTTCGACGTCTTTTAAAAATTTACTATTCACAGGAATAGTTATTATATTAGTTGCAGTTCAAAAGAATCCTCTGAGTAACGGCAACTTCACCAAATATACAATACACATACATACAATCACGCCTGTATTCCCCGAAGGGTTAGGCAGAGGTGTAGCAATGTACGGTCAACAAAAGAGATGAAGTAACCAGACCGTCTTATATAGTAAAAAAAATCTTTCAAACCGGTAGTCGTTTTTAAATAAAATTAATTTTAATGAATAACCTGTTTATTTTCTATTAATTAAAATAAAATTCATTCAAAAAATTCTATTGGTTTTTGTAAAACTTTGATGTCATTAGGCGACCCTGGTTACTTATCTCTTTTGCTGACTGTACACCCACAGTTCGCCGGTATGTTTTAGGTCTTATGTAATAGGGGGCGAGCGTATTGCCGTCAACCGGGCACAAATCGTAACTCCGAGCTGCTACTGAAAATTTCATAGAAAAATCCAATAACACTGCAAATACAAATATACAATATTCTAGAAATATCTTTTTACCGACAAATGTCAGAATTGAATACACCAAGTACCTTAACGCACTTAGTCGTAGTAGCTGGTTCCAATTACGCTGAGAGTGCATGCAACATATTATTTGTTCACATGACATCAGAGTGCGCGCACAGTTTCTAGGGTAACTCAAAAAGATAGGAACAGGTTTTATTAATAATTCCTTTAGTGTAAACGGATATAAAAAGAATAATTATGTTTTATCAATATTTATTTTTTAGTATTCTGAATGAGGTTTTATTTACTAATTTTTTTTTTCGCTTATGAAGCCCTTTCATTTTTGTTACCTATATCATAGGGGTTAGTTACCACGGAAATTATTTATAAGTTGCTATTTTGTGACGTCCGCCATATTGGATTTACAGTGAAGTCTTATGTGAAGTGAAGACTTATTGTGTTTCGTTCATGAAGCCCTTTCTTTTGATACATAATAATATGTGATTGGGGTTACTATGAAAATTATAAATCGCCATTTTGTGACTTCCGTTATATTGAATTTTCAATGATGTCACTTAAATAATTTTAGCTCAATTGCTTTAGTGGAAGTGGGTGAAATATTGATTGCAAAATTCTAGGACATACATAGTGAACTTAAATAAAAGATTTTAAAAAGCGCATTTTTAGTTTTTTAGAAACAGGAATATCCCTTTAAGTATAAAAATCTAGTCTTAGTTGCACTGGTAATGGTTCAATTACCACTGCAACTAAGACGATTTTTATAAAGAGCGTTTTCAGTTTCATATCGAAAAAGGCGGTTATGCATTTGGCTAGTTGTTACCGTGTGCGAACATAGATTTCTTCTTGATTGTCATTTTCATCATTGGCAGAGGAATTCCACGCCGTGGTCTCATATGATACATACATGCATATTTCCTGTTGTTTTTTAGTCGCTCGTAATTTCGAGCATCTTATTAGAAGAGAACCATTAGTGGGGTAGAAAACCAGACACCGGGCAAAGTGATCAAATCCCAATGAACTAAATCCAACGAGAGCAACGAAGCAGACGGTGTTTATAAAAGCCTTAGTCGGAGATATTACACAGTAGAAGGCACAAAGTTTGTAGTAGTTGGCTATGTATTCGGTGTGTAGGTACCCCCGACGGCTACACTTGTCCGACTTAGTTGCTCTTAGCAGTGAGGTGTCGGACCAGGCGATTTTCCGCAGCGAACTTCTATTCACTCGTCTGTGCAAAGTTACGTACGTCTGGAAGTCGAGTTTTCAGTTAATCTTTTGAAGAGATAAGTTTCCTTGTGACATGGGTCCTATTCAGACATACTGTGGCGCTCACTATCAATGCATCGTGTCAGAGATTAGTTTTGTACACCTTTTAGTTCTGCTTTAATTTAGATGCGGAAATAAATGAATTACAAACATAAGAAAAATGTTACGAATGTTATGTTTCGGCACCGTATCGGCTATCAGCTAATAGCTTATGGGCCTGGCGCTGACTGACGTCGCAGCATGGCATCAAAACACCGCCGCACCCGTTTTCAACTTTATGGTAATTATTTTAGATGTCATAATCCTGTGACCTTCGTGTCTCGCGGGGCGGTATGTTTGTATAGGCATAATGTAATATGAATTCTAAAGTCATTGAAATAAGGAAAAAAAGAACTTGATCAGAAATGAAATCCTTTTCCATGCCGTGCCAACAAGCCGTTTCCAACTGATCCTTTTGGAAATCTATGGGGGAGCATACATGATAGGTGTGGATGTCCTACGGCTGATGATCATGATGCCTTGGCATGTTGTGACATAAGTCAGCGCCGGTGCTATGTCTCTTATAGTTATAATGGCTTATAAAGTGTCATTATTTGTTTAGAATTACTTATTACTTTTTTTCTTTGGATCGCAAATAAGCCGACTGCCCACCACCTCTGCCTGTAGACACCTGCTATACCAGAGGCCAAGCAAATGCGGTCCCATCCCCGAGTCAAAGGTAAAATGTATCATGGACCGTTATGGAAAATATACACACATTCTATCACAGTATCACGCCTTTATTTCCCGAAGGAGAAGAGGTGTACAAATGTGTGTTGTACACCCACAGTTCGCATGTGTGCTTAGGTCCCATGTAATAAAGTGCGAGCCTATTGCCATTAACAAAAATAAAACCATTGCCATAGTCATTGGAAAATAGTACAACAACATATAATTACGACAATTACGCCTGTAAGTATTCCCCGAAGGGTAAGGCAGAGGTATAGGTGCCAATGTATACCCACAGTTCGCCGGTATGTTAGGTCCAATGTAATAGGGGGCGAGCCTATTGCCATTAACCGGGCCCAAATCCTGACTTCGAGCTGGTACTGAGAATTTCGTAGAAAAATCCAATAACACTTTTTGAAAAATATTATTTGTACATATACAATAGTAGTGAAAATATGTGGGGTTTTTTTCCATGGGGGAAGGTAGAAACCACAGAACGCCACCAATACGCCATAATAGTAGTGAAAATTACAATAAAAACCTTGAGTAGAATTCCTGTGACATCGTGGATGTTAACGTATCTACTAACAATCGTGGGCATACAAATAGTTGCAAATGCACGACCTGGAAGCGGCAGTCTCGAATAATAAAATAGATACCTACGTATAAAACCTCGCCTCGCTGATGGTACAGTCCTGCGCCATGCAGGCGCCGGCACCGGTGTCGGCGAACGGTTGCTCTCGACGATGATCTTCACGTATGTACCTCTTCCAGCAGATGATGAGCGACAAGTTTGGAAACGAATGCGAGCGCCGCGCTGCCCGGTTAGGTACGTTCAATTATGTACCGCACAAATTGAGATTTACTTCCTCTGTCTGAGGCAGTCACGGGCAAATACTACATCATGAACATGTCCCGTAAAACGTGTTTAGGGATGATCATAATTTTTATTTTAAATTGATTCCTGGGCAGCGTTCTATAGCTTGTGCCAATGTGGCAAGAAAAGTCGATTTTCAACTTTTCTGCGTTTTCAGCAATGACTTCTCATCAGATCCTATGTGTAATGTATCCTCCGTATCTTATATGTTCGTACAACATCGTCGTGACGTAGTGTGATTTGTATGAAAATCCTGGTTTTTTCGATATTAAAAATCCGTACACAATAGCCGTAGTGGTGGTATCGCTGTCGGGACGTTACACAACGGTATGCGACCCAATTTCTAAGACGAACGCGCATAGCCGGAGCGTTACTCTGTTTTCAGTGAAAATTCAAGTGTGGACGGACACGCGACGCAGATATGTGGCTCGAACAATGTATAATTTATCAAAGCGTCTTACCGGATGAGATTGACGGCTGTCTGCGCGTAATTATTGTCTTGCTCCGTTCCGAGACTATCGCTTGCGTAGCCAGTACATCATTGAGGTACGAGGAAAAATGTAACGTTAATTGATCATTTATTTTTGTACTGACTCTCGCCTTCCAACGTCGTATAACTAATGGGGTATTTTGCGTGCAGGGTATTGTAAGCTTTCATAAATGTATAGTTTGCTAACACAATTTCCTTGTAATGGAGTTGAGGCTCTGGAACAAAAACGCTGCGCACAACAGCGGACTGCGCTTTTGTGTGGCATGCCACAGGCTCTACTAGGCACTTTTGTATCAGTTGACGTGTCTATTCATTGTAATGATTTCACAGTATGAATACCTACATTGATTTCCATTACCATTGCCCTTATTTCTGTTTTCATTAAATATTCTTATTTGAATTCTAGGCGATCATTCTAATAATTCTTTATTGTAAACTTCTAGTTTTGTATTGTACCTGTAGATGATATTCGTTCTCGTTCCTCAGAATAGAACTCAAATAGTAGCTATAATTTGCTGTTTTTTAACCGAACCTTTTTTAGCAACAAAATCAATGTCGAAGTCAAAGTATTTATTTCAATTTGACCATTTACAGGCACTTTTAAATTGTCAAGAAGTTATAGTAAGTTGAAGCTAGTTGCTCGTTCCAAAACGTAGATCTCTATGGAGAAGAACGAGCAAGAAACGCCATGGACACTCTTTTAAAAATGGTTTTTACTATTATAATCATACCCTGCCTCCTTGCTTGTTCCTCATCAACTCATCACGGCAAAGCACTCAACGGATCGTAATGTAGGGAATTGGACTAAGAGGTACCTATAGCTTGGGAGCTAGATACATGCTTAGGCCGTAAATGTAGCCGCGATAACCGACCTGTGAGCAAAAGTTAATAATAGATTATATACAACAGTGGTTTATAAATAGGTACCTACCGAAAATTTTCCTACAGGCAGCCGAAGAGCCTTCGGCTATGGAAAGAATTCTGTGAAAACAAAGTATTTATACTTTGTTATTGCGAAATAAAGAATAAACATTGATTTGGGAATCGGCACGGCTCACTTTAACGGATATCATTACCTGAAGGAGTCCTCATTAGCATCACTCGTGGCGGCTTTTCATTTCCTTCAGAGGTTTCGCTACAACGATCTATTATGACATATTTTTCTTTCCGTCTCACAAATATTCCAGGTACATTATGTCACCCCAATGAACACACGTGTTACTGACGTCACATAATGTGAATAAAACATTGTTCTTGTCAAATCGTGTTATTGTCCTTAACTACGAAATTTAGTTTGTTTACGTTTTTTGTCAGAATCATACCATTCAAAACTTTTGTAAACATTGGGGATGACAGAGCTATACTTTTGTAAATTAAAATCTCTATAATTCACTTGGATACGTTAGAATTTCTTAGCAATCATGATTTTGACATCATTTACATTTGTATACTTACCTATTATCTAACGATTTTCTTTTCGACGAAGTTATTCGTCATCATCTTCCTGCCCTCCTATGTTACTTGGCGTCTCGGCGCAACACGCATTCAACGGAATATTTTAATGTGATTGTTTTTGGGTCAAAATATTTTACGACGAGCTTCTAAAGTCGGAATAGTGTTTCTTTTTACCATTTCGTGTGTTACATGAATCTATGATAAATATTGCCAAAGGTTGTGTTAAGTAATATAGAGTCATTTTGTCTCTTATAAAATACAACAACTACCTCACACAACAACTGCTTACCCGTGAACTCTCAACTTTGATTGGTAATCAATTGAGCGGTTCAAGCCTCATCTCAATGAGCTCCACAGTCAAACCACAACGGTTAAACGGTGGTTTTGTGGGGCTTAGCTTATAAGCTAACATAATAAATAAAACAATAAAAAAACGATTTACTTAACAGTGTGGAACCTCGTAGGTATTACTTGTCCTAATATGTACTAAGCTTTAATAAAATTTAAAACCGTAGGTAATGAACATTGAAAGGCAAGCACTAGGGGATCATGTTACATTAGGGGCAGAAAAAAATTATTCATTTTATAATTAGATGTACCTAAAGTTTACAGACGCGCCAGCCATAGCTCTAAGAAGTATAACCCTTTTACCGATGACGGCCATATACGTGCCACCATCTAATAGGCATATTAAATCGATTGATGCCCTTGCTGGTAATGTCCAACCTAGCAGTGGCAACCATATTGCCACCATGTTTTTTTATAGTAAACGTTATTTTTTTTTTAAATTTTTGGACTTAATTAAAGCTTAATTTTGGTAAACCATATCCCAAATTTTATTTTGCTACTCCACTTGGATCCTTCTGCTGGTAAAAGGGATAACTGGAAAAGTCAATTAAAATTCGATCACATACATAAATGATTGCTATCAATTTCGTTATATCCTCTGCGGACTCACGCCGAGACGTATATGCCATAAAAGGTCGGAGAACTCGGCGAGCTTCCGTCGCACGCTTGCCTCTTACTCAACGCGTGAAAAACTTGCCGTTTCGTTGACTCGAGCCAGTTTGCAATACGAAATTGCTCTTATGACTAACTTGCTAGGCCTTCTCAGATCAGCGTATTTAGGTTCAATACTCCTGAGTATCCAACAAGGTGCCACTTTAAATGACGATATAATAACGGCTACGGCATTATATACTGAAAAGATTGCGACCTATCCTAAATCATCTCAATTAGGTAATGTTGTACAGAATTATCTAAATTAGGCCGCAACAACTTTTCAATACAAAATATGTGAAGCGAATAGTAATGCATCTAGTGCGCCTTTTATAGTGGTACTCGTTTGTACGCATTATAAATAATTGGTTCGCGATACAAAATGAATCAGCCCCTGTATAACTTGTTTACCGTAACAGGACAAGTGGGCATGGGCAGGCGGCGGGTTCCGATGGGAGCACAGGAGCCTTAGAACAATGACGAGGCGGTAGCGCCATCAGCGACCCAGCGAAACCTCGGCTGCCCCATTTCAAAACCTAGCAAGGACCTAAAACTAAATTTTATAGGAGAGCGAATAAACGTAAATTAGATCAGAGGTGAGTAGTGCATTTACTGGGTATCGATGATTAAATATCACCGCTTTAATATGAGTTTTCAACGCTGGTGTTTTTGTATTTGGTAGGGACTTAGTAGGTTAGCAAATTATGCAATAAAACGATTTTTGAAAAAAGTGTCCTTTACTAGGTTTTGAAATGGACAGCCGACCGACCTGCGCTTGTGTTCATAGTAAACTAGCACAGTTACTACTAGTTTTTTGTTGCATTATTATAGTGAGTCACAACCTTCGATGTAGGAGTATTGTGAACTGTCATAAAAGTTGCTCTTACGTCATGTAGTATTGCGATTTAATTATAATAACTGCTGCTGTGTTGTGCATATTCAAGCACACTAGAGAAGAGAAACAAGAGTGCGTGAGTGTGTGTGAGTGTCAAAGTGAGTTAATGCTGCGCTAGCTTTTGCTAGACTCGTGTTAAACTGCTGCGCCGTATCTCTGGTCGTAAATAAAGATAACGTAATGCCCAATTACTATATAATTGCATAAAATGGTTACAGCAACACTCTACGCACGCTTGTTTATACTCTGTTATAGTCTTGTTAAGTAAACATTTGTAACGTAACGCGTCACTAGTACTTATGTGAAAACACTAACAAAGCTACAAGTTCTCTCTTTGCGACTTTGGTCAAACGAACTCGCGTCTAACGACTACAATATCGAGTGATGCACCCGTAACAAAGAGGCTTTACTCGGACTTCGAAACATGATCTAAGATGGATGTAGGTGCACTCTGTGCGAATGGACCTACAACCAACACAATGTAATGAGAGCCAGACGCAGACTAGTATTTAAGTTAATAGTACCTTTTAGGGTTTGGAACCCGAAGAGTGCCAACGGCCAAAGCCTCCGCTGTCCGTCCGTCTGTCTATAAGCGGGCTGCATCTCATGAACCGTAATTTCAATGGTGCCTCCGTTTATATTTTCAGAGTTATTATTGCTAAAGCCACAATAACAACTAATCAAAAAACAATAAAAGATGACAAGGGGCTTGTTTATACGAGAAGCGTGTTTTATTCGTCGTTTTATGCTTGGGCGGTGGTACTGAAGTCTTCACGTGCGAGTCCCACGCGCACCTGACTCGTTTTTTTATTAATGTAAAATAATCTTATTCAAAAAACAACTTATACCTATGTAAAACACTCTAATAAAACATATTTAGAGGTCCCGTGATATCGATACTGCCTTTTAACACCAATAATATTTGTAGAAACATATAGATTCAATACGACACTGAACCGTTGTTTGCTATAATTCCACACACATACCTGGACGCTATTGTCAAAAAAAAAAAAACATTAATTAGCTCTCCCTTGCATCGACGCATAGTTGTTTTTGATTCGTTCGGACCCGGAGGGTCGTGAGTCACAAAAGTTGCCTACCGTTTATTTGCTCGCTGCTCCGGGTCGCTAGATTGTGTCCATGCTTGCATCCGATGGCCAGGCACCTTTACTTTTAGATTAATTGAAAAGACAGTGAATTGACACGAGATCAAACGTGACTGGGAATTTCAAATTGTACAAAACTTAAAAATAAATATATTGGAGCCCACTCCTGCCTCCTGCCGGGCCTTTTTTTTTGTGAGCGAAGAAAATGCCTAACGCATGCCACGCCATCCGGGGAGACGACGTGGTTATGTGGGGCTTGCACCCACTAAAAACTCCGCATGTGTACCTACTTTCGCCTTGATAAATGGGCCGTGAGAACTGCTACGCATGACGTTCGCGACCCATCCAGCGTGGCCCACATCTGGGCTCCATCTTCTTTGCCCGCCTCCGGGCTCTCTCCTCCTTCAGCGATGTCCGGGTACACTGAGACATCACCACTACTCCAGGGACCGTGCAGCGAGGACGATAGAGTCCCCGATCTATCGTCCGCTGGCCCCTCTTAGGGCGGCATTAAGTCGGCATTTCGCCGCCTGCGCCGTCCTACCCTCCTGCGACGAATCGGGTCAGCGAGAGAGTCTGCCTCCCTGACCCGCTCCGCCGCTTCTTTCTGTGAGATCACGTCCTAGTCAGCTCGAAGCTGCGCTTATGCCTATTTTTATGAAGTGGTAGCCAAAACATTCAGATTTAGTATAAGGTTTAGTATCAAACTATAGCATAGAAATAATACTCTTTAGCTGACTGCGTCAGGAGGGTTATTTATGATATTCTGTTCAGTTAGCATCAAATGACAATGAAGATTTAAATTTACATTGCCCGTTTATTGTGAGCAAATACCAATACTTATTAGCCATATTTCTTTAACAGTTGTGTGGAATAGCTATAACGCTACCAATTCATGTAATGTTACAATCTGCTTTTCAATACATTTCCCTCACTGTACAGTTTCAAAGGACTGACGACTTCAACATGCATACCATCACGCCTGTTGGTGTACCAATGTGCCAGTGCACCCACAGTTTCGCGCGTATGTTTAGGTCCCATGTAAAATGGGGGCGAGCCTGATGCCATTAACCGGACATAAATCTTGCCTCGGAGCTGCTACTGAGAATATCATTGAAAAACCTAATAACAGTTTTTGTTTGACCTGGGAATCGAACCCAAGATCGAAGATCGATCGAGTAGCAGTCGCGCTTAAGACTTGCTTAACCCTGCGGTGGTCGCGCGGACTACATAGTAGTCCATGGTTTTTTAAACTGACATTTCTTTTTATGTACTTTTTTTTCATAGCTGATTTAAACAAGACCATTGAAAATTTATTTTTGTTTTTTGTTTTCATTTTATTTAGGAAGAGTTAATTTGTCATATTTTAATAAGAAAAAAATAATACAATTGAATTTCATTTAAAAAACGACAAAACAAATTGGACTGCATAATGTAGCCGCGCGACCACACACGTGACTTTTTAAGACGCGACTACTGCAGGGTTAAGTATGTGAATCATAAAGAACGAACTAACTAACTAACTATAGAAGTAACATTGTGTACTGTTAAAACAATGCGGTTATTGTGAACCGATTTTAGTGTACGGCGTGTCGCTGCTTCTGTCAGCCACCTCCTAAAACACAGGGCATCCGTCACGACCACGATATAATATATTATAAATATTAAACAAGCTGTTGATTTGCATCCTCGTCAAATTTTAGGAGCTTGTCATAGAAAAAAAGAAGTAATCAAATATAATTACGATACCTGGCCAATATTTAATAAATGATTGTTTTTTTAGTTGCAACTATCAAAAACAGTATTCCAGAATACTACTCTTGCCAAAATCAGCATCGCCCAGTTGCGTATGCGGTAGGCAGAGTTGTCGCGCGGCTATATCAATGCGTGCATAGCGCTAAACCCTCTGGCGAGATGGCTAGTTAGAATTAGAAAATCACGTCAAAAATATAAATTTTAAAACAAATTTATTTTATTATTGATTCGTGTTAAGAATCACGAGCATAGTTAACTCCTTGAATTTGACGAGAATGCAAATCTACAGCTTGTAGAAAAACATTTAATTGAAGTGCAAAGTTTACTGCGAATGTTAACTAAAGTGTTTGTGAAAAAGATGTACATTATATTGTAGGCCCGTGCTACTAAAACTGTTTGCGAGTATGGTGTGAATAGGTAAATTGACCAAGTGCTGTGAAGACGTCATGATGTACGAAGGGAATATGTTCAGGTTAACATTTTGAGGCAATAATAATTATAATTAAACTTCTTAAAATAAAAAATGGCACTCTGCTGCTATTCAGAGTTTTCACCGCGCTGCCGATGATTTTCTTGAGTGAGTAGTGGTTGTGCACAGCCGTGGTCGTGGGTTCGAGGCTGGCCGCGGGCGGGTGGCTGGCGGCTGCATCTCGCAGTCCGCACTCGGATAACAGCGCGGTGTGACGTACACCTCTCGCTCTACACGCTACGCTACTAACGCGATTTCGCGCCTATCATTTTTATTCGAATGTACATGTTTTTTATTTCGTTTTGGTTTTTAATTATTTGAGTTGGTTTAATTTTAATTGCCAGCATTTTAAGAATAATTAGAGCGTGCTTGTTCTGTGTATCATTTATTTTTGTGATTGGTGCATTTTTTTTTCATATTATATTATATTTTATTTATTTTGGACGCTAACCGAGGAAAGTTTGCGATTAACCTCTACGGAAGGGGATTTGATTACCGCGTATCAGTACTTTTTGTCCCGTTTGGAATATATTTCGATGGTATATTACAGGATCTACATGAAATTGTACGTTACGTCAATACTTTTTCAATTATTCATCGGCCTTTAATCTGCAGGAAAGATTGTTTACACTATAACACAATGTTTTGATGTGTAATAATTTTATCGGTTTAACTACCGGGCTTGCTATCGATGGTCAGTGCTAACGGTCCCCTTTTAATTATATCGATAACACTGCTAGCTATGATTGAATTTCCGCAGAGGGGATTTAGTAAGTCTGCTGGTTGGCGGGCTTCTCATATAATAACAGTTATATGCAACTTTACTATCTGCAGTACAAATTAAATTCTAGAAGCAGGAATAAATTCTAAGCTTAAATAAAAACCTAGCTGTCATGTAATTAAATAATCCACTAAAACTCACAAAAAATATTTGTCTTTCGACGAGATAACTGATCGAAAACAGAAATTGATTGAAAGAGTGGCCTGGCCAGACGTATACCTATTTATTTTCATTAGACAACCGTCGGAGAGATTCGTCAGTTAATGCTTGATCTCTAATAAAATAATGTCATTCATTTAAAAAAAACAGATAAGTAAGTGTACTTATATTTTAAACTTTGAATAGATCTCATACTAAGGTTACTCGATTACAGCTACATAGTTCGGCAATCTGATTAGATGCCGTGCACTTAGATTAGTTAGAGGTCGACTCCCGGCCTATGTTTGGTGTAATTCTACAGCTGCACGCTTCGACAAACGCGTGCTCCCCTGCCCCTGTAGCTGTGAGGCGAACGCATCAAAGAGATTCTCATCAATGTCAGTATATTTGGAAGGGAAATCAAAAGAGTTTATAGCTATTCTTCTTTTGTGTTTGGCATGTTTTTGTTTAGAATTGTCATCGCTGGCATCAACGAGACACGGCTCGGTGATGCGTTTGTTTGTTTCGTTGTTGAAGTTATTTTAATTTTATTTTAAAGTTTTTAACCAATATGGACATATGGCGATTCTAACAATCTGGACTCGGCGTGATAGAACCAAGGTACTCGTACTTATACTTAATCACTACATAGTATAAAACAAACTCGCTTTCTCTGTCCCTATGTCTGTATAAATCTTTAAAACTACGCAACGGATTTCGATGCGGTTTTTTTAATAGATAGAGTGATTGAAGAGGAAGGTTTATACCTATGCGTAATAACATCCATTAAATAGTGGAGAAATAAAAGTAAATGTTATTTTTGAGGTTTCTAATGTGATGTCGTAAATAATTACATGTTTTCCGCTTACATTGCAAACGCAGGCTGAACCTTACGAGATTATAAGTATTGTACACATTGAAAAGGCCTACAGAAAACTCCGCGATGGTATATGTCTATCTCTTATGGATATCCCACAAAACTTTTTTTTTTGCCATTTACTTTTTACGATAAATAATGGCTAATTTTCGAAGCGATTTTAAACAATACAGCATTAATCCTTATCCAATTAAATACCTATATTAGATATTACAGATTTATAATTGCGGGACGTAGCGTTTGCGGCGGAGCGGGCCGCTATGTTTTTGTATACAACGTTCACAGTTTTTCTGTAGTGTATTTCGTATCAGCATAGCACCCGTGCGAAGCCGAGGCAGGTCGCTAGTTTAGTATAAATCGGTAGTTTTAGCAATAGACAGAGCAGTAATAATACTTCGCCTCTCTTTTAAATTATACCATTTAAAAGATGTTTCAGAAATAAAACTAGTTACTTTTGTTTCTGGTGTGCGTTATGAAGCGTTCAGTTGCCGATATTAAATATTTCATCAAACACGGCGTTCACCACCCGCAGCCAGTGCCCGCGCGTGCTCGCGCTCGATAACTAAAATACCATTTTACAGTATTGTAGGCCGTCCGCAGTCCTACGTTAAGGGTGATTTCAACTTTCAAATTATTTTGCAATACCTACATTTTCATTACAGCTCTTCCTTTCAGAGCCAGTTGTTTCACGAACGAACCTAAACAAAACGACGAATACTTTCGAGATATTAAAGTGCACTGTCATTTTTTGATGGAAGGTATACGAGGATTGGGGTGTCGTAGTTGCCATTTTACTATTTTTTCATTAAGCACGAATAAATATGTAATACACGTCGTAGTCCACAGGCTTACGGAACTGTGTAAAAGCCCTACATTATTTAGTTCATTAATGTCTTCAAGTCATAAGCTTTAGTATTAGTAGAAATACTAATACTACAACTAGGGTGTTTGGGGTCGTTAGACCTTACTGCCCACACGATAAGAAGAAGTAGAAATTGTATGAAGTAGGTACTTCGTAAATGAGAAAAAGAGTAAAAGAGCAAAAAGGGGTTATTAAATAGCCATTCTTTATGTTTTCAGTGATTCTGTGTTGCTTTCCGTTTGGCCCGGACATTTCGTGTCTATATAGCCTTCGGGCTCAGCTCTCTTTATTACTTCAGTTGGACCGACATCGTATTTCTCCCTAGCTATCTGCGATATCTAGCAGCTGCACTGAATAGGTGGTTCCCGGCTTCCCTTCTCGTTGCACTAGTGCCATAGCTTTGATGGGGATTACAGTCACACATGCGGGGGCAGGCTAGCCCTCACAAACAAACATCTAATCGAACTAATGCTCTGTCCATCGTGTCTCCATGCAGGCTCCATCGTAGCTTGAACTCGTAGGTACAAAACCATCAGAGATGTTTGAATTGGACAGCGATCGGCTTTACTAAAAGTTATTAAAGTTTCATAACTTTAATCCCTTTTAGTAAGTCCAATCGGTGGCCAATAATTATTAATTAATGCAATTAATTAATCCATAATGGTTAACAGAGTTACTTTACTATGTAACCCACACCTAATGAAATCTGATCTCTCACGACTGGAATAACGGTAATTTGTTTTATATTTATTTATATAAATTGACAGTCAAGGCGGTAAACTTGACAGTTAGTGGCTGGTCACGGTTTATACCATGCCACCGGTACAGTCGGCAACAGCAAGTTAACTCCATCAAAAATTTAAAAAGATATTTATGACACTGGAAACTCACTAAATTACTATTTGTTTGTAATAAATTACATAGATAAACTTACATAAAAGGAAGTTCTAACGATATTTACAAAAATTACATTCCCTAATGATCAGGTAATTTTGTCGCTGACTGTATAATATTGCGAGCTCATACTAAACTTGTAGTTTACCTTAACGACTATGGTTAAGATTTCTGAAATTCTTAGCTTAGTTTCAATGCCGACTGCTTCTCAATCTTGAGATCCAAATGGCTACGAATACAAACGTTACGACACGGTTGACACTAGCTGAGGTATTCACCTCTTGATACAGCATCACCAATAATAATATTGGATAAAGCTCTGTTCAAACGCAAACCGGTACTATTAGCTTCGCAGATATTTTCCCTCGATACCATTCACCCATTTACATAATTCCATAATCGATGAAAGGATGAATGCACCACTTAAACGATACTTGACATAACAATTAGATTAAACAGAGAAATAATAAACTGCACAAACAATGCACGCCTTTCAATATAATAATATCGCGAAAGTATAAACAAAATAGTCGTTGTGAGTAATTCAATGATATTTGGTGTTGTATACCTACAACAACGGATTCTAGAAAACGAGTAGTGAAGTTTCTCAACGTTTTTTTAGTATTTATGTTTGTTCATAACAGTCCCCTAGTTGTACTAGGTCCACAACAAAGGCGAATTATTACTAGTAAAGCTAGAAGCCAGCTGTTATCAAAAACTTTTCGAAAGCACTTAGGTGAATGGCTCCCCATTATATTGGGTGAGTACCGTATGGTACCATTGTGAGATTTTAAAAGAGCTCACAACTAATAGCGTACTTGTCTTTAATGGTTTCATTTCTTTTTTAAAGCAGCAGTCAATGTTTACCGTACATACAAACCCAGAATCACACCACTAAGCTTTAAAAGCCTAGAACCGAGTTCATCCAACTAGATATATTTTTTATGTCTAAAATCCCTGCAATTTTCTTGAGTTCAGTGATGTGAATGTGAATATGTAAGTGAACACGCCGTTGCTATCGGAGCATCTCTTATTTGTATTTCTTTTGCAAGTGATGCGCCGGTGCCGCTGCGAGGTATTGGAGCATCGTATACGGCAGATACATGTAATAGAGTATTGACGGGTCCGGATATCCGTGCTGTGATTGTTGAGAATAATGAAGATTGCCGGCTCACAGCGGAGATAGCGCCCGCGTCGAGTGTGACGCTGGGTTCCTATTAGCTGACACTAACAACTGATACCATCTTGAACCAATCAATAGTTTCCTTAACTCACATAACAGAACTAATTTCCCTTACAAAAATGTGATACATAAGGAGTAGTTTAATAAAAACATACAGTCGAATTAAAAATGTCCTTCTTTTTGATGACGGTTAAAAATATAGTCAAGATATCATGAATCTCTTAGTGCGGGTCTAAAATATTGAATACCGTTAAGGCATCGTTTAATCCCGATCTAGAGTATACTTCATTATGCGCGCAAATTATTAAAATATGCACATGATCACGAAAAACCTGTCTTTAGGCGAATTTTACTCGTAACTCGCTGAGCGTCTCAAAAGGCTTTCAATCTAATAACTATGCTGCTCTGCTTTTGATATGAAACTTGTTGAAAGGAAATATGTACCAACCTTAGTTATTAACGGACATCTTTTCAAAGATATTTATCAAGTTTAACGAAATGGAATTGTATAAGCAAGAGGGAGGAAATTACGTTTATGTCAAAGCTTAGCTTTTTGCTCCAGGAAGTTCTGTGTATTTATTTGTTGTTTGAACGTCCACTGCAGCGTGCGACGCTGCTTTCATAGAAACTGCGGAATATATAACAGATGTGGAAATATTTGCACTTGTCTCCAACCAAAGTGTGCGATGTCGCGTTTATTAGACTGGTGCTGACCAGTCTCGGTCAACATTAGCACAAGAAAGCTCCACACTGGTTACTTTGACTTCTCTCATAACGCATTGTTAATAATTGTTATAAAAGGAAGTCTAGATACTAATGTACATTGTTGCTGACGGCTTTTCCCTCGCTAGCAGGCATAAACCTTTCTCTTAGATTTAATCGATTAACGCCGCCTGACGAAAGTAACGAGAACCGAATTTAACGCTTTGTTATGCAATCTTTAAATTATTGTTGAGTAAGAACGAAATCATTTGTTTAACAAGCGTAATAACGTGGGTTAAACTATGGCGGATTAATAATTGAAAAACATAATTTTAGCAAAATTTACTTAAAATCAATTAAAAACTTCGCAGTAAGTATATTTTACTTTGAGTTCGAAGAGCGGCGTCTCTTCGAACGAAAGGAAAGGTGCGTACAAAAATATTTTATGCACAAAAACATTTAGGGCCTTACTTATAAAAATAACGCTAATTCATACTTAGCTACCTCTTATGTGACTGACTGAACGATGAAACACTATTTTAATCAGCCAACACTTAGACGGTCAGCATAGAGCATGACCAAATTATTCGATTGAAGAACGAAATCGAATGAACAATTAAGCATAATTGTCAAAACTTACAATAGAATCCATAGACCAAAAATGTCATCGTCACAGCTGATTGAAGCCCGCCATCTTACTTCTGAACTATAATTAAACAACGGGTCGCCGCTGTTTAAATTTTCTGTCATTGAGCTAGTACATAACATCTCAACGCTGATTAATGTTTATAGGTAAGATTTTTCACCTAAGACACCGTTGAAAGTGGTTGCTATGTGAAAAATAATTGATTTTTAGTCAAGGATTTGAGAGTTAATCAATTGATAAGTATTATTTAGCGTTATTTTTATAAGTAAGGCTGTTAATGAAAAAAACTAAAACAAAATCAAAAGGCTGTAAGTGTGACAGTTCCCCTTGCGCACAATGACAGCTTGTGCCAACTTAATGAAAAAAAAAAAAGACTAGCTAAGTATAAGGTTTTAAACAAGATCACTTTTTGAGAAGTCGGATGCAGTTGGTGGTCTAGTTGTTCTAGTTCAATATCAGATTACAAGTTATCAACTGTTTCAGATTTTTTTCAAAGAAGTTCATCTATTTTGATCGTTTTGAGATATTAGCCATTTATTTTTTAGGACTATTAATGGCAACTAAAATCATCCATGTCGATTTTCTCTAAAATCCAGTCTCATATTAATAATGTCTCATTTGTTAAAAACCATCAGGCCATTTAGGCTACATAAGGCGTGCTAAAGAAATGGGCACACGTTCCTACAGCCTGACTTTCATAAAACATTATCCTCCAATTACGATATGAATAAAATGCAGTTAATTTAAGAACTAGGCGAAATAAAAATGGCCCAATCCCACGTCCTGGACATGAGACAATCAGTGTTTTCCAAAGTGAGTCCACTAATACAATAAACGGTGTATCCAGTCATTCATATTTTTGCTCCGTAATAGACGGTGTAGTGATTGTGGTCGGGAAGTCGGCAACAATGGGTGACGGTCGCGGAGAGTGATTTAAATTGTCTCACAATCGCCTCTTCCGGTCGCCGCTACGGCTAAGGACGCGCAGACCCCCGCCGGCACAGGGGCGCGAGACCCCACCTACGTGGAGTGCGGTTGTACCGATACAAATACCCTCTCGACGACTAGTCTCGATTGTTCCGTGCCCGACACCGCCACCCGGCTGCTGTTATTAAATTAACTTATGGAAAATCATTGTACTGCCCGGCGATATGGGAAAAATTGCCAATGCAATTCGAAATTACAAATAAACTATCTTTGCTTATAATCGATTGCCTTGTTAATCTTACAGTCTGATTTGTTTTATTATTATTATGTATTCGAAGCCGCTACACACGGTTTTGTTTTATTGTGACTGTAATGGTATGTATGTTGCCATGTTTTCCTGCCTATAAAAAGCTCCTAATTACATAGGTTTTATTTGGATTTACGGAAATTTTCCTCATACCTGTTGTTTTATGTACTGATAGTAGCTTAATGGCGCTATTACCCGTGGAATTCATCGATTTATTAATAATTTTGATTGGAGAAGTCCGACCAAGATTAATTTAATTGTAAACTCTCCTTTGGGATCACAAAGAGGTTCGCATAGATGCTAGGTATTTGTTACTTAGTGGAGTGCTGCGCTGAGAGCAGCACGTCCACGCTCGCACCGTACGGTCTTTTGCATTTCACTTTCTGCTCGCATACACTCAGCAGCGGTTTGTGAGGTAGGAAGTTGAAACAGCGTGGCTGCGTGGTATTAGCAGTAGTTTATTCACCATCATGTATACTCTGATGGCCCTGTTGGTGTTGGTGGTACTGTTTTGTGTTCACTCGAGCTATTTGGTAGTAGCTCATAACTACCCAAAACGTTTTATCAAGAAGTTGTTTCATAACGAGTTTTAAAATATTATTATTGGACAAGTGCAGCAATTGCTCTTGATTCCTGGGCCTGAGCTTTCCTCTTGCAGCTGTCAGAAATAAAACGCCGAAGCCATTAGGCATTACTACATCTGACTAAGATAATTGACAAATTGTTTTATAAAAAGATTTCAAATTGGATTCCACATTTCAAAATAGCAAATCTCGGGAGTCGATACAATCACTGGTGTGTGTGTGTCTATCTACAATATCTGTCTGTCCGTTCGTCCAATCATCGTTAATTACCATTTCCACATTCCACCCTTTATCAAACTGAAATTATAGTGGTCTGTTTGAATTCTCATGCATGTTTCAGGTTGTATTGCCCTATCATTTAATTAACAACGCCGAACCATTGAGTCGCACATAATAATTATCATTTTACGTGGCTCGTATGGAGGGGAGCTCATGTTGCTAACTAGTGCTGCGCTCGCGAAATATGTGAATCGAAACCATGTTTTTATAAAACGTAGAAATTAGATCTGAAATTACAACATATTGTGTACCTAGTTCTGCTATTGTATTGATTTCTTATTCACATATCTACCAGGAGCTTATTGTGCGCGCTTCTTAATATTAGGTACCTAATGTTTTTGAAATAATTTTTCGGTCTTCTGTATTCTGCCAAAGTTTAAACAGTCAGGGAAAATAAGTTGAACACCTTAATGTGAATTACGTTCCTCTGGGCATAAGACTTAATTTTTTTAATTACCGGCATTCTGGATTTAGAACAGAAATGACAGTGCTGTGGGGGAACATATCTTTAAACTAATTACATATGGTATTGTTCTCCAATTAAATGGGTGAGTACCAGTTTGCTAAGAAATATATAAGGCGTAGTCTTAATAGAACGCTAATACGCGGTCATCGTAAGATCGCGCAATTTTTGTCGTACACTTAAATTAAAATTAAAAAAATAAATTTAAATTCGCGATTAAACTTCTGATGTTGAATCATAGGTGTCCTAATTGGAATTCTCATATGTATTGAAATAATCTTATGTGACTAACATGATTGTTATCTATTCGCGATGGTCGCATCGCTTACTCGCGCCATGTTCAATTAGGAAAACGCCTTACGGTGTATATGTCCATGGCTACGTTTTCCCACCACGTCCATGTGAAGGAAAGATCCGTGCTGTACGTCTCATGTACTTTATTATTACCTTCCACATGTATAAAATCCAGACATTAAGAAGTATATTAGTTATTTTATACCCATGTTCTAAAATTAGATTTGTCCGATCCGTTGGTTTCGTATCGTATCGAATAATCCTTTTCACGTGTTTATACAAATTCAATTAGCGCGTCGAGTGTGGACGCTTTGCATGAATGTCCGCGTTTCAATCCGTGTAATAATTAATATATTTCAAAGCTCTGTCAGGGGCTAGCTCATGCAATTTGCGTAGTCGTTATGGAAAGCTGCCGATTCACCTATTCCTATGTGTGTTGTTCCCCTCATGTCCTTTTGTACTAGTTCACTGTTAGAAGTCATTACAATTGGAAGATGATTAAAATAATCTTATGGCATTTCATTGAAACCTAGTTATTTGAAATCCCTAGTCAGTAGCCGTCGTCATTTACCCTATTGAAGTTAGAGAAATTCAAGGAGATTAAAGTTTTATTTACGTAATGTTAATAAGGTACCTTCTATTTAACGAAAACAACTTGAGGGTTAAGTGAAACTATTTCTATCAAGTCTTGACATAAACGAGAAAATAATTATAGAACATCCTTAACCCGTTCCGCCAGGAGTCGCTGCAGGCAGCTGGCTCGGCTATAAAAAGCGGCAAGCTGCTTATTGGATCTGCTCCATAGTTGAATAGCGTCCGATTGTTATTAATTTGGTCTGTCGCTTTGTTACGATTGATATCTGATGCCCTTGCCACGTTGACGTAATCGCTACTGCAAGAATGCAAGTGCGGAATGTGTTTATCAAAAAAGTATCCATGCGCCGGCGGCGTCCATACTTCACACAATGGTCGCTAGTACTGTTCACCACGGCTGTACCAAACAATTTGTAATGATAATATTTAAAAATCCACGTTCGTAGGCACCATCTACAACATCTCGCATTGTGATCATAGACGGAGCTTGACTTGGCTACATGTCCGCTCCTTAATTTTTTGGGTTTTCATTAAGTAGATAATGTGAGTCCGCACACCATCCCACTTTATATTGACCCGCGTACATTAAAGCAATCTCCTGCACCGTTCCGATATTGCATTTCTGTGCACAAATGGTTTCGCATTTCCACGTTCATTGTTGCTTTTCCCCGTTGTATTTTATGACTGTTTTATGCTTGACCGATATTGTGAATTACAGCAATGAGGTTCAAAAAATATACAATACCTATAGCAAAAGACAGCGTTAACAATACAAATTACAACGGTACGACGCGCGGCGTCATAATGAGTATGCACTCGAGTAGATGGTTAGCGAGGCGGGCGTGCGGCGTGCGTCGCGGCGTCAGCCCGGGAAGGCGCCCGATGCTTACTTTTTAATCCCGATGCGCCGTTGGTTATCGCCATTAAAACCGGATATAAAATGTGCGTCGATGGATGCGTTTTAACTGCCCATAAAATTACCACTGAGCCCTAATTGTCGGGTAGCTAGGAGTCCCTTCCCGAGGGCTTCTGTTCGCATCATGAGCAGAATGTTTACGAGGTTCAATGGTCATTAAATTAAACATACAAACGAACACACTTTGTCGTCGAACCCTTTGCGTGCATCGTTTTTGTTTACAAGTATATTATCAGTTATCGCTTTCTGATTCATGTTGTGATGACCGGGGTTCCAAGTAACTGAACAATGAAAGAAACTAAGACTGCTTAACAAGTTTACTTGAATAATAATATTGCTGAATATTCAGCCGCATTTCCAAGTTACAAGCCAAAACAATAATAATGGAACAAGATAAAGTTAAACAAAGAAAATCTACTAATTTGTAACATGTAGCTTAAGTACTAACACCTTAACCATTAAACAATTAAAACAAATAAAGTAAATAATATTGACACAAAATAAAATAAAAGATCAAAATAAATAACAAAACAAAATGTCTCGCACAACAAAAAGAGAAACACTTGGCCGGGTTCGAACTCGATGTCACAGACTTCGGATCGGCCTCTATGCCCCGAGACCAACTGGTCAGTTAAGTACCGTGGCGAATATGTCGATCACTCTACTCAGCTCCGTGATGACGACACACTATTTCATCAATCGCAGATGGACCTTCAAATTACAATAGTATTGTGCCCGAACAACAAGGGCGTTTCCACAAGCTGAGGACAAAATGAGAACAGTCAGACTTGAAAAGTATTCCCAACTATCCAACCTACACTACGTTAAATAGACGCAACACTTACCCCGTTACTTCGACAATTTGCACACAAATTCACTATACTGCACTATTGATAATACTTATTTCTATTCTGTATTAACTCCCGAACTATATTGACTTTAATTCCAGGAAAAATGTAAGTTCACTCGGAGCAACCGTTACGCAGCATTTCTTTTCCATTGACATCTCATGACATGACAACTTATTATTTTCTGGCTACCCTCACCTGTCCGTCATCTAATAAAATGTTTTAAAACTATTGTGGTGAGTCTAGTAACGCCATCTATTAGAAGACTGGGAAATCAAGATGTCGATCATTACAATATCCCCTCTCCTCTAAAGAATCCGACCGGATTCAAACCAGACGTTTCAGGTCACAGGAATGCCATTTGCCTAAATCTTTGCCCCTGAAACTCCTTAATCTGTAAACGTCGTCTGATATCTTTTCTGCTATCACAGCTTTTTCATACTTAGGGGCTAATTTAGACATAAAAGCCTTGTCAGCATTTGACAAAAGTTTAGTGCGCTTCCAAACTAGATCACCAACTTTATAGTTACATATGCGACGTCTTTTGTTGTACTGTTCGCTGTTTGTTTCATGTGATTGCCGTATCCTTTCACAAACCTCGTCATAAACCTTACTTCTAAAGGCTATATTTGTTTCAAACTTCCCTTTGTCAAAGGTAATCGGTTCGCCTGGTTCAAAGCTATAGGGTTTAATGCCCTGGACCATCGTCTCACGTCCAAAAAACAAATAGGCTGGTGTTTTCCCCGTCACTTCATGAACTGATGTTCTGATTGCATGTCCTATGTGTGGAATATACTTGTCCCATTCTTTGTGATTTTCTTCAACGTAAGAAGCTATAGCCGATCCAATCACTTTGTTTACCCGTTCAGTGGGATTGGCCTGAGGATGGTAGTAAGGGGTATACCATAGTTTTACACCGTATCCTGAAACTAGATCCTTGAAGTGGTTGGATACAAATTGCTTTCCATTGTCACAAACTATTACACTAGGGGTTCCATACATTAAAAATATCTGTTCCTCCAGTATTTGGACTATAGTTGATGACTTTCCATTCCTGAGAGGATACAAAAAGCAGAATTTGCTGAACCAGCATGTAATGACTAGCAGCATAGTATTACCATGCTTAGATTTCGGAAAAGGCCCCATTAGGTCCATAGATATAATCTGAAAGGGTTCGGTTACTTCTCGTTGCTTTCCCATTAAGCCTGATGGCCTATTTTGTGAGTATTTATATTTTGCACACACTTCGCATTTCCGTACGTAGTTTTTCATGTCCTGAATTAATGTTGGCCAAAAATATCGCTGTCTCGCGCGGTTGATCGATTTTTTAACGCCAAAGTGACCAGCTGTAGGATCATCATGACATTCCTTTAGAATTCCTTGACGTAGCGATTCTGGGATCACAAGTTTCCAACTATCATTTTCATCGGGAAATTGTTTTAATCTCATGTGTTTCCATAGTAGTCCTTGACTAATTTCCCAGTCCGAGTCATTCTTCCCAGAGAGCACCAAGTCCTCTTTTGATTTATACCACTCATCTTTATCTTCTGGCTTTATCTCCAATATATTAATTTCTTCAGTCGCTCTTGATAAAGCATCCGGCACAGTATTATACTTGCCTTTGCGATGGACTATTTCATAATCAAATTGTTGTAAGCGCATAGCCCACCTTGCCAAACGGCCATGAGGGTCCTTATTACGGTGTAGCCATTGAAGGGCACTATGGTCGGTAATAACTTTAAAATGATTCCCTTCAACATATGGACGAAATTGTTCTACGGCATGCAGAACGCTTAATAGTTCTCGCTCAGAGGCTGAGTACTTGCATTCTCTCTCTGTCAGTTTCCTGCTCGTGTAAGCAATGGGAACCTCTAGACCTTCGGACATTTGAATTAAAACTCCACCAGTCCCCCTGTTAGATGCGTCACATTGAATAGAAAAGGGTTTTGTAAAATCAGGCACTCTTAAAACTGGTGTCGAAGTTAGGGCAGTCTTTAGATTTAAGAAAGAATCTTCGGCCTCTTTATTCCATTCAATGCATTTAGTCTTTTTACCTCCCTTAGTTAGCTCATGAAGTGGAGCTGCGACGATGGCAAAATTTTCTACAAACCGCCTGTACCAACTAGCTAGACCAATAAATCGCTTTAGCTCCGTGTAGGTTGTAGGCCTAGGATAGTCGAGTATCGCTTTTACTTTATCCGGGTCCGTACGTAATCCTTCCTTGTCTACAATATAGCCCAAGTATTTTAAGGACGATCTCGCAAATACGCATTTCTCCAGGTTGATCGTTAATCCTGCTTCCTTAAGTTGATTTTTTACATGTGCTAATGACGATAAATGGCTATCAAAGCTTCCGTCACATATGACGATGTCATCCAAATAAGTGAACACTCTACTTTCAAATTCTGGCGTAAACAAGCGGTCCATCAAACGTTGTTGGGTTTGAGATGCATTACTTAGCCCAAATGGCATGACTTTGAACTGATAAAGTCCTTTTCCTGCCAGTCCAAAAGCAGTCTTTTCCTTGCTTGTTTCTTCTAGTGGTATTTGCCAGAAAGCTGATCGTAGATCAATAGTTGACAGGTATCGAGCATTTTTCAGACTGTCCAAAATGGTTGTAACCCTAGGCAAGGGATAAGAATCCTTTACTGTAACCTTATTTAACTGTCGACTGTCGAGACACAATCGATTCTTGCCCGAAGGTTTCTTCACCAGTAGTACAGGAGAACGCCATGAACTGAAGGAGGGTTCTATTACATCATTATCTAGCATATCCTGAATTTCCTTTTCAAGTTCTGCCATAATTGGGGGAGCGAAGGGGTACTGTCTATGTTTGACGGGTAAGCTGTCCCCGGTATCAATTCTGTGTTTGATCAACGATGTCCTTCCTAAACCTTTACTAATGTCGGCTTCCATCTCCTTTAACAACTTGTCAAGGCGCTCTTTCTGTGGAATAGTCAGTTCATCCCGCGAAATTACTGGTTGTGAGACATTCATTTCCGTAATGTCAGCAGTCGATTTCCCTGCCCCTATAGCTAAGTTGAATGACTCAAAAAAATTCATTCCTAAAATAATATCATGTTTTAAACAGTCCATTATATAAAAATCTACCACGTTATATTTTCCCGTAAACTCAATGGGTAAATGAACAATGGAATCCATCGTATGGTAGGTGCCATCTGCCGTTGAGATCATTTGCTTCTCGACTTTATGTTCTGGAAGCCCCAATTTCGTGATCTTCGTTGCAAATTGCTGCGAAATGACTGAGATGGTGGCGCCAGAATCCAATAATCCCACAAACGGCTGATTTAAAATTTTTATTTCAGCGTAATACCGATTATCTTGCCTGTGCTTATTAATATTACAGATGTTTCCTGTTTTAAAAAAGATCGAAACTGTGTGTAGCCATTGCTGCCAGTCATTCGAGGTGGAATGACTTAGCTTGTCGGGGTACGATCGGCCGGCATCGACTCCGACTTGTCGTTTCCCTTATCGGTAGAATTGCATGGACATTTATTTGTCGTTTTCCCGAAACGTCCACATTTATAACAGAAGAGTCTCTGTTTTGGCAACTTACAATCCCTGAAACGATGTCCTGGAGCTCTGCAGTTCCAACATTTTGCTATTAGTCCTTCCTTATTATCTATGGCTGCCAGCTCAGTCGTGTTTTCATTCCGTGTTATCTTAGAAGTATTTCCCTTATATGCTAAATCTTTTTCCAAAGAGCGATCACTATGAGTAGGTTCTCTGAAATTGTCACAGCTTAACTTAGTGCATTCAATAATCCTTAGAATCGACGTTAATTCGCTCACCGAATGAAAGGTGTCTCGGCATATGGCCCTCTGAAAATAGGGTTGTAAATTCTTTCTAAGTATCATCAATTTTTGTGTTTCAGGAATGGGAGTAGGTAGCCGATTAAACATGTTCTGCATAATTGCTATATAAATCAGAATGCCCTCCTGGTTGCTTTGGGTTCTTTGCTTAATCTCCTCCAATAACTCTTCTTGGTAATACGGTTGTTGAAACGTGTCCAGCAGTAACCTCACTAATTGAGTCCAATTAGTTACTGAATTTTTATTGGCTCTAAACCATATTAAGGCGTCCTCTTCGAAGAAATCTATGGCATACCGAAATAAGTCTTCATCGGCAGCATTCCGCGCCTCTTTAAGTTCCTCGATCCTTTCCAAAAACGCGTTCACACTTACAGTGCCCTTACCACTAAATTTAACACCCCAGTCTTTAATGGGAACCAGTTTCCGTTTGTGAAAGCCATTATCAAAAGTAGAAGTTCTTTGTAAGCATGGATGACGTGAAAGACTCGGTCTCTCTAAGGCGGTTCGTGGCATGTCATATATGTTGGCAACGGTAGACTGTGAGGCTCGATCTCGGTGAATTTCCGTGTCCTCCTCCTTTGGTAAAGTAGTTTTCCCTGAGCTTCGGCACTTTTCCAATTGCCCCATTATCTGCATGGCCTCTTCGCCCAGAGACTTTTGTAAGATGTCTTTGTCATGTTCAGAAATCACATCATCGTCTTCACCTTCTTCTTGCTCAAGCTGTCTTAGTGACGACAAGGTATCCTGGATGCTCTTTAGCAAAGTCAAATGACTCTCAATGTCAGCAGACTCAGAAGGTATTATAAGTTTAGCACGGTTCAACAAGTGTGTTAAACGAGAGTGTATGCGTCTATACAACGAATGCTCGGGACTGTGCGATAGTTCAGATATAAGTGAAGTTATTGCAGCTAATTTTTTTTGACATATCAATATCTCATGATTTGGGTTATCAATGCAAGATTTAGGAGCTTTAAAAGAAATAGACGACTCTCCCGACTGCTCTCGAACTAAAATTTCCCGCAAAAATTTCCGCATAGTCGCCACGGTCCTACAATCCAGAATCCCGCGACAGGCCAATTCAAACTCAAGCTCATCTTTATGCAGTGCATTAACATCCATGATCAGACAGTAATAATATTTACCCACTTAACTTCAAATTAATCTGCTGAGTAGGTTTCTGTCCGCGTAACAATTTTAATTCAATAACATAACAATTTTTAAAAAATTTTTTTTTTTTTTTTGTGCTGTATTTACCAAGCTTTGTTGACAATAATAATTACCTAAATACACTGAATAACCACAACTGTTAAACACCTTGTTAATCTTTCATTCAGTTAACCCGTGGGCGCCAATGTGATGACCGGGGTTCCAAGTAACTGAACAATGAAAGAAACTAAGACTGCTTAACAAGTTTACTTGAATAATAATATTGCTGAATATTCAGCCGCATTTCCAAGTTACAAGCCAAAACAATAATAATGGAACAAGATAAAGTTAAACAAAGAAAATCTACTAATTTGTAACATGTAGCTTAAGTACTAACACCTTAACCATTAAACAATTAAAACAAATAAAGTAAATAATATTGACACAAAATAAAATAAAAGATCAAAATAAATAACAAAACAAAATGTCTCGCACAACAAAAAGAGAAACACTTGGCCGGGTTCGAACTCGATGTCACAGACTTCGGATCGGCCTCTATGCCCCGAGACCAACTGGTCAGTTAAGTACCGTGGCGAATATGTCGATCACTCTACTCAGCTCCGTGATGACGACACACTATTTCATCAATCGCAGATGGACCTTCAAATTACAATAGTATTGTGCCCGAACAACAAGGGCGTTTCCACAAGCTGAGGACAAAATGAGAACAGTCAGACTTGAAAAGTATTCCCAACTATCCAACCTACACTACGTTAAATAGACGCAACACTTACCCCGTTACTTCGACAATTTGCACACAAATTCACTATACTGCACTATTGATAATACTTATTTCTATTCTGTATTAACTCCCGAACTATATTGACTTTAATTCCAGGAAAAATGTAAGTTCACTCGGAGCAACCGTTACGCAGCATTTCTTTTCCATTGACATCTCATGACATGACAACTTATTATTTTCTGGCTACCCTCACCTGTCCGTCATCTAATAAAATGTTTTAAAACTATTGTGGTGAGTCTAGTAACGCCATCTATTAGAAGACTGGGAAATCAAGATGTCGATCATTACAATGTTCATACTCCATTAACGAGAGTTTTGTTGATGTCTTCCTTTACTGCGATATCATTGTTTTCTTTTTGATTGTTGATTAAAGTTGTGGCGAGTTTAAAAGATAGGAAAGATCCATAGGTTTTATAACAGCAGTTTGTGTTTGTCTGTGTAGAAAAGTTTCAAAAGTTAATAGCTTTCCCTGTACGGAGGAGCGGCTTTTCAGCTTCCTTGAGCTTTTTACATCAAAGCTGGCGCCCTCTAAGTACCTATGTATGTTATGGATTAGAAAAACAATATTTTATGTAGGAAATGCAGAAACACTATACGACTACAGGATCATTTCATTACGTAGAGGCTATTGCAAGATAATCTTGAATAGTGTTTTTTTTTATCAAACTCAATGATCAAGGTTATAAGTAGGTAGGTACACGCTATGCGAAAAGTTTCTGGAAAGCAGAAGTCATATAAACGCTCGTAGCAGTTAAGTATTTGAAATAATGCTTCCATAGTTTTTAAGCAAGTAGGTAGGTACTCTGTTTGTGCAGAACAAACCTTTTTTTTAGTGACTCAGTTTCTTCTTTTATAATAGTAAAATGTAGTCTCTATTATTATTCTCAAAGTTAAATACGATTAACTCGTAAGCGAACCAGGGGCTGGATGCGCGCAGGCATTTGGAAAAGTTCAGAAAACGCGTGTCTCCGAATTGGCGTGTGTCGAGGTGTTTCTGTGTATTATCCTGACTAATAGACACATTTTCTCCCCAAACAGTGGCAGTGTTGTGACACAACTAGTTTATCACATGAATAGTGCATAAGAACGAGACTGGCACGAATGTGGTGGAAATCTGTCGGTTCCGATTGGCCGCCGACGCGTGCGGAATGCGCCTCGCTCCGGCGACACTAGAAACCGTCTTGTGCGCCGGAATGTTCGCATCTCCTTGGCTATACATGATTAATTGTACCATAATTAACACGCGGTTTCCCCACTTTGACTTATTGATTTTCATCCAGATATTTGGAACCACAAACCATGGTGCAGTGGCTGCGACTGTTGTGAGCTTAGGTAGGTACTAGATGAGTGTGTTTCTTTCCCAGGATTCTAAATGAAGATTTTAAGACTAAGCTTTTCTTTTCCATACTAACTTATGGAAACTAAACCTGAACCTAAGTTTTGAATAACACTACTTATTAGGTATACAAAACAATTAACGAGCTGTGAAAAGCTTTATTAAAGCAACAAGCTCTGTTAAGCCAACAACTTGGATAAGAAACAGCTTTTTACTAAGAATATTGACGTATATATTGTAAATACAAAGCTTTCATCGTGTCCGTATTATAGAACTTAGCGTACATTTTTATAACATGTCGTGATCATTGTCGGAGATGGTAGCACGATTGCACCGAGTCAACTGGTTTGTGTGACGACTAGCTAGTGTTATGTTGGCAAAATATAGGAATGGCGGGAACTTTCTTCGAATTAGGCACGCAGCTCGCGTCTCACTGGTGCCTAACGTTATCAACATTTACAATCGGCGTGCGCACACATAATATCGTTGTTGTTAGTCGGTTACCCGTGTCACAGCCATTGCGCTCCTCACGCGTTCAGCAGCACCACTAGCTGCCGTGAGCCTCCTCTACCCGGATGCGGATCAACATCTATTCAAGATTGGTTTTTACCACACCAGATCACGAAAAGCGCTTTCCATTGCAGTCATGTTGAAAATGAAGACAAAACAGACTTGGGCACACTATACCAACTGAATCTCTCAGCCTAGCCTATACTTTATACGCATATCTTGAAGGTACCCCACGCAGAGTTTGTTTCTGACGCATATCGTACGAACTGGGGTTAGATAGCACACGATTGGATTGGAAGCCATTGTTAGTTGTGTGGATTTAGTCAAAGAAATTGTTGAGAATCGTCCCAGTAGGGGTATCCCCATAAAGTGGATTGATACAATTTATCTATTTAACCCTTTTAACGCCCAGCACCCGGCTCCCGAGTCCAATCAATAATAATAATAATTCGTTCGACTCGGGAGCCGGGTGCTGGGCGTTAAAAGGGTTAAAATACAAAAAATTAAATTAAAAATTTAAAAAACCCCCAACACAAAAACCCTTTAAAAAGTAAAAAAATAACAAAAAAAATACGTCACGTTGGGGGACCGCTCGGGACGATCGTATCCTAAATGCAACATCGGTCCCCCAACGTGACGTATTTTTTTTGTTATTTTTTTACTTTTTAAAGGGTTTTTGTGTTGGGGGTTTTTTAAATTTTTAATTTAATTTTTTATTTTATACTTTTTATAGGTACCTACTTATTATAATGTCGATTTTGTTAAGTTTGAGACCCCACTCGAGTATATTTACAGACATTCGGTTTTTCTTCCCTACTTGCACCCCCACAACTTTTAAACGGCTCAACCGATTTCCATCAAACATGTCTAAGAACACTCGCAGATAGATCACCTTTAATACAAAAAAAACTAAATTGAAATCGCTTCATCCGTTCGGCAGCTATGATGCCACAGACAGACAGACAGACAGACAGACAGACAGACACGTCAAACTTATAACACCCCTCTTTTTGCGTCGGGGGTTAAAAACAGTACCCAGGACTCGACAAATATGATTAGTAGAGTACCTACTGTTTAAAAAGCACTACGAACTTCAAAATCATCTGTTTCCAGCATAAAGATACGATATGTTCTATGAAATAAGTGTTAAATGAAAATATTTTAGAATTTTATCAGCAATAATATAACGGAAGTGCAGCAGGGCAGAATACTTATATGAAAAAATTAAATTAAAAATGTAAAAAACCCCCGACACAAAATCCTAAGTTCCCTTTAAAAAGTAAAAAAATAAAATACGTCGCGTTGGGGGACCGATGTTGCATTTAGGGTACGACCGTCCCAAGCGGTCCCCCAACGCGACGTATTTTATTTTTTTACTTTTTAAAGGGAACTTAGGATTTTGTGTCGGGGGTTTTTTAAATTTTTAATTTAATTTTTATTTTATACTTTTTATAGGTACATACTTATTATAATGTTGATTTTGTTAAGTTGTAAATACATAGGTTCCTAATAATTTAATAACCCACATGACAAATCATTTTTAGTTTTTCATCCCCACTTTCACACCCATAACTTTTAAATGGCTCAACCGATTTTCATCAAACATGTCTAAGAACACTCGTACATAAGTCACCTTTCATACAAAAAAAACTAAATTGAAATCGGTTCATCCGTTCGGGAGCTATGATGCCACAGACAGACAGACAGACAGACAGACAGACACGTCAAACTTATAACACCCCTCTTTTTGCGTCGGGGGTTAAAAAGGGCGAGTAGCCAATCCAATAACTAAATCACCTTTGAACTAGGTTTTGCAGACGTGCGACGCTACTTCGCATATAACAAACACTGGAGCCTCGGGGAGTCTGGTCCTTCCGTCAGTTAAAAGGTTCCCTAATAAAATCAAGTCCCGACAAAGTAGTTTTAAAGCTTACTTGACGTCGCTTGTGCAGTTCGTAGTGGCACATGGCAGTGTATAAGATAGTGTTAAAACTGGTACCGTTACTGCGTTGATTGCGAAGTCTGTCACGCAGCCTTGCAAATACGCTAATCACTAAAATTAAGGTAATTTGTCGTAGCCTAGTTGGACGGCTCTCGAATACAATGACGGGATGTTGCCCGCGCACCTTGCGAAACTCCACGTCCCTGTACCTCCTGCTAATAAAACGATGATTACAAATGAAATACTTAGGTAGGTACGTGCCTGGTGTAGTTAGGGAAAATATTGCTAAGCTAATTGACTGACAGCCATTTCACACGACTGATAAAGAATCTAATTAATGTGATTTGAGCAAAACTGTAAAAGTTCAATTTGTTATACAATTCGTCACTATGAGTACCTAAGCGGATTCCAAAAATACCCCATCTGACTTAACCGACTTGTGCCCGCTTAACATCAGGCGGGCCGTTAGCTTGTTTGCTACCTTCAGTGGTATAAAAAAAGAAAAAAAAAACACTCACACGATGCTCTTGAGATCCTCTGTAGGTATATTATCGTGGCAGTAATATCTTCACTCCAGTTCGCTCCAAGGAATAAAGTGCTTCAAGGAGTCAGTTAATTGACTGCATAGCCCACTTTATTCGTTTAAGGTGATTATAGCGACTTCAGCGGAACCAATGTATTTCTAAATCCATCTTTAAATTCTTTTGTGTGGTTTAGAACATTGTAAGTATTGTTTCTAAACTAGTTATACCAATAGTTAGTTGTTACTTTTTATTTTTGAAATTTAAATTTAAATGCTAATCCTGTTTATGTTTTTGAGTTTAAGGTATCAACGAGTTTTGAGATTATTAGGATTTCTCCGATTAGAATGATCAACCCGACTGCGACGAAGGAGAGTAATATTTTTATAGCTTTCGCTTAGGTTTTTGAGCTTAGATGATTGTGTGAGAAAGGCAGAAATAATGTAACGATATTCTACTCTACATGTTTATTTAATTTTTCAGTAACAATAGTTTAATAGTTTTTATACATTCCTTAGAGGAAGAGCGTTTGTGAGAAGGTAAGCACATGTTGTGATTCACGTTTTGAAGAGTATTAGGATCTCGAATGTTGTCGCTGTACGTCTTTCGTATCTGCGCGTTCTTTTGTATATTGACGCGCAGCTAAAGTTGTGAATGATATCAAAAAACCGTTGAAGTATTCCTCTCAGTCTGTGCGAGTGTGCATTACATGCCTGGGTTAAGCCCCTTTGTCTAATTTTCATACTGGTATTATATTCTGGTTAAGAATTCGAATATTACGTCAGGGGGTATTTATAAACAAGTAGTAGAAAGCACGGAATTCAATCACACCTATTGTAATAATTGTGAGATAATATCCAAGAGAAGCAGATCGTTGTAAGAAATTGGCTATCCAACCGTAACATAACAGTAGGCGCACACGCATTGTGGGTCACCGTCTAGTTTTAATAACTATGCTCAAGTAATTGCTACCCATAACAACCTTATTACGTGCCTTAAATATAACTGTTGATTTAAATGCTGGCAATTAGTATTCGCAGTGTTAGTGAAGTGATTTCTACGACGTTTAGCGACAGTTAGTGCTATCGTATCTGATTACGCCGGTGAAATGAACATTTTTGTACAAAATGCTCAAATATCATCGGCGCTCTCACAGGCATAAATCGCCCGTGCAGTGTTTACGATGGAGGTATGGTTTTGTTTATTTTTAGATAAAATTTACCTAAATTCAGACTATTATCTATTTCCATAGCATCTTCTATTAGTACTTACTTACAAGTGTACAGAACTCTAGCCACGCTATTAGGCTGGAGTGCTATGGGTTGCGATACTGCCAACCGTAGGTGAATGTTAATGGTGGTGGAGGAAGCACGCTAACATTATCTCTTCACTGTTTATCGCTGTTTATCATTTTCGTCACACAAATAGTACTTAGCTATCATAAAGATGAGCAGGGGAGCTTCTCAGGGTACCTACGTTACGAGTTGGCCTATCATAGATGCCCGCAGAATAGTCGGTGGAGAGAGAGATGAAAATTAACTCTGAGAAGGGAGTTAATTTTCATCTCTCTCATCATTTTTATCGTTCATTCCTGCATGTATGTTAACAACAAATAACTGTACGCGTATATTACTAAATGTAACCTGTTGTAGACGCTTTGGGTTGACCTGTAAAGTCTACATAATGTTTAATAAATAAATAAATCTCTCTCATTCACGGTGGATATACTGATTGCAGGAGAATGCTAAAAAACCTCTAGTTCTCACATCTTCCGTTCACAATCTGAGGTTACAACCTCTTTTAGGAGGTGGCTTTATTTTTCCTTAACCCTATTCTTTAAGAATACCGCCTAAGTGTTGCAAACTTCTGTCACAAGCTAGATCTGACTGACAAAACAAGAAGCAAGCTTAGGTTAGCGCACTGTCACTTTCATTATAGTCTACATCACCTGCTCCGTAAACCATATTAGTGAGTAACAGTGTATTACTGTCTTATATAAATCAACTTTCTTTTAATCAGTAAGTGGCCGTATAAAAAAGTCTCAAGTATAACGCTATTTTACAAAAAGCCGAAGACTGCTAAAAGTCTACTGTAGTAGACTTTTGACATAAACAAGATAATTTATGAGACGTTTGAGGAGTTATCATTTCCGTATCGTGCGAAACAATGTTTGTTGAGAGCTCTTCACTATCGTTAATTCGCAGACCGAGTATCATGTTCACACATGTTTTTGGCCAAAATCATTTTCCGCGATTTTGGTAATTCCTAATAATGTTGCGTACAGCTCAATCCTACATTGCGTTGAGGAGAATTTTCATGATCGCGTTATGTAATTTCGAATGCTTCAATGTTTTTCAATGGAAACGTCCATTAAAGCACGAACTGATCATAGTCATAAAAACAATTTAATTTAGAAATATTACGTAGGAACCATAAATATATAAAAAATATGAATATAACATTTACGTATTTTCTTGTAAATGTCTTTTGTTCCTGTGTTATTGACAGATTTATAATGTTGGCAGATTTTTCCAGTGTGGGTGGGACGTAACTGAGACATGTCATTGTCAGAGAAAAATGATTATTAAAACGAGTTCTATTTATCCATTTTTCCAGCATATTCTTATATCTGTACCTACTTTAGCTTTAAGCCTCATGTAATATCTTTTATACACATTATGGTATGCAAATAAATGAATATGAATACAAAGTAACGAATGAGTTTACTACAACGAGTCGATAATTGTGTAATTACTCTTGTTAAGCAACAGTTCATTAAACCTGAAATATGATTTGAGACTTCATGATTTCGCCGACACTTTTATTACATACTTTTACTTGTCAATGTTTTACAACGTCTTCAAACATGGCATTTCATTTATTAAGTAGCTATGTAATTATGATATCGGAAGTTGTGTTGTCAAACTACAATTTTCATAAAACTATGTTAGACATCAGTAGGACACGGCCAACACAACGAATGATGGTTGTAAGCAAGATTTCTAGTGTTGCTTTTTATTGAAACATGTTGTGTTAAAGTTGTCATAATTATATCATCTGCCGAAATTCAAATATGAGCTTAAATTAGAAAGACTTGTGATCAAGATACTGTCTGTTATGAGTACTGTAAAGATCACGGATAGTAACGACAACAGAAAGAAGATAACGGCTCATTAAGCGAGTTACATGTTTTCAGTATTGTTTTATCGTGTGCAGATCATCGGGAGATTCGGATGCGGCGAGTACAGCCGCCGTAGAGACGACCTTGGAACGACTTCGGGGCACTCGGGGCGCCCTTGAGGAGCTGTGGTCCGATCGCGAGCGAAGACTCGAACTCACTCTGCAGCTCAGGCATTTCGAAAGAGACGCTTTAGAGGTAAGCCAACTTAATCTTAATATAAGTAATTAACTTACTGAACGAGGAAGTTTCTAAAATACTTATCTATGAAGTTAAAAATGTAGTCCGAACATATCAGGTACTGTGACGGAAACTTCCCAACTTTATTATGATGGAAACTCGTTAAAACTTTCTGAGCAGACTGAGCTGGATTACCAACAGCATTAGAAATATGCTTCTTAGCCTACCAGGGTAATATGAAACTGCCTAGACGAACATCTCCTTAGATAAATTTCACTTAAGTAGGTACTTATATAATGTAGCTGATGTGTTGGACAGGTTTCAAAGTTATTGATTCTGTTTTATATGGTAGCTACGTTGTTTTAGAAATGCATTTGTTTTGATGAATTATGAGGGTGGATCTGCGTAGAGTGGTCACCGGACAGCCTGGGGCGCCGGCCGGGGGTCGCTCGCCGTGTACTAACCACCACAATACGATACGAAATATTTTAATTGATTACCCTGGGCTGACCTTGAATGGAGCTTGTAAAGTTTGTACAAATATTTTGTCATATTTTTTGAGATAGGTTTATTGGTATTGGGTGGTGTAGTTCGCAAGCGAGCGATTTCGAACTGTTTTCTCTTTCAACAAACATCAGATTGTGTCATCAGCGTGTTTACAAACATTTGCCTCCTACGGACTCCTACCTAATCTCATGTCTAATATTATAATTTGATATAAACTAATCTGAAACCGAAGATTATTCGACAGTTCGAATAGACTTCCGTTAAAATTGTTTGAGGCTTATAAAAATATGTACTGTGTCACTGTGTGTGACCATTGATTAATTTAAAACTTTTTGTTGGCAACGTTCTTATGATATCAGACCAGGCCACTGCACATCACGCTAGGTGCTGCGCGATCGGAGCACTGATTGCCATCAGCGACATACACCCGTGAAGGCATATGATAAGAACATGGACACACTCCGGCATAACAATGCTGCAACAAAGAACCACACCTCGATGCATTTAGTTTCCCGTAGTAAAGTGCTTATTATTCCACAACCAATCAAGCCATAAAACAATGGGCTCTTAAATTGATTATTTATGTAAAGCAAACTTCGTACTCAATACGGTTATCAGTCACTTTTATATCTTGTGTTAGGTTTAAGTACGTATTTTTGTAAGATTTATGGAGTGAACCATCTGTATATTAAGCACTGTTAACCATAAACAATGGAAGTACTATTGCTTACATCATACATACATACGAGGTGCATTCAATAAGTACCTAGCCTCATCGCCAGAGGGCGCTGTAGTTTCAAAAGAGTTTTACCACAGTGTAGCACATTCTTTTTTAATTCTTTTTTCAAATTTTCATTCCAATCCCTTCATTTGTTTTAATTTGACAACTTATGGAAGCGAACGTGTCGATCGGTTTTACAAAAATGGAAAAAGAGCAATATCGTTCGGTGATTCGATTCCTATTTTTGGAAGGGAAAACGCGCATCGAAATCAAAGAGCGTTTGGATGCTGTGTACGGTAACTCTTCTCCATCGATGGCCACCGTCAAGAATTGGTTCAACGAGTTTGCACGTGGCCGTACGTCGGTTTTTGATGAACCACGTCCAGGTGCACCGAAAACAGCTGCTACGGAGGAAAACATTAAAAAAATCCATGATTTCGTATTGGCAGATCGCCGATTGAAGGTTCGGGAGCTAGCTGAGACTGTAGGCATTTCAGAAGGAACAGTGCATCATATTCTTCACGAGGAACTCGGCATGAGAAAGCTGTCGGCGCGATGGGTGCCGCGTTTACTCACACCAGAAAACAAGCGCAACCGTGAGACCACATCGGAGACGTGTTTGGCGCTGTTTAAGCGGAATCCAGCGGAGTTTTTCCGTCGTTTTGTGACCGTCGATGAAACCTGGATCCACTGGTACACACCAGAGACCAAGGAGCAATCAAAACAATGGATCCAGACCGGGGAACGTGCTCCAAAGAAGGCGAAAACTGTAAAATCGGCCGGAAAAGTTATGGCCACCGTTTTCTGGGATTCACAAGGTGTGATCTACATCGATTACCTCGAGAAGGGTAAAACAATTACAGGGCTTTACTATGCCGATTTATTGGGCCGATTCGACGCCGAATTAAAGAAAAAACGACCTCATCTGGCGAAGAAGAAAGTGCTGTTTCACCACGACAACGCACCGGTTCACACGTCTGCCGTTGCCATGGCCAAATTGGTCGAATTACGCTACGAATTGCTGCCCCATCCGCCGTATTCTCCAGATTTGGCCCCTTGTGACTTCTTTCTGTTTCCTAATCTGAAAAAATCACTCGCCGGGAATAGATATGGATCGAATGAGGAGGTCATCGCCGCCACGGAGGCCTATTTTGCAGAGTTTGACAAAAACTATTTTTCGGACGGGTTAAAAAAGTTGGAGCATCGCTGGGCTAAGTGTATCGAACTAAAAGGAGACTATGTTGAAAAATAAATTGCCACTTTTCCAAAATTTTCGTTTACTTTTTGTAGGCTAAGTATTTATTGAATGACCCTCGTATATGTGAAAACAATGAACACACGTATGTTATAAGCAAAAACGTAATGGAAAGGTTATAAACCTTTCAAACGCGCTCCCTACTTAAAAACTGGCCGTGACCTTATATTAAAGGAATCATTACTCGTTGTGCCCTTACAAATATCATGCTTTAAATGATCACAAGTGTCGTTAACTAGCCGTGTTGAGACGCTCTCGATCACTCAGGCTGAATTGATAGGCTATTAGAAATGTCTGGCGTTGACACTCACGATATTATCTCTGCTCTACTTCCTCGCGCAGGTCAGCTTGGCTTTTCTTTTAACTCTCGTGGCTCGTGTGGAAATGAAGTTGTCAATTTGTTTAAGGGAAAATAAAATGAACATTTACTTGCGCTGAAGCACAGGCCAGTTTGTGAATAAAGGTTAACCGCCATATAGTAGCTCACATTTTGTGTAGTGTACATTATCAGCGCACATAAAATCCTCACGGTGGAACTGTTGCAAGTCGAACGATTGTTACAAATGCTTTCTATGACTTATAAGTTATTGTTCTGGATATGGTTGCTTGTGTCTGTGACTTTTGATTTTTGTAAACGCACACACGATACTGGACAAATTCCTAAACTGGGGCATAGTTATTAAAAAAAAAACCCAAGCCATTTGCAATATGAAATGTTCATTTGAAGTTCTTGCGTGTGAATGTCACAATTTCAATGGCTCGATGAATTTCTTTTCCGCGAACAAGTTTTTCGCACGTATCGACTCTCTCCGTGTTATTTGCAGGTGTCATCTCGGCTGGAGCTGTGGGGCGACGAGCTGCAGCGCACCGAGCCGCCGCGCGACCCGCAACAGGCCGAGCAGGCGCTGGCCGCGCACAATGAGAGCGTGGCTCGGATGCAACATGCCACCTTTCAGGTACTAACCAGACGGGCAATTTGACGCAATCATATTCCTTACCTTATTATAACATATGTCGGAATAAATGAGCGTTTATTACAAGTGTTTTCACACCAACCTCGAGTTGATAAAATATGTTGTAATTACATTAAAATGAATTGACGTGGCCGTGTTAAAACGTTGTCAGATTGACACTTCATGATCACTTCAATTGACGATATTAGATCAACTATTACTCTGCCGACCCAATTATCATATACCCTAAGGAAAAGTTACCTACTATACGAATAACTGTATTCCTTTTCCTTTGCATGATTTGATCATTATTAGCCTTGTTATTCCTTTTAAAAACCGTAAATTTTCTCATCTTTTACTTAATTTGTCCACCCTTACGAGCTTCGTATGTACTGTGTATACAGGTAGTTCAGCAAGGTCAGGAGCTCGCGGCGGCTATCGCGGATGCGTCTGATGTTATGGCTTCCAGTGGGTCCGACGGCTCCGAGGCGGCTCCGCTTGACGCACAGGCGCGCGTTCAGCTGCTGCTCGAGTTCTTACACGACAGACAACTCGACCTGGAGGAGCTGGCCGAGGAGAGGCGCGCGCGGTTCGAGCAGTGCGTGCAATTAGGTGAGACACTCATTTCATATCTTACTGCGTGCCTCCCGACGCGGGGCGAACACCTGGTGGAAGTCGCGGTAATCAGCTGCATGCGGGCGAACACTACCAGCACCATTACATTCCTGACCATGCATGGATGTGTGCGGCTACATCCTAACGTTGACTTTGTCCGGAGATACTTACGTTATTGGGTTACACCAGTTCCTGGGCTTACCATAGCTCTTGCCTTTCCGACCACTGTTCCTGTGCCCGCACAAGTTCAGTGACGCAAGCTCTCGTGTGATGGTAACGGCATCAGCACTGATATCATCCTCCTGCTCTTATCCCAATTTATCGACGCATCATATCAGGCAAAACATAGTGAGAGGGCTAAAAAATGTATTATTATCTTAGAGGTATGTCGGTATTAAGATAGATTAGTACTACATCCCTATTTACCTACCGGAAACTTTAGATTTAATAAACGTAAACCAATACTCATGTTAACTAGGTAAAATCTAATATAATGGTTACAAGGTATATTCATACTTTTATATAGTACCATCCGTGTAATTAATAACAACAAGGAAATCAATTATTACTATAAACATGATCATAGGTTAGTTTATGTTTGACAGGGTTGTGAGTATGTGCAATTTTCTGAACCATGGATCAGTTTTTTTGGATTTTACGGCACAGTGGCATACACATATTATATACGCCTCTGGGAAAAGAAGGTAACATTACATTACATATAAATTGGTTTAAAAAATAAGTTACGGTGTCTCAGCTTATTTCCCACCTATAATGTAATTGAAACAAGATTTTCTCATAAAATCACACGGTTCTGAATTTCAAGCTCTTCAACATGCAGACAGGCATTTAGATGTCTCATTATACACGGTACAGCTACCTCTACCACTTCTCTAACATGACCAAGCGTAACGTATTAACGAAATATGTCTGTCACTTTATAAACCACGGGGTACGTGGCTCTGGATAGTTCTAAACAAAAATGCACAACGCTTATGTAGCGCACCATGTGGTCCAGCATTGAGAGAGCGATCTCATCTCTCGTAACTCGAAGATCCGATGTTGGACTCGGGTTTGAGATGTCATACCACGGGTAGTGACTGCGACTGAAATGTGCAGGACACTTGCTTCGACCTTGTCATGACCAAGACTGTCAACGTTGTTGGTGATGCATTATTCTATGTTCTATTAAATGTTGTTGCAGGTCAATTCCAAAAGGACGCTGCTCAAGTCGTCAGTTGGATACGTAACGGCGAAGCGATGCTGGCGGCTTCCTTCTCGATTCCCGGCACGCTGTCGGAAGCCGAGCAGCTGAAACGGGAACACGACCAGTTCCAAGTGGCGGTGGAGAAGACGCACGCGAGCGCTGTGCAAGTCAAGTACAGGGCAGACGCGCTGAGGGCTGCTAATCACTACGACCCTCATACGATTCGGTGAGTACTATGATTTAGAATTTATGAAAATAATACATAGAAAGAGCATCATCACTTTGAACGAGGCCAACATCGCGCAACATCAACCATCTCGTAGATTTTTAATTTAAGTTAAAGTTAGTATCTCAAGTCACCCTTGTTCGGCTGCAAGACTGGAGACTGTCGTCTGTCTTTTGTGTACGGTTTCATAAAAGGCAGCGAGATAACAATAAGTAATCGACACCGCGCTGTCGAGCTATCGCGGACGATACCCAACTAATTACATCGTGTAGTAGTCTTGTGAACTGAATCCTTATTTAGAATTCATTTATATTGTTTGAAAAAGACGACGGTGTTAAAAGTGCAATGAATGTCGTTAAATTGTCAAAATGATCACGATTGTGAGTTTGCTTCCCAAGCTCGCTACCACTATCTTTTTGAGAATAGCTTATGCTGTGATGAAATATGAAGCGCAGGCCTAAGGGCGCCGCCCGTTATTAACTGACGCCAGGCGCCGAGCCCTTTTTTATTGAAAATGCATAAAAACCAAGTCTTGTAGCTGCCACCCATCGGGTTGCGTGTTTTAAATTATTAGTTTCGATTCTCTTTGGATTTTATTAAATTATTGTTTTGCCGTTATGGCCCACAAGCCCAGTAAAGTAATTGCATAATAGCATAATGCTTAGTTTTCCTTATAAAGAACTACAAATAGAATTGTAAATACTAGTGCAATTATTACATATGTCTCGTGGGAGTGTTTGCAGCTGTTGACTGAGACTACCTTTTTATTTAACGTTGCTATCGATGAAGTATAAAATAAATTAGAGGTCCCATCAAATGTTGCTAAAGGTTTTCATTCAAATCTTACGGGACCTCATACACTACGCGGCCGCCACCACGGGCGGTGACCGCACAACCCACATTTATCATATCAGCCGCAAGATATCCACTGCTGGACATAGGCCTCCCCCATAGATTTCCAAAAAGACTGGTTGGAAGCGGCCTGCATCCAGCGCCTTCCTGCGGTCTTAATCAGGTTGTCCGTCCACCTTGTCAGCAAGACACGCTATCCGACTGTACCTACTTTACTATGAACAGCCGCATATTCGTGGTGACGATTCGTAATTATGGACTACCAAGAAAATTAATCACAATTCGAAAACAATCATGTTTTGTGCATTCGGACGGTTTCCCTGTGAACCACTTGCATAATCGATGACATAATAGAATGATTAAGTAGACTAGTGATGTGCAAGTGTACAACATTTGTGTTAACAACACATTACATTGCAGAGAAATCTCAGACGAAGTGACAGAGCGGTGGCAGCGGCTGGTGACGTGCGCGGAGGAGCGGCACAAGCTGGTGACGGCGTCGCTCAACTTCTACAAGACGGCGGAGCAGGTGTGCTCGGTGCTGGACTCGCTGGAGCGCGAGTACCGGCGCGACGAGGACTGGTGTGGCTCCGCGGCCGCGCCGCCCGCCGACGACCAGGCGCTCCAGATCAACATCGATAAAGCCGCGCAGGTACCTACCATCACTGTTCACTTCTTAGCGTGTAGAACCAATCAAATTTGTGTTGGCCGAGACCATAACTTCGAGTTTAACGTCCATTATTACTAGTAACGTCTACCTTTCAAAGCACGCAGGATGACATTTTGAGTAACCAAAGTCTAAGTCCGAAGTCAGTTTAAAATCTCCTGCAACAGCTTAAGTGACTCGTGTACAATAGCAGAATTTGTTTCAATTGGCACAGCACTAGTCTTATCGATCACACACCATAATACAATATGCATCCTTACTTTCTAACAAGTTTTCTTTCATCCAAGGCAATTTGCATAAATGAATAGGTATCAATAGTTAATTCCTTCCATCGATTACCTTATAAGTGCTTTGATTTCTGTAGGGTGCACTCGTCTTGCGAGCTCTGTAACGTAATCATTTATGGCGCGTTATTTGTGCTTATTCGGAATGATTTATAAAATGATAAAAACTAAAAGTGTTAAATAAAGTTGTTTAAGATAGATTATCGTGTTGAAATATTCGTAAAATTACAATCAATTAAGAATTGATCAAGATGTTTAAAGCACTCATATTTTTTGTTCTATTTAATATGTATCGCCTAGCTGTTATCATTTTTATATATTTAAAAATGCGGCATCCTTTTCGTCGCCGACACAATCATCGTTAGGTTAAATGCTTCGATTTAATTATACGTTTTTAGTTATCGTGAGTAGGTACTTTAATATTGTATTTTTAATTCATTTTTTTCTCACAAACCTACTTATTAGCAATCAATTAATTGTAAACATATAATATTTATAGATGTTTGGTTGTTTAAGACGTGTTAGTGAACCTCCTTTCGTGAAATCGTGCACCTTCTTTGTGTAATATCTAACTGCCTGCATACTTTTAGGATATACAAGTTAAAAAAACTTTCAAGTTGAAATGTCTAACAAGTACGTGTCCCGACCAGGTGGCTGCTCTGATAGTGAAGCATGGCGAGCAGAAGGAAGCGTTCCTGAAGGCTTGCACTCTGGCACGGCGAACTGCGGAGACGTTCCTCAAGTATGCGGCGCGTTCGGCGCAAGTGCACGGCCAGACCGCGGCGGCCAGCAAGGCTCATCACGAGCAAACCCGGGCGATATTGGACACGCTGCTCGCACAAGAGAACAAGGTGACAACTAAACTGTGTACTACTAAACTAAACTGTGTTTTAGTCTAGTACTCTTTCGTTGAGTAGTAGGAATATGAATAATTATGTGCGTTAATGAATATTCACCATAAATATGTTGTGCATATATATGGTAAGCGAATAAAATATACAATTTCCGAAAGTGCCACGACGCTCTTACTTATTATTGTGCAAAATACAAAACGAACGTAAAATCAAATTAAAAGAATCTCTTAGCTATTACCTGAAATGCTAAACGGCGTCGTATCATATACGTCTCTATTGAAACAATAATGTAAAATAACGGTGTTCATTTTTGTTACTGAGCATACGATAGTGCTACGCCTACAGTTGTGTCTGCGGAATTGCCCCCCAGAAATGGCACGGTACATAACAAGTTCTAATCATAACCGGGAGGTATAAATAGTTACATCTGAGCTTGCACCCGTGTTCAGAAGTTTGGCTGGGATTTTGTCATCATACACGGTCTGGCAATAGCAACGCAAATTATGAACAGACAAACTAGCAAAGGAGTTTTTCCTGAGTAGGAATATATACTGAGAGTCATAACAAGACATCAAGATAGCGCATCTACGACCTACTATGCTAATCACTAAACGTTCATTTACATTGATATTCATCTGCAGACGTTAAGGTTGCGCTATGATAATATTTTGAGCACGTATCACGATTGTTCACATTATTTCTGGTGATTTTCTCATGTACCTATCGGAAAAGAAACTAACCCGCGACGGCGACGTAAAGCTTATCGAGGATCCGATTTCACAGGTTCAATCAGTCTTTCGATTTTTTGTAACGTAACGAGGAATTTTTTGTTTAACGCATGTTCTATTCTAAAATATGGATAGCGCAAAATTAACCAGGAAAATGAGGCGATTCCGTAACTTTCGCGTGTGTCCCTTGTAGATCCAGGCAGAGGAGTAGTGTGCACTACGACACAACACAGTAGTAATGCGTAGTATGAATTAGCATTTAATTGAAAAGGTACTTGATAAAAATAAAACATTTACGGTACTTCAACTTGGCAAGGTCAGCGGTACTGGATTATAGAATGACATTGTTCGCAGGAAATGTAAAAATAATACTGAATAGGAACCCTTCAGAGATATAAATCGGATGTTTTTTATAGTTAAGCTATTTGTGCGCGTAGCTGTTATTAAACAAATATACAATTTCTGCGACGCGTACCGAAATTGTTTGTTTGTTTACACAAGAGCTGGTCATTCCAACTACGCCACATGAAAACATTTCAGCAAAACGTCGGATTTATTGCAGGTATAATTAGTTGTGTGCGGCATTGCCAGTGTCAGTGTCGTCGCGTTAGAATGGAGCTGGAAACAATAAGGTTTAGTTGAATGGCGCGCGATGCTATCTCGAGGGCAGAGTGGCACGAGCCGCGCGCCTCGCCTCGCACACACCATGTGTCTAGTTCAAGCGCGCGCCCGCAGTGAACATGATAAAGAGTTTTGTTATGGTGATATTACAACCGGTATATTTTCATGTCATCAAAAAACCTTAAAACGGCTACAACCAGGAAATATGTGCAGAAATAGTGCTCCACATTCAATTCCCTTGATAGAGTTGTCTTACAATTTGTTTTTTTGTTGTGACATAACACCTCTGGTCCACCTTTTACCACAATACGACACATAAGTAAGTTACAATCATTCGGGAGCTATAGTAAACTGGTTACTTTTCCGCCAGGTTTTGGAACACTGGACAGTCCGCAAGAAGCGTTTAGAGCAGTGCCAACAGTTCGCACTGTTTGAGCGGTCGGCCCGCGCCGCAGTGGAATGGATCAAGGAGACGCAGGAGCGCTGCGGCGCGGCGGCGGCGGCCGCGGCGGGCGGCGTGGCGCGCGAGTCCCGCGAGCGAGTGCGCCTGCTCGCGCAGCTGGCCGACGGACTCGTCGAGAAAGGGCACCCGCATGCCGTGCAGATCAAAGAGTGGGTCGCCGCTGTTGATGCCAGGTGATGACCCGCCAAACTATTCCATTCATTGCTATACTTTAATTATGTTTAGGTACGTATGTTTTGGCGAAGTGTCAACTCATACACAAGTCTACTTTCATTATTTTTATTGATAGAACGTTTAGAACGATGGTTGATAAATCTTGCCAAAAGAAGAAATTGGATCATTTAATTAAGTGTAATAATTTATACTTGGTGTGTCTTGTACCCAGATATGCAGAATTTAGTGGTTCGATGGAGGGTGGTGAGAGCGAGCCGGAGAGCGACTCGGGCGTGGCGCCCTCGCTAGCGTCCTCGCAGTCGGCGGAGAACGACACGCGCGCGGAGCCGCAGCCCACCGCCGTCGGCGACGACAAACGACGCAGCGCACGACGCAAAGAGTACGCACTGTTTCTTTATCTGATCATCATGTCATGACGATAAAACCATTATTCCTAGAAGATTATCTGATATTTCCATGTTTCTGATCTGCTTGATTTGCCCATTAGATTCATAATGGCAGAGTTACTGCAGACGGAGCGTGCGTACGTCAAGGACTTGGAGACGTGCATCACATGCTATCTGCGCGAGATGCGCACCGACCCCGGCGCCGTGCCACCCGCGCTGCAGGGAAAGGTTATTTATCATTATTACGATTTGCTCTTCTGGAGCAACTGCTAGGTCCAAATTAATGACGTTGCTCCTGACACGTGCGTTGGTAATGTGATATTCTTGTCACTGTCACACAATTGTCAAACTACATAGCCAAGTTTATGATAATGTGACAGATATCTTTAAATAGCACTAGTGCAGTATCGAACGTGCACTTAGCTCTTTTATAACAGAAACTAGTTGCAGTTTACCATTTTACTGCAACGATTATATGTTTTTTGTTTAGGAGGAAATAATATTCGGCAACATAGAAGAGATCCACCGTTTCCACGAGCGCGTGTTCCTGCGCGAGCTGGACAAGTACGAGACGATGCCGGAGGACGTGGGGCACTGCTTTGTGACGTGGGCGCGCGAGTTCGACATGTACGTGTCGTACTGCCGCAACAAGCCCGACAGCAACGCCGCCGTCGTGCAGCACGCCGGCGACTACTTCGAGAGGTAACCTTACAACATATTCGCAACGGTTGCACCCGACTTCCCGCTACCTAAGACCACGCTTTTCCCAACAGCGTGGTAAAATGAAGATTCAAAATGTAAATCGTTGAATAGCCTAATACATAAACATACCAATACGCCTGTATTCCCCCAAGGGTTGGGCAGAGGTGTGCCAATGTACACCCACGGTATGTTTAGGCACCATGGTATAGGGGGCGAGCTTATTGACATGAACCGGGCACTCCGAGCTGCTACTGAGAATTTCATAGAATCCCAGACTTCTAACGTAGCAGTCGCGTGTAGGACCACTAGGCTAACGAGGCAGTTAACGATACCTAAAATGAATAATAAGTATAGTAATAATGAAATATAAATCAATTACGAAATAAAACAAATGCGTTGTGCGAACGTTTACACAAACATCTAGTGAGAGTATTATGAACTAACCCATCCAAAGGACCACTTGCTAATTTCATATAGTCACTGTTGATACTATTACTTAGAATGTGAACCTGATGCTGCAGCCAAGGTTGTCTTCACGTCACTGGATACTGAAACTGTTCGATACTGAGTAATTTTAATAACAAATAAATATTGCTTCACTAATAATAGATTTCGTGTTTAGGCAGTGAGTGATTTTTCGCTTTTATATTTGAAATATGTTCATATGACTCTAATTTCATTACTCAAACAAACCCTATCCTACCTATAAACAGAGTTTTGCCTACCTTGGGCGCATTTTCAACTAGAATGAATTAAACATTACTAGCGACCCGCCCCGGCTTCGCACGGGTGCAATGCTGATACTAAATACAAAAACGTAGCGGCCCACTCCGCCGCAAACGCTTCGTCCCGCAATTTTTAAATCTGTAATATCTTCGAAAACATTCATTTAAATCATAAGCTGTAAAAGGCCATATAGATCTATATTAAATCAGCAATGTATTTAAGGTACTTAATTGGATAAGGATTAATGCTGTATTGGTTAAAATCGCTTCGAAAATTAGCCATTATTTATCGTAAAAGTAAATGACAAAAAATGTTATTGTGAGATATCCATAAGAGATAGACATATACCATCGCGGAGTTTTCTGTAAACCTTTTCAATGTGTACAATACTTAGTACATTATTTTGATAAATCTCGTAAGGTTCAGCCTGCGTTTGCAATGTAAGCGGAAAAATGAAATTATTTACGACATCACATTAGAAACCTCAAAAATAACAGTATTTCTCCACTATTTAATGTATGTTATTATACATAAAAACCATCCTCTTTAACCATTTTATCTATTTAAAAAAACCGAATTAAAATCCGTTGCGTAGTTTTAAAGATTTATGCGTACAAAGGGAATAGGGACAGAGAAAGCGAGTTTGTTTTATACTATGTAATGATTATTATATTAGCGTCAGCGCTGAGAATATAAGGATTACATTGCTTCGATGCTTACGAAACAATACAGCAATATTGTTTCACGCGTCGATTTTTTATTTATTAGTAAGATTACATTTAATTACATGAACATACCGTCACGCCTGTATACCCCAAAGGGTTAGGCAGAGGTGTACCAATGTACACCCACCACATTGTCACATTGTTAAATTAGATGGTGACAGTGACGGAATGATAGTTTAAACAAATTTAGCTATAAATATGTTTAGGTGATTATGGTGAACTAGTGGGCCTTTATTACGAAGATCCCTTAAATTCTGTGTATGGAATATAATGTTGCTACATAACTATAATATTAACACTCAAAATAAAAGCATATCAAGGTCCGGGAGAAGATGATCTGGCTAGATATTAAGCTTAATGCTTATGCTTATGCTTTTTTAATAGATAGAGTGATTAAAGAGGAATCTTTATATATATAATAACATCCATTAAATAGTAGAGAAATACTGTTATTTTTGAGTTTTCTAATGTGAAGTCGTAAATAATTACATTTTTCCGTTTACATTGCAAACGCAGGCTGAACCCTACGAGAGTTATCAAAATAATGTTCTAAGTATTGTACACATTGAAAAGGTCTACAGAAAACTCCGCGATGGTATATGTCTCTCTCTTATGGATATCCCACAATAACATTTTTTTGTCATTTACTTTTTACGATAAATAATGTCTAATTTTCGAATCGATTTTAACCAATAAAGCATTAATCCTTATCCAATTAAGTACTTTAAATACATTGCTGATTTAATCCTACTACTATTATAAAGGCGAAAGTTTGTAAGTATGGATGTATGGATGTATGGATGTTTGTTACTCTTTCACGCTTAAACGGCTGAATGGATCTGGATGAAATTTGGCACAAAGATAGATTATAGTCTGGAATAACACATAGGCTACTTTTTATCCCGGGAAAATGTACGGTACCCGTAGGATAACACATCAACTGTGACGCGGACGAAGTCGCGGGCAGAAGCTAGTATAGATCTATATGGCCTTTTACAGCTTATGATTTAAATGAATATTTTCGAAGATATTACAGATTTAAAAATTGCGGGACGAAGCGTTTGCGGCGGAGCGGGCCGCTATGTTTTTGTATTTAGTATCAGCATTGCGAAGCCGGGGCGGGTCGCTAGTATTTAATAAATCCTTATTTTTTTAGTAGAAATTATCAATAAACAGAATTCCAGAATACTCCTCTTGCAAAAATCAGCATCGCCCAGTTGCGTATGCGGTAGGCATAGTTGTTGCGCGGCTATATCAATGCGTGCATAGCGCCTAAACCCTCTGGCGAGATGGCTAGTTCGAATTGGAAAATCACGTCAAAAAATATAAATGAAAAAAAAATATATATATTATTGATTCGTGTTAAGAATCACGAGCATAGTTAACTCCTTGAATTTCACAAGAATGCAAATCAACAGCTTGTATAAATATTGTTCACAACGTTAAAAACTACATGGCTCAAAATAAATCAAACCATTTATTTCAATTAGAGCCCGTGCGAAGCCGGGGCGCTTTACACGGGTGGCCCTAATTATCCACCGCCGTACGACTTGTAGTGAATGGATAGGGGCGGTCTTGTGACGGAAGTATAATCTATAGGTACGAGTTACGGTGCGTTTCCACCGGCACGGACATGAGCGGAGATAAACTTATCAATATTTTTCCTTTTATATACAGTACACACTACACACCTATCACAGTTAAAGTTTTTTTTTTATCAATTAGATTTTCTTTTCTGTAGTTAATATCCGCAGCTTAATGTCAGGCTAACATATCCATTAATATTACTTTGACTGGCTAGCTAGCATATTTAAGCTAATTCATATCGGCATTAAGTAGCCATATTTGTATAATATTACCGGCACGACTGCCGCATTGGTATTGTAGAAGTGTGCGCGAGTGCTGAGCGTGTGCTCCTGGTTTCGATTCTCACGTCGGACAAACTGGTATTGGGTTTGTCCTTTAGGAATTTTTAAGTAACAACCTGGAGTTTGGAGGTTGATGGTGTGACACACGTCGGAAAACACATAAAGCAATTGGTCATGTGTGCATTATAATATCGGCTGCATACTTGGTAAGTTTTCATTGTGTGGCCACTGTGACCGGAATTCGGTCGGAAGAATATGATTACCCGAGCACGCCAAACTTTAAGACTCGCTTCTAAAAGCTCTCCAGCCTCTTCGTGTTGTAGGCCCTAGGATGGAATGTTCGCGTCAGGTGCACTGCTGACGTGAACATTCCACAACTTTCCGCACCTTTTTGTTGTTAACATCAGAACTATGTTCAGCTGCCGCACACGGTGAACTTAAGAGCGTTTACGCCGTCCACGCGCTATTTGCCTCAAAATCAATGATTTTCAAACCTGTTAATACCCATTAATAACTAATCGTACAAACATGCAATTTGCGAATAATATTAGGAAATATTGTCTTCTAGAGGACGTGAGAGGTTTTTTTTTTAAATTAAATAGCATGCTTGTAAATTATATTAAGATAACTAAAGTGAGATTTGCGTATTTTACGTTCAGAGTCAATTTCGAAGCCTTTAATCTCCAAAAATTGCTGATAGAATCAATAAACAAAAATATTTTCTAATTGGTAATATCCTTAATAATTTTTTTGTCAAGACAGATTTTCTGATTTAGGTTACTTACTACGGAAAAAAAATCGAAACTATGTCTAATTATTAAGAAATTACACGTAGATAAAATGCTCTTTTTCAACGTTTTAACTTGCATTTATCATTATAATAATAGCATATTCTAATAGAAGAACATCTCTTTTGAAACTTACAATTCAAAATTTTCGTGTAATTAGCTTTGTAATTTTTTAATAAATATTTTATAACTACTATAATTTGAGGCGCGCGGCCGGTATCCAATTCAATCCAATTCTGAACTGGCTACTGGCCGCGCGCCTTGATTTTGAGGCAAATAGCGCGTGGACGGCGTAAACGCTCTTAAGGTATCAAATATTTCATGGAATCGTTTGCACACACATCGTCATAAATATTCATCGCGCTGTTCGAATAATGGATGCCATTTAGAAATCTGCTGCAAAAATATGCGATGTAATGCACTGGAGCTTTGTTACACTCCACAAAACAAACAATGTAGAGAGGTTCGATTCGAGAGGTACGTAACATACGTGCATGTTCGTTTCATATGCCGTCATCAACCAGGGAGCGGATATCCGAATGCATATGCACCTAAACTTCAGGCGTTTGCTTAGTATGGAATGCACTTTTGGATCGTGAAAATCCCGCAATTACGAGATTTTGGAACATTGACATAATACAGAGTGGAATTTTATAATGCTACCTGGAGGGAAAGTACTGTAAATACTTAAGTTAGCAAATTTTACTCGCTTTTTTCGTCCGAATAAAATAAGTTTACACTAAAATTTCATGTTTCTTTTTTTTTAATTTACCATGTTTGCAGAGATTTGATCCTTGTTAAGTAGTTATTGACCCCATCGATTGGTGCCATAAAAGTAAAGGATACAATTTTTTCGGATTTTAGTCGGTTCGATTCTCGGGTGTGGCAAGCGTATTTTCAAAATTTGATAGATGCAGTTTTGTTTCTTATTAAAAATAAAGGAATGTTTCCTTTGAGTAAAATTTGCTAACTAAAGTATTTAGAGTACTTTTTCACCAGGTAGCATTATAAAATTCCACCCTGTATAGTGTACTGAGTGTAAAAGCAGATGTATGTTTACTTAATGATCAACTGTTAAAACGCATAAAATTATAAAAATACTTTTTCGTTTTATTTTATTATTTTATATATTATTACTACTTATTATGCATTAGTTTATTTATCATGGTAGGTACCTGAAGTACGATAAAGTTGCTTGAAGTTATCTTATGGAAACAGGTCAAAAGCTAGTATACACAACGGGGTTTAAAAATAACTAAAAGTACCGGAATCCCAGGATTGTTTTCTTTAAATAAACTACTTCCAGCGTATCCACTGTTACGTAGCGACTCATGAACTTTAGGCAAGTACGCTTCCTATTATCCGCTCCCCCGTTATATCACATTTCCTGCATTTGGAAATGGGCTGTTGTTTTGGGTCAAAATAGATTCGATTCGATATTTTAAAGGTGACTTTTTATGGTGTAATTGAAATCAATGCTTTAACTTTGAATACATTTCTTTAATAGTTTTAAATGTAAGACATCGTCTAAAGTTATCATGCTTTATCATCTTATTGGTTTGGGTTTTGCACAAAGTTAGCCCTTAACTTTCACACACATTGATTCGTCTTCTTAAACTGATACTACAGATGTGCTGGTATTTAATATTAATAAAACCAAAAGAAACAGGAAAAGCTTTTGGCGTTTTCTGCAATTTCTAGTGCCAATATCTCAAATGGTCACATAGTCTTTTGATTCCTACATGAAATAAGGTCCATAAGCGTCAAAAAAGTTTTAAAATAATTTAGCATTTTTTTTCTGACTGTATATTTTTTTCCAAAATCTTTGAATACAGTTCAGAATATTTCAAAAAGTTATGAATATCCTAAATTTACGCGAATGAAATCGCGGGCGTAAGCTAGTCTTAAATAAAAATGATGTTCTCTTCGACTACCCCTTTTGTCAACATGAGGGAGCGGCCGCGCTGGCAGATGCTCTTACTTGTCTGTTACACTTGTTTGCAGTCAGGGTATCAAATGTTAGCTTTTCTAATTACACCAACTTCTCTTTGTGCTCTAACTGTAGTCTAATAGTAAGTATAATTTATTTGACGGGGATATTATATAGAGATACTGCACTTACTCGTAGCTATGTTTGTTTGCGTCCACCGATAAACTAGTTCACATTTAGCTTTCTTATCAAATCGACAGAGTCTTGTTACTTTGTGTTGCACTCGGTTTCATTTGGCTAGTCATAATATTGTCTAATAGATTTAAAGAGTTTCCATAAAACAGCTGCGAAACATTCCAGCTATAAGTTTATTTACTATTGTTTGGTACTGACTTTTGGTTTGAAGACTGAACGATTAGACGGTTTGTTATCATCTTATCATCCTTTTAAAGAATACCTCCATAGAAACCGCAGCTCGTCCCGAACAATAGACACTTATCGTTTGAACAGGCGTCATCACCGTTCTTTGAACTGACTAATGTTAGTGGTCGTTGTGCAGTTTAGAGCTGGACGTTCAGATGCAGGGGTATCGCATTGTGAACGCACTAAAGTTATTCCACTAAAAGATTCTCTTATCAAAATCATTAACTAAGCAGTGTAGATAATGGTCGTCATTTCGTTCGGACTGTGGACTGTGCTTCAGTTTGTACATCATTGTCTTTTGTGATGCAGGGTGCAACGTAAGAAAAAGTTGGAGCACCCGCTGGCAGCTTACTTGATCAAACCAGTGCAACGGATCACCAAGTACCAGCTGCTGCTCAAGGACTTGCAGGCGTGCTGCGCCGAGGGGCAAGGCGAGATCAAGGTCAGTGCATTCTATATTTATACAGTTTAAGAATAACTCGTAACCTTGATATACTTTTCAAATACTTTGTATGCAATGGCTTTGAATGCGCCAACAATAAATTAAAGTTAATATAAAAATAAATATTCTGCCGGAAAAAAGAGAAATGGCCTTTTCAAAAAATGATGTCGGCTATATCATACGTAAGCAATGGCAATGCTAGTAATAAACACAGTTTACAATGATTTACGAATTGCGGAATGGTTTAAACATTGTTCCGAAACTGTACAGCAGTAGGTATATACTAGCTAATTGATACATCGTAAAAATGTCAAACATTGACGAGAGTAACACAAACCGTTAATCTTCGTTGTTGGAATAAAACCATAAAATAATTTTAACAAACTGTGTATTCAGTCAGTTCAGCTATGATTTCTGATTCATACTTGCTTACAGTTTTAGAACAAATATTTGACGCACTTGAAACATTTTATTTTTAGTTATTTTTACGAAGTGTACCTAGTACATGGAATATTTATAACACTGCAAGCTTTCTCTTTTCTGTGCAGATTACCACTATATTCAAAACATAGGACTGATGCCAAATACTATTGCATAATTATAAAGTTATAGGTACTCTTATTAAATTAAAAATGCGACGATTATTATTATAACCAGTAATACCCCGCCTCTTCTCTTCTCTTATTATATAGCTTTCCTCAAAAGACGGGCTAAAAAACGTAAAAAGATTGAAGTACCTGAGATTAGCCCGTTTAAACATATAAACTCTACACCTTTATAATATACTAGCTGTTGCCCGCGACTTCGTTCGCGTGGCTTATTTCACCCTCTAAGATACGTCTCGGGTTACCGCTCCCGTGTGTCATAGCGAGATGTAAAATACCCTATAACACTTACATAATTATAACGTATTTTCTATGGGTAAAATATTTTTTAAAATCGATTCAGTAGATCCAGAGATTACCCCCTTGTGCCCCGCGGTATCACCCGCGTTACGTTAGGATTTTGGTTACTTTTCCGTTCCCGTGGCTCAAAGCGCGATGTTATGTAGCCTATAATCTGTTATTCTGAGGCAACTGAGGTAAAAGCTACGGAATGTCACGCAGAGTTATTATTTTGCTGCGAAGTTATTTTAAAACTGTGATATCTCCTAAGATATTTATTGAAATTAAATGATGTAAAGGGCTATTTTGTTCAAAATTAAACACTTGTGATGAATAACGTATTTATGTTGATAAGGATTAATACTATGTTTATAAAAACACCTTCGCAAATAATGCATTATTTTAAAACAAATTGTCTGCCCATAAAAATGGCTATACTGAGTCAACCTTTAAAGTTAGGCATGTACTACCGCGGACTTTTTTTTAGAATATTTTAAGAGGAACAATTCTCTGATACATTATTTTTGCGTAACTTTAACCGTTCACGCAGCGCACGCAACGAAAGCTCTCAAAGAGAATAATTTTTCCCGTTTTTGCCACATTTTTCATTGCTGCTCCGCTCCAATTGGTCGTAGCGTGATGTTATATAGCCTATAGCACTCACGAATAATGTAGCTTTCTACCAGTGAAACAATTTTTAAAATTGGTTCATTACTTCCGGAGATTACCCCCTACATACAAACTTACAAACTTACAAACATACAAACTTACAAACTTACAAACTTACATACTTACAAACAAATTTTACCTCTTTATAATATTAGTATAGATAAGTAGATACGCGCGAACACTTAGCGAACTAGATTTCGTCCGTCGCGCGTCGTGGTCTTGTTCAGTTTACAAACAATTGTCAAATAACGCAGAGAGAGCTCGCGCACTCGCCGTCTACGTGGACTGGGTAATATTGACACATCCTTATTTATGAGAATGGTGACGTCATTAATCAGTTCTACTGAAATAATCGCCTTCCTTTTAATGCCAAGATACACAATTATCCTGTTTGTCAATTAAATAAAATATTTAATAGTGTGATATAAAACTCGTTAGAGAACAAGCTCGTTTAAAAAAGTTGAGCTGACCAAGCTAACTTGAATGAACGCATCGAAAAAATAATTGTAATGTTAAACTGAATTTATTTGTAGGTGAATCCATTATAGGTACCTATTAAACTCAACTATAATATCAGACATGTTTTAACCCATCGCTTAGGACTTGTCATATACTTTCCGTACGTAATTCTGTAAGTGTGGGTTAACCTTTTATGCCAGCTCGACCTGCAATCTTCCCCTAATATAAATTTAGTTTACGTATTACGCCCTTTTTCACTCAATTTGGAAGGTAAGTAGTAGATTTTCTGAGCTCCAATAATACAATTGGTGATCCACATAAATACACATTATTGGTCCTTACCAATAATGAATAATGAGTAATAATTTACACACTTTTTTTTTTGTTGTTGTGTTTACACATCAAAAAGATTGACGATGCTGTTAAGAACCAGCATCGTCAATCTTTTTGATGTGTAAATTGCTTCGTCATAACACACAATATCTTATGTTCAGAGTCAGCTGCACTCATTCATGTTTAATACCCGAACACCACTAACAGGAACTCATTCCTACGTTTTTGACACGTTTATGATATGTTCGCGTACGTAACAATTTATCGGAAAACGTACGCGTTAAGATTACGGTTAGTGAATAGTAGTGATAAGATAAGACGACAGGAACACTCAAGTCAACACTGGACGTTACTGCGACAATATATTACAACTATTTGCGTGGAGAAATATAATAAAAACCGAGGTCACCGGGGCTGCGAACAGTTTTATGTGTTCTACAATCTTGATTAGTGCTACCTTTACAATTAGCAGATAACGTCTTTCTGTTGTTGTGTTTACTCATCAAATATCTTAGACAGGTAAGAAACAATCGACAACTAATTACAGTTTATATTGTTTTCACCGAGCCTAAGTTTCTCAACATCGTGTGTCAAGACAGCCTTAAATATCTAAGTTTGAATCTACTAATTGGGCATCATTTACACTAGCCATCATCTTCGTAAACAAGTTGCGTTGGTATCAAGTGACTTATTGGCAAATTAAATGATACCGTTAATTATAGGAAAGACGTGATTTAATTAAATTGTTACCAGGATGGTTCAGATCGGAAAAAAATATTAGTCATGTTCTGACTAGAGTTGTGACGTGTCCTAGTGTCATGCTATGTGTATTTACAGTCTATTTGCGTTGCATTCAGGGTTTTTTTTGCATGAATAAATGTGTGTGATTACGCAGTCCGTCGCATATTGTGTTCACATCGTTTGCGCTCAGATGACTCCGCAGTTCAGTTAACTGCGACTTTTCTAGTAATGGTGCCGTAATGCCTGCAATGCGATGCTCCGTCAACCATACCAGAACAACAAACACAAAACTTACGGTTTGTAGCACTTAAACTGCTCCTAACTCGTAATCAACTGCTGAAACGGCAAACATGTTGACAGTTTCGAGTTAACTTTTGTTTTGAATATTATAATGAGCTAGGTTTGAAATGGCAACGAAGCTTGAGCTAATAATTCAACTATCTGCGGCCGGAGCTTGCCTTGTAGTTTGCTATTGAAATAAGGAGCTGGGGCGGAGCGCGCCGGGCGACTGTCCCACCAAGTTTGTTCAAGTGTACAAAATAAACAGGGTATCCTCGCTCAAGTGTTGATCATTTCTGAAGTTAGTTGAAAAACATGGAACAAAATTGTCTATTTTCATTTTTACGAAGTTATAATTGATTCTATCTATAAAAAGCAACGGGAATGTTTCTTCTCTATTTACACTAGCGAACTGCCAACCAAAAATCGGCTATGAAGGTTTTTATAGGGATGGTTTGCATTGCAGCGCCATTTGTTTACTCCGTAGAAATGTTTTTTTCATTATGGTTGTTTAAATACCCGTTTAAATTGGCATAAATAAAAAAGTACTGAATATTTTTTATAATAATGCAGTCAATTGTGGGCTTCTGTTTCGAAATAATATATTAAAAGTAAAAAAAAATGTGCATGTGTGACGGTTACGGAATTGATTTGGTTGCCCGTGATTGCAGAATCCGACTTTATTATACATAGATAGTTTATTTTTCAATTGTTTGAGGCATATTCCTCTGAAACGTTCGTGCAGTAATCTGGTTCGCATTGTCCTTGATGATTCAGGACAATCCACATATAATATTCCGAATAACCCGTCAGACGGTATTATCACTCACCTACGAGGTAATGGTAATGGCGTCAACTCATTATGTTGTATCGAACATTTGGAGTATTGTTTAAAGTCAGTGAACGTTGGATTTGTTTGAGATTAAACAACAACTAGTTCACTTAGTGGTAATTAACAATAGATTTAGTTCAATATTTTCCTCGTGACTCACCCGCCTTGCGCCCATGTGGCACAGTTGGTTCCCTTCGGACGTATTCGCACGTCGTGCTCGTCTTTTGTGATTATTCATTTAAACATTAGTAAAATGTAATGGTTTTCTCGGGAGTGGAAGTGCTAACATCGATCATGTTGCGGTATATCACGAACTCGAGAGCAAACAGGATCGGCCCGCTCGCTCTTAAAAATGTACGTATTACTTTTGTTTGGCGCCAGTAACGTGCTATGTGATGTGATACTACGGCATATAGACACGGCTACTGTACCTAATGATGATATCGCTAATCTACTGTTACTTAATTGTATATTGCAACATGTGACCTGGAGAATGATGTATGAACGGAAATAATAATGCAGGCTTCAATTAGCCTTTTTTACTTGGATTAATTCACATGAAGCCCATAGCTTGCCGTGAAGTAAGTAGGATGATTACAATGACCGTACTTACGTCACACATAAGTCATCTTACTAGTCAAAATGGCGGCAATGCGCGAATGCAAATAATTTATAATAATATAATATTTAAAATTAACATTATAGGAAAAATATGCTAGATGTGGGCATAGCGCATCTATATGTAACGTATTTTCCCAATGTTTCTGTTTATTTAGAAACTGATACGCCGTTGAATCATGTGGTATTGGTGTAATAATAAGTGTGATGTGAACTTTAACATGAGTAGGTATTACAAAGTTGTTTGATTATGTATAATTATCTTCCATGGCAAATCAATGGTCGCTTCAAGTAGGTAGGTACTTATTTATAGGCGTTATGCAAGTTATAATCTATGAACTACCGAATGCATAAAAAACCTACCTACAGTCACGCATTAAAATTATTAAGTGTTGTAAGGCATAACATTGCTTGCACATTTTTTTATTCGATTTAAGTAACGAGAGAACTAACTTGACACTAACTCTTTAGGCATTAGGTGCTATGAAAGATTTTATGAGCGCCATTGTAGACCTGGTAGCGATAATTGATGCTTAGGTTATTGGCGAGAGTTTATTATCGCTTGCATAGCACTTTCGGATGTTGTACTCGGTGCTCATTTCTTATTTAGATCTTATAATATAAGATTCACTTAAAGCTATAAAACAAGATGCTTAGCCGTATTGTGGCGTTAAAAGTTGCTGATCTATGTCTTCTTTAACCTTTAAACTAACCCTGTTATTACCCCTATCGATCTGTAAGTGAAATATTTTGCTTGTCATGCTCTTTTGTCGCCAAAGGTTGTTGGTACTGTTGCTGTAGCGCCTTTGTATCCCGTTAGGTTCTAAAACAAGCTAAATGTTTTTTTGGTTATCGTCTTGTTGCAAAATGAGTTTTAACTGAAGTACAAAGAGCTTCCGTGCCAGTTTTAAATTTTTTGAAATTTTTAACATCATGAACCAAGTTTAAGGTTTCATATTTGTTATCAAATAAATAAATACTAGTCATTGTTATCGTAGAATATAAGTCACTCACTCTTTAATCTGTTCGGTGTCGAACTAATTCTGACTGGTGGCGCTGAAAGCCTCTTGCACTTCGTACTCCGTAAGCCGCTCTCGTGACTGCAATACGTCACTGCGCCAAACCATCAGCTCCAAGCAATAGCATTCCATATAAACGGTTCCTTATAATCCTTTTGTTCACCAGGACGGACTGGAGGTTATGCTATCGGTGCCGAAGAAGGCCAACGACGCGATGCACCTGTCCCTTCTGGAGGGTTGCGACGTGCCCACCGACAGCCTGGGTGAGGTCGTCCTGCAGGACTCGTTCCACGTGTGGGACCTGCGCCAGATCATCAAGAAGGGCCGAGAGAGGCGCGTGTTTCTTTTTGACCTGCATCTCTTGCTCGCCAAGGAGGTTAAGGACTCACACGGGAAAGCGAAATATATTTACAAGACTAAGTTTATGGTGAGATACAGTTTCATTTGCTTGATGATTACCATCCTTACGAATCTTGCTGAGTGTGTTTTATTTTTTAATAAGGTTCTATTAAAAAATAAAACACACTCAGAACACTACACACAACATCACACATAGAGCACTCAATCGATCATACCTCATAGAACAACACTATTTAATAGTAATCGGAATTAGTTTTAACATTCTTTTAATGAAATATTTATTGTAATCAAACAAGAATTTCCAGAGTATACAAACATACAAACAACCCTTTCATATATTCGTGATATTACCGGAATAGAAGTATAAATATAGTGGCTAATATTTATCATGAATAGAATATACTGATTTGTTTCGTTGCAGACGTCGGAGCTCGGCGTGACGGAGCACATCGAAGGCGACGAGTGCAAGTTCTCGGTGTGGACCGGGCGCGAGCCCATGGCGAGTGACTGCCGCATCGTGCTCAAGGCGCCCTCGCTGGAGGTCAAGCAGACGTGGGTGCGGCGCCTGCGGGAAGTTATACAGGTACTTACAAACACTGGGCGAACTTACCCGACGCGCCGCTACTGCAGCACATCGATTTGCACTGGTCAGCGATCCTCTTGAGCAATTAAGTTTCCTTAGTTTAGAGCATGTCTTTACCATACTAACACTAAGTTTTAATAAAAAAAAGTACCGTATTATAATAAAGCCCGGGTAAAGTTACACCAGTAATACCGTCGGTTTAACTCTTACTACAATTTCGAAGATAAAATTTGGCTTAACTTTGAATTAAAGGGGTAAGAGCTATGGTGTGGTATGCCGTACAGTATAAATACTGGTTACCATTGCATTAGCACATCGGTCATTGCTTCATATAATCTAATGTTCTCCAATCATTCAACAGGAAACATACTTTAGCGGCGCCTTGCATCAGCCGCCCCGGAGTCCCGCGCGCGTCCGGCCCACCAGCTCTCAGCGATCTAGCAGGTATGTGAATGCGCCGTGTGTCACCAATATATTGAAGCTTTTGTTCAAACTGATCACAACCACAACAATAATGAAGTCCACTTTTTACGTTCAAAAAGTTTTTATCATACATTTGATTGCTAATTTTAATCTCATTTATTATCTAGTCTTGGATCAAGTTTTTGACACCTTTGCCCCGATTTGAAGCGGAACTAATCGCTTCCCAATTATATTAGAACAACCCTTGACTTAAGTTTGTTTACAGAGATCTGGAGGACACAATACTCGACGAGACGACGGAGAATCTCGACCGAAACTCGCTAGCGTCTTTCGGCAGTGGGAACACCACCGATTCCGATAAGGTAAGTACTGTGTAATTTTCGGAAATAACAGCCTCATAACTTGATTTCTTTGCCCCTTTTAGCTACGACTGTAAATTGCGCCGTTATCTCAATACTGACTTCTGTTGATATACGCCATAAAGGCCACACAAGGGTGATATTGAGATTCTATCCTTGGAACAATAACTTCTATGACACCTCTGGCGACCACTCACGAACGAGAGACGTACACAATATGATAGTGCCACGTGTGTAGCCTCGGATACTTTTCTAGGTATGAAGCAATCGAAACATGACAAACAATGCATAAAAGCTTCCTCAACTCTCCCGAGGACATACCCGGAAGTCCGCTAACAACATCTATTGTACGGTATCCGACGGTAGTTATCCAACTCTAAAGTTTGTTCGTTTCATTCAATGAGAGCGTCGGCTCACACACAAATATCGCCACCGCCTTTTCAATACGATATATGAATCGGTATTTATATTCTCCACATACATCACATTCTCCAACTGGGGTGTGGAGTTTCTTTATATTTCGCAGCAAAGAAAACGGACTAATTAAAAAATATATTTGGCTTCTGCAGCCAAAAGATATTCCTTTATTAATGTGGGCGGGCACACTTGGGCACAGGCGGACGACTGCTATGTACATTGCAAACTATTTATTAGAATTATGAAGATACACCCCTAGTCAATAATATATTATGTGAGTAAAGATTATCTAACTTGTAATAGAGCTTGCCTACAGTGCGCGGTTCGTACATATTTCAATTGTACGTATACGACTTACTGGAGGGGGTGCACATCATTCAATTGGAAGACTTTTGCCGTCCTGTTTCAGAAATCGTTTGTGCTCCTTTCGAAACAATGTTATTCGGCTGTAAAGGTAGTTGTGACAACATGTCTGATCGTTAAATAACATTATTGTTAACAGTTGGATGGCGAGTTAATACAATTATTTGTTCATTCATTCTCACTGCGAATTTCATAAATAAATTCACAAATATAGGTACCTGCTTTATTAATGGAGAGAGAAAAATACCGGACGTTATGATAATACTATATTAAAACTAGCAATTCCGCCACTCGTGTATTTCAATTTTACAAACGAAGGTATAGTTTACTTTTAATATGAATAACTTTGCATTGTTCGAAATGCAAAACATCTGGGACGGCACCCCATCCCCGCTGGTGGCAAGTTTTAATGTCGTACCTGCGCGTGGTTAGCATGGAGTGGCTCGAGAGCATATCGTCGACAGCGCGCTCCACACAGACGCACTCAACTCATCTTTTGATTACTTCATAACTAAACTCGATTAAAGTTTGCCACTAATGTCGAGGCTTTTCAAAACGATACACGGTAGCTCAAAACATCGCATTAACCATAACGAGTTACATATGCCTGCTACACCCGCGCTTATTAATATCTGTCCGTGGTGGTGGCCGGGAAAGGGACAATGTAGCAGACGTGTCGCTTCGTGTTTATTCTAAGACTGTTTTCGCGTCGTGATGTGACCCAGATTGTTGATCCGACTTCCAATCTCCAGGCTGTTACTGACAAATTCTTATAATATGGAAAAAACAGACTTTGCCCGGCGTGGGGATCGAACCCAGGACCCCACGCTCAACAGTCGTGCTTGCCACCACGGGATCAACGGGGTAGTTCGCATAAAACTATACAAACAAAGCGGCTGGAATGACGCTGGGACTAATAAAATTGGGATGCATGTTCGACACCACCATAGCTTTACATTTGTAAAGGTTGGGGCGCTATGCTCACATGCGACACGTATTAAGAGTGCTCCTAGTTTTTATACAAATGTACATTGCAGCTGTGGAGAGTGAACTAAACTCTTTGTTCACTCTAACAACAATATGTATTACTCTCGCTCTTACAATTAGTCTCTTTCGAGATGAACTAAAAACTAGGTCGTGAGGCGCACATGGCAAGTACCTATATAATCATAATAGCTTTGTTTAGCTAGTTTCTTTTAAGACCCGCACGGAGAACGTTCCTTATGTTCCTACTTATACATGCCAATAATATTATAAGCTTATAAAATTCTCTTCAATGGTGTAATTACACCTAGGGTCTATTCCCGCTCTAGAGAAACCGAACCAACGCTACGGACATACTTGTAATGAATGACCAGAAAATTACCATAGCAATAACGTTTAAATTATCAGTATAATTATTCAAAGCAAAACCTCGGTTTGTCAGATTAATTATTCACATAATACGTATACCGTGTACATGCGGTAGGGGTGGTTCGAACCCTTTGGTTGGGGAGTTCATTAATCGGGAAGCTCGCCTGTGTGTATATTCACATGAATTTACCAGTACATACTTACATCATTTGCCGTAGCAGTGCGTCAAGCGGCTTACGGTGCAATTTCAATATTCAGTAGCGACTGTTGGACCGGTTTGTATTCAAATCCGTATTTCGTAAACGAGTTTTAGTATCTATTTTGAATTAGTTACTCGATGCAATTATACCTGAAAGCGCTTTGATGCCTATTTATATAATTTTTGTCTTTAACCAATCGCTTTATAAGAACAATGTCAGATCACCACGATTGTACCATTGATCGAATGAAAGTGTTTAACAAGAACAACTTAATCATTATTGAGCAGAATACCGAAGTGTCCGTTATTGATTGGAGAGTTGTTGCTTACCGGGTAACCTTTAACAACAGTCTCTTATCTAAGTTTATTTGCAAACACACCGGGGGCGAGGGCAAGGGCGAGCCGCTGGCGTGGAGCACCGCGGGCACGCGGCTCGGTGATCTGCTTGGGATCGCCGCGTGTCGCGCCGCGAATCAATGTCACTCCCTCGCTCCGAACCGCGGCCTCTCCCAACCGATATCTGTTTGTAAGCACGTTCCTACAAACAATACAATGCCACAAATTCATTTGTTTACTATCTAGTTACAACACCAATCCATTATATCCGATGTTTATTGTTAGCATTAGAGTAGTTGAAGACTATAATAACATTTGCATTATCGGCAAAGGTGCTTCTATTTCTGTTCGTGCGTAATATTGATTTGTTTATCGAGCTTTTCCAAACGTTTCAGTGTCTCATTTTATGACGAAGTTAACGGTTTTACGTGTTTTGTTTTTCTCTTGTTCAAAAGTAAATTTTACATTTTTCTTATTTGATATGATTAATTAAAGATCATTAATATTGCAGTGTTTAATAGGCTACTTTAAAGACAGGACAATTACATTTTCTTTTTTGATTAACAAAAGATAGTGTTTTCATTCTCCATAACATTTGTCACCACGTCCTACTACCTTAGTTTCTCTAACCGGCACAATACAGATATTAGCTTGAAAAATAAATAATACAATTCAGCGATGAGTAAGCTCGAAAAAAGACCAATTTACACCAGTACCAATTTGAAAACACCAATTATTTCATTATGGTACAAATAAAAAATGTTTTAGCAAAATCGAGTACCTACGTGAGTTGCGTCGCAAACGCGCGGGTGGGCGGGGGTGAACGAGCTACCCAGAAACCGAAACGTTTCGTTAAATACACAAAAGGCGGCTCGTTAGACGAAATACAAGTGCGGAATAGGGCGCGGAAGAGGCGATAGCCGCCCGTCTTATACGCAAGATCATCTACATAGCCGTGCATTCATACCGTGAGCCATCAATTTGATCCAGCCGCTTGCTCCGGCCGGCGAAGTGTAAAGCTTACAGCTCTTTTAATAAACTGAAGTCAACTTCATTAAGTTGCTCGCAAACTCGCAATGGAACGATGATACGGTACGACCGTTCTTAACGTATAACTTTAGTCCTACTTTCCTTTGAGTTGCAGTTTTTGATTCAGACTTATTGTTTCAACATTCTCATTTATCTTTCCTTTCAACTCCGTCCTATTACAAAATGAAGACGTAAGACTCAATTATTACGCCCATGTTTTTAAAAACCGACAAAAACGTTGCTAAAAACGGTTCCAAAATTACGTGTTAAGGATAGAAATAAAACTTATGTAAAGTTACGGAAGATATAATTCCAATGGAACTTTAATGTTATTTGCTTGTTTACCTCTTTATTACCTACATACAAACAGGATGAATACGAACTAACGATAAGCGCTGCGTGATTGCACTGCGTCCACATTTACGTTGGTTAACATTGGAATACTTTGCCATGAGATAGAATACGTCATGTCCTATAATACTTTGTAATTATTACAATAACTATTTTTTTAAGTGTGTTTTTAAATAATTGTTTTTGTCAGCTTCCAGTAAGTGCAATTCGATGCTAGCTTAGAAACTCGCTCCGTATTTATTCTTTAACGTCGTACCGGGTTCCGGGTAAAGAGTTATTAGTTTCCCAGGATGGCAAGTCTCGACGTGACATGTGCTGATCTGGGTCACATGCAATACATTACAATCAAAACTGCTTTGACGCTGTGCTCGTGATTGATCAACTGTACGTCTAAACTTTTCCATTTTATCTTTGGGACCTATATGAAATAAAGCGGGCGCTTCTACCACACAAATATTATTCTGTCTTTATGTCTCTACATAAAAATAATAGCCGTTAAACCCCGTGAGCATCTTAGAAAATATTCTATTAGTATCACTAAATTCCACAAAATGTTCTTTAACATAACACCCCACGATTGGTACGCACATAAATACGAATAGTTTACTAGACAACGCACAACACCACTTAAACCTTTCCTTTCGCTACTCTTTCCTTTCGCTACTTAAATTCCAAATCGCCCCAGGGAAATAACCATAACAAGCAGAGCGGCCGATTGGCTTGTTCCTAATAAATCAAACGTGGTTTTTCCCCATTCCTATATTGTGTTACTGCTCCACTAATACAGAGATTTAAGCCTTTCAAGTTTCGGTACACGTAAGGGTTGTTCATAGCTTTTTCTTTTAAGTAAAGAGAGTCTAACTTTGTAAACAACGTAATGTAAATGGTTTTATGAACATCGGTTCAAAGAGATTGGATTCTAAGATAAAGCTCTGTAGCCTCTCGAGGTGCGAGCAAGTTCCTGGAATGATTCCCATAGATTAGTTTGAACGGCGAATGACTGATGTTACAAAGATAACACCCAGTCACTAAACTGAGGAGTGTTCCAATACATTATTTCACCGGCTTTCAAGTGCTGTAATTATGAAATTTAATCTCAATCTCTCGTCAACCCGATGATGTTAATATAAATAATAAACCAGGTCTTTATATCAAGAAACCGTTTAAAATACAATTTAGCTATCGGTAAAAGAAATATGAAAAAACCTAAATCTTTATTTATTTGTTCTATAGTCGCGAAAGTTCTTACAAAATGTATCTAAAAATTATTCTAAATTTCAGAACCATGAAGAGTTGATGAGTTCTAATGTAGAATGCAAACACTTTTGAATATATTTCAATCTAATAATATAAAATAACTTAAATTTTAAATGTTCATCTACCTAGCTAGATAATGGTCATGCAAATAAATGTGTCCGTCGGCCTTCCGGTCCGTTATGAGCCGCGCAAGTAATAGCAGTATTCCCTTTTTGAATGTACCTGCAAGAAGACTGTACTACTGCAACATGGTATAGAAGTTAAATGGTCACCTAGCTAAAGTAGTGCCTACTGGTGATTTCTACTTAGTCACTTTTTTGGCTATCAAAGCTAGAAATTTGCATAAATTCTTCACAAAATCTCCTTTCCTATCTCGTTTAATACCTACTTAACATATTTAACCATTTCTTCAAATAGTACCGATGCATTTGCTACCTAAACAGTTTCAGAAATTAGCCACTTTTTGCTATATTAATAATAGCATATTATTGTTCTACTCCAAGCAATGATCAGCCGTGCAAAAAGAAGAACTAAGCCGTTAGCCGGGCTTACCCTAGACTAGTTCAATACATGTAAGCTAGCAAGTCGAACCAGGTGCAGCTTAGTTTAAGCTCTTCACATGGAACGACTTATCTCTGCAACACAATAACAGAGAGAACCGATAACTATTTGTGACAATCTTGTTTGGATTCTGGGCTGTCGCCAGAACATGCAACTTAGGATCAACTACGTACCTACCTACGCCACGAGACGAGACTGCTGCTTACAGTGCGTACCATGTTGTCTAAAGCGCGAAATGTTTTCTTCAATGTACAAGACGCGGTCAAGGTCATAAGAGCTGACCGCGAAAAGTTCGGCTGCGACCTTGAATATAAATGCTTCAGTACTAACATCTAAGTAAGTATATATAGACCTTGAGTGTAGCCAAGCTTCAGTTGTATTTGACTCTTTATTTACGCGACACTTACTGTTTGTTATTAATAAATAACTTCGGTTTCAAAGGTCGCTGACAGATAACAGCCATGATTTTTGTGGCGTAGGCGTTTCCCAAATGCTGATATTGGATTTTAAGGGTCGTGTTAGTTTTATGGTTGTGCCACATTAGCAGTTAAAAGTACTGACTCCGTTATTTGTTGCAACGTCGAAACTATTTTCTTCGTTTATTATATGAAGTAAAACAAAAAGAAAAAAAAAAAAACGCTTTTATCTTTTTTTTTTACGGTTTATTAAACGGTTATGGGTTCGGCTGTTTGTGTATGTGAGTTTATATGTTTGTAAACGCACTCACGATACAGGAGAAAATCCTAGTGTGGGGCAACGATATTTTTTTTAAAAAAAGAAGAAAGTGTTTGTAGTTTGCCTTCTGAAAGGTAGTTTCGTATGAAGAAGAATGGGCAAGAAACAATACTTGCTCTTTTAAAATAAAAAATGTTTAAAATAATTTGAACTGGTGTATGTATTTATTAATTATATGGGAAGATAATGTATGTACCTAAAATAAAACTAGTTTAAGCTCCATAACAGATAATAAGTGTTACAAATTAAGTAATTAAAGCTAATTTGTTTGTAGACACATAGTGCTTAAATTTTTACATTATAATGATCGAGACAATCACTTTTAACGTTTCACAAGAGAATGATTCAGGGTGTGAGCCAAAGTAATCAACGAATGACGTTAAATAGTACATTTAATGGCATGTGTAATACCAATACCCTTGCGGTGACCAGTGGTAGCACTCCGCCTTGAAGGATTGACTCGCATGAGAGGGACCTAAGTGCTGAGATCGCTACGGCAGCACCGCGCATGTGAACACTGCTGTTGAACTATTAACAGATATATTTTGCTAATGCGGCAATTTTTCACAATATATTAATACAAGCCGTTTATACCTTTTTGCTACCTGACAAGGAAAACAAGTGATTATAAATTTATATTCCACAAATGAAATGTATCATAATTCGGTATCAGCTCTATCGGCGGTTACTCTTAAAAGTGGTGTTTCACCGGTTTCGCTGGGCGCTATGCGCGGGGCGGGCGGACCGCGGACGTCGCTTCAGCTACAACCGCTTTTCCATCCGCTACAAACGGATTAGGCGCGTCCTTCGCACAACGCTGCGGCGTGTGCCTTTGTGGAATAAATTCGGGAAATGTAGCTCGATACGGAGGCTGCGTAGTGAGTGGACGAGCCAGGCGTGCGAGAAGAAGCGAGCGACGCGGGGGAGACGCGCGGCGGCGGCAGTGGCGACAGCGCCGCGCGCCGTGACGGACGGAGGCGCCGCGACCGCAACGCGCGCCGGCACGTGTCGGCCGGCGCGATGGGGACCACCCCGCCGCCAGCCGCCGCTAAACAACACAAGAGCCGGCGGAAGATCTCCTTGCCATGGTTCCGCCAGAGCTCGGTGAGCGCGCCGCACGCGATGCTCTCCCGCCAGCACACCATCGACACGCCGAGCTCGTTCCATGCCCGCCTGCTGAAGGGCAACCGGCAACGCCAGGTGATACACCGCCTCCCGGCCGCCGAACGCAGCCAAAGTGATGCACCCGCCCCCCCCGCCTCCCCCCGCCGCCGCACCTCGCCGCCCCACTGCAGCGTCCGACGCACCGCAGGCCACTCCCGCGCTTGCACTCACTTGCACATGCATCCTGCCTCATAACATCACTAACCGACATCTACGACGTCGCTTTTGCGTTCCTTGTTGGGACTACTCGCTGAATTGACAGCGTTTCAATAACAAAATAAACCACAAGAAACAATAAGCAAAGAAATGTTTAAATAAATTAACCAAACGAATGCCCATTTTTAGTAACACTAAGCGACACTTAATTATAATGCCTAAATAAGAGTGCTGTTACGCCTTCAACTTTATTAAGGCATTACATTTAGGTATTTCCTAGTATTACAGAAAGCAAACATGGAGATCTGAAAAAAAAACACAGTTTCTTAAAAAAAAACGAGAAATATTGTTTGCAACATCTACACATTCACTTTTTCTTAACAGTGATTAAAATTTTTGATGTTTATAAAGTTAACGAAAAATTGTGTCTGTTCTCATATATTTATTTCAGTATTTTCAAACAGTAAATAATAAGTGAAAAATCATAACGTTGTACTTACCAAGAAATTAATGTTAATGTACCTACATGCATATAAGTGTAATATACTCTATAATCCATTAGATATATTATAATATATAAATCATTTAGAATATTTCTAAAAAGAAATAAAAAGTCATTGTCTAGTGTACATTTATTATTACGTTTTTTATTATTTTTGTCTGTATCAAAATTACATCCTTTGCTTTACCAATTGGCACAATTATTCGTATTTTTAGTTATTAAATTCCACTTGCACGCTACCCGTGATAAAACGTATCACTAATTTACTATGACATAAAACTCTTCACCGTCTTCCACTTCAAATTGTCAATATAAATAGTCAATTTGAAGCAGATGCTAAAGAATACACGTTCATAAGTGGTGTGACATACCTAGTAATAATCTTGGCCAATTGACCGAGATAACGAATCGGTTATCTGTCACTCGAACTAATATATTCTACGACAGCCGATCAAGTGATAAGCAATGTCATAGCTCTGACTGCCTTCATTGTTTCACTTAAAACAACTGCTACTGATCAGAGATGGGCAATCAGTATAACTATAACGTGTGTTCAAGTAAGGATGCATAGCGGAGTAACCTTCACCGCTTTCAAGACAACAAGGAAAACGGAAAAGTCTAAATATAAACAAGTATCAACTGCTGCTGTGGATGACGCTCCTAATGAACAAGTGATCATTTACACATGCCTACATGTATGTCGTATGCTGTGGTGGTTTCACTACTCTGTACCAACAGGTCTGTGCTTAAACAATAAGCACCACCTTGGAATTAAATATGATTTAAGCATAGCTTTTATGGCATCTTTCAAGTCTGCTTTGTATTGCAGAAATAGTTCCAACACTCCGTAAGAGCATTAGCCATCTGTTATATTATTTACGTTTACTGTTTTTGGGTTATGGTGTTGTGCGTAGACGGTTGGCTTTCTATCTTAATATAATATATCTCAAAAGCAGTAGGAAAAAATCCACAGTCCGGAGATATCGAAACGTAAAAATAATGAAAACGAAAATATAGGAATGTAGCCAGATGAAAGTGCGGAAAAATTATGATGCGCACATGTCGCCTGAAGAATGTTTAGCACTAAAACCACTAATACGTAGCTATGACCGAAAGTTTTTTTAGAAGCTACACTGCGCACATTTCTTTAGGCTTCAGTAACACAGTAACGTCGTTATGCAAAGAATGCGAACAACAGCGATAACATCAAAAGGTTTCTCAAACCACAAAAAGTATTCAACTGGGCATATTTTTGAAGTAATACTGAATGAAGCTCTTAAACCTCGTAATGAGATTTTCCGGCACTGCGGGCGAAGAAAGGCTGAGCTTACGTCATAACGACCATTTGTAAAAAGATTTCAGTGCAATAAAATTATTTGCTCCATTACTTGAGCTTGAGTGAGCACCTCACCTGCACCTGCTGGACCTTTCGACCTTTCAATCACAAGAGAACGGGAAACATGTTATCTTGAAGAGAAGATAGGTGACTGTCACCAGGGTGCCATAGGTAATTGCTGTTGCCCGAACACCGTCTTCATTTAGACTTGAAAGTAAGCAAAATTCTGTAATGTTTGGAATAATATGAATGGCTTTATTTCTTAATCCAAACTAATTCCTTTAAGTAAAGTAGGAAATCATGAAGATAATCCCATATTGTTGAAAAACTACCTAATGACCAAAATTAATAAAAAATTCTATTGTTCGTCTCTAGGAGATCTTTCAATAGTAGGTACCTACTTATCGATTAAAAGTTTTATAAGATGACAATAGACTGTCACTTCCTGTTATTAGCTCTAAATCTGAGGACAATAGGCATATGTTTTCAGGTACGTTTAACGTTAGTGACAATTATTAAGGTTAGAAAGATTTGCACGTGCTTGAATCACAGCATGCTACGCTTGTTATGAAACATACGGGCGACGCTGCCAACTGGTGCAGGAGTATTATGATAAAAACCCATGTCAATACAACGAAGTAATTAATACTACCTAATAGGGTAAATATCAACGGAATGGTTAAATATTGATAATAGTCAATAGAGGCAAGTACTGTAAGTCTGTAACTAACCTAATCTAAATATGTAAATTAGGATAAGGAATAACGATCATGACGAGATCGACCAAAATAACTGTTACCTATGAGAAATAGATGAAGCTTGTCGGCCGATCCTCGATAGTAAAGTCAATTCTACATGTCCTATTTTAGCTGGCTGGAACCAACCAACTATAAATATAGATATAAAGTATAGAATATCGGTATAACTACATTGAAATTACAATTTGAGCAAGTCTAGATACGTTTATACGTCTGGGATTGTTAGATTAGGTAAGTAACATTCGAACAAAACCTCTCCAGCATGAACTACATTTACATTACGATATTAAATCGCAATTCTCGTATCCCAACCCAAGTTCGCAATTCCTCCACATGGTTGCCTCGAATTGCCAAAATACAATTCAAATTAGTATCGATCTCGATTAAACCGCGCCAGTGTGTCGGTCCGAAAGTGTGCGTCTTTTACGAGGTGACACAGATCTGTGATCACTGGTGAGTACGTCGCGGCAGTAAACCCGGACACTGGACCCCCTGGGAGTGTAGGTTGAAGCTGATCGCAACTATCTCACTTATGATCGATACTTCCTTTCTCATTTTTGTTCCGTATCTCTTGGCAGCAAACGCTTCGAAGAAATAGAATTGAATATCTTAGTTTAGAAAGGGGTGAAAAAGTAAATTTAAGATACAATAGTTCTTCTTCTGAGTTCCGTTACGTGGCTCAATTGATATAAGTATACCATACAGGTGTCGGTACCTTCTCAATAAAAAGGGGCACTGAATACATTTTAATACAGCATATTCGAATGACAAGAAATAGGTTGACGGAATTACAGGACAAGAGACGTTATGAAATACGAAAGCAAATAACATCTCGAACCACATTGCTTTCCTTAACCAGCACCAGGCACATAAAAAAAGAATGGCACAGGACATTTAAAAAACCATCAAGGGAGTTAATCGGAACTAATCCGCAGGTGGATAAACAAGCCATAAACTTCCTGTCACGGCACTCGGCGGAACCGATACCAGGCCTAGAGATTATAATTATTCCACTTATCCTAAGCCCAACTAGTCGTATCAGCACTCCGATTCTGAACAGCGCGATAACGAACCTAATCGATGATGACTTGAGCCTAGTTCTGCCAAAACGAGTTAACTCACAATCTCTCAATAATTCAATTAATTACGTCTCACTTCTTCAATATGCTTAATGTGTTACATTACACCCAGCAAAGACAGGCTAATGTATCTATACCAAAACTTATGTTTAGAATAGATTTACGAGTAGCGATTACTCAGCGGTCGAAAACCATTACTTCAAAAAAATTTAGAAATGCTGGTATGAGTTGGTTCAATTTGGCAAAGCTAGACCTACTTATTATCACGGTGATAATCAGTGATACCTGCAATAACGACACAGTTTGATTAGACCTTAAACTGGCCACCAATTAGACCATCCTAATGAGAACAATCGAACCTTGCTCTGCGGTGAGCGGATTGCAAATCTATCGTAGGACTTATCCTAATATTAAATACCAAGCATATGTTATAATTATGGAAGTATAGCTTCACCCAAGAAAGATTACCTCAGATTTAAGCGCATCATACCTTACATAAGGCAAGGCGCAAACGTGGACACTTTTGTGTCTTGTGTCAGATACAAGCTACCGATGAATATTTTATTACTATAGAACCAGTATGAAACCATCCACTCCCAGCGCATGCGTAAACATTTTTTGTGTCCACTTGCTTCCACTTAACACATACTCATGACGATCAAAAAGTGTTCGGTGTCGGTAACTGGAAACTAAAAGTGTCTACGTTTGCGCAGCGCCTAAAACACAGCCTGCTAAAGGTCACAAGTGATTAACTAAAACAAATCAATTGAACTAAATTAATTCATAGGTACGCAATCGGTTTTCACGGCAATAGCAATTACAGAGCTGGAGCAAAATAAATCCTACCGAACAACTCGTAACACCTAACAATGATAAACGTGACCAAACTGAAAAATACGGCAATCTTGATTAAACCGCTGTTTGCCCGGCTGTTCTATTTACAGATGAATTCAAATATGGGCTTATCCTTTATTGAATTACTATAATGCATGGTCACATCACTTGTGGTAAAAACGTAAGAACCAAATTCTCATAGACCATGATAAAATTACATTACATTAAATTTGTTCGCTGTCTAACATCTCCATTTTGCTGTAAACCGGGCCTTATTGTACTCTGTGAAGTACACGGGTCAAGTACGAGTTGGTCTCGCTCACCGGGGGTTTTGTGCCACACCTACCTACCTACTCAAAGCATGACCGTCCCATTCAAACTTCACACTAAACTCCGCACGGAACACGCATAGTTAGAACGGAAAGTTATGACAATTCAAAATAGTAATGGAAATAAACTACAATTGTCGCTAATTTATATTCCAAGCGATATGAAAGTGATTGGAATATCAAATGAATAATGTTAGTTTTTTACAAGCTAAAATGGAAATCTCAGACATATTCCTATTTTTAAATATGGTTCCACTAGCTTCTGCCCGCGACTTCGTCCGCGTCACAGTTGATGTGTTATCCTACGGGTACCGTACATTTTCCCGGGATAAAAAGTAGCCTATGTGTTATTCCAGACTATAATCTATCTTTGTGCCAAATTTCATCCAGATCCATTCAGCCGTTTAAGCGTGAAAGAGTAACAAACATCCATACATCCATACTTACAAACTTTCGCCTTTATAATAGTAGTAGGATGTTCTTAAAAGGTCACTCCAGGCGCCATCACAGTAACTCTGTGAAGCGCAGTTGGTATCAACGAGTGAGCATTGTTTATAGACGTGTGGAGAGCATCCGAGAGCTTCCATGAGATATTAATTAAATTTTATCATTGATTAATGTGTGTTTATTTTATAGAGAAGTTCAGCGACACAGAGCTTATTACTGAAAATGAATTCATTAATGACAATGTTTTTTTGATGCAAGTCGGCCAGTAAACATTAATTTAATTTCGTAATAAATTGAATAGGTCTGTACATATAACCATTATATTATACAATTACTGGACAAGGTATTCGTTTTAAAGTAAGTACAACATAAAATTGAGTTACATTTCCAAAGAAACTAAATGCTTAGAGCGGCGGCGGTCGGCCTAGTTCCGCCGCTTCTCATTCACTTCGCGTCGCCAATTAGTGTAAGTTCATCTGCGTGGGCGTTATAAGATACTTTTTACACTAAGTGAGTACTATTACAGGTTGATCATTATGATGAAGTGAGGACATGACAGGCGGCTGCGGCATTTGCTCGCTTTTACCTCGACTAGGAGCTTACACGTAACGACAGGCTCAGACAATGTCTATCTGTTAACGTTCAGAAAGAAAAATAATAAAGATGAAGAAATAATACCTAGTCAATCTTCTTAAATATTATCAGCCTTTCTTATAAAAATAACGCTAAATAATACTTAGCTACCTGTCAATTGACTAACTCTTAAATCCTTGACCAAAAGTCAATTATTTTTCGCATAGCAACCACATTCAACGGTGTCTCAGGTGAAAAATCTTACCTATAAACGTTAACCAGAGTTAAGATGTTGCGTACTAGCTAAGTGACAGAAAATTTAAACAGCGGCGAACCGTTGTTTTTAAGTAACGTTCAGAAGTAAGATGGCAGGCTTCAATCAGCTGTAACGATGACATTTTTGTTCAATGGATCAACATAAAAATTTTGTCAATTATGCTCAATTGTTCGTTCGATTTCGTTTTTTAGTCGAATGATTTTGTGATGCTCTATATTGACCGCCTAAGTGTTGGCAGATTAAAATAGTGTTTCATCGTTCAGTCAGTCAATTGAGAGGTAACTAAGTATTAATAAGCGTTATTTTTATAAGTAAGACCCTATAGGTACAACGCGTAGTTGTAGGTTGTGTACTTATTATCTAGTTTACGTAATTTGCACAGTGTATGATTTTGAAAGACTTAATTAGTACATAGGTAGTCGAGTAAGAGCTCTTCATTATTTAGTGGCCAAGTTTTAATAAGACCATCGTTAAAATGTCGTATTATGTTTAGTCTTTGGTCGCTTTTGTTCGTCTGTTATGATGTTATAATTTTGTGTTGAGAGGATGAGTGAAAGACGACTAACAAAAGGGATTTATATAGCAGATGTGAGTGGCAATGCCGGTAGGGGCCGCCCTAGAAAGACCTACCCTGACCTTATTGGTGAGGTTCTTCAGAAAGTTCAGGTGCGCAGTACTCGTAACCGGCGTGCTTGTATGACCAGATGTATCAATGTGGACGAGGCGAAAGGCGTATGAAAGGATCGTAGCAGGTGGCATTCCGTGGTTTCTGCCTACCCCCGTGGGAAAAAGGCGTGAGTTTATGTATGTATGTAATTTTGTGTTAATAAATATAAAGGTATACCTAACTGTCAATAGCTGCCGAACGTATTTCGGGAAGAACACACTTGAAAATCGGGCGAGAATATTTCTTGAAAATTCCTTTGGTTTTTCTTGCAATTATCCGTTGTCATAAGTATTTTAACTCTGTTTTAATCTTATCCAACTGGGATTTTTATTATTCAGTATTGTCTAACAGTTAGCTTTCATAATAATATAACATTATCGAGAATGTCATCTCATAGGCATAGCTTTTAGGTGGCTGAATAATTTACCTGTACGACAGTATTGACATCGCGTGTCTAACGTAAAGAGGAAAGCAAGTCATTGTCTCCTTCCACACTTGTAACAGGGAATATCAATTTGCGGCTGTATAAATGTCACAAGCAATTACTGACGCTCTGACACCCGCCCTAGGGACAGACGACTATGTAGCTCAACTTTCTATATACATTACATAGATATAAGTGGCGTGTCAACGGAAAATGTTTACTTTTAATTGTAATAAATCGTGAGCAATTAGCTTTGTTGGCAACTATGTAAATTAGCCAAATCTTACTTACAATTAGATTAGGCGTCGGGTGGAATTACAGATTTACTTAATCCTGCATAGTTTTCTGTGACAAAATATATTTATTGTTTAAAAACCTTTATAATCAAGTCTCTCACTAAATTTCTCGTTAAGTAGCGAATAATTTGTGTGTTGAGTCCTGTCCGCATTAATCCGCAAGGCTAAGCTCGCTCTCTCGTACATAATCCAAGTTATTATTGAAGTAAGCACTGGCTCGCTTACAGTGCCGGACAAGTTATAACAAGTAATGCAGCGATAATGAACATCTCAATTAAAGCAAATAAACAATGCATTTTGGTGTTTATAATCGTAAAGTTTTAATTCCTGTCGATGCGATCTGAAGAAAGTTTACTAGGAAATATATTTTACTAGATGATCCGGTGAACCTCGCACCTACCACCAAGTTATTTCCCCCTAATCTTCGTTTTTTCTTTAACCTACCTCATAGTCCGGTCAATTTAGACCAAAAAATGAGAGTGAAGTTACATAAAGTCCCAACAAGCTGAATTTCTGTGAAATTGTTCAAAACATAATTATAAACAATGTCTAGAAGTTCCCCATCATTCCCCTGTAAGGAAAAAAAAATATTCAAGGTCAAAGGTCAAAAAAATGAGTTTTTCGCGATTTTCAGCAAAACGGTAAGTTTTATCATAAAAGTACCTCAGACAAAAATTGTAGATCATAAAATTATCTATAAAAACTGTATCAATACTTTTTTCTTACGAGCCACCGCTTCTGAGATATAACGATTCAAAAAGTTATAAAAGTTGTTATCGTCATAATATGCACACGTTTCCACGCCACCTATGAGGTAGTGTACTTAGCGCGTTTTTTAACCCCCGACGCAAAAAGAGAGGTGTTATAAGTTTGACGTGTCTCTCTGTCTGTCTGTCTGTCTGTCTGTCTGTTGCATCATAGCTCCCGAACGGATGAAGCGATTTCAATTTAGTTTGAATCTAATCTTTGTATGAAAGGTGACTTATGTGCGAGTGTTCTTAGACATGTTTGATGAAAATCGGTTGAGCCGTTTAAAAGTTATGGGGGTGAAAGTGGGGAAGAAAAACTGAATGTATTTACAACTTAACAAAATCGACATTATAATAAGTATGTACTTTTATAACTTTTTGAATCGTTATATCTCAGAAGCGGTGGCTCGTAAGAAAAAAGTATTGATACAGTTTTTATAGATAATTTTATGATCTACATTTTTTGTCTGAGGTACTTTTATGATAAAACTTACCGTTTTGCTGAAAATCGCGAAAAACTCATTTTTTTGACCTTTGACCTTGAATATTTTTTTTTCCTTACAGGGGAATGATGGGGAACTTCTAGACATTGTTTATAATCATGTTTTGAACAATTTCACAGAAATTCAGCTTGTTGGGACTTTATGTAACTTCGAATGCCTAAATTGACCGGCCTATCAAACACCGAATAAAACAAAAAATATATTATTCAAGTCGGTCAAGTCATTTTCGAGTGTTTGCGAGACTAACGCACGGCAGTTGATTTATATATTTATATATTTATACATATTTATTTTTAGGTAATGTACTAGCTATACTATATGCCTAAGGCATTAAGACCGTTTTTGTACTTTTTGTTGCATAAAGATTAAAGAGAAGAATGGAAGAAGTGGAGGGAGGCCTTTGCCCAGGAGTGGGACAGTAATGGCTAAAAAAAAAAAAAAAGTTTAAATAATTAAATACGCCGTGGTTTGACCCGCTTTACGTTATTTCTTTGATTACCGGCCCAACAGTTTCTGCGATGAGCGCGTTCACACAAACAATCAAGCAGCACTTATACTTTATAGGATTACCTAGCATAGATTATACCTTGCTATTTCTTTCGTGACGTGGAGTTGCTATAGCAATTTGTATCAGAAAATGTGAAAAGTCGAGATTCGTAAGATGAATGGTGAATGGCTTATCTGTTCTGTTGCATTTTCACGTTGCATTTTTCCATTGAAATAAGCAATATCATTGATGCATAACACAAGTTCACTTCCTCGAAGGAACGTGCAACTCGATTTTAAAATCCAGTACTGATTTTATCTCAACCTTTTCCGCTTCAAAAATAGCTCGAGTTATAATATTTCTTCAATTCACATCTATATTTGTCAGTATTCTCGCACGGTGCCTCCGTCGGCGGCGATAACGACGCTTTACGGGCGGGATCGCTTCTTGCTCAAAGGATCGCATCGTTACAGTAATGATTTCGCAGAATTCATTAATATCTGTGATAATATTGCAGGCACAGTTTCAATGGACTAGTCTTGAATAGACTTTATTGACGCTCCGTATGAGCAATAATATTCTCTATGTGTGTACTGTTAAATAGAAGTTTTGTATAAAATTGTGCATATCTATATGCTAAACCTTCTATATAATATGGAATCAAAAGGCTTTGCATTACTAGTTTCACTTAGATACATACTCACAGTCAACACTCGGTATGATGACTATAAGGTGTAACAAGCATGACTTGCGCCTTTTATTAACATATGGGTTACGTGAAAACAGAGTAATAACAGATCGCAAACTAAACTAAGTCAGGGTGGTATGTTACCTACAGAGCTGAGACAATGTTAGAAAAGTAAAGTGACTTATTTTGTCATAAAGTAACATATTCAAAAAGTGTTGATTTCAGCATAAAATGCGAGATGTTATAAGTACACATGATTTTGGGTTAGTTTTGACCAAACTTATATTCATAACCCCTTTCATTTCGACTACAAGGTATACGTCAAATCTTTAAAAACAACAGCTACAAGTTACAAATCGCGGCCTAACACGTTTAAGTACATTACGGTTTACTGACACTTTACGTGTTTATATACTCGTAAAGATGTCCTTTAAGAGTTTTATTATCCTCATTCATATCTACATATGAATACGATTACCTGTGAGATAATAAATTTTCCTTCTAAATAGTAGAAAGTCTCTCACAGGTAAGAAATACAAATAATATAATATTCTTACTTTAAGTAACAAATATTATCTAAACTAAATAACAAGTGTAACAAAATACTTTGAAATTGAAGCACAAGCACCATTTTCATAATCTTTTATGTAAATGGTGGTTCGCTTTAGTCTGACAGTAGCTGCCAAACTAAACGCAAGTAGGAAGTTCCGTGGCAGGGCCGTGCAGCGGCAGAGCGGCGCGGCTCTGCGCTCACTGCCTTGCATTCATACTTGCAAGGAATTCAACGCAGATCGCCCTGTTCGTTTTTCAGTCGTGTACCTATTCAACATACTACGAGTATGTTAGTTCGTTTTCCAAGCACTGCTTCAGTCTCATAATTATCACTAATGAGTCCTTAACAGTATATCTGGTAGTTAGGAACAGAACCATATTATGTACGGAGCTTAAAAAGATACTTCATCATTATAAAAGGAGTTTTACTTTTAAACGGGTAATCACTGTTTATAGGCGCAATGTAACGCACGCAGTTCATTGTGCTTACGGGTGCATGCTACAGCATGTACGGGGCTCAGGGGTGTTTAAACTTTAGTTATAACATAAAAAACTAGCTTTCATTATAAAGCGTAGCAAGTAGTTGGAACTTATATTTTATTATTTCTATAACAACATTTAACTTTCGGGTTTGTCAAGTGTCTGACACCCGTTACGTACCTACTTTCATATTTTTAGGGATTTCGCTATTGGCAGAGCTACAACTCTATAACAACAAAAACACTAAGGACCGATTAAGCTTTCAAACAAATAAGACTCATCCCGTTACCTAGTATTGTTTAAAGACTACGTGTCTAAGCCCAAGAAACGTGTCTTCAGCATGTATGTGCTTACCTAAGCTGTAAACAGTTCTACAGCGTCTTCCCATGGGAGCTATTACCCATGTATGACCACGGCTTTCAGATGAGAATGTTTTCTTGTTTCTTACTTTTTAGAACGTGAATTTTTGTAGTCGGGTTTTAGTTTTTTAAACTTCTTTTTTTCGCAAATCTATTACGCTAACTTAATTGAATTAGTAATGGCTTTTCCCCGTGTCTTCACCCGCGTGTAGGAATATCCCACGGGAACGTTCTACTACGGTAACCAAGAGGTACCGTGTTTCCCAGTTACTGGGTTTTGGAGGTCCGATAGGCAGTCGCTCCATGTCAAACACTGGTATTCAGCTGCATCCGGTTAGCCTGGAAGCCGACCGCAACATAGTTGGGTAAAAGGTTAAGCAGATGATGATGAGGTATTAATCATGTCTAGTGAATGTGCGATTGCTTGACATCTGCCTAGCCTTTTCCCTCTATATAAAATAACTAATATATCTCTATATAAATAAACTCTTACAACAAAATTAAAAGGAATTTCCATTACCAAGTCTATAAAAGGGAAATCCTTTGAAAAAGGAGAAGGCTAATCTTGGGCCGAGCAGTTAATTAGATAATATGGGTCTTAAAAAATTCGTTATTTTTTTCTAAAGGAAATCAAAAAATACTATACCATGATTCTGTTTAGGAAGCGAGAAAACTTAAAAAATGTTATGAAACATAAAATCGATTAAATACATGCCTGGATTCTTAGTAATCGATAGTGAATAATTTGGTAAAATCTCAAAATATGTATGAAATTCGAGTGACAATAAGTGCTTATCAATCGTTTCGTGGAATCGATACCGAATAGTTTCTTTAATTTGTCTTTGGTTAGCATCACTGGTCACCGACTGACAGATGACAGCCAGAAAAAAACCGGCTGTCGTTCATTTTATTTCGTTCTGAGTGTGCACGATTTTTCCATGTTTTATTGTGTAACCCACGACCTCGGCGTTGTATATAATAAAAGAAAGACTATTCGACGGATACTTTAAATTGCCTGACTCTCTATTTTGGACAACTGATTACGCCTATCGATCGAATATTGAAGACATGGATCGCTGTGTGAATTGTAGATACCATTGCCACTGACCGCATTAACTCTATTGGCAGAAGATTCTTGAACCATGAGGCGATTTCATCAGTTATTCGTCAGTGGGGTGCATTTCAGTCTGTGCATACCTAATCAGATCAAGCCATATAGTCGCAAAACAGATTTTGTTTACATTGTAGTTGACAACTGTCGAAGAGCACGAGATTCAATATTAGGCTATTATTGTAATTGTATTGTAGGTAGAAGGACTGTAGGCTGCTGCGCCCATATAATGTGCATTTAGTGCAGTATCTCAGTTGGGCAAGATACCAAGAAATTATCGTAGGTACCTTCTGCACAATTCTTGAATAATATTCTCATAATTATTGTAGATGTATAATAAATATTGCATACATATATTGGTGTTTTATTTTACTTCCTCTTCTCTCTTTTTTTAAATGTTGGTACTTCTGCTTGCCCTTCAGAACTCTGAAACGATGATTCAGTATCTATTCAGTAATAATATACGGGTGGCGCTGTATGTACGGGCTCAACCAGGAGCGGGTCGCGTATGTGCCAATCCGCGTCGCTTTGAACTTATGTTCTAGTACCTCACGTGTGTTTCCGTTCCGGGAGCCCGTACGGCTGGCCCGTACGGGTCTGAAACCAGCCTTAGTAAGAGTCTGACGCTTCTTTCTGCTCCGCCCAGAGCAGAATAAGTAATTTGATGAGTTCTCATACTTATTACTATTAAGATTCTTAAGAGTAAGGTACCTACTGCTTCTAAGTGCAAGATATTAGATGTAAAGACTTGTCTTGAACAGTAGCGACTGTCCAAGGGCCTACCAAACGTGTTAGATCTTCGCACTTCACACATGGAGGCTCTCCACTTGAACTCCATGCATATAATCATTACATAACAGAAGCAATTAAAAAAACATTTTGCAAAAAACTACAATATTATAAGGTAACCGCACTTTTACTTTACTACATATAACTTGACTCCAGGATAGCCAGATTTCACTAAATATTCAGTGAGGTCTTGTTATTATATCCTCTTTCAAATAAGACTAATTTGATTGACTTAAAACCTGGGCCCAAGTTACTATGGAGCCCTATCCTTCTCCTTTCTGCAAAAATATCCGACGTCACTTGTTTTTTGTCTGATGTCCCGTCTTACAGTGAATTCTTTTTAAATTATCAAAGCATCGACATTTTCCCCTCGCCGACGTGGCTTGGCCGGCTGGACAATTTTTTCCTCTTTTTACGTACACCCGCCGGCGCCGCGCCGCGTCCGTCATGGCGAAGGGTGCCAGCTACCCGGAGTGTCTTAGTACCTATTTGTATCTCTAGGAGATAGTAGTACTTCATACATGTGTACCAACACGTTACATTTTTATTCACTTTTTATGAAATAATATTAAATGTCATTTGAAAACAAAGGAGACAGCTCGTAATAGCGTGTTTCCTCCAACCTCGGTTTAATAAAGGAGTGTGTGCACTGCTCATGGTGCTCCTATCACACATGTTAAATGCTTAGACATTTCATTTAGAATTGTGGCGGAACGTAAATTGAAAATGTTATTCCATGGTCGATTCGTTTTCAGAACAAATTGGAAAGCTTTTATTATTTATGAATACATAGGTGAGATGGTTTCGAACCAAAACAAACTTTGCTAAGTAGTATAATTTTTCTATATCGAAAAACACTCTAGTCGATTACTCTCTTCAGGATAGCTGGTTTCCATATACATAAGTTATTTCTTGCGTTACCTTAATCAAGTAATGGATAAACGACATTATATTTTAGTATGTAAGCTGTTTTTGTAAAGGTGATAATAATATTTACAAAATATACTTAAAAACATGTAAGTATTTAAAAAGTTAGTCACACAAAAATAAATAAACTTGAATAGCTAATAACTTACCACGTTGTAGCATCTATGTTCACCAGATAGGTAGTAATTCTGAAGTCCAGTTTCTTTTTTGTATTCGCTTCATATTATATCAATAAAAGGATAAAAATAAACTCGACCCTTACAAAATGAAAAGAAGAAAACAAATGTTAAGAAACTGGAAGCTCCCAATGTGATATAATCTTCTGGGCCTATCGAACTTGTATAAAGGGAGAAGGCACCATGACGTGATCGTAGGTAAATGGTAATGTAGGGCGGGCCTCCATAAATCGATCAACTTTTATTGAAATGTTTCCCTGTAGCAAGCACCTGGTACATAGGTACGTGTGCTGTGCCGCGGTGCCACGTGCTCGCGTGTCCGGTGTCGCTGCCATTATGTTTTGTTTTAAATGCTTGTTTTGTTAATTGTGCGTGTCATTTGTTTCTCTCTTTTGTACTTTTTGTTTAATATAGCTATACGAGTATGAACGCCCGCTGTGCGAACCAATTTATATCAGTCTGAAGAAGGGTTCGCGGTTACCTTTGTACATGTCACGTAGGAAGGATTATTAATTCCCTCGCTGGATATATATTTCAATGATTGACATGTCGTTACATTTGTTATGGCAGGATTGGAAGCGTTTATTTATTTATTATAGTGGTATACTAACAGCAGTGCATCATTTTACCAGCACAATGTCAATAATGAAGGAAGAAGGAATTCAAAAAATAGCTTATCGGATTTTAACAATATTATAAGTAAATACTTACTCATTAAAAGGATAAAAATAAAAATCGGGATTTCCGTTTTTCTTATGTTTTATGACAGGCCTCGATAATGAAAACGTCAATACCTAAAGTAGCTTTTGTTCTTGCGTTCGATAGACGAGGCGAGGTCAATATAAGAGCTAGTTATATAGAAGGCATTTTGGTTACAAGCCGCAGATTTCCACGACCTTCAGCTCATCCATCTGGTAAGCGAGCGACGGCCGCGGAGGCGACACATCAATATGTGTGTCTATCTGTCGAGCGCTTTCCTAATACCTCGTGGAATGTATGACTCGTTTAAATGGACCGCCGCTCTCTTATTAGTAGTTCTAGTGACCAACTACGCGACGGTCGAACATAATATAGGAGGGTTGCTGTGCCACTACAAACGTTATCTGAATATATTGCCTTATCAGTGTCCGTATTGTTGTCGGCAGTGGACGTTATCTCCTATCTGGCGAATCGTGTTATCTGTGAACTGGTATCGAACCGCAATCGATTCTGCCCTCTGGCGTAGTACCTGCACTGCTCTTAAGGAACGCGCTACCACTTGAGTTTTAAGTTTGGCACTCTTCAGAATGCACAACATCTCGGAATCATGACTCTGTTAAATCAAGTGTGAGAGCGTGATTATGACTTAGCTTCCAGAGTACCGCTGCATTCAGCAATTGATAAATATAGTATAATGTATCTTCTATCTATCTATCATCTGCCCGTGACTTCGTCCGCGTGGAAAACAAGTCTAGGTTCCATAAAGCACACCTAGCCTATGGGACCAAGTACGTAATCGGACCATTAAAAAAAAACACGAAACTAAACAATATCTCCGTATTACTCATATAGGTATACATATTAAAAATACCTCTACCGAAGAAAAGCATCCAATTAAAACGTTTCAAATCTATAAGAATCATTTATTTGCAAGGGTATAACAAAATCAACAAACAAAATCTTTTCTGACATACATAAACTCACGCCTTTTTCTCCTGGGGGCAGGCAGAAACCACGTAACGCCACCTGCTACGATCCTCACTTCTCCAATCTAAAACAAATTAAATTTGACACAATTAATATAAAGTAAGAATTAAACTCAAACTCATTGCATTGAACGACTTGAATCGACGAGACCAATTTAGACTTGTTTTAAATGAAATCCCTCGATTAGCAAAATATAATAAAAGCTGCTTAGCTATGGCTGTGCGTATATATAATAAATTACCATGTCAACTTAAATTACTAAATAGAAGACTGTTTAAAATTCATCTGTTTAAATGGTTAAATAATAATATTTTTTATAGCATTAAGGACGTTCAGGGGCAAAATGTCCAATTCTCAAAATGTCCAACGGTGTCAAAATGTCCAATTACCCAAAATGTCCAACTCCCAAAATGTCCAATCTTTGAGAATGTAGCAAATTTGATCAATTACTCATCAAAACGCTTTTTTAATACTTATGACAAATAATAAATACAAAATACTGGAAGAATCAAAATATGTTTTATTTATAAATAACAAATTAAGACCAGAGAAGACCACAACATACCCGAAATCACTATTTTTGTTATCAATTCTTTCAGTATTTTGTATTTATTATTTGTCATAAGTATTAAAAAAGCGTTGTGATGAGTTATTGAACAAGTTTGCTACATTCTCAAACATTGGACATTTTGGGAGTTCGACATTTTGACCATTGGACATTTTGAGAATTGGACATTTTGACCATTGGATATTTTGGGTAATTGGACATTTTGACACCGTTGGACATTTTGAGAATTGGACATTTTGCCCCTGAACGATTAAGGAGTACCTTGAACACAAGTTACAATAACCACTTTGCACGCTTTAGTCTGAAGCAAAACAATTTAAGTCATGTAACTCCCTTTATACCATGTTTTTATGCAAATAAATAAATCTAAATGAAATGTTACTTAATTGAAACATTTCCATTTTGTTTCCCCATTTAAGATTGACAGGAAATTCACAGTCGAAAAGTTTCCTTCCCATTAGCCAAGAGGGGTGAGCATATGTCGTGAACTTTAACATCAGTTGCAAGTGTAGCAGCATACCTAATAGTTCATAATAAGTAGTCTGAGAAAATGTTCGCGATAACAATCTTGTTAAGTGTTCCGCCCTGTCTACATTAACATTGTTATATCTTTCCATCCGAAAGTATGTCGTGTCCTTGCAAACACATAACTAATCTATCCTTTCTGTTTGCGCAGGCCGGGCCAGAAATGACGTGGGTGTTGGCAGAACATAACGCGTCGGGCACAGGGGAGCTGTCTGTGTCCAAGGGGCAGCAGGTGGAGGTGGTGGAGCCGTGGCAGGCGCGCGCCGATTGGTGGGTGGTGCGCGTACCCGGCGAGCCGCCGCTGGAGGGCGCCGTGCCCGCGCACGTGCTTAAGCTGCAGCCGCATCACCACCCGCAGCAGAAGACTTCGCCCTCACGCCGCCCGCTCAGCCAACCCTGCGATGAAACTATAGGTAAGGCAATAACTCTCATCTAAGCTTCTACACTCCTTCAAGACCGTGTGTTGTCATTTCAACTGTTAAGGTAAACCGGTGAAATCACAGCCTCTTGTGATGTAGATGTCCATGAGGCATCACATACCATCAAGTGGGCGTCTGGTTTACCACCACACAACATAAAACCGCGGCCATAATGAACAGCATTTCAATTTTAAGAATAAATATAATATTGTATTATGTAGTAGGTAATAACGGTAAGCCAGCCATGTTACTAATGGCTTTTGCATTACACTTCAACTTACTATTGGAAGGAAAGCGTTATACATTGCATCACACACGCAGGGAATCGCGTGCGCCGGAATTCTGTTTTAATTTCATAATTACAAATGCCAAATGAAGTATATAATACTTCATCTAATAACGATCAGTCAAAACAATCAATCGTTTATTCATGATAAAAGAAAGCTTTTTAACTTAAGCTTTTGAGCGTTGCTTAGTAATAAAATGATCGTAAATGAAATAACATTACTAATTTGCTACTACTAAATCAAACATCACGAACGTGTGAACGACACCTATTATCAAGATGAAACAAAGTTTGGTACTGCAGCGTACTCCTGTGAGGAGCGAGATAGGATCCTAATGTATTACTAGCTTCGGTTCGAGCCAGGCATTCGGAAAAGTAAATTAATTAATCCAAACAACATCAAAGGGATCGAGCTTCTACTAGGAAAATTTGTTACCTCTGTCAAAGAAACTGCATCTACATACGTCCACGCAATACACTGCGCTAAATGAAAAACCTACTTCCACTCATATGTTGAAGTACATTCTGTATGTATGTGTTCAAACATGCTGCATGCAACAGTTCATAGCTAGATTCAATCAAAGCCTTCTGGGACAATCTTATTTGCGCATCGTAAAGCAAACGTCCGCCCCCATCCCTGTCGTACAGACGCATTTATTAGTGTGCGAGCCGTTTAACATTATATTCGCTTCCCCTGCCTGTGTACTGAATGACGTACCTACGTACCTACGCAATTATGCCATTACGCGACAAAGCTTGAATGCTCGGTGTATGGTATCAAAGGTATTCGGTTGCCACGCTTGTATACTGTAAGCATGCCGAAATATAGGTATTCATAGATACAATGCAATGTCACTAATTGGGAGTCTGCAAATAACATAACTGTGCAGTAATGAGACGTATTGATCATCAAGTAGCACTACGGGCTTTAAACAAACGTTCCATCGTATCAGTGGAATGTTGTGAGTGATAGTTCCGGCTGTCCATAGCGATATTGATTTATGAGATGGTTTCGCGTCGCATGTCGTTTGTTACGCACGCGGGTCGTATCAATTAAATCGAGCAAGACAAAGGGTGCAATGGGGGAGTCGTGTCTACGTAGGGAACGCCACATGCACACATCTGTGTATTGTTTTACCGTGGCTGTGTTCGAAAGTGGGTACACGCGTCACTGAATAAAGTAACGTAATGTGCACGTCGCCGTCGGTACTATTGCTGGTATATTATGGTTTTTGTAACGACAACTGCTAATGGATAAGCATTTTTTTTGCAATTAATGTTCTAAAACAGTACTCCTGATCTGTACACACAATACACAAATAATAAGTTTATGCCGCCACTAGAGCCCGGCCGTCACCTGAAGGAGCTCTCGTTTGAAAAATCGTAAAGTTGGGAAGCTTGATCGCTGTCTGCACGTGTGTACTCTCTATTTTATACATGTTTTATTGAAATATTTAAAGAGTAGTTATAATTTTTTAACTATTAACGTATGTTACATAGTTAGTATCTGAAAAAAAAAACCCGTAAATACTTTTGTCTCTCTCTTTTATTAATTAATAACGAAACAGGAAAATATTTTTAATTGGATAGATGATTCCAGTATGACGTCGATACCTAATAAAGCCATTAGTATTTATTCTTGCGGAATTATGTGTAGTTTTGTTTCTATATTAAAAACGCGCAGGAAATTGGAATTATTATATCATTCAGTGTACGTTCTAAGAAACAAATATCGTACACGTAGGTGAGACTTAGTGGGGAGTAAGCATTTTCTTGATAATCCTAGGAAGATTATTCTGTAGGAAAGTAGGTATAATGTGAAAACATTCATAAAAAGAGAGTCAGTAAAAGCTTTTGTTTTGGCGAAAGCGACAATTATTAACGCTATGTGTGATACAACTTGTTCCTATGAGTATTTATGTAAGATTGCTAAAACTAAGCCAATGCAAAACGATTGTTTTCTCTCATTACTCATTAGCTGTCACAAAAACGTGGTTTTTCACATTGCAAAACTTGCTTACTGTTTGTACATATATGCCATACACCGACCCACATTTTTATTAAGTTCATAGCATTCGAATTAGTTTAATAAAAATACGAGTATAATAATTTAGAAAGCATTTTTTTTATATTATTGTCGTAGGGACTAATGTAGATATGATTCTAGGATTAGCACTGAATTCACACCCTTATTTCCTTCGAATTTATTAACTGATGACGTCAAGGATAGTTGCGCGATGTTGTAAAATTTGAGATTTGATTACGTTCTTATGGACACTTCTGCTCTATCATCAGACCAGCTCTGTGAGTCTGTGACATCATTATGTTGCATTGCCATATTTACTCAAAATTTCAGCTCAGTCGAACGTCGGAAAGTGAGTATTTAACTTGTAAGATTTGAATAGCCACAGAAAGCGGTACAGGTAAAACTAAATAAAAGCTTGTAATAACTAGGTCGCGCGTTCAATGAATAAGAGAGGTCGGGAGGTATGATGTCGTTTTGAGTGGTTGTGAACTATATCTGCATTTGAAGCTTCTTCTTCTTAAGCTGTTCACGACTCTGTCAAGATGTTATGCCTTCGTAAAGTCTTATTATGTTACACGAACCGTAATGAATACGGATACGGATCAACACTTAATTGCGCACACAGTAAGGGTATATTCAGGGATATTGTCTTACAGCTCAAACCATACTAGTAATAATTATTTATTTTATAACAACGTCATAATGCAGGTCTTACATACATACAAAAGTCACGACTTTTTCCCAATGCAGGTCTTATGATATTTATTAACCGTTTAAATCGGTACGAGTCTGTGATCATACCTTTTGTTCTTTAATTCCGATTGTGAGCTCTAAGTCAGAGCCTAGCGATCTTCAATTAGCTTATAATAACGTCTGCTTCGTAGAAAGCCTACAGGATCCGATGTCTAATTGTTCCGCTAATACGCAGATTAGCAGCAGTAGTAGAGCTCTTTGAAAAGGTGCTCGTTCGGAGAGGTACTACACCATAGCTATTTCGGCCGCAAATCAGCGTTGTTGTGTTCGTTTGCAGGGTATGGGGGCCGGTGTATTTACAGGGACATGAGACATTTCATTTTTTTCTGAAATGGTAACGCATTTGCAAGACCTCGGGTATTGCAGATGTTTACAGGCAGAGGCGACCACTTAACGTCATGGGCCATCGGCTTATTTGCCATCAAATGAAATATAAAAAAAAAACATAACCCTCCTTCTGTCGCAGTCGGGTAAAAAATAAACATCTGTGAGCCTGCTTACTGAATGACAATAATAGTGAAGTTACACTGAACGCAGTAACTCGTTGCGGGATAGCCGACACGACCGCGCTTGTATCCTCTAATTGAGTTGTTAACCACCTCTCACTTGTTAACTCACCACTTTGCTGCATATCAGCGTGCTGAAAGTTTCAGTTTCCATTCATTAAAGTGTACCGACAAATTCGTTACTCAAGCCGACATGTTTCCACTGCTTGTTTGTATTCCGTTCGTTGTATTTCAGTTCCAAGCAGAATTATTAAAAATTTTATAATTAGCTCAAATCCGAGGTGCTATCACAACCTCGTGTGATAACCGTGTGATGTGAGGTAACACTGAGCCCATCCCGAAAAACTTTAGGTGCCTGATTGACTATTGTTTAAACGACTGTACAAAGATAATTAACGAAATCGAGTGTGACTTGTTCGTTGCGATCTGTTTTCTTTGAACTGCACCTGTACATGGAAACCTTCTTTTCTAGAAGCAAAAAACTCCAAATATCGACGGAGGTCGTCGATATTGTTTTCTAGAAAAGACATTATATGTATTGTAATTAAAATTAAAAAAATCCTATGGCCCCAGGAAGAATGCTTCCCCCGAAAGCACGATGTTTTCTGGTGTGGCGACGGATAGGTACGGTATAGGTACGTTACATTGCGCGCTACCAGAACCAACGACTTTTCACACAAAAATATATTACTTGTTTCTCAGCAATCATTTTTTCTCTTTGTGCATACAAAATGTGTAGATGACGGCTTTTTGATAGGTCAAAGTCAAAGCATTTATTTCAATAAGACCATTTACCTACAGGTACTTTTGAATTGTGAACATATGATATACGTATAATAGGTCTTACTACAATAGTAGGTATACATGGGTCGGTATAATATTGCCTTGATAAAAACTTTAAATAGTAGTTAGTCGTTAGATTATATTTCCTATTAGGATGCAGAACTAAAAATGTAGTCGCTCCGTAACAAATACAAAAGTAGTATTGGCTTGTGGCTCTCTTGAGTAAAAGCTAAATTCCAGGTGCTGTTTAGGTAATAACATATTTCGGAATAATCTCACTCACAGAAATATTCCTTGATTTGCTTAAATGCTACATAGTATGAATCGACACCGCCTCCAAAAATACAACCATTAGCTACGCCGCCCGCGACCTGCCACCTTATTTACCTTATCATAATAAAAAATAATTTTAGAAAACCTAGCTTGCACGACAATTTATTTACTGTGTCTGAACGGAGCTGTTATGACAAATTATGTAATCCACTAATCCACAGGCAACCTCAGTAAACATTTAGTTTCGTGGTTTCTACATTATAAATACACACATTATAATCAACGACACGATGATAGAGTACCTTGTGTTATAACCTGCATAATCCACGGTTGATATTGCAGCTAAACGGCTCTAGACAAATAATATGATGCTGAGCTTGCAAAAATGTAATATCATACTAGTACGTAGAGTGCTTTCATTACCTTTGTGATAGATGCACTTTGTCGGAAATTGAATGTTGTATCTTGTCTTCTCATCAAAGAGAATTGCAAAGGTAGACGTCAATCATGTCAGCCTCGCTTCTTTTGTTTATCCTTTGTCATATTGCCGCTTCATGCGACTACCTGCAACGTAACATCGTCTCTCAGAATCATGGAGAAATTTTCCATTGACAGTAACAGTATCAAATTAGCTTGTAAAGCAAAAGCTAAAATAACCAAGCCACTGTTCTGAAATTCAGCAACTATTTCGAAACTGCGTTTTCAAATTCAGAATATCATACTGTTTCCGAATATGAGCATTCACCTATATGAAGTGGTGAGGCGAGCGCCGCACCGACAGTTAAACAGCTTTAAAGTTAAACTGCTTGCTCATGGCTATTCCGAATAGTGTGTGATTTGGAAACTGGACGTATCATGCTGCATTACTTTTTTCTTGATTCAACACGAACTAAATGAGAATTATCGCCAATTAGGGAGATAGTAGCCAGCTGAGCTTAGTATATTGGAGCGTAAAAGATTGATGATGCTGATTTTGCCTGAAGATTTTTTAGACGAACTGTTAAATCACGATGTCTTCAGTAGGTACTGTGGTCGATAACGGAAAACAAACATGCTAAACCTATAGATATTAAAAAAAAAATATATTTCACTTTGCTATTTATTCACAAACAATTTGTAACACTTAGGTACGTAGTGCAGCCTGCTGGACGCAAGCCTCGTCCAGCTCTCTGTTATACAATTCTTTGACATTAGCCACGTCCTGCGTGTTACTCGCGCTTGCCTTGCTACGTACGTATTGCACGCAGCTGAATCAAAGCTCCCCTGCTCGGCTTTGTACAGTCCTTTGACATCGCCCACGTATCGCGTATTACTTGCACTTGGAAGGAGTCGCACACTACCTACGTATCGGTACGAATATTCATGATTTACGATGGTTCGCCGTAGCTGATTTGATTAGATAGGTAATAAGCTTTAAGCTTAAAGGAGTATTAGTGCGTTGTAGCCGTATGCTAACATCGTTCCCGCGTGCTACTGCCGTCGTGGTAGGGTTTCCAATTGTACGTAATAGTAAGGTAAGGTACTGGCTTATAAGTAGCTGCATTTTAATCAGACAGAATGAAAGCCGTCTTGCTTACGGCACTGGCGGAAGGCCGATCTCACAATGCACACGGGCGGGTACCGCGGTACACGATATTTGTGCAGCAAGCCTGGAAACCATTGTCCGTCCGTGTGATGTAATCCGCCACCCCACGTTCACACGAGCGCTCTAGTTTATCCAACCGTTTTTCAAAAGCGGATTTCTAGTTTTAGTAGTGTCAGTACCTAATACAAACGGAAATAAAAAAAAATCTGAAACGTTAGGTGTTTACTGTAACAGAAACACTTTTTTTAATTGTTTTTATGTACATGACATCTATATGGAAAATGCAGCTGTAAATATGAATAAATTCGTTAGAACCTGGTTGGATTTTTTCAATTTGGACAGGATCACTTTAACATAACGATTCCTATCAGTCCTATTTTGTCATCAATTTACTGCATGCACGCTACTAGTTGCATATTTTTGACCAATTGAATGTGTATTCCTGGCTCATCTTCCCAATTAGCATACGGTACATACGGTATACATACGGTAATCGTATGTACTCAGGTATACGAAACGTACAAGCAACAACCAATTAGCAGCTCCTCGAGCGAGCAGCTCGCCGTGTGCCACCGCTCCACCAAACCTAGTGTCCGATTGGCGCTCCTCGCGACGCATCAATGCTCTGTAATCGAGGAATAACGCTAATTAGCAATGATACAATTACAAGCTTGAGTAATTTGCTTTCAAGTGATGTTACATGTATGTTCATGTATGTTGTAACATAAACAATAATGGCACACGGTACAGTTAGTGTCTAATGACTGAATACTACCTATGAGTTGGTTAACAAAAGCTTGTTATATAATAGTAACATGTATATATTGGCACCTTGACTGATACCTCAAATAAATGTCACTAGTGTTGTGGTTTATCTATGTATATCTAACTAAACTGTCTATAAATGCAAGAAGTAAACAGTGCTATTTAGTAGTAGACAGAGAAAGTTGAAGGAACCGATACTCCTGTCGCTAGCATAGGTAAAAGTTGTAATACACTAACTTTTAACGATATTTATACTGAAAAAGTCCGTCTTTGCCGGCCTTGTTCATACATTTTCCTGCAGTAAACTATCCAGATTTTGATCCATATTTCTTATGAAAATGTAATGACGGTAGTGACCGCGCGCGCTGCTGTATTTTCCTGTCCGTCATAATAAAGCGAATCCGTACTCACTCACCAACAATTACGGCCGTAATTGAAAACCGTCCAAGTATGTTACCGAAAAGCGTAGTACTTGCTTTTATGCGTAATCTCTCCCCGTATTTTAATGATTACTTGCTATTCAAGAATATAACCTCATTTAAAATGTTACAGTCGAAACGTATGTTAAGTATATTGTGAAAATAATAACGTATCAAGTGTCGAGAGTAATTATTTTAGGGCAGCGATGTTTAACAAAATATTTCAGTACTAGTGAAAATGCGGGTAGCTCATTAAAAGCTCTCGAGATTTAAACGGGAGTGTTAACCTCATGTATGTTACCAAACCAAACATAAGGTGAACACCAGTATATATTTAGGTGGGCTAGAAAGCAGTTGAAAATGTTAATAAAACAAATATCAACGTCTTTGATATGATTATTGACATAAAACTTGATACTAAGAAAGTTAAAAGTATGTATTGAGCACTGTTTTTACATACATACCACAATAATTACCAAAATGTTTTTCCTTTTCGCTAAAATATACATTTGATGCTCTACTAGTCGTATCGTATACAATTCAAAATAAATCTGGTAATAAAACCGTCTTTAATAATGTATGTTACGTCTATTGTTATCTCCCGTACCTACGTGATATTCTACAGCTTTTTTATTGTTATAAACAACATTTATTTATTGCTAACTGCCTCGTTGGCCTAGTGGTCCTAAGCGCGACTGCTACGCTAGAGGTCTTGGGTTCGATTCCCAGGTCGAGCAAAAAGTGTTATTGGGTTTTTCTATTAATTTCTCAGTAGCAGCTCGGAGTTTGGATTTGTGCCCGGTTAATGGCAAGAGGCTCACCCCCTATTACATGGGACCTAAAAACATATCGGCGAACTGTGGGTGTCATTGGTACACCTCTGCCTAATCCTTCGGGGAATACAGGCGTGATGGTATATATGTATGTTTATTTATTGCTGTCAAATATTTTCCGATTTTAGTGCAAATTGAACAGCTTTTGTAGTCGCCAATGCTGACTCACCAAGTCACCACTATTGTCTTTGTGTCCTACTCTCGTAGTCGATGAGGGCGTCCGCCGGCGCCCGACTTTTTGTGGGACCGATTATCGGACCGTTCAATAGTTCCATAGTTTCGCGTAAGTTTGCCATCTCCTAAATTGCCAGCGCCGGACTTACTTCAAAATAGTACGAGAGCCCACGACCAAAATTTTTGTCTCATAGCAATACGGCCAAAACCGCATCAAATCGATAGATACGATTATCCTGAACTCGAAAATACCAATATCAGACATTTTCCGCGTAGCGTTTGATCTGACCGAATTTTCAAAATTGTCAAAGAATTTTACCGAACTGCATCATAGCAATATGTCTGATTTGCAGACTGTAGTTGAATGATAGTTTAGAGATACCGGAAACATATTTTTCAGACGTTAGTGGTGTAGCGCAAACCCGTAAAATCACTTAAAAAAATTAAAAATGAGACAAAAAAAATGTCTCATAGCAATACGTCTGAAAATCTTTTTTATTAGTAAATTTTGGTTATTTGATGCGAACAAAACAATTTTCAGACGGAAATGTGAACGCATTAAATTTTGAGACCGTTTTGAAAATGTTAACAAATTTTACCGATCGGTATCATAGCAATATGTCTGAAAATTGTTGGACATGATAAAATAAGTTGTCCACATGTGCAAAAAATTTATATCAGACAAATTAAGTGTAGCACCTTCTCTATCAGACAACTTTTCGATACTCAGATATAATTTAAAAATTGTATTGAGGCATCTTGAATTTTCTGTTACAAACCAATGAATACGTTGCGACCCTGAATTTATTAGATGATAATTAACAAATAATTTACCCGAAACCGTAACATTGAAGTTGAAGGACTGAAATAAATCGCACAAAAGGAAACTGGGATGAAGTTGAAAAAAAGTATATGCTACACTTAAAGTGTCTGAAAACAGGTTTTTGGTAATCATGGCAGCAATACGAAAAGTTGAAAAAAAAATTATCCGTATTGCTATGATACAGGTCGGCTAAATTTGTTAACATTTTCAAAAATGCGCTCAGGCTATATGCTACGCGCAAAATGTCTGAAAACAAACTTTTTCGTAATACAATTATAAAATCTATGTACATTTTCACTATCAGACGTATTGCTATAATACCGACTGCCTTTTTTTTTTGACACAGCAGAAATGGCCTCCCACGCAGTTGCTACACTTTCGACCGTTACTACACACCTAGTCGGGTTCAGAATCATACAATCTAACGATTTTATAGGGTTTTTGCCGTATTGCTATGAGACATGGTTTTGGTCGTGGGCTCTCGTACTAAAAGAAATTGAGTTTTTTTCCCGGACATCCCGGAAAAAAATGTTTTCATTTATCGCTTATCTTTCACTTAATCGGGATTCCCTTGACACTGAAACACTTTTTGCCAACCCCTTCCCGACTTCCCTGCCCTGGCCGTCACGTGCGTTCTCCCCCGACGGACTGCCCTCTGAACTAGGACAAATCCGGGGAAACCCGGACGGATGGCAACCCTAGATTCGCGGGACCGACTTTTTGGGACATCTGCGTTGGTATATATTAGAATTCATTGTTCCATTATCTCAGACAAAAAAACCAGTCACCGATTATCCGACGTGAACGGGCAGCCTCAATCGAAGTGTGATTATTTCACTTACCCCAGTTTATTTGGCAAGTACCAAGAAAATGTCGCCTACCCCTAAATATAAGCAATCTCTATTATTTATGAATACTCTGTTATCAATTAATGAGCCATATAATAGCACTAGTTACTTGCTATGTACTATTCCGCGCTTGATCGATTGATTAGAACGTTCGTCTAATACCAACACACACGACGCCTATACGTCTACTTCAGCAACGGCACCGCATTCGCTACTTCAGGCTTGCTCATATTAGTTAGGAAGTTGAACATATCTACTTCTTTCTTTTTAATATTTTTTTTTTAACTGCACCTCTCTTTAAATTTATCTTATAACGTGGATGCGTTTTGCAAATATAACATAACATATTGACTCACATACACAAACAACCAGACCCATATAGTCTGGCTAAATTAAGATTAGCATGTTTTGTCAAAATTAATATCTATACTAAATTATGATTCAAATATTTCTTAACCTAAAATGACTTAAAACAAATTTTTGGTTAGGTAGCTAGGCTTCGCTCCTCCCAACGTTACATGCAAACAACGTCATAGCTTTCAGTAAAATTTCTGAAAATCTAGTATATACGTAGGTGTACACTTTTCACTGATCCAATAATAGTTGTCTGGAAGTGTGTACCATATTATAATAAAATATATGTAGATGAAGAGGTTTTTCTGCATCATCCAGCGGCTTGGCATTAGGTACCTTAACCGAATGTCGATAAACAAAATGAGGGTATGAACGGCACGGGGACTGGGAACATTATGCCATGTTTCAACTGTTTTCGAGTATTTGGGGGATGAACCCTATGTAAACGACGACTACTTGTCAAAATAAGAATTTCTTGCGAAACATTCACGAAAAAAAATTGAAATACAGAGGAAAATTCTGTTTTCAAGTTGGAGATGAGTTGTAAGTAATCTAAACTCCTCGGCTGATCCTGGATTGATTTCATTCGCGGGATTTCATCTCAGTTCTTAGCAAAATCAATCGTAATTCCCATAGCGATCATATTGAAAGTAGCTAATTAAATGTATCTGAGGAAAATATTGTATCTTATTACTTACAGACGTGTTCATAAATAACTCTCAGTGAAAATACATTGCGAAGTATTTTACAGCTGAATGTCTTCACCTATCCCGCCTTCTGGTATAAGTCGAGGAAAATTAGTTTCGTTCAATTTCTGTAGAGACGGATTCTGTTAGTGACAGTTTCATCCGGATTACACATAATTATCCTTATGAGACTTTATCGGGAATATTTTCGATTGATGAAATTTCGTTCTGCTAGGAGTATGTAAAGTCAGGTGAAATATTTAGGTATATGACAGCTTAGCAAATTGAAATATGAACTCCAACTCTTTATTTATTTTATTATGAAAAAATCACACCTTAATTAACGGTTGGAGATTTTTACCCGGTTGATCTGTCATTCTTTGACAATAAAGCGGCGAAATGACGCATTGCATTAATCTGCTGAACAACTGACTTCCCTTACTATTTTACACATCAGCACCAAACACTACATTGTTTTATTGCTAAATCAAAAGACGCAGAAGTAAAAATAAATGTCTAGAATGCATGTGAGTGCAAAAGAGTTTTTTGCGTGGCAATAAAGTAACATTGATATTAAAATACCGCCGGGGGCCGGCGGTCAGTGCAGACCGGCACCCTTTAGCCCCGTCACTCCCCCGCTTGAGGCCCTTTCATATACGATATAACCATTTGAAATCCGGATCATTTGCTTTTAACAAAATTAAAGCTTATGTCGTCGAACAGAACTGTCGGTGGACGGTGATATTAAAACATTATTATGAGATCAAAACGAATAACAGATTGTGCACATAACATAGCTGTTCGAGTAGGTACGTACTTGAATACAAATTGAGAGAAGAGATTCTAACCCTTGATATTCTTACATGAAGGGCCATTCAAACTTTTTCTTGAAAGTTTGTGATAAAATATTTATTTTTGAACGTATGGTTTGTTTTCTCTTGTTGTATGCCCACGTTTAGTCAATATTTGATGAGTAACGTGACTCACATCCCGTGCAATACGAACAGTTCATCAACACGCGGCAGTCATCGAAACAAGTCGATCACAAAATGTAACGCTCAATATCATTCACGCGTGCAAATACGCGTTTACATTGTATGTGACGTCTGTGCGCGTTACTGAAACTGGAAAGGGCATATTTTAACGAGCACGTGCACTCATATTTATTACGGAAACATAAAAATCAATTAAAATACAGATGTATTCATTATTTTATTTTTTCGAGCAGGTAAGAGCGACATTGTAGTCCCTGCTCAAATCAGTACCTTAAAGGCACTGTCGTTAGAGAAAGAGGATAAGTATCCTGCCTTTCTGGCTGACTAACTGAAAGTAACAATCAATAACTGTTGTGACCGCAACCATTCAGCTTTATTAAATAAATAATTAATTAATTAAAAACATTTCGTAACACTCTAGGACTCTCCATTCACTTGATTGCAACTGCTTCCCATTAAAAATATTGTTTTCTTCTTTTATAGGTAAGTCGCATCTAGCTTCACGTGCTTCTGAAACACGTAAGTAATTAGTTTGCTATTTACTAATAAGTTTAGAGAATGAAGAATATTGTAGCTTAATGTATAAATTTTAGGGTTAATTTATGGCGGAGTCCATAAAATTGATGAGCTTGCTGCATTATGCAATCTTTATGGTATTAACGCGGTATTGTGAAGGTCAGAACACTTTTCTGACAACAGAATAGGAAAATTTTGAAAACTTTCCCTGTTTTCAGCACCTCATGTTTAAAAAAATTGCCTGTTGCTTTTTAGTCGTCCCTAATGGCAAAAACGATATTTTTTGACCCAAAACATGAGCAAAAGAAATTTTTACCAGCCGCTGAGCACGATACCTACAGAAGGAATAAGAGCGAATTTTCACTTAGCGGAAAAGTATTAAAAACCTTCATAACTCTTCACTTATGGTTTTCTTACAAAAAAACTTGTTGTCTAATACTCATTTCAGAATAGAGAATTCATAATTTAAGGAAAGATGTTTCTTACACCCTATATATAAACAATCTCTTCACCATAATAAAATAATTTGTTTGTATCGCTAAATCCGTTTCTTCCGCATTAGGACAAGTGATTATAAAACTGCATACTTCCATAGCTGCATAGTGTGCTCGCATCGATCGCTCAGCAGGCTTTCACCCTTATTAAGCAAATATGATCCGTCAAATATTGCACGCTACTCTTTGGGGTGAGTTCAAGGTTGCGCACGGGAAGGGGTCGGAATGTGGGTCAGTCTGGAGTATGTGCAATCAATAAATGATTAAAACAGCTGTAGGTACGTACGGACTAATACAGCGTTCAAGCAAAGAAATATCGATTTTTATCGTTTGTTTTTGTATTTTAGTGGTGTCAGCATCACGTATTATTAGTTTTTATTCTAGTTATTCAAAAATACCTGCTCAACAATATGTTTTCCCTAATAATCGGTTTTTCAAATTGTACATTTTCCGTACGCTTCCTTTAAGTACCTAATTATTTATTGTTCTTATTTCACAATTTTCCGAATGACTACAGTTAGATGCAATAAGTAAAATAAACGAAATGGCATATTTTTATATATCAGATACTCAAACTCTAAACCATTTATTTCAAAAGAAAAAGGTCTAGACTAAAATATAAAAACAATAGATACAATTTAAAATAGCCAAGACAGCTAAGAGATGACTAGTCCATTGGCTTAAAGGTACCCTGGTGGTTGTAAGTTGTGAGTACGTCATGCTCAAACAAATGTCTCGCTGATGATGGCGCGAGGTCGGATCATTCGGCTCTCTTTATGATGGTTGAGCAAAATGGTGCTGATACATGCGTCATGTCCATGAACCGGCGCTGTCACTTGAGATTGATTGTCTCTTAACTGCCATTGCTTAACATCTTTTTTACTACTTTTTATTGTTTTATATTCACCAACTTGTACATTTGTTTAAACATATAGAAGCAACAAGTTTTATTGTAACCAGGATGTTGTGATAGCCTTATTGAAAAGAGTGACCGTGGACTTTCTGGCTCATTCATCTCCAGAGAGGCCTGCTTTCGTTTTAGAAGTTTAGAACGACTAGCTTGAACTTTCTAACTCATCGGCTACTTGACAATTCGAATGCTTCTGTCAATGGTCTAATTTAAACAAATGATTAGACTCACCCGTAACGTTTTCAAGTTGGAGAATGATATATTTATATAAGGGACCTACTGGCTACTGCTGAGTACTCTGTTTCGTGCCTACAAAATTGTTATTCTGATTGTACTTAACCATGGAAAATACAGCATGTGGAAGAAAATGGCACACGTAAACATGAGAATATGTAAATAAAATCATACGGAAAATTCGGAACGTGTCAAAATAAAATTTCGGAAAAATAATTAGACTATGAACTATATAGAACTTGGACAATTAAGACTTGTTAAACATCGCTGACACCTTTCAATAGCAAATTGCGATCAAGGGAATGTTTCGCTCGATTTAAAAAGAAGAATACCTTTAAATAATTAAGATTAACAACAAGTCCTGATAGAAAACCTGTTAATATCAAAGCTTATCAATGACCTTATCTTTCTGTTAGATTTGGCACAGGATACAGGTCTTAAACATCGTCATAGTGTGACGTTATTTGTGTCTATTAATAGTACTTAGATCACTAGATGTGATAAGATACTAATCAGTACCTTATAACGCGCCACGTTCCGAGTATACTCCATTCAGTGGGCTCGTCGCCACAGACTCACAGCCGGTCGGTGCCCTTTGTGACGCCACGGAATGCTCTACGAGCCCCCATTACCGTGACTTGACCCACGAGCTTCAATTTGTTTGCTCTAACTATGTCACTTTCATCTGATTTCTCACAGTCACAGTTCATATATTTTGACTTAAAAAAAAAATGCATTCCATATGCTCTCATACAGAGAAGGCATGAAGATTGTTGCACACGCCTGTTTAAGGCGGATTAACGGATTCTGACTTAAATACATTAAATACTAGCGAACTGGCCGCGACTTGGGGTCGGCGCAACACGTTTTCTTCTTCCATGCCGTCCTGTCAACCGTCAAGCTATCTAACACTGACTCCTTTGTCATTCGATGGTTTCCTACACCGATCAGTGAAGTCGATTTTAGAAAATACATATGAATTGTAAAAATGACATTGGTACTTACTTACCGGGTATCGAACCCTCAACGTCATGAGGCACAAGAGGGCGCCTTAACCACTGGGCCACCATGACACAGCAGCAGTAATATTCGATAAGTTTGTAAAATTATAACGCTGTAAATTAAATAATTGACTAATGGAGCTTAGTTGTATACATATTATCTTATATACCTATATATTAACCTATATACATTATTAACACTATCCATCGGAAATTCCTAGAAAACGGGAGGCGTGTCCTGCATCTGGTCCCGCCCATGGTTCAGCCCCTTTTATACTAGATAATGTTCCACATAATTATTACGATTCCACGAACGGATGATAATTAGATGTCAAATGAATGCGTGTTGCACATTCCACTCGGCCTTTGTTGCCCGGCTGTTGTCTGTTTTCGGATGTATATCCTGAAAATCTATTCCAAAATTATTCAATACAAGCGGAATTTCTCTCCCCGGCTTCCCATGTTTTTTTTTGTGCGTAAATAGGTACCATTCAAATTTCCTACTTACCTAAAAAATAACTGTTATACAAACCTTGGCTGGAATAATACAAATACTTACATTGAAAATGAAAGTCAAAGTCAAAGCATAATTATTTCAATTAGACCATTTACAGGCACTTTTGAATGGAAAAATAAAAAGCAACCCAATCGGTCGTTTTATTTATAGAGATTAAATTCTGACAAGTTTTACTCTTCTAAGTCATCAAAGTCGTGCTCTTCAGGATTTTATAAAAAAATATTTTCTTGGTATTGACTTGCCTTTATATGGCTGCTGCGTTTGTATTACTCATTTTATTAAAATCCAACAGTAAGTTGTCGGACCGCAAGACTTAATCAAAGCGGTATTAATTATCTTGAAAACATTTTCGAACAAACTTAAAGAACACCCCTAAAGTTTCTCTCACTTTCCTTTCTTTGGAGAACAACATTTCGCTAAGTAATAATTGATTATATCGATTCAGTGCGCTTTTGTGCTGCTGAACATAATCTGCTATCTATGCTAAGAGACTTTTCTCATTATCACTTATGATTTCATTTCATTCGACGTTATTAGCCTGCCTCGTTAATATTTTACGAGTGCTGCAGTGAATATAAAACAATCAGTTTATGCGGCCCCGGCTTACGGGCTTTGTACAAATTTTGTCATACTGACGCGATAACCAATTAAATAATTCACTTATCACCTAGGTATGGGGCACTCTCAGTGATGAGCCGAACCAAAAGCGGGATTTCGAACTCGGAAATCTCATTACTAATGCCATACAATCGCCATGCGTTACACGCACAAAATACGACATCAAGATTAAAAATTACATACATTCGTAAACTCACACTTTTTCCCATGGGGTAGGCAGAAACCACAGAACGCCACCTGCTACGGTCCTTACATAATCCTTTCGCCTCGTCATACAAGCACGCTTGTTACGAGTACCAACTACGCAAGTTTAAAAAATGTTCGGCTTAAAAAGTCTCTGTATCTACGTGGATCAGACTATACCCGTACTGTGAGCCAGATTTTTGTATTTTTTCGCTTTTCTTTGTTGGTCAATTATGCACTCTTACATGAGCAAAGTCTCTCAAAGCCAAAGCAAAACTTTGATAATTTCGAACCGGAATAAAGTTAAGCTCTACACAACAGCATTGTTTTCTCTTACTGTACCTACAAATATTTGTGCACTGCTTTCCTTTACTCTCATTGTGTCACATTAACATGGGAATGTAAAAACCGGAGATGTAATTTTATGTTGGACATTGTTTTTTTTTCTTCACTTGTACTCTAAAGCTCTGCATATCCTTCGTGATGATGCTGCACACATTCATGGTGTATTGTTTCTAACCTTTTCCTTATTTTATTTTAATTTTTAATTTTGTACATTTCCCTTAGGTGTACTTTGTGTTGCAGATAAACTAGATTATGATTTTGGAAGATGGATCAAAAATGACTTTCAGCATAATTGAACTTACTGCTAACTAACTGCCAATACTAGCCATCTACAATCTCTTAATAATTGGATTAAATTTATAATGGGAAAAACAATGTAGGTCTAGGTACATTTAAAATTTAAACTTAAATAAAATAGATTCATATTTTGAATCTATTCTAAGCATTATAAATAGATCTAAATATCCAAAGTCAATACAATTACTTGGAAAATGTGGATGACTGTTGGTTTCGGTTCAGTTACACTAAACCCAATTAGTGTGCATGCGGCTAGTTAACTGGAGAATCGTATTCGCAGCTCCAGGTAATGGATGTTTCGCATTGATTAGTGTTCGTAATAATATTACCCTAAGCCGAACAGCCGACCCGGTGTGCAGCACCGGCCAGGGCGGGCCCCTCGCAAATTAATTACAACGTAAGCTGAGACGAGTGACGGCAGGCGCTAATTGATACTGTTACCGTGTATAAACATCTCGTAACTATCCAGCGACCAGCACCACCACTACCAGCGCGAACAATATACATCGCGTTGTTTCCGCTTTCAAGCCACCATTTTTTCAAATAGTCAAGCAATTACTTTTGTTGTAGTGTCAAAATTTAAATAATTTGCGTACCACATATATTGTGACGCATTTTTCTTCTTAGCGTATCGATGGCAAATATAAATATTAAATAATTTATATATATATTTTTACTTTTTACTTTGTTGTGAACACCCTCCCCTAAAGCAGTCAGAAGATCCTCACGTGTGCACGTGTCAGGGCAAAGGGTGCTGTTAATGTGATGACGCACTTGTTACGTCGCTGATAAGCTCGCGTTTGACGTCTGTCTCACCTGCAGGGATGGCAGACGGGCCGACCACGAGCGCGATAACAAAAGTACGAGTTGATTTACGAATTGAAAATATATACCTACTCTATATGTATTCTATATCATTTTGGTTTATTTGGTATTCTATACGTCAAGCACAATTAGTATCTCTCATTAAAATAAAGCTTTCAAACTAAATAAACGTAATGCGAAACGGGTATTTCCAATTAAAAAGTCGACCGTATTTACAATACGTTGTTTACAGCGTGCGCTCGCGCTAGGCCCCGTGGTCGCCGGCGGAGCACGCTTGCCTACAAGTAACTTATTCACCCTCGTCTCGAATACTCTCGAGTCATACACCTGGAATGGTGCCTAAGCTTGTTCTCCAGAAACACAGGCTATGACAATATCGTGACAAACATTATTCAAGTACGTAAATTCGGTAGCCTATAGGTAGGGGCGCGGGCACTCTTTCACTTTATGCCAATAACATAATTAGTTTGCGGCGTAAGCGGGATTGCGTGCGGAGTACTCCGGAGTGTAAAACACCGCTGCGGTTCGTGCACCACTCTATTGTCACTCACAACACGTATGCGGCTTGCTCCCTTGTACGGTTTCGTGGCTTTCAATTAGTTACTATAAACGGAGTCCGGAAAACAAAGGTAATTATCCCACCGGTATAAATGTTGTAGGTGTCGAATTGTCGATAACATTACAGTGTGCCTAGTTGGCGTAGTCAAATGACTTTTGACGGATTTGAACAAACACTCGGTGTGTGCCGGAAACTGTCGGCTCTTCGCATATATCCTAGGACGATAGCAAAGGACCGGCAGACTAGTTGTGTCACACACTTTCTGTACCGTACTCATAGTTATTCTTCTTTTGCTTTGACAATGTCTTTCGCTTTCACAATTTAAATTAATTGTGTTATTCGGGTATGTCGAGCCGACACTCTTCGATCTGGCAACACAACATCTTCGACTTTGTTCACGTTGTCTTCAGTAAGGGGCCTTGGATGGGCGTCCTTCGCGACGTTCATCATCAGTGGATGCTCTGCCCAGTTTAAATTCCTTGGCCCAGCGTGCAACTGTAGAATACGAAGGAGCAGAGTCCACCAATTTTTCCACTAAGTCACTGTGTATGTCTATTGTAGATTTTTTTTCAAACAGAGGTACTTGATGACTGCTCTAATTTCGTTTTTCTCCAAGTTGGTGTTATCTCTTCGACAGTTCGTATTTAAATTAATATAACTCCCAGAAATCGTGATATATGTATATGATTTTTTTAGGCTGACCTAGTGAGTACATAAGCAAGCAAAAAAAACTTTTTTTGCGTTTTTATGCGGAGCTGAAGTAACCGATTCTCATTACTTTTTGATCTCCCCTCGCAAATATAGCTATAGATAGCTACATTGTCCCTGTCAGTCCCTGAGTAACATAGGCTACTTATGTAGTCTGTCAAAAATGTATTATGGCGGGTGAAACAAGCCACGCGGACGAAGTCGCGGGCAGTTCTTCTAGTCAATAATAAACTGAAATTCATCAGGAATACAATTCAATCTTGTGTTCAAGATGTAATTCTGCGCGGCATTTGTATCTTGCACGCAATTGACAACTCTATTTGTGATGTTTTTTTAGTTCATAATCAATTAATGAATGTTAACTACTCGAAGCAAATTGACGTAGTGTCTCAATCAGCTAAACAGTTAAAGCTTTGTACGCAGGTTTGTTTGTATTTACCGATGTGTATAGAAACAATAACGCTGTAGTTCCTGAAACATTTTGTCGAGTGATCTGAACATCGGTATACTTAAAACCGCTATTACTATGCTATTATTATCAGTCGTAACTCTTTGCAATAAAACAGTCTTCACCGTGTTTAAAATAAAACGATTTTCGAAACATTTGCTATGGACTGACTGTTTCAGTACGACACGGTCAGCACTGATGGTTTTAATTGTTTTATGGGATGATCGGCCATTGTGGCTATCTCTAGGGGAGGCCTATGTCCAGCTGTGCACGTTATTCGGCTAATATGATGATGATGATCAAGGGATGTCCTAAGATAACCCGTAATTTTTTTTTCCCCTGTTGGTTGCAATTTGAAGCTCTTTGTTTAACAAAATAATAATTTGAGCATTCGCTATAAGGGCAATTTTGCCATGACCTTCCTTGTTAGTGGTTGAGACTATAATAATAGTTTTTGACACTATTTAACATGAATAGAGACTGAACAAAGTAGTACTAAAATTTTTTTTTTTTTTTTTTTTTTTTTTTATTTAGCCCGTACTGTCCCACTGCTGGGCAAAGGCCTCCCCCAAAATAAATTGTAACAGGGTATGGACTCATACAGGATAATCTCTTGAAAGTAAATAATATTTCCTGTAGAAAAAATTCATCCCGTGAATCCTCGAGTAAGTACGATTGTCAATTAGTTTGCTTACTTGACTTAAAATAATGAGCTGGAGTGCTTCGATAAAAACTGGCCGCAGCCACCCAAATACCCCTCGATAGTGGGAGGTGGAAGGTGAGTGGGTGCTCTTTGCCCACACCGGAAATATTGAGGCTAATAATAAAAAATAGTTTGAATATAACTTACTTGAGTTCCAAGAAACAAGTTCTTTTCAGACTATGTTTCTTGTGTTAAACTCTGTGACTGCCTGTAAGAAGCTATTTGAGATGAGATTTCCAAGCTAGGTTATTGTTGGACGCTAAATAACGTACCCTTTAATTTGATTAGGGTAGTGTATCGAGAATCTCAAGTGTAACTCAATAACTTCGATAAATCTCAGATGAGTCTCTGGGTCTCTTAGGAAATCATGTGTAACCCACTTGTGTAGAAGGTTTTCTGTGAATATAAGGCTGCTGCGTGCTTACATACTGTTTTTATTCATCGATCCGTTTTTACATTGTCTAAAGAACACAAGAAATGTGTTAAAGAAAGCTAACAACGCCGAAGAGGTCGAGGAACATTCTCGTTATGAATTAAAAACGTATGTGACAGATAGGGCACAGAAAGAACACAGGGAACAATAAAAACAAGTTACGGATACAACATAACAGTAAATAATAAACTTAACAAATACTTAGTAAGTTTTGTTAATTCTTGAGTTAGGTTTTCAATGCACGGAGAGCGTCCGACGACCCTCGCCCTCTCGTTACGTTTGGTCGAGAATAAAGGGTGAGTGTTAAGGTATCTATGATATTGATGAGTGGTTCGTAATACTTTGTGCCTCAAGGGTACATACAATACATACCTCTTTATCGTGTATTTTCGAAAAGTGCTGACTCAAGGATTTTATCAAGTGGAAATGTGGGTAAACACTTAGGCTATAAGATACTCGTAACGTGTGGAAAACGTCGTTTTCGAACAGATTCAATTTTCTGACGATAGTCAAGAGGTATCGAACCAGAAGCTTAATTACGCATGGTGGCAACTTATGACTGTAGCCAAATAATATACATTACTACCCTATTCTTAACTGTCAAAGATCCGTACCTTCGTCACTCTGTGCATTATGTTTGCTGTGTACAATTAATTACAGCTACGGAACTGAACAAGCAAATTGAACTTGATAATTACTCGATCACGAACTTGAAGGTAATGAATGCTCTGTACCGCCAACAAGTTAATCAATAAAATTATTCCCGGGGCCAACACAATCACGCATCGTGAACATCCCGCTCGCAGGAGGGGGCGCACACCCAGCGGTGCCGGACTCCATCGATCGCTTATAACATAACCAAATCGTACATTGATGATGCGCCTACCGAATGATAGCCAGGACGGATCTGCGATTGTTTGACCGGAGAGCGCGGCACTTTTATATTTATATAGGTATATACGCACACGCCGAGTGCCACGCCGCCGCGCCGCGCCGCGCTGTGCATACACTGCGGGACGAGAGACGATGATATTCGTGTCGAGTTTTCGATATAGCGTATTCGGAAACGGTCTGCCTTTCCAGATCGGTAAGATATGCTCTTGTATGTATACCATGTTTATACAAATAGCCGTAAGTATCGGCGTACAAATATTTCTATAATATTGAAAACTACAAAGTTATAACATTTCTCAAATAGCAAGTAAGTACAAAATTTATAACTTAGAGAGCTGTTAATTCGGTCGCTGTGGAGTTGATTGAAGTAAGTATTGGTGGTATTGGCTGGTATATAAAGAAATTATTAAAAATATTTAAACATCATTTTAGGAGTAAGTATGTAGATAATGAACTTACTAAAACAATTTAATAAGTAATATGCTATTTTAACAGAATTGATCGATCAGTGTTGATCAGGGCATCTGCGGTACAAGCGCATAAATACAATATTATCTAGTTCCCGGTGAAACGATCGTTAATATTCCACTTATGGATCATGATGATTCACTCCGCTCTGAAAATAACGACCAAGGTCTCTCTTCTCTCGCATTGGGCGAAGTTTGATATGAATGAAATCGAAACTCCCCAGCCGTATTGTTTAAAACTATAATGTTCAGATTAACTGCATAAATGGTGTTCATTGGATTATTATTACGTATTCTGAAGTCAGGATTATTGTTACGGGTTTTTGTCGGGTTTAAGTAAGGGGCTTACTTGTAAGCCTTGCTTAAACGTCGCTTTAAGGTTTAAAATGCCTGGTAAGACGTTAATCATAACTTAAGTTTAAGCAACGTTTATAAGTAGGTAAGGGAGAGTTCGTTACTCTTGGCAGCGTTTAATTAGATGCTAAATAAGGTACAGTATGCTTGGTTGATCAGCTGCTTACATTGAACCTTTAATTGTTTTGACGTGAAATCCTTCGTTGATAATAAGGAACGTTTTCACGTGACCTGTTCCTTGTCGCATGTCCCCGTCGCTGTAGTTTAGTTCACTTTAACTCATTTTGTTTTATTCATGATGGTGGATGACATGTGGTAGATCTCGTGTACCTATATATTGTATCCATCCCAAATGTACATTAAAATTACTTCGCTCACTAATCAGTTTTAGTACAACTACAAAGCTCTTTCTGAAGATAGTAGTCTGGGGTTTATTTTTTTAATAAATTATGATAACGTGTAGGTTTAAGCAAGTTAGCGTGAAACACATCTTTCGGGGGGTGTAAGTACAAACAAATACGAACAACTTTGTGATAGGATGAATATGAAAATAAAAATAGCTAGTTATGATTTCGCGTGTCCGAATGTAGTAGTAGTAGGGTCAAAACTGGCTACAGAAAGTACGTGCTCAAAAAGAAAATTGATTTGTGTATAAAAACCCTACAATATGTGTACCAAACGCTTTGAAACCTAGCAGTGTTATTGTTTAAGATTGGTAACCTATATACCATTAACGGGTTTATTTATCCCAATTAAAGCCGACCCCAACATAGTTGGGAAAAGGTTAAGCAGATGATGATTTATCCCAATTAAATGCCTTTCTGTGGAAGCGTTTATAAAGGTTTTCAATGTTCAAATGGGTTAGCAGAATTCTATCCCATTCTAACTGTTACTTATAAGTAGTTGAGTTATAATATTGATAGTTTCTCGTGTTCCGTATTAGATATGTTATTATGTCAGTGGATGATAGTTCTATTTCGTAAAAGAAATAAGTTTAAATTTTGCACGCTTTCATGTCGTATACCTAAGTCGTTTTTTGGAGGGTATGCCACTAATCTCGAATGTTGAAGCTAGAAGACAATGCAATTACAGGTCGTCAGTGTGTCACACACATAGTTGATAGGCGTGGGGGACCGTTGGGCCGGGACCAAATCAAATGCTTCCTGTGGAAAAAGACGATGAATTTGAAACAGTGCGTGGTATATTATGTCCAGACTGTAACATCATGCATTTAGTTTCTTATGTTGTTGCCAACTGTAGTCGAGCTAAGACAATTGTTACGGACCTCAGTCCGGACCTACCATGCTTTAGGTACTTACCTAACTATCTCGATATTTGAACTCTTCGATTTTCAATAGAGATCCGAATGTTCGTGGCAAAAGTACTAAGTTTATTTTGTTGCGTTTTAGAAGTATTTACCGCTTGTTTAAGTACGTCCTATTATGGACTAAGTTTAATTTACGAGTGAACTCGTAGGACGGTATGTTACTTAGTTCAGTGATTTTCGTTAAATTAATGTATAAAAAAGAGTTCGTGTCGCACTCTTTTATTTAATTATATGTGTAGGAATAAAACCATTTAACGCGGGAAATCACTATGACTAGAGCATGATGATGTTACGAACGACAGGCTGAGTGAATGAATTGGGAAAATACGGTTGCGTGCATACTTAATAATTTACGACGAAAGCGTTTGCCAAAACCTTTATTTGTCGACTTGAAACTTTGAAAGCTCACAGGTTGTATAAAGCTGAGCTATGCTACAGACAGTTTATTCGGGCTTTTACGAAGGCTTTTACGGCGCGGCGGCCGAAGCTGCCCGGGACCAAACTGACGGTGCGACATTTTGCATGTCGCCTGCGTTTGTCCGGTGCTATTTCGAATTTACTAATCTTTAAGCGGGTTTACGCCGGCGGCGCACCGTCCACGCGCTATTTGCCTCAAAATCAATGATTTTCAAACCTGTTAATACCCATTAATAACTTATCGTACAAACATGCAATTTGCGAATAATATTAGGAAATTTTGTCTTCTAGAGGACGTGAGAGGTTTTTTTAAAATTAAATAGCATGCTTGTAAATTATATTAAGATAATTAAAGTGAGATTTGCGTATTTTACGTTCAGAGTCAATTTCGAAGCCGTTAATCTCCAATTCCGTTAAAAATTGCTGATAGAATCAATAAACAAAAATACTTGCTAATTGGTAATATCCTTAATAATTTTTTTTGTCAAGACAGATTTTTTGATTTAGGTTACTTACTACGGAAAATAAAATCAAAACAATGTCTAATTATTAAGAAATTACGCGTAGATAAAATGATCTTTTTCAACGTTTTAACTTGCATTTATCATTATAATAATAGCATATTCTAATAGAAGAACATCTCTTTTAAAACTTACAATTCAAAATTTTCGTGTGATTAGCTTTATAATTTTTTAATAAATATTTTAAAACTAACTGCCCCGTTGGTCTCGTGGTCGCAAGCGCGACTGCCGAGCAAGGGGTCCCGGGTTCGATTCCCAGGTCGGGCAAAAAGTGGACGGCGCGCCACCGGCGTAAACCCTCTTAAGGTTAAGCGGTTTGGTTTATAAATGACTGAAAAATATGTTATCACAAGTACCTAAACGAAACTGCATTTTCTACTTTCTTGTGACTTTTATGTGGTGGTCATGGAGTTGGATGGCAAGAAGTACATACTAAAAAACGAGAAATAAAAAACTTTATAAGTTAATAATTTGTGGAAGCCGGTGGCAATACAAAACAACAAACAGAACCAAAGCCGCCGACTTTCAAAATTAAAGTTTTTTCACATTGTAGGTATCTAGTTTTTGAAGGCGGTTGTCTTAAAAGTTTTTTGTAAATTAAACTCAATTGTCAGTAGATTATTAGGCGCTTTGCACATAGAGCAACTATTGCAGCAACTGGCAACTAGCTGTTTCCATATATTTTAATTGGACTGCGCACACATAGCAACTGGAGTTTCGAGTTCCGATGACCGTCAACAGTTTTCAGTTGATGTAATCGATGACTAAGTTAGTTCCTAATTGCCGTAACATGTGCAAAGCGCTTATGTCTATGAATTAAATAAAGGTAGGTAGGTCATTACCTATATGTAGGTCATTTTACCTATCTTATTAAATGTCCTTATCTTTCTGTAAAATTATAAATCAGACCAGATTTTTTACGAAAGTCTACCAACGACCCCATCTGCCTCATGAAGCACTTGAGGCTTCATACGGCAGAGGATTCGGGTGTAGACATCCATGAAGAGATTGCCGATGAATGAATGTTGCCCGCGTGAGGAGCTCCGACCTACCTAGTGTGTCTAAACAATGCTACGCGTATCTAAACAGGCGGCGGACGTTAAAAGACTATTTATCGTCAACATTACGCTGACCACGTAATGATTGCAAAATCGGGCGGGCGCGATGTTACGTTGTCAGTACGCTCCCGCTGGCCGACACTACTATTATTATTAGTGTCGTGACGCTTATAATCGCGGTTAAATAACGCAGACACAGTGCAAACAAAACCAGCCCGTACACTTGTTGTGTCTTCGCCGCGCCTCAATCAATCTCGATATTCTTTTAAAAGACTTATTTCGTAATGAAGTAGCGCGTTGTTAGTATCCATATCATACCTAAGTACGTAGGTATTCGTTAACAATTGTACACCCAGTAGTAGAAAATTTAAATGTTAGTGAAGTAAATTCCTAAAATTATTTTCCGGTATTTCCAAAATGGAAGTTTCAATAGAACTGTTTTGTTAGTGTGTATCATGCGCGTGTACATGCACAGCGGCGTTGCGACGGACCAATAGTGGTGTTGATGTATCTGTGTCGGCGGCTCGTGAGTGTAACACGCACGCGTGTGTTGTGCGCTGGCCGCTGGTGTGCTGCGGCGACGGCGCCGTGGTGTGCTGGTAGAGGTGTTAGCGACAATGGATGGGCGTACTTTAGCCGAGCAAATACACCGGGCGGGAGGTCGGCACGCGCCATCCCGCCCGCGCCGCGCCTCTGACCCGCCGTCTGCCCTCCTGTTGCATGCTTGCATCCCTGTGCACTAAGGCCCGCCTCCCGGCTCCCCGGGATTCATCTGCCACTTCGCGGATGCGCTCATAACTTGTCCTACTTCCGGTGTGATTGCACGCATTGCAACTGCCCGCTCGCTGGTTCCGCAACCGGCCGCTTCCAACTTCAACTCTATTAGACTTCTCTCCAACACTAAGTGTTGGATGTTTTTCTATTTAACAGCAATTAAAAGGCATCAAAATTTGTTTCCGGGCGTGTTACAGTTGTTGTGTTTTGTTAGATCTTGGGACAGACTCCACGCCGTCCACCTTCAGTGATACTCAATATGGTGACTACGATACGACGCCGCCGTCGTCGTCCTCCAGCACTGTATCGCCCGCCAGAACCGCCCCACCATCCATGAGAAGGGCATACGATAGGCTGTACAAATTTATGCCCAGGTATCGATATGCCCATTATCATACAAACTATAATGATTCCAATCCGAACAATGGTAACTCTACTTCAAGTACTACGAACGGGGGCTCAACTGGTAAGTTGCCGAACAATGGTAACTCTACTTCAAGCACTACGAACGGGGGCTCAACTGGTAAGTTACCGAACAATGGTAACTCTACTTCCAGTACTACGAATGGGGGCTCAACTGGTAAGTTGAAAATATGTTTTTAATACACCTATATAAATTAAAATTAGGGGTTAAATAAATTAAGTTTCTAAAAATTATTATTTTCATGGAAAATATAAAAAAAACATTTAACTATAGTTTTAGACGAAAATATTTATTTAAGTTTAATTACTTGCTATACTATCACCCGCACCAGCAGTTAAATGGTTTTACATTAATAAGTATCCTAGTGTAACACGGTAGCTTAGTGCGCGGGTAGAGTTCGTCTGCTGGTGTGAAAAATCGCACGTTACACAAAGCAGAGGCGAGTGAGTCACGCGCTCCGAGCCACTAGTAAACGATACGCGCTGTCATGCTAATAATTATTTAGTAGGTAGCTAGTGTACGTTTATCCGACCACTCTTTGGTAACACATAAGCCGCGGCTGGTTCAGAGGAGCCAGCCTGTTGGCGGTGCTTGCTGTCCGACCACAGCATGTCTACGTGTTGGACACGCCGAGCTTGCCGCTATCATACAAATTGATATTTTATATCAAAAGAAAAACGATTGAAACTTACAATCATTTAAATAATTAATCTCAAAGTAAAACCATTTTAACTTTCATTTAAAGTAAAAATGGATTTTACAGGCTCTTTTTAGCTAATTATATTTGGTGTCGGCAGAGCCCTGGCGTTTAAAATACGCCGTGTGCTTACGGCTTTATATTTTTTGCGTGTATTATTTAAGGAAGTCATATTTTTTTTCATTATCGCGTCTTCAATGTTAAGCCCTTCCACACACGACCGACTTTTTGAAAGGACCGATTATCGTACTGGTTCAATATATTATCCATAGTTTCGTGACACGGACTTTTTGCAGGGCGTGTGCGTTGATATACGTAGTAAGGTCCAAAAGTTTCCGGCCTACCCATGTTACATTACCTAATCGGAGATAGAAAATCTTTATGTCATTAATGTCTGGACTTTTAGTTATCTACCCACAAAAAAAAACGAAATTATTTCACTTTGTTACAAAGATACAGCCTTATAAAGTCGGATTGTCGATAAAAAATTCAAAACACATTAAATTGAGAATCGTCTTCTGATCATTTTTGTCACAAAAGAGGGGTAGACACCGCCAGAAACCAAACAACGTTTGATTGCTGTGTAAGGGCATTTTTCTCCTTCGTACTCCACCAAAAAAGGATGCCCAAAACAATTTCATTTGGGAAGAAAATCAATTGACGATGAATCGCGTCCAGAACGACGATCCGCGGCCTTTACAGATGCAAACATCAAATTTGTGGAGGAGACAGTACTGTAACACCTACAGCTAAAGACGGAAAAATATTCAGTTATGACAGGACTTTCAAATACAACTGTGATTAGAGGCAAGCTTGCCTCTAAAAAGAAAAAAAAAGAAAAATTCAATAGCGTAACTTTAAAAGAGGTTTTATCGTTGAATTAATAATAATTCAACGATAAAATCCCTTTTAAAGTTACGCCCCGATTCACCGGTGCATAAAGATCAGTAGTTGTTCAAAAATTAATAAGAAAATGTAATGTCTAAAAATTCCAATGGTTTTGAACCAAGTTGAAATCAGTTTTATCCGTTATTCAAGAAATCGGAACGCATCGTTCGTAAATGTTTACTAAAGCCAGAGTTATTAGCCACATCCTGCATAATGGTCAGCACCGGAATTTGAATGTCTAATATCCAAACACACAGGCAACATTAGTTCTTGCCTATTAACAGTGATCCGATGATTTATTTACAATTCGATTTGTGATCATTAAAATTTCGTTCTTATGCTGTAACTGTCGAGCGGGACGTGCGTGCGCGTCTGTTACCATATTTGAAATTGAATAGGACTGGGCACGAGTCTTGCACAATAATGTGCGAGCAGCTCGCGGCCGGCGCAGGAGCGGCGCCGGCTCCCGGCGTGCAGTCCGCGCCCGTCCTCGTGTGGAGCACCCGGTGATGGCTGCAGTGGCGCGCGTAAATGGATCAAGACAACGGGCAGAGTCGCTCCGTAGCGCGGCCGCGGCCCACTTCCTCACCACGACGCGGCTCGCGACGCGGCGCCGTACGCCCAATTAATTAACTCCTGTGCGAAAAAACACGAGCGGGCTCCCGGTGAGCGAAACGCAGTTTACAGTGTCATCGACATTCGGAAAACATAAACGGAACATTAATACGTAATAACCGCAGCAGTGGCAGCGCCGGCAACAGTGCAACAATCGTAAAGTTTTACAACTCATTGAACGCCTCCGATTACTTTCACATTTACGCTGAGAATCTTATGAATGGGTACGTTGTTGTATTTTATTCGTACAATCTCTTTTACATTGATATCTACCTACTTCTTGTAGATTTAATGAATAACAAATGATGTGTCATGTTCACGACTCACGATATCAGCACATCCATAATCCAAGCCTACGCGTTTCAATCTCCGTGCCGCCCGTCCCGCCGCGTGGCTCGCATACGTGTTCACTACTTCTTAGTTAACCTGTTCATTAGCAACCCCGTCTTAGCATGATATTCTGCGTGCAAGCTTGCCTTTGAGGCAACGCTACGAGGTAATAGCTCACACGTCGCTACTGCTGCACTACGTTTCTTATGCATTTCTACTCAACATAGATAATAATTTAAACAAAACAATTATTAATTTAAATTAGATAGATAGATAATAATTTAAGATAAAAATATAAACCAATAAGTATTAATATTAAACTGATATTAAATAAAACTCAGTCGTAATACCGAAATAGAGCACAATGTCATTGAGCAGAGCTAGAAATAAAAACCTTAGAAGTTAAAACCAATTCCAAAACTTATAAATACATTTTTAACTTTGTGAAAGAGTTCATTTGCACGCTCGTTGTTTGTTCAACTAAAAATTACTATCGCCGAACAATCGCAGACTTTCGAGGTAAAACCATTTAACAGGCACAGGTACAAAAAAAAATTAACAGGATTGAGTTACCCTTCGTTCGTAAAGTTCGGCGTGCGCTTGCATGAAATGCTCTAACCATTTCAGGTTTCAGCTCAAATGGTTCTCTGTTGCAGTTATTTAGTGACATGTATAATCTCCACTCGTATTTGATAAACTTACTATCAGAACCTGTTAACGGCCGGTTTATCTCAATAATAAGATCAATTGTGCTACCCAACAATATTATGATTACGGTCCGTCTCCTGCGCGGAGGGTCACTACTTCCACTCCCGCCTCAACGTGGTGACATGTCTTGTCCCTAAGCCACAGTTTCCTGCTTAATTCTCTTTACTGCTGGAGTCTCTCCTTAGATACTTAAATACATAAAGGTATCAGGATCGTGTGTGACGAGAAAATGCTGCTGAGATTTGGTAGATCTCATCACATTATCAGTACTTACCTATAAAAATTTTCAGAATTTCCATCGAAATGGTGTAAACGTAATAATGAAATGAAATCATCATCATCATGATGATGATGAATGAATGTAGTAATAATGTGTGTAATTCAACACTAACATTTGACGATATTTTCTTATAAGTACATATATCGATTAATTAAATTCGTAAAATAAATAAATATCTATTGATTAAAAGTGTAAAAAATTGGAAAAGTGGTTCTGAAGTAGTAATATATCACACGGACAGCTCTAAGCTACGTTTTCTGTGAAATGAAAGCGTTTTTATAAAAATGTCCTGTTTTTCTCCATTCTTTAATATATTAAATTCGCATGCGGCACTTGAGATAGTTACCTCCATAAACTTAAACTAGTGAAATGGACGTGTGTATATGATATGAGTACTATTATTTCCTCTTTTATTGGCTTCTGTTTCGCAAAGTAGTGTACGATGGTTCGTGGATTGGCGTCGAACAAAATAAATATATCAACAGACGTCCATATTAAAACTATTCGCAGCCAATGTCAGTCTACTTAAAACGTCGTGAATTACATAGAGTACAAGGTTAATTTTCGTTTATTTGATAAGTGTGTCAGTCCTACGGTGCGTGGAGCGCGCATCGGCGGCGCCTAGCGCGGACCCGCCGCGCCGCCGCCGCACGCGCTCGAAATAAGCTTTTATATTATTTTAATCCACAAACTGTGTCATAATTTTGTATATATACAACATTAATACTATTTCCGTTAGCTATTATGAAACCAGTACCTACTTACTACCTGCTCTGTAAAGTATATAACGAATATAAACATGTTTATATTGTTCCATTTGGAAGCTTGCTCGTGATTGTTTACAGCCTCCCCAATCTGTACATGGAGGCACTCACAAAGTCTCAGACAGAGCCGCGCGCGACGAAACTGCGGCGCATACAGCGCACTACCTACATTGGAACTCACAATTACACATCGTGAACGAAATACAGTACCTAAGTGCTGCGCTCTTGTTGTTGGTGCTACAGGAAAAGCCAATAAGCTGAATTGAGACTGAATAGGACATGTATATCGAAAACAGAGTAGCATACAAGATAAATTAACGACACGATAACGCCAAACGGACACAACACCAAAGTAAAATGACACGTATTCACTTTTGGTTAGATAGCGGCGTATCAATAATTCTTATGGTGACCCTATTTTTATTTGGTGTAAGTATAGTGGTACCTACAACACCATACACGGGTGTACTCGAGTGACGCAAACGTTACGGAATTCAACCTTAACATTGCAGATGAGCGCCATGATTTAAATATAACTTCGCATCTGTACTTGTACTAACTTTTTGTTGCCGATACAACAATGCAATTTAAACTCTATACTTTACACGTTAGAGTTGTAATGTTGAGCGTGGCGTAGTGTAGGCAAGCCGGCGCCGCACGTAACTTCCACTCGGCCACTGGGTTACCCGCTCCATGTACAGCGTGTAGCATTCTTACGTTATTACAAAGAAACATTTGGCAATCCTCGAAGGTAGCAAGTAGCAACTTTCCAACAACAACCATTTATGTTGTATGTCTTAAAACAGGCTGTTGTGACAATGACAAGGTTTTTATATTTTTGAAATATATTACAGGAATTTCGTTATTTAATTAAATAACCGGATGCACATAATTATGTTACTATTAAAATCCCTATCAAATTCATTCAACGTGAATAATGGTAAGCATCTTTTATGCTTCACATTTACTAGGTTCACTAGACGAGGTGCTGTCTTTCAGACTAAGTAGTTCACTTACCGGTTATTCAGACTGATAAAGGTTTCGGAAACATCACATGTTGTAACTACTTGTAACGTATTACCATCCTTTCGAGTAGGTACGTGTATGACGGAGAAATAAAGAAACGTCAAGTGCGTTTGGTATCTAGTTTATAATTTTCCGACGCGTATGGGCGCGAAGTACATTCGTACATTCTGTGCATAAGTAACAAGGTACCTACATACACGTCGTCATTGCAGATTAACTGTTAGAAACATATGACAATTGATTTATTTTTATACGATACGCAGGAAATTATATGTGAGTAACCTAAAAAATAAACTGAATCTGTTTTTTCTTAAAGAGAAAGAAAATATTCGTTATTTCATTTCGTACACAAAAAAGAAAATATTGATCTAGTATTTTATCTGGTGTTTCGGCGTTTGTTTTGCATTCCTATGTCAAAATCTCAAGCAGAAAATACTCGTAAGCGCGAGAAAAATAATCAGGCTCATTTGTACTCATATTCCTGTGTAATATCGGTAGTTCCAGCGATGATGTTAACACAAGGCTGCAGTCATCATTATAATGAGTGGCTACAACAACAGGCGCGCAGACGCACCTCTTAACATCTTCCGCGCACGTCACAAGATCCTTGATCATTTTGACCTACATGTTTCAGTCCAATGATAGGTTACCTAAATATTTAGTAACTTCTATCGATTACGCAAACGCTTTCGAAAGCGATGATTCACTCTTCAACACCAAAATAACCATTAACTCCAACACCTGGATGGCCCAGTGAGAGAAACACCACTGGGCTACCCTTTGTATTAGATTAGGACCTCCCTTTACAAAAGGGAAGCCAAACAAGATCAGTCGCGTCCCAAAGCCTTTTATACCATACACTGCACGTCTGCACCGCTACTGTAGAAGGAATATTTAAATCCTTATAGAAAAAGGATTAGTCGTCGGCGAGAAGAGATTATTAATCCTCCGCTTCGCCTATGGCAGCGTAGGTACATTTCTACTCATCGGCTTACGATGACTATGCTGTTAATTAACTTAACGGTTGAATTAAAAATGTGATTAGGTGCACTTCAATAGTACTGAAGAACAGGCTGATACACTAAATGCTCAAATGTCATAAATACCTATTCCGTTGGATCCCTAGCTGGTACGAATACTTACAAGCTACTATGACAACTTTATATCATCCATTGTTAATTTGATAAAGACTACAGCACACAGAGAGCTTCCCTTTTTTTCTGTTCCACTGTAAGCTTACAAATTTAAATTCTAGAATGACAGATGAAATCTGGCGTACAAAACATTACAATACAGTGCAAAACAACAATACAATATGAAAGCCCTTAAGAGTAAGAATATCAACAATCGGTTTCTTGAGAAACGACGTCGTGTCACACAGGCGTGACAATGAAACCATAATGTTATTCGTTGACAATCGCAGCCGCATTAACGTGGTGCTGTGAAAAAACAACAATTGGGCCGGACGCCAACCGTTCTCGCACGTCCGTCTAATCGGTAACAAATAGATTGTAGATATCGTTACGCTTTTCCTGCTTGCCAAGCGCACACTTTTGTCATGGTATGTGGTGAAAGCGTGTCTGTACTTGGAGCTATCATCCACGCGGTGTACATCTTCCGCTGTTCCCATTGGGCTATTGAATTAAAGCGGTTTTCACTCGCGTGTCGGGTATTTGCTGGAGTTAATAATGCAGATACCTGTCTGTTTATTTACTTATTTTATTTATTTTTATCAGCTTATACTATCATTACAGGTTGACCTAATGCGCTAGTTAAGAACTTGATGTCAGTGATGTCCAAGATAAACTTAGAAAGTACATATTATGAATTAAAATAGACACATTGGTATTTGCCCGGATTTGAACTACCTCATGCATGACAGACGGACGCCTTAACCACTAGGCTAACACGACATTGAGAGGATTGAAGGATTACATTACCCACAAACACGAATTATTATTATAAGGTTAGATAAAAAGTAAAACTGGTGTGTACAAAATAGAAAAGTACACTTTAACAACGGGTTTGTTACAAAACATGTCATAAGTTGAACCCCTCGTGAGTAAGCGCCGGCAGATGCTGGGCGTGATGTGCCGTCATGGAAACAACAACGTACACACACAGAACATTAATATATTTCAAAATTGACTAGGGAAACGTTACTTGTTAATTTTTACAAGGCTCACGAAGAGGACATGATTTTTTACATAATTATAGTAATAATACCAGCCTGTTACTGTCCCGTTGCAGGGCAAAGGCCTTTTCTTACATAGAGAAGGCTAAACGATGCACGAAGCTTGCTCAAGGCAGATTGGCGATTTCAGACTTACCTATATTAATTAAACGTCCAGGTGCCCTAACGATATTTGCGTTCATCATTGTTAATGATGTCCTAGACAAATTACATATAATTAATTGATAAAGTCATATTGATACACTCCCGGTACCGAACCCGCTACCTTACGCATGAGAAGCGGGGGCGTCTTAACCAGTAGTGCAATGCTGAGATAAATTAGCTAACTTCGGATCTATAAAAAATCTGAAAATGAACTAACCTACGACGTCCATCTTTTGTGTGATGAAGTAAAAATAAAGGCACAACCCGAGGTATTTCGTTATTCTATTTCATCTAAAGAAGTGTCAAGATCGGCGATCTGGGGCCGGACAGAAGCTCGCGCCAGAGAATCGATAGATGAGGCTTGTCTGAACACGCCGCCCGATTCCGAAGCCGATCTCACGGAACACTGCTTTCGGCTACACTCAGCCTTTCCCAATAGGCACGAGACACGATTTTTATTTTTGGAATACGTTTAGCTTCTTTCTATCTAAAAGCTTGTACTATCCCTTTACTGGGCAGAAAGACGCCTATATCTGCATTTTCTACATACAATTATGTTTACTTCGTCTTGAATGACACAGTTCCATTCATGTAGTTTTCATGAATTATTTATTCCCTCTACACCGATTCTTGTAATGTCGTCTCGAAACAAAAGATTCATTTCTGAATCAAGATCAATGTGGCCATCGTGCTTAAAGATGATTCCCGTACAATAAAACGTTTAGACAGATATACAGGTTAAAATACTTACAATCATGTACGCTAATTTGCGGCCGGTAAAACTGTAAGCAGAAAACAAAATTGAGTAGCTTAATTAGATGTGTTGAATATAGTATGCACAACACTAGGGCGGGCAGCCGCTAGCGCGTCACCCCAGGCAGCCGCACGCAGTTGAGGCGCAGGCAGCCACCGCCCCACATGTTCCTCTGCTCGTGGTGTTACAGAGCGTTGCTGTTTCTGGCAGGTACCTAACTGACATTGACAACCCAGCCCTGTAAATGAACCGTTTAATACTGAATTTCGTATTGTTATTTCATCGTGAAGTCACAACTTGTGATTCCTCTTTGTATACGATAAATATGTGGTCATAGTGGCAACACTACGTCATATTTCACGCTTGTAAACTGTGCCACAACAAAATTATCTCCGATGAAATCCCATTCAATTAGCGTAACATGTTTTATTTTCCATTCGGCAAGTCAACACTCGATCGCATTTAATTCGGCGGCCAACTGATGTGTGCGAGCTGTGTTGTTCCCGATTCGATTTGTTAATCATACAATCTATCAGAGAACAACAAAAATGTTAATTAAGGAACCGTTAACACTGTGTCTCACTCATTTTTATTTTTGCGTGCTGAGGCCTAGTAAACCAAACCGATCGGTTACTAGACACACAAGCAGGTATTCACCCGTGCATACAGTCAGTTCGCGTGCCTATCAACTTCGGTTGCAGACCCTTCGGCTAACTATTTGTAGTGCATTAAGCCCTGCCATGTGTCGCCACTTCATATTGTTCAATATCCCGGGGCCACTACAGGCCTACAATCACTTTAATATTACTGGAACATCTGCCACTGTGAGAGCACAAACGCTTCTTCGATATAGAAGTGGTCACAGTTGTGTACAGTGAGCAGTTTCATTAGCCCACGTTATATGATAGTGGGAGAAATATTTTTTGTCTATTCTAATATGTTACGTGTTAAGTATTGAAGCAAGTGCTGCGAGCTGTTGATATACTCAGAGCCTAACCGCAACTATCCCGACCTTCGGACATCTTGATATTAGCTCCGCACGGACATCATTAATGGAATGGCGGCACGCATACCTTACGTGCTCCAATTATTTGTCTCCTACGCATTCTGATCTTATCTGTAAGCATTTACTATAATAACTCTTGTGTTAACTTGTTCACCCATCGCGCACAGCAATGGCTGGGCTCTGACCGTTATAATATAAGTATATTATGCACGCAGGTGTCAAGTCCAGTGATGTTGATACGCATGTAATCAAAGAACAACGTACTCGTATAATATCATGGGGTGAAAGGGGGACTCGGCTCGCCCAAACGGACTCGTCTGCACGTCGAGCCCCCCTGCCACTGGCCGCAGTTTGACATCACATTATGTGTGTCGTTTGGTACGAGAAACTCGACAGATTTCCAATTTGAAAGAACTGTCGATGCAGTTGGGCACTCGGGCACAGTTTAAACAGACAGAAAATCAAAACAAATATATTTTTTTTCCTATTCAGGAATGATAGTTACAGGCGTGCAAAGATATAATTTATCACATTCTATCTTTGAGAATATTCACTAGAAAAGAAGATATCGTATACGTATATGTGTGTAACATAATTATCAATGGAATCTAGTCGCAGAATCTACCAAAGCAGCTGATATATACTTTTGACAGATTTTGGGAGAAAATTCCACTGAAGCCCAATAAACATAATTTAATTAATGAAAGCTATTCTGCGTCTGTTCAGTTTCATTCTTTTGCACGGCGAGAAACATCTAGCACAGAGACGGAGTGGAAGGGTGGGGAGTTAAGCTTGGCTTATTAGTAAAATCAACGTATCGACGGTAGCAGACGGTCTGGCTGTCCTATTATCTTGAAAGCCCTAGTGATGGCGACTTTATTTTATGAAATGCTATTTTTAAAAACCGACCAGTATTTTCCGTTTAGCCAAATTTGAGTAGATTACTTATTGTTTTCTGACGCGGTCGAATATTAAGTAGGTACGTTTATTTTATTATTGACAATACATTCAGTAAGAAGAGAGATTGTAAAAGTAATGAATTAGAATGTGCGCGATGTAACTATGGGAAGATCGGTTTAATTGTCATTGTGGGCATGCCATGTGCCATGTGATCGCGGCTGAGTACGCACAGCGCATTGCTCGCGACTAAGCTGTTGGTGGCTGGGTATTCATTAATTGCAGACTCTGAACGATCTGCTTTCTTGATTCATAATGATAATTATCCAACGGAATTCGCTACACCTAGGAAGACTATTGCCGGTGGGTTCCGTAGCTTATAGACATACTATGGCTAACATTCGCTTATCTTCATCTTCGATTTCCATGTCATCAGAAGTTGACATGTAAGGCTTCTAATCTATCAACATAATTATCTGTATTTATAACAATACAGGCTTTGACCATAACACGGTAATGAGCTGTCACGCCGTCTATATCCGGAGTAGGCTTCATACAATGCAGTCCATTATGGGTGGAAATCTGATCTGTGACGAGTCCGTACCTACATGCATACAACAGAGCATGGTTAACCTGGGGTGTGTTGTGGGGTAACTATAGACGCCCTAAACAGAACTATGAACTAAGCTTCAACATCCACTCGCAGCTAGTTCCAATACGCACGCACGCAGTTTATTGGATAGTTTGAACTACGCAGAATAATGTTGTACAACGCATCCAGGCGGAAACTTAGAGCACATTGCTGACTATTGAAACAATATGCACATGGAATCTATACTATGCATTTGTACGTACCTAAGATGTTTTTTTTTTTACTTTGCATTTTGCTGTCGGAACTGTATTTGCAGAATATTGCTTTGAATAACAAGGAATTCTACATTCAACTGGGATCGGAATCTCTGTATAATCATCGGAATGAGTCGTACCTGAAAGGCGTACTCAAAGCGTTTTTGTTTTGCACATTTTTCTCTTTCGTTTTTCACTATATATGGTGCAGTTCAATTAACCTGCCAACCTTCACATACGTGATCAGTACCAAACGATATATTACGATTTTCTAAACTCTTATTTCAAGTACATACCTAACTAGTCTAACTACATTTTCAGAGGCCGTTGACCCCCGTACGTAATCGGAGTAACTGGAAATCATGAAAATCGTAATATTTGTTTTTTGGTCTCGATCATTAAAATAATGTCGCATTTGGAACAAAAAAATCCCTTCTTTGTGTTGCCGTTCAATTGTTAGCACTGATAACGAAGTTTCTTGTTATATTTTATCGGATATTTCAATATTGTTGCATTGTGTACCGTATTTTATATTTCACGTTACTTTTGTGTCCGATTTCAATATTTGTTTCATTGTACAGTGAAATATTCGTATTTGTCATTGAATATTTTAAGTTCACTTCATTCTGCCAGCCTTCCTGTTGTTATGACATGTTTTGCCGTCTGTCTATCATTTCTTTTTGTTTTATGTTGTTGACAAAAACATTGGTACTTTCAACGTGCAGCCGTATTTGTGAACTATTCTATTGATTTACATTGCTCGTTGTAATTTTTTTGTTTTCGGGCGAGATACATCTGAATGAAGTTCAGTATACTATTATTGAGTAAACACAAAGTAGGGTTACATATTTATTTTATAAACATGAGCTGTATATACTGAATAGATAAAGAGGTTTTTTCTTTTTAAACAATTTCATTGTCTTTCGCAGAAGCCTCGAATTCGGACCCTGGGGGGAGCGCCAGCGCTGCCAGTCCTGTGAAACAACGGAAGGCGTTCAGCGGGTAAGTAGCTAAAGCTATTGTTCTAGGAATCTATATCTACATTCCTAAAGAATATCAATAACTATTCATCATTTAACTGAAAACGATACATATAATACTTGGCTGAGCTCAAGTATTTCTATCTAAGAATATTCATATAACATGTAATGAGTTACATGTTATATGAATTTCACTCAAGTAAGGTGGTGGCCTAACGAAGTTCCCAATTATATATTTTTCCGGTACTGTGACTACCATGACTCCAAAGAATACGGTATTAGATTTAACCGCAGTCATAGCGTTTCGGTGAACAAAAAACTTTAAGTCGCGAAAAAAAATTGCATTTGGAATTGTAGATTTTGTTTCAGAAACAATACCCTTATCTATTCGTTACTCAAAGTGGTGTATGATTCGACGTTTCCTATTTGTTAGTCATCTTTTATCTTGGTATGGTTTTATCTAATTCCTCGGACGATACGCAGCGCGCGGTTCAGTCGCTCAGTGGTGTGAAGGCGGCGCACGCGCAGACGACGATGCACGCGGACGCGGACGGCTCGCGCCTCTGTTGTGCCAACTGTTTCCATCATATCAGGTTGTTTGTTTCACCGGCCGTTATCTCCACTCCTACACCTGAATTCATTTATTCATGCTTCGATTCCGCAATGGTTCCAGTCGTGTACCGATAATGTGTCAGTGTCCGCGTTCAAACTTGTTTGCCATGCTGTTGTTTGCAATATCCGGCGTGTTTAACTGAATGCATCATACTAATGACTTAGGGTGCAAAACATTACGTAACGGTTTGACGTAAGCGAATACATTTTGGTGTTGTTTCTTTGGCCGCGCAGAAGCCAAATGAAAAATGCATATCCACTCGTTATGCAAGATTTTTGAAATGCTGCACATCATACTACTATGGATTCAACTGCTTTAAATCCGTAATTTTAAATCCTTAGCACTTGCATTCATAAACTGCTCATGACTTCTAACATTCAGATGTTCATGTGTGTATATCCGTACGTCTATTCAATAGGTTCATCTTAAAACTTGACTGCTCAGACCTATTGAAACAGTACTAAGTTGTGAAACAGTGTTAGTTCGGCTCAGCTAATTGTTATTTAGCAACATGATAAATGAAAATAATTCAATACGACATGTTTTTACCCGACTGCGACAGAAGGAGGGTTATGTTTTTCGAGGGTATGTTTGTATGTATGTATGTATGTATGTATGTATGTATGTATGTATGTATGTATGTATGTATGTATGTATGTATAATTGTTTGGCACGCTCTGCAGGCTGAACGGCTCGACGGATTTTAGCTTGAGAGGTGTCGTTAGATTCGTATTTACTGTGAGAGTGACACTGGGTATATTAAAAGAAAAAAAAACAAAATGGCGGATTTTTGGCGCCAAATTCAAATGTTTGGCTCGCTCTGCAGGCTGAACGGCTCGATAGATTTTAGCTTGAGAGGTGTCGGTAGATTCGTATTTACTGTAAGAGTGATACTGGGTATATTAATTTCGTTTTTAAAACACTAAAAAAATAAAAAATAAAAAACGGTAATTTAAAAAACTAAAAAACCCGACTGCTATTCTTTAAAAAACCCTAAAACAAGATAAATTGTAGCAGTCGGGACCCATTCGGGACCATCTGCAATGTAATATAGGTATGTGCTCTCAATTCACTAATCCTCCATTTCTAGAATGGGTCCCGACTGTTACAATTTATCTTGTTTTAGGGTTTTTTAAAGAATAGCAGTCGGGTTTTTTAGTTTTTTAAATTACCGTTTTTAGTTGTACAGACGCGGTTGAATAGCTAGTAGATCGCTTTTTTATTTGCTTCTCTTCCGTGTAGGTACCTCTCTCGTCCTGTTTCTGCGAATCGTACGTACGTCTTTCTTTTAAGTGTCATCTCTTTCTTTTCTGGTGGTAACAGAATATCAGAGCGATCCCGTTCACTTCTTAACCAATATTTGCTGTTTTCTGAGAACTTGAACTGAAACAAGTTCTCAGACACACAACGACAATGTTAGTCATTAAATCTCTGTTTGAGTTATGTGAATAATAACATTATAACTTGTTGTTCACTACGTCGAGTATCACACAGCACCCTTATGTCACTCTTATCAGTTCTTTAAAATGTGCGTTATCTAATCTTGTCTATTCACATTGTACATACCTTGAGTAGAGATAATTAAATACTTCGTAATGTATTCACATGGACGTACCGCCTTGTGAGCGTAGTCCCAAGTGTAATTGATTCCATCGATTTGCCGAACACGGCGGTTGTAGCCAGGTGAACGTTTGCAGTAACGTACGACGACAGCTCGGATGAGTTCATTACCTAATTGAAATGTAATGAAGGTATCGGTACTGGCGTGACAGGCGGCGCGGCGACGTCGCTTCCTACACATACGCGCGATCATTACAATTACAACATTATCGCGGCTGTATCTCGTCTGATACCGCTCCTTGTCGACCGTCCCCCGATCAGATTATTTACTCCTTCGAAATAGAACTTAGATAACAGTGTTTGTGCACATTTTGCATGTGAGTCAGTGTACACGTGATCGCAGCAGTGAACGAGTGTGAGAGTGATGCTAGCGCGACCGCGGCCGTACAGCGATGTGGAATCAAGTAGTTTGCGTGAAGTAAGTCCCGACTCGATGCTACCGTGGCGTGAGGTCACCTGCACTGCTATTCTGCACTATTCTCCCTCGGTGAACTTAGGTGAGGTGTGCTTGCGGTGTTGCGGTAAATCAGGTGGGATGACTACTCACCTGAAGCTCACTTCATCTAAGTTGACATAAGGAGATTATTACGGAATAGAGCGTCTGGCGCGGGTTACGCAACGTGGACTCCGAACTGTGATGGTTGCAGTTGAGGTGCTCTCTGCCGGCGGTGGGCACAGTGCGACCGCAATGCGGTGGCGAGTCCTTGGTTCAGTGTAGAGCTGACCGCAGTCACGGCACCTTCACACTAACATAACACACAATAAAATAATTGACACGTTTTATGAATGTGTTAAATCCACGTAACTGGTCCACTTAATTTATCGGTACGTACCTTGTATCAGTATCATTAATCACAACCATGAAAACTTTTCATGTGGGTGATAACTGTCTCCGTTTATTTCCAATGTTTCAAAATAATGCATCGTGGTGTTTTACGATATTATGACAAAGAAAATGTAGGACAGCCGTTTTACCTTTTTACTGCTACTCCTCTGTATTTTATAAATGAAGACTTGTAATTGTGTGTCAGCCTAAATTATTGTTTTAATTCTGTTTTTTTTAGCTGTAAGCCTTCCATAATAATTAAAAAATTAAGGAAGCAGTTGATAGTGTTAACGATCACGTAACGTAATTCGGTATCAGTAACTTTATAGGGGAAATACAGTTCAGAAACTTCTAACAAAAATGATTAGTAACCAGTAGATATGTTTGCAAAGAATATTAAAGACCGTGGCAACACACTTTCCGTAAACTTTATAATACGTCTCTATTCCTAAAGGTAGTTCAGTAAACTTCAACTGAGCCGACTGCTTCCCGCGGTGAAAACTTGTGATATCTGGTTCAACTTTCTGAACTCATCGTGTTTCGTATTATCGAAGTTGATCTCTTAATCCGAGTAGCCCTTAAGGCAAGGCGCAAACGTGGACACTTTTGTGTCTTGTGTCAGATACAAGCTACCGATGAATATTTGATTTCTATAGAACCAGTATGAAATCATCCACTCCCAGCGCATACGTAAATATTTTTTGTGTCCAGTTGCTTCCACTTAACACATACTCATGACGATCAAAAAGTGTTCGGTGTCGTAACTGGAAAAGTGGAAACCAAAAGTGTCTGCGTTGGCGCAGCGCCTAAACTGGAATCTCCTTCGTAACGAATCCCTTTCATTTAGTGTTAGAAATGAATCCCTTTCATTTAGTTCGTGGAAATGTTACCTGGTTTAATACGAGTTGAAGCGCTTTATCTGAGTTATTTATAAAATAGCACCTACAACTTTAATCTTTCATTACTTTTTACACTTTTCAAGTACCAAATTACTTTTTACACTTTTCAAGTACCAACCATAATTATTAGTATTTTATCATTTAAATAATTCTGATTGAGTTTATGCTGAATCATTGACAGTTGACTTTGAAACATCCTGTGCTAGAAGAACTGTAATATTTTCTCTAGCCATTTTAGTATTGGCTTAAGCAATACGTACTATGACGAACAGCAGAATAGAGTACATTATAATACAACTGAGCTAAGATTGTCATTACGGGGCATTATGGAGACGAGTGTAAAGATAAAATGCTCGCGCTTATCGTAGGTACTACGTTTTTCAACGCCCTCGTGAAGGAAATTGAATAAAATTTCAAAAATGACTTTTTTTTCACTAGTTCTGTAATAGCTGTAGAAAGCGTGTGCATATATAGTGCACCATCAACCAAAAAGTGGTGCAATGAATACCACTTTACAAGCTAGTGTGTTGATAAAAAAATAAAATGTTTAATGTTTGAATTATTGTCATAAATGAGCACGTGTAAACTTACACAGAATAAATAGCAACGCGACGAGTCACAAGTCTGTCTTAGTCAAGGGTTTCCCAAGGGGACGAACATGCGACACTACAGGCTAGATAATACTCTTGATCTTAACTTTGCTGATAAACATAGACGTTTCAGCGCTCAAGTTGGGTGCAAATAATAGCTAGGTATACTGACCGACCCGGCGATGGGACGCTTGAATTAATTTAAGACCTGAAATTGGTTCCGTAGTTCAAACCCAGCCCCGGCGCCGGTTTGTTTACTACGAAATATTCCTTGGAGCTCGATGATGCCCACGACCTCTTTAATTAACAGAAGGCTTATAACCCACCTATCACATTGTAGAGAAAAGCGCTCTACAATATGGTACACGGTACAAGAGATAACGTGCTCGCTTTTGCCACCCAAACCCATAGTCCAATATTTTTGTTACCATGAAGTGTAATAGTCCTGCACCAATCGGGGGTTGATTTGGGTGCACTTGCAAAATGCGTAGGTATGGGATGGGATAATAAGAAAAAAAAATTGCATAAAACAACAATCGTTTTGTATAGCTGAACGCTTTCACACCACTTAAAGGAAACCCAACCATAACAATACCACTATGAATGGGTTAGCCTTATCGTTCTGGCAACTGATCAAACGGATATCTCATTGAGACCCAAAAACCCTCTTCAAAGCCACTTTAAAATCGCACAAAATCAACAGTTTAGACTCAGCTGTGGAAGTCATTATCTTGATTAGATTAAACACATTTAAGCGATTTATCGATGATTGTGATGTACCTTACTGCACTTGCATAGCCTTGTTTAAAGTAATACACGTACTTTCAGTACGACCACATATTTCGGCCGCATTTCCTAATGGGCGTAAACCGTCTATGCCTGTCGCGTACTGTATAAAGGTTTTTCCGATAACAACAGTATTATTAAATGTCAAAATACCACCCTGCCTCAGTTACAAGTAGAAGGCAAATAGAGTTACTCAGCGCCGCCTGTCAGCACAAATTGTAACTAGAGCCGACCGCATACTGCATCTGCCAACATAATTCGCAGTGTCTAACAGTTTGTGACGTCGCAGCACTACGTGCATACTACCGACTACGTACGGTATACAGCAGGCACGAGGATTGATACGAATACATATAATTCAAACTGTCGGATAGAACAACTTTTTTTTAACCCCCGACGCAAAAAGAGGGGTGTTATAAGTTTGACGTGTCTGTCTGTCTGTCTGTCTGTCTGTGTGTCTGTCTGTGGCATCATAGCTGCCGAACGGATGAACCGATTTCAATTTAGTTTTTTTTGTATTAAAGGTAACTTACGTACGAGTGTTCTTAGACATGTTTGATGAAAATAGGTTGGGCCGTTTAAAAGTTGTGGTGATTAGTAGTGGTGAAAGTAGGGAAGAAAAACCGAATGTCGATGTGTGGTCTCAAACTTAGCAAAATCGACATTATAATAAGTAGGTACCTATAAAAAGTATAAAATAAAAAATTAAATTAAAAATTTAAAAAACCCCCAACACAAAAACCTAAGTTCCCTTTAAAAAGTAAAAAAAAAATAAAAAAAAATACATCACGTTGGGGGACCGCTCGGGACGATCGTATCCTAAATGCAACATCGGTCCCCCAACGTGACGTATTTTTTTTTATTTTTTTTTTACTTTTTAAAGGGAACTTAGGTTTTTGTGTTGGGGGTTTTTTAAATCTTTTAAACTTTATTAGTCGGTTTTCTGTGGGGGGAGCTGATGTTAGAATTAAAATAGACAATATTGTCAAACATTAGTCAAACATTTTAATTTTAATGTTATGATGATTACATTTAGTATTTTTTTGTATTTGAAAACGCCATGTTAAACTGTTTGTGTCAATCAAATACGAGGAAAACTATAATTAATAGTGACGCATGATATCCAGTACACGCATTGCGGTTTTACGTATTGGATTACATATATATGTGTATTGTGGTCCATAGCTGGCCATGGCCAACGCACGGGGCTGTGCCTAAATCAATGCAGCTGTGATTCTGTGAACCCTTCACACAACACTGGCAGTGTGTAACCGCAGCCTATCTACAGATGTCCGAGCTTGGCCGCATATGTTGGCTACATCAATGATCGTCTATCAATTAGCGCAGTGCGTACTCAACGCCGAACAAACATCTTTGTTGCGGAAAACAATAAAGCAATGATTGAGCGCATGCTAATGTCGCTGCAACAATAACTAACTCGTAGCTATATGCCTGAAGATGTGATCGTGAATTAAATTTTAAGTACTTACCGAAGAGGTTATTAACTACAGCAACGCTTTCCATTAACCATGTTTCAAACGAAATACGAAAAATAAATAACGAACAAAGAAGATGTAGTGCACCCAACACACGTGTCTACAACTAGAACCGATCGAAAGTGTTGTATGTACGCGGAACTATGAATTAATTTTACCACACTAACATCCGGTTTCTAGAACGAAAATCAACGTCGTGTCAAATGATCTGATTGGCTGATAATATAATGTTGGAAAATGTTTAAGTCTAGTTCCGTGCCGGAAACACGGTGTAAACGTGTTTAAACAGTTGAATTAAATGCAAAACGGGCTGTTATCAGTTAGTTGCAGTAATTGAACTATTTAGTATGTATGCGCTGAAGCTAAGGTAACGTACGATTATTACAATGCTACGGTGGATGTATCCGGCAATGCTCCAGTATTGCATTAAACTTCGCCTGATTAGTTTTGTTTTACGCGTAAACGGCTTGCCACGTTCTCGAAACAATATAAATTGTTTATCTAGAGTGCCTTTTAAGAGTTTTCACGTTACATACAGGCGTGGTAGTGCTTAGTGTCAGAACCTTGTACTTAATTGTATTGTCTGACAACATTTGAATAAATATTAAACGTGAGTTTAATATATATACAGATGTGTGGATGCTGTAGAAAGGATTCTGCACCAATATACATTTATTAGTGATTGTTAAATAGCGGATTGAGTGACATTGTGTTTTATTCGCTTCATAGGAAGAGATGGCTGGGGCTCCGCAAGCAGTCCCAGGGGAAGACCGACAAGGGCCCGAGCGGAGCCCAGTCACCCGCCACTACCGACAAACCCGTGCCACTGAAGAAGACACCATCAGACAAGAAGCTCAAGGTGTGTTTTGAAACGGTTCTTTTAGGTGCAGTTGTGTAAGTTTGGACTGCAGTCTGAATGCATACGGCATTCGAAACAAAAACAACAAATAGGAAAAAGAAGATTCTTTCATTTTAATAAGTCATAATTCGGTAATTAGACACGTCACTTAGTAATAATAATAATTTTATTTATTTATTTTATTTGGCTCCTCAACAATGAGTAGGTACACTGATATAAAAAAATAGAAAAACATTTTAAACTTAAGTCTAAGTGCCCCATTACTTAAAGGATAAATAATCAATTATAACATTAAATTAAAAAGGGTTTTTTTTATATGTTATATTAAATACATTTAATTTTTATTCAGTTAGTCAATTAAATGTAATGTTACAAAATTTAACTATACCTTGTTCTGAAACTGCTTCGTCTATTAAAAGTATCAAATATATTTTTTTTATTTTGCTATATTTTTATTATGATGCGTCACCGAACGCGATAAAAAGCTAAATACCGCTTGAGATGCCCCACCTACTACACAAAGATTCATTAACTTTATCCAAGTTTCAAGAATGTAATTATAAACTCTACTATCGCTAAGGTACCAACGGCTTTATAATTCGGAGTCTCTAAAAATTGCGTTCTCTGGACCTTTCGTAACGTCGCTTTTACCTTACAGAATTTAATTTAATTGACTACCTGTCGTAATTGTACTACAAATTACTACACTATTATCCGGTATCTGTCCGGTATTTGTTTTACCCAATGAGATCGTTTTAAATTAAAGCTTAGTGTAATAATCCCAGTGGCTACATGATCATTTTGTTGGCGTAGTTTCCTTACGGCGATAATGGACGCGCCGATGACCACGACCCCGGCAAGCTAGCCGGCGCGCTGGACGAGGCGGAAGATGAGGCCGCCGACGTGGAACTACCACCACCCATGAAACCTATTCAGGTAAGCTTTACACATTCATAAGTTACTCATTTATTGTCTTACAACATTAGCCAAACCCACATCCATTTTGTACAAATACGGTGCGTGTTCATATGATTACCCTCAATACTAAGGTGGTATTAATCACTTATCTGGAGCACTGAAGTCCCAGTGCGCGCATGCGGCGCTTGTACTGAACCATATCTCCTTTACTCCGAGCCAGCCATGCTCTTTGATGCCAGGTAGAGTACTACGCCGAGATTGAATCCTCCTACGATTGGCGGTCAATACCCATTAGAACCCACCCAGGCAAACTATTATCCAGCCAAAGGCCTCTTTGATCGCGACAGTGATCCCTTTTGTGGTTAAAGTCAAAGGCGGCTACGGGATACACTTCAACTTGTAATAGTCCTACAATATGGACGACATACAAATTTAAAACTTACTGAAGCTTGATCTCAGAAAGCCTTTAGTCTACAATTGGACATCGAACGTTGAACAATATGTTGCGCAGTAGTACAAATACAACGAGCACCGTTTGCGGATATATATAGCTAGTCAGTCAGTCGTGCATGACATGATAATGCGGCCAGCGTCCACAGACGTGTGGACAGTCTGGAGGTTTGATCCTTGTGCTCGACGTAGCAAATAATGTTTGGTAGACAGATAACAACTACGTACCAGAACACACTCGCACTTGCGGCTATTTGTATAGGGCGGTGCATTCAACACGGCGTATTCAACCCTTATTAACAAGTCGTCGTTGGTAAAGAGCGACTCAACGATGTCATGCACACCGCGTTTATATCATTAAAGCGCTTATTTCCACGTGCTAATGTTAGTTGTCACAGAAGTGCTCGTAGAAGCTGAAAGTTGGCGTTATAACGTTGAATATAGTTAGTGCAGCATTCACAGTTCACACCGCGCCAGTTCGCAGCCCGGCCCGTGAAGCAGAGTGCGGTAAAACCCGTGGGTTAAACAATTCCCCGAGTCTTTAATTACACACCGGACAAGTGAAATCACCACATTCACTCATTGTTGCCGTACATGGCGACAACGACTGGCCCACTGGCAATAACAGACACAATTTACTGATTAATTTGTATAGTATAACATGTTGTCAGCTCGAACGTAACGCGAGTACGTACTCTCGTATCTTACAGCACTCGCAGACATAATTGTGAGGCTATGATGAGCCGTTCAGAAATATGAATTTTAATTAAATACAATTATCGATGAATTTTCTTTTTAATCTGCACGAGAACATTCGGTTGAAATGATAACCGTCTCGGAAAACGGTTCTTATTCCTTGATAATTAAATATCATAATTAGTAGCGTAATATCTAAGGGATAAAACTCCACTCGTGATAATTTGTTCGCAATTTTCTCGAAAACTGCTGGATCTACTTTTTCTTCACCATCGTAAACCAAACGTACCGCTAATTTATCGATATTACGTGTGACGTAACGCCCACCAAAATTAGATCGTGTTTAGTCTATAAAAATGGTTTGTTTTCCTTCTTCATTCACGTTATACGTGTAGCAAAGTACTATGTTAGGTTAGCCGTACAAATAAATAATTTGGAGAAACTGGCAACAAATTTTAAAATAAATATATGGAATGCAGTGGAACATTAGAGACTACTAGTCTCATGTGTGTAGGTGCTAAATTGAACAACACATCACAAAGAGGCCGACCAAACCTCACCATAAAGGTTCTTGTTACCATAAAAACACGAAAGTACGCATTTGCGTAAGTTATTTTCGAGTATCCAGCTCCCTGACGGGCACTCGTTGTCGATGTACAATAAGTATACTAACGAGCATGTGGTGTGTTGTGACAGAACCCACAAGCGGTGCTGCAGCAAGCGCCGCAGCCCGCCGCGGTCGCGTCCGCCCCGGCCACGCGCGTGAGTATCCTTACTTTCTATCAGTAACCCTCGGGATGTGGTACATGTACGGAACTTACGCAACCTCTTTATTCGTCAACATTTTCAGAATTCTTTGGCCATGGATGCCATCGAGACTAACGGAGGATCAGCTGATATTGACGAGATAATGCAAATCGTCAAAGAAAGAATGGTTCGGCTCTATCTCAGTGCATGATGTTTGCATGTTTGGTTTTCTTTCTGTTTTGTCAATACCCGTACTGTTCAAATGGCCGTTGTCGGCTAACGAGTAGTGGGCACCATAATGTGCTTCACGACGTTTCCGTCATGTTTGTCAATTGACTAAAGTGCAAGAGGTTATTACAGTTAATACCTTATTCCAGCAATATTCTACCGCCGCCATCACTGGCGCAACCTCCTTTGACTACGCTCCACCCGAATGACATGTAATTTAAATCAGATTCCAGCGTCGAATGAAAGTCACTTCATCTGATTGAGGAAGACGTTTATTTAGCATTGAATGAACTTGTAAAGCCGTCGTTTTCCCATTTATGACATAACCGCTTTGAACAGTACGCGGTGCAATATTAGCCAAGTTTATTTTCTGAAACGTTGTACTTGGATGTCGTCGGTTCGTATTTATATTTATTAAAATTATATATACCTTGCAGAAGAGCTTCCCAGAGTGTGTGACCTTTTTATTAGAGTTTGAAGCACATTTTTACTGGTTAAATGGTTAGAAGATCGCTTCGTGTCACGTGCATGTCGTTCGTGGACGCTTTTATTTCTAGTTGATTATACCTATTTTGCATGTGTTATATTTTGATCTTGTCGAGTAGCAGCCCCGCTAGCTAGTGAGTATGACGCGGCACACGCAGGTAACGTATGGCGCCCTTACCACCAGTCATACTCGCATTGGTAATATATTATCATCCATCAGTTTCCACAGAGTAATTTGATTAGTCCATCGGTTCGCTCCGTACTCATCACACACTATTAATTTCCATGTCTCCGTACCGTTGTGATTATTACGGACTCGTTCGAGTTGTACCTGAATAGATATCAAAAGCTTCTAGATATTTTTATTAATTCCTAGTTAGATGATAATTATATTCGTAAAAAACAAAATTAATTAAAAAGGGTTTTTCCGTTTATCCACTCAAAAACAGCCGCACTAGGGCGATTACTTGGAAACGCGTGTTCACCTATTCACCCCAGACGGAGGATTGTATACCACATTTGTTCCGATATTTTTTCCACCATTTAGAAAAACATGATACACTTTTTTGATAATTGGCTCTTTAATCCTTTCCACTTTTTATATACCTACATGTGCATAGCATATTCTTGGTTTAATTTTAAATCAGTTAGCTTATTTATCATGTAAGAATTATATTAAAAAATAAAGTGGTGAGACTTGGAAAAAAAAACCGGTAATTTAAAAAAGTAAAAAACCCGACTAGTTTTCTAAGTATTTATGAAAAAGCCCTAAAACAAGAAAGTCGTTGTACCCGATTGCACTTAAAATTGTAGCAGTCAGGACCCATTGGGTCCCGACTATGGGTCCCGACTGCTGCTTTTTACCCGACTGCGACAGAAGGAGGGTTATGTTTTTCGAGGGTATGTTTGTATGTATGTATGTATGTATGTATAATTGTTTGGCACGCTCTGCAGGCTGAACGCCTCGATGGATTTTAGCTTGAGAGGTGTCGTTAGATTCGTATTTACTGTGAGAGTGACACTGGGTATATCAAAATAAAAAAAAACAAAATGGCGGATTTTTGGCGCCAAATTCAAATGTTTGACTCGCTCTGCAGGCTAAACGGCTCGATGGATTTTAGCTTGAGAGGTGTCGGTAGATTCGTATTTACTGTAAGAGTGATACTGGGTATATTAATTTCTTTTTTAAAACACTAAAAAAATAAAAAATAAAAAACGGTAATTTAAAAAACTAAAAAACCCGACTGCTATTCTTTAAAAATCCCTAAAACAAGATAAATTGTAGCAGTCGGGACCCATTCGGGACCATCTGCAATGTAATATAGGTATGTGCTCTCAATTTACTAATCCTCCATTTCTAGAATGGGTCCCGACTGCTACAATTTATCTTGTTTTAGGGATTTTTAAAGAATAGCAGTCGGGTTTTTTAGTTTTTTAAATTACCGTTTTTTTTTTAATTTTTAATTTACCTATTTTTACAGTAAATACGAATCTAATGACACCTCTCAAGCTTAAATCCATCGAAACGTTCAGGCTGCAGAGCGATCCAAACATTTGAATTTGGCGCCAAAAATCCGCCATTTTGTTTTTTTATTATTTTGATATACCCAGTGTCACTCTCGCAGTAAATACGAATCTAACGACACCTCTCAAGCTAAAATCCATTGAGCCGTTTAGGCTGCAGAGCGTGCCAAACAATTATACATACATACATACATACTTACATACTCTCGAAAAACTTATCCCTCCTTCTGTCGCAGTCGGGTAAAAATCACTACGTAATAGTAATTTGGATTAAGTTTGTGGTTATTATACTTTATTAAAATGTATGAGGATATTGTACTGTACTTGTGGTAAAAAATCAGATGAACAATCAAAAGTGAATTCCGGTTAGCTAACTGAACACTTGTTTCCCAGTATCCACCTTAGGATGGCTGTTGTAGGGTGTATAAGCGGGATAAATCATTAAAAGATTACGTTTAACGGGGGTGTGTACCACATAGGAACAACATGGCGTTGCATCATCTTCTGGACGAAGCGGAGAAGTGGAGGAGGAGGAGGTCCCCGTGACCCCCGGGCCGGACACCTGCGAGGCCATCCTGAAGAAGCGGGAGTACGTTTTGCGTGAACTGGTCGATACCGAGGAGATATTCGTGTCAGACCTGCGGCTCATCTGCGAGGGCTACATGCGCCACGTGCAGGCAAGTTACACGGTACTGAACGTTTTTACTTATTATATTGTTATTTCTTTTAAAATATAATGTGTTGTGAATAACTTGGTCATTAAGACATTATTGCTTGTTATTATATTTGTGGAGTGCGGGGCTGTTCTGCTACCCAGATCTTAATTTAAGCTCTTATTGTTGTAAACAGTATCTACCCATACATTGGGCAGACAATTATAGGCACCTGCAATAGTGAATATCGGCGCAAAACACTTCAAAATCATTATTCGTAAGGAGTATTTTTGTGAGCTATTAAATTAATGTTGTTTTTATGTGTAGGACCCAAATGCTGAGCCGTGCCTGCCGGAAGGGCTGCGCGACCGCCGGCACCGCATGATATTCGGCAACATCGAGGCGATCTATGAATGGCACCGCGAGTGAGTACTGCATTTGTGTTCAATGTACAGTTAATGTGGGGTTGGTGTGCTCGAGGGTAGTGAACACCAGACGCGATTATACTTGTTTGTATCTACAACCAATACGTAGTGTACTAATCTGATGACTCGCTATGTAAAACTCAGAAACTACCACAGTGGAGCTGATACATTTGACCTGTCTGCAATATTATATGTGTTGTGCCAATAAGCTACCGTGCTGTGCGTTTATGTTTTATTAATAGAGTACCTATGACTGATATTAATTATGTCAATATTTATTTTATTTTCTTTCCATATCAAAAGAGTTACATAAACTAAGCCAATGGCCTCCCTATTTATATTTAGTTATAGTAGAATGTTACAATAAAATACCTTGTGAAATATTTATACAAGATGAAAAAATAAAAATAATATATTAGAAATACATTCAAGATACTAATGCTTAGAAAAATGCTGGTAAGCTCCATAGGACCATATAAAGTCTTGATAAAATCAACCGGTTGCTAATTTGATTATATACTTAATTAATTTTGATATTTTTTTCTTTGACCTTTATTCTATAGTGTTTGTCTTTTGAAACGTTAGAAGTGATCGGTGTACGATCACAATGTTGTAACAATGTATCTAAACAGATTAATTTCGCTCTAGCACTTGGAACCATTCTCGTTATTACATTCATATGATTATTGAATTGAATGACTCTATACAAACTAAAATCAAACGGTATTATTTTTAAAAAGTAAGTAAGTATGGAGTTTCTGCTCCATTCTTCTTCATATGAAACTACCCTTTGAAAGGTAGTTTCTCGCCTATGTGCAAGTTATACTTGTATTCGTTTAGTTGTACTGGTACTGTTGCAGTCATCGTGCTGGCGATGCTAATGGAATACTTTATCGGATAGTTAGCTTGCGCAATATGCAATTGTTACCTGTCCTACGTACATGCATACATGATGTAATTTTGGTCTGTGCAGTAAATTTGTCAGGGAGTTGCACCTGTGCGTGGAGGAGCCCGAGCTGCTGGGCCCGCTGTTCCGGCGCTTCCTGGAGAAGCGCATGTTTCTGTACGAGGCGTACTGCCGCAACAAGCCCGTCTCCGAGTACATCGTGTCCGAGCACGACTCCTACTTCCAGGAGCTGCGCGTCAAGCTCGGCCAGAAGCTGCAGGTGCGTGCCCGACTCGCTACTCGGAACAAGTGTCGCCACTGATACACCATGTGTCGCCGTACAACAAACCTTTTATTTAATAATTCTGAACGTTATCTCGCCGTCGTGTATCAGTGTCTACACATAGATGGATTAACGAATCTTTCAAAGTACTATCGACCAACTAACTACAATCATCTAGTCAACAAACTATTCTTGAATTTGAAATCATCGCATGTTTCATTAAAGAAATGCACAGTGCAAAGAGTGAGAGCAACAATAGATAGCATTAGAATTGCCAAGATTGTTGGAAACACTCATTGGGACAGACCACTCCTGCACTATAAGAACTATGTTTGGAACTTTAATAATTGTTGTTGTTAACAGAAAAAAAACATGCATCTTCAACTAATACCTATGCTGTTGTCAAAAACACTGCCTACTAATATTAACCTCATTGTGAATATTTCATAAATGATTGTATTCCTTTGAGCGCATCGTGTAAGTCTGCCGAAACACTTGGGTGACTTGTGCTTGATTGTAGGTCCGCCTTAGGGAACGGGCTTCCCTCCCCGGGGCCCGCTTAACTCTGTCTCAGGTACTAGTGGAGTTCAATATTAAACTATCAAGCAATGCTGGTACCTGGGTGTACTCTATGTACAGTCCCCATGGACTGAATTATTTGGTTACCCAATTATTTCACGCAATCAATAGAATCACAAAAGAAGAAGAAATTCGAAATTAACCTTTGATACCAATCTGGTGTTACCAGCTCTGCTCTGACATTGTTGTTTAACTATTATCCTCCGGACCGGGCGAGCTGCCCCGTCCGCGGCGTGTAGGTATATCAGTAGTACCGAGTGTCTTGCGAGATGCGCTGCACTGGGCAGTGCCGCTGCGTGCTATGTGTGCGGCGTGTTCGCCGGCCCCGCTGTACATGCCTCCGCTTCGCAATCACACATCACCACTCTTTTAACCTTTTGTTTTGGGGGTCGTTATGTTTTGTTTTCTGTCATAGCACACACTATGCATTGTAACACGATCGCTATTGAATGATTGTTGTCGTCGCTTCTTGTGTTTGCATGTCAGCGTGCGGTACTGAAGGGCGCGGTTATTTTAATATGAGCCCGTCGTTTTTCAGCTGGGAGATCTGCTGATTAAGCCTATCCAGCGTATCCAAAAGTACCACTTGCTGGTTAAGAAGATTCTGTCGTACTCTGAGCACGCTAATGCCGCTCCGCACGTGATTGCGTCTCTCCGCGAGGCGGTGGAGTGCACCGACATCATTCCCAAGAACGCCAACAACATGATGGACGTCGGCCGTCTGCAAGGATTCGCGGTAAGGACTTATCACATTACGTAAGCTTTGCCAAGCGTTACAGCCAATGCAATTGTTTATATTTACAGCAAAGCGAATCTAGCATGCCAAATGTTTGCCGTGGCCGCTCAGTTCAAGCCATTGCCAAGCAGCGCAATACAAATGTGATGTGGTACAAGTAACATATGTCGCTGTGCCGACCATACTGTCTCTGAGGATCTGGCGGTCAAGTCCCCAGCTTAAGTACAATCAGAGTCAGCAACTGTCCCAGCTGAGCACCGAAGCAAATGACGCTGGGCGTGTCCGGCGAGCTGCAGATATCATCTGATATCATGAACGTAGCAAGTTAACAGGAAGGCTTCTTTGTCCATTACAGGGCAACATAACCGCCCAGGGCAAGCTGCTGATCCAGGAGTACATGGTGGTGTCAGATGTGTCGGGAGGCAGCGACAAGGGCAAGGAGCTGCAAGTGTTCCTGTTCGAGCAGTGCATCATCTTCAGCGAGGCTGTGGGCAAGAAGAGCCAATACAGCAGCCCCACTTACAACTACAAGGCTCACATCCAGGTCAGCCCTCCGCCTTATACATATTATGAAATACGTGCTTTAAACATATTATGTAATCACTTACATATTCTCTAAAGAAATAATATCTGCCTAGTCTTTGTTCAGGATTCAGAAGGTGTAGCCTTGATAACGTATTATATAGAGTGACACACTTTTGTATTTATGATTTTAGTTTAGATTATTGATATAGTATTGATTTGGTGTACAATCGACCAGGTGAACAAGATGGAAATGGAAGAGGTCGAGGCTCACGCCGCCTTCATAGTGCGCACTGACGACGCTACCAAGCCGAAGATGTCGTTCATGTGCCGTCCGTCGGAGGGCACTCGCGCCAACTGGGTGTCCACCCTCACCAGCATCCTGACGCTCCAGAAGAACTTCGGCGCGGCGCTGGAGAACCCGGGCGCGTACCTGCGCGAGCAGCTGACGCGCGAGCCGGCGCGCGACCCCGTCGCGTAAGTAGCCCGGCGCACGGGACGCTTCACCGGCACCACTAACTCGCCGCTACTAACCCTTACTGAAACCAACAACCACGCGTCACCACCGCTCTCGGCTTTATCTGACAACACTTTACGAACGACTACTGCCGAGCGATGTGTTTGACTGGTTTCAGTAACAGTACGTGTAACAACTAACAACTGTGTACATGTTTTAGATACGACTCTGTAATGTTTTCGAATAACCTAAATCTGTAGTCATATAAAATGACGTAAGAAAAAAATATCTCATAATAATTGTCGTCGGCGGACTGCCAACTAGGAAATATAAAGGTGCCGACGAACTGCTTCGACATGGAATCAAAAGCTTTACATCTGTCATGCTTGTCATAAGCAATCTCGTCTAGTTTACGGCGTCATTCAGCTGTCATCGTGTCACTTTTAGGTTATAGGTGTACCAGAATCTCATGGCAAATAGGGGAACCAACATTTGTAATTTGCGATACCGGGGAATTTGGATTAAACAATCTTGGATATTTAGCAAATTTTTTTTTTGTCTGTTTTACTAAAGAACATGAATCATTAGTACTACAGACAAAATATTCCTGCCCTTATCCCATGTTACTTGGAGTCGGCGCAACACGTTTTCTTCTTCTATGCCCTCCTGTCCAACGTCATGTTATCACGGACTTCTTTCTTCTTCATATCATTCTTCACACAATTCATCCATCTTTTCTTTGGCCTCTCTCGTCCTCTCCATCCATCCACATTTATATTCATAACTTTTAGTCAGATGCGTTTCATCCCTCTTCACATGTCCATACCAAGACAAACGGTTCCCTTTCAACTTTTCTGTCACTGGCGCTACTTTCAAACTTCGTATAATATACTCATTCCTCACCTTATCCATTCTGGTCACCCCGCACATCCATCTCAACATTCTCATCTCCGGTACATGTAATTTTTCTTCATCCGTCTTCTTCACGGCTCATAATTCCGATCCATACATTACCACTGACTTGGATGTGTCGCAGGTTATTCCAGTGACCTGTCGCCATTTCATCCTATTAGACTATTAAAAGCCACTTTTGAACGAAAATATAAACTGAATATATTTAAAAAATTCTTTCGCTTTACTACTGATCAATTCTAAATGGAAACTTTAAAAGTTAATTGTCTTCTTCCCTACTCTGCTCCTTTTACCAAGAGTGAAAAGACATTCAATGTGCCCTCTCCTATGATGATACGCCGTATAAGTGGTATTGGAAACTTTTACAATTATAAAGAAGTTACAATATATCTCAAATTCTGATTAGACAATTCCTATTGCCATATGAAAGTCACAATATTTAATTTCAATTGCCGTCAGATTCTGCTAGACCTATAGCAACGACTAGCCACAGGCCTGGAATGGCATTCCATCAAATGATGTGAACAAATAATTAGGTCTGTTATGAGTATATCCATAACAGCTCGCCTACGGTTAGGGTATGAGCACGGTGACGGGTTGAACACACACGGGGCTCGCGCGCTCCCTGCACACTGCACAACGCACACTCGCGCCTCATGCGTCTACACTACACACGTTATCACTTGTAACGAGTAGCCATCACTTGTACCATTTTACGTCATAGCTTTATTTAGAGCCTCTAGGCGTGTGATAGTGCTTGATCTAAGAAACAACAATGAGTAATAAGTAATGTGGAGATGAATGCGAAAGTACGAATACGTTGGCAGCGGACATGCGAGCGCGGCACGCGTCACGCGTCACGTGGCTACGTCGACTAGCGAATGTTATATTGTCCATGTTAGGTTAACAAACACTGGAATTGATATTTAGATGTACATTTATTTAGATATTTTTTAACTTTGATATAGGTACCTAATTATGTTAAAGTGTAGCAATAATGAAAGTGTTGATCGAGGAAGCCGGCGGCAGGCCGAGCCGCGGCGTTACCACGCTCACTGCGACCCCTTGCCGGCGGCGCAGTGGTCGTGCGTAACTAGCAGCAGAGCGAAAGTGAGACAAGCGAGTCTTGTCTGTAAGGCCTTACACTGCAACACGTTGCCACCGAGCAATAACATACTGCCATTAAACAATTGCATTTAGTAATCACTGCCCAAATTTGTGAGATAATGTTTAGTTGTTAGTAGATTGAATAGATTTAGATGTAAGCGTCTGCCAATGACGTCATGCATTGAACACTGCCCATATTATAATATCGTCACCAAGTATTAGAAGTTAATATACACACGTTATGAGATAACGTCGCTAAGCGGACGCCTCCCCGAGGCCTGGCCAGGTGAGGGCCCTACATACACGCACAACGACGAAGTATACGAAGGCAGCAGCGGGGTGTTGGTAGGCACTACGTCGTAGATTATTATTGCTGCGCAAGAGTAGTGGCGTTGTATATTGTCCAGTACTGCTGCTTTCACTTCGCCTCACCAGACCACACCTCGCGAACCCTGACTCGACCGCACCCGACACATTAGGTGATTGCTAGGATAGTGTGCTCAGTGCTATCTTCGAACACACCGTGTATATACTAGTATCATCGAAGGGTTCTTATATGTAATAATCTCAAGTAGTACTCACTAATTAATATACTCATTGGGTACGTATGTTTAATGAATGTAAAGAAGCTAGCGCCTTATAACCCAGCAATAATGAAGGCGCACAAGAGTTGTCTTTGTAGGCGGATATGTAGCCGCGACTACTCCGGAGTCATGTTCGCGCAATGTTCACACTATATTCGTGAACGATACGCGTCGTGAACATTCACTTCCTGTTCGTTAAGATGATAGGTGTAGATTTGTTCGCTTGAGTTCCACGCAACATCTCGGAAACTCACTGAGTAAGGAATGCCGCATCGGTTTGCATCGCACCGATCAAACGATAGCTAACTTTTCGCTTAGTTGATAAGTAGGAATCGAAGAAGACTGGATATATTGGAGTGAACGAAATTTCGAATGGTCGGACTTAGATAATATTGCATGCTTAGGTAAGTCACAATACATTTGACATACATATACCGAGCGCGGCAGGGATTGTTGTAGACGCCCGCCGCACACTCGACTATTGAAACGTCGTCACCGCCACGAGGCACACCTCACCGACGGGGCTCCTCTCCCGGACTTGCTCTTTCTTTCACAACAGTCACATTCTTTATTAGGTGTTTATCGTATTTACAGTAATATTAAATCTCGATCGCAGATCGTTGAATGTTTAGTAGCGATAATTAAATAGTAATGTACCCATGTGTAATCGTAACTTAACACGAATTAACGCTTGATTCAGTCAGTAATAGTACCTATAGTGTAAGCGTCCCCCCACACTAACTCCCGCAGACACAAGACTTCATCATGTCAAGCCCTCGGTTTAGGCAGACTCTTTCTAAATTGTTCACGTATAGGGGCCAACACTTGCGTTTGTTCGGTTCGTCCATATATAGGTTATACTTCATTCTATCATCTATTTAAGAACATTAATCCCAAGTAGTACATAAGTATTAATTATATAATAAACATGAAATGCTTAATGAAATCAGCTTTGGATGTTATAATATTAGTATGTAAGGTGCAGATTAAGTTATGTATTGTATATTGTTTGCTAAATTATGCTACGCTACCGAGGACAGATAACTAACAGTTGGATGTACTGGAGCTGCGCTTGAGCGCGACGAGGCCGGGTGTTGTAGGCAGCAGCGCTGCGGGAGCCCTCGCTTGTAGAGAGGAGCTGGCCACGCTTCATTATCGCTATCTAGTTCATTACACACTTCCTTTTAGTCTGTATTCCTTATGGTTTAAGATTTTATATAATTTGAGGCGCGGCTTTTAGCCGCTGGTTCGTTTGTGATTGCGCATTATTGCGTTATGTTTTCTGCTTGTCTAACATTATGTAAACGATACTTATTCATAATAAAATGTGTAGTTTCTATTCCACGATATTATACGAACGTGGCTATCATGATCTGTACTAGTATGTATCTTAGTATCTACAAAGTGTATCTACTTTTGCTATCCAATTTCGACCAAAAAGTTCTTAATTTCTTCGAGTGTCACGGCACTTAGGTATTATAGTTTTGTAACTGTTCGTATGTATATATTCGCCTGTCGGATCCTAAGTTATGTATATAATACTAACATCTAATCACTGTATTTGACTATTATGTACCATGAGTAACCATTAAATGTGGATAAAATACGCTTGTGGTTTTCTGCTTTTAGTCCCGCATGCTTTTTATGTTTCGTTTTGATTTTAATTTGGGGCCCAGCTTTGCCTAACTGGCGCAATAGACTAACACTGAGCCTAGCGCTGTAGTTAATGAACACTAACTTACTAACCGACTAACACTAGGGTAGCGAGCCCTACCTGTAGCGCGCCCGGCTAGCTAGTGCGTAGGGCGTGGCCTGCTGTGCCGCCGGCCGACGTCATACTAATACTAACATTAGTCATGTGTAACGCCTGATTACTATCAAAGCTCTAAACAAGTTGCGCCACCATGTATAACACATAGAAATGAAACATTTTTTTGAGTTTTTAACCCCGTTTTTGTTTAAACCTTATTACGAGTACTTTCTTCTTGAAAAATGTTTCAATGAATTAAATAACTAACCTAAAAATATTACAAAAATGATTATCTTGTCATGAACAAGGTCAAAAAACTGAAATATTACCCTTACTAGTAATGAAACGCGGCCTGAGGGCAAAGGGCAACTGGTTGAGTGCCCGCGCAACGAGCTACAGACTACTTTAGCCTAACTTAGCGATAATTCCAAGTTGAAAGTACTCGTCACATACACAGTGAACAAAAGCTGGTGCTCCCGTTTTTATTTTGTTTTATTTTGATTTTAACGTTCCTATTCCCGTCCCGATAGTGTAGGTGAGGGTTGGTGCGGGCTTCGCAAGACTGAGAGTGTTCCGCCGTCTTTAGGCGGTCGCCTGGCGCCCGAACTGCGGGCGAGGGCCCAGCGCCCTCACGCCAAGGCGAATACTATCAACCTCCCGACGGCTTCCACACGTGCCGATGAGCGGAAAAAGGGTGGCGGCAGCTCTGCCGTCAGCCCCACCTCGCCGCCGCAAGCCAATGTAAGTATACGCAGTGACATCTGTCGGCAAAGTCTGTTCACATGGAAACATATGGATGCACTAATAAAATAACAAGGAACTCGTTATTCAAAACTAGTGTTGGCAACAACGAGGTACATAGGATTATGTTGAGTTAGTAGACACCGACTGGTCTGTGCTTGTGGATCTCAAAGGGGGCTCCAGATACAACTTTCAAAAGATACTGCATACTATCAGTAAAAGTATAAATTTCAATTAAACACTAATTGTTATAGTTAACAAGTCCACATCACACTTTCTTTTCACTGACACTAAGCAGAAAATGTTTTTTTTTTTTGTTGTTTAAATGGGCTTATCTCTGGATCTATCAGACAGATTTGAAAAAATATTAATGTGTGTTAATGGTAGCCAAATTCATGAGGAATGGTATAGACTATATAAAAACACGTTACTACCTACGGGAGCGGAGCAGTAAAATAAGACGTAACATAGCGCGGCTAATAAAAAAGGACGACGAAGATGCGCGCAGAAGCTAGCAATTTTTCTAAACCATTAAGTTAATCAAGCAAGGATGTAGTACAAATCACTCACTCACTAACAATATATACTTGCAGAAAGAGCCTATAACACAAGCAACATGTACCCTAAACTAGACTCGACGGTTCCTGCTAGACGGTGTACCGTGTCACCACTACCTTGACTGTTAACGCACTTCATGTAAACACATTTAATCGACAGAATATAGGAGTACTAATATGCTACTGCTTGGTGATGCAAAGGGAGCCGGGGCTTGATAACATCCTGAATTCCTGAAATATCATACAAACATATCGTACGGACAATCTTAAAAAAAACTTTTACATGAAAAAGAGTATTACCATTTGTCCAAACATGACCACATCGCACTAGTCAGTGCTCTTTAGTGCGCTTCTTAGAAGTTCACTATCGCTGACTCTTACTGACAAATTGGAATTGTCCCTGAATAGGCTTTTGTAAACTTAACAAGAACACTAACCTCAAAATCGTATAGGGACTCTCAAAAACATCATAATGGAATGACTGAAATCTTTGAAACAAAAACTTACAGCTGATGGTGCCTATGGGTATTCAAATCTGCGTTCTGCGGTGCTGCGAGTGTTTGTTTAATGATCGACGTTTTTATCATTTTATACGTGCAAAGGGTGTTATTAAATAATATTTTCGAGTCAAAATGCAATCCAAGATGGCGGCCCACCAGCACTAGTCTGACAACCAGTTTTGCCAAAGGGGTATTGTCTTACCTAGCAACTAAGATGTGCTATACTATTCTGAAATAGGCAAATCACTTCGAAAGTCATCCCGCAAGCCATCTCGACAGTCACGCCTGCTTCGCACAATATCAAATCCTATTGAAAAACATCAAAATACTCACTCGATATAATTACTTTTCACTCACGTCATCACGTGGTGGCGCTAGACTGTCGAACTCACTCATTGTAAGAATACGAAACTAAAATCTCACCGCGGATTCAGAAGTGATTTCACAGTAAACTTTTAGAATAGCACTACTGGTGGTCAGATAAGCAGTCGCTCCATGTAAAATATAGGTATTTTGCTCCGTATATTAGACTGGAAGCCGGCTGAACATGGTTGGGAAAACTCTAAACAGTCACAATAACTTACGAGAAGCCTATGTATGGGCATCCAATAGAGTATAGACTATTTAAACACTGAGTTCGGTCTGAAAGGAAAAAGGTGCAAAAGGAGACATTGGCATCGGTAAACGTCTGAGTTTGGTACTTGAGACAACACCACAAATACTATCTACCAATCCAATTCTGAATTTTACTTTAATCACTCAGGTTATTGAAGTGGTGGCATGCAAGCGGAGCGCTTAAGGGCCTAGAGCACTTGTGGACGTGGTGAGGTAGCGGTGACCTCAGTCAGGCCAGCCAAAGTTAAAGCATTTATTTCAGTTAAACCATTTACAGACACTTTTGAATTGTCAAGAGGTCGGTTAGTCAGCAAGGTGAAGCTAGTTGCACGTGGTGCAAAACGTAGGTGGTCTCCATGGAGAAGAACAAGGAAGAGACTCCCACGGTCACAGTTTTTAAGTTTTTTTGTTACAAATTTCTGGTTGCTTCATTTTTGTTATTTCTACATGTGAAACAGGGTAGGTGAAGAGCAATAATTAAAAAAAAAATAATTTAAGCAGTTAACTTTCCTAAGAGACGCCCGTTCACGAACATGACTATGGAAGCAGCACGGTTTAGCTCAACCATCTTGTAGTGATCGCAGAAGTAAAGAAATAACAGCAATAATATGCAAATAAGACTGTCGAGAAGCCTTTATAACACATGTAGATTCGAAAGATGTTGATTGCATTATGAGTGGAATAAATAAATTCAGCAACATTAACCAAAACGATAATATTCGTCCATTTAAACCGGAAGCTATAAGATAATACTCATTATCAAAGTAATTAAAGATTGTAGAACCTAATTATGTTAGACCCGATCGATATTTTTTAGTTTTATTCGCTGATTGTAGTGAATGTCAAGTGTACAACAATAATCTTATTAGCACTACGATGTTATCCTTATCAGCTGAGTTGGCAACTGCACAACACTTTTAGACTAGAAAGGGTGTCTGAGTAGGTATACCGTCATACAGACCATCCCGATAGCCAGATTTACGTCATTTTAGCAAAGCTGATTTTCTCCTTGATGTCTCCGATGTTCGATGTTTGGTACTACTTTCCATGACGAAAATCTAGGAAAAACTGAAAAGAAAAAGTGTTGATTTATCTCGTTCTCCAGCCATACCAGCATGTCAAAAAGTAACTCAAAACTCAATCCGCCGCACCGTCAGAAGCGTTGACGATAGTACGGCTGTCAACGTGTGTCTTACCACGTGTCTGCGGGGAAAGCTGTTAGAAAAGCTATTATTTGAAAAAGACAGAATATAAAGGGTCTACTAAGATAAAAAAATACGAATATACATACATATTTCAAAATATTGGCGTACAAGTTTAAGAAATAGTTCTTTAGTAGGTAGTACTACAGTACTACTTTACTCCTACTATTCACGCTAAATACGCGCTGAAATGTGGAGCGCGGATACCAGCCGTCATACTACTACTAGTTCTGCTATAACCTTACGGCCTGCTTGGGAAACAGTGGTGGATATAATAAACACCTCAGAACATCCTTGCTTTTTTCTATATTTCTATATTTTTATAAACTTAGCACCCCGCAAGAGTGCCGCGCGGTCTAGTTACAATTATGTTGTGGTTGCATATTACACGTAGGTCACGGTTTTGGTAGTATAATTAATGTACTCGAAACAGAATGACGTTATATAACCATCCACGACACCATGTATGGTTGTATCCCCCATAGGTATACTAAGTTACGAGCCTACCTATTCGATTCGATCTAGCCTGCCTATTTGTGAACGTAGTTACCTTGGTGTACTTAGATCAACCGAGTGCACTTTCTGAAGGCATGTGACCACGCTTTCAGTACACGAACAGGAGTAGCGCCCCTATATGATATATGCTTTGATTACTATTACTACGCACGTATTGTTTTTATTTCACTTTTATAATCTTTGGTGTTTAGCTTTTTCTTCTTTATTGCATGTCTTATTTTAACGCTTGTCTATATTTCTTTTGTTGTAGGTATGATATACACGGGAATGCATTTCTAACATAGACTGTGATAGCGGGCCGTTTGACTGACGCGCAACTATGTGCTAAGTGATTTGGAATAACCGCCGTTGACTTTAAGTTTTAATTTATTGATTGTAAATAGTAGTTGTAACGTAAACCGGACGACGCCGACGGAGTAGAGCGCGGGTGAGCATGCATGCGACGCTTGGGATGAGGGGCTCCCGTCGGCGGTGTCTACACCGTGTGCATACGACAGGGCCTGTCCAAGCGGCCGTGGGGGCTCAAGCTGCGGCGCGGGGCCAGCGCCGGCGCCGGCGCCGCCAGCGGGGCGGGCGAGCCCAGCGCCGACGGCGTGGTGACGGAGCTGCGCGCGCCCGAGCTGTCCGAGCCGGCAGCCGACGTGACGGTCGCGCCCGGTGCCTCCGCCACCATCTCGTGCCGCGCGGTCGCCACGCGGGCCTCCGCCTCCTGGCGTAAGACGGCGCCCGAGACCCGGGCGCTGCGCCACGGCGGCCGGTTCGCCATATCGTTGAGTCCGGACGGGCTGTCGACTTTGACCATACACGCATGCCGCGCGTCTGACGCCGGCGTGTACTGCTGCCTCGTTAGCAACGAGCTGGGCGGCGTGCAGAGCTCGGCGCGGCTGACGGTGGGCGCGGGCGGCGCGCCCGGCGTGCCCGCGGTGCGCGCGCACCCCGGCGGCGGGCTCGTGGTGCAGTGGGACGAGCCGGCGCCGGCGCACCTCGAGTACTGCCGGGTGGGCGAGGGCGAGTGGCGCCGCGCCACCGAAACTCCTGCCGCCGCCAACACGCTGGCGCTGGAGGAGCTCCCGGCTGGACAGTACAGCTTCCGTCTGATCTGTGCGCGGAGCGGCGCGGCCGGCCCGGCGTCCGGCCCGGCGGCGTGCGGCGGCGGCGGCGCCTGGCAGCGCGAGCAGTTCGCGCGCCGCTACAGCGTGGAGGAGGAGATCGGACGAGGACGCACCGCGCGCGTGCTCGCCGCCAGAGATACTGGAACCGGACAACGAGTAGCATTGAAACAGGTTACTATTATGAAAACTTGTTTGCATTTGCTCCAATGATGCTTCCCTGTTGAACATGCGCCTTACCGCAGTAACGTGCCCTGCAGGTGCTGGCGGGGCGCGGCGCGGACGCGATGCGCGAGTACCGCATCCTGTCGCGCTCGGCGCACGGCGCGGTGGTGCGCGCGATGGCGCTGTTCGCGGAGGTGCCGCGCGCGGGCGCGCACACGCTGGTGCTGGAGCTGGTCTCCGGCGGGCCGCTGCTGGACTGGGCGGCCGGCGCGCCGCATGCGTACACGCAGCAGATGGTCGCGCACCACACCAAGCAGCTACTGTCCGCGCTCGACTGGCTGCACACCATCAATGTTGCACATCTTGACGTTAGGGTGAGTACACACAGACGGTTAGGTACAACCGCAGCCACTTTGATACACGGCAACTCGCTGGTGATGCTAAAGTGGCATGTCAACCGATCACTTTACATGCGTTTACGTAACGCATCGTTTATTTTCGGGTGTTAGTGACGAAATTTGTAGGATTTCTCTATGTTTAATTTGACTAGAAAAAAGTGTTTATTTAGAAAATGGTGATAAATATAATGAATGTTTTTTTTGCAGCCTGAGAACATCCTAATAGAACTAGGTGGGCCTGTGCCGCAGCTGAAGCTCGTAGACCTGGGCTCGGCGGTGGAGACGGGCGAGGGCGGGTCGGGCCCGGCGAGCCGCGAGGTGCTGCCGCCGGCGCCGGCGCAGCTCGAGTTCGCGCCGCCCGAGTGCGTGCTCGGCCGCCCGCCCGCGTCCGCCTGGGACGCCTGGGCCGCTGGCGTCTTTCTATACGTTTTCCTGACAGGGGTAATTGCTACTATTTGCACTCTACTTAGATATTCAAGTTACATCGCCACAACTTTAAACGACAATCAAAATATCAAAATGCACATATTACTTTCCCAATGTCTATAGCAAAACGATTAATCACCTTTGAGTGTTGAGTTAACGCAAAAGCAGAATATTATAAGATTCTATTTTTTTGGATTTAAAGTAAACGCTTTGCTCTACACAATTAAGAAAACTTGTTAGTTATTAACACTCCAATATTTTCGGAAGCTATCGCCATTCCTGGACGAGTCTATAGAGGAGACGACGGCGAACATAATAAAGTGCGACTACTGCTTCCCGCCGGAGCACTGGGCGGGCGTGGCGGAGCGCGCGCAGGCGCTCATCCGCGGCCTGCTGGAGCCCGCGCCCGCGCGCCGCCTCGCGCCGCGCGACGCGCTCGCCGACGCCTGGTTCCACGAGGTCGGTACCACGCCGGATTACTAACGGACAATATAGTGTACCTCTGTCTTACATTTAAATAATTATTTACATTTAAATAATTATTTATCAAAGTCAAATCATTTATTTCAATTAGACCATTAAAAGGCACTTTTAAACGTCAAAAAAAATCAAAAGTAATGAATCTAGTTGCCCATTCCAAAAGGTAGTTTCGTATGGAGATGAAAGGGCAAGAAACTCCATACATACTCTTTTTTAAAAAACGTATTAGGTACATTATATTGTACAATTACATGCATTCCATAATAAAATATACTAATGTCAAAACGATCTGTTAACAATAAAAGTCACTCAAAGTACTACAATACGTACTAAGTGCCACTAATTAAGAAATGAAAGCTAAACCAATTGTAATATTTAATACCAATATTGTGATCGAAGATGATCACTTCTAATATTTGAAAGGCAATGAATCAGTGTGTGAGCCATAGTAATCACCAAATGTAGCATTACTGTCTAAGAAAAAAAAAGAAATAGTAATAATAGTCAAAACAAATTACTTATATAATTTAATTAGCAACCAGTTGATTTTGTCAAGACTAAATCCAGTGGAGCAGGATCAGCATGTTTCCAACCATTTTTATCTTGAATATAATCCTCTAATTTGTAATATGCTTCTTTACAAATTGTACTCTTAATCATTTTTTTAAAATTTTGTTTCATTTAGTTTTAGTATATCGCAAGGTATTTTATTGTAACATTTAACACAGTACCCCATGAAGGGCGTCGGGAGCCGCGAGACGACTCCCGGCCACCGTAGGCGCGGGTCTGTTCCGGCACTGGTTCAGGCCATGGTCCGGAGCGAGGGGGAATGGGAAGCAGTCGCCTCCTTCTGCGAAGCTGTAATGCTAGAGAAGGAGGCGGCGGGACGGGAGAGGGAAAGGAGGGTCCCCCGTCCCAGCGGCCGCCGCGGTAGACGATCCGGGCGTCGGGAGCCACGTGACGACTCCCGGCCACCGTAGACGCGGGTCTGTGGACGGTGAGCAATGGGTAGCTCACCGTCCGTACGTTCACTAGCGACAGACCGTGTCGACGGCGCGTTCGTGTTCCACGCGCGCCTCAAAGAGATGTCAGCAAAATTGGATGGGGCCACTGAGGGCCGATGCCTGCCGGGGCTGCGGGTTGTTCGAAAGAGATACCGCGCCCCCGGAACGCAAAGGGCACATGAAGGAACATAGACGGGTTTTAGTCAGTAAAAGTCTGACGCTCCCTCCCGCCCCGCCCAGGGCGGGGGAAGTTATTTGATGATTTCCCGTCTATAAAAAAAAACCCCATGAAAGATGTGTGCACTTTTGATACTCTAAAAAATGGTTGTGCGATTTTGTCCTTATTTCTGGTATTAAAATTGTATCAAATAATTTGTCATAAAGTCATCGCACAAAAACTCACGCTAGACTCTATCGTCTCCTGATGTAGTGAAAACCAGCTTCTACCTGGAATCGTACTGTTGTTAAGCTATAATGGTGGCTAGCACTTAATAAAGATATGATTGGTAAAATGAAAACGTTTCACCAGGCACCAACAACAGCGCTATCGGCGACTCAGCTGAAGACGTTCCTGGACCGGCGGCGGCCGGCGGGGCACGGCAACGCGCTGCACTCGCTGCGCTCGCCCAACGAGACCTGAGCGCCGCGCCGCCCGCACCGACCCCGCCCCGGGGCTCGCCAGCCGCACCATCTCGACGCAGATCTGCTCAACAGCTACACCCACCCATCACTTACTATCGCTAGCAGACGAGTCTGCAAGGTAAACCGACCGGGTTCCAAGTGATCGAGTACCTTTTGTGTGTAATTACCAACACTCATTCGACTGCGTTAGACATTATTGTTGAATATCATGTCCTAGCGCGCATGCATCGACGTCTCGTGAGACACGACAAGCGAAACGTCGCTTCTTGAACTGATGTTAACATTTGAAGCGACACGGAAACATTGCCCTACTCGATGTTTTCAGTAAACGACCATTCTTCTCGTAGCTAACACTTCATGTGCATGTAATGAAGGAACAAAGGCGCTAGCCAAATGTAGATGTTATTCAATATTCACTCAATAGGATTACGTTATTTTCTCTAAGCTGTAGTGTACTGTAATTGTTCTGTAGTCAATGTGCCCACCTATTGAGTTTGGTATTTTAGTTATTTGAAATTTGTTCGCAACTTGTTTGCCGATTTAAAACAATCATGAGTTATTGGGAACGTCCGCCCGCTGCAGTCAGCCGGGCCGGGCGAGGCGCCGACAGCCGCATATTGTAACACGAATGAACCAATTACAACTGTTGGCGATTTGTAAAGTTTTAATAATATTCCTAAAGTGGCCGTTTTTTAAAGAAAAGTGTCTGTGATTTATGCTAAAAATGAAATTTTCATGCTTATTCCTAATCTTATCGCATGTACTTGTTAAATTAATAATAAATTGATTATACACTAATGGATTGTATATAGAATTAAGTTTTAGCGCGTCATTTTTATCCTAATTTGTGACCAAAATGCAAATTTTTAATGGTGTATGTCTGATGTATCACGACGCATTATAGTTTATATGTGAGATATTATGTAGTACCTATATCATAGTTGTAACGATGGAATGTACGCTACACTGCCGCCGCGCGCTCTGGCGCTCACCAGGCGCCTTTCCAAATGTAACTCGTAACCTTAGATATCGTAAGTATTACTGTGGACGATGTGAGCTTTCATCTCACTCGACTATCAACACGGAAACGAAGCAAACATAAGATAATGTATACTGCTTGTTAATTGTAAACAGAATGGCATACAAGTGGGGTGCATCACTATTATTGTATCAATATGCATTACATTTGTACCGACATGCTCTAGCTTCACATTATTATAAACATTCATTTCCTTTTCCTTTGCTCAATTGCAGTTTGGCGTTTGTGATTGTGTGCCTCATTCATTTACTTTTTTTCATAAAATATGTTAAATTAGACCTCATTTATGAGTTGTTAGAACATTAAAGACGCCTTAATGATCTGTGATCAATCATGACTCGTTTAATATATTTTGAAAACATTTCATAGTGAGTTATCAATTTGGAGGGCTTGCACGTTATTAAGGCGTTCACCTCTGTGTGACGGCGCGTACTGCTCTCAGCTGATCTGTCCACACTCGCGCGCTCTCATCGCTATCGCTATTTTCCCTGGACACGTGGGCATACAACGTCATTGTGCATCAAAACTAGTATATTGACCGTGCATGCCGCTGACGTTAGTACTCAGGCGTCCTCAGGGGTTCAACCGGAGCATCTGCACATCGCATCGCAGATAGAGATAAAAGCGCGCGAGTGCGAAAATAGCATAATTACAATGACGCAACATTAAAAAAAATACTACCTACGGAATCCCTTTCCATTATATCGAAGGGATCAGACCAAAGTTTTGTGATCTAAGTTTAATAAGTGAGAGACAAGCTTTTCAACAATAAACTACATCCGAACTGGATCATCCGCCTCGGACCGCATGTTAGTGTCAGTGTTGCCAAAATGTAATAAGGGGTTCATTAATTTTGTTTCCACATGCCTCCAACCTGTACCAATAAGTAGCAAGCTACCCGCCAGTGTCATTTCTAGATATATATTGTCTAAAGCTGATGTATATTATAAAATCGTATTACATAATTTTGAAAAAAAAAAGTGTTTTTTATTTTTGAAACCCTATTTTGGATGCAGGATATAAGAAATGAAACATTTATTACACATTTATAAACATTTATATTCATAAATTCTAGGTAATTGGTACCTAGGTATACGAAAAGTGCGATCTTACATAATAGGATAACATATAGATAAAGGACAAAGATACAATATTAGAAAGATACAAATCTATTTGTTTATCTCTGGTGACTAATCTAAAACATTTTGAATACTTGAAGATTAATTCGTAATGATTAATTAAATCATTTATAAATAGGTAATGTAAACTAGATCAAAAATATAAACATCTATCTAGGCCCCTAGGGTAATACAATCGACCAACTTCAATTTCTGTCGAACAGATTGGTAAGTAAAACGACGTCTACGTCTAGAGGCGCGTGTTTCGCCTGTTTGGTTCCATATTGAGAAGTTCAAAAGTGACACGTTTAAATATATACCAGAAGCGAATATTTTCTTAACGTACCTAATAAACTAAACTACCAAATAAAATAAACGAAACAAGGTAACGAATTACTTCGGGGGCGCCGCTGCGTCCCTCATGACAGTCGGTCTTACGCAATGCTTATGGGATATCAGATACAGGTTACACGTAAAAATAAATTATAACTTTTATGCTTACATGCTTAATGAGATAAGACTAAGGCCGAAATTAATGGACTATGTACTTAGCACACGCTTTGGCTAAGCATTATTCCTGTCACTATCGTACACCGGTCAATATACGTGTTTCAATAACGTTTATTTATTAATTATCTAGCAAAACTGCGTACACTATAAATATTTGGTAATTAAATACCATTAAGTAGTCTAACACCTTAAAGACACAAAACAACACAATTCCACATCACATGAAACATTTATAATCTGAAATGCAAATGAGATACATTAATTTAAATACAATAGACGATAATTTCTTGTACTTTAATAATAAAGACAGGCGGTGTACGTTACGCTGAACTTGTTCAGAGTTATTGTGCTGCAGCTCTCAATCTAGTTCAACACGTGGTATGTTGTTGTCACAAATATTGAAGATAGATCTAGAACTTGATTTTGGCTTGTAGCTCGGCCATGAGGGTGGCGGACTTGAACACCTGCTGGCGCTCGGTGTCGGTGAGCGGCTGGCGGATGACGTCGAGCACACCGTTGCGGCCCAGCACGCACGGCAGCGACAGGAACACCTCGTCCGTGATGCCGTGCTCCCCCTGACACACGCAAGCAGCTGATTAGTAAACACCAAACTTGCACATTAGTCGAACGTTCGTCGTTCGTCGAAGACGATCGTTACATATGCTAGAGTGCTGGTAACGGATAGGGTGTAGTGTAAACATACGAGTAGGTACGTATCGCCCGCACGGCTGCTTCAGAAGATGAAGAAAGATTAGATTTGAGATTGTTTCACCTCTGTAACGTCAACAGTACCAAAAGGACCGCCAAATTATAATGTACCTAAGTAGAAAATAAAATAATACTTTCAATATAGGCCCAACAAGCTATGGATATGATGGATAGACCTTTGTTATTGTTGCGGGCTGAAAAATCCTCTGCTAACTCGGTATAACCCGCATAATATTTATTTATTTATCTAATGTTTAATAAAACGGACAAACAGACAATCACGAAATCTTCGCTTTATATCTGCTTTTGAAACATAATGTATAAGTTATAAGTACATGAATATGTTACGGTAAATGTGATTAATTCAAAATGATTAATAATTGTGGGTTTACATTGGTACACCTCTGCCTAACCCTTCGGGGAATACAGGCGTGATGGTATGGATTAATAATTGTCTACCTTATTAATAATTACCGAAGATCGAGGTAAAAGTAAGATAATAATAATCACGAAGGTGATGGCGGGGTCTGAGTTCGCTCACTAGACCAACCCCTTCGAACCTAGCCTGTCCGGGTCATGGATCACAAAATACCCATAAACTTTGCTGACAAAAATGTAATTCCCTATACCTATTGTTTTATTACTCTTACCGATGAGTTAGTGAATTATTAATAACAACTGCTAATAATAATAATAATAATTTATTCATTTAAACAAGTAACTAAGACTCAACAATGTTGTTAGTGTAACTTAAAAAAAAGTGATGATTTAAATTTTATATTTGCCTTTGCATCATGACATAGGTACCTACCTCATTATTCATATTTTTTTTTAATTACCAACACTTATCGTAACACATAAACTGATCTAGATTAGCAACTATATTAACAACAGCAGCAGGTATGAATGCCATGGTTGAAACTTGGTTGAAACCATTCCAAAAAAATACACGAATAGCAAATGCAAAGATTTATTAAGGGAAATTTATTTGGTAAAATCTCATCACGGACAGGTTATGATATGATAAAAGGCGAAACGAGATGAGTGCTAATAGTTTTACAGGTTTGGGAACGATGCCAAGAAAATTTATTTGTTATCGTTCCGATACAAATACACGCGCAGAGACGAAAAAAGAATTTAATTTTTAATTAAAATGAGATTCGGGTCGTACGTAATGGACTAATGATCGATAATATTATAGTATGATACATGTGAGGTAAGTTTCTCATTACGACTGAGATTGAATACAGCTCGAGCTAAAGCTGAAGGCGAGCGCGTAATAATAAAATCTCGCGCGCGTCATACGGCGTTTTTCAACACGCTTTTAATGAAATAAAGATAAATCAAATTTGTTACCTACTTAACAAAAAAATATTTTTTAAATTATATGTAACCATTTAGTCGGCACTTTCAAGGTTTGTGTGAAGTAATTTTGTCATTATTGGTATCGGTATGGTATTGTTTTGCATTTGTCGAAAGGGGAAGCTCCACTTTCTAGCCGTGAACGTTAAATGATCATGGTATCTTGTTTTTAGTATTATAGATTTTGACAAGCCATGATTTTTAGTATCTTTTGTGTTAATATTTTAGGTAATTACTAACGTCTATTATGCAACAATAATATTATATAGTAACACAATCTGGAAAGAGCTACCACCGTGGCAAGCTAAGCTTATATTAATATTACACTTAATTAAATTATGCCAAATATTAATAAATTTTCCGAAAATATCTACACTATAAAACTTGGAATTTTGCACCCGAGAGTCGGGGCGAATCACTAGTCTTACATAAAAATAAATAAGTAGGTATGTGCTTACCTGGACACAGGTAGTGACTGCATGCACACTGGTCGCGTTGGTCAGGATAGCCTTTATAATCTGTGTGAGCGACAGCCCTATAGCCCAGGAGGTGTATCCCTTCAGCTTGATCACTTCGTAGGCGCTCTGCACGACCTGCGCGTGCGTCTCACTCCAGTTCTCATCGTCCGAGTCCAGACCGATGTTCTTGTTCAGGTCCCGAAGCCTAACGCCGGCGATGTTCACACTGGACCAGACGGGCACTGTGGAAATTACCATTTTCTATAAGTTTCGTATGCGCTCCAGAATTTTGCTCCAACTGGAGTTAGGATGTCGAAGCCCCATTTTGAGGGTACATTGCAGACGCAGGTTTTACATCTCAAAATAGGTTTATACTCGCGCAAAACAGTTCATGAGTCATGGTTGGCAGTTTGGCACATAGCCAACAGGCGGTCGACCTAAGTAAAATGGTCATTGTTGCTATCCCAGAGGATAAACTAGTGTCTGTATGTAACACAGGCGTCTTGTAACTGGAACATACCTACTACTGCTTGCCGGTACAGAGAAAGGTGTAAAGCTATGCGACTCACCGCTGCTGTCTCCATGCTCTCCGATGATGTACGCGTGGCAGGAGGTGGGCGCAATGGTCAGCTTCTGTGACAGCAGGTAGCGGAACCGGCCGGAGTCCAGGTTGGTCCCCGAGCCGATGACGCGGTGCTTGGGCAAGCCGCTGATCCTCCACGTCACGTACGTCAGCACGTCCACTGGGTTGCTCGCGATTAGAAGGATCGCGTTCGGACTGTATTTTAGTAGCTGCGAAAATTATAATAAGCCTTACTTATATGGAAACCCGATGCATGTCATTATAAATGGGTAAGTAAGTTTGTAATTAAAGTATATATCACTCACTTTCGGCACAATCCCTTTAAGTACTTCCACGTTCCTCTGCACTAGGTTGCGGCGGTCCTCGCCTTCCTGCTGTCTCACGCCGGCTGCTATCACGCAGATCTGGGAGTTCTCCGTTATTGCGTAATCTGTAGTCAAATAAAACTGACATGAGGACAAGTCTGTGAGATCTGAACCCTTCAACTTCAACCCATATGGGTTGAAGTTGAAGGGTTCAGATCTCTCTCTTACTTGCACTTTTGTACTCTATAGTACAAAAGTGTAAGTACGTAGATATAGAGATCGGTACTACTTTTTGATACAGATAGGGTATCTGTCGTGGTATTTTACAAAATAATCATTCTAATTTGCCATTGGAGCACTCTACCTGTGCCGGCTTGTATGTTGGCGTTGCATAAAAAGGCGGATCCATGCTGTAAGTCCATCATCTCTCCCTTCAACTTGTCCGCATTCGTGTCTACCATGACTATGTTGTTTGTCACACCCTGTAACATCAAGCATGTTAGGAAACAAGCGACAATGCGTATTGTGGCGGCTTCATGGCCTCATCAGCGCTTGCCAAGCGATCATTTATGCACCTAGATTAAGCCTTAAACGATTCGTATTATTATATGAGATATTAATCCGATGACTGTCAAATATTTACGCAACGTCATAAGGTGATTTCGTGTTCGCCAACCCAAATGATGAACACAGATTACACTTTACCTATAAAATATGATTACCCCATTATAACATGCAACTCTACATTCTAAACTGCGGGATAAGTTGCGGGTTTCATTGAACAGGACAGTTACTTAATCGATAACGATATCACAGTGTTATCGGGATTTATTTTTATGATATTTTGCGCAAGAAATAAATGTGATTTATGACTTTATGAGCGCTGCATGGATAGCTAAATAATAGCCACGTGGCCAGTGCATACAATAAAATAAACATTATGTAGCTATCTGAGTGAATCATTGCTTGAAAATAAAATGCAATAGTAATAAAGTAGATTTAGATTACTTTTAATATGATTATTTATATTGTTTTTATTTATCAAGACCAATATCGACAAAATTTATGTGCTTTTTCAGCGTAGCATGGCATAACCGCCTAGCCCCTAGGTTATTATTGCTATAATTGGTATCCATTATCAGAGTGAATTCTTGCTTGAGAATATATGTAGGTATAATGCAGTCATAAAGTGGTACCTACGTACCTACCTGGATTTTGATGCATAGTTACTACCCAACAGGCATAAGAAAATATACGAGAATATACAGTCCATTTTCTTTTTCTAAGTATAATAATAACAGGGCAGGAGGCAAAGCTCCTCAAAAGTGTAACTTGAGCTAAAGTCAAGGCATTCAGGTGAGCGGAAAACGTTTATAAACACGTCGGCCTCAATAGTCCTATATTTGTGCATCGACAGATAGGCACCTACTCAGCCGTTATGTCAGCTATCGTTATTGACTGGGCGTTATTTTTACAATCACAAATATCCGACTAGTGACTGATAAGATAAGAGGGAGTGCACCGGCCACGCTCTGGGCGAGTGGCTGGCGAGGCGAGCGCTGCCTGCACGCAGCGCGCACGGCGGCCTCAGGCCCTCGGCGCGGCGGCGGTGGTAGGATTGTTCTCACGCTACAATATGGATGGATTACAAAAGGCTGAGCCTGAGAGACTGTGAGACCTGAATGACAGTCGGACGCACCAAAGAAGCATGCCAAAACAGAAAGGAGGCTTATACATTTTCAGGAGCGTGTGGACCAAGGGTACCTATGATTATGATGGTGACCTATTAAGCGGCACAGAGCGAGTCGGACTGACAAACCTAGGCCCCGTACTTTGCTAGGAAAAAATATTTTAAGTTGTCGATTTTATGACACCACCCGGTACGGGATTTTTGCTACCTTCTAAAATATTATGCTAGTAACAGACATCGTTCTTCTTTTCATTTGTAATATTTACATAAAGTGCCCGTTTTCACTAATAGGTACTAGTCGACGCCATAATGTAGGTTATGCCTAAATATGAAAACACTGTTTGATTTTCAGCAAGTAGGTAGGTAGGAACTTAGGCCAAGAAGTAGGCAATCGACCACACATAATTGAAACGTCGATACTCCTGTAAATGTAGGTACCTATCTACTTACCTAAATACATTAATCAAACTGTATATTAGATACGACAAAAATATCACCATGAATGATAATGATGATATAAACTGATTAACACCACTGTCAAAGGCAGCTGGCCTGTAGGAATAGATACGAAACCAAACCTTATCGAGGATTTACCAATGTATAAGTCAGTCACAAGCTCTGCTTCAAAGCAGAGCTTGCTCTAGCTACTGGGACATCACGAGTCAAAATGGTTGTATAAATGTTGTGTAAATTGTTGTTTAGCCTGCCTCACCACGAGAGCTGTGCGACGGAGCGGAGCGGTGCCCGGGGAAAAGACGACAATAAAACAGTTTCATTTACCTCCGCGTCGAATGTTTACTAGCCTACAGTTTAGTGTAAACATATTATATGCATGGTCTAGAGTACCTGAACAGACATCTCTCTTAAATCTTAATTGAACTAATTCAAACGCTCTTATTCAAAATATCGTGCTGATCGGACAATGAACTGAGTAATAAAAGGACGCCATAGAAATTATTCTCTAATACTGAGAACGCGGAACATTAATAGCCACAGTCGGTCACGTGATCACGCCGCGCCCGCCTGCTGCCTGTTGCTTTGTCTCGACGACACACGAGCTGTCCTTTATTAGAGGCAATAAATAAAAGACAGTTATTTCAGCTGAAACTTACGCCTAGACACATTTAGTTGTTGCTAAGCAAGCCGCGAGCAGGAGCTATTCCTAGCCACGCCCGTAAGTACACTAAGTACCAACTTAGATAATAAATTCACGCGAAGTGCGTTTTCATGTAGTGGCTGTACCACTAAATGATGAGATTGTTATGAAGGATCACTATGGCAGCCAACCAGAAATTAGGACAAAGAAATATTGTTGGCAAAAAGCCATAGTTTTACAAGAGAATCAAGCTAATTGTTTAGGGTAACGACCTTTCTAATCATTACCTACCTATGTAGGTACGTACTTAGCAAAGTACTTAAGGTGTAAATGTTTAAGGATATGAAACCCGCTGTTAGTAACGAAGGAGCTTATTGGTAAAAATCGCAATATTTATGGAATCATGTGTGTGAAAAACACATTTAAATGTTAACGTTGTTTAGTAAATACACTAGCTTAAACCCGCATCTTGGCCCGCTTGAATGTCCCTTATGCAGATAAGAGAGAGCATTTCTTTTTAGCTCTTTCATAAAATCTAAACAATCTGCCTTAGGTACTCCTTATATCATCAGTTATCTGTCAGTGAATGTCACGATAAAAACGGGCCAGCTGTTTCGGGAATTCACATTTTGTTTTGGCTAATCAGCTTTCCGTAAAAAATGTTTTTTGGTGTAAGCTATTAGGTATTTAAAGACATTACAAAAAGACACTTCACAGAATATATTACATTTATGCGCAGTTGAAAATGATGAAAGTTGAGCAAACTTTTAGAGAGTAACACTTTGCAATTTTTTTTCCTTATTTTGTTTGGATTCAAATTATGAATAGACCAAAATATTTTCAAACCCCACATTGACGTCATCCCAAAACCGAGTGTTGCTCTAATCTCCTTAATCTATAAATATTACAAACCATCTGGTGAAGTGCGTTTTGTGCACGCAGCGCATTTAGCAATGACTCACGTACGGTGTCTTTGAACTCTTAGGATTCGAAGGACATGAAATTTTCAGTTTCTGACTGAAGGCAGACAGAATAGTAACACCATGTAATACGCAGTTTTTATTTAATGATTAATAATGAACTAATACTCATCACAATTCATGTTGAACATTGTGTGCTAGATAAATTCGTTATCAATTATTAATCAGTGAAAACAGCTAGATTATATCATGTAGGATTGTAGGTACTCTTTATGCGGTGATCGTAAGCATGCCACTTCCGCTCCACAGGAGACTCCAAGGTTTCGATATCTACATGTCAAACACTTGTGTGTGGGGGTTCATCAATTAATTAACCGATTTATTTATTAAATAGAGCAGAATCGCTTGTACTTTAAATTGTAAATTGAAACCAATTTCAGGTATCTTTCGCCTTTCAAGTATAAGTATACTAAAATGATCAATATTGAAGAAGAAAACACAGATGGTAACTTAACTTAGCGTGTGCAATAAAACATTATTTTATTTTCACACATCTCATTATTTAATATTATACCATCACGCCTGTATTCCCCGAAGGGTTAGGCAGAGGTCTACCAATGTTCACCCACAGTTCGCCGGTATGTATGTTTTATGAGGTCCCATGTAAAAGGGGGCTAACTTATTAACCGGGCACAAACTATTTTTGCTCGACCTGGGATAAGAACCCAAGACCTCAAGCGTAGCAGTCGCACTTATGACCACTAGGCTAACGAGGCATTTGGAACATATTATATTCTTTTGTTATAAAAAATCTCTCGCTTACTGGGGCGCAGCTCAAATCTTCATACCAATATTCTCGAGGACGAATACACACAATTACGATAAAAAAAATATAATCATTCCTAATAATATAAACAACAGTCATTATAATGTGTGTGTTATGCCTTCATACAAAGTGTATTACATAAAGTTATTAATGAGATTAGACAAAATATCAGAGGTCAACATAATTATACGCAGGTCAGGGCCCCAATGACCTCCCTCTGGACCGCGCTTAGTAAACGAAGATGTTCAGACAACTAACTATATTTAGGTCAATGAAGATTTTACAGAATACTAGCTGTCCCGGCAAACGTTGTTTCGGCATACATTTTTTTTAGGGATTTGAAAAATAGATGTTGGCCGATTCTCAGACCTACCCGAAATGCACACAAAATTTTATTGAAATCGGTCCAGCCGTTTCGGAGGAGTATGGTAAGTAACATTGTGCAAGAGAATCTGATATAAAAGATTATATTAGAGTCAGTCACAGCAGTTAGCTATGCAGTTTTCGGAGTAAACCAAAGTAAGTATGAAAAGCGACCGCTACGTGAGCTGGGATTAGCTTAGCTTTTGCCTTAGTCTGCGCTTAGGAGTTGCCTAAGCAAACTGCTAAAGTAATATTTACGAATATCTATGTATATGGTTTTTTTATAACTATTTGAAGAAACTAAATAAACCTGTCCAGATACATTATCACACATTACTGGCGGTCACTAGGCAGAATAGTGATAAAGTACACATTAATCGGTATCTCTCAGGTGTTAACTTGATGTGTATTGGTATACCGGGCTGGTGTCCGCAACTCCACGTCTTAGCGCGTATTTTGCGTACGGAACTTGATGTCTAACTACATTTTCTGATCATATTAGCTGTTCTGTCCTGTTAAAACCTTTCTCGTTGAATGTAGGTGACGTGTTGGCTTGCTCACTTCAAGCCAGCTAAGTTCACCTGTATTGAACCGAGGAAGATTTTTACAGAACCTTGGTACGAGTACGACTAACAACGAACAAATAAAAGTAAAGTAAACACTTGGGATTTAAGTCGACGATCCGAGGGAATTACTCGCTCTCAGATATACAATGATAACAATAAAGGTAGACACTCACACATATTAATTTATGCTCCGCCGAAGTAGCGTTAGTTTCAGCTTAGTTACCTATTGTGCTCTGACAACAATTAAATTAATATTCGCAGTGATGTATGGCAATTAGCTGGTATTTACCGGTACAATAAACAAACCTTTCATGTTATTTGATTTCTTGATAGCAGGCAGGTGGTTACTTCTTTGGTCTTTATCGTGTGAACAGTAAGGTCCAACGACCCCACACACCCTATTGCCTGAGTTTTTAAACCGCCTGAAGGGCGTCTGACATGGTTACCGATGTCAGTGATGTCCAAGAAGAACTTAGAAAGTACTTAAGAATTAGAAAAAGTCACATTGATACTTTCCCATACCCGGTTGCGAACCCACAACCTCGTGCATGAGAAGCGGACGCCTTAACCATCTGAGCCATCACGACACTAGTGGTTACTTAGCTGTACCTACTACTGTTTAACATAGTTCAAAAGTTAAACTACCGTGATATATCTACCTTACTTCCGTAAATAACTATAATGAAAAGACATGTAACTTTAACTTCGTACCAAATACATATCAACCTACTAAATAATAATGTTACTAAACGTAACTGCTTAATACTTGCAATATCATGGATTTATTACCCGACTACGGTAGTTAAAACGAGGGTTATGATTTTGGCCTATATGTATGTACGTGGATATATGTATAGTGAGAATGTATGTGGTTATGCTGTTCCCTCATAACTTCTTAACTACATAACACAATTTGACAAATGAGGTATCGTGTGATATCGTTGGAATTGAGTAAGTAGTTGACACCGCCATCAATTGACATACTTTTTATGAACTATCAAAACTCGATTCTCCCATAAATTTTGTATGGCAATAGCACGCTGTGACGTCATTTATCGGCCAACTCAATTGACTATAAGTATATTGATTTTAGAGTAAGTAAAATTTTTATTTTACAATAAATTGAAAATTAATCAGTTTTCATGGGTAAAATAAAGCGCTTTTTAGAAAAGTTGTGACTCGAAATTATTGGTTAGTGGTGTTACTACCCAATTGTAGTTATAGGCTACGTGACGTCACATCAAATCAAAATGGTGGCTCACAGAGGACACAAAACACTATCAGAAAATAAAAATATCATGGTTAGTGTCTATTGAAAGGTACAAAAAAAAATATAAATAAAAATTAAGTTTAAAAACTAAATGTTGCAGACGACCACAACTTCCTCTGAATATCGCTAACAATAACAATTTCAGATGAGAATATTTTCTCGTTTCATACTTTTTCGATCGTGGTTTTTCAGTCGTCGGGTTTTAGCTTTTAAATCTTTTTTTACTGTGCGAAAATATCTTACGGTAATCTCAAACCTACAGACTATTGTAAGTATTCAATACGTTTCCAACAAACGGTCTGAGATTTTTATAGTGTCCTTAAAAATAAACATCATTTTGATTCCACTTTCCAGACATAAAGTAACATGATGTAAAACAATCAACATTGCGCGACGTGCCGGAAAATTGTATAAAAACCGTGCACAATTGGATGAGGAAAAACCAACTCTTATTTGTTTCTGGATGAGTTCTTTACGAGGCTGACGTAATCGAGGTGAAACAGCGCTAGTACCGCGCAGTAGACGCACCTCGGCGTACGTACAGCAACAATCACGAGCAACACTTGAAATCGTGTTGAAATGTACCTACTTAGTATTTACTTGCATTCAACAGTTATTGTTAAGGAAATCGTATCATACTTAGTTGGTAAAAAAAAAAATGGTATTATGGTATTATCGTTCGCGGAAAATATTGATCCTGGTCTATTATAATGGTTATCAATAGTAGGCAATAAATAAGGTACGAAATATCTGCAGATACTAACGTACACACAGAGGGTGTAAATAGGCACATCACATAACTTCGCAAACTAAATAAGTTGAAACAAAAATAATTTGCGCAAAACAGTGGGCTTTTATGAGTGCATGCAATAGTGGGAAAGTGGGAATAATTAAATAATTACATTCAGAACTTGCTTTCGTTAAAAAAAAAACAAAGTATTTGGAATTGGATATAATTTTTTTTACCACTGAATGTGGCAAACAAGCTAACGGCCCGCCTGATGTTAAGCGGTCACCGCTGACTATGGACACTTGAAACTCCAGAGGCATCACTCGTGCGTTGCCGACCCATTGAAGGTCAACTTCAATGTCACACCATAAAGACACATCTATAGTAATATAATAAAGAGGTAAAGTTTGTGAGGTTGTAGGGGATAATGTCTGGATCTACTGAACTGGTTTTAAAAATTCTGTTAGGTACCCATAGAAAGTCACATAGGTAAGACTGGAGCAGTAACCCAAGAAGAAAACTTAAGGCGTGTAAGTGGACTAAGTGGCGGGCAGTTCGCTAGTTGTACACATAAAGAGATTTGATTTCTATACGAACAAAGCAAGAGTAAATGATAAATAATGTCGCAAAGCAAGTTACCTGTGTGAGCAGGGAGAAGACGGTGGCCATGCCGACCTGCCCCACCCCCACGACGGTCACCTTGTTGCCGGTGTCCACCACCTTCTCCTGGCGGGACTGCATCAGCTTCCGGATGGTCGCCATCTTACCTAGCAACACATTAATATGCGAGGTCAACATGGCCTCCTTCTGACGAGACCTTTTTAGGTTGTTAATGAGGACGGTTTGAACCAAACGTTTCATGGTGCAAGTTCAGCGGCTGCTGGCTCCAATCTGTCGGAGCGCGGGATTTTTATATGACCGTGGCCTTCGCACAAGTCATTGCATCATTTTGATTTAGAACTTTACCCATGCACTCCCCCCCCCCCCCCCCCATACCTCCTCATTAGCAATTACAACGAGTAAGTTAGTGCTAATTATTTACGCTAGATTTAAACGTGATAGAAAGTAATGTTTACGAGATTGGCTGCTGCGCTGCGTGTCGTGGGTTCGATTCCCGTATGGAACAAATATTTGCATGGCCTACAGGTAGTTGTTCCGGGACTGGCTGTTGGTGCATGTGAGTAAATGTGTTTGTGAATAGAGACAGGATACATTGCTAGTGTTATTTAATTCCAGCAGTCTTTAAAAAACCTTATATTATACGTATTATTACGTATAGTTCTTCGGGTTGTAGTTTTTCAAAGAGGTTTCCAAGTTTCAGTAGATTAGCTCGAGTAATTCCCCGAAGCCCTTTAGTGGTGCATGTTCGTAGGTATGTACGCGTGGTACACGCACTCTATCACGTACCTATACTCGAGTGTGACTACACAATCATACTTGAGTAACATGGCCAATTCTAATTAAGCAACCTAATACTTTTCACGATCCAGTTACCTGGCTAATTTTCTTGATGGAGAAAGTTATAGATGCGTGTTTACAAACTCCGAGCTGCTACTAAGATGTTCCTATTTGAATAACCCAATAGCACTTTTTTCCTAACCTGGGTATCGAACCCAGGACCCCACGATCATCAGTGGCGATTGCGACCACGAGACCAACGAGGTACTTACAATATACGATCTTAATCTTTTGTTTTCTGTAGGATAAATGAACATGAATATTCATGAAAAAAAGAATCTTAAAAATAAATAACTTTCCTTCCCTATTTATTATTTACTAGCTTGTTCCCGCGATTTCGTTTGCGTGATCGTCGGTTATCAAGTAGATTTATGTTTTTTGTGCAGAACCCTAATTTATATTTCGAAATTAGAAGTAGCCTAAGTTACTCCTCACAACATTAGCATCTGCACGTGAAAATCCCGTGAAAATTGCTGTATTTTGGTAAGAAGTTACAATTATTAAAAAAAAAAGAATGAACTAAAAGTATCCGCATGTCTCAATAGCGGTTATATCTCATTTGATTGGCATTAGACAATTACTATTGCTATATGAAAGTCACAATATTTTTATTTTTTTAAATGCGATCAGATTCTGGCAGTCCTATAGTGCGTTGAAGTCTACAGACGCACTGGTAGAGTCGATGTCCTGTTCACCGTGTACACATTGTCATTATGATGTCATCGTGTGCAATGCCGTAAGCTCGTGTGTGTACGTGATGCCGGTACTCGCGAACTTTTCCGAAACCAGTTTTTATTTACACTTCTAATAATAACTCCAGACAAAACAAACTGTTAGCTATGGGATGAAAACGTAGCTCCTAATATAGTTTAAAAACAATATAAGTGTTCGTGCCTAAATACTGAAGTATTAACAAAAATATACAATCGTATATCTACGTTTGCCCTTGATATATTAAGCAGAATTAATTGTCCTCACTACGCAACCATGATGGTACCTACCAACTGAATATTTTATTGTGTTATTACGACTGAAGCTAACAACTGCTGAAGCTGCCCTGGTACTTAGACAGGTACTTTTAAATTACAGTTATATTTAGTTTTCCTTAAAGGCACATCCACTAATTACTTCGCCCTGTTTATTATTGTTACTATTAATTTATACTATACTCAGGTGGTCCTACAAAGTTTAACAGTTTCCAAAGTACCCACCTACACAATGGTATTCACTCGACACAATTACCGACAAAGTTAATGGTGATACACGAATTAAAAGTACAAGTTGCATTGAACTGCAGCATCTGCAGCGTCAGCTGTCTCTAGTCCTACAATACAATAAGTACTACAATTAAATATACTTACTGTTGCCATTCTCGTAGCTATGATTATTAGAATTATTCTCAGCCATTTCCGATTTTTTTTTACAAATCAAAGCAGTCAATTATCTATACACAAAAACTGATCTTCGCGTAATATAAAAAGCGATCAACAACATGCGTTCACAACTCCACTGTCAAGGACTGACTAAGTGAGCGGATCAAACCGGTCTTCTTTTATGGTATGTTTACTGAATGAGTGAACGACCGAACGAATGAATGCCGCCATGTGATTGCGTGCGCGCGAAAAAGTAGGGTGCGTCCGCTACGCGCATGCTCATTGCACCACTGTCGTGCTGTGTTGGGTGAGTGTCAAGGTCAAAAAGGTCACAGGAGCAAGAACACGAGGGTTAATGGCCAAACAGCTTACCTTATTAGACTAATTTTATCGTATCGATCCTGCAAAAGTTTTAGAAAAATTATAAAATGGTTATAAATTAGAAACTACATTAATAAAAACTACAATAACTACTAAAGTGACATCTTCTTAATGATCTGACACGCAGCGAGGGTGGCCGCGTGTCTGAACATTAAGAAGATGTTACTTTGACTTTAAAGAAGGTGAGTATTGAAATAAAGTGGGAATTGTAGTCACTGGGAAGGGAGTGGAGACGTTTTTTTTTAAGACGGGAAATCATCAAATAACTTCCCCTAGGGAACTACTAGGGAGTGTCAGACTTTTACTGACTAAAACCCGTCTACGTTCCTTCATGTGCCCTTTGCGTTCCGGGGGCGCGGTATCTCTATCGAACAACCCGCAGCCCCGGCAGAAGGGAGTGGAGTCTACGGGAATGGGATGTGTGAGCGGATTCTTGCCGACAATTCGTGGTCGCGTGAATGCACCCTTACCTACTGCACATACATTAATATTATTTTTAAACCGAGGTACCTAATTAAAAAGAAGTGTGTCAGCTGTTTTATGATTCTATATACCTATAGGTACATCAATAATGTTTGTACGTATGTATCCACCTTCATACCCACTCGGGTATTTTCAGCAGGATGAAATAAAAAGCTTTCTATATGATACTTACCCGTTTTGTTATTTTCCTTTCCAAGACTTGTGAGTGTAACTCATTGTTAACTTCTGCTGAGTACGATACCCTCTCCGTCTTGTTTGTATAGGAAGGTAACAATAACAGGAAATATAGCTATCTTCATGGCCTAGACTAGGTTGCATTATACATTGTAAATGCGTAAAGTATGTCATAGAATTATAGATTCAATTCATTTTGATTCTAGTACATAACGTTCAAATGTGCTTTTCATGATCTAGTAGAAATAATTGACGGACTTTGATTTTGATTATCGGACGATATCCAAAAACCCTATTAAGATCAGTGCTTACTGCTAGTAGTTTGAAAGTCGACAAAAGTTTCCACCACGATGAAGTTAAAGAGAATAGTATCAGTTGAACTTTTATCTGTCGTGTGGGAACATGAAGAAACACTTTCCTAAATGTCGCCGGTTAATATTGAAAGTGAACAGACAGGTGTGCTCCTCTCCCGCCATGGCGTGAGTCCGGTCACGTAGCAGCGCGGCAAGTCGCCGGCGCGGCTGATGTAGCGCGCGAGGCGTGCGGCGGCCACCCGGCTCCGCACGCAAGGTCACCTTCAACAGCTAGTTTTGGATGCCACGCCATCGCGCATGCCCGAATCAAGACCAGAGCAACCACAAAAACTTACCATAATTCCTAAACATACGATTGGTTTTGCAACAATCGCACATTTTTATTACAGGCTTTCAATTTACGGAATGGGTTCATCTGTCTCCCGCTTAATTTGGACTTTATAGTGCTCCCTCATAAGATTTGAGATCGAATAAAAGTAGTCTAGAATCTAGATAATTGTAACCGATACTTAGGTACTGTGATAATAAATATTTTGGCAACATTTAAGAGTATGGCTACGGTCAGTCAACTCCACTCAAGAATCAGTTTCAATTGCAAAAAATAAAAGCTGAAAGATTGCTAAATATTTTTATATGCTGGGTATGAGAATAGGTTCTATTACTTTGCGAACGTCATAAGAAACGCATTTTATGTTAAACTGTAGTATCTGTTCTTACCCCGTGGGAAAAAAAGCAATATTAAAATTTTACAAAGAAACTGCACAAATTTATCAAATAATAAATAATTTATTATCACCCTGCCTACTACAATCATGATGTTAATGGGCCACAATTCACAACTGTTCTAAAAGCGTAGACTTCAATAGGTACAGATATTCTAAACACGATTACAAAACAAATGAACTAATAAAAATGTCAAATATTTAATAAACTAAAAATATAGTAAGTACCTATTCTAATCATCATGATAATATACTGACTCATGGTTGTACAAACTGTGACTGAACTCATCACTTTACGTAGAATCTGATGTGACGACTCATTGCTTCAATGCATTATTTTGTGAGTGAACGTTTGCAAGTGCGATATGTTGTCGGCGCCCCGGAGCAGCACCGAGGTCTCGTGGTCCGAGAGGCTCTGCCGCACGATGGTCTCCACGCCCGACCGGCTGATGACGCAGGGCAACGACAGGAACACCTCATCTCTTATGGAGTACTCACCCTGCAAGTTAAACAAATACGTGTCGAGACTGACCCATTTATGACAGTCTGATCCTAAATCATGATCAGACTTAGATTATAGAGTAAAGTACTGCACCAATACAGCTTTACGGAAATTGACCAAAAATGACCAACCGATTGCACATAGACTTATCATGAGAACTAAATGTGTACCATAAAACAGTTGCAGAAAGCGCGAAAAGTTTAACTATAAAGTTAATAATAGATAAAGAATTGATTCATTATGGTTAAAAAACAAAACCAGAATTCAAAAAGACAGTTGGGTTCTAAGTTTTTTATGAATCAATTTTGATCAAGACACATTAGTTAATAAAATTTTAATTAATTAAACTAATGCGTATTATTAGGAATAGTCGTCCCTTCACATGTATGTATACATGAATATTACGTGACGTCAGTCAACTAAAGCTTACTCCGAGCTAGGGCATGCAAAAACCGGATTATTTAAAGAACACGGTTATTTCGGGTTTTTATTTTACAAAACCGGTGAAACCGGTTTTATCGGTTATTTCGGGTTTTTTCCATTTTTATTAAAGAAATCAGAAATACGTGTGTAAAGAAATAAAAATGCTAAAGTTTAATCAAAATGGCGTGAGCGTGGCATAGAGTAGCGCGACAATGATCTATCCGAGACAAAAAAAAAATCGAATTCGAGATCAAAAATCTAAATAATAACTGCCAATTTTAAATCATAACTTCAATTGTGCAGTTTGCCCAAAAGTACTATTAAAGGTATGCCTACAATTTTAGAACTATGTAATAACATAGTTCTAAAATTGTAGGCATACCTTTAACAATTAAAATATAATATTACACACAGTTTTAAACTAAAGTGACGTAAACGACGATCCAAGAATAAAATATAGCTGTTTGCAATAAAATCGTGCAAATTGTTTTTCTTATTTTTTCTACGTGCAATATGGCAGTGGTCATAAACATTTACACTTCATTTAGTGTTTTCTAATAGCGAAGCGTAAATTGTTAAAACAAAAAAAAACTTTAGTGTTCCTTTCGCTTACCTTTCCTATAATATTAGGACTAACCTTAGGCTATATTTCATATCATAGTTCTTCCAAAACCATTAAATTTAAAAACTAATTATTGAAATAGTTTTAAAAAAAAATTAAATTAAATTCACATTATTGAATTTGAATTACTAGGGAAATGTTGACTAACCCTAAACTGTCAGTTTGACAATGACATTTCTTTGTTTTACACTAGCTTTTGCCCGCGGCTTCGCTCGGGTATCCCTTATTTTATTCCCATGGGGGTTGAGTTTATCAAAATCCTATTTAAACGGACATCTTCATCATAGTAGCTCCAATCTTTAATTTCAGTTCAATCAGTCGATAATCTAAGAAGATTTATACAAACTTTCATCCCCTATTTTATCCCCTTAGGGATGGAATTAATCAAAATCCTTTTCTTAGCGGATGCCTACGTCATAACATCTACCTGCATGCCAAATTTCAGCCCGATCCGTCCAGTGGTTTGAGCTGTGCGTTGATAGATCACTGTCAGTCAGTCAGTCACCTTTGAGTTATATATGTTATGGACCAAGTGATAAATTGGGCAGTATACATAATGCCCGGTCATTGTGAAAAATGCCCAATATGAGAGTGCAATTTGATAATAATTATTCAAATAATCAAATTGACCGGGCACTATACATATTGCACTTCACCTTTTGGGCAGAGTAATACAAACATATTTAATAACTATTTTTTTATTGTTATTGTCATTTAACATAAAATAAACTAAATATTAAACCTCTTAAATAATTAGACTCATTATTTAGATTAATTACGAAGGACCCACTTCTTAAAAATCCACTAGTTTTTGCATTTAAAACCGGCACTCTTCGCCGACAGGACACTTCGCCGACAGGACTCTTCGCCGACAGGGTCGGGGAGCCCCGCTTCGCGGGGCTCAAGGGTTTACAAAAAAAATAACCACGAAGTGGATGACGGGGTCTATTCGCTCGCTTCGCTCGCTCTCTAGACCCCGCCATCCCCTTCTAACCTAATCTGTCCGAGTCGGGGTGCCCCAAGTCCCGAAATAAATTGCATCGTTGATGAGCCCTGCCGGCTATTTTCACGATAAAAGAATATGGAATATGAATAATTTTGTGGCTAGACTTATAATTTTCCTTTATTTATTAGAACAACTGCCACATATAGCTTTATTATCAAATTGCCCAACTATCATGTAGCAATATAATAATGACCGTGCAATGTGATAAATAATGAAGTTAAGAAAGTAATTAATCACTTAGCCCGATAAAGCTAGACATTATTCATAATGCTCGTGCATTATAAATAATGCCCGCATTAATCACCTGGTCCATAACATATATATTTTGATTTTAGATCTCAAATTCGATTTTTCGGTATAAATTAACGTTGCCGGCCGTTAGTGCCGTTGGAAATAACGCCGTCTTGCCGTCCTGTCGACGTTTGTCAGTGATAAATTTAAGATTTTGTTTGAAAAGCAAAACCGAAAAAACCGGTTTTGGTATCATAAAAAGCCCGGTTTTCAAATCAGTCGGTTAACCGGTTTTTTCGGTTATCCGGGTATCCGGTTTGCATGCCCTACTCCGAGCGCATCGCTAGCAACACGTAGAGCGGCTAAACTAGAGCAACATACCTTCACATGAGTGGACACGGGGAACACAGCGTATGCGTTCGTGAATATCGCATTGCAGATCGCTGCCACAGCCAAGCCGACAGACCAGGACACGGTCCCCTTGAGCTGGCGCACCAGCATATCAGTCTTTACAGCATCCTGGAACACTTCGTACCACATCTCAGGGTCCTTCTCTGAACCAATGCGAGGGTTCAGATCCATGAGGCGAACACCAGCAACGTTCACATTTGACCACACGGGAACTAAAAACAATTCAAATAATTATAATTCTTTGTTGTAGATAATTAAACTTTGTAAAGTTTACTTAGTGCATCTTGCTGCCTTGATGAGCGGTATTGGTCATATACTGTCGGGGTGATCCGCTTCTCCTAGAGATAAGCATGCGATTCACGGGAGATCCCGAAACCCTCCAAGCATAACGGTCAAGGTGCTGGTTTGAAATTGCCAAAACTCGACTTAGCCTTAAGACCTCCTCTCTCGACATTCCTAAGGGGACTATTCAGGTTACATACGTTACAAAACTTTTAGTAAGTCAATTCCTTTTTTTACCTTTTGCCATAAAAAAATTTCATTAGAAAATCTAAACACTAGTGCATCGATTATCTCACCACTATTAACTTCACTATGCTCTCCAATAATGACCGCCTCGCAGCTCTCCGGTGCTATGCCCAGCTTGTCGGACAGCAGGTACCGGAAGCGCGCCGTGTCGATGAACGTGCCGGTCCCGATCACCCGCTGCCGGGGAATGCCGGACATCCGCCAGGTCACGTAGCTCAGAATGTCCACTGGATCACTCGCCACTATAAATATCGCGTCAGGACTGTGCTTCGCTAGCTGGTGGAGGAACACTTCAGTTAATTTACACATTCCACACGTAAACTGGAACTTCAGGCGAAGTTTCTTTGATAGGTTAAATGATGCTGTCTGTCGGTAGTTACCTTACAGAATTAGCTAGGTACGAGCCTACCTACTAATAGTAAATGGAAATGAAAATAGCGTGAGGGCCTAGTGGTTAAGGCGCCCGCCTTAAATTTATTATAAGTCTGATTTCGCGAATCCGCAAGCCAATCCTTGAGCAAACGTGCTTGACAGTGCTTTTTTGTATAAGAAGAGGCCCTTGCCCTGCAGTGGGCCAATAATAGACTGTTTTAAAAAAAAATGAAATTAATGGATTTCTGTCATGCTCTTTCTCCTATAAGAACGTTACTTAATAACGGTTAGCCGTTACTTAATAACACTTTCAGGGGAAACAGGTCCTTAATATATACGTATTTACCGGAGCGACGATCGCCCTGATGATGCCAGCGCTGCGGACGATGAAGTCATGCAAAGTTTCATCCTTTCCTTTGAACGTGCCGGACGTGAGGATACACACCTTAGAGTCGCGAGTCTCCGCGGGATCTAAGTGCAGTAACATATTATTGTTTACTACGTTATTTTCTTTTATCACCCCTACATTTCACCTTCGTAACGATATGTACATGTATAATGTGTTAAACCAAGGTGCTCTGGCATTAGTTACAACCAGCCCTTCAAAATTGTTAATCCAAATCTTGTGTGTTCATTCATGCGTCATGTTCGGGATCTTCTTCTTCTTCTTAGCGTATCGATAGCAAATAATAGAATATTAATATTAAATAAATAAGATATTTTTTAAATCCTTTGTTTGGCCCAAAATTCGGCTACGGCAACACCCTCCGCCGACGCAGTCATTAGGTCCTCACGTGTGCAGGACACAGGGCATGCGGCACAAGATAAAAGGTGGGCCATGATCTGCAGAGAGGCACCGCACAGGCATTGAAGGTCGGTGCCATTCGCGAAACCCCACCGTTGAAGGTTGTCTTTGCTTTATGTTCGGGATCATGCGCCGTCAGTGGATACGGATCATCTCTTACAGTATTATCTACAGTGACATTAGGGAAGTACCTACCAAAGTAAGTAGGTGTTAAAACAATACATTACCTTTGCTGGATTGGATCCTGGGGTTATTCAGAAATAGGGCGCTTGATTGCAGATCTATATGTTCACCTAGCATTATCTCTTCATTCATGTCGATCATACAAATGTTGTTCGTAATTCCCTGCAATAGAACATCAAACCGATAGATTTCAGTACATTAGATTTATACGTATGTACCTGTAAAACTTATAGGCGATTTTTTAAAAGTATGAATCTACCATTTGGTATGGTGAACTAGATTGAATATTATTTTTATGCTTGTTAATGATGTTCAAAAGTGCTTTTAATGATCTAATTAAAATTGATTGATTTGACTTCGATTAGCAACTCAAGCATTGCTCTCCTCACGTGATAGCAGATATGTAATGGTGCGACTGTTCATGATGTGTATTGTCTAAATTCCTAGGAACAGGTTCATTTGAAGCTCACCGGCAAGGAGATCTGCAGCCTTGCTCCTTGGTGGTACCTGCCTATGTAAAACGAATTAGGCAAGAAATTCTTTTATTACGTTACCTTAGCAAGTAAAGTGTACACTATAGCAATTCCAATGTCATCTAGGCCTACGATGCTAACTTTATCGCCTATGGCAAATTTTCTAGGCGTGTTACAATTGAACATTTTCGCCAATGTGTTATACTGCTTGCAGGCTGGTTCTGTGTCATTGTCAGTCCCGGGCGTGTCGCTCTTGCCTACATATCTTGAATAGTTCCAACTCGTCGATTTGCTACCTGAGATTTAAACAAATACAATCATGGGTTGGCTTTACATCTGACTTTGGCACCAGTCCCCGTCGCATGCATTTTTTCTTTCTAGGACTACAAAAGTTTGTGTAAGTAAGACAACACTCGAATACGAATTACGCGACTAAGTACCGAATAGGTTCTGAACTGGAGTTATGAAGGTACCTAATTAAAGCAAAGACAGATTTCTCCGTGTTTGCGACCAGGCCATCATTCAATATCGATAAATAGCAGAAAGTACAGTAAGAGCTTGATAATAAACATAGTGAAGCTCAGCGCAGCAAGCGCAGCCTGCCTAATGGTTTGTTCGGTCGAAAACACAAAAAGATGGCAAAATAATTTAGGCAAGCCAGGGATGCAGCTCAACAACGAATATTTTACTAACGAGAAGGATTCCATCCGTAAATACAGTGAGCAGCTGCTATAAGTTTAGTCCATTCTCGAGCGTTGTAAGCTATCTGCGGAATGCTGGAACTACATATCCGAAACATTTCTTCAAATAATAAAGTAAAATGGCAGATTGTTTGTAAAAATAGAAATCTTGACAGCTGATGCTGACAGGACAGATTTCATCGGTTCTTTCCTATTTCTTTGTCTGAAAGAAGACTAAAAGAGAAACGAAGTCTGTAATTTATAAGCGGCCACGTTGAAAATTAAAGAAGATTTTACTGCATGGAGAACATACACATGCACTCATATCTGTAGTCGAGTGTTATAGTAAAACTCTGAAGTACCTATAGGTACATATTAGGCATTCTGAGAAATAGAGATGCAATTAGATATGGGTGTACCAGAATCTCATGGCAAAAAAGGAAATCAAAAACAGTGGTATGCAAAACCGGGGAAATTAGACTATACGATCTTGATATTTTTCCCTTATTACCTTTTGTCTGTAGTATTAACGAACATTAATATTCATGAATCAAGCGAGCATTACTTTCCGCTCTTATTTATGACTGCGACTTCGTTTGAATGATAGTCCTTCATCACGGGGTTTTACCTTTACGCATTTTTTTTTAATAGAAACTTCCTATTTTATTCCATATAACATCAGCCAATGAAAATCAGAAATAAAGAAGTTTCATTTTTTTTTAATGTATAAACTAAAAGTATCTACATGCCTCACAGCTACTAATTTTAATGACAAAATTACTATTGCCGTATGAAAACCATAATTGTAGGCTGTAATACTAACATTGGAGTTAAAAAAGTTAATTGTGGCCGACAAAAAATGCTAACATAACATAACTTTATATACCTACAAATAGTTATTTCTCCGCGGATCAAAGGTTGATCCAGACCAGACGATCCGAGACGAATTTCGTCCTGTTTGTGTTTTTAGGGTTCCGTACAAAGTTTGAAACGGGACCCTCCCCTCTGTCTGGTTTTCCATCTGTCACCAGGCCGCATTTCATGAACCATGAAAATTAGCTAGATAGTTGAAATTCTTACAGATTATGTATTTCACTTGCCGCAACAAACAACAAATACTTACTAAAAATCAGAAAAAAAAAAAAATTTGCTCCCATACAACAAACGTGATTATTTTTCTCGTTTTTGCTTGATATTGATAACGGCAACAGGTAGACGCTTGAAATATTCACAGAATAGGTAATTCATTATATATTCAGTTTAAAAATAAATAAGTAATTAAATTAAAACAAAACAAATATTTAAGGGGGGCTCCCATACAACAGCTATGATTTGTGTACGGAACCCTTCGTGCGCGAGTCCGACTCTCACTTGGCCGGTTTTTTTTATGTAATCACATCATACTAATATTATAAAGGCGAAAATTTGTGTGTTTGTCTCTTCTTAACGCTCAAACGGCTGAACGGATCTGGATGATATTTGGCACTGAGATAGATTGTACTGTGGAATAACACATAGGATACTTCTAATCCCGGAAAAAAATACGGTTCCCGTGAGATAATATAAATATTAACTTTCACATGGACGAAGTCGCGGGCCGAAGCTAGTTTCATATAAACAGCTTTCGTCCGCAATATTAAGTCCGTGTGAGTGTAGAGGTCACCGCGGACGGACACGAAGCCGTGGAATTCATACTTGTCAGTCTTATTCTTATACGAATTCCAAGCTACCTCTTTGTTATTTAATTCATCACAATTTATCTGTTTTGGCCGAGGCACACACGTTTAGACAGACTGAGTTAATTTCGCCATCAATCCATAATATCTATTAATATTGATTAATGACTTTTAGTTTTATTTTATTTTTCATAATTTGTTATTTAACTGAAATTGTGGCTGTAAAATGCTCTGGAAAACATAATCTAGGTTAGCTATTTAGTAATATGCCAGTGAATTGATGGTACATACCGGTTAGTCATATACCAGTATTGCTGTGCTGTGTGTATCCAACTTACTGACTTTCGAATGTAGTCCTATGGTTATATATTTATTAAGATCCAACTTTTTGTTATTTCAATTCACTACATTTCTTTATTGTGAAGATAAGAACAATTAGACACCTAAATGCCGTTCTGTGAAACCTGCCTATCTCCGTGGGAAAAAGAAGTGATTTTTTGTATGTATGCAGTTTTGGTTATTGGTAATATTGAGTTTTACGGGCATGGGTGTAGTTTTGATAAAAAAAATCTTTATTATACTAGGTCAGTTTATATGCCTCTCTCATGGATTGGCTGATTGTCCTCCGCTGCTTCCACAAGACCTCGGCGCGCCGCCCGGCCGGTGACAAACTGTGAATACTCCCACTTTCAGTTTATTCACCCGCTGTATAAACATGACTTTGATCGTAAAACCACTGCAGAGCAAACCCAAAGTGTTTTATTTTCAGACGTCGGTCATCTGAATGTCACCTTGTCCTGGCCATTCCAGGACAAGTTCCTGATGCGGAACATGTAGCCTACTTACAATACAGTACATCTTTACGATGTTTTTTCGTAAAGAGGAGAGAGGAAGTAAGGCGATAATCGTATAAAACCGTAAGGACTATACGCTCCTTCCTGAAGCGGCGTTAAGGACTAGAACCTCTTTTAAAGAGAGGTATCTAATTTAATTTCCATTGCAAGACCATAGGTACATGGAATTTTGACATTGACACGATTGTCAACTTATGACAACTTATTGGCAAAATAAAAAACCTATTGTAATGAAGAATTGAACTTGACAATACCTAATTGTTATTGGTTGTAATAGTAACTATTGACAAATATTTGTGTTGTTTTAAAATAATCGAATCCAAAAAGGGTATCTAGTATAAAAGTTTATTTACTTAATTAGGTACCTAAATAATAAAGTGATCAAAAATGAGTTCTTGGAGATTAGCTGGACTGAAGTACGTTTACCCACGCTATTTTAAGATCTCGTTGTTTTAACTGTTTTACAATCCATTCCTTGGTTTTATTTAAATTACAAATATCTATGTATAATTATATTCATTTAAACACAAACAGACGCCGCATTCCTGTGGAAGGAACAGACACAACAGAGCGAAATCTGATGACGATAAACATGTACCTACCTATACATATTATTGTGATGTGTATTTATTTTTTGGTTAGCACAATACATGCCATCACGCCTGTATACCCCGAAGGGTTAGGCAGAGGTGTACCAATGTAGGTACACCCACAGTTCGCCGGTATGTTGTTTAGGTCCCATGTAACAGGGGGCGACCCTATTACCATTAACCAGGCACAAATCCAAACTCCGAGCTGCAACTGAGAATTTCATAGAGAAACCCAATAACACTTTTTACTCGGCATGGGAATCGAACCCAAGAACTCTAGCGTAGCAGTCGCGCTAAGGACCACTAGGCCAACGAGGCAGTTGGTTAGCACATTTTGTACTTATATTATGTAGGTATATATTCCACTGACTTGAATCTGTCCTGACGGTTGGGTGTGGTGAAGAGCGTCGTGCTAACTTCAATGTCTGGCTAATGGCGGCGCATGTGTCGGATCGTTTCGTTTCCTACAAATACTAGTGCTAATTGGTGCCATCAATTGGGACTGGTCATCTCTTAGCTGCCTTTGAAAATGTATTTTATTATTTAACTCTCGTTCACTTCTACGGTCCCTACTTGTAAAATTGTATTCACATTTGTAGATTCAACATGAATGAGGTAATATTGTATTGATTTTCAAAGGGTGTTCATTGAGTTTCTTGCTCCATTTTTATCACAGGAACCTAATGTATGGAACAAGCAGCTAGCTTTAACTTTCTTCATAAATGGTTTGTTTGATTAATACTTTCAAAGTAAGGAACCCTAAAAATCAGTAGGTACCATAACATATAGTTACAGCGCGTTGGTAGGTACATTCGCGTCCACGACAAGTGAAACTTTATTTTTAATTGTTTGAATAAATTTCTGTCATCGTTTCAGTTATTTGAACTACTCCAACATAGCGGCAGACGTGGTACGTAGATCACTGAAGACCGCTGAGAGGGAAGCTGCAATGAAGAACGCCTACACTACGGTCAAGTACTTCTACTGGCTCAATGGAGAAATGTTACGTAGGTTTCCTTGCACCACCGCTGCATCCTCACCATCACCATAATACACGTGGCCTTTTTAAATCAAAATCATTTAATCACGCTGGGATTGGGTTCTAGGTATCAATATTTTAGATATAGCGATAAGCCTCCCTATTTTGTTGGTTGGAACCAGGAGTTGTGGGAAATAGCCAATACGAAGCTCACTCTGAGAGACGAGCGGTATGTATAATTGGACCTCATTTGTTTTCAGCTGAAGGGAAGAAGCTACCGCATATCGAAAGCAAGGAGGCACAAAAGGCGACCGCCTAGCTAGCGTACTAATATCAGGAACTTGCTGGACGTTATGTTCACGCATTACTTACCTATATTTTCATTATTAAAGCAGTATATTACGTCATTATTATAATAAGCTCGTCAAAGACTTGAGAGCACCTGAGAGAAAGGGTATCTAGTGCTTCATACCGCTGCCTTCTTACACATATCTTGTACCTATACTGTTTAGTACCTACCTAGTCATATTGTTATCAATATATTTTTATCTGTAATTATTACATATTTGACTATTGTGTAGGACTGTAGGTGGTAACTTACGCATGTTTAATGTGTCAGTGAGTGTTCTTACCATCATGATGTCAGCAGAGAAAATATTTAGAGTTGACGTATGTGTTCATTAAGTTTATTTCAATAAAAAATTACTTGAAAAATATCTACATTGGTTTTTTATTATTAAATAAACTCATCTGCCTAGCCTTTTTTCAACTATGCAGCTTAATTAAACTAAATATTTATTATTTTAGTTTAGACGATTATCTGTAGGTCATATTTGTCTTTGTATGTTTGTTTGGTCATAATTATTTGTTTCGTGCGGGGATCGAACCCGCGACACGCAGCGCAGCAATTACTCGCTCACCCACTGCGCCAACCGTGTCGTTTTGTGATTCAACTATTTGATTGGCATAAGTTTACGCTTGCCTGTGTCTATTTTTTGTGCCGAGGGGCTAGGTTCGAATCCCGCACGAAACAAATTGTATGGCCTACAGATAGTTAGTTGTTCCGGGTCTATTTGTCTAAGTGAGTTTATGTGTTTGTTAACTCATCCACGGTACAGGTAAAATTCCTAGTGAGGGGCAAGGCATTAAAAAAGAAAACTACTTTTTTTATCAACGATACTAATTTTTGTGCCTCTGACGTCACTCAACGATCTCCATTACTATAATAAAAATATAAATAAAAGTACATAGGTACTAGCCACTGGATTACACTTTAGTTAGATGTGTGAATAAATGAAAAACTCTCTAACCTTAAACCACATTTATTGTACTCGTACCGTATATAAAATGTACTCTGTGCTCGTACCCGACAAGCCTCGTGTTTTGCGTAGTTGACACCTAATATAATAGGTGGCGCTGTTTAAAACGAACATGTAGCATTACTGAAAATGCTAACTATACAGGCAACATTTTGTAGATAGGTAGTTGGGTGTTCTTATTCCATTAAAATAAAAGACAATTATTAATAATATTTTATTACATTAATAGCACATCAATTAAATACAGGTTTTAATAAACCTATTCAGTCAAATTTTGGTATAAGTCGGCTTCTGCAGTGAAATACTTTACTATAGGTGTACCAGAACCTGATGGAATTTTAAAAATAAAAATATTGTGACTTTCGTACAGCAACAGTAATAATTAAATATGGCTTTTTTATAGCTGTTGAGATTATTTATATACTCACTTTTAGTTTATTCCTTTTGAAAATAATTGTATCTGATCTTCGTTATTTAGGATTTCCACAGGCAGATTCTATAGCTGATGTTATAAGAAACTACTTCTATTTGAGATAAATAAATTAGCGTTCTGCGTAAACAATATAAATCTCCGTGATAACAGACAAGTAAATAACAAATAAGTATAGAAAGTAATACATGGTTGATATATTTTTCATGAATACTCATGTTTGTTCATATTACAGACAAAAACATATTAAGAGCGTATAGTTTAACTGCCTCGGTATTGCAAACTACACATTTTGATTTCTTTTTTGTCATGAGGTTCTGGTACACATATATAAGTTGTGGCCATCAAACAGTTGCTTTGGATCGAGTTAGAATTTGCAAAAAGGTTTTGTTAGATAGGTCGAACAGGAATTAAATTTAATTTGTCGAGTTTCTAAATGTTTTGTTTGCCCTAATTGAGTACAGTGTAGGCGTTTACTAGCGTAGTTCCTTGCTGCTAACCAATGAGCCCATGCAGCTAGCGTGGCTTGCTTCATCGTGCACATGGTACGCTGCCGTGGAACTGCGCCAGTCTCTTTACAAACATGACACTACCAACTCTCGCTAAGGACACATACCAAGTAGTATACTCGCTAAGTCAGCCAAGATATTGTAATTCCTGTAGATAATCCGTTTTAAATTGAGCAACAAGTATTTTCAAATAAGAAGCCGACTTATATTTAGAAAGTTTGCCAATATGCATAATAAATATATAAAACTGTAAAAAAACGGCGGTCTTTTTTATGACGGTGGAAGGACTTGCTGGGAGAATATACCTAAGGCCCTCATCTCAACTTAGGGTTTGCACATCAATAACGAAAGATCAACAAATGAACTAACCTTAGACGCACAAAGTTGTTTGAGCACAAGCTTTGGGTCCAAACCTCTGAGTCCGATGTGCCCCGTAGTGTGGGCACATCGCAGTTACAAGTGACCGTGCGCGCCATAACTCGACACCCGCTGCGGGCCGCAATGCGGACGAGGCTTTTAGGTATACGAGGACCCAGCCATGACACAGTGCGCACACCACACTCTCAACAGTTTTTTACTTTCAGTAGAGATTATAACTACTTTTTTAACCCTTGATAACTAAACATTCGTCCGTTCGACGACCCACCTACTCGCGATTCTCGTGTTTGTGTACTTCTAGATGAGCCACTACCGCGCCTCTTTGTTTACCTTCCTAAAACACTTAAATAGTGCACCGTGTAACACGAAATTTAACGCACGATAATTAGAACAGGAGATGTGACCATAGCGTCGTCCGTTCGACGAAAGTTTAGTAACAACGAGGTACGAATGACTTGATCTTTTGATTATATTTTTATGAAATATTTGTTCATTTTATTATTTATTTTTTCTGAATTGTTCTCATTTATTAGTATTTATGATTAAAATTTATTTTATAATTGAAAATTCCGAGTGTGGCTACTTTTATTGATAGAAATGTAATTTTGTACATAACACGTACATAATATCTACACGTATCAAGTACACGTATACGTCACTTATAGTTATATTTTTTTTTTATTTAATTTACGTATCTAATTCCTTGCGAAAGAAGAAAATACCTTTGCATCGGCGTGATTTTGTGCTGAAGTTAGTCAAACCACTTATAGAGCCCTGGTTGAGGCAAAGATTTCAAACTGTTACTTTGAGGCCGGACATCAAGGTCATAATTCTGGACATTTTCAGTATAACTTCGCCTGTAGATTCTCCAGTTCCTTCTGCGTCAAATGTGCATAAAATTTGTTACTTATGTCCTTCTAAGGCCCGCAGAATGACCAAACACCTCTGCATCAAATGCAAGCGTTACATTTGTGGACCTCATAGCTTCGACATATGCTGTGGCTGTTTGATATAGTTCTTAGTTACTGTTTAGAATATTTTTTGTTTAATTATGGTCCCAAGAATGTACCAACGTCAGAAATTCCTACGATCAATAAATACTTTTTGAAAAAAATGCATTTTATATGGCGTAGTCGGTTCGACGAATGTTTAGTAACCATGTAACAACGAAAATAGTTTAGTTATCTAGGGTTAAGAAGCACGGGTGCACCTATGTTTAACGTGTATTTTTAAATCTCAGAGACTGGTTTGATTTTTTGGATTTATGTGTCCAACTTGATAATAGAGTGATTTATGTATATGTGCCGAAAGCACTTTAAATGTTTGTCGTATGGAATTGTTTATTTTGTCTCTGAGTTTAAAAAATGCACTATAGGTGAGGTAACGTTAATATTGCACATTGAATTTGTCATTATGAATGTTATGTTCAGTAGCAGGGGGTCCGCCTCAAGTGTGGTGTGCGCACAGCCGTACGTCATAACAATAGAATGAATGCAAACTTAACTCAAACGTGTCAACTTGTTACATATACATAACATAAGTAAACCGGACAATAACATACATTCACTTTAAAATAGTTAACATTTATTTATTACTTATTGTAGTTATCGTTGGTGTTCTAATATTGCAGACTCATTACTTAAGTATAGTGTAAACGACCAAAAAATGTTCAGTACGCCGCTGCGGGCTGCGGACACGAGGCACTCGCCCACCGCCTGGCAACATGCACGGGCCTCGTGCCCGAATATATTTGAAGACATAGCTTAGCAGCCACTTATGAAGTTTTGGACACAGAGTGCCATTCAAGTATGAGTGATAGAGTCGAAAGTAGAATTCTCTTTTGAAAGAATGTGCGTATCAATAGTGTACGAACAATATATAGGAATGTATTTGATGAGTATTTGTAAACCTGGAGTGGTGGCTCGTTTGGCAAGTTGAGAGGTTCGCAAGTACGTCGACTAACGTCAATCAAATTCATGGAAGTAGTAAGTTTCAATATAAGCTCTTTTTATTGTGTGATCAAATCGAAGTGAGAACTCAGTCTGGTTTGATCGCTTCAGATAGTTGGAAGAACACTTAGTTTCAATGTATTTGCTTGTTTACAGGACGCTTTGTTTATAATAATAATATGTTGATATTTAAACCTAAGCATTAGTAACCATTGCTCCTATCTTTTAGTGTCGCTGTAAAGGACAAGTAACATTATGTCGTCTTCGATATATTCCCGAGGCACATGATAATAAAAACCAGGTAAAATACATGTATAGGTACATACAAATGGAATCACTACCTTACCTATCTATATATAACTACAATATATGACGTGATTTGATGAAAGATAATATTAAAAACACTTCAGCTACACATCGTTAGGGAGCTTTTATCGTAGTGTATGTACTTATACGTATACATGTGGCTGCGCCGCGTAGTGAGGAGCGCTTGAATACACGAGTGCGAATCATCCCGTCTCTCAGTTCACACCTCTGTAGGTGCCTTCTTAACAATTATAACTGGCGATATTAATACAAAGAAGAAATATTTAAAAATACTAGCTAGTCTCTTATCGTTTGTTTTTATTAATTTGAGAAGTCGTTGATTACCCGTCAGTAGGTGTACGTACCCACTATCACTATCTTCTATGGTGTTCGACAAAAGTCTCTTGATGTTCTACTAAACACTGATGTATGTATATGTTATGTAATTACGTGAAAGCGTCATTAGCACCATGTCAATGGAAAATGTTGTTGATTTGATGACTTCCTACAACTAAGTTGAATATACAAGTAACCAAAGACTTCTCCTTAGTGTAAATATGTAAATATATGGAAGATCAACATGAGTGTGCCGCGTGTGGCTCGCTCCCTAACCAACATGTCTGCCGCACTAACGATGGTGCCACCTACGGATTTATATTAAAACGCTATCATTAAGGCTATGTTCTATTGCCGTGTGACATGTGCACGGAACACACGCGCACGTGCCTCTAGCTCGCCACAATCAACAAACTGCGCACGGGTATGATAATCCATGGCTATGCACAATTACGATATAGTTATGGTTCAATGACAATCGAATGTGTTTCCACGAACCCTAGTCGCAATGTGACAGGTACGACCAGCATAACTGGTCGTTCACCGCAGCCGGCTTGCGGCCGAATACAGCCAACCTACCAACAGTTTGCCAGCAAATGTAATCGAGCACGCCACGCGTATATATACGTCATTGGATGATGCTTCTGTGCGCAGCAATAGAACAGCGCCTTAATTATTTCCTTATAATTACAGATAAAGATATTGACGTTACTATAATAGCTAAACCTTATAATATAATATTACACGAATTGAGCTAAGATCTGATTGAGTTCTAAACTTTGCTCTCACAGTAACAGGTGTAATGATCGCGACTGCATCGTCGCGAGGCGTTCACTCCTAGGTGAAGGAGCAAACTGGTAACTATTATGTTCACTTTCGATTACAAGTGACTCGTGGATCATCCTCGTACACACGCAGTGCCCTCACCTATCTATCGTACATTAGACTACGACGGAGAGGACAAGTGTCCTCCCCCTCAATTGGTTTCAGACTAATGTCATCCTATCTATGATTAAACATTACATAGTGAACATACAGATTATAAAAACATACATATTCATTTGATATAAACGTCAATAGATTTACAAAATATATTATATCAAGATCATTAGATATTGAAAATCATTTCGTTCTTAGTATACAGAAGACAGGAACAAAAGTTATTACAAGTGCATAAATCAATAGGCTGTAAGTACTGAATACATAAAGTGTACTATTTTATAAATGAAATTAATTGAACATGACTCACTATCTCACAGATATAATATCATATAGCTAATAACTTGCAATAATGAAACATCAAGTTGCACGTTTATACAATTCAATAAAGTCGCATCTTCATAAAGTTCTATGAGCTAAAAGTTACATTCTTCATAAAATGTAATAATTTAAAAGTTTTATTTTCATAAAATTCAATAATCTAAAAGATGCACCATTCTAATATCTAACCACATTCTATGAATAACATTGACATGAACAAAGTACACTGACATACGCCGTACTGCCGGCCACACTGCCACGCTCCGTGCACTTACCGATGCACATGTCGCCAAGTGAACGTTCTCAACGAGTTACTATTTACCCAACTTGTCTAAAAGTGGAGTTTAAAATATCATCAAAATAGAATGTTCCCGTATAAGTTACACTGCTGTACCGATTGGGCTGTTTACAAATTCAGTGGCCATTCCCGATTCCTTGTGTAAATAGAGGGCATTGGCCGTGGACACTGAATTGGTAAAGAGTGCTTTACCTATTGATGTTCGTCGTCGGCATCGATAGGCTCCGCCTCGGCGCTGACCGCCGGGCTCTCCGCGTCGTCGGGCGGCGGGGCGGCGCGCGCGCGCTGGCAGCGCGGCACCACGCCGTTGTACTCGCACATGCCGAAGATCAGCACGCCGAACCCGATCAGGTGCTGCCAGTGGAAGTCCTGCCACATCAGCGCCAGCGACACCATCCAGATCACGAACGTCCTGCGGAACCGTGGGCTCGTTCAATGGATGTATACTATACGCAAGCACCCAGAACAATGACGAGGAGAGCTGACTCCAATCGAAATTGAAGAAGGCTGTCTAGCGTGAATGGAACGTTGCAAGAGTAGAGGGAGACCAAAGAAACGATGTGTATGAAAGGTGAGTCAAGATGAAAACTAATAGAGACGTGGAAGAAGAACATTCGAAGGCATACCATGCATCCACTGGAAACAAAGTATTCCTGTTCTCATAACAGTTGAAACACATGACCATCATCATCCTCTGATGCCCTTTACTTGGTGCCTTTACAAAAGAAACACGCACGAAGCGTCTGCCTGTTGAATGGCAAGGTTACCTGATAGAGTCCATAACCATTCTAGTGGTCGCCGACATTTCCTTGGTGACGCTGATACCCGCAAAGTTGAAGAATGCAATCGAAATGATGGTGCCCAGTGTCGCTAGTAGGATCAGGGGGTTGTTGCCTGAAAGTCAACGCGTCATATATAAACATATTGCCTTACTGTGTGACACTACCACTACCTGAGAAGCTAGCTCGCGGAATGAACGTTTCGATACATTTTTTAATTAGAAATATTCCCGTTTTGGACACAGATAATATCAATTTAGTTAGATTTTAGTCATATCAATGCATGATACACATTCTGTGACAGTAGTATAATATTTATCCAAAATGGTTTGGGATAGTCGTATTTACTCGACTGCGCCAGAAAGAGGGTTATGTTTTTCGAGAGTATGTATGTATGTATGTTTGTATAATTGTTTGGCACGCTCTGCAGCCTGAACGGCTTGATGGATTTTAGCTTCAGATGTGTCGTTAGATTCGTATTTACTGTGAAAGTGGCATTGGGTATATCAAAATAAAAAAATAAAAAACGGTAATTTAAAAAACTAAAAAACCCGACTGCTTTTCTGAGTATTTATGAAAAATCCCTAAAACAAGATAGACGTTGTACCCGATTGCACTTAAAATTATAGCAGTCGGGACCCATTCTAGAAATGGAGGCTTACTGAATTGAGAGCACATACCTATTGCAGATGGTCCCGAATGGGTCCTGACTGCTACAATTTTAAGTGCAATCGGGTACAACGACTCTCTTGTTTTAGGGATTTTTCATAAATACTCAGAAAAGCAGTCGGGTTTTTTAGTTTTTTAAATTACCGTTTTTCTAATTCGATGAGACGGGGACGTGTTGGTTAGATGAGCGTGGTCAAACCAGTCCCTCAGGCGTATTCTATTAGAATTGCTTTATATGACTTACTTTTTCCCTATCTACGTATAACACATCTGTACCATAAGTGACATTTTAACTACGTGAAGCGAATAGAAGCAGGTTATAAAGTAACGCATGAATCTGCGATAAGTGTGAAACAAAGAAATTAGATGGCAGCTTTTAGTACTACTTCAAGTGATAAAATGGTCATAAAATGGGACATATCATTATGCGTACGCGAAAGTCGTCACAATGGGATCGAATAGTTACATAATGGAAAAATGTTAGACACTGGTGAGCTCACCGATTTGCACTAATCCATCGATGGCGTCTTCCACGGTGCCCCTAGCGTTGTTGCCGAAGTGCGGGGGCGCGGGCGTCCAGTAGAACACCACCAGGAGAGACGACAACACCGAGAAACCGAACACGCCCTCCCAGCCGACAGCCTGCAGCGGTGGAATGTTTAATCCTGGAAATTAGTGACGAACGGATTAATGCTGTGGAGATGCGATACTTGCGAAGTAAATGTTGTGTGACTTTGAACGATAGAGTGAGGAATGAAATTATACGACAACATTGAGGATTAAAAGAGGATGGAGGTAGTGACAAAGGTTGAAAAGAGCATGCTTAGATGGTAAAAGGGATTTATATGGCAGTTATGTGTGGCAATGGGGACGCACTAGAAAAACCTACCCTGACCTTATTGGTGAGGTTCTTCAGAAAGGTCAGGTGCGCAGTACTCGTAACCGGCGTGCATGTATGAACAGATGTATGAATGTGAGGCAAAAGGAGTATGTAAGGATCGTAGCAGGTGGCGTTCTGTGGTTTCTACCTACCCCATGGGAAAAAGGCGTGAGTTTACGTATGTATGAATAACGAGAAATATGGTTCAAACAAAGTTATAAAAAGATAATGTTATTCGACTGTTAATAATTCAAACAACCAATCACTATAGCTTACGCGCGCTTCACAATGTGTCACGTACATCGGTCTCTCCAAGCAACGCAGGTAAGCCTGGCTATTGGTTTGTTTTGTCTTGGACTGTTTAAACTGTAACAGTTATTTCAGTGTAGTTACTCTGTGACGGCTGGTGATATTGTTAGTATACAGGGTGGTCCGTTCACATGGATCAGTATGGGAAAGTCTGAAATTATAAGATAGAGAACTTCAAAGATTTTAAAAAATTATAACGTGTGGACATCGTTACGAAAGGACTCAAAGGACTCGAAGGACTCAGTACTTGAGACCAGCGTATACATTTTACGTGAATTAAAAAAAGATCAGCTTTAACCATACATTTTCACCGTTCGATTGCGATGTCCCTTTCACCCAATAATGACATGTAAGTTAATGTAAGTACATGTAAGTTAGTTAATATTGTCAAAAATAAGTAATTTTTCCTTACATGGTTCCTTAATAAAAGTGAACCATTACAATCCACACTTAATTACCACAATAAAAAAACATTTGTATTTTTTATGGAAAATAACCTGGTTTGATGCCTGAGTTGAATACCAATTTTATAATGTGAAAACAGTTCGTCTCTAACTTTTAAGTGTCGGTGATATATTGCATTTTAACACATTGCTACCACTAATAGTTTCAAAGACCACACTGACTCACCACAACGGTTCACTCTGAATATTGTAGAAAAACGTTATTATTTCTATTACAGGAAGGTTCAACGAATTTATTGCTAGCTTACCTAAATAGTACGTATTGTTTTCGATGTATCTAACTGTTTGCTTGTCTGTCTATCTACGCAAAATACATCTTCATAGTACAGCGTATTGCGAGTGAATATAGATTATTTTGTGTATATCAGATATAGGTAAAAACCGTAAATGATATATTTCTACTACATATAACTTCACATTTATTACGCTTGGTGAAGCTCAAAGGGGACGCCTACACGAGCGTGCATGACACAGGCATATGTAGAGGTTTTATAGCTAGTTGTGTGAAATAATCATAATTGTGTTAGTTTACTTATGAATGTTTATTTGTGAATATGTTTTTAGGCTAACTTAATCAGGTGATTTTTAACTTTCTAAGCTAATCTTGGCATCATTGACGTCGGTAAAGGAAAATATTGTGGTGTAATTATATATGTCTGAAAACGTCAATCCGCCTTGAGCAAGTGTGGCGATCAATGCTTGTGCCTTCTCTGTATGAGAAGAGGCCTTTGCCCGGCAGTGGAACCATAATAGGCGGCTATTGTTATGAATTATTACTTAATAACAGTGTTTGAATGTAGCGGAGTGAGACCGATGCACGATCTGGGACACTAAAGCGATGAAAGACAGACCTGTACCCAGCAATGGCTCAAGTGCTGGGAATGACTGTTGTACGTCCTTTCCCTTTCTAAGTTTGAGGTTATGGGTAACTCGTCTTCTTTTTTTTTTGTAAACAAACGTTTATTTTTCGAACACAAAACTTAGTTAAATAATAATAATTAAATTAAAAACTATGTACAGTTAAAAAAAAAAAAAAAAAACAAAAAGAAAGGAAGGTCATAGGGCATCAAAAAACTCATCCGCATCGCCGTCAATGGGACATGTGCCCAGAAGGCTGGCAGCATTGCCACGTTGTATGGCAATGCTGATTCTTTGGCCCAAGAAAAGTCCAGCCCTCTGGTCACGTGAAGAATCGACCAGTCGCTTGGCTATATTGCGAAACACTAGATGAGCGCTCGGTCCCCATGGCCCTAGTGTTTCAACCCCAAACGGCTCAAATACTCGTCTTCTTAGCTTATCGATGTCAACTCTGTTAGTACCAAATTAAACCCGTTGCCTTTCTGGCTTCCTAACAATAAGGACCTATCCTAACCCAGTCCTTTGACCAAGACTAGAGTCAAGAGCTTGCTCATCTCGAATAAAAAAATAAAATAACAAATTACCTACCATCACAGATGAATTTTAACACTATACTTATATATGTTTTACAAAAAAAGAAACAAGTAAATAGTCATCACATCATGTTGCCACATACCTGCAACGTATTTCTCTTCGTACACCATCTGGCAGGCGGAGACGACTTGCGCCACGATGATGAGCAGGTCGCCGGTGATCAGGCTGTTCCGGCCCTTGGCCTCCCCGGGGGACTGGTACAGCGCGTCCGTCACGCCCACCACCACCAGGCCGATGATCACGTTCACTGGAACGCACGAGGAAGCTCACTTACTGAACGTAACGAGTCTTAACAGCTTTTTGTATTATTGCGCTTGAATTTAGTTTGGTTTTCAGCACGCCGATTCAAAACGTAGCTACCATCCAAACAAACAAGCAAACAAACATACGCTCAAGTCGAGAGTTACGTGTAAAGTAGATTAAGAAATTTGATGAAAATTGTCCATTCAGCCCTCCCAGGCTCATTTAATTTGGTGATAAAGGGAGGCGCCTCTTTTGCCGAAAGAAACCCTAAAATTTTGAAGAAATTTGCGTTTTCCGCAAATGTTGCTTAGTCTCAGAGTTAAGTTTTATTTAATTCGATTGAAATAAGTATTGATTGTTTAGTAATTTCTACCTTCGAATAAAGTACCATTTAATCTTAGAAACAATAATAGTCTCTGAGTTTCAATCTGATAATCAGTCAAAGTGACGCTGAGTAGTTGCCCCAGACGCCTACTTGTTGCGCTAACTGTAACATCCCATCATACCATCACGCCTGTATTCACCGAAGGGATAGTACATCCACAGTTCGCCGGTATGTTTTAACTAAAAGGTACAAAATATGGTTAGATGTAGATTTTAAGACTCAATGTATCTTTTTGTACATTAGGTTTAATAAAGCCTACTTCTTTATCAGGTAATCTGTTTTGCTTTTATACTGGTCCTAAACAAAATGAAAATTATAAGTTACAATACTTGATTTCATAATCTTGTGACTAACACCTAATAATTCCCTTTACAATAGTTTGTAACATAAATAAAAGATGATATTATAAAGTATTTCTGTAACAAAAGGTGCCATTTCTATGGCGCCAAATGTAGGTTACAGGCAATCCTATTTGACGTCAGTGGGTCTTAAAATAACACGGCAAACTTCTCAATATTGTGTGTAGGTACTAACTTACATTTGCAGGTTTTCATGTTTTTCAGCTTCAATGTGCAACTTTGAGTCTGATTTTATAAAAACCTGGCGCAAACTTATCCGTAGAATGGAAGCCTTTCCGCGCGACTACCTATAACTCGCATTTGTTTTATTCTTGACCATATTTATTTACCATGGCTGTAGGCAAACCTTTTTTAATCAATAAATAAATAAATATTTCCTAACCTTCTTCTTTACACAGGTATCAGATCCAACTTTAATACGAAAACAAATTTTAAATGTTATATAAAATTTTAAACACCCCACGAACCACTGTTCATGCACCCATATGAGCAACGCTTTGCGTGCTTTACCGTTGGGCGCTACCAAAATCAATTTTTAAACCAATAAATAAAAGTCGTTGCCCCGTAAATATTTTTTGCTCAATGTTCTTAGTTATATCGCACCCCGTACAGGATATTAGGGTTTTGCTTCCGAAGACTTTTCCCAAGAACATTGGATTTTTCCGGAAAAACCTTCGGAAAGTCAATCTTAACCGCCTAAACTTTCTATAATCTAAGCAAAAAATCAAGTCTTTTCATTTTTTTAATAGCTTTAAACGAGTTTTATAAAGGTAGATTTGATACAAATACTTAGTTTTGGTAGGCTGTCTGTAAATAATCCGACAAAATAAGCTATAAATAAATGTCTCTAGACATCCTGCCATTATGTGCTCAAGTTACAAATAAAAAGGATACGGTTTACGTGTTCCGAGAAAGCGACAACAAAGGCGGGGACGTTGCTATGATACCGGATTGAATAAAATCCTACAAGAATGAGACTAATGATGGTGATATTATGTTGCTCACTAATTGGCCACCTACGTGGCTACGTGGCCCCGATACGTGTCGCAAGGGACATTTTGTCACTTTTTCTTCCCAGAAATGGGGAAGGAAACGGATGGAAGCGCGTTATGGGGGCGACTTCTGAGATTAGACCATCGACTAACAGTCGATGCTATAATAGTCCTGTACCTATTTTTATTGTTGAATAGTTACCTGTAGGTAGGCAACATTAATGTTACTGATATAGGTACGATTTCTTGTAACTCGATCCTTATTAAAGACGCGCGTGGGCGAGCATTAGATAGAAATTTCGGTCATGGAGAAATTATTTGAAAAGGCTATTATTATTAATATGTAGGTATGAAAAGGTTTACACTGAAAACAAAGATCATGCTTTGTAAAGATCTTTGGAAAGAAAGGAACGTACACAAATACTTATATGAGTATTTGGTTGAACTAAGTTCAATCTAAACATTAACAATCATTGAATGATGATAAAAATACCTTAATACTTGTTCATTAAAATTGAGGGCACGTGCCCTGATATTGTTGATTAAAAATAAATATCTTTTGTTGAAGAAAAGCCGACATATTTACACAATAGCACCAAGCGGTTTATAACAAAGAAGCTTATTCTATTATGTACAATACTTAGAAACGCTGACACCCCAACCGGGGGTGTCTCTATTTATTACAGGTGGCAATGACGTAAATATAGAAAGTGTGAAGCTTTGTACCTACGAGTATACTTGCTAGTCTCAAATATCATTTAATACGGTTTGTACGCTTTAACAGGCCTACCAGTATCTGATACAGTAAAATGTTAATAGATATTTCTTTATGATACGTAAGTAGAGTTGGCAGTCGAATCCCAGGTTTTATCATCGGCAAATAACACTACAAACAAGATTACTTTATAATATTTGTGCGAAAATACTGAAATGCTCAATTTTCGCAGCAAGAGGTAAAACAATCAATTACAAATAAATATGGAATGAGTCACTGCAGTAGATAACGAGCGAACATTACATGAATCACTCGACAGATGTTAAGTTCATGTCATCTACTTCATTACGTACCTACCTATCGAGTTCACTGCAATATACCTACGTCCGTGCATTATTATTGCAAAAATATATACTCAGCGAATTTACTCATCGAGGATGATTTTAATTTACAATAAAATATTGTTTCGTTAACAATTTCGACATTAAGGAGGAGTCTGCACTTCGGCAAGCATTCAATTTTTTTTATAGGTGGATACGCCCGTATTTCCTGATGAGGAAGCGAGTACATTTTCTATTTAATCAACTTAAATAAAAGGCTATCCATTAGAATCTTATATGGAAACCTATGTCAAAGAAAATAGATGCACCTAAAACTAAAAAGTGAAAAATGACTTAAGTTTTGGAAGTCAGTGGCATCACAATAACAAACAAACAAAACCAAAGCCAATCTTCCTTTCCCGCGATCTTATAGCTAAAGTGATGTTATTGCACTATTGCAACTAAATCATCATACTAGCACCTAAAGTAGACCGGTATAGCGCTTTTTAGACATCCACAGAAAAACATTCTAGAAATTAGTAATTTCCTAATTCTTGAAGCTACGCAGTCACCACCCAGTTGCGAGATGGCGAGTCTGACAGAGATAGCGGTATAAAACCAGGGCATCGTTATTGATCGTAAATGAACATAGGTATCGCATCGCTCAATTATATCCCGTCCGGCGAGGACTGCATCAAAGCAGCCCGCGCAACACCCCCGCCTCACCCCCCGGGCCACACCCTGCGCAGGTGCAAATTGGCCATCATTGTGCGTTCAGCGATATTCAGATCCGAATAAAATGTTCCATTTCTATTCATGCTTCGAGAAACTATGTTGAATTTTCTTGGCGTAGACGTTCACAACTCAGGGTTGCGGAATTTGTTCGGAAGAGTCACCGCGGCCCTGGAACGCGAAGGGCATTAGGAGGAACACGGATGGGTATTAATAAGTGAAAGTCTGATACTCGCACTCCCTTCAGCTCCCCCCAGTGTGGGAGACGTCAATACATGAACGTTGACACCACAGTCATCAGTTCAGCCAGAGGTCTCGTTCCAGGTATGGTTAGAATGAGCTGCCCGGTTGGTCTCGTGGTGGCGAGTACGTCTGTTGAGCGTGGGGTCCTGGGTTCGATTCCCAGGTAGGGCAAAAAGTGTTTTTGGGTTTTTCCATTAGGAATTTCTCAATAGCAGCCCGGGGTTTGGAAGGTGGTGGTGTGACACCCCCGTGCCACGGAAAGCACGTAAAGCCGTTGGTCCTGCGCCTGATCTCTCCCTGATTGTGTCGGATTATAGTCCCATTGGACTATGATAGTTAGGGAAGAAGGAGTGCACCTGTGTTTGCTGCGCGTCTGGTCTATTTTAGCTACTTTCACAGCATTATGTCGTATGGCATTCTACTGTGGGGTCGGGCTTCTGACATTTTTATTTTACAAAAGAGAGCTGCCAGAGCCATTTATAATCTCCGTCGTTGCGAATCTCTGGAACTATTTAAAAAGATTAATATTATGACAGTGCTTTGTCAATATATTTACGAGAATATTATGTAAGAAAAAATATACATCATTTTGATAAAATAAGTGATAGACATAATGTTAATACTAGAAATAAGGACAAATTAGCGCAACCATTTTTTAGATTGTCCAAAGTGCATTCATCTTTCATGGGGTACTGTGTTAAATGTTACAATAAAATACCTAGTGATATATTAAAATTAAATGAAAGAAAATTCAAAAATTGTATTAAAAGCACACTTTGTAAACAAGCATATTACAAATTAGAGGATTATATTCAAGATAATAATGGTTAGAAACATGCTGGTTTTGCTCCATAGGATAATTTCAAATCTTGACAAAATCAACAGGTTGCTAATTTAATCATAAAACCAATTTGTTTTGACCAATAATTGTTTTTCTCCTCGACACTGATTCGTTGTCTTTGAAATGTTAGAAGTGATCGTCTACGATCACAATATTGGCGTTAAATATTATAATTAATTTAGTTTTCATTTCTTATTTGTAGCAACGAGTACGTATTGTAGTAATTTGAGTGACTTTTTATTTTTTGATAGATCGTTTTGACATTTATATATTTTTATGGAATGAAGGTAAATATACAACTTAGTGTAATACATTGTTATTAAAATGAGTATACAGGGTGGAAATTTATTATGCTACCTGGAGGGAAAGTACTCTAAATACTTGAGTTAGCAAATTTTACTGAAAGGAAACATTCCTTTATTTTTAAAAAGAAACAAAGCTGCATTTAAATAATTTTGAAAATTCGCTTGCCACACCCGGGAATCGAACAGACTAAAATCGGATAAAATAGCATCCTGTACTTTTATGGCACATATCGATAGGGTCAATCACAAGGATTAAATCTCTACAAACCTGGTAAACTAAATTTAACAAAAACCATGAAATTTCAATCTAAACTTATTTTATTCGGACGAAAAAAACGAGTACAGTAACTAATTGCATGCTGGAAATGAGCTTCACTTTCTTCGATGCATACATTCATTATTTGAAGGAATTCATTTTGAATAACTTTTAGAAGGGTGTTGTGGTGAATATTGAAAATTTTACTATGCTACCAAAAGTTACTTAAAATGATTTTTTTAAAGGAATAAATTCATGCATCCAGGAAATGAAGCTCATTTCCAGCAACTACTTAGTGAATTTACTCGTTTGTTTCGTCCGAATAAAATAAAATTACAATAAAATTGCATGTTTTTATTTTATTTTAATTTACCATGTTTGCAGGGATTTGATCCTTATGATTGACCCTATCGATTAGTGCCATAAAAGTACAGGATGCAATTTTTTCGAATTTTAGTCGGTTCGATTCCTGGTTGTGGCAAGAATATTTTCAAAATTATTTAAATGCAGTTTTGTTTCTTTTTAAAAATAAAGGAATGTTTCCTTTCAGTAAAATTTGCTAACTCAAGTATTTAGAGTACTTTCCCTCCAGGTAGCATAATAAATTTCCACCCTGTATATGGAGTTTCTTGCCCGTTCTTCTCCATACGAAACTACCTTTTGGAATGGGCACTAGATTCAATATTAATGACTTTTTCATGTAATGACGTTCAAAAGTGCCTTTTAATGGCCTAATTGAATTAAATGGTTTGACTTTGACTTTGACTTTGTTTGCGCACACACTTGTTGACTATAATAACATAATATCCTGCGTACGTGACCGGAATCGTTCTGATACATACATAGAATGATGCTGGTGATTTATTTCCCACTACAGCGCTGCTCACTGAACGTTGTTGGTTAATTTTGCGAATAGAACGAAACACTAATTGTATTTTTTTTTGTTTTTACGACTGACGTTTCGTATATCTACTATTTATTTCACGAAAAACTTATTCTGCAAATGTTTTAATTTATAAACACTCGCTTTACTATTTTTTTTTTGGCAAATACTTCTCTTTATAGATGTTTTAGATAATAATGATTTATACATTTTTACATTTAGATTCTTTTGGAACAAATATTGTCAAATAATTTACAGACAAGGATCAATTTTTTTTTTCATAATTAACCTAATTCAAGGTTTTAAGAGATAAAATGAAAAAAGAAAAAATATTGTCTTTAGTGAATAATTTGACCAATTTTTGGTCATCGTTGGTTCTCAAGTAATTTGTAAATAAATTGTTGGTGAACTGACAGAACACCCATTGCAACATTGAACCGAGCATTGCACACTATCCCTGGGATGGTGATTCGTACAGTGACACACACACGTTAAATATCTGTGTTAATCTATGTTTCTGTGTTTAGTTCAGTTTGTAATTTCAATCTGTGAGTGCAAACGGGGGGGGTCACCTGGCAGCCCAGGGGGAGGTCGGGAGGTGGGCCGGGTCAGGGAGGCATGCACGTTACAGAGCTAGAGGTCGGATATTGATTTATGAAGCCTGCAGCCTCCTTCCAGTCCAGGCAGAGCTAACTATCGTTTGAGTTCTGTATTTCGTACGATATAATGTTTGATTGGTTTGGACAGGGCGATGTTTTAACTCATATCGAGTTACGACTTAAATCGGACATACGAATCTCACACACACGACATGTTCATAAACATATTTTAAAAACACTAGTCTTATAACGAACATTCAATATGTATGTTGGTTCCTTTGTTCCTCCTTCACAGCTCGACGTCGCGAGTACCGCCGACATCTTGTCAGACTGTTTTGAGCTGCATTAACTGTTCATGTTTAGGAAAGCTTCCAACTTTGATCGTAACAAATTAATATTGTTGATCTCTATGGGTATATAGAACATACATAGATGCCAGCCAAATCTTTAAATATCCATTATGTGACGCGTTCATTAAATACAAAGTCACTTTAGAAAACGTAGTTTTATAACTAAGTGAAGACAAAGGAAATAGTTACGTTACGATAGATCACACGAACTAATGTAATTGGCAAAGAATCGGGGCTGTGGCGTACCACTGGAGATGCGTTTTCCTAGCAGAGAACTGCAGACTGATGATGATGAGCATTGAATATTGTGATTGTAGTAGTCGTTGAGTTTCTACTGAAGCTGAAGGGCATTACAGACATAGTTTGAGCTGCCAAAAAAAGCAGCTTAGTTCAAATTCATGCTGACTTTCACCTGAAACCCTGGAAGGATGCCAATGATAGCAAGCGTTTAGTTTTCGTTTGAAAAGAATAATTATAATTTATATTTAATCGCTTTATGATAGTATACTAGTACCTACACAAAAATGTAAACAATGTGTGTGTTTTATGTGTGTGTGTGTGTAAGTACTGTTTATTATTTTTTTGTTTGGTTGGCAAAAATTGTGGCATCTCATATGAAGAGAAGCTGTTGCGTATTCTTTGGACATTTGAAACAACAGAGCTGTTGGAGATGCGGTTGCGAACCTACTTCCATAGACTGTGATAAAATTCATTTAAAAGCGAATAAAAGAAATAGCTTATTTTAGTGCTCTCAGAGTTTATATTCATTATTATATTGTTCACTAGTGACCCGGTCCTCTTGGTTCCGGGTACCATTACCCATATATTATAAACCTTCCACGAAAAAATGTCTAACTGATGGTGAAAACCGTATCAAAATCCGTTGCACCGTACGGTGAGTACGGTCTGACCGGCTTTTTTTTGTGTTTTATTTTTTTGCTTTTTAGTAAGTATCTACTTATCTAGTTACTGTCCTCCAAATCCATGACGGAACGGTAATACTTGATAATACTACACAAATTTACAAGGCAACACTTAAAAGTCTCAAGAAAGCAGAATATTCAATATCGTTTATTTGGATGACATATTTTTTGAATTATCTTGATTTATAAACCAAACTACTTAACCGATTTCGATAAATTATATGGAACCACATCTGAAGTGTGACCTGCCAAAAATTAGAATCATCAAAATCTATTCATAATTGGCGGAAACATCGCGTAAAAAACATACGAAAAAAAAAACTTACAGACGAATTGATAACCTCCTTGTTTTTGAAGACGGTTAAAAAAACCTTAATATGTAATAGCAAAAAAAAAAGAAAGTGAATAGAAAAGAAATCCCTCCACTATAACTTCGTTCCACTTAAGCGGTAATGTTGGTCTAATTCCATTCGACAAATGTTAGTATTGCACTATTTATTACCCGACTGAGAATCTCAAGAAGGCTCAGATGTGTGTCTGAATTATTTTCAAGTGTTTAGTACTTATAGCTGATGATTTTAAATAAAACCGTTTGACTTAAGTTTTTTACATATTTTCTTTTCCTATAATTTTCGGCATACTTACATACTAAACGTTAACTTGGGTGGCTCCTTAATATCAACCGAATTAACCCAAACGCGAGGATGTTACTAGTCACCGTTGACGTTCTACTGCCCCACTGACATCATGACTCTGATCCTCGTTCCCCAGGAAAAAATATCATAACGTATTGTTTCGAGAAATAAATGTGTATGCAGTTTTTATAAGAATCAGCTCGAAGCGTAGTTCAAAAAGTCACAACAGTTAAAACAAAGATAGCAACAACTTGACCCTGTTTGGTCAAGTTAATAAAAACCCCTTTCATAAAAATTGAGTAGTTCCAAAGACGTGTAAATCATTTAAGTTTATTTTCGATAAACGACAAATTTCCGAAGCGATAATGAATCTCTCACTATATAGAATGTCATGAGAATTTAATACGTTTGCAAATAAGGAAAGAAGCGATCGTGAAGCCTTCTCAGATTGAAACATAATAACGCACATCGTGTTGCCGATGGACGTCAAACCTAAATATCGACATGTCGCCGTTGACATAATTGACAAATCAATATGATTAGCAGAGCAGGCTACAGTGCTATCAATACAGCCTCAGTAGTATCAATTGGAGACTATGATTTATGCAGACATCGCCGGCTCTCGGCCCCTCGGCCGGTCGATACAGCTCGGTGCAATGCCCTGAGCAGTAATGAACGTACGTTGCACTTAAATGCGAAATCTAAGGTTCGTCGGGGAAATGATCTCAATACAAATGTCTGTGTCCTAGATATACCTGTGTAGATTTGGATTAAAATAATTATTTTCCGTAGATTCTATCTATAAATTTAGTTGATTTAATCATCCCTAATTTTTTTCTTAGTAAACGTCCTTTTTATTATAAGTTATTATTAACTTAAAATATATTTGGTACCAAGCAAAGTTGGGTACATACAGAGCTCCGCTCGGAGCTTGATGCACGACCACACGTCGGGTACTTGATACAATATTCACAAAGTGCTTATGTTCAATTGTCGTCAATCGTCAGTGGTTCGTATTAATCAATAAAAGTTTAGAACAATCAAGAGCGTACGTCATGTAATTTTTAACCGACTACACAAAAAAGGGGTTTAAATTCGAACCCTGTTATTTTTTCTATGTTTTACATAAACATATAGGTATCATTGTTATTTATTATGTTTCTAGATTTTACTAAATATTTTTCTAAATTATATAAGTACAAATTACTTTGTTAGCTAATTGTTAACTTTCATGTGCATCCTGTGGTCTCCTATAAGTGAAGGAGTACCAACGTAATACCTTATTGTTAAATAGGTACTGTTTGTGTGTCATGATTTGTGTATATCTTTTGCTGGTGATCCTAAATAAAAACAATATTGTAATGTACCCAATGTTTTTGTGTTATGTTTTGTTGGGTACTTGGGTACAACAAGCTGGAAACTAATAGAGAATTGGCGCTGGCTACATATATGTTCAAACTGCATGGTAACATCACCTTTCACCTATAACTAACCCTGGTGAGTTAAAGTACGTGTGTCTGACCGTGGCTACGTGTCGCGGCGCCCGAGGCCGCGGACACCGGGGGTGCTGCGCCCCCGGACTAACTCACTGGGTTAAACACCGCGCACGTAATACACCTAAGAAATAAAATTGGAACCGGTGCCTGGAAAATTATCAAATTCGGGAATATCTAAACGTCCTATTATCTATGAGATTTTTGTATGAATTCAAGAATTCTTCTAGAATTATTCTTTTCTGTCTAAATAAAGATTTTTATTTATTTAATTTGGTCATCACGTCTTGTGGGTTAGCAAGTACTGGATAAAAACAGAATGGTGCATCCGAAGACAGTCGTTCTCTTATTCTCTTAGTGTTTGAAAATATGTAATGTACTTACGTATTCCAACCCACTCCCGCCGTATGATTCTTCGATCCAGGAACGTCATGGACAGCACAGCAACGAACACAATGATGGATCCTCGGAACATTTGGAAGCTGCTCACGTAGGTCAGGGTCAGACCGATATACATGATTGATGTTCCAATCTGTATGGGAATAAAGGCAAGTAAGTGGAGTATTGCAAGCTAACACTGAACTAGGTAATGTACCTTCCCCAGTCCAATAATATCGGGTGTAAGAAGACACTTAGCGAAGCCGTAAGTGACATGTCCCTTCCATTAATTACTATGATCATGTTCTTTTTAATTACTATGAGCATACCTGGGATCCATTTGGTTCCGGAACCAAATGGATCTTAAAAAACCTTTCATCCTCAATATCTCCGTAGATATTGAGGATGAAAGTTTTATGATGAAAACATGTACAGTGGCGACCAAAAGTCCATACCCAATCTCTAAACGTATTAGGTTGACGTTTAGTTTGACTTACGACCTTTTACTTTCAAGAATAGACACACGTATCATCGTTGTGAATGTAGTTCATAATTTCAACGTTTCTACATGAGACAAGTTGGTCTAGCGGTTCAGTGCGCCCAGTTGACGGCGTTAATCAATGAGCCGCGAGTTCGAATCTCACAATATTTTTGTCTTTTTGTTTTTACTCAATTTGAAGAAATGGACAGAAATATAATATTCTTTATTTTGTTCGCTTTGTTCACACATTTCGTAAATTTAAAAGGGTAGTCATAGAAAACTAATAAAGAATTTAGATTTCTGTGAGGTTGACATGAGTTTTGTGCATATTTAACTTGATTGGAATGAGCGTTGTCGTTTGGTTGTGGTTGTTGGTTAGTAACGAGTGATTTAATAGATACTCGTAGTGGTATTGTAATTATTCTCGAAACGCAGGCAAATAATATTACTGAGGCGAGGGCGACTATTATTGGGCTGCATAAAAGTGGTCCCAATTAATATCTTATGAAACCTGACTGAATGTGAGTATTACATTAACGAATTGTAAATTAAACTTTTATTTGAAATTTATACCTAAGATACCTAAAATTATTTGGTGGCATTTCGATTAATACTTATTATTGATTTTTAAATATATAATGACGCCAAAAAAAATGTGTTTATTATGGAATTTATAAATAAATAGTTTTAATATATTAAAATTTGTTATATTAAATAAATATTATTAAATTATATAAAAAATTAAGTCACTTTAGTATTTTGTTATAAATGCCTAATATTACTTTTTTTGTTGTTTTAGAGGAATACTATTGTTAGTCTCCGGAGCAAGAAATACGAGGAAGAGGATAGATAGCCTATCCTATCTACTCAACAGCGAAGTGGATTAAGTTTGGTGGTTTCGCACTGGATAACATACTGTTTACAACAACATCGTTTTTAATATGTGGGGATGGCGTGCAACAGTGCTACTTATGAAGAAGTATTAGACGGTGTTTAACATTTTTGTTTCAACATTTAATAACCTGGATGTTATAGTTTTAATAATTAGACGGTGTAACTAAATATTTAGTCATAATTATATTATATATTCGTAGATAGTTATTTAATGATCTTAAATTGAGGTTTAGTTTCAATCTTCTTTTCATCAAGAAAACGAATTATTAAACTATTACCTCACTAAGTTTATTGTGACGTTACATAAAAATAACCTGTTCATAAAGTCTGAATTATAGTTTAGTTTTCAATTAACTCTGCTGAATACCAATTCAGAAACTTAATACGTGAGCATCACCAAATTTATTTGTGTTATTAAAATATCCTTCTCTTATTATGTTATTATGAATTTTATTGACTAAGTGGGTATTCAACAAAAAATCTTATGAACAGTTACAAGAGAACTTCTTTTATTTCGGTAGGAATGTGACGTTACAATTCTCATAAGTTTGTTAATTTTAAAAATAAATTTTTGTTATCACACAGCACGCCTTTTTTTCCTACTTCCAATTACAAAAAGTTAAAATAAAATCACATAAAAAGTTAAATAAATAATACAAAAATTAATATTTGCTTCTTATAAAAAATAAATAACAAGCATGAATACGTAATAATTCAACATAAACCTAAAAAGATTTTGCCTAACATTATTATGGTTTCAAGAAACAAAAAACAGCCACACATAGTATAAGATTTGAACTCGGAATTCAATGATCGTAAACCCTTTCTTATCCAAACCAGCTGCCAGGACATGTTATAATTATGCGAAATTTAGCAATGCAATGGTAAGAATACGTCGCGCGTCGGGTAGGACTCGTACGGTAAACAGAAATATAATGCCATTTCGCGTAGTGCGACGATGGTTCATTAGTGTGTGTTATCTGTGGAATGTTGAGACATCACTCGTAAACACACATGCGCACGCGCTGACTGGATCGCGCCCGTGTTCATAGGAAAGTGAACCTTAGCGGGGGTATGGATTTCTGAGCGCTTACTGTACAACCCCCACAATCCCTGTACTTTTACACTGTTGCATTTGTAAGCAATTTTGCTTAGGCTTGTTAAGCATTCAGGGCTAAAACGCATAAAGTGATTTATCACACAAAAAAATATAAGTCGTTTCTCAGCAATTACTGTTACTTATTTCGAGATACACAGTACGGCTTAACGGCTTTTGATGTGTCTTATTACAATCGGTACAGTTCTGTTGCCGAAAAAATGATACCGAAATTGTGATTGCGTGTATAGTGGTTCCGCAATTAGTAGCGTACTCGCGCATGTGTTAGACATCTTTCGCATTGTGCAGTAACTTGAATGGCTTCCAATTAAACTTAGCTAATAAAATACAATATCAGTCAACCGCTCGTCACTCATATCTAAACCAGTATACTGTGTCTCAGACTTGTAACTGCGCTCGGCCAGCGTGTAAGGTCAAGGTGTTACTGGACGAGTGCTCGACACCTATTGACAATAGATGCCATTTTCCGAAATGGCATTTATTTTCAGGGGCTAAATATGATTAAAAGAACAGAATTTAGAGTGCGTAATAAAATCATTTTGAAGTAAGATTTTAAAGTAAATAGCTAGCTCGCAATTCCAAAGGCAAAAGTGTGTAAAAAACATAGCCAGATAGGTGCTAGTGGTAGGTATTCGATATATTTAATTATTTAAAAACAATAACTTAAAATGGCTCTGCACAAGTAAAAGTCAAAACATACAAATGCTTAGGTTAAGAGCTTCATCTCGATAATAATCTTCATCTCAAATAACATTAGGTACCTACTTCCTACCACGTGTACCTCGTGTATACTTGCAACAGGAGGCGGCGGCTGCCACGGCGGCGCCGGCGGACGGAGGGGCTTTTAATATTTAATCAACATCGAGTGACTTCTCCGCCGCTGCAGGCTATGCAATTTATAGCTAAGTGGCTGTTATTGGATTATCAACAATGTCTACCAGCCGAGGGATATTTTCACTTCGACGTTGTATTTACTGTTCATGTCAGTTTAAAGATAAAATTAGGCTTAGGATTTTTTTTTGTTCAGTTTCTACAATTAGATTATAGTATTATGTAGATAGGGGATACTTGTAGAGGGATACCTAGGCCACTTCCCAAACCCCAAAAAAATAAATAATAAAAATCAAACAAGCCCATTGCGGGTAAAAATAAACAAGTTAGTAGGACATTTTGGCTTTGTCCCTCGGAGTGGGTGCCTGCCTATGCCTAGCATAGACTGCTGCCTAATCTCGAGACACTTTGGGAGGAAATTCGTCGCTACGCCGGTGACGTGCGGTTAATGGTTCTATATGGGGCGCCCATTTGGTCATGTAGACGGTCAGGCGTCTTTTGCTGCAGGGCTAATCAACGGCCTGCATCGGAAAACGGTCACTCGCTTCACACGAGGATACCGTAGTACAGTCTCTTTTAAGGCGGCAACTATCTTGGCACGCATTCCGCCACTGGACATCTTTGCGAAAGAGGATCTATGGCCGGCAGGCCTTGGGCGCTAGGATAGGGCAAGATCTGTCTCTGCCTTCTGTAGTCAAAGCTAAGCTGGTAGAAGCGCAAAACTGGCGAAGTGGCCTCCTTCTGTGAAACCGTGCAGAAGGAGGCCATCAAGCGAGATCGTGTGAGGGAACCGTCTACTGAACGTCCGTAAAATGCCGAAACTTCACCAGCCCGTCACGGCAGGTGGGCCTTTAAGATCGTCGGCGTTTGGAATGGGGACTCTGTCCGCCTACTAAACCGACCTTAGAGAAGATGGCTGCACAGTGGACACATGCTACCGTTCAGTGAGGTTAGAATTACACACGACCTGGTCTTATCCTCAAAGACCGGGCGGCTCTTGAATGTTTCAGCAGGAAAATAAAAAAAAACAAAATGTACTTTAGACTTAAAGTGCTTTTGTTTAGACTTCACAGCCATGGACCTCAAAATACATTAAAAAACTTCATCGAACCCTCAGCTTTCAAAAAATACCAATAACCGGCATTTTATAGGACATTATGTGGTGCAATTGAAACTTGAACATGTTATGGCGAAAATATCAATATTTTAGAGTGAAAGCTGATTAAAATCGATCTTTCATCAAGTTGTCAATGCAATAGTCCGCAACTGCGTATATTAGTGTAAGGCATTTATAAAATACTTGATTTTTAAACATCACGCGAAAGGTTCGAATCTTCGAAGACACGAAACACGGCGCTTAAAATCGGAAACTATATATTTTTTTAATTTGGTATTCCCCTGTCACGCTCACAATTAAGACGAATCTAACGAGGCCTCCCAAGCCAAAAAAAACATCAAGCCATTTTGGCTAGAGCGCACCCAAGGGAATATTCACACATTCGCTGGAAAAACATAAACTTCCTTGTGGCGCAATCGGTTAAAAATCAATTAATATACGTTGATAACCCAGAAGTATTTTGTACATGATCTAGTGTACGTACTACAACGTGAATACATACACATTTGTTAGTAAATACAATTCATGCATACTCGTATAGCTAGCGGACACCTGACTTCCCACAATTCATTCAATCGATATGCGGATATCTGAGTAAGTCGCTTTCATGAATGGATATGCAAACTGAAACGCAACAGGTACCTCCGTACTACAACAGTTTCAGGAAGACGCGAGCCGTTCGCAATATTGCCTGTTGCTCAGGGACGCTTACTTAGCAGACACGCTAGCGAACCATGTACAGTCAACCGCTCCACGTACGTCAGCAACAGTTGGCTCTTCAAAGAGGCTTTATTTCGTAGCAATAAGGGCAGATTTAGACATTCAAATGGTGTGGTTGACCGTACATGATGTTTTCGTAGCACCGATGACCTTTTTCAAACATGCTAGTGTTTCTGCTCACTCGACACACGATTCGTGCGACGAGCTAGCCATTTGAAATATTATCATAGGATTTAATATTTGAAGAATCTCGCATATTTGAAATTAGAATAACGATAGAGGAATCACAATAACGTTGTTCTTGACCCCAGTTTCCTCAACTCGTGCCGTTCACAAAGTCATAAACCAATTTTATTGATTTTCATTTGTTGTTACTGTTTGTGAAAGTGCATGACGTGAGATAGTATTGGTAATGCATTTTTGACGTCACTAAATCCATCTTATTTTTATTACGCTCGCATAGTCGCGGCGCTGGACTCAGTCTCTGTTTTCCACATCAATAAAATACACCTAAATATTATGTATGTATGTATGTATGTATACGATAACGGATGTTACTTTACTATAATAACGTAATCTAAAAGTCGGCTACAGTTGACCCTTACAGCTCGTCCCCACTTGTCGGCTGTCGGACCCGGATTTATCGGATGAGCATTTTATATCAAGATATTCAAACTTGTCTGACATAGCTTTTGTGTCGGCGCCGACAAGAAATGTCGGGTGTTTTGCTAGCACTACTCGGAAAAAGTCGTGTCGCGTTTCGCTTGCCTGTTAGTGGGTAGATATGACGCTTATCACATTTATCGGATGTCGTGAAAGACAGTTGTAGTATTTTGGTATCTTATGCTCACTGATATTCGAGCCAATAGATCATATTGACATCCTAGAGTAATTGAAAAACTTAGTTTCTTCACTTCTCATTTTGTTTTTAAGTTCTGAAATGTTCGCAAAGTAAACCTTTCGCTCAGGATTGGGTGCACCCAATATTTTCTTCAGTGGACGACCACCGATTAGTGTGAACGGCTGTTAGGCCATGTTTCCAACTGCTAGAAATGTTTTGTGAAAAATGTCAAGCTAGTAACTATAACACACTATACGTAGTTAAGAGTCAGCTGTGAAACCTCCGAATTAAGTCGGCAAATAATACAAATTCTGTTCTATTTTTAGTTCATCGTATAACAATAGCGCGCTTTTAAAAAAATCCCCATTACGTTATAGTACTTTTTGATGGTTAGGCAACGGCAGCGATTTCGTTGCCACTAGTACCATGTATATATTATGTACTGTTATATGTAGTATCAAGCATGTTAACTACACTTAGTTTTTGAATAAAAATATTCCCCTACACGTCATGTATAAATTGTGATAAAAGTGATGATTTTTTAACCGACTACGGCAGAGAGGATTGTTATGTTTTTCTTTTATGGCACAGATTATAGTAAATAGCACAGCAAATGTACTAGTAAACTTACCAGGTCAAACATCGCTGCAGGCATCAAGATGAACGGATTGAAGTTCTGGTTGCCATTTGTGAGGGCGTGGCCACCGGTGTCCTTGGTCTTGTAGTAAATTATCTTGAAAGTTAGGAGACACAGCATTTCGCCAAGAAACATAGCCGTGGCCTAAATGGGAGGAAAGCAAAACACATATCAGCTATGCAATGCCTCACAGAGAGAAGGGCGGAGGGCCTCCTGATAGTAGGACAATAATAGGTTAAGTTACTATGTAATGGCAACAAACATGACATTTGACAACTAGTTTTTCAGAGATAATAATGTCCAGGGTTATGTAAAAAGATTGTAGTATTTACCTGCAGAAATGGATGTTCGAAGGGCCTCATCTGTCCATCTGACCCCTTGGCTTGTAACTTGTCGGCCCATTTGGTACTCAAGGAGTTGATGGACCCCGTCACCACTAGCATCACCGCCAGGAACCTTTGGTGCCCAGTCCACGCCATACTGTGGAAGAGACTATATGTTCAAAATATTGATTTATTTATTGTTAATAAGTAATCTGTTTGTGCTAGATATGCTTGCTGCTTACATTTGAACATTTATTTTATTTATTTGGGATAGGCCCTTGTCTAGCAGTGCAGTATGGGACATTTATGGCTACCAAAAAGCAATTATAGAAAGTGTTAGTAACTAGCCTAAGTTATATAATATAGAAATGAATAAATAAACTGCTGCAACAGTGGATACATGTTATAAAAATCCTTTATCAATATCACATTGACCGTGTAGTTTCTAGCACTTTCCTCTCACACAGAGGAAGGTTTTAGTATTCAAAGTTAATAGGTAGAACTTCAGATGTATGTTTACAAAATAATAAATTCCCAGCTCTTGAAACTGTGTATTTTATTGTATATCCATCATGTTCATAAACAAGATAGTTTATGTAGTATGGACACTATCTGAGATAACTATTGATATTTAAATTGGTTTTATTTATTGATGAGTTAAACCAGGATAACAGCTCTTAACTTATGATAAGTATTATCATGAGTACTTCTCATTATACTTTTATACTTGTAACAATATTGGTTTATAAACAATACCATAAGCTTTGATGCTAATTCATTAAGAATGTCTGCTTATGAGTACAAAGGATCTACTTATCTCACAAGCACAAATAGCTCTATGGAAACATCCTTTTCGGTGGATTTGATCTAAGTATAAGCACATTTGGTTATTGTAACGGTTTTGGCACAATTTTAAATGGTTTTATTTGCAGATCACACAAGACGAAGTTACAGAGGATCTGTTGCTGTGTTCCTGCTACTGGGTTGTGCTTGCTTATCCTATGCACAATAATATATTTTCTACCCTTCTACCAGTGGTGATGGTTATAATATGTACAGCTAATTTAAAAGTGTTACATAATAATATTAAATTATACTTTTAAAGACAAAGCAACCATGAGATTCTTTATGAAAATAAATTAAATTATATTACTTGACTTTGACTTTGTTTAGAGCTCATAATTCTTGAAAACCTTAAAAATGCAAGTAGTGCTACAAGCAGTGAACAAAAGTGATTTTGTTATAACCAACACAACAGAAAGTTATTTATGCAACAGGTAGATAATATAGCAAATTGAGATTAGTATTTTATTAGTATAGTAGGTCTGTAGGAACCAAACTTTCATCTATTAATTAGTTTATTAATAAGTGTAGGTTACACACAAAGTGATGATGGCAATAATGAAATTATGTCTCATTATAATTATGATGCCCGAGTTATCAATAACTACACTGGCACAATTTGTTATTTACTCATTGTAATAATGATCATTATATTATGTCACAAGCATATCATCTTCAAGGTACATAATTTGTTTTTAAGTACATAGGTGTTTAAAAAAAAGATTTAGGTTGGTACCTTAATAACATAAATTTTATTTAAAACTCTCAAAGTTAACTCAACTCAAAGTTTTGTTTACTAACTTTCTTACAAGAGTTTTGTTGAACATAGGTAAGTTAGATATTTCGTAACTTGTAAAACTTTTGTTGAAGATTTTTTAATTAGAAATACTCATGATATCAATACAATTTGTAAGTAGGTATCTCGATTACCTTTTTACTTTTACTACAATTTTATTCTAACGTCATCAACAATTTGCTTCTTTCATTCATAATTAATTAATGCAAAGAATCACTTTACAGATGAATTGGCTTAAATTATTTTATTATGAAAACAGTAGACAGTAGCAATTTGTGTTTGAGTACAACAAAAGATAACCAATGACAATAACTTTTTCAATTTTGACTTGTAAACAATAGAACATCACACTACGTAAAATTAATACATAAAAAAACGATTCACCATCTCACCTGTGCCTTTTATATCCTATGAGTTAAGGTTTTAATCACGGTAATTAACACTATTTATTAGTTTATTGTGAACGGTAAGTTAAACACAGATTACTATGTGAATACGTTATCGTTAGCGACTATTCAAGACAAGGCAATGACTTTTATTAGCTAGTTTGCGTTATTTTTGACATAATTTCCAAGAACAGTGTTACCAGGTTTGAACTTTTGCCAGATTAAAATATTAGTCAGTATGGTATTAATTAATCAGATCTAGACTGCTGACTGACTCAAAGTACAAGAAACCGGACGAGTGTCGGGACACACGCAGTGAATCCTACCTATACTAGAAAGGTTTAGGTAGTTAACTAAAGGTAAACAAATCGTAGAAAAGGTTTTTTATAGTTGACACTTCCTTGTTTAAAAATACGTTACAACAAAATCAATTCTAATTTCGATTGATGCGATACTTTTCTCTTTTATTAATGTATGTTAAACTTATTCATTTATTCGTAAACTACTCTTCATAGATGTCATTGTTTGGTCACCACTTTTTTGTTAGTTTTATAAAATAGTATAATATTTTGTAATCTGTCTATTGTAAAGAGCCTAAAAAGACAGGTTCCCAAAACCTTTTAGAAGATACGATGAATTAGATAACGTCGCTAAATTGAAGAGTACGCCCGTGATGTAGTATGGCAACTAAAATTGCAGGTATTACGTTTAGTCGATTAACCAGGCGCCTTTGAAAATTGCGAGGGTCATGTAATAAAACAAGAACAGAAAATGTTTAAATTTGATAAAATGATTGATAATACCACTGAACGTTTTATTATTAACGTGGCAGATAGTTCCTCAAATTCTGATATAGACTAGAGCCTATTATTATACGACTTTAAATAATACGATTTTAAAATTTGAAGTGAAAGGTTTAGCATCCATGAGTCACGTGGTTTGTTTTGTTTACATTTAATTAACTACCTAAACCTTTCTAGTATAGTTGCCCGACACAATAATGTGGACTAAGATGGGCTTCGAATCTGCCAAGCGCCGCCCGCCGCCAACTTCAGTACATTTGTGGAGCGTAATAATTAACATTAATTTAATAACTACCATTAAGGAGGTTATGATTTTAGTTTTGTATTTTTAATGGGTTCATAAGCTTATTATTTACTTTCGGTTTTACACAACTAACAACGTTATTGAAGTAATTATCAATGGAGTGTGTATGAAATGTTTACTTCACCAAGTACATTTTATGAGTTAGTTGATTATTAGTATTATTACTAATAAACTTGTAAAGCCTACTTAGCAGTGATAGAATTTATTTTAAGGCTATCCGAACACGACACCGAAAACACACTTTTTTGTCGCTTAGTCTGCGACAAAAAAAGCGTTTTGGTACGGACGCCAGCACGCAAGCTACTGCAATCTGTCAAATTTCTTTAGTAGATTTTCAACTTTATCGCTGACCCATAGGGTTCAAAGTTGATTGCGAAAATTTGACAGTTTCGGGTAGCTTAATGTGCTGGCGACTGTACATAGTACAAGCCTGAAAAAAAAATTGTACATTGCCAAGGGTTCAACGTAAAGGCTTATCTATAAACTAGCTGTGCCCCGCAGTTTCACCCGCATTACGTTTGGTTTTTGGTTACTTATCCGTTCTCGTGGCTCATAGCGCGATGTTATGTAGCCTATAATCTGTTATTCTGAGGTATAAACTACGGAATGTCTCGCAGAGTCATTATTTTTCCGCGAAGGTATTTCAAAACTTTGATATCTCCTAAGATATTCATTGAAATTAAATGATGTTAAGGGCAATTTCGTTCAAAATTAAACACTTGTGATGAATAACGTATATATGTAAATTTTAATGCATACATTTTTAATTGTAGTATCGATTTGTTACTTTATTAAATTTATTTCATTTGGACCATCAAAGTTAAAACTAAATAATAATTAAATTACAAACTATGTACAGTTATTTATGTTGATAAGTATAAACACTATATTCATTAAAAAACCTTTGCAAAAATGCATTATTTTAAAACAAATTTTCTGGCCATAAAAATGGCTATAGTGACACAACCTTAAAAGTTAGGCATGTACTACCGCGGACTTTTTTGTAGTATATTTTAAGAGAAACATTCAGGAACAATTCTCTATTCTATTTTTGCGTAACTTTAACCGTTTACGCAGCGCACGCAACGAAAGCCCTCAAAGGGATTTTTCTTTCCCGTTTTTGCTACATTTTTCGCTGATTGCTCCGCTGTTGGTCGTAGCGTGATGTTATATAGCCTATAACCTTCCTCGTTAAATGGGCTATCCAACACAAAAATAATTTTTCAAATCGGACCGGTAATTCCTGAGATTAGCGCGAACAAACAAACAAACAAACTTTTCAGCTTTATAATATTAGTATAGATTATAGTATAGATTAAGATTAACTGCCCCGTTGGTCTCGTGGCCGTAAGTGCGACTGCTGGGCGTGAGGTCTGGGGTTCAATTCCCAGGTCGGGCAAAATGTTATTCGGTATTTCCATTACAGATTTCTCAGAAGCAGTCTGGAGTTTTGAATTTGGTGGTGTGACACCTACGTACTTCGGAGAAATGATAATATCGGGTGTAAGGGATATGTCTCCTTAAACTGAAACCGTGAAGTCTCTTTTCTGGACTGAGTATCAGACAAGTTTTTTTTACAGGATAACCATAAATAAGGATTTATCGATGTTTTTAATACTTTTCCGCTAAATGAAAATTTGCTCTCATTTCTTCTTTATCGTCCTCAGCGGCTGGTAAAATTTTTCTTTTGCTCTTGTTTTAGGTCAACAAATATCGTGATGGCCCAGTGGAAGTGTCGTGATGGCCCAGTGGTTAAGGCGCCCGCCTCCCATGCACGAGGTTGTGGGTTCGCAACCGGGCACGGGCAAGTACCAATGTGACTTTTCCTAATTCATATGTACTTTCTAAGTTTATCTTGGACATCACTGACATCAGTAACCATGTCAGAGGCCCTTGAGGCGGTTTAGAAACTCTGACACTAGGGTGTGTGGGGTCGTTAGACCTTACTGCCCACACGATAAGAAGAACAAATATCGTTATTGCCATTAGGGACGACTAAAAAAAACAACCGGGCCAATTTTACAAACTTGCCGAACCTGCCGCAAAAATTTTCTTTAAGAAATTTTACTTGTTCTGATGTCAGAATAGTGTGAGTGCACTGGCGAAATTTAAGGAAAGATGTCAGAAAATTTTGTTTTGACATGTCGCCACCTAATTAGGTAGTAAATGGAACCAGTGCGAAGCCGGGACACCGACTCATGGTAGTCTACTTCTAACCGAAGAGTTCATCTCTGGAGGTGGACGTTCTGACTAGAAGAAAGGAATAATACGGTATACTCGTATAACACGAACCTATAGAAAAAATATGGCGCTTACCATGCATTCTTAAACACTTTAAGGTGCAACCACCACGGTAGCCCGCCAAATTCAAAGTACAGCATGAGTTTTAATCAGTCTTTTATGAGGAATATAGGCACAATTAATCATAATCAAATCATATGGTTGTATTTCAAGTAATTGATTTCACTCGTACAGCCTATATATATAGCGCTCAAACCAAATATCACCGAATTAGGCGAGTCACAGAATTAGATGAGTTCACCATAATTCTGAAAATACGCCCGCGAATTATACTTTAATCAACATATAACTTAATATTAACTTGCAAATAACGTAAGCAAATTTGAACTTCGTGGGCTACCGTCAACCGTGGAGGTTCCACCTTAAGGCATAATATACGGGCATGATATTTTTGGCAAAAGTTAGGTGCATACATCAACGAAGTAGTTTTTAATTAATATTTTTTTTTTTTTTTTAATATCTTGGGACAACTCACGCACGGCTATCTGATCCCAAGCTAAGCAGAGCTTGTGTTATGGTAACCAGACAACTGATATACATACTTATATAATTTATAAATACATACATATTATAGATAAATCACACCCAGACACAGAACAAACAATCATGCTCATCACACAAAGTTTGTCCTGGGTGGGAATCGAACCCACGACCTCCGGCTTAGCAGTCAGGGCCACTAACCACTAGACCAACAGGCCCGTCAACAGTCAGTTACACCAACCATTTTGTTATAAGTTGGCCTTTTCTTTCTGGTTATGAATAAAGGCGTCCTTGATCTCAGCTTAACTTTGAAGTTTACTAAAATAAACCGAAGCAACGCAATCACAATTTATTTTACATTTACAAACAAAAATTTATTTTTTTATATTATCTGGAAATTCTTGTAGGTATAATCGCCATAGAAGTAGGTACATCTAGAAAAGCTGTTGAAACCGTAATATTGCACACATGTCTTAAGCGACGTAAAGTAGCCTGATGGCTCTACGTAGTAAATCAATCGGTTCGTGCAACAAGTTTTACGAGATTCCAGGAAACTGTGTGAATCCAATGAGAAAAGTTAACTGATACGGTTAATTACGAACATGTAGCCGACTAGCGGGTGCTTAATGCCCTCTTTACACTTCAGTTGCATTCTGTTTCATACATGTTCGTCTGCACGCTAGCTGATGCTAGAATAGTATGAGTGGACACGGAGAAACTGTGAGTAGACAGGTACGAACAGTTTGGAGGAGACAGACCATTTGGTACTTGTCCAGTCCCTTTTGGCATTAAAAGTCATAAGTTTCCCTTGGTTTACCACCGAACCCTCCATTTAGTACAGAAGGCCAAAGTTAGGCTAACAGTCGATATTTCTGCATTCTGAGGTTACTGTGTTTTATCTCTACAGAGCATGTTCTTAATGCTGAACAGCAGAAAGTGTCCGTCTGCTGCGGTCGCGGCTTTTGATAGTGGAAGGCTGTTCACTTACAACAAATCGTAACAATTGACCAACGGGTCATGCGATAGAACACTCATGTAGAACCTACCATATTTCCAGGTTCAGACTTATGAGCGTAATTCATAGATGTATAAATTCTATGATTACTGATGAAAGTCATTGGTAGGAGTGGAATTTATTACCAGAGTTTAGCTGAAGTCCTACATGAACTTTACACATGTAGGTACTGCCTACCACAACTACTTAGTACGGTAGTTAGTGTTATTTGGTATAATGTTACTTTGTAATTATAACTGTTGCATTTTCAACTCCCTGCGCTGAAAAAAAAAGTTAATTGGAAAAAGAAAACAACAATTTACATTTTGTATTTTTTATTTTACGACACCAAAAGCCGGGGCATGACAGGGGTACACCAAAAAGCAGCACGATAATTGTATTTTCACCGATCCAATAACACAACTAAATTAAAAGTGAACTACTACAAAACACTGTTGAACTAACAAACCGAAAATATTTGCCAGTTACGGCTACTTAGGTATTAAGGTTACACTCTTTGATTTCTGTGGTGTTTCTTCTTCTTATACGTCACGATCATTTTCCATCCCTTCTCTCCATGTTCTTTGTGTTCATATTCACGCCGGCTCTATTGTTGAATGTGCAGTAATCTTGCCACGCCTAGTATGCTGTTCTGTAATCGTCAGTTCCATGTTTTTACAGATTCTTTTGAAAACAATCGCATAATTTGCAAATAAAAATAGCAGTCGCTTACAGTAGGATTATGCAGGGGACACACAGCAGCGCATAGCGTTTTCTTAGCTACGCCTTAGATCTTTTATACCATGTAGAATCGAACATGGTCTGAATGACGTTCGGAGTATACGGATTGCCACTTGCTGGCTTTCTCGTATTCCATCATTTTAGCCTGAAGGTTTTCTATTACAATCTTCAGAGTGGAATTGTAGGGATCATCTCCGTTCAGCAGCATCCTAACCCATTTCACAAAGTAAAATGTGTAGAGCATGCGGAAGATGTTCCACGTGTTATGGTACCACCCCACTCTCTGACACTCTTCATCCAAGCATTTCTGGAGCAGATATGCAGTGCACTCCATCGTCTGCTTACGATCTTGGTTCATGTTCATTGTGGATCCTTAGCTCTTCACACTTGGTCTTTGTGCAGGAAGTCAAATCGATGAGCACGTCCGCACTGTCTCGAAGCAAGATTTATTTTAAAATTATATTGTAGTGTGTTCACTTATTTCGTAGGGTGGCAACCCTTATCAAAATAGGAAGCAGCCAATCGAAGAAGCTAAAACAAATTTCGGTATGACAAACTTATGTTTTTAAATTCCTACTAATTCGGTATTATGGTATACTAGCTGTGCCCCGCGGTTTCACCCGCGCCGCGTTACGTTAGGTTTTTAGTCACTGATCTGTTCCCGTGGCTCATAGCGCGATGTTATGTAGCCTTTAATCTGTTATTCTGAGGTATAAGCTACGGAATATTTCACCGAGTCAATATTTTGCTGCGAAGTTATTTTAAAACTGTGATATCTCCTAAGATATTCATTGAAATTAAATGATGTGAAATATTGGAATTATTTTGTAAGCTCTTAGAAAGCTTACGTCGCCCGCGAAATTCGAATCCAATATGTGTATGCAGTATGTGGTGACACTGCAGAATGTAGGGCAGGCAGATCGCATTAGTTTGATCATCTTCAGCATAACAATGCTTTCGTAATCCCTACATTACTAGTGGATATAGATTATAGATTAAAAAATATTATTATAGATTAAAAAAACTTTAGCTAGAAAAACAATTGAGTAGATGGAAGTTATTTCTTACCTCCTGGAAGATTGGTGATTACTTCAATTGCAAATCCTTTAAGTTGGTACCACAGTTACTTACTTATGACGAGTTAATAATATGGTACCTAATTTACATTTTCTAAAGACGTTGATATAATATTATCTCGTAGTGTTGTCATAACAGTTATTATGTGGTTACAAATTCCAGATTTTTGAAAGGATTCGAGGGATACGGGTTACGTAGGCATTTTAACCGAAAGGATAATACACAAAAATACTCGTAGTTATAATTTTCATAAAATATTTATTATTCAATAAATTGTTCCTATAAAAGAACTATTAATTCCAATTGGATAGGTAGTAAGTAGTAGAAGTACACTATTTTTTAATAAAATATATGTCATAACTGTACACAAAGCTAAGGTTTTAGGTGTCTAAATAAATATGTGTGCCTGTTGTCTTGTGGTGTTCAAATGACGATGCACTCGTGGGGGAAGACCATGCCACGCACAGGCGCTGATGGACAAGCTGCCGACAAACAAACGTTACTGATCACTTAGAAGGTATTAGAGGTATATACACAAGGAGCGAAGGTACTAAAGAAATAAGCAAGAACTACAAAACGACAAGCACTTCTCACAAAGTTGTCCTATTATTATCTGTTGAGCGATGCCCTATTCTCGTGTTTCTCTCTTGAAATTTTAAATCCAACGTCTACTAAGAGGGCTCGCCTTAATTGAGGCGGTAAGTCCCCTCTTTGAGGAGTGGCTGGAGCGGCGCCACGGCGCCCTCACCTACCGCCTGACGCAGGTCCTCACCGGACACGGAAGTTTCGGGAGGTTCCTGCACCTCATGGGGCGGGAGGAAACGCCCGGGTGTCACCATTGCGAGGATCGCCCCGAGGACACGGTGGAGCATACTCTGGCGGTGTGCCCTGCTTGGGCTGAGCACCGCCGAGTCCTCGAGGCGGCCATCGGCGGCGGCGCCCTCTCGCGTCCGGCACTGGTTCAGGCCATGGTCCGGAGCGAAAGGGAATGGGAAGCAGTCGCCTCCTTCTGCGAAGCTGTAATGCTAGAGAAGGAGGCGGTGGGACGGGAGAGGCAGAGAAGATTCCCACGCCCCAGTAGCCGCCGCGGGAGACGCTCCGGGCGTCGGGAGCCACGAGACAACTCCAGTCAGCAAACTTGGATGGGGCCACTAAGGGCCGATGCCTGCCGGGGCTGCGGGTTGTTCGAAAGAGATACCGCGCCCCCGGAACGCAAAGGGCACATGAAGGAACATAGATGGGTTTTAGTCAGTAAAAGCCTGACACTCCCTCCAGTCCCGCCCAGGGAGGGGGGGAAATTATTTATGATTTCCCAGCTATAAAAAAAACGTCTACTGAGGCATTTACACGATTAATAATCGAACTTAATAATAACGTGTTCAAGTTCAAGCAGAACAGATTAAGGTCTAGATTGAGACATCGTGATGTTGTCCCTTATTAACTCTGTATTCGCTGATTACTTTGTCCCTCACACTGTTTCATTGTCTTTAGAAATGTTGAGAGTGATCGTGTACAATACGACACGATGTGGTAAATATGTGAGCACCGTGTAGCTATACACATAATTAATTTAGCTCTCATTGTTTAGTTTGTAGCTTTTAATGTATCTATACAAACTATTGCTAAACTAAAGAGAGTATGTTGCCCATTCTTCTTCGTATGAAACTACCTTTTAGAAGAGGCTTTCGTAAATGACTTTCAAAAGTGCCTTTTAGTGGTGTAATATTTTTTATTTTATTTTGACTTTGCTGCTTTAAATTAGTAGTACTTAGGTATATTTTTTCGTACGTTTGTTTTAATACCTTTGTAGAACTAAAAGTATTTTCTAAATACGTAAAGGCAAGCTCAACAGATTTGCTCAACTCAGAAATAGAAGATAATAACAGGAATACCTTGCTCGCAGCGTTGCCCATAGAACCCGGTGCCTTCACATTTGCAAGTAAAGCCTGGATCTTGCATCGTTTGTATGCAAATACCTCCCTTGCATGGCAAACGGCTGCAAACATTTGAACTCCTCTCTGTGGAAACATCAAGAAATGTGGTGAGAAGAGTATTCATGCTCAGAAGTAAGATATCTAACGTCACGCGAACTCATCACTCACTTGTTGATGCGTTTACTGTGTTGGATATGCTTAGATAATATACAAAGTCATTCTTTTAGCCATTTTATTTTCAGGATGCTGTTGCTACTGTCACGCATTCTTCCTAAGAAGCGTTCTTTCTTTCCAGAAGCGTGGACACGCAACAGCGCCCTATATGTGCCCAAATATAGTGTTGATATCATTTTCATGGTCAGTCCTTTCTCTACCTTCCGATCTGTCTGACTTGGGCGAAATCAGACTGACGTGTGATTATTACAGTTTCAGAACTGATTGTTTGCGACCAAAAGAGCGAAAGCGATCGTTTAGAGTATAGAATATACTTGTGCTCGCTTCCAGTTAGGTCGATAATAATGGCGCAACTTAGTCAGTTTAGGTCGGTCACTTCATGATATTTATTTTTATATGATATGATAGAACTGAAGGTAGAACTAACCACGTGTTTGGGGGTTCTTTGGCTATCGCTTCTCATAATGATTAGCTGACTCCGGTTTTTTACTTACCCCTCAAGGCATTGAGGCAGGCACGACGCGTCCTGTAGATGAATTCGGTCCTACAACCGAAGCCACAGGTGCACGAAGTTCCGTAGATCTTGCACCCGTTGTGGGCCTGTTCTGGCTCGCATGCCCATGTCGTCACTGGAAATTATATTAATAGGATTACATTAGTAGTGAAAATAGTATTGAAATACCAGGATGATAAAAGAACGTGTCAATCAGAGAGGAATACCATTAAAATGGGTGGGTCTACCAACCCTAATGATGAAGGGTACGATGGAGAGGGAGTAAAAAATATCATTATACAGCTTTAGGGCTGTGAAAACAGCCAATTTTGTTGTTGGTGATTCTTCAGCTAACTAGAGGTATTTACTACATCTACTCTATTAATGTCACTCTTTGACACACTAACAAACTAAGTAACGTTATTTTTTTCCTTACTTGTGATAAAATTGTGTTTTAGTTTATGGTGGCGCGCAGTGGTTATATTGTGGTTACCGGGGTAAAAAAGTTAAGTTATATAATTCTTCTTCTTTACGAATCGATGATCGATCGAAGTAGTTAAATCATTTTTTTTTTCATTATGATTTTATAGTATTTAGCCCTAGCATCAGTTATACTGGGTGGATTTTTTGCGACGGGGCAGTAAGGGCAGGTACCGTAACCGTTAAAGTTACAGGAAAACGTTCCTAGGAGACCATCCATAACTTTTTGAGATATTCATAACTGTATTTACAGATTTCGCTTAATCGATTATAATCCATAGCCTACATAATCTCCCCATCGGAAGAACATGCACCTCATTTTTGTTTGATTATATATGTCTTTTGTACACTTTTAGCGCGTTTGTGTTAGTAGGTTCGTGTATAAGCACATAGGTAGGTTTATCAGTCCTTTGATAAGCTCTTGATTTCACAACCAAGTTGGTCAGTTTGGAATTCCATAGGTAGGTACCCCGGGCACACTTGTGTGACGTTGAAGCTACTGCGGGATGTTTTATCTGCAGCTTCCGTTCATTCCGATTTAATACATCCTTTGCAATATAAAAGTTCTTTTTAAATCGATTCTGTATTGTAACAAAATTAATGTCAAATCAAATCAAATCAAATCATTTATTTCAATTAGACCATTTACAGGTACTTTTGAATTGTCAAGAAGTTACAGTTTAAAATTGAAGCTAGTTGCTCGTTCCAAAACGTAGGTCTCTATGGAGAAGAACGAGCAAGAAACTCCATGGACACTCTTTTCCTTCCATTTGGTTTTTACAAAGTCTTGGTTACAATATTCTTGTTGCTTCTATATGTGAAAACAATGAAGGTGAATATAAAAAATAACAAAAATTATAATAACGATGTAAGACATGGCAGTTAAGAGATGACCAATCCCAACTGACAGCACCCGTTCACGAATATGACGCGTGCATCAGCACCGTTCAGCTCAACCATCTTGAAGGGAACCAAACGATCCAACCCACGCGCCACCGTCAGCAAGACATTAAAGTGAGCATGACAAAGCTCTCAACTGCCATGCTCAGTGTCCAACACATAGTAACCTTACAAGTAAATGGCTCCATGGTAGTCACATTTACAAAATTGAAATATATGATGTAAAATTATACAAAACTAAGGTCATCAGCGAACCTTTTCAAAAAATAAACTGTAGTAAGTAGAAAAAAAAAAAAATCAGTAAAAATTATAATAACGGTATACGTTATTAAGGTCAATAAAAAAGGTGCTAATAACATCGTTATATTTAGGAAAAAAAAAAAATGTATATTAATCTGTGTGCCCGAGTGGCTGTGGAGCAGGACTAGCATTAAGCCAAGCATTTTTATCATTTATATAATCTTCTAATTTGTAATATGCTTGACTACATAGTGTGCGTTTTATACATGTTTTAAACTTTCTCTCATTTAGTTCGAGAATTTTGAGCGGTATTTTATTATAACATTTTACACAATACCCCATAAAAGAAGTGTGTACTTTTGACAATCGAAAACTCGGTTGCTCTAATTTATTCCTATTTCTAGTATTAAAATTATGTCTATCACCAACTTTTCTAAAATGATGAAGATTTTTCCGAACATGCATAATGTTTTCATATATATATTGACAAGGTACCGTCATGATATTAATTTTTTTAAACAATTTCCTTAGAGATTCGCGTCTGCCAAGATTATAGATGGCTCTGACAGCCCTCTTTTGCAAAATAAAAATAGATTCTATGTCTGCAGCCCGTCCCCATAGCACAATACCGTAAGACATGATACTATGAAAGTAGCTAAAATAGACCAGTCTCGCGGTATCCACGTCTGTCAATTGTCGGATTTTCCTGACAGCGTAAGCGGCTGAACTCAACCGCCCTGCAAGAGATGTTAAATGAGGACCCCACTGCAGCCTTGAGTCAAGCGAAACCCCCAAGAAAACTGTCTTATCGACGAATTCTAGTACTTCCTTATTCAATATAACGTTACATGCACTACTTCTAACGTTCGGTAAAGCAAATCTTATGCATTTAGTTTTCTTCTCATTTAACACTAAGTTATTTATTGTAAACCAATTATGAACCTTAAGCATAGCGTTATTTACTTCGTCAAGGTGCTGTGTCCGTCTATTTACATTAAAAATCAGTGAAGTATCATCAGCAAATAACACCATTTTAGGTTGATTTTTCAGTAAATGAGGTAAATCATTTATGTAGACTAAAAAGAGAAACGGACCCAATATTGAACCCTGCGGAACTCCCATCTTTACTTTCAAGCCTGATGAATTTACACCGTTTATTTGAACTTGCTGTAGTCTATCATTTAAATACGATTTCAGTGAGCTAAGCGCTAGTTGACCGAGGCCGTAATGCTCAAGCTTCTGGAGGAGGGTCTCATGATTTACGCAATCAAATGCTTTTGAGAGGTCGCAAAAAATGCCAATGGCATCCTGTGAGTCCTCCCATGCATTAAAGATGTGCTTAATTAAAGTGACACCGGCGTCTGTAGTGCAGCGCCCTCTGGTGAAACCAAACTGCTGGTCGTGTAAGATGTTATTACAGTTAAAATGATTAAGCATTTGATTGAGCATCACTTTTTCAAACACCTTGCTGAACACCGGCAAAACCGAAACGGGTCTATAGTTATTGGTGTCTTTACTATCCCCGGATTTAAAAAGTGGTATAACTTTGCTGTGTTTCATTAAAGTCGGAAAGACCCCTTGGTCTACACATAAGTTAAATATTAAAGCTAAATAGGGTGCAACTGTCTCAATAATAGACTTACACACATTAGTAGACATGCCCCACATATCTTCTGTAACCTTGATCTTAAGTTGTTTGAAAGCCTTTATGACATCCACAGGGTTAATATGTCTAAATTTAAATTCCTTAGGACAGGCTGAAACATTCGCTCTTAATAAATTTATAGCAAGTGAGGGCGAGGAATTTAAAGTTTCTGTGGTTTTAATTGGGATATTGGTAAAGAAAGTTGCAAATTCCTGAGCCACATCGATATTATTGCTTATGAGACCTCGGGAAGTCTCCAGAGTGTAATCATTATTTTGTCTTTTATTTCTATTTGTTTCGTTGTTGATAATTTTCCAGACCATTTTTATTTTATTGTCTGCTGATTTTACCTTGTTGCTAATGTATAAGGCTTTAGCTGCCTTACATGTATTTTTAAAAATTTTAGAGTAAGTAGCAACATGCTTATTAAAAGTTACCGTATTTATATAAGGCTTAAGGCCATACAGCTCAAAGAGTCTTTCCCTACTTTTTCTGATACCTGTAGTCGCCCAGTCACTGAATAAAAATTTAGGGCAAATTGTTTTAGATTTTTTCTTAAAAATATCATTGAATTCCGTTTGCACAACTGAAAAAAATTCTTCATACAAAGTATCACCATTATTCATATTAAAGCTCTGAACACATAATTGACTCATTAAAGTGCTATTGAATTTATTTAGATTACCAGATGTTATTGGTCTTGACTGTATCTGCACTTTTTGTGATGGTGTGCTGTATTCAAAAGTAACGGTTTGTCCACTGTGATCAGAAGGAAGGTAATTTACAATGGCTTTATCTAAGTAGTCGCAACAACAAAAAACATTATCAATACATGTAGCAGTAGTTAAAGTCACTCTTGTTGGTTCTAGAAACACATTTGATAAGTTGAATGATTTAAAGAGATGTAAGAATCTACTGCTATTCGAATTATTTTCTAAAATATTAATATTAAAATCGCCACAAATGATTACTGATTTATTACCAGATGCAAGTTTTGCTAAAACATCTTCCATAATCGACTCAAACAAAGAGTAATTTTGATAATTTGGGGGTCTGTAAGCGCACACTATGATATGCTTATCTAGCTCAACACAGGACAGCTCAATAATGTGTTCAACCGATAGTTCAACTATGTCTTTACGTGGCTTTGATTTAATACTGTTTTTAATTAAGATTAGGGAACCGCCACGCAGCATGGATTTGCGGTTGAAACAACTGCCCACACTATAATTATCATAATTAATTAACATTTCGTACTCTTTTAACCAATGTTCAGTAAAACAAATAATGTCGAACATGGTTTTTTCTAAAAACAATTCAATTTCTAATTGCTTTGAAGAAAAGCCTTGAATATTTTGATGATATAATGTTAAGGAATGTTGTTTAGCCCCTTTCTTAGAATTTGTTAAGTAATTGCAAGAAGGTACCTTTTTATTGTTGATAAGTTTAACTATATTGTTACTGGTACCTTCTGTTGTCTTAATGACTAGTTTAAAATATTATTTGTTGGTACCACCCTAACATTAGTATTATTACTAAATAGTGTGGTGCTAATTATGGAAGACTTCGACATACTAATTATGTCTGAGTTAATATTAAAAGCTAATAGCCAAGCTATCTGACGTCTAAATCTAATGGGCAGATACGCTGTATCCCTAGTCGATCTTAATTTATCAACAAAACTGTTGATGTCTAGAAACATAAGTTTGTCACTATAGTGACTTACAAGAAAATGCATATGATTATTTAACATATGAATGTTATTATTTTGTCTGTTTGAGAGGTGCTCAAAGTAAGGGAAAGCACACAGTATTACTTTATGACAATTAATTTTCAAAATTTCAGTGACCCTGTCAGTAATATCATCTTTAGTAATATTTATGCTGTTACCTACTAATACAGTAATTATAGAATTTGGCTTGTAATCTGATTTAGCTACTGTTGACATTATTTCATTGTAGGATGACCCAGGCATACAATAATTCTGAGCAGAATCCCTCAAGTTGTTGTTCAGTAACTTCCCAAGCCCCCTTCCTAGACTGTCTGAGAACATAATGGGACAGCAACAAACTTTATTACCAGCTATAGAACTAATGCCTTCTTGGAGAACAAGAGAAGAACCATTTTCAATATCTGGTATTACTACTAGATCTGGGATGCACTCCATGACACTATCAGACTGGGATGGGTCTTCCATTACCTCAGGCTGGGGAACCTCAAGATGAGATCCCTTCTGTAAGGAACGCTGTGTGGAGCTGAGAGGCAGCGGGTCCACAGTGTCTGCATTATAATTACACATCTCCACTAATTCATTTGTGGCCAGGATATGCTCTTTTATTTGGTTTTGAGAGCTCTCATATTTTTGAGAAAGAGAATGAAGTGATCTTTCCAGCGCCTCAATTTCTGACTGCAGAAGTTGAGTGTCCACCTCATATATGTTTGTGCTGTCTTCTAATTTAATTTGAAAATTATTTAATTTTTTTAATAGGTAAACACGTTCTTTCCTTAGTTTAATATTGTTGAGATTGTGTTTTTCCTGTTTCCTAAACTTTTTACATTTATTAATAATTCTATTAAACTTTGCATATTTTTTTATTTTGTTATGACTCACTGAATAACTACTATTATTATATTTTACAAGAGAATCTTCAGTGAGGTCTATTGTAACTAAGGAGCTTGGGTTGCACTTACTATTCAACAATTCATTATATAAACGATTTGTATCTTTGGCCCGGGTACATTCCTTTTCCTTCTGTAACTTGGTAATTTTTAAATTACAATGAATTAATTCATCCTCTAAGTCCCTAACTTTGCTCAAAGCCTCCTCATACAAGTCGCTACAGTTTTTGAACCCATCAGTGACCGACCGCAGTTTGTCCCGTTCATCGACAACATCAAGGTAAAGTTGATGAAGGTCCACCAGCTCCCGCTTCAGGCATGTGTTTTTGTTAATGATGCCCTTTACTTCTTCCTCACATTCGTCTCTTTCTTGTAGTAATTGTTGGCACTGGATGTTAGAAGCCTTAAGTTCTTCGAGGGCCGTTCTCAATTTAACCTCCATAACCTGAGCAGTAGCCTTACGGGTCATCACTGACATGGTTGCAGGAATAGTAACTGAAATTAGAATTGAAGAAGCGGTGAGAACTTATTAAATAAATAAACAAAAGAAGGGAAGGTGGGAAATGAAAGTAAAGAAAATGGGAATGGTAGTATTAATTAGTGGAGAAGAATGAGGTAGGCTGTCACTTGATAAACAACTATTATGATAATTATTAAATGCAAAGTTACAATGATGCTAAGTAAATAAGTAACTTAAGTGATTTTTACTTTTTTGTTTGTGGGTAGCAGGCTTAGATCTTTACAAAACGCACATCAATAACTTTATAGCAAATTGAGATAAATTTACTCTTGTTTATGTATTATGTATTATCAAATATTAAAATGTTAACGCTTTAATCGATCGATACTAAGATTAGTCTTCAGTATGAAAACAAAGTTGTGAGTGCAAAGTACTGAATCTATGAAAATACAATGAGCTGGGACTAAAAGAGTGCGTGTAACAGAATATTAATGATAATTTTGTGCTGTAATAGAACAAAAGTAAACAATTATAGTAAACAATACTCCCCGTGAAATCCACAGTTTGACATCAGCTGTTTGAAACTAGGTTACCGGTAACGGTGGATAACCAAACACTGATTTTTCCTTTGTTTAATCACAGGAAAACAATAATCCCGGTTTATTGTGCTATTACGTTGCTTAAGAATATACAATTACACCTTAAATATACTTAAAAGTTAATTAAAACTAATTTTATAATACGGATTAAAATTCTGACATGTCACTGGGTCTGTGTTGCCAGCAAAAAAAAAAAAAAAAAAAAAAATGTTTCGTTCTATTAGTTATCTATACTAATATTATAAAGAGCTAAGATTTGTCTGTTTGTTTGTAAAAGTACTGGGTTGATTTTTACTATGTTCACCAATAGGTAGCTAAATGTAGCTATGTTACTCGGGAATAATGATTCCCGAGTAACATAGGCTATATAACATCACGCTACGACTCACGGGAGCGAATATCAAAGACGTAGCTTGTGGTGAAATAACCAACGCGAACGAAGTCGGGGCCAGTTCGCTAGTGTTCCATATTACAATCGCTTCTTAGTGAGTATTACAGTACTCAATGTCTTTATCCATCCATCAGTATTCATGGGTGGTAATTAATTTATAATTGACATTATTATGGAACCTATACGAGAGTATACCAAGAGGGTAGGAGAGAGGAAGCCCTGTTTTAAGAGATCTAAGTTTTCAATAATTATCAACATTTGGAGATCCTACGATCCACTTTCCTTTGATATAATTTATTATTTAGGTTTATAATTATTTTAGCTTAATTTATTTAAATTATTTTAATAAATGCCAAGAATTATTATGTTAATTTAATATCAATATTTTAAGTAAGATTAGTTTATGTAGATAAAGTTCCGAATTTAGGTATCAATATAATTATAAACAATCGTGATTATAATCACGATTGTATACAAAAATGTCTAATCAGATCTTATATTTAAATAATTACACCATGATATAATCAGCCATGAACAAAAACAGTTGTATCTAGTCGTATGTAAGCCAGCGCCCCTCATGCTCGCTCTCGATGGGTGCACAACAACCTCTATTGTATGTCTGTAGGTACTCGTGCATCGCCTAACAGATAACACTGACCTATATGCCTTGATTGATCCAATTTGCACATCAGTGCAGCGTAGGTACTGTGTACCAGCGCATCCTGGCGCGAGGAGTCAACAGGAAGGCCTGAATGCGTACCTAGATTCTAAATTGTAAAATTGCTAAATTTGTACTGTATTTGTGCCAAGGACTTTTAGGGAGCCTGGCTACTCGCTGTTACTTGGCGAATCACGTGACGGCACACGTGATTGGTCCACTCTACTCAAGATCACCTCTGGAGGGTAATTCGGAGGACCGTTATTGGTTATAACATGTATTCTTGCGGTAAACAGGGCACAAATATAATGAAGCTTTAGTTAGTGTCTATTTATTGTTAGTTTTAACGCGTTAATTTCTGTTAGTTATATTCGTGGAAATAATATTTTAAGACCCGTGGGAACGAACAATACCTAGCTGACTTAAACGAGAGACTTAAACGCAGGTGAACACAACACCCGGACGAAGTATAGAAACTATATTAGGAGTAACTTCTGCCCGTGATGTCGTCCGCGGTCTATAGTCGGTGTTTCTTATGTATCAAAAGATGGGGTTGATTTTGATATTGTTAACATTATTCGTTCTGTATAGGTAGGACGAATACCTATCGTTGCGAGTCAAGCATAGGGAACGCGTTAGGATAGCTAACGGATGCTTTCTAGATGTGGTCTGTAGATAGATTTCTGCCCACAACCAATTTGGTGTTACTTGCCCAACAGTGGGACTGCAAAGTTGGTTATTACCTAGCCACGCAAAATACTTATAAGATACACACAATCAACGTTTAAGCAACCTGGTGGCACAATTGGCGCCATGGCTGAGTAATTGGCTATCGTGCTGCGTGTCGTGTTCGATCCCCGCACGGAACCTAGCTTACAGGTAGTCGTTCAGAGTCTGATTGGTTGGTTGTATATTTCTTTATTTTATGTGTTTGTTAACGAACTTACGATACACGATAAATTCCTAGGGTTCACAACTAGTAAAAAATATAACGTTTAAGAAATGTACGTAGTAGGACGGTACTATGACTTTTCCCTTCTAACTACGTATAAATACCGTTCGATGAAACTAAAGACATGGATATATCATTCTGGTTATATACATATGTACCTACGTACTCTGTTAACTTTTGTCTGAACTGTTTGCAACACCTGAGAGAAGATGTGGATTTTCCATACAAGTAGGAATATAGAAGAAGTGTGTAGATTTTTTTCGGGAGTTTGGCCGTCACGAGGTTTATAGAAGACGACGCTAACGTTTTGCATGAGTGTACATCGGCACAGTAGTATTAAAGTGACGCGTCATGAGTTAAGCTGTCTCTCCAGACATATATCCTTAGCCTAAGGCTGAGGCTACATTAGACCGCGACGCGACATGCGACACGTGAGTGATTAAAACAAATAAATGAATGCTCACGTATATGGCTACATAGTTAATCAAATATTAGCAGCGATCTTTGATTCCTTTGTGCGATAGAACGACACTACTGTAATCACAGCATCGGCTACATCAACATATCAGCGAAACTTATACGAATATACGCGGATTTTCGCTAATAATGTAGCCATACCATGTTTATCTCGTTTCGCTCTTCCAGTCGCATCGCAAATCGCTGCGTACTGTAGCCTCAGCCTAACTGCCTCGTTAGCCTAGTGGTTCTAAGCGCGACTGCTACGATAGAGGTCTTGGGTTCGATTCCCAGGTCGAGCAGAAAGTGTTATTGGGTTTTTCTATGAAATTCTCAGTAGCAGCTCGGAGTTAGGATACTTATGACCGGTTAATAGTTATACGCTTCCTCCCTATTACATGGGACCTAAACATACCGGCAAACTATTGGTGTACATTGGTACACCTCTGTCTAACCCTTCGGGGAATATAGGCGTGTTGGTATGTTATGTTATATCCCTAGGACTGTCCCTTACGAGGTAGGACCTTCGGAATAGGCATAGACAGGCAGGTGCTGCACGAGTGTTCGGATGGTATGAACAAAGTTTTGTGAGACGCAATGTGAGGGATGCCTATTGAAATGTTTTTTAATCCAATCACTCAGACGAATTCCGTAAGGGATCGATCGAATATAAGAGTAGGTTTGGTGGTTTTTGTATTGGGTATTTGTTGGCGGGCTCAAAATGTGAGCAGGTTATTTCAATTTAAATACATCAACTTGCAAAATAATTATTCTTTAAAGATTTAGATTCTTCTATTTTTTTTTTCATTTTGATCAATTTTAAGGTTACAAATCTATATCCTTATTATAAAGAGGTAAGATATTTTTATTTGTTTGTAACAAATGGGCTCCGAAACTATTGGACCGATTTTAACAATTTTTTCACAAAGAGAGCTACATTATGCCTGAGTAACAGAGGCCATATAACATCAGCCTACGACCCACGGGAGCGGAATAATAACCAAAGACGTAACTTATGTCGGGTGAAATAAGGCACGCGGAGGACGTCACGGCGCCTCGCTAGTATTTCATAACATTATAAATTAGCCTTGCCATCCAACGCGGCAATGCCGCCAGTGTTTTGGGCACTTTTTCAGCTGACGATGCGGAGGATTTTTTTGATGCTTTATAGTTTTAGTTTACTTTTTTGTTTTTATTAGTGATTAATTTTATGTTAAGTATATAATTTTAAGGCTGCAAATGTTCAGTACCTAATGTTAATCTATAGAAATAAATAAATTGTTTGTCTATTTACCACTACCAACTTAAGAAATGCCACAGATGTCTGTCATCAGTATATCAAGTAGAAAAGTTGGAGCTCTATACGAGTGTACACACCCCGAGTGACACACATAGAAAAGTGACTACAATACTTACTTATATAACTACCGAATGAAAATTTTACAGTTCATTCGAATAACAACCGAAATATTTAGTCATTTCGGTGAAAACACTTCGTCAAATAATAAAACGATTCATAAAATATTCCTCGTTTTACCCGAATGAACCCATGACCCCTCGATATCTAACTACCAAACAAGAGACTTGACTATGCATAGCGATAATACATTTATTACGACATACGTAATAATTATATATTTTAATTAAATTGCAAGAGATTGAAAACACCGTAAATAGCAATAATTGTAACGATATGCCCTTCACAAGCAAATCCTATACATTTCGGGATTTCGCTGATCGCGCCTAGCAAAAGAGGAAAATAATTGAGTACTTACCTGTTTTATTTTTTATAAATACACAGAAGATAACAACTTCTTTAAAACGAAACGAGCACAATGACTTGGATGTATAATTGAAGAGTAAAATTAATCCGAGGATAGAATTGAGGTCACTTTGCCAAGAAAATTCTGCACTATAACAATATTCTGTACCCCAACTGCAACGAAGACAAGAGCGGATGGACATTCGCACATATATTATTATATCTAGCGAACTAGACGAACGACTAATAAATAAATGATTTGAAACGAAAAAAATATAAAAAGGAAAAGATGAAGAGGAATTAAGGATGGAACGCCGATAACAATTCGCTAGAAACATAAATGACATTAGCGATTGCTCTGCGTCACGCGTGGTACTTACGCTGGATGCAGGCGAAGAGAGCAATCAGGAGCGCAGTGTGGGGACGCATCGTGGCTGGTGTGTACACTGTGGAGGTCCAAGCTGTACTGTGCTGGAGCAGCGATACGCGCTTCCTCCGACCAGTGTGAACGGCCGTCATATCTCAATCGTACCTAACTATCCCATTTAACTAACACCCCTAAATTTCAGTGCGGACTCTCTGATATCGCGCTACATTATTATTTGTTCAATTACTTTAAGTTTTAGATGCATTCAATTGAAGAATTCTTGCGGTTCGGGATTTAGTACTTATTTTACATCTAAGCTTAGTTTTTCGAGAACGTATAAAACATACGTTTATTATTTTTGGTACAGAAAGTTTCCTAAATTAAAAGCTTTCAATATGACAAGTTATTACCGGTTTAAGAATTTAGTTTACTTATTGCTTACTGCACGTAATTTTGGTTACCGTACAAACAAGTGATGCCTAGTATAAGACCTTTCGGCCATCAAGATTCATATATCTATCGTGATCTACGTTTTGGCGCACTCATGATACTCTACTAATATTCTAGACTATGTAAACATGGAACAGTTCTTTAGAATACAAACAAACAAGATTAAATCTGTTATTCCGTGAATGATAAAAAATAATTAGATCATCGTCGAGAATAATAAAGTAGCTACCCACTGCTGTGAACACAATCTGAAGCAAAGTTCATAAAAGTTTAAAATTATTGTTTTTATCTCTGTTTGCGTGGTAATGAAAATATTGTCGAAATCGCAGGTCACTGTCCTCACATGTGAGGATAATGCATTTTTATTTATCAATTATATGAATTTGTTGTACATATTGGCTTATCTTTACCGGTTCTATATTTACATTGTACTTAGCTGACCCGAAGAAATTGAAACTTTCGCTTCATTGTGAAAATAACGTTTTCATACTTTTCATTTGTTTGTTATTTTTGTTCTACTTATTCAATATTTTAATGTCACGTTCACTGCGCAAATGTTACCAAGTAGATTTCAGATATGATAAGTAGGAGCATCACCACGCCTGTGTTCCCCGAAGGGTTAGGCAGTAGGTGTACCATTGTGTACTCACTGTTTGCCAGTATATTTAGGTCCCATGTAATAGGGGGCGAGCTTATTGCTTTTAACCGAGCATAAACTTCAAGGGGCTACTCATAGCTGCAGCTGCTGATATGATAAGTATGCAACCACATTTATGTTTTGTGTAAAGACATATATAATTTATAGACCTAAGCCCTTTTTTTTTTTTTTATAGACGGGAAATCATCAAATAACTTCCCCCGCCCTGGGCGGGGCGGGAGGGAGTGTCAGACTTTTACTGACTAAAACCCGTCTATGTTCCTTCATGTGCCCTTTGCGTTCCGGGGGGGCGCGGTATCTCTTTCGAACAACCCGCAGAGACCTAAGCCCTGTGATGAATCCATTATTTTCATTGATGCCAAGACCTTAAGTATGCTAGGGACTCAATCATGAGCAAACGAAAGTAGTTACTATAATGTTTATCTAAAAGACACGTGGTTAATTTGTAATTTAACAAACAAGGCTTGAAGTCGAAAGCCTTCAGAAAACCATTATTGATGGAAATATAATTCAATGACTTTTGGGAAGCCCGGACTTGTAAAATATGACAATCCCTTGTGAAGTTATAGATCATCAAAGATGTGCGCAACTGCGCATGTAGATGGATTGATACTTATAATAAACAAATAACTAAATATTTCTATGCTTATATGCAGCTAAGTGTATAAACATGTGCTTCTTCTCGCGACTTAGTCCGAGTCAAATTTGATATAATATCGAACGAGATCCGTATATTTTTCCGGGATAAATAATATCCTATGTGTTATTTCACATTACAATCTATCGTAGTGCCAAATTTCTCTCTGAAACGTTTAGCCGTTTAGGATGAAAGAGTATATATATATAGTAGTAGCATATATATAGTAGTATATTTATATAGTACATCTATTCATTCTCACAAATTTTTGCATTTATAATATTTCAGGCTTCTGTCTGCGACCTCTTCCGCGTGGAAATATTTACCAGCGTTAATCAACGTCTTTGGTTACTGCTCCGCTCCCGTGTGTCGTAGCGTGATGTTATACAGCCTATGACACTCACAAATAAAGTGGCTTCCCATAGAAAGCCACGCTATTTGTGAGGCTAAAATAAATTTTAATATCATTTCAGGAGATCGAGATATTACCCCCTACCTGCCGGGGCTACGGGTTGTTCGAAAGAGATACCGCGCCCCCGGAATGCAAAGGGCACAAGAAGGAACATGGATGGGTTTTAATCAGTAAAAGTCTGACACTCCTTTCCGCCCCGCCCAGGGCGGGGGAAGTCATTTGATGATTTCCCATCGGTAAAAAAACCCCCTACAAACTCACAAACCTTACCACTTTATAATAATATAATATTCTCTTTATAACATTCTATTTAGAATAGAAGTAGGATAGTACGATGTAATATATTTATTTGATATTTTGTGGCAGCCTTACAGTACATTAGATAGGCAAGTTGGTGATTGCGGCCGAGGCTGAACGGCAGGATGAGCCGAAGGGGAGACTCGAGTGGAGCCGAGAGCATGAAAATAAATGCTAACGCGTCACATCCGACGTTTTTCAACACACTGCTGAGGAATAGACTATGTTATATTTTAACTGCCTCGTTAGCCTATTTCCAGACCAAGAAAAGAGTTTTTTTATGATTTTCCCAGTAGTAAGTTGGAGTTAGAATTTGTGCGCGGTTACTGGCAATAGGCTCGCCCCCTATTGCATGGGACTTAAAATATACCGGCGAACTGTGGGTGTACATTGGTACACCTCTGCCCAACCCGTCGGGGAATACTGGCGTAAAGGTATGTATGTATATTTTCCCCTCAAAGTGTCAACAAGTTACTTTTCAAGCATTTTATCATTTCAGTCTCGGCTCAATCACGCCCTTGGCTTGTGAGTCGAACTGCAATCTAGCCCTAACAAACTTCCCTCACTAGAATCATCGTGTACTTATAGTTTTATAGTTTTTGCCGGATTTTCCGTTTCTACGATAAATAGTCCAGCGACATGTTGTCTCTACTCTTTTCGAGGCTTTCCAGTCGACCAGTATCAGCAGAAGAGCCCCACCGTCATGAAGTACTGTACAAAATGTATGGGAAAAGTTTTTGGAAAATTCTGTAATTTTGAGAACTCATATTTTATCCCATAGTCTTCTGATCCCTACACGAAACAGAATCGATTGATACTTATAAAACAAACGTATTTTTCGTCTTTTAGCATTTTTTCGGTGACATATTTTCCAAAATCTGTAAATGTAGTTCAGAATATCTCAAAAAGTTATGGATGGTCTCCTAGGAACGTTTTCCTGTAACTATAACGGTTAAGGTGCCTGCCCTTAGTGACCTGTCTCAAAAATCCACCCTGTATCATAATAAACATGTTTATGCTGACGTTACATTTATTTATTTATATAGATTTAAGTGGCATGCTGTAATATTTTTAGAGTCAAACTATCATTCTAGTTTAGTGACTGTCACATATTGTATTTTACACAAGCTGAAAATCATTCAGGAAATCAGGAGCATAACCACAAGTAATGTTAAGAATTATTATCATTAAAAACTTTATTTTGATTATCGCACCTCAAGTCAAAATAATATCAAAACAATGAATCGTTTCGACACTTACTACTCACGACATTTACTAGTGCCTGACCAATGCAGCAATGCCCAAAGATAGTCACTCTAAATAATTTTGGATTATCAAACTTTGATAATAATGATGTAGAGAGGGAAGGGAAGAGAAATATACCAAGAAATTTCCCACATTTAGGGTTCTAAATGTAGGAAATTTCTTGGTATTTTTTTTATTCAAATAATATTATTCAAAAGGATAAAGAAAAGCACATAATATAACCATATTAGGTGCTTTTATTTATCCTTTTGAATAATATTATTTGAATAAATTATTGTGACTGAATAATTTTATTTACGCGCTTAGTAAGTAGTATAAGTACACATATAAGTAGCTTCCTATTGTGATCCCAAAAATAATAAGGAAAAGACTCTTATGCTTAAATAATATGAAGAAGGAGAATCACAGAAATACACATAAGTAGGTACATACCTGATTAATATGTACATCTTGTGGTTTCTTTTAACCCTTTGCTGATTACCAGAAACAAAATAAAAACACCTCCGCGCTTCATCCGCATCATGACATCGGCCTTCATTTTTCTCGGGAAATACACAAAGCGACACTTGCGCCATCTAGGAAGTAAGCAGAGCTTTGATACCAACTTTAAATATAAATATTTAGATATAATAATAAAATAAAAAATTAAGATATTTATTACTAGCATATTTCCCATAATTAGATATAGGAAAGTCATTCAAATATAGTAAAACTGTAAATATTCTGGCAACACCGGGGTAGCGCTCTTTCGACCTATATATGTATGAATTTAACATTGATACACTAACATAATACCTACGTCATACACAGAGAAGGCAGAGCTTTACACCACATTGATAATATCTGTGCCTCTTTCCCTCACACACACAGGCACGTTATCTGTTTCTCTCTCTCTCTGTATGCGCACAAGGTTATTGATTGAAGATAGCGCGTCGCCATTATACCTACCTTATCTATCTATCTATCTCTTTCTGAGTAGTTCCGCTCACTGCCGCGCGGCGGCGACTCTGCCTCTGTACAACATTACACTTAGTTTCCTAAGTTGTTCTCGTAGAGGGTGACAATGGCGCCATCTGTAACAACCCCAGGAGTACTACGCAGCTTGCCGGCACTTCCTTGCGATTGCGATATAAGTGACATCTAGTTTCGTGATTCGATGCATTCTTTGCATGACCTAGAAACATTGGGGTTCCACTGGTTTTTTTAAAATTAAAAATGTAATATATTTTATCTAATCAACACTGGACACAATTCCTTTTTTCTGATACATCATGAGTAAAGGAATTCTCTGAAAACCAACTCATCAAAGAAATATCAATTACTTTGGAATAAAAGCGTCGCCCCTAGTTTATGCTTGTGAAAATTTTACAGGTAGCGCGATGATTTTAAACGATAAGATATCACAGAATATAAAAAAGACATTTCTATATTCATACTATTACCTACCTATGCTACAACGGGCCGGTGTAAAGAGGTAAAACATCATAAATAACTTACGCTAGTTGCAATGAGGAGCCTCCTTTTATGCGATTAATTTATGCGATGGCAATGCGTTTGCAAGGCCTCTGGTATTGCACATGTCTATAGGCGGCGGTGACCACTTAACATCAGGTGGACAGACGGCTTGTTTGCCATCCAATTACATAAAAAAGCGGTGTACCAATGTGTACCAACACCTCTTCTTTTCTGTATTCGCCGGTATGTGTAGGTCCCATGTAATAGGGAGGTATTTAACAATATCGGATCCTATTACATTCGAAAGACCAATCGCCATCTTTTCAGAATGTAAGTGAGTAAGATGTAGACCTGAAAAACGTGCTGACCTGAAATGATGCGATAGGAAAAGTTTTCTGAAAAGAGCAAACAGAAAAAGAAAATATTTCCGAAAATTTCAGCAATATTAAAGTAAAGTAGGTATCAGTGTAATGTTACATATTAGTTTTCTTTTTATTACCCACGACGATGACAGAATGTTAGTTGGTTTGTGCAAACGAGTGTTCCAATTTTTCTCCAAAACGGCCGACCGTTTGACCGATTTAGATACGGTATATTTCTGAAAAGGGCTAGTCATTCATCAGCGATAGTTATTAAAACTCATACAATATATCATGTACTCTCATTTGTCATAATTATCACTTCCTGCCACGCTAAACCGCTACGCAAAATTAATATTCCAGATTTCTAACGTTCACATTAAATTCTGCATTAATTCTGATTTCTGGTACACAAAGAGGTAATCGTGGAAATGCATTGTTGTACGGAGCAGTGCATCAAAGGCTGATATGGCTCCAAGGCTGTGCTAATCATACGTGATTGACATCTCAAAGGGTATCGTAATGGCTAGAGGTAGATGAAGCATCTTATCGGGAGATTAGCACCTGACATATCTATCACTATCAGTCGTTCACATACGTCTGTGAACTAGCTGGTCGGCCTGTGGAGGCTCAGGTTGGTTATACAAACTTAGTTTGTAAACTTTATTCTATGTGATAGTTTATATTAAGAGTATCGTGATGGCCCAGTGGTTAACATCATGCACAAGCTTGCAACCGGGCACGGGCAAGTACCAATGTGACTTTTCTAATTTATGTGTACTTTCTAAGTTTATCTTAGACATCACTGATATCGGTACGGTATTTGGGAGAAGAAGAATTAAGAAGAATATGACAGTCCGTCCGCGTACTCACTACGGCGGACGGATAAGATTACCATCAGAATAGTTTAAAGATCCAATATTCAAAGTCATAAATAAATAAATGTGTTTCAATCACAGTAGACTAGAAATTCTGGTATAACTTGAGAGAGACATGATGATGATGACAACATACTATTTCTACCGTGGCGTTATTATTTGTGAGTTTTGTTTAGGGTTCCGTACCCAATGGGTTTGTCCGTGATTTTTTGCCGACAAATAAAACAATAATCTTACGTTAAGGAAATAAACCTTAAACAACATTAATAGTCTTAAGCACAAAAACGATACCAGGGTATGCTTAGGCATGACGTATCGGCAGCCTTCGGAACGCTACGGCATCCCTCGGAAAGCTTTGGCAGTCTTCAGGATCCCGCGGCATGACAGCGCCCACCCGAAGCCTGCGGTCGAAATGGATGGTACAGATTTTTCACATAATAAACAATATGTTAATTTTTCCGGAAAGTGAATAATATTTGGGATTTTGGCTTCCATGGGTTCGGGCCCCTGTAGCTGGGGGACCCCGTACCATCGATACGGCTGATACGGCGGCAGCTTCGCCGCGATCTTAAAGCAATCTTGTTGTAAGTGTGAGTGACACACATTGACAACAAGCTTGCGATAAGACCGTTCTGAAGAAGAGATAAAACTACTGTGAAAATACACCTCGGCAATTCGGCATGCCTAAGGATACTTTCGTATACTTAAGGACGTCGCGGCATACTTAAGGATGCCACGGGATGGTGACCGCCAATGTGCGTCGGGTCTTAGCCACAGGGCTGCATTTTATGGAAAGTAACAGGTGCATAATTGAAATTATCAAAACAACGTGTTACCATGGCTTTGGTTTACGTAACAAAACGTAACTAGAGCACTTTTGTTTGCAGCACATTGTCGGTGCAGTCCCCTGATCAATAAACATGGACACACAACACCTACTGGTTGCGTAAAGCTTTAGGTGAAACTGAAAACGACACGCTCGCATGCCGTACGTGATGATAGTGAGGCATAGCGGCGTATTTACTGCAAACACTGGGCTAAAGCTGTGTGCACTGCTGCTATACCATTGTTTGCTGACAAGCACTCAGCGGGCGGCACGTGGCACACACTCTACAGCAGTGCACGTGCACTTCATTAGCACAATGTTTCTATTGTTTTCGGTCTATAATTTATATAATTTCTATTCAATGATTGTATGTATTGTAGTTAACAAAAATGTGTTTATTTACTGTCCCGATGCTCTCGTCGTTGCAGGCACGACGAGTCCTAGGTACGGTTCCCAGGGTGGGCAGTGTCTGCGGGTTGTTCGAAAGAGATACCGCGCCCCCGGAACGCAAAGGGCACATGAAGGAACATAGATGGTTTTTAGTCAGTAAAAGTCTGACACTCCCTCCCGCCCCGCCCTGGACGGGGGGGGGGGGGGGGGGGGTCATTTGATGATTTTACCATCTCTAAAAAAAAAAAAAAAAAAAGGGTGGGCAGTGTGGTTGGGTTTTCCCAGTACGAATTACCCAGTAGCAAGTAGTAACCCATAGTTTTGAACTTGGTGATGTGACGCCTGTGTGCTTCAGAAAGCACGTTGGTCCCTGCCTTCATTCGTAGATTTTGACAGTCGATAACGGGCATCTAATCAGAAGCCCGAAAGTCTTCCCAAGAGGCACCCAGTAACTGGGTTGTAGAGGTCAGTTGGGCAGTCGCTCCATGTTAAATACTGGTGTTCAGCTACATTCAGTTAGACTGGAAGTCGACCTGAATAGTATTAGGAAAAGCTTAGGCAGATAATGGCCACCAGTCGGTTCACGTTTAAGGTAGAAGCTGGTGAACACTTGGATAAGGAGTTGGCAGACTCATCTCATAATTAATTTATTTATTATATTTCTCCACCTATGTATAATTATCTCTCCCTACTTTGTATACCTATTTGGTTTGTATGTATATGTGTATTTATTATTATATTTTATTCTTGGAAATGTTCTGTTTTTGGCACCTACTTTGTTTTGTCCCTTCATCACCCTAAGGTAGACTGGTAGAAAATGCCTAAGGCATTAAATCCGCGTTTGTACGGTGTACTATATACATAAATAATGAAAGAGGATTTTTGCTATGTTAGATCATTGTTAACTTATTGTTTTAGGTTCTGTAGGAAGTAGTTCTCCGATTTTTTGTCAATCTTAATATTATATAATCCATACCCACCACTATTCACAGTTCCTGCTGCCGAGTTCCCCCATCCCGTCCTTTGACGCATTAATTAGTGGATCATAGCATGTCCCCCACCTGCTATCACCATGTATTGCAAATACCGCAACAATCGATTTCAGAAATGTTATACATGTTCCAATAGGCCTGAATGAAATAATTGAAAAACACCGCATTATTTTCGTAAGCAATTAAAAATGAAGGATTTGTTACAAAAATGTGGTGTTTCGTTCGGTTACTCGCTGACACCGTAAATGGGTACCTACTGCGACAATGCCGGCAAGTTAATTGACCAATTATGAGAAATAATACACCTACTAGTGTGTGGAATAGTTAACAGTGGGGCACAGCGTACCTGCTGTTAATTACATGTTGTGTATTATTATTCTTTAAAATTATTCAAACATTTTCGTAAATGTAATCAGTACGGCTCCTCCCTGCCTTTATTTTTACCCTGTTTATTATAATATTAACCTTGTGTAATTGTTGTTTCATTGTTTTTTGTTTTATATCGGATCATTGCCGATTTTAATTATACCTACTCCATTAATTATAGGTATATGTTACAGTGAAACGGGTTTTAACTGTAACGTATAGTATATACCAGAAAGAAAGCAAACAAATAACGATAGCATAGTTTTTTTTATGTAGCCTGTTATGTCCCACTGCTGGGCAAAGCCGTTCCAAATATTCTTTTTATAGTTTATATGATTGAAATAACGATAGCGTTGTAAAGATATTTGTCTAATGTTCCAATGAATGGAGTTCTCAGCCTTGAACAATTACGAAAGCAGCTTACACTGAAGAAAGAAAGTACAAAGGAGATGGCTAAATGGAAGTATCGACCACTGCCCCACCGCCCCACAGTAATATATAAATATGGTACCTAGCACAATGTAATGCTGAATGGCTAAATATTAGTATTTCATGTAAAACAAGTTTCAGGTACTTTTAGGGAATAATAATAAATGGTAAAATAATGTTGCCTAAAAAGGAAAGAAGCTGTGTGTGACAGTATATAATTTTCTCCAACTGACACTTTGACATTTTCGAAAAAGAATAAAATTAAAACGAAAATGAGGTTGTATATTTATAAGCGAATGGTTGTGATGAAAAAGTTTTTTATCACAAAATTCAGGTATTCAAAACATATTTGCTAATTAAGATTTTCTTCCCAAATAAAATTGATATAAGTTATAATACAGCATACTTCATGTTAATTTACTTTTAAAATCAATCGCGTGTTATGTGCGTTATTGTAATGCTATTAAGTATGAAAGACCTACGTTTCGTTTCATCAAGTCAGCATACAAAATACTTTTTATTTTTTTTACTTGCAATATTACTTAAGATTATTGCATTATGCTTTTTACACAATTCTGCGTGTTATAGTTTTAAAAAAGCAAGATTTTTTTTTTCTTTTTTCTAACGAAACGAGGCTATATAAATCAAAGCAAATCAAAGCATTTATTTCAATTAGACCATTTACAGGCACTTTTGAATTGTCAAGAAGTTACAGTTTAAAATTGAAGCTAGTTGCTCGTTCCAAAACGTAGGTCTCTATGGAGAAGAACGAGCAAGAAACTCCATGGACACTCTTTTCCTTCCATTTGGTTTTTACAAAGTCTTGGTTACAATATTCTTGTTGCTTCTATATGTGAAAACAATGAAGGTGAATATAAAAAATAACAAAATTATAATAACGATGTAAGACATGGCAGTTAAGAGATGACCAATCCCAACTGACAGCACCCGTTCACGAATATGACGCGTGCATCAGCACCGTTTAGCTCAACCATCTTGAAGGGAACCAAACGATCCAACCCACGCGCCACCGTCAGCAAGACATTAAAGTGAGCATGACAAAGCTCTCAACTGCCATGCTCAGTGTCCAACACATAGTAACTTAACAAGTAAATGGCTCCATGGTAGTCACATTTACAAAATTGAAATATACAGGAAAATTTTTTAACCAGTGCGTAAATTTTGCCATAATAAACTTCAACACGTTTTATTAAACACGTATATTTTATTTTGATATGTCTTAGTACTAAAAAAAAAAGTTATCGCTTACGAAACATGTTTACTTAAAAACATATTTTATTGTCACTCGTCGGGCGATCGGGCGGCGCGCGTATCAGCTGAGTCCGCGCGTGCGTAGGTACCTATCAGCTGAGTCGACGCTCGCTCGCCGCTGCGACGACGTACCTACGCGGTGCGGTTACTGACCTTTTTTAGTTTGGACTGCGATATGAAGTTACTTGTTAACGTAATTCCAACTTTTCTTCATACTTTTATGGGCTTAGTACCATCAAAATGCATAATAATAAACTTGAATGAAGCACTAAGATAGGTATGCAACATAAACATGAAGATAGATAGATTCTCGTTGCTTAATAAATACACTCGCACCATTTCGTAGTATTCGCTGTGAGTAAAGTTTGACATCGTGAATTCGTGATTGATACGACGCGAGTACGCGACGCAGGGCGCAGGGGTTGCGCGGGGTAAGAACGCTCGGACGTCAGGACACCAATTGCGCGTGGAACGTACTGATGCGACGGCGGGCGGGCGAGCGGGCCCGGCGCTAGCGCATTCCCCACCCCCTCACCCCAGCCATGCGCCCGGGCGGCGGCCGCGAGTTTTCATTGATAGTTTGGCGAATAGATTATGTCCATGTTTTGCTTATTTCAAACTGGGATAAGGATGAAAATTTTTTAAAATTTTTTTTTTAACTAAACACGGAAATGTGTTCTATTACTGACACTGAACTACCAAAAAAAATTTACGCACTGGTTAAAAACTTTTCCTGTATGCTGTAAAATTATACAAAACTAAGGTCATCAACGAACCTTTTCAAAAAATAAACTGTAGTAAGTAGAAAAAAAAAAATCAGTAAAAATTATAATAACGGTATGCGTTATTAAGGTCAATAAAAAAGGTGCTAATAACATCGTTATGTTTAGAAAAAAAATGTATATTAATTTGTGTGCCCGAGTGGCTGTGGAGCAGGACTAGCATTAAGCCAAGCATTTTTATCATTTATATAATCTTCTAATTTGTAATATGCTTGACTACATAGTGTGCGTTTTATACATGTTTTAAACTTTCTCTCATTTAGTTCGGGAATATTGAGCGGTATTATAATTAGGTCGAGTTATACGGTTCTGACGGTTTTTCCTTCATAACATAACCTGATAAAGTAACAACCAAACAAACTCGCATTAAGGGCACGTATTAGCTATGTTAGGTTTAATAATGTATATTATGGAAATAACACATGACTGGAAAAGGTTGTTTACAACTGCCTCTAACTGCCAAAAAATCAGTTGCCTAGCAACGGTTTGTTTATTCTTTTTCCAATGTGGAGAAATGTCAAACATGGTCTGTCAAACAAAAATAGCTTAAAAAGCAATTGAGATACTTTATTATGTTTAATAGTTCACGAAAGTGCTAGGTAAGTATTAAACACTACATAATTCATGAATGATTTTTTAAATATCATGAGGTTATGTAAGATTCTTATACATTTCAAGTGTATGACTGCCCTGGGGCAGTCATTTAGCCATCACCTTTCAAATCGATTTATTCTTGTTCCAAAAATGGCATACAACACAAAAGTTAAGTATCACAATATGTATGTACTTGATTAGAAAATAATTCAAAAAATATTTAATGTTTCTCGTCATCATTTATGTTTAAAGCATTTTATATGGAGTCTGCATGGCACAAGGTTAATAACATACTAGAGCAAAGATTTTATGAACATTTATACTGAACAGTTTAATGAATTAAACCGCTTTTCTTTATGTAACAGAAGGATGCTTTTATAAACAACTTTTATCCCCTGCATCGTGTTTCACAATTATGTTGCGAGGAGTGACCTCCCCGCGAGCTGCAGGAAAGCCGCCCCAAGGAAACATTCACCTTGCATCATTATTAGAGGCCGACTATAATGTTACCTTATTACTTGCATGTAGAATTGGATATTAGACACCAGTAATTCGAGGACATAAACTTCCCCAGGGAACTTTTTTATTTTAGTCCTGAAAACCATAATATATTCATTGTGAAGTAATTGAAAAATTAGATTTGACGACACGGTTGGCGCAGTGCACTGCTGCGCTGCGTGTCGCGGGTTCAATTCCCGCACGGAGCAAATATTTGTATGATCTACAGATAGTTGTTCCGGGTCTGGCTGTTTGTGTATGTGAGTATATATGTTTGTAAACGCTCCCACGACACAGGAGAAATTAATAGTGTGGGGCAACGTTCTTTTGAAAAAACCATAAGATTTTACTTCGACATTCATAACTAGGTGACAGAAAGGTAACGTCACAGTTTACAATTTCTATACAAATCCTTTGGGGGAATCACGTATTGAAAACTCATAAAAAGTACGTCAAGAAATTGGCAGGGTCCAATACCCAATTAAACTCTTTAAAATTACAAAGACATTTCAGAATCCAAACAAAATGCTCACATCCCCATTGGTCCTAAGTAATGTCATAATAACTAAACCATTTGTCTGGTGGTGTACACGTTGACGAACGGAGCCTTCTCCCCCTCCTGCAGCCAGTTGTCCTCCGAGTAGTTGTTGTTCTGCCTCTCCACCACATGGAAGGTGTAAGCGTGTCGACTCTTGTCGGACTTGTTGTGCGCACTCTTGTGCACGACGTTGCCGTGGAGAAGGATGCAGGTACCTGGGAAAAGAAAGGTGTTTTAACTAGCTTGTTCTTCTTTATCGTGTGGGCAGTAAGGTATAAACATTCCACACACTCTTTTTTTTATTTTTTAAAGACGGGAAATCATCAAATAACTTCCCCCGCCCTGGGCGGGGCGGGAGGGAGTGTCAGACTTTTACTGACTAAAACCCGTCTATGTTCCTTCATGTGCCCTTTGCGTTCCGGGGGCGCGGTATCTCTTTCGAACAACCCGCAGCCCCGGCAGTCCCACACACCCTAGTGTCTGAGTTTCTAAACCGCCTCAAGGGCTTCTGACATGGTCGCCAATGTCAGTGATGTCCAAGATAAACTTAGAAAATACATATGAATTAGAAAAAGTCACATTGGCTCGTGCTTGAGAGGCACACGAGGCCTTCACCACTGGCCATCACCACACTAACTGGTTAAACTTGTAAGGACTTTCGAAGAATTAGGGAAGTGGCGCCCAGCCTGCGGGCGGTAGGGTGCAAACAAACGTTAAAGTGGAATTAAAAATAAAATGTAATTTTTCAATGTACACTGAAATAATTGCAAAGGCTTTAAAACTGTGAACATTGAAGGAAATTTTAATTAAAAACCATTTTTTCTTTTTTGTATAAAACTACGTAGTCTGTACAAAAACCCTAAAAGCTTTTTCGTTTGTGTAAATGTATAATTATGCTGTATATGACAGCTAGATTCACGAAAGTAATAAAGTCTATGCCATGACGCTATGACACACGGAAGCTGGGCCGTAACCAAACAAGTAACTGAATGTCCGCCTTTGTACTTTTTTTGTGCATAAAGTTAAATAAACAAATGTGGGTGAAACTGCGGAGTATAGCTAGTCAAATATGAACGAGCGGGAGCTTTCAAAAAATATATTTTATTGATTACACAAGTGCTCAGCATGAGCGTTATGACAAAGAGAACCCTTAAATCTAAGTTACATGGGCTTATATACTAATGGAGGGTTTACATGTGTGTATCGGTGGCTGGACCTCCCAATGGGACAATAACAGGAAGCTCTCTTCATGTGTCGATTTACGTTACTGATTGTTTGGCAATCATTTCTAGGATATTTATTACTAACATTAAATAATACCTGGAATTGCTAATTGGTGTGACATGATCAGTTTATCAAAACAGTTCTTCGTAAAGGTGGGCTATGCATAACTCCTCCCTCCATAAGAACAAAATCACCATTCGAAGTTACATCACAAGATTGATGATTTTGTCTAAACTTATGTAATAATTTATTTCTAAAGCGATACATTATCACTAAAATTAGTACCAAAAGTATAATAATGTAAATTACAATAGTTCCTATGCTAACACTGTGCACATTCACAAAATGACTTTCACCATTTCTCACTTCACTATTGTCCTTTAACGCGTGTGATAGAAACTGTAGATTTTCCAAATCAATCTCATCTAGACTGATAGTTTTGCGTAGCGCAATGTCCCTCGGTGTTATAATGTTGGGTAGATGTATTGATGGAGAGCTGCGGAAGACAACTTCTCCTGTTTGAAGACTGCGTTTTCTTAATGTGTAGGTTTCAAGTTTAACCTCACAGGCATTGTTAAGTGTTAGAATGTATGTGCCCATGATGTCGTGCTGGCTCCTGTCATTGCCACAGTTTTCGATCAGGAATGTAGGGTGACCTGTGAATATAATCCAAGACTCTTGATGTATGGATTTTATTTTAACATCCGACGAATTGACGGGAAGAGGCTGGCACGATGTTATCCTCGTAGAAAACGTCATCAAGTCTTTGATGCAATTATTTTCTTCGTCCGGGGACACGTTGCTCTCGTAACAAAGGAACTTTCCTTCGTCTATTTCTCTGCAAGGCTGTGAGAGCGATACTATTTTCTGCCCTTTCGCAAGGATATGGGAATGTTTTGGAGTAATAAGGTAAGATATATCAAGGCGGGGGTTATACATTGGAAAAGGATGTAGAGTGTAATAATTGTAGATATCTAATTGGACTGTTGGTACCGACATAATAAAAGTAATCTGTTTGCCTTTTACATAAGCTTTGATGTCAATACAATGTTCAATATTAACTAAGTTTTCATTGGTAATAGGGAAAACTAACTTATCAGTTTTTTCTATATCTTGGAGAATATTAATAAGTTCTGTGGTATTTAATATAGACTGATGTAATACATTAACTCTACTAAATGCTATTGCTGTTTCCACTTCATCTAATCGAATTAATAATATTTGGAAGTTATGAGTTAACATGTTATAAGTATTTAAGACAAGGTCCCTACTTCTTTGGAATTGGGTTTGATTTAAAATTTCTTCTATTTCCTCAATAGTTTTCTCAAGTATTATAAAATTATTTCTAGTTGAATTAGTGAAATTAACGAATGTGTCAACTATTTCAGAAACTAAAGTCACTTTGTTCATGATTGCATCTTGTTGTAATTGCATACTGTTTATCCATTTATCATATCTAAGTGCATCATCGTTGTCTAAGTTTCCAGTAATAGCTTTAATTATTGATCCAATAGGATTGATAAGTCCCCTTTTTATTCTAATGCTTGGAATTAACTGATTATATCGTTCTATGGTTATGTTCATTATATATTGGGTTTGCAACTCTGCATCAACAAGACTTCCATCTAAAACGTATATACCTAATTTTTCCTTCATATAGCTAGAAATATCGTTATATTTTTCTATGTTATATTCTAAATTCCTATAAATTAAATTTAAGTCTAGTATCTTAACTATATGCCAATTATAAAGGCTTAGCGGCGCTTGTCCTTCTTTAACGGGAAGGATTCCCGGATTGTCTTCAATCCTTTGAAGTTGAAGGCCCAGGCTGAGGGCTGCTTGCATCGTTACCACCAGGACGAACCTGTGAAGGACGCTTAATGTCTTTAACGGGTATTTTTTTAGTTTTACGGGTTTTGATTTGGACAGCTACCGTATTCCTCTTAACTTTATCTACAACTGTCGCTTTCTGGTATCGTGGTTTGTCTTTGCTACGTCTAGTATTTACTCCTTTCATAAAAATTTGATTTCCTTTTTTAATGTCAAATTGTTTTTCACCGCCACGTTTTTCCTTAACTTTTTCTTTAGACTCTATACTTTTATTAGTTAAATAGCTATATAAATATTTAGTACGCTTAACATGGTCCCTTACCAACTGTTGGGTGTAACTCCTATTGAAATCTACTGCAAAGGTACTTGAAGCGTCAGTGTGTCCAAAGACTACTTCAAATGGTGTTAAACCAGTAGCTGAGTGTATAGACTGATTGTATGACATTATAGCATATGTCATAACAGATGCGGCGTCTGTTATCTTTCTTTCATACTTCGCAAGTCGGTAAATTTCTATAATGGTAGAATGGAATCTCTCTACTAATCCCATAGAGTTAGGGTTATGAGGCGTACCTATGTGTAAGTCTATCTTGTAAAATGTTAACATTTCCTTTAATAAGTTATTATTAAATTCTGAACCTGGGTCTGCACTAATTTTTGATGGCACACCATAGGTGGCGAAATATTTAATAAGTGCTCTTATAACTTCGGGTGTAGATCTATTAGGTATTTCAAATGCTTGGCCTAGCTTACTAAATGCGTCTATAATTGTAAGAAAATAAGTTCCTTCTATTGAGAATATATCTATGAATATCTCTTGAAAAGGTTTTGTTTGAGTTTGAGTTAACTGTAGTTCGGGTTTTATTGGCTTTCTATCATACTTCATTTGCTTACAAAGTTCGCATGAGTTGATGATACAGGCTACGGTATGTTCTAAATTATTCCAATAGTAAGTCCTTTTTAAATGAGCTACGGTTTCTCTGATGCCACGATGGCATGTTTTTCCGGCATGATATTTTAGGACTATTTCCCGTTGTTCGTTTTCGTCTTCAACGTAAACGACTCTTTCAGTGCATTCGTATATATTTATTGCGTCCTTTTTAAATAGGGTTGTAATTATTTTTGAAAATTCTTTACGATGACGTTCGTCTTCGAAGTAGATGTAATGTTTTATTTTAGGACGGATATATTCTTTTAAGAATTCTTTAATTAGTTCCTGATTATCTATTGGCATGTGTACTTCAAACACCTTTTGTTTATCTCTAGAAATGTTTTTAACGCTGTACTCATTTTTATGCCAAGTGTATACGAGAATCTGGTTTGGTTTCGTATCTATGGCTTCCTTTAGTATTGGGATATCGGATGAGTCTGTATTGTTTTCTGAATGGATGGTTACTATCGAAGAGTCTTCTCTTTCAGAGGCTGTGATTGTTTCACTTCCTATTGACGGTATTGAATAAGGTGACTTAGGTCGTTTTTTAGAGTTGCTAGATGAAGTAGTAATATTGTCTTCTTCATCTGATGAGATAACAATGGTCTTTGAGTCATCGGTGTTTACTATCATTGAGACATCGTCTAAGGCATTTATTTTAATTCTTGACAATGCATCTGCGTTACTATTTTGTTTACCGGGTTTGTATTTAATTTCGTAATCGTATTCGGAGAGTCTAAGTCTCCATCTCGTGAGTCTACTTCCTGGTTCATTAATAGAATTTAACCATACCAATGGTCTATGATCGCTCAGTATTGTGAATTTTTTACCGTATAAATAAGGTCTGAAATGTTTGCATGCCCAAACAACTGCTAATAGTTCCTTTTCTATAGCGCTGTAACGTGTTTCGGCTTCGTTAAGAGTTCTACTCGCGAAAGCTATCGGTTTGTCGCTACCAATTGAACCTTGGGATAAGACTGCTCCTATTGCAAAGTTAGATGCATCTGTTGTTAAAAGAAAGGGTTTTTCAAAATCTGGAAATTGTAATAATGGTGCATTGGTAAGTAATTCCTTGCACTTTTCGAATGCGTTTACAAACTCTTGAGTTATAGTGACTTTGTTTTTCTTTTTAAGGCAGTTTGTCATAGGTTGCGTTATTTTAGAAAAATCTTTGATAAATTTACGGTAATATCCTACTAAGCCTAGGAAACTCTTGATTTCTGTTGGTGTTTTAGGCAAAGGGAATTTTAGCACGGCTTTGATTTTATCGTCATTTGGTTTAAGACCATCTTTAGTTATTGTGTGTCCTAAATATAGCACTTCTTTTTTTAGAAATTCGCATTTGTCAAGGGTTACTTTGAGATTCGTTTCTCTAAGTCTATCGAATATTTTTTTAAGCTTATCTATGTGTTCTTGAAGGCTGGTTGAATAAACAATGATGTCATCTAAGTAAACAAGACAGTGTATGCCTTGAAGTCCACGGAGTACATTGTCCATTGCTCGTTGGAAAGTAGCTGGGGCTGTCTTCAAGCCAAAGGGCATACGGGTAAACTCGTAATGTCCTGACTGTGTTGTAAATGCAGTTTTCGGTTGGTCCTCTTTTTCTACTTCTAATTGATGGTAACCACTAGCTAGGTCTATAGTAGTAAAATACGATGCTTTTCCTAGCCTATCAAACAAGTCCGTGATGTTTGGTAGTGGGTATTTATCGTCTATTGTTATCTCGTTGAGACGCCTATAGTCTATGACCATCCGGAACTTTTGTTCACCTGAGGCGTCCATTTTCTTAGGGACTAAGTGTACAGGGGCACTCCAAGGTGAGTGTGATTCTGTAATGACTCTATTTTCTAATAGCTTATCTATTTGTTTCTGTATTTCCACATTTTGGCTAAAAGGGTGTCTATACGGGCGTATGTAAATGGGGTCTTCGTTTTTCGTACGAATCTTATGTTTAACTTGGTTGGTAAAAGATAAAGGTATGTGTTCACAATGAAAGATGTCCTTATACTCGGTACATAGATTAGTTATAAGTGATTTTTCTTCTTTGTTTAGGTGATCAAGTCGTAATTTGTTTAGGTTTTCATTTAATAGTTTTTCCAAATCTGAGTTTTGGTTCAAATTATAAGTTAGGCAATTATCTGTTAACTCCTGTTTTATATCATGAACTTTAAATGGCTTCGTAAATGTTATAGTCATTTCATTCTCAGTAGTGTTCTGAATAACAGTTTGAGCTAAAGAGTCTATGCAGTTAACTAAGGCGTCAGGCATACGAACTCCTGGGCAGAATTCTATGTGATCTAAAATGGCATTTCCATTGTCTAACATTGTTGGCACTTTGACACGTGTTTCTGATCTAGGGGCTATCACTATCTGATAAGATGGGTTGTATAAAATGGGAATTTCGGTAGTATTTGTTTTTAAGACCTGATTTTTCATGTCTATGGTAGCTTCTAGCTCTTTTAAAAGATCTGATCCAATTAAACCGTTATAGGCTTTATCTACGTTATATATGTAAAACTTATGATTAATGTCTGTGTTAAAAGTATCTGTTAAAGGTATGTATGCGACTTCACTATGCTTGCTACGTCCATGTGTACTAATTACTTCAAATGGTTCCTCGCTTTTACAATATTTAAAATATTGGTCGGCTAATTCAGCGTTAATGAAAGATCGTGTACTACCTGTGTCTATCAAGAAAATTGCTTCCATTTCCGGTAAATAAATGTGTGGTAACCTAAGACCACTATAATTTAAGTTAATTACTTCTGTTTCTGGTCTGTTTGATCTGTCGTAGAGGCTTCTATCTGAAAATTTTCTGGTTCCTTAACAGTTTGTACGCAATTGTTTTGGTCATTCTCATCTATTAACACTACAAGGTTCTCGTCATCTAACAATAATATCTGCTCACAGTTAGAGTCAGAGTCAAGTTCGATTGACTCATCGATCATATTATTATGTACTGTTCGCATTGATATGTCGGTATTCTGTCTAGGCTGTTGATTGAGTATTCCAAATCGGAATTGTTGATTTGGATTGGCTTTGAAGAAACCTGATTGTTTATAATTATTAAATGTTCGCGGAATTTGCTGCGGTTGATGAGTTATTGCTTTTTGATTTGTTTGATTATTGGTGATATTTGGTTTAGGTCCTGGAGATTGATTTACCTTTTGATTATTAGGATTTGAAATAAAATTGGGTCTAAAACCGTAGATTTGTCTGAAACCTTGATTGTTGTTTGCTGGAACACCGAATTTATATTGAACTGGAGTCGTAAAGTTTGGTCTAGTATTATTTGTTGGAATACTGTTAATATTGGCAGTTGTTTTAATTTTATTGTGGGTTTTGTATCTGGTTTGGAAGTTTACTTCCTCAATTACGACACTTAATGCTGATTCTAGTGTTAAACATTTGTTTAATCTTACGAACTTAATCATATCCTCTGGTAGGTTGTACAAGAAGACGTTTAGAGCTGTATTATTATATATAATATATTTTGCTGCTTTAATTCCTTCGTCAGTGAGGAGGTTTACTTTAGAAATGAGTGAGCTCCTAACATTCTGGATTCTATGGCAGAAATCAATATAAGATTCTCCCTGTTTTATTTTGAGGTTTTCTAATTCAATATTAAGGCAAGCTTCGGATCTCGGGTCTCCAAAGTGTTGAACGAGAAGTTCTTTAAGGTCTTCCCAAGTGGTGATATTTTCACGTTCACTTATTAAAACGGCAGCTTTACCTATTAATCTGCTTGTAATACAGTGAAATAAATAAGTCTGTTGTGCTTGGTTGTTCTCTCCTCTAAAACTTCTAATTACATACTCGCATTTTGATATAAAAAGGTTGAGTAACTTATCGTCCCCATCAAATCTTGGGATGATGCTTTGAATTTCCTTCGGAATAAGTTGAATATTCATTTTACAATTTTATTAAATTATAAGGCAAAAAAATTACGTATTAGGCGATTTTTGTCCAAATTACGCTTTAATTTATGCTTAAATGACTTATGTTTGAGTCATTAACACAAAAGTAGTAAAATGGCAATGTTAGTCCAAGTTACTTGAAATATAAAATAAAAATAGTAGATTGGCGATGTGTGTCCAAACTACTAAAACTAATATTAAATCTAGATTCGGCGATTTTAGTCCAAAAATAGATATATTAACGTTAAATGGCGATGTCTAGTCCAATTAAACGTTAGGTACTTAGGATTTAAGACAAGGAAAGGAACAGTGCGAAAAAGGGTTTACTCACAGATTGCTCGCTTCCATGCCGATTCTCTTGCTGCTGCTGCTGCACTTGCGACGCTCGATTGACGAATTTGTTGATTAGGTTCTTTGCAGACTAGAAATCTATGCGTCTAGGATACGTTACGACCGATTTGTGTGTCTATTTAACGATCACTATTTGCGATTTTACTAATCCGACCCGGCTGCGCCAGTCAAATATGAACGAGCGGGAGCTTTCAAAAAATATATTTTATTGATTACACAAGTGCTCAGCATGAGCGTTATGACAAAGAGAACCCTTAAATCTAAGTTACATGGGCTTATATACTAATGGAGGGTTTACATGTGTGTATCGGTGGCTGGACCTCCCAATGGGACAATAACAGGAAGCTCTCTTCATGTGTCGATTTACGTTACTGATTGTTTGGCAATCATTTCTAGGATATTTATTACTAACATTAAATAATACCTGGAATTGCTAATTGGTGTGACATGATCAGTTTATCAAAACAGTTCTTCGTAAAGGTGGGCTATGCATAACTAGCTAGTCTTTAATATAACTGCATTTCTCATTTTCAAAGTCAATATTGTGATTTTCTCCGTGCTCTAGAAAATACGTTTGTTGTTGCTCTTTTTATGATTGGTCTTGAAAACAATAAGTAAGAGTGCACTACATTACTACTACAAATAAAACCTGTTTGTGTTGGCTGTTGAAAAGTTTTACACCACCTTTATAAAGCTCAATTGATACCTTCAAGCCTGAGTTGTTCACGTTCAGTGTACATGGTAAGTACCATAACATTATAGAGACACGAGAGACAGACTCTTTTATCAATATATCTAGAACACCTAATAAAATACAAATAATATTAATAGGTACCAGCCTTAATAGGCTGGTACCTATTAATATTATTTGTATTTTAAATTGAAGCCTTTGACTTGCATTGGGACGCAAGTCAAAGGCTTCGCAGACAATGACGGCACGATTACTGAACACCACACTTGTTCAAAGCGGACAGGCGAGTAAATACCTCCATGACAAAAAAAAATATTGATTGATTGAACCGAAATTGAAGTTTTGAATTAATGAAATAAAATTGATTGATATTTAGGCCCAATATCACCAAAACCACTAAACACATTTAGCGCTAAATGTGTTTAAATTATCACTCTATCACTGTCACCATCTAACAATGTGTCACTGATGCAACGATGTTCTAAATACGTAGCACTAAATGTATTTAGGGATTTTGGTAAATGTGGAGCTAATTGTACCACTGCTTATAATTCTGACGCTAACTGACATAAGTTAGAATATGCTGTAGAACACTGAACCCAAGATAAAGTGTATAAAAGCAATCTTTGCCATCTCATTACTGGGTCCGGAGCTCCAAAGGTTTTAAAGAAAATAATGTGGATGGACCCTTATTACCATTCTGTAAAAAGGTCGTCATTTTTTTCGCTTCATAACTTTATTTATAGTTAATTGACGAAGCTTAAGAATTCCAAGAAATAAATGAATGCTCAGTCTGTAAGGCCGCAGTCTTAGAAATATTATTATAAATAGAACTTTTTCCATCTTGTAGAGTCTTTGATTGAATACCAGGACCTGAAGCTTAGAGCTGGAGCACATTTCAAAGAAGGTAGATATTATAAAATAATGATTTCTCAGAATGAATCGCGCTGTAGCTCCGAGTGGGTATTTTAGTCTCTTTCAATAATACCTATGTACCTTTATAGAGCAAAAATGCTTATTAAATGTTTAATAATATCTGCCGTCATAACTAAGAATGCAGTAATCGCAAAATGGCGTTTCCGAGATAAACGCAAAAAACATATTTCATATGATCTGAGCCAGTTGTTCGTATTTTATTGGCCATATTATATATCTAAAAAATCGGAAAAAAATCAAGCTTTTACAAGATAATTTTCCTTTATTTAATTTACTAATATATGCAATTATAATACGTATTACTGCGTTTCGGTTTATTATCAGGTCGTTTCCGAGTCACAGGATACTAAAACTAAATGCAGCACTTGCGCGTATTACTGCATTATGTCTTAGCACAAGTTGATTACTGCATTCTTTTTTAGTAATTATTGCCATTATTATATGCTCGGAACTAAGTTGAAGTGTACTGTGTCTTCTCAACGATTTATATAGGTGCATTTTAAGGTTAAGGTTTTTTTAGTTTCTTAGCTACGACCTAAGTTTTTACATCGTGGAATGCAAATAAAGTATTGAGTAAACTATACGGATGTTAAAAACCTACTTTATGTTCTTATAATATGCAGCATTAGGGTGAAGTAAAAAAAAACATGTTTTTGCAAATTCGTATTCGTATTACTCCACCGAATGACGTCGCCGTCGCCGAACTGATTTACTAAGACAAAACGCGGCAATGGATCGCACTGCTACGACTACGGCTACGACTTCGCAAGTCTTTACTACACTTAAATACAGTAATGTGGAGTACTGCGTTTTGATTTAGCAATTTGTCTACTGGATGTAAAACAAAACAATAAAGTAGTGGATATTACTGCATTCTGTTTTAGTTTATTCTTGCAAGTACTGCATTCTTTCTTAGGTCATGCTTAATACTGCGTTTTTTCTTATCATTGAAGCAGTTTTCATGCAAGTACGGCGAAAATCATATCATAAAAAACATACTTCGAGTGATTTTTTTTATGAAAATAATTTTTTTTCATGTGCATGAACCTCCTGGGATGCCATTTCTGGAAAAAAGTGAAAATCACAAAAATGTCGATTACTGCATTCTTTGTTATCAGGGCAGATATACATACGTGGGCTACTTAGTCTCTTAGATCAATTAAACCATTCTTAAGCAGCCAGATAACTCGTCTTGCAAATACAAGTGATCAGATCGTTAAAACTATTTGTGACTTAAAGTACCATACTAATTAGAGTAAGTAGCAGGTGAAGGTGTTACCTTTTCTAACAGGAACTGGTGTAAAACTAGACTGTGGGTAGATGGGAGCTGGCCTGTCGTAGATCAGCGTCTCTTTGCTGCTCTTGTCAGGGTTCCGCACCAGGCGCCGGTGAACCCCGGACTTGTGGGACCCTGGGACCATCCAGAGGCAGCCGTTTTGTATCGTCGCGTCTTCTAGAGCTATCCAGAAGCCGACTGGAGGGACTGGTTCCGTGTGCAGGTATGTTATGTCTTGATGTGGTATTACTGTAGAAATCATTACATTCATACATTAAACAACATAATACATTTTCTTCTTACTGTTTGAAAAGGTAAATAGTTATAAGAAAAATCTTCCCATCTAATCTGATGAATATAATCTTATAATCGGATAAGAATGTTGTTTTTAAAAGGATTAACAAATTAATCCCTCGTTTTAAAGGCAACCTTTAAGCTGCTTTCTTTTTTCTTTGATGTCAAGACGTCAGTTTTCGCAGAAAATAAAATACCTTGATAATGGTATCTTGCAGGTACGTAAGTTCTTGGATCTCGCATACTTTGTAGAATTTTAAAAGGTGAAAAGGCATTCGCAGATTCTGCTTTCTCCTTGACTTTTTAGCAGCAAAATAAGCACTCACAGATTATTATCATAGTGTAATTGGGTTACCCTTGACTGATATGTGAGAAAAAATATTCATCTTTATAAGAAGATAAGCACAATTTTAATACCAGGAATAAAGATAAATTAGCTTAACCATATTTTAGATTGACAAAAGTAATACATCTTTTATGGATACTGTGTTAAATCTCCACAACAAAATTCCTTGTGATATATTAAAATACAATTTGTAAACAAGCAAATTAGAAATAAGAGGATTATATTCAAGACTAGCTGTTGCCCGCGACTTCGTCTGCATAGACTTTGGGATTAAGTAAAATTCCTAAGCTATCCCTCAGGAGCTTAAAAACGGGATACAAAGTAGCCTGTGTTATACCAGAATATATATATCTGTGATAAATATCCAGATCAGTTATTATGTAACAAACATCCATTAATCCTTTTCTCATTTATATTAGTAGTAAGATACGTATATTATTATCAAAGAAAATTATTATCAATAGCAGTCTAATGGCAATATTTATGTCCCCAAGTACGTGACTTTTGTAACCACACCCACCCACAGCACGTAGTTACGTACTGTGGTGTACCTGCCTATGTATCTAGTACATTACAAATACTCTCGTAGGTATATCAAAATGATTATTTTGAATGCGAATTTCCAAAGAATTTTAAAGAAAAAGTCCTTTTGAAACCCTGAAAGTTTTATGCCGCAAAACTTGGGCGAAGCGTTCTCGAGACGGAAGAAAATTAATATGAGAAAGGAAGCCATGCAGGGCCTGGCTCGGTGCAGCTACCTTTGTTCAGCATCCGTCCAACTTTATATTACCCCTCGACATTTGATTACCGTGGTCTTTGAAATGAAGACCTTGCAAGTCTAGTTCATTCTGAAAACTAATATCAGAAGACAAATTAAAGGGTCTGTCTGAGCTTCTAGGTAATAACGTGAAACCAATACTTTTCAAGATGAATAATAAAATATTGAAAGAAGTAGTTCCATAATTTCATATTACACTATGTGCTTAAAGTTTGTATTCCAATGAAATGAACTCGAAACTTAAGTACAGCAATCAAAAAAAGAGGCAGACAAAAAGTTAATGTGCAAGCAACACACCTTCGCCCCCAATGCCGGGGTTCTTGTATATGTACATGGATTGCACCACGGCGGGCTCCCTGAAGCCCAGCTCCCGGCAGACGGTCTGCACGCGGTCGCAGTACGTGTAGCATCTGAAGATCGGGTGCTGGAGATGCAGCGCGTGGCCAACCTGGCGACAGAAACAATGCTGGTTACCATCTTTATTTTTCTTTTTTTATTCGGAATGGGTAAGCTCTTGACTTTAGTCTTGGTCAAAGGTGACATAAACAAAGTCTACGATGGAGTGAGCTTACCCAGAAGAAGCCTGTTCACTCTAACGTTGAAGAGATTAGGGTTGAATGCGTTCGGAAATACAGACGCAGGTAGAGAGTTCCACTCCATCTGAATACAGGACACAAAGTATGAGACATTCTGCTAGTGAATGAACTTACTTTGTTTAACGATATGCTTGGGTCTACTGTCAGCTCTCCATCGGCTCCGATCGCAGCATCCTCGAAGAAATAGCTGATGTTTTCGTTGCTCTTCAAAAAGTAGTCGTCTTTAAATTGCTGAAAATTATACATTACATAAAGTAGGTATTTTCTTTTTGTTAAAATCAGGCATTAGGGATAGGCTTTTTTTTCAGGTATTCGTGTCAAAATGATATTCTAGAGTGGGACCCTGTTCGAAAGTTTGTATGTCACAGCACACAGCTTATTTCAGGTTTCATATTGAGCTGTAAGATTATGATCTGGAGATAAGAAATAGGTAGGCGTTATCTGATTGATTTAACTGTTTCAGAAGAAAAAGAGCGAGAAAGAAGGGACGGTCAGTTCGAGATGTATATTTACCGATTTTTCAGCATTAACAGTTGAGAATATGATCCTTTGTTCCTTGTCGGGGATGCTCTTAGTGAGCTCCAGACCTGCCTCCAGCATCTCGGCACATTCCGCCGGGTGCAGGAACTCTTCCAGGATCACGTAGCCATCTTTTTCTAACTGAAACGTTACAAAGCATAATGTTTTGATTAATTATCAGGAACAAGGTAAGTCCTCCAACTCCTTTGGGGCCTAACCACAAGGTTTGAGTCTCCTTAAAGCGCTTGTAGCATAATTCTGTTATATTCGGAGCATTCGCAAGAGACTTTAAGTAAATACAGACCGACATACGAACACATATTTGTTGATATAATATTCTCGTCCCTGACAGCCGTGCGGCATTTGCAGCTGCAGGTGCCATTGATATTAGACTAGTCTAGTTTTTGAGTGTAAAATCATGCAAATTTTACTTTGGAATACATAATCTTAGAGTTGTGCCAAACCCAGTGAAATCTTTCAATAATTAAACTAGTTCTATGTTATTTGATGGTGATACTGGGGTGCATGTATATGAACATCGCTCAGTTATGTTGCATACATAATACATGGTATAAGACCACCAACGCAAGCCATAGAACATCTCTGCCCACCCTGTCCCAGCTACAGTAATCATGTTGTTTATGTTTGTGTTGGAAGATGCGCGCGCGCTCGTTCCGCGCCAGTGCCGCCGCCCCCACGTGGTGGCGCTATTTTTGTCAGCTTATTTCAATATCGCGACGCGGAGGGCCTTGGGTACCGATACCAAATAAATGGGTACATTCACATATACATGGTAAATGCATCTGTCTATAAAAATAATATTTACTGCCGAAATTAAAAATGATGGAAAAGTTCTTGTGAACTATTTGGGGGACATTTAAACTGAAATTTTATGCTTAATAGATTTATTTTTTTAGAGTATTTTTATAGTTACTATAATTCTATAATGTACATACTTAGAATTGTTCTGTCGGTTTGTGTTTATTCTTACAAAACGTCATTTGACAGGAAGCACTACATCTTATGAGATAATTAAATTCACATAAACTAGCGTGTTAACACGCGATTAAAATGACAGATATTAACGGTTTCCTCATATCGACCATTTTCCCATTCTCAACAGAATATACCTAATATGAATAAGTCGGTAATATTTGGCTAAACCGCTAAAAAAGTACACAATATTATCCTAACGATGTAATTTAAAAGTAAACAATCCAAGCTTTTTGTTTGAAATACACATGAAATAATGAAGACAATAATAGGCAAGCAAGGCAACATATTAAGCAAAGCCAGTATATTTAGCAGAGTGTTTTATTTAGTTCAAACGTTGGGCAATCGCATAGAATTGTTATTATGATCAAATCGCAGAGCGTTTAGCCAGCAACAAATACAATATACACCTACTACATATATGCTTTTTTTAATACGCGTTAAATAGAGATGAACAATTTACAGAAATACCCGAATGACGAGACAACATCGTGTGTTTAGGTGCAGGCCTCCCCACACAGGTATTAATCCGTAAACAATTTCTATGATATCTCGCGCGACCTTTCACACATCTTATCTCCCCTGTGACTATATCTCATGTGTGGAGAGGCCATAGGATATCTTAAATCTAAAGTCCAAAGCCCGCTCCACTGTTCATAAACAACTATTAGAAAACAGTTGCAGTAAGTACCATGGCTTCCAGGAGCCGAACTCTACCACAATTGCAATGCAAATACAAATTGAACACTTTTATTCTAATCGAAAGTATACAAGGAAGGCGGATAATACCTTCTACAGCAATTAAGGAAATCATGGCTGTTGCTTTGCAGACTAGACCTAGACATACCTAGTGATATTCTATTCATATAGACAGACAGAAATACACCAGATGGCAGTCGAGCTGGATCATTTGGATGTGAGTTTCGTAATGTGCGTGTGGTGTGGGTGATCTTTTTTTAAAGTTCATCCAATGAGTTTAAAAAAAAGCTATGTGTTTGTAACAAAATGTAGAAACGTAGTGATAAAATAAAAAAAAATGTAGAACCTGAACTAACAAAGTTATAGCGAAAAACAAGATCACTCAATCTGCCACTTTGAAGAAAATGCCCTATCACGTATCTCAGTATATACCAGTATTGTGGTTTTAATTTATATCTCAAATATTTGTATAAAAAGTGTAAAAGCTATTAACAATATTATTCGTTTCATTGGAATGTCCGGTTGCAAAGTTTGAATGCTTTATTTGGATCACTCAATCAACACACGTGCCCGTGTGAGTGATCTTTGAATGGCGGCCTTACACTAAATAACTACGTAATATTTCTTTTGGATATTATACCTAAGCTCGAAAGAAAATTGTACAGCATAAATCATACCTAAATACCTATTAATTCAAGAGCTAACGCAAATTGAAAATTGGTAAAACTGCCGATCTGAGTGATCCAGTTTTTGGCCTGTAAGTTCAAAATCAAAACTCGTAGACAAACGGAGCTTACACACGAAAACGTATTATTTTTTTTACAAATATTTGACATGTCTTCGGCTTTTCCAAGTACTGTACCTTAAAAGATATCGCAATTTTTAGATTTCTCAAGGAAAAAATGTGTAGGGTGTCCATACATTTGCTGCAATTATGGCGACCTGTCATATACTAGTACCTGGAGAGACGCCTTAGCATGACCTACATGTACGACGGAAAGTACTTGTACCATTATACATAGTCTGGGAGCCGACGCACGCTTCGGTTGTCACCATTGTGGATTGTATCAACAGCACATTTTTTTAAAACTGCTCCGTTGGTCTCGTGGTCGCAAGTGCGACTGCTGTGCAAGGGGTCCCGGGTTCGATTCCCGGGTCGAGCAAAAAGTGTTATTGGGTTTTTCTATGAAATTCTCAGTAGCGGCTCGGAGTTTGGATTTGTGCCCGGTTAATGGCAATAGGCTCGCCCCCTATTACATGGGACCTAAATATACCGGCGAACTGTGGGTGTACATTGGCACACCTCTGCCTAACCCTTCGGGGAATACAGGCGTGATGGTATATTTTTTTTTTTTTTTTTTTTTTTTAAATGTTCCCAGTGCGAGTGCCCAGAGGGGCACTCGCCTAGCTACGACAGTACAGCAATGGAAAACCAATTGAGACTTCAAAAAGTATTTCTTAATTATTGAAATAGAAACAGATATATGAATTTAATATTGATTTCTCGTGAGTTAGGTTTGGTCACTTCAGCTTCTCTTCGCCAATTTTCGCAGAAAGATGGCTGGTCAGAAAATATTGAGTCTGTTGGAACTCGTTGACCAGTGCAGCTTTTTAATATTTTTGAGTGCTTTTTTTAATTGGTAAATCTTAATCTTTCTTCTTTAATTAATTCTTTACTTTTTGAAGTCTCAATTGGTTTTCCATTGCTGTACTGTCGTAGCTAGGCGAGTGCCCCTCTGGGCACTCGCTCTGGGAACATTTTGAAAAAATGTGCTGTTGATACAATCCACAATGGTGACAACCGAAGCGTGCGTCGGCTCCCAGACTATAATGGTACAAGTACTTTCCGTCGTACATGTAGGTCATGCTATAGGCGTCTCTCCAGGTACTAGTATATGACAGGTCGCCATAATTGCAGCAAATGTATGGACACCCTACACATTTTTTCCTTGAGAAATCTAAAAATTGCGATATCTTTTAAAGTACAGTACTTGGAAAAGCCGAAGACATGTCAAATATTTGTAAAAAAAATAATACGTTTTCGTGTGTAAGCTCCGTTTGTCTACGAGTTTTGATTTTGAACTTACAGGCCAAAAACTGGATCACTCAGATCGGCAGTTTTACAAATTTTCAATTTGCGTTAGCTCTTGAATTAATAGGTATTTAGGTATGATTTATGCTGTACAATTTTCTTTCGAGCTTAGGTATAATATCCAAAAGAAATATTACGTAGTTATTTAGTGTAAGGCCGCCATTCAAAGATCACTCACACGGGCACGTGTGTTGATTGAGTGATCCAAATAAAGCATTCAAACTTTGCAACCGGACATTCCAATGAAACGAATAATATTGTTAATAGCTTTTACACTTTTTATAAAAATATTTGAGATATAAATTAAAACCACAATACTGGTATATACTGAGATACGTGATAGGGCATTTTCTTCAAAGTGGCAGATTGAGTGATCTTGTTTTTCGCTATAACTTTGTTAGTTCAGGTTCTACATTTTTTTTTATTTTACCACTACGTTTCTACATTTTGTTACAAACATATAGCTTTTTTTTAAACTCATTGGATGAACTTTAAAAAAAGATCACCCACACCACACGCACATGTTTCGTACGCGGAAGTTAAACCTGTCGTCGAGTGTGCAATATCTTTGTTTTACGGTCAACCGAAGTGACCAATTAAATAATAATTTATTACCCTGTGCTTGTTTGTTAAAATTGAAATAGGTGCTTGTGGATTCGAATTTGCTTTTGTTCTTTAAATACTGAGTTTTATTCGTTTTAAAATAGTTTAATTTTGGAACTGATCTATTACCTTCTAGCCTATTAAAACTATACCGTTGTTAGATTGTTATTATAGTGGGCAGCGTCAGTTTCATGTTGATGGCGATTCATGACAAATACATTCACGTCATCACTAATGATTTCCCTCCTAGCGAAATACAATCAGTATGTTGTATTCAACACGTGTTGGTACATAAGACAAGTGTTTCAGGAAACAATTCAGTGGGTAATCTCCTCGCGTCTGTTTCAGAGGAAATTGTAATAAATCCCAAACCGAAACACATAACTTTTCATCTTCCTGTTGGCCGTGTTGATACGCTGAAGAGTTAAAGCCAACGCGAATTAAAATGAGTTCAACTACCTCAACAACGTAAATATAGAGCAGGAAACATTTTACAAACAACGCTAAACATAAGGATTTTTCTTACAAATGCTTTTTAACTTTGCTGAATAACCTTTGAAACGCCGCACTGACGTACTCCGTGGAAGAGTAATTAAGACCAATCATTGTAATTAGCGACAAACCGAGAAAAGCTCGTTAAACCTCGTCGGGCTCACGAGCCGCCACATTATTAAGTAAATGCTGCTGTTTGAGACAAAGTCAAGAAATGTCGTCGCGACTACAGAAATGTACCATGTATAGACGTAATTAATTAAGATACAATATGATTTGCTGTCGTCATTAGCTCGATCATTATAAACCAAACAAATTAGCAACAAGTTCATATTGTACCTTTGTGTCTGTCTATAGGTACCTACTGATCAGAGATTAGCTTAACGTTTCACCACGTCTACGAGAGATCGAATAAAAGGATTAGAAGGAAATCGTTTGCACGTTGCTACTGATCGTTGTAATCCATTAAACTTGGCTAAAGCCGTTTGTCCAAGAAATACGATCTCGCGATCGTTCGACCCCAGGCACAATTGAATCGGATTGTGCTTGAAATAAGATAAAAGTATCGTGTATTTCATTGCAAAGTTTACAATAAAATAGACCGTGTAAAAGGGTGATTTCGACATCTGGAATTCATTAATCAGTCGCAAACATGTGATTAAAACTCTTTGGACATCGTTTGCCAGGATTGAGGGATTAAATGGTTCGTGGTTCCTTTACGTCATGTTTTTATGAAAGACCTAGTAATTGTACCTGACCAATTAGACCTTATAGAGTGATATTGAAATGTATGTACTAGTTTTTTTTCGTTACTGTCGCGAGTCATATTTAAATCAACGTACAACCAGATACGGAGCTGCAAATTGAAAAAAACCGTAAGAAAAATTGAATTACACGCGCTACCCTAGAGCATGCCTACCGCGTCAGGAGAGAGAGGTAAACGTAGCAAATCTAATATTAAAGGAGGGAATATTAGGTAGCTAATGTACCCAGGTAGCTATCTCATTGCATTTCCTTGTATCGCCTGTGGATGTACTAGGTATTATGACTAGAGTAGTTAGTAGGGTTTGACTGCCCCGTTGGTTCGTTGTGGTCTCACTGCTGAGCAAGGGGTCCCAGGTCAGGCAAAAAGAGTTATTGGGTTTTTCCATTAGGAATTTTTCAGTATCAACCCGGAGTTTGGAAGTTGGTGGTGTGACACCCCCGTGCCTTGGAAAGCACGTAAAGCCGTTGGTCCTGCGCCTGATCTTTCTCCGGTCGTGTCGAATTGCCGTCCCATCGGGCTATGAGAGTTAGGGGAGAGGGATTGCACCACACTTGTGCACTATAATATTTCGTTAGCCGCCGTGGCCGGAATCGGTCTGGAGAATTACATTTACTTACATGACTAGAGTAATACTAGTCCCTCGTGTTGCAAACTGTTGACAGCTGTGAGCGTTCTGTCAGCACTATAATTAGTTTGAACGCGAATGCGTGTTCATCATTAAGCAATTACTGTCTCCTGTATCTTTGAATGTCACTCGTTTAATATTAACCTACAGAACTCAACGTTTCGTTAAACGCTTGCATCTGCTTCAACATATTTTAATGCGCGTGTCGGAAATGTTAAAAAAGTATTTTAATTTTTAATATTATTTATGATGCATACCTGGTTGCAGTTTAATTCTTGATTTTAAATACTACAATATTGAGCAACATTGAGTTATTTGGGTTTGTAGGCACAAATTTTATCTCGACTATGTTCAAAAGTATGAACTTATGAGGAACACGGATAGGTTTTAGTCAGTAAGAGTCTGACACTCCCTTCCGCTCCGCTCAGGCCTGAAGAAGTCATTAGATGATTTCCCATCCTTAAAAAAATAAGGTAATTTTGCTAATGCGCTCGCATAACGTAATATTAACGTTAATTAACAATGATTTACCTGTGCATTCTGCAGCAGAAGGGTTGACGGGAAAAATACAAAGTAACTGTAGGAACAAAGAAAACTGTTTGCTTCCAAAAAGAAAATTATAAAAATAAGACAGGAACTTATCGCGAAGTGCACTTGAAGGCCCTTTCTTACATTTTTCAATTAATAAAAAAGATATTTGCTTTGTTCGGAACGTGCTTTGTACCCGATGTTGTAAAGCTTGTCCTATGGCCACTACTGCGCATCTTGTTAAATTAATTAAATAAACTTCTTATTTTATTTTTTACGTCTTTTGTTTCTGCTCCGCTCCCGTGTGTCGAGTCGTAGCGTTTGTAAGCAGGTGTCGCGTACAAAAATACTAAGTATAATAATTATGACAGCAAAATGTACGAAACAGTTATTAAATGCATGTTTCAATTAAGTAGACAACCTGTAGGCGGTAACCCCATAAGCCCTCGTTGTTTTGAATACCTATTTAGATATCTATAGACCTAAACAAGTACCTAGTCAATATTCAAATAATCACTGAATATTGTCGATTTATATTATTCTGCACCCAGACAGAGGCTTGTGGGACATGACCATTTATGATCTCGCGAGATGCACACGAATTCATTGGAAGCGTTCGGCGCCTGGGTGACGTCATTCCAGAAAAATGTAGACCGTTATCGGCGCGTGTGTGCAGCACTCTTGTTGTGATAACAAAAAACTGGTGACTGGACTCTTGTGTTTTATACAAGCGAATGTTTTATGAGCTGTCGACAATTTTACACTTGTATACACATAAACATATGGAAATGCTTTCAAAATATCTTTCGTGAATGATTGTTTATTTATTGTATGCATCTAATTCAAGTTTAAGTAGGTTGGCTTTTCAGCGATTTCCTATTAAATCGTCTAGTATACATTGCGAATCTACGTATATCCGTGGGTACATATTATGTACCTTAGAGTTACTGACATGGTAGTTAGTACCGTGACACGGCGGTACGTACCTAAATTTTTCGATCAAGTGCCAAAAATGACAGTACCTACTAGAATGGAATATTTTCAATGACTTCATGGAATCAGAAACTTTAAATGGTATCCCTTTCTGCCTACCATTTGCCAGATGCTAGTGCAGTTGGGCATTATAATAACCGCTGAATTATAATGCCCCACTAAGATAAAGTTGGACTCTTGGACTAATTAATGTATTGGTTTTATAATGATCATTAAACAAATCAAACTATTTAATAGTTATTATTATATAGTAGTCATGTCAAGTTCTAATTTCTATGTACAATCAATAGTTTAGCCACGAATAGTGTGAGTACACCTACACGACAACAGGGCTATTGTATTTTATTTACAGTTCGTTACAATTTCAGGAAACTTCCGATTTTTGTAAGATATTTGTTAGATTTTATATTTTTATTTAATTGATCGAAACTTTTCCTAAATTGGGGATTTTTGGCTTGTTGGCTTTAAAACAAAACACACTTTTATAATAAACTTTATGAAAATATATAGGTACAAATGTCATGTTGACATCTCTTAAATTCATTTCTTAGTTTTTCAGATATGTAAAAACAACAGTTTCATTTTTGTTAGAGTTGGGGACTCTGTTTTCTTTTACATCTTCTACAGCAAATCGATTACCTGAACGTTTTTATATTGTCAAGTGGTGCAATACTTTCCTGAAAGGTATATGAATTATTATTAGCGTAATGCTCAGCTCTGCCCACGGACACTACGTACATTGGCTTGGCAAGCTCTCCGAGTTAGGGATTACTCACATATAAACACAACTAAACAAAGTTGCTCATAATTCATGAGAAAAGTTCCTAAAATACTGAAAGCTTCAGAAGCGTTCGAATGATGACACTCCGTGACCAAACTGTTTGCGTGACGACCGTCGTGCTCACTACACGTAAATACTGAATACAAGCAAAGTGTCTAGAACATAGTACTGACCCGTCTTGTGTATCGATATGTCCGTTCACCGTTTCCAATTCATTGAGAAAACAGACTAGCGTACTGGGAACATTGCAATATGTACCGGTACACTTGGTACTGTATGAAGGTGTAAAGTATAAACGAAGCAACAGTTTGATGCCAAGAGGGAAGTAGTTTATCATCCGCACTGAACGCGCTCTGACGTTACACCTTCATAGGAGATTATGATTTACTATTATCTTCATTATGGTCGTTTCTTGACTGGTAGGTTGCACTAAATCTTAAGTTGGTAGACATAATTAATGTATACACATATATGGGTGGAATAAACCTGTGTTGATGTTTAGATAGGTAATAGGGCTTGTTATTGAGATTTCTATTGAAAATTTCTCAGAAGGAGCCTGATGTCATCGGGTTCTATCACGGGTAAACAAGGTCGCATCGTAGGACGAAGTACAATGGATTATGATGTTTATTTATCAGACAAATATGTAAGTAGTTATCTTTTATGGTAGTAGTACGCACCGCGAATGTTCCCTCGTTACATTCAGTCGAGTGTGTCTACTTTATCGTGAATGGTTCTACATTTTGTTATCTTTATGTTTAGTATTTATTTTCCAGTTAGCCAGAATTAGTTATAACTTACAAAAGCTTTCTGAAAGTTTCGCTTGGAGCGTGTTTTGTTACGGATTCGAAACTCAACGCACAGCTTCAATAATTTATACATTTTCATGTTATTGTAGTGAAAGAATAATAGAGTAGTTTGGGCAGTTTGCGGAGTTCCCGTACTGTGTATAAATACGTACCTGCTAGGTAGACAATGACATGACTGGGAACGATTATAGTGTAGTTAAGTGAAGCCATAACCCAACAAGTTAATATAAGATTGACTTCTTTTCATACCGAGGAATGAGCTTTGTTCTGATCATTGCTTTCACTGATGTTTAGCCTTTTCAGAGGCTGGATCACTAGTAATCTCACGATATTTGTATCTTTTAGGTACCTAATATATTAATTAAGTTAATTAAATATAATTTCAAAGGAAATATCCTACTGATTCTCTGTAATTCCAAAAGTTCAACTCATAGGCATTTAACTTTGTTTATGTGATGGCAACGCATTTACAAGGGTCTGGTATTGCAGATGTGACTACTTAAAATCAGGTGGGGTTGTTCGCCATCCAAAAAAAAGTTTATATCTAAGATACCTAGGTTAAACAAATGTTGTTAGACATATCGTTATTTGTTACCAAAATTTGTTTTGTATTTTATAAAATGTCAATCAATTAACGTCAAAATATTTATTTTACATTCGGACAAAGCTAAGGGCGCTTTGATCAAAACCACAACACCACAACAAAACTACGTGGAAGCGAATATACTATTCAGTAAAGTTGCGGTTCCGTCAACCGCATGTACGATGTACTCCGCAGCTACTGTGCCACCACCAGGAACAACCAGCTCTGGGGAACTATTTGTACACGGTTGGGTCACCACCACAGCACAACGCAACGACAACATTCTGCAGAGAGACTATTCCCAGTTACCACCAGTTTTATTGGATATTGAACGCTGATTAGGCAACTAGATTCAATCATTTCTTTTTGTCATGTAATTGGGGTTCGTCAGTCTAATTCAAATAAATGATTTGACTTTGATTAATTTCATATCTATTCAAAACATAATTTGGATGTACGATAATACTCCAATGTAAGTCACATTGGAGTTATTTTTGGATAATACTGTTATTTATTTGGTACAGGTAATATTGAATCAGATTGACGTAATTATTCGATTATTGAGAGATTGTGGGTTAGCCCGTGTTGGCAAAAGTAAGCTTAATTCACGACAAGGCTAACCTGAGCATGGCTCGTTAGCGTTAGCCGTCGGTCCTAACTGCGACTGCTACGCTAGAGGGGTTCGATTGCCAGGTTAAGCAAAGTGTTATTGCTTTTTTCTTTAAAATTCTCAGTAGCAGCTCGGATTTGCGCCCGGTTCATGGCAATAGGCTCGCCCCCTACTACATGGTACCTCTACATACCGCCGAACTGTGGGCGAGAATTATTGGGTACACCTCTGCCTAACCCTTCAGGGAATACAGGCGTGATGGAAAGAAGAAAACTGAAGTATTCTGAAATCTTGGTACCCATGTATGATTTAGGTAATCAAAAAATGAATTATAAATATATGATGAAATGAGAAGTGTTAATCAATTGTTTATTATTAATTATTTACCAACTGTAGAGATAAACGTTGACGTGTTACTTTTTTATTCTGTATTTCTGTGTGTCCGTTTTGTGTTTGTACAGCCACAGCGTGAATCAATAAACACTACGTCGTTCAGGTTCAGGTTTATCTATAAATTGTGCTCTGAATTATATGATTTTACGGTTAGATATATATTTGTTTAACTTGCTATTATCCGGGTCTATCATAATGATGCTTGTTTTCTTAACCAGAGAGACAATGGATGCATTCTAATCTTCGTAGAAAGTCGTCATTATTGTTCTTGTTATGGATATTATTGAAGTAGATAGGTAAATAAACATTATCTGAGACAGTTGTGTAAACATTGGAAACTAAAGATGTTGTAATGTTAGTCACCGTGTGCTATCGAACGACGTTTGACCTCCTTATCACCTCAGTTATTTATTAAAATGAGGCAATTTGAAGATACCTATAAAGTTACTTTTATACAGTCATCTAGACTACTTTCCGTTTTGTAATCATTGCAAAGAAAATAAACTAAATAATGTGTGTCCTGTCATAACATTATTGGCTAATATATATTGATTCCCGTTTGGTCCGTAATCCTTTTCAGTGAGTACTTAGGTTGGTTCGATGGCCAAAACCAAAAAAAGTACTAGTGTTAGATACTTACACAATTTCAATAAACTTACAATGACCAGTTAGATTTGAATATAACATTTCGAGAATTATTTCATGCCTTTTTTCAACAATAAGTACTAGGAGTACTAGGTACATACAGCCTCATCTGTACAATAAGTAACACCTAACTTGGTAAGTATCGTAAGAAGTCACACAATACTAGATATTATTACAAGTAGATTAGAATTGTCGTTCAATCGAAATACCCTTCACGAATTTTCAATGAAGATATTTTATATTTTTTATCGCGTAAACAATGAGTTAATGGAATACTGGTTTCAAAAACCGCATATCATAGGCAGAGCCGCAGTGTTGTGGTTTACGGAATTATTTGTTCACTGTGTATAGCTAATGATCACGCATAACTGATAATAATAACACCCAAACCATATCGTTTAGTGGCCAACTGATTATGGAGAACCAGCTCGTTACGGCACTCGCAGACCTTGGCCTTCTGTGACACCGCGCACCTTATGACATTGTCGCACATTACACGCTGCTGTCAAATTATACTAATGTGCTTATCTATTCTACAGACATTTACAATTAGTAACGTCTTCATTATGTTTTTGACGACACGTACTTACTTTAAGTCAATAAAATATGGTAAGCAGGCACACAAATTTCGTATATGTTTGAACAATAAATAATAAAACGAATAAACACCATCTTATTATGTGCAATATTGGTATATAAAGATAGCGTTGCAGAATATAGAGAACCGAGTAAACAAACATACGCCTCGCCAATGACACAGCTTTGAGAGAAGAAGAGGAATACATACCTGGTTCCTTATAGTATCGTGCATGGTAGAGGCGTGATCAGCACAGGGCACCGACGAGCAGCTCCGACCACAATCCCGCCACAACTGAGTCAGCCTGCGCCGGAGTGTACACGCGACGCGCGGCTCCCACGCCTCCGCTACGTCACTACTCACCGAAATATCGCATACAACGTCCGCCTCATACTCCAGCGATGACTAAACAATCATTTAAAGCCAGCGGTGTACGTTACCCAGTGAGAAACGATGATCTAGCGCTGGGATGCGCTCGCGCCGGAGGGAGTGCGGGGCGCCTGATGCCATCTGTGAACGATTGACGTTTTTTGTGACATGTCAGTAATTTAAAAGAAGTTGTTGCATGCCTTTTGGGGAGGATAGTGTGCATAATTAGATCATGACTCACATAGCGCACTTTGATGATCATATTAGCTTTGTGTCAAATGATAAATTATTAGTGCCATGCACCGTCGCTTTGTAATCGCAATACTGCCAATAAAGCTTTCTTTATTGTTGTTTGTCTCGCGAGCAGAAATAATGTATTATAAATTATACATAGGTATTTGCGCAGAACTGCATGCATTAAATCAGAAATTAATTAAATCGATAGAAGAAGAAGTTGGTACCTTACCTTGTTGGCTGGTCCTATGTAGGTAGTATTATTATAACTACAATTCCTGTGAGTTGTGGAGTTTCCTAACTAACTCCCACTTTAATAACCAAACTTTACTCGGTAAAGATTTAGTGCGTAAGTAATCTGGGAAACATTTGTGTGCTCGAGGAGAGGCGCTCGAAGTTCTCGTAATGAAAAGCTCCGCGAGCGAGATCGCGCATACTTGGGCGAAGTGGAAGCTTCATTTCCGGTACCCGAATGCAATGGATAGGTTGAATTCAGCCAACTTCAGAACCAGTAGGCCAATTCTACTAATTAGAACCGGCAAAGTGGGTGTCGGGCTACATGCTGTGTGGGGTTCCGTAGCTGCCTGTCATAATTATGCGAACTAAGAGGGCTTTTTGTTTAATTTAGAATTATACATTAGAATGTTATACATACATCCATCACGCCTGTATTCCCCGAAGGGTTGGGTAGATGTATACCAATGTACACCCACAGTCCGCCGGTATGTTTAGATCCCATGTAATAGGGGGCGAGCCTATTGCCATTAACCGGGCACAACTCCTAACTGCGAGCTGCTACTGAGAATTTCATAGAAAAACCCTATAACACTTTTTGCTCGACCTGGGAATCGGACCCAGGACCTCTAGCGTAGCAGTCGCGCTTAGGACCACTAGGCTAACGACGCAGATAGCGTAGAATGTTATGATTTTATTTTGTTTATAAACTTACTATTGATTCATGTTTTACACAACTAACTGTTGTTAGTTGTGTAAAACATGAATCAATAGTAATTCCATTAAAATTACTTATGTAATGTTTTACATAAGTAATTTTAATGGAATTAGTACGAAATTTTCAGTTGTCCAACATCATTCTATTTGGTTGATTGTTACTCGTAAAATTGTAAAGCCTATAAACTGTCATAGTTTACATTTTAACTACTAGGTACTGATTTATTTTTACATTTCCAGAAACAACCATTCGTCTTGTAAAGGGAATTAACTATGCATAGAGTTTCTGGTTGAAATGTTCAAAACATAGTTAAAATCTCATCACATCGTCAATCAATGTCAAAAATGCAGGAAAAATTGATGCGTTTTTGACAGATCGAGACAGATTGCAATGCGAGTGGTCTAGCGAGTGACGTGTCTAAAAGCCCCCCAGTTGCTTCGATAATTGGGGAGGCCTATACATTGCTGTAACTAGGGCGGTGCCAGCGCTGCCCAGGCACAGTACGCAGACCCTGGAGGGGCGCAGAAATGACCAGACCAGGACCAGTCATTTTTTAAGCGCGCATATATAGAATCTTTCACCGGGCGCAAAAAAAAACTAATTATGGTACTGGGTCTATAAGTCCTGTACGGAACGTTAATAATTTAGTTAATTTGATGATGATATGGAAATTCCTCATTGTATAATCAATCGATTTTAAAGTCCCCAGCGCCGATACAGAAGGAAGCGACAGTATCGTAATAATTATTAGGTAGGTAGAGACATACAGACAAAAAAATATCATAATTAAGTAATACCAAAGAATCCCGAAGATAGAACCTATAAATAACGTAAAGATCAGCATGAATATATTACACATCTTTAATTAATAAATACGAAGAGCTTGAAACGCTAGAAACATGAAAAATTTGACCGTCGGCGTCGACAGAAAACGGAAAACAATTTTAAACTGAAACAAACGCTGGCCCGACTTATTTTTCAGTTTAAAATTGTTTTCCGTGACTCGAGCTATGGATGGATGTACAATAAGATACCAGGTAAATCAGATCTTTTGTTTCATCTTTTGAAATAAATAAAATAGGGACAGCAGGAACATCATTTATTTACATGGCTGTCTTAAGTAAGATGCCATTGTTATTCACATCACCTATTATCCACAAACAAATATGTGCCTATCTTGTAAAGAACATGGCACGCTTATAAATATTAATCATTGTGCTGTAAAAGCGTATCGGTTCCAGCACCTGGAGCTTATTGAAATCGCTACAGGCGGTAGCGGCGCGCGCGGTGCGGCCTGGCGGGCGCGCGGTGAGGGCTGGCGGGCGCGCGCGGGAGGTACAGCTGCCTGGATCCTCCCGCCCTCTGCGAGCCTCGCCATTCCATCGGCAACTCCGGCCCGAGCCGGTCGCCCGCGAGCGCAGCCAGCCGACACGGGAAAGTTCTACCGAGCCTGTAGGCATCTCTGCTCTTCTCGCGAAACGGGTCGTTCTTAGCGAATGGCCCAGGGAAATATTTTTTTCCTGACTCCCAGTGAGTTCTACCGTGCCAAGATTCATTAAAATCCACAATCATGGCACTGGTTGTCAAACTAAACCGTTTTAAAGTCCTGAAGTGCAAGAACGACAAGTTCGCGCGCCTCGACTTCAGAGGTAAGTTGTGTTCCGGCGGATGTGTTTTGGCTTTTTTATATTTTTTGTTAAGTACTTAATTAGTTTTACTTTATTTTATTTTTAAGTATTTGTTTTTTTAAGTGAACTGTTATAATTTGCTTTTTTCTGTATAATATTGTTTTTTTTTATTTCAATAAAACATTTTATTTGTTCGTGTCGTTGTTTTATATTTTTGTATGAGTTACGTGTTTAATAAATTATTATTTTATCGTCTACCTCGTTTTAATTACGCTAATGTAATCAGATACCGAAGTACCATTATTTTTACTAGGTCGAAGCTGGTTTGTTGAAACGTTATAGAAATCGCCATACCTCTATGTAATCCGCGTTTCTTTCTATTACTTCAACCATGCACCGTCGGCACCTGGCAGACATTACGGTTATTTAAAGTCATGAGAATCCGCCGCCGCTTCTCTTCAGTGTGAGCTGAGCCTTAATGTGCTGCTCCAGAGGAACAAAGAAACGCTTGTTTTTAAACGTAACAAGCAATTAGCAGTCATTAAAGGCAACTCTCTATGGGGACTGTACGGAGAGGCGAAAGTGCGCTCCGTATAAAAGTAGTCTAGTCTGATTTTGGTCTAAAAGTAATAAAACTCGATTGGATTTTCAACTGGGTTTCAAATCACCCAGTGAAGTGAAGTATTATTGGGTTTTTCCAATAGGAATTTCTCAGTAACAGCCCGGAGTTTGGAAATTGGGTGTGTTAAACCCCCGTGTCTCGGAAAGCACGTAAAGCCGCTGGTTCCGGCTATCATTCGTAGATCTTTGGCAACCGTTAGGGATAGTCAGAAGCCAAGAAGTCTGACAACCAGTCTAACTGAGAGGTATCGTGTTCCCAGTTACTGGGTTGTGGAGGTCAGATAGGTAGTCGCTCCATGTAAAACACTGGTATTCAGCTGCATCCAGTACATGAAATAGTTGGGAAAAGGCTAAGCAGATGATAATGATGAATTTTTTAACTCAATGGTTCATCATCATGTCTGCTTAACCTTATCCCAACTATTTCATGTACCGGATGCAGCTGAATACCAGTGTTTTACATGCCTATCTGACCACCACAACCCAGTTACAGGGCAACACGATACCTCTTGGTTAGACTATTTGTTAGACTTCTTGGCTTCTGACTCTCCGTAACGACGTCATTTTGAAAAGGTTATGATACTAAAAGTTGAGTGTTTAAATTGCGTACTTAAAATTTTGAAATGAACAAATACAAGGGAAAGCTGACTGCGGACAAGCCTAGATATTAGTTCCCGTGTCCTATCTACAAAATGTAAACGAGTTTAGTTACTTAATAACAAAAATGACTAAACTAGATTTCGGACGGGTCGCGCTATCACTGCACTCCATTAAACATAATAACTGTAACTACGTAGCCGCGGATTAGCTCCAAATAGCGTTTACTTGCTTACACTCACCTCCCTGAGGTACTTTTTATGAAGAAGACCTCGTCTTTAGTAATACTTATGAGTTATGACTGTTTTCGATGGTTGTATGATGTTGCAAGCCTATTAGGCGTTGGGCATTGAAGAGGACAATGAAAATAAACAAAGAAACAGTTTTAAAGTCAACAATTATATTTGACGACAGTACCAATGACTCGTTAACATGATATCAGCTTAATGAAGCTACAAGACCACAGTCTTTAAAGGTCCTTCATAGATCTTCTAGAATAAAAAAGATTAGAGTAAGGTAAAGGCATTAACAAACTCCGACATTAATTTATAATTTGGACAACCCCTTGCGGAATGTGCCTAGTTACTAACCGTCTCATTGTAAAACTATACCAACAATTATTTGAATAACTCTTCCAAAAATAGTCTGAATGTAAATTACTTTTCTTTCAGGTATTCTTTCATCGTTAGCGTCAAACTTATACAGAAAACGAGTGTTTGTACAAGTCCCTTTTGTTAGAAAAATTAACAAAAATAGATAAAAAATTCTTCTCTCCGGCTGATTTCTGATTAACTATGCGATTAAATAAATGAAAGGTAAACAGATCCTCTTCTAAAATGAAAGAAACAGAACATCTTTCATTTGGTAACAAAAATAACATTGAAACGTAAAGATATCTCTCGTTATTCCGGCCCCCGGTCGGGCAGGTCACCTGAACTAAGCAAAGAATACAAGGACTTTACTGTTTTCTTTGGAAGCAAATATCTCTTAGTATTTGAATTATTTGCTATTCATCATTTTTCAATGTGCAGTAAAAATAGAGGAACAAAGATTAAGAATACATCCTACTAAAATACTAGTTTCAGATTACAAAAAATATATAGTATTCGTTAATATAATCTCACAACGTTCCTTTTTATTAATTTGCTTTCTTAAAGTTACATCAAACAGTATAACAGATGTAGACGAGGAATTGATTGCGGTTCCGAGAGCTTTTCTTAAATAGAAAAGTTTCAATTTAATCATCTTCTAGTTTAACTCTAAGAATATTAAGCAGGTAACTGCCATTTTCAGTTGGATGGTTGTAATTAGAGAGCTCACTAATCCTAACGCGTTAGATGGTAATCAATTATAAATATTTATACATCTTTCGTGAATGGACCTCGTCCTCTCAGCTTAAGAAATCTTAACAAAAAATGGTTTTATAAATAATTTAAATAATAAAAAGAAAGCTTTCTGAGCTCTTAATAAAAGCTACGAGATTGAAGATTTGATGTTCTCTCGTCTTTTTCAAATGTATGAAAAATATATAGTTAGGTGGTTTCTCAACACTACCTACTAGATATTATTGTATGCTTTTATGCATGAGGGTGCTACCTTCAAACGCCATTCAAAACGAGGATTGTAACCTTGCCACGTCGTTTGCGTGTATATTTAACGTGTCATACTTAACGAACACGTATTTCAAGTGCATGGATTTATTACTGAACTAAATATTATAAACACGATTTAGGCTAAAGAAGGTATCTTTTTATCTCTTTACAAAATGTTGTAGCTACGTAAATGCTAGTTTTGAAACGACTCCCCATTGAGTTGTGAACAGAGGCATTAGCAGGAGCCAGTTCACCCGCAGATAGCCCTGAGTTTGTTAGTTTTGTACACTTAACTTGTATTTAGATAATCCTAGTTCAGATTTGTTTCGCTTGGCAGAGGAGACAATAGTTTAGTTATAACATTGTTACGTCGAGGAGCATTCAAAGTTTATCGAGCTTGCATAATTTTGACAAGCTCTTACAATTGTCAGCTGTTTTCCTTAATTTACTTATAGTGAAGAAAGCGACGGCTGACAGTAAGATGGGAAAATGCGCCCCTTGCGGCGCATTGTAATGCTAAAACATTTTTATAAAGACACACAATGATAATCCTTGTGTCAAAGAATATCTTTAAAATGTAGGTACTGTGGAGAGGGGTGATCACTGTGCTATTACAATTAAAAATACCACCACGCCTGTATTCCCCGAAGGGTTAGGCAGAGGTGTACCAATGTACACCCATAGTTCGCCGGTATATTTAGGTCCCATGTAATAGGGGGCGAGCCTATTGCCATTAACCGAGAAAAGAATTATTAAAGTTCCTCTAGGTTTCTCTAGATATAAGTAGTTATGTAATGTTTTAAAATACCCTGTTATCACATTGGGTCGTAATAACCTGTAATGTTAGCAGAGTAAGGATAAATAAATAAATAAATAATAAAGAAGCCTTATTTTCGAGATATCTAAGGTTTTTCAATACCTTTTCTTTTAGATCTATAATAATTTAAAGTTTTCTCGTTTTTTCTAGATTTTTTATTTGTAAACACTACGTAGGTTTTTTTGTACCTACCTACCTAGGCACCTATCTAATAATTGTGAAGTGAACTTGTGAAGGTTGTGGAAAGCTCATGAATATCTACTTAATATACAAAACCATTCAAATGAAAGTTTAACGCCACAACATTTAATTGAATATGAGAGTTTTAGATAACGTCTACATAAAAATTATAAACTTGTTGCCGAATTGAGAACTTGACTCGATTTTCGGAAGTTTGATATGAGGCAGAAGTGACTTCGCGTGGGCTTCGGTGAGTTCGAGAGCGAGACAGGGCATGACATTACAAACACATAGGTACATAAATAGTTAGAATCGGAACCAACCTGTAAGCTTTATAAATATTGGTTACGTCTGGGAATCAAATCCACGCCACCAGCAGCCAATCCCCCACCACTGCGCCACCGTGCCGTCAAGAGCGGCGAGTGTCGCCCGCAGTCTGGATTAGTGCCAGCTCATGGCAATCACTCCTAATCCTTTATTAGATAGAACACACGTTATTGGCTCAACGTGGGGGCACTAGGTAAGGTTCTATTCTCGTAGCATTTCTGGGGAATCCTTCGCTCTCACTTACAGCTAATGCTGTGACTTGACTTGACTTGATAATTTAAAAACATAACATAACATACCATCACGCCTGTATTCCCCTCAGGGTTAGGCAGAGGTGTACCAATGTAAACCCACAGTTCACCGGTATGTTTTAGGCCCCATGTAATAGGGAAGCAGGCCTATTGCCATTAACCGGGCACAAATCCAAACTCATTAAAATAATTCATCATCATCATCATCATCATCATCATCTCAGCCATAGGACGTCCACTGCTGAACATAGGGCATGCTGCATTTAAAATAATTATTAAATAATAAATTCATAAATAAATGTAAATGAGTAGAAGTGTAAAGTCCTTACTGCGGGACTTACCTTACACTGTTATTATAATTATTTATGTAACTTAGAAAAACCGCCTTAACTGCCTCGTTAGCCTAGTGGCCCCAAGCGCGACCGCTACTCTTGAGGTCTTGGGTTCGATTGCCAGGTCGAGCAAAAAGTGTTACTGGGTTTTTCTATGGAATTCTCAGCAGCAGCTCGGAGTTAGGATTTGTGCCCGGTTAATGGCAATAGGTTCGCCCCCTATTACATGAGACCTAAACATACCGGCGAACAGTAGCTGTACTTTGGTGCACTTCTGCCTAACCCTTCGGGGCATACAGGCGTGATGGTATGTGTGTAGATAGATCACCGATAGCTAGTTAATAGTAAGTAAACACACTCGGCCCCGTGAGGAGGCAGTACCACGCGATAACTTCCAACTGTTTGCTTCATAAAATCATATTAATGGCGTTACTTGGAGCGCGCGTGCTAAATGGACGTAAACACTTACATTTTACTTCCTTCGTATAAAGCTCGGGACATATCGTCACGACTCGCTTGTACTTCTAAAAATTGTTGAAGATTTCTTTCTCTAAAATAAATCTTATAAATTACTCCATTCGGATTCCTGAACAAGTTCATCTGTTGGAAGAATTTAGCGTACTTACGGTAATCTTTTAAGCGCTGTTTTGTTGTTGAAAGCATCTTTATTTGAGTCGTACCTACTTTTGTAGTCTTTTAAAATGTACCTACTCTTAGGAATATTATAATTAGGAATTAGGGAATGCAAAATCCGGAGTTTTTACAAATCCGGATTTCTGTTTTCTCGTCCGATTGAAATCCGGATTATCCGGATTATCCGGAGTTTTCGAAGTTTTTAAGTTAATTTGATAAAATAGAAATAAAATAGTATAATGTATTATTTAAAATCTGAATTTATTCGCTCAATTCACAGCACGACAGAATAAAATTAAATAATATAATCAAAAAAATTTGGGTATCAGTAATTCTTCCCGTTATAAATTTACATAATCACAACATAACATATACTGTACTTGAACATTGGTACTCCAGTATGGAATCTCCGTCTGGGGCGAAGCTGGAAAAAGCACTTTTATTGAAATCGAAAGAGCCGTTATGAAAGTGATGCTTAAAAAGCCTTTCAGGGTCTCGACAGATCTGCTATTCAATAAGTTTCCCATCTTCGGAGTACGACAGCTATTTAATTATCCTCAGTACCACACTGCATGTTCACAAATCCATAAAAAATAGACCTAGCTACCATAACCTACTCTTAAAACGTATGCTACATCTCCCTCTTCATAATGCTAACAGCCTTCTGGCCAGACGATGCCCCTCTTATTAACTTACACATATTTACAATAAAACAAGCAAGTACTGTGATATCGAAGATCTCACCTCCCATTCATGCAAAAGGACCACAAAAAAGTTGGCTTCTGTCCCTGTCATACACTGAAATCTAGAAAATGCTAAATTATACACTATTACACATAAGTTCCCCCCACTCATAATAATCACAATCTCACTATTACACTCATATAAGTCATACACCATTTCACCATCATACTCAAATCTCATCTCACCATTGGAATATTTACAATCACACATCACCATCACACCCACACACCTCACAACACGTATTCCCCAGACTATTACACACCTTAAAATTGTAAAACAACTTTTTTTTTTGGTTTGTTTTATTATTCTCTTTCACTTTTTTCTTTTATAATAATTTTACTTTAACTTATTAAAATTTGAAAATTTGGTTCCTCTCTTAAATCTCATATAATGTCTTGATTTAAAACTTAAGTAAACGCAACTCTGGCCTCCAATATACAGGAGCTGCCTACACACATTAATAAGTACTTTTACGTTTATTTTGTCTTGTAACTACGTATAAATAAATTAATCTGATTCTTATTTGCACATTAGAGTAGGTAATATCGATGTACCGATTACTTACAATCAGAAGTTTGTGGATAAATACAAATATTATCCGTTATAATCAGTTTTGACTGAAAACCGAAAAAATCGAATTTGATTCTTGAAATCCGGATTTAAAAAAGTCATCAAAATCCGGATTTTTCAGTTGTTTTCGAATTTCGAAGAATCCGGATTGCAATCCCTATTAGGAATATTAACCTAACAATGATAGAAAGTCGACTTCTAATGTTTATTTCGGTTGTTATTTATCTGGTGTACACTTGGTGGATTATTTATAAATTGCAATCTTCATCAGACTTAGCAAAAGCTAAGCCCACTAGCTCAGGCATGAAGCTAGCTCTGTGTACACAACATCTGAATACTAACTCATGAACTAAGCCTTTGGTACACGGAGCATAATGTAGTTTTCTACTCTCGTCAAGGAATCTAAATACGGACATTATTGGTATCAACAGAGTCAAAGTGAATAAGTACCTAATCGAGATTAATATTTCCTAAACTTCAAATTCTACACCAATTTTAGTATGAATCCATTGACTTGATTATTATAGCTGTTGAATGAATTCAGGAATGTGTTATCTGATTAAGACCGAAGGAATACCGGTCTTTTTGGAAATCCATGAGGGAGGCCTATGTCCGGCAGTGGTAGTCCTGCGGCTGATATGATGATGATGTGTTATCTGTGAGAGCACTAGAGGGACTTACAAACAATACAGTAGCACTGTCCAAGGGGAATGTAGTAGTGTCCCAGGCATGGGAATCTCTCAGCCGTCTGTTAGTCGTGCACTGTGTGTACACAGCTTAAACTGTGATATTGATTGACGCGGGTGTTGATTTGACGGAGACGGTAATCTAGCGATTGTTCACACGACACCTCGTACTTACATACGACACTCGCCGTAAAAGCAATATATCACGAGTGAAGATTACCTAATATTAATGTCAATAATTCTATGTTGGTAATTTATACCCTATTACATGGGACCTGAAACATACCAGCGAACTGTGGGTGTACATTGGTACACCTCTGCCCAACCCATCGGGGAATACAGGCGTGATTGTATGGTAATTTATTATCACAATGTCAAGTTATGATTGAAAACAAATTTTATTTTAACCAACTTCAAAAATGGAGGATGGTCTATGCTCGATTGTACGTATCTTCTTTTTTATGTTCACCGATTATCCGGCACATTGTCAACCGATTTCCATAATTCTTTTCGTTCTAAAAACACTCCTTCTACTCTACTCCTGAGTTTTAAGTAAGTGGTCCATATTTATTTTGTGAATATCTGAAGTAGACCTTCGGACATAAGTTCTTAGTTCTTTATGTCATAACAAAAATACATTTGTGTCGAAATATTAGCACAGTATGTAGGGTAGGACGGGGCTAAAAGGTCCGCGGGTAAAAAGGTCCACTATGCATATCTCCGAAATTAAACGAACGTTATAGAATTGAATGACAGGCGTACGAAGTGGTCAAGGGAGGAGTACACATGCCGCCCCGAACAGTGAATTTTCGAGCGCCGGAGTACGTGTACGTGGTACCGGCGCAAAAAAATGACGTAAGTAATATTTTTCACATTTCTTATATTTAGTCTGAGATTTGTATTTGTAATATGACAAAGTTAAACTTTTGATATACTACAGCTTGTAGTTTCACATTTCTCGTCAAGCCATAATAACTATAATAAACACTTTCGTTTTTTTTCTATAATCTCAAATAAAATTGCACCCACCATGGGGGCACAAAGGTCCATGTTTGGACCTTTGTGCCCCACTGGACACATCCTCAAGTAATGTATTTTCTCCTGAATTTATAAGACCTTTTCCTAAGGTTGGGGCTCGCAAAGTTACAAGGGGAAGAAAGCGACGCAAGACAGCCATTTTAACTGACACCCGAAAAGGAAGCATTGTCTTTAGAACAAGAGAATAAGAAAAAGAAGAAAGTGATTTCTCGAAAAAAAAGCGGTTGAACAGAAAAATAAGCAAGTTAGGAAGAAGATTTTAGCTGATAAAAATGAAGACAGTTCCACTTCTGAAGAAGAATGTTTTTGTTTACTGTGCTGTGAATCTTTTCTGGACAGCATCCCCGGCGAAGGCTGGATGCAATGTTACTATAATTGTAAAGGTTGTAAATCCGTCTTTATCGTTTTTGACCTATATTTGTAATAATTGTGAATCTCATGATGATTAATGACAATCACATTTTTTTTTCCTTACGTTAACACAGGTAAAATAATTATGTTACAAAAAGCCAATTTAAAGGTAGGTAAATTTTAAATTTAAGTTTAAAACGAAGTAAAGACTAATTATTAACCCTATACTTGGCAAGATTTTTTTTTTTTGAAATGTTGGTAAATTTTACTTGAAATGTGATCATAGGTGTTTATAGAAGGTGGAAAAAATAAATTAAAAAATCTGTATCTTTTCATTTGTGATTTATCGAATGTATCATATATGGTACATTGCCAGACCCTCAACAATCAACCTTATAAATTGTATGTATCATATTTGCCACACTGCCAAGTTTTCACATAATTAAAAATGAACAATAATATCATATTGTACCTCATAGATACATAACATAGAAAAAATCAACAATAATATAATAGCTTTTGAAACTGTTAAATGCTAATTAGGGTTTATTTTGTGTATATTATGTGGAACCATCATTTCATCGATACTGAAGCGTATCTATTTTTCTACATGTAAACAGTTCTCACGGATTCTTTATAGAAGTTGCCTCACTTTGTGATTTCTACCGCCATCGTCTTTTAACTTGTCATTAAAACGCAAATACTTAGTAACTGGAACTTCTTCAGAGTCATTATCCTAACTACTTTGTTGTATCGTAGAATTTTGAACCAATAATCTGTATAGGCGTGCATTTAATGACCCCCAGATATCTACGGATTGCCAGAAAATCTTTGACATTATCATCTGTGATAGTTACTGAGCTGCCTTTAATTTGTGCGCTAAAGATATTTGTTTGTTGCACTATGAGAGAAATAATGTCATCCGAGAAGAATAGCCTGGAGCACTCAATAGCGCTCCTCTCTTCACGTTGCTCATAATTATGAGTTATGTTCTACTTCGGCAGACCCAGTACACATAGAACAATGCCAAGTAGGTTCTAGTCTTTTAGCTGGTATCACTCTCCGCTTTATCGCTACAACCTTTGGCTTTTTTGAGCGAATAGCGACTGAGGAAGATGGTTCATATAATGGAGATCGCACCTGGTTATGGCGCGTTAAATTGCTGGTTCGTGTTGAAGGAGAAGAAGATGTCAAAGGAGATAGTGGACCTATTTCATGTAATTAAGATGGTACCTACCGGAGAGAATAGGCTGGCCTTAGCACCATGTAGTTGTCTTATTGTAGATAAACTAGACGATAAATTGATGGCAAACAGGCATTAATTGACGGCCACGACTCTTGGTATAGAACCAAATAAGTTGAAGCAACCACTTGATTCACCTCATTATCGTCATCAGCTAAAAGAATAAGGCTCTCTATCGAAGATGGCAGTAATAGAGGCGGCGAAATACTGGTAGTACTGCATCTCATCCTTTGACGACTCACTCTCGTCGGGATCCGATTTGGCCCCCGGTTTCGGAAGAAGAGCCACAAGATGCTGAGCTCTTCTTTGTTGTTGCATATTAAGCTAATAAAGCAGCTATAATAGTAAACTATAAAATAAATATAATTATTAGATCTGTACGCAAATCAAGCAATGTCACGTATTTGATACATAACAAAAAATATATGGAATATTGGTTATTTGGCAGTGTATCATATCTGATACACTCGAAAAAAAACAAGTATTACATACAAATAAAATCCATTTTGTTTCACATAAGTCACTTTTTCGATTAGCAAATATTATAAACTGTTCGAATATGACCACTTTTGAACAAAAATTTACCAAAATATAACAAAAATTGATAAGTTTTAACTTGTGCTACGCAGACGTCTTCCCTCGCTCCGCGATCTTGCGCTCTACTACTTTTTGGGTGTCACAAGCAGTAATAAAATATTTTTTAGTAGAATTAGTATTATATTGTTTAGCATATTGAATCATAAAAGTTTTGAAAATACATCTCTGCACGTCACAACATTTTCAAAAAACTCGACGTATCAAATATAACACCGTGCCAAGAATAGGGTGACTGAAATGCTGTGTCATAATTAATTGTCGTGATTAATTGTTAAATATGTTGCTTTTCATAAATAAATATAAAGATTTGTTAATATGCATGATTTTCGTTTATTTATTTTTCCTGAATTAAGTATATAATAGAATTTAATTATACTGGTCCTTTGTTCCCCAGCACTGGTCCTTTTTACCCCGCCCAGGGGGCATATAGGTCCATTGGATACGATGTTTAAAATCGTTATTATCTGGCTTTTACATATAATACAGGCCAAATTCAAGTGTTACTTTTTAAACACGAAGGATTACGCTATTCAATACAAATGAGAGTTTTCTTTTGGAACCAAGAGATAAAGAGTTACAGGAGGATATGTGTAAATTGGGCCTTTTAGCCCCGCTCTACCCTACTCAAAGAGAAGCAACATAAACAATTATAATAAAAGCAACCCCTCGTCCCTCACCCATCACAGTCAACACGTCCATCATGTAAACATCGAGCTCCTCAATAACGAACTGCACTCGTATTGTGATTTGGTTATCATCACAATTGCTTGGTAACTTACGTAGGGTTACCGTTACTACGTCGATTTGGATGATATCAAAAATAAATAATTTAGAAGGTCTATAGAATTAAGTAAGTAGGTACATGATAAGCCAACATCGTCAATTCTTTTATATTTGAAGAGTTTACTTACAATTGGTTTTTCTGCACCGTTAGGATGATAAAAAGTATTATAAAGATAAAGGAAAAAAATGATAAAAACATAGAGAACTAAGTAAAAACCAAAAAGAATTAAAAAGACAAACAATAACTTACTTATTTAAAAGCCCAAAATAACTTACAATCAAGCATCACCTTACAATCAACAAAACTGCTGAAAATTCTAGTGACACAATAACCTACCAGCCTTAATCCACAAGAGAAAAAAATCTTTACGTTTTTATTACAAACATTGTCGTCAAATAAGCTCTTTACTGTGTTGCGTCGGTAGAAGCAACAGGCGAGGCAGACGGGGCGAGCCGGAGGACACAAGGCTTGGGGGGTATCAGCTATGCCAGATATCTCAACTATGCGAGCTGAAGTATCTGACACCAGACAAACTACTATAAATGTTAGATTGGTGATAGAAGAACAAGAATTAAACGTATCATACGTAATCATTTGAGGGTTGTTTACAGGTCTTATCCCAGTCGAGTCTGGAGGGCTAGACGCCCTCAGGGACATTTCTCGTATTTTTAAGAATGTCCGCATTTTAATCTCTGTCAAAAATACCTTTCATTTTTGGTTCCTTTTTGTTTTGTTCCCCGAGGAAACACTAAATTAAGAAATAAAAGTGTCGGTTTTAAATTTGAAATACAAAAGCTGGCTCGAAGGTATAAGCTTGGACTAAAGTCCGAACTAGTTTTGTAACGAGGCAGTTTGAATGAACAATTTGTTTTCGTTTAATTTGACCCCATCAAGTTTTGGTATTCTAGGCTCTTATTACTTAGTGAATACCCAATGCTTCATAACCGAAATTGAAATCTTTATTCCTTAGTTTAACTTTAAGCCAAACTTTAACTTACCGAGTTTAAGGTACATACCCACTTAAACATGTAGGTATTACGTGTAATTAGTTCTCCATATTTTTTTGCACTGAAAATGTTTCTTACCTTATATTAATCAAGTTATGTAGGTAATATTAATTAACTGGTCATGTTTATAGGAAAAGAACAAATATCATAAAGACATGTCAAAGCGCGATAACAAATATCTTCCATCTGATTAGATGTTATTCATTAAGAAATGTAGGTTCTAATTAAGAAAGCGAAACCATGCATGTTTGCAATGTATGTCACAAACACTGGAATTAAAAGAATGTAATTAGCGACAAACCTGTACGAGTCTACAAATTGTTTTACTTTTATTGAGCTAACCTCGGAGGCAATGTAGGTCACTCAGATAATCACGTAAAATATAAGTAAGTACCTACATAAGTAAGTAATTCGGAAGGGAAACGCGGAGACATCATATATTTCTGTCTTCTTCCGTCCCTCTCTCCTGAAACATCTTTGGGTAATTTTGTGTAACCATTTCCCTTCGGCCTCTATAAACTTTAATTACTTACACAACTTAATAGGCTGGATCCATTTCGGCTTGTCCTTAAAATACAACTAGTTGTTGTTTTTTTTTCATAATCCTTTTTTTTCATTCTGAGGTTTATTCAGGTTTAAGCTAATCATAGCATTATGGGGTGTTTCAGTTAGATAACACGTTAGTAATTGCTTTTTGATTTTAAGGATTCTTGATTAACATATCTAGATAATCTTTAAAATTTAAAATACATCACAGTAAGACTTCTAAACATTGTGGAAAATATAAGTCTGAAATCTTCACACCGTACATTAGTACCCCACTGCTTAATCCTTCAGGGAATACAGTCGTGGTGTAAGACTGAAATCTCCAATCCACCTTGAGCAAGCGTGGTTATTAATGTTTTTATACTTCTGCCGAGTTCCACCAAAGGTATCTCCTATTTATACTACAAAGCAGGGTTCCTGTGTTTCGATTTGAAGAGAATGAGTGCCGGTCTAATAACTGGAAGATGGAACATTTCAAATTTGTCTCAGGGAAAGCGTCTGTTATTGCAGGTGTCTGTAGGCAGCGGTGACCACTTAAGATTAGTTGGGCCGTCGGCTTGTTTCTTCAATAGTGAACGAGATTTCAGAAAGCCACACATCTATTCTTTAAAATGTAGCCAATGCCAAGAAAAATGTTGTAGATAAAACAAGCCCATCTTGAAACAAAACTTATTCATTGATAGTGGTACGGAGCGCAGACTGTTACATAGACCAAAATAAATGATATACGCGGTTAGCATTACAAATGCGCTTCAAAAAAGTGCCATTACTAACTTTAGTTTACAAGAGAAGTAAGGAAAGTAGATTCCAAACCGCGGACCAATCTTTGAACTTAAAAGGAACAAAATTGAAAACAAATATTACATCCATTGATTTGATTGGCCGGTATTTGCTACCGACCAATCACTACAGCTAGCATACATCGGAACAGATACTATGAAACGGGGAGTTTATTTTTTATTTTTTGTTTCAATATGGTATAGGGAACATAATTTGGAATGAACACACCCGTAACGTAGGTATCGACCGACGCGAGTAGCTACGTCGACAACCCAGGATCTCCGAGCCGGGATTAAAAGTTTTAATTAAGTATTAAATTCTAATTACTAAAGTAAGAAGGTAGTACTTTGTTTTGTTTTGTTAGATTACTCAAAATATTACATTGGTTTTGTTAGGCAAGTTATTAAAACAAGTACGTCATTATTAAGTAGGCACTTTATATTTCCTTTATGCTATTATCACATTGAAAATATTGAAAGTAGTTCACCGGTCAGGGGAACTTACTAACAATGCGTGCCGTGTCCAGGAGTACCGGCTTCTGAATGAAACCCTGATTTGAACTGCTCAATGAGAGCCTCCTCGGCTATTGGCTATACATACGACGTGCTGCACAATGCTCACTGAGTCTTCATCCCACATCCTCGGGAGTTACGTGAAGATACTGGATCTGTTTATCTTTCTCGGGTATTGTTAACAATTGTTGTTCTGATCGAAGATAAATCTATTCATTTTCTTGCGATTAAACGATCACAGGTAATCTACAGTTGAGTAGAAATCTATTTGATATACTTGCACTAGATCCATACATACATAAACTCACGCCTTTTTATCCATGGGGGCAATACACTAAAACCACAGATAAGATTTTTTTCTTTGTTGTTTGGTGTCATTGAAATAAATTATTGAACTTTGACTTTGATCAAGCAATAAATTGTTACCTACCATCAACACGACACCATCCTCTCCATCCTTCAATTAATCTCGCCGAAGCGTGAAAGATAGAATAAAACAACTTGTTGGCAGCCACTCGATCAATTTACATTAAAATAAAGTTAAGCCGCAGCGCCCCGAATACAGCAGAGTAAGCAGACCTTCATTGAGCGTGACATAGGTACATAATATTAGTTGTCTACTTGTGCCGCGTTCATAACAAAGCATGAGCCTTTTAGCTAAGATATACTTTAGCTTAATAACTAAACGAATTTAAAGGAATGAATGCAATTGCCATTAGAAGTGCGAAGTGTCAAAAATAAATCGTGATAACAAAAGGATTCACAGCAAGTCTCAAGCAAACAATATATTACCATTCATAATGAACTCTCTAACATTCTTCCATTTTTATTTCATGTTCCGTAACTTAAATATTTATGATCACAGTGACCCTCGGAAGGCTGCTCGTGTCCCGCGCTGCCTAAAATATTGTATATATTTTGTTGTCCCTCTTCTCTAATAGAGCAACTTGAAATCAGGCCTGGTTTGTTTTGTATTAGTGGAGATCTTTGCGAGGCTCGACTTTACCACACATGTTTCTGCAGCTAAGCAGCGTTGCTGTGCCTGTGTAATTATTGACCCATCAGTGGAACAGGAACCATCTTTTTTGTTTTATCGGACACACATTTTTCTTAGATAAACCATGATGTATGGTCGTTGTAAAACAATAACCTGTCATCCGATGAGGGATCGTAGTAAATACGATCAGTCGTAAACCGCAAACAGTTGCGAAGGGCTCTCCTCGGGCGCGGAAATATATGTTGCGCAGGAATAAGATGTGTCATCTGCTTGGAAATATGTATAATACTAAGTACTATCGACGTCGTATTTCGTAGCAGGCAGCCTAATATTTCGTAGCTGGTAGCGTAGCACAACGTAGCAGCGCGCGTAGGCGGCGTAGCATGTCGTAGTAATTAGCGTACCAAGAACGATTCGTAGTCCAGGTGTTCATCTACCACCAATATTGATTCCTAGTGGTTAGTGATTGGTTGTATGTTGTATACTATGAACTCCATGAAACATGAAACGCGACTTTTTCAGATATAACATTTTATCCAAAGGACCCGAGGGTTGCCCCTGGTAACGTTCTGAATACTACATTGCTACATTGTGCCAATGTAGTCATTTTAAAACAAAGCATATCCATACCATTGTATTATAGAAAAAATAGTTTATGTACAGGATCATGAGTACTGACCAACATCCGTGGCAGGTACATGGTGGTGGTGGTGGTGGTGGCATCCGTGGTATATTGAGTATTGAGTATTGCAGGTTGGCCATTATTTTACTGGTTCGATGTATTTGTAATTTACACAATACGAGTACAGCTCAATATTGTCTCTTCGAATTCCGGCAAGGCACCCGACCCAGAGATGGTAGATTATGTCACAATTAACTACATTCATTGTTTAATTAAATATTTGAGTGTTTGTTGTTTAAGCTCGGGATCGCCAGCGGGGGCTGGCGAGAAACACGTTAATGCTTAATATCGTGTATCCACAAACAGTAGACTGTTGTTTTTCATCGTTTCTGAGTAAAACAACAATATTTACGAATACGAACAATAACTTACCTACTAAGATTTCACAAAACAAAACATATATGCTTGGAATAAAACCGTAAAATAATATTGTTTTTTGTTTATACTGAATGTATCTGGCGGCGGGTGTACACCAAACAAGCGAAAGCTCATTAAAGAAAATATTATATTTCCACTCTATCAAATTAAACAAATAAATAAACGGTAACAGAGTATTATTTCATTGTCTACTAAATGATAATGAAAATATAAGGGTTTAGTTCTGTCTGTATTATTCAGCCCCACCCGTAGACACGCCGACGATATATTTATAAACTACATTGAGCTGAACCACCGCCGCGAACACTCGCATACAATACCGTCCCTCGTACGAACACGTCCGCATACATCTTCCAATAATATTTTTCTCATGTTTAATAAATGGCATTTTTCTAACTTGTGCATTTTATGTTTTATTCGCTTTTGCCGCAAATTCTCTCTCGTGTTATGTAGTTTCTACTCTATATAAAGAACAGTAGCTACTGTTCTCTGTACCTGTACCAAAGGATTGGTTAAGTATGTTCTATTCTGTACCCCAGACAACGTTACAAATAAACGAACTGACTCTAACATTCAAAATACATATATATTTTTATAAAGGTCACGGTGAGTAAAATAAATTCACAATAAATTATTAGATACCTTATTATTCTTTATATTTTCTATTCGTCCGCAATCCAGCGCGGGTGGCTAGGTTTTAGTTGAATCTCGACCCTCCCAAGTGGGTATTATTCTAATTCAGTAAATAAGTATTTTGGAATTCAAGTTTAATGGAATTACGAAACTTGGAAAGCTCCGCGGTGGAGAGGTAACTTTCTGTACCTACATTTTGATTCAAAGAAAGTATACATAATATTACTTTATTACTTGAACCGTTAAAAATCGAGATCCATGAGATTTCTCGTGGTAATTCAGTGTAAAGGCATCCAGTGTTAAGAGAGGATCGCCTGTGAAAGGAATATCTCGACAGAAGCAAAGGGAGCGACGAGTAGGTACGTGCGGACGGATTTGCAATCTGAAAAGCTGCTTTAGTATAAAATGCGAATTTTTTCGCCCTTTTTGTGTAATAAGATGGATGGTGGAATATCTACTTTACTTGAAAGCCTTCCGATTGGCTTATCTATACCGTGGAGGTGAGAAAGTTCAATGTACACTTGGTGAATATAAGGTTAAGCACCTTCAGGTACGTTTCTACTTTCATCGTGCATGTGACACTTACGAGAACAATTGAATTGGAATCGAATTGTCTCGAACGTTTCCTTTTGTAAACGTTGACCTTATTTTCAGGATTTCTTAAAGGACTTGCGAGTTCCCTACAATAGTAGCCCATTGATATTTAATAATAATAAGTAATGACGTTATAATAAGATAAGGGAGAAAATCTAAACTTGTAAACCTTGTCCTCCCTTTGTCCTCTCGGTCGTCCTTGCGTTGTACCACTCCCCTCTTTCTTCGAAATGATATTGTTGAACAAGCACCCACCTGTTGTATCGTGAGATAATTGAACCGACATCTGTCGGGGAACGTCTAATGACATTAATAGTTCGCTCTCACCGTTGGTTACCCTTTTATTACATTGAAACATTATTACTTTATCTTAGGTTTATTGCGCTAAATAATAGACGTGTAATAATTATTGGATACCTGAGTATTATCGTTTATGGAATTTAAAAATAAAGTAGCTTTTGTGAGTCGCTGTTTGCCTGAAAGAGGATATCGCCATCTAGGCTGACCGCGGAAGTGGTGTGACCATCCGATGACGTTTGCGGGTAAATCTGGCCAGACCGCTCTATGGAAGTTTAAAAGGGATGGTGTTGTTTAGCTGTGGGACACAAAACAAGCAAAAAGGAAACCTTTATTGACGTGATTTTTGTTTTTCTTATGGGCCGAAATAATTTTGTGTAGGTAACGCGTGAGGGTAACCAGACACAATCATATCTCACATACACACACGGACCCTGAATATTTAACCAGAAAAAATAATATTTACCTCTCTATTGTCTGCTAAATGTTTACACATCTTTACAACGCCATTTCGGCCTGTCATAACCCTTTTAACATTGTCAACTGTACACAAAGAACAATATTATTCAAAAACAAATATAAATGAACAAAACAGGCTTAAATGATAACACTCAGGATCATTAAATTGGAAACAAAACGCAATAAAATAAATGGCGGGTCACGTGCGCGGGTCACGTGGCGATATTGATGAACGAAACGGTGCGACGATTCAATTTACTCGAGACAGGGACTTCCGCACAAAAAATAAATGTTTGCCTTCGGAAAACTAACATCTCGTCACTGATATAACCATTGGTAAAGAATTTCGGAATTTATCTAGGTGCAGTATTTCATAACACCAGTACAACAAGTCAACCCACAATCTCACAATGAGTAAATTAATTATCACAAATTTATTTCATATGCAAAATGTGTTACATTACTATCCAACAATAATAGTTCAAAGTAGGTACGTCCAAAAATTGTGCTTTGAATAGAATTAAAAACAAGTTCAAAATTATTTCGAAATTTTGCGAAATTTTGACGAGAATTGCCTTGATGAACAGAACCACAAGCGGGCAGGGTTGCTCGCCACCTAACTTGCTTATAATAGTTATATTGTAACTGCTTTGTTTTCATGGAATTATTGGAATCGAGATGAATCATGTTAAGCCATCTACGAGTATTATACAAATGCTCTTTGACATTTTGATTTGCTTGAGCAAGACTGGAAACTATTAAATACAGATTTGAAATGACGGACGTTTCTCTTCTAAATGCATTGGCTTAACTGTGAGTACTACCTCAAGGTTTAATCGTTCAATTTGATTCAAAACACGGCAGTAAGACAATTAAATTGAGTTTTTTTTAGATAACGAACGAAATAAACAATCTGTCAACCATATTATTGTCATTCGATAAAGTTTACTTGATAGTCTTTCTGGCTACAGACCGTGCTCAAAATATCATTATAAGTTACGTCTTTGGTAACTGCTCCGCTGTAGCCTATGCTCTGTCATAACCTATGTTACTCCGGAAAAAACGTAGCAATATATTGGTAAAAATTTTTTAATAACGGGCCAGTTATTTTGGAGCCTATTTGGCACAAACATACATACAAAAAACTCTCTCCTGTTTATAATATTTGTTTATGTAGATTGAGATTTTCCACGAAGAATTTATAATTATTTAGAAGTCGAACAAGGACAAGTAAATGACATTTGAAAAACAAAGATGGCGGAGGGGAATGGCGTCACATTGCATCAAACACCCCCTCCTGGCTGTCACACGCAATCTCCTGCAGGGGCTGCTATTCTAATTAATCTAGTTTAGCCTCACGTGGTTCTGATAGCAACCTAGATTTTGCGTAACAACCTCGTCTAATTTGATTAAAATACAAAATGTCTTAGTGTTCGCAGGTAGTCTCATTATGTTGGTTTGGCTTCAGCTGGGATTTTTTGTGAGATCATTATTTTTGTAAAGGATAGAAACGAGAATGGGTACCTGCCCACCTAAAGGTTTGAGCATAGAAGTGACCTCACATAAAACAATTAAAAATTAAGCAATTCAAGTAAGAAACCAGCGCTACGGTAGTTGAACGATCTCACAAATAACAGGACGCCGACTCCAGAACGCCTAAGCCAGGTATTAGCGATCCTTAGGGCCGTTGACGTTTCATAATTATACATAATGGCTGTCCTACTAATGTTCAATAGTAAAACAAAGGACGCCAGTGTGCTCCCGGCTCGGTTACAGCTACGTACCTCCTGCGTATACTAAAGGAGGACAAAGGTGCTTACAATAGGTAATTGGAGACGGTCGACATCATAATGCTTTCTTTGTTATTAGGATGCATGTTATGGCTGGGGGCAGCCATATTGAATTGTACAATGTACGGGGTCGTTACAAATTATGAGTATGAGTGACACGTGTGACCTTCTTCTTATCGCTATCAATATACAGCCTTCATTTAGTTTAACCTTTACTATTACTTTTTGTTAGTAATGAGTAATCTTTGAGAGTAGTTAATCTAGTTTTCACAGATAGAAAGTTACATAGTCGCGTGCAGAAGCTACGTGTTTTTAATGAGGTTTATTTAATTCGTAGCATCAGCTGTAGTGAGGCTGATAGCTATGCGGAGGTACTACTTAGTAGTACAGTTTTAATTATTGTGCATACATTGTACTCTGATAGTTTTTAACTGTGTTTTTTATTGTTTGTTTCAGGTTCCAACAAGTACACTGCTGTGCTAGTTAACACGGATGAAATCATATACGTTAACAAGGTACGTTATACAGTTAAAGTACAACTTAGATATAATTTGTTATGGCAATAGGCTCGCCCCCTGTTGTATGGGACCTAAACATACTGGTGAACTGTGGGTGTACATTAGAACACCTCTGCCTAACCCTTCGGCGAATACAGGCATGTTGGTACCTATGTATGTTAGATAAAGGTAATATTCTAGTGGTCATTAGTTACAAAAGGTTTTAAATTTTGGCCTCTTCACTATGCAACCCACATAATATACAAAGCTTGCATTTCAACAATGCTTTAAAACGAGGTGAACTGCACGTAAATAGAGCCAACATCAAGGGTCAAAAAAGAAAACAACAAATACGTAGTTCAAAAAAATATTCCAAAGTCAACGTCACGTCATTTATTTCAATATTATTATTAAACGTCAATTACAAGAGACAACATTCATTGTCTAGAATCTAGTTTAGCCCATTAAAAAAGGCAGTTTCGTATGGAAAAGAACTCCATACATACTGTTTTTTTTCTTGATGGGTAAGCTCTTTACTTTAGTCTTGCTCAAAGGTGACATACATAGACAAAGTCTACGATGGATCGAGCTTACCAAGAAGAAGCCTGGTCGCTCTCTTTGAAGAGATTAGGGTTGAATGTGTTCGGAAATACAGACGCAGGTAGATTTTGTTGAAAACTGTAAATAGTCGTATGGAGCAGGATCAGCATGTTTCCAAGCAGTATTATCTTGAATATATCGAAGCCTTCAATTTATACTAAGCTTGTTTACAAAGTGTACTTTTAATTTAAATACAAAGTCACCTTTTTATTAAGGTCAAACAATTCAACTGCTCTGTCTGTCTAGATATTCTAATTAAATATAAAATGATAAATACAATAAATAGGTATGAAATGTTCGGGACCTTGTAGCTGTCAACTTCAGGGCGAACAGACACAAAGTGCTTCCATTAGATCTTTACTGAATATTAGATGAGTTTACTCAGCTGCTTCGTAATTAAACAATTAACATTAACATTCTTGTCTATGCATTTTAAAAACAAACTCTGACTTTTAACTCTGTTCGGTTTAGCACCACGAATGTCAAATTCAATTTTAGAAATAAAGATAATACACAAATAAATCAACGTTAAAATATTTTTAAGAAGAATTTAACTTTGAAGTTTACCTAACTAAGAACATTCACGTTTATTTATTTTTTACTTTTTAGTTTTGTATGAAGGCAAGATATTATATTTATAAAATTCATAAAGGAAACAAATTTACATTGATAAATCAATTGACATTTATATAAGCATAAAAAAATGGTACCTTTTGCAAGAATTAATTCTAACATCTTTTATTTGTTTCAAAATGAAAGTAAATCAAAGCTTGGAAAAAGGAAGCGACGAATCCGTGATAAGAAGCAGCCACAAAATACCTTTTGCCTTTGTACCTACTGGGCTCTTTCAAACTTTACTTGTAATACCTACATAAGTACTAAGCAGGTACACAAGAATATTAATATTGCTGTTTAAATGCTTACTCATTTTATAGAATCGTTCACTTTCTTTGATCTATTCATTAAGTGATTATCTGCTGTGCTTTCTATTCATCATTTTTTCAGTCCGATGGGATACCACTATTCGTTCATCTCTTTCTCGCAGTGCAATATCTAAGCGGCCCCAGATGAGCGCGACCCTGACCTAGCCCACGTCGCCCAATTATTAGTGTTAATAAAGTAATTACCATTACACAACACGTACGTGTTCTTCGCTCACATTGTTTGCTAATTGGTTATTAGGACATCGGTGAAGGCAGCGACTATAATTTACCGACACACAATTAGTGTTCCTGCTAATTGGAATCACATTCGCAGTGTGCAAGCAAGCCTGAGGGGATGCACTCGATGCGACGCAATTACGTCTGAGTTTAATGAGCGTAGTGTCATCTTACGTTAGTAGCGCAATTTGTAGAAATTGCGCAAGTCGATCAGCTCAGATACCTGAGTAGGTACCTATTAGCTATTGTTTGAACCCGAGGTTTTGTTTTTATTCGAGATGTGTAAGCTCTTGGCTCTCGTCTTAGTCAAAGGTGACAGACACAGAGAAAGTCGCGGTTTGTTCAAAATCAGTGGTCATACGTATATAATAACATTAATTTCTTATCTTTGAACTTTGTCTTCACCTCTGATATTCAAACTCCATCACTGGATTATTCATACCTTATTCATTATTAGGTACTAATCCCGTATAATTGTCGGCTCTCTAGACTTTGAAGTTTGACTTATCTAAGTATAAGTTGGTTGTGTTGCGGCCCACGAAAAAGGATCCAGTCGATAAAGTTATAACGGACTTGTGCAAGTTAGTGGAGTAGGAACGTTCCTGTTGAGCCCGACTTGACCTGCCACCGCTCGTTTTAAACATAACCTTGTTTATGTTTCGTTGATTATTTATGACGACCATCGACGTCGTGTACTTTTCAATGCATAATGTTTCAGTTGCAAGTAAATGAGACATTTATCTAGTTGCTTAACAAACATACTATCACGCCTGTATTCCCCGAATGGTTAGGCATTGGTACCTATGTTTATGTTTTATCCATTTACTTTTATTTTTTTATTACTGGTCCACTATCTTGATTTTTTAATACATTTTTGTTTTAAACATATTTCTCCATCGCCATGGAACGCTGGGCTTTAGGGAAAAGGAAAAGCTGAAAAGATAATAAGAGGCAGAACCAGAGTATTCGTGTAAATATTATTTAAATTAAAAAGACTTAATTCTTCTTAAATATTTTATTTAAGAGCAGAATGATAAAAACGAAATTAAAACACGTCAAGAGGACACGGACAAACGGATGTTAATTTTGCATGAATAAAGACTTCATTCGTTGAGTTCGAAATTACTCCGAGTTTTAACAAATGTATTGAGATAGTAGTATCCTTAAGCTCGAAATTCTAATACTTTTATAGAGTAATTGATTAAACAACAACCTTAGGCTGTACACGATAATTTGTTCGTAAATGGATATTACAACTAATATCTAATTACCAAGGTAATTAGTAAGGTAATTAATTAGAGGTTACATCTTGGGTTATTTATTTTTTGTTATTGTTAGGTTGTAGTTAGTAAACAACACAGACGCTGACATCCACACTGGCTGTACTATAGAATTATAAAATATACATAATTATATTTTTAACCGACATAAAAAAGGGCCCCCTTTTTAAAGTTATCAATTCGGATGTTTATATTTATTTTTATGTATGTTCGGGCACAACTTCCTCGTATATAAACGGATTTACAATTTTTTTTTTGTTTCAAAGGCTTTTTATAAAGATTTTATAAAGATCTAATGATGGAATCCGGAGACAGAAAAAGGAACTCTTCAAAAAAATTCAGCAACTCAACCGCGATTGCTGCTATTGCATAAATATGCATTGTTTACGCAATCACACAACATAACATCACGCCCGTACACTCGAAGGGGTTACACATTATGTATTTATTAGTATTCGAAAATTTGTTATGCAAGTAAACGAAATTCAGAGCCGCCGACTTTCAAAGCTAAAGTTATTTTTCACTTCTTAGTTTTTGAAGGCGGTTGTTCTTTGTAAAAAAGATTTGTTATAATTCTAGTAGGTACAGCCATTGTGAATAATGTACGTTCATTATTCACTAGTTCACAATTCTCTGAATCCATAAGTACTAACATTATAAATGCGAAAGTAAGTTTGTCTGTCTGTTGAGCTTTCATGACTAAACCACTGAACCGATTGTGATGAAACTCGGTACGGGGTAAGTCTGAACTGCAAAAACTGTCATTTATGGCAATGATACCGCGGGGTAAAGCTAGTTCTATTTACATTTTGGTAAAATAATTCATAGTGCAATATAGTTATTAGTGTTCTTTACCTTATTTTAAACATTTCATCGACAGACAGCTGTGGATTATATTTTCAGCGTTTCGTATCAGACTTGTACCTACTTAGAGAGGGGCAGATTATCAAGTAACGAGATAGAAAGCAATCTAACAGTAAATTGGATGGGCTCGGATTATACAATCAAGAGCTGTTATAAAGTTATTTTAAGGGCGTCACATTTAAATGAACTCGGGGTTTTTTATTAGGTTACAAGCCAAGTAGTGAGCGCGAGGTTCCCTCTTCTGCCAACACTACCACACACACACTGTAGAGGCAAAAACAAGTCAATATGAGTACTTTTAACCCACATCATCCCATTCTATTGTAATAACGTTGATATTTATCGCCGATTAATTAAAAATCTGTTCGAATCATATGTTTGGCATGTCATTGTACTGTTGTTGCTGGATAGAAATGTGCCCAACACATTTGGCAAAATTAATAAGTTGAACGTACGAATGGTGGGTTGGCTCGTTTTGGCTGAATTTAACTCAATTTTCGGTTCGTAACATGGCTGTAGTAGCGATCGCATGGTGTATGTATAGAAGGCTCGTAATGAAAATATACGCATTGCTGAAGAAACATTTGTACAATAAAATAAATGAAATGGAAGTACAGGCGTGTGTTTCTGCTCACGACATTCCCGCACAGAGCTCTTGGACAAAAGAAACACATTAGTAATATTAATGTGCACAACACATCACTAGTTTTCTTCTTCACTATTTTCTTGTCCCGAGGCCCGCAGGATGTGAGTGAGCACCTAGCTAACACTACACAGACATTTATAAGAAATAATAGATATTAGGTTTGTTTTTTACACAATCACTCAGACAACATTAATAAAATAAATATCGAACAAATAAATGTCGCACGATTCTGCTAGTATGGTACCGATAACGTTGAAAGTAATCCTTTACAGTGACCTTAACTCCGGATGAGCAAGGGAATTGAGGCCGCATTATACGGGACAAACATAACTGTCGAAATATGTTTCCGTCCCTTTGACTACCCTATCCGGGAATACATGATACTGATGTAGATAGATACGTCGTTGTTTATTATCTATAGTGTCGGCTGAGTTCGGCAAAAACACCTATCACAATCTCGGGCCAAAACTCAATGTGAATTAGAAACAAGCTGCAACATAGAGCAGCGAACATTATGAAGATAAGCAAGGACAACAAACCAATACATTTAGCGTATTAAAAGTAACGAGCACAACATTCCGAGGGCACTATTTAAACGGCCACACACAAGAATATTCTCATTTATTATGAAAGGCAATAGAGATTTCAGTAGCCCACGATCTTGGAGTAACCGCCTATTAATTATGGAGGAAGGTCAGCGCTGGACATTAGGTATCATTGCGAACTCCTTCATATACAATGCAGTGGCTTGAAATGAGATCTCTGAATTAGTTAGCGGCAGCCGAGCAGGCAGCTGTTGCTCACACACGTGCTGAGTTACTGCCACAGGTACCGAGGTACATAGCTCTAACATACTGTACGTGTTATTTCATGAAAGACATGTGACCTTTTCTGTTATATTTTATAGACAGTCGGTAAATGGGGAGTGAGAGGGATTGTGAGTGTACGGAAACTAGTATTACGTGTTGTTCGCTCGATTTCTTTCTATCTCATTTATTTTACAAAGCATCCTTCGTTATTTTTTACAAAAGAAACGCCACGTGTCTCTCAAGTCACAACAAAAAAGTACATACAGCATGTAGACTTGAATGGGCCAGATTACAGGTGAATCCGTACCTGCCTACTCATTGTGACTACATAAATACTTACTCTCCTGTAATTTACATTCAGAAAAACAATTCCACTTCGGTGGAATATTTAAATAAAATATTTGTTGCGAGAAAACAATGTGTTACTTAGTTTCACAGCCAAATAAACGAATCGATTGTTCACCCACATCGTTCTCGTAAATCCGAATGAGGTGAACATCTCTACATCCCACTGTTGTTTTGCTGACTAAGGTTAGCAAATCAATGTGTCTTGATGGTAAAGACGACATGCTGATTTTATAAGAAAAGACCTTTGATGTATTAAAATTTATCAGACCGTATTATAAAATATAACTGACACCAAACAAGGAAATTCGAATTTGCGGTTCCTTTGACTCACTCACTTTGACTTTATTTCCCTGGACGCCCTATCTTATAATTTTCCTCTTCGTAAGTACTTGTAGTATAACATGAGCCTATAGCCATCCACTGCAATAGCTATACTCGTAGTTACCTGTATCAAAATTGAAACCGATAATTTGGCCCTAGTTTCGGTTTAACGGATCGATCCTGATCATCTCTAATTAACTACCTCCAACATACAATTACAGAATTTGATACCGTCAAAGTGCCTCTGGCGAGGGCATCGGAAGGCTCCCGTAACCAATAGGTACCTGTTACACGCTCCAACCAAATTACTTCCCTGTCTGTTTCGGTCACTGTGATACACTTTTATTACGCTACTGCACCACACTATTGTATTTGTCATCACGTGCAAGAGCAGCTTGCATGTAAGCAACTACTGTAATACTCCATGAAGTAGACTGCTGAGGGATTCGCACTATGTGACCTAATTCTCCTAATTGGAGAATTTTGGAGAAACTCCGGTCCAGAGGCGTTCGAGTTACTGTTAAAACCATTACTACCACCTACTTTGATAGAGAAATTCCTGCTCCGAGTTAGCTAGCAAACTCAGCTTCGGGATTTCAATAACATACTTGGAAATCTAAATGGATACTATTGCCTCCCTAAGGCTTTTTTTGTTGGAAATTCATATTTTATAAGACGTTCCTATTTCGTTGTTTACGACGTTTTATCTGCGCAACGTTTTTGTACACAAATCACGTTCTATCCGTGATGGACTTTAAGAATAATTACGGTTGTTATTAGCTGTCCCGCGGCATTGTCTGTGCAAACAAAATTTCTTTTGAGCCCCTTAAAGGTCGAATTTAAAGAGAAAAGTCTTCTAAATTAGAATACTTATGAGGGAAAAGTTGTTTATATAATTAATGGTTGTGGAAGAGGTAATATTTCTCGGGGTTCGGAGTTCGTCTGAGTTACCTATTATTCAATCGGCTTGTTTATCAACTGTATTGTTGTATCTCTATCTCAGTAGAGAATAATGAGATAGAGCCATAAACATTACTAATGAAGTACAACTTCTAAATGTTATTCCAAAATGTTCTTCTGATTATTGAGTTTTCTGTGTGTATCAATATGTTCCCTGCTTCACAAAGCTTCACCCCTGGCGTTGTCACAAACGACACAATGAGCGGCAGCGAGCTTCCCGTGTCGCACTCACTGAACATCGCGATCGTATATTATGATGATACGCAAAAGTAAAAATACGGGATGTAAAAAGACACTTGTGAAGCCTGAATTTACATGTTGTTTACACGATATTTGTGTTGTTCTGTCACATGGGAAACTATTAGTAAATAATAAAACATAAGTAAAATACACGTACCATCACGCCTATACCCCTCAGTTCGCCGGTATGTTTTAGATCCCATGTAATAGGGGGAGGAGCCTATTGCCATTAACCGGGCACATGTCCTAACTCAGAGCTGCTCAGAACTGAGAATTTCATACAAAAACCCAATAACACAAAAACTGAAAAAAAAAAAATATTTTACTTCTAAGCATGATAAGTAGGTATTGTAGACATAATTATGTTCACGAAAGTATAAGTTATGAAGGAGCTCGTTAACTTAGAAAGCCTGCAGTTCGCCATAAAACAAAAGTGTTCTTGTGTACATTACAACAATGCACGGACAAGTTTCATGTAAATAAATGCGCACAGGGAAGGAAATACCTGTTGATGTGCTGTCGAACGTAGTGGCAGTGTTGTGCGACTCAACCGAATTGGTCCAACTACTACAAGACATGGCCTATGTTTCATATATTATAATAATAATATTAAAAGTATTGAACACTCCGAGTCGAAACATTATAGGGTAAAACCGGCATGGCGCCTCAGGAGTATAGATACCCCGATAGTAATTGCTCTAGTTTCGCGGATGGACCGCGTGCTATTTTTCTTTTATCTATCGAAAGACTTTCCAACTACTACTAAGTGGACCGTGTCCCATGTCTCCGGGCGATCGCATTCCCATGCGATTCCATGCCTTCCAGGGAAGGCAAGGAGCGATCAAAGTTTTTCCGGGATAGATGCCTTGTTTCTCAGCGTGTCGTCTATCCTAAACGTAATTTATATGGACTAGGCCACTATCCCAAATATGCCATAGATGTACCAAAAAGTAGAGATCCGCAAAAATCGCTAATACGCTGGAAATATTAAAGATAATGTACTTTTCATAAATTTGTAAACAAAGAACTAAAGTACTTGCTAGTTTTGCAAATCAAATATTTTGATTTTTGTACCCGTAGATGAAGTGATTTCTCGTAAATGTATGATATCTATCCCGGTTGTAACCTACTTCTTTTTTCTTTCATGAACTGCCTCGTTAGCTTAGTGATCCTAAGCGCGACGGCTACGTTACAGGTCTTGGGGTCGATTCCCAGGTCGAGCAAAAAGTGCTATTGGGTTTTCCTATGAAATTCTCAGTAGCAACTCTGAGTTAGGATTCGTGCCCGGTTAATGGCACGAGAATAGGCTCGCCCCATGTAACAGGACATGGGACCTATACATACCGGCGAACTGTGGGTGTACATTGCTACAACTCTGCCTAACCCTTCAGGGAAAACAGGCGTGTTGGTGTGTATGTAGTATTGAACACTCCGAGTCGAATCATTATACTTTTTTCTTTCATGAAGACATGTTCAATATTATATTTGCGCTGCTTACATCGTCATGGAGTTAATAACTGTGCGGTAGCATGACAAGGCGCCACATTCAACCTCAGCTTAAAGCAGAGAGCTCCCTCATTCATTTAATATAAAACTGTAATAAAGAAAGTTATTCTCAAAGTCTTGAATAGATAGATTATCCTTTATGAAAGGTACCTAAGCCTTGTAGGCACGTAAGCAGACTTAGACGTAGACTCGTTTGAGTCAAACGTTACCTTCGTTTGAGTTTGCTTACGTGCTTATGAAGATGTTTGCCTTCCAAACATGTACCTACCTTTATATTCTCCATAAGTTGCAAAACTTCTTTACATCTTCCTAAGGATACTGTACCAAGAATTAATAAAGACCTAGAAGCCGATTACACATATTCGTTATAAATATACGTACATCTCTTACCTACGCATCAATTTTAAAGCTTTGCTTTGTTTTCTAAGCTACACATAAACGTGGAAACAAATAATATTTGTTTTCTATTTTCTCCTCCGTGTTCCACCCGGCCCACTGCGTTACAAGGCCGCGGCGACTGTTTCCAAAAAAATCCCTAACATTTCCTTCTTCCTACGGAAACCTTTACAACAATCTTGTTGTTGTTGTCAATTGAGAACATTTTACATATTTTTATTTATAATATAACATTATTCACGTCATGTAAAATTATACAACACATCTTATGTTTCGGCTTAGTAGGTACAATTTGAAACACCCGCTTGAATACATCGTAAAACCACATGTTGCTTAAATCTTGTGTTTTCAGTTTACATGGAGATTACGAAACATCATTAAGATAAAACAGTTTATTCACGGAACATTACCTTCGCTTCATTACCGATGTTACGGAGGCTGTACACACTACAGTTTAGTTGCTATCTATTTATTTTTGTTGAAGCAACCAAATTCAATCGGAGATATAAAAGTGACTTAGTCCTTGTTTTCCATACTGGTGAACAATCCTATGCTACAAGTAGTGAGTCATTCCCTTGGCGTTCAATTCGCCGCTGGCCCAGTTCCGCATCGATTGCGTCCCGCACTATAATTGTAAATTTCTATGACTTCCTAACAAAGAAAACCCGTAACCCTTTATTTATGTACGTTTCACGTTATTTTGAAAAGAATTCCACTTCAGCAAGAAATAAATAAGTGAATAGTTCCAATGCCAGGGGGAAAAACTTTGAGGAACTGCTAATTTCGAGGTAACTCTGAAAGTTAGGTCCAAAAAAGAAATATTACAAAACAATTGCCATGACAAAAAAAAATAAGAAACCAATCGAAAACTGTAACTTAATATTGTATATATATTGTATATTGTATTTCCAGTATTGCAGTTATTTGTGTGGAAAAATAAAAATTTACATATTTATCACATATTCCGCAGAGGGTAATACAGAGGTGTAGTACCAGTTGGTACCTAAGTACACCTACTCACTTCGACTCACTCGACATAGGTACCAAACATATTAAAAAATCTCTTTAAACTGTATTTAATCGAATGATTCCCTCTGCGTCGCTTCCCGTTACTTCGGCTTTTAAGTTTTCATGACCTCTACGTATAGCGCATGATGCATCTCTTTTGTTATAACTTGACGACGTGTGCCGAGAGTAGTCACAAATAAAAATGTAATACGGCACAGTGATTTATCGCCGAGAAAATGTGAAATTCTGGTAGTTCTTATATTAGCCGTGGATGTGTATGCAATGTAATGTAATGCTATGTAATCTTCCACTGTAGCCTGAACCCTTTCTATGTGGTACACGAGCGTGTAAACCTGTCAGAGTGAGCCTCTACGAGATATATCACATTATTTTCTCTAGCTATAAAATTGAAGCCATAGCCATCAACATGTTTACCTACCTTATTGAATATTCTATTAAAACCAGCAATTTCTCGAGGGACTCGTGTTAATTCTACATACAACGTTGGATGTTGTATCTCTCCACCTACCTATTAGGGATGTGTATTTTTCAATCTGTTTCGTATTTGTCTGAGAAAAAACAAAAATTTTATAAATGATTTTTATCTTATGTATCGAAACTATTACAGGATATTATAAATATGGCCTTTAGCAAACTTAAATCTGCTGTTACCTACAAAACTTTATATAAACAAAGATTATTATTTCCAACTTATTTGTTTTGTCAACAGCGCTTCGAGTGGGTGGTGACCCGTCCCATAGACCCCGGCGAGGTGATGACGCTGTACCTGCTGAGCCGCGTGCGCTGGGGCACGCCCCGCATCCTGGGGGTGTACCGCCTCGGCCTGCAGATTGTGGTGAACGATGGACAAATCGCCATCACGGACTCGCTCGTCGATGACCGGAATAAGCCAGTTCCGGTAAGTGCTCCTTACGTACAAAAACAATCTTCTTTTCGTATAAATTTGTATAGTCAGACAACGAAAAAGTTAACCACAATCGGGCAGGGTCATAAAGGGTGTGACGAGACATTTCACATTCTCCCCACCATTGCAGTAATTTTCATGTCTGGACCAGCGAACTTTACCAGCGAACCTTCTAGTTACACTAGTTACAGTTGCGTTATATGAAAATACTAAACTCCAGCATAACGTTTTTTACGGAAACTAGTTTGAATTAATGTTCCAAAAAATCTGTAAATACTGCCATGAAGGCCTTTTGTATTCTTGCATACACTCGCGAGCACAACGGTGTGAAAACATAAACAGTAATTTTTTACACCTAAAAACTTTTCTCCAGGCACTAATTGTTGAATAGTTTGATGGGAAGTATGCGTAGTTGACGAATATGTTAAGTATATGTCTTTTAACATCCTTTATTGTAAAGTCAGTAATAGACATTCCTGGAAAGTAACAGGTGGGTACGATGAACGTAGCTATATTGTACAATTGGTTTCCCATCTCCCAGTCCGCACAACAGGCACACACGAGCGCAAATCGAACGCACCTGTAGTCCTTCACTGCGTTGTTAAGCCACTGCGCAGAGCGTGACAATTTCACTGAACCGGCTTCATTTTAATTTCACACATACCGTGAGGCCACATTTCATAGAATATTGGTCCAATACACAATATGAAAGTCGACAGATTTATTTCTATTCATGACGTTTAGGGTAATGAAGTCCACTGAAACACGAATGAATATTGCCGGGTATTGCGGTGACTGCCAAATCCAAAGCTTTCCATTAATATACTTAAAGCAATCAGCAACGCTGTGACGTCAAACACACTGTCCATTAGAATAGGTAAACTTGTATCAATCAAATTAATCAACTATTCGGAATATCCCTGAAAGGGTTTGCAGCTATTTGGAGCTAATGTACTGACACATTGTTACCAACGTTTTGACATAATTACGAAGCTACGTGACATTTTGTAACACAAACAACTAAAATATTCCAAATGTTCAGTTCAATGAGTTGCTACACACCTCATGTTCGTTTGTTCTCTCTTTCAGTGTTTTCAAAAATAACAGTTCCTAAATAGTTAACCACATGTTTTATTCATGAGAGTGATCCCGGGTGAAACACTTGCACATTCACTGCATTGCTTGTTGGACCCACGCGTTTAGGTACCTACTGAATTAAATGGTTATACGTTGTAAACATCACAAAAACATTCAAAAAGAAAAAGGGAACGTTGTTATCGTTGTTTCGTGAACTTTGACCAAGTTGTGGGCTCACCTATTCAAACTAGCTATGAAATGAAAAGCAGTTTTCACTTCAGAGATTATAAAATAAAAGTTAATATTATTTTACAGTGGGTTTGTGTACACTAAGTTAGCACTCCTATTTTACGAGGATTATTTGGAGAAATAGATGTAGGCTTTCCACGACCTGAACTCAATCAAAGACTTTGAAATGAGCTAGAGATCTCGTTTATTCAGTCTAGGTATTGTTCTAAGTGTATCTACTAACACAAATTGTTTTTCATTTATTTTTTCAAGAAATTAAAATACTTAGTTGAAAATTATTGTTTCCTTGCGAAAAAAGATATGTACCTATATCTCATTCTTGCAGTGTAGTGTTATGTCTTACAAATTCCTTGATGGTTTCCTGCCAAAGCAAATATTGCCCCACAGGCGCACGTAAGTAGATGTCTGTCGTGCTGCTGTCATTACTGCGCGTATCATTACAAAATGATCAAAGAATTTGCATAGTATATCAAAGGGCAAAGTATGTCACATAATAGATGCCATTTGGCGAGCAGTTCCGAATCACAATGTTACTGATTTAATACCTGCTCAGTACATAATCCTAATGGGTAAGTGGAAGGGTATTAGATTATCGATCTTATTGAAAGGACACGTGCTCAAATGGTAAAAGAAATGTAATGTTTAAAAGCAAAACGATCCATTACTTTAATCGAGCACTTGAAGCTTATGACGCTGACGTCGTTATTCGTTCTTTGTACCTACCTATCAATTAATATTCGCATAAGTTTGTAGGTATAATTATCTTCAACTTGTATACGTGCTTTCAACTCCGCACGCCACAGTTGCGTCCTAACTAACGATACGTGTGTTGGATACGAGTTGCTTTGTTGAATGGTACTTTATATTTTTTTAGTGCCCTCATAGGTACTTGAGTACTAACTACTAACTTTTAGCACTGAGGTTCGAGGCTTAATTCACGCTTCAGGCGACCCACACTAAAAATACACGGGCACTGAAATACTCAACTATTTCCCTCGCTCTTTATTGCATGTTCCCTCCACTCAAATAGGCGGTTTATTTGAGCGGAGCGCACAACTGCAGCAAACACGGTGGTGTTTGCATGGTCTCCAGTGACGCTACCCAATACACACAACGCAGCGTAACACTACACACGCATCACTTGCATCACTCGCCTCAGCCGAACACACAATGTAACATTACCATTACCATCATTACAGTGAAAAATAAAGAACATTATAATTTAAAGCCGTATCCCTCCCGCTCCTCAATAAAGAACTGGGTTAGATAAAAGCGTTCAGTTTTTCCCGACACAATAACGTCTCGTTAAATACGGACAGTTTTACACAGAATTTACTGTTCGTAGGATAAAGGAACGGCGCTCATTAACGTAAGTACAACATGTTCCGACGCACGCCGCGCATTTCATGGTAAGGGAACTTTGAAAAGCGGCTCAGAGTTATACAAAACAGAACTCCAACATGGAGACAAAAGAAATTTATTCCGATTTTTACACAGAGCGCGACGTATGTACCTCACCAGTTAAACTGAAACTGCGCCGTCTGGTGACAATAGAGGAGAAATACAATTAGAATGTATGTCAAAATATCTTTAATTCTGGAATTAATTGTTTTGATTTTGATATTAACTCTAAAATCTTTTTGGTTGTACTGTTAATGCTGGATTGTAATGTAACACAATTGACAAATTGAATTAGTTTAACGCAGGTAATTAAATTAATTAATAAGAGATTGACGTAATGCAATTAATGTGACTGACGCACCAATATGACGGATTGCAACGTTCAACTATGCAATGTTTGTGATTTGCACGCACGAGTGCTAAACGCAAACACGCCAGGCGTGCTAATTGGACTGCTCGACCATTCCAGAGTGTATATGCAGTGCGATTTGGGCTGTACACCCCTAGTGAGGGCTTTGCAGCTAATTCGTTGGTGCACATGAAATCCGTGAATTATTTCAACCGTGCGTGATGCTCAGAACCACAGGAGTGCACGTGACGAGTAAAATGTTCGTTTATTAATTCCTATCTATTTCAGTTAAATTCAGAAATGTTTAAAAATATGGTAGTGATAGAGCACTACTAGGACCAACTACAACTTGATAATTAAAGGCCAACAAGATGCGTCACACAACCAGGCGTACTCTATTAATTTGGTTCCTCTGCCTGTGTTGGTATGTCAAGCTTGACATAAGACACACCTCGCGAAACGTACACATCAGCCTAACCTGTCTGCGATTAACCGTAGCGGAGCAGACAGCAGCGTCAGCCATCTTCCCGACACTCCGGCCCGCTCATCAGTCACAGATAATGAGCTAACTGGTGAATTATGTCGGTACGAGTGAAAGCATTCACACAGTACTTTGTGCTAGAAAGACACCCACATACAGCTATGCTATTCTGAAATAGGCAAATTACTTCGAAAGTCATATCGATAGTCACGCTTGCTTCGCAGAATATCAAATCCTATTGAAAAACGTCAAAATACTCACTCGATATAATACTTCTCACTTACGTCATCACGTGGTGGCGCTAGAGTGTCGGACTCACTCATTGTAAGAATACGAAACTAAAATCTCAGATTCAGAAGTGATTTCGCAATAAACAAAAAACATTTTAGAATAGCACTACAGATACGAGTGACAGATAGAGCCCGCTAACTAGACAATGTTGTATCTGAGAGGATAATTTCCATGTAAATTTGGTCATGCATACGAATCTGATCAATGCATGGTCAACACGGATTGATCGCGGCCGTGTGATTGGTTCGTAACGAGTTTCAACAAATCTACATAATCATACAATATTAGTTTGTATTATGTAGGTGTCACTCCAGAACTAGTTCCGTTTGATCTCATGGATTGGAAGCTGGGTAAACCACATCATACGCGGATGGTAATTACCTAGCTATGTTGCGTAGATCCAATTCTGTGGTGTGGGTATTGTGCTCAAAGAGATTTAGGTATAGGTGTATAATACACGCGGGACCTTTCAAAAACAGACTTAAGGATTCCATGAAAAGTCTACTGAGATTTCTAGTCTTTATATGTATATTCAAATTCAAAATAGTATATTGTATCAGTATCGATCATAATAATATAGTTCCTATTAAATACTTTAGCAAACCAAATAAGTACAATGTTACGTTCTATTACATAGTTAGATAGATACTTAACCCTGTCGAGCATCAAGCGTGCAATTATCTATACTTACGCATATGTACCCTATGCGGTGCCATACGACACTTAGATATCAGAATCTGCATTTTAAGACGTGCCATATCTTTCAAAAATTTACCAAATTGTATAAATTGACAAATTGAACTACAGCGTGTCCCTGAAAAGGCAATGATAATAATATAAAACATAATCTTAACGTTCTCAAATATCATGTTCACTCGTAAAGTACTGAAATGTGTACCTTATCTACAGAACTATAATAAAAACATTTACGATTCCCTTAAATAAACGATCGAATGACGTAAAATGAAAGTATGCTAGGATTGCCTCAGTAGCCGGCCGGCAGATGCGCAGGGGATCTCTTCAGGGAGCCATCTCGTCATGCAGCGTGCATTCTACGTGGCGTGTTGGTAACGGCTGTGCTGGGAAAACGCAGCTCACAAATTCCCATTCCCATTTACTGCATTCCCAGTTATTCATTATTAAATTGCTTCCTTTTATGCGCGTGGTCCGCTATTTGAAAGCTATTAGTGCGGGATTATCGCATGTGTGTGCGATACCTATTAACTGTAATACATTTCACTTAGTACGGTTGCAGATATTATGCCCACTAGTAATTAATTTGGTTCTGTGGTTGGTGGTTGGTATTAATTATGATATTAACACCTCTGTACATATACCACGTTTCTGGCAAATAAATATATTCTATTCTATTCTCTTCCTGTTCAAATTGATTTCACAATGCGGAATTTATGCTGACAGAATCACCGAATATTCTGTGCAATATTAGTGGGCAGTGCCTACCAATACATATATACGAGATAAAACCACAAGTACGTTCCAAATGTGAACTCATATCAAATATCATGGTATTATTGAATTGCTCAAATATTATGAATAATTGAAATTGGATTGAAAACAAACCGGCTACAGACCATGCCACTAATATTCCGCTAATGTATAAATGTTTTAATCAATCTGCGGCTAATGAATATCTTCCAACGTTGGGAAGTAACTGTTCGAGCAGCTAACTCACGAAATTAGGACCTTCAAAATCTTCAGTAGTCTCGTATGAACATAAACTCGAGCCTACTGAGAGCTCAGTAGTAAATATAGTCAGGGCAAGAGAAATAGGGCTCGAGGTTTCTCGCAAATTTTGGAGGCACAGAGAGTTACCACAATAGTAAGCAGAACGGGAGCACTCAGCATCAAACATCGGTACAGCAATAAACAAAATGTCAACACCACAATGTAGCCGAGACGTTTGTAAAGTTCCTAATAATGCTTTATAAACATACACATACAAAACCTTCTTTGATCCAAAAATAAAATTTATTTAAACTAAACCTTCCATCTTAGAGAAGGAAAAGAAAGAATTTACATTAATGTGTAATGATTTCATTCCAATTGAACTCGAAGGCAGCTGGATTGTACAATCACCTCATGGCACACATTGATCTTACAACAGTTATATTTCTTTGTGTGTTACTTGATGGTCAACAAGCCGAGAGTGCTCCAACACCACCAAAGGCATTACAAAATAGATGGATTGTCATCATAACGCAGTTAGTATTCCATCCCAACGTTACCCAGATATTTAACAAATGTAAAGCAATCCTGCCGGGACCATAATTTAGATATTAACGTAACAACATTTCAGCTGATCAGGGGCGGCGCGTAACGCGCAGCATTCCTAACTAGATCGGATACAGCGGAATCTAGTCATGTCATGGTTAATTAATTCCCTTTGCAGCATTCAAACGTAACGCTTTCCGAACAAATGAATGGATTATGATCTCAACTCCACTGGAATTAGCATCGTAATGGTGGAATGACTTGGAATGTAAACTAACGGCCGGCCGGTCGGCTCGGTACACAGGCCAATCAATATTAATAGCTTATTTGTTTCTCATTAGAATGTTAGTTCAATGGTAGCTGAAATAGAAACAGGACTGCACAATATTGTGGAGGCGGCGAGTGGGGCGGTTGGCCCGGGTAGCTTCCCTAAACAACGGGTTTAACCAGTTGAACATTTTTTCACATTTTCCTTAGGGCATTACATACATTTTTCGCCATGTGTTTTTGCTCTAACGATATCAGAGTAGGGTGGTCGAATCTTGTGATTCTAGCCTTGTGATTTGTAGCAGATTTACATACATGTAATGTAAAGCAGAGAACAAAATTGGGAGTCTGAAAAAAAAACCAGTTTTTCTAAGGTTCATAATGGTTTATAAGTTGGACCTAAAACATCAGCATTGTATCACTGAAAACTAGACGATCATTTCACCACGGGGTGCAGCGGTGCCGGTGCACGCAGCACAGCGCACTGGCAAGCCTCACTGATCCTACCTGGCGTTTGCTAATGAAATTCCAATAAACCGTTATTCACGACATCCATGCGAGTCTCAAGCCAAATAGCCACCGAAGCTTAATAATTGGATGCCAGCAGATAATAAAAAAGCTGCAAACAATACGAGATAGCTACGACACTGACTCACATTATACGAGATAGGTACGTTGGTGGTTGCTTGGCTTCTGAAATGTGATAGCTTTCTCAGATCATAAGTTCACGGACTCTTTTCTCAATAAATTAAAGGCCCTTTTCATGTCACGCGTATTTTAGTCCGCACGCGGGTCTCATCCGCATGCGGGTGATAGCACGCTCCGGGCCACACGCAGTGTTGCGCGTGTCGCCAGTGGGTAAACTCGTGCACAAACATGAAAGTTAAAAAATAATTATCGCTTATATCATTTTCAAAAATAAAAAATAAAAAAACAATTCAGAGTATATCCATATCTTGAAACTAGATCACTCACTGGAATGTTTAATGTAAATTTTCAAAATCTCCGAGATAACCGTTCTGTATCAATTTTCATTTTGTTTGCGATTATATGCGGAATATGAGCTTGCGTGCAACCCGCTTCACAGTAAAAACAAATTTGTCAACCTTACGTAGTACTCAAACTATCGCTGCTTCGACAGTTACGTTAGATCTATACTTCTATACTAATATTATAAAGAGGTACGATTTGTTAGTTTGATTGTAAGGAATAGGCTCCGAAACTACTGGACCGATTTTAACTATTCTTTCACCAATTGATAGGTACATTATTCCTGAGTAACATAGGCTAGATAACATCACGCTGCGACCCACGGAGCATTAACCAAAGACGTAACTTAAGGCGGGTGAAATAAGCCACGCGGACGAAGTCGCGGGTAGTTCGCTATGAGTACCTAATAAAAAAACAAGTATCATAAAATAAACCCAATATTCCTTAACGTTACTTGGAAGACAGAACCTACGGTATTTGTTACAAAATAATTTCGTATAATATACATTATTCAGTAAATCATTCACATAGGTGCCTACCCCTTTTCACGCAAAGTTTTGAAAGCGAAATGTTTTGAACACAAAGTAAACATTCAACAATGTACTCGTGCTTATCTGTAACGCGAGCCCAATAGCTTCGTGACAGATCGGGTGAGGTCGGCCTTTTTCGTCGGTACTTGTTGCGCTCGCTCAAAGGTACCGACGACGATGTTAATTTTCCTACTTATATATGGCAGTGCTGGCTGCAAGCCAACCATGAAATTATTACTACTACATGTAAAGAACGATCAGCCCAGTTTATTGTTTCACTTGCGATGCTTGAATTTATCGTCGTAACGTTAGAATATTTTGAAATCCATGTAACTTTTGTATTACTGTTTTTATTCCGGCGATAATTGCTACATCCGGTTAGACTGGAAGCCTACAACAACGTAGTTGGGAGAAGGCTAGGCAGAGAGAGAGAGTCCAGCTTTTGCTGTGCTTTGGGATAGCACAGTGATGATCAGTAGTATTCTGAGTTGCATTGTTGCCGATATCTATTACAGTGATCGCTCGTCAAGAGAGTGTAGTTAACTGGCTAGAAGACTAAAGTGTGTATCGACTATAATAGGTACCTTTACAAAACAAAACACGAAGGATAATTAGATTTTGACAGGTTAATTGTCTTTAAGGCATTATTTAACCTTGCGTTGTCATATATTTAGATACGATATTGATATTAGACATTTTTCAGGTTTTCGTACCTAAAAAGGGTAAAACGGGACCCTGTTACTAAGACTTCGCTGTCCATCTGTCTGTCTGTCTGTTAATCCGTCTGTCACCAGGCTCTATCTCATGAACGGTGATAGTTAGAGAGTTGAAAAAAAAATACTATAAGTTGCATGAAATAAGTATTTAGGGAGGCCATGCAACAAAAGTATTTTTTTTTGCTGTTTTTATAGATAATGGTACGGAACCCTTCGTGCGCGACTCTGACTCGCACTTGGCCGGTTTTTTTCTTCTCTTTGTTCCATTTTTTTAAGTTCTGAGGAGCGCCTCGCGGCTCCCCTGTGTACTTTCCCCGGCGCCCCAGGGCGCCGCGGTGCCCAGGTTGGGGAGCCCTGCCTTAGAAGCTTATCGATAATGAAAATAATGTAATCTTCAAAACTACCTTTCAAGGCTCGATTCATATCAGTGGGTGATACTATAGCTTGTCGAACAAAATTAAACCAAAACGCTTTATGATCGTCGTATTTCCTATTGGAAAATCCACTCGAAGCGATACTTTATTTCATTTCAAAGTGTTTCCTTGCGTCACGTAATTTACTTAGTTCTATTCCTGTTCATGTTATTTCCGAGAACTCGGATATGAATACGTGCACAGTTTTGTAATGTACAGCGCACCAGAGTATTGCGATACTCCGGCTTTCAATGGTTACCTACGTTTCAATATGTGTTAGCTTAGTGTTAGAGTCCTTGCTAAAGAGACAAACTTAGGAAACTAAATACGAGGACGAACATACACGGGAATTCAATAGACTGCTTTGACTTTGAGTCGCATTTCTACCATTCATACTATTTGGATTTCAAGCGAAGTTGGAAGATAGTATCAAGCTCCGGGTTCCAAGTTTGCAACTAAGTAAGTACATTTTCCTGCAGGCGTGCACCACCTGAATACAGGTTCCAGAATATCGAACTAATGGAGCCGCGCCATCTTTTAGCACAGAGCACTCCGGAGCACCCGCCTCTTGGAAATGAAAACAAGTGGAAGGCTAATTATAATAAAGTATGAATGTTAGGAGTTTTCAACTGAACTTCAGCATTTTAAGGGGATCCCACATTAGTAAGAACTAGGGTGTTGCACTACGGCCGACATTAATAAACGTTACGTAGCGCAGCTTAGCACGTGCGCTGGATAAGCTTTGCTTCTATCACTGTCGCACAACACTCACACGACGAGTGCAAGACAGAGACGGAAACATTGATAAGCCAAAACACGTATTGTGAAATTCCATGCTCAACATTTTTTATTCAAGTGATTATTGTTAACAAATTGTTATGCCTGATGATGCCAGTGAGGTTAGTTTATCATCACGTTCGACGCTATAGCCTTCCTCGCTCGCTCGAGCTGCAATATATTGCAGCTAATAGAGCCGAGAGAGTCATGAAAAAATACGTGTTCCGTGCCACGTTTTTCAAAACAATTGTAAGAAAAATTAAATAAAATGTTTTAAAAACACTTTAGTCATTTGAACAATGATTTTAAAAAATTGGCGCTCTTGTTTCTTAGCTCATACTTCGAATCCCAACGACTATCCCCGTGGTGATGATGACTCCGCCAAACAGCCTGTAACATAAACTACACTCTGTACTGCTACTGAGTTACTTGCACTACTTCTGTACTATAAAGTTATATGAACACGGCCGTTCATTTATTATTACGATCTTAAAAGCAATGCATAAGAGCCACTTAACAACCAAGTGTGTTTTAAAATTAATTTATCATACTTTTCTGTTATTTAAGATGTTGTAAGTGGCCCGGTAACCTAGTTATAGACTGTGTATCACCGATAAGTAATCATATTTCCTACAAGACGCATATAGTGAACCACTCCGAGCGGAACCTGTTTAACATAAACGCGTTAGTTTCCATACAATGCACTCCCGCGGAACAATGTGATTACCGACCTGTAACCTTCCCTAAATGTAATCAGTATTGTCTATATTCCTACGTCAGAGGAGCACTACGAGGCATCAAGTTAGCTAACTTGCTTTAAAACACACATACATACCATCACGCCTGTATTCCCCGAAGGGTTAGGCAGAGGTGTGCCAATGTACACCCACAGTTTGCCGGTATGTTTAGGTCCCATGTAATAGGGGGGCAAGCCTATTGCCATCAACCGGGCAGAAATCCTAACTCCGAGCTGCTACTGAGAATTTCATAGAAACACCCAATAACACTTTGTTTCACCTGGGAATCGAACCGAAGACCTCTAGCTTAGCAGTCGCGCTTAAAACCACTAGGCTAACAAGGCAGTTGGAAACCATGGAAGTGCTTTTACATTTAAATGTTTAGACAACGGTAAACAACGGTTGATTAAATTAATTAGCTTCACAGAGCCAATTTACTTGCGAAAATAAAATAATATTAATAAAAGTAAATGGGTGTTAGAAAGGACACCGAGCTGACTGAGCGTTCCCATTGCTGGGAACGTGCTCAGCTGCTTCATACCTACTCTGCGACAATTACTTTGAGAAATACTGCGTTTTTAATTTATGTTTTTATCGCAACCATGAATCTTTACTGAAGGCACAAAGAAATAGTATCATATGTAAGAAATATAAATCTTACGGGGCCATTACTGTTCCAAAAAATGAAGTCACACTGTCGTAATATCCCTGGATTAGCAGCAACCATCCGAGCAGGTATGAAGTAGATACGTAAGTACTACCGCGCCGTCCGCAATCCTGAACAAACGGACAAGTAATGAAACAATTCTCCAGACGCTTTGCCCCAACATACATTTAATAGTGAACACACAATTTAAAATGAGCGCCGACCTCATTCTGCCGGCTCTCGTTTCTCGATGTTTGAACATTCTCAATATCTCATCGTCAATACTCTATTGCAATTAGAGAGTGCGCACACCAGAGGCAAAAGTGTTTTATTTTTTGGCCGTAGGTACAACAGTTTGTGGTCTATACTGGCAAACAGATTCGTGGCAAGAGCGCGAGCCCTCATTGATTTGATATAACGTAGTCTGCCTCGAGGCACTCCTGACAGGGGTCACCCAATGTTTTTATATAAAATCATCTCTTTGAAAACTACACTATTGTTAATTAAAAGCTATGCCTTTGTGACGGTATTTCACAGAAAAATACTTCGAGGTAAAATGTGCTAAAAGCCATTGTTTCGTGAATATAGTGAAACACAAAGGCACCTAAAAGCGCAAGGGAGATCAAATAGCTGGCGTCACAATAGACGGGGTTTGACAGCGTTTATTTTACAAATAAGGGTGGCTTTATGAAATGCATTGTCTCCCTGTCCAGCTCGGGCGGAGGTTGACTAGTGATGGCAAAGGACACACGAGTCCTAGCAGTAAACACAGTGACGTAACCTTAGGTAAATAGAAACCAAACGTTACTTAAAAGAGAAAATAACAATATTGTGACCGTAAGTGGATCTCCAGTGCAGAGCTTACAAAAGGAAAAGACGGAAAGAGATTGCTTATTATAATAAATAACTAATATATATCTTATAGGAACATTATTAGCTAACATCAAGTCAAGTGTTTCATGTAGAACAGACAGCCGTCACGTTGTGTGCAGCGCTCAAAGCGTGACGGCGAAGTTGACGGTTGTGTGACGAGGAAAGAAACTGAAATGGTTCACAGAAAGGAGGGAGCAGCAGGTGTCTCAGTCGAACACTGTCGGTTGAGATAATCGCTTCTCCAGTATTGGAGGTTACTCTCTTGCTTTTATCTGAAAGCCGCCTGCTTTTATTTGAAAGCTCTGTTTCTTTTATACCTCAAAGTTATACATAGTAATCGTTTGATACTTCTTGTCCTATGAAGTATCATAAACACGCGAGTGAGGTGAGACGGTAAAGCTACCTAATATAATGGTTTTAACAAACTCTTCATAGGTACCATTTCTATCCATAAACCGCTGATGGCTGCAAATTTATTTCGTTACAAAGCAAGCGATGTAACAGATATATTTATTATTATTATGTCAGTATATTTGTTTTTGCTGAATACACAACCAGCCAATTAGAGAAATAAATGTGGATGTCGGGAACAGCCGGGATAGCTTGTACCTCGCCGTGCCGGACATGACGTACACCCCACATTTAGTACACCTGATAACCTCCATTAATCATACAACTCAGCCCTTTTTGTAACATCCACAAATATGCTAAATTAATTTCGGAAAGATTGTTCAAATCCGAGCACTTTAAACTAGAGACACAGTATGACACAGGGTGTCATTGTGTATAATTTTAGTTGTAGTTTTTTAACACAGTTCTGTTGTTGTAATGCGCGCATGTGCGTGTTGGACTATAGTGAATTAAAATAATGGTCATTACACGTGAACACGTAACTAGGTGTTGCTAGAAAGATATCCGTTTCATAACTATGTTTGGAACGTTTTGTTTTGCTTTAAACGAATTTTTGTGTGCACACGCTTAATGTTTCGTTATCATGTTTTATTTGACAATAGCTTCAACACTAACTACTAAGTATACTAATCACAAACTAACAAAAGTCGTGGACATTATACTCAACAAGAATGAAATAAACGGAATCATTAACATTAGAAGCCATTTGTTTCTAATGAACGGATTTTACTCACCCGTTTTAATGAATCCTATTATAACGGTTAAACGGATTTATATTGAGGTTAATTTACGTTTATCCGAGAACATTGGCTATGAGTTACCTCCTGTTCGTAATATTCAATAAAGAATACGCAGATCAATAATATTGTTTACTTTTCTGCTGCATTGGAATTTGTGCACTAATAATTATAATATAAAATTGATTATCGTACCTATCTAGATGCAAATAATCAAAGTTTTAACTAAAACGTCATACAGAGATTATTATTTGCTAACTCATAAAAAGTTATAAATGTGTCTTTGATGTTGCTCTTCAAGTTTATAATAAATTACCTGATCATATATAATGTATGCCAGTGCAAGAGTTAAGAAAGAGCTTGAACGAGCTGTTAAAACGTCTCATTAGACAAGTTTGTTCTTGACCTTGTTTTGTAGACAAGTTTCTAAAAGACAAAAAAAATAATTGAAACTAGCTTGTAATTTAAATTGCACATCGTACGTCATGTTTTTTATAATAGGAATATAATAGGATAGTATTATGATTAATACTAGCCTATAGTAGCATGCATGTAGTGTTACTATGTAAAATTCTTGCAAATAAATAAATTCTTCTTCTTCTTTTAATATTTTTTGGTATTATTGTAAACGTGGCACACTGTGTACTTTGTACCCGAGATCTTTGTTGTGAATACCTATTTTCTGATTTCTCATTTCTGTTTGTCTACCGACGCGACGTAGGTACGTCTATTTCTGACAAATGTCTACATTCCTACAGAAAAGCTTCTTTTGTACTTCAATCTTCTTAAATAAGTGTATTGTTCTTGCTGTACAACAGGATGCATTCCTAGTACATTTGAGAAATTACTGTGTCTCTGTGTAAGAGGATTAAATTCTTAGTTTCCAGACAGGTATGTTTGTTCTCAGGTACTTATATTTCTGGAAAATGCATTTGTGAAATTTTCTCATATCGGTTGGTGTCATGTTCATCCAAATTGCTGAAGTCCTTCGGCGGTAAATGACATGCACGGTGAAATTTTAATCAATTTTTGGCTTAACTTGGGCACGCGGTTGGATTTCGAAGTTTTATTTCGACAATTTGGACGAATGAATATTTTATTGTTGAAAAGACTGGGATACCTATTTGGTTGAAATTCCCCTTCGTACCTATAATAAAACTTTAATATGCCTGGTTTTGCTTCGCTTATCATATTGCATATTAAAGCTTTGTGTTCGTGCAGGTTCTAATACCGACGAGCATAAAGCGCGGCCATACAAAATACCTACTAAACCCTAATGAAAAATGAAGGAGGATGTTAAGTCGAGAGCCGATTGGATCATGTCTGCCAGGAATATGAGAGGATGACAAAGCTGAGAGCCCTGAAAGCCGCAAAGCCGCCGAGCACAGGCGCGGCGCTGCTCGGCGGCTTTACTCCACAGAAAAACGACGAGAAGCTAATGGCGTGTCTCGCACCACTGTTTAACAAAGGCTTGCTGGAGCCTGCCCCGGCCAGGAGAGCTCGTAGCTGTCATCGGTGGGAGCACTCTGTGTTCTCTGTTAATTCCTTTTTTATACCATCTTACCCTAGATTTCGATCGTTATTGCCTTAAAATGATAGAGCTGACGACGTTCGAGCAGACTCATGGAGAGTTAACAATAGGGGTTTACTCGCGCCTGGTGCCGCTTCACTGTTTAGTAGTTATTTTTAAGTCTTACATAATGTTACATAAATCCATACATAATACTTATTATTATAAACCTACTTTATTTATTACAGTTTTAAATTGTGAGATTTTGTAAACATTTGTAGGAATTAATTGGTAGAAGATTTACTATAAACATAATTCCACAACTAACACTTAACATTGAGTCTTAGAATAATTTGTAAATGTTGTAGCGGCCGCGTACTAGAATCCTCGAGGTTGGCAGGTCACCTGCCAGGTGGGCTGATGACCTAGTGGTAGTCACACCTTAAGTCCCTGGGCGCGGAGTGCGCAGGACCGGCTCGACCGGGAAATCTTTAGGGAGACGTATGCACAGCACTGAGCGTACTCCGGTAGTAATTTAACATTAAATAAAATTAAAAACATAAGATTATAATACCCAATGGACATACATCACGTTAATTATGAACAGCAAAGTTTAATGGAACTGATTTCAGGATTTTATTAAACTTAAGAAGTTAAATATTTTATTAGCCAAAGCCAGGCTTCAGCTCGGGTCACAAACTAATTTCTAGAGCCAACAGTTGATGCCACGTCATAATACAATGTTAATCAGAAAATTAAATATACGTACCTAAGGTTAGGATTTGGTTTCAGGTGGAACATTATCAGTGTGTGTTCATGCTTAAAGTTTCTATCCATGGTTCATTTATCTGACTGTTGTTTATGAAAGTAAGTAGGAATTCTTTCTAGTTAAGTTGGAAGTTCTGTAAAATGACATGACATACTATCACGCCTGTATTTCCCGAAAGGTAAGGCAGAGCGGTACCAATGCACCCTATTGCCATTAATTGCCATTAACCGGGCACAAATCCTAACTCCAAGCTGCTACTGAAAAGAACTTCTTTTGATTAGATAATTACTATTGCCCCTTAGAAGTCTGCCCGACAGTTGAGAAGATCACTTAGCTCGACGCAAGCCTCACTGTCATACTTAACACTGCAATTCTCCAGACCGATTCCGGCTACTGCGGCTAATCTTATCGCAGACTAGCCACGTACGCAGGAGATATTATAGTGCACAAATGTGTGTGCAAACACAGGTGCACTTCCTATTCCCCAACTCTCATAACCCGATAGGGCGGAAATCCGACACGACCGGAGAGAAATCAGGCGAAGGACCAACGGCTTTAGGTACGTGATTTCCAAGGCACGGGGGTGTCACACCACCAACTTCCAAACTCCGGGTTGCTACTAAGAAATTCCTAATGAAAAACCCCAATAACACTTTTTGACTGACCTGGGAATCGAAGCCAGGACCCTTCGCTCAGCAGTCGCGCTTGCAACCACGAGACCAACGGGGCAGTCAGTAATATTGCTCACTTACTTAATAATATTGCTCATTCCAATCATGATTGAGCCACTTCAGTTGAGCCGACCACGCTTGTAGTGGTCGGGGATAAAAGCACAAAGTACCTCTCTGGATATTCGATATTGCAGCGTGCAGTGTACTGACCTAGCTGGATAATACTCGTAGCCACACCACAACGCTTGGCTAATTGGATTAATTTACTTCGAGCTAAAAAGGCAGTGGATATAATAAATTAAAAGCTTCACATTCGTTTAAAAATATGATCAATGTATTTTCTGTTTTTCAAGTGGCAGTTGGAAGAGACGACGCCGCGCGTATTTTCATTTTACATAAGTGAAATGAATTCGATTTTGTTTGTAGTTTTCTTTTGCTAACAGGATAATTTCTTTTGCTAAAATGATAATGTAACGTTTATTTTCCTTCTCCACAGGATAACAATAGCGACGACTCCTAAAATAATATTCCTTTTACCAAAGACAATGTTGAAATGATTTGAGAGGTTTGTTTAATGGTGTTCCTGTGTTCCTCAGTTTTCCACATGGGTATAAGCATTAGCTTAAATTTGAACAATCAGTCTCATCATAAATCAAGATCTAAATTTAGTCCAAGCTTAAAAAATTGTGAATACGGCAACAAGCTCAGAAAAACGTAAAATTTTGATTGACGTCTTCTAATTGTCATTATTTTTTGGGGTAGCCGTAAAACCCCATTCAACCCAGGGCCTTTCCACTTGTTCCCGTCTTAAGCGTTCACTTTGAATAAAACAAAAACGTTATAAAAAGGACCAGAAAGCTGAATAATGAATACGTATTGTGTGGCACATAGTTCTTTGTTATTCGTGTGATGGTCGTACGAGTGAGGCTGCCCGTATCCCGTGTCAATCAGATGAATGGTCGAAAAAGGTACCTACTCGAGCGGCTGACAGATCAGAAATACAGAAAATAATCTGGTGGCGTGTTCTGTGGAACTCCACAAAGCGAGCAGATTTGTTACGGACGTCAATTGTTTCGTTTTGTGGCACGATGTGTACGTACCTAAAATGATTTTCTTTTTTTCTGTCCAGAGTTTGTGAATCGTCGTTGTCACAGCCACTCCTCTGAGCGACCATTACCGAACATTTTACACTAGATTAAACTGGGGCCTCTTTTGCTCAAAAATATACACTATATAAACTACTGTAAGTGACCGTTCATAAAATGAACGGTCACTTACAGTAGTTTATATGCGGGAAAAATGACGTAGCACAGCAGACTGCTAGAGTGAGGAATACAAACTCTAGACATAGGTACATAACGTTCATTTGATGTCGATGTAAGTCGCTTGACAGTCCAATAATATATACAGAATATTAGGTATCTACTTATCTTGTCAATTGGTTTTTAAAAAAATATATCAAAAAGCTTAGAATATTTTTGTATTGTAACTTGTTAGAATATTGTAAGCTGTTTGATGTATTCGTGTTTGTACACGAATACATCAAACATGTGGTAAGCTTACTGAGAACTCATACGTATCACAAACTGCGTGTGGGTTGTTGTTATTTCGAGATTTTCTTATGAAACTTAGAAATCTACACAGTTAAGCCTGTCAAATGGTATTTTCCCCGAATTTTATTTAATGGCAGATATGTAGCAATGTTTGTGTAATATCTGGTACCTTTGTTATAGCTAAAAATATATGACAAAGGTTTACGTACAAAGATTTGTTCTGGGCGCCTCCACCGGCCTCAAAATCGAAGGTTTCAAACGAATTGGTACTAAACCAATGAGGTTTTGCACACAAATATTTTGATTAAGTAAATAATAATATTTATAATATAATAATTAATGAGGCAACATCAAAGCTTTCACAAGTATAATTAATTATCCCGGACAAGGTACCTCGACCACGCAGTAAATTAAATATCGTATTTATTTTAATGAACGCTGAAGGTAAATAACGTATTAATGTGCTGAACGTGATGTTTTGATGTTAAAAGCCACTTATAGCTTCAGAGGAAGTTTGTGTTTGAAACGTAGGAGCGACCAACCATATTATATAATGTCATATACCTACAGGTACCTACGAGTAGTACGTACACACATTTATGTCGCTATGGGTATGTTTATTCTGTGTTCGTTGTTTAAACATCCCTAATTATTTTAACTTTGATAAAATATAGTGTTTTTTAAATATGCTAAATATAATAATGACAAAACTGACCTTCAGCAAAGTAAGCCATACCTTAGATTTCTGTGAGCGTGGACCACCAACAGACAGTCATCTTTAACAGATGTACAAAGATAGTTAACGAAGCCAAAAGTTCATTAAAATTTTATTTACTTTTGTGGAAGAAAGACAAATACCCAGCGTTAGGTAGGATGTTCCCATCTAGGTACTTTCATAAAACGTGTAGGTACCTGACAAAACAATAAAACGAAAATGACATACAGACGAAAAATATCTTTTACATAAATAATAACAAACGTGAGCAAGGATAGCCAGCGAACAATAAGCAGATTGAAACGTTAACATATTTAAACGAAACGTCTTAACCGCTACTTAATTATGTATAAGTTAAGAAGGCAATAAAGAAATCAGCGGAAACAATGTCAGTCGGTACGTTCAGTTGTTACGAGGTCCGGTGGCTAGAGCTCACGGCGCGGGTTTCAGTTCGGTAGTGAACTGGTCCGTAAACAATGGCCGCCCAGACAACAGTTTGCGCTTGACCAAGTTCGCCCCGACCAAACTATCCCCCAAACTTTGCTCTCTGTATGCAACAGACGACAGGCTGTATTGTTCTGTACGTCACAAGAGACGACAGCAGGCTATTCTGCCAAATCTCCCTCAGCGCTAACTTCACTGAGGGACTCTACAGACGAGCGCTCGCTGCTGCACTGGTGAAGTAAACTTGAGGAGCGCCGTCATCTCATGTAATGCTAAGGATTGAAAACTCACCTCCAGCTCACTTTACTTAAATTCACTATAGGTAACTGCCCCGTTGGTCTCGTGGTCGCAAGTACGACTGCTGTGCATGGGGTCCCGGGTTCGATTCTATGAAATGGTTTTTCTATGAAATTCTCAGTAGCAGCTCGGAGTTTGGATTTGTGCCCGATTAATGGCAATAGGCTCGCCCCCTATTACACGGGACCTAAATATACCGGCGAACTGTGGGTGTACAATTGGTACTACACCTCTGCCTAACCCTTCGGGGAATACCAGGCGTGGTGGTATATTTATATAGGTAGACAAAAAAAACTGTTTACATAAAACCTACAAACTAATACAATGTTAAATGATAGCTAAGTGGCTTATGTTATGCACAACTCAATGAAACCCTGAACTGCAACCTAGGAGTGACCCTGAATCTTAAAGATCGGTGTCCAGATACTCGTTTATACTTATGACATAGATAAATGAAGCAACAATCACACTGAAATACAGTGTTCACAGTTCATGTGTGGCGTGTACGGCACACCGCGTGTCGTGTGTGGTGGCTGTAATGCTCGTGCCGTGTGTGCGGCATCACAAACGAGCCAACTGTTGCGCGTCCTGCAGAGTAGCTCATACACATTGGGTAGAGCTGCCAAGTGTCACGAGGGCGCTGGTATTATAGCTCATCTCAACTTGCTTGTGCATACGTTCGTGACGGATTTATGATTGCTTTTAGTTCACTGTTGTATTGTTAACACATTAAACTTTTCTATTAATGTTCATCTTTATACATTACTTTTAAATTTAAAAGATAATGACCGTTCGCAAGAAGGCGGACGTTTGAATGTACCTACCTATTACGTTCAGTGTTCGTGGAGCTGACGCACCAACTGTTGCATAGTTACCAACCTCAGCCAGGCAGCTCATTTGCATTTAGTAATAATGCTGAACCATTTTATTTAACTATCGCGTAAATCTTTCGTTTGTCTGTTGAAAAAATATAAAAGCAGTAGGATGTACGGTATAAATATTCACAATTAACATAAGACTTTCCTTCCAGGTCTTCGTCGACATGGAGGTTTACTATTCGCCACCAACTGGAGAATTACGCATGGATCCATTCTTTCAAGCTGAGATGACTTCGTTCAAAGGGTCTGCCTACAACTTGCCGTCAGTGCACGGGGCCGGGCCTGTGCCGATCCACGGAACCCAGCCGTCTACATCTCACGCAGCGCAGCCGTCGACATCAGGTTACGCATCTCACGGACCGCAACCTTCTACATCAGGCTATGCATCTCACGCAGCGCAGCCATCAACATCAGGCTACGCATCTCACGCTGCGCAGCCATCAACATCAGGCTACGCATCTCACGGAGCGCAGCCGTCCACATCAGGCTACGCATCTCACGGAGCGCAGCCGTCCACATCAGGCTATGCAGCTCACGGAGCGCAGCCGTCTGCGTCAGGCTACGCATCCACTCCGGGATCTTCCCGCGGCTCTATTGCGGAAACATCTCCTAAAGATTCAGACGAGAATATGTTGGAGGATGTGGAGCGCAACATCGCGACCCTGGAGCAATCGATCCGAGACAAGGAGATCGTGATAGACATAGACAGCTCGGAGGAGACCCGAGCTCACAAGCTGAGGACGGCTGGCAAGCGTTTTCTGAGGTAAGAATGGACAAATATTTATTTTTAGTGGTTTTGTGAAAATATGTAGGATGAGTTACACTATTTTTGTTCACTTGTTATTTCAACCCCAACACGACAGCGCGCCCTACACAAAATTAGTCTAATCATTGTTGAATTGAAGCAATATAAGTGCACTATAATAATCTAGGTATGTGTCTAATAATATACCTACCTAAATAATCATTTAATTAAGAATAATTTAATTTTAAAATACGAGATTTCGAATGACTTACCCGTGGTAAATAAAACCATTCATATAGTTACGCAATTCATCATGCGAAACAGAACAACTACATATGTACAATGAATGGATTGTGTTTTTCTGTGTCTAGAATTAAATTGCTCGTACACCCTTATAATATATCGAGCAATTACATGTATATTTATTTGTAGGCGCGGCTTCACCCTCGGCACAGACAGGGTCGTGATCGAGACGCCGCCGGAGCGCAAGCGGCCCTCCACCCTGAGGACTGTTAAGACCTTCATGCGCTTCGGCAAGACCCGCCCCGGCCGAGCCAGCAGCGATGAGGAAATGGGTCTCTTGGACACTCCTGGACCTTCTTCGGAGCCAGACCGCCCCGCAAGCCAGATTTCTGCCTCTTCCGATGAAATACTGGTCGAAATCCAGTCACCGACGGATTCGCGCAAGTTTAAAAAGACGTGAGTCGATTGAAGATGATATACACTTAGCCTTAGCTTTAGCTTATTAGTTAACTAATCACTTTTGGCATCTTGTGACCATCTGGCACAAGTCTACTAATGTTCCACCTGTCCCTGTCGTCATAAAATCTACCTTAGGTCGATTAATAATCTATTCCTCCTACTTATTAACTTTAAAAAGTGCTTGTAAAGATTATGTTAGGTGTAATTGAATGCATTCGGCCTCAGGCGCAATGTGATCGAGAGCGCGGCAGTGCCGACGGCGCTGAAGGCGGCTGACTTCCAAGTGTGCGTGACGGTGATCGAGGCGCGCCAGCTGGCGGGGCTGAACATGGACCCCGTGGTCTGCGTGCAGATCGGCGACGTGCGCAAGTACACCAGCGTCAAGGAGAGCACCAACTGCCCTTATTACAACGAGGTAAGGATCAGTTTAAAAGTTGTTCTTTCTGGTTTTATTACATTTGATTATAGAGCTTAGTTCAGAGCCAATCCCACAATCATTCATAATGTAATGAGATACGTCAAACTATATCATTATGCCGCTAATTACTATTCAGAAATAATATTTAAATGAACATTCAAATCTTATACTTAGAATAGATCTTAAATTAATCAGCATCAAATATTCAAAATCATTACAATTGCATGTGACAATGTTTTGCGTTGGTTGGCTCGTTTTGGCAGAACTGAACCCAATTATAAATGTTTTGAATGGATGTATATGTATATTGATTTTAATAAACAGTATAGAACAATAGGTCCACTATGTACAGAAAATTCAATATCAACAGATACGTAATTACATACATACGTTACTTTACAATACAAACTTATTTCGTAAAACAAAGTCACAAAGTCATAAGTAGCTCCTTAGCCAACAAGCCCTATGAAACAACCGTCAAGCGGCGCACAACACAATAGTACCTCGGGTAAGTAAGGGTGAGGTACTTCCCTTCGCCTTTGTTGTGGGCCGACACTGTGACGACGTACCTAGGTGCTCATGTGCGAGATTAGGTGCCGCATATCGCGGCGGCACGCGGCACGTTCCAGATTAACAACATGTTGGCACAACATTACACTGCATTATCCCAATTCTGTAACCAGACCAGAATAAACTGCGCCCCAATTGAGTGACGGATTACGAGAGTGATGCTTTGAGCCTACTTGAGCTTAAGCTGAGCACGTGTACTCGCTACTGAGTGAATTAACAAACCGCACATATGGCATCTTTACATTTAATGTTGCATTTATAAAATTCATTTTTTTTAATGGGACATACCCGCCACTTTATTCCCAAACCACTGCCACTCCTGTAAACCAGAATCAACTGTGAAAACCACCAGAAAAGGGCCGAGGATTATTGGAAAAACTGTAAATTACCTCTTATACCAGTGATCTTTCGTGGATCTTTGACAGTTATCACGAGTGATCAGAAGCTGACCTGAAGAATGTCTGACAAATAGTAGTACCAAAGGCATCGTAATGCCTGATAACTGGGTTGTGGAGATCAGACAGGCAGTCGCTCCATGTAAAACACTCCGGTTAGACTGTAAGCCGACCCCTACATAGTTGATAAAAGTGAAAGCAGATGCGATGAGCATTATGTACCTTTGAAACTAAGAATTCAGTTCATCAAGAATTTCATTTGATACTAAATTGTAAATGATCGATGAACAATCGATGTTACGCCGACGCGACGACGGATAGAAAGAATAAATAAGTTGCCATCTTTACAACGTCTGGCTCTCACGATATTATGAATGTCTGGTAATAAAGTCTATTGGTTATTAATAATATCCTGTAAAAATGTGTATAAGAAAAGTGAGTAAAATATCTTTTATACCTGTCAAAGGTCCCAGTAAAAGTGAGCTAGTACGCTTACCTAACGACATGTTCCTCCACTTATCCTCAAAATACTCGCCATGCTAAACTGACGCAGGAGTGTCGGCTCAGTACTCTCAGTCCATTAGTAGAACAAGCTCAGTGTCTGCCGCCCCCCCACGCTCCTCTAGGTGTAGTGGAAACATCCGCCTAATCAACCGTCACACACAAACAACACACGTCGAGCTACACTTTCTCTTATGACAATTGTTATAACCTTTCTCGTATAACAATTTGAAGAATCCATCTTATGAGACACGTGACGCCTAGGTCCTGACGCTCCGCCCCCGCGTAATGCCAACACATGACAAGTCATGTTTTTAATATAACTACATATTTCTTTTGTTCGCAGTACTTCGTGTTCGACTTCCACATGCCACCGATAATGTTATTCGACAAGATCATCACACTTTCGGTAAGTTTTCTATTATTTATACTTATGTATTGATCTAACAAGCGACGGAATTATGCATATGGTGCAAAATGCGAAAAATGGCCGAAAACAAAATATTTTTAAGGCTGGCGTTGTTAGTATAATCGAAATGACAGCGTGGTATTCGGAGATCGTCTACGAGTTTGCGTAGCAAGTTGCTACGACGGCGGGACGCGTAGCACTTGGGTGTAGCGTAAACGTAGGCACGTTTTATATTTTCTGGTAAATTCGTCGTAAATGTAGTAAAGTTTGTACAATTATTATAATATTCCGTTTTATATTTTAAGAGCGAAAGGTCATTGACCCAATTCTAATAACTAGACCTATGAACCTGAACTTTGACAAGCTAGTTTACAGATAGGACACGTCAGCTAAGAATGGATTTTAGGACAGAGTCATGATCAAAACATAGTAAAATAAATTCAAGGTTCATTTATGGTACTACAGCTACTGTTTCCAGTACAATTTATATGAGTGTCGTAAAATATTAATGACAGAGGCGCCATTAGAGTAAATCAAAAGGAACGAATATAATTTCAGCACTCTAATATTTATTCCAGGCTAATTCCAAAAGTTACAGAAAATTCATTCAGGACAACACGATTGAAGTGCTGTTTACTGGGGAACTCCCTCCTACTTCCTATTATATACCTCACTGTTAGTATTATCAAAATAATACTATAAAATAGTACTAGCGCCTTCTGTGGTTTCTGTCTACCCCCATGGGAAAAAGGCGTGAGTTTATGTATGTATGTATGTAGCGCCATCTATTACATTATATGTGTGAAAATAAATTTAGTCTGTCAGAAACCACTAGGTACGCTTGTTTCATTAGGTTATGGGCCCAGCACGCTTCTTCTGTTACATACATTTTATGTACCAAGCTTTTATCATTCGGAGAAAATAAGTTTATTATTAAAATAAATCTTTAGCCTAATAAATAGATAGTAGTTTTTACTGCAACCAAATAAAATCGTAAAAGACGTAAAACAATGTACAGTAGGCCTGGCATGAACAGGCTCACGTAAAAGCCTTTAAACAACCTTTATTTTGGAAAGTGATATTTAAAAACAATAACTAGTTTAGTCCGCGCACTCGTGTTAGGCTCATACACACACATACATACATACATACAATCGTATTCGATCTGCACCAACCGCGTCGTCGGAAGCGGAACCGATTGATAGTAATACGGTCACCGACAACACAGCCATTCACTTTTGATATGCCAACTTAAAAATTCATTGACCACTTCGTGTGGCGCCTACTTGTATCACGGAACGCATGAATAATTCCTGGTAACTCGTAACACTATGAAATGAAACCATTTTGTATTCAAACACAACCTTGGACGGTGATATTTTCCCCGTGCCATAACGTAGCACCTTCATTCGTCACTATTTGATTTATTACAACACCTGTGGAGGTATGTTTTTCCGGAATAAATTTAAACTACAGTGCCACTGTTTTTGTTTTCGATAAAAGGTACGTGTACGTTATATTTTATTTAAGTGATGGTTAAAATACGTTAGAAAAGGTTTAGAGTAAAATAAAATAGCATACCATCACGCCGGTATTCCCTGAAGGGTTAGGGCAGAAGTGTACCAATGTATACTCACAGTTCGCAAATCAATTGGAAATAGCCGAAGCAGCAACCGATGGCTTTCGTTTACAATCATGGCGTACGGAACGGACAAAAAATATACGAGAAAGACAATTTCAGACTATATCCGACGGCCCCGAAAAAGCCATAAAATAAATTGTATTATTTATACTTTTGAGATATAAAAAGAGAAACACGTTCATCAAAATGAGCAAAAAATAGTGCGAACGACTTTTACTTTTTGTGTGAATAGTCACTGTTTCTGTAACGCGCGCAAAACATTGTGCTTACGAGGGGCGTGTATTTAAAATGCATTTACTAATTTGAATCTTATTGTAACAATACTTACAGAAGGTGGGACATTGACCTTTAATATCAGAGAGTTACAAGTATGGTCCAGAATAAAAACAAATGATTGCAATTACCATTAACTTACAACTTCGTTAAGTACTTTTTTTACACTTGTTACAGGCAAGTAATTCCGTAATTATAATAATATATGTTTACGTATGTACCTCCACTCAGTACCCTCAGCACAGTATAATATGTAGGTAACGTACGACCCGCACCGCTGTCCTATTTTAGATTTTACATACATACATAAACTCACGCGATTTCCCTTTTTGTTTTTAAAATTTACTAAGAAAGAATGTAGGTAAACGTTTCAATGCAGAGCAGTCTGCTCTGCCTAGCAAGAAATGTTACCAAAAATACTGTAATTAAACGTAAGTACCTACTTTTAAAGCAAAATAATTTACTTAATTAGTATTTCTGTACTCATTAAGTAAATTAGTGGCTGATACCTTTACCCGTTATTTCATAGAAGTCGCTGTTATTAAATTTTTTGTTCAAAAATGGAGTCAGTAATTAACTTCAGACAATGTAACATTTTTGGGACGCAATATTTTCTCTGACACTTAAAGCGGAGGTCATTGCCTAACTCTGGATGTGAAGAACGTTGTATTCTTAGGTGTAATTAGCAGTCTATCAAGATATCGTAATCACACTTTAGCTATGTTAATATTTAACAAGAGGTATCAGTATAGACATATATCTGCTAGAGGTCGAGCAAAAGTGTTATTGGGCTTTTCTATAAAATTCTCAGTAGCGGCTCGGAGTTAGGATTTGTGCCCGGCTAATGGCATTTGGCTTGCTCCTTATTACATGGGACCTAAACATACCGGCGAATTGTGGCTGCACATTAGGTACACCTTTGCCTAACAATTCGGGGAATACAGGCAAGATAGTATGAATCTACAAGTTCACTAAAGTTGAATGAAAATTGAGAATGGAGCCTTGTCCACTCCGGCCCCAGTAAGGACAACTTAAATTGCAGTCACGCGACCACTCCGCAACTTGTGTAGACAAAGGAAGCGAGTCTCTAGATACAAGTGGAGAACGTTGATACATTTCAACCATTTTATCAATAGTACCTGTATGCTTAGTTATATAGGTTTCCACTTTCAGATTTACCAAATACTAAGCATATGTATTCATTATAATACGAGCAAAATGTGAAACAATGCCTTATCGTAACAGTTATATTTAAAAGCAAAAGTCGTATTATGTGTTTTGTCTATTTAGAACTCTATGTCTTGGACCATAAGGTTTATGCTTAACACTTTCCAATCTAATTTATACAAATCAGCGTAGACAGGCACCTACCGCAAGCATTTGTAGCGCAGTGTGAATATCTGAGATGAAAGTGATAAGAAAGTGGTTTTTGGAACTTTAACTTTAGTTTGGTGTGGCAGGGTCGTATTTATATTATCATCTATCTTACTTTGTATAAAAATCAAAATATATTGCCGCATGTATTGAATCACCGCTTGAGACCGGTTCGGCTGATTTGCTTTTCTTTATCTTTTTCCTAAAATTCGCCCGAAAGCCGGATAGTATATTTGTATCAAAATCTCATTTAAAAGATTATGATTGTGAATTACACCCGTGTCGTGCGAAGCAAGTTTATCGCAAAACATTAGTTGACACAGAGAGGCGATTAGACCTACACCGCACATGTCTTATAACCGAGACACAGTGAGGAGTGCCCCCACTCCTCAGAGGGGGGAGATTACGACTCGATCAATGGAGGTAATAGATGAGCTACAATCCTTACACGAGCCGCGTCGCTCGCAAGTGGATAGCCTCTACTCATCTAATAGTTACAGGATGATCCCTGATCTCGGATGTCGAGACACGCGCGGGAAATAGAAACTACTTACAATTCTCCCAAAATCCTAGATAAAACCCCTCTACGTGGTACATAATCACGTAGTTATTTGTGGGTATGAACTGTACTATCTGTATCTACTGTCCATCTGACACTTGTTAGCGATTATTATCGCGGGTGACATGCAGTTATGTAAACCATTCTCGTGAGAAGATGATGAGCAGCCTTCAGGCTTATTGTCTGCCAGGATGTTAATCTCCTCTTGTTCATACAACAGGCTGTAGGCAACTAAACATAACTATACACTAAAGTACCTACTGACACATACGACTGATGAACAGCTCATTAAGCTTATTTATACCAAAACGAGTCAACCCACAATGGTCTCAATAAATAAAAATCCATCAAACTAATTAAATGTATCAAATGTGTTAGGTACCTACGTCATAATCTCACAACAACACCCCAATTTACGTTCAAAACGTATGCCCGAATCAATTTAATATAAATCAGCGCAAAATATTCAAAATCATTTCAAATACTTGGACTAATAATATTAATTTGTGTAATGGAGGAATGTTGTTGTGGTTTGGTTTGTTTCGGCGGAACTCTGTGCTCAATAAATTAAATAATTAAACTAAAAGCTATCGGCTCCATCCCTACCAACCGCAATAATTATTGAAATATCAAATTAATATTTATATTGGTATTGTTACTAACCCAATGAATCTGTGTTATCTGATAATAAAAATAACAAATAAATATATTAGAAGAAGATTAGTCTAATATCATTATAGCATCTGAATTTCTATCTACAACAACAACTTTAATAAGTACCGCTTAGTCAGCTGCATCGAGTATATTGTTCACTACCACCATGGATTTGAGGAATCGTCTCCACTTGATCAGCTTCCTCCTGAATGGATCTGTTCACTGTTCGGGCTGTAAATCTTCCGTCTGTTCAACGGTCTATCATAATACAACGAAACCATTAGAACGATTACTATTATTCTACAATACTCAGTATTTTTGTAAAGTTACCTCATAATAGTTGTTTCACTTCTAATAACAGTCCTAGCTTGACAGTTTCAAATCAGAACAGAGGCTTCCCACCGCAACAGAAAGTTCTCGTTTGAAAAGTGGCCATTATCCTTTAGTCCATGATATTGCGTCGCTTCCAGTGTCATACTTCAAAGGTAAGGTAGGTACGTACCTTATGGGATTAGGGAGTAGCCACTCTGCGAACCGCACATACTTTGTATTCCACTAGCCTCTGCCCGCGACTTCGTCTGTACAGATTTCAGCATGAAGCCGCTCCTATATTATCTCACAGGAACACAAAAAGTTAAGTAAAAAAAGGAAAAAGTAAAAAGAAATGAAAAATGATGTGAACGAGTTAAGTTAGAAATATATCTATCTTTATGTTTGTCAACCAACTCAAACATACAAACGTTAAATAATATTAACTAGAAATTAGTTGAAAAGAGTTATAAATAAGCGTTAAAATTATTTCTATGAGACTTACGAGTAGATGTTCATCTACTTACTTTCGTTATTCCAGACAAAATCATGACAAATGTGAAGAAGGGTTATTCGAATGCTTTAACAAAAGAATAAACTGTTATCATAAAGCTTATCAGCTTACAACCTGAGATTCGATTCCCTCACGGAACACATATTATTGAGGCCTACAAGTAATTGATCAGGGATTGGTTGTTTGCTTGTGGGAGTTTATATGTTTGTACACTTTTCCAAGACAGGAGAAAAGCAACGTCTAAAAAAAATACTACCTTTCACCCCTTACAAGATCACACACACCCGTTGAAAGATCTTTCTTGAATGAAGAGACACCCAACGTACACACCTGTTCGCCTTCAACCACTACATTCATCCCTACTACAATAAGAACGCTGGACAGTCGAGGTGCCTCCTGCATTATTCACGCGGTTCCCCGGGGCACTTCGAATTACCCCAATAAAGATTCTAATAATGGATTACTATTACCCACACAACCTACCTATATTCCGTTTGTGGCTACTGAGTACTGAACCGGTTTCACAGTGTTACTAAGCGGTAACTAGGGGGTAGGTAGCTCGGCTGACCTTTCACGTAGATTCCAGTTTGTAGTAACCACAGCTTGCCTAGGTTAAGCGGTCACTAGCTCTAGGATGTTGTTAAGCACGCTTTGTGACTACTAGATATCTTCGTAGTGTACGTATAAGGCTCAATTCACACAGCTGCATAGTTTGGGATAGAATTTCGTACACAAAGCTTTGTGAACGTTTCGTACATTGTTTAACGTTCGAACGTAAAAAACTAATCGCTCGTTTTCCGATTCCGGGAAATGGAATTCTTTGAAATCCTACAAATGTACGCGCAACGAAGCTTCCTTTCTGTTCCGTTCCGCGGCATTGTGAACTGACAACCGAATGTTACCGTCATTTTAATATCAAAATACGTGTTAACAAAATGAGGGACAGAGTTTATCACTTGTTGAAGCAGCGACTGTAATAGAATGTCAAGTTGTGACTGGCGATAGCGTCAGCGAGCACGATGAAGATTTCTTTCAAGTTTGTTACTTTTGAAGTACCAATAAAGAGAAAAATGTGAAAAGTTAGCGATTCCTTAACTTTGTTTCATCACGTTGGGCACAAAATGCGTCAAATTTTGTTTGAAGCTCAGAAAGGATGCTTGTAAAAGTGTTATCATCATCTAACTTGTCACATTTACCAAAAATATCTAAAAAAATGGACATAATATTTAATATTCAAGAATGTACAAAGTTACTGCTTCTACTCTTGTTACCTACTCACTAAATAAGGAACCACCGCAGGGAACTGTAGTTAAACGCTATCCGAACATAAAATCATGATATTGTGCAACTAAAAACTTAAGTGTTAGTTAACTAGATATTAGTAACAACATTTAGCTCATTACTCCTTTTTTCCCGTGGGGAAATTCTCATGGATGCCCTCCGTTTGTGGTAAATGGAGAGTTATATTATCTTGTACGTCACCTTTCCAACAATATTTGATCAGATCTTTGAAAATCTCCTTCCGACGATATGTGGACACATTAAATTTTAAATGAGAAAAATAACTTAACCGGTATCCGGTTAATATAAACCCTTATCGAATATTTATTTAAATTTCCTAGGGTCACATTTATAAATAACTGCTGGGCCACACTATTTCTAAGGTACGGAAACTATTTATTGGAATATGGAACCTTTTTGGATGATCTAAATAAATAAATGCAGACGGACAGAGCAACCATGATGATCGGACTTTTGAATTATTGTGTGTATGAACGTTCTCTTCTTACTATTTGGTGTCGGACCTTTTGGGCAAAAAAAAACACACATACAAAGTACCCCCACGATGATGGTTTGCTTCTACAACCAATGCAACATCACACTTGACTATGTTATGCTAGAGGTTCTATTTAGCATGTAGGTAAACAGGTACCTGATTGATGGCGACCTACAAGTACAAGTAATAAAACAACACAAAACTGACTTGCAACAAGCACTCAAGGGGTAGGGAGCGTACATAAATAAAATACTCATTAAATATACATGAACACAACTTCCCTATGCTTTTGTTACAAAAATGAAAAATGCGGATCCGGGCCTTACGGAAACTCAGCTGGCCAAGTTTTCATCTCATTTTTCGTGAACATTTTAATTAAAATAACATCCCATGTTATTGTTTAATGTTGAACTGTTATGGATCATGGCTGAACGACAATTACGCGGATGGTTCGAGCCGTTGGAAGCCGCCACAGCCGGACTTGTAGCTCTTGACCTACCTCAGGGTACAAACTACACCAGAGTGCTTAGCGCAAGTTATCACTGTCACTTTAATTTATGCGAAAAATAAATAATGATGATAATATAACATAATAATGGGAAACACAATTCTATGATTACATGCAAATTGACTTAGTTATATGAACGTCGACGCTAACCCGATCAGGTACCTACATAATAGAACTCGCAACATCTCTGCCGAGCTCATATCCGCGTTATTGCTGACGACAATCATCACGACACACGACACACGACATCACGTAACACAAGTAGTATGTGTTGCAAGTCTGTACTAGATACTCGTCGTATCGGTACTCGACTAGGTACTCGTCAGTCGGTTGTCAACATTATCTGACCCACCCTAAACACAATCGAAATTGGACCTTCTGCCAATGAAAATAAGGTTTAATTTCAATTTATATGAGGTTATCAGTCAAGTGTTCGAGAACTGAGAACGAACAAATACAATAATAATACACACACGCAAATTTGATCTTTATCACGTTAGCATTGGGTTAAATCTTATAACAACTTGTTATAATATAATAAGTGTAATAGCTTATTTTAATGAGTTCGGTCAAGTAATTCTGGTCTCGTGGTCTGTGTATAAGACTGAGAGTGACAAGTTGCGAGATCAAATCCTGCGACGAAGATATTGTTTTGCTTTCAATTTAGAATTTATTCTAAAAGTATTTCTTGTATTATTGTAAAGAACTATATACGGATAATCTTCAAATATAAAGTTTCTAAAATGGCAATATTTTGGCATAACTTGTAAAAAGTGGGTAGTTGAAAAATAAATATTTGTATTCATTGTAAAACTGGTATTCAAATGCTACTAACTAAGGGTATGCAGTGACAACGCGCAAACATATTTTACCTTGCCTTACTAAATTGCAAAAACAACTTCTCTTTACAATTTATTTTTTTCTATTTTATAGGTAGTTTTTTTTATCATGTCTTAATGGAGTGATTAAATAATGAAGGGATAAAATACAAAATAATCTATTTGCACTAGGATAAGGTTGGCTGCTTGTGCTGTGCAAGAATAAACTTTATTAAAGTATACTATATGGTTTAAATTCTTTAGTCTTGTGGTCACTAATTGTTGTTTACGTTCGAAATCAAGTTTACCCTAAATATAGCTTCTGCTCAGGTGTCTTTTTTAATTATTTAATTATACTTTTTTTTACATTTCTTTAATGGATAACGCATAGAAATAAAACTAAACAATTGCAAATTTAAAATGTTTATTATTTCATTAAAACACTTAGGTAAGATAAAGTAAGTAAATGCTCACATATTTCCAAATTAATAAACAATTTATATGAGTATACCATAATCAAATCTAACCATTTATAAACATTAAAAAAGGCATGTCTATGCTTGAATGTTTGTTATCGAGAAAAAAATTAATTCATCTGTGAAATACTTTACAGATTTATAGCTGCCTATATGTAGTGAATAAACATGTCATTTAAATAGAAAAAATCTATTTATAACAATAACATCACCACGTAATTGGCAACATTTTAATGGTTTAACAATCTATCCATTGAGCATTTACTTACATGGTGTGTTTAAAAATATCCTAGATTAATTAGTAGCGGAGTGATGGCGCACCGTTCCTTGTTACGTTCATTTTTGTTCGATTTAAATGATTTTTTTTCATCAGTGAAGATCACAATATTTTCTTCCCAATTAAAATTTAAATATTCCTGGGCAAAACGGACCCTTCTTCTTCGCGATGACCAGTGTGTCAATGCTATTTTCTGTGCCGGTTTATAATTCCTTATTCCAGCAGCGTGTAAATGCCTTCTCACTGTTTCCACTGAAATATCGTGTTTCATTGCGGTTACACTTATGGGCAATCGCATTCGGGACTATACTTGATGTTTTTTGCCCCTGGACGAATCCGCTGAATATTTACTTTGTCTCCATAACGTCTTAGCTACAGTCGTATTTCTCTAAAAAAAACATTTTTGGAACCGTTTATGTAACTTGAAAATGTAATAGTAAAATAGCCAACTACGCGTTCATTAATCACAATCAATTAAATAAAATAGGTATAAAAAAAAACACTTACTGCTATATTAAGACGACGACCAATCTCTCTAATTCCAACATTCTGCTCATGTAAAAATATATTATGATATTATGTTTGGTATAGTCATTAAGCTGCGACATGCTTTTTTTACACCAAATTGCTTAAAAATACTTAACGAGTAATGCGAAACGATTTACAAATGTGTGTGCGCAGTCACTGCTAATAGGCGTAGTGTAACTTTTGTCACATAATGTAGACGAATTTATTATCTACCTCACAAAGCAAATATATGTGAACTTAAACTTTTTTAATTTACCCACCTGTTTACAAGATAAGTTATTAGGCGTAAAACATATTGGTCGTTCTTTAATAATGCAAACAATATTGTAGAAATGAAATCAAATTAAAAAAGAAACTGATAACTCTAAAGGAACTGATACTCTATGTTTTCGAACCCACATGTTGTTCCTCGGCAATCCAACATCAAACCGCTAAGCCACAAGAACTTGTTAAGACTCCACGAAATTAAAGATTGGGTTCTAATTATGTAGGGTGACTTAAAAGGTTTTAAACTTTAATGTCAACGAGATAATGATTAAAATAGCTTAACAAAATGATATAATGCCGGTGGCTCCGACAACGTTGGGTGGGTTTATGCGTGTCTGTATTCGTCGAGTTCTCGAGCACTTGACTGATAAGCTCATATAAATTGAATAAACCTTATTATCATAGGCAGAGGGTCCAATTTCGTTTGTGTTTAGGGTGGGTCAGATAATGTTGACAACCGACTGTACTTGTACAATAATACTTAGAATCGAAAGTCATAGAATCGTAGGCGTTACTGGTGCACTACAGATTGTTTCGTACAATACGAGTAGAGCAATAGCAGCAGCCTGCAGCCTGCACTAATCCTCTTCTATACGCGGATTGCATCGCATGCAGGTGGCGCGGCGGCCCTCGATGGGCACAGAGGTCGTCTATTGTTAGGTGACTCAATTGCATTTCTAACGTCCATAGCAATTGTTGAAGTGGCCATTCCAAAACGGTCACTGAGAATAAAGCTAGGCTTTGGTTCTAATCAGTTTACAACAGGCGGACGAGACTTGAATGGATCACTCAATTCGCACGCGGGTAAATCCTGGCCCTACAAAGGCCTGCCCGTTTTCCTATACTCTTAAAGTATCAATGGACTGACTGTGGAACCTACGTTACTGTTTAGATACAGCATCAATCACTTCCTTCATTGATTATGTTTGGCTTGAAAAGCTATGATATAAAAAGCATGAGATTGACACATTCCAGAATGCTATTCCACTAATTACACACGTTCACAATCACATTTCATCTACAATCAGCAATGTGAAACTAAATGATAAAAAATTAGAGGCATTTTGACAGATTGAGATGAAGATTAAATGGCGATCGTACTTATGAAGTTAGTAGAATTGCCCCTCAGGTTGTAAACCTGCAACCTTGAGCCAGTACTAACGATGTCTGTGTGGCTACACTAGCCAAGAGTACAGCTCAGCGGGAGCAGCTCCGAATTAAACAAAGGCTTTTGTTATACCGTCAGTAAGGATTACAAAATTGTGAAGTAGGTACCGCCTGCTATTGTGCCGGCGAATGTAAAGCACTTGTCTTATTTGTAACGTGAAGCTTGAAGATCATCGCTCAAGGGCTATTAATAACGCATGAAACGAAGGTATCATTAGACAAATATATTTGGAGCAATACTTCAGTACCTACGGTCGCCATTGTTATTCTATCCACTTATACGATCACTATTGTCCGTGCCGTCTCATTGCTCCGTCCAACCATTGTAGCGTAAGATCAACAAGTAACCCAATTATCATAGGGGCGGCAGTATGTCGAAGAATTATGAAATCTAAAAAATTACGAAGCTAATGTGACCTTCACAATAAATAATAATAATAATAAGCTTCGGCACGCTTTGCTTCGAGACCATACCTGCCCCCCCCCCCCCCATACGTCCTCCAGCAATGATGCAGCAGATGCTACGCGACCTGCTATCACGCTACGAATGCCTCAACAAACTTCCAACTACTTCAAGAGTAATGATGCTACGGAGAAGTCTACGAGATCTCGTAGCAAAGGCTACGTATTACGTTTAGATCAAAAACTCATTAAGACTTTATCTAACGCCATTTACAAAGTTAAATGCACTTTCTACTTTTAGATTAGTTTGTAATCTTTGACTTGTTTATAAATAATTACATTTATCTAGACTCTGGATAAGGATGTACTCAATTAAATAATATTATTCAGATGGAAGGTATCTTTATACTGAATTTAACTGAATTTATAATTAATTCAAATACAGTGGCCTACGTAAGCCATGTTCACGTTACAATACAAATTGCTCAAATTGTTACACAGCGGACTTGTTAATGGTAATCCGACATCTAAGATCCTGGAACCATTTTAAAAAAAAAACGGTAATTTAAAAAACTAAAAAACCCGACTGCTATTCTTTAAAAAGCCTTAAAACAAGATAAATTGTAGCAGTCGGGACCCATTCTAGAAATGGAGGGTGAGTGAATTGAGAGCACATACCTATATTACATTGCAGATGGTCCCGAATGGGTCCCGACTGCTACAATTTATCTTGTTTTAAGGCTTTTTAAAGAATAGCAGTCGGGTTTTTTAGTTTTTTAAATTACCGTTTTTTATTTTTTATTTTTTCAGTGTTTTTTAAAAAAAATAATTAATAAATCCTGTGTCACTCTCACGGTAAATACGAATCTAACGACACCTTTCAAGCTAAAATCCATCGAGCCGTTCAGCCTGCAGAGCGAGCCAAACATTTGAATTTGGCGCCAAAAATCCGCCATTTTGTTTTTTTTTTTTTATATACCCAGTGTCACTCTCACAGTAAATACGAATCTAAAGACACCTCTCAAGCTAAAATCCATCGAGCCGTTCAGCCTGCAGAGCGTGCCAAACAATTATACATACAAACATACATACATACAAACATACCCTCGAAAAACATAACCCTCCTTCTGTCGCAGTCGGGTAAATAAAACTCATCATTTTCGGTGAAAAGCCAAATTTCCTCGGCGAGACGTTTTATCTAAAACTTGAGAAAAATTATAATGTAAATGGTAATAACATTATTTGAATGGACGAAAAAATATTTAGAGCCAATTAGATCGGTTGCCATGACGACGCGATCTTGAACAGTTTCAAGCTAGTTCACAAGGAGTCACAGCTGGAGACGACTTTAAAACAGTGACTAAAGACAGTTTTATAATTCCGTACCCAAAGGGACTTTTGGTCTGGTTCATCCTGTCTGTCCCTCTGTCACAGGGCTGTATCTCTTGAACAGTTATAGGGAAACACTTGATATTTTCACAGAGCGTGTATTACAGCCGCTATAACAATAAATAAATTAATAATACATACATTAATAATACAGGGCAGCTTGTGGCGAGCTGTTGGGCAGTAGCGAGCCCACGGACCTGATCTCCCGGGAGAAGTCTTGTTCTTCATCTCTGGCTTGCCCTTATTGGCCGGCCGGAGTGAACACTGACGAGGAACAGAGCTCCCACCTCTCTCTTGCCTTCATTGGCCGGTTTGAGTGGAGATTCGCAAGAGCATTCGTGTTCGGGGGAAGGAAGTATTTCACTAAGGTGCTGGTAGGGATCTTGACCGTACTTCCGGGATTGTCCTGATAGCCGTGAAATACCTCTCCACTCCTCAAGCACCTCAGTCTATGTTGCCTTCTTGTCGCTACGTCACTACGTGCTAGCGGCCGTTGTAGGGGGCCCATTTATCGAGTGTGCTAGTCACCCCCTACCATTTTATCTCTGTCATAAAAACATTGATTGGCAGGGGCCATAGTCCTTCCATAGTGTCAGAAAACCAGTCCACTCAAGCCACCCAAACCCATAGCCCTATTTTTTGTTTCCATATTCTGCAATAGCCCTGCGCAAGCTGGCGATTGTCCTTGGGTGCATTTGCATAGTGCAAACAGGGATAATTGTCGGCTAGTGTTCCATTTCATTCTAAAGCCATGTAAGGGCCTCTGCAAGTTGGCTTCGGCTCCTCGTACGCCTTCCAAAGGTCCGGGACCCTAGGGTCCCGAGATACGTTAACGAAAAATAAATTATTACAATTTTTTAATTTATTTTGTTGGCGTTATAGTTAACGCCATCAATAATAAATTAAAAAATTAAATGTGTTCCCATACAAGTAAAGTGTTATATTCCGCGTTTTTTTTGCTCGATCTTAATATTGTACAGTGGCACGGAACCCTACAGGTGCGAGTCCGGCTTGTATTTGTCGGTTTTTCTTCTTTCTTGTGTAGTGAAGGTCTAGCTGTGTAGTGCCTGCGCCACAATTACAAATATTGCAGTTTGTGGCACTTTGGTCTAATGAAGGTGTAATGTATCTAATGTTTCCATGACCTAGGTCAACACAGATTAAGATTGCTATGTTTACTCTGATATTGTTGTGGTTTGTGGGGTAGACCGGGCGGTACAACTCTGTGTGGGTACACAGTCCCGTGGGAGACGAGCTACTAAGCCACACAGCTTTGATCCGCCTTTCTATCTTTTTTGAAAGAAATAATATTGATTTCGTTGAACGACAACCGTACCTATTTCATCCTGGCAAAATGTCTTTACTTGAGTGACGTCTGTGTACTTACTTTTGAAGTAACTTAGACAGCGATCGTTTCATTACTTGTGAAGTAGCTTCCCGTATTACCGGCGGAGGTAGCTACCTACATAAACCTTCCCCGAAGGTGATGTTATTAACAAAACACGGCAGGCTGTTAGCCGGCTCCCTGCGGTAGGAAATTGTTATTTAATAAGGGGCGAAATACATTTATTTTGGACTTGCGCAGTTATCTGTCCTTCTTCTTCGTTTTGGTTTTGAGTAGAGTTACCTGGCCTGGAGGTTACCTGTAATACTTACATCTATTTGACTTGCTGGTCTGACAACTTCGAGCCTCTGTCATGAGGCAGGTCCATAGTGCTCGCAATTGGCAAATGTCGACGAAGCTTTGGGTAAATAACGTTCTGTAATGTCGACCTACCTACCCCCAGTGTTAGTGTCTAGCAGGCGTTAACCCATGAAGCAACTACTACATGACTTTAACAGGTTTCTGTTTCTGTGAATTTAAACTTTACACGTTGGATATCCTGAAGCACTTTAATTGTTACGCACTACCGACATAGATGATGTTAATGTAAGTAATAGGTATACACGTTACTGGCACTAGCTTATTTCTTCTAAAATATAAAAGTATAAAGCTCTAAGCAAGCAATGAGTACCTACGAGCCGGTGGAGCACGCATAGTTCAGAAGGGTGAGTGCCTCGCCTCGAAGTGCATAAGTTTCGAGACCTAACAATTTGTCTCGAGTTCTCAGCAGTAACTTCAGACTAGTGCTATACGAATGTGATTACTAATTAAGTTTTTGTAAGCTACGAACTACTTGTTTTATTATTGTGATTTAATTGCCTAGTGGTCCTATGTGTTATTAGGGTTTTCTATGAAATTCTCACGCTCGGAGTTAGGATTTGTGCCAGTTTAATGGCAATAGGCTCGCCCCCTATTACATAGGGCCTAAACATACCGGTGAACTGTGGTTGTACATTGGTAGTTACACCCACTTACTACTAGCATAGGCGTGTTTAGGTTGAAATAGAGATGTAAGCAGAATAATAAAAGTATAAAGCTACAAGCTTTTTAGTTCCTAAACCTAGAAGCACTGTATCGCTTATTTACTCCGATTCACAAAGGTGTGTTCAGTTCCTACTCGTATGCAACAAAAACATATTATGAACAAACTTTACATTTGAACCAACTTTAGATGGCATATTTACAACAAGGAAAGCGTTGTGACAGTGTGGTGTCCAGCGGGAACGCAGAATATAGGTACCTAGTGTACCTGCACCAGTATAAACAGTGACAGTACATGAAGAGTACAGGAAACGTTGCGCGGAACATGGAACATTCTGACTAAAGTGGGTCAGACAGCCGCGAGCGCTCTGGCCATACGATCATTAAAATTCCACGAGTACTCTGCCTCACCGTGACGTCATAAGCTTCATTTTGCCTATTCGCACAGATTTTATTCATAACTTTATTTATTATAAAAAAATAACAATACGACGAGTGCCTATTTTTTCTCAAAATAAATCGTACTCAAGGGTCCACTCCTGCTACTGTTGTATTTTAAAATGTTATTTCAGATTTATTCCCAAGGGACCTTTTTAATGTCCGCCAGCACAACAACCTAGTGAATGAGACTCGCTCAGTGTGTGATGTCTCTATTACATTAGCATTTCATATCATAACTTACGGCATCACCCGCACAGTGTCGGTGCGACATGACACTAATGTCACCTTTGTTTTATTATTCGCATGCGAGATACTGCGTATGTGTACTTATGATATTCTTCATATTTAAATCATTTTTATTTAATGCTTTTGGTCAAAATCTAGGTACCTATTTGTAATCAGCAATTGTGGACATTGACAGGTGAACGTCCTGTGGCTGATATGACGATGATGTTGATGAACTAATAGAGAAAAAGCGAAGTGTAACATTTTTGTGGTAATTTAAAAGATGTCAATTACCTTTACAAATTATTACGCAAATTAGCGTGTAAATATTCTGAAAAAAAAAGCAAATCGAGTACTCTGATTCGGGCTACGAAATTGTCGATATGTGGGAAGTAAGTACAGCAGTCACTGTCCGATAGTTGTGTCGGCCAAAGGCGTTACAGCCAGAGCCTCGACCAACACCTGAGAAGGCTCTCGTTGGGTGCTTGGTTCAAGGGCTCTCGGAGACGACGCGTAGGTAACGTTCGGAGACTCCTCTCTTAGGAGCCCTGGCCACCTGTAGCACGTCTATGCTAGTGACTATGTCTATGGTATGCCGGCTCCCGATGCCGTTGGGCTACTATTTTATATTTTTAAATGTATTAAATAGGTTTGTAAGATGAATAAAGTAGGATAATGAATAAAGAGCATTAGGTAATTGTACATAATTAAATTAAGTTTCATAGAATTAACGTAAAATCTGTGGGTAAATGACAAACACAATCTTCTTGAAATCAGAACAGAAAGAGCGAAGACAGTATTTGGTTACCAATTATTCTAAACCTTAAACAATATTATGACAATACCTAGAATTTTGTTAAACCGAGATCATCAGTAAGGTAAAGATGTTGCAGCCTGAGGCAGTATTTACTCAGAACACTGTGGAAGGGATCCCCGCCACATTAGGTATGGAACGATAATAATATCAGGGTTGTAATAATAAAACATTTTTATGTGTAAGACGTGCCTGTATCTACGTAGGTGTATTAGGTATGTACTATGTCGGCAGCGAACGCAAATTGATCGATCAACAAACTAAAAGAACTTTGTTTGAATTGTGACCGTTTTTACACTAATACCCTTTCAAGCGCTACAGCCCGATATTGGACAGTTGAGTGGTTCGCTAATCCTGGCAATTTTATTTTACAAACAGTCCATATAACCCAGGTTTATATATTGTATTACTCACGTATAGTACAAAACTTTTGAAATTACCTGAATAATTTCATTTGTAAAGTAGGTAGTTTCGCGGCCTTACCTGGCTCCCGCGACCCTCACACGCTGACTGACGAACCACTTTATTTGCTAATATTTAGAAATTAATAAACTAGCTTTGATTAATATTCAGGAATTTATTGTGTGTTCATAAGAGGACATTTCGAGCGAATATTCTGCGAAAGACAGAAGACAAAAGGCCCAGGTACTGCATCGTTAGGACTACCTGCTACTGTATTCGTAATGTGATAGTGCACGACACGACATTTCGTCTCTGTACTACGCAGACTGTTTACTAATTACCTACAGTTAATGAGCACTCCACTCCCCCGCACTCCGGTACTCTGAGTACTCTGAACGTACTCTGAGTGCCACACTTTTTGAAACTTCTGCATTCCTTATGCATATACTATTTTGTCGGGAGGTCGCCTGATCTCCAAATAGTGTCTTTCTGCTGACATAAGTTTCAGAATATACGAGTAACTGTTGGTGTCCCAAAAGCGACTGGTTCTCTGACAGTGTGAGGCTGAGTGTCGTTGACCTATTTTACTGTGTTGCCGGTAATAAAAAATCCTCAGGTCTCCTGAGTCTACCTGTTCACACCTTGAGCTACAGGTTTCTCGAGTTCAATGTTACCTAGAATAAAAAAATAAGTAAATTAGACGCCTTGACCGTCGACTATCAGAAAGCCTAAATCGCTTTCACCCGACTGTGGATCTCAAGAGAATATATTATGGATATCTGAATACCTAATAAATAAACAAAAGCAGTACATTTTCCCTTTTCTAGTTACTGCGATATTGCCGTAACGTATCCGTCAGAGAAACTGATATTGAAAGCATTTCGTTGTCTAATTAGCCTACCTAATGACTAGGTACCACGAACTGGCGCTTAATTAAGATACAAAAAAGCTTGTACCTAGCCTTTCTAGACAATTCTTATTCTTCTGTGCAGAATAAGGCAGTACCTAGCTTAGTGCTCTTTTATTCTTTAACAAATTAAATAATTCGATGAATAGATAAATATTATTAACTAGGTACTTGGTGTACCTAAAGCGTTTACATTTCTCAGAAAGTTAGACCTCATGTGACTGTATTGTTTGACTACCTACTATATAACAGTACCCAACACTTTCTTTATCAATATCGTATTGTTCTCAAACCCCACTTGTTAGGGTTTCCCGACAACTTTTCCTGTTATTTTTGCATAACTTATAAAAGAAAAACTTTGTTAGAGAAAATAAATGAACTTTTTATAAATGGCTCCCCTCTAGTGACACAAAGTACCTTCTACTAACTATACAGGTTATACAAGTTACTCAACTTTACAAATTAATTATGTGGCTCATTTGTTTACTTACTGTAATATCGTGGTACAAGATTAACTAAATAATTCACAAACTGACTAGTGAGTGTAGTGCTATCGGGGTTGTGAACTCCCCGGTAACTTATGGGTGCTACTAGCACCTGAAGCTAATTTACGTCAATAGTATGTTTTGTTTTTAGATAATTGGTAGTAACAAATTCTCCAAATTGTAATCGGTAATATACGATTTTGACAGATCCGGTAGGATCCGTGACGTTAACGTTCCCATCAACGTTCCCTCGAACCCTCACGGCGCAACATACCTAGCAGTACGACGCGACGATACTACAGCGGAACACAGAAGCAACAGTTTAAACTTGAAAGTTAGTTACCGGGCTAACGTACACCCGTGACGAAACGAAATGGGGAAACATGTCTTATCTCGTTTCGCGGCGAGATAATGCGACGGCAAAACTTCGCGCGCGTCCAGCTGCTGTGTATGTAGAAACTTATTACGTGCTCTAACAAGTAGGTCCACATGAACACGCGTGTTCCTCTTGTATCATACAGGCGGCAATACACTAGTTAGGTATAGGTTCAACATGGTGATGGAACTTAGGGCCTAGGCCTTAGGGTACACATTTTCTGCCTTGTTAAACTTGAAAAAGTATGTATAGTGGTACTTGCGTTTGCAACACGTAGGCATAGGCGCATATATACATAAACTCACGCCTTTTTCCCATTTGGGTAGGCAGCAACCACAGAAAGCCACCTGCTTCGATCCTCCTTTCGCCTCCTTAATCCCCAATAAAGTGTCCATTCGTACATGCACGTTACACGCCGGCTCTAGTTCCCTCCATCGCTCTCGATCCTCGTGTTCAGATGGTTTTCCGATAAGTTTAATGGCGTTGTCTCCGATTTCGAACCGACCTCATATACCACTACTCGTTATAATAGACAGGTATTCGATACCCAGCTACTCCTTCGATAGATACAACACGATCTAGCAAGTGTCGTCAGCTCGCTGGATTGTTATTATTATTAGATACGTGTTAGGCAATCCGTCTACGTATCTCGAGTGTCGGCGTCATTAGATATAATATTAAAATTGGCCTCTCGATGTATGATATAGTTGCAACATTTTCCGCGCAAGTGAATCCAACTTCACCCTCTTGTACACATCATCTGATTGACTACGCTTGCCGTATTCTCCATTTCTTTATTGGCTGTTCCGATTTTAACGGAAAATCATGTTCAGATAATCTCAATTTCGAAACACCAAATGTTAGACGACTGGCCCGACATTAATAGGTCTGTAAATATACTAAACAAGCCTTGTGTTGCACAACTGTATGATTATAGTAAATTGGTGTAAGGTAATTATAAGCACCTAAATATCAATGAAAAAGAATCGTGAACAATGCGGGAGGTATATATTTTCGGTACATAAATGTATTCCCGCATTGGTAGGTACGAGCTACACGTGCCCCTTACTTGCGTCGCGCTGAGGTTGGCCTACTTATTCTGGAGAGGCCCGACAGTTAGACCTCTAGGTCCCCAGACGCCCTGCAAACTAAGGAAGTTCCGAGAAAATCCGGGCAGTTAGAAGACCCACTCCGTCTCATTACACAACCAGTTCTAACGTTAGTCCAAGTTGAATTCTCGAGCGGTGACAGTTTATAATAAGCATAGTAATATCTGCACATAACCAACACATATTGTAAGTAAATGGAGTGTTATCAACCACGCTGTCATTTTATTATACTAAAATGTTTACGATACTGTACATAATGCGAGTGTATAAACTGCCAAGCATTCAAACATTCACAAGTGCCAACATAAAAATAAATCATATTCCTAATAAACGGGTTATGGCATGTGATAATGTTGGTAGTGAAGAGTAACTGTGTGTGTCGGTTGTGCGAATGCCATGCAATGTGAGCTTTGTTGCAGGTGCTGCAGTCTCGCAACATTCTGCGAGCCAACAAGCTGCTGGGCAACTTCAAGCTGGACGTGGCGACGGTGTGGAGCCAGCCTGGTACGTACCTCTTTACATACATAGGCGGCAGATACTTGTCGGCAACAAGTATAGCTCGACTTGTGACTAAAAGCAATACTAGTTTCAAGGTACATAACTCCTTAATTCTTCATGGTAGTCTCTTTCTTCTGGTCTGCTTGTATGTCTAATTATAGCACAATACTTAGTATTAAAGTAATTTATTTGGATAGGTGTGCTATACGTTATACGTAGGTCATACATCTTATTTTGTTACTTTCTACGAAACTTAGCTTTACGATGGACGTGTCGCGTTTACGGCCGCCCCTCATAACCGCACGGGTGAGCTTATTGTTTTTCGTTTGATATGAAATGTAAAGCAAGGTACCTACCTACGCCTACGTAAGTACCTTGCTACATATCTACTTCTCAAGAAAAGCTATTATTATCAGTCATCTTTTGTTTCTCTAAGAAATATGTATCAAGTTTTATTTTCTACATTATAACATTACGATTATTATTTCGTAATTCGAAGAAGCACTGCAAAAGGCGTGGTGTGGTTAATCAATGAGATAGCACAAGTCTATTGGCACGTACGCACAGGCTTTAGCCAACGTAAACCTCGACTATCATTGGTCAATTAGTATTTACAAATGGTGCAATATTGACCTGTAGATACAACAGAAACAACAGACGTTCCAACAATACGGAAATGAAACACAATGGATGGTTTTTAAAAATAGAGCATTTCGATGATTGTTTCTCGTTGGAAAACAAAAAATATTGGTATTTCATTCTATGTTTATTATTGTTAGTATATTGAAAGTTCACGCCAGTTCCCCCGAGGGAAGGGAGGCTTACACAAGCGAATGATTTGAGGTTACCTATAACGTAATGGAGTTTTGCAGTATCCGTCCGAGTGTGTTACATATAATTTATGTCTTACACCGGTACAGGGGGACAGCAGAAGGTACCTGGCATGTAGTAAGAATTCGTTACAGAAATACATGTAACTGTGAAGTGTATATCAACGTCAATATATTACAACTATGCATTTTGTTTAGTTTTGTGTCTAATACGACAAGCCACGAAGCAAGACGTACTGTAATAAGACACAACACATCAAACAGTAACTTTTGTACACATTATTGCTGGGAAAGAACTTTCATTCGTGTTGCGAACGATCACTGTTTTCCGTAGCACACTATGTAAGGCCGTGCAAAAGTCTCTGCCTAGCTCCTTGGGAAAAACACATGGATAAGTGAGAAAAGGTGAATTCTATTAAAACAGTCGCTCACGCGTGCCGATTGGGAGCAGTCGCATACGCAGCAATCGCGAAATATTTTTAATCTACCCCACATACTAAATAAAAATGGTGAAATGCGCAAAGTGTGTAAAATTAATAACCAAAAAGTCTCCTGGACTGCAGTGTAGCAAGTGTAGTAAATGGCTTCATGCCTCCTGTGCGTCAATAACACCGGACCAACTTAATGTATTGCACGAAACAGATTCAGTGGACTGGAAATGCAAAACCTGTGCTGGAGGCAGTAAGCCCAAACGACTATCATGCATCATGCCCGATATCGACGGAGAGGAAAACACAGATACGGAGTCTCCTAACACTCACTCCAATAGTGTCTACGCCGACGGCACAATGCAAAAATTACTACGAGACCTACGCAAGGAAGTAAGACAAGTTATTCAAGAAGAACTATCTCGTACCCTCAAATTTTACTCTGATAAAATTGATGAGTATGAGGCCAAGATCCACAAATATGAGAAATCCATGAAGGAATTGGAAAACCGGTGCACAGATTTACAAAACCATGCCAAAAACACAAACGTCAAATATGAAGTACTGGAAGCCAAGGTAAATCAGATGGAGCAAGCCCAGTTATGCAACCAACTAGAAATATGTGGTATCGACCCATCCGAGAAAGACAATCCTGAAGAAATTGCCAAGAAAGTTGCCATAGCCTTGACACAGAACCCGGATGACGTCGTAAAAGTATACAGGAAAAAGAGGAACCCATCAAATGCGGCGAAAAGGAAAGACCAGCCTACAATTACTGTGATATTGCGAGAAGGAAACCGAGATCTATGGATAGACGCTGCCAAAACTACGACGATATCTGCTGCTAACATAGGACAAGAGGGAGCTGAGAAGATTTACCTTCGGGAGTGTCTGACACCATCCACGGCCTATTTGTTATGGAAAACAAAAGAAGAATTAAAAGGATTGTTTAGCTATATATGGTGCAAACACGGAAATATATTAGTGCGTAAAAGTGAACAAGAAAAAAAAATAACCACAATTCGCTCGATTGCCGATATTGAGAAGGTAAAATCATCCCATGATAAGGAATAGGTGAGTCACACTTTTTCTTCTTAATGCCATCGTAAATGCATAACCAACATACGTTTTTATTTAATCTGGATACGACAGACCATAATATAATAGAAATCAATTGTCAAACATGGAATGATTTTGCTTCTTACATACCGGTACCCCAAAACTATTTATACTTTCTTCATGTAAACATACGATCCATCAAGATAAATTTTGCTCAAATTGAATATATCGTATTAAACAGTAAACACACAATTCAAATCCTGTTATTAACTGAAGTAAACATAAAAAATGATCTGGTGCAAATGTTTGAACTTCCTGACTACAACTTACACTCTGAATTAAGAACTAATAGGAGAGGTGGGGGTGTGTTATTGTATATTCATAAGTCTGCATCTTTTGTGAGATATAGTAACTTGTGTACACAAGAGTTTGAATGTGTGACCGGCGAGCTAAGTATAAATAGTCTTAAAGTCGGCTTATGTGCCGTATATAGACCGCCTGACACAGCCAAACTTCGATTTATAAAAGAATTGTCGTCCATAGTAGCGAAGTGTCCTACAAAACAGGATTATGTAATTATGGGAGATATGAATATAGATCTTAAACGATGTAACCCCGTAGTAAAACAATATTTAGATTCGTTGTGCACCCTGGGATTCATTAGTGGTGTTAGTTCGTATACACGCATAGAAAACTACGGTGATAGAATAACGAAGTCATGTATAGATCATGTGTTTATCCGCAACGCTAGTTCCTATAACATTTATACATCTGTTGTGAATACTTCGCCGGCCGACCACTGCATAACCGGTTGTGCGATAATGAGCGCAGTAAACAACAGTGACTCACACGCTTCTACTCAATTGATAACTAAGATAGATAATCGCAGAGTGCACAATGAATTGAATAACATCGATTGGTGTATACCCCTCCAATACAGTTGCCCAAATGAAATTGTTACGTTCATACATACAAAATTTAATAATATATATGATAAATGTAAATTCACAATTAGAAAAAGCAGTTCTAGTAAACGTAACACATGTACGTGGGCTAATAAAAGACTTGAAAAGATGTGTATGAAGCGTGATTCACTGTACAATATTTGGCTCAAAGATGAAAATAACCCACAAAAAAGATTGTTATATAATAGATATAGAAATAAAACTAACAAATACACACAATATATAAAAAATAAACAGATAATGATGGAAGTCTCTGAAAATTTCAAAGACAGCAAAAAAGTCTGGAGCATTGTAAATAGCCTAACCGGCAAAATTATGCAAAGTATTGAACACTTACTACTGATAGCTTTTCGAACGAATCCATTAACCTTAGCTAACACTTTTGCGACAGAATTTGATAATAATATTAAGAACCTAAGCAACTCCTGCGATGTGCCCCTGCTTGACAAACGGACGTACGAGATAATTCCTGATAAATCGATTAGAGTCAAACCTGCGCGGGAAGATATAGTTGAACGAATTATCAAACAAATGAATGATAGAAAAAGCCCGGGATACGACGGGATACGAGCTAAAGATATTAAGTATACCTCAGAGAAATTAGTACCAGTTATTACACATTTAATTAATTGTTGCTTGCATACAGGTACGTATCCCGATCTTTTAAAGATAGGAGTAATACGTCCCATTCACAAAAAGGGTCCACGTGATGACGTCAATAATTATCGTCCAATCACTATATTGCCTTGCATAGATAAGATCATAGAACGTTATATTGGTAATGAGATAAATAACTTTTTACAAATACATGGTGTAATAAACAATAAACAATTTGGATTTCAGAAAAATAGGAGTACCACACAATTATTACGAGAATTTACCGATGAAGTTAACAGACACCTCAATGAAAAAAAACATGTATTGACACTCTTTATAGATTTTAGCAAAGCATTTGACATGCTCCGTTTTGATATACTATATGATAAGTTGTCACGAAATGGTATACAAGGGCCCCTATTAGAATTATTAAAAAATTATCATACAAACAGATACACCACTGTTAAAATAGTCAATGAGCTTAGTACAAAGGTTTCATCGACGCAAGGAACAGCTCAAGGATCAATTATAGGACCAACGGAGTACTTGATTTATGTTAATGATATGAGTAACGCCATAACCTCGGGATCTGTATACCAGTTTGCTGATGACACATGCATTTTAGTCGCAAATAAAAACATCTCTGAAGCTCAAAAACACCTACAAACTAACTTCGATCAAATGTGTAAATGGGCTCATGACGTAGGATTAGTAATTAACGCATCTAAAACAAAAATTGTTCACATACGCTCATCATACAATAAATGTACCACTATACCAACAGTTATAGCACATAAACATTCGTGCCTGCATGACTCGTCAAAAGCTTGCAAGTGCCCACTACTAGAAGTAGTCGATAAACACATGTATATCGGTCTAATAGTTGATAGCCGATTCTGTTGGGGTCCACACAAAGATTACGTTTGCAACAAGCTGAGGTCTGTTATAGGTAAACTTAGCATTCTAAAGTATAAATTGCCTTATAAAACGCTAAGGATGTTATACATGGCCTTAGCAGACTCGGTTGTCAACTACGGTCTCAGCAGCTATGGGAGAACTTACCACACATACTTAGCAGATATTTATAAGTTACAATTACAAATATTAAAAGTTATTACACCTAAATATATAAAAAATAAATTCAAAAACAACGACGATGAACTGTTTAAATACTGTAATGTTATGAATGTGTTTAATAAAGTCGAATTTTTCACCCTTGCTGAAATCAATAGGCCCGAGCTGCTAACTGAAAAAACAAGACCCGACTTTCTGAGATCGATTACACATAAAAATAAATACATTTTACCTAAAACCAACAATGTGCACGGAATGAGAGTGGCAGAGTACTTAGTACCTTACTTTCTGAACAAACTTCCAGATGACTTGCAGGTGTTGTACAGGACGAGTTCGAAAAGCTATAAGTACAAATCAAAATGCTTTTATACACAATAGACTGTACCATTATTTATTACCACACAAATTATAATACTATACTTTAAATAAAATTGTAAATCGTAAAATGAATTGTAGATATTAAACTTTAAATTGTATAAATGAGCGGCTCGCCAGCACTCAGATAAACCCTGAGAGGTTTTCGTAGTGTGGCAAAAAACATTTTAATGTAAATTTATAAATTTTGGAAATAAATAAATAATAATAAAAAAAAATTATGACAATAGATCTTTATGACCTGGCTACCTCTTACTCGTAGTTTCGTCCGCGTAAAGGTTAGAAAGCAAAACAATTAAAACGGGCACCGTGTAGTTACCACCGGGACACAAAGCACGCGGTTGGCAAAATAGGCATGACCAGTGTCATGCGTACCTAATGCATGACTTTTTAGAGGGCGAAGAAACTGTTACTGTCTGCTACTTATACTTTTATAACGTATACCCGTTTACCTACATAATGTTAGTTTTATATTTATCATCATAGACTGTATACAACTACTAATGTCGGTATTGAGACTTCATATTCAGTGAGGATTAGCCCCCGTACCTCACGATAAATTATAATTTCAAGTAGACCCCTCGCGAATTTACATCAAAAGACGTATAGAACGAATATTATATTATCTTAGACTAAACTATGTTTAGTTTTCGTTGAAGCCTCTCGGAGTACCTATATGTAGTGTAGATTTCTTGAGTTTCTAGGAATATATCACAATATATGACTGAATAGTTTTCTTAAGTAAGTTAGGGAGGCTAATGAAAACATGTCTGGTAAAAGTGCCAGTGAGATGGAAAGAGACTGAGCTATCTGATAACACGAAGGGACTGTAGACACCAAAACCTCGAACATCACACCGCTGCTTGATGTCAAGAGTGATGTAATGACAATGTATGATGATAGTAGTTACAGGTTAGCTCTCTGGGAATAAGAATCATAATTATGCTGCCATACCTCTACAGCTAGTACCCACTACGGAACACTCTGCACATAATCTTGTAGGTATTGTAGGCATAGGCAGTAGATACTTTTAATACAGCGTTATAAAACAACGTTTTCAAAGTTAATCGTGAAAAAGTATAAATCTACTGTATTGGACTTTTTCTTAAAACAACACATTAAATTGAAACATAATTAAACAAACAAGATCGCACACGTACTCATTTCAGCAACAGAATCAAGAGAGTCTATCGTAATATAAACCGCAAACTAACAATAAGTTTACAAATGAAACTACAAACAATCTGGGACTGTTGAACAAACGCACCGCTACACCTGAACAGGTAGATATTATTACAGCTTGCCACACATTACATAAGCCAGATAATTAAACCAGCAAGTTGGGACTAAGCCAGGCTTGGGCCAGCATTTAAATATTTATGAATAATGACTAACAACGCACCTTTATTATTTATGAGTAACGTACTCGTGCTTCAAGTACGTTTAGGTACTTAGCATGTAGTGGTATGCGTAGTTTGATTCTCTTTGATGTGTCTACATCTCATACGAGGCCGAGGTAACTACATCCGATGGATACAATTTCAGTAACGTACGCACTCGTACTACAACTCTTTGACTAGGGCCCATTTGGGAGCTCTTGAGTCATGTTTTATATTCTCTCTTGAAGAATTTATGTTCTACGTGGAAGTAGGTTTGTGTTGTATGACACACAGGAGGTATCGGTGCCTGTTCTCAATTGACAGATTATTCAGTGTGGCAAGGAACAAAAATGGTGTTTGCACTTTTCTCCAGAATAGGTATGTGTTGGAGCGACAACCAAATAACTACAACCTAACTGTAGTCATATATTGTATAATCATCATCGTTACTGCGTACACTTCTAATATAATTCTAATAATTCTAAACGCCTTCACAAGCGATGAAAACAAGAACGCATTTCGTCTTATGTCCACAGCGACAGTCTGCAATGTAACCGTCGCAAGTACCTGACACAACTAGACTTTTAAAAAATGATCTAATATAACGACTTGGTAAAATGTATAAATAATGACTTGGTTGACTATACTTGTAGAACTAGCTTTATTGAAAATAGCTGAATGTACCTAAACCAATATATTGCATTGCTGTGCCCGGTTCAAAGGAAATGGGATCGCAGGCATTACAAGTGCGACGCAATGCTACGACGGATAACAGATGTAATATCCTGTCCGATTCACAGCCGTCTCGCTCTCACGTACTGAGCTATAGCTCCTGACGTGCCCTGCGTGCGACACTGCAGCTGATTGCTTATCACGTGGTAGTACAGGAGATAGCGGTGCATTTGATTAAATTATTGCAAATTGTAGATGTCCCGCATCACATAAGACATCAGATGGCGCAGTGATGGCGTAAGGATCGAACTTGATGAGAACTGTCCCGACAGACTGCCCCATACAACAATAGTCTGGCCATAATATATTGTGGTCAATAGGGACGGCGATCCTTATGAACCAAAATATATTGTGACCGGGAGCTAGGGTTCTTAATGGGTAAAGAACCTCTTTAAGATTGTCGTCAAACTACTAAGAGATTTACATTGCATTATCTCGAAATGATCATCCATTCAAATCTATGAGTTAGGCCGTTCTCATAAAGTTCATAAAGTATTCTCAATACGCCTACACAGTTTTTAACAACGATAATTGCCTCCTCATACGTATTACACGTATTCACGGGTATTCATGTCTAGACTGAAAACCCACTTGACAAGACAATGATCTCAAGTGGGTATTATTTTGTGAAAATAGAATTCACATTATAAGCCTCTTAAATATAAGGGTCCAACAAACATTTTAACAATAACATATCGATACTTCTGCGAATCAATACCTTTTAAAGCAACAGTGTGACTGTAGAACACAGTGTACGTCTCGCTATTGAGAGTGTTTACGAACAAATATTTGCTTCGCACTCCATGTTGAAATATTTTTCGTTACCAGAACGTGAATATTATTAAATTGGGAAAATATTTTCAAAATTCTGTTACTTTACGTAAATCTCGAATACCGGGTGGATTTTCTGAATAAGAATAATATTTAAAAAAATACAAAAGCATCTTGAAACTCAGTACCTACATAGGTTCCTGAGCAAGATGGTAGCTATCAGCCAAGGGTATCTTGTAAACGATTGGTTAATATATAACTCATTGAGAAGTGACTAAGTCTCGTAGTCTTTGCTTTCAATTTATCTTTTATCGATTGTTCATAAGGTATTTCACCCTATATTGAGCAGTGCAGAACACAGTACGCTTGAGATCGACAGATTTATTATGTGAGTACCTATCATACATTTATATATTATGTAAATTGAGAGGGAACGTCTTAATTAGCGGTACGTCATATATTCATGTCAGCCGTTTACATTGTCTCTCGACTGGTTTTCCAAAGCTTTCTCGCTAAAATCTACTCGAGCCGAATTTTCGTACCCTATTCATAAGCGACAGGTTCTCGTTTATTTCATACTTTCGACCACAACTTTCACCTTAACTATATAGCTTTTAATGGACACTGGTTTTAATGAAACTATTAACATGCACATTCATTAATCAACAGGGAGCTGTGACGCGATGAACACTCTTTACTGACATTTCAGCCTCTATGTTATGTTGTACTCATATTTATTTAATATCAGGGGGGCTAAAAAGGCCACTTGAGCATTTCTGCTAAAAGTGAATCACTTTCTGTCATCCCAGCAGATCTTATACAATTCCTCTAAATATTCGTAAAATGGTTTCCCAAATTAGCAGAATCATACACAAAGTGTCACAAAGCAGAATCATATTTGGTGTAAATGTTGCCGCAAGCAAAAAATTAAAATCGTATTTTTACCGGTTTTATTTTTTTTGCAGTTTTTATTAACAGAATTTCTATGATTAGTACATAACTAAGGTATCGGATGCAAATAATCAACCAAATATGGTAAATAAGCTCTTTAATACGAAATATTAACTTGATAGACTGACAACATTCATATTTTTAATTATTTATTCATTATCGACAGCATGTCAATGTAATGTCTTGTCAATATAAATATTAATAAAAACATATTTTTTTGGTAAAAGCTGAAAATTGAAAGCTATTCATGGTCACGGAGCTATTCATGGAACGGCATGGCTAGATTTACAGTAAATCTGTGTATGTGTGTGGCATGTAACCAAGTAGTCACAGCATTTGCCTCGATGTTCACAGGGAGTGCGATCTTTATTATTTATTGTTTGTAAGCACGCAGTTTTTGGTTCGCCGTAATGGTTACGGCGAACCAAAAACTGCGTGCTGCGAAGGCGAATACCCCGGTGTATATTTCCCGTTTTCACTGTCTACACCACTGACGCGGAAGACATCATGAAGTACGTGCAATAAGCGCTGAACTGACCTAGCAGAGAGTGCAGCTGCTGGAGTCGCATCGTAACGTCTACTTTTAAGGAGTTTGTGCGCATACCGACATACTAACTGCATCAGGTGATGGAAGAAACCTATTGGCCACAAGATGTGGTATTTCGCCGCTTTCGCGGACAAATGCCACCGGAGCGCACGAAGACTTTGTGAACTAAGTGATATTATCATAATTTTAAGTTTTATTTACTAACACAATTGTTATTATTATGTATACTTAGACTAAGGTCTATGAAACCCGAGAATAAATGTTTTATTATTATTATTTCTTCACTGGGCTGCTACCGCGTATTTTAAATGTATCAAAGAATTTAAATTTAACTTACCTACCCGTTTTTAATGACGTTATGTTCTTCCCGAGTTTGTGATAAGTGGATATATTTTCGCCGGAAATGATCACTGTTTAGAGCTAATGAGACAGCTCTCATACAATTATATACACTTACTTGATGCATCTTATGGTGTGCACTCACCCCTATGAACCTTTGATATGAACCAGAAGCACATAAGCTAAGTGTGCTCAACACCTAAAATACAAAAAGGTACCTATGATAGATTTTTAGCATATAGGGTACATCAGTGGCTATAATGTTGTTCACCGCTCGTTAACTAAAATTTCTATGGCAGCATAAAAAGACCTCGTTTGTGTTTATCAAGCAAAGTGTTTCATCTTCTGTGCCGGCGCTGACTGACGCCGTGGCACCAAGACACGGCCGCACCAACGGGTGCACTATTTCAAACCCTATTTCAATTTCTTTAGCAGTCATAATCCTGAGACATAAGTGGCTGCTTGCCACGGTATGATTGTATAGAAATTAAGAGTAATATAAATTCAAACTTATTGAAATGTGGATAAAAAGGACTTGATTAGAAATAAATCCCTTTTCCATGGCGTGCCAAGTCAGCGCTGGTCGATGCTGTTTTTTAAGTAACTATGTAGGAATAGACATTATTTTCTGCAGAAATATTAAAAGATTTATAAAAATAAGTACCTAAATAAATCAATGTTATGGAAGAAAGTATCCAAACTGCTATTTTATTGTTGCTGTGAATCTTCTAGTATGACAAAAATAATTTGAAATATCACAAAAAGTAAAGCAGTCTTTCGGAACCGAACTCACGATCAGCGACTTGCAAGACGACCGTGGAACCGTATGACCATTTGATTCGATGACGATTATCCTGAAATAGCAGTTCTAGTTTGTCATGATTGACTGCTTAGTAACGGCCGGTTCACACATGTCTCCATTTACTGTTCCGTTGTATAGTGTACGTTTTTTTTTCATCGATGGCGTATGTAGTTGTATGAGCGACTTCACACATGGCACAGTATTCTGTATGCAGTAAAAAATATCGTTCCGTAAAAAAATGACATTCCGTTTTGTCATGGAATACTGGACGACGGAACAGTAAAAATATACGGATACGTAGAGTTTTAACGGATAGATACTGTGTGCGGATACTTTTCTTCCAACGAGTATCTTGCTTTTTTAAATCCTTTTCCAATAGTTTAAGAAGTTCATCAAAAATAGACATTGACATACGAAAGTAATTGAAAAATTTCGATTCATCACCTCGTAACTGACTCATAAGTAAACTGTAAGCACCCTCTCTAGATCTTTGGGCCATAAGTAGATGCTGCCAATAACGTCGAATCTTCCTTCTCCGACGATAGTACCAATACAACACGACAGCGTCCATCCTTGTGGAATAGCGGCGGTATACTGCGAGTTTTCTGTCCACATCGCATCCAGTAATGACGGATCCATTGAACGTTATACGGTGCCTATGTGTGAACAAAGCATAAATTTATGACGTATCCGTTAAAAACGTACCAGTAAAACGGTCTCCCATGTGTAAACGGGCCGTAACTCCGTATGATTCGGCTAACTGACACCAAAGCAATTCAGCATTAGTGAACCATTTTACGAATCTTCATACAAAACTGTCAAACAGATGAATTGCGGGATATGAATTGAACACAGGTCATTTTCTGAATTGCCAATATGTGACCATTTTACGATCTGCAAAATGACACATAATATTATCCTAATACGATTCGTCAAAGTGGCCTTTTTAGGCCCCCAGTTCTCGCACGGGGATTGGATGTTCTGTTTTTAAATGAGTATTGGGTGTGCCACAAACAGTAACCGTTCTTGTAAAACATTCATTTTAGTGCGCTATGGTACATTCAGTTCAACATACAATTACAATTAGGCAACCATTAATGTAAAACAGTACAGTAGATGTGCTAATAAAAGTGTCCGAGATTATAAACCATTACATGCAAGGACCACCCCAAATGCAGTCGTTTGATATAATGTATTTTGCATCACTCTATTCCACAAACATGTATTGTATGTTCATTCTTGTAGCCAACACTGAATAAAACGGAGGTGCGCTTCCATTATATATCAATATAATTCTACATGAATGCTTGGTTTTCGTTAAACCTATTGCCTATTGTCAGCCTGGGGCCATGCGTGTCGCCACCTGTAACAGTACCCAAAGGATATAATTATGATCACTCAACATGCTACATATTACTTATTGCAGTATGCACAAGAGCAGTGTTTTAATATTTTTGACCACCAAGATACAGTCCGCAGATAAATGTTCCAAGTGATTTCTCCCAGGCAGTTGAAAGAAAATGTATACGATTCAAAGACCTAACGTTAATAGGTAACCAGTCTAGATTGTACAAGTTAGCACCTCAACTACGTTTAGGAATTCCCTCTAGTCAGATGGAATTACTTAATCAGTCAGCAATCAAAAATCGTAATCCTATTTGTTTAATCTATGGGGGGTGCATGAGGGGCCCGAGAGATGTACCCTCTGGCGCTCCCTGGCCAATCGACTCCTGTCGATTGCCTGATCCCGCCATTATGGCAAATTTAAAGCTATAATCGGCCCTCCTCAGGGCCGAACAGTCCACTGACAAAATAATATCATTATAAATTTAAAAAACCGAGGAATTGAGATCCTCCTCCTTTTTTTAAAGACGCTTAAAAATATGTATATACTTAGATAAAATTTGCCATCGATACACTAGAAAAAAAGATTTGTTCAATATTTCCAAATGTTAGTTCTATTGATATTTGTTAGCTAAAGTCGGCTGAAGCTGAAATATGAAAGGGGTTAAGTGCTTGATTGGTACACTTGTTGTTTTTACATACTAATTCAACATGGCGGGTGGTACCTACGTGCTGTTAACAAGGTGCCGCGATCAATAGCCAATTTGTACAACTCGACACACCAACACACACACTGTAGCTTTTATAAACGATAGCCGATAGGATTTCAGTGTTAGATGTTTGACTTGTTTGAAGCGGCGTCTATATTGTTTTCTACAGTATTATGTATACACTAATTTTCTGCGGCCACAACTTATTACCAAAAGAAACCAAGTATTTAATCATATTTTTTATTTAATTAATGTTTATATATTCTAAGTGTAACTTACCTATATTCAAGTATTTTTATCTATTCTTTGTGTCTTGTGTGTCGACATATTTATATTTTCCTATCACATCTTGATGCATGTGATTCTGTCTGTGTACTCTTCAGCGCACCTATCATGAACTACTTCACACTATTTCAGAACATCCAAGGGACGGACTGGGCCTGTCTTCAGTATTGTGATGAGTATAAATCAGAAAAGCTTCTTGTCATGTGACTAACGCCATTTTATAAGTCATTATAGTTGTAGATGTAGATATTATTATATATAGATCTTAAGATTGTATATACTGCTTTTATTTAGCTAAACAAAACTACATTCAGCGCCTCCAATCAGTTGATGCTTCATTACAATCTCACTTCCAAATATTAATTCTCATAGAAAAATGCAAATTCAATATTCCCTAACAATTAATTCACAATACATTAATTCACAATTATTAAATATAACCTCTTATTTAAATATTATATAACCTCACATTCAAATATTCGCTCACAAATGTGAGCTGGAACTTTTTTGACAGACATAATTATAAAAATAAATGTATCAGGATCGGAGTCAAACAATTTACAGATTTCAATTAGACCATTTACAGGAACTTTGTAATTGTCGATGTACTTACCAGAAAATGAGACGGCCAAAATTGGTATCGCAAATCTGAACATTTAGGTACCATTTACTTATAAACGTTGCTTAAAGTTAAGACTCGCTTAAACATAAAAACTTGTATAAACAAACAGTCATTAATCTTAAATAATACTTAACTGTAAGCTACTTTTATAAGTAATCTTGTTACTTGCAAGGTAGTTTGAGAAGGTAGCCTATAATAAGTTAGAATGCAACAATTTTTGAATACATTTCTTAGATCGAATTGTTATGTGCTCTATAATTTTTTGTTGGTGTAAATGAGTACTGCCATACGACAGTTACTTAAAGTCTGAACTAGGTAAGTTACCTATTTAATTTTCATTTTTAAAGCTTAGGTCGCTGTGATTTCGAGCTTTAGTAGATAACAAAATAGTTGACAGTTCACATATAACTAAGTGCAATGAGAATGAGGCGAGAGGGAGGTACCGACTAGTGCACTATAATATCTCCTGCGTCCTTGGCAAATATTCATTGAGCTGGGCCGCGGCGCATTTAGATATTTATTTATTTATTTTCCAACTTACATCTATCACCACAGACTACTCCATTGCGATAGTGTAACTATAATAACATAGGTACCTACTACTAGCTACATTACACCGAGATATTAATTCCGCAAACTTTAGAGCACTTTAGTATAATAAGCTTAAAGCTTTTTACATAATTAATGCAATTTAATTGAGTTTCAACTCCACGATAGTGCGAACTGAGCATCATATTGCCGTAGTGAGAGCAACACGATTCTTCACTCTTTCTTCGAACTCGTCGAGGACGTCTTAAGCTAAGACCAGAGTCTGCAATAGACTCCCAGTTTATCTAAATACATGAATTGTTAGTTGTGCGTTCCAATATTTAGTAAATTTTGTTTATGAAGATCGACATGATATTTGAATTGCCTTGGATGAGACATTAAACAATGCATCTAGGAAAGTAGTCTAAAAACGATAATACGGTAGATATAATTTGAGAAACGTATGGGGAGCGAAACCTCGCCCCGTTCAAGCAGCCCGCGGCACCGTGACGTCACAAGTCGTGCGCCCACTACTATAGCCACACACCACAACCAGCTCTAAGAGTACCCTCGGTTTCCAAGTCAGTTAACTTTTCAAATGTTCATCTTCGGGATGGTATAGTTTTTTCTTTACAGTGTTCAGTGGTGTAGTAAGTACCTATCTATCTACATATTCAGGATTAGTATTATGATGTTTAACTATGAATCCCAAATTTGAAATTTAATGGTTACAATATCTAATTATAAATTCGTGATTGAACATTGTCAAAGTCAAAGTTAAAGCATTTATTTCAATTAGACCATTTACAAGCACTTTTGAATGTCAAGAAGTTACAGTTTAAAGTTGAAGCTAGTTGCTCGTTCCAAAGCGTAGATCTCTATGGAGAAGAACGAGCAAGAAACTCCATGAGAAGAACGAGGAAGAAACTCCATGATTGTTATAACAATATTACTATTACGCCGTTGCCTTAAAAAAGTGACAAATAAAGTGAGCAGGTGGTAGATAGGGTAGGGAGGTATGTAACACACATCTCGGAGGCACTACGCACATTGTTCCAGAAGGTTCCACGCCAAACATTGTTACCAATATTACGCTGAGCGAAATGTAAATATTAATATGGATTACATTAATACAAATTAGACGCGTCTTAATTTAATTTATTCATTGTATCACTGGCGCATATTGTTTGCGATGGTTTGCAATGCGATGTGTTGTCCCGTTTACATTCAAAATAATTCATATCATATCAAATGTGTGTAGCATATAAAACGAAATATATTTCGCTTAAAAATATACAGTACTTACCTATCGAAATGGCATTTAAGATTTGAGAGTGAGACATGCAAACCTTCAATGAAAAAAGCCTTTGTTTTCATATTATTGTGTTTTATTATGAAGCAAACGATCCTTCATGTAATGGAAGTGTTGGTCCCGCACACATCACCACTTCACACACACAATGTTAACAGTGCAATAAGATGCTGCCCGAGTATCGGTGTACAGTATTGCTCAAACTCTAATTTTTCTCACCGGCTCCGATGTTCTATAAAATAAAGCAAAACGAATGAAGAATCATTTTATATTCATTGAACAAGGGATATTTTTGGTCGCCAACGAATCTGATTGTAGCTTACAGTTAATTCTTGTGATCTTTTTACGTGAAAACGAATAAAAAAAGACTCATTTGATAGTAACCTACGCTGTGTCTGGTTTCTAGTTCAAGAGCAAATAACAAATAACCTACGAGTATTATCAATTGTCATTTGCTAATGGTTTATAAATATACATTAAAAAATCCAATATTGATTTTTATTTTCGTTTTGTTCGCCTCAATACTCGGTCGGTTAGGAAAAAGTCAAAGGAACAGCTAGTTACAATGACATCAATGTTAGGTTCACCGCATCATGTAGCTAGTGTATCTATGGATCGACCTGGTCTTTTCCGTTATCTAGTGTATGTGTAGACGATGTATGTTTCAAAAAATCATTCCATCTTTAGTATGGAATGAAATTAAATAGTACGTACGTATAATAAATATGTATGTAGATACGTAAATATTTTAGGTACGATAAACAGATACATACTGTTATAAAAACTTTTAAACAAAAAAAATAACCGCCTTCAAAACTAAAAAGTGAAAAATAACTTTAGCTTTGGAAGTCGGCGGCGTTGGTTCTATTTGTTGTTTTGTATTGCCTCCGACTTCCAAAGCTAAAGTTATTGTTCTCTTTTTAGTTTTTGAAGGCGGTTGTCATTTTGTAAAAAAGGTTTTTATTTCCGCTTTTTAGTATCAACTTCCTGTCATCCAAATCCATGAAGAAACTGTCATGTTACGTAAATTAACGAGACACCACTAAAAAGTCATAAGAAAGCAGAATATGCGATTTCGTTTACTTGAATAAGAAATTTTCAAATACTACTGTACATATACATCTGTGTAACCCTCGAGTGTACAGGCGTGATGTTATGTTGTGTGATGGTGTAAACAATGGTTAGATATGCTATAGCAACAATCGCGGTTAAAGTGCTGTTATTTATTGAAGAGTTTCCCCGATTTTTACAAGATCCCATCATCAAATATTGAAATGGTGATAATAGCACCACACGGGAAGCACCAGCTTTCAAATTAAAAAAAAACCTTGACAATCGGTTCACCCATTCGGTCAAGTCGAGGTAAGAAACATTAAAAAATTTTTTTTAAAAAATACAGTCGAATTGATAACCTCCTCCTTTTTTTGAAGTCGGTTAAAAATACATCGTTTTCAGTTCACAAGCAGAAAGCTCAACAATATCAAGAAATGCGGAAACACATTCAACACAACGTGATAATTCCTCTATTTCCACTAGATTACAGACTCTCTCTCACCTTCCGTGAAATATGTTTGGATAGCTCACCATTTTATGAGGTGATAGGTCGTCGTAACTCGAGGCAGCATAATGAAAAGCTCCCCCTTATACAGTACTCCCACTTCATTGCTATTACATAAATAGGAGACGTTTAGCCGAGTTGTTCCAGAAGCACAATACTTTCATTCTGGTTTTACTATTTCTTAGACTCAATGAGTAAAACTGCCTAACACGTTTTTGCTCACTAATGATATCATAATATTTTTAATATATAAAAATAGTCAAAAAAGCTTAAGATCAAGGAAAACTTGATCGGTTTACCTTATATAGGTCTTTTAAGAATATAATTGTACTTAATATTCTCGTTTAAATCACAAATGAGTACTTATTTCTTTTTAAACTAGTCAATAGAACCAGTCCCTTATTTCTATTAAAGTGAAGTATCGAAGCGCAGAAGATGTTCACTAATAGAGGCTAGATCCAATCGCCATCCGCTCCGGAATCAATCAGTTAGTTCAATTAACTCGTTCCCCAGTAAACTAATTTACTCCCTAATTTGCCAATATTTACTTTGAGATAGCAATAATATATTGCTCGCCTTTTTATATTACAGGTTTTAAAATTTTAATTTCCTTGTTTGTAACTGGAGTTAGGTTAACCGTAATAAGACCTGTCGTATTGTATGGATCGGAATGTTGGGCCGTAAAGAAGACGGATGAAAAAAGTTTGCATGTTGCGGAGACGACAATGTTGAGGTGGATGTGTGGTGTGACCAGAATGGATAAGGTAAGGAATGAGTATATTAGAGGAAGTTTGAAAGTAGCGCCAGTGACAGAAAAGTTGAAAAGGAACGGTTTGTCTTGGTATGGGCATGTGAAGAAAAGGGATGACACACATGTGACCAAAAGAGTTTTGGACATAATTGTGGATGGATGGAAAGGAAGAGGGAGGCCAAAGAAAAGATGGATGGATTGTGTGAAGAATGATACGAAAGAGAAGGGAGTCAGTGATAGTAGGTATGGCGGCTGACAGGACGGCATGGAAGAATAAAACGTGTTGCGCTGACCCCAAGTAACTTGGGATAAGGGCAGGAAGATGATGTAACTGGAGTTAGGGTAGAAGCTTTATATTTTAGACATTTCGGGAATTTTACGAAATATACTTACAACAATTGTATATACATACAACAGAGAGACTTAATATAATATATCGAAAGTCTCAATATTCTATACTAGCGACCCACCCCGGCTTCGCACGGGTGCAATGCTGTACTAAATACACTACAGAAAAACTGTAAACGTTGTATACAAAAACATAGCGGCCCGCTCCGCCGCAAACGCTACGTCCCGCAATTTTTAAATCTGTAATATCTTCGAAAATATTAATTTACATCATTTGCTGTAAAAGGCCATATAGATCTATATTAAATCAACAATATATTTAAGGTATTTAATTGGATAAGGATTTAGCTGTATTAGTTAAAATCGCTTCGAAAATTAGCCATTATTTATCGTAAAAAGTAAATGGCAAAAAAAATGTTATTGTGGGATATCCATAAGAGATAGACATATACCATCGCGGAGTTTTCTGTAGACCTTTTCAATGTGTACAATACTTAGTACATAATTTTGATACATCTCTTAGGCCGGTTACAGTGCTTGACCGATCGTCGGTGCGTACGTCAGTCGCGCTTGTCATTTTAATGAAAATTCACAAACCGTACAGTGCTGGACTGACCGTACGCACGCGTATATTGGTACGCACTGCGTACGAGGACCGTCGGTCGAGCGCGTCCGCATGCGTGCCGTCGGTCGACCGACGCGCTATGGAAACATATGAACGCGTTCAGTGCTGCACCGACCGGTGGACCGACCGCACGGATGTGCGTATCATCGTTGACGAAAAATTAAGTCTTTCCACCGGTGATACAGGAGCTCGAAATAAGTTTACGTGTTTTAAGTAGTCTTGTAACTTCGCTGATAGTTCATCAAAACTTTTGATCGACATTCTGAAGTAATTAAAAAACTTTTCTTCATCTTCGCGCAATAATGAATATATAATAGTGAATTCCCCTTGTAATGTTCTTTGGGCGACGATAGGGTGTACATGATATCGTCTACGTCTTCTTCTATTCCTAAAACGTCTACGAAGATAATAAGCAGCTATTAAACAATTCGTAAACGGTTCCATTGCGTGCGACTGTACCAGTCCGGTCAGTTTGTTGGTCAGGAGAGCACTGAATGATACAAACTGACGGTCGGTTCAAGCGTATCGTCAGGACGGACCGTACGTACTGACGGTCAGTGGAGCACTATAACCGGCCTTAGGGTTCAGCCTGCGTTTGCAATGTAGCGGAAAAAATGAAATTATTTACGACATCACATTAGAAACCTCAAAAATAACAGTATTTCCCCACTATTTAATGGATGTTATTATACATATAAACCGGAAAGAACTCATCGGTTGCCCATTATTCCCCATACTTGGTCAGGCTAGCGCCTTGCTTAAAATCGCGGGTCTAATGGCCTCGTGTAAATAACAGAAACTAGTTGGCTTGGGGTCGTGATCCGGCAATCACAACCCCGAGTCAACTTGTTTCTGTCCGACATTGTCAAACTAATCGTAAACAAGAAGGTTCCAACATCGGTTTAGTAATTAGCTGGAAAACTATGCGGTGTAATGTCGCTAGCACTTCAGAAGCTGTGGGGAAAAGGCAAACATTTTTGATCCCTCCTCGGCTTGAATTCGAGTTACATACAATAATGAGACTATTATAGTAAGGACAAGTGGCGATGTTGCACATGACAAATTTACAACATTCTGAAATGTAATTAGGACAACGCATTAAAAACGTTTTCGTTTTTTTTCGATATTTGAATTATATTTATCGTTTATGTTCTCATAACGTTTATCGGTCTAGTCATATAAACACTTATGTAATACCAGCCTATAGGCAATTTTTTCAACTAGATACTTACGCTACATGTAGCTCAACATTACACCCCTTCCCTTGGGGTCGATTCGAGACTCAGCTAATAGTTTGGACCCCCTATATCAGGCCCGGCGTAACCCACACACATCGTCACAATAATCTGTTCAATGTGCCGGAAGAACCCAATTAAATAAATTCAATATCGTTTTACTAGAAACCAGAATGAGAAATCAACAAATTGATGCTTTTTCAAGAAATAATAGCATTTTGCTCTTAAATCTTTCAGTTGTTTTGTTTCATAACTTAACGTTGTTATATAAAAAAAAAGAGAATAAATTTACTCTACAGTACTTTTTGAGTAATGTTTTGATCGGTTTTGTGAGTAAAATTTACACCGACGATTTTATAAAAATGCCTGCACTAGATACACAGTATAATGTCCATCGCATGGCGTGGCTCTAGCTAGACAGTTTAGTTTACCCATTAGATTGGAACCCTTAAGTAGGTACCTTGGTATCTGAGACTTAAAATGACAGAATATGTTTAGACAGAGTCATCGTAACAGCGTTTAAAGTAAGAATAACAATATGACCCTTGTACAGTCAGCAACAAAAGTAGATTAACATTTCAGATTTTTAAATCCTTTTTATTAAACACAATATCATAGGAAATACGAAATGGATCTAAAATTAAGATAAAATTAACTCTTAGGTATTGCTGAAAGTCTGAATTGCAGTGAATTGTGTTATTTCGTGTCTATTTAAATGATATGTAAACGTAACATTGTTAATCTACTTTTGTTGCTGACCGTACCATAGTTATGACCACTACACGACTCGGGCTAGTGTTCACTAGGTATGCACTTGTTAGGGGCACTGCATCTTACTTGTACATGTTCCTAGTCGCACGTACTGACGTTGTGAAATGAAATATTGTGTACTGAGTGCTCGAAGTTCTTTTCATAATAGGTACTTGATTTCTGTGGAAAAGATTTTATGAAATGTACAAATACTGCTGTGATATTCCCGCGAGCTATACTCGCTCGGAAGCTTGGATTTGGAAACCAATGAACGGAGCAAAGACAATTATAGCATGTCGAGTAGGTGCACCACTTCGTGTGGAGTCACTCACGTCGGTGCCACTCCAGCATGGCCGCACAGACATAATGTTCAGTACAGTGAATTCAATAAGTTAGCTAAAGATTTGAGGAATAACTAATAAGTAGGAAATAAAAGTAGTAACATCTGTTCGCCCACATAGTTAATAATCCGGTTAGGGAACTCTTGGCAAACGTGTTGATTATTTTCTGGTTCTAATCTTCACACTAATATGAAGAAGTAACATGCAAAATCATTGCATCCTCTCTCTAAAATAAAATGCGATAAGTAACTGCTTATGGACACTACTTCAATTTAACCAATTTCAATAAAATTTCCTATCATTTTATAGAATGATTGCCTGACGGTAGCGCATGTCGTATACTGCACTTTGCGCAAATGATGCTCTTCTGAACTAGCTAGGCAAATTCCACGATAAGATGAGTCGAAACGTTGTTATAACGCAGGCGACCATTATACATTATATTTAGCATCCTGCTAATAGATATTTAAGAAAAATAAAACATGTAAGCGTTTTGAATACATTCATTTTAAAAATAGGCGGTACATGTAGTAACGTAGACATCATAAGAATTCCCCCCATCGGTGCTTCGAAACATGTCATACAACTTCAGTATTGCATTACTTCTAGCGCATTCTTAGCGGGATCCACCTCCTAGTGCTAACAATGCTCATGCTGATCTCATGATTTGCCAACAGATCGGCAGTTCTACCACAAGTGGGCGCTGCTCACCGACCCTGAGGATGTGGGCGCCGGAGCCAAGGGGTACCTCAAGTGCGACATCAGCGTCATCGGCAAGGGCGACACCATCAAGGTCCCGCCGAAGAGCGAGAAGGATGAAGATGACATTGAGGCGTAAGTACTCAGCGTTCTGTCGAGATGAATAATTAATTAAACTTCTAATTGAAAATTATTGAGTTATGTTGTTATGTTGTTAACATGTTAACATGTTATTGTTATGGTTACTGTTATTACACGACCAAATTACTAATGTGCGCGTCGTGTAATATGCTAGTAGCTAGGTAGGTACCTACTGAAGAATGAGTTTAGATAAATCAGTGATTGATTATTGATTATTATCAGTGACTGCCCCGTTGGTCTCGTGGTCGCAAGCGCTACTGGTGAGCGTGGGGTCCCGGGTTCGATTCCCAGGTCGGGCAAAAAGTGTTAACGGGTTTTTCCATTTGGAATTTCTCAGTAACAGCCCGGAGTTTGGAAGTTGGTGGTGTGACACCCCCGTGCCTCGGAAAGCACGTAAAGCTGTTGGTCCCGGCTATCATTCGTAGATCTTTGGCAGTCGTTACGGATAGTCAGAAGCCAATAAGTCTGATAACCAGTCTAACCAAGGGGTATCGTGTTGCCCAGTTACTGGGTTGAGGAGGTCAGAAAGGCAGTCGCTCCATGTAAAACATTGGTATTCAGCTGCATCCGGTTAGACTGGAAATCGACCCCAACATAGTTGGGAAAAGGTTAAGCAGATGATATAGTGATTGATTATTGATGAGCTGAATATAAAAATATTAATACTCGTAAATGTTACCCAAAGGTCAGATACTAACTTAGATCAATGCTATTAAAACCAACACCGTAATGAAAAATGAAGAATTCAAAAAAATTAAATCCCTTCAAGCTTTATTATGATGACAAATAGAAACAATTATGGTTTCGGAAGTCGTAAAACGACAAAAATGTAATTTGATAAAATGTCTTAAGCAGCACCCACAATTTATTTCATACACTAACATATACCAGGTACATTGTTTCACAAAGAGAGTCGATGTGGTATATTATATGACTGACATATTTTCAAGCAGCTTCTGCCCGCGACTTTTTCACACGTACATTTTTCCGGGAAAAAAGTATCCTATGTGTTATTCCACACTTCAATCTATCTCAGTGCCATTTTCATCCAGATTCGTTCAGCCGTTTAAGTGTGAAAGAGTAACAAACATCCATCAATCCATCCATCAATCCATCCATCCACCTATCCATCTACTAGGCATGCCTTTTAAGTTCTGTCGTTTCCATATTTCCCGGCAGTTTTGATTCGAATGTGTTTAAACTTTGAATGTCAAAACAGTTAAAAGTATTAGGATTAATGCTATTGTTTAGTCACAGCGTCGATTGGAATCTGTCAGGTTACGTACAAAAATGAATCTTTCTAAGGAAAATGTTCGTGCAATAATTTTCTACAACTTTAGAAGAGACCTGACACGGCTTCAGTGTTTTGAAGAGCTAACATCTGTGTTCTGTGATGAAGCCCCATGTCTGCGGACTGTCGAACGCTCTTATTTAGAATTCCAGCGTGGACATACTAGTGTTAGTGACAAATCTCGCGAAGGACGCCCAAAATCCGCCTTCACTGAAGATAACATCATTGCTGTGAGACAACTAATTCTCTAAGATCGTCATGTGACGTATCGTGAGATAGAGGCTCTATTAGGCATCTCAGGGACAACCATCCAGAAGATCTTGCATGAAGCGCTTGGTGTGAGAAAGTTAGTTTGCCGTTGGATACCGCATCTGCTTTCCGACGATCACAAGGCGGCTCGCGTCAGATGGTGTAAGAAAACTCTGCAAAGGTTCAACCGAGGAGAGTCAAATCACGTCTACGACATCATCAGTGGTGACGAATTTGGATCTATGCCCACGATCCCGAATCCAAACAACAATCCACAATCTGGGTTTTTCAAGACGAGCCAAAGCCGACTAAAGTTGTTCGTTCTCGAAGCACTTCAAAGAAGATGGTGGCCACGTTCGTTGGAAAAACCGGCCATGTTGCGACTATTGCACTTGAAGATCGTAGAACGGTTAATGCAGAGTGGTATACCACAGTTTGTTTACCACAAGTCATCGCCGAACTTCGAAAATCTAACTCAAAGCGACGCATCATCCTGCACCACGACAACGCAAGCTCACACAGCGCTCGTCAAACGATTGAGTATTTGAAGCAGGAAAAAGTAGAAATTCTTGACCATCCTCCATACAGTCCGGTGCAGAAGCAGTCGACGCTTTCAAGTCAGCCATTTTGAACACCCCCACTTTAGAGTGGAATAATCCGTTCCCGTGGCTCATAGCGCGATGTGTAGCCTTAATCTGTTATTCTGAGGTTTAAGCTATGGAATGTCTCGCAGAGTTATTATTTTTCCGCGAAGGTATTTTAAAACTGTGATATCTCCTAAGATATTCATTGAAATTAAATGATGTAAAGGGCAATTTCGTTCAAAATTAAACACTTGTCATGAATAACGTATTTATGTTGATAAGGATTAATACTATGTTCATCAAAACACCTTCGCAAATCAAGCATTATTTTGAAACAAATTTTCTGGCCATAAAAATGGCTATGGTGAGTCAACCTTAAATGTTAGGCATATGCTACTGTGGACTTTCTTTTAGTATATTTTAAGAGAAAGAATTCTCTGATACATTATTTTTGCGCAACTTTAACCGTTTACGCAGCGCACGCAACGAAAGCCCTCAAAGGGATTTTTCTTCCCGTTTTTGCCACATTTTTCACTGATTGCTCCGCTCCAATTGGTCGTAGCGCGATGTTATATATCTTCCTCGATAAATGGGCTATCAAACACAAAAATAACTTTTCAAATTGGACCGGTAGTTCCAGAGATTAGCGCTTACAAACAGATAAACAAACTCTTCAGCTTTATAATATTAGTATAGATATTAGTAGAATTAGTAGTATAGTAGGATTAATGGATGTTCATTGTATGAGATAATATTTAAAGAATAACCAGACGACTGAAGAAACACCGAAAGTGGGAATCACCGGCTAAAATAGTTGTACACATTTTCTTTTGATGTTGAGTAGCTGGTGTGAGAGTATGAGTATGATGATCAAAATATGGCTTATACCGCCCCGTAGCACACCACAGCGACATTCATAACAAACCTGAACCTGTCTGTAGTCAGTTACTGTATGTGTATGACCCCGCAGCACAGCAGACAGGCATGTGCTCGCTCAGAGCCGGCCGCTCCCGGGGGGCGCAACAATTCAATTTTCATTCTCATCCCCACATATTGGCTTCCATTATTTTTTCTTACATGTATAATGTTTATTACGAGGCAGGGTTGAAGTTTAGAATAGAATAAGACGGCCTGTCGCCGAGCTCGCTGGCACGGAGTTGACGGCGGCCAGTGTCGCACAACGACGGGATTGCTCGGGATCTCTCTATTAACTCGGCCACTTTTACAAACCTACATCTACACTAATATTATAAAGAGAAAACATTTGTATTTTTGTATGTAACGAATAAACTTAAAACTACTGGAGCGATTTCAAAAAATATTTTGCCGTTTGATACATTACGTTATCGCTGAGTGACATAGTCTATATATCATCACGCTATGACCCACGGGAGCGCAGCAGTGACCAAAGACGTAACTTAACGCGGATGAATGAAATAAGCCACGCAGACGAAGTCACGGAGAGTTCGCTAGTACTTGATAAATACACAATAAGTTAAATATTTACTGAAAATAAAGTAAATTGAACACCTGAATAAAAAAATATATTATTATCAGGTGTTCATGCTACAAGTTATGTATCATATAATTATATTTTGTTTCTGACCGCGTTTTCGATGTTGATGTAAAATTTTCACGAATGTGGTCCCCAACCGACTGAAAATTGTAAAATGAAATGAGTTCTTTCATGAAATCTCCATTATTATTTCTGGGATTTTTGTTTACTGCAAAATAATGTGTTTATAGGGAGTAATAAATGAATTAAAGTTAAATTAACAACATACCATCACGCCTGTATTCCCAGAAGGGTTAGGCAGAGGTGTACCAATGTACACCCACAGTTCACCGGTATGTTTAGGTCCCTTGTAATAGGGAGCCTATTGCTATTAACCGGGCACAAATCCTAACTCCGAAATGCTACTGAGAATTTCAAAAAACACAAGAACACAATAACACTTTGATCGACCTGAGAATCGAACTCAAGACTTCTAGCGTACCAATCGCGCTTGAGACCACTAGGCTAACGAGGTAGTTACGCGTCAGTCAGTACAGTAAGTCAGCTGGTTTATAAACCTACATTAAATATAAAAAATATACCATCAAGCCTGTATTCCCCGAAGGGTTAGGCAGAGGTGTACGGATGTACACCCACAGTTCGCCGGTATATTTAGGTCCCATGTAATAAGGGGCGAGGCCCACCTACACCTACACCAGGGAAACCTACATTATTTCTGCATAAATAGTCACAGAGCACAGACGCCCGCCGAGACATATCTGTAGACGTGACCGCTTCTTTAGCGAGTACCTGCGACCCTCGGTTACAGGAACCTGCTCCTCCCTGACGGAGTGCCCATGGAGCGCCAGCGCGCCAGGTTCCTCGTGAAGATTCACAAAGCAGACGGTCTACCGAAAATGAACTACTCCCTCTTGGCCAACATGAAGAGGGCCTTCACGGGGGAGAGCCAGGACCTCGTGGACCCCTACGTCCAAGTCTGTTTCGCCGGAATGACGGTGAGTTATAGATTATAAGTCGCAAGTCTCGGTATATTAAACACCTGTACAGTCCCCACCACAGATATCCAGGACTACATCGGTGAGACATTGGCCTGAAGTTGCAACACTTCATACATACAGTTTTAGTATCCAAGACAGTTGAATCATTTCTCCGGAATTCGTCGAACTTTATTGCCTCGGCGCTTTTCTGGCGGTCTCCACTGTTGTTTCTGGCTTACAGGAGTTGCAGTGGTTTAGGAATATTGTGGCGGGCTTGTCCCATATAAACATACAGTTCTATCTCTACCGAAATATCTAACTACCATGTTTGTCAGTACTACGCTGACCATGTATGTGATGTCATGGTGCACCCTTGCTGCAGGGCTCGACGTCGGTGCGCAAGAACTCGTACACGCCGGTGTGGAACGAGCAGATCGTGTTCACGGAGATGTTCCCACCGCTGTGCCAGCGCATCAAGCTGCAGCTGCGGGACAACGACCCCGTGCAGCCCAACGTCATCGGCACACATTTCATCGATCTCAAGACTATCTCCAACGATGGCGATAGAGGTAAACTACTCTTGAGTATCTAGATTATTTTTCGAAAATCATTAAACTTTTGACTGCGACTCAGTACAACAGTTGTCAAGACATTGCTTGCCAGTAGTATCGTGCATGCATGCAGGTGTTGAGAAGCGCTACGGTGCCTTGTTGTAGGGTTCCTGCCGACCTTCGGGCCTGCCTACATCTACATATACGGCTCCACGCGCGACTACAGCCTGCTGGATCAGCACGCCGGCCTCAACATGGGCATGGGCGAGGGAGTTTCTTACAGGGGAAGGTAATTTCTTCATAAATGCTCATGTAAATAAATTTGGTTTTTCAGATGTTTCCGTAGTAGAAATATACAAATAATATCAATGTTTACTGTCTTTTCTTGGTTTAGGTTATTTTAAACAAATGATAACTTTCTCTTAAAATTGTTGACCGGTTACACGCTCACGAACCAACCACCAGTTAAATTGTTCGTTACAGAGTCCTCATCTCGATTCGTACCGAAATAATGGAAGGGCTGGACTGTCCGCTCTCGGACGTGGAGGTGGAGCCCATCCCTCCGATCAACGAGCCCAGCTTCGAGAAGAACGAGGAGTTCTTCCTGTTCTCCAGCGTGTTCGAAGCCAACATGATCGAGAAGCATCTCACTGAAAAACCTTTGCAATTCGAACTGAGCATTGGTAACTCTGGAAACTCTTTGGATGGCCACAACGAGTCGGTCAGAAGGGCACAAGATTTAGATGCCGAACTAGGTATGCACTTAAAGCACTTAAGGTTTAGGCTACAACTTGCATAACACTAAGAGAAGTCTACACATACTTACAGATTACAGACACAACACAACACACTCGTAGCTTAGGAGGTACGAAACCTAACTATAATTGTATTCTTACTTACGTACATATTGAGTAGGTTCACTTTATAAATTGTTTCCATATTTAATTGTTTCAAAATTATATCTACTAAGAGCACTTTCGAATCGGAAATCAGTTTTGGAGCTCTCTTTTACTATTATTTATTATATGTTTGTCATCTCACATTATATGTGCGGAGGCCGATATTATATTGTATTGCTAGTATAAATATTTTATTGTTTTATTTCTTTTTGCAGTTTTTCATTTGTGGAAAAAGAATTTCTTAGAATAGAAAAGAATAGCAAAATTTTATTTGTTCAAAACATGAATATATTTTTTTTCTCGTTATATTTTGTTTTCTCATGTGAAGACAAGTATTTTTATGATTTTAAGCCATTTCATTTATATTATTTCCTCAGGACTTAGATGAAGAAGGTATCAAACAATTTTTACCTGAAAACTCACTTTCTATCTATATGACCGTGCTTTTGAGCTTGTTAATAAAGTAGGTATGTATGTAGTTGCGGTAATATAACTGAATACGTTTCATTCACCGGGACACCTCGTGACAGCCAATTGATTACCTTAAAACTCTGTATAATAACGACACGCTGACGGAGTGCTCGTACAGTCGTACCTAATGCCGGCCACTTACGTAGCGGTATACCTGAACGGTATACCGGAACTGAAGGCTTGTGCAGGTATACCTAACATCCATAGTGACCACACACGATTCAAGTATGCCTGTGCAGTCTCAGTTCTGGGCCTGTGACAAACCGAAGAAGTCGTGTTGTGCAATAAGTATTTTGTGAAATATGCCACCGGTTCTATTGGTGTGTTGGTTTGGTGCTAGCTATTAAGAAAAAAGAGAAGTGTAAGAAGAAACGTTCTCTGAAAAGAAGTAAGTATTCCCACACCAACCTTTTAAATGAATTAAAATTCGCTCCGAAGCGTGCCGACATGACACACACGCGCATGCATACTTGCACAAACTAGTTTGCGCAGGTATACAGATCGTAGTTTTGATCTGCATACCAGACTTGTGCAAGTCAGGAAACTTGTGCAAGTTTTGTCACACACACGCTCCGGTATACTTGCACAAGCCTTCAGATCCGGTATACCGTTCAGGTATACCGCTACGTATGTGGCCGGCATAAGTAGCAGTAAGCAATGCCCGCAGTAACACGTGTCGTATCAAAGATAAACTTTCTTATTTCCTACTTCTAACCTTTGTCTTTCTAAACAGATGAAATTAGTGCCGACACGGGCTACTGGCAGAGCACAACGCAGCCGACGAAGGCGTCGTCCACGGACAAGACCTACTACTACCTGCCGTACTGGGACCACAAGCAATGTATGCACGTGCGCAGCATATGGCCGGATCACCGCCGGCGCATGTACAACTCCAACCTCATCGCTAACATCATCGAGAAATATGTCAGTTATTTTAGAATATATTATATATAGGAAAGATAGATAGATAGATAGCTCCATTCTAGAAGTACAACATCAATGACATGATATAATTCCAGGAGGAAGGTCTAACGGACTGCCAGGCAGCTGTGAACGCAGAGATCAGCCCAGACAGCGCCAGCGTGCTGATGCTCAAGACGACGCTGGAGGCGGTAAGCGTGGCGTGCGCCGGCTACGTGCGCCACATGAGCAACGCGCCGCCCTTCGGGAACACCAAGCTGGACAAAGAACGACAGAAACTCTGCATCTTTGAAATAGTAAGGATTTTGTGACTTTTGAGCTTCCATGAGTGTTGCTATCGCATCAGCCCCGTGTGGTGCCTAATAATGTTATTTTTAATTCTTTAGGAGCAAATCGCAGTCATGGCCAAGGGCCTGAGGGCTTTGATCACAAAACATTCGATCAAGGAGCGCCTGCGTACTGCTTACTCGTACCTGAATACGTTGAAACATATCTGCGAAGATGTAAGTATTACCATTGTAGTAGAAAATTTTTGACTTATCTGGTTCCTTTTGACTTTGCTCTATTATTAGTTATAGTATCTGTTTCATTCTGATATTCTACCTGTACAAGTGACTCCATATGGTGTTGCAGTCCCAGCACGCGCTGCCAGACATATTCATCTGGTTGATAAGCAACGGGAAGCGCTTGGCGTACCAACGTATCGCAGCTAGGGATATTATTTACTCGGATTACATAGACGAGGCTGGAAAGTATTGTGGCAAGATGCAGACGCTGTTCCTTAAGGTAAAACTTGTGAATTATTATGATTTTTATAAACGCATTGCCTGGAATTGTATGAGGGATAATTTATTGTCAAAGAAGATGAAATGATAGATGATGGATTATAATGTATTGCTTGAGAGCCTTTGTCATAAAATTTTGTAAATATTAAAAACTTTTGCTGAACAATATTTTCCATTCAAAGTGGCCAGGTAAAAAATCAATAACACCCAGCGGATGGCCCATTCCGGCTAAGATCAGTGTGTACTTGTGGCTGGGTGTCCTGCAAGACAAGAAACATTACATCGAAGGACTCCCTGAGGGCTATGAAGTGAGCTCCGAGCTGAAGAACGCAGACAAGCTGCGATCCAATGCTCCGGCTGCCATCTTTTACGCTGAAAAACATGTAAGTATGAAAGGTGCTCAAGTAAGCTTAGCTTAATGCACAATTATAAAATATATATTTTTTGTTTCAGAATTTCCAAATGCGGGCGTACGTTTACCAAGCCCGTTCATTGATTGGATCCGATTCGTCCGGTCTGTCTGATCCGTTTGCACGCATAGTTATCGGTGAATGCACGGCCACCACACAAGTTATCGATGAGACGCTGAGCCCCACTTGGGATGAGTTGCTCTTATTTGATGACGTGCTGCTCTACAGTACCATCCAGCGAATAAGGGCTGATCCACCCACTATTGTCATTGAAATATTTGATCAAGACAAAGTCGGCAAGTCGGAATTTATAGGCCGTACATTAGCAAAACCAAGTATTAAAGCTTACGAAGATGTCCAGGGAGGTACACAAAATCTACCGTCTTTAGAGTGGTATGAGATCACACGCGGAGACGATTCCGCTGGAGAACTACTAGCTACTTTTGAACTGCTTGAAATACCTCCTAAACAGGATGCATCAATACTTCCTGATCTACCATCACCGAGGGAGGCCAATGGAAAGCCGCCCATTGATATCAACAAGGGCCCAATACTGCCCGTGCCAAAAGGGATTCGTCCAACACTATCAAAGTATCGCATCGAAGTATTGTTCTGGGGACTACGTGATTTGAAACGAGTTCACCTCCTGACGGTGGATAAGCCTCGGGTGGATATCGAATGCGCCGGCAATATACTGTCTTCTACAGTTATACAAAACGCAAAACGCAACCCTAACTTTACAAATCCTATCAAGTTTGTTGATGTGGAGTTACCGGACCAAGATTTATACAGACCACCTCTCACCATCCGCGTGGTAGATTGTCGTAGCTTCGGTCGAATCACTCTAGTAGGAACTCATACAATAAATTCCATTCACAAATATATTTACACTCCAATGAGCAAGCGCGAAAGAGATATCGAAGAGAGGAAAAAATCATTAATTCCTTTACAAAACATTGATTTACGAGCGAACTGTATTATCCCAGATGATACTTTCACCATAGATAATGAAAAAGAAAGTTGCCCTCTGCTGATAAGAGATGGTAAGTCAGCTATTTCTTACGGATCAGGTGTAAAATCACAAACTATACGAAAGAAATTTAACAAACGTGAGTCTATGAAGAAACGTAAGGCGAGTGCTGAATCATTGCTAGATGATGACGAGAGGAGTAAGGATTGGTGGACCAAGTACTTTGCCTCCGTCGAGTCCATGATTGAGGAGGAAAAAGAGGCCAAAAGGGAGAGACAAGGTTTCCTGCAGCCATCTCAAGGGGCTTCTGTAACTGAAATTCGATCACCAAAGGTAGAAGAAATACAATCGCCTAAACTGGATCGCGATAGAGATCGAGATCGTGACAGAGAACGTAGAAGAAGACTTCCAGCGTCACCAAAGATTACAATCAGTCCTAAGATGACTAAGACAAACGAAATACCGCGTTCAGCACTGGCTAAGGCAAGTGTGGTTCGAACGTTCACATCGATATTTCATAGTTTTTTTGGAGTATGCCCAAAATGTTTATTGCAAATGTAAATGTGAATTGTGTATTTCAGATATACCCACATGAGCTGGAGGCCGTACCTGAATACGACGAATTCAAGGAATGGCTCCACTCCTTTGAACTGTACAGGGGCAAGAAGACTGGGGACGACTCCGAGGACGAGAACCGAGTCGTTGGAGTATTCAAGGTACGTGCTTTACTGCCGTTACTCCAAACACTGCGCCTTAGCAATGTACTTGTTATAAACTGACATCACCGTTTCTTATTCCAGGGAGCTGTCAAAGTATATAAATGGCCTCTTCCTAAAGGCATTGATGACCACACCGTTATGGGATTTGATCCAAATTACGGATTTTTTCAAGGAGTTCCAAATAACGAACCGATCCACGTTCTTGTACGCGTCTACATTGTAAAGGCTACCGATTTACACCCAATGGACCTTAATGGAAAAGCTGATCCTTATATAGTATTACATTTAGGATCAAAGAGAATCAGCGATAAAGACCATTATGTGTCCAAGCAGCTTAATCCAGTTTTTGGCAAATGTTTCGAAATAGAAGCAACATTCCCACAAGACTCGTTGCTAACGATACAAGTTCTAGATTGGGACTTACTCGGAGCCGATGATCTCATTGGAGAGACTAAGATTGATCTGGAGAATCGATTCTACAGTCGGCATCGAGCTACTTGCGGACTGCCTATGAAATACGAAGAGTAGGTAGACTTATCTTTTTCATTTAATACGGCATATTTACTCTAACTAACTCTTTAAAATATTTAGGCAAGGCTACAACCGCTGGCGGGACGCTATGAAACCAACCCAAATACTAGCAAAGCTCTGCAAGGATGGTAAGCTGGATCCTCCAATATACGAGCACGGCCGTGTAAGAATCGGCCGGACCGTGTTCAACATGCCGATGAACGACAGCGAGTTGTTCTCCAACCCGGACACGCTGGAGGAACAGATGGCGCTGGTGGTGCTGCGGCGTTGGCAGGAGATGCCTCGGGTGGGCACTCGACTTGTGACGGAACATGTTGAGACGAGACCCTTGTACAATCCCAGTAAACCTGGTAAGGAAATTAATTATGGATTACCGGTTTGATCATTAATATGTAATTTGTTTGAATGTATACTAGCTCACAATTTTGACTACCAGGTATTGAACAAGGACGTCTACAGATGTGGGTGGACATGTTTCCAATGGACATGCCTCTCCCGGGCCCACCAATGGACATATCCGCGCGCAAGCCCAAGTCCTATGAAATGAGGGTCATCATATGGAACACCGATGATGTGGTGCTGGAAGACGACGCATTCTTTACCGGAGAGAAGATGTCCGACATTTATGTCAAGGGGTAATGTTTTTAACCATGTGTAGGTACCGGTTACGAGTATTAATAAGTTGCAATTACGCAAAGTTCTAAAGCATTTTATTTCGTGAATTGCAATTTCATAATCTTGGACATGGTTTAGAAAATAGGTAGGTAGTGTGTTCGTACTCGTAACACAATGTTTGAAAATGAAAATGAAAATGAAAATGAAAGTCTTTATTTGTAGACATAGGTTGTACAATGATGTTACAAATAAATATAAATATAGCGAGTCCATCTATGTCTTGCGTTGAAGCGTACAAATTTATTCCATAATTATAATCAATAATAATCATAATCAAATAATCAATGTCAATGTCTATGAAAGTTCAATATAAACAATTCAATTCAATTTAATAACAAAAGAGTGCAGCAATGTCAGAATAATCCTACTACTATTATAAAGGCGAAAGTTTGTATGTATGGATGGATGTTTGTTACTCTTTCACGCTTAAACGGCTGAATGGATCTGGATGAAATTTGGCACAAAGATAGATTATAGTCTGGAATAACACATAGGCTACTTTTTATCCCGGGAAAATGTACGGTACCCGTAGGATAACACATCAACTGTGACGCGGACGAAGTCGCGGGCAGAAGCTAGTATAAATATAAAATTGATAAAAAGATGTCGTTAATATATTATGTACATGTCATATTATTATATGGGTTAAACAATTTGATTTGAATTATTTAATTTAAGTCAAGTTTTGACTAATACAATAAATCGGATGTAGCAGGTCTAGTATCTTTCATTTAAATAGTCGTTTATCGTGTAATAACACTTTGCAACTAGATATTCATTTAAACATTTTTTGAACAGATCTATATTGGTAATATCTATGATTTGTTTAGGTAATTTATTATAGATTTTGGGTGCCATACCTAAAAAATTTTTACTGAAGACGGCTTTTTTGTGACGTGATACGCATATTGCATTTTTGTAGCGGATGCTATTTGGGTGGTTATATAAATGTATATTTGCTTTAACGTAGTTCGCTACTTCATATATATAAAGACACGGAAGTGAAAATATCTGACACTACGGATATTATCAGTTTCCTTTATAACTAAGAGAGAATACGTTATAAGTGTATATGTGTATGCTCGTGGCAGGGTTCACACGCACACTAAACGTGTCTCAAACATCTTCCTGACAGTTGAGGGAGTCGGGGTGTTGTTCTGAATATGTTCAGCGTTAGGTACATGTTTAGTGCCCATAGCGCAAGTGTCCAAGTGCATTTTTTTTCCTTCTCCAACTGTTAATTATTATTTTTTGGATAAGGAAACTAAAACAAATATCTATACCAATTACTTTCAGGAATGTGAGAATAATTACCTGTCTGGTCCTTCCACAGCTGGGTGCGCGGTCCAGACGACTGCCAGTCTACAGACATTCATTACCGTTCTTTGACTGGAGAGGGTAATTTTAACTGGCGTTTTATTTACCCATTCGACTACCTGGAAGCTGAGGAACGTATCGTGATATCCCGCAAAGAGTCCGTGTTCTCCTGGGACGAAACTGAGTGCAAGATCCCGGCGCGGCTCGAGCTGCAGGTGTGGGACGCTGACCACTTCTCCGCAGATGATTTCCTGGGTAAGAAACATTAATATAGTATACATGACTGAATAAATGAAACGTTCATTCTTACTGACGTACTTCCCTTCCCTGTACAGCCCGTTTACAATCTACATTAGCCACATGCCTACGCTTTTTGAAGAATAGCCTCACAAACGGTTTATGTGTTGTTCCACCAACATCCGCCTTCAGTTTGGAAATTCATTCATTTTGGTAGATTAATAGACTATTGGGGTACTCTGTATATGCCCATCTACCGGTTTCTAACTAGATTGTAACTCGTCCTTGTTCCTTTGTTTTAGGAGCTATAACACTGGACCTGAGCAGGTTCCCGCGAGGGGCCAAGTCCTCCAAGCTGTGCACGCTGGACATGCTACAATACGACGGCTCCGTGCCAATGGTCAACATCTTCAAGCAGAAGCGCGTTAAGGGCTGGTGGCCATTTTACATAAAGCGTGATACCGAAGAGATGGAACTGACTGGGAAAGTAGAAGCTGAAATCCACCTCCTGACCCGGGAAGAGGCAGACAAGGTACCAGCAGGGCTGGGCCGGAATGAACCGGACCCCTTGGACAAACCCAAGTGAGTTTTTAAGCCTTTTCATTTGAATGGAGCTGTGAACGAGCTTGAGGGCGGTAAATAAGTAGATTGTACCTACATGACCATTTGAGCTATTCTCAAATGATCACGTAGGTACTATCTACAACGCTCTCTATGGCATCTCTTTAATATGAGGGTAGTTTAGTAAAAGTAGTAGTAAAAGAAAGTTGTGCACTTTGCCGACTTCAGAAGCGGCCGTTTTAAAAGTCTACCTAATAGTGGGTCCACATGATACAGACTTTTGTCTGTACAGATATCTGCACAGACTATAAAGTCTGAGTAAAAATTTTTACTCGGAGGTCTTTACCAAATGTCTGTGCAGACTTTCCATCAGTTCAGACTTCGATTTTAATGAATAAATTAAGTAATTCAATAATCATGAGTTTTGTTCCGACAATCGTACAGACATGTACGCAGACTTCCGACTTTTCGGGTACACCGACATTTGTCTGTACTGATTTGTTGTACAGACAAAATTCAATAGAAGTCTGTGTAAAGTCTGTATCGTGTGGACCCACCATTAGGCTTGTTTTCAACGTGTGCTTACAAAAAGTTGATGCTTGCCCCTACGCTTGAGGGACTCAAGGCAAAATAAAAGCGCAAATGTCGATCAATCAAGGTTAAGCAACGCTCTCAGCGCTAAAGCCCAGTCTGACAACCAGTCTTATCAAGGGTATCTTGTCACCCAGGAACTAGGTTGTCGATATCTGATAGGCAGTCGCTCGATGTAAAATACTGGTGTTCAACTGCATCCAGTAAAACCGCAAACCACATAGTTGGGTAAAGGCAATCAGATGATATACAATTACAAAGGAATTTCATTATAAGTAATTGGTGAAAGTAGGAACAACCACAAGAACCAAAGACAGGCAAATGTTAGCTTTATGATGTATTTGTCTGTTTGCAGCCGCCCCGATGCGTCCTTCATGTGGTTCCTGAACCCGCTGAAGTCAATCCGCTACATCGTGTGGCACAACTACAAGTGGACCATCCTGAAGGCTTCCATCGTCATCATGCTGGCCGTGATGATCCTGATGCTCGTGTACGCGGTGCCCGGGTACACGGTCAAGAAACTCTTAGGAGCTTAAAATGTCATATCTACCCATCTACAGCTGAAGAAGATATATATTATATTTAACTAGATTAGGATTGATGTCTATTAAAAAAAAAAAAAAAAAAACGACAAAAAAAAAGCAAACATATTTTAACCCATAATACATTATAAGTAAACACGGTATATTAAACCATATAAAACTATTCATTAGTATACATTATATACGTTTAGGGATAAGTCATTCATTTCACTAACACTAGGTAAACAGTACCCTATTCTTACCGTTTACTCATGACCATGTTATTATTTTCTGCTGCCTTCTTCTATCTATAATTCTACCTGTATTTAATCTGTTTTGCTTACTCATTATTGGTTGCTACACATTTGACCATACATTCGGTCAGTCATAAGTAGGTAAGTTCGCGCATGTTTAGTACGCTTATCATCCGAAAAAACGTAACTTATTATCGTAAGCCCTCCTGAACTATCATAAGCCAGACATTATTTCCACTAGCACGCTTTCATTATCACTTCGGCTACAATAAGAAGAAAAAAAACAGAATAGAACATGTTAACCATAGCGATTTAGGTAACGATATTATTGTAATCAAATATTAACGAGGCTACCTAACTCCTATATATTAATGCATACTAGCTGTAACTCATACTAACACAGAAATAACTCTATGATACCCTAACATGCATTAGTTTAACATTAAAATATTACCACTCTGCATTATAACCATAGAACAGAACTCAACACACACATACACATATCATGAGCCGATTTTTCGGTCGTCGGATAACTTTTAAAGGAGTTATCAAAGTTCGGTTTAACAGCTTCTGTATAGAAAGTAATGTGTTTGTTGTGCATAAATATTAATTTGGATTAATAAAAGAACCTCTTCAAAACATTTTAGTAATATCAAATACCATTTGATTAATATAGCACAATTTACGTTAGCAAAGCACTATGCTTCATTTTGGGCCCATTTTTAATGATTGCCCAACAGTGATGAGACATTATGTGAAATCTCTGAGCGTGTACTTCATTTCATTTTATGCCAGCGTAGGACAAATCCGGCTCATAAATAGTGTTTTGATACAGGTTTGAAAAATACATCATCATCTGCTTATCCTTTTCCCAACTATGTTGATGTCGGCTTCCAGTTTAACCGGATGCAACTGAATACCAGTGTTTTATATGGAGCGACTGTCTATCTGACCTCCACAACCCAGTTACTAGGTAACATGATACCTCTTCGTTAGACTGGCTGTCATACTTCTTGGCTTATCCATAACGACTGTCAAAGATCAACGTATGACCGCCGCCGCCGAGACCAACAGCTTTCCGTGCTTTCCAAAGCACAGGGTTGTCACACCACCAACTTCAAAACTCCGGGCTGCTACTGAGAAAATCCAAATTGAATTATTTATTTTTGAAAAATACATAAATATTTATTTTATTTGAAAACTATGAATGCGTTTTTTGTGCCCAGGCTCCATGGCTCCATGGCTCCACATTATTTAATTACACCCTAAGAGCTTTCATATGACATGGTTCTCACCACTTTTGGACGATGTTGAAAAGTGTACCCAGGGTTTATACAAAATACGTACCAAAATACCATTTATGAGCTGTATTCCAACTTAAGTGTGAAAGTAGAGCACTGTATAAGCTTTCATATCACATGCGTTTCATCATTGTCTGGCAATGTTAATAGGGCAAACGTTCATCCAAAAATACCCATGATCCTTAAATGCACAGACAAAAAATACAACATAGCAATAGGAACAAAATAACAGTGGGCAAACATACTCCAAGCACCTCCAATGGATCTTATAGTAAACGTCAGTGATCAAAGTAGTCTCCGGACATGCAGAAGAGCTTCAAAAGTTATCCGCCGAGAGATTTAGAATAATTATAAGTTTATTTATCCCAAAAGGTCCAAGCATTGCCAACGAATGCATCATATACCAACCGAAATAGTATAATGTAGTTATTATTCATCAATAGGGCATCCAAAACTATCCGAGAGTTATTCGAGTAATGATAAGTTAATTTTTGCCCTAGAAATAATTAACTAAAAAAAATACGCAAAAATAAACTTGTCTTTACTCTAAATCTCCCAGATAGATTTTGATGCCGTTCTACATGTTTAAGCACTACATTTGTACCCTTTCGTTTGGTATACGATTTCATTTTATCGTAGGTGGTTCTTGAACCTATTCCCATACACTTTTGCCCACTGTCATATAAGCAAAGATATAGGAACACGTTTAATCAAAGCGATAGGAACGCATTTAACCATAGCAATAGGAACGCATTTAATCCTAGCGATAGGAACGCATTTAACCATAGCGTTAGGAACGCATTTAACCATAGCAATAGGAGCGCATTTAACCATAGCAATAGGAACATATTTAACCATAGCGATAGGAACGCATTTAACCATAGCAATAGGAACGCATTTAACCATAGCAATAGGAACGCATTTAACCATAGCAATAGGAACGCATTTAACCATAGCAATAGGAACGCATTTACCCATAGCGTTAGGAACATATTTAACCATAGCAATAGGGACGCATTTAACCATAGCAATAGGAACGTATTTACCCATAGAGTTAGGAACATATTTAACCATAGCAATAGGGACGCATTTAACCATAGCAATAGGAACGCATTTAACCATAGCAATAGGAACGCATTTAACCATAGCAATAGGAACGCATTTAATCCTAGCGAATGGAACATATTTAACCATAGCTATAGGAACGCATTTAACCATAGCGTTAGGAACGCATTTATCCATAGCAATAAGAACGTATTCAACCATAGCAATAGGGACGCATTTAACCATAGCAATAGGAACGCATTTAACCATAGCAATAGGAACGCATTTAACCATAGCAATAGGAACGCATTTAACCATAGCAATAGGAACGCATTTAACCATAGCAATAGGAACTCATTTAACCATAGCAATAGGAACATATTTAACCATAGCGATAGGAACGCATTTAACCATAGCAATAGGAACGCATTTAACCATAGCAATAGGAACTCATTTAACCATAGCGATAGGAACGCATTTAACCATAGCAATAGGAACGCATTTAACCATAGCAATAGGAACGCATTTAATCCTAGCGATAGGAACATATTTAACTATAGCGGTAGGAACATATTTAACCATAGCATTAGGAACATATTTAACCATAGCAATAGGAGCGCATTTAACCATAGCAATAGGAACGCATTTACCCATAGCGTTAGGAACATATTTAACCATAGCAATAGGAGCGCATTTAACCATAGCAATAGGAACGCATTTACCCATAGCGTTAGGAACATATTTAACCATAGCAATAGGAACGCATTTATCCATAGCAATAGAAACACGTTTAATAAAAACGGACATGAGAGAAGCTATACGGCAGCACCCGTAGCGATAGGACACACATACCTCTACTCTATAATGGCTAATAGAAAAGGGTTATGAGGGTTCTATGCTCCAACGTTAGATAACCATCCCACTGACCACAGATCAAGCATCTCTCACAACTAGAACAGATCATTTGAAATAGGTTCTACTTCATCCTATATACCTATAACATAACAACCACATCACAAGTTTACATTTAACCATGTTTATTATCTAATCAATTCAAATGTAATCGTATCTTAGTCTAGTAATATTGTAATTTTGTCTGTCAAATCATAATACAAACCAAAGTCTAAATATAAACTTCTTCCTAGCATACTTCCAAATATAGAAAACCAGGTCAAACTCGTGGCGGACTCGCAAAAGAAGGGTTCTGAACCATTAAAGTTGCAGCAAAAAGTCCTTTTCTTGTATGAGACAGTATTCAATTTGTATGGCGACAGAGCAGGCTTAATATGGACTCGTTGGCACCCTCGGACACGGAGCACCACAACATTGCTGTATAATACGAGTATTTGTACTCTGATCCACTGATATTTATTATTACGTTATGATTGATTCTAAATTAATGACATGAAATGACAGATAAAATTACTTAAAAAAAACAACATTATAATAATTATATAATTAACATGTATGATGAAATCTATAAATTCATAACTCGCGAATTAACAATGGCGACGTAACAAAGGAGCTCGTCGTGCCATCTCACCCGATGGTTTAGCCACTGAGAGCATAGCGCCGTTTTTAATTCGTTTCATATTGGCACGGGTTATTTATATATTTGTCATTTAGTTAATCACAAATACTCAACAATATATACTCTTAGCTGTATAATGGTGTTTCATTTATCTCCATATTATACCTACAGATAGGGCAATCCACGAAGACGCGCCCCACTACTATTCCTTCTAACCGTTTATAGTATATGTGTACATGTACAAGCTTCCGTCAATGTTTGAGTGTTGTCGGTACACACTAATTACCTATGAGTGCACGCACACGCACACTACAATAAATAGACTATGGTCAAAGTGAAAGATGCTCTACTTCAATTTTATATTTTTTACCCGACCGCAAGGAAAGGGTTATGTTTATTTTATTTTTAGGTGTGGATATTTTAAGTGATTATTAGTTAATATCGATAATATTACCATTTTTATAATGGAAGGTAATTTATAGATATTAATGAAATACGGAAATAGTTTTATTGAACTTTATTGAGAAATGAAAATCGTGAATCACTCGTTTCAGAAATATCTGATTCAGAGTCTGATGTATTACCGACATCCGTAATTATATTATAAAAGCGAAAGTAACTCTGTCTGTCTGTCCGTCTGTCTGTCTGTCTGTCTCTTCTTCACGCCTAAACCACTGAACCGATTTCAATGAAATTTGGTACAGATATAGTCTGGGACCCGAGAAAGGACATAGGATAGTTTTCATCCCGGAAATCCCCCGGGAACGGGAATTATTAATCCACGCGGACGAAGTCGCGGGCAAAAGCTAGTTTACAATAAAACTAAAATCAAGATCACAATGTCTCAAGTATTCGTCTTCTATTTTTTCCACGTGCTGACAAGTATTGAACCAGACATCTTTATTTACTCGATCAAATGCTTCATTTAAAATGGGCATAATCGAAGTGTAATTTTGATTGATATTGCGGCTAGCAACATCGTTTTTTATAATACCCCAAATGTTTTCGATTGGGTTTAAATCTGGATGATTAGATGGCAGCCGAAGCACTGTGAATCCATGTTCTTTCAATAATTCGTCAACTTTGTACTTGCGAAAGTTTTCTTTGTTTTTTAATATAACTATGGGCACATACACTACAGTTTAATATGGCAGTTAAGAGGTGACCAATCCCAACTGACAGCACCCGTTCACAAGCATGACGCGTGCATCAACACCATTTAGCTCAACCATCGTGAAGGGCAGAGAGTATATAATCACTATGAAGGGAACCGAACGATCCAATGCACGCGCCACCATCAGCGAGACATTAAAGTGAGCATGACAAAGCTCTCCACCGCCATGCTCAGTGTCCAACACATACTTAGTAACTTGACCAATATAATACGGCTCCATGGTACTCACATTTACAAAATAGAAATAAATTATGTTCAATTTACAAAGCTAAGGTTTTCAGTGAACTTATGCAATAAATCAACTGTACTATGTGGGACAAATAAATAATAATTATAATAACGGTAGACGTTATTAAAGTCAATAAAAAAGATGCTAAAAAAAACATCGTTCCCTTTTGCAAAATAAGCATATTAATTTGTAAGCTCGAGTGGCTGTGGAGCAGGACTAGCATTAAGCCATGCATTTTTATCATTTATATAGTCTTCTAATTTATAATATGCTTGACTACATAGTGTGCGTTTTATGCATGTTTTAAACTTTCTCTCATTTAGTTCGAGAATATCGAGTGGTATTTTATTATAACATTTTACACAGTACCCCATAAAAGAAGTGTGTACTTTCGACAATCTGAAACTTGGTTGTTCTAATTTGTTCCTATTTCTAGTATTATAATTATGTCTATCACCTACTTTTTTAAAAAGACGACGATTTTTCCGTACATACATAATGTTTTCGTATATATATTGACAAGGTACCGTCATGATATTGATTTTTTTAAACAATTTCCTTAGAGATTCGCGTCTACAAAGATTATAGATAGTTTTGACAGCCCTCTTTTGCAAAATAAATAGAATCTATGTCTGCAGCAGCTGGCATACGACCACGGCTTTCAGATGAGAATGTTTTCTTGTTTCATACTTTTTAGAATGTGAATTTTTGGTAGTCGGGTTTTAGTTCTTGAACTTCTTTTAACGTGAAGATCTTCACGGTGCCGGTGCTCCCTCACCGCGAGCGCCTTACAGATTTAATTTTAAGCATTTAGTTAATTTTGTTGATTCCACAATGGCTTACGAAACGTTCGATGTACTAATGCACGATAATATTCATTGACGTTGTTTTTACGTAAAAAAAAGACAGGTTGCACTCCGGGAGTGCCGGCAGAAGTGAAAACGCTAAAGACGTACACAAATATGACAATTCGCTATATAAATTAAATACGCTAGATAAATTCGTAAGATTTTCGATCAGGTCACGTGTCCTGACGCGAGTTTAACATTTTTTACCCATTCCAAAACAAGTGCACAACGCCGCTTACGAATTTTCGATCAGGGTCACGTGTCCTGACGCGAGTTTAACATTTTTTACCCATTCCAAAAAAAGTGCACAACGCCGCTAAAGAAGTTTGCACTTCAAAAATTTACATAAGAAACGATACTAGTGTCATGAATTATTTTGAAACCGGCAAAACAGGTGATTTGGATATTAGTAGTACGAATTGATGTTAAATGTTGTATCAAAATGTTAACGACGAATGCTCGGTGCTGCTCCTGCGGTAACGTAACGCACGTATTGTGCTATTTTACAACGTGGCTGTAATGCGCACACTCACTGATGAATGTAACATTACATAACAGGCGAATGCGCCATAAACAAAAATGGAGCAAATTAACATAAATTTAATTCACATTTTTTGGTGGCCTTATCAGTGAACAGCAACAATCGGCGTGACCCCTAGATCAAAATGTAATCCTCAGACATTCTTTCAAATGATACCAACCACGAATAAAGTATAACTATTATAAGCTAGAAAAAAAATTAATTCAATGTTATATCTAATGTAGGTAAGTATATCATGCATCAAACGCACACTATGTAGTAAAGCATATTATTATTAGATTATATTAATGACAAGAATGCTTGGCTTAATGCTGGTCCTGCTCCACAGAGACTCGGGCTCACAAATTAATAGATAAGTATTATTTTTTTGGGGATGTTTCTTACCACTTTTCCATTTTGATTGACCTTAATAACGTTAACCGTTATTTTATTGCTATTTATTACATACCACGGATCATCAGTCGAATAGTTTCACTAAAAACCATAGTTTTATATAATTTAACATAATTTATTTCAATTTTGTAAATGTGAGTACCATGGAGCCATTTATTTGTTAAGTTACTATGTGTTGGACACTGAACATGGCAGTTGAGAGCTTCGTCATGCTCACTTTAATGTCTCGATGACGGTGGCGCGTGGTTTGGATCGTTTAGTTCCCTTCAAGATGGTTGAGCTAAATGGTGCTGATGCACGCGTCATATTCGTGAACGGGTGCTGTCAGTTGGAATTGGTCATCTCTTAACTGCCATTGCTTACATCTTTATTATAATTTTGTTATTTTTTATATTCACCTTCATTGTTTTCACATATAGAAGCAACAAGGATATTGTAACCAAGTTTTTGTAAAAACCAAATTGAATGAAAAGAGTGTCCATGGAGTTTCTTGCTCGTTCTTCTCCATAGAGACCTACGTTTTGGAACGAGCAACTAGCTTCAATATTAAACTGTAACTTCTTGACAATTCAAAAGTGCCTTTAAATGGTCTAAGTGAAATAAATGTTTTGAGTTCAATATATTTTATGTATGTATCATATTTTTTTTAACTTTGATTAGCGGTGAAGTTCAATTCCTACGTTGCACTTTTAACCAAAGCGCTATGCGACAGACGAATAAATAGTGAACCTTTTAGACATCTGTTTTCCTTTGAGATACGGAACTTAAAAAATCTACGTGTACGCATACGCATCCGGTCTGCTCGAGCCTTTATTGTATGCGTCACCGTCAGGTAACGAATCAAACTAAAACACGTCGTTAATAAACATTTTATACACCACACATTCAAAACATTCAACGGATTCCTGTTTGCCTGACACTGTTTTATTTAGTATTGTTATAGCTCGCTCGCATAGGGCTAGGTCGAGCTGGAGCCGCGGTCAGCACTTGCGGCGACGGCGCCGTTTCTTCTTACAGCAGCAGCAGCTGGGCTTCCTGCGCCGGCGCCGCCGCCGCCCGCAGCTGCGACGCCTGCGCTTGCGACGCTTGCAGCAAGCTTCACGGGCTGCCCAATTCCAGTAGTGGGAACCTTTCCTCTCCAAGAACCCCAGAGCGGTTCCATTTTCTAAAGTGGTCACTACGGAACTTGTCAGCTCCTCGGAGTCCCGCCCGCACTTGGCGCTGAGGAACTGCACGATCTCGCGCATGGTGGCCCCCTCCTGCATCTCCTGCAGATACTGGACAATCAGCTTTCCCGGGAGCTTCTCGGGAAAGCTGTCCGACGGCTTGTCCGCCACTTTAGCCTCTTCTTCCGTCTCCATTCCACTGGGTTGTTCCATTCTTAATCAGATTACGAAAGCCTTTAAATTTCCTGTAGGGGTCACCCAAAAATATGAAATATTAAATAAGTACTTAATTTATGAAAATCAATTTGGTTTCAGATTTATTGAAATGTCAAACTATTTATGGTATTGCATAGAACATAAATCTGTTCCTTTTTTAAAAACAAGCAAAGAGGATATTAGTTCAACGATGCGACGACCTCCTCAAACTAAACTCGGGCATAATTAAAACTAATTTTAATTTTTCGCTAAAAGGAGATTTGTCTTCGATCTCAGTTATATTTCAAGAGATTAGCGCGCACAAACAAAAAAGGATTTCAAAAATCCTTTTTGTGTTGGATAGCCCATTTATCGAGGAAGGTTATAGGCTATATTAAGCGCGATGGAGCGGACCATCAATGAAGGATGTTGCAAAAACGGGAAAAAATATTCCTTTTGAGGGCTTTCGTTGCGTGCGCTGCGTAAACGGTTAAAGTTACGCAAAAATAGTGTAGGTATGCGAGAATTGTTCCTCTTAAAATATACTAAAAAAAAGTCCGCGGTAGTAAATGCCTAACTTTTAAGGTTGACTCACTATAGCCATTTTTATGGCCAGACAATTTATTTTAAAATAATGCATTATTTGCGAAGGTGTTTTTATTTTTTTATCACAAGTGTTTAATTTTGAACAAAAATAGTTTCAATGAATATCTTAGGAGATATAACAGTTTTAAAATAACTTAGCAGCAAAATAATGACTCTGCGAGACATTCCGTAGCTTATACTTTAGAATAACAGATAATAGGCTGGCTACATAACATCGCGCTATGAGCCACAGGAGCGGATCAGTAACCAAAAACCTAACGTACGCAGGTGAAACCGCGGGGCACAGCTATTTAAGATAAAACCGCTCTTGAAACAACCAGATACTTTTAGTTTATTTATTTTTTTAATAATTGCAAACTTTTAATCTCACGACCGTTATAAGAAGTAACTGTTACTTCTGAAAAATGTGACAACGACGACATGACAACCGACGATCATGCAAACGAAGTCAAATCAAATCAAATCGAATAATTTTATTTGTAGATCATAAGTGAAAAAATATAAAGGTACAGATGTCAATGCAAGTCGCAGGTATAAACTAGTAAATAATTTATTTATACTAAACATTAACTGCCTCGTTAGCCTAGTGGTCCTAAGCACGACTGCTACGCTAGAGGTCCTGGGTTTGATTCCCAGATCGAGCAAAAAATTTTATTAGGTTTTTCTATGAAATTCTCAGTAGAAGCTCGGAGTTTGGATTTGTGCCCGATTAATGGTAATAGACTAGCCCCCTATTACATGGGACCTAAATATACCGGCGAATTACTGTGGGTATCCATTGGTACACCTCTGCCTAACCCGTGGGGGAATACAGGCGTGATGGTATATTCGGATAAACGTCGTTTTGTATTGTATTTTATACGTAGATATCACTAATTTAAAATTTGAAAAAACATTTTATATATTTCACACTTCGATCTAGGTATTTTGGTAGTGTGATACACGATTACTTTTACTTTACTGCATCCAATTAAATCGCAAAGACAAGACTAAATGATGGTCTAGTTATAATTATATTTGAGACTAGCTGTGCCCCGCGGTTTCACACGCGTTACGTTAGGTTTTTGGTTACTGATCTGTGTTATTTTAAAACTGTGATATCTCCGATACTCATTGAAATTAAATGATGTAAAGGGCAATTTTGTTCAAAATTAAACACTTGTATTTATGTTGATAAGGATTAATACTATGTTCATAAAAACACCTTCGCAAATAATGCATTATTTTAAAACCAATTTTCTGGACATAAAAATGGCTATAGTGAGTCAACCTTAAAAGTTAGGCATGTACTACCGCGGACTTTTTTTTAGTATTATTTAAGAGGAACAATTCTCTCATACATTATTTTCAAGTAACTTTAACCCTTTAAAGCCCTCAAAGGGATTTTTCTTCCCGTTTTTCCTACATTTTTCGCTGATTGCTGCGCTCCAATTGGTCGTAGCGTGTGTTATATTTAGATTTAGAAAGATTTTTTCAAATCGGACCAGTAGGTCCTGAGATTAGCGCGAACAAACAAACTCTTCAGCTTTATAATCTTCTTCTTCTATCTAAATATATATAACTCAAAGGTGACTGACTGACTGACTGACATAGTGATCTATCAACGCACAGCCCAAACCACTGGACGGATCGGGCTGAAATTTGGCATGCAGGTAGATGTTATGACGTAGGCATCCGCTAAGAAAGGATTTTGATAAATTCCACCCCTACGAGGATAAATCTAAATATATATAACTCAAAGGTGACTGACTGACTGACTGACATAGTGATCTATCAACGCACAGCCCAAACCACTGGACGGATCGGGCTGAAATTTGGCATGCCGGTAGATGTTATGACGTAGGCATCCGCTAAGAAAGGATTTTGATCAATTCCACCCCTACGGGGATAAAATAGGGGATGAAAGATAATACTTTTTAACGCGAGCGAAGCTGCGGGCAAAAGCTAATATTTATACAGGGTGGAAATTTATTATGCTACCTGGAGGGAAAGTACTCTAAATACTTGAGTTAGCAAATTTTACTGAAAGGAAACATTCCTTTATTTTTAAAAAGAAACAAAACTGCATTTAAGTAATTTTGAAAATATTCTTGCCACACCCAGGAATCGAACCGACTAAAATTCGAAAAAATTGCATCCTGTACTTTTTTGGCACTAATCGATAGGGTCAATCATAAGGATCAAATCCCTGCAAACATGGTAAATTAAAATAAAATAAAAACATGCAATTTTATAGTAAATTTATTTTATTCGGACGAAACAAACGAGTAAATTCACAAAGTAGTTGCTGGAAATGAGGTTCATTTCTTTGATGCATGAATTTATTCCTTTAAAAAATCATTTTAAGTAACTTTTGGTAGCGTAGTAAAATTTTCAATATTCACCACAACACCCTTCTAAAAGTTATTCAAAATGAATTCCTTCAAATAATGAATGTGTGCATCGAAGAGAGTGCACCTCATTTCCTAGCATGCAATTAGTTACTGTACTCGTTTTTTTCGTCCGAATAAAATAAGTTTAGATTGAAATTTAATAGTTTTTGTTAAATTTAGTTTACCAGGTTTGTAGAGATTTGATCCTTGTGATTGACCCTATCGATAAGTGCCATAAAAGTACAGGATGCTATTTTATCCGATTTTAGTCTGTTCGATTCCCAGGTGTGGCAAGCGTATTTTCAAAATTATTTAAATGCAGTTTTGTTTCTTTTTAAAAATAAAGGAATGTTTCCTTTCAGTAAAATTTGCTAACTCAAGTATTTAGAGTACTTTCCCTTCAGGTAGCATAATAAATTTCCACTCTGTATATATCGGGTGTAAGGGACATCTAACCTTAAACTGAAACCATGAATTCTCTATTCTAGAATGAGTATCAGACAGCAAAGTTAAGAATTAGAGTGTGCCCTTGTTTGCGCACACACTTGTGCTCTATAATATCTCCTGCGTATCTGACTAATCTCCATTGAGATTGGCCATTGTAACCGAAATCGATCTGAAAAATATTAATTATTATTACCTACTTCCTTCAGTACCCTTTTATCCTATTACATAAAGTCAAGGGACGGCCTTGAGACGCTCACTGAATAAACACAAAATCTCAAAAATAACTGCTTTGACGCACAAATTAAATAAATAATAAGAAATAAAAAGAACCTATATGGCATCCAAAAACTCCTCCGCATCGTCGTCAACTAGAAAGGTGCCCAAAAAGACTCGTATTGCCACGTTGGATGGAAATGCTAATTCTCTGGCCAAGGTAAAAGCCAGCCTTTGGGTCACGAGAAGTGACAACCAACCGTTTGGATAAATCCTTAAAAAGGCTAAATAGGTAAATTAAAACCATTAGCAGCAGTAGCAGCATTAGTAGCAGCTCGGAGTTAGGGTTTGTGCCTGGTTAATGGTCATAGGTTCGCCCCCATGTCACATGGGATCTAAACATACCGGCAAACAGTGAGTGTACATTGGTACACCTCTGCCTAACCCTTCGGGGAATACAGGCGTGATTGTATGTTGTTGTAAATCCATTATTATAAGCTGAATTTTACTTCTATTATAAATGCGAAAATTTGGATGGTAGGATGTTTTTTACTCAATCATACCAAAACAATTGAACATTTAGAACAGCTAAAGGCTATATTATGTTATCAAGGGAAATGTGTACGGTTCTCGTGGGATAATGTACCAACTTGCAACGCAGATGAAGTGGCAGACATAAACAAATTTGTTGTAAAAGTGATGTCACTTTAAGGATAATAAATGCACTTTAAGTACACAATTTTTTGTGTATTTTTATTGTCTATACATTTTTACTTATCCCCAGTGGCGGATTAACAGTTTCCGAGGCCCTAAGCACAGAGCCTGTGTAGGCCCTCTATTGCTTAAATTTGGAAGGTAGAAAGTATACAATGAAAGTTCATCAAAATAGAAAGTGTATAGGTATAATTTAAAACTTAAAAAAAAATTTTCCTTGCCTTATTCCGAGTAAACTCCGAGATTATACAGGGTGGAATTTTATTATGCTACCTGGAGGGAAAGTACTCTAAATACTGAAAATAGCAAATTTTACTCAAAGGAAACATTCCTTTATTTTGAAAAAGAAACAAAACTGCATTTAAATAATTTTGAAAACACGCTTGCCACACACGGGAATCGATCCGACTAAAATGCGAAAAAATCGCATCCTGTGCTTTTATGGCACTAATTGACAGATTCAATCATAAGGATCAAATCTCTGCAAACATGGTAAACTAAATTAAACAAAAACCGTGAAATTTCAATCTAAACTTATTTTATTCGGACGAAAAAAAACGTGTACCTACATTAACTAATTGCATGCTCGAAATGAGCTTCATTTTCTTCGATGCACAAATTCATTATTTTAAGGAATTAATTTTGAATAACTTTTAATAGAGTGTTGTGGTGAATATTGAAAATTGTACTACGCTACCAAAAGTTACTCAAAATGATTTTTTTAAACGAATAAATTTGTGCGTCCTAGAAAATGAAGCTCATTTCCAGCAACTACTTAGTTAATTTACTCGATTTTTTCGTCCGAATAAAATAAGTTTACATTCAAATTGCATGTTTTTTATTTATTTTCATTTATTATGTTTGCAGAGATTTGATCCTTATGATTGACTCTAACGATTGGTGCCATAAAAGTACAGGATGCAATTTTTTCGAATTTTAATCGGTTCGATTCCTGGGTGTGACAAGCGTATTTTCAAAATGATTTAAATGCAGTTTTGTTTCTTTTTAAAAATAAAGGAATGTTTCCTTTGAGGAAATTTGCTAACTTAAGTATTGAGAGTACTTTCCCTCCAGGTAGCATGATAAAATTCCACCCTGTATATTATCGTCGAAATTTATCTGACGAAGTATGTCTGCCTCAATACACATTAATGCTAAAGAATTAAGCTTGTCTTGACGGATTTTAGTTCCTTGCGGGTTTTTTAATATTTTTAGTTGTGAGAACTAGCGACCCGCCTCGGCTTCGCACGGGTGCAATGCTGATACTAAATACACTACAGAAAAACTGTAAACGTTGTATATAAAAACATAGCGGCCCGCTCCGCCACAAAAGCGACGTCCCGCAATTTTTAAATCTGTAATATCTTCGAAAATATTCATTTAAATCATATGCTGTAAAAGGCCATATAGATCTATATTAAATCAACAATGTATTTAAGGTATTTAATTGGATAAGGATTAATGCTGTATTGGTTAAAATCGCTTCGAAAATTAGTTAATAAATTAATTAAAAAGTAAATGACAAAAAAATGTTATTGTGAGATATCCATAAGAGATAGACATATACCATCGCGGAGTTTTCTGTAGCCTTTTCAATGTGTACAATACTTAGTACATTATTTTGATAAATCTCGTAGGGTTCAGCCTGCGTTGGCAATGTAAGCGGAAAAAATGAAATTATTTACAACATCACATTAGAAACCTCAAAAATAACAGTATTTCTCCGCTATTTAATGGATGTTATTATACATATTTTAGTCAGTAAGAGTCTGACACTCTCTACCATTGACGTAAACGATAGACACCTCATTGCCTTATTTCTACGAAAAACTTGCGACAAAACATTGAGGTATGCGGGGAGGGGGTAGTAATGGGAAACATAATGGAGAGAAGTCATAAGCTTTCTAAACAATAAAAAAATATGAATAGGTACATATTATGTCGGCAGATTATATTCATCTATTTGGTGCACCAAAGGATTTTCAAAAAAACAAAATAAAAAAAAAAACCAAACCCGTGCGAAGCTGGGACGGGCCGCTAGTTGGTTGAGCGTTTATAGAGTTTCAATTCGAAACGAAAACGTTACGATGTCGTTCCGATTACAGAACCAGACCACAAACCCTAGTCCACAACAGCGAGGTGTGAGACGGGGATGTGATCTCTCCGAAATTGTTCACTGCTGCACTGGAGAACGTGTTGAAAGTTGCCTAAACGTTAAGTACATCACTCACCAGACCATGGAAGACCTTAGTGAAATGTGTGTCCTGTGTGGGAAGGTCGCTAGGTACGGGCAGCGCAGGACCGGTAATTGTGGCTATCGCCTTCGTACGGCTAATATGATGATGATGATCATACTAATACCGTGTACATCAGTAAACTCAATAAGCCTACCAGTGTCCACCGGTCTAGGAGACTAATACTTAGATAGAATTGATGCCCATCGAGCACACCCAGTAGAATACTTGCTCTTACGGCTTACCAATCGCTGTACTCTTGTGCAGGGTGCACAATCTTTATACTACTTATCAGCAAAACATTCATATAATGTAAGTTTATGGTAGTAGGTATACGTTTGTATACCTACTACCATAAACTGGTCTGTAACTGGTCTTCCAAAACTCTTATCATATTTAAAAAAAAAATTGACAGCACGACGTCGCGTCGTTGATTTTCATCCTTTTTTATTTTGACATTTTGCTTACCGTATGCTTTAATGCTCTAATTTAACATTGGCCCAGTACCTATCGAGTGATACCTTTCTTAAATTCCGAAACAATGTTAAATTCCTGAGAAATACAAAAAACATAAATGTGATAGAATGTCGCGCGACCGTAAACAGGAACAAGATCAGAATACAGCTAAGCTGGTGATGAACGCATTCTATAAAGTAGCAGATAAACATGGCGCCTCGGCAGTAGAGATCACGAACTACTTGCAGGACAAGTTCGGGGACGTGTGGAAGATGAGCTCGTTAACGTGGAAAGCCGAGGAAACATTAAAGAAGAGCGCCGTACTGGGCTTCCTGGAGCGGCAGGGCAACAGGTACGTCGCGAACGTAGCGCGCGGCGTGGCGTGCCATCGCCGCGCGCGCCCCAAGCGCCCCAACTGCCGCAAGCGACCGCGGAAGAGCTGCAAGAGACGCTCACGTCCAGCCTGTTACAAAACTTAAAACCGTTTTTTAATGTCTTTAGAAAAAGTAAACAGTGATTTAAAATTTCTTGTTTTTTTTTTATGGGTTCTTTATATTGCACCAATTGACAAAAGACAGAACGAATAAGACCGACACACGTCAATAACTCCATGACTACTTCTGCTTACTAATAGCTTTGGACCGTTATCTTCTTGTAGTGCCAATTTTCCGTTATGGATGGTGTCTGTGTACCTAGCAGGATCCTACGTTTAATCGAAAGTTAAATGTTAACGTGTGTAGTATTTAGTGTTGGGTTTTTCTATGAAATTCTCAGTAGCAGCTCGGAATTAGGATTTGTGCCCGGTTAATGACAGGCTCGCCCCCTATTACATGGGACTTAAAAATACCGGCGAACTGTGGGTGTGCATTGCTACACCTCTGCCTAACCCTGCGCAGGCGTGATGGTATGTTGTTGTAATTCTTACAGTGAAATCTTAAGTTATTCTCCAGCCTTCTCCATCATTTTATAGACCATATAAGATTTGTTTGTCAAAGTAATTTGACTTAAATTTAATGTAATACATTAAATTTCAACAAAAATCAACATCAACATCTTCTTCCCGTTTTAATCACTTATTGTGATTAAAACGGGAACAAGATGTTGATTATTTTAATAAAAAATAATGGCAATAGGCTCGCCCCCTATTACATGGGACCTAAATATACCGGCGAACAGTGGGTGTAATTTGGTACTCCTCTGCCTAACCCTTCGGGGAATACAGGCGTGATGGTGGTTTTATTAAGAAATATAAAAATATTAAATTATTAATAATAAATAATGTTTTTACCAAAATAAAAATAACGAAAACATTATTTAAACCATATTTTTGACGATGGTTTAAATAATGTATTTAATAAAAAAAATTGGATTTTTATTCTGTCTAGCACGATATAATTTCAACAAAAATAAACATTCCCGAAGAATTTTTGGGGTGGCCTCTATGCCCGTACCACTATGGCCGCTTTGGGCGACCCCTCGGGCAAAGCGGTTTTTTGATATGTTTTTGTAATCTACAAATCTAACGCTTATATTTTGCGCGAAATTTAAATTGCAAATTACAAAAATTAAATAAATTCTCTACCTATTAGTATAAAAATATTTTAAAAAATGTATCGTTTTATAGGTTTTTTCTTAATTTAAAGTTAAGGAAGCCGCTTTGAGCTGACCTCCCCTAATTATTCTGCTTACTTGTGACTATTAAATAGTTTCTTGTTAATTTACGTAGTAGGTATTTACCGTTTTTCATGGATGTGGATAACAGGAAGTTGATACTCAAAAGAGAATAATAAAAACATTTTTACAAAAAAAGAACCGCCTCCAAAAAGTAAAAAGTTAAAAAAATAACTTGAGTTTTGGAAGTCGGTGGCAATACAAAACAACTACCTAACAAAACCAAATCCTCTGACTTCCAAAACTATGGTTATTTTAAAGGCGGTTGTCTGTTTCTAAGTTAGTCAATATGTGTATGTTGGTAAATATCTATATTTAACTAAAGGTAAACAAATCGTAGAAAAGGTTTTTTATAGTTGACACTTCCTTGTTTAAAAATACGTTACAACAAAATCAATTCTAATTTCGATTTATGCGATACTTTTCTCTTTTATTAATGTATGTTAAACTTTATCATTTATTCGTAAACTACTCTTCATAGATGTCATTGTTTGGACACCACTTTTTTGTTAATTTTATAAAATAGTATAATATTTTGTAATCTGTCTATTGTAAAGAGCCTAAAAAGACAGGTTCCCAAAACCTTTTAGAAGATACGATGAATTAGATAACGTCGCTAAATTGAAGAGTACGCCCGTGATGTAGTATGGCAACTAAAATTGCAGGTAGGTATTACGTTTAGTCGATTAACCAGGCGCCTTTGAAAATTGCGAGGGTCATGTAATAAAACAAGAACAGAAAATGTTTAAATTAGATAAAATGATTGATAATACCACTGAACGTTTTATTATTAACGTGGCAGATAGTTCCTCAAATTCTGATATAGACTAGAGCCTATTATTATACGACTTTAAATACCTAATACGATTTTAAAATTTGAAGTGAAAGGTTTAGCATCCATGAGTCACGTGGTTTGTTTTGTTTACATTTAGTTAACTACCTAAACCTTTCTAGTATAATTGTAATTAGATAGGTAGGTTAAATACCCAAAAAACGGTAATTTAAAAAATAAAAAAACCGACTGCTGATTTATTTCAATTAGACCATTTACAGGCACTTTTGAATGTCAAGAAGTTACAGTTTAAAATGAAGCTAGTTGCTCGTTCCAAAGCGTAGATCTCTATGGAGAAGAACGAACAAGAAACTCCATGGGCACTCTTTTCTTTCAATTTGGTTTTTACAAAATCTTGGTTACAAAAATTATTCTTGTTGCTTCTATGTGATAAGTTGATAACAATAAAGGTGAAAAAAATTACAAAATTATAATAAAGATGTAAGCCATGGCAGCCAAGAGATGACCAATCCCAACTGACAGCACCCGTTCACGACAATAAACTTTTAAAACGGATGTTGTTGTTGTTGTATAAAATTTTATTTTATTAACTGTTTATCCCTACTAATATTATAAAAATAAATGCGAAAGTAACTCGGTCTGTCTGTCTGTCTCTTCTTCACGACTAAACCACTGAACCGATTTCAATGAAATTTGGTACAGATACAGTCTGGGACCCGAGAAAAGACATAGGATAGTTTTCATCCCAGAAATCCCCCGGGAACGGGAACTATTAATCCACGCGGACGAAGTCGCGGGCAAAAGCTAGTTTTCTATAATTAAAGGAAAATGCGACAATTCGAATCCACTTATCAACATTGCTCAACTGTCATGAGACCCATGTCTGAAAGCTTTTAAAGGTGAGAGTCAAAATGGCGGGTGTACCATAATGAATTAAATTGTACCAATTACCAAACAAATGTACCTAAAAAGTACTATTTAGTACCTAGCGTTAAAAAATTTGTACCTCCTCCAGAACAAAGTTATTAACAAATTAAGGTACACCCGCCATATTGAAATCAAGACGGCGGGTGTACTGTAATATTTTATTATTCAACCATTTCTAATAAAATATAATTATACCAAAAAATTGTACCTAAAAAGTACCTGAAGTAAAAAGAAACACACACTTGATCAGAGGGATAGTTCCTGAGAAACAATTATCATGATAAGTATATTGATATACAGGGTGTTTATTCGGAAGCGTACCTGTAGGGAAACTACTGTAACTACAGCAAACGGTAAATTTTTGTTAAAGTAAACATTGCTTTATTTTTGTAATTAAATAAACTGCATTTATACATTGCCACACCCGGGAATCGAACCGACTTAAACCCAAAAAAGTTGCATCCTGTCTTTTTATGGCACCAATCGACAGGGTCAACCATAAGGATCAAATCTTTAGGTTTCGTGCATCCGTAGATAAGGTTTACATCCGTAGCACGTCACGCACAAAGGTCCAGCTGAAAACCAGCGTCAGGCCCAAGTGGTCTGGCATTTATGCTAAACTGGGCCTGTTTGACGCAGCCGAGAGGCACACAGTTATGTTGTTTTCTTTTTTGTTTTATATTGAATAACCTTTTTGTTATTATATCTGTGTGCTCATGATTTGTGTCAATAAACTTTTTTCTTTCTTTCTTTCTATCTCTCTGCAAACATGGTAAATTAAATTAAACAAGGAAAGGCAGGGTGCGGCAATATGTAAAGGCAGTTTTGTTTCATAAAAAAAATAAAGCAATGTTTCCTTTGACAAAAATTTACTGTCTTCAGTAGTTACAGTAGTTTCCCTACAGGTACGCTTCCGAAAAAACACCCTGTATATTATCGACGGATCCTATGCATATGGGCGAAAATGCAAAATTACAACTTTACAGGACACGCTTCTAAAGTTTAAATTTACTATAACTTCAGATTGATAATACCGAACTTTACGATTATTTGCTTGTTTGCTAAGACAACTATCCTCCTCATTTATACTAAAGTATTTATTTACTTAAAAAGAATATTTTATTCGTAACTCGTGGGGCAGGCAGACTTTGTCCTGCCCTGAAAATCCAGCCAACCCAACCCCATCTACTCTACCAAACTGTACCTACCTATCTATCTACCTACTTACCTACCCTACCAATATACCCACATACCCTATCAACCAACCTACCTACATACCTACCCTACCCACCCACATACTAACTCTACCTATGCCTGCCCTTTTTTTTCCTCTTGGGGAAATCCTTATGGACTGCCTCCGTCTGGGGTAAAGCAGAGGGGTGTGTCGGACTCTTACCAACTAAAACCCCACGGTGTTCCTCCAACTTCCATTGGCCGGGGCACGGGTATCGCTCTGAGCATTCTTCCGCACCCCGGCAGGTATGGCCCGCCACCACCAGACACATGGCGCGGCCATCTACCAGTAAAGACTTGCGGGGAACACCACGCGCGCCTTACTCTCGGGCCTGTCTCTGTTCGGGCGACGGACTGACTCCCAGTCCGCCACCCGCAGGCCCTTTTTTAGGGTGGCCGGAGATCGTCCCGCGCCCTCCGGCGCCTGGGGTGCTGCGGGTGCGATGGGAGGAAGTAGCCTCCCCCTCCCGTTCCGCCGCCTCCTTGGCGGCCATCACCTCCTCGCAGAAGGAAGCGACGGCGTCTCACGCACTTTCGCTCCCGACCATAGACTAAACAAAGTCCTGGAGCTGTCCTGCGAGAGTCTACCCACAGTTGTCGCTGCGACGAGATCACTGCGCTGCGCTGCCCAAGCTGGGCACTCTTCCAGCGTATGCTGCGCCGAGTTCTCGAGAAAGTTCTGACAATGATGGCACCTAGGCGCCGTCTCCCGACCTATGCGATACAGGTACTTTCCAAAGCACCCAAGTTCAGAAAGCTCCTGCGTCATCCGGAAGGAAAGGGCACCATGACGCCTCTCCAGCCACTCCTTCAAGACGGGAATTACAGTCGCTATAGCAGCGTACCCTGCGCTGGGTCGTGCATGTCGATCCTCCCATTCTGCCACCAGGATCTGGCGGAGACCTATGCCTGCCCTGCCCTACCTACCTCCTACCGAGCGACCTTTCCTATCAACCTACTAACCTTGTTTATTGTAGGTTAGCTTAGAGTAATAAGCTTAAAGCTTAGACAATCGGATGATGTACAATTTAGGTCAGAATGCACCGTTTAGCTGAAAAACGCGAAAAATCCATTTTTGAAAACTTTGATAGTCAATAAAAAAAAAATGCACAAGTGGGATCGATAGGGACTAATTTGACTGGACTATTAGGACCTTGTACGTTTAAATTCATGTTACATTATGCCGTTATACTGTAATAAAAAATCGTGTTTCTAAGCAGAAATCTTTTTTTTAATAGCTCACATAATTCGTTACATCTAGAAGATACGTTTAACATAAAAGTCAAAATGGCCAAATTGTTAGTTTGGCCCTTATACATAGGACCCATCGATCAATATACTTATCATGATAATTGGACCTACTTACGCAAGACGGAACCAATCCACACACATGCCAAAATCGAGATAAGTATACAGAAAGCTTTCAAAATGCACCTTCTATAGACCCTGTAAAGATCAAACTGATCTGACAATTTTGGCAGAACAAAACATTTCGATGACAAAGTTATCAACCCACATATCAACAGTTGTTCAATAAACTAACGAGACCCATGTCCCATGATGACCCGAAAATCTAGAAAATCATTGAAATAGTTTTTTTTCATAAAGATCCAAACCACGTGGTCCCTTGGAAAATATATTTTTTAATCAATTTTGTAGAACCATGCGGGTTGGTTCTTGTTTGCGTAATGGCTTAATACTATATTACAAAGACTCACATTACTTGGTTCCTTGTTGATAAAACTTTATTTACAACATTAAAGAAGTCATGTCCTTTGAATATGTGTTGTTTCATGAACTTTTTGATAAAATTATTTATTCAAGTCACGTACATTACGTACATTTTTGTAATAATACTAGTTTTTCTAGATTCACTTACTTTTTTCTTGAAATGGATACATTTTGTGTAGTAATTTTGGAAGTCAACAAGTCCGTGTTCGAGACGGTTCGTGATTACCCTTGAAAACAGCTTATAAACATGACTCAGAAGCGTGATGGGATGTAGTTCTTCAATAGGCTGTTATCACCTTTTTTGAAGAACAGCACTACCTCACCCCTGCTTCATATTTCAGGCGTTTTACCCTTGGACAGGACGGAATTAAAGAGTTTCTGGAGGACATTAAGTACCGGTGTTCCACCCGCTCTCAGAAGCTCTGAAGTGATTCCGGTCTCGCCCGGCGCCTTGTTGTTCTTAAGCTGCTTCAGGGCCATCCTAATCTCGTACAGACTGATGTTCGGGATATCTTCGGTATAATATCGGGACAGCTTGGCTCTTGGATCTCCTACCAAGCTGTCAACGGAATTTGCGACCGAAGTGTATAACTGTCCATAGAACCTCTCGATCTCGCCTAAAACCTCTGCTTTGGTCGACGCTATGCTGCCATCCTCCCGTTTCAGATTAGTCATCTGGCTTTGCCCAATAAACTTGTCCTTTGCAAACACTTTGGAGCCTTGGTTTCGCTGTATGGTCTTTTTAACACGATTCGTATTAAAGAGACGTAGATCGTGTCTCAAGGACTTAGATATACGTCTATTGAGCTGCCTATATGACTTCGCGTCATTGGAAGACTGCAACTGTAGCAAGCGTCGTTCAGCCATGAGGTTTAAGGTTTGCCCGGTCAATTTCTGAGGTCTAACCTTACCTTAAAAAACGTAGACCCTACCGTAGGGACAGTTTTCATTAGCCCGTCGTTGATCTCGTCCACTGAAACTAAGTTCTCAAGGCAAGTAAAGCGATTAGAGAGCTCGAGTTGAAAGCTTTCGGGGTTTTGAATATGGGACCGAGTAGGTCGGAGCGTAGACTTCATCAGGCTGGACCTTTCAAGTTTAACATTGATATTCAGCGAGCCTCTTACGATTCGGTAATCGCTACCGGTTTTTACCCTGTTGACCACAGAGGCATCACTGAATATCCGTTTCTTGTCGGTCATGAAGAAGTCGATCTCGTTTCTCGTGAAACGAGACGGACTCAACCAGGTCCATTTCCTGTGAGGCGGCTTCTGGAAGAAAGAGTTCATCATGAAGAGTTCCTCTTTCTCCAGAAATTCGGCCAGCCTCTGTCCCCTAGAGCTCCGTTGCCCATACCCAAATTGCCCCACTGCTTTTTTCCATTCGGAATTTCTCAGTAACAGCCCGGAGTTTGGAAGTTGGTGGTGTGACACCCCCGTGCCTCGGAAAGCACGCAAACCTGTTGGTCCCGGCTGTCATTCGTAGATCTTTGACAGTTGTTATGGATAGTCAGAAGCCAAGAAGTCTGACAACCAGTCTAACCACAGGGTATCGTGTTGCCCAGTTACTGGGTTGTGGAGGTCAGATAGGCAGTCGCTCCATGTAAAACACTGGTATTCAGCTGCATCCGGTTAGACTGGAAGCCGACCCCAACATAGATGGGAAAAGGTAAAGCAGATGATGACTGTAAAATTATGCGCCCTCTATTACATGGGACCTAAATATACCGGCGAACTGTGGTGTTCATTGGTACACCTCTGTCTAACCCTTCGGGCAATAAACGCGTGATGGTATATTATTAACATAATTCAATATTTACAATTTTTTTTATATTAAAATTATGGCATGGGAATAAATTAACAAGGAACCCACCCACAGACAGATAGTTTTGCAAAAAGGAACCAATGAGTTTTTTTTTAATTACTATTAAAAATGTTGATAATTTTCATCAATATTATATTTGTATACATAGAACAAATCATTTTGTTCAATACTGTAAATAAACTTTATTCAAAATAACAAACAATTTCATTGTATACACAATTTTAACAAAAACGGCTTTATCTCAAAACTATCATTGTGTGGGTTGATTCCGTCTTGCGTAAGTAGGTCCAATTGTTTCTCAGGAACTATCTCTCTGATCAAGTGTGTGTTTCTTTTTACTTGAGGTACTTTTTAGGTACAATTTTTTGGTATAATTATATTTTATTAGAAATGGTTAAATAATAAAATATTACAGTACACCCGCCGTCTTGATTTCAATATGGCGGGTGTACCTTAATTTGTTAATAACTTTGTTCTGGAGGAGGTACAAATTTTTTAACGCTGGGTACTAAATAGTACTTTTTAGGTACATTTGTTTGGTAATTGGTACAATTTAATTCATCATGGTACACCCGCCATTTTGACTCTCACTTTTAAAGAGTAGGTACCTACTTCATTTCATTCTATGGCAGCTAAGACTTCAAATCTAGCGCGAAAATGATTCTTTGGTACTTTTTGTCATTTTCGTGTAAATCATGGGGAAAGATTACCATCTTTAAAAGCTTTACATTGTTTACAAGTTACAACTGCTGGTACATTATTTACAACTGTCAAATTTCATGAATTGTCGACCTACTGCGACACGACAAATGCGCACTTTTGCAACAGATTACGCACTAATTAGTTTCATTCATATCACTCCAGGAGCCACTTTACTGCTGGGGCAACGTACACGGTAAAGGGTTTTTCAATAAATAAAACTACCAGGATCAGTGATCATTATTTTATTTTTTTAATTCTAATTTAATATTTACACGTATTCCATTAAAACATACTTTTCCATAGAGTAATCGAAACAGTAACATTTATTTTTAAAGATTACACAACATCAGTACGGTTCATACCTACACTTATTGCTTCATTGATCACCCTACTAGAGATGCTAGGCAATGGCTGTATGAGACAACTGTTTGACAATAACATAGGCGGCCTGCTCGCCCCCAGGTAACCTCGAACTAGGGACTGATAGGTTTGAGTATTCTTTTTCCGTTTACCTTCAGATATTATAGGTAGGTACAATTACATCATTTGTAACTTCCATTCGGGATTTGCAAGATAGCTGTTAAGTAATCTCAAAATGTAGGTCGAATGAAAGATATATGACATTTAATAAAAGACCGCCTACAGTACCTTTCTGGAAGAACAAGTAACTAGCAACAGCTGCCAGCGAATGTACTCGAACCCACGTCGCTGATAGCACAGCGCGCCGGCCGCCTCACCTACTGAACAAGTACCTAATGCAAACATTGTCAAAACTCTTAACTCGCCTAAAATACTTTTACTACAAAAATCAGACAAAAGTGCTTCTGACCGGTTTAAATCTATCCTAATTACTAAAGTTTGCTTCGAAACCCATTCGATTTGTAGGTTATTTTTTAGGGCAAATAACGAAGATGTTAGGGATGCGTATTTAATGCAGTGGTTAGCCTATGATGCAACCATGTTGAAAGAATTTTGATTGTTAATGCTAATATTTTGTGACAAATTTAAGTTACTTTATTAATAATTAATAAAATAGATAAATAACCATTATTTTTCACAAAATAATTTATTCTGTAAAACAAAAATAATAATTTAGTTAATGAAAAATATTTGTAAAAATAACCGCACAAAGCTCCGAAGCTTGCAAAGCGAAAAAGAAGAAACTTTATAAAACAAACTTATGAAGTCGAAAACAACGGAAAGAGGGTGGGAAAGAAGAAAAACAATAATATTATTTCTAGGTAAGGAACCATGGGTTAGAAAGTTATTAGAGAAAATGTGTTTCAACTTGAATAGGATTTCGACTGAATTCAGTGAAAAGTAGTTTTGATCAGTTAAGAATTTTGACGGTAACATACAGCCTCAAGGTTTGAGGTATCTCCGTGAGGGTTAGACACGACACCAACACACTCCAATGTGAGCAGTTATAATAAATTATAAGTTCACACTCATTATCAATGACCGTAGAAATTTTAACACTAATTTACTCATGAATTTAATTCAGTTCCGAAGTGTCAACTTATGAAGAGTAGAAGACAAGGTGTTTTTAATAAACTAGTAACGATTCTAAAACAAATCATTTTATTAGCATTAATTGTTTCCACGTTACATGGAAGTAAATAAGCGAGCTCCCGGTGGCCTCCCGGGTCCGTCTGGAACAAGGGGCTACCGATCGGATCTGTTCATGTAACTTGACTTGAAAGCACTTGCCTCGTACCAATCTATAAGGCGACATGCCTTAACTACTGTCGAGAGAAAAGAGACCTCCACACCTGGCTTTACTTCTGCATTTTTTAGTTATAGGAAATGTCGACATGTGCATTAAAAGAAAACTAATATTGATCCAAACACTAGAATTACGGCATACATCGTCATAGCGAGTGGGTCTCGGAGACAGCTAACAACTGTCGGGTTAACATGGGACGCGCTGTTCCAGCGGTAACTTAGTCGTGACAGCGATCTACACAAGTGCCCCTTACCACTATACATATTGGTGTGCATGAAACTCATTTGAAGCTTGAACACGGTTAACAATGACTCCAAATATTCGTAGGTATACAATTAAGAGCCTCACTCTCGGTGACATCATTCATATATTATTTGGTGTAAATGAATCAATGTTAGAGTAGATTGTTACATGACGTCGAGAGTAAGGTGTCATCGTTCTAACAGAAATGATTGATTTGCATTTAATTAATAACACGTAATGTTCAGAATCATTCAACCAACTGCATTCAATGCGGAAATTGATTTGATTATTAATTATACACAAATGGGTGTTATTTACAAATATTAAGACACTACAAATATGTAAAATCGGAACACATTTAGAATCTGCATACAAGAAAATACTACAATTCTACTTCAAAATTGGCAAAAATGCACTTGACGGATAAGTAAAATTCCCTCTAGCACAACACGAACAGTATCTACTTAGTTCAGGAATATTGAACAACATATATAGCACAGGTACACAACACACAGTTAGGGAGCGGTCACACTGACAGCCTTGCGATTCCTTTCCATTTTTACTTGCCAGATCATGTCGCATAGGTTAATCATTTACTTTTTTATAAATATGTTTTGTGAAGCTCTATACAAAGATGGCAAAAGAAGTCCTAAGAAAAACTAAAGCCTCGTGCAGACCGTATTGCGTATGCAGACGTGCTCGTACCACTGAGTTGTAATGTATGGAACTATACGTCAACGCGCACGTGTACGTCACGCAAGCGGTGTGTAACTATACGTCAACGCGCACGTGTACGTCACGCAAGCGGCGTGTAACTATACGTCAACGCGCACGTGTACGTCACGCAAGCGGCGTGTAACTATACGTCAACGCGCACGTGTACGTCACGCAAGCGGCGTGTAACTATACGTCAACGCGCACGTGTACGTCACGCAAGCGGCGTGTAACTATACGTCAACGCGCACGTGTACGTCACGCAAGCGGCGTGTAACTATACGTCAACGCGCACGTGTACGTCACGCAAGCGGCGTGTAACTATACGTCAACGCGCACGTGTACGTCACGCAAGCGGTGTGTAACTATACGTCAACGCGCACGTGTACGTCACGCAAGCGGCGTGTAACTATACGTCAACGCGCACGTGTACGTCACGCAAGCGGCGTGTAACTATACGTCAACGCGCACGTGTACGTCACGCAAGCGGCGTGTAACTATACGTCAACGCGCACGTGTACGTCACGCAAGCGGCGTGTAACTATACGTCAACGCGCACGTGTACGTCACGCAAGCGGCGTGTAACTATACGTCAACGCGCACGTGTACGTCACGCAAGCGGCGTGTAACTATACGTCAACGCGCACGTGTACGTCACGCAAGCGGTGTGTCCTATCTTATACAGTTCTATACATTACAACTCAGTGGTACGTGCACGCCTACGCATACGTGTACGCATACGGTCTGCTGGAGCATATAAAGGTCGGTAGGTCACGTTGTGTACTATTGAAATTCTATTGAAGTCTATACTGACAAACTACACTAGTTCAAATATTAACTAGCGTAGTTTCTACTAGCTCGAAGATTGATTTCTACACTTTGTGTGCATTCCGACATTCTCCAACAGTTTACTAGCACATCAGTTAATAGCTTGTCTATCTGACCACACCCTAATCGACAAAAAACTACACCCGTAGTATCATCTTGACAGTTTTAGCAAAGTGTAATATTACATCAATAGTAAATAATTCATATTGAGCTCATGCATTATTGACACAACAATATTGAAAGCGTACAGTCCAAGACAGACATCAATGAGAAAAATGTATTACAACAATTAATTAATTACAATAATTATGAGTTTTGCGACGGGTTTTTATAGCCAAAACCGAAAACATCCGGCTAAGAATGGTGGTGGAACATCCGGCTTGGAGTCGTGGCAGGTGTTATTTAGAAAAGATAAACACGCAGTTTGACACGACTCGTATACCCTAAACAAATCTCAACTTCTGAATAAAAAAGATGCATGCCTATTATATATGTTAGTATATCGGCAAATGCAACGATTAGCTAACGATTAGATACCGTCGTCTGGCAATAATGCAAACCGATACAAGCCCCGTCGGCTCGTGATGTGTGTATTCAGCGCTAACTTCGGCGAGTACAACTCTCAACGGTACAATTATGCCCAACTACATAAAAACACGTCGTCATCATACTCAGTGGCGCAGCACGCGCGCTGGCGTGCTGCGCGGGTACCACGCCGCGGGATTACATTTTGTATTAGACACGGAGTTCAACGTAACAGTCCTTCACAACTCGGTAATATCATAGCTCAAATAGAAAATTAAAAAGAAAAATCCGCATGTTCATACATTGGACTACAAAATATGCTCGTTAACAAACAAAGTATATACAAAACGACTATATAATATTTTAAAATGTTATATATATACATAAAATACTATTAAAATCCTTACGATGTAGCTCGAACTTTAAACTAAATTAAAAAAATCGGACATACAATTTCTGCCAACTATGAACAAATTAGACATTTAAGAAGTAGGCATAACAATATAACAGTAGGTGCAAAACTGGACACATGACACTACCCCATCGGGTATATATACCTATTGTCGTTTTATGTACACAATCATGTCACTACTACACAAATTAAAATAAATTACTAAAAATCGTTATTATAATAACCTCCGACGAATTACAGTTTAAAATGTGAATCCCGAATAATTAGGCAGATAGAAGTAATGCCAACAAACAAATGAGTCAATGTTGTACTGGTGCACATGCTGCCTCCGAGTGTCAGGAGCAGTGCTCGCTTTGAATGATTCACGAGTTCGGGACCTGACTCATCATGGAGGCCTTCGCCAATACAGGACCTATTTTCATGGCAATAGTTGACAAATCCCCTTTGTATGTGAATATAGTGCTAATTTCATGTATGAGGTCCTCGTCGAAGGTTACACGAAATAAAGTATAACTAGTACTTTGCGGTAATTTCAGAAATTAAATCAAAAACCGATACACACGTCTAAAATAAAAATGTAGTAAACAAATATTAAGATAAATATTACAAATTGTTTGATATAGTTGAACACAGAAATATTTCAGTTTGTGCTTGCTTGTCTCGGAACAGTAAAAAGAGAGCCACACTGTGGAGCTGCGACCACACTCCACGTTCCTTTTCTCTCGTGTCACTCAGCATTATTTTAATGTTCAGGCAAACAAGCACGAAGTTATGTATGGGCACATTTTTTAACAGGGAGCACAGTGGTAGCTGCTGATATTTGATAGAAAGAGTAATCAAAGAGTCCTCTTAACTACACTCAAGCTACTTTATCAATGGTATTATTTGCTATATCTACTTGTAACGGTTGCAGAGCTTGCTATTGAGGTCCCTGTGAAAAAAATTACTGTAAACAATACTTTTAAAACAATGATGCAAGTAAAATTATTATATTTTCTCATATATACATATATATATAAGAAAATATAATAATGTTACTTGCATCATATATATATATATATAAACATAAAAGGATGACATAAAATTTATTATGATAACAATAGGTATATTTAAGATAAATGGACACGTAACAAAAATGCATGACATTTAAGATATGTGACATCCATATCGTAATATTATTAAAATGAGCAAAATAAAATAACCTCATGCTTAGGCTATACAAGATTTAAAAAAATTATTATTAAAATGTAAACAGTTGTGATTAACAATTGCACGCCACTTTATTAAAAATAATCCATATTTAATCAAGTATTTCAAAATTTCATCGCAATATTTAAAATTATTTACCATTATTATTATTATTGTAGAAATTGACTAGAAAACTGCAGGGACACTCCACAAAGGAAGCTGTGAGTCGCTAATCTCTGTCTCATGATAATGATTGGAGTTAGCGGCGAGGGCGATGTTGTGGTCACGTGTGGCCGCACCCTTATTCTATGTTTGATATTGTGAAATGAATATAAAATAATGCCGTTACTCCAATAATAAAGAAATTAATAAATTATACAAATATTCCAATCAATTCAGTAATCTCAATAAATAATAAATTAATCATAAAATTCAACACTATAAAATAGGTACGGGACAGAGATTAGACGTTGATTTTTCGTCTCAATTATTAACGCACACTTTGTTGTCACAACTGACCAAGAACGTTTTTGTGTAATAGATAACACTTTAAGTGTTTATTTGCTAAAAGGTGACTTATGATCCAATATGAAAGAAACAAAATGAATGCTTGACAGAAGACACTCCTCCACTCATTCAATGGGGCGAACACACTGAAGGCACAATATTACGGTGGTATATTATGCGCTAGCTACGTGACGAGTTGGCTTAGGGCTCAGCATGCCCAGCACACTAGCTGTATCAAACGGGTTCTCTGGACAAAATACACTTTATTACTATTATAAGTTGGGTAACATTGTTCAGATTATTTCACAGCATAGAAAAGTATTTGAAGATGGAATTGACAACCAGTAATAGCCCTCGTTTCAATATTACGTACAATTTTCTTAAAAACTACCAAAATATAATACAGAAAGTGGCACCGACGTGACAGCTTTATAACCCGATTACTAGAACAAAACAAAAGGTAACAAATTGTCAAACTCATATCGACTAATTTGATTGGCTGACTGATCACTGGCCCATGAGATCATTTGACATGAGTTCATTTGAAACGTCGTGAACTTTTGTTCCCAAAACCGGTTGTAAATGGTACCACGTATTTCATGACGCGTTTATGACCGCACTCAGCAAACCGAGTGCTCACTTATATTTCATAGAGTTTCTTAACGACTTTCTTCATTCGTCATAATTACCTAATTAATGCAAAATTTTAAATTCAGATAAAAGTTGTGACTTGTTCCAACAAAAAAGAAAAAAAAAAGTATAGTTCAATTAGTGTAGAACAGATTTGCTGAAATAGGGTTTCATATTGATGTCCCATCATAGAGACAAGTGAATATGAGAAGTAACAGTAATTTAATTTTAGGTTTAGGTAAACAGCATGACTGTTATTCGATTAAACACAAAACATAATAAGCAAAATATAAGTAGTGCAGAATTAATAAATACATAAATTGCAAATAATTAAGTAATTTAATTAAATAAAGTATTTAAAAAATAATATAATAATACATTTTAAATACAAGCAAGTAATGAATAAAAACAAACAAATAAAAGAGAATAGAATAGATAGATAGGTAGGTATAGAATGGTGAAGAAGAAAATATAATTAGGTGTTATGGCTAAACGTTCGGTCGACACACGCGTCACGCAATACGTGGTGTAAATGTATCGTCAAGTGCACCTAATAACATGCTTGAGAGAGTAAGTATTATTGACGCGAGGGAGAGATGAGGTGCCGTGACTCGCAGCAGGCCCGGTGGATACCACCGCGCGCCGCGGGTAGTTAGAGTAGTGGCGACACTAGTGTTTATATCTCCGATGGGTTATCACAAGGCGAGTAAGAGTGAACACGAGAGCGGGCGCCGACAGCTCACACGGTGTCGATGTCACCCACGTTGATGCGGTCTTCGGATGCGGTCACTGAGAATCCCAGTATACGCACGTCGACCTTTAGCATCTTATTCTTCTTGGTCTTCTTGCCCTTGCCGCGCACCTCCTGGTAGTCGGAGCCGGAGGTGGTGCGCGGGTTGACGGCGAGGGCGGGCGAGCACAGGTCGTCCGACGGCGTCACCATGCCGACGCGCAGGAGCTTAGACCTGCACACATCATCCCCGATCAGAACAGTCTAACTTATTCAATCGTGACGCATAAATAACAATAATTTTAGTATAATAACTATCACCTTCTTTCCAGGAACTGGCGAGCGAAATCGTTAGATTCCTTGGATTCACCCAAATAGCATTTGACGTAATCTTTAACCTCATACGGTGACTCGATATCTTTCAGGAAGCCAACAAAAGTCGGCACTGAAACAAAAGTGATACAACATTAAAACAAAATACAAACATAAGATGACGCCTCCACTGCTTACGCTTCGAGCACAAGTGTAGACTGGTGTGCAGCTCACCGTCAATCTTGGAGCTCCAGGAGACCAGCACGCTGGTGCACCACGCCTCGAACTCGACGGCCGGCGACGTGTCCTTCTTAGACGGTGCGCTCATCACAGTCGGTTTCTTCTTGGTCTTGGTCGGTTCAGTCAACTTCTGCTGACTCGGCTCTTGCTGTTTTTCACTCTTCGACGTGTTTGGTTGTTGAGTATCCCAGAAACCACCTAGTAAAGCAAATTAATATAATAAATGTAAGCAGTATAGCGGCTCAACTCGCGCTATTCTACTAACTCAGCTAAAATACGCCTCTTGTGAGCTCGTGTCAGAAGCATGTAACGCCTGAATGTTTACCCAATGGTCACACAGTTGCACACAACTTCAGTACGGTTTGCGCTACCAGCGCAGAGTTCAACGTTATATTAGTTTTCATTTTCCAATGTGTTCTAACGGTTGTTTCAAATTTAAAGCAAACTTTGAATTAAATAGAATACACAGTTAGTTGGTAGTAGCTAGTTATATTGTTTCTATTTTATTGAATCATACATTACATAGAATAGGGTTATTTATGGAATAAAACATTGACCAGGTGGCCTTCGCGGCTTTACTGGCTCATACACGCTTTCTTCTACCATATCAGGGTTGGCATGATTAAAACAACATTTGTTGTTTAAAACAGTTTGATTTTAAAACGTGTTTTTTTTTTATCACACGTTAAAAACAGAGATTAAAACTAGTTTTAAGCATTGTATAAAACAATAAGAAAATAAAATTAGCTTTAAAACTACTTTTCATGGCGACTGGATGGGTATAAAATGAAAATACTAAACAGCTTGACATAAAACCAATGCAGTCTATGATATTATTGTAATTAAAAAATAAAAATCAAACCTACAGGGTACTACCCGTGAACTCAGAATCTTGAAATTTGGTACGAATCAACGTCATAAAGCACAAATAAAAGAAAAATTGCGAAATCCGCAATTTTGTTGTTATATCATATAATAAAATATTTTTAATAATTTTCAAAATCTTTTCCTTTTTAACCGACTTCAAAAAAAGGAGGTTATCAATTCGACTGTATTTTTTTTAATGTATATTAGCTACCTCATATTTACCGACTGGGTGAACCGATTATCATGATTCTTTTTTTTTTATTTGAAAGCTTGTGCTTCCCGTGTGGTCCCATTGTCACCATTTTAATATCTGATGATGGGAACTTGTAAAGTTATTGTTCACTTGCTTGTAAAGTTATTTTTCACTTTTTAGTTTTTGAAGGCGGTTGTTTTTTTTTGTTTAAAAGTTTTTATATTTACAGGATTATACGGAACACTTGGTGCGTGAGTTCGACTCGCACTTGGCCCCAGTTTTTTATAAAATAAATGTGCTGTTACCGCAATGATACGAGCATGGAAAGACTCAACTAGACAGGCTTGGAATAAGTTGTATCTTTTTATTATATCAATAAATAACAAACAAATCGACGGTCCACCTATATATTAAGTGACCAAAGCTGCCTGTGGACATATGCAGTAGATACCGGAGCTGTCGGTTGTTCTCGTACTATGAACAAAGTGTTAATGTCTTATGTTTCTGTAGAGACATCGATAACCGGAACACAGCGAGGTGTGTTGTGGTGCTGCAGGTCATACTACCGGGCGAGTCCCCTTACAAACAGCTCGAACTAACGAAACTGCTTGTAGGAATTCATGTGAACATAGTGACAAGCAAAGCTGCACAAGTGTTGAATCACCTCCGTTGTGCGTGGGGTTGGCCCAGGGCGCGTGCGCGGCGGGCGGCGGCGGCAGCAGCTCCGCGTCCTCCACGGCGCGGGCGGCCGCCGCCACCACCGCCGCCAGCTGCTGCTTGCGTGCCTCCGCCTGGACATCATCACGATCAATTATTTAGTGAGCTATAGTATAGCCATTCACAAATAAGTTACCATCACGCCTGTATTTCTCGATGGGTAAGGCAGAGGTGTACCGATGTACACCCACAGTTCGCCGGTTCACAAATGAGTTGTCATTTGAATAAATGAACAGACCGGTACTGCATCCACTACATTTTTAACATTTACAATTTCAGGTTTTGGCAATTCCGAAAGGACAGCACCGTCGTTTGTCAGAAGTTCACTAGCGGTTGCAAAATTATTTTTTAAGTCAATTACGTTGAGTCGTTTAATAAACTATGTGAACAACCAATAACATCAAAAAACTATTTAATAAATATAGCCAACCTGAATCTCAGCCAAACTCTGTGATTGATTAGACCCCTTCTTCTTCGCCCACCCCAAACCAGCCTGCACTTCCTACCGAAACAATACAGAATAAGCTAAACATGAACAATAACTATGCACACCCGGACAGGCACCTGTGTGATGTGCAGTGCTTGTGGAGCGCTGCACACCACAAAGGTTTTGTTTATAGTTTTCTTCATTTGAACTTGATTACAGTCTTGTGCATAACAAACCAAAAAAATATTAGGAAATTACTTTGAAACATGGGTTAATCGTAATGGGTGGGAGGTCGTGTCCCAAAGCAGTAATTTTATTTTTTGTACGCGTTCAAAGTTTTACCGACGCTGTAGGTAACAATCGCTATAAAACTCTCCCATCACACGTGTTGGTATTCCTCGCGCGTGACTTACACAAAAACAAAACATCCGATAAGCGTTTACCATCTCAACGATGTAACTACACGGCGAAAAACGTTGCAGAAACTTTCCAAATAGTATTTAAATAAAATTGAAATAGTAAGCTAAAGCGTTGTAGCAAGCTAAAGTAGAGTGGCGACCTGGTCCCTCGCGAGCGCGGCGGCCTGCTGCTGCGCGATGATCTGCATCATCTGCTGCTGCTCCTTCATCTGCTCGAGCTTCTTCTCGCGCTCGAGCCGCTGGATCTCGGCCAGCGTGAGGCCCTCCTTGCTGGTGGCCTGCATGTTCTGGGTGGCGACGGACGACCACGGCGCCTTCTTCAACACCAATTCAGAAACCTGCCGTTGCTGCTGCTGCTGCTGAGTTTGCTGCTCCTGTAATCGATACGATATCAGACAGTGATGAAGAAATGCGTAATAAAAAAATGGCATGATAATTCTCAATTTTATTTATACAGGTTAATCGTAAAATCGATTTGCGTGAGAAATACGATTCTGTTATTGCGGATCACCACTCGATTACAGACTGGCTAGTCATTGCAAATAGATATTCATCACTCTATTCCTTAATAACTCTGAATGAAACGAATTATGGGGATAAGATCATGTGTCTTAATGACAATTATTAGTATGTATTGTCAATAACGTGAGAGGGAAATAAACAACATTATAATATTTTGAATAAAAATGGTTATGGGCTATGTGCGCGTGGTTCCTTTACAATCGTTGATAACAGGCTTGCCGCCGCCGCTAGCCGCGGCACGTCTCTAAGAGCACCTACACAAGGAGATGCCTGAACAGCCGTGCAGTACACGAGCGGTAACATACGACGGTAAGGCACACTCTGCACACACACCTGTTGCTTCTTTGCTGTTTCCGCCTGCTTTTTCTTCTTGTCTTCGTCTGTCGCTAACTTCTCTTCTTCCTTCCTGTTAATACACGACCAACTCCATTAAACAACATACTCACTATTTTAAGTCACTAATTAGCATGAAATAATTTGCAACTAATGTTTTTTTCTTTATTCTATAAAAGTCGAATTACGTACCTTGTAGTGGTATAATATACGAGGGCGGGTCAAAAAGCTCGCGGAATGGAGGGGTTGGAGAGGGGAGGTGAGGATTCTTTTTATCTGTCACTACTTGGTGACTCAATACAACTATAAATACCAAGTTTCAGCCCGATTGGTTCATTAAACTTTGAGATATCGCTGGATAAACAAGTAAATCGGGAAGAGAACACCAACTATGGAAAAAATTGAGTTTCGTGCAGTAATTAAGTTCCTTACTAAGCAACGAAAAACGCCTCAGATCATTATGGAAGAGATGTCATCTGTTTACGGGGACTCTTGCCCTGGAAAATCAATGATTTACAAGTGGCATAGTCTTTTCAAACAAGGCAGAGAATCGATTGAAGACGATCAGCGCTTTGGTCGGCCGATTGAGGCAACATCCTCAGACATTGTTGAAAAAGTTGAGAAACTTGTTCTCGAAGATGCTCGTCTGAAGAAGAAACAAATCGCAGAGATGACTGGAGTATCATCTGCGACTGTTTTGAACATTCTCCATGACCACTTAGGTATGTCTAAGGTCAGTGCAAGATGTTCTCCCGAGTTTTTGGAGCTGTGTAGTGAGAACAAGGATGAGTTTATCAACAGAATTGTGACTGGAGATGAAACTTGGGTTCATCACTGAGTCAAAACAAGAGTCCATGCAGTGGCACAAAAAAGGCGCAGCACCACCTAAGAAATTCAAGGTGTCACAATTGGCCGGAAAGATTATGGCTACAGTTTTTTGGGATTCAGAGGGGATTTTGTTGATAGATTATAAAGATAAAGGTGTCAATATCACGGGGCAATACTACGCTACGCTACTGGAAAAATAAAAAAATGCAATGAAAGAAAAACGAAGGGGACAGTGGTCTCGAGGTGTGCTTCTTTTGCACGACAACGCACCCGTTCACAAGAACCATGTTGCAATGGCTGCCTTACACAAATGCGGCTTCCAAACTTTAAACCACCCTCCCAACAGTCCAGATTTGACTCCTTCCGATTATTATTTGTTCCCAAATATGAAAAAACAGCTCCGTGGAAAGAAATTTACGAAGAAGTGAAGTCTGCTATTTCTGCCTATTTTGAGGGCCATGACAAATCATTTTTTTTAGATGGTATTAACAAATTAATTGAGAGGTCTGAGAAGTGTATTAGGGTTAATGGAGAATATTTTGAAAAGGAAAAATAATTTCATGTTTCATTTCATGCCCCTTCCTTTTCATTCCGCGAACTTTTTGACCTCCCCTCGTAAATGTAATAGATTTAATAGAACACTAGCTAAGTTTGCACTCGTACGGTGACGTGCTCAAGTGTACCTTGTGCTGGGCAAGCGTGCTCATCCACTCACTTGGCAGGAATGCGCAGCGCGCTACTGAAAACTTTGAGCATTGAAACCCAGACGAGTGTTGCGAAAGAATCAGTAATTACAATATTGAAGGGTTTGAAAGAAGTCTGGAACAGTAATGTAATACGCGTGACCACGCGGGCACTGAGGCGCTGACCTCTTACGCTCCGCCTCGTCCGCGACGCGCGCTTCCTCCGCCTTTTTCTTGTTATCCTTACTGGAGCTTTTTTCTGCTCCCTTCACGATTGTAAAGCCCTCCTTGATCCACTCCTATACACATACCAAAGAAAAAACAATAATTAAACAAAAAATACAAAAGAATACAACATGTAAGGCTTATTCGTTTTGTGCCGTTATTAAATATTAAGCTATACATTGATAAGCCTTGGCCTTCAAGACTTCATTCAAAGTAAAAAAAAAAGTTCTGTTTCCAAATAAAAAATAGCGGAAATAAGAAATGAATGTTGGATGAACTTCAAAAACGTAAACGAACTTATAAAACGATAATTAGGTTGTAGCTGTTGAGGAAATCGTAGCATTTGTAGAGTTAAGCAAAAATTAAAAGTTATTTATAAGTTATATTCTTACTATATCAACCGTATTCGTAATAAAGACATTCATTTCGACGAAGCAACGAAATAATGAGATATATAAATATATTTACCTTTTTCTCTTTTTCGATGTCCTTCTTAATAGATTTGTCTTCTTTTTTGGTCTTGGACGGGGATGGTTCCTGTGATCTTTTCTGTTAAAACATTTGGTGTTATAATAACCAGCCTATTATTGGGTTTTACCCACTGCAGCCCAAATGCCAGCATTCATCAAAACGCTTGATCAAGGCGGATTGACGATTTTAGATAATATCATTTTATATTAATTATACAAACACAGTTTTCCTCAAGATGATTTCCTTCACCGATGTCAGTGATGTCCAAAATAAACTTGGAAAGTACATATGAAATTGAAAACACACATTGGTACTTGCCCGTGTCCGGCTACAAACCCACAGCCTCGTGCATGAGAGGCGGGCGCCTTAACCACTGGGCCATCACGAAATTTTGTAAACATGATGTGGTATCAATTACTTATAAATTTATCACGACAGTTGGAGCCGGTATTGAAGTTAAGTTTGGCTACAGGCAACGAATCGTCGTGGATGGTGAAGTCAACGGGAACAAGGGTATCGTAAAGCTCTCATTTTAAATGTACAAGAATTTAACCTTATTTTAATGAATGCAGAAAATGGAATCTGTATTGAGATAGTGTTAAATATAAGACAACATTAAGAAATAAATTAAAATGATTAAAATACAATTGAAAGGCGTTCCGTAGCCAGTCCACTGCGAGAGGTCACTCAAGAACGACTTACATGAACGTGTGATTGCAATCCTTACAAGCGTAATAACAAGTCTTATTATAATGATAAGACGTCCTTTGTTTGGACGAATCACTTGGAGACTAAATTGACTGTTTATTGCAAGCATAACAAGGCCCCGATCGTTCACTGACCGCAAGCCCGGGTTCAATTTGTTTGACATCGCGAACCAGCCTTGCTAATAAATCAACAAGCCCCCATGACGAATGCACACACATTTTACATTCAATAACTGTTTGCAAAAATGAGTTATACATGGTATCAACACCGATATCAATTATGCGTAAGATGGACGCTATTTATCATGTAAACACCTCCAATGTTATACTCTATATTTAAAAATATCAAAAGATATTATTTTAATAGTTAAAAGGATCTAGTTCTTAAAAGGGCTAATAAAGGTAAAAAGGGTAAACAGGGGTAAACGCCAGTAAGTACAGACCTCCCGCTACAATATGTTTCGTCAGAAAAGGGCCACACTCCCTCGAGAAACTTCAAAAATTTCTAACTTCTCTATTTTTATTTTAAAATATCTTTCATTTTATGCATTCTTCAAAACAATGTAAATGATTGCCACACTGTACATAGTGGTAGTATTACCGAGCACGTGTACTACGCTCGGGTTAGCTCAACGTGTTCTTACCTCAGCTTTGACAATCTCCTCTTCCTTCACCTCTGCGGGCTCCTCCTTCTTTTCTTCCTTTGCCTTCTTGCTCTTATTCTTGGTGTTGTTGTTGTCCTTATTCTTAGTAGACCTGTCCGCTTCCTTAGCTTGTTTCGGCGCCTTCGGCTCTGCAGTGGTCTTGGTTAGCGACGGCGCCTTCGTGACGCTCGTGTCGCTGGAGCTCTGCTCGAGTTTGGATGGCTTCGATGCCACCGGCTGTAAACATTTTTTTTATTATTATCCACTATAAGTATCTGCAGGAATCCATATTGTACTGTATTTACTATAAAAAGGAAAAGTAAAAAGTTTATATTGTAACCTGTGGTTCGATGTGGTCAGATTCCCGCGCGACGGCATTGACGTTACCGATGCTGGGGACGCTGGCGTGGCCCGTTAGCGTCTCCGTCTGAATAAGTTTGTGCAGCTCCTCCATGTTGGGAGTGGCGCCGACGTTGGGCGCATAGCAATCGTCAGGCTTCGGAGTGGCGGCGGAGGGAGCCTGCAGCTCAGCCATGAACTGCTGCGATGGCTGCCCGATGTTCTGTGGGGAGCGCAGCTGTGCCAGAATCTGATCTTCTGTTTTCATCTCCTTAGCAATTTCTTCCGGTAGGAGAGAATTTGAATTGATGGCAGAAGGCTGAAATTGATTAGCATGTCTCATACATAAATGTTTGAATGTGAATGGAGGGTTCAGCCCAAGCTATTCGTAAGTGACCACAGAGGAAGTTCGTTTCATTATTAACACACGTAAGCTTTGCATTGATTATGGTTAAATGCGCACTAAAATGAATAATTCTTAAAGTGGGGGAGGACATTATTTCTACGTGATTTAGAGAATATTATTAATTATTTAAATATATATTATTATTATTATACTAATGATATGTACCAACACCATCCCTTCTCCTAGATAAGCAATAATAAAGAGAGCACAGAGTAGTAAATTACGAGAGTGACAATATTATATTTATAACTTTTGTAAAAATCGCTTTCGTCGTGCGACGTGCAGCGCGGCCGGCGTGTAGCGGCGTGCGGCCGCGGACGCCACTCGCGGACCAGTGCCTGCACTGTACTATGTATGTCGCCCCCAACTATTCACGTCGCCTGACCTCAATCGATGGCAAACCTTCATTTAATGTGTTTACCACTTTGTTTTCAATAATAAATTAATCAACAAGCGAGTGTTGTTAGTGTTAAGATTAACACATATTAAAGCGCACATTTTGTCGGCCGATAGTTCTCGTGTAATAAGTAAGTGTAGGTATGTAATAACTGCATTTGGAAAAGCGTGAAATAGGAAAGCTTTGAACGTTTAGAACTATATGCCTACAATAAGAGGTAATGTGTGTACTCGTTTACTTTCGTTTCCCCCAACCCGCTTCGCTATGATCGCGCATCATATAAGAAGCTTACAAATATTTACTCGCGCTAACTAGCCAGCATATACAAGCTGTTGATTTGCATCCTTGCCAAATTTTAGGAGCTTGTCATAAAAAAAAATAGAAGTAATCATTATACTTGTTTTTTTAGTTGCGACTATTAAATAACAGTATTCCAGAATACTCATCTTGCAAAATTCAGAATCGCCCAGTTGCGTATGCGGTAGGCAGAGTTGTCGCGCGGCTATATCAATGTGTACATAGCGCCTAAACCCTCTGGCGCGATGGATAGCTCGAATTTGAAAACCACGTCAAAAAAATATATATATACAGGAAAAATTTTTAACCAGTGCGTAAATTTTGCCATAATAAACTTCAACACGTTTTATTAAACACGTATATTTTATTTTGATATGTCTTAGTACTAAAAAAAAAAGTTATCGCTTACGAAACATGTATACTTAAAAACCATATATTTTATTGTCACTCGGCGCTAGCGCATTTCCCACCCCCTCACCCCAGCCATGCGCCCGGGCGGCGGCCAAGAGTTGTCATTGATAGTATGGCGAATAGATTATGTCCATGTTTTGCTTATTTCAAACTCGGATAAGGATGAAATTTTTTTTTATTTTTTTTTTAACTAAACACGGAAATGTGTTCTATTACTGACACTGAACTACCAAAAAAAATTTACGCACTGGTTAAAAACTTATCCTGTATAAGTATATAAAAATTAAATTTGACGAGAATGCAAATCAACGCCTTGTATACAGCGCTAAAACTACGTAGGTATCATCATTTTAGTACTTTCATACGTTAGTATTTTAGGCAACGCATGAGGTAAGCTCAGGCTTCAGGTCAGTTTCAGGTCGATTTTGTTTTGAGTTTCCATTCACTTACATCTGCTACGTGGGTGTTATGCCGTTAGATAAGTAATTAAGCAACCCTAATTGCGATATTCCAATACGTCGATAAACTTGTGCGGATTCGTTGTACCTAAGCATCATTTCATAGTACAAAATGCTGTGAACAAATAACTCTTTCGCGTACTAACACTTAACATATGGAAAAAGTAAATGACATTAATAAAGCACGTGGGGGTTGAAGCCTTTGGCAGGTACAGCCCTAACAGGTAGGAGTGACCCTATGCTCTGGAAAGGCAAACTGTTCACTCCAAGGAACTCATTTTTATTTTACTGTAAATCAAAGGGTTTGACGCATTTGGTGCACTTCTCAACTTGTACACCATGCTCAAATGGTGAACTTAGCAACTGGTGCACTTCTCATATGGTACACTTCGCAACTGGTGCACTTCTCAACTGGTGCACTTTGCAAAAGGAGCACTTTTTAAGATGAGTGGGGATTTGGAAAAATTTATTGAAAATGAAAGAATCTTTGGTTTTGCGTAGGTAATTTTCTTAAAAATATAATCAACAAAATAGTTTGAATTAAACTGTACATAATCAGAATAATATTTTTATTTTTTCCAAAATAAAAAAAAATGTTTCTCCAATTATTTAAGTAATTTTATTTATAATATTTAATAGTAACAATTACTAAGTAAGAAACAAATGTATATGTATGTAGAGTTTAATTACAATTATTTTGTTGATTGTATTTTTAAGAAAATTACCTACGCAAAACCAAAGATTCTTTCATTTTCAGTCAATTTTTCTAAATCTCCACTCATCTTAAAAAGTGCTCCTTTTGCGAAGTGCACCAGTTGAGAAGTGCACCAGTTGCGAAGTGTACCATAATGAGAAGTGCACCAGTTGCGAAGTGTACCATAATGAGAAGTGCACCAGCTGCTAAGTTCACCATTTGAGCATGGTGTACAAGTTGAGAAGTGCACCAAATGCGTCAAACCCAAATCAAAATGGAACAAACTTTCGTCAGAAAACAATGTCGCGAGTTTATAATGCAGGCAGTTTATAAACTCATCGGGTGACTAGTATACCTGTAGCTACCTACACCGTGTCTTTTACATTAACACAACGGCCGCCCCATGATTACATCTTTAAGCAATATTCAAAAACAGCTAAGTTCTGCCAAAATGACCCGACCCAATCTCTCAATAAATAATGTACCTAATAACATCAATCTAAATCAATAAATGTGCCAAATGTTACACTTCTTAGCTTTGTTCTCTCCCACTGTTGCACGAGGGCCTCCATTCCGTCCATCTTTCGCGATTCTGTACTTCATTACTCCAATTTCGGAGGAACCCATCCAGTTATTCCCGCAATCTGTTTGGTAGATATTATGCCGCGACCCCGTGTCATTGCGTCAGGGCACCAGCGCTGTGCTACTTGGGCGTACAGTCCAGCCAGATCAGTCCTGCCCGGTGCCATTAAAACTGGGTAGCTTTAGAGTCAAGTCAGCAATCCCTGTTTTGGAGCGCAGTATAAATTTTCCGAGTCGGTCCAACGGACCGACTTGACCGAATTGAACACGTCTGATATCGCCCCCATTCCTAACCAGTTATAACAAATCAATGTAGAGTTATTCCAAACTTATGTTTATCAGCCTTCTATATTATATAGTATATCATTGCAGTTACTTTGACATAGATAGATATATGCAAAAAATGTTAACGTAGGTTGGTTTGTTTTGGCAGCACTAAACCCAAACTACAGGCATTCTACATTTTAGAACTAGAAATCATTTCTCTGAAATGAGGCGAATGTATCGTTTGCAACATTTGACGGTTTCGTTTGTAAGATACATTTTAATGATCAAGTGCAACTCGTTTGCTAGGAGCGAAGATGGATTGTAGGCATTCACCTAAACGTATGATGTAGAGTATGGCGTAATAGTGCATAACAGTGTAAGGCGTATTCATTTATCGAATAAGTGACGGGAATAGAATTTGATATGTTTATTTGATAACAGAAGGAATGTACATCGTGAGGTTGTCTATGTATCTAGATGCATACAAGTGAATAACTGTGGCATCCTGTAGGTATTGTGCTCTACTAACGTACAATAGGTATTATTCAATCAGCTTCTTCGATTGAAAGAACGTCCTCGAGTGTTGCGGAGTAGCTAGGTCGCCGCTATTATCCTATTACAGGCCCTCCCTGCACTTCTCTTTCCGTTTTATCACAAAGGCTATTACTGGTTTTAGCTTACGCGCCTGACGATCTACGGAAATCGTATGAATCACCCGCAACATTACGACTACTTGCTCCATCTTTCAAAATAGGCTACATTATCACATTCGTTTGCAGAAATAAGAGGAAACCAATTGTTCTTTATCTCGTAGTCGAAACCACGTAAACGTCCTCGCAATAAGGCGAAACTCCGACACTTTAAAACACCTAAGTAAACGACCAATCAGGCACCCTTATAGTGAGCCCATTATTAGACAATGTTCATGATGCATATACCAAATGTTAGCCTTACCGAGGGTGCAATCATCTTCGTATCGACCTACTTCATTTATGACTGTTATTAGTATTACTGAATCGGTCTAATAAATATTTGTATAACAAAATGCTGCAATGGATACATAGCATCCTGTCGGTACTGAGTCCACACACGTCTTTACGAAGGGTTTAAAAATAAAAATAATGAAACTCTTTGCAGTTTATATAAAAAAATCAAAATCATAAATAGGGTAAATACTAATTATTACGGAAAATGTGTGGCTCGAGTGTTGCCAACGTCATACAACGGATCTTGTGTTTGCGACATGTTACAAACACACACAGTTTCCGTAACTGTACTAACCAACACCTCCCATAAATGCAAAAGCGGTGTATGTTACTATACTTTTAATTAATAATATAATTATCATTAAATAACAATCAAATTTATAAACATAAGGTGCGGATAACTACAATACAAGTTTTACAAGTTCACATCATAATCATATCCGCACTGCGACAAAATAGAATAAACTTAACAAACTTAATAAACATTTTTGGTAACTAGAATATACCTAAAAGGAATATTAAATAAGTAACGAACATTGCTGCCTCCATACACCAATCATCTTTAACACTCGCCATATCTTTACATTTCTTAAATCGCTTATCAGTCTTTCTATTAAACAGCCAGTGTAGATAAATTCGTACACAAACTTAACTATACATGTAAAGTTTTAATCTAGTTTAGACATTGTGCCCAAACAAATTTTGAAATCTGCGACCCAAAACAAAATGCCACTGAGAACATACAAATTATGTAGTAAGTACGAATTGTCACTAAGATATCTTTCGAAATGCTTACTTTTTTGCAACAACCTACTGAAAAGAGATAATAATTAGCGTAAGTACTACTGAACATTCTGATTTTAATTGAGAATAATCTAAAAGGATTACTCTGACTTTACATTACAAATAGAAATAGAGTAATTGGCTATTTTTAACAGACTGAAAACAAGGTTCGTCCATCAGTACGTATATAAGTATGATTATTTTTTATCTATATTTGGGTATGACTCCAACAGTTTGCTGCTGTTGGTGAGTGTTTGTTTGTGTATGTGAGTTTATGTATTTGTAATCGCACCCATGATACAGGAGAAAATCCCAGTGTGGAGGTGCAAGGATTTAAAAAAAAAATGTGAAGAAAAAAAGTGGCCTGGATATCTTATTACTCCTATGATATTAAACCAGAAGTGTTACGCTGTGCTTAAACCTCAAAAAAACGTATAAGTAGTTAGTCTTAAGCTAATACTGGTTATAACGGAGATAAGGGAAGGTACGCGTAGACAGGACTTAAAACTTTAATATAACAAATGCTTTGAGAATTGTAAAACACAGTCCGCGGTACCATTTAACAAGTTGCCCTTGGATATAAAAAGTACTGTCTACACTAGCTCTTTTAAAATTAACCTGATAATATTCCCATTGAATAACTGTATATATGCTGTTGAAGAACTTTAATTGCATGTTATTTATTATTGTTGATTGAAAATATTTGACCAAACTTTTTAATACATTCCATAATAATGCTTTTGGAGAAATTGTAAATCTAATAATGGTAAATGTAAATTGTTGAAAAATTCCCTTCATATACAAAATTATTGTTATTGAATAAATAAATAAATTAATGAGAGAGTAAATGGAAAAAAAAAACAATATTATACTTTAATAAGGTTTTCCGGGATGACTGATTCGAATGAATTAAGTACAGTTTTCAGTCGGCAAAGCTCTATGTAAACATGTGAAAAGAAGCAAGGTCGGCAAAAAGCGAAGATTGTGTTCTTGTAAAACCATTTAATTGATCTAAACTATGTAATTTCGCGAAAACGTATAATTCATTTTTACATTGGAGTTTTTCGTAACGGATCCGTATTTTTTTAATGAACCAAGAAAAAACAATTTTAATTTACTTATTATTAAAGTATTGCCGTTTAGGTTAGTCATATAATAATTATTGTAAATAAATACAACAAGATAAATGACAAAAAATAACACCTTTATGGACTAATGTCAATAAAGGTGGTATGCAAATAAATGAATATGAATAAATATGTACTCTACAACTTAAAATACAATTTGGGGCAAAACCTAAGAGGCTCACACGACCCGAAAAGAATGTTGATATATAAGTACGATATAATATGTAACATTTTAATTTTGTAAAGTTTTTTATTATTTGTTTTTTTTTTAATTGTTTCTTGCAACTGTCTGTGTAATACTGGTGAATTACTGCTTTCTGTACCAGTGCCGAATTCATATGAAGAAACAAATTGTAAACGTGCTAGGAGAGTAATGGGTTTAATGTCATTTCTTTTTTAATTGACGCATATAAACGATGCGGTAATTCATTTAGTAGTAGATTCTAAGCAAAGTAATTTTAAGAAGTGAGTGAAATTTACTTTCTGAAACGTTGTATAACATTATTAATAATTAAAAATAGTCAAATACCCTAAACTTTTCAATAATTTAATATAATATAGGTAACAAACCATTGGCCAGAATAACTTTTAAAATATCAAATTTATTTGTTTTGTTTTTTTTTTCTAGCTAATCTATGTAAGCTTAAGGTAATAAAGCATGAAAAACCAAATGCATACAACAATTTTTATAGAACCATGGCCATAGAATTATTACTTCATCGTATACAACTTCTACACAAAATTGAGATTTGAAACATAACCATAACCACCATAACAATAATAAATATAAATAAATGTCATGCATATCATAATCAGTACTTTTTTTCTACCCTGCCTTGTAATTCAACAGCGCCCTATCATAGACAAAGCTCGCTCCTCAACCTAAAACTATAAAAAAATATCAAACTTAAATCTACTTAAAAATTATAAGAATCCTAAATAACCTAATCTCCAAAAAATTGTTGTTGAAATGACAAGTAACAGCTACCACAACACATTTAGATATTCATGAAATACATAAACCTATGCTCGGTTTGACATCTATGTTTTGTATAATTACAACTAGGCTTAATCAGATCTCTAAACGGAAATTGAAAATACTTGTCAGTTCACATTGGGCCGCGAATGTTGGCGGCACCCGCCTCGCACTATTCTGGCTTCCTAGAGGCGCATGTCAGCTCGACTGTATGTGGCAACGGCGCGGTTGTAGTAAACTAACAAGTTCATCATATATTATGAAAACCACGGCGGGCGGCTCCGTCCCAAGCCCTGCATCAACATGTGCATTGTACACATCTAGTAACAGATTCATTTTATTATACGACATCACCAATAAATACAGCTTAAGATCAATATGTGCGTGTGGACTAAGAGGCTCGCTTAACAATAGGGACGCCAGGAATGCGCTAAATATATTACTTGGATTTAGTTGTACATTTAAAACAAATATAGAAGGAGTAAAAAAAATATATATATTTAGTCGCCCCCTATTACATGGGACCTAAATATACCGGCGAACTGTGGGTGTACCTACATTGGTACATCCTCTGCCTATCCCTACGGGGAATACAGGCGTGATGGTAGTCTTCAAATTTTTATTTACTTAAATGCTTTGAGGTCGTGTTACTTAGTAAATATTTTTACAAATAATTTTCCTAAGGTCTGTAATCTCATTTAAATACTTTCCAGGATCTGTAGAAAGGACACATGACATGCCCTCTAAGCTAAGGGCCTTATCACACTAGCGAATTACGAGCGTGTTTTCTATACAAATATCTGACGCGGCGAATTCGCTGCGTGATCGCCTTCATACAAAATACGCTCGCAAACCGCTAGTTCGATAAGGCCCTAACTACTGCATCGTTCTAAGTAACACTACGCCAAAAGTGTTGCAAGGAGGAAGTACAATAAAAAATTTACTGAAAAATCGTTGCCTATGGTACCTACCACGCAATGTAACACAAATGATTGTGTTCATGGATGCATAAAACAGTACAGGGCTCGTACCCTCTGGTATTTAAAGTGTAGTTAGGACTTTTCAAACTAGTTTTCGCAAAAGAAAACGTAGACAAAAGTTTAACTTTGACCTTTAATATTTTCGTAACCAGTAGGTTTCCAGACAAAATCAAGAATAAAAAATATATCCCAATGATGGGAAGACCGTGTAACTTTCAGCTTTGTATCTTTTTACATCCATTATATTTGTTAACAAATTCCCGGATGTTTGCCTCCCTCAGTACACGCGCACATACAACTATTTTTTTTTTTTTTTTCATTTTTGAGCAAACACAATATTCATCTACTATAATATTCTTCAATATATTTAGGTTAGACCTTGTCGGTTACGGTTTAATTTAATGAATAAATACAATCTTGACCAATATTAGAATACCGGCTCAATTATGCACCTAAAACATATTGACGTACTACATGGATTTTGATTTTAACCTTGTTGAGTAATGAACCGATACAATTTATTTTTGTCACTTTCATCAACACTACTGATGTTATTTTTTTTTATAATTTATCATCATTATCATCTCTTGTACTGCATGCATTTCATTGCGACATTAGCCATTATTTTGCTGTTTATAATCAAATAGGCCCGCACTAGTCTATATTGATTGAAGACTTGTGAAGGAGTAAATACATAAACGCCCATAATAATTCTTTATTTTAACATTAAAAAGCTATTTCTTGTTTTTTTTTTATGTTGCTTTTCTTAATCTTATGAGTAGTACAACTACGAGATAATGTGTTCAGACAATGAACAATGGTTGCATTATTTTATTTTGGTAGTTTTATATAGACGTATAAAGGAGAGGAAGTAGCTACGCTATACATAACATAATCATATCTGTTATCCAACGATACTTATAACCAGTTGGTGAAACGGCACCGACGCGATGGGCACTGATACGTAATCATAATATACAAACGAATAAACTTAACATATTCTCATAATTTCAAATACAGCTGGTCGCACGAACTGCGGTGGCCATTTATTAGGTTCGTTAGGATTTTTGCGAAACTCTAAAAGCTGTCATAGTATTACACAATTCCAATAGTACATATGTGTACCAGCATACATCGCGTCACTCGGTGTTATCTTTATGATTAGATATCAATACCCTTACAGACTTTCTGTTTACATACTAATTAACATTAACGTTGTTTAATGTTGTTATAGTACGCCGGGTAAGTTTAATGCACTTAACCTTTGCACGTTACAAGACATCGAGAAAACATAAGTGTCCCAACTATGTGGATGAATACTACATTGATATCGATACAACATTTAGGTATAACACAAACAATGAACACTTGAATAATATATTTGACATCGAGTAATCTATAATTATGCACTTTACCTTTGCACGTTACCTTTTGGAATATAACTTTACTTTGAACAAAGGTCGAACCTTCTTCCCTACGTACTCGCAATCATTCTTCAAAGTCTTCTTTAATCATCAATCAATTTTATCTTCTTTAATCATCAATCAATTTTATTAATTCCTCGTTGAATTTTAAAGCCTGAAACCACAGCGCTCACTTAACGAGTTACTTATTTGATAAATAAAGGGGAATCATGAACGACCATAATCTTAATCCATAAACTTATGAATATCGTATACTTTGTTGCCGTGACACGCGTCATCTTCGACGTGCTTACTGAATTGTGTCATGTTTGTGGTAAGACATCGATGTTACATTATCACATCATCGCAATGGTGCGCATTATTACTTTAACTTCCGCTTTACCTGAATTAAAGTATTCACGTAATTTAAACGAATGTTTTAGAAATCAATAGTCGATCACGCCAAGTTATTATTGTTTCCCAGGATTTGACCTAATCCATATAAATGTCGAATAGCCCTCCTTACGTGCAACATGGTAAGGTCGGTGCATTATTCTCCGAGATATATTATATGTCTCAACTTGACTGCCTAGATTAGGTACTTCTTATCTGTGCAGTTAAGAATAGCCGAACCGTTTCCTGCTTGTTACGGTGACCGACAACCTTCTTTCTATTTAAATGCTTTTATTTTATTTGTTGTCGCTTTTCAGTTTTATGTTTGGAAATAAATCTTCAAATCCCAAACATCATACATCTTTGTCATACACATAGACAAAATCATACAGATTTAGAATAAAAAGTAAGTGAAACATTAAATCTATAATTTTTAAATATGATGCTGTATACATGTTCGGCTGCAGTAGGTGTACTATGTCGTGCTACAAGTTTGTGCTTTTCATGTGGTATAGGGTATCTCGGAGAGCATGCCTATCGCTAAACCGCTGAAAGCCTCATTCGGTGTAGGCGCAGTTTACATCTTTGTTAGCAAAATTTGATGCTTTGTTTAGCACCCCAAGATGTTACTATTCGTGACATGATTGAACGCGGTACAAAGCGAAATTCAAAGTCGGCGAACACGATACACACGGCGTAAATATTATCAACCCAAACAAACTTTAATTTGGATTTAGTCGTTTGGGTTGTAATTAAGTTAGGTCATTCTAAATTCAGTTTTATAAATTTATAAAATAAAATAGACTGGCGAAACAGATCCTGAAAGACAAATTACAATTATGCCAATCAATTATGTTTATAAGGGCTGTGAAAGTGAACGAGCTTACGTTCAGAATCTCAGATAAATTACAGCCAAGCAGCGAGCATCCTTTAAAATGTTCATTGACACAACCATACTCAAGTGAGGCAACCTTTCATTTTGTTTAGTCAACATTCCACATTTGTCGTTTAACTAGTAGGATTGCTTTTGACTTACATCCTGTACATTAAGCGTAAGGCGCGTAGTTGTGACCAGACTACAAACACAGACACAATGTGTTGCGTATCGCACACACTACTTCACATGATACTTTTCAGTAATGGATGTTCATTGACACATTGATGAAGCGCGGCCGTCTTATGAGTTACATTTGGATCATTCCAGGCAACATGTGGATTTTTCGGCAGCTATTTTGTTTAATAATATTTTCATTTTAATATACACCGAACATTTTAGTCCACCAGGCTGTTTATTGCCTATAAATGAAAATAAATAAAAGAAAATGTTGAAGAAAGGCGAACGAGTTCAGAAAATGAATACTTAAGGCTTAGATGGCTAGAACAAAAGAGTCACGACAACATGGGCTAACCCCACGTTATCTGGCTCCTAACAATGCACAGACATCTTGAAGGGGAAAAAGCAGAGCATAATTATTATACAAACGAGCATTGAAATAATATGGCTCACAGATCACACATATAGACTCGTCAGCCTTAAAGTCGAGCCATAGCTACAGACAGATAGGTTACAAAATAAATTGACTTGACATGCGCACCACTTGACAAACGGAAATGCGTCGTTACTTTGTCCAAATCGATCCAATACTTTAGACACTAGAAATGTACACTAACGTACACTAGTTCCTTTTTGACTAAATTCTTCGCAAAACGGTCACGGTAAGTATAATTATCGAACGTGCTACATAAATATGTTTCTACATTGTGAAAAGGTGTATGCGACAACGCCCAACGAATATCTTTTTAAATAGTATTAAGGACTACTGACTTAAACGGGCCCATTAAATACAGTGTCGCAAACGAGAAACTTTTTTTGGCTATAGTGTTTGCTTAAGGAACAAGTTCCAGGCTAACGACAAAGGCAGTACATAAACATTTATTCATTATTATACTCATTTTTATTATTATTTATTATTATTCTTTCATAAGGCCAGGGAATTAAATGTAAACAAATGATGTATAAACTACTTCAACGGATTGCATGAGCCTTCTGCGAAGCGTTCACACATTCTCAAATTAAATTAAGTTTCAAGTGTTATGAGTTTTAGTGGTCGTGAAAGTTAAACGAATGTTGTAGTATTAACTTGTGCATGTAATATTGTTATAAGCCGATCACCGATATGTTTTTAATTTCTCATGTTCACCGTATTGCATGGATCCGAGTATTTAGCGATATTTGTTGCTTAAGGTGTTATCGTCAAGGTGGAAAATTGGCATCCTCAGCGTCTTTTGTTGTTGACTGTACCGTTGCTTAATCCTTCAAATTGATCACCTATACAAAATTCCATTCTTTTTATATATCAACACTAATGCCTCCCAAACAGTGAATTTTATTTTTATGTTGTAGGTGAATAAATTTAGATATTATTATTTATCACCACATTGAATTATTTCTCATTTTACTAAACTTGTATAAAGATAACGACTCATATCTTGTGTAAAACTAAAAAGGTACGGTATTAAAACAAATCAAACTGAATGTGTATGAATACAACAATTATTCGCAATTTAAAAGCAAATTCTCATATATTGTATATGTGGAATATATTATTAATAGTATGTTCAATGTGGGTACATGTAATGTAAGCTAAGTCCGTGAAACCGCGTGAAGGCGCACGTGTCGAGGTACGTCCTACGCGGCGCGTGCGCACATACTCAGTAGCACGATTACGATCAGGTGCTGGTATTTTGTAAAAATCTCCCTCGGAATGCAGGCGTAGAGTTCCATATAAGCCGTCTATCCCTAGCACCACGTAGGATGACCAGCTCACCTCAAACTCTCTTCATCTAACTTCTCCGAAGGACATTTTTAACGAATTGATCGACTGTCGGTGGTCTTGACGTTAGTCGCTATTCAACCCCCAATTATATTTTTTAAGTTACTGCAATAACTTTAATTTTTACAGTAAAATATTATTCTTAGCGAATTAAACTTTATATATCAAGATAACAAATCTGTAAAACAAACGCTGCAGTGTAAATTTAGTTTTCTATCAAAATTAAAAAATATTTTACTAAATTAGATCCCGGGACCTGACCACATTTATAGTTAGGGGCGCAAAATGATTTTTTAATATTTGCACCAGCTACGGTTTTGTTTACTTGACAAAGACATAGCAGTAGAAACTGATTGGAGGAATCTTACTACTATTATAAATACGAAACTTTAGATGATCACGCCAGAACGGCTGAACAGGTCGGGATGAAATTTGCTCAGAGATAGATTGTAGTACACCGGAAAAATGTACGGTTCCGGCGAGATAATGAACTTTGACGCGAACGAGGTCGCGGGCGGAAGCTGGTACAATATACTAATTATTGCACGCCTATCTTGACAGATGGAGCTTTTGTAACTACCGCCATCAAAATATATAACAGGTGTAATAAACCTCCGGTTAAATGTAATTATTTAAAAGCAGCAACCTAACAAATTTAGATACGTCAAGGCTAGGCGTTAGTGCTTTATCCTAAACAGCATTTGCTGGCCTGCAAAATGGATAACAAAGATTTTTCTAAAACGCGAAATATTTTTCAACAAATGCTCTCCATTCGCTTTCATGTACATTATACAACAATTCGGCCTACGTGTCACGTTCATTCCTTGCCTCTGTCGACCACTCGTAATGGTAGCAATAGATTGCTCACTAGCATGTTACGTACCTGTTGTGTGGCTGGAAACTCAAAACGCGCGCGATGAATATAACTTATAAAACAACGTTTATAAGTGTGGAGCGACAGACTTTGACAACCTTGAAGTTCTTATTATTTTTGAACATTGACATAACATATTAATATTGTGTGAGAATGGAGTCTATCTATTATCTCCTAACTAGTTACCCCAAAGCAACATCAAAAATATTAACACAAAGTGGTCAATACCAATCTAAAAGAAAAAATATTTTAGGTACAATTAATCAGTTTTCTTTCAGGTCATTCCCATTATTAAGTGACGTTAAAAAAAATATTGTGTAATGTTTACTATTAACATATTTTTTGTTAGTTTCAGTTCGAATGGGCTCTGTACAACTCAAAAGCAGTATTGAATAATAAGTTACCCCATGCAGTCCTCTTCCACGCGTGTAGCCGGACGTGAAAACTATTCATACTTTTTGTAAAAGTTCAATGATTTATAAGAGGCAAAGTGAAACCTTATTCCGTAATTGAACAGATCAGAAAGTAATAGCACAGCAAAGTATTATGTATAAGTTAACCCTCCCTCACTAAAAGTACAAAATGCTCGCACTAAGTATGAAGAATGCTACGTTTAGAGCAGTAAGCACTAAACAATATCTACTTAAAGACATCTTCAACTACTGTCGAATGAAAACTCTATTACACTTTATATGACAATGACCCTCATTGAACTCAAATATCACACAATTTAGTATTTAACTAACATATTATTATGATTAGTGATAAGTTACAAAAGCAAAATTAATATTAATTACTAAAAGTTTATTTTATTTAAGAGTAAGCAATGACATGTTACAAACAGATATTATTTTCATGTTCTATCTAGCAGACTACTGCAAAAAGATAGATCGTTAAGGAACGTCACTGCTATTTCTTAAACAGCGCCAAAACAAACCACTTTGTGTTAATCTGTTTTAATGACACAACGGCTCGGCATATATTCGTGTGACTGTGGTCTAAATACAATGCAAATATTATAATATAAAAAGCGTTTTAAGCATTTTAAGGAATCATGAAAGTGATATTTTCTATGCCTTTAAAACCTTAAAACTGGAGTACTTACTTTACAACAAATAGGTATAGATTACGTAAGAGCCAACGATGATTCAATTACGGTCCGATTGTGTACACTACTTCAACTGTTGATTTGTCGCGTTTAGTGGACGCCTGGCGGACAGTCAGCGACGGCAACAGTCACCTCGTGGACGTTGCGAAGGAGTCCACTTGAAGACGCTGTGTTCACACATGTGTTTAACTTGTGCACAAACTATTGAGCCCGGTTTTGTCGCGTGCTTACCAATATTTAAAACATGTCTTATTTGAAACATGCGGAAATACAGAAGCGAATCGGCTATTAGCTACAAAGCCACGCATAGGATTCAAACCCCAGCTGCGACGATAACAATAATAACTAGAATAATTAGCTATTATGATTGTATAATCCTTTAAGAAACATTTTAAGGCTGGTCGACTATTGTATGTATGAAGGATATAATAATAAACTTCGGCTAATTACTTTGGAGGATTTAGAGCAAGATAATAGATATTTAGATCATAGTACAATGTCATTATGGGAAGATTTTATTTTTACCTACTGCTTCTTTAATATTATTTCAGCAATTCTTAATGTCATTCATGATTCCTTTGATATTTATGAAATATTTAATGTAATTCATGATTCCTTTACTTGGTGGATGCAAATTGTGTGAACCAAATAGAAACACGACATACACATGTAAAAAAATAGGGAACAATGTATTTGTTTGATATAAATAACACGAAAGTTTTAGTCTGCTAACATAAGTGATTGTAAATAATATATCGTATTTCTATTCAAAGTTCCATTACTACACAGTAAAAGAGAAAGCCCAAGAAATATACATGAGAAGGAAGAAAGGAAGTGCTTAACTCTAAAGAAAAACATGACTAAATGGTAACATCACTATAGTGTTCACCAGCAAGCCAGCTCATGTTGGAACACGACCAAACTAGTCTTCAAAAGGTGCTATATGGTTTTCAAGCAAAATCGTATAACTATGACGCTAGAAAAAAAAACGACTACGAGCAAAAAGTAATTCATCAATAGTAAAATGCCATGCAGGCACCATGTGAACCTTTTAAGGACTAGTCAAATACAAGCAACTGGGGACTGTTTCACGATAATCATAATGGTAATAGCATATCACCATTTAGAACTGTGCAATTAGTAGATTTAGATGCCATCCACATAGTGCCAAAATCTGTTTAGGTTGATCTGCGCAAGGTAACGCGGCAACAACAATCACTTTACATAAGAAGACCCACCTCTCGGCAGGCGGTGTCACACCGGCGACGCCACGAGCGGATTGGACGGCCGCCAATTCTTATTTGAATAAGTAATAAACACTATATGCATTCAGCAATACAGATCAATGTTGTACAAACAAATATTTCATTTCTCGTTCCGATACTCCTTATTGTACAAAGTCTGGATACGCGAGCATGTACTTGGCGAGAATTAAAATGTTTGTTCGTACAACATTGCACTACATTGCTGCATAAATACAGCATTTATTACTTTGCGAAATGGATACACCAGTGCGTGCCAGCGCTGGTCAGTGCGAGAATGAGCAGTGTATTTTTCAGTGTTAAAGGGTCAGCGTGATTTATACTCTCGCCCGTCCAATCCTTGCCTCGCCTCACCGGTGTGAAACCACCTTAAGGCGTAACTAAAATGTTGTGACCATATTTACTGTAGAAATGATCCAAACGGAGAAAACAAAGAATGCGTGTTTAGGACTACCAATTACTGGAGAAGAAGTCCGATTTGACGTTTCTCATTTTACATGCAGAGATAATCATTGTATAAACGTCTACGTAGGAAATTGTAAAAGCATATGAATAATTCTACATAATTACTATGTTACCCACCAACGAGTACCATTCGTAAGCATCAAGTTCAACTTTGTATTGAAAAAATGCACAAAAAAAACATGTCGTTGCGATGATAACCGTAGTGTGTAGTGGTACCATTGAAAGCAGTCTTTTAACCGAATGAAATCGATTTTCCGAAAAATCGTTACTTTAACAAATTTCACTTACTTATACAAAAGAGATAAAGTTATTGTATTTTTAACTATTTAAACATACACAAACAAAATATGATCATATAAGTATATTTTTAGCTTAATTTTGGTATTTAATTTAAATATTTCGATATTATACGAATTTATTTGGTAAAAAAATTGCTTGCTAATTCCGATCTTTGATTACGCGTTACGAGGTTTTGGTATTATTTTGTGAACTCGTCAATATTTGTAAAAGAGAACGTACTCTTAACAGCCTGTCTCGTGACTTGGTTGTGAAGGTGCACGATTACTTTGATCGATGTTGTAATAAAACAATACTCCTCAAAAATCTGTTTCAAGCAAGCTAACATTTATCGATTACAAACTTGTAAGTGTGTCTCAAGAATCGGTTTTTAAAGCAAACGATTTACTTTTCCTCTTACTACACGCAGTATATTTGATAGCTGCCAAATCGGACTTCTTAGATTGTTGGGAACATAGGGAGGTTCCAGAGTGTCAAACACTACTTAGAATTATTTTATTAGTGTAAAAGTATAGTGATAGAAGGGTGGTATAAAGATGAGTATAATTTTTCATAAAATATGGTCACAATTTTTGAGAAACCCTTAAAATTTGGCAATGAATGTGGAACACGTACCTGCTGATCCCAGAGCATGTTATTGACGAGTGCGTCTGGGCGGCTACGTGGTTGCAGCATCCACATCAAGTCTGCCGATGACGACCCTCCCTGGCCCCACAGAGAGTCCACCTGAAATAATGTAACTTTAAATTTGTGCACCAGCCGTGATCGCATGTCCACAACACCATTAACTTCTAACATTTAAACAAAAAGGGAATTTGCAAGTGATATAATCTTTTACATTCTCTAAATAATTACATGACGTCAAGAACCAATTTGGCTTTTTTACAAATTTTAATGTTATACATAGTATAAAACAAAGTCGCTTTCTCTGTCCCTATTCCCTTTGTATGCATAAATCTTTAAAACTACGCAACGGATTTTGATGCGGGTTTTTTTAATAGATAGTGGTTGATTGGTCCATTAAATAGTGGAGAAATACTGTTACTTTTGAGGTTTCTAATGTGATGTATATAATTTATTTTTTTCCGCTTACATTGCAAACGCAGGCTGAACCCTACGAGATTTATCAAAATAATGTACTAAGTATTGTACACATTGAAAAGGTCTACAGAAAACTCCGCGATGGTATATGTCTATCTCTAATGGATATCCCACAATATTTTTTTTTTGTCATTTAGTTTTTACGATAAATAATGGCTAATTTTCGAAGCGATTTTAACCAATACAGCATTAATCCTTATCCAATGAAATACCTCAAATACATTGTTGATTTAATATAGATCTATATGGCCTTTTACAGCATATCATTTAAATGAATATTTTCGAAGATATTACAGATTTAAAAATTGCGGGACGTAGCGTTTGCGGCGGAGCGGGCCGCTATGTTTTTACCCGACAGCGACAGAAGGAGGGTTATGTTTTTCGAGAGTATGTATGTATGTATGTATGTATGTATGTGTGTATGTATGTATGTATGAATGTATAATTGTTTGGCACGCTCTGCAGCCTGAACGGCTCAATGGATTTTAGCTTGAGAGGTGTCGTTAGATTCGTATTTACTGTGAAAGTGACAATGGGTAAATTAAAAATTAAAAAAAGTAAAAAAATAAAAAACAGTATTTTCTTAAATTACCGTTTTTTTTTTTTTGTATACAACGTTTACAGTTTTTCTGTAGTGTATTTAGTATCAGCATTGCACCCGTGCGAAGCCGGGGCGGGTCGCTAGTATACAATAATTAATTGCTTTATATTGGGGGTTTCTTTTGGCGAAATGGAAGGCAAACTCGAATCCTCATTATTCAGCGACGTCGGTAATGTAATGGTTGGACGAAAACGTATGTCAAAACAATTTTTTTTATTGTAGTGTAATCTCACAAAATTTTCGTTTCAAGTGCCATTTCTACTTCTACTACACCAATGAGTAACTTAAGGTGGAACCTCCACGGTAGCCCGCGAAATTCAAACTTGATTACGTTTTTTGTAATTTGCAAGTCAGTATTAAGTTTTTTTTTTTTGGAATTATACCGACTTATGGAGTTATTTTACTGATGTTAATGGTTATGATTTTGAAAATACATACTTCTTACGCCCGCGAATCTTACTTTAACCAACATTAAACCTAATACTGACTTGCAAATTGCAAAAGACGTAAGAATATTTGAATTTGGCGGGCCACCGTGGAGGTTGCACCTTAATTTATTTTATTTAGGAGTAAATATGAAGATACAAGCTACGTCATGTCCTCTGACGAATGACGACGCATAGTGGCTGCCGCGTGGTTGCGCTACTAATTAATAAATTATATTTATTCTGTAATTAAGTTAAAAATAACGCGTTGCCCTTTTTATACTAATGAGTTGTTTCCTAGCCGCCTATTCTGACAAGAGACACAAAATCAAAGCCGGAGTCAGTCTTTTTAAAAATGTCGACATTTTGGGCTCACTTTTCGATTTTCCCAACAGTGATGAGACCAATGTCATTTGAAAGCTTTAAGCGTGTACTTCATTTCGTTTTATGGCAGCAAATCCAGAGCGAGAATGGGGTTTTGGTATGTTTTTGAAAAAATATTATTTTATATTTTAGCTCAAGAATATGATTGTTCTTTTTGTACATTGGATCAGTGTTTAAAATACTTTAATTAATTTTCACATACATAGATACCATCACGCCTGTATTCCCCGAAGTGTTAGGCAGAGATGTACCAATTTACAGCCACAGTCCGCCGGTATGTTTTAGGTTCCATGTAATAGGGGGTTAAGAACCACAGGTTTACTAATATTCAAGGTATTTTGGAATTATAGAGTGGAGCTGTGCGTGTGGGACGAGTGCACGCAAGTGTCAGTCATCGTAACTTAATAAAGAACATAGTCGACGAATATAACAAAGAACGAGCATTCGGGTAGGCCACACAAGGTACGCGTTAAACCAAGCTCATATAAAATGTAACGATCATTTGTACTGTAGGAGAAACTTTAAATAATTTCTATATTTTTCTCCCAAGATGGGGTCGGCTTCCAGTACACCCTGATGCAGCTGAATACCAATGGTTATCATAGTGTTTTATAATACCGTATTTTATTAATTTCAGTTATAAACAATCACTTGCATATGCAAGTGATTGTTTTATATTCCATACCACGTAAAAAAGCTTGTCGCAGGTTTGCTTAACGAAATAGACTGTAGTTTGTTTTTTTATTATTTTCTATCTTGAAATAATGTTTACTTTCAAGTAAAATAGGATGTTCTTGACAGCGCGCTCTGTATAAAATACTGAGTTACGTATTCATTTGAATTTAGTTATTTTATAGAAAACTTGTTAACCTAGAGATCAGTTCCCTGTGCTATCTAAAGGCGTTTATCAAATTTAATTATTTATAGACCAAAATACCTACATAGACAACATACAACATATATGGACTAAACTGCGTTTTGTACAAAGTGAAATGTCGCTACGGTCTTCTTTATTAATTACTAAAAAGTTTATTTTAAAAAGCCAACATAACTTAACCGATTTTTTTTTTAATTCCCGGTATTTATGTTAACCGTTTTGAGAACAAGTTGGTTTTTTGGTATCTATGAAAATAAAAATATAAAACTACGTACATCAAAGACAAATTGTTTCTTTAAAATCATTTTTACTATTAGCAAATTCATACACCACTGTTTTTGCTAAGTTTATAAAAGACGATAGGTATGAGTGGGCAATTTATTTCATTTAGTCCTATTTCTGATCACAACAAAATGAAACAACGATTCTAAAAGACACTGAAACTGTTGTGGGATCAATTTACAAATTGAATGTTATCAAATAATAAAAGTAAGCAATTGTAGAAATTTCGAACATCGAATATAACGCCTGAAAACCGTCGCTATCGAAATAAAAGTCCTTTATACAATCTGGGGACATTTATGCAATACCACACCGCAATTGTTTGCAGATTTCAGAATGCAAGAAATCATAAATCAAACATAAAGGTATTAATTGTTATCGTAGGAATTTAATTTATTACCATTTGTGGCGGTTGGGCATAATTTTGATTTGCCATAATTCCCACAGATCCAAATTGTAATTCCATAGGTGCATTTTCGGGTATGTTTATAGTACCCATATTCATCACCTAGAAATCAAGAAAACCTTATTATTACAAGGCATTCAGAATGCTAACTACCTACGAACTAACTACCACTACCTGCGAACATCGCTATATCTACGTCTACGTGTACGCGATAAATTATGCAACATATTGTATACTGATTCGTGTACTCACGTCTAACGCCAACGTCGCCTGCGCATTCAACATGTTCTCGTGAGATCCTTGGGGGCGATCGAAGCGACCAGCCATCGGGAATGAATTCATCATATTATCCTGCAACAATTCATTAATCTGAGTTAAAGAAGCATTTACTATTTGCTGATCCATTATCTGTTTTACTAAGTAGAAGCAATAAATACTGAACAAAACAGAACCTGTAGTGAGGTCTGTCTACAAGTTTCATGCAGAATATCTATACTATGTATACTTAATATTATAAAGCTAAAGAAGAGAAGAAAAAAAAAGTTTGTTTGTTTGTTTGTTTGCACGCGCTAATCTCAGGAACTACCAGTCCGATGTAAAAAATCCTTTTTGTGTTGGATAGTTCATTTTTCGAGGAAGGTTATAGCCTATATAACATCACGCTACGACCAATTGGAGCGGAGCATCAATGCAGAATGTGGCAAAAACGGGGTGTTTTTTTTTTCTTTTGAGGGCTTTCGTTGCGTGCGCTGCGTAAACGGTTAAAGTTACGCAAAAATAACGTATGAGAGAATTGTTCCTCTTCAAATATACTAAAAAAAAGTCCCCGGTAGTAAATGCCTAACTTTTAAAGTTGACTCACTATAGCCATTTTTATTGAACCATACATTTGTTTTAAAGTAATGCATTATTTGCGAAGGTGTTTTTATGAACATAGTATTAATCCTTATCAACATAAATACGTTATTCATCACAAGTGTTTAATTATGAACAAAATTGCGCTTCACATCATTTCATTTCAATGAATATCTTAGGAGATATCACAGTTTTAGAATAACTTCACAGCAAAATAATGACTCTGCGAGAGATTCCGTAGCTTTTACCTCAGAATAACAGATTATAGGCTACATAAAATCGCGATGAGTCACGGGAACGGATCAGTAACCAAAAACCTAATGTGATGCGGGTGAAACCGCGAGGCACAGCGAGTAAGGGATAAAAGGCATTTTGATTCTGGGGCATTACGTGGAGAACATGACAAAGTTAGAAACTTGTTCGTCTTCTGTACTAACACTAAGTATAAGGTAAGTTTCTAACACTAAGGATTACTGTTATCCGATTATTTAAAACTAGCAGAGCCCCGCGGTTTCACTCGCGTTACGTTAGGTTTTTGGTTACTGATCCGTTCCGTGGCTCATAGCGCGATGTTATGTAGCCTATAATAGGTATATGTTATTCTGATGTATAAGCTACGGAATGTCTCGCAGAGCCATTATTTTGCGGCCAAGTTATTTTAAAACTGTGATATCTCCTAAGATATTCATTGAAATTAAATGATGTAAAAGGCAATTTCATTCAAAATTAAACACTTGTGATGAATAAAGTATTTATGTTGATAAGAATTATTACTATTTCCATAAAAACACCTTCGCAAATAATGCATTATTTTAAAACAAATTTTCTGGCCATAAAAATGGCTATAGTGAGTCAACCTTAAAAGTTAGGTATTTACTGCCGCGGACTTTTTTTTAGTATATTTTAAGAAGAACAATTCTCTTATACATTATTTTTGCGTAACTTTAACCGTTCACGCAGCGCACGCAACAAAAGCCCTCAAAAAGAATATTTTTTCCCGTTTTTGCCACGTTTTTCATTGATGCTCCGCTCCAATTGGTCGTAGCGTGATGTTATATAGCCTATAGCACTCACGAATAATGTAGCTTTCTACCAGTGAAACAATTTTTAAAATTGGTTCATTACTTCCAGAGATTACCCCCTACATACAAACTTACAAACTTACAAACTTACAAACAAATTTTACCTCTTTATAATATTAGTATAGATAAATAAAACAGCAATTTTAGATAGAACATACAAAATAACGTTAGGGTAGTTAGTATCTCAAATAAGGCCGGGCTCTCTTTAGACGGGTTTATAAGATTACTAATAAAAACAAAATAACAAATTTATTTTTTAAAAAAACGGTAATTTAGAAACTAAAAAACCCGACTGCTTTTCTGAGTAAGTATATAAATAAAAAATCCCTAAAACAAGAGACGTTGTACCCGATTGCACTTAAAATTGCAGCAGTCGGGACCCATTCGGGACCATCTGCAATAGGTATGTGCTCTCAATTCACTAAGCCTCCATTTCTAGAATGGGTCCAGACTTTTACAATTTTATGTGCAATCGGGTACAACGAATTTCTTGTTTTAGGGATTTTTCATATATACTCAGAAAAGCAGTCGGGTTTTTTGTTTTTTAAATTTCCGTTTTTTTTTTTTTTTTTTTGTTTTTATTTTGATATACGTCACTTTCACAGTAAATACGAATCTAACGACACTTCTCAAGCTAAAATCCCAGCGGCCGCCGCGGTAGACGCTCCGGGCGTCGGGAGCCGCGAAACGACTCCCGGCCACCGTAGGCGCGGGTCTGTGGACGGTGAGCAATGGGTAGCTCACCGTCCGTACGTTCACTAAACAACGACAGACCGTGTCGACGGCGCGTTCGTGTTCCACGCGCGCCTCAAAGAGATGTCAGCAAAATTGGATGGGGCCACTGAGGGCCGATGCCTGCCGGGGCTGCGGGTTGTTCGAAAGAGATACCGCGCCCCCGGAACGCAAAGGGCACATGAAGGAACATAGACGGGTTTTAGTCAGTAAAAGTCTGACACTCCCTCCCGCCCCGCCCAGGGCGGGGGAAGTTATTTGATGATTTCCCGTCTACTTATAAAAAAAAAAAAAACGAGCCAATTTGCTAGAAGCTTTGACAGATTTCCCGCTAAATTTGACGACGGAACAACAACTTTTCGAACACTTGTAAAGAACATGGGACCTCATACCGCAGCAAGACATTGACAATTCAATTTTAAGTATTAACATTCGATGTCGATGTATAATTAATTTATTATAATTAAAAATAATAAAATCTGTTTATTAATAATCTGTGTAATTATTAATAAACAGATTTTATTATTTTTATTCTATTTTAATTAAAATTAATAGTTTTATAAGAAGAAACATAATTACATTTTTGTTCAAACAAATTTTCTACGGCGATTAAAAAAATATATTTTCTATCAAAACAACAAAAAAAAGAAATGTTTTTTAATTTTTTATTAAAGACCTTAAAATAACCTATCATTCTCTCATTTACTGTATCAGAAAATTCTTCATAGACTTTTAGATATTTGACGAAATATAAATTATCCCTAGATTCTGTTGATGTGTGTATTTACATACATACATACTCTCGAAAAACATAACCCTCCTTCTGGCGCAGTCGGGTAAAACACAAGTTATAGTACATTTTATACAAAGGACAGGTTGTGTACATGATGTCATCTCCAATCAGGCGGGTGAAGTGCTGTTCTCCTAGCTAGGCTACAGAGCAGAGCTTACTTATGAACAGTAGGACTTGGCCGGGAAATGTAAGCTCAACCTAAGTCGTGCGTATATGGCTTGTACCACGTTGTCGGGTGTATAACTATACGTGTATATACTCGTAATTCAAAATGAAAGCCAAAACATTAATTAATAGTGTACTGATGACAAAAATGTCAAACGGGTAAAGCATGATTTAAATAAAAGCTTTAAAAATAGGTTTTAGATTAGATTGTGATCCTTGATCGATCATTATTTGACTAACTTACCATCTGTGCAAATGGTACTACCGGCCCGTAAGTACCCAGGGGTCTCATAATAGATTCGCAAGCCCGGCGTACCATCAAGCTTGGGCTGAAGAATCCCGCCCTGTACCAGTTGTACATGTCTTTGGATGTAAAGGGGCCCTGGATGTTCCTCTGAAAATTATTCAAACATTGAGCACTCCTAACATTTGAGTGAGAAGCTTATGAAGGCGTCGTACGTGTCCGTCTGACCAGGTTTGACACGAAACCATAACATTAATATTTTGCATTAAGCAGTACCGCTGCGGCCATAGTTGGCGGGCGATCAGCTCTAACGGATCTCAATGTTCAACTGACCGTACACTTCCTCACCGTTATAATAACAAAATAATATTTTATACATAAAAAAAATGATTTTAGAACCTACAGTGTCCAAGCACACTATGCCGAAAGTACGCGGCTGAAGTTCCGCGGCTGATTTTACTTTCCAACGTATTCGGCTGATATGACACATAAGGGTCAGTTCTCACACCGAGACGCAACGCACCTTAGAGTGCCTGAAAATATCAGGTGCAAGGGACACCTCTCCTTAAACTGAAATCTTGAATTCTCTATTCTGGACTGTATCAGACGACAAGATTTTGTGAAAATTCGCTTTTATTCCTTATATATCGTCGTCAGCGGGTAGTAAAAAAAAAAATTTTGCCCTTGTTTTAGGTCAACAAAAAAAATCGTTAATACCATTAGGAACTACTAAAAAAGCTACAAACCAATTTTTCATACTCAGTCTGCAGAAAAAAGGGAATAATTTCAACATTTTCCTGCAAGAAATTCCACTTGTTCTGAAGTCAGAATAGTGGTCTGAGTGCACTGGCCAAGTTCACGGATAGGTGTCCCTTACACTCTGCATAAATTGATTTACTACACGATAAGATTTCATTGGTACAATTCAGATTACGTTGCATCTTCTCACAATGAAATGTGTAACTCTTCGTGTAGTAAATAAAGTTAAATTTTGAATCACTCTATTAAAATGTGCGCGCAGCGTGTTACGCGTCGCGTCTCGGTGTTATTGTCCCTAAATGCTGAGCTTCCGCGGCAGAAATTCAGTTGCGCAGCTTAGCGCGTCACACGTGGGTCGCGGACGCGCGTGCTTCCCCCTGCCCCGGATCTTCGTTGGGAATCGAATCCAATTTCGGTCGCGTATATAATACCTAGTGTGTGCTCTACAGAATACGTTGCCGCCGAATTGCCGCTGGAATTACGCTCGACCGAAGTTTGGCTGAACGCTATAACGCAACGGTCAGTAATTCAAACAGCACTGCAGGCGTAATCATGCCGAATTACAGTTGCGAACCTTCGGCAGTGTGTTTAGACACTTACAGCCTTACTTATAAAAATAACACTAAATAATACTTAGCTACTTATCAATTGATTAACATTTAAATCCTTGACTAAAAATCAATTATTTTTCACATAGCAACCACTTTCAACGGCGTCTCAGGTGAAAAATCTTACCTATAAACGTTAATCAGCGTTGAGATGTTGTTATGTACTAGCTAACTGACAGAAAATTTAAACAGCGGCGACCCGTTGTTTAAGTATAGTTCAGACGTAAGAGGGCGGGCTTCAATCACTATGGATTCTATTGTAAATTTTGACAATGATGCGATTCGATTTCGTTCTCTATGCGAATGTTTTGGTCCTGCTCTATGCTGACCGCCTAAGTGTTGGCAGATTAAAATAGTGTTTCATCGTTCAGTCAGTCAATTAAGAGGTTACTAAGTATGAATTAGCGTTAGTTTTATAAATAAGACCCTTAGTGTGCACATTAATGAGATAATCTGCAGACTGTGTACCTTAATCGTCCAAAACAATTGCGCAATTGTGTATCTTAATACAAACCCGTTCTATCTAGACTACCCCGAGTAAAACCGAGAGACGTACGAATGAATCACTACTACGAAGGACATATATAACAGAGGATTTTCCATACACAAAGCGCGAAACACTTTTAAGGGCCAGGCCCATAGGCACAAGTGTCCTACCGGTAAAAAAAACAACCTAAAAAACGGTAATTTAAAAAACTAAAAAACCCGACTGCTTTTCTAAGTATTTATGAAAAAGCCCTATAACAAGAAAGTCGTTGTACCCGATTGCACTTAAAATTGTAGCAGTCAGGACCCATAAATACGAATCTAACGACACCTCTCAAGCTAAAATCCATTGAGCCGTTCAGGCTGCAGAGCGTGCCAAACAATTATTTATACATACATACATACATACATATATACATACATACATACATACATACATACATACATACATACATACATACATACATACATACTCTTGAAAAACATAACCCTCCTTCTGTCGCAGTCGGGTAAAAAGACTTCCTAGCAGCAAAAAGGTTTAAACTAAAACTAACTGAACTGTTCTAATAAATGACGTATAAATATAGTTAGAGGTGAAATGAGATATCGTTCACAGCATCGGGACGTCTATGGAAGTAGCCTTCACTAGATGCCCGCGATAGTGTGTGATGCCCAGTACGGGCGCAGTGCCACGGCGCCGGCGTGGGGCGTCTCCTCTGTTATATTATGTAGTTCGTGCTCAGTACCCACAGGCAGCAGCAACGCATTTGACATCAGTTCTTTCATTCATGTTGGAGAGTGTTTAAAATGTAACTCAAAAAATCATTAGTAAAATGTACATGGTTTAACTGCAAATTAGCTCGGTAATGTGCGTATTATTTTGCATGATTTACAAAAGTGCAATAGTCGCACGCATACCTCAGGATCTTCATAATACCATTGATCAAGCATGGCGGCGTTGGGCATGGCGTTGTTTCCATACATAGAATTTCCGAAAGGTCCTTGTGTTCCTTGCATCCCGTGTAGTTGCATCATTATATTTTGCCCTGAATGGTTGGACATTGGCATGTCATTAGCTGGTGACATCTGTTGAAAAAGGAAATGTGTAATGTATTGTTGAGTAACAAACATTGATCAATCCGAAGTTATATAATATATAGAATAACAGTAAAAAGAAGTAAAATATAGGCGCTATAAGACTAATACCAAAGCACGTCGTTTACATTTTGAGGAACGCCGCCTGTAACAGACAGACGAAAGTACGGACACAGGAAAGTACAAAAACAAAAAAAAACAGTGACTTACCGAAGCATTGTTTGTATTTTGTCCAAGGAATAATGAAGCATTTCCAACATTATTGGACATCCCGGGCATGCCACCGCCCGATTGGAAACTGGGCATGTTCCCAGTCCCTTGCATAGGTGACGACCCCATAACGCCCATTCCAGATGAATTGTTTGGCATGACCTGTTGTGGCATGCCTTGGTAGGGTGGCCCCATGTTAGGCCCAATGGGCAGGCCTAACGATGCATTCAATGCAGAATTGGAAATACCCACATTCTGCATAACTGGTTGCATTCCTGGTGTTTGTACTCGTGGCGCCTGCATCCCAGGCATGTTTTGCATGCCACCTGAAGGCATTCCTGCCATATTTTGCATGCCACCTGTGGGCATCCCAGGCATGTTTTGCATTTGAACTGATGGATATCCAGGATTTTGCATTCCCGATTGCATGGCAACAGGCATGCCAGGCATATGTAAGCTAGCTTGCATACCTGATGGCATGCCAGGCTGCATCCCACCTGCATTGAGTACAACCGGCTGCATCCCAGGTGAGTGATGAACTGGCTGTAGTACAGCCGCTGGCATGTTATGCGTGTTCAAATGCATGTCCATGTTCATGGCGTGATTGGGCAACGTGGAGTTGGACATGCTCATTTGCATGTTTTGGTTTTGTGGCATTATATTTGCTGCAGAATTAGAAAATGAGTTAGAGGATGGTGTAGAGTGCATTTCTTTGTCATCGAGCGACAAGCCGAATATGTTGACCACTAGCATTTCTTCGGGAGATTTGAGTGACATGTGATCCCTGGAAATAGAAAAGAACAATCAAAATCAAGGTAGAGTAAAAAATAAAGGTGCAGGTTAAGATTATTACACCGCCCGATGTCCTTGAGGATCTGACCTTTGTACTATTTTTTTTTTTTAATTTAGCGCCATCCACCGAATAACAATAAATGGTACTTAAGATTAAGCAAGAACACAGATGTGTCGCAGAGTTGTCAATGTTTTTGCCTATTTTATTCGCTCTCTGACAGATCTAATACCTGCATTTTTTTCTTCTATTATTTACTATTACGTAGTAATAAATGTTTATTTTATTATATACGCTTACTTTTACATAACAAAAAAAAAACATGAAAACTTAATTTGTGACATTGAGAGAACTCGAAGCTAACGCTTACCTTGCAGTTAACGTATATTTGTATCTAAACCTCATCGAATACACATGCGAACGGTAGCCTTTGAAAAATCCATTCATCGATCAGGCAGAAGCAGAAGCTCCGGACCATGGCTTAAACCAGGGCCCGACGTATCTAAATGAGTACGGTTTATTCATTTGATATTTTTAAAGGTCTGGTGATGACCAGGTAAGTGCTTATCGGTTTTCGGAAACGGAAATAGGAAGACCTAGTTTTCAACGTTTATCTAATTGAGCACGGTAAGCAAATAATTAAAAAAACAAATCCCCTAAGTCTTTGTACTCCATCAAACGAAATTCTTAAGATAGAACACCAATAAAAAAAAACACCTAAGAAATAATTTATCTACCAAGGGAGTAGGTATTTACCATTAATATTGGAGAGCTTGGTCAAGCATTTGTTTTATACATAGGCATAGTAGTCAGGCTTACTCTATGATAGATTAAAAAACGAAATGAAATTACAAATTTATTTTTATTTATTTACGAACTTAATTTCAATTCTTATTTTATCCTGATATTCAGCTGCATCCGGTTCGACTGGAAGCCGACCCCAACATAGTTGGGAAAAGGCTAGGTAGATGATGATGAATTTCAATTCTTATTTTACGTAATATTTATATCTCTACTATTGGCAATATTGCTTCATTAATAAACTATTCAAAAGGCGAACTTTTGGATTTTATTTTGGAATAAATAACATGCGTGTAGTGCATCCTTGACAAGACCCATCAAGGCACTGACGTTTGGCGTCTCAGGCGTAGCGGGGGTGCCTAGTGGGGGAAATTAGTGAAATTTCGAGTTTTAGTTATTATTTAAAAATCGTAACAGAAACAAGAAAAAGTAACCCATGCAAATTGTTTAATACCTTATTACATATTTTTAGGTACAAAATTCATGCGTTACTATTCAGCCGTTAGACCAACAAATTGCAATTTAAATTGAAAAATGACCTACTTAAAATAACTTTTCTCCGAAATTAATTTGGGCAAGTTTATTACAAATCTAATCAATGCAAACTGTTAAGGATGACTTTAACATATATTTTTTATATGGAAAACGCGCGAAAGGATTCCTCAACAAAATTCGTTAAACATAAGGTGTTTTTGGGACTTGAGCGATGTAATCCCCTTAAAATGAATAACATTTAAATAAGCAGATACATACATGTCCGGCTGAGTATGTTTCATGGATCCTTTCATGGCATGCATTGCTTTGCCCGAAGCCTCCTTCATTGCAGGGACAAGATGCTGATGTTTCTGCCGCAGACTGTTGTTTGAATTTATGATGACTGATTGGAAGTTGCCCCTCTCATCGCTTGCTTCCTCTAAATCAATATCAGACCTCATGAGTGCGTCAAAAGTTTTGCTCTCTGTAAACTTATTAGATTTGAAAGCACTTTGTTTTCCAAATTTGTGATCACCTTGGCCTGTGGCGCTAGCCTCCGGAGGTTCAGATCCGGAAGTCGACAGTTCCTCCAGCTTCTCTAACTCGAGGGTGGAGTCTTCGATGCTCGAGTTGGACTTATTATTTGTACTTGAGCTCGACGCATCAGCTATTCCAATCCCGGGCTGCTGCAATATCATATAATGTAAAAATATAATTGATATATATGTATATCACTAAATGTAGCTATGTTAACAAGAGTAATATTCCATACCTTCTTAAACTTGAGGTCACTGGCATCGAAACGCTTTGGCGAGAGTTTCTTAGCTTTATCTGATGCCCACCAGTCAGACGTTTCTTCTATTACCTTTGGTCGCGGAAAACTGCCGTGTGTGTGGGACCGCGTTAGAGCTGTAATACATTCTCAATTACGTGATAACACTACACATCGTTTTATGTTGTACATGATCTATATTTGTGCATGCAAATAAGATTGTACTAGTGTAGCTATATTTTAGTTTAGTATTTTCCTGTACTCCTTATTGCAAATAGAAACTAAACAGAATGATTGAACCAACTCTTGGTTTCTATACTGTTTTGTTTAATGAACTGACCAAATGCGGCCTGTTACAATGTTACATGATGCGCTCGCCTCCCAGCTGCTGCCACTCACTAACGAGGGCATACCGATGTCGTTACTCTACATCTCAATTGTAACTCACTTACAATTTCTTTTATTTCGACAGCACCGCATAATAATTCATTGCTTTCGTCCAAACAACAATGAAACATTCGTCAGTTTGGCTCTGCAATTCTGAATGAATATTGTTGAATTAACATGGCAACATAGTTTTTATGATGTTGCTATGTACGAAGACAAACATTATTTAGTACCATTCGAAATTTCAGTTTGGTACCTTGGTATATAATAAGCAGTTGTGACAGACAAACAGACACGACTGACATAGATGCACTCCTTTATTACGATTTTAGTATGGGACTCTAAAAACATTGGACATTGCCCATTGGGCGTTAATGGAGTATGCCCTATGTTTTTGGCAATATGTTGCATATCATGTAAACAATTATAGTAATAGTCATTTGATTCAAAGGTACCAAGGTACTAAACCACCTAACCTACCAATTTTGTCAGAATATGTACCAATTCTTCGAATATTTTTATTTTATTGTTTTTTTTTTGTATTTATTCTATTACTGCCTCGTTAGCCTAGTGCTCCTCAGTACGACTGCTACGCTAGAGGTCCTGGGTTCCATTCCCAGGTTGAGCAAAGTGTTATTGGGTTTTTCTATGAAATTCTCAATAGCAGCTCGGAGTTTGGATTTGTGCCCGGTTAATGGCAATAGGCTCGCCCCATATTACATGGGACCTAAATATACTGGCGAATTGTGGGTGTACATTGGTACACCACTGCCTAACCCTTCGGGGAATACAGGCGTGATGGTATATTTATTCTATTAGATACATTTAAAAGAAATATGACCTCAACCCAATTAGACTAGCTAATACTTTTCAGGCTTCTAACGAATTGTAACAATAGTTTGATATACATCAATATTATAGCATCACTTACAATATGCAGAATCTTGATGTTTTGGCAAATTGCTGTCATCGTTACTGTATCCATGGAAGGCTCCCGAAGAGTCAAATGTGCCTCCACATTCAGCATTTTCAACAGCCCTAAGGAGTAATATAACAACATAATGTCTCAAAGCTGTACTCAAAAAAGAATGAAGAGTGGTAAGCTACATATCATAATCAGGTTGATTTTACCATTCTGGCAAATTTTCCTCATTGTTTTGATTGTCTCCACCCCAATTACGCCTATTGTTCCAGGATTGGGGTTTGTCTCCACTTGGTCTATCACCCCAGTCGCGGTCTATAAAATGAACGGAATCATTAACTCATGTTAAATATATCCCTTCAGTAGTAATGATGACGTTATAGTAAGTTTATTTTACCCCATTTCTCGAGTTGGCGGGATCTGCCCGGTTCTGAAGACCGCCACTCTTCGCCGTCGTCTCGGGCTTGCGGTGTTCTCCAGTTAGTATTATGGCCCTGACGTTTGCTAAAAACATTCAATTGCTTGTTAATGTAACACAGTTTCAACAACTTAACAAGCTTACGAGTACGACATCACATACTTTCTGTACATTTTAGTGGTCCAGTCTGTTTGATCACCACTATTCCTATTGGTGTTGTTAAGGGTGTTATTTGTCCAAGGACGATTGGGGGTGGTCTCGTCGTCTGGACCTCCACTGTAAACAGGCATTCTTGGCCCGACATGCCACATAGCCCCCCTAAAACAAAAAGCCTCCATTAGTTAACAGATGAACTGGCTACGCGCCGCCTCCCTGACAAATAAAAACAATATCATTTTTACTACTCAGTTTACTTCATGTTGTAATTTAAAGCAGTTTATAATTCTTCGAAATTATTGTTTTCCGTTATCAACATTTGAAAAAATGTACTGTACATTTTTTAAGGACGCATTTGCAAATATATTTTATGAGCTTCATTCCTTAACAATGTAAGAGAACTCAAAGTCAAAGACATATCATTCATTTCAATTAAACCATTAAAAGGCACTTTTGAACGCCATTACATGAAAAAATCATTAATATTGAATCTAGTTGCCCATTCCAAAAGGAAAATTTTGGAATAGGCAAATGTATTTAAAACACATGATAATATGGTCCCATCGAACGAATCTGAACTGAATACTACAAAATGTGCCAAATAGTTTTTTTTTTCTTTCTACTTTTTGAAAACCCATACCAAAACCAACCCAAAATTTGTTACCATAACAATAAACAAACAATATGTAGTTATTTTTGAACGAATAAAATAAACGCCTAAAAAACAAGTATCAAGCCTTGTCAGTTTATTCATAATTTCGCCGCTTCACGCATGTCGCTGTGTGCGTAAGCCGTGCAAATGTAGTATTATAGGACTCAATACCTAGAATTTTTAGCGTGTCAATTCGTAATACGTCCTTAATATAATTATTCAAATTTACCAAAAGTCAATTCAGAGTAATCATAAACAATTAAATATTAGAAAATTATCTTTATTTTATCAGCTATCCAAAAAGGCAAAAAGTTTGAGCAGATAATTAATATGTCAAAATCAAAAAAAGAAGCTTGTGAATTTTGTAACAGGCTGCTCGTATACCGACGATATAAGACACCTTGGGGACTGGGGTCTACTCTGAAATGACAAATCTGACCGAACCGACCGACCGAAACACGACCGAAGTTTGCATTGTTGCCCTACTACGAACAAAGTTCGGGATGGCTCAGTTCGGTCGGAACCATAGTCAATTTTCGGAAGAGTGTCGGACTGAACGAAATATAGGTCTAGAGTTGAATGTTTTATCGATATGTTTTTATTAGTCTTTAGCATTCATTTCGATATGACTTAACTGTTGAATTACAGATTGAAATAATTTTCTATACCAAGGAAATTGAACTTCGCTTTTAATTTAGTATTTACTTGTACTTTTGTTGCGGCGATCACAATAGATCAGCCATGGTCGCAGTGATACCACAGCCAAACAAATGAAATAAAAAGAAGCGCCCCTTGGGATTATCGTTTTCCCATATTCGTGTTTTGGAAGTTCGGAAATGAAAGTTATTTTGAACAAACATTCTGCAAAACAGAGTCACCGTGTCCAGACCGACAGCGGCACACATTGATGCTCTCCTTAATTTCCTTGAAGAGCATCGAGATTTGGCTCAAGGCAATTTGAGGAATATCGACAGTCGCACGCTGAACCATTGACTGTGGGAAGAAATTCGCAACACGCTTAATGCTATGGGTCCTGTCGTTTTACAGCCACACAACGGTGTAAAGAATCTTGACGTTATCCTGAATCTCTTCAAGCTGGAAGTTCTGTACGGGACAGACTATTTTGGACAGAAGAACATTTTTTTATTTGTTGAACATAATCCTAAGTTATTTCTGTCTCTTACCTAATGTAATTACATCTATGTCTACTTTTAAAATACTATAACAACAATTTATTTTAATCACTATTTTCCAATAACTGTAAAAATCCTTTATCTATATATATAAAAGAAAGTCGTGTTTGTTACAACACTTATAACTCGAGAACGGCTGGACCGATTGCCATGGTTTTTGATTTGTTGGATTTGTTTCCGTCCCGAATAGCAGAATACATCTAAAAATTCTAAAAACAATGAAAACTCGATATGTGTAAATATTTAATCATTTCAATAGATGCTGATTTGTTTATTACATGTCAAACATTTGTTGTCCAATCCTGTCAAATAGTGTAACAACAATTTTTTTTTTTTGAGCTTGTGGCCTGGTTGCTGAGACCTTTAAGCCACAACTTTATTTTTTTCTGAAGACATCATGTGTGCGTTCAGAAATTTATTTTTTGTAAAATGTCTACAAAGTTCAGGTACTGTTATATTTGTTTGTTTTTTAGACATTAATTTTCGAAAATTATTTATTAATTATTTAATTTTTAATACCTAAGATTTATTCTACAGTAAAAACATAAAATCATCGGAAAGGAACGGAATTTAGGGAATAAAAAATCTGTTGGTAAAGGTTATAAGATTAAGGAAAAAAAATCTACAGGTTAACAAAAGTGTAAATGTCTTTTTATAGTTTGTCTATGATTTTTCTTGATAAGCTATTCATACGTAGTGGTTATATACTCTTTGAGCTATTGTCTATGTCTCGAAAGTTCAGGCACTGGATACTTTTTATACCGTCGGTAGGTAGGCAGGTAGGGTAGGTATGTAGGGGTAGGGTAGGTAGATAAGTATGTAGGTAGGGTAGATATGTAGGAGTAGGGTAGGTAGGTAGGTAGGGTAGGGTAGGGTAGGTATGTAGGGGTAGGGTAGGAAGGTAAGTAGGTAGGTATGTAGGGGTAGGGTAAGTAAGTGGGTAGGTAGGTAGGTAGGGTAGGTTAGGTATGTAGGGGTAGGATAGGAAGGTAAGTAGGTAGGTAGGGTAGGTATGTAGGGGTAGGGTAGGTAGAGTAGGGTAGGTATGTAGGGGTAGGGTAGGAAGGTAAGTAGGTATGTAGGGGTAGGGTAGGTAGATAGGTAGGTAGAGTAAGTATGTGGGTAGGTAGGTTTATGGAGTAGTTAGGTGGGGTAGGGTAGGCAAGAACTGGACTTTCAGGGCAGGACAATGCTGCCGGGCCCGCTAGTTCTTAATTAAATTAAAGGTCGAACTTCGGTTTCTTCATTTATTTCGGTTAACCTATGACACATTCACTTTATCACTAAACAAATATAAAACTCGAAGATAATTGTTAATAAGTGCTCCTAAGCGCGACGGCTATACTAGAGGTCTTGGGTTCGATTCCCAGGTCGAACAAAGTGTTATTGGGTTTTTCTATGAAATTCCCAGTAGCAGCTCAGAGTTAAGATTTGTCCCCGGTTAATGACAATAGGCTCGCCTCCTATTACATGGTACCTAAATATACCGGCGAACTGTGGGCGTACATTGGTTAGACCTCTGCCTAACCTCTCGGGGAATGCAAGCGTGATGGTATGTGTGATAATTGTTAATAATTCATTAAATTTGATGATTACGATACTCAAAAGGTAGCTATTTTGCTGTCGTGAATTTTGACATTAATATCACGATGTAACTGTTGTCAAACTTAAACTATCGGTCGGACTTTTCTCGTTCAGAGTAGGGTTTACGATATAAAAAACGTCAAAATGAAGTTCGGTCGGATTCGAACCGACCGAACGAAATACGATAACTTCGTAGTAGGAAACGTCCGAAAATTCGGCTGAAACTTCGGATTTGTCATTTCAGAGTAGACCCCCTTGACAGAGAACACTAACCAATTTATAGTTATGTTTTTTCCTTACTAGTGTGTTGATAAACGTCGTATGACACACATGAGCATTTATCTTAACGATCTCGCAACATTACCCCCTCGAGCTGCAGTTCAGCCTCAGTCACAATGTTGCGTTTTTCTATTAGTATTTTTTTTTCAGCTTAAGATATTAATAAAAGCTATTATTTATATTTTACTACAATACATTAATTATTATATTTGTATAAAGAAGACTTTCGCCTATTATTAGGTATCTATTGTTTAAACGTTAGCTTTTGACTTTGAGCTATCAACACAGCACCGCAGCACCATCCAGCAACTCAATGACCTACATTCAATGACCTTACAGTTGATACAAAATGTATTGTTACTTTTATTATTCATGTTGGGGCTAGCAAATGAACGACCAATAACATGTTTATAGTTCAGCTGTCAGTTAATCTAGAAGAGTATCTGGCAAACTAGATTAGCATAGCACTTTATTTCATTTTTTCATCTAAAATACGTACCAATTATGTTTCTAAATATTATTTTTGTTTTAATTTTTTTTATGCTCTCGATCTAAATCTTACATTTATCTAATATTTTTTATCCAATTCATTGAAAAACTATCCAGAAAAGGACCAAAAAGTTCATATACAGAAAATCTTTAAAAAAAAAAACCGTTTTTCGAGGCAGACATCTCAAAATAACTATATTGCAATTGACATACAAACAACAGGAAAATGTATCTTGTCTTAGAATTCTTTCAAAATGGTATGATAGTGTCCACATTCAGCATGTGATTAGTAAAAAGAAAAATCTGATGTTTTAAACAAGGTGGTATTTTGTTAGTACTTTGCAGTACACATTTATGGATTTACGAGTTGGTTGTTGCATGTATTCCTACTACGGCTATGGTCTGTTGGATATTAGACAAGATGCGGTGGATACTGACTGTCTCAAACTGGCGAATTATTGGATATGCTATCACAGTGAAAGCAGTAACTTTCTCCTGTTTAGCCATTAATTAATGTTTCGGCTTGTTTGTAGACGTCCCTCAACTCACCTCCCCATGGACGGCTGTCGTATGTAAGAACCGCGGGGCCTGCCGCGGCCGTCATTGCCGGCACCTCGCCCAGCTCCACGTCCTAGGATGAATCTGTCGCCAGATATCATCCCTCCAATAGCAGGTGCATTCCGCAAGTTATCCCTCTGTAACGAAAATAAATAAATCATTAAACTGCTAATTAAAAATAGACCTGATTAATCTAATATACTTTATAATGTAAGTTTTGCCATAAAATCCATTTTATGGTTTTGTTATCATTGCTTATTATATTTTTTCCTTTGAAAATAATATTGGCTGTAAAACCACAAATTACTTTGAAAAACTCGGAGTACCAAGCCCACATCTCAGATCCTATTCACCGCTTGTGTAAACTATTTGTTTCAACTTATGCACAGACGGCAGGCTGGGTTTCGCAAAGGCTACAGCGACTTACTGCATACTCACCCTCAGGCAAATAATTCAGAAGACAGAGTAATACGAAAAAGCCTTCGACACCGTTGAGACCTGGGCTGTACTGAACTCTATACAGGGCGCCTCGGCAACTGCCGATGCAGCCGATGTCGAAGTGTTGAGATGTCTGTATGAGGCCGCAACATTGACCGTCCAAGTACAAAAACATTCCACAAAACCGAATTGGTTTTGTGGTATGTTTTTGGTGGCGGTAACTGCGTCGAGTGGTAAGACAGGGAGACGTAATCTCTCCGAAACTGTTTAGCAAGGGTTGGAGAATGTTTTGAAAACGCTTAATTAGAAAGGACGAGGCATAAAACTAACAACGGCCAGAACAACTCACACCTGCGGTTTGCGGATGACATGATATGGCAGAATCTCTGCGGGTGTCAGTCATGTCCAATGGTTTTGTTCCCCCGCGACTCGTAGTTGTAAATGGTGCCACTCTCGAGGTTGAGCAAGAGTACATAATCTTGGCTAAACCGTACAACTGGGGCGGCACAACTTCGAGAAGATGGCGAATAGAAAGATACGCTTGGGTTTAAATTTTTCAATCGTCGATCCCACATTCCCTTAAGATCAGGGTCTTTAACCAGTGCGTCCTACTACATGTGATGACCTATGGTGCCGCCACGTGGACCCTCGCAGTGGGGCTAGTCTGCAAATTCAAGGTCGCTCTGCGTGGGATGGACACGGCAATGCTCGGAGTTTCTCTGATGAAGAGAATTCGTAATGAAGTCATCCAGAAGAGAACTAAAGTCACCGGACATTGCTCGCAAAATTAGTACGCTGAAGTGGAAGTGGGCCGGCCATATTTGAAGACAGACAGACGGTCGGTGGAGCAGACACGTGTTGGAGTGGAGGCCATGTTTAGGCAAACGCAGTGTGGAACGCCCTACTGCACGATGGACCGACGATTTAAAGAAGGTGATGGGGTCTTTGGGGGAGGCCTACGTACAGATGTAAACGGCTATAGGCTGATAAGATGATGATGATGATGAATACACAGACGCACTCGGTTGCTAGCTCTGCAATTAGCAATTTTGGATAACTGTGATCATGTTCCTACTTCATCATCAGACTATAGTAACCACGTCGAAGTCTTTTATTTTAGTTTTTTATTACCATTATGGCTCAGATCACTACATCAATCAGAAACTAGCTGATATCTTAAATATGCTGTATAAATCTTCATGACATTTAGCTAACAACCGATTTCTCAGTACCAGGCCTGAGTTTGGAAGTTAGTGGTGTGACACTTCCATGCCTCGGAAAGCACGTAAAGCCGGCAGCCGGGACCAACCCCTGCTGTCATTCATAGATATTTGACAGTCGTTAAGGACAGTCAGAAGGCAAGAAGTCTGACAACCAGTTTAACCAAGAGTATATATCGTGTTGCCCAACAACTAAATGTGGAAGTCAGATAGGCAGTGGCTCCATGTAAAACACTGGTATTTAGCTGCATCCGGTTAGACTGGAAGCCGACCCCAACATAGTTGAAAAGGCTAAGCAGATAATGATGATGATTTTGCTAAGAGCCGTAACGATTAAACCAACCTAAAGAAAAGGAACATAAAGAGAATAGAGTAGGAAAAACCACATCGAAATCGGACTATCCGTCCTAATACAAGGACACATAGAATGACACAGACACAGCCACCAAACTTATAACACTTGCTGCACTTATTTCACTTTGCAGGGTGATTGGTAATTTCATACATTCCTTAAAAGCAAACAAGCTAGAGCTAACCGATTGGTATCAAAACTGATCAACTTTTGACTGGTTGTTTAAGCACTCATAAGGTTATTAAAAATTGCTTAAATGTAAATTGCCATAACTCATAAACAGGGATCGTGTAGTGGGATGCACTTTGTAAACTTTTGTATCGCAAACATCCCGCGATTTAGACTGTCAGAATAAGCAAGAATGGAATCATGAGATTGTTTTCTTTCAATTAATTGGGGCTAAAACACACACGCTACTTTTAGCATCGGTGATCGGCGATTTTGCGACTGCATCGATGCTGCATCGCATTTTGGAGACTCTGCGTTCCATCACAGTAGCGGAAACGCGCATTTTAGCAACTGCTCCGATGCTGGATCGTGCCGGGTGTATTGTAATGTAGTGTATTTCATTCCAAAACGTTCGAGAAAATTCCGTTCATTCGTGAGGGTGTAGCTCAGTCAAAATCTAGTACAACACTAGTCGTGTTCCACAGATGCCAAATCGCTGCGACCGGTAACCGAATGTGTGCAGGGTTCAGCCGCTGTGTCGAGCTTTCGAAAAGCGACTCACTCGCCGCGTTTGGCGTTTATAGTGTGAGATGTAGAATCGTTCGTCCCTTACCTATTACATGGAACCTAAACATACCGGCGAACTGTGGGTGTACATTGATACACCTCTGCCTGACCCTTCCGGAAATACAGGCTTGATGGTATGTGTACAAAGTTTGGTCGTTGCATTTAGGTTCTAAAAAACCGGCCAAGTACGAGTCGGACGCGCGCACGAGGAGTTCCGTACTATAATCTAAAAAAAAAACTCGTTTGTTGTATGGGAGCCCCCCTTAATTATTCGCTTAAATTTAAAAGAGAATATATAACTCAATATTCTGTGAATATTTCAAGCATCTACCTATTGCTGTTATCAATATCAAGCAAAAAAAGCTAAAAAAACACGTTTGGTAACTGTCTAACTATCACAGCTCATAAGATACAGCCTGGTGACAGATGGACAGACAGTCAGATAAGACTGACAGACGGACGGACAGCGGAGTCTTAATATTAGGGTCCCGTTTTGCCCTATGGGCCCTAAAAAGCGACTAAATGGCCGATCGCTGATGCTAAAAGAAGCGTGTGTGCCTTAGCCTTTATTTCTATAAATCGTATCCATACTAACCTACGAACAAACTTTCGGTAAAATACATCCGATTATTCCATCCCTCATGAACAAATGAATCCTCCAATAACCAAATCAATAAGTATTATTTTTGAGCAAAATGCAAAACGAATTCAAAAATCTTATTACCAATCAGCCTGTATACATTGGGTGTTAATAAAATATGTTTCAAGAGGTTTAAGATTGCTTACATAAATTGAAAAAAAAGAAAATGTATATTTTCAACTCACTACATCATCCTCAAATATGTTGTTTAATGCAACGGGTTGCTTCCCTCGCGGCTGATACAGGGTATCAATAAACTTCAACTCTGGTGGAGCTTCTGCATTTCTATCATATAAGGCTAACATCTCTTCTCTGCCATACCTGTTCAAAATATAATAATAATATGTGTAATATATTTAGGATCTCCAACAAAAAATATGCATGACATACACTATGACATGTAATTGACATGACAATTACAGACACCAAAGGTAAGCAGGTGTACTCAGACACCTCTATCATATTCATACTCATTTATTTGCATATCTTAATGTGCGTAAAAGACGTTACACAAGACTTAAAGCTTAAGTAAAATTATAGACCCCGTTAAGACACAACAACATAATATTAAAGTAAAATTTAAATTCGACAATAAAATTAAATAATAAGAATTCTTATTAATTTATGTAATGCATCTATCTATAGCAGCCTTTCACAAAGTGGGCGATAACGCCCCCTTATGGGCACTGCAGGCCTAAAGGGGGTGGTAAGAGACCCAGAGAAAAAATGGGAGCGTTGTGTAGAGGCTTGGGGGGCGATTTGTAATTTCATCTAGCTAGGAGGACTCTTACACACTGACTGAGCTCTCGACTCTCGATTACAGCTTGTGAACATTAACAAATATTAATTAAGAGATTGCTCAAACTCGGTTCGATATTTCTCTCCGTGTAGTTCATATATCTGACCTGTTTTATTTATTTAAACTGTATGCACAAAAAACTACAAAGGCGGAGTTAATACCCTAAGCATTCTCTACCAGTCATCCAAAGGTAGTGAAGAGATTACACAGCAGATGCAAATTATTGTACAAGAGAAAATGAAATGTACACAAGTACAAAATAATTTCAATACTCCATACTTCAAAAGAAAAATAACATTATTTGAATAATAGTTTAATGCAGAGCCTGGAAAGTACATAGGGTGCCAAGTCTTCAAAAATTTAAATGAACAACATTGCAAGTTATTAACATTATATTAAAATGCATGCCATTATAGAAGGAAAGTATGCGGAAGGCGTTGTTTGATTTATTATAGTAGAGCCCCCCCCCCCCCCCCCCCTCAGGACAAATTAATTTCTAAACGGGTATGGAAAAAGGGGGCGGTGATAAGTAATTTATTCTCAAAGTGGGCAGTAGAGTAATCGAGGTCAGGCTTACTTATTATTATTATAAGTAGTTTATAAGTATTATTACTACTATAAGTATAATTTACATTTTCTTCTTACAACATGATAATTGCCGTTTTCAAGACCTAGGGCACATACCTATAAGACAGTACTTTCGATTCTACAAGACTGTATTTTAGAGCAAGAGGCTGGTGGATAATCCTGGCTACAAGGTTGTGTCTACACAAGTAGTCTCCGTTAGCCAGAAGAGAACACCTACATAATATGATGGAATATTATTACAATTCATTTTTATATTATAGTAGTTGAGTAAAGATAGTTTTAATTTGTTAACAAAACTATTCTATTTATTTGTTTTCCTAATTTGCTTATTAAGTACTTAATTTTGTTGACATAACATGAATACTTGAGGAATACACTCTAGTTGTGATGTTGGAATATTCAACGTGTTTTGTTTCTTAGTATAATTATTGTTTGTAAATCTTCAATTTTGATAAAGAATTCTAGGTACCTGCACACAAATTTAAAAATTACGAAAATATAAAGACAGGTTAGGGTTACAATTTTTAGTTCTTCGAAGTGAAAGTAATGAAAAGCACCAACTTCTTCTATGTCAACTAAAATCCTTATTTTTTCTGAAGGGTAAATAATATGGGCGTGTCTGAATAAATACCCCGCATAATGGTACCATAATTGATTTGACTAATGCAGATAAAAGGTATAATAATATTGCTTTCACACGAGTTTATGCTTACGCCTAAAAAAGTATTTGTGCTACTTAGCTGTGTAATTACTTATAGTTTGGGATCTTTGAATCTAAAATTTAGATCTTTTGTGTTTTTCACAGGGGTCAAACATTATTTTGCATGAAGTTAATTTCAACATTATGTTCTGTCATCCAATTTACTATCATTGTCACATGACAAATTGTTGATACGTTTTTCGGTGAACAACACACAAGGTTCCTGGTGTGTATGATTAGGAAAGTTGTTGATGTATGGTTGATGGTCGTGTTGTGTGTGTCAACAAAAGATATAAGTAACCAGACTGTCTAAATAGTTAAAGTTTTCTTTCAAACTGGTGGTCGTTTTTAAATGAAATTTAAATTTATTAATAAACTGTTTATTTTGTATTAATAAAAATAAAATTCTATGCGTTTGTGAAAAGCTTTGCATTTATTAGGCGACCCTGGTTACTTATCTCTTTTGCTGACTGTACACAAGCAAAAGAAAAGAGTCTCTTACTCTTTCAAGATTGAAAATTTGATTCTTATAATGTCAGACCTAAAGATAACATTTGTTGTGTGGTTCAAAAATTTCTTACTAACTGCCTCATCGGCCTAGTGGTCGTAAGCGCGACTACTACGCTAGGGGTCTTGGGTTCGATTCCCAGGTCGAGCAAAAATTGTTATTGGGTTTTTCTATGAAATTCTCAGTAGCACTCGGGGTTTGGATTTGTGCCTGATTAATGGCAATAGGCTCGCCCCCTATTGCATGGGACCTTAAAAACATACCAGCGAACTGTGGGCGTACATTGGTACACCTCTGCCTAACGATTCGTGGAATACATGCGTGATGGTATGATGGTTAATAAAATGTATGTTGTAAATAAGATGTGAAGCATTCGTGACATTTACCACAGATTCGTGTGTTGTGTAGTTTATTTAATAATATTTCAAGTTGCACTATGCCATAAGCTTTTGTCACATCAAGCAATAACCTGTTGTGTTTTCTTTGTATGTATAATATTGAAAACTCTTGTGTGTATTTAAAGCCTGCACAGACAGACAGTGGATCTCTCTTCCCGGAAACCGTTTTGTCAGTCGTTAAATCTATACTTAATAATAAAATTACATAGAGAAAAGATTTGTAAGTAAGTAACAAATAAACTCAAAATCTACTGGACCAATTTCAGTAGTTCCTTTACTATTACAATGCTACATTATCCCCAATTAACATAGGCTATATAACATCATGCTACGACTCACGGGAACGGAGCAGTAACCAAAGACGTAACTCAACGCGGGTGAAATAAGCATCGCGGACGAAGTCGAGGATAGTTTCAATTCAATTCAATTTATTTGTGTCCATAGGTGAAAAAGGTGTTACAGTCACTTATAATTATGATCTCTATGTCCTACCATTTACGGTGTACAAATAATATTAAAAAATTATACAATTTAAAATGTCGGATAAAAGGTGTACAAATAATTATAAAATAATGATAAAAATTTACAATGTCAGATTAAATAAAAACATAATGTCATATAAAGAATTGTCAATTTGAAATAATTAAAAAAACATTACATTACATTATATTATCTATCAAAATACCGGTTAATATTGTTCCTGTTACAACGATCACAGCAATTCATACATCAGATCCAATTACACATACCTAACATTTATATTTTATCATTAAGGAAGTCTTCTATTGAATAATATGTTTTTTCGATCAGGAAAAGAAACAAACTCTTTTTAAAGTTATTAATGTTATCTGATAATTTGATCGATTTAGGTACTTTATTATAAACCTTCGGTGCCATTGCGAATATGCTTTTCTGAAACAATGCAGTTTTATTTGGAACCAAATGTAGCTTATCGGCTCTACGCAGGCTACTAACTTGTGAAAACTTAGACAGGTTGCGCCTTACGAAAAGAACAGTTTCGTAGATGTACAAGGATGGCAAAGTTAATATCTTTAATTTCTTAAAATGAGGTACACAGCTGTCGGTTCTTTGTAGATTACACATGGCTCGGATACACCGTTTTTGTGCAATAAAAGCAGCTTCCTTTCCGGTTGAATTACCCCAAAAAATGATGCCATATCTTAAACACGAGGCAACTAGTCCATGATATGCGGTCAGTAAAGTTGATTCACCTACAGTTTTCCTTAACATCGTCAATGCATATGAATATTGGTTCAGCTTACCGCATACTTTCTCGATTTGAGCGCGCCATGTCAACGAATTTTCTATATGTATTCCTAGAAATTTTGTGGAGTTTGTTTCATTGATACTTATACCATTATGATTAATATTTAGATTCAATTTATTATTATTTCTTTGTCTAAATTTCATAATCACAGTTTTACTTAAATTAATTTTTAAATTATTACACTCTAACCAGTTAATTATAGATTCAATATTGTTATTTATGTCGTATTCAAGATTATCAATTTTATCATTATCAAATATAATAGTACTGTCATCTGCAAACATTGTCATGGGGTAGTTAGTTGCTGTAGGTAAGTCATTAATATATATAAGAAATAATAGAGGTCCAAGCACACTCCCTTGAGGCACTCCATACTCTACATTTCTAACACTAGATTCGTAATAAATTTCGTTTTTAGTCTTAGCGCATACTCTATTAATGACTGTAAATTGTTTTCTGTCTTTGAGATAGGATTCTAAAAAGCTATGAACGTTACCTCTTATGCCATATGAATTTAACTTTTGAAGTAGAATTTTATGGTCTACGTAGTCAAATGCTTTCGACATGTCCATGTATAGAGCAAGTACGGGCAATCTTTTATCTACTCTAGATGTAATTATTTTCAAAAAATCATAAATGGCCATATTGATTGATTTGTTTTCCCTAAAACCTTTTTGGCTATCAGTGAATAAATTATTTTTTTCAAAGTATTGATTTATGCCCTTATAAACCACCTTCTCAAAAACTTTTGATAGTATTGGCACCAATGCTATTGGTCTATAACAACTCATATTTTCAATGTCGTCTTTCTTGAAAATAGGCTTTATGGCCGTTATTTTTAATTGAGTAGGAAACGTGCCGTCTGTTACGCACATATTAATTAAATGGCTTAAGACAGGTGCAATAAAAGAAGAAACACATTTTAAAATTTTGGTGCATATGTTATCGTACCCAGTACTAGATGTAAGTTTTAAATTAATAATAATATTATGTACATCTTGAGGGGTAGTTGGACAGAAAAACATGGAAGAACATTCACTAGGCAATGATGATCTGTAACTATTGTTAATTGAGGCAGTAGGCTTTACCTGGTCAACATAAAAATTATTAAAGGCTTGGGCGATTTCAAATGGATCTGTCAGTATTTTGTTTTCCACATTTATTCGGATTATATTTTCAGCTGGTACTCTATCTCTAGTGTTGTTTATAATTTGCCATGTCGCTTTAGATTTATTTTTTGCTAAGTGTATGTAATTATTATTTTGAGATCTCTGCGTTAGTTGAGTGATCTTTTTAAATCTAGAGGAGAATCTTTTAAAGTTATCTTTATTGTGTTGTGTCGGTGCTAACCTATATTTCCACAGTAATTCTCTTTTTCTTTTACTGCACACTTTTATTCCACGACTAATCCACTTCGATCGTTTTTTGGTCGAAATTTTTAGTTTTATATTTGGGAAGCACAAATCGTAAAATAGTTTGAACAATTCGTAAAACGTATCAAAAGCGACAGTAGCATCACTTTGTTCGTAAACTTCTGAGAAGCTCATATTTTTCATGCAGTCAATGAATTTTGTCATATTTTCTTTCGAGAGATCACGCCTTGTGCAGAACCAGTGACTAGCTAAACACGATTTCTTTACAGGGCATTTTAGTAGCTGTGCTGTGTGGTCTGATACTGCGAATTCTATTATATCACCCTGACATCCCCTTACATTGTGTATGATATTATCAATACAGGTACCGCTACTTAAACGCGTAGGAGTTTTGATTTGGACTTTAAGGTTAAATCCCTTTAGTAAATGGTGAAATTGTTCCGAGTATTTCGTTTTTTTTAAAACATCTATGTTAAAATCACCACACATAATCAATTTTTTGTTTAAATTAAATGAATATTGTTGGAGTATGTTGTTTAAGATGCTAAAGAATATATTAAACCTATTTTTTACATCTGTACTGATCGGTACTCTATAGATGCATATTATTAAAATTTTATGATCGATCAGCTCCACAGCACAACACTCAATTATGTTTGAAATACTGAGTTTACCAACTTCATCAATAGTTTTAAATTTTATTCCATTTTTTATTAAAATACACGTGCCACCGTGTCTAGTTCTACGAGTGAAGTAAGCAGCCAGAGTATAGTTATGCAACCGTAGAAGATCTAGATCCGAATCAATCATATTGTGTTCAGAAAAGCACAGCACGTCCGCGTTTTTTCCATTATTGGCAAGGTCGTCTAACGAAACCATAAAGATGTCTTGTTTGTTTAAGAGTCCATTTATATTTTGATGCAGAACATATATACAATTATACACGAAAAAACCTAGGGGATGTTGTACTGCCAGGCAAGGCAACATTGCCATTATGATTATTTGTATCGTCATATGCTTCCGTTTGACAACCTTTATCATGAACAATAGGACCGATACTTTGAGTTTTCACACGTTCTAAATCAGCGTTATATTTATTAAATTTTATTTTGTAGTCAATTTTTAATATTTCTTTTAATAGATGACGACATTTATACTCTGTTTGATTATATTTGTATGGCCGGAATGCAATGTAATTCATATCTACATATGTAACGCTACTGAGTTTGCTACAAACAAACCGCAGTTCATAATTCAATTTTTTTTCACATAAAGATTTATTGAAAGGAACTTCACTAAGAAGGATATTAGTACCCTTAAAAGCCTCGAAAAAATTACGCAGGCTCGTTTGTAACTTAAATGGGTTTATGTCGTTGATTCCCCCTAATATAACTACATAATCATTATCAGTCAAGTTGTGACTTATGTCACTTGTCATGGAAGCTAACACATCTGACATTTGGGCTTGGGGTTTAAAGAAACAGTTCACAACATATTCTGGGCCAATTAAATCTTGAAGTGCTTTCTGAAGTCCTCTTCCCTGCTGATCCGCGATTATTATTACCTTCTTTTTCACTATATCTTCTTTGCCTTGTGAACCATTGGGTAAATTATTGTTTGGTTTGTGATGGTCTTGGATAGAATTTAACAATTCTTTGTCAGTTTTTTTAATGGGACTGTTATGACGAATTTCGCAGGCTGCAGTAGTACTACTGTCTTTAGAAGAAGAGACTTTATCGTTTAAGCTTCCCAATAAATTCTCTGATAAAGTGTTGACTGGTGGGGGAAACTTAATCGGCGTGGATACGTTACTTAATGACTGCTTGATTTTTTTGTTATTTTTCCTGGCAGGCTGAGGAGTAGGACATTTATTTGAATCATATATTCCTATTTTCTTATATAGGTCTATTACCTTGTTTGATTTTTCTAGATCTGATTTTAACTTTGTGTTTTCGCTGAGTAGATTTTCAATTTCGTCATTTGCACTATGTAGTTCGGCTGTTAGTTGACTAATTCGTTCGTTCAACAGATTTTCTGTTTCATTATTGTTTGGTAAAGACGTATTTGGTAGACTCATCATTGTAGTGTCAAATAGTGATGAATTTGACTCGCAAAGTGAAGTTGACATTCTATGTTTCCTATATGTTATGTTGTCTTCATCCATGTTTGTGACGTTATTGTACACACTGGGTAGCACCACTCAGTAAGAATATTATTAATTTTATGAATAATAATATGTAGTTGTCGTTGTCAGGTCTTGGTTTATGTTATCCGCAACTTAATATTATAACATAGACAAATTTGACAGAACAAAAAGTAACTTGCAAGTCTTGAGGTTCGAACCGGCGACGCTCGATCACAGCCGCTTGTGGCAGCACCACTTGTATATGAGCCAACCGAACAGTACTTTTTCTGGCGAAATTTGCGTACTGTTTCTGGACTTCTGAGCGGATTGCCTAATAGACGAGTAGATGAGGGTAGATGGTAATCGTAACGATGATTTGCATTATTAACAAAAGGTAAAGTGCTTAACTTAAATAACTCTTTTAAATTAAAATTAAGGATCAAGATAATTGTTTTTAGCCCTGTCAGGTTATAGTTTAGGACACACACGGAGTGTTTAACACTGTTTTTTCTATAATGTTACTGGAATAATATTGTCACTTGCACACAGAAATGTCACGGTACAGTTTATAATAAAAAACACTTGTAACTTTTTTGTGTTTGGACACAGGTTTTAGATAACGTTTGTACACATTTATCACAATTTTTCCTTACTAAAATTCATATTTTCACTTCGGTTTACTTGATTACATATTTTATACAAAAAAAATACGCGGAGCTTATGTTTACGTTAGGAGCAGCGCCCTCTACTGCTAGTATATTTGTCACAAAACTTATAAACTCTATTGCACATGGCTTTTTAATTATTTTTGATGCTGTTAGTAAGAGGGCAACGAGACAGCAATTATTCGGGTCTGTTTTTGTATTTAGCTTGTGTAGGATATGTAGGAGAACACACCTCATTATAAAATCACCAGAGTTAACACACTATGACCATGTAAAGTAAGGCCAACATTATAAACTGCTATTTATTGTTATTGGTACATACCTCAGTTTAGCTAAGCGGACCTTTGGTTGACCATTGTTTGTATTGGTTGAAGTTGCTCCTGTAGCTGATGCGTTCGTTGCTGTGCCACCCCCGGACGAGCCGCCTGACGCCGAAGTGCCTTGGCCCGAGCTGGCATTCTGACTGTTGCTCGACCTTGCCGCACTACGCTCTCGGGACATGTTGCGCAGCCACTCGGGACCGAACTTGATGGGATTGTTACGGTCACCCATTATACTTGTTGATGAAGATAATATTGAATGAGGTTAAGATACCTGCAGGCAGGAACAACTGAAACAAACACTACTTTTAATTTATATTCAGTATTTTAACTCAGATACCACAGAGAAAAAAATAATAATTAGAACATAATAAGGGAGACCCAACAATGTATGCATGATTGTATGAACACCATTACACACCTATTAAATAAAAGATGCATAATTGTAACTAAAAGATGCATCCAAATTTCGAATAGACTTTTAAAGAGAAGTCTATTCTAAATTTCGACACATCTTTGCCTGTGCCTTGCCTGTGGAGGCTGGATGTAAGCAGTGCATTATACAAATAGCTTTGAGGCATAATGCATACAGTTTTAGGATAGTCGCACAATGGCAAAACTTGCTAATCACGCATAGAGATACTTTATAATTTTCGCAGTAGGTAGTAAAATAGAAATTTTATTAGATGGTGAATATTTGCCAACCAATTACATTCTTAGCAATATCACAAAATGGAGGTGAAGTCAAGACCAGTATGATCTGAATTCATTACAAACTGTATGTTATTAGGATACTTTCCAAATAATCTTGAAATAAAACCTTTTGACAACCTTTTAAACCTTTTGGCTGTATTAAATTACTTTATTCGCCTTGATGGACCTTGTACTCAAGCACAAACTGCACAAGTGATGCAAGTTTGATCTGAATCAGAGCTGCAGTGCAACCATATCAAATAATATACCTGACCTACAGTTCAAATCAAGATCACAATCGAAACCACCCATTGTCGCCAGTTGTGTATGTTAATGCCGTCAGGAACATACCAATCCAGAAATTAACAATGGGTGTTTATTCAGCTGTGTTGCAAGGAGTTAAGGTCCAAAATAGAAAAAAATCTTGCTTAGCTCCTAACAGGTTCTGGTTACTTCTTAGGTTACTAGAGCTGAACTATTATCCTATACATTTAACTATATACTCTCAAAGGGTGAGTGACTGACTGATTTTATTTGTTGTGGTAAATGTCTACTTTGTAAATGTTATAAAGTAGCAAGAATTAATCAGAATAAACTTATGAACATTTTGTTTAAATAAAAACAAAAACATAAAAATATGTCATAACTAATTCAATCTTACATCTAAATAATTTAAGTAAAATATAACAAATAATCATATGAATGACTGACTACCTGGCAAACAACGCACAGCATAAATGCACACTAAAGCTACAACCAAGAAACCAAGGAGAACTTTAATAGCACTTTTTTTTTTTATCCAATCTTCCGTCCCTAACAAAGTCTTCTGGGATGTTGAATTTTATGTGGGAATTAAAATGTAAACTATACCTATACTAATTATTCTATACTGTTAAAGTTATTTTTTAAAACTTTAACTTAATAAATAGAATAACAAGTCAATAAAACTGAAGTATGTTGTTTGATTTCTTGAAACAATCTTCAAGTTATAATAATGTTTGGCTAGCTTTATATGAAAATATTGATATAAAATTTCACAATACAACTAAATATTATTTAACATTTTCCACTTGCATTGCATATATGCAAAAGGCATTCAATAAGTCGCAATTGTCGCCTATTAGATGCAGTAATATGATTTCTGTAAAGAGGAATTGAGTACGCCAGCTAATAGGTAGTTCTGTTTTTAACATTTTTTCACAATAATACATCATTTATTTAATTGTATGTGGTATGTAAAAAGACACATCACAATATCATTAACTGTCCATACTGACTATCAATCTAAGTAACATTGAAGGAGAATTATTAACATGACTTGTAGTTTTGGTGAACATTTGTGGAGTGCACAATGTTTACACTATACATTGTACTTTCGAGTGCATATAACACACACAGAGGCACTACAGACGGGGAACTAAAGGTTAGGTATAACATACACAACACGATTTCGATAAAATATAATTACAGACAGTGGTACTTTGACCTTCAAAATCCACCTTCATACATAAAATAAGGAGCATACCAAGTATGGCCCAGAATAATAGAAATATTACAATTTTGGGAACAATGTAATTTTTGCCTTTTTACACCCATTTTAGACAAACATGTAACCGGAATAACACACCCTCAAACCACCCACTAGGAAAATTAAGTTACATCATAATATAACCACTAAGATTTTACTTTTATTTGTAAATATTGCTTATTTATAAAATTAGCTATAGGTATTAGGCGATGGTATAGGCATAAATCAGTGTTTAATGTTTACCAATAGATTTTATTTATAATTGCGTTATAAAAACTGTTCCCTTGACTAAGTTGTCAGTTTTGTTGCATTCCACACTTCAACAGGAAGGTGACTATAAATTAAAAATAGCTTTAATCATTTTAAGATAAAAAATGCTCTTGAATTAGAAGTAGCTAAAATTGATTCAGCAGCTGATTAGGAGTCAATGACTTAGGGTGTGGATTTAATGTTAAATATTGTTGCATAAATTACATAATTTAAATATTAGTTTTTGTTAGATGAAAAAAATAAAGAATAAGTATTGTTAGTATCCCACAAGTTCGACATGCCCAATCTAAAGGTGGCCCAATTAATTTATTTTTAATTGTAAGCCAATCATTTTTCTCCTTATTGTTAATATTCAAAGGTCTTAGTTCAATATAATACATAGCCCTTGAGGCGGTTTAAAAACTCTGACATTAGTGTGTGTGGGGTCGTTAGATCTTACTACCCACATTATAATTAATAATACAAAAACAAAAACCAAAAACCATTAAAGGAGTATAATGTATTGTGCAGTGGCGTGCAGTTCATATAGGCAAATAGGGCAAATAGACATTGTCTACTGTATAAAATATGTATTTATCTTATTTTATTTTGATTCGTTTATAATATCAGCCAATCTATAGATACTTGAGGTGGCAAATCATATACATCATTATTTAATCGACAAGGCAATGAACCAAAACCAACATGTAGTAGGTGTTTTTGCTAGGTACATTTTCTGTCTGCCCTGTCTAAAAACTCTGTGCAGGCCACTGGTATTGTGTACTAAACACCCAGGTTCCCATGAACCAAGTAATATATTATATATTTAAAGGGAAGTTCATGATACATTAGTTGGGACTAAAAGAGGGTATTTAATTTTATTTCTAGTAAATCAAGATAGCAACCCGTATTAGTATTATTCTTTTGTATTATGGCAAGGTTAATAACAACTGACAATTTACAGAAGTAGGAATGACAAGGTATAATGATTAATATAATCATGGAAAACTATACTAAACCCCATTGATTTAGACACTGTATCCACACGTGCAACAATGGTATCAACACAACATGAAAAGCTGTATACATGAAATTCGTTGGTGTTGGGATTACTTTGATGGATGGCTGTTGGTTCCAGTAAGTTTTAGTTGAACATAGGCAGTTAACATTCAAATAGTAATTTTCAAAAGTACCCTCAAAATAACTGCAGTACAGATAATAAGTATTGATTAAAACATTATGAACTAGAAATAATGTTACTAATAACAGTTTGAATGCAAATGAATGCGAACACAATGTACCTACTATCAAAACTATTATGTTTCAAAACTTGAATTACTCAACATGAAACATAAACAGTATAGGTACATATACTTACTTATTTGTCTCATATTATGAGTTTCAGCCACATTTACTTGTTGAATTTAGTTTCAAGTGTACCATAACACTTATCAATTATTATTACCAATCACTTCAACATACCCACAAATGCCAATATAAAAAAAAAATATTATGTATAATTAAAAGTAGTTAATTTCAACACTATTCATAAGTTAATTCAATTGTTGGACAAATTAGCAGTAGGTATCCATCAAAACCACAAAACTTCATTACTTTTATCATAACAGAGCTTAGAGTAGGTTTTGCACAGGTAGTTAGGTAGGTATATACGTAGATTAGCTCAGCACCGATTAATTTAAATTAACAATAGAAACCAGTTGCTGCTTCGACCCCATTCAAATTTCAATATTATAAGAAGAATTCATTTGTAACGAAAACACTGAGCAACCAAGCACCTCGCGCAGGAGACCTAAAGGATTGAAACGAAACACACAATCCAAGAGTCAAGGTGGCAGTAAGTAGGTACAGAATTAACATACGTTTTCAATAAAAAGGAATGGTTTCACGATTTATATGTTGTTTAATTTCAATAGAAATATTGGATCATATCAAAATTGCTTTAAGTACGGAATTAGATTATAATTACCTAAGGGCTTCAATGTTTCAATATCAAACGCACGCACGGGGACGGCAATATGGCGGCGGAAGTAATGTGAATGATGTGAAGTGAGTGAATGATAATATCATGAGTGAGTGAGTGAGTGAAGTTTTTGTATAATTTATGTTGCCAACATCTGAAATCATATTTTTTTTATTTATTTTGCTAAAGCTCTACTCTACGTTCCTTTCCTATGCAGCGGCGGCGGCCTAAGGCGACAGCCCGCGAGCGATACGAGGGCATTTTCATTTTAAATGGCGCAGGTTGTTTTTCGGTTGTCCCATGACAACAATATGATGAAAAAAATATTTACAAACAGTTTTTTTTTAATGAAAAATCTATTGTGCCCTGTAGGTATTTTTATAAATATGTGGATTTAATTTATTGGTTCCTGATAGACCACGTATTCAATTTTATTTAATTTGATAATGTTGCGGAAATGTGTAAAATCATGATGTCCCCATAACAGTTTGCATCATTGCGTTAAATTTAATTTCATTGTTAGATAGTTAATTTATCATTTAAACTAAGCTTTTCATCTCAATTAGTGCAGAAAATATTTAATAATTTAATAAAAAGCTTGTCCCACGAATTCGCGACTACCGGACATGTCCGGATAGTCACAAGGTTTTTACTATTAAAAACACACATTTATCGAGTAAATTCGGTTTAAACGGCAGCCCTGGTTACGAATGTTAAAGTATGAAATCTCATTTTCAAGTTAGTCACGCTAGGTGTCCAGCCGGTGATACTGATAACTGATAATATTGTTTGAGTATTTTAATTTAGTTTTAAAAACGATCTACATCCGTCACATCCTGTTAGTAACCGTTACTATAGGATGGACAAAAAATGTTACGCAACGCAACAGACAGTAAAGCTTAGAACTCATGAATTAAACTTAACAAAATATATTATTGATGACAATGGTTAGATCCATAATATTTACCCCAGCTGTAAGGCTAGCCGCACACACACAATAATATTGACAATCCAATATTGTCAGAATTTCAAGATATATAGAACAATACCGCAATACAGGCCGCACATCCTACTACTATTATAAAGGCGAAAGTTTGTATGTATGGATGGATGTTTGTTACTCTTTCACGCTTAAACGGCTGAATGGATCTGGATGAAATTTGGCACAAAGATAGATTATAGTCTGGAATAACACATAGGCTACTTTTTATCCCGGGAAAATGTACGGTACCCGTAGGATAACACATCAACTGTGACGCGGACGAAGTCGCGGGCAGAAGCTAGTACACAATATTATTGACAATACGTACTTTATTGTCAATATTATTGCGTGTGTGCGGCTAGCCTTAGGATTTGGATGAATACATATATAACATGCATTTGTATTTAATTTAGGTAGGTATATATAAATATACAATTATACATACAATATCTTAATAAGATTTTACCACACGGTGAGTACTATTTTCAAGTTTTTTTACTAGAAGCAGCATATTATTACTAGAAAGTTATAAATGAAGAAAAATAAAACTACATGAAGATTATATTCCAACTTTATCATTCCTTGACTGATCAAATAAGTAACACGAAAGTTAAAACTTGTATTTGGACAATATGTTACGATACTGACAAAATTGTTGAAATATTAATTAAAATAAGAATCTAGTGACCAAGTTTTAATATTTAATTTCATTAATAATTGATACATAAAAACTTATAATGAGTGTTTTTCTCAATTCATTGTAAGCAGTTTAATTTTTATTGCAATTTGATTTTTGTTACTAAAAATAGTCCAATCTACCTACTTTAAAGAAATAATTATATAAAATAAAACACATATTTCTGCACGGATTTTTTACATAAATCACAAGAATTATATATTTTTTTACAATAATGCAAAGTTTAAAGTCCTAAAACAGTAATAAATTTTTAAAGTTTGTTTATTATAACCTGCGTCATTTAAAATGAAAATGCCCAAGAACGTGTGGTACATACGTTCCGTTCTTATCGCTCGCCGGCCACCGCCCCATCTACACAACACCGAACGTACCCCGCTGCCGTGATGTTGGCACTTTTGCTTCGGCAATCTGTCTGTCTTGCACTCAGTCAGTTCACAAAGCAAAAGTTGGCAAAAGTGTAAACAACACGGCAGGGAATGAGGGGACATCTTACGGCGAACGGTGTGTAAAATACATGCCGTTATCAGCCGCACACGGAAAATAAGCCCAAACAGAGAAGCAAATAAAAAAAAATGCATGTTGTACCTAAATGCGATAGATTGACAGCCATTGTGTAAAAATATGTACAAATCTTAGACTGTATTATCTAAGGTACAAATCGGTACAAATACACAAAAATGTTGACACTTTTATCGGTCCACAGATAACACAAAAAGAAATATACTGTGGGATTGTCAGGCGGCCCCTTTTTTTCTGGTGGTGAGATAATATTATAAATTAGTAAATTCAATGGTTCACTTTCTCTGCATAAGTTGTTAAAAGGTTTGAATCTAACACGATAATATTGAATTTTAGTAAAATATCGATATAGCAAAGCTATCGTTAGTATCGATAGTTTCGACAGTGATTGCAGTAATACCAATAGTAATAGTATCAATACACAATAGTGTCGAACCTACCGATAGTATTACTCAATTTCTTGGATAGATGCTAATAGTAATAGATAGTATTGAAATTTTACAATACTATCGAGTATTGTAAAATTTCAATAGTATTGAAATTTTACAATACTATCGAGTATTGTAAAATTTCAATACTATCGATAGGGCTATCGATATTGACTATTTATCAAGGTCAACTATTGATAGTTAGGCAACACTAATAGAAGAGAGTGTCACTCTTACTAAAATCCATTAGTGTTCCTCATAGAGTACTGTTATATAAATGAAAGTGTTCCTCCCAAAATCCTTTGCGTTCCGGTGTCGCGGTAACTTTTTCGAATAAACTCCGCAACCTTAAAACAATTACCTACTTACCTTAAAACCTGACCTTTTAAGATTGTCATTCATCTGAATTTCTAAATTACCTAATTTATTACCCTGTAAAAAGTTCTCAAAAATAAATTCCAGGCGCAACTGTCATACTATAGATCTACCAGAATCTGTTGGCATTTTAAAAGGAAAAATATTGTAACTTTCATGAATAATAATTATAATGCATAAGTAAGGGTCGCCATGTCCCCGCTCTTTCTTTTCTAGCTAACCACCGTCGTGTGCAGAGCTCTGCAGTGAAATCGGTAAGCGCGGCGGGCGAAGATAGAACACGCCGCGAACTGAAGCTGGACAGCCCTGATGTTCCTGGAGACGACGTGTTCCATTTGGTATCCTGGTGATATTGTAGCTCAAACGTGGTGTCAGTTTATCTTAAGGCTCTATGCTTCCGAGTTTCTTATCAGAATGTGTCATAACGTATCATACTGTACTACAAGTTCTTTTCAGAGCTGTTTGCATCAGTGTTTCATAACAGAGTAGGTATGTCAAAACGTGGTAGGTAGCTACAGTAATAATTATTGTCTCATCAAAAAACCTATTTACAAAAAAGACAAAAGAATCGTAAAATTCGGAGAAATACCGCGTAACATACAAAAAAACAAACGTACAGCAGACGTATTGAGAACATCCTTCTTTTTGAAGTCGGTCAAAATAACCGCTGTTGAAACATTCAAATACTTCATCATCATCATCATTATCATTACATAGTATAAAACAAAGTCGCCCTTTTCCCCTTGTATGCGTTAATCTTTAAAACTACGAAACGGATTTTGATGCGGTTTTTTTTAATAGATAGAGTGGTTAAAGAGGAAGGTTTATATGTATAATAACATCCATTAAATAGCGAAGAAATACTGTTATTTTTGAGGTTTCTAATGTGATGTCGTAAATAATTTCATTTTTTTCCGCTTACATTGCAAACGCTGGCTGAACCCTACGAGATTTATCAAAATAATGTACTAAGTATTGTACACATTGAAAAGGTCTACAGAAAACTCCGCGATCGTATATGTCTATCTCTTATGGATATCCCACAATAACACTTTTTTGTCATTTACTTTTTAATTAATTTATTAACTAATTTTCGAAGCGATTTTAACCAATACAGCATTAATCCTTATCCAATTAAATACATTGTTGATTTAATATAGATACCCTGATGGCCTTTTACAGCATATGGTTTAAATGAATATTTTCAAAGATATTACAGATTTAAAGATTGCGGGACGTAGCGTTTGCGGCGGAGCGGGCCGCTATGTTTTTGTAGGTATACAACGTTTACAGTTTTTCTGTAGCGTATTTAGTATCAGCATTCCACCCGTGCGAAGCCGGGGCGGGGCGCTAGTTTTTTATAAACCTTAACTGTAACTTCTTATATATATTTTTTTTATTTTCACTGGCAGATAGGTACCTCATTTCTTAAGAAGTAACTTAGACTACTTTAGATAAAAAAATAAATTAAAATTCCACGCAAAAAAATACAAATTCAAATCATTCAAACGAAGTTGGGGGCGTAACCTAGTAAATAATAAAAATAATTACGGAAAGTAATATTATGTTCCATAGTTCTACCAGTACTACCTCTAAACAAACATGTAAAAAAATATCAAGAACGTCTTATTTCTCCCGGTATTTCAAATAACAAATTTTGCCGCGAATTTATTGCTCGCTCGTTCTCAAACTGCTGCGAGACTTACTTTGTTCATGGAAAACACCTAAAAAAAGTAAGTGTCACAGTATTTCAATGTTAATATCAATGGCAAATTTTAATATACTGTAGGTACTGTTTAATGTGAAAAGGTGTTGCTTTTATTTGAACTTGTCCCAAAAAGCCCACATTTCGATTAACCGAACTAGTCTCGGTCCCAATTAGTTCGGATAATCGAGGTTCTACTGTATTACACCTACACTCTATCCTCACTCCACAGCAATATGCCTGATTGTATTTGAAATACGTACTTTTTCCCAAAATTTATGTATATTTTTTATAATGCTTTAATATACTTACCTAAAAATTTTATATTTGTAAAATTGGAATGCTTTTATTGTTTTTTAATAATTTTTAGACCCTAAGACTAAGTAACAAGTAAAATATCGGCTTTTTATTAATTTCGGGGTATGTATTTATATTCTTTAATAAATGCTTGCCAAGTCTTGTTTCCCTGAATACCTACACCTTTTTTTTACTGATGGGAAATCATCAAATGTCTTCCCCTCCTTTGCGTTCCGGGGGCGCGGTATCTCTTTCGAAAAACCCGCAGCATCGGCAGGCATCGGCCCTTAGTGGCCCCTCCGAATATTTGACTTTTATTTGAGGCGCGAACACGAACTCGCCTTCGAAACGGTCTGTCGTTAAGTTAACGTACGGACGTGTGATTTACCCATTGCTCACCGTCCACAGACCCGCGTCTACGGTAGCCGGGAGTCGTCTCGCGGCTCCAGATGCCCGGAGCGTCTCCCGCGGCGGCTGCTGGGACGGGAGACCCTTATTTGCCTTTCCCGTCCCGCTACCTCCTTCTCTAGCATTACGGCTTCGCAGAAGGAGGTGACTGCTTCCCATTCCCCATCACTGACAGGACTGTTGCCAGTAAGCCTGACATAGTGGTGGTAAATCAATTAGAGCGTCGCGCAGTGATCGTTGATATTACTGTCCCGCATGACGTGAAAGCTGAGAAAGATAAACAAATTAAGTATATTGATCTGGCGCGCGAGGTTGTGGACATGTGGGATGTGAATACAGCAATCATTGTGCCGATAGTCGTGACGGCCAATGGCATAATAGCCAAGGCCTCGACCAACACCTAAGGAGGCTCTCCTTAGGCGGTTAGATCAAGGGCTCGATTCAGAAAGCGGTACTCGTAGATTTGGCGCGTATTGTTAGGAGATTCCTTTCTCAGGAGCCCTAACCACCGGTGGCTTCGACCCTGTTTCCGACGCCGCCGGTGGGCTACTATTTTTTATATTTTTATTTAAAAAAATGTATTTAATATGAGTATGTAATAAATGAATGAGAGTAAGTTTAATAAGTTTATTTCCAAAAACTGTTGCACAAAAATGTTAACACCGTTATATGGGCTAGAAATTTTAAGACAATTATTTGAAGACAGTATCCATTGCCGAACTAGGTTCGAGACTTGTACCTATTTAAACATTAGGCGCCATTCCCCGCAGGAAAAACAAATTGAACTAGCCTTTATAAAACAAGTAACGGCAGTAACTACAAAACAAACAAAATGAAATGTATTAAGCATAAGAACTTAAAATTAAACAAAGGAAAAAATAAAATAAAAACTACAGTTCTAAGGAGTAATGAGACTTCTCTTTGTGTTTGATGCTAGAGTGCATGTATGTGTGTGTGAGAGGATGTGTGAGTGACTTCAACCAGGCCTCCGTCACTCGTTCAAGGTTACTCTCTTAAGAGCGTGCATCCAGAAAGTTGGCAACGTCGCAAACAGCTGTCAAATATTTCCCTGTTTTGATTAATTTGACAATATTACTGTATGAAAATAAGAAATATGGCTTACTAATGCACTAGAATATTAATAATGAATTGCAATTAAAACACTGAATTTGATGTTGTACCCGTTTTAGGTGTAAAAAAGGCATTTGTAAAGTTTCCAAATACTTTTTTTTACATCTAAAACTAAATATTCGGTGTTACGATATTACTTATTGCATTTCATAATGAATATTCTAGTGCATTAGTAAGCCATATTTCTTATTTTCATACAGTAATATTGACAAATTAATCAAAACAGGGAAATATTTGACAGTTGTTTGCGACGTTGCCAACTTTCTGGATGCACGCTCTTAAGAGCGCGTATACAACAAACTTGTTTTTTTTGCTCCTTTTTGCCCGATATTTATAAAAGGAATAGGTACCTAGATGGTTGAAATATTCCCAGAATATTTCGTTATTCATTTACTTTAAAAATAAATGAATTAAAATATTTAAGGGTGGTTCATGGGAACCACCCTTAAATATTTCTTTTGCATGGGCAAAAAGCGTGATTTTTACCGTTTTTATAGAAAATGGTACAGAACCCTTCGTGCGCGAGTCTGACTCGCACTTCGCCGGTTTTTGTTATAAGTACCTACATTAATTTTTGTGTTGCGTAGAAAGTAGAAACAAACATGCATTTGCAAAACAGCCAGGTAGGTACATGTGATTGGTAATACCTATAGCACTAGATGGACTTATCAACATCTAAATCAAGCCTTTATTTAGTGCACCTGTGTTCTCTCAATAATGTTTGGGTCAATAACATTGGATTGAATATTGAATAAAAGTACCTACTTTATTAATATTTCATTAGTTTAATATAACTTAAACTAAGTGAAAAGTATTACATAGTGTTTGTGCACGCACCTGCTGTAAAGTCATCAATTCATCAACCCATGCAATAGGCTCGCCCCCTATTACATGGGACCTAAATATACCAGCAAACTGTGGGTGTACATTGGTACACCTCTGGCTAACCCTTTGGGGAATACAGGCGTGATGGTATATTTTTTTATTATATATATATCATCAACCTAACAGAAAATCACCAAACCCAGGGGGTATTTGTTTTATCGAAGTTATCCTTACCTACATACTCCTAAATATCACAAAATACTGCTAAGGCTGTGAGCTGTGTTCAATACATATTAGCATGGCTTATATCTCTTTTTGTTTGACAACTTGTGGGTGCAAAATCAATGATGTTAACATTTGCCCATACAATAAAACATTATTATATAATTTACTCCTTGAAATAGGTGCCTTAATTTTTCCTTACCTTTATATCAGTAGTTAATAGTGTAATTTGCTCTAAACTTGCAGGTAATTTGAGTAAAAAGAAATGATTAGTACATATTATTGTTTACCTTCACTTATGTTTAACATTTCCATTTAATTCTAATCAACTTTATTGAATTGTAATATTAGAATTAGATCAAGAAACAAAGAAAATCACAAGTTATGTTACATCTATCTACCACACATATGCCTGTATTCCACACACACACTGTACACCCACAGTTCTCCGGTATGTTTAGTTCCAATGTCATAGGGGGCAAGCTTACTGCCATTAACCGGTCACATCATAACTCCAAGCTGTTATTGAGAATTTCATAGAAAAACCCAATAACACACACAACAAGAACATCTTATCCTGCATTATTATTTAGCTGCACAATTCCACATACATCAGATGACTGACATTAAAAAAAAACAGCAATGCTTCTTTAAGGGAGGTTTGAAATTCCTAAAGCCTAATGTACCTACCTAAGCAGCTGTCCAGGTAAGGGATGACAGTAAGGTGGAAGTTAGGAACAATAACACCCTCCTTGAGAATGAACTGGCAAGCTACATTTTGAACATATTGAGACTAGAGTGCAGTGACACCTAAATATCTTTGAATTGCATTTGAGCTCCTGAGAGTGATTGTGTAATTGCTTGTAAGTAAATGTAATTGTCTGGAGTAGGTATTTTATTTTGACATAAACTAGGGTCAGGCAGGCTTTGAAAAAGACTACACAATAATTACCTTAGCCATTGTTTTACCAATCATAGTTACCACAACTAAAGTTTAAAACTAATGATTATAAGAATGGGTACCTAAATCAAACCTACACCATACCAACTCTACAATAGGTACCTACCTATATCATTAGATTATAATAGGTAGGTACTGATACCTTTTAAAAGTTAAACATAGGGAAGCTAATGTTGTGTGCTTTCTTCTGTCAGATTATGAAAACAATTACCTAGTATATATTTAAGTTAATTCAGAGAACTTTATCTCTGTCAGCAGAATCAGCAGAGCAGTGACATTCAATTTGCAGTTGATAGCATACAACATTAACAATGTTACCTATAGATTTAACGAATTCCAGGATAAGTGACAAACCTGTGTTGTCTAGTTCTGCTAACAACACAGTGATGGATGATGTACGCACGAGTGTCCCCTTGCAATATCAATATCCTAGGCGGCCACTACCAGTCAGATAAGATGACCCACTGACCAGATAGGGTATTAATTGATGGGGCTCTCTTTGCTGAAACACACAGATATTTTGAACGGCTCAATCCAATTGTGGTAATGGGTGTAACCGAAGTTAATACCCCTATAAATAACCACTTCTTATGCTTCTGAGTTTTGTTTCCGAGAATATTAGTAGATAACGATTAGACACTTATAGCCACACATTGGTACTACGTCGCCATTATTATTGCACTCAGGCTCAGCAGCTCAGACCAACAAAAAAAGAAAGACGGCGCGCCGCGAACATCAAAAGTGAAGCCACCTTTTTATCTATGTGTGTATGTGAAGGGTTGCCATTTGTTAAATTTTTTCCCTATAATTTGGGGATATTTTTATGGGTAGCACTAGGATAATATTGTACGAGTAAGATATTGTTCAGTATGGTATTGTACCTCAATAGTTGCGAAGGCTTCTACTCCAAAAAAAAGAACTTATATTTTCAATCAACTTTATTAAATTCAAAAAGAACATAAAAAATCACTGACTCTAAAGAAAAAGTAATATGGTAGTAGTTATATAAATGGTATCGAACAAAAAATATTCCCTTTTAAAAACCTTGTTGTTGAGTCAATTTTTTAAATTATTCCATTATTTATATTATTCCATTTATTTTTTATTTCATTATTAATTGGAAACCTAAAATATTAAATACCTACATAAAAAGAAGAAAACTAGAAGTAAGAAATCATAATTATTTATATTAACCGAATGGGGAAATTTTAAATCGTATTATGGCAACCCTCACACTTTATGTCACTGCTTTCGTTCGTTGAGGTTTTGTGTTCCGAGTAACCTAAAATTCACAGTTTATTAATAGAGAAACGATGTTATTTCATGTACTTACAAGTGAAAAGTGATTCCGTGAGACTTTTTATGTAATTTGCTGTTGTTTTTGCAACTTTTCACTACACAGGAAGGCATAATTCTATGTTTTAAATCTAAGTTTACTTGACGGCGACTCGTGACGTACTAAGAGCGATGAGCATGGTTTTAGTGTAGGTGTGTGCGTGAGCGTGTATGTTTACTTGCAGGAGCACGGTTTTATGGCTTCACTTTCGATGTTCGCGGCGCGCCGTCTTTCTTTTTTTGTTGGTCTGAGCTCAGCAGTAAGTAGTCAGTTAAACAGATCCTTCAAAGAGAGAAAATTAATCAATTTTTGATTTTGACACTTCTCTATTAAGTATGTTTCCCGCTTTCTTGGTTAGTTAACCAATAATTTCAAGTCACAAGTTCTCTAAAAAGCACTTTATTTTACCCATGAAAACCGATTAGTTTTTAATTTATTGTAAAATTAGATTTTTACTTACTTTAAAATCAATAAATAGTTAGTCTATTGAGTAGACCGATAAGTGACATCACACGTTAGTATAATATATTAATCTATGACATCACAGCGTGCTATTGCCATACAAAGCTATGGGAGAATCGCGTTTTGACAGTTCATAAAAAGTAAGTATAGCACTAACTTTTTATCACGACAGAGGGCGCATAAGCAACTGTACCCTGTTTTGACATAACAGTTGTCAAATCGTATGGTTTTTTGCATTCAGTAAATATTATTATTTATTTTTTCCCTAATCTTAAGAAAGATGCCTCAGTGTAGTGCGTTAAATTGTAAAAATAGAGGAGTACATTTGTTTCCTAAGATTAATAAACGCAGAAAACAATGGGAATCGGCGTTACGTATTAAAAACTTTAAGGCAAGTAAACTGCACGCTTGTGTGCTGCGCATTTTACTGAAAACGATTATCATGGGAAAAGCAAGTATACAGGTGAGTCATCGCAGTGGTTCTACTTATAATATTCTACTATCAGTCAGTAATTGATGAACCTAAGTTCTTAATTCAATAAATATATTTCTTACATTATCTACTATCTTATGTATATAGAAAACAGCTTCTTAAAGATTTATTATTTAAATATAGGTACCTACTTTTCAAAATAATCCTGTATGACCTCTCTTTTGATCATTGGTAGAGGAGTATCTGCATTTATATCTATGAATGTGTTTGTAGGTGGACACTGGTACACGGAGTCCTCGTGGATGTACCAATCGGCACCAAAATTTTGATTCCGGTCATATGATTCTAATCCACAAATAAAATAGGATAGTTAGTCCATAGAAACAAAAAAAACCTTACAAATCAATTATTACCTCAACCATTTTAATAAAAAATAAATATATAAATATACCATCACGCCTGTATTCCTCGAAGGGTTAGGCAGAGGTGTACCAATGTACACCCACAGTTCGCCGGTATATTTAGGTCCCATGTAATAGGGGGCGAGCCTATTGCCATTAACCGGGCACAAATCCAAACTCCGAGCTGCTACTGAGAATTTCATAGAAAAACCCAATAACACTTTTTGCTCGACCCGGGAATCGAACCCAGGACCTCTAGCGTAGCAGTCGCGCTCAGGACCACTAGGCCAACGAGGCAGTTCAAACCATTTTAAGTCTTTACCTTTTAATCAAATCGGCCTTTTTACCGGCAGTTGTCACATTCCTCTTACGTAACTCATCTTTAAGTTGAGGGACAGTCAGAAAAGAGTACATTTTAAATGAATTTAACTTAGAATATTAACAAAAAATCAATCACAATCTTGTCTTGACAAGTAAACAGGGTACAGTTGCTCCTGGCGCCATCTATACTCAGTTTTGCCTGTGGCTCCTCATTGCGAATTGATGGTGGTGGCAACCCAATTCAGTGCCCTGCCGCTTTGTATTTTATTTAAATGTTATTTTAGTATTTATAGACAGTTTTTCATTTTTTAAACCATCTATTCCTAAATGGATGCATATTGGATTGGATTCAAATACTTATATTATATACGATGAAAATGAAGCAGAAAAGAAGCTGCAAGACCGCCATAATTATTCAAATCGGGTTCACGATGCAATGCAACTATAGATGGGCAATCTACCCACCCGGGTTTAAACCCGGTGTTTTGGGATAAACACCCGATTTCCACCCAAATTTCGGGTGTTTTGTTTATTTCTACAGCGACGCAAAAAGGAGGGTTATATGAGGTTTACCGATATGTATGTATGGATGTTCATCTGTTCCCCTCATAACTTCTAAACCATCTAACGTAAATTGACAATTAATGAGGTGTCATTTGAAGCGTCTAAATTGTCCGCTGGTTATAGGCTTTGTAGGCTACGTTATGTTGCAATAAATTGTATGTGGCGCCCTCTAGGGCTCATGAAGATGTGAAACAATATTTTTTTTCTTCCGAATATAGTCGTGTTGCATATCAAATTAAAGGGCTTAATTAGCACATTTTAGATAGATATATATATATATATATATATATATTGTATTAGTAAATTGTACATGGCACCCTTTAGAACGCAACATAAACCTAGCTAAATAACCAACATTTTGTTTGGGAGACCTAATAGATTATTCCATATTGTGTATATGTTGCAGTTCCAGTAATATTACGTATATAAATGAATGTCTAAATTTAAACCCCAAAATAATTTAAATTAAAAAAAAAGTTTAAAAAACTAAAACCCGACTACAAAAATCTCAAGTTCTAAAAGTATGAAACAAGAAAACATTCTCATCTGAAAGCCGTGGTCGTATGCCACTTAATCCGGTAAACAGTATGTGTATAGTACCCAATAGAACATTAATTTTTAGCACTAAAGTTTAGGGCAAAGTGGCATACGACCACGGCTTTCAGATGAGAATGTTTTCTTGTTTTATACTTTTTAGAACGTGAGTTTTTTGTAGTCGGGTTTTAGTTTTTTCACACATAAATTACATTTAGTTTATAAATATTATTCTTTTATTGAATTATACGTAATTAGGTGAAATAAAATAAATACTACTTAACAATCAGTCACTATTGGATGCTCCATTATCGTTGTTACAGACGAAAACATGTAAAGGCTGTCTGGCTTTTCCTGACGTTGAAGGTGTAGGTTCGTTGTAGTCGTCCAATATTATCGGGTCAATATTATCTTTGACTACTAGGGCTAGGGCTAGGACTACTAGGCTATGATATTATAGTGTCTGACGAAATATTAAAGAACGGTGACGAGGTAGTAGCAAGCTCGTGTACCGAACGACTGGTGCAAGGCTGTAATTGTTCCCCTATATAATGGAAAAGGTTCACAACAGGACTTTAAAAACCATCGCGGCATTAGTCTTTTCGTTGTCGGCAAACTGTATGCGAAAGTTTTAATTAATATGGTGATAGCAGTAACTGATGAGAAAATTTAGAATGTGCAAGCGGGATTTAGAGAGGGAATGAGCTGTATGGATCAGATCTTCTTAAGGTGCATAGCCGAAAAACATCTGACAAAGCACAAGAAAGTCTACTGTGCTTTCGTAGACTTGGAGAAGGCCTATGGCAGTGCGTGGAGGGAAGAACTCTGATCGACTCTACCCATGTATGGTGTGGACGGCCGCTTGATACGAACACTGAAATCTTTGTATAATGATTCCTGTCCTTGTGTCAGGATAAATGGGGCATACACTGACTGGTTTTGCATTTCAAGAGGTGTAAGACGGGGCTGTGTATCGTCTCCTTGGCTGTAAACCCTATACATGGATAGTTGTTTGGCGGATTTGAAAGAGAGTGAGTGTGGATTAAGAATGAATGAGTTACCTGTCAAATGCCTCTTATACGCAGATGATCAAGTTCTTCTTGCATCGTCGGCGGAACAGTTGCAAGACATGGTAACGTTAATGAGTGAAGTGTTTAAAAGAAAAGGGATAAATTTAATAAATGTGATTGTAAACAATACAAAAGTTATGGTTTTTGAAAGAGAAATGGATGTATCGTTGTGTGATGTGAAAATAAATGGTGCGAGTGTAGAGCAAATGAATGAGTTTATAAACTTGGGCAGCATGTTTACTAGAGATGGAAAGGTTGACGCTGAGGTGGAAAGGAGAGTAAATGCGGGAAATAGAGTGACTAGTGCCCTACATGCGGTTGTGACCATCCAGCCGATGTCCAAAAAGGCTCGACTAGCTGTGCATATAGCGTGCTGGTGCTCTTACATATCTATGGAAGCGAATTTTGGGCATACCCAACATTCACTTCCATGCAAATCCTACTTTCATACCTCATTTAACATTGTTTTAGAAATTCATTTGCCTTCGAAGTATGTGTGGTGTAACTTTATACGATAGAGTGAGGAATGAGATTATACGAGAACGTTGCGACTTAAAAGAGGATGTAGTGATAAAGATTGAAAAGGGTATGCTAAGATGGTTCGGTCATTTTAAGAGGATGATTAAAAGGCGACTAACAAAAGGGATTTATGTGCAGATGTGAGTGGTGAGCCAACAAATCCAGCCTAGAAAGACCTACCCTGACCTTATTGGTGAGGTTCTTCATAAAGGCCGAGTGCGCAGTACTCGACTTTTGCCGTGCTTGTATGACCAGATGTATGAACGTGGATGAGACGAAAGTAGTATGCAAGGATCGTAGTAGATGGCGTTCTGTAGTTTCTGCCTACCCCCTATGGAAAAAAGACGTGAGTTTATGTATGTATTTCTAGCTGTTGTTGTTATGTTTAAGATTCTAGTTGTAACAGATATATGAAAATTTTGCGGCTTCTCGTTGAAATTCGATTTCTTTTGTTATTTTGAAGAATTCTCATTGTTCAGAATGTGCTTTATATGGAGAGGGAGGAGGCAAAAGAAATGAGCAATTCAAAAAAAATTGTGGCGGAGGAATTTAAATATATTAAGGCATGTGTGCGCACCAAAAGCTACGAACAAATCATAAAGTATATACCTACTGGAAGCTAAGACAAGGTTGATGTAAATCAATTTACAAATGAAGAATATAACAACTAACACGCTAACGCTCGAGTCTCCAACGCTAATTACACACTACAACATAAAATAAGCTATTCAAAAGTAGAAATCAAAAGGGTTCAGACCAAAGTCCAATAGTATCTCCGCGACTGTTGACCTGGTGACAAATGTAAGGACCAATATTGACAATCGAAAAATAGGCTTAGGAATATTCATCGACCTAAAAAAGGCATTTGATACCGTCAGCCATGAAATACTATTACACAAACTAGAAGATCTGGGTGTTATAGATACAGCGTATGACATTTTCAAATCTTATCTTACAAATAGAACCCAAATTGTTAAAATTGGAAGGTAATCATCAAAGCACACCTAGACCTAATAACCTGTGGCGTGCCCCAGGGCTCAATTTTAGGCCCGTTACTATTCTTAATTTATATAAATAGTGTACACGAGGTTGGGCTAAAGGGAGAAATTACCCTTTACGTTGATGATACCAGCCTGTTCTATTTTGGTGATTCGATAAATGAGATTATGTATGAAGCACAACATGATTTGGACATCCTACACACTTGGCTCCAGTCAAATTTGCTGACCATAAATGCCTCAAAAACAAATTATATTATTTTCACACCAAAAATAAAAAAATATGGTGCCCATTAACAATTAACGGTGAAATAATAAGCAAAACAAACTCAGAAAAATATCTGGGCCTACTTCTCGATAGCGGACTTGCATGGAAGCCACATATCGAAAAAATTCAAGGCAAACTATTATCCCTATCAGGTGCCCTACGGCCCATATCTCGATGTTTGCGCAGACCCGTGCGGTACACTATTTATAATTCTTTGGTAAAGCCACACCTGGATTACCTAATTGAATTATGGGGATCAGCAGCTAAAACGAACTTAAATAAACTACAGAGATCACAAAATAAATTAATCAAATCATTATTTCGATATGATTACCTAACACCGACAATAAAAAATTATAAGGAAACTGGACTTATGAATCTATCGCAAACCTATAAATACAACACCTGTATCCTGATTAGAAAAATTATAACAAAGGACATTCAATCACAAATTATATTTACCAAGAATATAGACCATCACAAATGTAATACTAGACAGGCAAATAATATGCGCTTAAAACCACCTAGAACTAACTACGGCAGAAAAATCATTTTGTATGAGGGAGCCCAAAATTACAATAAATTACCTAAAGAGATAAAAGAGGCAACAAACCTATCTTTAAAAAAATATTAATCCTTATCTTCCATTAATGTAAAGATAAGGATTAATAAAAAAAATATATATACAGGAAAAATTTTTAACCAGTGCGTAAATTTTGCCATAATAAACTTCAACACGTTTTATTAAACACGTATATTTTATTTTGATATGTCTTAGTACTAAAAAAAAAAGTTATCGCTTACGAAACATGTTTACTTAAAAACCATATTTTATTGTCACTCGGCGCTAGCGCATTCCCCAGGTCCCCAGCCCCTCGCCCCAGCCATGCGCCCGGGCGGCGGCCGCGAGTTTTCATTGATAATATTATGGCGAATAGATTATGTCCATGTTTTGCTTATTTCAAACTCGGATAAGGATGTTTTTTTTTTTAACTAAACCCGGAAATGTGTTCTATTACTGACACTGAACTACCAAAAAAAAATTACGCACTGGTTAAAAACTTTTCCAGTATATACTACTCAAAACAAAATAAGGACCGAGAGGTATTTTGTCTGTACCATAAAAATAATAAAACCAATATATATTTTTTGTCTCCATAACGAAAACTAATGTTGTTTTTACCATGTGGCCTATACGCGGGTGTCAACTACGGTGTTTGGTTCCTAAAATCGTTTTAAAAGTGATACCTACTTACAATAATTGTGTTTGAAATTATTTCGGGAGACAATTTGAGTTAGGTAGGTACCTACTGAAGGATTAGCAACATCATTAGGATAGGCAATTAGAGACATTATTGCAACTGTAGTATTTAAGGTGAATGCTCCGACCAGCCCGCGAAATTTAAATTTTCTTACGTTTTTTGCAATTTACAAGTCAGTATTAGGTTTAATGTTGATTAAAGTATGATTCGCGGGCGTAAGAAGTATGTATTTTCAAGTCAAGCTTCATGTAAAATGTCAAGATTTGAAATCTTGACATTTTACATGAAGCTTGGCTTATGGAGTCATTTTACTGATTTTAATGGTTATAATTTTGTAAATACATACTTCTTACTATTAATCATACTTTAATCAACATTAAACCTAATACTGACTTGCAATCTGCAAAAAACGTAAGAAAATTTGAATTTCGCGGGCTGGTCGGAGCATTCACCTTAAAACAGTCAATTTTAAGCATTGTCCCTAAATAACCGTTTGCGATGTTCACTGCGATGCCCCTAACGATAGGGTGAAAGTAGGTAGGTAAGTAAATAAAATAAAATACCTACGTACGGTTTTCTTTTTACGAATATTATATTTTAATGTTATGTGCATTCGTTTAGTACCTATGTGACTAAAGATGTATTGGTAAGTATTTTTATAGGTACTTAATACATAGCGGTAAAATCGTCAATAGAAGATGCGTCGGTTCACGTTCAGCAGTCGGAATAGTGTCTGGAAGCTGAAAAGACGTAGTTGGAGGCTGATATGAGTCAGATGCTGATGCAGCGCATTCAGTTACAACTTGAAATCCTTTTTTCAACTAGGAAACCTCCTTAAAATTTTATCTTTTTCTTTGCCCTCAGATTATCTGGAGTTTTGATAATAAGAAATTACAAAAGATAAAATACATAATAAATCTAAAAATAACAGTGTAGGTAAAATAATGTTAGATGCCTGTATTAGGATCATCCTGTATCACAGGCTGCAGGAGCTCCAACATAATATGCTAAATATAGGACGAGAGGTAGGTTTTTTTTTAATAATGTAGGTATAGTACGATTCAAACTTAATGGCGGCTCGGAAGTTAGCTGCGAGTGCAGTTTAACGCAGGTTTATTCCAGTTAATATTAATTTTGCTTCCTTTTAATGAGATATATATTTCTGCTATAGAAATAATTAATGGAGCCTAAATTATTGTTAACTGGATGAAATCTGCGCGAACCTGCACTCGCAGCTAATTTCCGAGCCGCCATTAAGTTTGAATCGTACCTTAATTTGGTGGTTCTTTTTCTTGTTCCGTATTTGTATTGTTGGTGACTATAGAAAGACAAAAAAAAAAAGATTAATTTAAAAATAATTGTCGGTTTGATCTGTAAAAAAACAATGTTTAATTAGGTAGGTAGTTGTTGCAGGTTCCGGACTCGGAAGAGAAATGGTTGCAGATAGCACACAATGTCGAAATCAAATGGAACTTTCCTCATGCAGTAGGTGCTTTGAATGGCGAACATGTAGGTAGTGTTACAAGCACTTTTACACTTTTTATTTTACATACGTGCGTGTCGTAAAATAAAACAGCTAAGTATCCATACAAAATATAATTCTATTGAATTTTGCCTAAGTACTTAGAAATAGTTATAGCGTAACATAGAGCTATATAGATGCACCGCAGAAAAAAGATCTCTAAATGACTGCTTAAAATTATACATAAAATGGAGTACATTTCAGTACAAAATATTTATATAACTTTTCATGTTTAAGTGGATAAAAATACCTAAAATCTATAGTGGTTGTGGCAGAAAGGTTCTACCTAGCATGGCCACAGTCGATATGTTATAACAGTGAAAATATGTGAGTACAATTTTTAAAGTCGTTAGTACAGTCAGCAACAAAAGTCGATGACCAAATACTAAACTCCAAAACACCTGACCACGAAAACGGACCATAAATTACTGACTAGAAAAAAATACAAACTAAGGGTTATCATTTCAATGTTACAAAAACGCTAAACATTAATATGTCATAAGTCGCTAAACATCATACAGCATAAGTCAGTAACTATCATTTTGCCGTAAGTCGCTAAACATCATTACAGCGTAAGTCGGTAACTATCATATTGCCGTAAATCGCTAAACATGTTATGCGCGAGATTTTTAACTTGATCATTATCAAGTTGTGTTGTTAAAGGAGTTGCTAAATATTATAATTGAATACCAGACACTACAGAATACATCGTTACGTTTTTAACATCCCTCTGATTAATTGTACAATACGGAATACACATTTTTTTTTTTTATTTAAAGATTCAGTCCTTCTTCATGTAAAACAGTTTAGTATAATAATCTTTCGAATGATTAAAAATATATATACCATATACGTTTTTAAATATAGATTAATATAAAAATAAAAACGTAATTTTTTTTTTTACAAAAATGACAACCGCCTTCAAAAACTAAAAAAAGAAAAATAACTTTAGCTTTGGAAGTCGGCGGCTTTGATTTTGTTTGTTGTTTTGTATTGCCACCGACTTCCAAAGCTAAAGTTATTTTTCTCTTTTTAGTTTTTGAAGGCGGTTGTCATTTTTGTAAAGAAGTTTTTTTATTTCTCGCTTTTTAGTATCAACTTCCTGTCATCCAAATCCATGAAGAAACTGTCATGTTATGTAAATTAACGTGACACCACTAAAAAGTCATAAGAAAGCAGAATGTGCGATTTCGTTTACTTGGATGAGAAATTTTCAAATACTACTGTATACATCTGTGTAACCCTTGAATGTACAGGAGTGATGTTATGTTGTGTGATGGTGTAAACAATGCTTAGATATGCTATAGCAACAATCGCGGTTAATCTGCTGTTATTTATTGAAGAGTTCCTCCGATTTCTACAAGATCCCATCATCAGATATTGAAATGGTGACAATTACCACACGGGATGCACTAGCTTTCAAATAAAAAAAGAATCACGAAAATCGGTTCACCCAGTGGTTAATTACGAGGTAACAAACATAAAAAAAATACAGTCGAATTGAAAACCTCCTTTTTGAAGTCGGTTAAAAACCGACTTTAAAAAACTGTTTATGCGGCAACGTTTTGATTATTCGCCGGGTGGTCGCTTGAACCAAACGGGTTTAACGAACAAGAAATGTAGGAAATTACCTATGCTCAGCGACTTTTGTATTTATTACTGTATATGAAATTTAAAAAAAAAAAAAAAAAAAAAAATATACCATCACGCCTGTATTCCCCGAAGGGTTAGGCAGAGGTGTACGCATGTACACCCACAGTTCGCCGGTATATTTAGGTCCCATGTAATAGGGGGCGAGCCTATTGCCATTAACCGGGCACAAATCCAAACTCCGAGCTGCTACTGAGAATTTCATAGAAAAACCCAATAACACTTTTTGCTCGACCTGGGAATCGATCCCGGGACCCCATGCACAGCAGTCGCACTTGCGACCACGAGACCAACGGGGCAGTTATATTATTATGTTGTTATATTGTTATGTTGTTATTGTATTATGCAATTTTGTCGGTAGTAATGTATAGCAATTAGTGGTTTAACTGAGTTCAGCGACTTTTGTAGTTTAACTATGACAAGCTATTTTATAAATTTTTTTTAGTCAATAACTTATGCTATCTAATAGTGATTAGAAAATATTGGAAACAAATTATGTTCAGCGACTTCTGTTGCTGACTGTACAATAAAGTACACATTCTTTCATGAATATGTACCTCATTGAAATTAAGGTAATCATCCATGGTCATGCTGGAGAGGATCACACCAATATCCTTGCAAAAGAGATATTCAAACTTGTACTCACATTATAAGTTTGTGAGCCAGTGTGATCTACAGGAAAAATTTTTAACCAGTGCGTAAATTTTGCCATAATAAACTTCAACACGTTTTATTAAACACGTATATTTTATTTTGATATGTCTTAGTACTAAAAAAAAAAGTTATCGCTTACGAAACATGTATACTTAAAAACCATATTTTATTGTCACTCGGCGTTAGCGCATTCCCCACCCCCTCACCCCAGCCATGCGCCCGGGCGGCGGCCAAGAGTTGTCATTGATAGTATGGCGAATAGATTATGTCCATGTTTTGCTGATTTCAAACTCGGATAAGGATGAAAATTTTTTTTTTTTTTTTTTTACTAAACACGGTAATGTGTTCTATTACTGACACTGAACTACCAAAAAAAATTTACGCACTGGTTAAAAACTTATCCTGTATATCACACTTCAAAATAAAAAGAAATAGAAATCATAATACTAATGCTAGGTATACATGCAAACATTTGTGAGGATGGATGGATGGATGGATGTTTGTTTGTTACTCTTTCACGCTTAAATGGCTGAATCAATCTGGATGGAATTTGTATTTTGTTTGTCTTTTTTTCGGTAAAAATTATGTTTACCATGTAATAATATATTAAATTTGATGCAGTAGCTAGTAATGAAGTAAAAGTTATGACTTTGAGTATAATAGGCTTATCGGAGACTGGTTCTGTATTCAAAATGAGTGTCCTCATTGTTTTTCTGGATGGATACCCAGAATCTCCTGTAATAAATAGATCAATAGATTGCTTTTGTCACTGATTGTTATTTTAATAAACAGCCAAGTATGTTTATTGCAAGGATTTTTTTTTGTGAACTATCTAGCGCAAGTTTGGAATTTATTGTAAGCCTAAATAACAACTTTAAGACTATACTCTGTTATACAAATATATATCTGTAGGTTGTACCCGCCTAGTTATCCTTTACAATAAAAAATCTGATTAATATCACTCATAGTCATAACACTCACCTTTGTGGTCAGTGGGTCGTCTTAGGGGCGTTCTGTTAGGTTTTGTTTATTTGAATAAAGTAACTTACCTTATATTGATTAATTCATAAATTCAAAAGGGTTATACATATTTAATTATCTAAGTGAAAAAGACTCATTTAAACCACACAAGTTCTTAAAGTTGATATTACAAACTCTTTTTACCTACATTATCCTAAAAAATGTAGTAGGTCCTCACAACAGGTTAGGTACCTCGAATATCAATTTAAAGTACACAAATTGTTGAATAAACTCGTAATTAATAAAAAAACAACAACATTTCATTAGGCTATGTAGCATAATTTAACATGGCGCAGCTGCTGTCAATCTGTCACCAGAGAGTATATAATCACTACGTTTATCTGTCACTTGCACGAGTCATGACCTTGAAGCATAATACTACCTACCACACAAAAAAAAACGTGCACGGATTTAATTTGTAAACGTCAACGCGATACCTATTTCATACTATCATTAATTTTCCGAATTCTTTAATTACCTAATTAATCTTTGTGCCCGGTTAATGGCAATAGGCTCGCCCCCTATTACATGGGACCTAAATATACCGGCGAACTGTGGGTGTACATTGGTACACCTCTGCCTAACCCTTCGGGGAATACAGGCGTGATGGTATATATTTTATTTAATTAAATACGCAACATTACTTTTCCTAAATAGTATTTTCAAATCTAAATGTTCTGAATTCTTACTTTTTACCCGTCTACGGCGAAGCAAAAAGGGGGGTTATGAGGCTGACCGGTATGTATGTATGTATGGATGTTCATCTGTTCCCACATAACTTCTAAACTAAACCATCTAACGTAAATTGACAAAATGAGGTGTCATTGGAAGCGTCTAAATTGTCCGCTGGTTATAGGCTACGTTATGTTTCAATAAATTGTATGTGGCGCCCTCTAGGGCTCATGAAGATGTGAAATAATATTTTTTTTTTCTTCCTAATATGGTCGTGTTGCATATCAAATTAAAGGGCTTAATTAGCACTTTTCAAATATATAAATATATTATATATTGTATTAGTAAATTGTACATTTCACCCTTTAGAACGCTCCATAAACCTAGCTAACTAACCAATATTTTGTTTGGGAGACCTAATAGATTATTCCATATATTGCGTATAATATACGCACGAACTGCAACATATTATGTTGCAGTTCCAGTAATATTACGTTTATAAATGTCTAATTTGAACCGCAAAATAATTTAAATAAAAAGAAGTTTAAAAAACTAAAACCCGACTACCAAAAAATCACGTTCTAAAAAGTATGAAACAAGAAAACATTCTCATCTGAAAGCCGTGGTCGTTGGAAATGCGAAAGTGCTTGTGAATACTCTAAGGCTGTCCGCTCACGTCAGACAATCGGTGACAGATTTTTTTGTCTAAGAGAATGGAACAAATAAATTATAATTTACCAACGCACAACATCATGTCCTACAAAAAGTCGGCTCCACGAAGCTATTGAACGGTCCGATAATCGGTCCTGGCGGAGGCCCTAATTGAGATAGATGCTTCGACTTTGAGTCAACCAAAACGTTTTACAAATTGGAAAATGATTTAAGAGACCTACTGCTAAGTACCTACCCTACCTACTCTGTTCCGCGCCTACAACTTTTTTATTCTGGTTGTACAGAATGTGGAAAAAACGGAACATGTAAATGTGTAAATATAATAATATGAAAAATTCGGATAGTGTCAAAATAAGATTTTGGAAAATTATGAATATGGGCAATATGAAACTTGTACAGTTAAGACTTTAGAAAACATTGCTAATACCGCGGCAATAGTTTTCGACTGCTGCGCTTAGTGATGATAAATCTAGTTCCAAATTGCCGCAACTAGCCACTGGCTTTGTGCCAGTAGTGTGAAGTTCTGGTTTCCACAACTGGCAGCCGCGATAAAAGTAATAATAAGTACCATAAATGCTGTTTCTTCGAGATTCATAGTCTCAATGACTGGTAGCAAAGGATATCGACAGTTTCTTTGAAATTGTGGCAACCGTAAAGTGGCCCTTTTTATTGCTGCAACTAGGAAAACTTTAAAAAAGTTGACCGTTGTAAATGTTTGTGAAGTTGTAACGGTTTGTAAAGTTGCTCTGTCTGCAGAGCGATATGAGATTTAGAAACCCCGTCAAATTCATTACAATATTAACAAGTAGTAGTAGCGCATACTACATTTCCATCCACATTTCCATGTTACTTAGTTCTGTTTTCTGCCACGGTAATTTTTATATGTACATGTCGTGGCATACTGTACTGTTGACATCTACACTGTGAGTGTGACCCTGTGTCTGTGCCAGTGTAACAAGTGATACAAGTAAAAAATCAACACTTTACAGGAGAACAAAAACAAGATATATAAGAAAAAACTAGTATCCTAAGAACCAAGTGGGCTAGGTTACAGTGTCAGTTTGCATTTTAATTTTTATAGTAAATATTATTGTTTTAAAGTAATTTATGACGGGTACACTTGTAAGTTTTATGTTTTATATTTCCAATATCTTATGTTAAAATTACGTGATTAATTATACAAGGTTAGGAAACATGCTGGTCCTGCTCCACTGGACAATTTAGTCTTGACAAAATCGACTGGTTGCTAATTAAATTATGTAATTTGTTTTGACTATTATTACTAAGTATTTCTTATTACTATTAGACAATAATGCTACATTTGGTTATTACTATGGCTCACACACTGATTCGTTGCCTTTCAAATGTTAGAAGTGATCATCTTCGATCACAATATTGGTGTTAAATATTACAATTGGTTTAGCTTTCATTTCTTAATTCGTGGCACTTAGTACGTATTGTAGTACTTTGAGTGACTTTTATTGTTAACAGATCGTTTTGACATTAGCATATTTTTTATGGAATGCGTGTAATTGTACAACATAATGTAATAGGTTTTTTTAAAAGAGTATGTATGGAATTTCTTGCCCGTTCTTCTCCATACGAAACTACATTTTGGAATGGGCAACTAGATTCATTCGTTTTAATTATTTTGACGTTCAAAAGTGGCTTTTAATGGTCTAATTGAAATAAAAGATTTGACTTTGACTTTGACTTTGAAGTGCAGTTAAATTATGGTGCACCTATAAGTTGTCTTGTGTAAACTAATATATAACAAGACGTAAAAAAGTAGTACCTAACTGTACATAGTTTGTAATTTAATTATTATTTAGTTTTAACTTTGTAGTTTAATTATTATTTAGAAGTTTTGTGTTGAAGTAATGTTATAGATAATGAATAATAAATTGATATTGAAAATTAGTAGTTCTAACTCATTAGAATAAAATTATGTTCCTAACAAAATGTTTCTCAAACAAATGTAAAAATACTATCCCAAAATTAGATTGTTTTACTTTTTACGATTTTTTTGCCACTATCCTGGCCGTTCAGTTGTATCACTTTGCATCAAATTATCTCCGAAACTATAAGTAGCAGATAGAATAATGTGAATTAGATCAAAATAATCATTTTTTTTCTGATAATTTCAACGAGTAGGTATGTAGTATTCTCAAAAAGGGTACAACTCGACTAAAATCACTCGTCACAGGAGGCACAGCTGTATAGTCTTACATAGCCTACACTACACCTAGTCTGACCCGGTCCACTCGCCCGTTCGCACGTTAGTCTAGAATAATGATTGCCGCCAATTTGTTTAACGTTCAACAAATGGCAGAAGTACAAGGAAACGAGGCTGGAGGTCAATATGGTAACGGAGATGCCGACTCGGTTATGGAGTACTTATTATTGGATCGAAGCAACAAATATAAGGAAAGGTGGCGGCCTGCTTTGATTCGGGCTCTAGCTCTTGGAAAGTCTGAGCATGACAGTTCGATACGCGCGGACATCTTTTACTTCATATTTGTTGAGCTCGTAGCGGAGATTCGTCGTTATTCAGGACTTCAGACGGAACTTAAGGGGAACTTTAGAGGAACCGGCTAAATGTGACAATTCAGTACCTATACATAATTTTATTTAGAGATACGCTGTTTTGAAATTATACTATGGTGAGCTATAGAAATTGAGATTTAAATAATTGAGTCCCTACTCCTACCTACTTATAAACCTACCTATTGAAAAGAAAAGCTCTTTGAAAAGTTTCTTTGGACTTACTTGAAGGCAGGAGGATGGACGCCAACTAGGTGACACGCCCGCAGAAGCAAACAACAATGTGGACTGATACGAACAAACTTGTGGCTGCAATGACAGGAAGTGGACACAATATAGCGTATTTTTTTACGAAAAGGCAGCTGCCTTCAAAAACTAAAATATGTGTAAAATAATTTAAGTTTTGGAATCGGTGGCAAAACAGCAAACAAAACTAAAGCCAAGTTACCTTTAGTGTTCAACATATTTTGTAATACTTAGGTAGGTAAGTAACTATCTACAATTATGTAGTCAGTACTTATTATAATATTGTTATCATACTTTTATGATGATTGAGTTGGTATGTGGCTGTCTGTAATCATAGGGAACACTATTTAAAGGTCTACTTTTTTTTCTTGCCAACCTAACCACATTGTCCTCCTCCAACTACCATCCCGGGCCGGGGCACGGGTATCTCTCTGGGCATTCTTCCGCACCATCTATAGGTCTACCTGGCTACCTACTTCCCAGCACATTTATTTCATAACTGTTTTATACGGTAACGTATCTCGGGACCTCAAGGGTCCCGGACCTTTGGAAGGCGTACGAGGAGCCGAAGCCAACTCGCAGAGGCCCCTTACATGGCTTTACAATGAAATGGAACACCAGCCGACAATTATCCCTGTTTGCACTATGCAAATGCACCCAAGGACAATCCCCGGCTGGCGCAAGACTATTGCAGAATATGGAAACAAAAAATAGGGCTATGGGTTTGGGTGGCTTGAATGGACTGGTTTTCTGACACTATGGAAGGACTATGGCCCCTGCCAATCAATGTTTTTATGACACTCATAACTGTTTTTTTATTATTGTTTGAAATAATGTTAATTACCTAATGTTTAATTGTGTTCCAATAAAATGAAGAACATGTAGAAATGTTATAATATTTCGAGTGTACACAACTTTAATTGTAATATTCCGTAGGCTGTAGATTTCTTAAAATATTTTTAATAGTTAGATAGGTACCTACTAGTAAGTTATAGGTACTAGTATGTTATACCTACTGACACTTTACTTACTTACCTAAATAAATAAACGACTTCTCTACATAGTATAAAACAAAGTCGCTTTCTCTGTCCCTATATCCCTATTCCCTATGTATGCATAAATCTTTAAAACTACGCAACGGATTTTGATGAGGTCTTTTTTAATAGATAGTGTTTCAAGAGGAAGGTTTATACGTAAAGATCATCACGCTAAGACCAACGGGAGCGGAGCAGTAACCAAAGACTTACCGCGGCGCGGGTGAAACAAGGCACGCGGGCGAAGTCGCGGGCAGTTGGCTAGTAAACGATAATCAAACGATGTTTTAAGTAGGTACCTAGTTGATATTTAATTTATCTAAACAATTAAGATTATGGTTATCTATTGCCCTGATGGTCTGTTCTGTTACTTCTGTATAAATATGGCTCATTAAGAGAAGAATAGACAGGCAGAATAGCACTGCTGATATTTTCGTTAGGAGAATCCTAGACTAAAACTCAAACTCAAAGCATTTATTTCAATTAGACCATTTACAGGCACTTTTGAATTGTCAAGAAGTTACAGTTTAATATTGAAGCTAGTTGCTCGTTCCAAAACGTAGGTCTCTATGGAGAAGAACGAGCAAGAAACTCCATGGACACTCTTTTCCTTCAATTTGGTTTTTACAAAGTCTTGGTTACAATATTCTTGTTGCTTCTATATGTGAAAACAATGAAGGTGAATATCAAAAATAATAAAATTATAAAACGATGTAAGCCATGGCAGTTAAGAGATGACCAATCTCAACTGACAGCACCCGTTCACGAATATGACGCGTGCATCAGCACCGTTTAGCTCAACCATCTTGAAGGGAACCAAACGATCCAACACACGCGCCACCGTCAGCAAGACATTAAAGTGAGCATGACAAAGCTCTCAACTGCCATGCTCGGTGTCCAACACATAGTAACTTAACAAATAAATGGCTCCATGGTACTCACATTTACAAAATTGAAATATATGATGTAAAATTATACAAAACTAAGGTAATCAGCGAACCTTTTCAAAAAATGAACTGTAGTAAGTACAGAAAAAAAAACAGTAAAAATTATAATAACGGTATACGTTATTATAATTTTTACTGTTTGTTTAAGGTCAATAAAAAAGGTGCTAATAACATCGTTCTGTTTAGAAAAAAAAAGTATATTAATTTGTGTGCCCGAGTGGCTGTGGAGCAGGACTAGCATTAAGCCAAGCTTTTTTATCATTTACATAATCTTCTAATTTGTATTATGCTTGACTACATAGTGTGCGTTTTATACATGTTTTAAACTTTCTCTCATTTAGTTCGAGAATAGTGAGCGGTATTTTATTATAACATTTTACGCAGTACCCCATAAAAGAAGTGTGTACTTTTGACATTCGAAATCTCGGTTGCTCTAATTTATTCCTATTTCTTAAATAATTGTTTTCTTCCTACTAAGATGCAAATGATGATGGATTGTTTTATTTGTTTCATTTAAATTGATTTATTTGTCATAAAACAGAGCAAATCCGTGATGTTGAGAAGAACTTTATCATAATCCCAAACTAGTTCAGGTTTTTGATCAAAAATCTGGATTGTTACAGGTTTATGATGAAATTGAGTTTAAAATGTGTCATCTTCCGGTTTTTCATCAAAAACCTAGGTTTTTGATCAAAAAACGAATTTTGTGAAAAACCTGCGACATATATATTGACAAGGTACCGTCATGATATTATTTTTTTAAACAATTCCCTAAAGGTAACATTCCGATCACGGCAGTCGCGACCTGGCAGTGGCGGCTAACTGCCGCGGCCCATTGTCGCTGCTGTGCGGCGCTGCCAGAAGCTTTCGGATAGCAGCGTCCGCGACCCGGGCAGCGACTGCCACGCGCAGTAGCTAAACAAGAGTCTGTGCGAGCGGATGTGCATTCTAGTCGTGTATCGAACATTAACTATGTCTGACAATTTAAATAAACAAAACCGAGAACTCGCGAAGAAACTGATAGAGGATGAGGAAGAGGATGATGAAATAATGTTGCTCTTACTTTCATCAAAGAGGAATAAAATTGTTTCATTATACACGTCCAGAATCGTGTAGGCATCTATCAAATCCTGATAAAACGGCACTTAAATCTAATCATTTTGTCACCCTGTACGAGCGGGCAGCGCGACCGTACTGCCTCCGGAGCGGCTCAGCGGCGCTGCCAAGGTCGCGCGTAGGCCACGCCCCCGGCCGCGCTGCTCGGTCGCTTGCGTCGGAAAGTAGCGCTTAGAAATCCCTACAAAGCAGTCCGGCGCGACCACGGCTGCGGCTGCAGGGCCGCGGCTGCCGTGCCGCTACTGCCGTGATCGGAATGTTACCTTTAGAGATTCGCGTCTGCCAAGATTATAGATGGCTCTGACAGCCCTCTTTTGCAAAATAAAAATAGATTCTATGTCTGCAGCCCGTCCCCATAGCACAATACCGTAAGACATGATACTATGAAAGTAGCTAAAATAGACCAGTCTCGCGGTATCCACGTCTGTCAATTGTGGGATTTTCCTGACAGCGTAAGCGGCTGAACTCAACCACCCTGCAAGAGATGTTAAGTGAGGACCCCACTGCAGCTTTGAGTCAAGCGAAACCCTCAAGAAAACTGTCTTATCGTCGAATTCTAGTACTTCCTTATTCAATATAACGTTACATGCACTACTTCTAACGTTCGGTAAAGCAAATCTTATGCATTTAGTTTTCTTCTCATTTAACACTAAGTTATATCGTAAACCAATTGTGAACCATAAGCATAGCGTTATTTACTTCGTCAAGGTGCTGTGCCCGTCTATTTACATTAAAAATCAGTGAAGTATCATCAGCAAATAACACCATTTTAGGTTGGTTTTTCAGTAAATGAGGTAAATCATTTATGTAGACTAAAAAGAGAAACGGACCCAATATTGAACCCTGCGGAACTCCCATCTTTACTTTCAAGCCTGATGAATTTACACCGTTTATTTGAACTTGCTGTAGTCTATCATTCAAATACGATTTCAGTGAGCTAAGCGCTAGTTGACCGAGGCCGTAATGCTCAAGCTTCAGATACAATTATCTAAGGTTTCATACGAATGCCCCACAAACGTTCTCCCTTTTCAAAAGTTAAGACTACTCAAGGGAAGACAAGTTGTTTTAGGCTAGTGTCCGAGCGAAACAGGTTTTTCAGTGGAAACCGAAATGAACGTTCGGCCTTGTTCTCAGTTTCGGCCGAAACCAAAACCTAAACTGATACTTATTTAAAATTTCTATTGCAAGTATACTGAAATGTAGGCAGTGTGTTTTAATGTTTTTTACACATTTATTTGCATATTTTATGCAATTTGAATTTGTACATACGGACAGTTAAATAAAATAAAAATACCACCATTAAAGTAGGCACGTAAAAAATAAACACAACCTCAACTCCATGAAACCGGAACGCAAAGGGCACATGAAGGAACATAGATGGTTTTTAGTCAGTAAAAGTCCGACACTCCCTCCCGCCCCGCCCTGGACGGGGGGGGGGGGGGTGATTCATTTGATGATTTTACCATGTCTAAAAAAAAAAAAAAAACCTCAACTCCATGCGATTAATAATGGACGGCGGCGAACTGAGCTGGCATCGGCAGCGTGGCGGGCGAGCACGAGTTAAGGCCTATTCAAACCTGAGCGATATTCGCTGCCGCTGTGGGTAGAGGTACATACCGCGCGGGTTTCGCTCAGGTATTCAGTATCAAGTACCGCGGCTAGAGCGATCTGAGCGATATTCGCTGCCGCTGTGGGTAGAGGTACATACCGCGCGGGTTACGAACGGTAGCGAATACCGCTTAGGTCTGAACAGTAATATTACCGCATACCCACTGGGTTTTCTCTGCCGCAGGCGGTAGCGAATACCGCTTAGGTCTGAATAGGCCTTTAGTCGCGATGCTCGCCGAACGGCACACGATAAGTCACTCTTGAACATGAACAGTTTCGGCGCGGCCGAAACAAAATTCCATGGCCGAAACTGCCCGAAACCGAACGTTCCATCTGTCACAATTGTAGGCTGGTAGGTACAGCCATTTACCATTTCAATTAAACAATCAAAGGACTTTGAACGACAATACAAGAAGAAAAGAAAATATCGAACCTAAAATTTTTGGGCCTGCCCCCACGACCGATAATCGGCGGCCGATTTTTACTCGGCGAGAACGGAACATGGTGGATTCTAGTACATCAACGCACACGACCGAGAAAAAAACGGTCCAAAAACAAAATCTGCGCATCCTAGCCGTCGATTATCGGTGAAAAATGGAACGTTCGTAAATGTTTGGGGTAACGCACACTACTCACCGATAATCGGCCGTCATGGATTTACTAGGGAAGGACGTTGTGTCAATGCTAAAGTCTAAAGTCAAAAGCAGCTATTGCCAACTAAGTGTATAATCTTGGTGTTAAGTTAGGACTAATGACTTTTGCCGGTCGTCGTCAGGGCTATGGTCGGCAGTAGGCATGGAAATTATTGCTATTTTTCATTCATTTTCATTATATGAAATGATGAGTTTTAATCATATGATTTCACAGGTGAAATTTCACAGGCAATGATTTTTATTCGCAGTGTTATAAAAAGAACGAGCGCCACGAACACGTACGACGTGCTATCTAATGAAATCACAATGAATTATGACAAGGAAATCTAAACCTTACACCTTTAAGTTTAAAGTTTATATTTAAAATGCCCAGTGTCGTCCGTCATCACATCTCTCGTCCTTATCTAACACGCACATGAACAAATCATTCCTTCTTTCTTACTCGCTCGGTCGCTTTGGCAGACAGCAGTATTCAATGTACTCTGTGGACAGCAGCGCGCCGCTCACGAACTTCGCTCGAATGAATAAATGAAATCATAATGATACGTGATTTCGTTGACTGTGAAAAATAGCAGTATAAGTGAAGGCAAATAGCGGGTGTGATTAATGATTTTCATATGAAATTTCACCTGCTATTTATGAAATGTTCCATGCCTAGTCGGCAGTGAGAGAGCATGGGAGGCGGTTGCGTCTTTCTGTGAGGAGGTTATCTCACAGAAAGAAGCGGCGGAGCGGGTCAGGGAGACAGACTCTCTCGCTGACCCGATCCGTCGCAGGAGGTTAGGACGGCGCAGGCGGCGAAATGCCGACTTAATGCCGCCCTAAGAGGGGCCAGCGGACGATAGATCGGGGACTCTATCGTCCTCGCTGCACGGTCCCTGGAGTAGTGGTGATGTCTCAGTGTACCCGGACATCGCTGAAGGAGGAGAGAGCCCGGAGGCGGGCAAAGAAGATGGAGCCCAGATGTGGGCCACGCTGGATGGGTCGCGAACGCCATGCGTAGCAGTTCTCGCGGCCCATTCATCAAGGCGAAAGTAGGTACACATGCGGAGTTTTTAGTGGGTGCAAGCCCCACATAATCACGTTGTCTCCCCGGGTGGCGTGGCATGCGTTAGGCATTTCCTTCGCTCACAAAAAAAAAAGTACTAATGACTTTGAAGGCTTTTAATGATAATATTTATTTATTTATTTAAGGCAACTAGGCCCAATTGTTAATTAATTATTGGCCTGCCCCTCATCATCATCTTCCTGCCCTTATCTCATGTTACTTGGGGTCGGCGCAACATGTTTTCTTCTTCCATGCCAACCTGTCAACTGTCATGCTATCACTGACTCCCTTCTCTTTCATATCATTTTTCACACAATCCATCCATCTTTTCTTTGGCCTCCCTCTTCCTCTCCATCCATCCACATTTATATCCATAACTCTTTTTGTAACATGCGTCTCATCCCTCCTCTTCACATGTCCATACCAAGACAAACGGTTCCCTTTCAACTTTTCTGTCACTGGCGCGACTTTCAGACTTCCTCTAATATACTCATTCCTTACCTTATCCATTCTGGTCACACCACACATCCATCTCAACATTCTCATCTCCGCTACATGCAATCTTTGTTTATCCGTCTTCTTCACGGCCCAACATTCCGATCCATACAGTACGACAGGTCTTATCACAGACTTGTAAATTTTCCCCTTTAACTTGAGGGGCATCTGCGGATCGCAAGTTACTCCAGTGACCTGTCGCCATTTCATCCACCCAGAGTTGATCCGGTGCGTTACGTCGCGGTCTACTCCGCCGTCCCCTTGCTTACAAGCGACCCGAGGTACCGAAAGTCGGAGCAGGTTGGTATGGGCGTTCCGGCGAGAGATATAGGCACAGGACTAGAGAGACCGCCAAAGTCGCAGAACAAGTATTCGGTCTTAGTTCTGCTCAACTTCAGGCCAACACTCTCCAGTCTTTGCCACCACACCTCCAATCTGCTCTGGACCTCTGGACCACTCTCAGCAACCAGCACAATGTCATCGGCGAACAGCATGCACCAGGGAGCCTCTTCCTGGATATCCAACGTCAAAGCGTCCATTATTATCAGGAAGAGGTAAGGGCTGAGGGCCGACCCTTGATGCAAGCCGACAGCCACATTGAAGTTGCCAGTAGTCCCCACTGTAGACCGGACTCGAGTACTGCATCGACTGTAATTATTGGCCTGCCCCTATCTACCTTAAATTAGCATGCATTCAACATTTTTATTACAATTTTATTATTTTTAACTGCATCGGTAGCTTAGTGGTCCCAAGCGTGACGGCTACGCTAGAGGTCTTGAGTTCGATTCCCGGGTCGAGTAAAAAATGTTATTGGGTTTTTCTATGAAATTCTCAGTAGCAGCTCGGAGTTTGGATTTGTGCCCGGTTAATGGCAATAGGCTCGCCCCCTATTACATGGGACCTAAATATACCGGCGAACTGTGGGTGTACATTGGTATACCTCTGCCTAACCCTTCGGGGAATACAGGCGCGATGGTATATTGGTTTATTAAAAATACCGTTAATTTTTAGCGTAAATTTTAACGTTATTATTATGTTACGTTATTACTAAGTAACACTACCAAATCGTACCGATATCCAGGTATCTCTATGGAAATACCGTTACTTAACGTTATTTTTAATGTGAATTGGTAACGTTTTCAAGCCCTGGCCGCGCCTTCGTCCTACGCTACTTCCACCTTACAAGTTTCAATTGTTTAAGAATAACGAAAAAAAACCGTTAATATACAATTTAACGATAAATTGTAACTTAAATAACCTTAAATCTTTTAACGTTATTTTTATACTATAGGTAACTCTGTCAAATAAAAGTTGCGTTATAAAATTTGACCGCTATTTAAAGCTCCTCCCTCGAAAGTCACAGACAAAATGATGGTCGTGGGCGTTGAAATTCTTGAAAATACGGGCCCGTTTCTCGGCCCGATTATCGGTCCAAAAAAAAAATCGGTCCTGGGGGTTGACCATGATGGTGTCGTCTAACCAATTAAAAAATAATAAATCGGCCCACCCAATATTTTTTTAATATTAATCGTTTGTTTCACAGATAAGCTCTTTCACGCGTTAGTTTTTTTATTTGAAGGGTCGGATACGATGTTTGACATCTTGTTTGTTGTAAATTTTACTGCACTTGACGGTACTTAACCATTTTTAACACGCTTTTATTAGGTCGAACTGTATGTATGTAACTATGTAATCAAATCTAAGAAAACTAATTTAACCATCTTCTAAAGATCGTAGCGTTATGAAAATTGGCAGTTGGGTGTGATTTTGATAACAATACAATAACATGGTACTGTCGAGCTGCTGTGCGATTCTCTAAAATGCAAGCTCGAAAACGAGTCTCACTTCGATAAGGAACCAACTTGTCATTGGCTTAGTATTCGTTCGCCGTGGTGACGTCCGCGTCACCACGGCGAACGAATATAAACCAATGACAAGTTCACTCGATCACTTTAGTGAGACTCGTTTTCGAGTTTGCATTTTAGAGAATCGTACTACTAATCTGATGATGGAGCCGGAAGATATGAACTGGAACTTCATAATGGATGATCGTATCATAGCCGTGTTTGGACTTGTTAGAAAGGTCTTGTAATGAACGTTCACCATGATTAGGATTCAAGGTCTGATGATGAAGCCGGAAGATAGGCACTAGCATTCCATGATGAAATATCGGCGTGTTTTTTAGTGTTTTTTAAACTATTTATTTATTTATTTATTTATACTGAAACACTTGAGTTGTTGTTGTTGTTGTTGAGTGCTGTTTTGATGGTTTTACGTCGGAACAAATTCGAACCGTTCTTTCAGTCCCAAACATATCTACTTTTGTAGGGATTTCTTGTTTACAACGTTAAGTTAATTTACTGAGGCTGTATTTTGATTAATTTTGTCTAAAAATAATGGACACTGCTGAAGCTGAGGACGCCCAAGTTGTAGCTTTGCAGCAACAAGGCCTAGGTCAACGTAGAGGAGGTTAAATCTGAGCAGTTCCTCAGTTCGGCGAGTTTACCAAAGGTTACTGGAGACTGAATAGTATCGAAGAAGGTATGAATCTGGAAGACAAAGAGTGACAACTCAAAGGGTCATCCCTTTGAGTTGTCACTTTATAGTATCAGCTCTATGAAATCGACATCTATCCGGTGTTGATCTGCAGCCACGCTTACGTGAAGATCGGGGCGTGGCTATAAGTCACAGTACTGTAAGAAGGAGACTGCGTGAGCATAATTTAACACCACACAAGCCAGCAACAAAACTAGAACTGACCACATCTCATCGACAAGCCAGAGTTCAATTTGAGCGTAATCATGTCAACTCCACCATAGGCGAATGCCAGTCAGTTCTTTTTAGTGATGTGAGCCGATGACTTTATATGGTTCTGATGAACGATGATGAACATCAAAATCTTGATAAGGTCATTAAAACATCACACGCACAGATACACATCACACACATGCAGGCTCATCATAACACCATGCAGGCTGTAATTCGAGCAAGAAGAGGGAATAGGTACACAACACAATATTAAATTGCAACAATTATAAACCTATCATTTAAGGCAACAAAACTAGAGCTTGTTTAAAATTAACAAAAAAATTAAAGAAAAATTAAGGATTTTGGTTTTTAATACAAAATGATTGATGAAATCATTTTCATGTTACAATAATGATTAAATAAACAAAAATGATGAAAAAATGATGATGATGATGATGAATTTTAATGATTAAATTGTTGTAAATAAACAAGCCCAAAGAAACATTTCAGTTCCAAAAATTTTTTTGTTATTTGCTTAAAAAAAAGACGTGATTTTCGGTAAAAACGTAGGTGGGCCGATTTTTTTGATAACCATCAGTGTAGTTACCCATTCCAAAAAGTAGTTTCGAATGGAGAAAAAAACTTTTCTACAAAAAATAACCGCCTTCAAAAACTAAAAAGAGAAAAATAACTTTAGCTTTGGAAGTCGGCGGCTTTGGTTCTGTTTGTTGTTTTGTATTGCGACCGACTTCCAAAGCTAAAGTATTTTTCTCTTTTTAGTTTTTGAAGGCGGTTATTTTTTGAAAACAAGTTTTTTATTTCTCGCTTTTTAGTACTTATCAACTTCCTGTTATCCAAATCCATGAAGAAAGTTTCATATTATGTAAATTAACGAGACACCACTAAAAAGTCATAGGAAAGCAGAATATGCGATTTCGTTTAGGGTAGACTGGGTACGGTTGAAACATTTTAGTGTTTATCGTCCATTGCATCGAGATTAATTAAGCGAGCGATGACTGAAATATATTAAATAAACGACCATGTATCTGTCTACTAATGGGCAATATTATTTGAGATTACTGTACTGTATTTTATGTGTAAAATCAAATTTGAAAAAATATATTATTTTGTTTCAACCGTCCCAATGTCAGGGTCGGTTGAAACAGTGATTGGGGTCAATTGAAACACATGTAAATAATACAAAATATGATAAATCAACATGTTTTATTCATAGTCTAATAAGTTTTTACAAAACGTATCGACACGGTTGAACAACACAAGTATTAATATTCAAATCTTTCACGTTACTTATAATTTAAAATATATATGTCTGCACATCTAATTAAATATTTAGATAGCTCACGCTCCTGTTCTTGGTTAAACACTCGATTGTGAGCCTTATATCCCATTTCTTGATTTTCATCGCTACCAGTGGCATCTCGTTTACGTACGTACCTCAACAGGGAACAGTGGTTTGGTCCATTTTTTTCTGCCGCTGTTCTTAACGAAGATCCGGCTTTAACATCTTCATAGGCTTGTCTATAGGCTGATAAGTCGGCCTGACCTCGTGTAGACTTCCTTTGGCGTACCCTTAGCATCTAAAAAACAAGAAAATGAAATAAATAAACTGTTTCAATCGTACCCACAAAAAATGTTTCAATTGTCCCCAACTCCCTTTTAGGTATAAAACAGTTCACGGTAAGATAGATAATAAATTTGAATAGAAACTAGTCATAAAGCCATATTCTACAAACTTCAGTTAAAACGATACCAAACTCTCAATACTCTAACTTTAATAGAACCATAATAATTGCAAAAATAAACGAACAAAAAATACTTACTTTTCCGTCAAAAAACACAATGGGGCCTCCTACACACAAGCACAGCGCGTGAAGAGCGACGCAATACTAAAATTCGAGTTTCGACTTGTCACCCGCTTCTTTCCCTCCTTGCACCCCTCCCCGTATCCCGCCAGTGCCCGAGATATTCGCTTTGTTTCAACCGTCCACCGTTTCAACCGTACCCAGTCTCCCCTACTTGGATGAGAAATTTTCAAATACTACTGTTTACATCTGTGTAACCCTTTTGAGTGTTCGGCCGTGATGTTATGTTGTGTGATTGCGTTAAGGCCTATTCAGACCTAAGCGGTATTCGCTACCGCCTGCGGCAGAGAAAACCCAGTGGGTATGCGGTAATATTACTGTTCAGACCTAAGCGGTATTCGCTACCGTTCGTAACCCGCGCGGTATGTACCTCTACCCACAGCGGCAGCGAATATCGCTCAGGTCGCTGTAGCCGCGGTACTTGATACTGAATACCTGAGCGAAACCCGCGCGGTATGTACCTCTACCCACAGCGGCAGCGAATATCGCTCAGGTTTGAATAGGCCTTAAACAATGCATAATTTATGTGATAGTAGCAATCGCTGTTGATTTATTGTAATTTTTTGAAGAGTTCCGTTGTCTGTCTCCGGAGTCCATCATCAGATCTATACGAAATGGGATATTAGAAATTAAATGGGAACATTTGGGAAGTATACCCTTTCCAACAAAAAAAGAATCATCAAAATCGGTTCACAAATGACGAAGTTATCCGCGAACAAACAATAATATAATAAAAAATCGGTTAAAATTCCCTGTCTCAAAAACTACTGGACCGATTTCGATGAAACTTGCAGTATTCCCTAAGTTGAACAATACCTAGTACAACAAAAAAATAATTACTCAAATCGGACTTGTAGTTACGGAGATATGCGCGAACAAACATAAAAACACACATATGTACATACATACACTTTTGAAATTTAGCACACTTGTTCAGACGCTGATATAGACTAACATATACGAAAACTGGGCAGTTCTGGAAATATTACATACATACGGGTCGAATTGATAACCTCCTTTTTTTTGAAGTCGGTAAAAATCGGCAAGCAACTCCATACGCTAGTGCACTAACGCTAGTGGATGTCCGGCTATTATTTATATTATACTATCATTACAGGTTTTACCCTCAGTTAAGAACTTAATCTAAGAAAACTATTCACTTGCAATAACAAAATTAGACATACAAAGTAAAAAATAAAATAACAAAGAACATTTTAAATGATTAGGTACACCATTATAACACAGAAACATAGGATAAAATAACATAACACAATTACTTTAAGGATAACATAATTAATTACATAAACATAGTACAAAACTCAATTATATTACACTCTCACATAACTTCCTTACATTTAAATAATTAAGTAGTATTTTGCTTACTTACGCGCTCCAACATTACAGTGTACTTAGCTTCATGTGGAGCCCATATTATGATCGCACTATGTTCCAGATGACTCCTGACTAGTGCGTCATACAGGATCCTAACTGCTGTGATGTGTGTGAAGCTTTGTGTCCGTCACAGAATAAATCCTAAGTTTCTGTACGCCTTCTTACAGATTCCGGTCACGTGTTCACGGAATGACAGATCGGGAGTCATGATACCACCCAAGTCTCGCACCTTCGTGACTCGTTGCAGTGGTGCCGCGTCCACCACGTACTCATAGAGCAGAAGTGCACGAGCACGGGTGTAACTCATCAACGAGCACTTGGATACGTTGAAGTACAGTTTATTTTCATGGCTCCATTGTACTATTCGATCTATATCTTCCTGTAGGCGCCTGCAATCAGACTCGGACCCAATCTCAAGCAACAACTTGAGGTTATCTGCAAAAAATAAACAAGAGCCATGTCTCACGACTTCTGGCAGATTGTTTATCATTATTATGAATTCCACCCCAGACCAAGTGTAATGTAATTCGGATTCACATCCGTTGCAGTCTACGTACTTCTTTCTGTCTGTTTTGCATGTAACTGGCGAAAAAATGCAATAGATGAGGGGTACATCCTACCTCTGCTAGCTTCCGCAATAAGATTTCATTGTCGACGGTGTCAAAAGCTTTGCGGAAGTCAAAATAAGCTACGTCCACCTGCACCTCAGTATCTACCGCTGGCACCACCTGTCCCATTAGGTTAAGCAGTGCTGCGCCCCGGCCGGAATCCGAGCTGCGCATCCGACAACTGGCCGAGCACTTGTTCTTGCATACAGCGCTGAATGGCAGACTCGAACACCTTGGCCGAACAACACTGCCACCGGCCTATACCCACAGAATCTGATGTCTACATCCGCCCTGCCTTTGGGCACTGGAATGACCCGCGTAATCTTCCACCGAGCCGGAAACTTTGCATCGTAAAGACAGGCGTTAAATATGTGGAGTAACGGTTCCGCGTGCGGGTGCATTCTATCTGGCAGAAACTTGATACTCCCGAAACCTATTTGGCATAACTCACTTTGCATAAACTTCTTTAGACGAACATTTTTAAGGCATAATTTTTTTTAGTATCATTATTTTTTGGCCGAATGTTTTTATGCCCGAATTTGAAATGGTATACTTTAAAGTTGGCAGAATTTTATTTGGCATAATTACCTTTGGAATAGTTAAAGTTTTGCATAATTTCGTTTAGCATAACGTTTATAAAGAGCGAGCGAAGCGTGCTCGGGACTTGGGGCACCCCGACTCGGACAGGTTAGGTTAGAAAGGGATGGCGGGGTCCAGAGAGCGAGCGAAGCAAACAGAATCCGCCATCCACGTCGAGGTTATTTTTTTTATAAGCCCTTGAGAGCTTTTCGACTATTCCTATAAGCCTCGAGGGCTATGGATCTATATCTAGATGCTTTGATACGAAATGAATGTCAAAAGACGATTCTGACTGTGAACTTTCTGCGATATGATGGTTCTACTTTTTAATTATTATGGAAATGAAATTTATGCCTAATGAGTATTCTTCCTTACAAAATTATAAGTTATAAATGTATGCTAAATGAGTGATGCCAAATGACTTTCTGCTAAAAAAGGCTTAGGGTCTGCCCCCACGGCCGATAATCGGACCGTTTTTTTGACAGATTTCTTCGCCAGCTAATAGAAACGGCCGAGAATCGCCCCGATTCTCGGTCGTGGGGGCAGACCCTTATTCTATCAGTTATTATGCAAAATAAAATTATGACGTAAAAAGTTCTGCTATAAAGGGTGTACCCTCCGCAAGCACCCTCACAATCTGCGCGGCGTAGGTCAACTGTATACTGACTCGAAATATGTCGCGAACTGCTCCGCACACTCCTTATCACTGACCATCCTTTATAATGTTATGTCAACTCGTTATAGTTTTCTGCGACCGTACGTACTCGTATTGCCATAATGGTCTTTCGGGAACTGACTTTGGAACTTATTTTGATGCTGTTTGCGTGTAAATTCTATTGTTTTTTTTTAATACGCGCTCTAAATTTCGAATATTCATTGCAATCACTATTTAATTTTGTTGTTTTGTATATTTTATGTAATGCTGCTTTAATTTTTAAGGTTTTAATTATATTGCTTGTGTACCATTTGGGGTAGATATATAACAGTACATGTTTTCCTAGGAACACTTGCGTCTAAAATATTATTTAGTTTATTATAAAACAAATTCAAAATGTCTTCGATAAGTATCACTCTTGTCAAAAATGTCGGTCTTGATTATTATCCTCTTTGTAATATGCAGGCAGGTTAATGTAGGTAATACATTGTCGTATCTCTGCGGGTAGGTACCTACACTCCACCTTTACACTCGAGCCGTCTTAACGAGGAGATAGTTATGTACATGGTTACGGATGACGCGTATCTTTAGAATGCATTTAGAAAATATATAGAATTACAATCAAGAATAATTTATTTGCGGAAGATAGGTACAGGTGTCACTGGTTGTAGCCGAGGCAGGGCGTAAGGTGAGGTCATTGTGTATGCATATATGCAACATGCCACCCAGTCTCTCCCTAACATACTACACATGCGGTGTGTTGGCGTAGTTACTGTGGTTACGGCCCGTAACTTACGGGTACCTACGCTTCAGGATTGAATTGGGAACACTTTATATCGGCAACGATTGTTGATGGCAAATTGTGTGTCTTTCCGCCATTTGCCCGCCTCCTCCATGGATTCAAGATCAAACCTTTTGCAAATTAAAATAAAAGAAACCGGCCAGGTGCGACTGCCGGTCTATAAAAACGGAAAAAACACATTTGTTGTATGGGAGCCTCCCTTAATTATTCATTTTAATATAATTTAATTATTTACTTTTAAACTGAATGTATAACTAAATATTTTGTGAATATTTCAAGCGTGTGCCTATAATTGCCATTATCAATATCGAGCAAAAACGAGCTAAAAATCACGTTTGTTGTAAGGGCGGTGCCTTAAATATTTATTTTATTCTGCAACAGAAATACATCATCTGTGAAAATTTTAACTGTCTAACTATCTGGGTTCATGAGATACAACCTGGTGACAGACGGACAGACAGACAGACAGACGGACGGACGGAAAGCGGAATCTTAGTAATAGGGTTCCGTTTTACCCTTTGGGTAGGGAACCTTAAAAACGATTGGTTTAAGAAAAACTGGAAGTCGTTTTAAGGTAGCTAGGAATCGGGAAACGCTAAAAGCCACCCTAATCTCGAAAATATAACGTCTTCTGCTGATATCTGAATATTCCTTGGTACTCTGGGTGTAACCTGTACCGTACGTATGAACTTTCTTAATGCCTTTTTTTTTGTGGTGATATCCTCATGGACTCCCCTCGCCTTCCCTTTCCCTTCTTGTGTGACTAAAACCCCACGGTGTTCCTCCAGCTACCATTGGACGGTTCAGGAGTATTGCTTTGAGCATGCTTCCGCACCCCGGGAGGTATTGGCCCGCGATCAGAACAAGGCGGGTCCCGTCACCCGGTGCGGCCGTCAACCACCGTCCGCACTGACAACAGAAAAGGTGCGCGGGGAACACCGCAGGCCTGTCTCTGTTCGAGCGAAGGACTGACCCCCATCTGCCGCCCGCAGGGTCTCTTTTACGGTGGCTGGAGATCGTTTTGCGCCCTCCGGGGCCTGGTGCCGCGCGTGGGATCGGAGGAAGTAGCCTCTCTTTCTCATTCCGTCGCCTCCTTGACGGCCATCACTTCCTCGCAGAAGGAGGCGTCCCAAGCACTTTCGCTCCCAACCATGACCTTTAATGACATCAACCGTCACTTTATCGCTAGGTACCTGTCATTGTCGTCTCAGACGGTTGGTTTTGTACTTTTATTACAAGTTTTTGATAATGCGATCTGTCACGTCGATCAATGGAATCTAGGTACTAAGCTATTGATTGGTTGCGTTGCAGGCGGGGATAAATATGCAGATTCAACTTCAAGTTTTGGCTTCATTGTGACTTTTCTGCGGTATTTACGTGTGTGTGTGTGTTACCGTTTCTTTCTGGATTTGGATAATAGGACGGAGATACTACAAAATAAAAACTGTGTATTGCCACCGACTTCTAAAATTAAAGTTACTTTTGTATGCGTAAAATTTATATTACTGAACTATCATCTTCACATATGTTAAAATATCTCATTCAATTTGATTTATTTCATTTATTAGTTTACTTTTAAAAAATACACTGGCAACATCGAGTCGGCCGTCACGGACGAGAGAGGGAAAAAGTTGTTTTCAAAAAACAACATGGGCGAAGGGCTTCTTCTTGCCGAACGCAAGTCTTGTAAAAATAACAAAAATAATAAGTATTTAATGGTCAGAACGGCTTATTGTAAACTTATTAATATATCGTTGTCACTGGATATAATTTGTTTTATTAGTTCAGAAGTGGGATGAACTCACGAAAAGGAAAGTGATTGATAAGGTAAACGGGTTGTTGAAGAAATTCTGGTGAGTTGCATATTTTTTTTTTGTAACTACGACTATCCATCTACAAGCACCCACTTATAGAGGCTCTTGCTACTGGGATGCGCCATAGCCATCCTGGACGAGAATTCAAGATGATTTGTCCATTTGACCCAAGTCTATTTACACGTGTCTGGTTAATTATAAGTACCTAAGTATTTCAGTTATACAAGGATGAGGTCAAATGGTCTTTGATAACATTGATTGTGTGTAATTCCTATTTTATGGTGTAAAATTGTGCATGTCGTTATGGAAAATATAAGTACTTACCACTCGTTTGTTACGCGAACTTAATAAATAAAATAAAGAAAACATGGTGCATCGGTTAGCAGACTTATCCAATCTGCGTGCTCAGGGTCGGATTTAATACAAAATATTGCATAATTACACTACAACTTCCCTGCTCTAACGTTAACAGAGTGTAGGGAAAAGAACAGGGAAGGCATATAACATCACAAGCTAAATATCTAACAATATTTTTTATGTAATTATTCTTTAGGGTAACAGTGTTTACATTCACCCCTTAATGCGTTTCTGTTGACCCCAGTCGCTCGGTGAACAGAAACGTTACCTGATAATTGCTCTCACATTGTACCCGTGGATTCAAGATGTACAATGTAACCTATACTTGTATTATTTTATTGATTTTAAAAGAGTGTTCATGGAGGTTCTCGCTCGTTCTTCTCCATATGGGTCAGCTCGTTGGAGTGAGCAACTAGCTTAATTTGACTAGCCAGCCAACCTTTTGACTATTCAGTGCCTGCATATGGTCTATTTACAAATTTTATGGGAAACCTATGCTTATTATAGTTTAAAAAAAAAAAAAAAAAAAAAAGTGTTATAACTCCTTCTAAATGGTACCAGACATGATATAAAATCAACAACAAATTCTTTGGACAAAGTTGAAAAACAGTTGCTATTCACCCTGTTTACTGGTACCAACCTAATTTATATCACTAAGCGTGACCATTATTTAATATTAGTAGGTATGCTATTTAATAGGTAATAAATTATCAAATGAATGAAATATGAGTGAGTCACCTACAATAGTTTCAATTTTCAATGTGATTTAACTTGTCAAAAATATATATTTACAAACAACATTATAACTATATCAAATTAAATTTCAATAGGATATTCTTGTTTACAAATTAAGTAGTAAGCACTTAAGTTATCATAAAGCCATAAAAACTACAATAAGTATCCTTTATTAATGTGCTGGCATTTAATGATGTTTTGATGCTAAATGATAGCTTATAAAATAATAGAAATCCTAACAAACATAATAAATAATTATTAATTTAAAAAAAAATTGAATGTTAATTTTATTTAAAAATATTAATGTAAGAACATCTTTCTTACCATGTAACATCACAGCTATCACGTGACATGTGAGGTAGTTCTGGATTTTTTTAGTTTATGATTTCTAATTAATTTTAGCAAAACTTTAAGGATATTGTTTTCTGCATAATTATGTACTTATTTATGTGTTTTTTTTGCAACAGGCCAAGATTAGCACTATAATATAGTGTATGTATATTATAGCATATTATGTTAGTTATATTAGTGTATTATAACATATTATGTTAGTTGTCGTTTTAGCAACTGATGTGTTATTTACATAAGTACTACCTATTGATTGAGTAAGTACTTAATTTTGTTAATGTTTCAGTGATCGACACTTGTCATTCCTTGCCATATCCCTTGATTCGAGTCCTTATTTTTAACATTAACTTCTGACGACTGTAAGTACTATGAGTAGTAGAAAAAAGAGTAGTTCCGCGAACATAGAGTCCGATGAAGAGGGACGTACTCCGTCGCCTCCGCGTGGTGGTCGTGACATTAAATCACGTCGTCGCGGTCGCAAACAAGAAAGTAGACGTCGGGGAAAAAGAAACCGTTCTAAGAGTTCGTCTACGTCATCTTCCTCGACGAGTTCTACAGATTCTTCGCCTGTTCGAAAACGTAGTTCTAAGCGTAGACGTCATGATCGTTTAAGCAGTAACGCGGAAACGTCGGTTTTAGAAAAGTTAGTAACTGTATTGAATGATCGTAAAAATACTATGACTCCTGGTTCCTCTGGGCTTCATGGGTCACAAAATGTTATTCCAGAATTTGACCCTCAAGCTAAGTTACAAACGATGAAACACTGGCTATCTAAAGTAAATGAGTCCGCTTATGTGTATGGTTGGTCTGAGCGCCAGACCATCTTTTATGCCTTACCCAAACTTACAGGATTAGCAAAAAGATGGTATGACGGATTAACCACCGTAAAATATACGTGGGCTGAATGGCAAATTAAACTTATTGCGGCTTTCCCGTGCGAACAAAATTACGGCGATCTGCTTTCGGAAATGCTGGCCAGAAAATCAAGACGGAACGAAACTCTCGAAGAGTATTATTATGATAAAATTGTATTACTAAATAGATGTGAACTAAGTGGTAAACAGGCCGTCGATTGTCTCACTCACGGAATTTTCGACTATAATTTAAAAATGTTTATACAAGGTAGCAATTTCCTAGAACCTGAGGAAGTTCTCAAATATTTCCGTAATATATCGGCTAGACCGTCTGAGTTGCCAAAAAGATTAAATATTGCGACAAGTTCTCATGTAAGCGTAGACCAATCCAGCAATAAGAGAACGACGGATGGTCAGAATAAACGTGCATTTACGTCTTCGACGTTTACATGTTACAATTGTAATGAACAAGGTCATAGTGTAAGTAGGTGTCCTAAACCGATAGTTAGATGCAAAAAATGTCGGCGATTTGGACATACAGAACAAAAATGTACGACTAATGTATCACAGTCGAGCGTATCTACCGAGCCAAAGTCAGTTATTAACGATAACCGTTCGAACACTAAATCTGTTTTAGCCATCTCTGAAATTCAACATGATAGTAACAAATATTTTAAATCGATTACCTTGCACAATCAACCGATGACAGCTTTTATTGATTTTGGCAGTCATTGTACATTATTGAAAGAAGATATTGGTACCAGACTAAATGTTCCAATCGATACTGATAACCTCCCTACACTTACCGGATTCGGCAACGGTAAGGTGTCACCGATCGGTAAAATAAAAGTACGAATTTTCCTCGATGGTCTTGACGAAGAGATTTTTGTGTACTTGGTACAATCGGATTTACTGAAGGCAGACGTTCTGATAGGTCATTCATTAACTGAGTTACCGGGAGTAAGAGCTTATAAAACTGATACCACTTTGTTTCTTTACAAATATCCGCCAGCAAAACAAGTCCGAATAGAGGTATTCACCACGGAAGACGTAGTAGTGTCAGGCTTGACTGCGGTAAATGTTAATGTAAACGAAAAAACTACAGGGCTTTTGCACATTGATACGGAATGTTGTATGAAAAATGGCAGAGAATATGGGATATTACCTGGTTTATACACATTCGTTGGAGGGTCAGGTACAGTGTTAATGATAGGGCTGGGTTCACTATCATTCTCTTTAGCCTCAAATACTTTGGTGGCTAGGGCGTCATATGTTTCTACAATTAACCCTAAGTCGTTACCTTTAACTAGACCCGATGTATCCACTGAGGTATTACGTATTGTTAGCACAGAACGCCCTATCACTATAGCGCAACTTGAGGTTGAAGATCAATTGGATGACGAAACAAAGCTCCAACTGTGTTCTTTATTAAATTCAAATCGCGAGTGCTTCGCTTTTTCTATGGAAGAGTTAGGTATCACATCTTTAGCTGAGATGCACCTACAGGTAAAGGACAACATACCCGTAGTCTATCGACCCTACAGACTATCGTTATCAGAACGAGGCAAAGTCAGGACCATCATAGACGAAATGCTTACGAATGGTATAATACGTGATTCAATGTCAGAATACGCAAGCCCAATAGTTTTAGTAACAAAAAAGAACGGGGATGCGAGATTATGTGTTGATTACAGGGCATTGAATAGGAAGACTGTCAAAGAAAAATACCCGATGCCCTTAATCGACGACCAGATAGATAGTTTGTCCGGTCAAGTGTTCTTTAGTACGTTAGATTTGGCTTCAGGGTACCATCAAGTACCAGTCTCTGAGAGTTCTAAACCGCTAACGGCCTTCGTTACGCCCGATGGGCATTATGAATATAACAGGATGCCTTTCGGGTTGACTAATGCCCCAGCGGTCTTTCAGAGACTAATTATAAACCTTTTGAAGCGACGTAACATTCCTGGAGTGCTGGCATACATGGACGATGTGATAATAGCCTCGAAAACTATTGAGGAGGGCATGGATAAATTGGCGAGCGTTCTTGAACTTATGAAAGAGGCTAACCTCACATTGAACTTATGTAAGTGCCATTTCTTTAAGCGGACGATCGAGTACTTGGGGTTCGAAATTTCGTCAGAGGGAGTGCGACCCGGACAGAGAAAGATTGAAGCGGTCAAAGCGTTTAAAGTTCCACAAAGTGTGCGCGAAGTCCGACAATTTGTGGGCTTAGCCAGTTTTTTTCGCCGTTTCGTATCTGGATTCGCATCAATTGCTAGGCCTCTCACCTCTTTGACGAAATCAAATGTTGCTTGGAAATGGGGTGAGGAGCAGAATAAGTCCTTTAATGCTTTGAAAGATATTCTTACCAATCGTCCCGTCCTTGCAATATTCAATCCCAATTCGCTGACAGAATTACACACAGATGCGAGCGCTATCGGTTTAGGTGGCATTTTGTTGCAAAGAGTCGATGAAACAAAACCACTTCAGGCGGTAGCATATTTTAGTCGGCAAACTGCGGCAGAAGAGCAACACTTTCACTCTTATGAGTTAGAGACTCTCGCTGTCGTCGCTTCGCTAAATCGATTCAGAGTTTATCTTATTGGGATTGATTTTAAGGTGGTGACGGATTGTAATGCTCTCCGAACCACCCTCTCAAAAAGAGATCTGTTACCAAGGATAGCGCGCTGGTGGCTAACTGTACAAGAATTTACATTCACAATAGAGTATAGACCTGGTACTCAACTAGCTCACGCGGATGCACTTAGTCGCAATGCAATATCAGCTAACTCTGAGGAAGTGAGTTTGAGTATTATGCAAATCAGTGACGTTAATTGGTTACAATCTGTTCAAATGACCGATCCTCGCTTAATCCATATTAAAGCTATCCTAGACTCGAAGTGTCCAGAGGCGAAAGATATTTTGACCAAATATGAACTTAAGGATGGCAAAATATTTAGACGGGTGGATGGTAATTTGCGTTGGGTAGTTCCTAAAGATGCTAGATGGAAAATCTGCCAGCAAAGCCACGATGAAGCAGGGCACTTTTCATATGAGAAGACAATGGAAAAGGTTACACGTGATTACTGGTTCCCAAAGATGACCCAATTTATCAAAAAGTACGTGCGAGCTTGTATTCCTTGTGCATATTCTAAGCAAGCTGGTGGTAAGAAACAAGGGTTCCTTCATCCGATCCCTAAACCAAATGTACCATTCCAATGTCTTCACACAGATCATTTGGGACCATTTGTTAAGAGCAAGAAGGGAAATACATACATTCTTGGCATTATAGATAGCTTTACAAAATTCGTAATCCTACGCGCAGTTAAAGATACTAGGAGTAAAACTTCGATAGGTGTACTGCGCGATGTCTTTTCCCTTTTTGGTACCCCACAAACTCTAATATCGGATCGAGGTACAAGTTTTACATCCAATGACTTTAAAACCTATGTACATGGTAAGGGTATAAAGCATACCTTGAACGCGGTTGCAACCCCAAGAGCGAATGGGCAGATCGAGAGATATAATAGGTCGATTTTGTCATCATTGGTAGCCCTTTGTCATGGTAATGATGACCGTAATTGGGATCTTCATTTGGCGGAAGTGCAATGGAGCCTAAATAATACCGTTAATAAGAGCACGGGCAAATCTCCTACGGAAATAATATTTGGCCGAGCTAGCGTTAATACGAATGAAAGTCATCTCCATGAGATAGGACACGCAGAACCTATATCCGATGAAACCGTTGAGAACATCCGTAAGGAAGCAAGCGGTAATATCGCAAAGCAACAATTCCAAATGAAAGAAAGGTTCGATAAGAAAAGGTGTAAGCCAAAGACGTATAACATTGGTGACCTGGTGATGGCCCAGAGGAATATCAGCAATCCCGGTGAAAGTAATAAACTCGCCCCAGCATATAGCGGACCCTATAAAATAACAGCTGTTTATGATTATGACCGTTACGAAATTAGCAGCGTCGAAGGTTATTCAAAAAAGAAATACAAGAATGTTTTCTCAGTTGATAAACTTAAGCCGTGGATTAGAGTTATGGTTTCTGAGTCCGAGTCAGAATATGAAATTAGCGAATAGCTTTTAATTAATGATTGGCCAATTCATTATAATTTAGTAGACGATTAGTTCATTTGTTAATAAAGAAATATAAAAGTGAGTTAAATAATTGATATTTGAATATTTCAGCCAAGTGTAGGTTAAGCACATAGAATCTATATAACGATTTTGATTGATGACTAGATGACTTGTGATTAGCACTTGATTATACCTCATTGAAATAATTATTTGTCCAATCACCTTATACCTAATAACCTTACCTATACCAGTATCCTATGCCGAATAGTTGATCTTCCTTCCCTATAATTGACAATCATCGCATGGAGGAGGCCGAAACATGGAAGTTGTCAGCGGTACCCAGCGAGTACACTCTGTTGATGGTACGAGGCCGAAGCTCCTCGTGTGAGCAAGCGGTAGGCCATTATTTTCTATTATTGGTATGAGGCCGAAGCTCCTTGTGTGGGCAAGCGGTAGACCACTATTGACTATCATTGGTACGAGGCCGAAGCTCCTTGCGTGGGCAAGCGGTAGACCACTATTGACTATCATCGGTACGAGGCCGAAGCTCCTTGTGTGGGCCAGCGGTAGACCACCATTGACTATCATCGGCACGAGGCCGAAGCTCCTTGTGCGAGCCAACGGCAGACCACTAATGACTATTATCGGTACGAGGCCGAAGCCCTTGCGTGGGCAAGCGGTGGACCACGATTGACTAACATTGGCACGTTGTTTAGTCTCCATGTGCGAAAAATCGATGGATCACTGTTGAATACACAATGTCAAGACTTCCTGTGAACAAACCGTTGACCACTACAGTACACAAAATTAGATGATACAGAAGTTATTAAGCACAAGTAATAAGTCTAATGACAGTGGTATTGAGCTGAAGCGGTTATACGAGCAAACTCTGCAAATCACCAGAACAAGTTGAATAAATACTCCGATTGTAGAGAGCGTAAGAATGTTGGCGAAAAAAAAAAAAAAATAATAATAATAACGTCGTGTAGGACCTACTATGACATTTTGAGAATTCAGAATGAGGTCATTCTTACGGTTAGGATGGCCGAAGTCATTAATAGCAGAATTATTGTCGTTATTATTTATGTTGACTGAACTCTTTTAGTTTTTCAATGAGTAAAAATGGAGAAGTAGTTGTTGAATACTGACCTAATGAAAATTGTTTAATATAATGACTGTTTAAATTCTGTTTACAAAGAAACCAATTTAGTTTAAAATCTAATGTTACAATAGTTTATTTTCTAAGAATTTAATATTGTTTCTAGTAATTTAGTAATATTATTAATGTATAATTTTTTTTAAATTATCGATTCTTTCAGTTTCGATGCAATTAATTATTGAATTTTAGATGTTCTTATCTTGAAAGCGTGTCTGTTTCCCTCAGTTGAATATTTGTAACGTGTAACTTTAAGCTCTGGTGTCTGGGACAGACACAGTGTTCAGGATGGCCGACTGTTAAAATATCTCATTCAATTTGATTTATTTCATTTATTAGTTTACTTTTAAAAAATACACTGGCAACATCGAGTCGGCCGTCACGGACGAGAGAGGGAAAAAGTTGTTTTCAAAAAACAACATGGGCGAAGGGCTTCTTCTTGCCGAACGCAAGTCTTGTAAAAATAACAAAAATAATAAGTATTTAATGGTCAGAACGGCTTATTGTAAACTTATTAATATATCGTTGTCACTGGATATAATTTGTTTTATTACATAACAGGCGAATACCAAAGCAAATCCAACGAACCTAGATGAACTCCATCATCAGATCCTGCACTCTCCCCAGGCCTAAAGCTAGAGTATCTACCTACTTGTCGAAATAAATATAATGAGCACAAACATTTCGTAGCTATTATGTTGTGTTGAGGACTTCATTCGGATACCTTCCGGCTCCATCATCAGCTGGACGCTAACTAGGATAATATTGTGAACACAATTCCAACAACGTCAATCACGAACGAGTGATAGATAATAGTAATATACTTATTCGACAATTTTTTAAATTTATTTTTAAAAAACACAAAACAATGGCGGAGCTTTTTGGCTAAGCAGTACTTATGGCATTTGTCCGGCTCCCTACTGGACTCCACCGAGGATTAAAGTTCTTATCAAGACTTATCTAACTAGTCCGAACACACAAGTGTATCTACCTAATCTTGTTTAGTTGAAGAGTTCTTATAAGCACCTTCCGGCTCTATTATCAGACCCTAGAGTACTTCTAAGCCAGTAGTGCGGAACAGCACGGCTTTCGCGCTCTGTGGACATATCCACTGGAGTCTATGGAAACTATCAACTGTTTCGTCAGGAACATTAATGGTTGAGCTGATTGACACACAAATTGCTGTTTATGGCCTTGATCTCAGTCAGGTAGGTAGGTCCTATATTTATGGATACAACAATGAAACACATATATTCCTTAATCTTATTTATTTTAATACTGTAACAAAACAACCACTTCTAAGTATCTAACATAGTTAGGCTTGGTAGGTACCAATAATAGAAATGACCCCATGATTATTAAATTTATAACCGTGTAGCAAATAATTATATTCTTTTGGGTACCTACTACTTTAAAATGTTCACATAAAAATATTATAACGTCTGAATAATGATTGTTTAACATGTAGAATTGACATTAATGTGTTCCATTTTGTTTTATTCTGAGAGCGACATGCTCTTGTTTCGTTTTGTAGTTTTTTAGTAAATAGAAGTGTAATTTATAATATTTCATAACCATTATTAGCTCGCACAATGCTGTAACTATACTTTGTATTGCAGTCAAGATGGAAGTGTGACATGGTCGAGTGTGGAGCCAGCACAGCGGGTCACTAATAACACAATGATCATTAATAACAAGTCGGGGAAAAGGAGCCGACTTTAAAAGTCAAACACTTATCTAATTCCTATTATCTAATACAGAATGACTATCACACGATCATTCGTAGGTAATAGTTTTCTATATCATCATTTTAACCATTCGTATTATCTCATACATTCACTCGGTTAGTATCTAAATAAATATTCAGAATCAAACTTGTACGAGGAACAATTAAATAGGTTCACTATGTGGCATAGCACGTACGTAGAGTTCAGTGTTTACGTTATTATTACTACATATGTTGTTACGGCTGATAACCCTTTTTCATTTCTCATTTTCTAGGAGGGTCTATTTCAATTTTGAGACAACGAAGGAAGATTGAGAATATTATTTTTGTGACATAACATTTTATAACCAGTCTTTAGGTACATTATGTATAAGAATCTATTGAGATTTATCAACTTCATCGCCTGAGTTTATATTTTTCTCTTAATATTTAACATTAACGATCTCGACGGAAGATCTTAATATTGCACCTATAGGTACCTAATAGATAAATGCTTCAGTTCACAATTTTCCAAAAAGCTCGATATGAATATTTATACTACATAAGCAGTTACATACTTTCCTACATGTATTTTTTTGGTAATGGAAATGCCATAATTATTATCACGAACAATGTTTCTACTATTAGACCCCAAAATTGTAGTCCATTTTTTTGACCGACTTGGCAAGCTTTAGCCAGGTTCAAAATTTTGCTAACAGCTACAAATTAGGTAATATTGTCTATTTTAGAAACAATTTTTTTTCTTTAATTAAGTTATATTTTCCAATACCTTAATGCCGTTCAGTTAGCCTAAAGTTGTATCACATTTCGATAACGCACTAGACAAATTCTCACACATTTATGAAAGTAGATTTATCTACCCTCACTTCGCTTAAAACTACAATGGCTACAGAGTTTCGGGGCTAACAAAATGTATGTTATTACATTACACAACCTGCTTGGCGTCAACTAATTTTAAACTCAACACGTTAGTGAATTAGGTAGATACCTACCGCAGTACCGCCAATCTCACATAATACAAATTGAGCATTCAATACAATAACTCAATTCTATGAGAGAATACAATTATTCTATACAAAATTAACATGGCAATAACCACTATAATAATTACTCAATACAAAAATACTAAAAGCGAAATAAACACGAGAACTCTTAGGTCGATGCATAACAACAACTTTAGATGAGTTTCTTTGTGCAAATTTTACTTTTTGGTAAATATGGTGTTGATTAGCCATGTTAATATATAAAAAAGTTTTATTAAAATGGAAGCCATAGGTAGTCAATCAAATTAACCCATCGTAGCCATAGTTAGTAATACTTATAAAATTGGCCTTAGCCTAAATCATATCTATTGAATCTTATTCTATGAAATGGTCATGCGCGTCTGTTTTTATTCCTCACCGTGGATTATATCCAAAATGCTGACATAAGCTCCCGTTAAGAAACCAAGAATACCGAAGGAAACCAAGAAGAGGTTCTTCCAAAGTACCCAGTTGAAGCGGCCTAGGCCGTTCGGCCTATCCCAGTAGGTGACAGTTTCGATAACAGCTGGGAAAATGAGGCCAAGGAATGAGAGACAGACAGCGCCTACCAGTGAGATGAATGGGCCAAGATTAGGGATGGCGATAGCCGTGCTCAATGTCAACACGATGATTCCGATCCGGATACTGTACTCGGCAAGGTTTTTCTTGGCTCCAAACCAGTGACGGACGTTTTTCCAAATAATCTCCATTGGCACGTAGAATTGAAGACTGTATGTGAAGAATATGGCGACAGCTATCATCAGTTTAACGCATTGACCCAATCTGTAAATATTACGAAATAATATTAGAACTCTTTTAAGATTTGTCAATAATTCGAAGTTTCAAACATAACGTAAGGTTTGAGGTTTGCACTTGAGGTGTATCGTCGCTTTACTTCCTCAAATTAAACACAGAATACTAGTGACATATTCTTTCATCATTATTTTCGTAAGAAAAAATCTCCCTTGGTGAATATAGGGAGAGATGATAACATCTCCTTATTCTACGTATAAATGTAGAATAAGATGATGAGAGATGTATAGCTACATTATGGATTGTTGGGCGGAAAACACTGCGTCAATATGACGTCATTTAGATTTTTCACGGCCAACAATACTTAAGTTTATCTATAATTATATCTCGATTCTAACAGTACTGTTCTGAGAGTGTACTTACACTTCGTCTTGCGGGAGATTCAAAGTGATACTGCCCTTGGTCTCATCACCATATTTTAAATAGCCAAAGAATCCAGTGAAGGCATACAGCGATACCACGAAGAACATTCCAGTGTTAAGCACGCCAGGGCATCCAATGAAGTGGGTGGGGGTCTTCATGTTGTTTTCCAAAGGCATGACGACACCAATGCCTTCCAGAGCAAAGATGGCGGTTCCAAAGAATGTTGGTAAGCGCTCAACACGAGTGAAAGGCAAACGTTCGCCCAAACTAGGAATGTCTTGAAATAAATAATAAAAAGTAATTCCCATTCCAGTTCCAATCAGTAAGTTAGCAATCATCGAGAATGGCGCCAAGTACTTCAGGTTCCTTATCAAATTCATGAGGATGAGCAGTGGAAGGAGAACAGCCATATAAATACGTTCATCCAAGTTATACCAGTCCGTTCCCTTCGCGTAGAAGTTAACTACTTGCCTTACGTTTTTGGCAACAAACACGATGTAGACACAGCAACAACCCAGCAAGTCAACCACAAGGAACCAGTTGATCATAGCTCTAAAAAAAAAAATACGTTACTAAGGATCTGGTAAAACATCAAGAAAGAATCAGTAATCAACAATGTGTAATCAACTTACTTGGCAAGTCGAGAAAACTTATGAACAGCGGGTGGTCCAGATAAGAAAGCGGCTTCAGCAGTCTCAGCAAATCCTAGAGAGGGTTTCTGTAACCTCCTACAGAGTTCGTGTGCTGTTCTCACCAGTACATGCACGCAATAGGTGCATATACCTCCAATGGCGAACGTTGCTATCAAGCCAAAATACAGGCCAGCGTTGCGGAACGCCATAGGCATCGCCAAGATCCCACTACCGAGGGATCCTTTCAGCAAATGGATAAGGGTATCCATATCACTATCAACAAAAGTATATGGTTAATATTCGAACTGAAATACTGCGTTAAAAGATGTCATTAACGAGCATGAGCCCGTTTCAATATTGACGATCAAGTAAACTTACGATGTGGGATGAGCTAACTTCCTGTGCTCGAAAGGATTATAGTCCTCATCAGCCTCAATATCCCTGCCCGGGATCTCCATGAGAGGCAGGGTGGAGCCTGCCTGTTGTTCCACTGGGATCTCATTTGGGTCAACTTTGTACCTGTGAAACATTCCCCGAATACTGTTATAACAAATGTCTCGGTTAACATTACATTACAAAACAAGTAAAGTGGTGTTGATAGGTTAGAAGTGAGGTGGGTACAAAGTGTAGTCTCTAATAACTCATCGAATGTGAAGCTGATCTATGTGATGGTAGCGACAACACGGAAAGCGCCACATTTCAAGCTACATGTTAAAACGAGCGAGGTGTGATGTCGCGGCCGCGGGCTGTAACAACTTGCATGACACTGCTAGCATCGCAAGATTATACTAATTCTGTGGCTACTCTGAACTGTTCGCGAATGATCAACGTTATCTGCTGGTTGTAAGCTGCGTTACTCTGTGTGAGTGTTGTGGTGTGAAGTGTGATACATTCATTATGGTCTCCAAAATAAAGTATAAAATATTTTGTTTGAGTGCGCTTCACTCTGTTAAGACTCGGCATTTACAAATTAGAGGCTCAACCGTTAAATTCAATACAGCTTTACGATAAAATAAAAAAATGAATACTATAAACTTAACGGACAAAGATGGCAATTGGACAATAGGGTTACATTACTAATTGGACATTTTACTGGAATTTTTTTGACAAGAAGTACTTTATAATTCTATTTGTTTCTTTAAGATCACATAAGTACCTAAGTAACAAAAAAAATAGAGTCATGTAAATAGAACATAAAGCTAAATCAAATTTGTACAAATCGCCAGTTTGCGAGCCAATCCCGAGCCTGAACAGAGATGGCGCACGAGGGCCCGCCGCACACGGCCGGCGCGGCGCGTCGGCGCTGTGGCAGCGGACTTGGGCACTATTCGTACGCAACAGTCTCTGAATTGTTTACCATTACCAAACAAAACAAATTAAATAAACAAAATTGAAACCATAAAATGGAATGATGTACCGGTGTATGAGTCCATTGCAAGATGATCAAGGTCGACGAACGACATTTATCTCGTGGAAGCAGCACTCGTCTTCTCGGATCGTCTCCGTACAGCTTCGAGCATTTTAGCTCATTTTAAGGAGCGAGTACTTAACAGTCAACATACAATATAAAATACCACGACAAAGCATACATTTGTCAAAAAACAGTAGTAAGATGCGACCAGGGCGACCGACAGACCAGTGCCGCACACTCGGCGTGCCGAGGAGCGCACTCATATTCAACTTCTAATTTCTACCGATTTAGGATATAACCCTGGTAATATTAAATCTAATAAGTAGGTAAATATTTTCTTTTCAATGTCCTGTAGAAATAAAAACGGCAAAATTATTAGGTTCAAGGCAAATCTGACAAGATATCCTACAATTAAAATTTCAATTGCTGAACAGAAACATAAATGAGGTAAGCTGTGAAGCATGCTTTAATGTTGTTTTAATTTCTAATTTATTACTAAGCATTTACATTTAATCATTGATCGGATGTGGTACCAGATCAAACTGAAATTAATTATTGACAACACAAAATGGGCAATCAAAGCTGATTCAATGATTGTCGCTCTAGTGGGCTGTGGCATCCTCGTTGCAGAATGTACGGAACATAGTCACTTACTTGACCATGACGACATCTGATAAGTCATTTTTGACTCCTTTTCTCTTGGGGTCATATTCGACTATCATCGGCCGCATTTGAGGTTTCTGAAAAAAGGCAAAAAGAAATTTAGTTACCCAATTGTAATGGTAGAAAGAAATGAAGCACCAACAAGGAAACCTGAGGATACTGTTCCGGGGATGAATGGTGTTTAGCATTCGCTTTCGTCGGGGGTGATGGTAATGTGCCAAAATGCGGAATGTACACAAGCAGTGAATGTGATGTTGTGGTGACGTCAGACAGTATTCGTAGCAGGGGCTCGGTTCGGTGGTCATGTGACCAAGCCGTTGCTATTTCGGGAAGACATAAATAGCCATCGCGCCCGCGTAAGTACGAAACACACGTCTCCCACAGGATTACTAACGATGGCCTAATGTAAGTTTATTGCTCGGACTGTGGTCGCCAGCTCGGACTCGTGCTTCTCTATTCCACATGGCTTCGGGATAATACCAGTCAATATATTTAGTGGTAAACTACAAAAAAGTATCAAAATACACATTATCTTCAAACGAAGGCTCTTTTAGTCTCAAAAAAAAATTGGACTTTATTTTATTTTTAACTAGCGACCCGCCCCAGCTTCGGGTGCAATGCTGATACTAAATACACTACAGAAAAACTGTGAACGTTGTATACAAAAAACTTTTTTACTAAAAAAAAGACAACCGCCTTCAAAAACTAAAAAGAGAAAAATAACTTTAGCTTTGGAAATCGGCGGCTTTGGTTCTGTTTGTTGTTTTGTATTGCCGCCGACTTCCAAAGCTAAAGTTATTTCTCGCTTTTTAGTATCAATTTTTGTTATCCAAATCCATGAAGGAACTGTCATGTCACGTAAATTAACATGACACCGCTAAAAAAAAGTCATAAGAAAGCAGAATACGCGATTTCGTTTACTTAGATGAGAAATTTTCAAATATTACTGTAAGTATACATCTGTGTAACTCTTTCGAGTGTTCAGGCGCGATGTTATGTTGTGTAATTACGTAAACAATGCATATTTATACGATAGCAGCAATCGCGGTCGATTTGCTGTAATTTTTTGATGAGTTCCGTTGTCTATCTCCGGAATCCATCATCAGATCTATATGAAATTTAAATGGGACCATTTGGGAAGTTTACCCTTTCCAACAAAAAAAGAATAATCAAAATCGGTTCATAAACGACGAAGTTATCAGCGAACAAACATAATATAATAAAAAGTCCCTATTTCAAAAACTGCTGAACCGATTTTGATGAAACTTGCAGTATTCCCTAAGTTGAACAATACCTAGTACAACAAAAAAAGAATTACTTAAATCGGACTTGTAGTTACGAAGATATAAACATAAAAACATACATACATACATACACAAACGCTACGTCCCGCAATTTTAACATCTGTAATATCTTCGAAAGAAAATATTCATTTAAATCATATGCTGTAAAAGGCCATATAGATCTATATGGGAAATTATAAGTCTAGCCACAAAATTATTTATTGGACACGTAATTAAACTTCTAATTTTATAACTTAGCAACGGGAAAATGACATAGCCTCTAATAAACTAATTCGTCTTTTTTAGAACGCCCACTAAATATTCTATAGAAAGCCTCAAGTAAAGATCTTTAATTATTGTGACTTGTCCTTCTTATTTATGCATTGCCACCTAATAGACCCCGCCATCCACTTCGTGGTTATTTTTTTTGTAAACCCTTGGGCTCCCCGACCCTGTCGGCGAAGAGTCCCGTCGAAGTAAAGTCTTGTTGGTGTTCAATCTGTCGGCGTTTCGTACCTTCGTTTTGAAGAATACAAAAAAAGTGTTTTTTTTTATTTTGGAACGTTACTACTGAACATTACGAGACCGAGTGGATTACTGGTTGCTGTGATTATCCAGCAAAAAAAGCGCGAACTGCGTTAATAATCCAGTAATGGTTTCATTTTTTTTTTATGTGGGCTGAGTTACAATTTAAACGTACTGAGTTAAAAAATTAGAAGCTATATAAATATATTTTAGGACCATTGTAGGACTAAGTGCGGAAACCAAACCCCCTAACATAGAATATATTTTAGGATGTCATATACCTATTACTATTTTTGAAGTTTACTGTTAGAATGCATGTTAAAAATTTAGATGCTAAAAAATAATCATCATGCTGAGTTGAATTTAGATTGGCTTACATAGAAGATTAGGTACTAGTGGCTAAGATAATATTATTTAGATGCTCGTTAATTGTGGCTGACTTAGTAATTTAGAAGGTAAGGTATTTAATTAGATAAGGATTAATGCTGTATGTATTGGTTAAAATCGCTTCGAAAATTAGCCATTATTTATCGTAAAAAGTAAATGACAAAAAAATGAGGATATCCATAAGAGATAGACATATTATACCATCGCGGAGTTTTCTGTAGACCTTTTCAATGTGTACAATACTTAGTACATTATTTTGATAAATCTCGTAGGGTTCAGCCTGCGCTTGCAATGTAAGCGGAAAAATTAAATTATTTACGACATCACATTAGAAACCTCAAAAGTAACAGTATTTCTCCACTATTTAATGGATGTTATTATACATATAAATCTTCGTCTTCAACCACTCTATCTATTAAAAAACCCGCATAAAAATCAGTTGCGTAGTTTTAAAGATTTATGCAAACAAAGGGAATAGGGACAGAGAAAGCGACTTTGTTTTATACTACGAGTATGTAGTGATGTAGGTAGGTATTTAGCTAGATGATTATGGTAAATTGCTAACATTCGTAATGAATGCTTGATAACGATATATTGAGGTGGTGCTTCTCAAAATGTATCTAACTAATCCAGTTTGGTACCAACATTGAAATGAAAGAATGATAATGAAAACCAAAATTCCTAGGTGTGTGCAAAATAGAAATATTCCGATCACTACTCGATTATCAATATCGTCTCAGCGTATGACATCCACTTTTATCATTGTTTAATCCGTACACTATGTCAGCTCCAATGTTGACACTTGATTCAAGCAACTTGAAATACAAAAGGTGTAACGAACGTCTAAATACATTTAAAAAATGACTGCTCATATAGAACTGTATATTGTAATCACATTACGATTACTCCACTGTGCCAAATCAAAACACGATTACCTATCTCATTTATATTCACATCCAAATTTTCTCTAAAAGTAATAACTTTTTTTAAGGTTCCGTAAATCAAAAGAAATATCGGAACCTTATAGGATCACTTTGTTGTTCGTCCGTCCGTCTATATGTCTGTCTGTCACGACCCTTTATCTCGAGAACTCGTGGAGGTATCGAGTTGAAATTTAAACCACATTACTCAGGTTTACAGTCCCTTTTTTTTATAGACGGGAAATCATCAAATATCTTCCCCCGCCCTGGGCGGGGCGGGAGGGAGTGTCAGACTTTTACTGACTAAAACCCGTCTATGTTCCTTCATGTGCCCTTTGCGTTCCGGGGGCGCGGTATCTCTTTCGAACAACCCGCAGCCCCGGCAGGCATCGGCCCTCAGTGGCCCCATCCAAGTTTCCTGACATCTCTTTGAGGCGCGCGTGGAACACGAACGCGCCGTCGACACGGTAGGTTTACAGTCCCTTGAAGCTGTGACAAAATGAAACTTCTAATTTAACTCAAAGAAAATATACGGCTGGTTATGCTACAAAAAACGTTATATTTCGATAGTCTCAAGGGAATTAAAATGAATAGGGTACTTCCCGTTGACTTAAAACTATGAAAGGCAAGGAATATCGTCATAAACTACAAGTACAGGGAAAAGTCTGAAAACAGTTGAATAAAATAATAATAACCTCTTACTTTTTGAAGCCGGTGAAAAATCAGACTTTAAGTGAGGAACGGGGGTCAAATTTTGAATGGACTTAACCGTGTCATGTGGGGTATCGTATGAAAGGGCGTCATTGGTACAAGATTAAACAGTTTTTTTTAAGTATTTAAGTTTTCGACGAAGGATGAAAAAAAATGCACGGAAAAACCTGAGAGACTCGATTCCTGAACTGTTTTTTATAATATGAACCTACAAATTTGTACGGAACCCCTTGTGGGCGTGTCCGACTCGCACTGGTCCGGTTTTTTTTTCATGATCACTACGGTTACTACCATTAGGAAGTACATTTTTTTTTTTTTAATTAATTTAAAAATAATGTTTCCTAGGTACCTATCCAACTTTCTAAATTTATTAAAAAACTATCAAAGAGGCATAAGTAGTAAATTTTTTAAAAGTACCTTCTCAATTATTATGTTTGTGTTATGAAATATTTATGGTTTTGTTTATTTATCCTACTTAGGCTTTAAAAGTCGATAGGTTTCATTGACACAAGAAACTCTTGGAAGAGAAGGAGAACAGCTTCAGCCATTACGAGTACCTGTGTCCACAACGCGTAAGCGCGGTACACTCATCATTACACTAAACGTGCAGATCCTCCTCAGATCCTACAGGTGTACCAACAAAAGGCTCCTTGTCGAACGCAACAAATCTAAATATATAACTCAAAGGTGACTGACTTACTGACTGACTGACATAGTGATCTATCAAAGCACAGCCCAAAACACTGCTCGGATCGGGCTGAAATTTGGCATGTAGGTAGATGTTATGACGTAGGCATCCCCTAAGAAAGGATTTTGATAAATTCCACACCTAAGGGGATAAAATAGGGGATGAAAGTTTGTCGCGCGGACACGGACACGCCCCTTAGCCACTTCTCCTGTTTTTTATATTTCTGTGGGCAGATAGCTGAAGTTATAAGATACTTAGGCTACTTTTATTTCAGACACAGAATTAGGGTTTAACGCAATAACTCACCTGTAGTAATGCACATTCACGAAAAAAAGTCGAGGGTATAAGTTAGTTGACTTAGAATGCTTTGCTGGCTTTATGCTCACGTATTTCAATCCCCAAAATGTTTTCAATTAAACCAGGCTTTATTTTAAACTTTGTTTTTGTTTGTTCCTGTTTGTCGACAATACAGATTGTGCGCAATATTGGATTGAACCGGTTTTAGAGGAAACCGGTCGCCACTCGGCTGCAGCCCTGCAGAGCTGCTGTGCACACCTAGCGGCAGACGGGGCGCCAGCTCACCGAGGGAGATTTATGCAGCACTGCTGTATAGCTGACCGGCTGGATAGATTGACTTATTGTTCCCTGGACTACAAACGAGTAAGATTGATTGGCTACTTGAGAGGTCATTCTTTTATTTGGAACTCCTTGGTAGTCTTGGGTAATTTTTTCTTTTTTTATTGATGTCTAACATCGTACATAATATTATCTTTTGCAATCGTCTGTAAAAGGCGTTTTATAGTGTTGGGACTCTACATGAGCATGTATTATACTTCGATCCCTTAGGATAATTTACTTTGCGGATATCAGTGGCAACCAACAGAAATGTACACACGCCAGCACATCAAGCTACCCGAAACTGACAAATTTTCGCAATCAACTTTCGACCTTAATTATGCTACAGCGATAAATTTGATAATATATTAAAGAAATTTGACAGACTTGAGACTGTAGTTGTTTGATGTGCTGGCGTCTGTACATAAATGAATACATAGTAGGTACATAGTGGAATATTTTTAATTACTTTACACATGCATTGATCAATTAATTGCAATCAAATATAGTATGAATATAAGAAATCAACCAAGATTCAAATGGCGACCACTTTTTGTTATAGTTTTTGGTACCCGTACGATTTATTAATTTTATTTTATTTTACGATAGATAGATATACCCACCCTAGGCCTGTAACTAAAACCTGCATGAAACCATAACCTTCTTAAATATTGGATGCTTTATGTAAACTGCCGCGGTTGCCTAGTGGTCCTAAACGCGACTGCTACGGTAGAGGTCTTGGGTTCGATTCTAAGATCGGGTAAAAAGTGTTATTGGGTTTTTCCATGAAATTCTCAGTAGCAGCTCAGAGTTAGGATTTTTGCCCGGTTATTGGCAATATAAATAAATAAATAAATCGCTCGCTTCCTTTTACATGGGACCTAAACCTACCGGCGGACTGTGGGGGTACAGTGGTGCACCACCCCAATACATCCTTGGTGGTAATAAACATACCACCACGGTCACGTGACTTTTTCTAATTCATATGTACTTTTGTACTTTCTAAGTTTATCTTGGACATCACTGAAATCGGTAACCATGTCAGAGGCCCTTGAGGCGGTTTAGAAACTCTGACACTAGGGTGTATGGAGTCGCCAGACTTTACTGCCCACACGATAAAGAAAGACGATTATAGTATTATAACTATTATCAGCTGCATGATATCATATTATTGAATTATTATCGAGGTTGCATAAGTATGCCAAACACCTCAATCGGATGCCAGCAAGTGCGTCAAAAATGGATTGCTATCCAAACCGGAAACAATACGAACGAGCATGTTCAATAAAAACTTTTGCAAGCGAACTCCGTCAGTCATGTTAGTATTATTTGTGTTTGACGATTGAACCAATATACCTACGTTATAAGCCTAGTCAGAGGACATCTCTATAAGTAGAGACCCACTTGAACACACTGTGACACGATACTTACTGTGCAAACAATTAGCACGGAATACAGATCAATCCGTGATGTTCTATATTGTAGTCGCGTGACGGTGTCAATATTTGTGACAGACAGTATAGCCAATGTCAATAGCGTGCCACGACGTCTATTGTGAGCGGAGCTGCCTGCCTTAATAGCTGCTGTTGCGCCACCGGTCACGATGAGTGCGTATCAACATCAATGGTCACGATGCTCTAATAGTTACACTTAGCTGTTTGCATGACGTCACATGCTTATTGTTACAAGTTGTGCGCATTTCCACAAACGGCCAAGCCTCATGCCGCGCGCATCAAGGCTGCTCGGGTGACTCGGTTGACTTTATTTATCGAGATGAGCCACACCTCCGATCCTGGTGGCGCTAGGATGCTAAATGTATTTTGTCACGATCGGCTAATATTCGAGACAAGCGTTGTGATTGATGTCTTGAAGACAGGTTATGTGCTTGCAGGGATAAAAATGATAGTTGGGAAAATTCATGGTTCTGTTAGTTAGGTATGTGTGGTGAAATGAGGAACATAAGAAATAGAAACAGGAATTGCAATCTTCGTGGAGAGGAGCGAGAAAATCTTTTTTACAGGCAGGAAACATACCAGAAATATAGCATTCTACTGAAGACATGACATTAGTAGGATAGGAAGTAGGATTGTCACTTGATCACCAGCGTGGATGTTTGTAAGTCCAACCTACTTACTCGAGCAATGTCAAGTTTAGGTCAAGCACCCAGTGTAGCCGACCTACGGCATCTTAGCATGGCTGTCATTATGACATAGGAAGGGGGACCCTAGCTGAAGATCCTTAATAGCTGAAGGTCTTAAATTTTTTATTCCTTTGTGGTTTTCGATTGTTAAGTGGACCCCTGAGCACGGGACTCATTTTTGAAGCTTTCATAATATACTTTCAGTGTTATTTCATGGCGCGTACACTTTCCGTGCTGCACGTGTATCAAACTCGCTCACACACGGCTTTGGGTCTTCCCACCAGTTCGTTAAATTTCTATATAATTGGGGAGACATATCCAAAAGATTCATAAAACATTACTCATTGATTTTCCTTTGTATGTGAACAACACTAAATATTTTTATTTAAGTATTCAGATTCTAAATTCAAGGTAGAAAAGAGTTGTCTCGTGTTGTTCAGTGCGGACAGTGCGGTTACAGTGTGGTGAAACACTACGTATTAGACCGTCCTTACCTACCAACCTTGGATTTATATTCACTGCCTCTAACCTTTTTGATCTATTTGAAGTATTTTGAATATGTAATTAATTTATTGTTGATTGTTGATGCGACTGGTCATAGTAATCATCATGTGTGGTGGTGTGCTTGTCGCTCAATGTGTTTAAGTTATTTAACTGTAAGCAAGTACCTATTGTAGCAGGGTAAGGTAAGCGGCGGCGTATTGGACGTATTATTGTGAAACACGTGTAGCTCAAAATGCGTGTAGCGCAAATATGGTATAGTATTTAGTGATCCATTGGAACCACTAGTGCATGTTTACGTAGCTAGCCAGGAGCTACAGCGCTACGCCCTAAGAGTAACCTTCTTTCCATTATAATTATTTGTTTATTTTAGTTTTTGTTGAAAGTCCTTTGTTTCCGAAAAGTTCACTCACTGTCTATTTCACTACAAATCTATAATTGAACAACTGAACAAGCTTAGATATAATATATGTTTTAGCCGTTTTGCATTGAAACACGAGGGCCATGAGTAGGTACCGAGCGCTTATCAACTTCTTCGGGATATCGCCAAGCGACTGGTCGACATAGGTTGTAATTTGATTATTAAGTATCCGTAAGTTTTGTGCCTTGAAAAATAAACAATATTATAACTTAGTAGGTACACCGACAATGTCAACAATTGAAGATGCGTATTAACGTTACAAAGTGAGAACACACGGTTTATAATGACCTACTACGTCCTTATTCGCACATAATGTCGCGTCCCGTGACACAATTGAACTGATACGCAAAATTGATAGGAGCTGTGCTAAGCCGGATCTGAACGATTTAGCACTTGAAGTGCTCTGTGAACTGACTGGGGAGTGGTGTTCAGGTGTGACCATACAAAGTTGACAGAAATCCTTGAGAACGCAACCATGCGATGCCTAGTACTAATTATTATTAGCTATTTCCCTACCCGACATAGAAGATTGGTCAGGTTTACCTGACGGGTAAACACTGTGGGTAGTGGACATGTGCCTACTCGCCTGCACATAGTATCCGCTCTGCGGTGTAACACAGCCGACTGATACCCACGAACCCTGGCGATGTGCAGTGCCTACTTCACTAGTCAGCTTATTGTTGCAGCGCCGCCACCTCTCATCGGGGTATGTTGTACATACATGCCATGCTGTCTGATTAAGCTGGGGATACACACGCCCGTAGCTTGCACACTAGTATACTAGCTCCTTGCACGTGCCAGCTACTGTCATATGTATACGCTAACTGGCATGCCTGTAACTGGCATATAAGTAGCTAGCACAACATTTGATTTACTTGCATGCCCGTTGAGGGAGGGGACGCGGGGGTTTGCTTAACTGACACGTGTGAACTGAACTGTGTGTGTATACGCGATGGTGATACTGGCATGCAAGGGCACAACTTGCATGCCAGTATTACTTGCAAATGTATCCGCATTGTGCCAGTTACTCGTACATGCCAGTAACTTTCATGCCAGCTACTTTTCCGATTTACTGGCATGTGTATCCGCGCCTTTATACGAAGTAAACTTTCCAGCTGTTAATGTATATATAGTACCTAATTGATAATGATAATGCGAAGATTAGTTCGCGGGTTACTTACTTAATGAGAGATACATCATAGGTAGATATTTTTTTATCAACGTCGTAATTTTAGGCGGTTATCTTACCAAAATGGAAACAATGAGAGATATAATATATAATACGTCAGTATGACACAATGTTCATTAGCTACAAAAATAAAACCATGATACTGTTGCTTCGGTGAATATTCAGGAAGTAACCGTATTGCAATACCTGATATTGACTAGGGTATGCCATGAGGCGAACTGACAATATACGACAATGACAATGACAGACACACACAGATGTTAGACAATGTTACGATATTCGACGGAGTTCAGTCCCGAGCTATACAAGTGTCATTACATAGGTACGTTGTGCAATGAAGCGCTCTCAATTCAAGCCGATTTAAAGATTTAAACGTGAGATAACACAATTCAGACGGATTGTTATTACCCGAGCGTCCCATTCGCTAACGAATGCCTTAGACGAGTATTAACACAACGGGTACCTATCCTGTTCATGAGGCGGCTAAGCGCGAGTGCAGTTGTTGTGCGTCGCACGAGGGTTAAGGTGCCCGAGCCGCTTGAGCAATGCCACTAATGGCGGGAGTTTGGACACGAGTCAACATTCCATGTAATGTCTATTTACGAAGAGTGTTCGGTGTTGGCTATTCGCACGGTTCACACTGGGCGTGGAACTTATTGAGTGATAACTCGTGGGATGCCAAGAACGAGAACACGTGCGCCTGCGACTGAAACGTAGCGAGATCACGTGCGCGCGTAGCTAAACATTCGTTATTCGGTAAACATTGACTAATGGAAGAATAAGTGCCTAGCTATCAAACTTTATTGTGATGATAAGCTTCTGATTAACTAAGTTTACTCAGCGATGACTCAGCGAGTTGCTTCACGCTTGTGCAACTGAGCACTTCCTTCTCAACGCGATGTGGATGAAGTGGATCACGAAACATTATCGAAGAAGGCCATCGAATAGCCAAGTACGCCAGCCTACGTTTACTTTTAAAGTGTTTTACATTGTCAACATAACTTCATGATGACGTCATAGATACGAAGCAGTAGGTACGTGTACCCACAAGTAAGTAAGTAACTGTAAGTGCTCATCATGACGTTGCATTCTAAAACTCAATGAAATGGTTTCAATGAAGTAAAGCAGGATTTTAGTAACGCACGGCAGCAAGTAATAGCAACCTGGCGGTAGGCTAAATGCAACGAGCAGGTTTAACTCTTACATAGCCATTATGGATACCAACCTAAAAATAGTGTACTCATTCACTTGAATACCAATAGGTAGGGAACAGGGGGGGGCGTTGAGTGGGTCGAGTCGTTTATCATATGAGACAGCGCGCGAGCACAGGCCGGCTCGCGGGAAACAATGGTGTCGCTCAGTCGAGTGGCTCGACCTTGCTTCACGACCGGAAGATTACACTTACGACTGAGACAGATTTTTTACAAAGTAAGTCCTGAGAAGCTAAAATGAACTTGACATCGAATGAAATAGAATGAACGGCTTCCTGTCAACCAGACAACGTAGGTACCACCTGAAACTTGGCGCACAGAAACATGAACGTGGAAGATAAGTACGCGATCCCAGAGTCGCCCAACCTACGTCATGTTAGCAGCTCTTAATAGTTAGAATGATGGAGGAATATGTATGATCCCATTGTGTTCTGTTGTAGAGTAGATAGGGGCATCCTAGTCTGTTGACAAACAAGTCAATGGTAACATCATATTGTTTTCAATGACGTCCTTCATGAAGACTTAGTTCTACTCACATTGCATTGGAGGAAACTGTACATCTTGTAAAGCAGGTCGGAATGGAATTGCACGTTGCTCACGTAACGTTCAACTATTTGCAATTTGTACATACTTTGCACGGTCGTGACAAAAACGCTTGATGAAGCAACAAATTCTTGTATAGTACCTAATGTTGTCTATGATCAAAAAATAAACTGAATAAGTATGTGTTATGAAGTAGTGCGTCGTTTGGAAAGTAAAGGCGTGAGGGACACGACGAAGATTGATGATGTGACGCGCAGTCACCCCGTTGACGCAGAGCATGCTGTTTACTACAATATCATAATATCTTCCTTTAAGTAACATACAAATACATACCTACGACGTAACGTATGTAAAGTTTTTTTTTTAATATTTAGTAGGTACTTATTACAAACATCATGTTATCATAACCTATTTAAGCACCTATATACCTACATGAATATAAAAAGGAACGTTCTCTGTACTTAATAGAAACTTGAATTAGGAGAGCCGTTTCATAAAGCGCCATGACAGCTGTTATAATTAGAATGTCTGCTGTTGACATCTAATAAAGTAAGTTATCTAGGTGATTGATAGGGTAAAAAAGTCAATATTAGTATGTTTGCACAAACTTTGCAGGTGTCATAAAAGTAAACGCCCGTAGTTAATACCTGCTTTCAAAGCCACCAGTAACGTGAAAAATATCGTCTCGCGTGATCATAATTAGCCAAACCGGCGATAAGGATCACACGCAGTAGGAATAACCGCCAGCTCTGCTGTCGACCTGGCGGTGATGCCGTGATGCTGACGCCCGTCGCACACAACTGACGGCTATTTTGGCACACTGTGATGTTTTTTTGCGGATGTATTCGCGACGAAATGGAAACATTCTTTTCTCATCATACCACACTCACTCAAACATACTTGCTTACCATTTTTGCTCTTTGTATACAAGACTGTACCTTGATTTTTAAGGTTCCGCATAGAAATAAACAAGGTGCGACTTCTTCGTATTTCACAAGTGCCGCTTTCAGCAACTTCTAGGCAAAGTTATAGACTGCTTATTTTTGGAATTATTAAAAATAATGCTTATTAACTTATATGTATAGCAAGCGGAGGAATTGAATAGTACCATCATTTTTATTGCAACAAGAGTCGAAATACAGTTTGAAATTTTAATGACTATCCGTAACGACCACTCTTTTCTTTATTCCGTGGTAACGACTATCAACAATGTACGAATGACGACACATCTAGGATCAACTTTTTAACCGACTTCAAAAAAAAGGAAGTGATCAATAAATTCGACCCGTATGTATGTAATATTTCCAGAACTGCCCAGTTTTCGTATAAGAGTATGTTTTTATGTTTGTGTTCGCATATCTCGGTAACTACAAGTCCGATTTAAGTCATTATTTTTGTTGTACTAGGTATTGTTCAACTTAGGGAATACTGCAAGTTTCATCAAAATCGGTTCAGTAGTTTTTGAAATAGGGAATTTTAACCGACTTTTTATTATAAAAACACCACACACGGTTATTGGCACACCTCTGCCTAACCCTTCGAGGAATACAGGCGTGATTGTATGGTTGATGATTGATTTTTTACCCGACTGCGGCAGAAGGAGGGTTATGTTTTTCGAGAGTATGTATGTATGTATAATTGTTTGGCACGCTCTGCAGCCTGAACGGCTCAATGGATTTTAGCTTGAGAGGTGTCGTTAGATTCGTATTTACTGTGAGAGTGACACTGGGTATATCAAAATAAAAAAAACAAAATGGCGGATTTTTGGCGCCAAATTCAAATGTTTGGATCGCTCTGCAGCCTGAACGGCTCGATGGATTTTAGCTTGAGAGGTGTCATTAGACTCGTATTTTCTATGAAAGTGACAATGAGTAAATAAAAAATAAAAAAAAGTTAAAAATAAAAAACGGTAATTTAAAAAACTAAAAAACCCGACTGCTTTTCTCAGTATTTATGAAAAAGCCCTAAAACAAGAAAGTCGTTGTACCCGATTGCACTTAAAATTGTAGCAGTCGGGACCCATTCTAGAAATGGAGGGGTGCTGGTCAGAAAACCTCCAAGCGTGCCGTCGGCTGCTTGTCCCTCCGGACACGTCTTGAGGGAACGGCAGCTGGCTGGCCGGTGCACCCTGGGCGCGGGTAGTGATCTTCCCTGAGGAATGGGAAGAGATTCCCATTCTTTGGGGAATGTCACTGCTCGTGGCCAATATTCTGACGGGCGGGGTCCGAGGACGGACCAAGGGCGTTTCTCCGCGTGTCCCTCTGATCAGCAGAGGGCACAGCGGAGGAGTGAGGACGGGCTCGGCGTGCACTCACCCTGCCACCGAGCAGACAGAGGTCCTTCTCTGTCACCGTCGTACATCGTAACCCCATATCGGAGTGTCGTGGTCATGTCTCGCGGCTTCGATTGGCACCGAGGGTCTTGGCTTAACCGCCCGGACCGCGAGGTAGAAACCCTCTATAAAAAGTCACCCCGAATCCCAAGCGGCGGCGCACCGTGACGGGATGTATGGCTGACGGGCGTCCCTATGGGACATCAGTCGCTAGTGCGAACCACTAGTCTTTTGGTTGGATGGTTGGATAATGTTTATACTCGTGGGAACTACATGGAACATATAAATAATAAAACAAGCGCAAACATAGTTGCAGAAGGAGGGAAGGGGGATGCCGGGTCGGAGTCCGACTCGTCATCCAGCATGGTGACGGTGAGCTCTTTGGGCTCCCACCAGGAGTTGGTTGGGCTTCTCAGGAAGCGGCCCAGACCGGAGGATCGGGTGTCCTCCGAAGAAGAGCTGGCCTCGGCTCGAAAGATCCCCACCAGCAGACGCGGTGGGGCCCAGGAGCGAGGCCCAGGGAGGGTTGCTGCCCGGAGGGGACCGGCGACGTCTGTCGCTGAAGGGCAGTCCCCCTCCCCCTCCCTAAGTGAGACTGGCGGCGACGGTGTGGTCCAGCCGGACACACCGCGCGTGGTGGAAGGTGAACCTGGCGGCTCCGAGGAGCGTAAGGCCAGGTTCATGGAGGTTGTGCGGGATGCGGTGGCGAGCGTCGCCCGCAAGAAAATGAAGGGGTCGAAGTCTCGGGCAATGGACGAGGCTTCGGCCACCATTGCGGCGGCTGCGGAGGCCGGTTTTGCGGGGGAGGTCCCGCAGCTTCGGGCGGAGGTGGCGCGCCTGTCGGCCTCCATGGAGCTCCTGGTGGCAGAGAACAGGAGGCTCCAGGCGGACCTGGCTGAGCTCCGCGGGACCGGCTCCCGCCAGGCGCCCAAGGCGGGGAGCCGGAGAGCCGAGCCAGTCGAGCCAGTGGACGACCAGGTGCTGAACCTGGTTCAGCTGGAGCTGGCGGCCTTCCAGGCACGGTTTTCCGTCCTGGAGGGCATCGTGTTGCGTCCCCCACTGGCGGCGAGCGGGACGACCGCGGGCGACAGGCGGGCCTCTTATGCGGCCGCCGCGTCTGCGCCGAGGCCGGGTAGCCAGCCCCCCAGCAGGGCGGGGCCGACCCCTGCGAAACCGGCTCCGGCAAGGCCGGTGCCGGCGCAAAATGCGCCCACGAGGAGGGGCAAGGCGGCATCCCAGCCGCCTCCACCCCCTCCGCCCCCTAGCTCCAACCCTCCGGCCGCGGAAGCCGAATGGCAGGTGGCCGGGGCTAAGGAGAAGGGGCGCAGGGCGGCCAGATCGGCCAGAGCGGCCACCAGACGGGCGGAGGAGCGGCGGCGACGCGGTGAGCGCAAAGCCGCGGCCAGGCTTCGCGCCCCGAAATCCGCGGCTGTAGTGGTCACGCTACAGCCGGAGGCGGAAAAGCGGGGCGTGACATATGCGCAGGTGCTCACCAGGGCCAAGGCGGCCATCAACCTTGGCGAGCTAGGGATAACCGGCCTCCAGCTTAGGGTCACCGCAACTGGGGCCCGAATGCTGGAGATCCCCGGCGCCACCAGCGGCCCGTCCGCGGACGCTCTAGCTGAGAAGCTTAGAGCGTCCCTAAACGCGGACGAGGTGCGGGTGTCCAGGCCCGCCAGATGCGCAGATCTGCGCATCATGGGTCTGGACGACTCCGTTTCCGCGGAGGAGGTGGTGGCCGCCGTCACCAGGGCGGGTGGTTGCCGTGCCGAAGAGGTCAGGGCAGGCACCATCCGCCCAGAGCGCACGGGCATGCAGACCACTATGGTCAGCTGCCCAGTGACGGCGGCTAAAGCCATTGTTGGGGGGGGCCGCTTACTGGTGGGCTGGGTGTCGGCGCGGGTTCGCCTGCTCGAGCCCAGGCCCCTGAGGTGCTACCGTTGCCACGTGGGGAAGCACGTGGCATGTCGGTGCGCCTCGGAGGTCGACCGCAGCGCCCTATGTTTCCGCTGCGGTCAGCCCGGTCACAAGGCCGCGGCTTGTGATGCCCCGCCGCACTGCGATGCATGTGCCGGGGCTAACAGGCCGGCCGATCACCGGGCTGGGGGTAAGGCCTGCGCCGTGCCCGCCAGGGCCGGGGTAAGGCCCCGCACCGCTGTCGCCGCCGCCGCCGCACCCGCGGCCACCGCCGCCGCCGCTCCTGCGGCCGCCGCTGACACCGCGTCCGCCGGCGCAATGGATTGCCAATAACGGCACCATTGCGCCTCCCGCAGGCGGATACCGTGGGCACGGTCTGTGGACGGTGAGCAATGGGTAGCTCACCGTCCGCACGTTATTAACTAACGACAGACCGTGCCGACGGCGCGTCCATGTTCCGCGCACAGAGGTGTCAGCCATCGGAAGGGGCCACTAAGGGCCAAATGCCTGCCGGGGCTGCGGGTTGTTCGAAAGAAATACCGCGCCCCCGGAACGCAAAGGGCACATGAAGGAACATAGATGGTTTTTAGTCAGTAAAAGTCTGACACTCCCTCCCGCCCCGCCCAGGACGGGGGGGGTCATTTGATGATTTTACCATCTTTAAAAAAAAAAAAAAAAAAAAAAAAAATCTAGAAATGGAGGCTCATAGTGTATTGAGAGCAAATACCTATATAGTTGTACATAGTTTTTAATTTAATTATTTATTGTTTAACTAAGTTTTGCTGCATGAATAAATTATACTTTCAATCAATACCTATACTATAATAATATAATAATCCAGAATGGGTCCTGACTGCTACAATTTTAATGGCAATTAATAAATGGCAATCGGGTACAACGACTTTCTTGTTTTAGGGCTTTTTCATAAATACTGAGAAAAGCAGTCGGGTTTTTACCCGACTGCGACAGAAGGAGGGTTATGTTTTTCGAGGGTATGTTTGTATGTATGTATGTATGTATGTATGTATGTATAATTGTTTGGCACGCTCTGCAGCCTGAACGGCTCGATGGATTTTAGCTTGAGAGGTGTTGTTAGATTCGTATTTACTGTGAGAGTGACACTGGGTACATCAAAATAAAAAAAAACAAAATGGCGGATTTTTGGCGCCAAATTCAAATGTTTGGAGCGCTCTGCAGCCTGAATGGCTTTATGGATTTTAGCTTGAGAGGTGTTGTTAGATTCGTATTTACTGTAAGAGTGATACTGGGTATATTAATTTCTTTTTAAAACACTAAAAAAAATAAAAAATAAAAAACGGTAATTTAAAAAACTAAAAAACCCGACTGCTATTCTTTAAAAATCCCTAAAACAAGATAAATTGTAGCAGTCGGGACCCATTCGGGACCATCTGCAATGTAATATAGGTATGTGCTCTCAATTCACTAATCCTCCAATTCTAGAATGGGTCCCGACTGCTACAATTTATCTTGTTTTAGGGATTTTTAAAGAATAGCAGTCGGGTTTTTTAGTTTTTTAAATTACCGTTTTTTTTTAGTTTTTTTAATTACCGTTTTTTTATTATATAATGTTTGTTCGCGGATAACTTTGTCGTTTATGAACCGATTTTGATGATTCTTTTTTTGTTGAAAAAGGTATACTTCCCAAATGGTCCCATTTAAATTTCATATAAATATGATGATGGATTCCGGAGACAGACAACGGAACTCTTCAAAAAATGACAGCAAATCAACCGCGGTTGCTGGTATCGCATAAATATGCATTGTTTACGCAATCACACAACATGAAATCACGCCTGTACACTCAAAAGTGTTACACACATGTATACAGTAGTATTTGAAAATTTCTCATCCAAGTAAACGAAATCGCATATTTTGCTTTTCTTATGACTTTTTAGTAGTGTCTCGTTAATTTACATAACGTGACAGTTTCTTCATGGATTTGGAAGACAGGAAGTTGATACTAAAAAGCGAGAAATAAAAAACTTTTTTACAAAAAAGACAACCGCCTTCAAAAACTAAAAAGAGAAAAATAACTTTAGCTTTGGAAGTACAGGCAATACAAAACAACAAACAGAAGCCGCCGACTTCCAAAGCTACAGTTATTTTTCTCTTTTTAGTTTTTGAAGGCGGTTGCCTTTTTGTATAAAAGTTTTTTCACTTTATCTGCTTGTCGACACGCGGGGGTTTCGCACTACCAGCACCGGACCGCGGGGTAACGCCCGACTCGTAACGCTCCCTACTCGCAACGCTACATACTACCTATAGCGGTGTATCGCATTCACCAAGTACAGCCAGTGTGTTAGGTCTAATTTTTGAGGAATATAAATATTAGTTTGAAATGAAATAAGTAATTTTTTCTTTCGACCTGGCGTACCACTCTTAATTTTTTTCGAAATAGCGTGCGTCGCAAAAGCGTCTTTCGATATAGCGGTTTTCGACTTAATGTGTTTTCGACGTAGCGTACCACTCTTAATTTTTTTCGAAATAGCGTGCGTCGCAATAACGTCATTCGAAACTTCATATCACTCCCGGTTCAAACACCACGTGTTAGCTCACGTTTCGAAGGATCGAATTTTTATTGCCGTTATAGATATTTCGGCAGAAAAAATGCTATTCACGATAAGAAATTTGAATTGTTACCTATTGCTTGCACCTCTCATGGGCGACGTGTTTTATGATCTTGGATCATTCATTTGCATCATTGAACGTATTGTGTAGGTACCACGGTGCCGTGAGTGCGCGAGGGAGTGTAGCACAGGTACTAGGCAAGCATGTCTAATGACACGTGTTACGAGACACTTAACGAGCCGAGAGTTACGTGCTCTTCCGACTCATTGCTTGGGATAACAAACACAACATCTTGTTTTGTTCTGGACTATACCTGGAAATCTTTCGGTTACGAATAAATAGCGAAAAAGACAATTTATTTATGGTACATATGTAATAATGTACAACCTACCCACTTAGATGTATAGAAATAAAATTTGGGACATATAATAAAAGCGCACTTTGCAAACAAGCATATTAGAAAGTAGAGGATTATCTACACTATCATTATAAATAGGGTCCTAGCTATTAGAAAGTAGAGGATTATCTACACTATCATTATAAATAGGGTCCTATTAGAAAGTAGAGGATTATCTACACTATCATTATAAATAGGGTCCTATTGGCTCACCTAAAGTTCTTTACCCGAAATTGTCCTGCTTATTTGCCCTGAGATAGAGCCAGACATTGCCCTAGACTCCTAGAGGCTTAAAAGGCATAGTCTTACAAAAAAAAATGCTCAAGTTATGCTCGAGTTATGTTTAGAAACAAAAGCGTTATGATAAAAAACAGTAGGAGTTTAAATATATTTACATTAATGATAATATTAATTTTCGGAAACATGAGTATTATGAACATCGCCGGTAGCACTACAAATAGTATGAACTAGCTTCTGCCCGCGACTTCGTTCGCGTGGCTTTATTCATCCGCCTTAAGTTACGTTTTTGAATACTGCTTCACTCCCGTAACTAGTAGCGTGATGTTATATAGCCTATAACCTTCCTCGATAAATGGGCTATCCAACAATAAAAGAATTTTTCAAATCGGACCGGTAGTTCCTGAGATTAGCGCGAACAAACAAACAAACAAACTCTTCAGCTTTATAATATTAGTATAGATGAAAACTTTAGGATGAAAATTTTTAGGAAAAGGATCATAAGGATTACAAATCATTCGGAAGTACAAGTTAGGAACAACATTTATCGGAGTAAATATTTGTATTTTTGTATGTAAGGAATAAACTTAAAATAATTATCGCTACTAAGAGCGGGGCAGTAACCTAAGACGTAACTTAAAGCGGGTGAAAATATCAACGCAGATAAAGTCGCGGCTGTTATTCAAGATAAGAATGCTTGGAAACTTGCTGGTCCTGGCTCGTGCCCCATAGGACAATCACATTGTAGACAAAATCATTAAGTTTGCTTTATTTATTAGTAATGGTTTACATAGATTGCACTGGCTCACACACTATTTAAGTGTTGGTTAGGGGTGCGTTCTATTTGGCAGAAACTTGATACTCCGAAACCTATTTGGCATAACTCACTTCGCATAAACTTCTTTAGACGAACGTTTTTAAGGCATAACATTTTTATAGTAGAATTATTTTTTGGCAGAATGTTTTTATGTCCGAATTTAAAATGGCATACTTTTAAGATGGCAGAATTTTATTTGGCATAATTACCTTTGGAATACTTATAATTTCGCATAATTTCGTTAATATAACTTTTATATAGAGCGAGCGAAGCGAGCTCGGGACTTGGGGCACCCCGACTCGGTCAGGTTAGGTTAGAAGGGGATGGCGGAGTCTAGAGAGCGAGCGAAGCGAGCGAACAGACCCCGCCATCCACTTGGTGATTATTTTTTTATGAAAACCCTTCCCCGACTATACCTTTAAAGCCTCCAGGGCTCTGGATCTATCTCTAGGGACTTTGATACGAAATGTATGCCAAAAGACGATTCTGACTGTGAAGTTTCTGCGATATGATAGTTCTACTATACTTTATTACTTATACATTTATTACTTATACTTTATTAATTAATATGGAAATGAAAATGCGAAATGAGGATTCTTCCATACCAAATTATGAGTTATAAATGTATGCCAAATGACGTTCTTCGACTTAAAAAGTTCTGCTATAAAAGGTGTACCCGTTGGTTAGAATGTGAAAGTGAACACTATGTATTGAACATAAATTACCTGACTATACCACGAGCGTAATATTTTATATTGTTTACATTGCGGGTTACGACATACAATGTTGTATGTCGTAACCCGCTAAGTGAGTAATAGTATAATGGACATTTTAACCAGTTTTAGATCCACCACGTCTGTATAATGTGTATAATGTGTTTTTGTTCATAGATTGTAAAGGTAACTTCATATTTGTATGTATGCATATATTGTTAGTACTTTACAAGTATATTAAGTCAACGTATTATTTCATCATCTTTTAATATTGCGTAATACCTACTGTTCGTATGTATTCTTAACTGAAACCAACTCAATTACACGAGGTGCCTACTGGCCAAAACGTGATTGAGTTGAAATGTAAACAGCCTCGAGAACTCAACGAATGAGTCGTTATAGTGTATCATTGTGCTTGATTGATGCTCACCGTGGCGTGGCTACGTCACTGCTACAAAGCAATTCTTGCTGGTGCTGGCTCGCGACATGACCAAGGTCGTTTTAATCATTGCACTCCGCGGAGTGACACTAAACGGAGCGGCACGTTGCGAGATGATTGCGCCTGCGCAACTCATGCGGAAGGGTATTGCTATGACATACTGTACATTGTTGACTGCCCCTTTGGTCTCGTAAGCTGAGCTATGGGTTCTTGGTTCGATTTCCAGGTCGGACAAAAAGTGTTATTGGGTTTTTCCATTAGGAATTTCTTAGTAGCAGCCCGGAGTTTGGAAGTTGGTGGTGTGACACCCACGTGTCTCGGAAAGCACGTAAAGCCGTACTATAATACGTACTAAGTGCTACAAATTAAGAAATGAAAGCTATATTAATTATATTGTGATCGTAGATGATCACTTCTATCATTTCAAAACACAACGAATCAGTGAGCTATAGTAATTACCAAATACAGCACTAAAGACGAAGAGAAAAATAACTATAAATCAAAACAAATTAGTATTATAATTTGAATATATATTAGCAACCAGTTGATTTGGTCAAGATGGTTACAGTCTAATATATGGATACGGGCAGTGGGAATGCTATGCCTATAAGCCACGAGTGTGCCATGTGCCCGATCAGTATAACTAGTATGGTATACATGTATGTGCCCGATCAGTATAACTAGTATGGTATACATGTATGTGCCCGATCAGTATAACTAGTATGGTATACATGTATGTGCCCGATCAGTATAACTGGTATGGTATACATGTATGTGCCCGATCAGTATAACTAGTATGATATACATGTATGTGCCCGATCAGTATAACTAGTATGGGCCATAGGGAAGGGTACAGTACCCAGCCACATGCCCATGTCCCTGAACAACCTGTAAAATATTTGCACACGAAAGCACAATAACCCTTGTAAATACGCAAAATTACGCATGAAAACGATTTTAATACTCTTGACTCACTAATTAAATGACTAGACAAGAATAATTTAGTTATATATATTTAAATATGGCCAAGATAAATCACTTTAGAAAGCCTATTCCCGGTTTAATTTATCTTCACTAACACTACAAAAATGATAGTATTCAAGAATAAATGAAACTCAAAATAGATGAAACTGCTGATTTCCTTTAATAAGTAACGAAACATTTCCAATTCGAGGGTTGTGGAATCATGTACTTAGTGAATTTTGGCGTGATGAATAACAGGTAGCGCGTTGATCTCTCTTATACCATCATAATCAGATCAAACAATAATCAGAACTCTTTTCTTCTTCAAAGGTATCGTCAGTTCATCTGCCGCTAAACGTCAGGCCGGTCTTGTGTCTGCTTCTCTCAAACCGAGGGTCCATCTTTCCATATGTCTTTTCTGATCATTGACAACATTAATGGACTTGCCCTCTATTACATGGGACTTGCACTAAATCCAGGACAGGGCAAATGTGGATTTGTATAGTTGTATATTTCGCGAGAGCGCTTCCTAGCTTCTGCTCGTGACTTCGTGAAAAATTAACAAACATTCAAACTCAAACTCAAACTCATCCTCCCAAAGTTGCGCGTAATACGAGGAAGTCGGACATGATACGTCTTCGTGTGTTGCAAAGACTATAATTATTACGCACGACTACCCTTACTTACTTGTAGGTTTACCCTATTAGAGAATACAGGCGTGTTATTTTGACAGTACCTGATAGAGATGGGGGTCCTCACCGCTCACTCGATTTTGCCCCTCTCGCTCGCCGGGGAGCAAGCGACTAAGACACACGGAACCTACCTACTGTGCGATTTCCAGTTAACACTACGAAGTAGTAGCGTACCTACCTAACTTCTAGATACTTTTGTTCATAAATAGACCTACTCATTAGCAATGCAGTACCTTAAGCCCCTGCAGTGCTTTTTAACCGACTTCGGTTCGTCTCCGTCTGTATGTATTTTATTTTAATTTTTTTGCATGTTTGTTACGCTATATTTCCGAAAATTATGAATAGATTTTGATGATTCTTTTTTTTGATAGGTCATACTTCAGAGTTGGTCTCATAAAAAAATAATCGAAATCAATTTAGTGATTTGGTTTATAAATTACGATAACTGATAAAATATGTCAACAAAGTAAACGAATTTGCATATTCTGCTTTCTTGTTACTTTTAAGTGGTAACTTGTAAATGTACGTAGTACTACCGTTTCTTCATGGATTTGGATGACAGAAACTGGTTGCATATTAGAAAATCAAAACTTTTCTGAGCCAAAAGAACAACGTACAAATCAACAAAGTTTAAAATAACGATGGTCATTTGATCAAAAGTTCAGCTGACCAAAGTCTGGAGTATCAATGTTTATATTATTTATTGCACTATTGACCAAATCGTTAGGTCAAAATGGATAAAAGTAAACTAAAGGATGAAAGAGCGAGCGAAGCGAGCTCGGGACTTGCGGCACCCCGACTCGGACAGGTTAGGTTAGAAGGGGATGGCCATCCACTTCGTGGTTATTTTTTTGTAAACCCTTGAGCCCCGCGAAGCGGCGCTCTTCTATGTACTATCCCTTTTAAGCCTCTAGGACAAGAAAATAGGTCAATTATTTTATTATTTAGATTAGTTATGATTTGATATTTTAAAATATCTTGATGTTGTCTTTAAAAGACTAGTATTTACAATACCATTGACAAAGTTAAAACTAAATAATAATTAAATAACAAACTACGTACAGTTAAAATAAAAAAGTAAGGTCATAGAGCGTCAAAAAACTCATCCGCATCGCTGTCAATGGGGCATGTGCCCAGAAGGCTGGCAGCATTGCCACGTTGTATGGCAATGCTGATTCTTTGGCCAAAGAATAGGCCAGCCCTCTGGTCACGTGAAGAATCGACCAGAAAAATTACAATTTTAAAATATTAATATTTTTTACAATATTTTAAAATTACATCTATTATATATATTTTTCTAAATAAAACATTTGGTCATTTAAATTTTGTTATTTCGTTTATTGTTCTTTTGAAATTTGCTCGAGAAAGTTTTGATTTTTTAATATGCAACCCAGAAACTAGATATTAAAAGGTGAAAAATAAAAAACCATCCATCACGCCTGTATTCCCCGAAGGGTTAGGCAGAGGTGTACTAGTGTACACCCACAGTTCGCCGGAAAAACTAAACTAAAAACTTTTTTACAAAAAAGACAACCGCCTTCAAAAACTAAAAAAAGAAAAATAACTTTAGCTTTGGAAATCGGCGGCTTCGGTTCTGTTTGTTGTTTTGTATTGCCACCGACTTCTATTGCTTTTGAAAGCTGTTGTCTTTTTTGTAAAAAAGTTTTTTATTTCTCGCTTTTTAGTATCAACTTCCTGTCATCCAAATCCATGAAGAAACTGTCATGTTATGTAAATTAACGAGACACCACTAAAAAGTCATAAGAAAGCAGAATATGCGATTTTATTTACTTGGATGAGAAATTTTCAAATACTACTGTATACATCTGTGTAACCCTTTTGAGTATACAGGCGTGATATTATGTTGTGTGATTGCATTGCATTTAATGCATATTTATGCGATAGTAGCAATCGCGGTTGATTTGCTGTAATTTTTTGAAGAGTCTCCGGAATCCATCATCAGATCTATATGATAATTTAAATGAGACCATTTGGGAAGTATACCCTCTCCAACAAAAAAAAAAGAATCATCAAAATCGGTTCATAAACGACGAGGATATCCACGAACAAACATAAAATAATAAAAAGTCGGTTAAAATTTCCTATCTCAAAAACTACTGAACAGATTTTAATAAAACTTGCAGTATTCCCTAAGTTGAACTATACCTAGTACAACAAAAAAAGAATTATAATACTTAAATTGGACTTGTAGTTACGGAGATATGCGAACACAAACATAAAAAACATACATACATACATACACTTTTGAAAGGCACGTTTGTTCAGCCGCTGATATAGACGAAAACTAGGCAGTTCTGGAAATATGACATACATACGGGTCGAATTGACAACCTTCTTTTTTTTAAGGCGGTTAAAAAGGACAACTGCCTTCAGAAGCAAAAAAAGGGAAAAATAAGTAAGTTTTGTTTTGGAACTCGGTGGCAATATAAAACAATATTGTTCACTTTTAGTTTTTGTAGGCGATTGTCTTTCTTTGTAAAAAGTTTTTCTTAACTTTGCCTGCATGGTAGCTACAAGCGGTTACTTGTAAGTTACAAGTTGCGGTTACAAGTTGTAACCAAAACGTTACATAATAGGCATATGGGAATGGAAAGTTTACGCCTGGCCTGTATTCAGTTTGAAACGAATCGTCGAGTTTAATTGTCCACTAATAAATAAACGTGTCGTATAAATCCTGACGTCATTTTAATTGCTAACCATCAAATTGCGCTATAATTTTATGACTATTTATACCACAACTTGGCAATAATACATAAAACGTTTAAAATTAAACAATGTTTTATTTAAAAATTACAATAAAGAAATAATGAAGAATTAATCAACAGTTCGATAGATTTGGGTCGTGTTAGGTAGCCCGAATCCTCCTTTCATTTTTTTTTTTAACATCAATCTGTGTTTTTGTTTCATTTTCATCTATCGGTCGGTCGAGTCGGTCTCCTTGTTTTATTCCTGCTCTGTTTTATAAACTTTTTTATGTTTGCCAAATGTTTTTATCTATGTAACTAGGAACATTACCTATACCTAACTGGGTACTTATTTATTTTTATATTTTACAAGAATTTAATTAATTTGTAAAATGATAAGAATATAATAATAATAGCTTTTGCCCGCTGCTTCGCTCGCGTTGATTTATAATTTAACAATCAATTCAGGTTGTGCTCCAAAATTTCATTATGATTCAAAAGACACGTGGCGCTATTATACCGTTATTGTTTTTTTGTTGGGATGAAAAGTACTTTAAGTACCCCTAACAACGTAGAGGTAGAGGTAGGAGGATTATCCTCAAATTTTCCATACTCATGTATGGAAAATTTGAGTATAATCGGTTTAGTGGGTTTTGTGGTTTAAGCGTGAAAAGGTAACACACAAACTTATTTTTGCATTTAAAATATATTAGTTAGTATCTTGCTCGATATTGTGCACAGAAACTCACTGTTTGAAAGTGGAACGGGCAACTCAACTTAATTTTCCCACTGTCCGACTCCCTTACAATTCAAAAGTGCCTGTCAATATTTTATTTGAAATAAATGAGTCTGGAGAAGATCTACCTAATCCACACAGACCAGGCCCTCTCTAAGGTCTGGCTGAACATTCATTCATCCTAGTCTGTAGCTAAAACACAGCAGTCTATGAAATCCTTCGAAGTATTGCTGATTGCATAATGAGATACAGCCTTGTATGCGACCTTGTAAGTTGTATTTGAAAGGATAGTGTTGTGATGTTTCTCCCCCGTGCTCTAGTTCAGGGTAACGCGCGTCCTCCTCGTGACGCAAGCGTCTGGTCGCCCCCCGCGCTGGCGCCGCGCTCGCCAGCCTCCCCCCCGTGTTACGTGACGCTTGCTGCATCGAACGACGCTCATCATAAACAACAATAATTGGCTAATTTTCAGTAGTAATATAGGCGCATTATGTACTACCTAAGCACATACCTAAATGCAACTAACTACTAATTGACTATGGCTGCTGTCAGGTAATGTCAGGCGGGAGCCGCGCCGCCCTCGTCGCGCCGTTCGTTCATTATCTCTATCTTATTATTACGCCTGTTTTATTGTTCCCTGAAAGACGATGATCACTGTTTGTCAGTATAGAATCCAAGAAATAAACATTCTTAGATTAGATAGTTTGCTCCTCGCTAAAAGGTGCAGGAAGTAGCCGAGGCAGCTTGACGTAGTAGGCACACGCCATTTGGATGATCTATCGGATAATATTGTTTGTTTAGTCCAGTATTATTTCGGATACGAGTAGTTAGTGATTTGTTATAAATGATAATACATAAGATATACCAACTTGAAGTTGGCATCGTAATGTAGTTGCTATTGTTTGCTTTTTGTTCACAACTACGTGAGGGGACGTTGGTTACACGTATGAAACTGAACCTACATTATAATCTGGTTGGATATTTTTAACCGATTCCAAAAAAAAGGAGGTTATCGATTCGACCCGTATGTAGGTATGTAATATTTCCAGAACTGCCCAGTTTTCGTATATGTTAGTCTATATCAGCGTCTGAACAAATGTGCCAAATTTCAAAAGTGTATGTATGTGTTTATGTATGTTTTTACCCGACTGCGCCAGAAGGAGGGTTATGTTTTTCGAGAGTACATATGTTATGTATGTATAATTGTTTGGCACGCTCTGCAGCCTGAACGGCTTGATGGATTTTAGCTTGAGAGGTGTCGTTAGATTCGTATTTACTGTGAGACACTGGGTATATCAAAATAAAAAATAAAAAACGGTAAGTAATTTAAAAACTAAAAAACCCGACTGCTTTTCTGAGTATTTACTATTTATGAAAAATCCCTAAAACAAGAAAGTCGTTGTACCCGATTGCACTTAAAATTGTAGCAGTCGGGTTTTTAGTTTTTTAAATAACCGTTTTTTTTTTTTTTCGACTTAGGGAATACTGCATGTATATCGAAATCAGTTTAGTAGTTTCTGAGATAGGGAATTTTTTGCTTACTTTTATTGTATATTTTCAAAGACGATTGTATGTTTGTCCGCAAAATATCTCGCGTTTGGCTGAACCGATTTCGATGTGGTTTTCAGAAAAGTGTTTCTTACATTCTGGAGAAAGTTTTAATATAATAATAATAATACTAATTGGTATCCCGTGACGTTGCCTGCATGGATCTGTTTTTCCAATACAAGTAAACGAAATCGCATATTCTGCTTTCTTATGATTTTTTATTGGTGTCTTGTTAATTTACATAACATGACAGTTTCTTCATGGATTTGGATGACAAGAAGTTGATATTAAAAAGCGAGGAATAAAAAACTTTTTTACAAAAAAGAGAACCGCCTTCAAAAATTAAAAAGAAAAAAAAACTAGAACCCGACTACAAAAAAAAATCACGTTCTAAAAAGTATGAAACAAGAAAACATTCTCATCTGAAAGCCGTGGTCGTATGCCAGTTTGCCCTAAACTTTAATGTTCTATTACCATACACATACTGTTTTACTCGAACAGCACCTGTAGCCATGTAACAAACGATAAACGCAAACGCTGAGTAGGCTTTAATAAATCTTCAACTTTATATGCTTGGTTTTAAGTTGAAGATCTAATGAAGATTGCATAGCGTTTTCGTTCGTTCCAGTCGCTAACGCTTAGAAATCTTTAATAGATTTTCAACTTAAGGCTCTTGGGTATTAAGTTGAAAATCGATTGGTACCTACCGAGCGTTTACGATTATCGTTTGTGACTTGGCTAGGGGGGCTGGTGGCATACGACCACGGCTTTCAGATGAGAATGTTTTCTTGTTTCATACTTTTTAGTACGTGATTTTTTACCCGACTGCGACAGAAGGAGGGTTATGTTTTTCGAGTGTATGTATGTATGTATGTATGTATGTATGTATGTATGTATGTATGTATGTATGTATGTATGTATGTATGTATGTATGTATAATTGTTTGGCACGCTCTGCAGCCTGAACGGCTCAATGGATTTTAGCTTGAGAGGTGTCGTTAGATTCGTATTTACTGTGAGAGTGACACTGGGTATATCAAAATAAAAAAAACAAAATGGCGGATTTTTGGCGCCAAATTCAAATGTTTGGATTGCTCTGCAGCCTAAACGGCTCGATGGATTTTAGCTTGAGAGGTGTCATTAGATTTGTATTTACTGTGAAAGTGACATGGGTAAATTAAAAATAAAAAAAAGTAAAAAATAAAAAAAGGTAATTTAAAAAACTAAAAAACCCGACTGCTTTTCTAAGTGTTTATGAAAAAGCCCTAAAACAAGAAAGTCGTTGTACCCGATTGCACTTAAAATTGTAGCAGTCGGGACCCATTCTAGAAATGGAGGCTTAGTGAATTGAGAGCACAAACCTATATTACATTGCAGATGGTCCCGACTGCTACAATTTTAAGTGCAATCGGGTACAACGACTTTCTTGTTTTAGGGCTTTTTCATAAACACTTAGAAAAGCAGTCGGGTTTTTTAGTTTTTTAAATTTTTGTAGTCGGGTTTTAGTTTTTTAAACTTCTTTTTTTTAGTTTTTGAAGGCGGTTCTCTTTTTTTTGTAAAATAGTTTTGTTGACTCACTATAGCCATTTTTATGGCCAGAAAATTAGTTTTCAAATAATGCATTATTTGCGGAGGTGTTTTTATAAACATAGTATTAATCCTTATCAATATAAATACGTTATTCATCACAAGTGTTAAATTTTGAACAAAATTGCCCTTAACATAATTTAATATCAATGAATATCCATAGGAGATATCACAGTTTTAAAATAACTTGGCAGCAAAATAATGACTCTGCGAGACATTCCGTCCGTAGCTTATACCTCAGAATAACAGATTATAAGCTACATAATATCGCGCTATGAGCCACGGGAACGGATCAGTAACCAAAAACCTAACGAAACGCGGTTGAAATCGCGGGGCACAGCTAGTAAAATAATAAACCATCACGCCTGTATTTCCCAAAGGGTTAGGCAGAGGTGTACCAATGTACACCCACAGTTCGCCGGTATATTTAGGTCCCATATAATAGGGTGCGAGCCTGTTGCCATTTTACCAGGCACAAATCCAAACTCCGAGCTGCCACTGAGAATTTCATAGAAAACCCAATAACACTCAACCTGGGAATGGAACCCAGTGCCTCTAGCGTAACAGTCGTGCTAAGGACCATTAGGCCAACGAGGCGGCCTTTTTACTTAATTAAAAGAATCTATTAATATTTTTAAGATAAACGACGCCGCGTCGTGGCACCGCAGCTTACGTTTTTAACCGACTTCAAAACGGAGAAGGTCGTCAATTCGGATGTTTATATTATGTATATTTTTTATGTACCTATATTTGGGCATAACCTTGTCGTTTATAGACTGATTTGCAATTTTTTTTTATTGGTAGGGGTTTACTCCGGGATGCCCCCGTTTAATTTTCATTTAGATCTGATGATGAATTTCGGAGACAGATAAGTTACGTTATCGTAACTTTTCAAAAAATTACAGCAAATCAACCGCGATTGTTGCTGTCGCTTAAATATGCATTGTTTACGCAATCACACAACATAACAACACAACACGCCTGTACACTCGAAAGGGTTATACTGTATTCAGTAGTATTCGAAAATATGTCGTTCAAGTAAACGAAACTGCGACAGAAGGAGGGTTATGTTTTTCGAGGGTATGTATGTATGTATGTATGTATGTATGTATGTATAATTGTTTGGCACGCTCTGCAGCCTGAACGGCTCAATGGATTTTAGCTTGAGAGGTGTCATTAGATTCGTATTTACTGTAAGAGTGACACTGGGTATGTCAAAATAAAAAAATCAAAATGGCGGATTTTTGGCGCCACATTCAAATGTTTGGATCGCTCTGCAGCCTGAACGGCTCGATGGATTTTAGCTTGAGAGGTGTCATTAGATTCGTATTTACTGTCAAAGTGACAATGAGTAAATAAAAAATAAAAAAAGGTAATTTAAAATACTAAAAAACCCGACTGCTTTTCTAAGTATTTATAAAAAGCCCTAAAACAAGAAAGTCGTTGTTGGGACCCATTCTAGAAATGGAGGCTTAGAGTATTTAGAGCACATACCTATATTACATTGCAGGTGGTCTAGAATGGGTCCCGACTGCTACAATTTTGTGCAATCGGGTACAACGACTTTCTTGTTTTAGGGCTTTTTATAAATACTTAGAGAAGCAGTCGGGTTTTTTGGTTTTTTAAATTACCGTTTTTTTTACTGGTGTCGTGTTAATTTACCTGATTTAATCTGAAAACCCCTGTATATTAAACGGGGCGCGATGGAGGCGCAGTGACAAAGGGACGATTATTTTAAAAAGATTTCTGTCTTCGCAAAGAATGTGCTTACTTGTAAGTAAGCACATTCTTTGCGAAGACAGAAATCTGGACAAAAAAAAAACTGGACTGGAATCTTAATAGATTGTCCTAAATGCGTGTACGCATTTAGGACAATCTATTAAGATTCCAGTCCTGCAAACGGCGATGTAACTATTACTGAGTTTTAACTTAACAGGATATACATATTGTTAATAAGATTACAATTGTTTTATTGGTATTGTGGGCAACCTACACGGACGGTTTCGGAGCAATTGGTCGAATTCAGGACCCGGCCAAAAAAGAGTTGTGGCTGAGCACGCGAGCTGCACGTGCGCGGCGGGCGCGGCGTGCGCGGCGTGCGCGTGGGGCAGGCGTCTGGCTTGCGGCGCACGTGGACACTACTGGCTGTACCATCCAGTATACAGCTGTTACAATACTTATTTAGGTACAAATTAAACATGTTTACGTTCTGTTAACCTGTCTAATAGCATTACTAGACGATGCTAGTATACATGGTGATAAACGATACTAGCCATTACACCCGCTGTGATTAATGCTATTTAAAAATCCATACTAATATTATAAATGCCTTTAACGCCGTCTGTCCTGATACTCATGATTTTCTCCTCCCTATCTGCTTAGCTACTGTAGCTCTGCTCACATCTGCTCTCGCACATTACCTACACTTTTATTGTTCGAGTTGGCGTGTTCTCGGTGCTGGTGCTCCTCAAGGCGATATTCTCTCTTCACTACTCTCTTTCTTGTTGTGCCTATTATTTGTATGCTGATGACCTTCAGGTGTTTACTGCAGCCGTGGTAGATAAGTTATCAGTGGCCATTCAGGATATAAACCGTTACCGGGCCATCAACAATTCTGACAAAAACGACCCCAAATGTGTGTGACAGAAGGGGTGTCTGTGAACCCCACAAAATGCCAGGCCATTGTTACACGAAGTTCATGTATGATGAGCAAACTGGCGGTTTAACCCCTTCCTCCTATACTTTTGAATAGTAGGTACTGTAATCCCAATCAGCTCCTGCTCAATTCTCCTTCCCCTCCCCCGTATTTCTCATTTTCAATATCTCTTTATTCTAATCATGCTAAAAGTCAGCCTTCATCTAAAAATCTTCTACTTAATTGTCTTTCTCATGCTTATATTTTAATTAATTCGTCATTTCATATTCAGGCTATTCTTCTTTGGAACGCGCTACCTCTTGATATCCGTCGTTATGTTTTCAAGCGAAAATTGCGGAATATTTTTTTCAGAGCAAATAGTAAGAGTTGTCTCATAATCTTCATTGTTCTTATTTTTATGTATATATTATATTAGATATGTTTATTTATTTATATATTTTGGTATCCTGCCTTTTCACCGAAAATTGTTTTCCAGATTTTCACTTGCCTACCACCGTTTCGCCGATGTTTCACTTTGACAACTAACGATTAGCAAATTTTTGTATGACAACTTTTTATTTTTTAGAATTATTGTTAAGCAGATTATTATAATGACACAAAACGTTTGGGACATTTATCATTTGCCAAACATTTCACTAGGCCACACAACTATTAGACGAATGACGTTTTGTCAGTGTAACAGTTCCGTTTTCATACCTACATTGATATACTTAATGTTAAAAAATTAACAAATTTTTCATACATTTTTTATTTTAGAATCTCAAAAATAATATTAAACCTTTAAATTGGCATCAATGCAGTGCAATAATTTTGCCGCCATCCACTTCGTGGTTATTTTTTTTGTAAACCCTTAAGCCCCGCGAAGCGGGGCTCCCTGACTATGCCTTTTAAGCCTTTGGGGCAATGTCTGGCTCTATCTCTAGGGTAGTATAGTATAGGCTTAGTAGTATTACAGATAGTGCAATTCACGAAGACGCGTCCCACCAATTTTCCAGCATCTTTCATTTTGACCATGACGATTAGTCTATTCATTGTAGTGTGCGTGTGCACTCATAGGTAAAATTAGTGTGTACCGACAACACTCAAACATTGACGGAAGCTTGCACACATAATATACTATAAACGGTTAGAAGGAATAGTAGTGGGGCGCGTCTTCGTGGATTGCACTATCTATATAATTTCACTAAATTTAATCAAGTAATATAATTTATACCACTAAACTTGAACCGTACTATAGATTTGGTAAACAATAAACAATTAAATGAATGTTACGCAAACTAAAACATTCTGCTACTTGAAAGTTGGCATTTTAAAAAGTGTCATTATGAAAAGCAGACCAAACGTTCAGTTGGTAACTGTGAGGTTGGGAAATAAAACAAAATTATATGATAAGTTGGCAATGATTATTCGGCGTAATAACATTCTGCGAAACGTTGGTTGGCAAGTAAAAATCTGGCAAACAATTTTCGGCGAAAAGGCAGAGATCCATACATTTTATATAAGTATGGAGAATTTATGTTATTTTAATAGTTTTTAAATTATTATTTTTAATTTGTTAAGGTACATTTCAATTTATTTGAAACAAGTAGGTAATTAATAATTAATAAATGACTTATGACTTTTAAGCTTTGAGTTCTTTTTTTGAAATATCGAATTGTGTTGTTTTCGGTCGTAGGGACATTACTTTGCACCTTTGGTTGACTGGTAGAGAATGCCTATAAGGCAGAAGCTCCCAAGCTATTTCAGTCCATGGCAATATGGTCCAATGGCATGAATTTAAATTTAATGTTAATGAATAATTTGAATACAATAATGTGTGTTGTTATTTTTATTACTAAGACTTCACTGTCCGTCTGTCCGTCCGTCCATCCGTCTGTCACCAGGCTGTATCTCACGAATCGTGATAGTTAGACAGCTGAAATTTTCACAGATTATGTAGGTATTTCTGTTGCCACTACAACAACAAACGTGATTTTTATGCTCGTTTTTGCTCGATATTTATAACGGTAACAGGTAAACGATTGAAATATTCACAAAATATTTAGATAATAATATATATTTACTTTAAAAATAAATTATTAAATTAAAATAAAACAATGATTTAAGGGGGGCTCTCATACAAGAAATGTGTTTTTTTTTTCGTTTTTATAGAAAATGGTACGGAACCCTTGCGAGTGCGACTGCCACTTGGCCGGTAGTATGTAGTTTCTACGGCGCCTCTGGGCACCACCCTGGTGTAAGGGAAACCCTTACACAATCCCTATAACGCTCATAACTGTAGGTATAATGCCGTCACGACGACGTTGCGCAGCCGCACTTACCCATGACTCGTCTATTGATCAATCTACACTGCTTCGAAGGATAGTGTCGTCCTTCCTAGTAGCCTGGGTAATTGTTAGAACCAAGCATTTACATGATTTGGATTTGCTTTCACGACCAAACCATTGGTGTTTTTATTTTTGTAAATCGGTACTGACCGATTTTGATGTAATTTGGTAGGTACGAGGTTATTGTGACCATCAGGAGGGTTATTTTGATACCATTTCGTTTTTCGTTTCTTTCACTAACATTTACAACACAACATAATAACAACTTATTAATAAAAGGTTAAAAATGATATTTTATATAAATATGGCAATACGCCTAATACAATTATTCCAAGTTAATTCTACCATCCTCATAGTATGCCAAGTGAAATTGTAACAAATATGTATTCTAAATGTCTATGTCTAAATAAACGAAATAATGCGAAATTTTAACATTGCCAAAGGTAACGTTCTCTACCATCTTCAAAGTTAAACAAGATTACGCAAAGTGTGTTATGCCAAATAATGGAGATTCTGCCAGATAGAGGGAAGCCTGGTGGCAGCTCTAGCTACTACGTGGCCGATGGCTCAGTGCGTTCTAATGATTACTTTAATTGGTTTTCAAAGAAGATTGTAACATTTTGAGTTACATAACGGCTATACATACCTACGTGACTATATTGGTACGTTTAATGTTGATTATTTAAATAAATTTTCCGTGGTTCATTATCGAAACCATACCTATCATTACATTACGCATACTTTGTACACAAACAGACTCAATGTTCGTAGATATTTTCAGTGGGCACTTGTGCACTTCATGACGTACTTTCCGTTATGCCGTAAATAATTGTGTTTAATAAAACTATTATTATCCTCATAGTGAGGATCACGTGTGCACCAGGCACTACACCGAGCCGACACGTGCGGCGGCGGCATCCTATGTTATAGCTCGTAATTATTACTTGGAACATCTCGTCGTTATTATTATAGTAACAATCAGACTATCAAGATGATCTATTTGTCGTCTCTGCACTACTAACTACCAAAACGCAACAAGATGGCGCGCGACCACAGCTACAGTACAATCAGGCAGTCATTTCGGTCAGAAACATTTTCTTGTTTCATGCTTTCAGTTTGTCGACAGCGGGTTTAAGCGGGTTTTATTTATTTTTGGGGTTAGGGATCAGTTAGTAGCAGACGTAACTCACTACATGCCACATAGCCGTTACACCACACGCCACAGCTAACATCGTAACTGTCATTTGCCGGAGAGGCGTAGTTAACGCCAGCAGAATCACGTAAAAACCTTTAATATGGAAGTAAGCAGGTAGGCAAGCAGGTTGTCCCTAACAAAGGTTGTTTTACAATTTAATAATAAGTGAAACAACAATACGGTTTAATTGTCTTATAGGGAAAGCTGTAAAGGGTTTCCCAGGACTCATCATAACTGCTCAAGCACTACGTTAACGTAGTGTTGATGTCGTCACGACGGTGCGCACGGGCACTTACCCATGACTACGACATGATAGTTAATAACTACGCACTGCTTCGTAAAAGTGTAATCTCCTACTTTAATTTTATAGTAGGTACAGTTTTCCCCAGTAGAATAGGTAATTCTTAGAACCAAGCATTTACATGATTTGGATTTACTCTGTATGGTAAGTACATACAACTTGATCGCTTTCCGGCTGAGACTGCCTGAAACTTCGTAACCGAAACCATGGAAAGAGAAGGTCGCGTTTCTATGTATACAGGGTGGAATTTTATAATGCTACCTGGAGGGAAAGTAGTCTAAATACTTAAGTTAGCAAATTTTACTCAAAGGAACATTCCTTTATTTTTAAAAATAATTAAAACTGCATTTAAATTATTTTGAAAATACGCTGCCACACTCAGGAATCGAACCAACTAAAATTCGAAAAAAATGCATCCTGTACTTTTATGGCACCAATCGATAGGGTCAATCATAGGGATCAAATCTCTGCAAACATGGTAAATTAAAATTAAAAAAAACATGCAATTTTATAGTAAACTTATTTTATTCGGAGTAAGTAGTTGCTGGAAATGAGCTTCAATTTCTTGGATGCACAAATTTACTCCTTTAAAAAAACCTTTATGAGTAACTTTTGGTAGCTTAGATCAATTTTCAATATTCACCATAACTTGCTACTAAAAGTTATTCAAAATGAATTTCTCTATAGAATGAATTTATGCATCGAAGAAAATGAAGCTCATTTCGAGCATGCAATTAGTTTTTTTCGTTCAAATAAAAAAAAGTTTAGCTTGAAATTTCATGGTTTTTGTTTAATTTAGTTTACCATGTTTGCAGAGATTTGATCCTTATGATTGACCCTATCGATTAGTGCCATAAAAGTACAGGATGCTATTTTTTCCGATTTTAATCGGTTTGATTCCCGGGTATGGCAAGCGTATTTTCAAAATTATTTAAATGCAGTTTTGTTTCTTTTTAAAAATAAAAGAATGTTTCCTTTAAGTAAAATTTGCTATCTTAAGTATTTAGAGTACTTTCCCTCCAGGTAGCATTATAAAATTCCACCCTGTATATTATGACATTATGTAGACTCGGAGTTTATTGGAATGTCGAGCTATTTGCACACATTGCTAAGAAGCCTGTAAAGAGTATTGGCACACATCGGCCGCGCTTACCGCGCGCCGGCTCTCCCGTAGTGATTGAGGGATGCGCGGAGATCAAGGTCGAGAGACTTGGTGTGGCATCCCCTCAGCTCGAGACCACTTCATTCAGAACGACAACGTTTCATTAAACATTTAGCAGTTTTAGATTGGGCCTATTTGACATTCTAGTGTAGTATTTTTAGTAACTTAAACATTTTTATGAGCAGAACATAATTATACTATATTTTCTTTCTTGGAATGCCAAGAAAGAAAGAAATAGTATGTGTTCTGCTGAAGTTGTTCAGTCTTATAACTAATAGTTTCTTAGTAAAATATATGTACGTCGAGTACAGCAATTACTTAACAGCACAATGTTGAATACGCGATGCTAATGGGCAGTGTTTCTCACAATATGGGAGGTATTTATAAACTGTGGCCCGAGGAGCTATCACACGCTGCAATACCGCCGGTAATCGGTTCAGTGTGTTATCTCATGTAATAGTGGTCCACGGTGACTGCTGCCTCCGGAGTGTGGCATGGCTAGCGACCCACTGCGGGACAAGTGAAGCGCCTGTGCCGGGAGCTGTGTGCGCGATCACTTGCGGTCAGTTCGAGCGCAAGTTGTGATCGAGCGCATTTACTTATTTTATTAGCTACAGACTATTATCGTGCATTTTCTTACTTTTAAAGTTTAATTTTCTAAGGAGATTTAATTATTTGTTTACTACTCCAATACAACCTACCTCATAATTTAAAGACACATAATATTATGCATAAAATCTATTTGAGGTCATTATTAATTTTAAAAATAAATTCTACATCATTTATGACGGAATTTTTCCGAACTCTATTTTCCTCGATCAATTATGATTCATGATAATTTCTGTAACCGGTTATTACTGACTGTTATCGTAATAAGTACCTTCTTATCTCCATCCAAAATAATCTTGAAAGTGATTTCCGCGGTACATCACTATCTCGACGATGGCTTTTTCACGCACCTCAAGATAACTACCGATATCAAAGCATTTCATTATCAATACCTATCTATAAAGTGTACCTACCTACTTACGCGAACATGTCAAAGTCAAAGTCAAATCATTTATTCCAATTAGACCAATAGATGGCGCTTTTGAACGTCAATGCTGATGCATCAGTATTGTATTTATGTAATGTGAAGTACGCGTAGCGCGTATCATCATCTGCCTAGCCTTTTCCCAACTATGTTGGGGTCGACTTCCAGTCGAACCGGATGCAGCTGAATATCAGTATTTTACATGGAGCGACTGCCTATCAGACCTCCACAACCCAGTAATGGGTAATACGATACTCTTGGTAAGACTGGTTGTCAGACTTTCTGGCTTCTGACTAACAGTAACGACTGTGAAAGATTTACAAATGACAGCCGGGACCAACGCGTAGCGCGTATGCAAAGCATAATAAAGCCTAGTACTCATAGTAATTTTCATCGATTATTTTTATTACGATGATAATTTTATAATCTGATAAAGTACTAATATTTATTCTATACAAAGAAATAAAATGGAAGTGTCTATCTGTTGCAATTTCAAATTAACAACTTTTCATTAAATGAAAGTACCTTTAGTTACTATAGTGTACATACGTAAAAAAAAAACAATTAAAAAAAAGTTGTTTTCCTGACTGTTTGTTCCGGCTAATCTGTGAAACGCCCGGACCGATGTTAACGGGACTTTTACTCACAGATAGTGGAGTAACGTGACTTACTTTAATTTTAGAAATTTTATTAAATTCTTTATTTTAATTTATAAAATAGGGGGCAACGAGGCGATGTCGCTGGCGACAGCTAGTATTGCAATAAAAATATGATATAAGTAATATAACAACGCGATACTAAAATATCATAATATGTATCGTCAAACGTCATCCGTATGTAATTACTATAGATCGGAATTTGGATGCTATTTGAGACGATATCACTAATATGGATATGACGATGAATATTCGCGGGAATCCGGGATTCTAAGTACTTAATTAAATCTGATAATTCTGTTTAGGCTTGAAAAATATTATTTTTATCATTGAAAATGTATTGAAGTCGCTTTTGTTACATTTATTTATTAGTATTAAGCGTTTAAATTTAAACAGTAAAGATTTACAAATGAATTTTATTTTTATTGCGTGAAGTACCTATCAATTACGTTAAAAAAAAAGTATAATCCCCAAGAATCATTCAAAATTCTATTCCCGCAAAATATTTTGGTCAAAATAACGATTCCCGGGAATTTTAGGTCATATCCATACTTTTGATAGTAATAGCACCCAAGATTCCGATCAATGGTAATTACCGACTTTAACCCTGTCCAAAAATAATAAAATGACGATCATGAATAAACGTTGCTACGTGAATATCATGCACTATTATAAATACCGATATCACATTGATTATCAGCTTCTACTGTATCTTATGTGGTAGACTCGTGACTCACCACAATTTCGCATAACTAATCCATTTAATATCATAAAAGAAACTAGCCAGGTAGGTACCTAACCTATAACGAAACACCTGAGTAAGGGCATCTCAATAACTACTACATGTATTGGCAACCACCAGATGATTCCAATCTGCCTAATGTCGCTAATTATTTATAATAGACTATCGGCACCTACTTATAAACAAAGACGAAAATGCAACGGAGTATAGAATAACTGCCTAAAATACGCGTACAAAAAAACTTCAACTGCAACAAAATCGAAATACGAGTAAGTACTTATTATTACGTAGTATATCACAACAATATTGTGGTCCCCAGTGTGTACCCTGACAGCGTCACCGCCACGCCAGCCACGCAGCCGCCGCCGGGCGCTGGGAACACCGGCTGGCGTGACTTTATACGTCCATCAAGATTACAAACAAGTCTGTTATTAGCTAGCATTGCTTCTGCGAATGCAGTAACGTAGGTTTTCCCCCGACAATAAATTGAAGGCGCTGCTGCTTAGTACAGTATATATAGGGCTGCCATCCCCACCACCTGCCCCCCATGAGGCATTCACATTTCAATTTAGTACTTTTGTCATTCACTTACATCTTGATTAAAATATATTTTACTCCGTACTTGATAGAAGAAAACTTTAATTTTAAGCCTTTTTTGTTGCATGAAATAGTGTGGTTAATCGTTCTTGTGACAACAAGTGAGCAGCGCGTGCAGTGAAATACCTAACCCATAGCTTTTACATAAATTATGGGAACGGGATCTGATCGAAAACCCGGACTACAATTTAAACCCTGCCCGGACGCTCCCCGGACGTCTTCCAAACTAGGACAAATCCGGGGAAACCCGGACGGATGGCGGCTCTAAGTATATAGCTAGCAAAATGTATTCGGGAATTTCATGATAAACCACCATTCGATTAAATAAAACCCTGGCTTGCCGCACCCATTCTGACACACGATATCGTAGGAGTGCCGTTATTTATTTTGCTATCGGAATAATTAACAAAAGCCATGGAAGACTCCTATCTACCTAATAACATTTACGGGCGCCTGCAGGCTGCAACGTAACAACACAGTATTGATTTTATTTAAATATTTCACGATATTTTTATTAAGTATTGTATTATGTAACGGTATGATTCCTTATCCTTGAATTGTTAGAAGTTATCATCTATACAATGTTGGTAGGTATGAAATATTTCAATAAATTTAGCTTTCATTTCTAATTTGTAACATTGAATACGTTTTGTAATAGGTAGGTACTTTAAGTGACTTTTATTTTTGATAGATCGTGGAATTAGTGTAACTAACTGTACAATTTATAGTACTTAATATTTTTTTTCTAAAAGAGATGTATGGAGTTTCTTGCCTATAATCTTCTCCATACGAAACTTCCTTCTGGAATTGACCACTTGATTCAATAATATTATTTTTTCTTATGTAATTGACGTTCAACAGTGCCTTTTAATGATCTGATTTAAATGATTTGACTTTGACTTTGTTGAAATAATTTAAAAATAATCCGTGCCTCTTGATTTATATAACATTGTTATAATATATTCATTGATCGAAAAATAAACTTGCAATATAATTGATCATGCGTGACATTAGTCTGTGAACGTGTGAGTGATCGATGCGAGCGGCGCCAGCAGGAGCCGAACAGGCACACAGGTACAGGGGCCGCCGCTAACTCAATTATTACTACTTTTCATTGAATTGAGTAAGAATAAGTCAACAAAAATGTATGCACAAAAACCAATAATTTGGTGAAATATAATGCCTGCCTAGGGTTGTAAACTGATGGTCACATACGATAAGCGTCCGTCAATTAACATTAAATGACCGGTCACATTGGACATTTATTGTCATACTGGTCAGATAAATTAGTATTCTTTACTTGGTGTAACTATTATTTTCGTAAAATATTTAAAGTCAGGCAAATTTTTTGCAAATTTTTTTCACAGATTTAAAATATGACAATGATAATATCGTTAAAATAAATAAAAATTAGTATTTTTCATTTCACAGATTTTTTTATTTAGCCATATAATTGTTTGCGGAGATGACTTTGTGACTTTCTTTCTATTCAATTCAGCCATATATACACCTACACTAAAACTATTTATAATATAGGTACTCTCTTCTTGACTGATTTTAAAACTATTTTATTAAGTATTTTTTATTACTGTGTTATAGATCGATGAATGACATCTGGTTAGATTCGATGATTCTAAAACTTCCGTAATTTTATAGAATAAAGTCTATTTATACCCAATATAAAAAAAACGTTTCTGACGTTGATGACAATAAATGACAATAAGTGACCGGTCAAATTGGATAAATGTCCAATATGCTCGGTCAGATTAATCGGTCACATATAACCTGACGGTCACTTTACATCTCTATGCCTGCCTCGTTAGCCTATTGCTCCTAAGCGTGACTGCTAAGCTAAAGGTCTTGGGTTAGATACCCAGGTCGAGCAGTTTTATTGGGTTTTTCTATGCAATTCTCAGTATCAGCAGCGGAGTTTGGATTTGTGCTCGATTAATAGCAATAGGCTAACTGACTGCCTCTGCCTAACCCTTCGGCCCATACAGGCGTGATGGTATATATTTTAGATACTTAAAATGTTTAGAATTCTATTTTTTTTTTAATTACTTATTAATATTCTTTGTCTCATATTATTCACAAAATATTTAGTCTTAAAACGATCAATTAAAGTAAGAGCCACTTGACGAGCTAGTGTGTTGGAAAATGGTTAATTATATCCCTTACTAGTAGGAAAGCATAGTACCTAACAACAACAGAAAAAAAACATAAGAAATAAAACAAAAAATGTTAGATTCAACATCAGTAACATTAATATTAAGTATATCATAATATTATTAGTATTCAGTAACATTTTTGTTATTTTAACAGTGTCCGGGAGTTACTTAGGTACTGGTTTTTCTGGAACAGTACATAAAAGAAAGTCGGGCTATTTACACCATTTGTAAGTCAGGAACGTCTGTACCGACTTTATTGATCTACCATTGGTTAGACTCGTCTCACCCCCAATAGCAGAATAACTAATAAAACATGAGACAAATCACGGACAAAAGTACAACATTGATTGATTGTGAAGCAGTAGGAAGTTCGCGGGCTCAGCTAGTGTGAAACTGAATTGAACGGAAATGTCACGGACTTTCAAATTCATGTCAATTTGAAAGATTGTTGTGGTTTCAGTCAGCCAATCAGCTAATGTTCAATGAAACCGGATGTCAGTGTTACTATAAAAAAATATGGTGAATTCATATTTCTTTTAAAACAAATGGAGAATGCAAGCGCTAATCACAATCCGCGGTGCCAAGGACATCCTTATCTTATCAAAGCATGGTGCGTGCTCATGGTAATCGATGGCGACGGCGTCGTAACCCGCTCGGATTTATATACGAATACATTGTGATACACATGAGCGTACTAGTACTGCACGTCCTGCACAGTGTGCAGTCAGTCTGCCTGCTGGGCTCACTGTGCACAGTGTGCAGTCAGTCTGCCTGCTGGGCTCACTGTGCACAGTGTGCAGTCAGTCTGCCTGCTGGGCTCACTGTGCACTTTTGTCAATATTTTAGAAATTGTACACTTTTTCCTAAAATACTAACTATAACTTGAAACGTTAAACTCTTTAACTTGAATGATTGAATAAAATTTCTATTTCATAAGGTTCTTACCACTTACTGACTTACACCAGGTGCTCCCAACCTTTTTCAGACCGCGGCGCATTTACAAGTTCAGAAATTTGTCATGGTGGGGGGGAAGGGGGGTCTGTCAGACTCTTACTGACTTAAAACAGCCCCGGTGTTACCTTCCCACTATTACGCGGAGGACCCCGGGAGCGTACGCGCCTTCCGCGTTCTTCCCTTCTATAATAGCATGTACCTATTATAATGTAATCATTTTAATATAATGTAATAATATAATATGGAAATAAATATAATGTTAGTGCAGAATTTGAATAACAAATTCTTCATTGATTTTTTAAGATTTTTTGTAGTTATGTACGGCGCCCAGGTTGGGAACCTCTGACCTAAACCACTTAAATAAAACAAAGACTGTAGCATGTGTTCCACATTGCACAATATCCCGATATGTAAATGAAGGGACCCGGTCCCGGTCAGGTCGGGTCGCGCTTCCCCTGCCGCGCGAGCCTGTGCACGCGTGGCACTAACACGTCTTACCAACATACACAGTAAATAGCAAACAGGAAAATATACATAATTTGCCATTCTGCCAATCATTTTTGTGACAGTTAGACAATTGAAATTTTCACAGATGATGTATTTCTCTTGCTGCTATAACAACAAATAAACCAGAATAAACTAAATATTTAGGGGGGCTCCAATACAACAAACGTGATTTTTTGGCCCGACATTGATAACGGCAACAGTTAAACGCTTGAAATATTTACAATCAATATATAAGTAATGTATTCACTTTAAAAATAAATAATTAAATGAAGATAAAACGTGTAAATATTTAAGGGGGGCTCCCATATAACAAACGTGACTTTTTTGTCGTTTTTATAGGTAATGGGTCGGGCTCGGGAGCCTTCGTGCGCGAGACCGACTCGCACTTGGCCGGTTTTAAAATTACAATTACACTTTGAGTAGCTACGTATTTGTAATTAAATTACTGATAACCGTTTCTGTTAGTAATAATTATGCATTAGGATATACGTATACCTATCCATAACATTTGTGGTTCAAATTCTAATATCCTCCGTAATAATTATTACTGTACTTAATTATGAACTTTAGGAACAACAATACAAGAAAATGTAATTGGCGTGACACGCTCCTGCGCTGGATTATTGAGTTAATAATATAGGTACCTGAACAAACCATAACTATGGTGAGGATTTTGTTTTCTAACAATGAAGTAAGGAGTGGTAATATCTCATGCATGAGGTTGTGGGTTCGATACCGGACAAGTACCAATGTGAATTTTCAATTTCTATGTTCTTTTTAAGTATATCTTGGACACCTCGCAAATCGGTGAAGGAAAACATCATGAGGAAGCCTAGACTTATGTAAATATAAAAGAGAAAGGTCACTCACTCATCACGACATATCAAAAACCGCTAAGAACTGCTGTGCGATTCTCTAAAATGCAAGCTCGAAAACGAGTCTCACTTCGATAACGAACCAACTTGTCATTGGATTAGTATTCGTTCGCCGTGGTGATGTCACCACGGCGAACGAATATAAACCAATGACAAGTTCACTCGATCACTTTAGTGAGACTCGTTTTCGAGTTTGCATTTTAGAGAATCGTACTACTGATCTTGCGACCGGGCCGGATTAACGAGGTCTAAGCAGGGAGCGTTTCTATTTAGCAGAAACTTGATACTCCGAAACCTATTTGGCATAACTCACTTCGCATAAACTTCTTTAGAAGAACGTTTTCAAGGCATAACATTTTTATAGTAGAATAATTTTTTGGCAGAATATTTTTATGTCCGAATTTAAAATGGCATAAGTACTTTTAATATAGCAGAATTTTATTTGGCATAATTATGCCAAATTAAATTCTGGAATACTTATAATTTCGCATAATTTCGTTAATATAACTTTTATATAGAGCGAGCGGTGCGAGCTCGGGTCTTGGGGCACCCCGACTCGGACAGGTTAGGTTAGGTTAGATTAGATTAGCAAACAGCCCGAACAGAGCGAACAGACCCCGCCATCCACTTCGTGGTGGTCATTTTTTTCGTAAACCCTTGACCCCGCGCAGCGGGGCTCCCCGACTATGCCTTTTAAGCCTCGAGGGCTCTGGATCTATCTCTAGGGACTTATTGATACGAAATGTATGCCAAAAGACGATTCTGACTGTGAACTTTCTGCGATATGATGGTTCTACTTTTTAATTATTATGGAAATGAAATTTATGCGAAAAGAGGATTCTTCCATACAAAATTATGAATTATACGGCTTTGGTTCTGTTTGTTGTTTTGTATTGCCGCCGACTTCCAAAGCTGAAGTTATTTTTCTCTTTTTAGTTTTTGAAGGCGGTTGTCTTTTTTTGTAAAAAAGTTTTTTATTTCTCGCTTTTTAGTATCAATTTTTTTATCCAAATCCATGAAGGAACTGTCATGTCATGTAAATTAACATGACACCGGTAAAAAATGACATAAGAAAGCAGAATACGCGATTTCGTTTACTTAGATGAGAAATTTTCAAATATTACTGTAAGTATACATCTGTGTAACTCTTCCGAGTGTACAGGCGCGATGTTATGTTGTGTAATTGCGTAAACAATGCATATTTATGCGATAGCAGCAATCGCGGTTGATTTGCTGTAATTTTTTGAAGAGTTCCGTTGTCTGTCTCCGTAATCCATCATCAGATCTATATGAAATTTAAATGGAGCCATTTGGGAAGTTTACCCTTTCCAACAAAAAAAGAATAATCAAAATCGGTTCATAAACGACGAAGTTATCTGCGAACAAACATAATATAATAAAAAGTCCCTATCTCAAAAACTTCTACCGTTAAGGAGTACTGTAGTATCATCATCAGGACAGCAGCATCAGATGTTGACACCCTGAAGCATATACCTGAGTAAGACATGATTACGTAACAAAAACACCATACGAGCATACAATTTTCGGTGGTTGCCCTCGATTTCTCCTGGATTCCATCATCAGATCCTGGACTGGTGAAAATGGGACCACCTCAGAAGTGAACTCTATCCAACAAAGAAATAATTTTTGAAATCCGTCTATAATTGACGAAAATACCGGTGAACATACATAAAAAAAAAAAAAAAAATATTATACATACAGACGAATTGAGAACCTCCTCCTTTTTTGAAGTCGGTTAAAAATTATGACCTAAAACAGTTCTGCTATATTAGGTGTACCCGTGTAAGCACTCTCGCAAGTTTGTATGCATGGTCTGATTGTTTCTGTACTGCCCACCTTACATTAAGCACGTGTAGCGTCGAAGAGAAGGAGACATTAGCTAAGAAACAACTTTATGACAGCCTTGACTAAGGGCTACCTGAAATTTGGCACAGAGGTACCTAGTTTAGACATGTCAGGTAGGTAGTAACTGATTTTACGACAGAACCGGTTTAAGGGAATATAATCGCTTTCGCAAGCCCATTTTTTTTTAACAAACATTTATTGACGTCTAATACAACAAACAGAAAACACAATTAAAAAAAATTAAAACGAAGATGGTGTTTTTTTTACATTCTTCATAATCATGCAGACGAAGTACGAATAAGGATAAATCGCTAATCCGCCTTGAGCGAGCAAGCAATACGTGTGCCTTCCCTGTGGAACTCCACGCCTTTGTGCAGTGGGACAATTATACGCTGCTATTATTAAAATTTCTATTGTAAGAAGTTTTTTATTCATTCTTCTCTATACGACACTGCAGTTTGGAAGGGGAAAAGAGATAACATTTCTATTTTCTGGCTTTCGGGATTCTAAAGCACCTTTTAATTAAAATAAAATTATAATATTTTATTGCTTTTGAGAAAGGCTAGTTCAGTAGGTACCTAGTGGATGATCAGATGATCCATTTGGGCAAACCATAGCAGTTAGTCTATAGAGGTAAGTGTAACTAGCCTACACTTCAGAGGTATGCGCCTGCGCTCGCCGCCCGGCGCCACGTGACGTACTAACCGGTTCTAGCTTTAACTTTTTGCTGTGTTTAGAAAATAAACTTTACCCGTCTCAGTATAAAACGAGTTCCAACTTTAATCCATAGTTAAACTTTTGAGTCAGTTCTGGGTTTTATTCCGAAAACAAACTTAAAAAAATAATAATAAGTAAGTACCTATAAAAAAAACTTTTAGAACTACGTCTAAGTTGTCAATGTTGAATGAAGACCATCTAAAAGTAATATGACAAACATGACTGTCGCGTCACGGTAATATTATAATACAGTACTCCAACTTCATACAAACGGACGAAACGCGAGCTATACTTACGCGCCTCGATCCTGGGGCGCGCGCGCGGTGCAGACACATTAAAATACTGGAGACGGGCAGCCTCTAACGCATGTTTACGTACCGCGCGGCTGTAGGCATTTATTTCTGTCATGCGGCCGAGTTACACTACTGTATTATTATATTACCGTGGTCGCGTCGTAATAAACTTCAAAATAGAATAACTGATTCAAAGGTTTCAGTCTGGACTAAAGTTAAAATTTATTTTATAATAAAATGGAAGTGAATAAGTAATAAGTAAGTACTGCTCTTGTCTAATGTTGTTTTACATTAATGGGTTTATTAACTTTACTAAACTAAGCCTTACTAACTCAAACAACAAGCTACCGAAGCAACTAGCCTCACCATTGTGTCGAACTTCTTGACAAATCAGAACTGCCCGTAAATTATCTTTAATGAAAACAAATGTTTTGACTTTGAAAACATAACCAGAAAAATTCATTTTAAGATTTTCTATTTACTTGTACACAAAATTTAGTATTACGGTATTGGTAACTAGTGTTATTGTTATGTGTAACTGCTTGCAGCTGGCTAAGTAGCAACGTGGAGTGTTGTGATGACGGTCCGTCGTGCAAGTGCGACCTCATTAGCATTCTAAACAATGGTTTGTGAAAGGTACCTAAGCGGTAGGTAATTCGCAACCAACCAGCCACCCACAAGCACTGACCCACTTGTTTGAAGCATAATGTGCGACTGTACAGCCACTCACACACACACCCCCACTTGTTTGAACTTTGAAGTATAATGTGTGACTGTACAGCCACTCACACACACATACCCCCACTTGTTTGATGTATAATGTGCGACTGTACCGCCACTCACATACACACCCCACTTGTTCAATGTATAACTCACATACACATCGCCACTTGTTTGATGTATAATGTGCACCCCACAACACACCCCCACGTCTACACTGAGTTTTTATTTCAGAGACGTAATCTTCACGTTTACTAGCCATACCACATGGTTTCACCCGCGTTAAGTTACGTTTACGTCGCTTGTGTGATATTATATAGCCGAGTTAGCTGCTGCGCGCGACTTCGCCTGGTAGTTCCAGAGATTTGCGTGTTTAAAAAAACAAACAAAAAACCAGTATTACTAGTAAACGAGTATTAGTATAGATTACATTAATGTAATTACAGTAGATACATTTATTTTGTAATATACATAGGTCTACTATAATCTGATGGCATTTTTTAAAGTAAAAATATTGTGATTATAATATGGCATTAAAATAATAAATAAATGATTAAATTGTCTCATCAAAAGACGCTGTTGAAACGTCTAGATACCTACTTTTAGTTTATTTCTTTTTTTGAAATAATTGTATCTTCATTATATACTTACAGACGATCATACAAACGTAAAGTAGGTAAACGTAAAGTAATAAATAAGTATGGAAAGTAATACAAGATTAATTTATTTTTCATGGATATTCTTGTTCGTTACTACTACAGATAAAAAAATATTAATATATGGGTATATATATACCTATATATAATGTAGCGTAATTTCCCCGGTATTGTAAACTACAAATTTTGATTTCCCTTTTTGCCGTGCGATTCTGGTACACCTATAGTATACGTGGAGTTTATTGTCTATTCTATATATTTATAAACAATATCCCATATGAAATATTTTTTGGAAGGGGCGACAAGATTACAATCTGTTTTTTATAAATACCCCGCGTCTATAATGTACAAGTATGGCGGCGTGCACTAGTACCGACCCGCGTCTATAATGTACAAGTGTGGTGGCGTGCACTAGTACCGACCCGCGTCTATAATGTACAAGTTTGGTGGCGTGCACGAGCATCGACCCGCGTCTGTAATGTACAAGTGTGGTGGGGCGTGCACGAGCATCGACCCGCGTCTATAATGTACAAGTGTGGTGGCGTGCACGAGCACCGACCCGCGTCTATAATGTACAAGTGTGGTGGCGTGCACGAGCACCGACCCGCGTCTATAATGTACAAGTGTGGTGGCGTGCACGAGCACCGACCCGCGTCTATACCTAATGTACAAGTGTGGTGGCGTGCACGAGCATCGACCCGCGTCTATAATGTACAAGTGTGGTGGCGTGCACGAGTACCGATCCGCGTCTATAATGTACAAGTATGGTGGCGTGCACGAGCACCGACCCGTGTCTATAATGCTGTGCTACTCGTACGTAGGTATTATTTGTTTGACACTTCAAACAAATCTCTAGAAACTTCGATAACGGTATTGCAATTGTCTACCAAATGTGATTGTCACACGTCATGTGTTTCATTTAATGAAGTAAAGTGGTCATCACTTCATCAGAAAGACATAATGCCAGATCATTTTAACTTTAATGACCGAAATGAATGAAATGTATTACATATTGTGTATCATACTTACACGAAACAAGTAAGTTAATAGGTACATAACTACGAGTAATCTGCAGAAATTGTTACTCATATTTCAATTCAAAAGAAGAATATCCGAAAAACTATTGCTTTTGTTTATAATTTCACCTCGCGGTATTGTTTTAAAGACATTGAGGTCACTGCAACTCAAGCTTGCAGTCCAGTGCGCGGGCGCATGAGCCCGCATCAGTGTGCACTTAAGTGAAACGCGAGTCTGTACCTTACGACTATAGTGTAGAGTACAGTTTAGTGTACGTATCAATGTGCCTTTCTCTGAATTAACCTCTTGCAGTTTCGTCTTTATTTTGTGCCACTGTACTAATGGTTCGTACTTAAAGACTTACTGAGATAGTTTATCTTGAAATGACTAGGTATCTCTCATCAGCAGACCATGCCTACCGGCCAGGTAGGTATCACGTCTAACGTCTGCTTTCTAGATGAAGTGATGGAGTCTCTACCAGTACAAAGCAGTGTAAATAGAACAATGTTATATGCAAATAAATAAATAGAACAATGTTATATGCAAATAAATAAATAGAACAATGTTATATGCAAATAAATAAATAGAACAATGTTATATGCAAATAAATAAATCTATCTATCTATCGATAGAACAGTAGAGACTGTCAAAAGACCAATCAACAAGCAGATTCTTCCGACCTGAAAGTTACAATACCTACCTATGTACAAACCTACGCGTCGGACTGACTGGTAATAAATAATAATAATAATAATAATTCTATTTCATTGTAAAGCCATGTAAGGGGCCTCTGCGAGTTGGCTTCGGCTCCTCGTACGCCTTCCAAAGGCCCGGGACCCTAGGGTCCCGAGATAAGTTACCAAATAAAAATAATAATACCATTTATTTCAGGCAACAAAGGCCCATAACATAAATACCTTACAGACTAACATACATATTTATAAAAACAAACACAAAACATATAAACTAACTATCACACTAACACGCACACACCACATACACACTACACTACCACACCACACCACCACACTACACTACACTAACCACCACTACCCCACCACCACCACGCCACTGCACTAGCTATCTCTGGTGTAGGTAGTAATGTGTTACAGGTAGGTCAATACCTACCTATATTCTGGCAAATAAATAATTGATTCATTCTAAATCTGATATACAATTCAACTAGCATCCGATTCGCAGAGTGGCGTCGTTCGTCGGCGCAGGCGCGTCACGCTGCGCTATCAGGCGACCGCATGCCGCGCCCCCCAAACTGTCTGCTCACGTGGTGCAGGCGGCACCCGCCTCACCTGGCCGACCTTCATTGCTTGCTCTTACCCCATGTACTGGAGTAACGACGCCCAGAACTCCTTCATAATATGGAGCCTATTCTTGTTTCTACTGACACCTTAATGTAATGCCAGCAGTGCGATTCTCTAAAATGCAAACTCGAAAACGAGTCTCACTAAAGTGATCGCGCTCATTTCGATAACGAACCAACTGGTCATTGGCTTAGTATTCGTTCGCCGTGGTGACGTCACCGGCGTGATCGTGTTTAACAGAATACCATTTTGTAATCTCACTGCGGATTCAGCATACGAATTACGAAGTGAGGCTTAGAGAATCACACTGCTGATAATTAAACGTACCTAGCCGCCAAGCCGAGCGTTGGAAGTCGGAAACGCATAGCGCGCTCTTATTTAGGAATGTATGTTTGACTAGTTTACTTTACTATAATGACTCCTAAGTACCTTCACTCTTCAGTAGTTTTCCTGAAGCCATTGTCAATTTTATAATAGCATACAGACACTACACTTGCGAGTTTACAAAAAGAAACTGGTTTTCAATAGTTTACCAATGATCTTTTATGTTGTATTGAATGGCGCGGACAACAAGCTGGAGCGGTTTGCTGCATGTATACTAATATTAAATCCTTTGATGCCAGGGGAGAGCGCCTCGAGAGCGGTATGTAGGTACCTGCCTACCTCTTTGGGCAAGAGGCGTGAGGACGCGACGGGGGGGGGGGGGGAGGTGTCGGCGCAAGCGGCGGCGCGGGGAGCCGGCGAGTCTCTAGAAATTTCCATTGCCTTGCTCAAGCGCCGCGACTTGTTATATCGTAGGTACATACCTACACACTAAACCAAGCGAAAAGGCTAGAAAGAGACGCACGATCTCCGCCTCTCTTCGCGAACTACACGCGTTTAATATCCAGATAATCGAAGCTGACTTATGGTTTTCTCTGACTGCGTTCACGATAAAGTTTTATGAGAAATACTCACGAAATGTTTGCCGTTATAATTTGAATGTTAAACAGTAGATAGAAGTGATAGTTAGTTGAGGATGTGTACAGAAACAAAATTAGGTAGTTTAAAAATAACTTAAAGATACTGTTCAGTCGTACATATGTATCGTATAATATCGAGTGAACAAAGTTACGAGCCGAAGCGGTCCGCCTCCTCTACACTCATGGCACACTCGGAGGCCGCACGCGCAACTTTCGGCTCCACGCTTCGGTAATACAGAGGCCACACTTGCCGGAGTTATCCGCACTACACTTGGGGTTTGACGCCAAGCAACGTTACTATCTGAAACTATATTGAACTCTAACAGAACGCAATAGGCTCGTTTTCACTTTGTACCGCGCACTTTAAACGAAGTTGAATATATCCATCCTTGTCTAAAGGCATCCCGCTTTTGGTTATTTTCCATTGTACATGAGTACACGGAGTCGGCCGCGACCGCTTCTATTTCTACATTTATCTCAACGTGTTAGAGGTTATGAACTTATGAATGCCTAGAAAATTAATTGCATATGTAGTTTTTACCTGACTGTGGCGGAGCACAAAGGTAGGGTAATGTTTTTGGTTTGTATTACGAGTAGGTTTATCTGTCTCTACGTTACCCATTTTTTGAGGTGTGCCTCAACTCATGAAACTAATTGTGACTCCTTATTGTAATTTTTTATTTATTTCTTAGGTATAAAATAAACATATATAAGTACTATAAGTAATATAATATACCATCACGCCTGTATTCCCCGAAGGGTTAGGCAGAGGTGTACCAATGTACACCCACAGTTCACCGGTATATTTAGGCCCAATGTAATAGGGGGCGAACCTATTGCCATTAACCGGGCACAAATCCAAGCTCCGAGCTGCTACTGAGAATTTCATAGAAAAACCCAATAACACTTTGCTCGATCTGGGAATCGAACCCAGGACCTCTAGCGTAGCAGTCGCGCTCGGGACCACTAGGCCAACGAAGCAGTTATGTCTTAGGTATTGGTTAACAATCTCGGGACCCTAAGGTCCCGGACCTTTGATAGACGTATGAGGAGCCGAAGCCAACTCGCAGAGTTGCATTTCAGTGTACATGGCTGTACACTGAAATGGAAAACTTATTATTATTGAATTTACTTGAAATTAAGACATTTATTTCAGTTACCCTTAGTTTGGTTGACATTGTAGGTACCTATCTACTTGGGTTTTTTATATTTTTTTAATTTTGATCATAATATTAAGATATTAGATAGATATCTATTAACAATACTACTCGTACTTATATGATGCGTTTCGGCGAGACAGAGGTTACAGAGGTACCTATGCTTTACGAGTACGACACAAAAACATTTCCTCGTTTTCAACTTGTCACTCGACTGCGCCAGAACGAGGGTTTTGTTTTTCAACTGTCTGTATGTATATTTGTTTGGCACGCTACCGCTGTGTAGCTTCAGTGGCTAGGTCAATTTTAGCTCGAGAAGTTTCATCAAATTCATCAAATTCATTGTGAGAGCGACACATCATATAGGCATATCAAAACTATAAACATTAAAACGACCGAAAAATGTTTGCTCCTTAAGTGCATCTCAAGTTGGTTATCAAAATAGAGGGTTTTATAAAAATACGGGGCTTACAAAAATATATACAATGGCTAATTAGTGAACCATTCTCACTAAAAAAGGAAGAATAAAAAAGCTAACAGCGTAGAGACGAGAGCTTGGGTCCCATCGGGAAGATGTGTGCCCGTCTACAGTTGCTATGGCTCCCGACTAATTCTTGACAGCATTCTAGACCACTACACTTGTTCTTTTCAGTTTTTATTTAAAGTTCATGTTTTACGCAGTCGGGAATTTGGTTTTTTTGGTTGTGGAACATTTGGGGTTATTACACATATGTAAATACAAAAATGTATTCAACCGATCTAAGCAGTAACCAGTCAGTTTATTAGATTTGTGTCTACTTCAGCTACTCATTAGAATATGAATAGGTAGCGTAACGTTAACACAGTCAGAACACAGCGCGGGCGGCAGTGCCACAGCGAGGAAATCGATTGTTGAGGAAAAGTGCGTTATTTGAAACGATTATTAACGTGTCGGTTATTCATTCTGTAATATAGGTTTTCCTCTGAAGCATTGTATAGTGTCGTGCAGACTGCGGTGGATAAACGCATGCGAGTGTCCGCTTGCACCGGATCGTGTAGACAATACCCAATGAACACCTGATACTGTTGATGATTAAAGACACGGGAATTGTTTTAACATTTCAATACATAATGTCAAGTGATAAGTATGTGCGATCTCACTAGCTTACAGTTAGTATAGGTAACTAACTGCCGTATCCCTGATGAACGAATTCAAAGTCAATCATTTATTGTATTTAGACCAGTAAAGGCATTTTGAATTTCATATGCAAGAAAAAAATAGTAGTATTATACTTTAGTATGGAGAAGAATGGGTAAGAAACTCCTTGCTTACTTTATTAAAATATATTTTTTACGATAATTGGATGGCTAAAACTAGTCGGGTATCTTGAAAGTTATTCCCGTAATGAACCGCACACAAGAAAACCATCCGGTCTCCTAAGTCAGTCAAAACAAGAGCATTGCTTGTATTGTTTATTATGACCAAGTTCTGCCAACAATGCCAAATATTGACTGTAGGTAGAATGGTAGATACCTAAGACGCGGCCGGAAAATCAGCATTGAGATCACCATCAGAAGAAAAGAATGTAAAAGCGTTTTGTGTTCGTGATAATAGACCGCCGAAATTACTTTGTGCAGTATCATTGTCTATTCTCAAAGATTTCCAAATCGTCCATTATACTTGACTGCTAAGCTTGAGGAAGAAGAGCATCATAGAACAATGTGGCATACACATTACACAACCGACTCAATGGAACAAGAGCTCAGCTAAAGCTACCTACGTATTAGTACAAAAACACAAACCCCACACATACAAGACGTAGGAATATTTAGCTTTTTAGTTTTTCTCTAACCGTAAAGTTCTGTATGAAACGTAAAAGTAAGTAAGTATTCATATATGAGATGAACCTTAATACGGACGAATCTATAAAACGAGTATAGTAAAGAAGTGGTCATTCTGAAGCAAGGTTCTGTGAGCTGTCGCCTGCGCGATGGGACTAAGTATTGACTACACTCATTATCTCCACGTGAACTAGTGTCTAGCATATTTAGCCGCTAATCCATCAACGCTCTTTTCTTTACATAAACACATGCGTTTTTCAACACCAATTTCTGAAGAAATTTTCCATTATTAGTCATCCGTAGTGTTTGTATGAAAGTCCAAAGCTATTATGATTCTGTGCTAACTGCTTCCTTGAAATGATTGACAGACCCCGACGCTACAACCCCTCCGCGTATAAGTTATGCATGTGCATAATGTTATAGCAACCCAATAGCAACCCCATTTAAATTACGGGTTCTGATGTTACTAATACTAAATTTGGGTTCCTACCAGTTCTGTTTACGGCTGCACCACAAGTGGGTTCGCTGCGGTGAGTGCGGTGACTCATACTGCTATCTACTTATTGGGTGCAGCACCAGGTAATAATAAAAGATTTGACTCCATTCGGTGTTCAAAAAGCAGCTAAATAATAGAGACAATCGCGTTGTGAAGTAATGGTCATGTTGCATAATCATAGGTAGGCTATCCTACCCTGTGATAATCTATGCTTGATGAAGTAATTAGTAATAGGGAACGTCCCAACTCTATCAAACTGAAGTATTTCTATAAACCAGGGGATCCCAACTTTTTTCAGTCCGCGACGCACTTACAAGGTTGGAAATTTGTCAGGGCGCCCTGGGGGGGGGGGGGGGGGGGGATCAGTCAGACTCTTACTGACTAAAATCAACCAAACAACGCGGTACTTCCCTTCTATGATCGCATGCATTTTAATATAATGTTAATCAATGATTTGAATACATTATTGTATTTTTGAGTTTTTTAAAGACTTTTTAGTATTTTTATTTCATTTGTTTTTGTTAATTCTTTTTAAGTTCAAAGGAGCACCTCGCGGCGGACCTGTTTGCTTTCCACACAGATTGGCGCACAGATTGGGAAGCTCTGCTATAAACTCGAGTCGCAAGCTAAATTGAATTAAGTATTCCACGTCAAAGCAACAGCTAAGTACGAGTATGTACGTCTATTTGAATATTTACTATACAAGTAAGTATAGTAAATATTCAAGTAGACGTACACATTATAAATGATGATATTAAAGATTTCAGGTGAGTAGTCCAACAAATGTAAGTGTGTTGAATTAAAACCCAGGTGGGCTAGAGCCGGGCGGGAGCTCAGTGTTCCTCTAGCAAGAGAGACATTGCGTGAGTATAAGTAATGTCGTGTGGCAGAAGTACGCCGCGACTGCGAGGAACTGCTCTGTATAAAATATTCCTCTGTTTTGCATACAAAAATGAACGCTGCGTGACGCGTGACGGCAAGCACTGGAAGTGACTCAACTAAACGTGCCTTTACAGTATTTTTAATGCATTGATGTGAAATCTTTGGAGTACTGAGGTATAGCGGATTGTTGCTTCGCCAACTTGATCTTATAGGCTCTTTCTTAAACTACACCATTTCCTGCTTGTTCAAGCTAAAGTGTAGCGTCAACCACGGCGTCATAGTCACATGTGCCGCGAGCACGTGACACACAGCGTGCAATGTCATTGTGAAGTTACATACATAATCACGGCTGTACATACCAAGCATGTAACACACAATTAGTTTTTTTTGTTTTGTTTTTTTAGGATCTTCGAGTCTTTTGAAAAGAACTCTTATAAGATCACTTTGTTGTCAGTCTGCCTACGCTCTTTTTCTTTTTGTCATATAGGTATAGGTCTACTGTCCCTTGGAGCAACAAAAATAATCAAACTTCTAGGTCAATGGAATGAAAAAATGCTATAAATTAAATGCCTCATATTTTGCCATGAATTAAGATTTGACATCACAGCAGAAATAAAAAAAGGTTAATGAATAAAATATCATAAATAAATATATTTCATTGAATTATTATCTATTTTTATCATAAACATACCAGTAGTTGGTGATCAATATAATGTACAATGTGAGGCTATTTGGAGGCTTCGTCGATTAACTTCGGCGGAGCAACCGTTAGGGTCCGTGATTAGAATTAAGAAATGCGCGCTGTATTTTTACAAATCTTTGATACTTCACTAATTTTCCGCACAAATGTGATGAAAACCGTCGTATGAAACGCGTGAGCATATTATCATTACAATCTGGCTCCCTTATGCTTTCGCCTACGGTTCGGGCTTTTTTAAGTCATTTTAAATAAATTATATCGTAATTAATCTAATTTGAACTAAAATAGAGGTAAGAAAAAACTTTGTTTAATCACAAAAAATCATAGTTTTGCGATTAAACTTATAATTGAAGTGAGAGACGACAAGTAACGACAATGTAAATGTACAAGAGAACATTATTTTTTTATTGCCTCCAATCCGGAATCGGAAATTTATAGGTCGCATCAATTGAGTAGAGCGGCGTGCAGCCTGGCTCACTGTGGAGACACCCAGGAGGCCGGGACGCTGCTCACTCTCACACTTATCCCGTTTTACATCGAAAAATTAAAGTGAATAATATCTTTAAATACATGTTGTTACTGTGGGTGCATGTTTCTCATCGTAACCTTAGCTTTGTTCTCATAACTACTACCCTTGGTTAGTTTCGGGTGAAGCTTTTGTTTAGTTGTTATACAACGTCGGCTATCAGTCCACCGTTCCCCTGGCAGGCTAACGGTAGATGATCTTTGTTGTATGTATTTAAACTACATTATTCCGTTGTATGGTCTTTTAAACTTTACTGACTGTCGTCATTGGCACGACACAGGTATATTTGAGTTGATTCACAAAAGGTGGTTCCCTGGCATTGTCATTATAACCCATGAATGTTCATAGCGGCATCGACAGCCTGTTTACCTGCATGCTCATATAATATTTTTGTTTGACTATTCTTTATTTTTGTGAAAGTTCAGAGATAGAAAAGCAAGAAATTCAAGGCCTCAGGCGCAGAATTAGTTTTTACTGTGCTAGAGCGGTGTCTTTGCGTTTCTTGTTTAATTTACTTTCACAGTTAACCAAAAAAAGTAAGTCTATAGGTATGTAACTAAATACCTATAATATTGGAATATGGTTGACTTAAACAATTGGGAACGTTGGACATTTCCTGAGACACGTGAAGTAACATTGCCCGGATAGGTAGGTTAGTTACCTATTAAGTACCTGTTGCCATTAAAAAGGAATGTTTAATAAAAATATTAAAATTACCTACTTTAAAACTGGCAGAGTGTAACGTAGGTGAATGACGTTAATGCTCATCGATTTGTGAGGAGCATAGAAGACCTATAACATATAGCTCAGCATCCATTCTAGATAAATACTTGCAAATATGTAAATTTTTCTCTTTAGTTAAATAGGTACCCATTTGGTAGTTTTTACAAAAATCTATTTGGTAGTACTTTTATCTGGTTCTAGTAGGAAGGTCGATACTTTATACCTAACCTAATGTAAACAGTTACATACTATGTGTGTTTAATGTACTTTCATAATTATAATAAGCATTGTTTTAATTAAATTAATAATAAGATATAACATAAATGATAAGTTATTGCGTGTAAAATGCACCCTAAAGACTAACGCACAGCTAAAAGACGCAAGTGCTGCAGGGTTCCGCGTGTGCACCGCTAACTCCGACGTTGCGTTCCGTCGTTTCGCAACGTCTACGGAAAGCGTTGGAACGGTTCCGTACTTTTTAAGAAATACATGTCAAATGACGTATTTTATATATGCGAGTTTTATCGGTTTTCAAGTTTTGCTCACGTTCATTTAGCATCATAAAGTTAGTTGGGAATTTGTAACCGATTTTCTCGAAATGTATCTGAACAAACCCAGTTGCTTAATATTATGTTAATCATACAAGATGACGATTCATGTAAGTATCTACTTCATGTAGGCATGGACGCAAAGCAATTTAGAAGAACTAACCCAAAGATCCAATGGAACAGTACCTTATAGAATATAATAAAGCAAACATTCGCATTCACAATAAATTAAAATGACATGAATTGGGTAGGTAGAGTAACATATAGACTTACCTTAAACACCGCCGGAGCTAACGGTATGGCCGCTTGGTTGTGAAGGTGTTTTTTCGACATTTTCGGCTGTTTTCCCTTCCACGTCTCTATTGATGTCGGTATCCTCACAAATACTGGATGTTATAAACTATGCTTTTTACTTCAAAAAATCTATTTTTAAGAAGTCGTATACTGAAAACGAGTTACGTTAAAGTCGCCAATGACTAAAATTGCGATATAAGTTTTCGCTGGGCGAAAAACTCTTTGAGTCGCCGTATATGGTTAAGAATCGTGGTTTGTTATATTTTTGATGAGTACACTATTTGGGCATTTACTAAGTAGTGCCAAAAAGTTAAGTTTAATTAGAGTGAGACGCGTCGGTGAGTAGTGTGGGACACGTCGCGCCTCTGCGGCGGTCAAGTCGACAATGGACGGGCGCGAGCGAGCGCGCCGGCAGCAGAGAGCCGCCGCTGAAGCGCAGCGAGGGCGCCGCGTGACGTCAGCGTGCCCCGCGCACACAGCGCCCTGAAACCGCCGCGCTTCAAGCGCTCGCTCTCGTCTGTTCGTTTTTAGGGTTCCGTGCCATAAAAGAATAAAAGAAAAAAGGTTCCCTTATGGCGCTACTTCGTCTATCCGTTAGTCTGTCTGTGCCATCTGCTTATTTCAATTAAGTACTTAGTATTAAACCCATCGACATTTTTGCAATAGTGAACTGTCAATTAACAATACTCAATATCTTTATTGTTTTTCCATAATTATGTATTCTTAGGTGGTAAATATATGTATGACTGAGATCATTCAGCACCCTGTAGGGCACAGCAACATAGGGTTAGAAGTGGCGAGTTTTAAAAGATAATTAAGTTGTTTATGGAAATAGGTAATCAAAGATCAATCAAAAATTAAAATATGTATTTAAAATTATTTGTATCTTCATATACTTACTTACTTAAGTTTATTTTTAATAAGTACAAATAATTCCATTTATTATAAATAATTGTCATAAGTATATTTATTCTTGTATTTTTTTTTTCTTGAACCTAGCATGTAAAAGAGTATAAAATATCCTGTTATTTTCATGAACCTAATAAAGCTTTTGACTAATGGCGTAAAATACCATTCTCTCATTGTATGTAAAACCAAAAATCTGAAATGAATAGAATCAAAGGAGGTTCAAGTAAATACCTATTTAAACTGTGTCGCTAACTTAGCAAACTTTTAGGTAATCAGCAAAAACCCTTTACACACAAACGTAAACAACTTACTAACATAGCTAGGATAGGAAATTAACTAAATGAAGTAAGAGTGAGGGTACCAGCGACACGGCACACGGCGCACGTGCCGCCGTGCACTCACCTGGCGGGCGCGGCCAGCTCGCCGGCGCTGATGCTGAACACACTGGGCCGGCTCATCGCGACGCCGCACGACACACTGCCGAACTATGTTCAGATTGAACTGACACATATGTGCACTGATTACTGCCTCAAGTATTGTACTGATTGCAACCTCAAGGGCTTCATAAAACTTATATAATCCTTTACCTCTTGTTTGCTATGTATAATAAATCATACATGTTTCTATAGTAGAAAGCAGATAATTACATGAAATTCGTATCATAGGAGTTTCCGAAGTGCAATTGTACAACGTAAACACTACAGGAGAACATGTTTAGTATTGATACCACTATTATCCTATTACCTACTTATGTCATGAAACATATTTTCTAAATCACAAGGTCATAGAAGCACGTATTTTATTTGTTTAAAATGGCATCACGTGACACGATGAGGAATCCCCTCGTCAGTGTGTCGGCGCATCGCGTACCTACGTAGCTACCGCTAGTAACACTACAGGTATATGTGTACCTACCTAGCCGTTGGAAGGTCAGCTGCTGCTTTTCAATTTATAATATTTGTTTAAACCAAAGTAAGCATGTGGGAAGCAAGCACGAACAGTAATTACAGAAGGAACAACCATTGATTCGTGGAAAATATAAATCTCTCGCCAAAACCAAATCAATCTGATAAAAAGTTGAAAGGACCCCTGTAACGCCTTTTTGGCTGTTCAATCTCTACATGGATAATTGTTTGGCGGGTTTTAGAGAGAGTGAATGTGGATTAAGGATGAATGAGTTGCCTGTCAAATGCCTCTTATACGCAGATGATCAAGTGGTTCTTGCATCATCGGCGGAGTAGTTGCAAGAGATGGAAGTATTGATGCTGATGTGGAAAGGATAGTAAATCCGAGAAATAAAGTGGATGGTTCTATATATGTGGTTGTGACCAACCAGTCGATGTCCAAAAGTCTCGACTAGCTGCGCACAAAGGCGTTGGTGCCTACACTTATGTATGGAAATGAATGTTGGGTATGGCAAGCGAGAGACGAAAGAAGGATTAATGCTGTGGAGATGCGTTCCTTGCGAAGCATGTGTGTACATACCATGCTTACAAATAACATCGTGGAGATGCAACTGGTACCGGCCGCTCCCCGCTCCGCGCTGCACACCAAGCTAGTGCTGACGAACACGTGCTGGACTTAACAAACACAACTTATGTACTAATGTAGCTAATTTTACTCAATATTATTCTGCTGGATGATTTTCTGTCATATGTATAATATGAATGAATGTGGTGGTAAGCACACAACACAACACTAACTAACGTGTAGTAGTCGCAGTAGATGTCGTACAAGAAGAAGACGAATAGGTATGTCGATGCAGAAGTAGCTTTTTTTATTTTATTTAAAATCAAATTTTAAAACCAATTTCGTTTCATTTCTTAAATCGTCCATTTTTATCTCTCTGTTAAACTTAAATACCCGGTAGCTCCTAAACTATTGATGGGCATGGCAAAAATAAATACGACCGAATTTGCAGGAAGTTTTATGTAGAAACTTTTGTCAGAAGTAATCTTACTATTTGTACATACGAGTATGTTCGAGATATAAGAAAAATACCTGAACAAAAGGAACCTTCAACCTTAAGGATAAAACGAACTTAATCAGAAATAAATGGCGTGCCGCGACGTGCTCATTCGGCTTTAAGATGAAACGAAACACCAACCGACAATTATTCCTGTAAATGGATAACCCCCTCCTGCTGCAGGCCTGGAATAACAAATCTAGCTAATAAACTACACAAAATTGCAAAACACATACCATCACGCCTGTATTCACCGAAGGGTTAGGGAGAGGTGTACCAATGTACACCCACAGTTCGGTATGTTTAGGTCCCATGTAATAAGGGGTGAGCCTATTGTCATTGACCGGGCACAAATCTTAACTCCGAGCTGCTAAAATTCTCAATAGCAGTTCGGAGTTAGGATTTGAGCCCGGTCATAGAAAAACCCAATAACACTGCAATAAATAAACATTGTTGAGCTTACATGAAAAGACATTTTGGAAAGCTCATGATAAGTGGCTGTCAAAATTTTCATTTGCATGTCCGCAACTGAGCCGTCCTTTATATTACACGGTTACAGCAATACGAGTAGACCTGCAATGAAAGCGTTTAAGTAGCAACCTTCGCGTTTATTGAAAATGTACTTTGAATAGTTTTATGTTTAAAGGGTATTTTTAATTTTATCCTTAGAACATGTAAAATGCTACTGCGTTCTTGTTCGAGATCCATGACTCCCGCCGCTGTGGTCCTCCACGTGTCATAACAAAATAAAAGATGAAGAGGCAAATGAAATCGTCATGCGAAGTAGTCACGGCCGCAAATATAATCATTTGAAGAATGGTAATATCAGAAGACGTAACACCATGGTGACCTAATCGATGAAATGACTGAATACCAAAATATAAAACAGTGGGCAGGCACCTACTGCGGCAGTAAATAATAGCCAATAAAATCCTGCATCGAGCCATAGATGGGGGTCAGGATTAGTCAGGACGGACGATAAGATCGCGGTAGCAGCGCGTGCATAACGAGCGCTCCTATACAGGCACTCGTGGATTTACGACGAGCATACATTACAATAAACAGCCTGTTGGAGGTACTTAAAGCTATGGAAAATTCTACTTGACAGGCGCCACCGCCGCGGAATTGTTCCTGCCAAGCGACTGAACTCAATAAAAGTGTATTGTCGAAACACGAGGCTTTAGCACTCCGTTAATCATAACATCGATCGTAAGTACTTACGTATTATGAGTGTTTCGCTGTAAAATCAACGAATACAGTATCAACGATAACATTGAATATGCTTTGAAAACAGCAATATGCAAAAAATTTAGTTCTAAATAGGGCAACTTAGAGTTTGTTCGCCCGGTGAGTAGAGGCGTGAGGCGTCCGCCTTTCGGGCATGAGGTAACGATTTCGGTTCCACGGGTAAGGAACATTGTAATTGTTTGAATCCATAATTACGTACTAGCTAAGCTTTTCTTGGGCATCACTGACTTCAGTGAAGGAGGTCACCATGCGGAAACCTGGAGTTACAAAAGTCTGAAATCTGTCTTCAGAAAGCGTTTTGATTAATGCTCGTGCCTTCTATATGAGAAGAAACCTATACCCTGCAAGAGGACAATAAATTAGGCTAGTTTTATTTTACTGTCATAATATTTTTTTCCTTTTCTTTTTAACCGACTTCAAAAAGGTAGGTTATCAATTCGGTTGTCTTTTTAACCGACTTCAAAAAAAAGGAGGTTATCAATTCCTGTTCAAGCTAATAGTTCCAGAACTGCCCAGTTTTCGTATATGTTACTCTATATCAGTGTCTGAACAAATGTGCCCGAGTATGTATGTTTTTATGTTTATTGTGAGTAGCAAAACTTAGTTAAACAATAATAATTAAATTAAAAACTATGTACAGTTAAAAAAAAAAAAAAAAACAAAAAGAAAGGAAGGTCATAGGGCATCAAAAAACTCATCCGCATCGCCGTCAATGGGACATGTGCCCAGAAGGCTGGCAGCATTGCCACGTTGTATGGCAATGCTGATTCTTTGGCCCAAGAAAAGTCCAGCCCTCTGGTCACGTGAAGAATCGACCAGTCGCTTGGCTATATTGCGAAACACTAGATGAGCGCTCGGTCCCCATGGCCCTAGTGTTTCAACCCCAAACGGCTCAAATATATAACTATTTATAATTTTTTTTTTTTTTTTTTTTTTTTTTTTTTATAACTTTCTTGAAGGTTAATATATTTGCGCCGCTTGAGATTTTCCGCACTAGACGCAGCCGCCCCAGCACAGCACGTCGTGCTAGGAAGATGGGATGGCGCGAGGGTGTCGACGCATGTTGCATCCCACACCAAAGGCCTACCCAACTTCCAAGGCATTATAGTCATCCCATCTGGTCTCTTACCATCGTCGCGTGCCAAGCCAATTGGCTCCAAAACAGCTGGCACTCCGGCGGAGACAAGAGCACGACGGATGATGTCATTAATGCTGGCGTGCCGTGCTATGCGGCCAGCGCTCTTTTTGCATGACAGGCCATGGTGGCCGAGGCAGTCGACAGCTTCACCGCACTGACAGCGGTGCGGAGCCCCACAAGGTGCACCCAGGCGCAGGCATGTAGCGAGCCGGAATGTAGAGTCACTCAACATAGTGCCTATGTTGGGCGACGGAAGTGCCTGAAGCCAGAGACCCGACTCCCACTCACCCACAGCCAGCAGGCGGGCACGCTCAGCAGAATTGATGGACTTTTTTATGTTTGTGTTCGCATATCTCCGTAACTGCAAGTCCGATTTAAGTAATTCTTTTTTTGTTGTACTAGGTATTGTTCAACTTCTATTATATTCCCCTTCTATTAATATTCCCTACTAGCTGTGCCCCGCGGTTTCACCCGCGTTACGTTAGGTTTTTTGTTACTGATCTGTTCCCGTGATTCATAGCGCGATGTTATGTAGCCTATAATCTGTTATTCTGAGGTATAAGCTACGGAATGTCTCGCAGAGTCATTATTTTGGTGCGAAGTTATTTTAAAACTGTTATATCTTCTAAGATACTCATTGAAATTAAATGATGTAAAGGGCAATTTTGATCAAAATTAAACACTTGTGATGAATAACGTATTTATGTTGATATGGATTAATACTATGTTCATAAAAACACCTTCGCAAATAATGCATTATTTTAAAACCAATTTTCTGGACATAAAAATGGCTGTAGTGAGTCAACCTTAAAAGTTAGGCACGTACTACCGCGGACTTTTTTTTAGTATTATAGAGGAACAATTCTCTCATACATTATTTTCAAGTAACTTTAACCGTTTACGCAGCGCACGCAACGAAAGCCCTCAAAACGTTTCCCCGTTCCCCCGTTTTTGCCACATTTTCACTGATTGCTCCGCTCCAATTGGTCGTAGCGTGATGTTATACAGCCAACACAAAAAGATTTTTTCAAATCGGACCGGTACTTCCTGAGATTAGCGCGAACAAACAAACAAACAAACTCTTCAGCTTTATAATATTAGTATAGATATTGCGAGTTTCATCAAAATCGGTTCAGTAGTTTTTGAGATAGGGAATTTTTTGCTTACTTGGATTGTAGATTTTCAAAGACGATTGTATGTTATGTTTGTCCGCAATTATCTCGCGTTTGGCTAACCCGTTTTTGATGTGATTTTCAGAAAAGTGTTTGTTACATTCTGGAAAAGGTTTAAATATATAACACTAATTGATATCCCCTGACGTTGATTGCATGGATCCGTTTTTCCCATCCAAGTAAACGAAATCGCATATTCTGCTTTCTTATGACTTTTTAGTGGTGTCTTGCTAATTTACATAACATGACAGTTTCTTCATGAATTTGAATGACAGCAAGTTGATACTAAAAAGCGAGAAATAAAAAACTTTTTAACATAAAAGGGAACCGTATTGCCGCCGACTTCCAAAGCTAAAGTTATTTTTCTCTTTTTAGTTCTTGAAGGCGGTTGTCTTTTTTTGTAAAAAGTTTTTTTTATGTATATTACTTCAAAACTCCGCCATTTATAACCACTTAGTTAGTATTTAGTACCTAGTTTTAATAATAAAATCACAAAAAAAAGTCATCCCTGTAAAGGAACACTCCCTGTCACACTAAAGTGTGAAAAATAACTTTAGGAGGTCAGTTGAAATACAAAGCAACAAACAGAACCAAAGCCGCTGACTTTCAAAATTAAAGTTATTTGTCACTCTATAGTTGACAGTCACTTGTATTATTTTTATAAAACTAGTACGGCGTCGAAACATTGTTTCGGAAGCTTGTAATAGATATCTACCTACCTATATGTTTCACTGCGCAATAGAATCAGCATGATTGTTGATTCGTTAATGAGTTGAGATCGAACTGCTCTAGGCACACAAAAATAAAGATGCCAATTGAAACGTCTCTCATGGACTGAGACCCAGCGGCTACCAGGCCTTCGTCATTATTATACAGGATAAGTTTTTAACCAGTGCGTAAATTTTTTTTGGTAGTTCAGTGTCAGTAATAGAACACATTTCCGTGTTTAGTAAAAAAAAAAAAAAAAAAAAATTTCATCCTTATCCGAGTTTGAAATAAGCAAAACATGGACATAATCTATTCGCCATACTATCAATGAAAACTCTTGGCCGCCGACCGGGCGCATGGCTGGGGTGAGGGGGTGGGGGATGCGCTAGCGCCGAGTGACAATAAAATATGGTTTTTAAGTAAGCATGTTTCGTAAGCGATAACTTTTTTTTTTAGTACTAAGACATATCAAAATAAAATATACGTGTTTAATAAAACGTGTTGAAGTTTATTATGGCAAAATTTACGCACTGGTTAAAATTTTTTCCTGTATAGCCGACATTATCGAATGCGTACCGGAATTATGTACCCACCTAGTTTTGATGGTTTGCATACTTGCTATATTCAAAGTTGTGTCATTCTCGGTGCGTACAAGATGACACGCCGAGGTGAGATTTTCCTTTTCTGTTGGAGCTATAATGTCATCTAGTTGATTTAAGATGAAGCGTAGCCTTCAATATACGTTCGCATCAGTCAACTTAAACCGGAGCGTGAATGACGAGTTCATTTTTCTGAAATAAAAAATGCATAAAACTGTGTGTTTAAAAGTAATTATATGAAAAACTATTTATAAAAAAAATAAAAAAATGTACCATCACGCCTGTATTACCCGAAGGCTTAGGATGCAATAATTGAGGACAGTGACATTGGAACAGTGTACATGTTAGGGGACTACAATGCTCATCCTTCAGCCCCTTTTTGGGATGAACTGTTAAACTTTTGTGCTGAAAGAAGGTGGGTTTGTGCAGATGTAAGAACACTTGGTGAGTATGTGGATACTCATACTTTTGTCAGTGATGCACATGGATGCAAAAGATGGTTAGATCATTGTGTGGTGAGTGAATCGGCATGGAATACTATAACAAATGTTCAAGTACTCTATAGCAAATACTGGTCTGACCATTATCCTTTACAGGTGGAATGTAATTTAGGTTTAATAAGAAATAAAATTAAAATGAAATTAAATCAAGGTCAAAATAATGTAACTTGGGGTATAAGGAATAATGAAGAAATCAATAAATATAATGAATATTGTAATAGTAAATTGAGACTTATAGATTTTCCAATTGAATTTAATAATTGTGCAGATCACATGTGTAATGTGTTAAATCACAGAACTGTAATAGATAAATTATATGATAATATTATAAAGGTACTAACTGAGGCCTCTATAAATAGCTATACTAAGGATGTTCACAAAAGTGGGAAAGGGAAATGCATACAGGGCTGGAATAAACATGTTGCTGAAGTGCATAAGCAGGCTAGGATTGATTACCAAACATATGTACTTCATGGTAAGCCTGAAACTGGGCGTATTTATGAAAAGATGTGTTTAAGCCGGAATTTTTTTAAGTCAAGGCTAAAAATTTGCCAAACACATCAGGAACAGATACGTATGGAGATTATTGCAGCACAGCATTCTGCGAAACAGTTTAATAAATTCTGGTTAAGCACCAAAAAACTTGGAGGCAAGGTGGGCTTGCCAGCTTGTGTGGACGGCACTGGTGACTCAAAAAGTATTGCCAATGGCTTTGCCCAGCATTTTAAGGTAAAATCACCCTTGCCAACATCTGAAATACGTGATGTTGATTACTGTAATATTGATCAACCAACATTAATTACTAGCAAGGAGGTGGGTAGGGCTATAGACAATATGAAACGAGGAAAGTCACCAGGCCATGATGGGCTGAGTGTGGAGCACTTAAGGTATGCGGGGACTCACATAAATAGACTGCTGGCAATGCTGTACACTCTATGACACTCATACTTGCCCCCAGAATTTATTAAAACTGTAGTAGTACCATTAGTTAAGAACCATACAGGAGATATATCTGATAAAACAAACTATAGACCCATATCACTCGCTACAATTGTAGCTAAAGTCCTTGATAGGGTGCTGGACGAACGTCTTAGCCAGTTTATAGTAATAAAGGATACCCAGTTCGGGTTTAGACCAGGATTATCAACAGAAAGTGCAATTTTGACACTCAAATATACTGTTGATTACTATCTTAAAAGAAAAACACCAATATATGCATGTTTCCTAGATCTGTCTAAGGCGTTCGATCTAGTATCCTACGACATGCTCTGGAATAAGTTAGGCGAGGTAGGGATCTCACCAGACATAATAGGCATTTTCTCATACTGGTACAGTAATCAGAAAAATGTAATAAAATGGGCAAATGTTTTGTCGGATGAATACAAACTTGACTCGGGTGTGAGACAAGGTGGCTTAACATCCCCGAGGTTGTTCAATTTGTATGTGAACCAGCTGATTGAGGGGCTGAGCAGCATGCAGGTCGGCTGCCGCATAGATGACGTAAGTGTAAATAACATAAGTTATGCAGATGATATGGTGCTGTTGAGCCCCTCAATCGGTGGTCTGAGGAAGCTGTTGCAAGCCTGTGAGACCTATGCTGAGCAACATGGTTTAATTTAAAGTATAACGAACTCAAGAGCGAATTTATGGTTTTTGTTGGTAAAAATAAAAAACCCAATAATATTCCTGAGCTGTGTTTAAATGGAGTCAACTTGAAGCAGGTTGCTCAGTTTAAGTACCTGGGTCACATTGTGACAGAAACTTTAACAGATGACCAGGATATAGAAAGAGAGCGGAAGGCGTTGTCTTTCCGTGGAAATATGCTGGCTCATAGATTCGCTCGTTGTACAGTTGACGTTAAATTAACGTTATTTAAAGCGTTTTGTCAAGGCTTCTACACGGGTGGTTTATGGACCAGTTTTACAAAGCGGGCCTATAGCGCACTCCGAGTCCAATATAATAACATTTTCAGGACGCAGGTGCGGCTTCCGCGGTACTGTAGTGCTTCAGGCATGTTTGCAGATGCATATTGAGGATTTCTTTGCAATTATGCGTAAGAAAACTAGTTCGGTGGTGCACAGTATGAGGAGGAGCCGTAGCAGCGTCCTGAGAATGATAGCGGATAGAATGGACTCGGCGGTCATGCGTCGTTTCATTAACCTGCATGTGACAGGTGTAGGTTGATGAAGAATCATGTAAAGTTTATTTCTGTTATTATTACTAACATAGTTTATAAGTTAGGTGTTACTAATTTTCTATGGGCTGTAGTTGTCTGAAAATAAACAGTTTTTATTTTTATTTTTATTTATTTTATTTTAGGCAGAGGTGTACCAATGCACACCCACAGTTCGCCGGTATATTTAGGTCCCATGTAATAGGGGGCGAGCCTATTGCCATTAACCGGGCACAAATCCAAACTTCGAGCTGCTACTGAGAATTTCATCGAAAACCCAATAACACTTTATGCTCGACCTGGGAATCGAACCCAGGACCTCTAGCGTAGCAGTCGTGCTTAGCACCACTAGGCTAACGATTATTATGATTTATTTATTCATCAATATTTCCTTCCTTCCTTCAAAGTAATCTCCCTCAAATATAATATCTGTACCTCAGAGGCATACACCATTAAGTGCCAAAAAGTAAATTTTACAGGAGAGGCAAATATGCGCGGAATTAAACTTTGAACCCAACTTTAAGATAGTTGCTTTAAGGATATTGAAACAAACTCAACGATATTTATTAGTATTATGACATGGAATTATTATATATTACTCATAATTATTATGTATTACACATAATTGGGTAGATGACACCACTAATCAATTGACGTACTTTTTATGACCTGTCAAAACGCCATTCCCCCATAGATTTTGTATGACAATACTCAAGTATGACGTCACTTTTTTGTCAGCTCAATTCACTAACTATTTATTGATTTCAAAGCAATAAAAAATCTAAATTTATAGTTATTTAAAAGTTTATCGGGTTTTCGGGACTAAAATAAAGTGTTTTTCTTTTGTGAAGTTGTCTTAGAATTATTGTATAATGGTGTCATCTAGGCACCTAATTATAATAAAGTTAATTCTTAAGTGATTATCGTGGATTTGAGACTATTTACCTCGTAGCATAAATTAATTTAGGTGTTTTAAAAGAGCATTATGATATCATACTATGGTTTACCTCTAAATAAAACTTGTAAATGATAGTATTTGTCACCTAAAACATTATGTCCTAATATACATGCCAATGTTACAACCTACCTACTAACAATTTTTGCCATTGAATAAAGTATTTTAAGACCAAGAAATAAAAATCAATGGCATATGACGTTTTCAGGAGATGATGTTGTTTACCTCTCGTTTTAGCTAAAATATTTTATTAAAACTGTTTAAATAAAGTATTAAATCCAATGAAAAAACATTTCGTGCAACGCTTAGAGGTAAATAGTCTTACCATCAGTTGAGGTCCTTTACCCAATACACGATTGTGGATTTAATGTCATATACGATCGGATATTTCTGTTCGTAGATGTCATAGAACTGAATACCGTATACCATGAATGGTGCAAAAAACTCATTTTCACAAAAAGTGAAGCCACTATTGTTTACCTCTGAGGTACAGATATACTTTTGCAAACGCTTTTGCCAATCCCCAAAGCACTCTGATAAGCACTTTTTGGTAGCTCCTCTGGCAATGCAGTTTTCATCTCCTCAATCGCAGGAAATGCCCCTCCGTTCGTGGGTTTTTCAATTTTGAAGGTATAATAATTCCATCGTAATGCCTATTACCAATTGCGTCGCGCGCAGTCGGGTAAGAAGGTCCTAGCATTGGAACTAACAATACGTGGCGATGTCACAGTATAGTATATGCCTACTATCGTAACAGCGTGCTCCTCCAACCGTTCCGAACATGACCGCCATCGCGGAAGCTAGTGACATAGCTGGGTCGGCTCGGGCCTCTTGGAGCACGAGTTTACAGAGGCATGCGAAACAATGGGGAGGCGATCGTTTAACACTTCTTGTGGTGTTAATGAATCAGCCAATTTCGTGATTTAAACAACGCTCCTTATTTTAGTAATTATCAGGTGGATGACGATACCCTCCATCACAATCATCTTTATACTTAACTTTATACCTACCTATGCGAACTCTTTTAACAATGATGGCTTATGTTAGGTACATAATAGACACGTACATATTTTTTCGACTAGCAAAGATACTACTAGACTATTTTTTCGATTAAAATGGTGACCATTTGTAATCGGTCATATTCACCGTGAACCTATGTAAACTATGTAAAGCAGAAACAATTGTATGTCATGATATACGCAGTTGATGAACATTGCGATATTGAACTTTGAAATGCAATACAAAGTAGGTACAAGAGAATATTATGGAAGAAACATTATTATTAATAAAGCAATCCATCCAACCATGAACCAATTCGACAAGAGGCTGATGAAGTACGGTTAAATGATTTGAACTCGGAAAATTGTTAATGGATGGCATTGCCAAGTCTTGATTATGATTATGGAGCACGCGATATCAACTTGTACTCATAATAGGGCTTGCATCACAATAATCGAGTAATACAACCATTAAAAAATGTTTCGAATATTCGAAAAAACATTTCCGTTATTCTAATATTCCACCAAAACCTTTAAGTTACAAGGCATGAAAATATTAGAAATAAATTGCGAGTCCTTCATCGAGACAAGTTTACACTGCTACTGAATAATCGTATGTTTAGCGGGAGTTACCAGTGTTAGATCTCGTTTACCGATTCGTTCACGGAAGAGGAATACACGGTGATCCGTATTTATCTGCTGCTCTGAAAATGCAATTTCTGAAGCATTAGGCATCAATGCTTCCGATGAAGCAATCGTTGAAGGAGCGCTTCTTTGGTCGCCTAAATAAAGTTTTAAATAGTGTTTTATCAGGCGGAAACAAGGTGCACGCCTTCAACGGTTGGGTCATGCCGGTTTTGATTTACTGTTTCGGCATGCTCAAATGGACTCAGACAGAACTTGACACCCTCGGTTCGCTCATTATTGAACGCAAATCGGTAGCATCATCCACGGTCGTCAGTAATGAGACTGTATAATTATCCCGCGGAAGTGTGGCCGCCGAGGCTACTTAAATGATAAGACCCTGCACAACCGTGAGATATGCAGTCTTAGGGAGTACTTCCTAGAAGCTGATGTGGGGATGCACTGACATGTCGTCTCAGTGGAGAAGGGCCTCACCCTGCTCTCTTTAGCGAACGAGAACTGGCGCAAACCACGCGTATTAAATACTCGTGATCGCAGGGAGATATAGAAGAGCAAGGAGCTTCACGGGCGCTACTACCGGGCCCTACATGGGCCGGATGTAGAATTCAAGGCGTCCGTATACTGGCTGCGCGTTGGTGACCTCTTTAGGGGAACCGAAAGTTTTGTTTGTGCTATTATGGACGAAGTTATTACCGGAGATATAGGTAATGTGTTCTCGTCTGGCTAACGGAGACTGCTTGCATAGACACATAACCTTGTAGCTAGGATTATCCACCAACAACTTGCTCTGAAATACAAACAACAACAACACGAAGGGTTAGGCAGAAGTGTAACAATGTATACCCACAGTTCGCCGGCATGTTTAGGTCCCATGTAATAGAGGGCGAGCCTATTGTCATTAACCGGGCACAATCCTAACTCCGAGCTGCAACTGAGAATTTTTTTTTTGCTCTTTTTTTGCTTTCACTTTTTGCTCGACCTGGGAATCGAACCCAAGATCTCTAGCGTAGCAGTCGCGCTTCGGCCACTAGGCTAACGAGGCGGTTGTAGTAGGTATCTAAAATACAGTCTTGTGGAATCGGAAGTACCATACTATTATGATATGTGCCCAAACCCAGTTCTTGAAAATGGCAATATCACGTGGGATCTATCTATCATCACTGACAGGACTATTGTTGCCAGACATAGTGGTAGTAGATCGATTAGAGCGTCGCGCAATGATCGTTGATATTACTGTCCCGCATGACGAGAACCTCGTGAAAGCTGAGAAGATAAACAAATAAAGTTTGCCTAGCTCGCGGGCATGTCGATATGTGGGATGTGAATACAGAAATTATTGTGCCGATACCTAGTCGTGAGCGTGACGGCCAATGGCATAATAGCCAAGAGCCTCGACCAACACCTAAGGAGACTCTTTGGGCGGTTGGGTCAAGGGCTTGATTCAGAAAGCGGTTCTCCTAGACACGGTGCGTATTGTTAAGTTCCTTTTCCTAGAGCCCTGACCGCCGGTAGTTTGCACCCTGTTCCCGATGCCGGTGGGATACAATATATTTAATATTAAAATTTAAAAATGTTTTTTTTTAAACTAATAAATAAAGGGAATTATATTAATAATTAGTTTATTTCAAGAGATTATTCTCATTATTAGCAACTACAAAATATAAATAGTTATTTTTTTCTAAGTTCAAATCTGAAGAAAGATGGCAGAGTATGCTGTACCTATCTGTGCGAGCAACACATCTTATGTACCTACCATATCTTTGCAAATAAATGATTTTGATTTGATTTGAAAACATTAGGTACTACATTAGCAATAAGGTTATATCACAAAATACTCCATCCATCTCTTGTTCAGTGCGAAGCGATCATCATGGAATGTACATATTATTGAAGAAATGCAACCAGCGCTGAAAAGAAAACAATTGCTCAGCTCACCTTAATATTGTAGAAATTGCGTACAGAAAAAAATGCACGTCAAGCAAACGTTGCTGAAAATGCAATGCACAACATAATACGATGTTACCTAAACGATGCCTATTCAAATGCAAGCTCAGCACACGTCGCAGACCGTACCGGCGCGGCGCTGCGGACCGCAGTCAAGTCACGTAGCTCATGTTCCACACCGGCTGCTGGCGCCGAAACTTGCTCTAGCAACTGCAAGTATCAGGAGTGGGGGGCATGGGACTATGGGAGCCCTAGATGATCACGGATCCAAAACTTCACAACTGTTAGGGTTAGACAGATCCCACACTACCACACGCCACGTTCCGTTACACTGGGCTGCGTTGTTTAAGGGACTAGGTAATACACTTATTCAGCTCCATTCAGGTTTTGTCTATATAAAACCAAAATAAATACTAGCGGACTATGCGCGACTTTGCCCGCGTTCCCTATATCACCCACGTTACGTCTTTGGTGCTGCTCCGCTCCCGTGGGTTGTAGCGTGATGTTATATAGCCTATGTTACAACAACAGTTTTTTTTTAAATCGGTCCAGTAGTTTTTAAGTTTATTCGTTACGTACAAAAACACAAATGTTTCTTCTTTATAATATTTGGTAGTATGTAGATATAGAAACTATTTTAGTATTGAGACGCGTACACATGCGTTCAGCTTTTCGCGTCTGAAGGGATGCGATACAAAAGTGACGTTTAAAGCTGGAGCTGAATAAGTGTATTTAGTCGGTAACGTCCCGTAAATAAATCAGTATGGTGAACTCATCTACTTCTGTGACTCGCATAATTCGGTGATATTTGTTTTGAGCGCTATATATATAGGCTGTACGAGTGAAATCAATTACTTGAAATACAACCATATGATTTGATTATGATTAATTGTGCCTATATTCCTCATAAAAGACTGATTAAAACTCATGCTAAGTCTGAATTAAAGTAATTAATAATTTATTGGTATTTTATTACTCAAATGCTTTTGTCACGAAGTTAGATGAGTTCCCCCTACCTATGCATATTATGAAACATGCACTAACAACGCATCGCCGCTACGGCACACCGGGGCAGAAAGTGCAAAGGGAATCAGTCAAGTCAGGCTACCAACTACCAACGCACATAGAGGAATTTCCTTTCCTTACTCCGTGGGAATTTCTGTGAGGTATATTCGCGGTGAGCGCAGCGGCGGGCATCGATGGTCAGACCAGGTCTTTATTCGGCTGCCCCATATCAAAACCTAGTAAGAGACACTTTTTACAGAAATCGTTTTATTTTATTTTATTTTGCTAATCTGGAAAGCCCCTACCAAATACAAAAACACCAGCGTTGAAAACTCACATTAAAGCAGATATATTTAAACAACGATACCTAGTAAGTGCACTACTCACTGCCTCGTAACCACTTTAAAACCTAGTAAGTCGCTTTAACCATTTCAAAACCCAGTAAGTCTCTGGGACTTGCTAGGTTTTGAAATGGTCGATGAACCTTACTAGGTTTTTGAAATCAAGTACAATACGTAAAAAGAGCGGGGATACGCGGGGAGATTCGTAGCAAGTCACAACATGTACGAGTAAGTTGCGCTTTACACAGCGATACTTATGATTGTCAATATAACTCCTTGAATAATCACGAACACGCACGAAGGGTTCCGTACCATTATCAATAAAAATGACAAAAAAACACACGTTTTTTTATAGGAGCCCCCCTTAAATATTTGTTTTATTTAATTTCATAATTTATTTTAAAAGTTAATATACAGGGTGAAATTTTATAATGCTACCCGGAGGGAAAGTACTTACTCTAAATACTTAAGTAAGCATATTTTACCCAAAGGAAACATTCCTTTATTTTTAAAAAGAAACTAAACTGCATTTAAATAATTTTGAAAATTCCGTTGCCTCACCTGGGAATCGAACCGACTAAAATCCGAAAAAAAAAGGATCCTGTACTTTTATGGCACTAATCGATAGGGTCAATCATAGGGATCAAATCCCTGCAAACATGGTAAATTAAATTAAACAAAAGCCATGAAATTTTATCATAAACTTATTTTATACGGACGTCTTTTTAAAAATAAAGGAATGTTTCCTTTAAGTAAAATTTGCTATCTTCAGTATTTAGAGTACTTTCCCTCCAGGCAGCATAATAAAATTCCACCCTGTATAAATAAATATTCTGTGAACATTTCAAGCTTCTACCTGTTGCCGTTATTAATATCGAGCAAAACCGATCAAAAAAATCATGTTTGTTCTATGGGAGCCCCCCTAAATATTTATTTTATTCTGTTTTTTAGTATTTGTTGTAATAGCGGCAATAGAAATACATAATCTGTGAAAATGTCAACTGTCTAACTATCAAGTTTCATAAGGTACAGCCTGGTGACAGACGGACGGACATATAGATGGACAGCGAAAACTTGGTAATAGGGTTCCGTTTTACCCTTTTGGGTATGGAACCCTAAAAATAATAATAAATTGGCTATTGAATCATTATTTCATTTACATACCATACCATTTTTCATTAAAAAAAAACCTGTCATCTTACATGCATGTCTATTCTTGTATGTATACGCGTGTTTTTAGCAAATAAACTATTGTAACTTATCTCGGGACCCTAGGGTCCCGGACCTTTGGAAGGCGTACGAGGAGCCGAAGCCAACTCGCAGAGGCCCTTACATGGCTTTACAATGAAATGGAACACCAGCCGACAATTATCCCTGTTTGCACTATGCAAATGCACCCAAGGACAATCCCCAGCTGGTGCAGGACTATTACAGAATATGGAAACTAAGAATAGGGCTATGGGTTTGGGTGACTAAAATGGACTGGTTTCCTGACACTATGGAAGGACTATGGCCCCTGCCAATCAATGTTTTTATGACAAAGATAAAATGGCAGGGGGTGACTAGCACACTCGATAAATGGGCCCCCTAAAACGGCCGCTAGCACGTAGTGACGTAGCGACAAGAGGGCAACACAGACTGAGGTGCTTGAGGAGTGGAGAGGTATTTCACGGCTATCAGGACAATCCCGGAAGTACGGTCAAGATCCCTACCAGCACCTTACTGAAATACTTCCTTTCCCCGAACACGAATGCTCTTGCGATTCTCCACTCAAACCGGCCAATGAAGGCAAGAGAGAGGTGGGAGCTCTGTTCCTCGTCAGTGTTCACTCCGGCCGGCCAATAAGGGCAAGCCAGAGATGAAGAACAAGACTTCTCCCGGGAGATCAGGTCCGTGGGGTCGCTACTGCCCAACAGCTCGCCACAAGCTGCCCTGCGGATTTATTATTATTATTCCATTTATTCAATAATTAAACATATAAATTACATTTTTAAATATTACTAAAAAATATAAAAACATTTAAAAATATAAAATATAGTAGCCCACCGGCGTCGGGAACAGGGTCCAAGCCACCGGTGGTCAGGGCTCCTGAGAAAGGAATCTCCTAACGATACGCGCCGTGTCTAGGAGAACCGCTTTCTGAATCAAGCCCTTGATCCAGCTACCCAACGAGAGCCTCCTAAGATGTTGGTCGAGGCTCGTGGCAATTATGCCATTGGCTGAGACGACTATCGGCACAATAATCGCTGAGTCTACATCCCACATGTCGACAACCTCGCGAGCCAAGTCAAGATACTTGATCTTCTTATCATTCTCGGCCTTCACGAGGTTCACGTCATGTGGGACTGTTATGTCAACAATCATTGCGCGCTTCTCTAAGCGATCCACCACCACTATATCAGGCTTATTGGCTACAATAGTCCTGTCAGTGATGATGGATCGGTCCCAGTACAATGTGACATGGCTATTTTCGAGAACTGGGTCGGGCACATACTTATAGTACGGTACTTCCGATTCTACAAGGTGGTATTTCAGAGCAAGTTGCTGATGGATATTATTATTATTATACCCTATACAGTTGCTAGAATTTAGTCAAATAGATGTGCTCTTACTATGTTTTGAAAGTCAATACTACATGAACAAAATTGTCTCGTGTCAATTTTCAAAGTTAGTAAGGGGTATAAAATATGCAATATGTAACAAATTTATCAAAAAAAAATATAGTACTATGTGTTCATTATTTAATACTCTTTCCATTCAGTAGTATTTTTTTTACCTAACATAAATACTTTTCAAAGGCTGACCTAATTTACGTTTATTCGCTCTCCTGTAAAATTTGGTTTTAGGTCCTTACTAGGTTTTGAAATGGGGCAGCCGTATTGCTTCGCGGTCAAAAAGACTGCGCCGCCCCCGTCATCTGAAAAGCGCCTAAAGTGCACATTTTCGCGAATAATAAACGTGTCTATGACGGAATACGGTGTCAACACGGCCATTTATTTTTTATATTATTATTAATTATTAACTTTCATTTTACTTGCGATGTATATGTAATTTGTTCGGGTGGATTCTTGCTGCTCAATTTTAAAGCAGATATTATCTTCAACTGATTGAGCTGAAATTGTGTATACACGTTTAGTTTGCATGACAATACACGATAAGCTGTATGACGTCATTTTAAATCCAACATGGCGGATCATACAAGATGGCGGAATAGGTATTTTTAATGCATTTCTGCAGTATGGGTATCAAATGAAAGGGCTTGTTGAGAGTAACTCGAAAAATAATGTGACGTCATTCTAAATCGGACGGGCCTGTTGGTCTAGTGGTTAGCGGCCCTGACTGCTAAGCCGGAGGTCGTGGGTTCGATTCCCACCCAGGACAAACTTTGTGTGATGAGCATGATTGTTTGTTCTGTGTCTGGGTGTGATTTATCTATAATATGTATGTATTTATATATTATATAAGTATGTATATCAGTTGTCTGGTTACCATAACACAAGCTCTGCTTAGCTTGGGATCAGATAGCCGTGTGTGAGTTAAAAAAAAAAAAAAAAAAAAACAATCTGTATGTTCCAGGCGGAACATCCAAGATGGCGGAATCGTTATTTTTAATGCACTTGTTTAATACTTATATATATCAAATGAAAGGGTAGGTATAATTAAAAAAGCGCGACAAGCTTCTATGATGATATACATTGTGTATAATGTGGCTATAAGTTGATAGTAAAGGGGATTTTTAGCTTTTAATTTAATCAAATTGAAAATAACAGCATAAAGGCGCTGGCCCACCGCGGTGCACGGAGACGCTACGCACGTGTATTAAGCTTCGCTTTGTAAGAAGATGTATGTGGTTGTGTCCACTGCAACACACGGAGAGGCTACCCATGAATTGACGTCGTTAATACATACGTGGCTTGCTCGAATAGGCGGTTACATAGCTCAACGCTGTTGACGTGTTTCTACGTTTCCACTGGAGTACACGAATATGAGCCACGACTATGTACAGCTCGCTCATCGCTTACTAAGTACTGTCCCATCTGTCTCTGACTATCATATAGTTATCTGTGAGCCTCTCCGTGCGCCGCACCACGCTATACATAGTCTTCGTGTACTCCAGTGAAAACATAGACCTATGTTCTCAAACAAATTAATACAAGCAGGTAGAATGCGCCGCGTGCCCGGGCATAGCGTGAGCCGCGGTGGGCCCGCGCCGAGTATGCGCCTCGGTCGGTCTGAATGAGTCGCCCCGTGCACCCCACAGCAGCGCGTGCTATATAGTTTGAAATGCAAGAGTGTCATTACATACGGTAATGTGTTTACATACATATTATTATAATCCTGTATCATCATCATTTATATAACATATAAATAATACAAAACATTTCTTTTAAAAGAGTAAGTAACTAAGTAATTTGTCTAAGTAGAGAAGAGAATCTCCATACCTACCTATCATGGAGTATGTAAGACAAAAAATAACAGCAGATTAACCGCGAGTGTTGCTATAGCATATCTAAGTATTGTTTACACCATCACACAACATAACATCACGCGTGTACACTCGAAAGGGTAACATAGATATATTCAGTAGTACCTATTCGAAAATTTGTCCTCCAAGTAAACGAAATCGCATAAGTATTTTGCTTTCTTATGACTTTTTAGTAGTGTCAAGTTATTTTACGTAGTATGACAGTTCCTTCATGGATTTGGATGACAGGAAGTATATACTAAAAAGCAAAAAATAAAAAAGTCGGAGGCAATACAAAACAACAAATAGAACCAACGCCGCCGCCGACGTCCAAAGCTAAAGTTATTTTTAAATTTTTAGTTTTTGAAGGCGGTTGTTTATTTTTTGTTTAAAAGTTTTTTTTGTGTGTTTTATTTTCTGCATTTTTTTATATTTAACATACTGCGTTCCATTCCTCGCTGACATGTGTTTATTTTATTATTTACTAGCGTCCTGCCCCGGCTTCGCACGGGTGCAATGCTGATACTAAAACACTACAGAAAAACTGTGAACGTTGTATATGTTGCAGTCAAAACTCTTAACCAGTCAAAAGTACTATTGACTAGCAAAATCAGTCAAAACTACTTTTGACTGAACAGGTTGGTCAAAAGTGGTTTTGACTGAAAAATATTGGTTATTAGTACTTTTGACTGCAAATTTGCGGTTAAAAGTACTTTTGACTAACGCTCTTCGTCAAAAGTAGTTTTAACTGCAATAGAGCATCAGTCAAAAGCACTATTAACTGGTCAGATGTGAATAATGATTAAAAAGCATAGTCGAGGAGCCCCGCTTCGCGGGGCTCAAGGGTTTACAAAAAAAATAACCACGAAGTGGATGGCGGGGTCTGTTCGCTCGCTTCGCTCGCTCTCTAGACCCCGCCATCCCCTTCTAACCTAACCTGTCCGAGTCGGGGTGCCCCAAGTCCCGAGCTCGCTTCGCTCGCTCTTTCATCCTATAATTTACTTTTATAAAGAATAGATATTATTAATTATTATTGCAGATTAGTGACTGATTTTTAAGAGTTTTGACTGATTCGAGCAGTCAAAACCACTTTTGACGGAATCACTCAGTCAAAAGTACTTTTAACCAGCTCCATTGGGCAAAAGTACTTTTAACTGTTATTTTAGTCAAAAGTATTATTGACTAAAGCATACGGTCAAAAGTACTTTTGACTGATTTTGCTGGTCAATAGTACTTTTGACTGGTTAAGAGTTTTGACTGCAACATATACATACAAAAACCTAGCGGCCCGCTCCGGCTTCGCACGGGTATAAAAATATACTAAGCTACACTTAAGCAATTTACTGCTTAACTCGAGGGGCGCTGTAAGCTGACATACAGGTTTCTCCAAGTTCAGCTACAGATGCTAACAGTTTTGTGTACAACATTGCATCTATTTTAAAATTATAATCATGTACTTTTCATTGGTGAAATAAAGATTATTATTTTATAACATCACGCTACGAGCCTACGACCCACGCGAGCGGAGCATTAACCAAAGTTGTAAGTTATGGCGGCTGAAATAACCGACACGGAGGAAGTTGCGGCCAGTTCGCTAGTGTGATATAATAATTTAGTAGGAAGTAGGATATTAATATAGGTACACACATACCATCACGCTTCAATTCCCCGAAGGCTTAGCGTAACTGCCTCGGTAGCTTACTGGTCCTAGGCGCGACTGGTCGAGCTAGTGTTATTGGGTAGGTACCTATTTTCATGAAATTCTCAGTAGCAGCTCGGAGTTATGATTTAAGCCCGGTTAATGGCAATAGGCTCGCCCCCTATTACATGGGACAAAACATACCGGCAAACTGTGGGTGTGTACGTACACCTCTGCCTAACCCTTCGGGATACTAATATAATAATTCATAAATTGAATAATAATTATTAAAACTTAATAACTAATAGGATTACAGCAGGAAGTAGGATTAAATGAAAGAAACTTGCTCTCTCTGAAGTTTAGCTTCGTTGTATGTAAGCGGGGCGCGACTCAGCCGTGTACTTGTGGAGTTTGTACTGCCGTGCGATTCTCTAACATATTTCAACGTTGCGCTCAACGTTGAGCTCGTCGACGACGCTACTGTCAAATCAACTCTATGCGTTGTGCGTAAAGTTGATTTGACAGTAGCGTCGTCGACGAGCTCAACGTCGAGCGCAACGTTGAAATATGTTAGAGAATCGCACGGCAGTACGGTTAATCACTGTACAATATTCCCGGCCCTTACCTATACAATTTCCTTGAAACGAGTTATGAAAGCAAATCAATGCGTCCCCTTTACCGCTAATTCATTCATATAAAAAAAAGAAGTTTAAAAAACTAAAACCCGACTACAAAACTTCACGTTCTAAAAAGTATGAAAGACGTGGTCGTATGCACTTTGCACTTTAGTGCTAAAGATTAATGTTCTATTACTATACACCACGGAGTAAGTATACCACCTATACACATACTGTTTTACCGGATTAAGTGGCATACGACCATGGCTTTCAGATGAGAATGTATTCTTGTTTAATACTTTTTAGAACGTGAAGTTTTGTAGTCGGGTTTTAGTTTTTTAAACTTCTTTTTTATTTAAATTATTTTGAGGTTCAAATTTAGAGATTTGTCTACGTAATATTTCTGGAACTGCAATGTGCTGTGCTAATTAAGCCCTTTAATTAGATATGCAACACGACCATATTTGGAAGAAAAAAAATATTAGTTCACGTCTACATGAGCCCTAAAGGGCGCCACATACAATTTATTGCAACATAACATAGCCTATAACATAACCAGCGGATAATTTAGATGCTTCCAATGACACCTCATTTGTCAATTTCCGTTAGATGGTTTAGAAGTTATGAGGGAACAGATGAACATCCATACATACATACATACATACATACCTATATACATACATACCTACATACATACATACATACATACATACCGGTCAACCTCATAACCCTCCTTTTTGCTTCGCCGTACTCGGGCAATGAGTCCTCGCTGAAAGGTCAGTTCGGTGACGGTAGCCATTTGGGGGGGGGGGGGGGGGGAGGGGGTGGTTGGCGCCCAGCCGCTGGCATTGAGTGAGCTGAGCAATCGATGGCATCGGCGCCGCAATGTCTGCCTCCAATCTTTGACGTCATAGGAGTAAGGGAAAGTACTTGCTAGGGGATGAGACGAGCCATGAACCAACAGTTAATAGTAAAACTAGACTTTTACATAATACTATGGTTTTGCGTAGGAACAAAAACTTTTCCCATAGACATTGTACGGAAAAAAGGTGTAAAAAGTTATCAAAAGGCTTCTCCCACTGTAAGTAGCACTCCACAGAGGGTTTATTAGCATTCGCTCTTCTAAAGCCGCATATTTTTTAACGATTTCTTCAATAGAACTTTCATCGTCCAAAAAGCATTGATAAACTAACCCATGAAATTAATTACCACAAGAAAACATGTTGTTTTTCTTAAAATGAATTCATTGTTTTTTCTAGTAACTATATTAATTAACATTCTTAACATACGGGGTGTTTGGCAGAACGTTAAACATATGAAAATGGTGGAAAGATGGGGGGGTCACGGGGCTGTTGATAACCGCAAAGGCCTGTGATTCTTCATCGTAGGTAAGTTAAAAGCATTATAGTCGTAAAGAGGTCTCCGCTTTTTGTTTTTGTTCTTTGAGCTTTAGACATAACATTACTCGTAGCTCTACCTATTCCTATCACTGGACATTCATTATACATATATTGTCATTGTCAGTGTCTGAAGCAGTTACATTAAAGTGAAAACCATCATCGTCCGACATCTGCAAAGAAAGAAAGAGGCATTTATTTGTATAAACGTGTGTTATGCACATATAGATGAAACGGGTTTAATATTGCTGATTCAACATGTTTTGCCAAAATTGTTCTTTTCTCCAATGCGTAATTGGAAATGGGGTCATGATGTGGGCCATACACTTTTTCTTATTAGAAATGCTGTTTTAGCGGGGTGTTATTGCACCCATAGTCTGTACTTCTCACGTCTATTTCTAACTAGAAGAGGAAAAAAATTATGAAATGGGTGACGGAAGTGTTGAGAATTCTGTGCTGTTGAAACTTTAGTTTGCAACTGTCAACAGTATGCAATCCAAACATAGCCTGTATACCTACAAAGCTTTTAAGCTTTGAACGCAATTTTCTTTAGAGTTGATTTCCCCCAGAAAATTATTCCAAATCTGAAAACTGATTCAGCAAGCCCGTAATATGCTGTAAGTAATGTTGACAGTCGGTGCCAACCTATAAAGAGCTTATGACGAAGTACAATTTTTTTTACAAAGTTCATTAATGTGAGTTTTTCAGTTTAATTGTTTATCGATGAATTATCCCAAGTAACGGGCTGTTGCAACTTCTTGTATTACATTATCTTTGTATGCTAAATTAAATTTTGCTGTATTATGTAACTTTTCTCGTTTACTAAAATGCATTATGTTTGTTTTACTACGATCAATTTTTTAGTTATTTATCATTAAGCCAAGCAATTATAGAATTCAATGAATCATTTGAACCAGTATGGTAGTTAATCATATTTTTAGGTGTAATGTTTACAGTAGGTACTGTCGTCAGCGAACAATGACATGTAGGTCATTAATGAGCAGTAATAACAAAGGTGGGCCTAACACACTTCCCTGAGGAACACCATATTTAATGTGTCACTTATCAGAGGAAAAACTATTTCTCTTTTAGCTTTGATATCAAATTTTCATATCTGGGTTATTTGTTGGCGGTCCGATAAATATGATTTTATCAATTCCAGAACATTTCGCGTTGGGGGACCGATGTTCCATTTAGGGTTTTTTTTTTTTAATGCGGGAAATCATCAAATAACTTCTCCCGCCCTGGGCGGGGCGGGAGGGAGTGTCAGACTTTTACTGACTGAAACCCGTCTATGTTCCTTTCATGTGCCCTTTGTGTTCCGGAGGAGCGGTATCTCTTTCTAACAACCCGCAGCCCCGGCAGGCATCGGCCCTCAGTGGCCCCATCCAAGTTTGCTGACATCTCTTTGAGGCGCGCGTGGAACACGAACGCGCCGTCGACACGGTCTGTCGTTATTTAATGAACGTACGGACGGTGAGCTACCCATTGCTCACCGTCCACAGACCCGCGTCTACGGTGGCCGGGAGTCAGGGAGTCGTCTCGTGGCTCCCGACGCCCGGAGCGTCTACCGCCTCCTTCTCAGGCCATGATTTAAGATCACAGATTTCAACATAAATTGATAGGTGTTTTGCGGTGCAAAACACCTATACCGCACATTCTTTGAAAAATTTTTTTTTTGTTTTTTGTGTTTGATTTTTATTAGGTTTTTGTAAGCACGCAAGCATGCAGCATGCATGCAACCATGCAACATGCAGCAGCCATGGTTTCTGTCACGGCTCCGGCGCTGCGGGGCTCCGGTGGTCCCATGCTCGCATGGGACCGCCTCGCCCCTCCACGCCTACGCGGTTTTACACTACACTCTAGGGGTAGGGCAGACAACACTACTACGTGGAGTCGGTTTTGCAGCGATTCGTTTCTGTCACTAAAACCTATTTTTTTGCAAAAGTTAATTATAAATAAACATTCAGAATAATACACATTATTTGACACAATACTTAGGACATATGACTTTAGGTCATGTAAAATTAGGAAATTCAATTATTATAGTACTCAATATTATGACAGAATACTTTTAGAACTAAAGATAATTATGTTAAACAAAATTTCGGGATTTTGAACATTATGGTTACTGAAGTTTATATCAAACGTGTTATGGATTATGATTTACGGACAAACAATTTTAGGAGTAGAGAGGGAGTAGGTACCGGCCTATAACCTTCCTCGATAAATGGGCTATCCAACACAAAAATAATTTTTCAAATCGGACCGTCAGGTTCTGAGATTAGCGCGTACAAGCAAACAAACAAACTCTTCAGGTTTATAATATTATAATACTAGCGACCCGCCCCGGCGTCGCACGGGTGCAATGCTGATATAAATACTTACACTAAAGAAAAACTGTAAACGTTGTATACAAAAACCGCGTCCCGCAATTTTTAAATCTGTAATATCTTTGAAAATATTCATTTACCTAAATCATATGCTGTAAAAGGCCATATAGATCTCTATAAAATCAACAATGTATATGTCGTAGGATAATTTGATACTTCGAATCTTCGCGGAAATCCTAGGGGTTTTGCGAAAACGCGGATAATTAGACATAGGCGAAAAATTATCAAATCTTACTGGACAAAGTCAGGATTTTTGCGAAAATACTCGTTATTATAGCAATATTGCGAAACGAAACGCTGGCTGTTATGAAATAAGAACGCTGATTGGTCGGTCAGCGCGTTCAATAAGAGATCGTCTCTGATTGGTTGACGTCTTAATCATCGGCAAACTAGGAACCAATTAGAAGTCAGCCAGCAAAATTGTAGCCAATCAGTGTTGAGCACATCAAATCTTACTATAGTAACGAGTATTTTCGCAAAAATCCTGACTTTTTCCAGTAAGATTTGATAATTTTTCGCCTATGTCTAATTATCCGCGTTTTCGCAAAACCCCTAGGATTTCCGCGAAGATTCGAAGTATCAAATTATCCTACGACATATATAAGGTATTTCATTTCGATAAGGATTAATGCTGTATTGGTTAAAATCGCTTCGAAAATTAGCCATTATTTATCGTAAAAAGTAAAGGACAAAAAATGTTATTGTGGGATATCCATAAGAGATAGATATATATTATACCACCGCGGAGTTTTCTGTAGACCTTTTCAATGTGTACAATACTTAGTAGGTACATTATTTTTACCCGACTACGGCGAAGCAAAAAGGAGGGTTATGAGGTTGACCGGTATGTATGTATGTATGTATGTATGTATGTATGTATGTATGTATGTATGTATGTATGTATGTATGGATGTTCATCTGTTCCCTCATAACTTCTAAACCGTCTAACGTAAATTGACAAATGAGGTGTCATTAGAAGCGTCTTGATCGTCCGCTGGTTATAGGCTACATTATGTTGCAATAAATTGTATGTGGCGCCCTCTGGGGCTCAAGAAGATGTGAAAAAAAAATTTTTTTCTTCCAAATATGGTCGTGTTGCATATCAAACTAAAGGGCTTAATTAGCACATTTCAAATATATATATATATATATATATATATATATATTATATAAGTAAATTGTACATAGCACCCTTTAGAACGCATCATAAACCTATCTAACTAACCAATATTTCGTTTGGGAGACTTAATAGATTATTATTTCATATATTGTGTATATATGTTGCAGTTCCAATAATATTACGCATATAAATGTCTAAATTTAAACCCCAAAATATTTTAAATAAAAAAGAAGTTTAAAAAACTAAAACCCGACTACAAAAAATTCACGTTCTAAAAAGTATGAAACAAGAAAACATTCTCATCTGAAAGCCGTGGTCGTATGCCACCTAATTCAGGTAAAACTGTATGTATGTAGTTATAGAACATGAATCTTTAGCACTAAAGTTTAGGGTAAAGTGGCATACGACCACGGCTTTCAGATGAGAATGTTTTCTTGTTTCATACTTTTTAGAACGTGAATTTTTTGTAGTCGGGTTTTAGTTTTTTAAACTTCTTTTTTGATACATCTCGTAGGGTTCAGCCTGCGTTTGCCGGGGCTGCGGGTTGTTCGAAAGAGATACCGCGCCCCCGGAACGCAAAGGGCACATGAAGGAACATAGATGGTTTTTAGTCAGTAAAAGTCTGACACTCCCTCCCGCCCCGCCCAGGACGGGGGGGGGGGGGGGGGGATCATTTGATGATTTTACCATCTTTAAAAAAAAAGCCTGCGTTTGCAATGTAAGCGGAAAAAATGAAATTATTTATGACATCACATTAGAAACCTCAAAAATAACAGTATTTCTACACTATTTAATGGATGTTATTATACATATTAAACCTTCCACTTTAACCACTCTATCTATTAAAAAAAACTCCATTAAAATCCGCTGCGTAGTTTTAAAGATTTATGCGTACAAAAGGAATAGGGACAAAGAAAGCGACTTTGTTTTAATACTATGTAATGATGATGATGATGATGATAATGATGATATTTATAACACTTTTTTTTTTTTTTTTTTTTATAGACGGGAAATCATCAAATAACTTCCCCCGCCCTGGGCGGGGCGGGAGGGAGTGTCAGTCTTTTACTGACTAAAACCCGTCTATGTTCCTTCATGTGCCCTTTGCATTCCGGGGGCGCGGTATCTCTTTCGAACAACCCGCAGCCCCGGCAGATATTTATAACACTAAAGTATAGATAAGCATCGTAGCTCGTGGCACAGATTAAAATCGTGGCTCAACTTTCATGTGCCATACTAAAGCTCCGAAACCGGCGAAAGCGAGGAATGTAATTCAGAAGCTTAAAAGACACGATGTTTTTATTTCTTTCAACTCTTCCAATACTGCAAACTTAGAGAGAATAATCAATAGTCTTGAAAATAAACTAGTACTTACTATTTCCATGAAACGGTGTGAATATCGCGTTCCTGTACTCTGTGGTAGAATGTTGAAATATCAAGTAAAATCATGTTATCTCTGTTCCGCTTACGAACTAAGTATGCTACTATCTTTCTCTAACAATGAAATGTTGAAAATTTCTAAATCGTTATTGAAATGCACTCCAAACAAAATTCAACATGGCTTTTGTATAAGCCGACCGAGCTACATCTAATGGCAGCGAGCGAGTGTAGTTTTACCGATTTTTTGGCATCAGAAAACTACTTTTCCTAGTGTAAAATCAGATTTCAGCAAAGTTCTGAACTAGTTTTGGCCGGTTTTAATTAAAATCATTGCCAGTTTAGATTCTGTGTAATTAGACTTCATTTTATCGTTCTTGCTAGGAGCAGGTGAGGTGATAAAAGATATCAGTTGTAAATTAAAGATGAATTAAAAGAATTGTTGCCGGGAAATTCTTCATCAATGAAATGAACGGATAATTTTACTTTTGGTAAATATAACTAGATGGAAGCTGTAAGTTATTCATTGTCATATAATATTCACAGCCTTATCCATCGGCGTTACACTTCAAATTGTATTAGCTCTTGCTTTTGACTATTATTTCTTTTCCTGTCCTACGATAGATTACAAACTTCATTAACATCATCTCCATAAATGCACACTCAGAGAAACATAGTGACAAGACTGGTCAAACAAATTTCACATACTAAGGTTTCTTGACACAGGGAATACCATTTCTTTGAATTTTTAACTGTTTCGTCAGTAATCAGCGCATTTCAAACAAAAAGATCTGTATGACATTTACATACAGATCTTTTTGTTTGATTTACAATATGTTATAACATAATTTAACTGTAGCTAAAATCAATATCTAAGTGTCAACTTAGGCATTGATTTTCTTGTAATTAGTTAATTATTGTATGTTAATAATGAGTGTTCATTCATATACATGATTCTTTAATTATTAATGTTCTAATGATTGCAAATCATTTCTTTTATAGAAGTTTATATTTAAAAACTTTCCTATTCATGTCCATACAAAACTACCTTTTTTAAGGGGCACCTTTATACATTTTTTTCTTGTGTATGATGTTCTAAAGTGCCTTTTATAAGCGTCTAATTGAAATAAACAATTTGACTTTGACTTTAACCATATATTTACTCAGACTTTGTTACACTGATACCAGAAAAATCTTTGCTAGTGCTATTGCTTATGAGAGAAGTTGCAGTTAGTGTTTTGCAAAGTGGAAAGTAATTTTTATTTCCTTTATTTTACTTTCCTCCATTGTAATGTACAATATTCAGTAATTGTGGCTTTCTCTGCACACCCAGTCATGTATACACGTCCAACTACTTACATATAAGCATAAAAACAGCTTACAACTAAATAGATTATTAACTCTGCAGTGGTCGCGTCTTAAAAAGTCATGTGAGTGGTCGCGCGGCTACATATTATGTAGCCCAATTTGTTTTGTTGTTTTTTAAATGAAATTCAATTGTATTATTATTAAATAAAATTAAAACAAAAAACAAATATAAATCTTCAACGGTTTTGTTTAAATCAGCTATGAAAAAAAAAGTTCGTAGAAAGCCATGTCATGGTTAAAAAACCATGGGCTACATACGTACCCCGCGCGACCACTCAGGATTAATAAAAATTTTACCCAACAAGCTTTTTTTTTGCCAAACCGCATAGAAGTACACTTGGCGACACTCGTACGCTAAAATCTAGGCAGACTAGACTTAGCCACCTTTTTGATAAAATAAAATAACCTTACATTTGATATACATCTTGATTAAATAACAGGTAAGAGTATATTTATAACGCTAAATTTAATTAGTGTTAAGCATCCAAAATCATTACGTACAAATTGGGAGAACTTTTTTTGGTAGGCCTTAAATCCAATGATTGGTTTTTACTTATAATAAACATCAATGACTCAAACGCATTTTATTTTAAGATCAAATGAATAACTATATAGAAGTAAATGATAAAATATTGCTAAAGAGTTTCTTTGGCCAAAATGCATGTTGAAGTACACTTTGCAGCACTTGTACGCCAAAACTATAGATCTTATAAAAAAAAATGTTGTGCACAAATTGTAGGAAAGGAGAAGGCTACTCTTGGGCTCAGCAGTTAACTAGTTGAAATGTGTCTTAAAAAATTGTTTTTTTTTTTCTAAAGGAAATCACAAAATACTGTACCATGTTTCTATTTAGGAAGCGAGAAAACTTAAAAAATGTTATGGAATAAAAAATCGATTAAATACATGCCTTAATTCTTAGTAATTGATAGTGAATAATTCGGTAAAATCACAAAATATGTATGAAATTCGAGTGAAAATTGTTTTGCGGAATCGATACATAGCGAATGGAGTTTCTTTAATTTTCTTTGGTCAGCAACACTGGTCACCGAGTGACAGATATGACAGACAGCCAGAAAAAAAACCGGCTGTCGTTCGTTTTATTTCGTTCTGAGTGTGTACGTATTTCCCATGTTTTATTACACAATACTTGATTCCTGGATAGCCGAATTTCTCCAAATTTTCAGTGAGGTTTTGTTATTATGTCCTCTTTCCAATAAGATTAGTTTGATTGAGTTAACAACTGGGCCCAGGTTACTATGGAGCCCTATCCTTCTCCTTTCCTGTACTTTAATTTTGTTTAACATGTGTTTAGCGTAAAATGAGTCGGAAAGGAGATATTGCCAAATCAACAGGTTTTGGGTGCCATTATTACAATATGAAAATTTTATATCTAAAACCTACACAACAATTGACTAAGAGCCCCCGCAGACCACAGACTTTCCATCGGCCGACAGTTTGGTCGGGCTTTTGATTTAATTTTTAAGTATGAAGATGTATGCAAGTGCGCACATTACAAGGGTTCGGTATCGGCCGATAAATAAGTTTGATAGGCTAACCGACTGCCTTCAAACTAAACTATCGGCAAACTATCGGCCAACTGCTAAATCAGTATGGCGTTCTTCTACGCGCGCATACTGGCCGATCGTTTAGTCGGCCGATCCTTCAGTTCGCTCCCAGCTTTGGCGCAGGATGGTCGCACGTATTTCTCATGATGGGGTTGCCCAGTTCTACTCCACCGCTGCTTGTCGAAACGTAGATCGTAACTTTGATTAAATAAATTGAAAAAAATAATATGGAATGCAACATGTAAAATTTTCCTAGCAAAGTCTATCACTGTGAATAGGATGCACCCAATACTCTCGGTATCTCTTCTTGGTACTCCTCCTCCGTTGTATAAGAGCAATAATAACGTTTCTGGACAATATTGTATTACCAACTAGAAAATCGTTCGAGAGCAGTTGGCCGAGCGTTGTCTAGTCTGCGCACTCATCGCCAACCCGACTGTTTAGTTGGCCCAGTGTGCGCGCTAGCAGCCCAACCCGATCAAACTATCGGTAGACTAAATAGTCTGTGGTCTGCGGGGGCTCTTAGCCAACTTTTTGATGAAGCAACCTACTACTACTAGATTGGAAATAAAATAATCTTTCATTTGATATAACATTCGATTAAATAACAGATGAGAGTGTATTTATAAAGTTAAAGTTAATCAACGTGAAATATCCAAATTCATTATGTACAAATTGGAAGAAATGTTGGTTTATTTTGCTAGGGCTAAAGTCAATTATTGGTATTTATTTGTAATAAATATCATTGACTTAAATGCATTTTAATTTAAGATCAAATGAATACATAAATGGAAGTAAATGATGAAATATTGCTAAAGAGTTTCTTTGGCCAAAATGCATGTTGAAGTACACTTTGCGGCACTCGTACGCCAGAACTATTGATCTTATAAAAAAATTGTTTACCACAAATTATTGGAAATTTCCTGTACTTTAATTTTGTTTTTAAGATATTGACTGAAGCTGCTACTAGGTGCCATTTTCCAACATGACAATTTTACAACTAAAATCTAGGCAACCATGGACTTAGCCCCATTTTTGATAAGGCAACCCTATGCAATTGGATTGGCAAAAAATTACCTTTCATTTGACATACAACTCGATTAAATAACAGATGGGGTTATTTTACTCCATTTTTGCCCACCTTCAAACCAGGCAACCCTACAGTTAGCCCCGGATGAGATTAGGCAACCCTACTTTTTTTGATTCCTTGGGGTATATTCTATCAGCTAATGCACAATTTACCTAAATAACAGATGGGGGGATTTTATCCAAAAACTTGGCCCACATTTTTTAATATTTAGCACCTTTGGTACGCGATTTAGCTAGGCAACCCATGTGCGTTGTATCAATCTATGTCTGATCATGCATATAATCCATACAATAATAAAATAACAGATAAAGGTATATTTTTCTTCTACGGATCTTACACCATGATTGTCTGGTCAGGAGCACCACACTCCAACTGGATATCAATAGGACCTACAATCCCCCATTTCGCTCCCCGGTGCTCTCCTTATAGATCATGGAAAAGCACAGCAGTGGGGGAAGTAAAAAAATATGATAAAAAACTCTACTGTGAATCAACTCATAAAAGTGATTTTTCAAGCAGTCTGTCAGTGGCATAATAAATAATCAGAAATTGCACTTTAACTAAGAGCTGCCATTTTTGCCTTATTCTAGTAAGATTTTTTTAAAGTTGTAATATAAGCCATACTTGTAATGTTAATTAATACAAATCCAACGATACTCTGATAATCCACTCACTTAGGCCTTTAGGAGGAATCATAGACACATACATACATTACTTATTACATACCTACATTAAAACATTACTCCCATTTGGATTCCGCTGATGTCAGGTAGAAATAGCACCACCCAATAATTAAAATGACCAGTAATTTGGTTGATAGGTCAGATGGTGTCTATCCCATGGAAAATATGAATATGCAGCAGCATCTAGTTAGTCTGCAGGCTAACCTAATCTAGTTGTGGAAACATGAAGTCAATGATAATACATATTTATAATACTTAATTATTGCAAAATACTTTAATTAGAATGAAAATCTTGTTTTGTGTAGGTATTGTTAAATAGAACTGCTGCAGCGAGCTTACCTGGTCCGGTCATGGCGAACGCTACCACTGAACAACAAATTACAGACCTTGTAAATTTTGAGACCACCACATTGCATTAGTTCCAAATAAAGCCACCAGGGCCCTGTTTAATAAAGCTGACAATTCGACATATATGTCAAAAAATTACAAAATTGTAGAAGTGTCGCACTTGTGCTGTTTAATAAAAGTGACAAATATGTCAAAAATCGACAGGTAATATCTTGACATATTTGTCATGTGAAAACGCGTTTAATAAAACTTGACATAATACGTCGAATTTTATTTATTATTAAAAATGTTGACATGTTATGTCAAAAAACCAGACAAAATATTACTGTCAATTGTCGGATTGTCGTGGCAATTATGTCCATGAACAATTTTATCAATTAAATATTCTACGATAGATTTACATACCCGAAATTTTTCTTTAAAGCAGAAATCTGTAATTGAGAATGAGAAATCTGTAATTGAGAATTTATTCTGCTTTTAAATGATCGTCGTTGCCTTCTCGTTTGTATTTGTTCTAAGTATTCATTATCACCACTCTCACTTCTTGATATAAGTACAATTTTGTAATAAACCTTTTAAAAACACTTTTTTAGACCTTCAAAATTCAAAATATTATATCGCGACAGGGTAACGCTCCAGACAGAATTGTCGGACAATTCTACAAATATGTCAATATGTCATGACAACTTTCTGTTTAATAAAGCAGATTTGACAAATTTTCCACGACAAATTGTCACCTGTAACCTGTCGCTTAAAAATTTTGATTAAACAAAAAAATGACAAATTGTCGCGACAACCCGACATATTTATGAATTTTCCACCATGACAATTTTGTGGCCTGTAAGTTTTATTAAACAGAAAAATTGACGAATTGTCTCTTTTTGACATATGTCGGACTTGTCGGATTGTCAGCTTTATTAAACAGGGCCCAGGCCAGATATATTTGCTGCAGAATAACATAATCAAAAAGCACTGGTATAACATAGGAAGAATCATTTTTAAAGTTCTCTGCTTGCTTTGTCTAAACTAAGAGCCTGTCCAGATGAGGCGTTTTACGCTCGAGTCTACTCGCGCGTAGGCCCTCGTTACTTGAGGTAACGCGCGAGAGCATCTGGACGCGATGTATGTAGGTCTAGTATCTCGAGTAAGCGCGAGTGCTTATGCGCGAGCGGACTCGCGCGTAAAACGCTTCATCTGGACAGGCTCTAAAGTGAACTTATTGTGGCACCATTGTATTGTGTAACACTTATAACAAAGTAAGAGCTTAATTCAATATGAAGTGATAAAAACATTCATTGCTGATGCATTTGTTAAATCATTTTTACATATATACCTAGATCATCTTGTGTTTGTCATTTAAACCATCTTATTAAAAGCTTCCATAGTTACTGTTAAGACGCTGACAACAGCTAATTTATTTTGAAGCAAAGGTAGAGTGAAAAACAAGCGAATCTTTGTTCAAATGGTATGCAAAGGTTGTCACTCGGTTATTAACCTAGCACCCGACCAGCACTGCCTCGCCTTGTGCTGCCTTTATTGATTAACATAATTATGTTAAACAGAGATATTTTAGCTGAAAGGTGTTAAGGTTACTTTCTTAAGTCTTTGCATAAAGGAATAAAAAACATGGGTGTGATGGAATATTTATGCATGTATGAATGAAAAAAAAATATTTTGAATATTTAATTATTTTTTCTGCTTCCACAAATTCAATAGATTTACTTAAAAAATATGTTTTAATTCAGCCTATTTGAAGGGTTCGTTTCTTGTCAGCGCCTTACAGGATCAAATAACCTGGTGATGTATTCGTTTGGAGCACATTTATGAATGAATAAATTGCTATTTTCACGTCCTCTTCATTGAAATTGGATTTGTATTCGTGGTTTTTATGCCAGTTTATAAGTGTGGCGGGGGTTTCGTAGGTTTTAAGTCAATAATGAGGAGTACACAATGAAGGAGATGGTAGGAGGCTGCTGCGTGTGCTCTGACGAGCGCGGTTGGCCCGACAACCCGCTTGTCTACTGCGACGGAAACGGCTGCACAGTCGCGGTCCATCAAGGTATTCCACTCAAGTGTTCAGGGCAGCTGATGCCTGCGGCTACATGACGAATCAGTGTCTAACACTTTAGAACCTTTTACTATTTATTGTTAATACATTATTATTATCATTTATTCATTTTTAAAACATATTAAATACATTTATAGATTATTTATTGAAGTTTGTTGACATATATTAGATTTTATTTTATTGAATTAACCAGTTGTTGTACTAACATGTCTCGATTATTGTGTTGGACCTTAGTTGTGGATTGCTTTTAACTTGTATTTAATTCCTTTTTGTAAAATTGTTAATGAATAAATGATATGCAAACAATATCTTAATTTACGATGTTTACATGGTTTGCCTTGGTCGCTTTTGTGTTCAATTGACACATTTATCAATAAATTCAATATATTTTCAGCTTGCTACGGAATAGTGACCGTGCCAACAGGACCATGGTATTGTCGAAAATGTGAAAGCCCGGACACTAAGAACAAGGTTATATATAATTACAGTAGCTCATGCACAATACAGGTTGTAGTTTTTCTCTTTGTCAAGCAAACGTGATGTTGCCTCTAACATACCGTTTTGTAAACTGGTTTTCATTGTATTTAGTGTTTGTAGGAGGGGTAGAATCACTTCCTTACTGGGTTCAGGTAGCTAAATGAAACAACAGCCTGTATAATATTCTGCATCCTAATCAAAATACGTAACAAAATGCTTTATTGCGAAACGATGATAATTCCGAGGGTTACACTATAAAGCCGCAGTATGCACTGTTTCTTTTATTAGTGTGGGTGTTGTATGAATGTTTTAGCGTTGCGAGCTATGCCCGTCCAAGTCGGGCGCTCTGAAGCGCTCGGACACCGGCGGATGGGCGCACGTGGTGTGCGCGCTGTACATACCGGAGGTGCGGTTCGGCAACGTCACGTCCATGGAGCCGATCGTGCTGCGGCTCATACCGCCAGAGAGATACAATAAGGTGAGAACATTCATCAAATTATCATCAAAACCATAGGTAAGTAAAAAATACACGTTGAAAATATAAATTGCTGGTTGTCACGGTAAGAACGATACAAATGCCAAAAGTATAGTTTTAAGAGAGTTTGTTGTGCGTAACCTTATTACTGATAATGCAAATATTTTCCAGACCTGCTACATCTGCCAAGACCTGGGCAAGACGCACCGCGCCAACGCGGGTGCGTGCATGCAGTGCAACAAGTCTGGTCAGTTCACATTCACTATATTTCTACATGTTTTCTAAAATTCGACGAACTAGTCTGTCTAATAAAAGTTACTAGCAAATGACAGTCCGATAAGCAGAATATTATTTTTTTGTTATAAAGATTTATGATTATATTTAGCTATCCAACTAATTATATAGTGGGTTAAAAGAAGCGTTGGTATGAAATACAGCAGATGTGATATGAGATCTTGTTAACTATAACTAATGTTACAAAATTATGCTAGTTCACAGAACAGTAACCTGAACGGTAGCTAAGCTGTTTTGTTTGCTAATAGGGGGATTATGAATATGTTGAAATATTAAGTTGTAACACGTATCACCGACACTCCAGTAACATGTTGCCGTACCGGCTCGTTCTCCACAAGGTTGCAAGCAACAGTTCCACGTGACGTGCGCGCAGGGGCTGGGCCTGCTGTGCGAGGAGGCGGGCAACTACCTGGACAACGTCAAGTACTGCGGCTACTGCCAACATCATTATAGTAAACTGGTTAGCTCCCATTCTCTTTTTCTATCTCAGTCTGTCTGTCTCACCAAGTAAATATAACAGAGGACATGCCATTAAAAGATTATCCATAAAACAGGTGCGTGGCACTTTTCAGAGCCAGATCCCGCATATGCGGGGTTGTGATCGGAATAGGTACAGCGAATGTGCCTAAAGTTCAAAGAACAGAAACAGTAAATTATTTTTTTATTGTTTTAGTTTACTTTATTAATTTTAGTCGTACGTACATAAGTAATGTTTCGAAACTCTGAACAAATATTTGGAATCAAATTTTAGTCGACCGATTCCGATCACTGGTAATAATAAGATACTTTACATAGCCGCTAACTACTCATACTGCTGCAAACTGGAACAAATACACTATAATTATATACCACATGGCACACAATGTAACGCATGCCAAACATAATGTAAATAACATGCGACGGTACGGGACTAGCAGGGTATTTAAAGTTAGTCATAACATTTACAAGTTGCTTCGTAAAAACAAGTTTGACAGTTCAGAACAAAAATGATTGTAACGATGGGTAAAACAAGTAAGTTAAGGATTTGTTAAGTGTCTTTTCACCCTCTATGGGGTTAAGCCCGCTCATTTCTGTAACCAGTGAATAGAAAATGCTAAGAGTTTTCCTAGCGGTGAATAGTAAAAACTTAATGTAATTCCGAGCTGTTTTCAGCAGGCTAGAAGACAATAGTCGACAGAGAATGGCTACCAATGGTGGAAACTGTCGTTCAGTTATTTGCTAATCTTACCCATACGAAATTTGTTCACTGACGGGCCTGTTGGTCTAGCGGCCCTGACTGCTAAGCCGGAGGTCGTGGGTTCGATTCCCACCCAAGACAAACTTTGTGTGATGAGCATGATTGTTTGTTCTGTGTCTGGGTGTGATTTATCTATAATATATATGTATTTATAAATTATATATGTATGTATATCAGTTGTCTGGTTACCATAACACAAGCTCTGCTTAGCTTGGGATCAGGTAGCCGTGTGTGAGTTGTCCCAAGATATTTATTTTTATTTATTTATTTACTGTTTAGAGGGACCAATCAATTGAAAGAAATATAAGTCGTTTACGAAGATTTTTGTCAAATGCGAGGATTTAGGGAATATATGATAAACAAGCTATTTTTACCATCACGCTTGTATCCCCATTCATTAGTATCCCCTAACTCCCCAAAGGGTTAGGCAGAGGTGTACCAATGTACACCCACAGTTCGCCGGTATATTTAGGTCCCATGTAATAGGGGGCGAGCCGGGTTATTCCCGCTCGGTAACACCCTTTCGTCAACACTGTTGACGATCGGGAAAAAAAAGTTTCGTTCGTTCGCAGTGTCCATGAATGCTGGTTTTTATTTTTAAAATATGGAAATAACAATAAAACATGTCATGGATTTTTAAAATGTTTTAATGGATTATGTCAGATCTTTGAAAACACAATTAACTAGGAAATAAAAAAATGGCCTTATCATGTGCATAATAACCATTTTACACTTTGATAAGTAATAAAATTGTGACACTGATTTAACATAAGTAATCAAATATAGTTGAGAAAGTGACTAATGAAAACTAAGTACACTATTATGTATCACAGATAATCATCTAATTTACACTAATTTAATAACTAAACTATAACCATAAACCTTAATATTTTTATATTAAGTACCTAAAATTAAAATAAACCTAATTAAAAACAGTAAAAATAAAATGTTTCAGATAATCAAGTAAATAAAGAATTTTGTATCACAGATAATCAACTATTTTACAATAATATTTAAAGCGTTGAAAATACCTAAGTTTTAACTAAAATAAATATATAATAATACTAGCTTCTGCCCGCGACTTCGTCCGCGTCACAGTTGATGTGTTATCCTACGGGTACCGTACATTTTCCCGGGATAAAAAGTAGCCTATGTGTTATTCCAGACTATAATCTATCTTTGTGCCAAATTTCATCCAGATCCATTTAGCCGTTTAAGCGTGAAAGAGTAACAAACATCCATACATCCATACATCCATACTTACAAACTTTCGCCTTTATAATAGTAGTAGGATAGGATAATTATTATTATATACCTATATAGGTATTTATTTTAATTAAAGCGTTGTAAATACCTCAGCATTTATATCACAGATAATCACATGTTTTCAATAATTTACATAATATTTTGTTGTCCTATAAAAGTAAATTTCAGATTCTCAGAGACACAACTCGTTACACATAGGTACTCAATTATATCACATAGGTACTCAAAGTTATAATATTAAGGTTTATGGTTATAGTTTCGTTATTAAATTAGTGTAAATTAGATGATTATCTGTGATATATAATAGTGTACCTACTTAGTTTTCATTAGTCACTTTCTCAACTATATTTGATTATGTTAAATCAGTGTCACAATTTTATTACTTATCAAAGTGTAAAATGGTTATTATGCACATGATAAAGCCATTTTTTTTATTTTCTAGTTAATTGTGTTTTAAAAGATCTAACATAATCCATTAAAACATTTTAAAAATCCATGACATGTTTTATTTTTATTTCCATATTTTAAAAATAAAAACCAGCATTCATGGACACTGCGAACGAACGAAACTTTTTTTTCCCGATCGTCAACAGTGTTGACGAAAGGGTGTTACCGAGCGGGAATAACCCGGCGAGCCTATTGCCATAAACCGGGCACAAACTCCGAGCTGCTACTGAGAATTTCATAGAAAAACCCAATGACACTTTTTGCTCGACCTGGGAATCGAACCCAGGACCTCTAGCGTAGCAGTCGCGCTTAGGACCACTAGGCTAACGAGGCAGTAAAAAAAAATAGTTTTTTTTTTAAATTTAAGATTATATTTATTTGTCAAATTGGAAACCAACAGCATACAGAAATGAGTGAATACAGAAGTTGAGTGTGTAATGTACATTAAGCCAATTACAGGTTCTCACGGGTAAAAATATAATTGTTATGTAGAGATCTTAGGATCACTAGCAACAAAGCTAAAGAAAAATAAGTAAAAACCTCGAAATTATTTAAAAATTGTTCTATATTTAAAATTGTAAGAATTAAGTCACACACGCCAAAAGAAAACAGTACACACTATCCTTCTTCTTAGCGTTTCGATGACAAACTATATTATAATAAATGATACTATACAAATATATTTTTCTTGTCTTATCTACTTTTTTCATTAAATACTATATTTTTTAAAGTGTTTTAATGGTTATGCTAGAAAATACTAAAATTAGCCTAAGAAATGTTGGCAACCCTAGATAAAAGGTGGTGCATTAGCGCCTCTTCAGTCGAGTATAGAAAGTCGTAGCGTCAGGATGAGCTATTTGTCGAACTGTTCTAATAAATGACGTATAAATATAGTTAGAGGTGAAATGAGATGTCGTTCACAGCATCGGGACGTCTATGGAAGTAGCCTTCACTAGATGCCCGCGATAGTGTGCGATGCCCAGTACGGGCGCAGTGCCACGGCGCCGGCGTGGGGCGTCTCCTCTGTTATATGTACTTGTGGCGTATTCCCTCGCAGTCGCCTATAAAGAAGTAATTTATTTTGGAAACAAGAATTCCGCACGCAATGTTAGGAAACAGCAGTCCCGACTCCATATTAATTTAACAATTATTAATTACTTACTACAAGTTTCATTTGATATTTAAGGTTCCCGAAACGGTAGGTGACGAGGAGGTGTAACGGATAATATATTTCAGAATTATCGAGGAATAGTGAAAAGGCTTGGAATATTTGAGTAACATTTACAGCGTGCACAGTCGATAGATTATTGTCCATTTAAGCACACCAAGGCAACCTCTTGAAGGGTTGTTGTATGTTTGTACAGCTCGTTGAGCGGAGGCGATTCCGTCTCTTTCAGGACAATGTCGACTGTCGACGTTTTGATAGACCGTTGTTCTTGTGGTCGCAAGCGCGCCTGGTGAGCGTGGGGTCCTAGGTTCGATTCCCAGGTAGGGAAAAAAGTGTTATTGAGATTAAGATAAGAAGTTATCAGTAGCAGCCCGGAGTTTGGAAGTTGGTGGCGTGATACCCCCATGCCTCGGAAAGCTCGTTAAGGTGATGGCCTGGGCTGTCATTCGTAGATCTTTTGACAGTCGTAACGGATAGTCAGAAGCCCGGAAATCTGACAACCAGTCTTCAGCGGCATCTGCTTAGACTGGAAGCCGATCCCAACACAGTTGAGAAAAGGCTAAGCAGATGATGATTCAGCACGATGTCAAAATCATATTTTGTCATTTTCCTATATCTACTTATTGACTATGTACGGTATTCTATATTATTATTTGAATCAGCTACCACCATGTAACAGATTTCATACCTGTCCGTTTGGGTACTAGCGGACTCCGCCAGAGTCGTTTCTTTGGTATTGTTCATCGGATCATTCTATCTCTGCCATCGGGACACACGTAAAGTTATGTTTTCAAACCATAAAATATCAAATGGAACTTGTGATTGATTTAATTGCTTTTTGTTTATTTTGTGCAAGTACAACATAAAAGTGGTATTGTTGAGTTGAACACAATTCCAACCGTGGGCATGCGTTAGCGCGCGCGTGCACAGCTCGGGGCAGCGTGCACGAGCCGCGTGCTCGGGGGTTCAGCCGACCGCTGTGATCTAACATTCTGTCGGGCTTCTTTGGAATACAGCTTGTTGCTGACCAACTAATGATACTGGTTTTGGTACCCTTTTAAAATGATTGTTATGATACTACCAAGAAATATAATGTTTTGAGTAGGTGTGTATGTTGGTTGTAATGTCAGTGTCTGTTTAAGAAGTCGCTAAATCGATATAGTTCATCGATTTAGGTCGAACATTTAAAACTGATGTTGAAATTATATTATTATTGTTATTGCTTAAATGCAAGACGTAACTGACACCTTATAATATAGTACCTAAGTACCTACCATTTTTATGTCAAATGCACAATCAAGATCATTTTAGAACTGTCGCTGTACACTTCTTTTGAGATCATTGTCTGTGTTCACACTTACTGCCATTTACACACGTTCACACTGTGACAGTCTGCGAGTCTAAAGTCTGGCGCTTATTACTTGAGGACAGCAGCTCCGCGTACTGGGGCAGTAACGATTTGAAATGAGACTCAGTACGTTTTACTTGTTCACATAGGTATGAACAGTTGAAATGAGATGAAGTAATGCGCGCCAGCATTTAGGTCACTGCGTCCGATCATAAGAGCTGATTATTGTGTTGAGTACGCGTTATAGTTAACATTTTCACTTTGTCATTTTGTTATCATGTCGGCCTACTGCACCTAACTATCGCGTTACGTCGCCACCAATTTGTGCATGGAAATTGATTTATTCATTCATTATCATTTTTTAGTTCACCAACCATGATGCCATCATCGTCAAGGTACTAAAATCATTCCACTATAAACAACTCGAAGTCATATTTCATAAAGTAGAGTAGTGTACATGTCTATACCTAAAGGTTTATCATTTATTGAATAAAACTATCCTGTTTCCTAGCGGTTTAGCGCGAACTCGTTGTAATTCGAAACCGACATTATTGCCGGCGTTAATGAGCGGTGTGTGATACGGTGACGAACGTTGACTGTGCAGAAAAAGGGCGGTAACGTAAAGACCATCCCGCCGTACAAGCCGGTGTCGCACGACAGTCAGTCGAGCGACTCGAGCTGCGAGAAGGAGGGCGAAGCCTCGTGCTCGCCCAAGGCTAGCGGCGGCGCGACGCCGACGCATGCGGGCAAGTCCAAAGGGGTACGTACGTGTCATGCCTGCTAGCACAGTCGAGTGTATGTATTTATAGCTCCCTACCATCTGCCATTCAACCCATTATTGTATTAGTTTATGTTTTATGCTTGTGCTTTTTACGATCACCGTTCTAGACCGGCGTTTACAGTATTACTCAAAAACTGCTTAACCTTTGTTCCTCGAAAATGAAACATGAATGAAATGAAATGACTAAGTGAATGAAAAAATCCATGACAAATGTTGGAACAGAATTAAGTTTTCGTATTCTAATCAACCCAATTTGAAGTTAATAACAGGGTATATTTTATTGAATTAAATAATTATATATTTTTCCGTTGGTATGGCATACTTGTAACAAAGTACTATCGTAAATACTTACTGGTTATTTAAAATACATAATTATGTTCAAATAATTATTTGTTATTATTTATGTAACGTAGGTAACACAATATCATGGGTATTTTAAGTTTATGTTGCTAATAACTATTCAGTTGGCCAAAAGGCGCTCGTATGACTGTATGTTTTAATTGGTAGCCGGGGCGCAAGTCTTCGCACGCGACGTGCACCGTGGTGTCGGGCAAGAGCACGCCGAACTCCTCCAAGACTCCCACGCCCAGCCAGCCCATGGGTGAGTACCGCGACCAGCTGCTTCGGTACCGAGCGCGCACCTCGCTGTGGCGCATTCTTTAGGCATCGTTCAAATAATTTCAACGATAGCGATGTTATTCACAGAAGTTATATCAAGTCGCTGTGGTCTTTCAATTTGTAAAAAAATTGAATATTTAAATATAAGTAGGTATAGGAACATTACAATCATAATAATACTACCGGTACCTACTCGTTATACTAAACATATAACAAGTAACATATGAACATAAATAAGCACAAACTGCACGTCATTGCATATCTATTTATAATAATATAATTGTACAGTTTTCCTCTTGTGTATTTCGTTTTATGTAACACGACATAGATGATAACTATTTTTTATAGGTTTAATAGTTTACCCATAACGAGATATTTTTTTTTTATTATTAATAATATTGTTTTTTTTCTTAATTAATATCTTTTTCATACGTCAATCAGAAATAAGATGCTTTCGGCAAACTTACTATTTTCAAGTTTGCCACATAAAAGCCAAAGCAGTGTTTGAGATTAAAAAACACACTTCAGCTACAGCGGGTGCAGTTATCGAGGCGTACCTGGAGGAAAGGCACTTTAAATACCGAAGACAGCAAATTTTATTCAAAGGAAACATTCCATTATTTTTAAAAAGAAACAAATCTTCATGTGATGTTTTTTAAGAATACGGTTGCCACACCCGACTAGAATCCGAAAAATAGCATACTGTATTTTTATCACGCGGTATCACGAGTGTTTAGACGTCCTTGGTTACTGCTTATTGCACTTATTTTTTAAATATCAGTTAAAATATTAATATTTTTCCTCCAAAATATCGAGGGGTTTGATAGAGAGAGATCATAACAATGCCGCTTCAAAAAACAAAAAACAGAATTGAATAAAACAGCAATAGATCTACTATCATATTATCACATCATACAATGTTCACATCGTATGTTTGCAGTGTACACGCGATTGAAATGTTTTAATTTTACACTTTACATTTACTTGACTTAGCAGTAAATGATTGTTTTAATCATAAAACTATTCTTTTTTATAGTATTCGCACCTTAATAAGAATATAAATATAAAGGGGCCTCTACGACTTGGCTTCGGCTCCTCGTACGCCTTTCAAAGGTCCGGGGCCCTAGGGTCCCTAGATACGTCATATAAATATTTCTCTGCAAGTAAACTAATTGTAATGATATGTTTCGTTTCGCCCGCTGCTAGCAGACATGTCACCCGACAGCACCGATTCAGGCGCTGTCACACGCAAACATAAGCCATCCGAAAAAAGTTTGTTTCGTATGTCGTAGATGATTGTCGCATGTTAGCTCGTGTGTAGACGTAGCTGTGCTGTGTGGACTAGGATTTATATGGAATAGCTTACATCACTTTGAAGGTTTAGGTGTTAAATACTAAGGACAGGCACGCAAACTAGGTATTCTGTGTGGTAGGATAACAAGTGGTAAGTTGCTTCAAGTGAGCCACGCCGAGGAGTGGCAGTAGGAGTCGTTATGAAGGAGCGGCCGGAGAGACGGCGGCGCCGCACTCTTACGTTGCGCACGTACTTGATCCGTGTTGGGCGGCAGTTGTCGCCTACTTCCAACCATTGTGGAAACTGCTACGTTATGATAGTCGCAACGGATGCTGTTATCTGGTGTTCCAGTGGGCTTAGTAGTCCGTGTTATATTTCTTTCCATGCCTGATGCTTACATAAACTACCATGGCATGGTGCGTTGCTGTAGACAGACCCCTTTATATTTAGGCAAAATGATTGAGAAGTTGCTTTTGAATGTTACATGATTTAATTTCTGACCCCTATCAAATGTCAAATCTTACGTTAGCTGTTGTGATTGGTTAACAAAACTTACATCAACTTATCGACTCACTTGATTTAGTTAACAGCCAATTTAAAATAAAACACGCTATCTGTATAGACTGTGGAAGGCATGACATTGATCTAGTCTAGATCATTATAGGTAGGTATGTCAATATGTGTTCGTTATGCATGAAAGGCGCGCGTCGTAAATTATGAAAAGGTTTGGAGAATGACTCATGTTGTCTTTGTTAAAGTTAATACTTAATATTTTAAATAATGTTGTATTCTTTCATTAAATTGTCGTGTTTTTTCTTTATTTCAAAAAATCCGTGTTAGTTTCAATAGTAACTTATTTTTAACTTCACATCGCTCATATTAGAAGTCGTAGTTACAGTACCTGTGTGACAATGATACTTAGGTGGCAAATTACATCATTCGTCAGACAAGAAAAAGCAGTCGCCGTCGCGGCGCGCCTCGTCGGCCGGGGACGGCGGCTCCGGCAGCAAGAGCAGCACGCCGGCGCCCTCGCCGCAGCACTCCACCGACTCCACGTGCACGCAGACACCTAAAGGTATGTTTGTTGCTAATGGATTATTTGGTTCTTGTCTTGCGAGTAATGTGGAACTAAAGTTTTCTTTTTAAACCATACTCCGTACCTACCATTAGTAACTAATACATTTTATTTTTAAGACTGCCCCGTTGGTCTCGTGGTCGCAAGCGCGACTGGTGAGCGTGGGGTCCCGGGTTCGATTCCCAGGTCGGGCAAAAAAGTGTTAGTGGGTTTTTCCATTAGGAATTTCTCAGTCTGTCTGATAGGCAGTCGCTCCATGTAAAATACTGATATTCAGCTGCATCCAGTTCGACTGGAAGCCGACCCCAACATAGTTGGGAAAAGGCTAGCAGATGATGACATTTTATTTTTAAGAATAAGCCGTTCCACTTTCCAAGCTAAAAAGGGGATTAGGTACAGTCAGCAACAAAAGTCGATGACCAAATACTAATCTCCAAAACACCTGACCACGGAAACGGACCACATATCACTTACTAGAAAAAAGTACAAACTAAGGGCATACAACTCTGGGCAAAGGAAACTAAGCATTTCAATGTTACAATAACGCTAAACATTAATATGTCATAAGTCGCTACACATCATTACAGCATAAGTCAGTAACTATCGTTGTGCCGTAAGTCGCTAAACATCATTACAGCATAAATCGGTAACTATCATTTTGCCGTAAGTCGCTAAACATGTTACGAGGGGTTTGACGCATTTGGTGCACTTCTCAACTTGTACACCATGCTCAAATGGTGAACTTAGCAACTGGTGCACTTCTCATATGGTACACTTCGCAACTGGTGCACTTCTCAAATGGTGCACTTCGCAAAAAGAGCACTTTTTAAGATGAGTGGAGATTTGGAAAAATTGACTGAAAATGAAAGAATCTTTGGTTTTGCGTAGGTAATTTTCTAATTTTAATTAAACTCTACATAATCATACATAACATTGAATTTAAAAAAAAAAGGTTCTCCAATTATTTAAGTAATTTTACTTTGCTTAATTAATAGTAACAATTACTAAGTAAGAAACAAAGGTTTATCTATATTATTTAGGTATAACCTGTTTTTGAGAAACAGGTTATGATGGTTATGGTTTAATTTGTAACAATAACTATAACTAAAAGAAGTACAGTTCAAATTATAATATTACAAAGGTTATTGATGTAATATGATATTATATCATGTCTTTATTATCATAACTTTTTGCTGTAAATCAAATTTTTTCTTACATAATTATATTAAAAAAAAAGAGCAAAATGTGTTATTGGGATTTTCTCTGAAATTCTCAGTAGAAGCTCGGAGTTAGGATTTGTGCCCGGTTAATGGCAATAGGCTCGCCCCCTATTACATGGGACCTAAATATACCGGCGAGCTGTGGCTGTACATTGGTACACCTCTGCCTAATCCTTCAGGGAATACAGGCGTGATGGTATTTTTTTTTATGCTATAATTATATTTTTATCACTTACGAGTGACTTTTGTTTTATTTTTGAAAAAATAAAAATATTATTCTGATTATGTAGAGTTTAATTAAAATTATTTTGTTGATTGTATTTTTAACCGACTTCAAAAAAGGAGGAGGTTCTCAATTCGGCTGTATGTATAATTTTTTTTTTTTTTTTTTTTTTTTTTTTTTTTTTATGTATGTTCACCGATATTTTCGTCAATTATAGACGGATTTCAAAAATTTTTTTTTTGTTGGATAGAGTTCACTTCTGAGGTGGTCCCATTTTCACCAGTCCAGGATCTGATGATGGAATCCAGGAGAAATTGAGTGTAACCACCGAAAATTGTATGCTCGTATGGTGTTTTTGTTACGTAATCATGTCTTACTCAGGTATATGCTTCAGGGTATCAACATCTGATGCTGCTGTCCTGATGATGATGCTACAGTACTCCTTAAGGGTAGTAGTTTTTGAGATAGGAACTTTTTATTATATTATGTTTGTTCGCGGATAACTTCGTCGTTTATGAACCGATTTTGATTATTCTTTTTTTGTTGGAAAGGGTAAACTTCCCAAATAGTTCCATTGAAATTTCATATAGATCTGATGATGGATTACGGAGACAGACAACGGAACTCTTCAAAAAATTTCAGCAAATCAACCGCGATTGCTGCTATCGCATAAATATGCATTCATTATGTCAAGTCGGTGCATTTTACAGACAGACTTCAAAAAGGAGTAGGTTATAAATTCTGAAGCTTACGAGTATTTCTTTTTAAATGTACCTATAGTCGTGCATAACTCCGTCGTTTAAACACGGACTTGAAAAAATATTTTTTTGCTTGAAAGGGGTTTATTTCGAAATGGTCCTATTTAAATTTCATATAGATCTGAGACAGACAGCTGAACTGTTCAAATATATTCGTCAGAAAAATGATGAAATTCCACAAAATACTAAGCATACTGTAGTGATGATTGTTGAACTCACGTATTGTTACAGCATCAGGCAGTTCGACTCCTGTGGCCGGCCCGTCGAAGGTCCCACCACCAGCCGCTTCGCCCAGCACTACCAAGGCAGTGGAACCAGTAGGAGTCATCAGCTCCGTGGCACAGGCCGTGGCTTCCGTGTCCACCATCACAACCAACCCGATTAGGTAATGGCTCTAAACTATGTAGGTCCTGTGCGCTGCACGAATACGTGGGTTACATTACAGCACGCAACTTGTGTCGTGTGTGCACGGGCCTCAGGGCGCAGCGCCGGACACCCTATTTACTTGTATCATTAAAAGGCATTAATTGGAAATCCAACATTTTTGTCGAGCAGCGCGCTTGTTACCGCTGCAATGGTGCAAGCCCCGACTTCAAAGCCAACGTACCAAGAGTCGGTGATCACGAACACAGATTTGGTGGAGACCAAACAGACCAAAAAGAGGAAGGCTATTGCTGCAGCTAACATCATGAACGCGCCCGTCGACTACACGTCGCACACGCCTCCCGCTGGGGTGAGTGTCTTGCAGTAATAATAGAGCCCACTGGAACTAGCATACTAATGACTGTTTGTGAAAACTTACAAGTAATACAAATAAAGTGCTTTAACGTGCTCCGCGATGGTGTTCCGAGCATGGAGGTGTAGGGTGGGAGGGGGCAGCAAGGGCAGGTAGGATGACTCCTTGAATGTAGTAGTTAGTATTCCTAAATTTTTTAGAGTTCCGCACCCAGACGGTGCCAAACGAAATTCTTAAGAACATTTCAAGCAAAATTTTGTGGTGCAGACCCCAAAAATATAAAATGGACCAAAATCTTTCTATTTCGGGACAAAGCACACAGACAGACACTTTGCCGGTTTAATAAACTGATTCGCATTGTCAAGTATTTATAATTTTTTAGAATAAAAGTGTAAGGATACACTTAGTTTAAGTTTGTTAGTGAAGCTCTGAGCTCCTTTACTATGTGCAGACGAACGGAACGTCTCCATGTAGCACTACTGCTTGCCCGTGCCGCCCTGTCGACAAATCGAACGAAATACGTTACAGTGCATGATTATAAATACACGTTGGAAATGACACCCACCCTCAACCTGTTCATACGCTAAAGAAACAACGCACAGAATCCATGAATCACGCAGCGCGTGGGTGTCCCTTTCCAACTGTATTCTTATGGAACGTAGTTTGATTGTAAGTTATATCCGATTATTACATTTGTTTTGAGCTAGCCTAGGTTTACACACGTACATGGACATAGGATAAGTTTAAGTAACAGTTTTAATTGAACTTGATTTAGGCGGGTGAAGGCACTTCTCAAGGGGGTGGCGTTTGGGAAGCCACGCACGTACCAGCCGAAGTTCCGCTGGAATCTGTTGACAAAATTATTAAAAAGGTATCTTCATTGTTGTCCTCATTTATCATTTTCATTGATTAGCAACGCTTTGTCATTGGGTGACGCAGACAGGTCGCACTGCCAGTGAATGACCGGTTGGGTGCGCGAGCGGCGGGGAGCTGTCGTAGGCCGCGCCGGCGCCGCTCTGTACTGACACGTTTCCATAGTGGCTGTTTCACCACGTACACATCTACACCTAGCTATGTATTTATTGTTCCATTCTCATTCAGTTCAATAAAGCGTAGACATACAGTATAATGGTGAACTCTGAAATAGAACAGTACACGGCTTTTACATTTAGTCACATGCGATGCGACTAAGTAGAGTGATCCCACCTGTCGTTTTAAAAAGCTTGTAAATAAATCAACAATCTGTCATCTGTAAGGAAGGAAGGAAGCTCAACATGAAACTTCGCAATAATCGAGTAAAACGAATCGGAACTAGTTAATGCAAGTGTAGCTTGTCTCTTGTCATAACTAAATGCGACAAGTACGAGCTGAAGCAACAGTTCCACTTCGCGGTGCGTTGCGATAGAAGCTGTCTCAAACACAATATGATATAACCGCAGGTTCTATACTTTTTAGTTGGATTTTGACAATAATATGGTTGTTAATGTTGTTTTACGCAGTCTAAGACGGAAGGCTTGGAACCGATCCCGGTGCCCACGTCCCACTTCGCGAGCGTCAGCCCCGCGCCGCCGCCGCCGCCGCCGCCGCCCGCACACAGCCCGGCTTCTAACCCAAGCCCCAGGTACGCTCTGCTACCTTTTTGATACAGCTTTGCGTACATTACCACATGTGAGGGGCCTGCTAGAAAATCATTAAACCAGTGAATAGAACGCGCGTAAGACGTCCAACAACAGAGTGAAAAAATATTTAATTTCTTTTTTTTTTTTTCTTTTTTTTTCTTTCACTAATAATACAGGTAAAAACATAATACATACAATTGAACGGAACTGAACTAGAGCCTAGCACATAATTATTTTTAGTAATTAGGAGACTGGCGCCTAAACTAAGCCGAAGCCTGTATCTTGGTGGGGGGAACCTGGAGTCCTAAAGGACACCAAGTCCCACCCACCAAGAAACTCAATATTGTTAATTTATGATTATACATATTTATAATGGTAATAGGCTCGCCCCCTATTACATGGGACCTAAATATATCGGCGAACTGTGGGTGTACATTGGTACACCTCTGCTTAACCCCTTGGGGAATACAGGCGTAATGGTATATATATACATATTTATTACAAAATTAAAAAACAACTAGCATTGAAGAAGAAGAAGAAGACATTTTAAAATAAAATAGAGTAAGGAACGCTTAACTCACGCCCGCGCGTATTGGGCACCTCCCACCTTGCTTCTGGTCGATCGGCTAGGGAATACAGGTGGCTTTACGAATTTCCGATATGTATAATATAATGATCACGAAATGTCTGGTCGCTGGCCAGCATAACATTACATTACTTGCTCATTGATCGGAAACGATGACATACAAGTCTCAGGTCAAAGATTAACGAACGTCTGAGAAATGCAAAAGAAGCTTTAGTTCAACTAAAGTCCACAGCAGTAGAAGTTGGTTTAATGATTTGAGATGTTGTCCTGGTAAAGACATTGACCATCAATTATGGGTTCAGCTTCTATCCTAACTAGACACAGATAAATACTCGTATTTCACGCGGAGCCTATGTTACCTCCACTACCCAGCCCAGGTAACAGAGCCCATTACCGCTTGGCAAGACCTGTGGGCTACTGAATACCCCGTAACGATTGTCTATGATCTACGGATAATAGTGTTTCCGAAGCAAGGTGTATACAGGGTGGAAATTTATTATGCTACCTGGAGGGAAAGTACTCTAAATACTTGAGTTAGCAAATTTTACTGAAAGGAAACATTCCTTTATTTTTAAAAAGAAACAAAATTGCATTTAAATAATTTTGAAAATACGCTTGCCACACCCGGGAATCGAACAGACTAAAATCGGATAAAATAGCATCCTGTACTTTTATGGCACTTATCGATAGGGTCAATCACAAGGATCAAATCTCTAAACTAAATTTAACAAAACCATGAAATTTCAATCTAAACTTATTTTATTCGGACGAAAAAAACGAGTACAGTAACTAATTGCATGCTGGAAATGAGCTTCACTTTCTTTGATGCACACATTCGTTATTTGAAGGAATTCATTTTGAATAACTTTTAGAAGGGTGTTGTGGTGAATATTGAAAATTTTACTACGCTACCAGAAGTTACTTAAAATGATTTTTTTAAAGGAATAAATTCATGCATCCAAGAAATGAAGCTCATTTCCAGCAACTACTTTACTCGTTTGTTTCGTCCGAATAAAATAAATTTACAATAAAATTGCATGTTTTTATTTTATTTTAATTTACCATGTTTGCAGGGATTTGATCCTTATGATTGACCCTATGGATTAGTGCCATAAAAGTACAGGATGCAATTTTTTCGATTTTTACTCTGTTCGATTCCCGGGTGTGGCAAGCATATTTTCAAAATTATATAAATGCAGTTTTGTTTCTTTTTAAAAATAAAGGAATGTTTCCTTTCAGTAAAATTTGCTAACTCAAGTATTTAGAGTACTTTCCCTCCAGGTAGCATAATAAATTTCCACCCTGTATATACATGCCTACCTAATGGATGGCCAATTGGCCACCCATCCAAGGACCGACCGGGCCACGCGTAGTGTAAGTTTGATCGGGCAATGGTTACTTGGCCACTACGACAGTCAGAATGTTGTTTTATTTTCCGCAGGCATCAGATTCACAGCCCGATGCCCGGGCCGAGCGGGATGAACCCAGTGTCGAACATTCGCTCACCATCTAATCCGCAGGTTAGTAACAACATAGTGAACATTTTAAACAATAGCATCACGTCTGTACGACGTTACCTCCGGAAACATCGGTATGTTCCACATGAATGTTCCAATGCCCATGAGGTGACCAGAAACATCCACTAGTAATACACATATTCCATCATGTAACAAAACAAGCTTTGCTTTTTGACGGACGTCTTTATGTGCCCTCATACGATTAGGATACATTTTATTAAAAAAAAAAAAAACGAAAAATATATAAACACTAAGTCTTGGAAGTTCTCATGGCGACGTATCATACTCAAACGCAAGCAAAAACTAAAGCGCTTTTAAGTAAATTAAAAAAAATGACATGGTACTTGAGCTACAAATTTAGCGAAAGGTGAATGCGAGTATGCTTAGAGCAGTGAGCCTGTGTGACGGTTGTTGGCACTGACGCTAGCTCAGCGTGCGGCTCGAGAGCACGTATCGCATGCCACCGCGGTGTACTTCAGTTTTGGAAGTGCTGACACCAACATGCAAAGCCCGCTCGCGTTTGCCATGTGATGTGGTGTTTGCAATTCCGTATGCCAATATGTTAAACCCAAATCAATTTTATGTCTCTGTCACCTGAAACAACAAAATAATAACGATAGACCAAAAATGCACAAAGCCTAACAAACTAAAGTGGCCGAACTGAAAGGCGATTCTGCGTCAGTCTGGCCCGCACCCTAGTAGCGTAGCTAGTTAACACTCACAATGTCCTTCATATCTCTACATAAAATCCATTGCTTCATAATAACATTGTGATTTTGAAAGGTCGTCTCCTCGCCTGCGTAAGCAATGCAATGAATGTTGTTCAGTACTCCAAATGAAAGGGATCAATGCATTTAGGGTGCTGAGCAGATGATGCGTGCTGACGAGTACAAAGTAGCCTTATCTACTATATAAAAATAAGTCGGGTTTTCCTTCCTGACGCTATAACTCCAGAACGCACGAACCGATTTCCACGGTTTTGCATTCGTTGGAAAGGTCTCGGGCTCCGTGAGGTTTATAGCAAAGAAGGTAGGTAGGTAGGTAGGGTAGGTACGTAGGTAGGTAGGTAGGTAGGGTAGGTATGTAGGTAGGCAGGTAGGTAGGGGTAGAGTGGGTAGGTAGGTAGAGTAAGTATGTGGGTAGGTAGGTTGATGGAGTAGGTAGGCAGGTAGGTAGGGTAAATAAGTAGGTAGGTAGGCACTTTCAGGGCAGAACAACGTCTGCCGGGCCCGCTAGTCTTATACATATATAAATGACGATTTGATACAAACAGTGTTGCTACAGAACTTGATGTACGATTGAAAGAAATAGAAATAATATATCGAAACTCAGTGCAGTGGGTGAGACAAAGTTAAATAAAAAATACCAACTAAAAAGAAAACAACCATAACTGTGATTCCATAAAGCTAAACACATGAATGGAATTAACTTCTTTCCAAAGCGCGACCAAATCCAATAGCTGGGCCTTGGCAGCTCACCACATTTATTATATTCTTTTCACAAAGAATCGGATTGTCGAAAATCGGCGCCTTTTGAACGAAAATGTATCAAGCACTTGTTGTAGTTGTGGAACATTGGCCACAACGATAGAAAACTGCAATATTTCCATTATTATTTGTTAGGTATAGTTACGTACGAGTACGACCACCTTTAACTGCGGAACAGGGTGTTTAGTAGGAGTTTTTTTTATTCGCGTTCGATTGCGAGCGCGTTTGATATCTGTATGGTGCTCCCACACTGCTATTAAAAAAGTTTGAAAACATAAATAAAAAAATTCTAAACAAACATTTCATCACAATGTTTTCATGTATGTTTTTATGATTTGCTTATATCAGTAGACATTTCTAAACAAAATTGACAGTTATCAAGTTGTAACAAATAACATACATATTTTCAGTGTAGGAGCACTCAAAACATCTAACAATTCCTAATAGAATGTAACAATTCTAAAATTTGTTAGTAAATGTCAACGAGCAAAACAACCAGTAGAGAGCGCATGCGGAGGCTACCGCGGTCACCAAACGTACGCTATTTCTAGTAACTATCGATAGTGCTGTTCGCAACATCGCGACGATTATATCGATCTAATTTAAAATATGTATATCGACATAACCTTTCTTATTTTTATTGCTTTATTTTAAAATATGATTATGCCCTTGGCTTTGTTCACAAATGTGCAGAAAATGAATAATATGTATGTTGAAATACGTAATACTAGTATCAAACCTTACATGTACATAACAGAAAAAACTGTAAGCGTATGATGCCTGTGCCTGCCTTTCACACAACATTTGGTTTAAGATCATTCTTATGAATAAAAAAGTATTTTCACCGACTCCAAAAAAAGGAAGTATTCAATACGACACTTACTTTTTACGTTTGACCACGACTAACTTTTTACAGTGTAGTCTGATTTCAATGTTTGTTTTTGGAGTAGAAGGGGCTGAATGGCGCCAGTATGTGAATACTTTGCTAGCGGCCCCATTTATTTGCGCACGTGCTGTAGTTAGCGCCAATGTATTATGTTAAAAAGAAGTATTTTATGTGCATTAAAATTTGCTGACTTCCCAACGATAACATCGAGAAGAAATTTGGATTAGAGCTACACAAGAAAGTTATTTCTGGTTGTATAAATTAAATCGTATAAATAAACTTCTATTTTATTTCAAAATCGAATCAGAAATCTCTGTATCAAACAAACTCTAATATTAGATAGTAGTAAGTCAAACAATTACTGATATCGATATTTTTGAAATACATTTTTGGAATCACTAGATAATCAGTTGTCATTTGTTTTTCAATTCTTCACCCAATCACAGCGGCGAAGCTTACCTCTCCCCCCGCCTTTATTAGGTGACTTTGATTTAGAACAAAAACTTGTCAATGATCTCTCTACTGGTTGTTGTGCTCTGTGGTTAATGTATTACTATTAAAAAATGTTAGCAGCAGTGTGGGAGCACCTGTATAAGAAATTAGGTTTCTCTCAGTGACCACCAGGGCCCTGTTTAATAAAGCTGACAATCCGACAAGTCCGATATATGTCAAAAAGTGACAATTCGACAATTTTTCTGTTTAATAAAACTTACAGGCGACAAAATTGTCATGGTGGAAAATTCACAAATATGTCGGGTTGTCGCGACAATTTGTCATTTTTTTTATCAAAACTTTTAAGCGACAGGTGACAGGTGACAATTTGTCGTGGAAAATTTGTCAAATCTGCTTTATTAAACAGAAAGTTGTCATGACATATTGACATATTTGTAGAATTGTCCGACAATTCTGTCTGGAGCGTTACCCTCTGTCGCGATATAATATTTTGAATTTTGAAGGTCTAAAAAAGTGTTTTTAAAAGGTTTATTACAAAAATTGTACTTACATCAAGAAGTGAGAGTGGTGATAATGAATCTTAGAACAAATACAAACGAGAAGGCAACGACGATCATTTAAAAGCAGAAAAAATTTTTCCTTCTCAAGATTTCTGCTTTAAAGAAAAAAATCGGGTAAGTATGTAAATTTATCGTAGAATATTTAAGTGATAAAATTCTTCATGGACATAATTGCCACGACAATCCGACAATTGTCAGAAATATTTTGTCTGGTTTTTTGACATAACATGTCAACATTTTTAATAATAAATAAAATTCGACGTATTATGTCAAGTTTTATTAAACGCGTTTTCACATGACAAATATGTCAAGATATTACCTGTCGATTTTTGACATATTTGTCACTTTTATTAAACAGCACAAGTGCGACACTTCTACAATTTTGTAATTTTTTGACATATATGTCGAATTGTCAGCTTTATTAAACAGGGCCCGGTGGCGCTATAACTTTTTCTTATACAAAATTTTAACGCGATAGAAATCGAACGTTAATGAATATACTCATACTTAGCACCCAGAGCATCACCGCATCTCAAAGAACTTAACTGGACGTTGTGTGGCTGAAATTTTCACATTTGTTAGATCTTAAAATGCACACTCATATCACCAGCCAAAAAAAAAAGTTATATATACCTAATGTCGGAGAAACAGCATCCTGCTCAACACCATTGTTAGTTGTCAGGATTTGGTGGGCGTCATTGGGTGAAATACGAGCACAAAACAAAAGACAGTACAATTAAAAAAGAAGAAACAAGAAGAAACACAATAACAAGAAGTACAATTTAAAAACAGTTTTACAATATTTAGTCACTGAACGAATAAACACTTCACAACTACTTAGTTTATAAACACGTTAATTAACCATTTATATTTGAGCAGCGGGTTCGCGATACCAATTCAACTTCACCAGCCAATAAACCATATGCCCTCTATGATCCAACTCGATCAAGTCTCCTCAATGCCAACAACAACTGACAATCAAAACAAATGACATTCCCGCTCAAAAAGCCCGGGAACACGCATGCGCGCTACCATTGGTCGAATATGGCGCCTGGACCCCGCACGAGGCGTATGCTCTGCTCTGATTGGTTGTGAATTAGAATACAAAACAATAACTTAAATTCATGAGATATTAAATCGTAGCAAAATGTAACTAATCAAATTAAATAATATTACGTTTTACAAATCATTTTTGGTAAGCAATAGTCATCTCGCGTTTATTATCAACAATCAGTTCCATTTCGTGTACTTTCTCCGACATATAGATATTCCCTTTTAGGGTTGGTTCTTTTCTAAGAAAAAATCGTCCTAAAGAACAAGTGACACAAGTCCTGATACAAGTGGCCAATTACAGTTAATGGTTCGCTTCAGAAGGGCATTACGCAGATGGTTTATTAAGAATTCCTTCTATACTACAAAGTAATTCCTTTAGTTTCAATTTAAATGATCTAATAGTATACCAAAAAAATGCAAGTTACTATGTTATGATCAAACATGTTAAGCTTGTATTATAATACTACTGTAATAGCTTTTGTGACCATATTTATCTGCAAATATGAAAATTGATTGAGCATCAACAACATTTGCAAAGTTCGATTTAACCTGATTTATATTTATTAAAGTGAGTATGTTTAATTTGTATTTGTGTGAGGGTGCGTGTATGTGTGTGTGTGCGTTCGAGTAGTGGATGTGTTGTTTTCAGAGATAAGCGGGTGTTCTGTTTCATGGCAATTTACAGTTAGTAGACAATTAGCCATTTATTATTATTAAGTACAGGCCGATGGCTATTATTTGGTCTAATTTGGTGTTGACGTGTGATGTCTATTATTTTATGTTTGGCAATGGGTGTTATTTACCTGAAATAAATGAATTTAATATATTTTATTATTATATCACATTATAGAATCGAATTGGATGAACGTATAAATTGTATTGGAAATTCGTAATAAGTATCACTGTTCAGATTAAGCCATAAATAGTTAAAGCACAACTGGGTTGATAACGATAGTAGTTCTCTTGTTTGCTTGGTCAATGTCAGTTTACACAGAAATATTTACATCCAAAAATCTAACCCGAGATCAAAAATGTAAGCTAAGGTGTTGCCAATTTAAAACCATAACCTGAATAGTGTAGTTTGCCGAAAAGTACCATAACATAGTTCTCAAAATTGAAGGCATATCTGTAACTGGTAAAATATAATACTGCACACAGTTTTCAACTTTAAAGTGACATAATCATAATTTATGTCACTTTAAAGTTGAAAACTGTGTAAAATATACCTTTTTTAAATAAAATCGTGCACATAATTGTTATATCAAGGTTCTTTATAAGGCACTGGTCATACACATTTGAACTTCATTTAGTGTGTTCTTCTGGCGAAACGTAACTTGTTCATAAGAATTAAAATCTTTTATTTTCCTATCGTTTACTGTGCCGGACGGGCGTGATCGCTGGATACTATGGGTTACGAATACTTCCAGACGGCGCTGACGTCCTACACCTATAGGTTCCGGAGTGATTTCCTTGAAGTGTTGAAGTTTCTGAGTGTTCGAAGTGCGCCAGGCGCTGTGTAAGGGAAGAGGTTTCTATGTTGAAATTAAAGTCATTCGGCTAATAAGTCTTCATAACGTTTCAGGAAGCGGTCTGCGTAATCCTTCAGGAGTACATTAGTGCGATAGAGGGCGCTTTAAAAGTTCCGTGCCAATGACTACAAATTCGTGGTTTTTGCGCGTGCGCCTAAGTACCACGAAACTTTACCGTAACGAGAACCGCAGACCGCTTGCTAATTAGTCTCTTTATTTATCAATATTTTTACATTGTTTGTGTGTAAATTGTGTGTTTTCTCTATTAAAATACTATAAAACTATGGTGTGTGACCTATCATTAGAATCCTCCTGAAAGCGTCCGTCTCATGAAACTGTAACCCCGATTGCATCTATAAAACTGAAAAACTATAGCAGGTGTAAAGCAAAATATTCTAAGAAAATGGGACTATTATTTAACTTTACGGGTTACTGTTTCATGAAACACTATAGTAGGACCCTAGTTACAAGTGGCTTTAGGTAGCCTGACTATACTATTACATGACCTAGGGCTTACATTCGACCTATCCTTCTATTTGAGTGTGTCACACCTCTATAAATGAAACGACGAAAAAATAATCATTTATTTAAAACAACAAGCTATGTACGCGCGCCTTGCAACGTCTACCAAGTGGGCTACTGAAACACTATGACTATGAAAGTTAGGTCCAGGGCTAGGTCTCAATCTAGGGTACCTGGACGCACTATGAGCAAAACTATATACTATGAACTACCCACTTAATAGATGATACAAAGAGCGCTGTACTTACGGTTTTACACACAAACTTGAATCTAGACACTATTTAAGCACTATAGGTTGCCTATTTAAACGCATTACACTGTGGAGCGTGGGAACGACTCCTACTACGAAGTTACATAGTACTATTTACTCTGAAACGTTACACTGATTTTAACTATAAGTCTATATGAGTCTATATTGTTCTATTTACTATCAAACTATCACTATATGGTGACGTGCCGTCGCGAACATCTCTCCCGCCGTGCAGTGCAGTGACGACTCGATGTCGCCTCGATGTCGGAGCGGCGCTGCATCACCCCGGTGAGCGACGGCCGGTGTAGCGGCCTCGCCGCGGCGGTGCCCGCCGCCTCGACTCCTGGATTTCGTTCACTGAGGCAGTGGAACGAGTTTCTTCACCGGACGCTTCAAGGTGCCGCCGGCTGTGCGCACCTCAGCGGTCCGGACTGCGCCGTCGGCGCCGGGGAACACGGCGACTATGCGGCCGCGCGGCCACGTGTTGCGTGGCAGCTGACCGTCTGCGATGAGGACGGGGTCGCCGACCTGTATGCCGGGCCCGCGTCCGTGCGGCTCCCGCCGGTTTTGGAGTTCCGGCAGGTACTCGCGCACCCAGCGACGCCAGAACATATCGGCGAGTGCTTGTGAGCGTCGCCAGAGCTTCTTGCTGTCGATGTCTTCCTCGGTGAACACGCCGGGTGATGGTAATCGCGCAGAACCACCGAGTAAGAAGTGATTCGGCGTTATGGACTCGTCGTCTTCGCTGTCAACGGATACGTGGGTCAACGGCCGGCTGTTTACTGTGTACTCCGCCTCACACAACAGTGTGGACAACACTTCTTCCTGCGGGTGTTTTTCTGTGAGTACAGTGTACAGCGCGGACTTGACGCAGCGGACTAGGCGCTCCCAGGCGCCCCCCATGAAGGGCGCGGACGGCGTTATAAAGCGCCACACGACGCCTCGACGACTGGCTTCCTCTCTGAAGGCGTCTCGGAGCTCCTTGTCGGCACCGTGCATGTTGGTGCCGTTGTCGGAGTGTATCTCAGCGGGGCAGCCTCTGCGGGCAGCGAATCGACGCAGCGCTAGTATAGCTGAGTCTGCGCTGAGGCTGGCAGCTATCTCCAGGTGGACGGCTCGCGTTGTGAGGCACGTAAACAGCGCCACGTACCTCTTCTGGTGCTGACGACCGACGGTGACGGACAGTGGGCCGAAGTAGTCGAGCCCTGTGTAGGTGAACGGCCTCTGATGATGTGCTAGGCGCGTTCTAGGGTGGTCGCCGGTCGCAGGCACGGGTGGTTGTGCCTTACGGATGCGACACTGTAGGCAGCGTGCTACTACCATCTTCGCAGTGGGTCGCAGCTTGATGACCCAGTAATGTTGTCGCACCTCGTTGATGGTGAGTTCCGTACCACTGTGCTGTAGACTACGATGTGTCCAGTCTATGTATAACTGCGTTATATAATGATCGCCGTGTAGTATCGGCGGCCGTTTGACGTCATTACACACTTCGTAGGTGGCTTCTATGCGGCTTCTTAGCCTTATGACGTCATCAATGACCTCTATTTGCAGCGGACGCAGTCGGCTATTCTTATCAATCTGTTTACTATTTTTCAGGCTAGCTATTTCACTAGCAAAAGACTGTTGTTGCGCTACTCGTATGAGTATGTTCTCCGCTTTTCTTAGAAACTCAGCTTGTATTATTGATTGTGATGGTTTCTTCGATATCCGTGTAGGAGGGGGCTGCGCCGTCTTTGTACGTTTCCTCCAGTCCGGATCTTTTTCTATGTTTTTTGTAGTGCGTTTGTAGAACGTTTTCTCTGTCGACCCGCGACATAATGATATGAAGCGTAGAACGTTCGCCGTCGCTCTGAGTAGTCGTTCCCATCTCGAGAACCTTGACGGGTCGGGTATGGCTTCAGATAGCTGTGGGCCATTGTTTTCTTCGACGGTGGCGAGCGTTCTTTCTTCGCCTGTATGTTCTGTGAGCGGCGGCTTCTCGGACGGCCACGTAGATGGCTCTTCGTATAGAAATTTAGGGCCACAAAACCACTCGTGTTTCGAGTCGAACTGGTGTGGTACGTCACGCGTAGCGACGTCGGCTATGTTGAGCTTTGTGGGCACCCATCGCCAGTCTTCAACTTTACTGTTTTCTTCGATGGCAGCTATACGATGAGCGACGAACGGCTTGTATACTCTCGCCCCTCTTCTGAGCCATGTGAGCACTGTTTTACTATCGGACCAGTACGTAGTCGATGCGGGCTTCATCTTGTGCTCGCGTATCACAGCTGCAGCCACGCGGGTTCCCATCACCGCGGCCTGCAGCTCGAGGCGCGGTATCGATTGCAGCTTGAGCGGTGCCACCTTCGCTTTTGCCATGACTAGGGTGACATGTGTCTCGCCACTCGGTGTTGTGGCTCTCCAGTAAACAGCTGCTGCGTATGCCATCTCGCTCGCGTCGGTGAAGACGTGGACTTGAACTTCTGCGGCGTCACTATAGCCTGGATAACACCGTGGTATGGTGATGTTTCCGAGCCGCTCTAGGTGCTGTATCCAGCTCTTCCATTGTGTGGCCAGGTCTTGCTCTATGTGCTGGTCCCAGTCGATGCTTCGCCTCCATGCCTCTTGCAATATTTGCTTGGCTCTAATAGTAACGGGTGAGGCGAGGCCTAGTGGGTCGTACAGAGACATGACGATCTGCAGCGCCTCTCTCTTGGTAGGCGCGTCTTTTTCTAAAACGCCTCTCGGTAGTCGAGCGAGGGTAAGGTTGAAACCCAGCTCGTCTGTGCTCGGCCTCCATATTAGACCGAGTATCTTCTCTATATTTTCTATATTGCCGATGTTGACAACTTCAGTAGGGCTGTGTGTCGGCTCTAAGTTTTCTAAGACTTCTGTGCTATTTGACACCCACTTCTTGAGGTCGAAACGCGCCTGTTTATGTATATTTTTGACTGTGGTTGCTATGCGCGTCGCCTCTTCTATAGTCTTGTAACTGTCAAGATAGTCATCCATGTAGTGATTTTCTATTATTGCTTCTACTGCTTCTGGATGCTCTGTGGCGTGTCTTTTCGCATTCCAATTCTTCGCGAATATTGCTGTACACGGTGAGCTCGCTGCGCCGAATATAATGGACGTCATGCGATACTCTTCAGGGGCTCCCTCTCTTCTATCGCCTCGCCATAGGTATCTGAGTGCGTCTCTGTCTTCTGGTCGCACTTTCACCTGCATGAACATCTCCGCTATGTCACCGGAGATGGCTATGTGGTGACGACGGAATCTCATCATGACGCCGGGCAATGACTGTAGCAGGTCTGGTCCCGTAAGTAGGTAGTCGTTGAGTGACATCCCACTTGACTTGGCGGCGGCGTCATGTACTATGCGCAGCTTCTCTGGCTTCATCGGGTTGTAGACGTCGAAGTGAGGCAAGTACCAGGTTCTACCCGGTGTGCTGGACTTGGGTGCTTTCTCTGCGTACCCTTTCTTGACGAGGGAGTCCATCTGTTCACTATATTTGTTTCGAAGCGTGGGTTTGCTATCCAGCTTCTTTTCTATGGAGACGAGCCTCTTCATGGCTGTCCCGTAACTATCAGGCATCTCTATGGTTTCTTGCTTCCATAGCAGAGCTGTTTCTATATGGCCATCTTCTAATTGTCTAATGTGACGTTTCAAAATATCTTCGGCCTTCTTCTCGGGGTCAGAGTCTGGTCGTCGTGGGTTGACGATCAGAGATTCGAGTGCGAAAAATTCACGCAGCTGCTCGTCGAGACTATTGTTCGCCGCCGTGAGTCCGTTGACGTAGTGCACCTTCTGGCCTATCGATCTTGTATGCGCGCCGTGCAGAGTCCAGCCTAGTGGTGTGAGTGAGGCCACAGGCTGATGCTTCGGACCTCTGCGGACTTCGGTGGCGAGCAATAGGTGCCAGTTGTCTTGGCCGATTAAAATCTTCGGTGCGCCGGCGTCGTAGATCAGCTGTTGTCTGAGGTCGTCTAGGTGATGACAGTGTGTGACGTCATCGTGAGTGACTGACTGCGGCGCGATGTGCAGCTTCGGTATGGTGCGCGCTCTGAACGGCACCCTATTCTTCAGCTGGCTTGCGAGCGTGACTGTGATTCGTCGGGAACACGGTGTGTTTATGGTCGTGTTCCCGATCGCTCCTATCTTCAGCGGGTCGATATGGCCTTCTGCGCCGACTTGCTTCGCGATGTCTTCGTCTATGAGTGACACTGTTGACCCATCATCTAAGAGTGCGTAAGTGGAAGTCTCTCCCGCCGGTCCGATCACCCGTACGGGTACTATTTTCAAGAAGGCTTGACTGGATGATGACCGTGAACTGGCTACTGTTTCTTGTGCCTCTGCCTTCTGTGGCGGGGCATCAGGCTTCTTGACTTCCTCTGCGGCAGGCTTCTTATCGTGGTGTAGAAGCCGATGGTGCGTGGCTATACACCCTTTGACGTCACACTTTCTTCGTTTACATGTGTGACCATTACGACGAAATCTCAAACAACGAAAGCAGAGACTATGTTTCTTTGCGAGCTCCCACTTCTTGTCGCTAGACGCTTCTTTGAATTTCTTGCAGTCAGACGTGTAATGACCCTCCTTCTCACATATACGGCATTTGTTGGCCGGTTTCTCTGTGGTTGTGTGAGTTCTTTGTGTGACACGTCTGGACGATGATGCGTTAGCGGCGTCGATGTTCTCAGGCGGAGCGAAGGCGCTGCAGAAGCGAGCTTGTTCAGTGATGAACTCGCTGAAGAGTGTGAGGTCTGGCAGCGACTGGTACTTCTCAGTGTATGTTCGGTACCACTGTGCACGCAGAGAGTTGGGTAGCTTCTCGGTGAGCGTGCGTATTAGCTCGGCGTTGATTAGGTAGTGTTCCTTCTTCAACGCACGCAAAGTGACGACTCCGCTTCTGACTCGGCTTGCAAACATGCAGATATCTTTCGGGGCCTCGGTGCAGCGATGTAATCCTCGCAGTCGCTCAGTCTCGGCTTGAGCGATGGAGTCTGGACGGCCGAATTGTAGCTCGAGTTCCCTCATGATGTCGTCAGGTTTTGCGTGGCCGATGAGTTCGGAGCTAACTGTCTCGAGCGCTCGTCCATGCAGGCTTCTTCTGAGTCTCGCTGTATTCTCGACGTCGTTGAAATATGTTCGAGTTGTTTCATAAATGGCGCGAAACGATAGCCATTCTGTGTGGGCCCCACTGAAGTTCGGCAGTGTCATGATGACTTTCGATGCCGATGGATGACGAAACGTCCATTGATCTGTTTTTCTGTCGGCCAGCGACACTATTGCGGACGTGAGCTCCGTTATAAACGGTCGGAGCGTATCTTCCCCTTTGGGATCTTCTATGTTTCTTGCTGCTAAGTTGTTGTTCACTGTGTTCACTGTATTCACTTTAGAAGTAGAAGGTACTTGCGGTTCGAGGTCCACTATATTTTCGATGTCCGCCGGGGGGTCGGCTATACGGGTTCTATTTACTATGTTTCTATTTACTATATCCCCCACGGTGGCGTTGTCCTCGTTCAGCGGCTCGGGTTCCGGTGCCTCTTCGAGCCAGGAGCGCACGTATTCTTCATTGGAGTTTCGGTCTTCTAAATAATCATCGTCCGATTCTTGTTCGGCCCTCTGAAGTGCAACTTGAGCAAGTTCTAATTTTATTTTGAGGACGTCTTCACGCGCCTTCAAAATATTCCTGTGTTGTGACCGTGTCGTCTTTTGCGTAGACGGCGGTCGGCTATGTTCGATACGGGCGTCACCCCGGGTAGTCATTGGCATGGGTCGGCTTCTATCGGCAGGTTTCAGCGTTCTGTCTGAATTTCCCTCTTCTATTCTGGTACCCTTCCTGGGTTTGGAAGCTACTGGTTCTGTTCGCTCTGTCCCTTCGGATTGTGTAGGCGCAGGTGAGTCTTCACCCCCCCGCGGGGTTGGGGGGGCCGGCGGTCGTTCGATGCCTTCGGTGGTGGACGGTGAACGCGGAGGTAACTGATGTCGTATGGCTGTAGCACTATGTCCCACTTCCACTGTCCATGCTTCAGGTGTCTTGCCTTGCGATCTTGTAATCGGCATCTTGATGTTAGACTTCAGTTGCGAAATAAATCTTCAGTGTTCAGGCAGAAATCCGGCTCGACAGGACCAACTTATGTGCCGGACGGGCGTGATCGCTGGATACTATGGGTTACGAATACTTCCAGACGGCGCTGACGTCCTACACCTATAGGTTCCGGAGTGATTTCCTTGAAGTGTTGAAGTTTCTGAGTGTTCGAAGTGCGCCAGGCGCTGTGTAAGGGAAGAGGTTTCTATGTTGAAATTAAAGTCATTCGGCTAATAAGTCTTCATAACGTTTCAGGAAGCGGTCTGCGTAATCCTTCAGGAGTACATTAGTGCGATAGAGGGCGCTTTAAAAGTTCCGTGCCAATGACTACAAATTCGTGGTTTTTGCGCGTGCGCCTAAGTACCACGAAACTTTACCGTAACGAGAACCGCAGACCGCTTGCTAATTAGTCTCTTTATTTATCAATATTTTTACATTGTTTGTGTGTAAATTGTGTGTTTTCTCTATTAAAATACTATAAAACTATGGTGTGTGACCTATCATTAGAATCCTCCTGAAAGCGTCCGTCTCATGAAACTGTAACCCCGATTGCATCTATAAAACTGAAAAACTATAGCAGGTGTAAAGCAAAATATTCTAAGAAAATGGGACTATTATTTAACTTTACGGGTTACTGTTTCATGAAACACTATAGTAGGACCCTAGTTACAAGTGGCTTTAGGTAGCCTGACTATACTATTACATGACCTAGGGCTTACATTCGACCTATCCTTCTATTTGAGTGTGTCACACCTCTATAAATGAAACGACGAAAAAATAATCATTTATTTAAAACAACAAGCTATGTACGCGCGCCTTGCAACGTCTACCAAGTGGGCTACTGAAACACTATGACTATGAAAGTTAGGTCCAGGGCTAGGTCTCAATCTAGGGTACCTGGACGCACTATGAGCAAAACTATATACTATGAACTACCCACTTAATAGATGATACAAAGAGCGCTGTACTTACGGTTTTACACACAAACTTGAATCTAGACACTATTTAAGCACTATAGGTTGCCTATTTAAACGCATTACACTGTGGAGCGTGGGAACGACTCCTACTACGAAGTTACATAGTACTATTTACTCTGAAACGTTACACTGATTTTAACTATAAGTCTATATGAGTCTATATTGTTCTATTTACTATCAAACTATCACTATATGGTGACGTGCCGTCGCGAACATTTACCTTTCCTATAATATAGGCTTTACCTTAGGCTATTATATTTTTAATTTTGACACGCTGCTTTAGCGTTCCTCAAAAATCACTAAACTTTTAAAAAAACCTCAATTATTTGAACTGTCAATTTGAAAATGTCAATTCTTTGTTTACATTTTTGATCTCAAATTAGATTTTTGGGATTAGTGTCAAGTATGCGTTTGAGAGTTGGATGTCAACCGCCGATGTTTACTTCTAGAACTTCATTTTCCATTTAGTTCGTATAAGGATGCAACTCGATTGAGTTCGATAACTATTGTATGCTCCGGGCCGTCTAAGTACATTAGCAGTCTAATAGCACCATAACAGTAGACGTCTCACAGCGTACTAATACGTGGGTTGTGTAGGGCGGCAAGGGCGAGCGCGAGGGGCCGGCGTCGCTTCTCGTGTCGGTGCCGCTGCCTTCCACCAGCCACGGCCTCAACCTCACCGCGCACTCACAGGTTCATGACTATCGGATGGACGCACAACTGTCGCCGGCTCGCCACACCTAGTTCGCGGCCCGCCCCACTATACTTTGCATTCATTTCAATATACATTTTGATAACAGTGTTCTCAATAAACCTAGTCTCTTTTTCTTACGTGAACATTAAAAAATAAACAGTTTCATGTAGTTCCACACTTCGTGTCTTGTAACGAAATTAATTATAGTAATTTGACACTGTGTCGTGCCACCCGACCCTGCGCGATTATAAATTGCTATGTATATTTTTCTGCTAATAGAGTAGAATTGTGCAATTTCATTTCTAACATTGAAGCGATAATAGACCAACTGCTTAAGGTGCTGTAGTGACGCTCTTCCAACTGGAGCATACTCCAACGTATATCTTGTGCATATCCGTTGCATGTCAAAGGCATGTTGTCAGGGTGCGAACATTTTAAAAGCAGTTATTTATACAATTGTGCGTGGTGGGCGAGCATGCGCGGACTGCCACACGTACGCGCTCGCTACAACTCATCCAGGGCGTATTTGATGGAACTACTCTGACAAGACATCCATCTACAAGTCGTCCACGTTCAGAGCTGCTATCAGACTGAATTATGATATATGTAAAACAGTTTGCAGACTAATAACTGAAAAAGTGATGGATGCTTGAGATCCTTTCAACCAGGTCAGGTTTGGTCCTTTCAAACAAATGAGGTCGGCCTGTAGTTATGGGCAATTTAGACATACCGGGTGTCCCATAAATTGATGTCAAACCGAAACCGGGTGATAGGTCAACTAATAAGGGTTAAATGACTGTACTGAATAAAAATGTACACGAGTTCAGTCATTTAAACCAGGGCGTAGAAATAATCTTGAATACTTGGTTAGGAAAAAACACATTTCCTTCTGGACTGGAGCAGTTGGCTACAAATTTTAAGGTACAGTTTTTAGACGCTTTAGTCAGGATTACATAATCTGCCGGGGCTGCGGGTTGTTCGAAAGAGATACCGCGCCCCCGGAACGCAAAGGGCACATGAAAGGAACATAGACGGGTTTTAGTCAGTAAAAGTCTGACACTCCCTCCCGCCCCGCCCAGGGCGGGGGAAGTTATTTGATGATTTAAGGATTACATAATAATCAGAAAATTTGAAAAAAAGTTAAAATTTGTAACAACATGTCTTAAAAGACTGTCACAGGGAGTAGATTTTTTATATTTTTTTTTTATAAATGCCCCTAACTTTTTAAATACATATACAGACATCGTTACAAGATATACCGTAAGTATATTATTTATAAAACGTAAGGAAACCAAAGCCGTAATGACGTGATGGTTGGATGACAGTTGTGGGTTCACCCAGACACATGCTTTTTACTACTACCTACTAACAAAGAGCGCTTACCCATTTGCGCCGTACCATCAAATTAGGAGAAGCATGGTATCCCTGCGGCACAGGTGCAACGAAAGCTTAGCTTGATATTGGACCTGGTAAATATACCATTCGTAATTTTAAAGACCTACTTGTTATAAAAGCTTCAATCTATTCTTCAAAATATATATAATTTTTAAGGGATGATCTAATGTAATAGTTAATTGGTTTTGAAATAGACCCAAGTGCAGTAAAATTAATACCATTTTTCTCCGCTAGGTTGCAAACGATATGCCCGGTCCCACGCCACACATATTTCACCAACCACAAAAACAAGTAAGTAAAGTAACTTCTATTGCCCTTGAATACAAATTAATTGAGAGTTGGTTCATTTTAAGAGTGAGGCAGCAGGTAAGTCTCGAGGTTACATTTTTGATGCTACATCTAAATATTTCTCGGATAACGCAACGCCTAACTTCAATAACGATTGTAACGTTTAACTATGTAGTAATGAATAAATTAAAGTGAAGCTGCAGTGGACATATTGGTATAAGATATGAAATGATATATACAGGGTGTCCCAGAACTCAACGTCAAGCCGAAACGGGGTGACGGGATTGATCATAACCGTCACGAGAAAAAACTGAAAAAAAAATTCTATCCCATGCAGTTTGAAAGTTATGGGCATTTTAAGAAAACCTAGAAATTTGATCAAACTGTACCATTTTTCGGTTATTGTGGCTATTCTTTTTTATTTTTGTTCATTTAAACTTTGGAAACATAATCCTAAATAACATTTCTAGAATCTCAATAAAAAATAATGACACAATTGCCTCAAGTTTCCGAGAATTGAGACTATTTTTATTAAACTACGAATTTAAAATTTTCAATATTCCTAGATTTCGACAGGCCCTCTTTTAAAAAAAATGTACTAGAGTGCCTTGGCAAGTGGCGTTGGCGCATTTAATCGGAATACTAAAATAGTGCAATACTTGTAAGTTCCATACAATAAGAAAGCGTAAAAAAATTAAACCTCAAGTAACCCGATTTTTGCTATCTCAGTAAAAAGGTTTTGATTCGCACAAGCTCTTGGTAGGTTCTTAATTATAAGGCAAAATGATGAGAGAGATGGATAGTGGGTATGTTTGCCATGAGTGAGCGAGACAGATAGTGAGTAGTAAAAATGGTACAGTTTGATCAAATTTCTAGGTTTTCTTAAAATGCCCATGCCATGCTAATTTTCAAACTGCATAGGATAGATTTTTTTAGGACAGATTTTTCTTGTGATGGTTATGATCAATCCTGTCACCCCGTTTCGGCTTGACGTTGAGTTCTGGGACACCCTGTATATTGGTATAAGATATGTCAGAGAAACAGCATCCTTCTCGACACCATCGTTAGTTGTCAGGATTTGCTGGGCGTCATTGGGTAAAATGCGAGCACAAAACAAGTTCAGTTTTAGTGCAATTTAATAACAGTTTTACAACATTTATTACTGAACGCATAAATACTTCACAACTAGTTTGTAAACACGTTAATTAACCAATTTTATTTGAGCAACGGGTTCGCGACCCCATTTCAACTTTACCGGCCCAATAAATAGTAAGCTCTCCATGATCCAACTTGATCAACTCTCCTTAAGGTTATTACATCGGCCGATGTCCTTGAGGATTTGACATCTGTTCTATTATTTTTTAAATTTAGCGCCATCTACCGATATTCACTATGCTACGATAAAAGGAACTTAACATTAAGCAAGAACACAGATGTGTCGCAGAGTTGTCATTGTTTTTGCCTATTTTATTCGCTCTCTGAGAGATTTAATACCTACATTTTGTTCTTATATTATGTATTATTTGGTACATCGTAATTTATATTTATTTTGTTATACACGTTACTTTTACATCGTTCTAGAACCAAAAGCCATAAACTCTGTCATAGTAACAAAAACTATTGGCTAAGTATATTATTTTCAATAAATAACATTAAAATTTAATTTGAACTGCCTCGTTAGCCTATTGGTCCTAAGCACGACTGCTACTCTAGAGGTCCTGGGTTTCGACTCCTAGGTTGAGAAAAAGGTGTTATTGGGATTTTCTACGAAATTCTCAGTAGCAGCCCGGAGTTTGGATTTGTGCCCGATAAATGGCAATAGGCTCGCCCCCTTTTACATGGGACCTAAATGTACCGCCGAACTGTGGGTGTACATTGGTACACCTCTGCCTAACCCTTCGGGAAATACAGGCGTGATGATGATTGTTTAATTTGTGAAATAATGAGAACTCGAAGTAAACGCTTCTTTGCAGTTTATGCATATTTGTGTGTAAACCTTATCGACTATACAAATGCGAACGGTAGCCTTTGAAAAATCCATTCATCGATCAGGCAGAAACGCACTAACATCTTGAATGACAAAAACTTTGACTTTGACTCTGACTTTGACTTTTGACAAAAAAAGTCACAAATTTTCAAATTCTTTGAGACGTATTAAAAAAAAATAACGCCAATAGTAATTATTACTTTACTGGAGTTCCTGTGTTTCGGCTCCCGAATGATGTAAAAGTAACCGTGTAAATAAAATATTCACTTATCGGTTGTCGGAAACGAAAATAGTTAGGATGACCTAGCTTTCAATATTTATCTAACTAAGCACGGGTGCTACTATGTGGTACATTCTAAAGGTGATGACCAAGTAATTGCTTATCGGATCTCAGTAACGGAAATAGTTGTGCTCATACATGATACATTCTGAAAGTTTGGTAAGCAAATAATTAAAAAAGAAACATCTAAATCTATGTTCTAACAAAAATAAACACCAAAGAAATAATGTATCTACTAAAAGAGTAGGTATGTACCATAGATATCCGTGGTATTTTCCAATAATTTTGGAGAGCTCGGTCAAGCATTTGTTTTTATACATAGGCATAGTAGTCGGGCTTACTCTATGATAGATACAAAAACTAAACGAAATTACAAATTTGTTTTTATTTATTTACGAACTTAATTTCAATTCTTATTTTACGAAATATTTACATTTGTACTATTTACAATATTGCTTCATTCATAAATTATTCAAAAAGTGAACTTTTGGTTTTTATTTTGAAAAAAATAACATGCGTATAGTCCACCCTTGACAAGAGCCATCAAGGCACTGAAGTTTGGCGTCTCAGGCATAGCGGGGGTGCCTCGTGGGGGGAATTGATGAAATTTCAAGTTTTTAGTTATTATTACAAAATCTTAACAGAAACAAGAAAAAGTAAACAATGCGAATTGTTTGATATGTCATTACATATTTTTAGGTATAAAATTCATGTCGAACTATTCAGCCGTTTTACCAACAATTTGCAATTTAGATTGAAAAATTACCTGTTTAAAATATTTTTTTCCGAAATTTGGGCAAGTTTATTACAATTCTAATCAATGCGAACTGTTGAGAATGACTTTAAGTATAACATATATTTTTTATGTGGAAAACGTACGGAAGGATTCCTCAACAAATTTCTTTAAACATAAGGTGTTTTTAGGACTTGAGCGATGTAATACCCTTAATACCAACAACAACAATAATAGTCCTCTGTGCTTCAAACATTCCCGACATTCCGGCTCAAAAAGCGCGGGAACACGCATACGCGCTACCATTGGTCAAATATGGCGCCTCGACCCCGCTCGAGGCATATGCTCTGTTCTGATTGGTCGTAAATCGGAATACAAAACAATAACTTTAATAAAATTCATGAGATATTAAATAGTAGCAAAATGTAACTTATCAAATTTAATAATATTACGATTTTACGAAGTATTTTTTGTAAACTATTGTCATTCCGCGTTATAATCAATTCCATTTGGTGTACTTCCTCCGACATACATATAAATTACATCATAAGATATGAAACAAGTGAATGTTACAAGTGTATGATTTGTTAGAAGAATATTTTTATTAAATGTTTTTCTTTGATCTCTAATTCGTAGCATCTTACTATAGTACGAGGGCTGCACTGAAAATTTCGGGAATCAAGGAAGTGACACAACATTACTATTTAAAAATGTATTTATTGCTTTTCGAAGTTCTCTCCGCGAAATTTGACACATTTTTCCATACGATGAAACCAATCATTGAAGCAACCATTCCATTCGGAAGTTGCGGTCTCCAAAATGGCCGTTTTGTAGGCGTCCACAGCTTCTTCAGGTGATGAAAATCTCTGACCACGCAATTTATTCTTTTTTTAGGGAAAGTATAAACGTCATTAGTGCTTAGGTCTGGGCTGTACGGCGGATGGTCTAATAATTCTGTGTTTTCTTGCTCTAAAAACTCTTGTTCTGTGCGCGGTGTGAGAACTTGCATTGTCGTGCGTGATGGAGGATGATGCGGCGGTTGCAGTTCTCTTTACGGAGTTCAGAAACGACCTGTGGCAAACAAATGCTAGCATACCATTCTGCATTAACCGTTCTTTGTCCCATCAAGAGGAATAGTCGCAACATGGCCGGATTTGCAGACAAACGTGGCCACCATTTTTTTTGCAACACTCCGTGAACAAACAATTTTTGTTGGCTTTAACTCATTTTCGAACATCCAAACTCGTGACTGGTTTTTTGTTTCGGGTTCCAGGATTATCCAGGATATCCAGATATCGTATATCCAGGATTCGTCACCTGATACGATGTTGTATACAGCATTTGAGGATCCTGCGTGGAATCTTTCGAGAGTTCTGACGCACCAAGTAACGCGAGCCGCTTTTTGCTCTTCACAGAGCGAATGCGGTATCCATCGGAAAAACAACTTTTTTACACCTAAATTGTTCATGCAAAATCATTTGTATTTGACTCATACCAATGTCTAAAGTTGCTTGAATTTCGCGGTACGCTTACGCACAGCATCAACGTTTTCTTGGGTGACTGCAGTTTTTGAACGACCTTGACGGGGATCATCACTGAGCTTGACACGTCCACGTTGAAATTCAGCAAACCAGCGATAAATTGTGGTTTTGGGTGGGGCTTCATCACCAAATGCAGAAATCATCCGGTCAACACACTGTTTTTGTGTTAAACCACTTCGAAAGTCATAATAAATCATCGCTCTTGAATTTTCTCGAGTCAATTCCATTTTCTCAACGACTAAACAAGTTTGACAAAACCTTGTGACAAGACCGAGAATCTTTTTAAAAATAAATAAATGGTATTCGATTTTTAAAACCAAGGAGTTTTCAATTAAAGAGATTTAATATGACAGGAACAGTGGAAATATTTCATTCCCGATACTTTTAGTGCAGCCTATGTACGTATTGTAGTGCTTTGAAAGACATTTTTTGGTAGACCGTATTCACATTTGCATTTTTTTTTTAATTTGATATGGGTAAGCTCTTGACTCTAGTCTTGGACAAAGGTGACATAGACAAAGTCTACGATGGAGTGAGTTTACCCAGAAGAAGCCTGTTCACTCTAAAGGCAGATTTAGACAGGGTCAGTGACTGGCGCCGAAATCAAGACAAGTCAGCGCTGACCCGAAAAAGACCCCGTATAAATTGATTTCAAGTCAGTATAGTGGCGGGAAGTCAGCGCTGACTTGTAAATTCGCATATGAATATTTAGAAGTCAGTCTAGGCACGGGCACTGCTGGGCGCCGATAACTGAGTTGTGCCCTGACCCTGTCTAAATCTGCCTTAACTTTGAAGAGATTAGGGTTGGATGCGTTCGGAAATACAGACGCAGGTAGAGAGTTCTACTCCTTCGCATAATTAATTAAAATTAATTAAGTATGTGGTTTGTTTGAGACGGCACGCATTACGAGGAGGCTCACCGCTCTGGACCCCTAACCACCGTTAGCTTGGCTCTTACAACGTCGCTTAGAGCTGATCAACTTGTATTATACATATTTTTTTTGTATTTTCCCGTTTAGCAATGCGTAATAGAGCGTATATAATGTTAAAATAAAAAATGTTAGGTATTGTCTTTAGGATTCCGTACCAAAAGGGTAAATTGGGACCCTATTACTAAGACTCCGCTGTTCATCCGTCCGTCTGTCTGTGCGTCCGTCTAACACCACCACCAGGCTTTACCTCATAAACCGTGATAGACAGCTGAAATTTTCACAGATGATGATGAGATATTTCTGTTGCCGCTATAACAACAATTACTAAAAAACAGAATCAAATTAATATTTAAGGGGGCTCCCATACTACAAACGGATTTTTTTGCCGTTTTTTAAAGATAATGGTAAAGAACCCTTCGTGCACAAGTCCATTTTTAAAACATCATGTATGTTCTTGGTTAGTTGTTTTTAGTATATATTTGTAAGTTTGGTTTGGGTGACTTGGTTAGGCTACTTTCTACAAGGGCTGTATGTCAAGGCTTAGTAAGCCTACTAGTAGGCTTTGGCTTACTAGTAAAATACTGTTTGACGTATTGCCAACTGGAGTAGACTTGAAAAACAGCGTTGTGATTAAAAAATGTACAGAAGCCGCACACAATATGGTATGGACAGTGAGCTGCTGGCGCCGGCGTAGTGTGCGCCGGACGCTGTGGCTCCTTCACATCCCCGAACAAAAACAGTAACCAGCAGCAGCAGTAGTAGTAACGAGTTTTTCTCGAATTGTTCGCATCGCATTAGTACTCCATTTCTTTATATTCAATATAATTATACATATTATACAGGGTGTCTGGTGGCAGATTTATGTTTTTAAAAGCTAATAAAAGAAAAACTTATGAACTTATGGTTTTATTAACTAATTCAGTAATAAATACATGAATAATGCGGATTTTACTTTTTAAAAATTACTTCAACCAAATGATGTCCATTTAGACGTACACACTGTTTAAAACGGTCCACCGTATTACGGGCTACGCGCTGCAATAAGCTCGGCTGGATTTGCTTAATTGCATTGCGGATATTTTCCTTTAACTGCACAATAGACAGAGGATTATTGGCATAAACTTTGCTTTTGAGATAGCTCCTATAAAAAAAGTCCATTCGTGTTTAATCTGGTGACCTCAGTGGCCACGGGATGTCTCCAAAGCGGTTCATCAATTTATGCGAAAATTTTTGACGAAGTAAAGCAATAGACGTCCTGGCTGTATGCGGAGTCGCCCCATCTTGCTGAAACCACATGTGCGTCGAGTAGGATGGATGTGCTCGCAAATTTGGTAAAAATATTCAGTAATCATGAGTCCATAGCTTTCACTGTAGACATTTAAAGCATGGGCCCGAAAATTTTCAAAAAAAACGAGACCTCTTGAACGTTTTCGTTTTCGTTTGTGGAGCTTGATGCTCTGCTGGGTCCCGGCTGAGGCTTGTTTAAAGCAGAAGATGTCTGGCAGAACCTTTGCATCCACGATTTAATCAAATTAACACTTAATCTGTCGCTTAATCGCCGGATATTGTAGTGGGAACAAAAATATCAGCGCGCAGTCACGTTAGAACCACCACTCTTAAAAAAACGACTCAATAGCGTATGCACGTTGCTGCCCCGACCACTCCGGCATTGTGACTAACAAATCCGCATTCATGGAGCGTCGAATGACACCAGTCTCCCCCTTCACCGTTAATAACTTTTTTAGATATACCCTTTCAAAAACATAAATCTGCCACCAGACACCCTGTATTTTTTTTTTATTAGCCGGAACACACAGACAGATAGGTAGACAAAAATTTTAACACTAGTTTATTTGCTGTTTGTACCGTATATACCTTCAAATGCATTTAGTGAAAAGCTGATAATTTGAAACGGACACTTCAATATTATTAGATGAATAATAACATTTAAAAAAATATAAAAATAGTAGGCCACCGGTATCGAGAACAGAGGTCTGGCGGCCAGTGGTCGGCGCTCCCCAAAGAGCGAGCTCCGCGCCGCGTCCAGGAGCAGCGCTCTCCGTGTTTATAGTTTGTTAACCCCCGACGCAAAAAGAGGGGTGTTATAAGTTTGACGAGTCTGTCTGTCTGTCTGTCTGTCTGTGGCATCATAGCTCCCGAACGGATTAAGCGATTTCAATTTAGTTTTTTTTGGATGAAGGGTGACTTATGTGCGAGTGTTCTTAGATGTTTGATGAAAATCGGTTGAGCCGTTTAAAAGTTATGGGTGTGAAAGTGGGGAAGAAAAACTAAAAATGATTTGTCATGTGGGTTATTAAATTATTAGGAACCTATGTATTTACAGCTTAACAAAATCGACATTATAATAAGTATGTACAGTAAGCGCTCAGAAATCCATACCCCCGCTAAGGTTCACTTTCCTATGAACACGGGCGCGATCCAGTCAGCGCGTGCGCATGTGTGTTTACGAGTGATGTCTCAACATTCCACAGATAACACACACTAATGAACCATCGTCGCACTACGCGAAATGGCATTATATTTCTGTTTACCGTACGAGTCCTACCCGACGCGCGACGTATTCTTACCATTGCATTGCTAAATTTCGCATAATTATAACATGTCCTGGCAGCTGGTTTGGATAAGAAAGGGTTTACGATCATTGAATTCCGAGTTCAAATCTTATACTATGTGTGGCTGTTTTTTGTTTCTTGAAACCATAATAATGTTAGGCAAAATCTTTTTAGGTTTATGTTGAATTATTACGTATTCATGCTTGTTATTTATTTTTTATAAGAAGCAAATATTAATTATTGTATTATTTATTTAACTTTTTATGTGATTTTATTTTAACTTTTTGTAATTGGAAGTAGGAAAAAAAGGCGTGCTGTGTGATAACAAAAATTTATTTTTAAAATTAACAAACTTATGAGAATTTTGTAACTGTTCATAAGATTTTTTGTTGAATACCCACTTAGTCAATAAAATTCATAATAACATAATAAGAGAAGGATATTTTAATAACACAAATAAATTTGGTGATGCTCACGTATTAAGTTTCTGAATTGGTATTCAGCAGAGTTAATTGAAAACTAAACTATAATTCAGACTTTATGAACAGGTTATTTTTATGTAACGTCACAATAAACTTAGTGAGGTAATAGTTTAATAATTCGTTTTCTTGATGAAAAGAAGATTGAAACTAAACCTCAATTTAAGATCATTAAATAACTATCTACGAATATATAATATAATTATGACTAAATATTTAGTTACACCGTCTAATTATTAAAACTATAACATCCAGGTTATTAAATGTTGCATAACACCGTCTAATACTTCTTCATAAGTAGCACTGTTGCACGCCATCCCCACATATTAAAAACGATGTTGTTGTAAACAGTATGTTATCCAGTGCGAAACCACCCTCAGACCAACAAAAAAAGAAAGACGGCGCGCCGCGAACATCAAAAGTGAAGCCACTTTTTTATCTATGTGTGTATCGAAGGGTTGCCATTTGTTAAATTTTTTCCCTATAATTTGGGGATATTTTTGTGGGTAGCACTAGGATAATAATGTACGAGTAAGATATTGTTGAGTATGGTATTGTACCACAATAGTTGCGAAGGCTTCTACTCCAAAAAAAAAACGTATATTTTCAATCAACTTTATTAAATTCAAAAAGCCATCGAAAACCACGCTGGTTTTCGATGGCAACCATTCTGGATCATTCCGACTATTTCTTATAGCTACTATCCATTTATTTTTTATTTCATTATTAATTGGAAACCTAAAATATTAAATACATAAAAAGAAAAAAACTAGTAGTAAGAAATCATAATTATTTATATTAACCGAATGGGGAAATTTTAATTCGTATTATGGCAACCCTCACACTTTATGTCACTGCTTTCGTTCGTTGAGGTTTTGTGTTCCGAGTAACCTAAAATTCACAGTTTATTAATAGAGAAACGATGTTATTTCATGTACTTACAAGTGAAAAGTGATTCCGTGAGACTTTTTTTGTAATTTGCTGTTGTTTTTGCAACTTTTCACTACACAGGAAGGCATAATTCTATGTTTTAAATCTAAGTTTACTTGACGGCGACTCGTGACGTACTAAGAGTGATGAGCATGGTTTTAGTGTAGGTGTGTGCGTGAGCGTGTATGTTTACTTGCAGGAGCACGGTTTTATGGCTTCACTTTTGATGTTCGCGGCGCGCCGTCTTTCTTTTTTTGTTGGTCTGAGGAAACCACCAAACTTAATCCACTTCGCTGTTGAGTAGATAGGATAGGCTATCTATCCTCTTCCTCGTATTTCTTGCTCCGGAGACTAACAATAGTATTCCTCTAAAACAACAAAAAAAGTAATATTAGGCATTTATAACAAAATACTAAAGTGACTTAATTTTTTATATAATTTAATAATATTTATTTAATATAACAAATTTTAATATATTAAAACTATTTATTTATAAATTCCATAATAAACACATTTTTTTTGGCGTCATTATATATTTAAAAATCAATAATAAGTATTAATCGAAATGCCACCAAATAATTTTAGGTATCTTAGGTATAAATTTCAAATAAAAGTTTAATTTCAATTCGTTAATATAATACTCACATTCAGTCAGGTTTCATAAGATATTAATTGGGACCACTTTTATGCAGCCCAATAATAGTCGCCCTCGCCTCAGTAATATTATTTGCCTGCGTTTCGAGAATAATTACAATACCACTACGAGTATCTATTAAATCACTCGTTACTAACCAACAACCACAACCAAACGACAACGCTCATTCCAATCAAGTTAAATATGCACAAAACTCATGTCTACCTCACAGAAATCTAAATTCTTTATTAGTTTTCTATGACTACCCTTTTAAATTTACGAAATGTGTGAACAAAGCGAACAAGATAAAGAATATTATATATCTGTCCCTTTCTTCAAATTGAGTAAAAACAAAAAGACAAAAATAATGTGAGATTCGAACTCGCGGCTCATTGATTAACGCCGTCAACTGGGCGCACTGAACCGCTAGACCAACTTGTCTCATGTAGAAACGTTGAAATTATGAACTACATTCACAACGATGATACATGTGTCTATTCTTGAAAGTAAAAGGTCGTAAGTCAAACTAAACGTCAACCTAATACGTTTTGAGATTGGGTATGGACTTTTGGTCGCCACTGTACCTATAAAAAGTATAAAATAAAAATTAAATAAAAAAATTAAAAAACCCTCGACACAAAATCCTAAGTTCCCTTTAAAAAGTAAAAAAATAAAATACGTCGCGTTGCGGGACCGCTTGGGACAGTCTTACCCTAAATGCAACATCGGTCCCCCAACGCGACGTACTCGTATTTTTTTTTTACTTTTTAAAGGGAACTTAGGATTTTGTGTCGGGGGTTTTTTAAATTTTTAATTTAATTTTTTACCAATACATATTTGTATTTATTGCTGTTGTTCTTGTCTGCCTAACCCTTCAGGGAACACAGGCGTGATGGTATGTTGGTTTATTGTTACAAAAAAAAAACATTCAATAACATTAATTAACGAAAGTATAGATTACAAATTAAAATTAAGCTCTTTATTGTTATGCTTTAGTTGCGTGAGCGAGAGTGTAATGGTAAGTTTGTGTTAATGAGAGTGTGATTGTGTTGTGATGACATTACTGGAACAACTACTACTAATTATGATATTATTTGTGACAACTTACTCTATAGCATAGTTCGTTTCGAAAACAATTCCCACTTAGACATAAGATTGATGTAACTGACTAATCTAGTCTTAGCTTGGATTTTTGAAGTTAAAATACAATAATGTTTTGAATTCCAATGTATTGTTAGAAAGGTTTAGTGTACGCGTAGCCAGCACCCTAGCAAAGATAAATATTGCAATTGTGTACCTGCTTGCAACCCCCAGCCCCTACCTGCTCCCGGCCATGCCGAGGGCTGCAAGCTAGCGGGCACATGCGCCGCTCCACGCAGTCGGCGAGGCGCGCCCGGTGACCACACGTCTGTCTGTCACATACTGCAACCTTATCGACAGAACGCGCTAATCCTATCTGCGGCATACACAGCAAACAGTGGTGGTGACTTGACACGTGTTTGTGTCACTTGCGGCGCACGTGTGCCGCTCCCGCGGGAGCGAACACTCGCTCGTGGTGTGTAGCGTGTGTTAGGTTAGCTGTTTACGTGTCTACCGGGTGTTATTATGTGATCGTTACAGTCTTGTTGCTATTCGCTAGTCTCATTTAAATTACAATGTATTTGAATCGAATAGTTTTGGATTGTTCAAGTTTTGCATAAGACACAAGAATGTTCCAAATCGGTTTCAGTGTTCCATTCTATACAAATGATGAAGTGAATGGAGTGTCGTAAGTACAACATTTTCTTATCACAGCATGCTCAAGTATGCTAATGTAAAATACGGTCACTACCTACAATGACTTGAAAATACTGTAACCCGCGTAGGTAATATTTATTTACCACGATCTTGGCAGTAGAGTACTGAATGCCACAAAACTTTGTAATTTTTCACTTTTTAAAAACTAGATTATTTGAGTTTATTTACCATGATATATTGAAGAACTTTGAACCAGGTCGTGGCTATTACATTCAAATATTCGCTTCGCCTAGTTGTTATAATGTCAAATAAGCCACGATTCATAGTAATGTGATGCAGGCGCCACATTGAGGCGACCTATTTCACGATGGTAATAGAGAAGCTGCAAGCGATTTGTTGCACATCTTTTATGATAACCGCTTGTATAATGACTCCGGTGAACTCAGTGTTGACAAACACCAATTTTAATATTGTTTGCACTCTTCTAATTATTGTTATTCTTGACTTTCTATCCTTTTTCTTTTCGTATGTGTCTTTATTTTTAATGTAAAATTATATAAACCGAAACATGCGCAACGACGTCTGTCAAGCACTTGGACGCGCTAACTATTACCATGGAATAATTACCTTCATGATTCTAGAAACTGCAGCGGATACATTTTTCGTCGTTATAAAAAGTCCATACAAAAGTGCTAAGTGCTAGGTGAAATGTAAAGAACAACAATTTCCTTATCAAGAGGTATCGTGTTGTCCAGTATAAGGGTTGTGGAGGTCAGATAAGCAGTCGCTCCATGTAAAACGCTTGTATTTAGCTGTATCCGGTTAGACCGGAAACCGACCCTAACATAGTTGGGAAAAGGCTAAATAGATAATAATTAACTTTTAAAGTGCATTGTCACGACGCTAAGCAGAAAGTCGGGACCGCGACGCCTTACTCCTACCAACCGGCCCGGTTCAACATCGGGGCCGGGATGTTGTCCGCACAACCGGCATTTGCGTGTCAGGCGCGGCACCAGCCCGCGCATGCAGACCAGCTCGACGTCGCCCTACGCGACAAGTGTCCGAATATATCGGGCTGCCCGAAACCGTATATCGAACCACCTGTCCGTAGGGAAGTAGCATGAGCAGTTTATAATCCGGTTCCTGACATCCCCTGTATCGATATACAGCAGCTCCGGGTAAACTCCGGGTAAAGAGTCAGAAGAGTTTTGTTCGATGCGCGGCGCGTCATCGATAGACCAAGTCGCGAGCGCGACTCTACCATTTTGAGTAAAAAGACAACCGCCTTCAAAAACTAAAAAGAGAAAAATAACTTTAGCTTTGGAAGTCGGCGTCTTTGGTTCTGTTTGTTGTTTTGTATTGCCGCCGACTTCCAAAGCTAAAGTTATTTTTCTCTTTTTAGTTTTTGAAGGCGGTTGTCATTTTTTGTAAAAAAGTTTTTTATTTCTCGCTTTTTTATTATCAATTTTTTTATCCAAATCCATGAAAGAACTGTCATGTCATGTAAATTAACATGACACCGCTAAAAAAAAGTCATAAGAAAGCAGAATACGCGATTTCGTTTACTTAGATGAGAAATTTTCAAATATTACTGTAAGTATACATCTGTGTAACTCTTTCGAGTGTACAGGCGCAATGTTATGTTGTGTAATTGCGAAAACAATGCATATTTATGCGACAGCAGCAATCGCGGTTGATTTGCTGTAATTTTTTGAAGAGTTCCGTTGTCCGTCTCCGGATTCCATCATCAGATCTATATGGAATTTAAATGGGACCATTTGGGAAGTTTACCCTTTCCAACAAAAAAAGAATAATCAAAATCGGTTCATAAACGACGAAGTTATCCGCGAACAAACATGATATAATAAAAAGTCCCTATCTCAAAAACTACTGATCCGATTTTGATGAAACTTGCAGTATTCCCTAAGTTGAACAATACCTAGTACAACAAAAAAAGAATTACTTAAATCGGACTTGTAGTTACGGAGATATGCGCGAACAAACATAAAAACATACATACATACACTGTTGAAATTTGGCACATTTGTTCAGACGCTGATATAGACTAACATATACGAAAACTGGGCAATTCTGGCAATATTACATACATACGGGTCGAATTGATAACCTCCTTTTTTTTGAAGTCGGTTAAAAACAGGGCACTCTGCTGCCAAGAGCTCGAACGATACATTACAAACACAAGTCTGTCTGTGTCGCCGTATTGTAACAAGATCCTTGAATCGTACATTACAATGAAACGGTACAGGTCAGTCTCCAGCTTAGTTTCATACATTTTGGCGTTTACGACTGTTTAAATAGAACGAATTAGAAATTGGTTTTTATAAAAGCTATAAAATTTAGTACTTAAATTTTAAATGGTACCTCCTGGGAATATAAAATACTAGATTAGGCCCGCGTCTTAGTCCGCGTAAATGTCGGTTATGTTTAAAATTCAATCATGGCTCGACACGTTGCGCCATCTTAATAACGTTATTGTTGTTTTCCTCGGAAGCAGTACTTTATTCGGGATGGAAGGTACCCTATATCCATATTTTAAAATAGTAATGGCAGCCGTTTAGTGTTATTTGTACGTCCATAAATATAAATCCCTAAGTCTATCTGTCTGTCCGAAATTGCGATTGAACGTAAAGATCCACTTGTCCTATAAACCTATGTGCTGCTGTAGACATGTTGTCCCGGATAAACAACAACAAACCGTGTGCAGATACTTGTTTCCAACCATATCGAAGAGTCATCTGAGCTGACTGGCACTGGACTGGCAAGCTGAAGATGCGTTAGGTTTATTTATGTCAATGCTATGGTCGATCCTCGTTATAGAATATATACAGGGTGTTTGGTGCATCGTATGCCAATTTGAAATGGTCGACTGAGGGGGTCATCTGCTATCCTTTCAGACCCCTAAACACTTCTTATGCCCCGTGTATTATTTTTCATCGACTTTTTAATATTTTATTTAAAAAAATTATACTTACCAAAATTTTACATTCAAGTTCATTTTTTTTAAAAGTACACGTCGTAGACTCTGTATTGTAATTTTATTTAGATGTGCATTGTACTACAGTACGTTTAAAATCAAACATTAGCCATCTAGTTTTTTATTTATTTGCTCGCAAAGTTTCGGACTTCAATTAAAACTGTCCATGTTACAGCTATTTACATGGCTATAAAAAAAAAAAAAAACAAATGAGACCGGGATCTTCGAACTCCCTCAAAAATTCTCTAGTCTATCCTCTTGCTAGTGATGTGCCACATGCCATAAATCTTTTTACAACTTTGTGAATTCGCTAGAATTGTGAATCGAGTCACAGAATACAAAATTCCAAATTATGGTTTAATATTTTTGTTTTGCTTAAATAATACCTGAAAAACGCATTAAATATGTTATCTCACTCTTATTTGAAAAAATCTGTCTCGTATCTCTCTTTTTTAGGGGACTAGAAATAATAAAAAATGCATTTTTAACATTTATTTAATATTGTTTACATATTCTGCTCAAATTGTGGGCCTCTATTGCGAACGCAGGCTCGACATCTATTTCGTATTTAAACAGTTGTTGTACGAAGTCTCATTTCCTCCTTAATTTTATTGAACGTTGTTTGATGCGTTGAAGTAGTAGGTACATCCCTAGTCGGAACCTTCGTGTAGTATACTAGTAGTGTTAAAAGTCTAGCGGAGTTAGGCCTGGGGAACGTGCCGGCCATGCAATAGGGCCACCAGTCCGCGCATTGGGGAACACATTGTCGAGATACTCCCTCACAGTCATACGCCAATGCGCGGGACAGCCGTCGTGCTGGAATACTTTGCGCACGTTTTTATTAAATACGGGCACTTCGGACACTAATTCCGGCAGGTCTTTTTGAAGGAACTCCAAATAGTTGTTGCCATTGAAGTTATCGGGCAGGTAATGCGGTGCAACTACCTGATTCCCAATCACTCCTGTCCAAACGTTTACACTAAACCTCATTTGAAAAGATTTCTGGCTAAAAGTCAGTAATCTTTTTTTATTTAAGGAGGAAATGCAACTTCGTACAGCAACTGTGGAAATACGAAATAAATAATTTTTTACTGCCCCGTTGGTCTCGTGGTCGCAAGTGCGTCTGGTGTGCAAGGGGTCCCGGGTTCGATTCCCAGGTCAAGCAAAAAGTGTTATTGGGTTTTTCTATGTACTTCTCAGTAGCAGCTCGGAGTTTGGATTTGTACCCGGTTAATGGCAATAGGCTCGCCCCCTATTACATGGGAACAGAATATACCGGTGAACTGTGGGTGTACATTGGTACACCTCTGCCTAACCCTTCAGGGAATACAGGCGTGATGGTATATATATAATTTTTACGAAATAAATAGTTTTTGAGATAGGGTTTTTTCATGTTTGTTCGCGGATAACTTCGTCGTTTATGAACCGATTTTGATGATTCTTTTTTTGTTCGTAGTGTATATATACTTCACAGGAAGTTCATACTCTTTCTTCTTCTTTATCGTGTGGGCAGTACGGTCTAAACGACCCCACTCACCCTAGTGTCAGAGTTTCTAAACCGCCTCAAGGGCCTCTGACATGGTTACCAATGTCAGTGATGTCCAAGATAAACTTAGAAAGTACATATGAATTAGAAAAAGTCACATTGGTACTTGCCCGTGCCCGGTTGCGAACCCACAACCTCGTGCATGAGAGGCGGGCGCCTTAACCACTAGGCCATCACGACATACAACACATACCAAAAACAACAAAAAACATCATACTAGAAAGTGAGAAATAAAAAACTTTTTTACAAAAAAGGCAACCGCCTTCAAATACTAAAAAGAGAAAAATAACTTCAGCTTTAGAAGTCGGAGGCAATACAATATACCTACTAACAACAGAACCAAAGGCGCCGACTTCCAAAGCTTAAGTTATTTTTAATTTTTAATTTTTTGAAGGCCTTTGTAATTTTTTATTTTATGTTTTTTTTTTTTTTTTTTTGTTACTTTTATTATTAGATGACAAGCTTTTCAGTAACCCGTTCACTTCCTACCTGTTTGTATAATAACATATAAAACATGGTCAGGAAAGAGTTAACAATACAAACGTCTCCTTTCAGGCGGCTATGGACACTGGCATGACAGGGCATTCACCGCACCCTGCCCGCTCCTGGGGAGGTCTCAACGTAGCCTACGAAATGCAACAAGATCCCAACAAGCCTTGGTGAGTATTACGATATACCTAAGTCCATTCGGGGTGAGTACTCGCTGAATACGTAAATTGACTTAAATTTAAACTCCAGAGCCCATTCAAACCTTCTTAGGGCGGAAGGTTTGAATGGGCTCTGAAAAATGAAAATACATCTCAAGCATTGAAATCCATGACTTTCTTGTCTTCTATTTTACGCACATGCGAATTATGATAGAAAATCAATTTGTTAACTCAACCTGTCCCCGTGCTGGATGCACACTGCGCCGCAGCACCTCCGCCGCCCGCAGCTTATGCTAGAATATAATATAAATGGTTTCTTTCTTTCTCGAAGTTGTGTCCCAAAGTGGCGTAGACACTCCTTTATAACTTTGAGCACTTGCCCTTCAGTGCACATTGGATTCGGCAAGACATTATTAGAAGTATACAGATAGATTGCTATTGCTGAGGTGCCTTTTATGACCGACGGTGCCACCTACGTGAAGCGCTGCTCGCTCTGCGCGCGACCGCCTCCGGTAGAGCCCTGGCTTCACATTGCCGAGTTGCCAGCAACACTACCACATTTTATGTTGCTGAAACAATGTTCCGTAACTTTGCTTCCGAATCCATCAATTCCTGGCTCGGATGTTACCGAGTTATTACCGTAATAGGCAAACTATGGAAGCAATATATTGAATGCTTTCATATATCGTGGTGGTGTAGGCTGATAGTTTGCATACTGCTGCTTGTTTCTGTTTACTGCTCTGCTAATGTCAATATAACTCAATATGCAAATGTAACTCTACAGCTTAATTGATTGTGGTTTAATTGGTGTCACGTTTATATTAGGCATCCTATAATTATTGTAAAATAGTTCATACGTTAATAATAACGTAGAGCTGCGGCGTTTATCATACTTCCGAGTCATATGATTATGTCAATTGACCCGCCGGTCTCGTGGTCGCGAATGCGGCTGCTGACCATCAGGTACTAGGTTTGATGCCGAAGTTCGGTGAAATGACAGCAATTTAATATTGAATGCTTTGCAATTTATACAGGGCTAAATAAAATTTGCTGGCGATATTTTACAGATGTGACAGGTATTAAGCCATCATTTCAACCACCTGTTTCAACGTATTAAATAGAAATAATAGTTATATAAGCCATGAATTACCAAATAATGCTGTGTTAAAAATAAAATATCATAGTTTGTACCAAATTAGATGAAGTTTAGTGGAGTTGTAAGAAGCCTCGTTTGTTGTGCAGCATGAGCGGCATGGCGGGCCCCAGCAAGCAGCCCGAGCTGCCGGTGAGCCTGATGCCGCTGCCGCCCGGCGCCGTGCGCACCAAGAAGCGCGCCGCCATGTCCACGTCCGTGGTGGCCATGGCCAACACGGCGTCAGCCATACGTACGTACAGCCTGTAACACTCGTGCCAACAATACTCTGTAAAAAAACTTATATTGATATGCAAAAAAAATATTTAAATTGCGTTATATAGTGTGTAATTAAATTTCAGTATCCCGATTCGCCATATCCTTTTATAGATAGAGAAGTAAACAAGTACTGAGGTAATGGGATTGTGGTTACAAGTCTGCTGTTACGAGAGTAACTCAATCGAACTCAAAAACGATCTTGATACTTGTTTAATTTATATTTTTATTTAGTACTAGCTGTTGCCCGTGTCTTCGTTCACGTTGTGGTTATAAAACATAACAGACATCCGTAATTTGCAAAAAGATTTGTGCAAATCGATTCTGTATTTGTAAAGTTAAGAGTGTGCAAGCTGTTTCTGCTTAACCCCTGATGTGACATCGCGTGTTGAATTGTATCTATGATTATAGCTCAGGCTACTGCTAACATAATACAAAAGTTTTATTCAAATCGGTGCAGTAGTTTTACGGTATTCCTAATCAACTCTAAATAGAAACTATTTGAGTAAATATTTTTCGTCTCTCCTCTACTCATTTGAGGCGTGGAAAACACGCCATTTTTCGATGTGGCCCCCTCACTTTTAATTCGCCTTATAATGGCACCTACTACAAACTCCTTTAAAAATGTTACATTTATGTACATTATTACTTAGAAAATCTATTTTATATATTTTAAAAAAGATTTCGCATTTTCAAATGTCTTTTTTGTATTTGACGCTCAAAAGTGCGTTTTAAAAGCCAATCGTTTTTGATTTATTGAAATAAATGATTTGACATTGACTTTGAATAGTTGAGAAAAAATTATAATGATAATACAAAGTATTTAGAAAATATGCAATATTAATAAAAATGACACATCGGTCATAGAGGCTCTCTGTGGGGTAGAGTTATGCTCTATGGGTTATGTCCAGCAGAGGACGACACTCGTCTGATACAGCAGGTTGTGTGTTCCAGAGTGCATGTCGAGCCAGAGCCTGGCGGGCGTGCGCCGCCAGCCGCTGCCCACTCCGCCGCCGATCTACTCGGAGACCATCAAAGATTCTCCGCCGAGCTCACCGAGTAAGTCTACTTTACCTTAACATAAACAATCTCCTCGTGTCCAAATTCTCCAAAATAAGCTCAATTCTAGTAATAATAAAAATAATATTATGCTAAAACTCCGCTACCGCGAGATATGCAGTCTCGGGGAATTTTTCCTTTGAGCCGACGTGGGGTTGCACTTAGATGTAGTTTTAGTGGATACGGGTCTCATCCCACTCTCCTTGGCTAAAGAGAAATGGCGCAAACCAGTAGTACTTGAGACTAAACATCGCGAAGAGGTATATCAAAGTGAGGAGCTTCACGGCCGCTTTTTCCGACGAATAACTACCGGAGATTAATTGTGAAGGATGGCATGGTTGACGTTTGTTGGGTATGCCACCGGCCTGGGGAATCAATACGTCACATTATCTCTGGGCGGCCGTCTAGCTAACGAAGAGAGTACTTGCTTAGGCACAACCTTGTGGCCATTCATATGAATCGTCCATCAGCTACTTGCTCTAAAATACTGCCTTGTGGAATCGGAAGTACCGTACTATACGTATAGGTATGTGCCCGACCGAGTTCTCGAAAATAGCAATGTTTCATTGTACTGGGACTGATTCATCATCACTGATAGGACTATTGTACCCAATAAGCCTGATAGTGATGGTGGATTGTTTAGAGAGGCGCACAGTGATTGTTGGGCATAGCAGTCCCACATGACGTGAACCTCGTAATCCTCGAGAATGAATATTTTGGCTCGCGAAGTTATCGTCATGTGGGATGTAGACTTAGCGATCATTGGCTTAATTGCCAAGTGCCTCGACCAACATCTAAGGAAGCTCTCGTTAGGCGGCTGGATCAAGGGCTTGATTCAGAAAGCGGTACTCCTAGACACGGCGCGTATTGTTAGGAGATTCCTTTCTCAGGAGCCCTGACCACCGATGGCTTGGACCCTGTTCCCGACGCCGGCGCCGGTGGGCTACAATTTTTTATATTTTTAAATGTTTTTATTTTTTTATACTAATATTTAAAAATGTATCAAATATGTATTGCGGTACTCCTAGACACAGCGCGTATTGTTAGGAGATTCTTTTTTCAAGAGCCCTAACTACAGCTGGCTTGTACCATCTGCACGCTGACAGATACCAAATCTACTAAAAAAAAAAAAAAAGATACCAACTCATGGGATATTTTTTTTTGTGCCTCACCTCTAGGGAGACCGAATCCAAATTCGTCCACTATAAACTTTGTTCTATTTAGGAGGTACCATTGGTCTAATTGCACTTGGCTAAATACATAATCTTAACAAAAATTGTTTGGAAACAATCAAAATAATAAGTTATAATTATGATTATTTATAAATAACATTTAGGTATACATCATTCTCAGGGTTTCGTGACTCAAAAGGATAAAAGGAACCCTTTTAGGAATACTTGGTGATCCGTTTGTCTACGCGTCTGTTCAAGAGCTTTTCTTCTCACTTAAGTCTCTCTCTCTCTCATTATGGCCTTCCCATGTTTTCTTATAGTAGTTTAAGAGCTAAAACCCTTCTTTAATTTTTGGAAAGCCCGCCCTTACCTGAATTCAGATTTTGTTAATCCAAAATATCGGTTTTAATTATAAATCCTGAAAGTCTGTTCTGCGATCGATAAACAACACTAAAAAGAAAAAGCTATAGCCGTGTGGCAAATATACCCCAACGTAGATTCTTTCCAAAACAATACAAATAACCGGTAATTTACCGAACATTATTGGGTGCAATTACACCGAATAATGTCCTAATGAAGCTAGAATGTGATAAGGCAATCATATCAATAATTTTGTATTTAAGTGAACGCTAATCAAAAGGAATAAACACGAATAATATGGCAAAACAGCGTTTGCCGGGTCAGGTAGTAAAATTATACAAACTAACGAAGTGTCCTCTTCAATTGAATTTAGTTAGTTTAGTAGTACCTAGTAGGGAAGTAATATAAGTAAATAATTAAAAACAAATAATAGAAATGGACCCAATATCGAACTAGCAGAACGCCCGTGTTCATTTCCGGCAGCATTATGAGCTTAGTAAATCAACAGATTTATTTCTAACCTCGGGACAATGTTACAAGTCTAATTTGACGTTTCTCATTTTACATACCGAGTATCATTGTATGAACGTCTACGTAAGAAATTGAAAAATCCAATGAACAATCCTACATATTAATTACTATATTTGTATTGTGCCATTCGTAAGCATCAAGTTTAACTTTGTATTGAAAAATGAAAATGCATTAAAACACGAATTAATCGTTGATTAATATTCCGAATAGACGTTATTACAATGTCATGTCGTTGCTTTGGTAACCGTAGTGTTGTTCCCGTTAAAAGCCGGTTTTTGGCCGAATAAAATCGATTTTCAGAAAAATCGTTACTTTTACAAAAGAGATAAATTTACAATTATTATATTTTTTAATGTTTGAACATACAGAATTAAACCGCCACCGTTTTCGTTCACCGTTTCGCTATTTCTTCTGTGATTTTAATATTGATGAGTGACCTCGTGTTCGTTTATAAATTTCATAAACGTTGCACCACATTGGTAGTCATCTAGTCAGCTACTTGAAAACAAAGGTCGCTACAATTTGTTTTATTCATTATAATTATCTCTTTGTAATATTATGTTTTATATTACAGGCTCTGAAAGACCACTGAAGCCCAAGATGGAGACAAAGTAAGTAAACATCGCGCCACGTAAGAAGAACGCTCATTTGAACTAGTGCAGTAAGAGTCCAGCGTTCTTTTTACGTGATGCGCTCTCTACCAGTGTATTAAATTATAAATATTTATTTTTAAATTCATTTAGCTAAAACAATTATAATTTACAAAAGATGTGTGTGTATTATTTCTTTTTCAATTAAGTTATTGCTGTGAGGAAATGTTTATAATGACGAAGATTTCGTTTTTAGAGTACTGTCTGTTTGTCTGCATGTGTGTCTGAGGTTGTCACAAAAAAAAATGCATAAATATTCATTTAAAGGTATGACTAAGGTTTCAAACGGTCGGTTAACGTTACATACGTACAGTTAAAAGTTACTATGACGTGAGATGTTTAACGTAGGGTAAATACAACGTGTTATTTTAATGCTAATATAACCGTCAGTCAAAGTTATTCCGGCTGCCAGTAGAAAGCAACACTTTGCCCGACATCGCGCGACCCACGTCGCCGACTTGACGTGTGTAGTCCTAGTTATTAAATAATTGTATTGTTTATGTTTTAAACACTGTTTGTAACACTGTTTGTTTGTATCAGATGAACTATCGTCAAACAAAGACGAATACAAAAGATAGTTATTTATGTTTTTATATTTGACGCAGCTGTTTGACAACAGAAATGACGTAAGTTGACGTTAACTGGTGGGTGAAGCATCGGTTATAGTAGTAGTAATTTTTTTATGTACTTTATTAAGGCCAACCTTTTTTGAAACAAACCATTCGCACCAAATTCACGTTTTAACGATAGTTAAAACGTGTTAGTCGCCATTTTTTTTCCAAGTGGGTGGGTGATCCCACCTATCCACTTGGAAAAAAATGGCGCTAACTTAAGTTTAATTTTTAAGGGTAAAAAACATTTTATCACGATTTCCGGCAAAACTACAAGTCCTACGGAAAAAAGTTGTAGGTAATAAAAAGATCTACAACTTTTGTATTTACACTTTTTCACATGACTACAAAATATACTACTCAAAACAAAATAAGGGCCACGAGGTATTTTGTCTGTACCATGAAAATAATAAAACCAATATACACTGCTTTGCAAAAATAACGGGCACCTAAGGAAATTTGCGTTCTAAGGTCGATTTCAATGAATTAAATTGAATTTAATTGTTTAACGTAGTCTGTATACTCACCTAAAATGATGTTAGTTAAGTAATATGCATGTAGTTGTAGGTACTCAATTCATGCAATTTTTAAGATAATTTTCGATGAATTTCATAAAACCGATGTACAGTGGCGACCAAAAGTGCATAGGCAATCTCAAAACGTATTAGTTTGACATTTAGCTTGACTTACGACCTTTTACTTTCAAGAATAGACGTTGTGAATGTAGTTCATAATTTCAACATTTCTACATGAGACAAGAGAGCCTAGCGGTTAAGCGCGCCCAGTTAAAGGCAGTGAGCCGCGAGTTCAAATCACACATTTTGTCTTTTTGTTTTTACTCTTCTTCTTCTTCTTGGCGTTTCGATGACAAACTATATTATAATAAATTGAAGAAATGGACAGAAATATAATATTCTTTATCTTGTTCGCTTTGTTCACACATTTCGTAAAGTTAAAAGGGTAGTCATAGAAAACTAATAAAGAATTTAGATTTCTGTGAGGTAGACATGAGTTTTATGCATATTTAACTTGATCGGAATGAGCGTTGTCGTTTGGTTGTGGTTGTTGGTTACTGACGAGTGTTTTAATAGATACTCGTAGTGGTATTGTAATTATTCTCAAAACGCTGGCAAATAATATTACTGAGGCGAGGGCGACTATTATTGGGCTGCATAAAAGTGGTCCCAATTAATATCTTATGAAACCTGATTGAATGTGAGTATTATATTAACGAATTGTAAATTAAACTTTTATTTGTAATTTATACCTAAGATTATTTGGTGGCATTTCGATTAGATTTTCAAATCTGTAACGACGCCAAAAAAAGTGTTTATTATGGAATTTATAAATGAATAGTTTTGATAAATTAAAATGATATTGTTATATTAAATAAATATTATTAAATTATATAAAAAATTAAGTCACTTTAGCATTTTGTTATAAATGCTTAATATTACTGTTTTTTTGTTTAAGAGGGATACTATTATTCGTCTCTGGATCAAGAAATACGAGGAAGAGGATAGATAGCCTTGCTACCTTCTACTCAACAGCGAAGAGGATGTGCTGTGACGACAAAATTAATTATGGTGGTTTCGCACCAATGAGACACTCAACAAACTGTTTGCCGTGTTCTCATGCTGAACGCTTGCATCATTAAAGACTAGCTACAAACCTTTCTTGACAGAATGGCATAAACCAGAAATATTACGTTTCGTTTTTAATATGTGGGGATGGAGTGCAACAGTGCTACTTATGAAGAAGTATTAGTTATGCTACCTACTGTGCGCAACGTTTAATAACCTGGATGTTTTAGTTTTAATAATTAGATTGTGTAACTAAATACTTTGTCATAATTATATATTCGTAGATAGTTATTTAATGATCTTAAATTGAGGTTTAGTTTCAATCTTCTTTTCATCAAGAAAACGAATTATTAAACTATTACCTCACAAGTTTATTGTGACGTTACATAAAAAAAAAACCTGTTCATAAAGTCAAAAAAGTCGTTTAGTTTTCAATTAACTCTGCTGAATACCAATTCAGAAACTTAATACGTGAGCATCACCAAATTTATTTGTGTTATTAAAATATCCTTCTCTTATTATGTTATTATGAATTTTATTGACTAAGTGGGTATTCAACAAAAAATCTTATGAACAGTTACAAAATTCTCATAAGTTTGTTAATTTTAAAAATAAATTTTTGTTATCACACAGCACGCCTTTTTTTCCTACTTCCAATTACAAAAAGTTAAAATAAAATCACATAAAAAGTTAAATAAATAATACAATAACTAATATTTGCTTCTTATAAAAAATAAATAACAAGCATGAATACGTTATAATTCAACATAAACCTAAACCGTCTTATTACAAAAAAATGCCTAAGTAATGGTTTAAACCAAGACTAATAAGTCTAGGATTGTTACGGTAACAACGTTCATACCAGAATCAAAATGTGTTCCTATTACAAAACGGAGACTATCTGAGGATCAGTTGATACCGAAGAAAGTCCATGGTTTAAATCAAACTACAGATAAGAAACCAAAAATGGCATAGTTTCATTCGTTCATTCGGTCATTATTTGAAGCAACGTTCCGTTTCTTTAAATATTTATATTATAATAACATTTTAAAATATTAAATAATTATTGATTAATGCTAAATATGTAATAAATTGTTGTTTGTTTAGTTTAGAATGTATTGAACAAACACAACTTGTACTTTTGATGCATTTTTTATAATAAAGTTGTAACATTTTTCAACACTTCTAGCGTGAAGTGGAGTACGGCGACGGCGCGCGTAACTTGAGTCGAATGTTTATGTTATGTTTACTAATAAATAAATACACATCTTATTTAATTCATTGTTCTTAGTATGTTATTTGGATTATTTGTGAGTTGTCGTCTGGTTAAAACTTAAAAAATGGAACAACAAAAGAAAAAAAAGAGTGAAATCTGTAGTTCTGACGAAAATGTTAGTCAAACATAGATTTTTAAATATAACGTAAGCTGTACTGTGTACCTATCATCTTGTTTCGAGTACCTAACATAAATCTTCACGTAAAACATCCACAATTTTTTCGCCAAAACGTTTTGTGAACCTATACGTATATCTAAAACCTACGTCCGTCAATTCAAAAGTATTTATACGATCACGATGCCTGTAAAATCCCGGAGGCATCTCCAGGTCATCTAAATCTTCCAAATCCATCAAGTCAATAGTATTAATGTCCATTTTTAACGATTTAAAATTAAAAAACACAAGATAATATTCAATGCTCTAACCTCAAACAAATTAGTACCACAGTTTGATCCATAGATAAACTAGGGGTCTCAGCGGACCAACTTTGTTACCATACATAGTTTAAGAACTAGTGATAAATTTCATTTTATAATAACGTTTTATTTAGTCGTGGTTTAAACCAAGAAAAAGTCCCAGTACTAAATTTAGATCGCGTTTTGTAATAAGGCGGAAAAAGTTTTTACCTAACATTATTATGGTTTCAAGAAACAAAAAACAGCCACACATAGTATAAGATTCGAACTCGGAATTTAATAATCGTAAACCCGTTTTTATCCTAAACAGCTGTCAGGACATGTTATATTTACGCGAAATTTAGCAATGCAATGGTAATACGTCGCGCGTCGGGTAGGACGCGTACGGTAAACAGAAATATAATGCCATTTCGCGTAGTGCGACGATGGTTCATTAGTGTGTGTTATCTGTGGAATGTTGAGACATCACTCGTAAACACACATGCGCACGCACTGACTGGATCGCGCCCGTGTTCACAGCAAAGTGAACCTTAGCGTGCCTATGCAATTATGAGCGCTTACTGTACACGTTCAAACAATAAGAAGTGATCAACAATAAAGACGAAGTTTTTTTTTTTTTTTTTAATTAAGTAAATTAAGTTTAAATAATGTTAAAGTTTTAAACCTAATAACGCGTGTGACTTCCTCTTGCAAAAATCACAGCTTACATCCTTCTGGACATGCTTTCCACGATATTTTTAATAACATTTTGAGGAATTCGTTCCCATTCTTCTACAATGGCTCTTTTTAGCTCCCTGATGTTTTGTGGAGTAGGTTGCACTGATAATTTACTGATACTTTAGAACATCCCAGACATGCTCAATTGGATTCAGGGTAGGGCTTCGAGCTGGCCAGTCTAAGCGACGAATGCCAACTTTTTGCATTTAGTATACCACGTCGCCAGAACGGTGAGCGCGAGCATTGTCGTCCATAAAAATGGAATCTTCCCCTAGAGCAGTCAATGCTGGTTGTGCATGTGGAATTAGGACTTCCATTATGTACCGGTGTGCATTTAATGATCCATTTTCTATGAAAACTGACTCCGTACGCTCCGTCGGGTTAATTGCTGCCCAAAACATAACGGAGCCTCCACCATATGGAGTGATTTCTTCGAAACACTTCCGCATAGCGTTCCCCTGGTCTTCGCAGCAGTCGCCGGCGCTGGTCCTCTCCACTTAAAGTGATTCTAGCTTCATCAGAAAACAATACTTTGTTCCAGTCCTCTAGAGTCCATGAAGCACAATTTCGAGCAAACGGAAGTCGAGCAACACGGTGCTCACGGAGTAATTTAGGGTCCCGGGCCGGGCGGTAGCTGCTGATATTGGCAGCCAAAAGCCTTCTTCTGACTGTCCACAAGCTAACTTCTACTCCTCTAACTTCTTCAAGGCTCTTTTTTAGGTCCACCCTTGAGGCCTTACCTTGAACCCGGTCTTCTTTTGACCGAACCAGTTTCTTGATATCGTTGCCAAGTCCTCTGGACAGTTGAACGACTCACATTTAGCCGCTGAGACACGTAAGTTTGCGAACAACCTTCTTCAAGTAGGGCTATAATTTTGCCGGCTCTCATTGCTTTATCAGTCATGCCGGAATGCGGTATTTAACGTAAAAAGAAAGATCAAATTGTTTAATTTGCAGACAATATCCAAGAAGTTTCAAAAATTTTGTGAGCCGCAAATATCAGTTTTAACAATTTCGCGCCAATAGTAAGCAATTTTACAGTATTCATTATTTTTCTTTTGTTAATGTAAACATTTAAATTTGGAACGTAAGAAATTATGCCAGGATGTTTCAAATAACATGCCAATACAACGTTAAATGAATAAAACCTCTTTTTTTAAATATTTATTGCAGTAGAGAAAAAAATCTAAAGTGCCCGTTTTTTTTTGCAAAAGAATTTATATATTTTTGTCTCCATAACGAAAAATAATGTTGTTTTTACCATGTAGACCAGCGGTCGGCAACCTTTTGGCAGGCAAGGACCACATGGCGACAAAATGAGGTAGAGGCGGGCCGCTCCTTCACAAAATTTTTAACCGACGTCAAAATGTAGGAGGTCCTCACGTCGTCTGTATGTTTGGGATGAATGAATGTTTTTATAGTTTTAAATGTTTTTATATTTTTTACTAATATTTAAAAATGTAATTGATATATATATATATATATATATATATTGAGAAGATTAATAAAAGTCCAATATAGCAATGTGTAAATGGGCGCGCACATATTATTTATTATAGAAGATAGATTATCATTCCTTCGGTTTCCATTTAAATGATCTAATTGTATTCCAAAAAGCATGTCATTATGTTATGATCAAACATGTTAACCTAGTATCATAATACCATTGTAATAAATTTTGTTACCATTTTATCTGCAAATAAATGGTGTCAGCGATTTTTTCCGAAATCCGAATTCGATATTATTCATATTCTTATTTCTCCGAAATCTTAAGTTTACATTTTCTGAATTTTCCATATTCTTATATTTCCACATTCTCATTGTTACATGTTAAATTTTGTCCACATTCTGTATTTTCCATGTTTAAGTACAATCACAATAAAAAACTTGGAACGAAATAGGTTGACATCTTAAACTTCTCCGTGCACTCAGAACACTATTCTGACTTTAGAACAAATGGAATTTCTTGCAGGTTAATCCTGTAATCTTTCACTTTTTTTGGCACCTCACCTTACCATCGAAAAATTGGCTTGTCGCTTTTTTAGTCGTCCCTAATGACAATAACGGTATTAGTTGACCTAAAACAAAAGCAAAATAATTTTTTTACCAGCCGCTAAGGACGATACAGAAGGAATAAGAGTGACTTTTCACTTAGCGAAAAAGTATTAAAAACCTCCATATTTCTTTACCTATGGGTTTTCTATGAAAAAATCTTGTTGTCTAATACATACTCAGTTCAGAATAGAGAATTCATGGTTTCGGTTTAAGGATAGATGTTTTACACTCGATACAACTTTCAAATTTGTAGTAGGTACAAAATAAACTTTTTCGAGTCACGATCGCGAACTAAATAATAGGCTTTTGATAAATAAAAGTCAAATCAATTGTTGCTTTGCAGTCGAAAAATTACGATATCAAAATACATAATTATGGCTACTCACAGCACAGGAGACGTTCAATTACATTTTGCGGAAGTCGGAAGGAAAGGCAAAAAAATGTTATTGCGGGATGGATATCAATACTTGTTGCAGGCTATAAATAAAAATGGTATTCAAATTTGGCGTTGCGTAAAAATAACTTTACGATGTAATGCACCTGTGACCCTAAATGCCGAAACTAGTTCGGTGTTACGGGAAAGCAGACACACACATGTAAACCTAACTTAACAAAAAGAAAATCACCCAAACTAGGTACTCATCCGAATATTTTGCATTTTGTTTCGAACTGTACTTATTTGGAAAATTTTGGAATTCGGACAAAAATTAATTAGGAAAAATGAGAATTCGGAAGAATTTGGAAATTTTGAAATTGGCAAAAATAATAATGCGTATTTTAAAGAACTACGAAAATTAATAATATGGAAAATAGCTAATTCGGATTTTGTCGCTGACACCAAATAAATATATAAGTTAAAAAAATCAAATGATCATATTTTTGTTAGCCAGACGACATGCGATTATATTAATGAACCGTAGCTACCATATCGTGGCAGACATACGATTCCTATGAAGTCGGTCCCTTTCAAAGCTCTTGTTTTCGTTCGCCTGTTATGTGTACATTTACAATAAAATAAAATATTGTTTTCAAGTTGTTCGAACCGCTTTATCACAGAAATGGAGATACTTACGAAAAAACGTGCAGAGACATTTTTTTGTAGAGAATCGTATGATCTACAATTTTTGTTTGAATTAATTTTGCTGTAAAATGCACCGTTTAGCTGGAAAACGTGAAAAACGCATTTTGGCAAACTTAGACAAACAGTAAAATAAAAAAAATGCACAAGTGGGATCGATAGGGACTTTTCATAATTTATTTATAATAGTATTCTGAACAGTGAAGCTGCACGATTACTTTGGTCGAAATTGTAAAAGTCTGTATTTTGAAATATAGGTTTATCCCGAAGCTGATAGACTGATCTTTTGAGGATATTCAATGTATCATGACTGACCCTCAGAACCTTCATGTATCCCAGGCTCGGCGCTTCCTGCACTGCACCTCACATGTTAGGCAATGAACTGAACCCTGAGAGCGGTGCGGCCGCTTGCCTCCAAGAACAGCTGACTGCTGAGCTGGCCGCCCACGCCGCGGGCAGCGCGGGCGGAGATTCGCTTATTCCGCCCCCGCTTATCAACAAGGCTGCACCCGTAAGTTATATTTATATATGTCACCGTAAAATTGTAAATACCGTTAGATTATAAACTATCTCGCGAGTTTGTAAACTGTCGAAAGATTGTGAACCTCAACATACTGCTTACAATTTAACGTATTATTATTCGGTAGATTGTAATATATCGAAGTAAAACCGTCAAATTACAATCAACTGTCCGAAGGCGCTCCCTGATTGGTCGGCTTTGTAGTAGACCGTTCTGTGTCCATAGAGAATTAGGAATGAAACACAGGTATCAGTCAAATAAAATTAATGCACTTCAAGAATTGTGACATCAAGTAGGTCTGCAGGTATTCATTACTTAGTAGGTAATCAAAAATTCTGACATCACATGGTAAGAAAAAATTGTATCAAAATAAAAAATATAGAAAAGTAACAATATTTTCTTCTGAAACACAAATTAAAATTGAAAAAATAATTAATTTTTCTCTTAGAAAAAAACGATAACAAAATGAAATCAAAATTTAAAAAACCAAATCAAAAACATATTAACGTTTTCGAAAACGTAACAAAATTGTCTATTAGATAAAAAATATGAAAGTAAATTGCATTTAACCAATGCAATTTACTTTCATATTTTAAACAGAACAGAACGGTCTACTATAAAGCCGACCAATCAGGGACAGCCTTTGGACAGTTGACAATTTCACAATTGTTTCATTTCGATAGATTACAATCTACCGAATATTATTACGTTAAATTGTAAGCAGTACGTTGAGGTTCACAATCTTTCGACAGTTTACAAACTCGCGAGATAGTTTATAATCTAACGGTATTTACAATTTTACGGTGACATATATAAGACAATCTAATATTACAAGGCCTACTGGCGCGCACTTTACTTGCTAACACGGCGTTATATTACAAGCATGTCAGTCCACTAGCCCATGAAATGACGACCAACCTATATTTTGGAAGACTCCTCGATTTTGAAATTTCCGTTTGAGGTTACATTTTAGTTTTTAATAGAGAATTCACATTTGTTAGGATTAAAAATGTTATATCAGTGGCAAAGATGTCTGATCTGGTAGACTTTATTGACTTTGTAGAGTATGCTAGAAGGTATATAGAAGTGGGGTCGAGGCGGTATTTATTTTATTTTATTCAAGAGGTAAGTACAACAAACAGCTACAATATAAAGAACAGGTACAAGAAATACACAAAATGTGTAGACAATATTGCAGCTCACAACGCTGTTCACAGATGAACTAAAGGATACATACAATAAAGAGAAAAAAAAATAAAAAAATGTCTCTTTAATTAATTGTGCAAGTGAAATTAGCTACTCTTTTGCTGTTTTTGTTTGTAGAGACTCCTAAAATGAAACAGAAACATGAACGGATTTTTTTTTTCAAATACCTGTGTTGTTTAACTGCCGACATAAAAAATAGATTCACAAAATTTACTTTTAACGATACTTTGCATGATATATGTTGTAATAAAGCTGTAAGTAATTAAACTTTACTACTCGAAGCTCTCTTTCTTCTCGAGTGAAACACAACAACAAAAACCAAACAAAATATTGAACATAACCTTGTCAGTTTATAACATTGACAGTATAGCATTAAGTGATACCAGGCAAAAAACGGTCCGGTTGCTTTATTTTATATAAATGAAAATTGCTGTTTCGCTTTGTCTTTTATTACAAACTGTTGGTAAAAGAACAAATTTTAGGTTTAAGTAAATAATTTTATTCTCATAAGAACTTAAATAACAGTTCACTTAAAATGAGATAAGTACATAATGCTTATATCTAAATATGTTTGCCTCTAGAGTGTTGGTGACGTTACAGGGTACATACATGCTTCCTGAGTTTTGCTTTAATATGTTCATACTATCACACTTTTTTAAATCCTCCAGTAAATTATTAAATAGTTGTACTCCCTCAGTCAGTATCGTATTTTTACCGATACAATTTTTTCGAATTTTAGTCGGTTCGATTCCTGGGTGTGGCAAGCGTATTTTCAAAATTATTTAAATGCAGTTTCGTTTCTTTTTTAAAATAAAGGTATGTTTCCTTTGAGTAAATTTTGCTAACTTAAGTATTTAGAGTACTTTCCTTCCAGGTAGCATAATAAAATTCCACCCTGTATATATATACTGAGCACTTCTCAACCCTACGACCCACGCTACGCTTTTAAATCTGCGTGCAGTCATAGTTTAAACAAAGTATGTGGTGGCAGGGTGGCAGTATCAGCTCGGGCCGGTCGTCCAGCGCTCAGAGCCTGGACCAGCTGCTGGAGCGCCAGTGGGAGCAGGGCTCGCAGTTCCTCATGGAGCAGGCGCAGCACTTCGACAGTGAGTAACTCGCCCACACAGATCACTTGAGTATCTAGAGTAGTTAAGCATTCTCTCAATCTATGATGTATTCCATGTACCGAGCACTGTTCCAGCAGACGGCATGTGGGGAACTCACCCTCGTCAATAATTGACCACATGGCATGAAATAATTTATGTGTGCGTGATTTTGCGCATGTACCTACTGTATTCCCCGTCGTAGTTAAACTATTATTACAGTATTTTTTCTTTTTCCTAAGTGTGTATGATATCTGTTTTATTTTGGCCCCTTTGTCTTCCCCTTAAAGTGTTAGACACAGTACTTTGCAACTATTATGAAACATTGAGCACAAGAAAGGGAGAGTTGGCAACAGTGAGCCGAGGCAGTATCGACGTGTGTACACGACACCCTCCAACATATGCTTTGATATCAGTAGTGGAGTAGTGCTGTAACGTTCCCTGAACATGCGATACCTACTGCCGCGCGTGCTAGCGCCGGCACTACTAGACAATGAAACGCATATTTTTATTAGCTGGTAAGTAAATTGTGGTTTCTGGTTTAAGTAAATTGTAACTGTAGCATATTCATTAGTTGCCAGGTATTCTGGTCATTTGGACAGCATTAGAGAATGAAACAATCTGCAATTTTACTATTATAATGTTTCACGTTTAAAATTCTTGAATAATGACGGAAAAACAAACGGCAGCCAAACACAAATGTGTCGTGAAATTATTTAAAAGCAAAGTAAATAAAGCAGATGCTTAATTAGTATTTGTGGAAATAAGGAAATAGTGTAGAAGGTGGTTAGTCCCGCAGCCGCGAGCACTGCGCCACAGTCCCGCAGCGCTATGATGATATACCTACATACTTATTAAATGATCATCATTTTATTATTATTTCCCATAAAGTAGATACACCGATATGACAGCATAGTAAACATATATGATTGGCTTACAGTAGTTTTTAGCGGCAATGTATTAGCTACTTCTTTATCACTTTAAATATCTTTATACATCTCGGAATTATATTTGATAGAAATAAGTCTATTTCATGAAAATCAGATTTGCAGAAAATATAAACTTGAGATCTATATTGATGTTTTGAATGATGATATTTTAATAAAATATATCATCATAAACTCAATCGTATGCATACAAAATATCATTGATCAAATCTCAATACTTACTTGATTACTTCACAAGTTTTTGACATGTATCATATCGAATTAATGTTTTAATACTATTCTGAATAATAATCAAACGAAACATTGTAAATTCATGTATAACTTGTAGTTAGTCATACATGAATTTGGCTAAATATTAGTGTTTCGTCATTCTACATATATTCAGCTAGTACAATAAAATGACATTACAAATCAATGGCTAATGTTTAGTTGAGATTTGAGCACAACACAGTTATGAGACGGTAGGAGCGCCGCAGCCCGCGCTGGCGGCGCCGCGCTGCATGCCGCACGCTTGTACATGTGTAGTGCGCGCCCCTCGTCGCCAACTAGACCGCGCCGCTCCCATGGATCATCCTGTCACAAACAATAGTTCTCTGCATATACATGTCTTTTATTTTTTGAAGCACCCTTGTTATTTTTATATACATTTTCGTGTGAGCAAAAGTCCAGCAAAATGTTGCTCTATTAGAACTAAACATCTGAAAGTAGGTATACAATTTATTGTGTATCAATTTAGAATCATGAATGATGTGCAGTCAATGTTCATCTCACTTGTATTAATAGTCTGCATTATGAAATCATTGAAAATAGTAAGTTGCTATCGTTTGAGCAAATGTGTTTGTATGAGATATTCTCAATAGTATTTTGTATGCAGGTCCGAAGAGACATCATCCATATATGAGACGCGAAACCTCGCTAACGGAGGCTGCGGGTGAGTATAGGCAGGCCCTCACACTCAACTATCGATCACAACAAATGGTTCAGCTCATTCTGTCTCTTTCTAAAGCCCGATGTTTCACAATACCTGAAAAGTACTGTATTGTTGTAAGGACAGGCTCTGCCATGTCTAGTCCATGCTCTATGTTTAGAAGAAAGGATTATTTTGTTACTGTATGTACCGCTAACACAAGATACGTGTGCACAGTCGCTTCGCTGTTGTCATGCCTACACCAACTGCGCACAGAGAACGTTCGCCTGGAGGAGCACGTAGGCTGCCTGCAACAACGACGCGACCATCTTCTAGCCGTAAACGCTCGCCTAGCTATACCGCTCACTACTGGTACGTGTTCCGGGAAACGCTCCCAAAAATCTTAACATTTACCACCAAATACCTACTCGGCCGCATCTAACTTGCCGCTAGTGTTAGCGTCACGACCAGTACTCACACATGTTAACAATAGTTAAGGTTTTTGGAAAATTTACCCGTGTACTGCTCGACATTGACTGCTCTGAATGTTAGTTTTATATTTATTTTGTTCCTCTGTTGTTGGTAACCCTGCATGGTATACGTGGCGGTAGACCCGCTAGTTCCGGTGTAGTTCTCGTTACCTTACAGATTCCTTACAGATTATTTCTACAGAATGTCGTACAGCCTAACGCGTGCTCGAGAATGAGTCATCTGCACTAAGAAAAATAAACAATTTACATGTTTTTCAAGAACCGTACGTTAAGCAAGCTTGTTGGGTCAACAATATCCAATATTCACATTATTATTGGGTTTGTGGGAATTTCCCTCAGTTCACCTTATGATCATTTGCACGACAACAAAGTTCTGATATTTGAAACGTCCACGGAAAGCGTCAGGCTATAATGTGAAATAGTTTTTACCTGACGGCGAAGCAAAAAGAGGAGGGTTACGATTTTGACCGGTACCTACATAGGTACCACGGTATACGCGGTGTTCCTTCAACTACAGTTGCTAACCTAACCTAACTAAATAAATAATAAATAATAAATATCTTGGGACAACTCACACACGGCTATCTGATCCCAAGCTAAGCAGAGCTTGTGTTATGGTAACCAGACAACTGATATACATACTTATATAATTTATAAATACATACATATTATAGATAAATCACACCCAGACACAGAACAAACAATCATGCTCATCACACAAAGTTTGTCCTGGGTGGGAATCGAACCCACGACCTCCGGCTTAGCAGTCAGGGCCGCTAACCACTAGACCAACAGGCCCGTCGGTTATGCTTTTTACACAATTCTGCGTGTTATAGTTTTAAAAAAGCAAGATTATTTTTTTTCTTTTCCTAACGAAACGAGGCTATATAATTAGGTCGAGTTATACGGTTCTGACGGTTTTTCCTTCATAACATAACCTGATAAAGTAACAACCAAACAAACTCGCATTTAGGGCACGTACTAGCTATGTTAGGTTTAATAATGTATATTATGGAAATAACACATGACTGGAAAAGGTTGTTTACAACTGCCTCTAACTGCCAAAAAATCAGTTGCCTAGCAACGGTTTGTTTATTCTTTTTCCAATGTGGAGAAATGTCAAACATGGTCTGTCAAACAAAAATAGCTTAAAAAGCAATTGAGATACTTTATTATGTTTAATAGTTCACGAAAGTGCTAGGAAAGTATTAAACACTACATAATTCATGAATAATTTTTTAAATATCATGAGGTTATGTAAGATTCATATACATTTCAAGTGTATGACTGCCCTGGGGCAGTCATTTAGCCATCACCTTTGTAGCAACAGAAGTTAAAAAGCCGTCGCAGGGAGTATATTTTTAGTTTTTTTTTTATACATGCCTGTATTTTTTATATACAGGGTGGAAATTTATTATGCTACCTGGAGGGAAAGTACTCTTAATACTTGAGTTAGCAAATTTTACTGAAAGGAAACATTCCTTTATTTTTAAAAAGAAACAAAACTGCATTTAAATAATTTTGAAAATACGCTTGCCACACCCGGGAATCGAACAGACTAAAATCGGATAAAATAGCATCCTGTACTTTTATGGCACTTATCGATAGGGTCAATCACAAGGATCAAATCTCTACAAACCTGGTAAACTAAATTTAACAAAAACCATGAAATTACAATCTAAACTTATTTTATTCGGACGAAAAAAACGAGTACCTTCAGTAACTAATTGCATGCTGGAAATGAGCTTCACTTTCTTCGATGCACACATTCATTATTTGAAGGAATTCATTTTGAATAACTTTTAGAAGGGTGTTGTGGTGAATATTGAAAATTTTACTACGCTACCAAAAGTTACTTAAAATGATTTTTTTAAAGGAACAAATTCATGCATCTAAGAAATGAAGCTCATTTCCAGCAACTACTTTACTCGTTTGTTTCGTCCGAATAAAATAAATTTACAATAAAATTGCATGTTTTTATTTTATTTTAATATACCATGTTTGCAGGGATTTGATCCTTATGATTGACCCTATGGATTAGTGCCATAAAAGTACAGGGTGCAATTTTTTCGAATTTTAGTCGGTTCGATTCCCGGGTGTGGCAAGAATATTTTCAAAATTATTTAAATGCAGTTTTGTTTCTTTTTAAAAATAAAGGAATGTTTCCTTTCAGTAAAATTTGCTAACTCAAGTATTTAGAGTACTTTCCCTCCAGGTAGCATAATAAATTTCCACCCTGTATAATACTAGCGACCCGCCCCGGCTTCGCACGGGTGCTATGCTGATACTAAATACATTACAGAAAAACTGTAAACGTTGTATACAAAAACATAGCGGCCCGCTCCGCCTCAAAACGCTACGTCCCGCAATTGTTAAATCTGTATTATCTTCGAAAATATTCATTTAAATTTTAAATTATAATTATGCTGTAAAAGGCCATATAGATCTATATTATATCAACAATGTATTTAAGGTATTTAATTGGATAAGGATTAATGCTGTATTGGAAAAAATCGCTTCGAAAATTAGTTAACAAATTAATTAAAAAGTAAATGACAAAAAAATGATATTGTGGGATATCCATAAGAGATAGACATTATACCATCGCGGAGTTTTCTGTAGGCCTTTTCAATGTGTACAATACTTAGTACATTACTTTGATACATCTTGTAGGGTTCAGCCTGCGTTTGCAATGTAAGCGGAAAAAATGAAATTATTTACGACATCATATTAGTAACCTCGAAAATAACAGTATTTCTCCGCTATTTAATGGATGTTATTGTACATATAAACCTTCCCTTTTAATTACTCTATCTATTAAAAAAAAACCGCATCAAAATCCGTTGCGTAATTTTAAAGATTAACGCGTACAAAGGGAATAGGGACAGAGAAAGCGACTTTGTTTTATACTATGTAATGATGATATAGCAAATATATTTTCAAATATTTTTGTGTTAACTCTTATGAGTTTACCTATCACACGGTTCCGGCTTGACGTTGACTAACGGGACAGCCTGTATATCAATTGAACATCTGTCATTTAAATTACCATAAAGTGAACAGGGAATCCTCGAACTTTATTCTATTCTAAGAGGCACAAAGCACACGCTAGTTTTAGCATCGGGGATCGGCGATTTAGTCTGTTTTTAGAAGCAAAATGCAGCGGCTAAACATTCCACATCCACACCGCACACTTTTAATCGCCAAACGCAGCGTCTGAGTTGCTTTACGGCGTGTGCGGTACGCAGCAACATTATGTTGACAATTATCTTTTAAATGTTATGGTTAGGTAATTTAAGTAACTGTAACTTTGAGTTGTCCAGCTTCTGTAATTGTTGCACAATTTTTTGATTGCACATAATGGGTAGATTTTTGAGACGGGTCACCAAGCGTAGGTACCTTAACCATTACAGTTACAGGGAACGTTCTTAGGAGACCATCCATAACTTTCTAAACTGCTTTCACGGATTTTGTAAAAAAATACAGTCAACGAAAAAACGCAAAAATACGCATTTTTTATGCCAGTCGATTTTATTTTTCATGTAGGGATCAAAAGAGTCTATGGAAATAGAAATATATTTATTGTTACAAAAAAAAAATACATAGTTCTAATTTTAACTTGTGAACTCCACACTAGGTCTAGCCTGTCTCGTGGAGTCCTTGCGAGTTTTAAGCAATATGTGGTACCAGGGTCGATACAGTATTGTAATTATTTATTAAGTACATCTTATAAAATTATTGTAGAAAACAAAACAAATAATGAGACTTTCAAAAATAAAAATAAAAGACATTAATTAACAAAAACAAAGATTAAAAACTAAAGGAAAGCGCCTTTATGAAAGTAGAAAATCAAAGTTGCATGGATAACCGTATGTACAACATAGGAAAAAAAATACCTTTAGGTGATATACGGTTTAAATTGCTCAAAATGACCGCCGTTTTCACTTGTTTAGGCGGCAGGTGCTGAGATCGTTATACCGCACAAAATTCATGGGAACAGATTTTAGCGACTTCTGTAATCCCTAGTACACCTTAAATATTCCCATAGAGTATTTGGATCCCTACACAAAACAGGATCAATTGGGAAGTTGATACCATCGATTGACATACTTTTTTTGAACTGTCAAAACGCGATTCTCACGTAGATTTTGTATGGCAACAGCACGCTGCGACGTCACTTATCATATGAGTAACTATTTATTGATTTTAAAGTAAGTAAAAATCAAATACAATACATTGAAAATTAATCGGTTTTCATGGGTAAAATAAAGTGCTTTTTAAGAGAAGTTGTGACTTTAAATTATTGGTTAGTGGTGTCAACTACGCAATTAGAATAAAAATATATTTTTCGTATTTTAGCATTTTTGTGGCTGACTGTACATTTTTACAGTCACAAAATCGCCGATCGCCGATGCTAAAAGTAGCGTGTGCTTTGGCCCTGTGCAAAATCATTCAGACGTACTTATGTTACAAAAATATGTATGTTCTACATTTTTCAAATTAAGCTTAGAAATTACACTTGAAAGTGAATTTGTTTATACGAAGTTATTGGCCCTGCTTAAATGAGGACATTTGTTTGACTCAGGAACGCTACCACTGGTGACATGGTGCAAGTCATCAGCACACACTGAACTTAATAAACTGCAAAACCCTGAAGCATTCCGGCCTGAAATGGTTATTTTATATCGTTTTAATAAAAATGGAAATAAACATGTTCCTTCACTGATACTATGTCAGAAATGCACCCAGAGTACAGATATTACAATTCAAGTGATGTACATTGCGCAGTGACCACAGGCCCGCCCGAGTCGAGTCGCTGCACGCGCGAGAACGGCCCACAGATGATGCAGGTCCGCCCGCCGCCGCCGCCAGTGCGCGTCGCCGAGACCATCACCTCGGAGCGCCCCCATCAGGTACTACTGGAAACTCTCGGCCTAGGGGCGCACTGCTAGGAATACAGATAAAGTGAATTTTTCAACAGTAAAACCATCTTAACTCCACATTACTTCATTTTCTTATAATATGTCAAATAATTACGACTTGATTACGTCAGTACTGTTAAAAAGTTCACTTGTAGAGAAAGTCTTGAAAACTTGTGGTGCACTGTGAGCACCCATGGTTTCAGTAAATTGCCAAACATCCCTCGCAGCTCCTTTGTATTTGATAATATGACACCCTTGAACAACACGGTTGATTGCAATCCATAGTCCAAGTGAAGGAGCTTGCCCGAAAGGTTGGTTTTACTGAATCACCTCAGAAGTAAAAGCTGCGTTTTGTAATTTTTTTCATCGTAACAAAGAAACGCATTCAAAACGGCCGGATAGAATCCTATCGATGACTTTCAGATATCTGTTACACAGCGCTCTCCTGTCATGGCCGTGGTACCGCTAGCGTGAACTACCATTGCTTCATTAGATTATTTAATTCACTTCTATAGCCGTTCATAAAATAATTAATTAATCCCATCATTTCATATTGCACCGATTATTTCGTTAATTACGTCTATTTTGTTTAATTAAGCATATTGTTGTAATTAGTGAAATTCACTTTTAACAAAGTTTTGAATAGTCTGTTCTTTTATTTCATGAATGTAAATATTAGCCCCGATACCTAACGATCAGATGGTAATTGTGTAGTTCATTTTTTTTTTAAATAGTTTAGCCTTGATCTATCTTGTTATCTGACTTGATGGCTAAACCAACATAATATAGCTTAATGACATATTATTAGGTTCAGAGCAGCGTAACGACCACATTCTGGCAATCTCTATAGTATCCCATTGTCAACGATGTCACTTTCCCGATACGTTTCCAAACAGATTTAGAAATGATCTAGTTCTCAGTCATAATGTATTGATGCAGTTTACCTTTCTCTATATCTGTGGGCAGGAGGCATACTTAGCGCCTGGCACCTACGTAGACGATGACAGCGACACGCCCCAAGCGAACGTTGTAACACTACCGCCGCTTCGCGAGCTTAGCGCGACCGCTAGCCGCTTAGCTTGTAGCTTCCCCAGCCAAACATTACACATGTTTGCCTAGTCAGCCGGGCTCCGGGCGCTAAGCAGACCACCCAGCAGTGCTGCCTCAGGCTGGCTATACGCTCATTATATTATGAGCGAAACATTTTAATGTCCAAGTTCAGAAATATGACATGTGTATGTGCATTTACAGGCACATGCACAAGTTCAAGACGTAACACTGGATGATCAAGAACGTCAATCTGTGGTATTAATACAAATAATAGTACAGTTACATGCATTCACGTAGGATTGTCTGATAATAATTAATATTTTGCCGACCAGTCGCGATAATCAGTATTCAGTTAATGTCACGACGTACGCACAATGACAGACTACGCTAACTAAATTACTATGCCCCAAGAAAAGTTGATTTTAGAAAAGTTCCTAAACTTCCACCATCTCTGACTCACATAACGCTTAAAGCCACCCCACACGTTCATCGCCTCGAAGACGGTATTATATTATTTTTTATCAACATACTTATGTTTATTTTGTTAGTGTTAGTAAAGCATCCGCTTTGCGTGCCATGGAACATAGATATGCTTTTATTTAGTTTCGAGTATTACAATCGTTTATAGTTTTATGGTTCAAGTTTATTGCTTCAGTGATCGGGCAATTAGTTTTTCATTGATGATTTTTATTTTGTTGTTTTATAATTTGCTACCAATGTATTTTGTTTATATAAATACGATGGACGCTCAGAGATCGTGAAGTATTGTCGGACTGAACCGATGCAGCTGGTACACGCGGCATGCTGCAACAGACTGCCTCACGTTACAGTGTGCAGCGGCAGCACGGTGTCGCATAATAATATATTCGTTTCAGGATCCCATAGCAATGTATTCTTATGTCTATCAATGTTAGTTAGTTGTGGTATAATGTTGGTGTACAACGACTATATTCTTTACGTCAGGTTATTAATGTATTTTATCTGACACGATTGATGATGATAACACTATTCCAATAAAAATTTTATTCAACATTTCGCTGTTAAAGTTGGTAATAATTAAAGTGTAGAACTGATCTTGTGCACGTAATCTGTGGAAGCGGCGAAAGTTCGATGAAGTTCTGTGGCGTTTGATCGCCTTCATCGTGTCCAAGCAAAACAGTAGTTATTTAAGTTGGAGGTTCTAAAACCAATGAATGTAAGCGAGCAGTATTACTGTGACAATGTCAGTAGTGCTACTGTCATATCGAGAATGTCAATATTACCTGTGATTGCACAATCTTTATTATCAGCTGTATTTTCATCTGTATTTTTTCGCTGTTTTGATTTTGCTCTGCGCGTTCTATTGCTGACCCGTACGCTTCCGTAAGAAAACATATGCTGCTATCTCTTTCTTTTGCTCTATTACTTTTATTTGTCAGCGCCTTTTGATGGGCTGGCAGTTTAGTAATGGAACCCTGAAACGAATGTAATAATATGTAGTTGAAACGAGCTCTAAGTGTCAGTATATGTCGTATTATGTAATTGTGCAATGTGAACTGGAATATACAGTACATGAAATTGTTTTAGCTTATAATGCGTGACGTGCAGCCGAAGCCCAGCTGAAAGCAAGAGGGTGGCGGCGGAGGCGGCGGCGAAGCTGCCGTCCCGGGCCCGTCGTCGACCACCCCAGCAGCGCTGCACACCGTCCAAACGTTCATCATGCTCGAGCAACGGCGCAGGGTCGACTTTTCCATCGATTCCATACTTAAACTCAACAACTAAATCAAGCATTAGTCGTAGTCGCTCTATACTCATTGTAGGAGCCACGTCGATACTTGGTTTGGGACTTGACTACAAGTTGACTTAGTGAAAAGTGTTGGAATGTAGTACGCGTTCAGCGTGTGCGTCGTTTAGCTCGCGAAGGAGCAGTGTTGTCGCGCGGCTCCATCTCGTTGCCACCACTAGGACTCAGCTCGACTCTGTCGGCTAACGAACGATCTTGTGTTTCAGCTCTCTGCAGAGCTTGCACGACGTAGTGTTTAAACTTCCAAATGTTATACTTACATACTAGATTAACACACGTGTGTGTTATATTTTTGGGCGGTTTCAGCGTTTATTAATCGTGTCGAGGTTTATATCTTGAATGCTGTTGGTCTACTACAAAAGTACGAACCCGATGCTTCGTGTATAGTTCGTTTGCACAAAAATAATAATATGCGTTGTATATTTAAGAAGAAATATTACGGTTTAAAATAATACTGTTTCTAGAGTTGCCAACTTTTTGTGCCTACTTATAAATAGGCGTCCCCTTCGGACCAAAGTTGGCAACATTCTATTTGGATGATGGACTAATACGTGGCATCGTGTCGCTGCCGACCAGTGCTACTGAGGAAGCCCCGGTTGGTACTTTGGCGTAGGTCTCAGGTCGCGGCACCACCGACTGAGTAAGTAAGTTTATGTAAGCGTTAGTCGTGATCAATATGTTGATCCACTCGAATAGCTGGATCAACATATTCATCTGTTTGGATTGACCGTTCTTTTGAACGGCGCAAGCGATTCAACGTTTACTTTTCTTAATATTAAGGATTTTAAACTATGTGTATGTAGATGAGAAAATATTATTATGAATAATGGCGACAATGTAGGAAGTAAACTTTCTACCGTTGTCGAGTTATCGAAATTTGTCGACTGGGTATACTGAACAGTTTGTGTATGATATGAATAAAATAACAGATAGTACGAGCCCGCGATCACGGAGCGGCTCACTCATTATATTGGACACATGTTGGCGATACATTGTGCCGTAGCCGATGAACACTTATCGATACATGTTTTAATTATTTATTATTCAAATAGACAATTTGTGTGTTACTTGTTAGCCTTGTAAATTAATGTTTGTGGTTAATGTTTGCAGTGTTTCAATAGACGACTGGCACACATAGCTTTGTAATAAATAATACAAGGCTTTACGATGAGGTACCGTGGTTGTAACGGGGTCGCATCTGCACAACAGTGTTTGTTCTAATCGACAGTGCCGCAGTATACTATGTCCGGACATTGTAGTCATAAGATTATTGCACCGATTCATGTAATTCTAGAAGTAATACTCATGTTCGATGTTCATGGATGTAGGTACCGTAAATCTGTGTTAGTTAGCTACTAACGTATTACAATAGTTGTAATTGTATTCCGTGCGAGACGCGTGTGACCGCATGTGGTCGCATGTGGCCGCCCTGACGTCTGGATGTGCGTGTGCGCCGCTCTCATGTAACTGCAGACAAGGCGGCACAGATTTCAAACTTTATTAATTTCTTGATAGTTACGAGCACAGATTCAGTATTATATTATAATTATTATATTCACGATGTGATAGCGTACGTTCCTTTAAACTTGTGTGTTTGCATCAAATGTTTATATATGTGTCGATGGAGCGCTGCGTAGGCAAGAGTCCCTCTCGCCTCGGGGACGGAGACGATCGAGTCGCTGTGAAGCACGCGGACGCTCGATGTACTGCGGCTCGCCATCGTTATCCTCGCAACGTTACGTGAACAGTGACTATCGATTATTATCATAATATTATATACTATGCTCGATGTTGTTGATCGATGTATCTATATGTCGCTGTTGAATGTTACTGGACTCATGTTTGTTCAATTCATCGATCAGTTCTTCACCAGCCGTCGGTCGCTTCGGTCTTCGGGACCGTCTTCTAGCCTGTCTGCCGCCAGAGCGCGTAGTCTTCTGTGTTGTGTGGTTGTGTTTATTTTAAAGCAGATTAATAATTAAGAGAGATGTTCTACACCTAAACGTATTAGTTAAGAAATCGGTTCGTTGTTCATAGCCTGTGTTAAGAGCTCGTGCAAACATACGGCGTTGACCCACCCGTAGTGCGTCGGACTTAGTAGCCACAATGCATACAGCAATGTTCACATGGCTCCCAAGTCCACACCTGACAGCCGCACCGTAACGTCACACTACAGGGAGCGAGGTCTGCATGCGCGCGCTCCTGTACTCGAATGTCAGTGTTTAACATGTTTCATCACCGAAGTAGCTCGCCTCGGAATCGTAGGCGGTTCCACTGCATCCTGCTTCAGGAAGCTCCTGTACTTTCATTTCACTAGATATTAGTTTTGACGCATGCATGATGCATGCGTGTTTCTTAATCTAGCTCAATCTAATCTGGTAGATATCTCCCAGTGCACTGTAAAAATAAAACGATTTAATGGTATCATCTTGTTTGCCATAAAATAATTTGTCCTATTATGTTTTCCATAATCGTCCCCCCTCGTAAAGGTTACTTGCACTAATATCATTTATACTAATTACGCTTGTCAGAACAACTTACTAGTCATAACTTTTATTTGCCATAAACTAAGTTACCATAATAACATGTGTTATAAACTTATAATCATTAGTTTCTATAAATAACACATTGCATAAAAGATACTTCACACAACCAGCATTTAATATAATTTAGAAATGTTTATTGTTTTGTATAAAATTATGGCGTTAAGGCATTTGGTATGTAATCAAATGGTTTATTACAAAAAAAAAAACATTAAAAATTTGGTTTGGATTAATAATTATGTATCTATACCAATATTATAAAGCTAAAGAGTTTGTTTGTTTGAACGCGCAAATCTCAGGGACTACTGGTTGGAATTGGAAAATTCTTTTAGTGTTGGATAGTCCATTTCTTGAGGAAGGCTATAGGCTATGTAACATCACGCTACGACCAACAGGTGCTGAGCAGCGAGGGTGAAACCGCGGGGAACAGCTAGTTCCTAATAAAAGTAAATTATATGATGAATGAGCGAGCGAAGCGAGCTCGGGACTTGGGGCACCCCCCGACTCGAGCTTAGAAGAGGATGGCGGGGTCTAGAGAGCGAGCGAAGCGAGCGAACAAACCCCGCCATCCACTTCGTGGTAATTTTTTTTTTGTAAACCCTTGAGCCCCTCAAAGCGGGGCTCCTCGACTATGCCTTTAAAGTCTCTAGGGCACTCTCTGGCTCAACCTCTAGGGCAAGAAAATAGGACAATTATTTTATTCAAAAAGTCAAAAGTCAAATCATTTATTTCAATTAGGCCATTAAAAGGCACTTTTGCACGTCATTACATAAAAAAAAAACATTAATATTGAATCTAGTTGCCCATTCCAAAAGGTAGTTTCGTATGTATGTATGTATGTATTAAATGTAGTTAAGTAATATACTTATATCACTAACCTTGAATCGCATTATAATCATAATTTAGACAAATGAATATTATGGTGAATAAATGTTATGGAAAATGAGAAATATGGCAAATAAATTTATGGATTCGAATTATTATGACACTTGATAGATTATGACCAATGAAATTAGTGAAAATGATTTTATGTTATTTCACGATTATGGCAACTGAAACGTTATTTCAAATGAAATTATGGCAAATAAAAGTATGACTTATAAAATTATAGCATTTTAAATTATGGCAAACATTAGTAAACCCGATTTATTATCTACATCGAAATCGATTTGTAAAACACACGCAACTTACAGACTAACGCGCGGGACAAATATAAGAGGCGTCTGGCGGAGGCGAGGCGCGGTCAAACACAGTGGATGCATTTGGGGCATTCTAGTGTTTGATTTAGCCACTGCTAACTGCGGGTGCGCCGAAGGGCGAGGAAGCGGCACCCGCTCCACGACCGCGCCCCGCCGTCTCAGTGTGTCTTGCGCTCCACCTCTTCTATACATTTTGTAAGAAATATCGAAGAAGTGGCGTCGCACCCGCGCCACGCCACCGCCCGACGCCTGTTGTATTTATCCCGCGCCTAAGACTGCCCCACCTGTCATAGGTAGTATAAAAGCTGAATGGCACGGGTTGGGGACAATGCGCTCAGAAACTTACAGCTTTCATACTGTGACGTAGGTCACGGACTCTTGTTTTATTACTATACCTACAATGTTACTTATACCTAATATAGTTGACGTCATGTCGTCATGATTCAGCTTACTTTTATTGTAATACCATAGACTTATTAAGTTATTTCAATGCAGCTTTGTTATTTTCCGTTGAATTAATTGTGCATCAGTTAAAGATAATGAATTGTTCGAATAATTGTAATCCAAATGAATTTGTGATGTGTAGTATAATTATGTCGTGGTGCCCACAGGCCGGCTGTAAATACACTGCGCATCATTTATGGGGTGAAAGAAATCGTGAATACGAACCGAGCTCACTAATTAGTTACTAAAAGAACAACTCTGAAATGAGGAAAACTAAATCCCTTGTTACATACGAAAATGCACACCAACACGATCGTAATGTGTATAAGTTTTGATTGTGTTTGAGTACGAGTTGCTCGTATCATGACTACTGTCATCCCTAAAGAAATGCGTGCATGCCGAAAAGTGAATTAAAGGTCTGCCTGTATTATTATATTTTTTAATGTTTTGGTAACTATAATAGTTCCTAAGAGCCTGTCCAGATGAGGAGTAATACGCGCGAGTCCACTCGCGCGTAGGCCCCCGTTACCTGAGGTAACGCGCTAGAGCATCTGCACGGGATATATGTAGCTCTAGTATCTCGAGTACGCGCGAGTGCCTACGCGCGATTGGACTCGCGCGTAAAACGCCTTATCTGGACAGGCTCTAAAGGTCATCGCACCTGTATTAACTCTGCAACGGATATGTGCAGCGTTGCCTGGTTCCGAGATTGGCTCGTTTACGTGTCGCCGGATAAAGGTATAGGCTCTAAATGATGAGCTGTATCCGAGCGATACTGGTGCAGCCCATCCCTGACACGGGCTTCAGATAGTGCAGTGGCGGCGCTGATTGCAGTTCTACTTCGGGTGGCCGCTTAGGTTGCGGTCGGGCCGATCCGATGCAGAGATTATACATGCGCTATGATCTATAGTCCGAATTGTATTCAATATTTGGAAGATAAACTGTATTGTTGTATTTTTAAACCACATTTGACTATGAAAATATTGTATTAGACGAGACATAATTTTTAATTGACAGCTTTTTAATCATAATCTGTTTAATTTGTAAACTTTGTTTATTACATAAACTGTCTTACTTATAAACGTTTACTTTTTCTTAGTAATAAATCCTCCCATAAACGCGCTTTAGCGTTACGGCACTCCGTAAAGAGAGATTCTGCCCTTGATACGCTACCTTTTTATTCGAAGCTAATCGCGAGCGGAGCAATTAGCAAAGACGTAACTTATGGCGGGTGAAACAAGCCACGCGGACGTTGCGGGCAGACCGCTAGTGAAGATACTAGCGATCTGCCCGCGACTAAGGGCCGGCGCTCGCTGCCGGCATGCATGGCATGGCTATTATTATTTTTATTGGTTATATTATTAAAGGATTTTATTACTAATCAAGTTATTTCAATGAGCTTAGAGTTTATATTGCGTTATTTCGATACCTCGATGCCGCGGCGTGTCGCAGGATGCTGTGGCATGACGCGACGTGTCTGCATGCCGCGGGAGGCTGCGGCATGACGGGTCATGCCGTTTCATTCCACGGGTTGCCGCGGCACGCCATTGCATCCCGCGAGACGTTATGGATCCCTTTGTGTCGAGGAGTTATGATTGCTAAGCTAGTTGAAATAAGGTTATAACTTGTGCAGCGGTCATTTCAGTTAAAGAGCGAAGTCAAAGGCTTTCAGCAGAATGCCACGGCACGCCGTGGCATGCCGAAGCACAATCTGCCGTGCCATGCGCCGGCCGGCAGTGAGCGCCGGCCATTACATTGCATTGCATTATTCCATAATCCGCGAATTACAGTCAAAATTAAGTTTTATATGAATAAAAACTTAATTTTGGCTGTAATCAGAACACATTATAAAATATGCCTGCTATTGTTTTAAAAGAAAGATCAAGTTTTTAAGTAAAATCTACCCGTGTGATTGTTATATACGAGGGGTCTTTAACCCCTGATTTAAGCGATCGGGACTCTCACCCTGTTGATGTCAAGGGCCAAAAATATTCTCTTTTGGGTTCAGCGAACCGCAACTCAAGTAAACAAAAAATCACAACAATTGCTTTAAACTTCGACGGATTTATAAAAACAAAATAACCGGGCTCGATTAGGACTTAGGTACCTACTCGAGCCCGGTTATTTTGCTTTTATTTAGGAAATTAAAATAATATTAGATTATTCTTTATTTACTGCGTTATATAATCATCATCATCATCTTCCTGCCCTTATCCCATGTTACTTGGGGTCGGCGCAACATGTTTTCTTCTTCCATGCCAACCTGTCAACCGTCATGCTATCACTGACTCCCTTCTCTTTCATATCATTTTTCACACAATCCATCCATCTTTTCTTTGGCCTCCCTCTTCCTCTCCATCCATCCACATTTATATCCATAACTCTTTTTGTAACATGCGTCTCATCCCTCCTCTTCACATGTCCATATTAAGACAAACGGTTTCCTTTTAACTTTTCTGTCACTGGCGCTACTTTCAGACTTCCTCTAATATTCTCATTCCTTACCTTATCCATTCTGGTCACACCACACATCCATCTCAACATTCTCATCTCCGCTACATGCAATCTTTGTTCATCCGTCTTCTTCACGGCCCAACATTCCGATCCATACAGTACGACAGGTCTTATCACAGACTTGTAAATTTTCCCCTTTAATTTGAGGGGCATCTGCGGATCGCATGTTACTCCAGTGACCTGTCGCCATTTCATCCACCCTGAGTTGTATAAATGCGTTATATAATGTACTTTATAAATTAATTATAACTTAATTAATAAAATTTGGCGATGAAGGCGGGCCGGGTCGGAAATAGATATTTCATTTGCATTACACTGGAAACGCCTGTGGTGTTAATGTTCCTCTGTACGTTTCATCTTGATTAGTGCTAGTACAAAATATTAGAGGCTTTTAAATTTAGAATTTTTATTTTAATAATAACTTTTAAACCTTTTGCCACATCAGATTGTGCTTTTGGTGCGTTTGAGCACATTGATGGAACATTGCTACGCTAGTGTTTTCATCTTAATAAACCAGTCATTTTGATATCAGGCTGGCGGCTTACTAAGTTTTTTAAATAACTCTCGTTTTATTAAAGCACATTACTTTAAGTTGTACGCACATTCCTAACATTGCTTTCCTGTGTATAGAATCACAGATTTTTAGCGTACACCCGTCATCGTCAGCCTGATATTCACGCCTAAGTGAATACTTAGCACTATTGTAGGAATAGATTTTCGTCGTCTATTGTTGGAATACATTTTATGTCGTATCGTAAACACCTACAAGGTTGAAGTGGGATTAGGTGATTAAGCCGTACCAACGGCTGGCCCTGGCACAGTTACACGGAGTCGCGGTACACCGAGAAGGAGATGGCGGGCTTTACCTTGGATGGCTTTCCTGAATACCTACCTAGATAATTGGCAAGATGAGGCACAACATCGAAACAAGGGCAAGGAATAGGAGGCGACTTTGCCTCGTTTGCCTAGTGGTCCTAAGCGCGACTGCTACGCTAGAGGTCTTGGGTTCGATTCCCAGGTCGAGCAAGTGTTATTGGGTTTTTCTAAGAAATTCTGAGTAGCGTCCAGCTCGGGAGTTAGTTTGTGCCCGGTTAACCCTTTCAACGCTAAGCGCAGCTCATAGGAAGTATGCTTTCTTCGTTGAGCCATTTATTTACTTTTAAATACCTACAAAATGCTAGTGATAGGGTATTCATAAATATCGATAAGCCTTTATCACTGCTAGTACAACCGATTTTAAATATATGAGTGTTAAATATATCAAATAAATGTTACAATAGTAGGATTCATTCTTACATCAATTAGATTTACAAACTACTCGTAGTTTCACAATTGAAACAAGTTTTTATCGAACAAGTGCATCCCTAAAATGAGATTGACGTCAATAATTGTCGCTTGAAAGCGTCCGTGATGTATGGCTTTAAAGAAAATACAGATATTTCAGGGATGTGGTAATGGTTACCCACATAATAATCACACTAATATTATGAAAGCAAAAGTTTGTGTGTTTGTCTTCTTCACGCATTTTTTGGTAGTTTTAATCTATGTTTTGAACCCCCGACGCAAAAAGACGGGTGTTATAAGTTTGACGAGTCTGTCTGTCTGTGGCATTTTAGCTCCCGAACGGGTGAAGCGATTTCAATTTAGTTTATTTTGTATAAAGGTGATTTATGTGCGAGTGTTCTTAGACTTGATGAAAATCGGTTGGGCCGTTTAACCTTTTGAGCGCCATGGTCACATATACGTGTCAAGCGAAAACTGTCCCTGGACGCCAACGACACAAATACGTGACAGAAAAAGCGGTATACAGAAACACGAAGAAAACAATTTAAACATTACTTTAATGCCTTTTTATTTATATTACCTTAAAATATTTATTTATTAAAACTTTATGCACAAATGTAAAAAATACAGTGTACAAAGGCGGACTTAATGCCTTAGGCATTTTCTACCAGTCTACCTTAGGGTGATGCAGAGACAAAACATAGAAGGTGCAAGAAAAAGGAACAGAAACAGTAAATTTTCAATATAAAATATAATAATAATTACATATATATACTACATACATACATACCTATATATATATATATATATATACATATATACATACATTCAAACAAAATATGCAAAGTAGAGAGAGATAAAAATACATAGTGGAGATATATAACAAATTAATTGTGGGACGAGTCTGCCAACTCCTTAAGGTTATTACATCGGCCGATGTCCTTGAGGATTTGACATATTCTGTTCTATTATTTTTTAAATTTAGCGCCATCTACCGATATTCACTATGCTACGATAAAAGGAACTTAACATTAAGCAAGAACACAGATGTGTCGCAGAGTTGTCATTGTTTTTGCCTATTTTATTCGCTCTCTGAGAGATTTAATACCTACATTTTGTTCTTATATTATGTATTATTTGGTACATCGTAATTTATATTTATTTTGTTATACACGTTACTTTTACATCGTTCTAGAACCAAAAGCCATAAACTCTGTCATAGTAACAAAAACTATTGGCTAAGTATATTATTTTCAATAAATAACATTAAAATTTAATTTGAACTGCCTCGTTAGCCTATTGGTCCTAAGCACGACTGCTACTCTAGAGGTCCTGGGTTTCGACTCCTAGGTTGAGAAAAAGGTGTTATTGAGATTTTCTACGAAATTCTCAGTAGCAGCCCGGAGTTTGGATTTGTGCCCGATAAATGGCAATAGGCTCGCCCCCTTTTACATGGGACCTAAATGTACCGCCGAACTGTGGGTGTACATTGGTACACCTCTGCCTAACCCTTCGGGAAATACAGGCGTGATGATGATTGTTTAATTTGTGAAATAATGAGAACTCGAAGTAAACGCTTCTTTGCAGTTTATGCATATTTGTGTGTAAACCTTATCGACTATACAAATGCGAACGGTAGCCTTTGAAAAATCCATTCATCGATCAGGCAGAAACGCACTAACATCTTGAATGACAAAAACTTTGACTTTGACTCTGACTTTGACTTTTGACAAAAAAAGTCACAAATTTTCAAATTCTTTGAGACGTATTAAAAAAAAATAACGCCAATAGTAATTATTACTTTACTGGAGTTCCTGTGTTTCGGCTCCCGAATGATGTAAAAGTAACCGTGTAAATAAAATATTCATTTATCGGTTGTCGGAAACGAAAATAGTTAGGATGACCTAGCTTTCAATATTTATCTAACTAAGCACGGGTGCTACTATGTGGTACATTCTAAAGGTGATGACCAAGTAATTGCTTATCGGATCTCAGTAACGGAAATAGTTGTGCTCATACATGATACATTCTGAAAGTTTGGTAAGCAAATAATTAAAAAAGAAACATCTAAATCTATGTTCTAACAAAAATAAACACCAAAGAAATAATGTATCTACTAAAAGAGTAGGTATGTACCATAGATATCCGTGGTATTTTCCAATAATTTTGGAGAGCTCGGTCAAGCATTTGTTTTTATACATAGGCATAGTAGTCGGGCTTACTCTATGATAGATACAAAAACTAAACGAAATTACAAATTTGTTTTTATTTATTTACGAACTTAATTTCAATTCTTATTTTACGAAATATTTACATTTGTACTATTTACAATATTGCTTCATTCATAAATTATTCAAAAAGTGAACTTTTGGTTTTTATTTTGAAAAAAATAACATGCGTATAGTCCACCCTTGACAAGAGCCATCAAGGCACTGAAGTTTGGCGTCTCAGGCATAGCGGGGGTGCCTCGTGGGGGGAATTGATGAAATTTCAAGTTTTTAGTTATTATTACAAAATCTTAACAGAAACAAGAAAAAGTAAACAATGCGAATTGTTTGATATGTCATTACCACAGAAATATTAAATACCTGTGGTCATTACATATTTTTAGGTATAAAATTCATGTCGAACTATTCAACCGTTTTACCAACAATTTGCAATTTAGATTGAAAAATTACCTGTTTAAAATATTTTTTTCCGAAATTTGGGCAAGTTTATTACAATTCTAATCAATGCGAACTGTTGAGAATGACTTTAAGTATAACATATATTTTTTATGTGGAAAACGTACGGAAGGATTCCTCAACAAATTTCTTTAAACATAAGGTGTTTTTAGGACTTGAGCGATGTAATACCCTTAAGCAAGTGTTCGCGAGCTTTCGCCTTGAATGAGAACCGACTGGTGGCCATCCTGATGTTCTGAGGTAACGCATTCCAAAGGAAAACCGCCTGGACAGGAAAAGAAGATTTAAGAAAACCAGCACGGTGGGAAGGACATCGTAGAAGACAATTAGGGCCTCCGCCCACGACCGATTTTTTTTGGACCGATAATCGGGCAGAAAAACGGGCCCGTTTTTTCAAAAATTTCAACGCCCACGACCGTTTTTGTCGGTGACTTTCGAGGGAGGAGCTTAAATAGCGGTCAAATTTTATATCGCAACTTTTATTTGACAGAGTTACCGATAGTATAAAAATAACGTTAATAGATTTAAGGTTATTTAAGTTACAATTTATCGTTAATTATTGACGATATTTTTATCGTTTTTTTTAAACAATTGATCCTTCTAAGATGGAAGTAGCGCAGGACGGAGGTGTGGCGGGTCGCCCACCTTAGCGTCGCGCTAATGTAGTGCCTAACAATACTTTGCCCGATTCTTATGAATGAGAATTATACACGCTTACTTTTACATCGTTCTTAAATCAAAAGCCATGAGATCCATCATAGTACCTAATAGAAGCTATTGGCACTATTATTTTCGATAAATAACAAAAATAAATAAAATAACTCAAACATTTGTGAAATAGTAAGAACGCGAAGTAACACTTCCTTGCAGTTAAGGCATATTTGTGTGAAAATCTTATCGACTATACATGCGTAAGGTAGCCTTTAAAGAAAACATTAATCGATCAGACAGGAGCGCTACTAACATTTAACTCGAATTAACAAAAAAAAAGTGACGAATTTCCAACATCTTTGAGACGTCTTAAAAAAAACACGCAATAATAACTATTACTCGACTGGAGTTCCAGTGTTTCAGCTGCAGAACGATGTAAAAGTAACCGTATATGTTATTATTAGACCTGGTAATCGAACCCACGACTTCACGCTGATCAGACGCGCTTTGCGACCACAAGCCCAATATAGTTAGTCAGTGACAATTAATATAAACGTACAAAACGGCAACTTACCTAATTTAACGGTAAAAATAACGATTAATTCATATTCTATATTAATGTTAATGAACATTATATTACTGGTAATGTTATCAAATAACGTTTTTATAAAGTTACTTTTTTCAAAATTTTCGAGTTCATGGAAATTAACGTTACGTAACGATTGTTATTTTTTGATTTCTAACGTTAACAAGCCCTGGATTTAAGTCATTACATATTTAGCAAGCTTAGTCGTTGAAAACGAATGTTATTTTCATTCTTAAGAATTTATTAAATTCGTTTGATTATATATTTTTTTTAATCCATTTACGTTATTTTTATATTAACGGTAACTCTGTCAAAGGTAATTTTATAAATATTTACCGATATTTAAAACCCTGCGTAAATCAACACAATATTATTTACTTATTGAAATCACAGACGATTAATTTAGAAAAAAATGATTTACCATATTATTAATAAATAAATAAGCTTTTTAATAATAAATTATTGTTATTATTCAAATGCTTCAAACTCATAAGTACTAACTTAACATAACACCACAATTGTACACTTAATTCGCAATAACTGCTTTTGACTTTAGACTTTTGACTTTAGCAATGACACAACGTTCTTCCCTAGTAAATTAACAAATCCGAGTATTTTCGAAAAAATAATAAACTAAGATATTACCTTCTACCCAACGCAGTATTTTTTTTTTTTTGTAATTGCTGCTCTTTATTCTAGCATAGTAACAACATTCATGTATTGCGATACTGTTCGTTTTAAAATGACGAGCGTTTAAAGTTGGCAGTGCTGGTGTAAATTTTCTTTGTTCGGGCAAGAATTTAGGACTTGGGTCAGACGCAAATTTTTTGATATCACTTTGCAGCCGTAATTAAAGTATGTACTATAAGTTATTTATAAATTCGAGTAATGGGTAGTTATAATATATGTATCAAATCAATTTCATTGCAATTTTAGCTAGTTTTAAGTAAATTATTGAGTGTTCTAGCATTGGCATTAAAAAACGTTTGAAATCCAGTGAATAAACGACCGTTAATTCACTGACCAATCGTTAATTTCATGAAATCTAGTGAATGAACTATAACATTTTCATTATGTTAAAATATAAGCTTTCGTCATAAAAATGTAACTAATAAATAAATGAATACCACATTTTGAGTTAGTAATCATCATTTTAGAGAACGGAGAACTAACAAATAAATCAATGCTCTGAGACTCTAACTCCCAAGCTCATAAAGGAAAGACGGGAATGGAACGGGCAGTCTTCGTGGGTGCAGGTTCAGTCGGAATAAGCTCGGCTTATAAGGCAGATCCTGAAATCCATCAAACGCGACACACCTCAAATGCTGACGAAGCTGGAGACTAACGACGATGGCAGGATCATCTTGTCTAAACTAGAGCTTTTAAGGGAGGTAGAGAAGTTCTAAAAACCCGTCTCTAGTCCAACAAAAGACCCAAGAGCTAGACTGACCTGACACTACACCGATGAGTTCCCGGACGTCAGCCTATATGAGATAAATATGGCTTCTTAACAACTTAAGGACAACAAGGTGCCGGGGAAGACGGAATCACTTCTGTACTACTGAAGAGGCCTATGTCCAGCAGTGGACATCGTTCGGCTCATATCATGATGAATTGATTGTTGACGTTGGCTAGGCTTATGAAGGTATATAATGATTAAGTAAGAGATTGAAGGATTACACTTTGTTAAAAAAAAAATATATTGTAGCAGATTTAGAGGCGGAGGAGGGATTTATGTTCATTTATTTATTCCATTTTGAACTGCATTTGATATAATAATAAGGATTTTTTGTAACTATTAATTAAAAAAAAACTTGTGTTCATTCACTGGTTCTAATGCTGTACATTTACTGGAAAATTTCATTCATATATTGCCAAATATTATATAAAAAAGTATACAGGTTATGTCGTAAAACCAAGTTAAAAAATATTCTTTAGTAGACATAGATTACCAAAATATAAAACCGCATACTTTAGAGGCAACATAATGTAATGATTTTTTGAAGTCTGAAGATTGCTTAAGTGTTCATTCACTGGAGCATTTACCCTATTTTCTATTTTTCACCGATAATCGGCGGCCAGGATGCGTAGATTTTGTTTTTGGACCGTTTTTTTCTCGGCCGTGGGCGTTGATGTACTAGAATCCATACGTTCCATTCTCGCCGAGAAAAAATCGGCCGTAAAAATCGGTCGTGGGCGGAGCCCCTTATTGGAGGAACGAAGATTCTTACTGTGCGCGGAGCACAAGTATTGGAAATGAGAAGTCAGATAGGAGGGAGCGCTAGGCCTGTCTAGAAGAGAGAATAAGGTTGTCAAGGCCCTTAACGCCCTGCGCTGTCTGATGGGCAACCATTTTAACAGCGACTGATGTGCGGACACGTGATCATACTTACGGAGGTTAAATACGAATCGAATGCAGTTATTAAGAAGCCGGTCAAGTTTATTGAGGAGATCTGCATTCAGGTCATAGTAACACACATCACCATATTCAAGGATAGGGAAAATAAGGGATGGAACCAGCATTGCCTTTATGTGTGACGGTAGAATATTTTTAAGCCTGTATAGCGACCGCAGCGTTCCGGTGACTTTTTTGCTCACCGACCTGCTTACGCCAGCCCAAGCAAGTGTCAACAAACAAACCCAGATCCTTGACGTCGGAGCTAAACGGAATAACTGAGCCATCAAAGGTAACCGGCGGCACCGCCAACCCATCAAGCTTACGCAGACTGTGGGTGCTCCCTATAATAATAGCCTGACACTTGGCTGGGTTAACGGCTACCCCGAAACGATCAGACCAATCTTTCACCACTGCTAGATTCCGGTTTAGCTCCTCAATCGCATCGGATATGCTGTCGACACCCGCCTGACTGTAGAGCTGCAAGTCATCAGCATAGAGATGATACGCACACTGAAGCTCAGTGGTGATAAGATCTACAAAAATAGATAATAAAAGAGGAGATAAGATACCACCTTGAGGGACGCCAGCATCAAGGTCACACCAGCTGGAGGAGTTTCCCCCTAGAACTGAATGCTGACGCCCCCGAAGATAGAAAGAGAACCAGTCCAAAACCTTTGGAGAGACCATTAGATAGGAGAGGATGGGTAAAAGGACTTCGTGACTGACGGTATTGAAGGCATTGGAACAATCAATCAGTACTAGAATGGAAACTTTACTGTCTTCCATTCCCCGCCTTATATCGTCAGTCACTTTAAGGAGAGCAGAAACAGTACTGCTTCTGTTACTGTTAACTGGGGCAGAAATAGTGCAGTGCAGTTGAAATGAACAATATCGAAATATTTAATTTATATTAAGTGATGAATGAGTGAGAGATATAATGAGTGCGAGTTTAATGACTACGGAAGAACTTCTTCGCATATTAGAAGTTTGTTTTGTTACTTTTTATGATTTGTTACTTTTTATGCCTGATTTATAGAAGTTAAAAATAAACACAAATAAGTACATACTGTATTACATTTAATTAAAATGTTGTATGCTATTATCGTTGATTAGGTACATACCTACTTAAACTATTTGATTATTTTGAACTTATACTATACCTATACTTAAACTGTTTGAACATTCGGAATTACCCATATAAAGATTATAAATGTACCTAATTAAAAATCAGTATAAAAGTACTATCATTTATGTGGTATAATACAATATTTTTGATCAGAGTTTCAGATCAGAATTTTTGATCAGGTCACGTGTCCTGACGCGAGTTAAAAAAATTTTACCCATTACAAAAAAAGTGTACAACGCCGCTAAAGAAGTTTTCACTTCAAAAAACTTGTTTTATTTATTCTAAAATTATATTGTACGAGAACACATCGATAAGCGAGATATTACGTTGCTACATCCTTATTTCGGAAGCGAAATAGTCATAAAAATGGCGGGCCGTCCACACCATTGCTGCCACAAATAGACAGCAAATAAAGAATAGTGTTGTGCCTATAGTTATTACATTTAATTATATTGTCGTCTCATAACTGTTATTACAGTGTTATGCAACTCTGTAAATAATGTATAACTATTACCTACTATAGTAGGAGGAAGTGTAATTTTGAATTAAATTTCAATGGTTTAAGGACATTATGTTTAGAAATCGGAGAAGAAAATAAAAATACAATTGAATATCGATGTAGTATTGGAAGCCCTATTTTTTTCGTTGCGCGGATTTTGTGGCTTCGCGTTGAGGGCAGGTTCGTATGTTTTGCTCTGGCGTTCAAAAGGTTAAAAGTTATGTGGGTGAAAGTGGGGAAGAAAAACTAAAAATGATTTGTCATGTGGGTTATTCACAGTCTGACACTCCCTCCCGCCCCGCCCAGGGCGGGGGAAGTTATTTGATGATTTCCCGTCTATAAAAAAAAAAAAAAAAAAGGGCGGGGGAAGTTATTTGATGATTTCCCGCTTTAAAAAAAAAAAAAAAAAAAAGTGTCGCTTCAAAGCGACAATGGCGTCTGGTGAGGTAATTTCTTCGCCTAAAACAAGTTCAAAGGTATGAATATTAAAAGATCAAGCTTAAGTCCAATTTCATTTAAGTGACTTACGGAGAACACGACAAAATTTAAAAAACCTAGTCCTTTTACCTATTTTCTATAACATTAGGTCTTTACATAATTATGAAATTGGCGTTTATTCAAACTGGCCACTTTGATTTCAAATATTTGGCGATTGGTTAGGAATTCCAAATACAAATTTATTTCAAATTAAGGCTTGTTTATTTGTGTGCGTGCTGGCCCTCGGCCCGATTATCGGTCGTGTGCGGAGACGCATAAGTAAAGCTTATATTTTTTAAAGGGAATGATGTTTCTTAGCACCTTTTTTTTTACTTAGATAACGTGTGTATTATTAATTCTTTTTAGGGTTCCTTACCCTGAGGATAAAACGGGACTCTATTACTAAGATTCCGCTGTCTGTCCGTCAGTCTGTCTGTCTGTCCGTCTGTCGCGAAGCTGTATCTCATGAAACGTGATAGTCAGACAGTTAAAGTTTTCACAGATGACGTATTTCTGTTTCCGTTATAACAACAAATACTAGAATACAGAATAAAATAAATATTTAAGGGGGTCCTCTTACAAGAAACTTATTTCTTTGATCGTTGTATAATAATAAATTATGGATGATAATAGGAGGTGGAGCTCGTGGCTAAATAATTACAGCCGCATAGACCGATCTTCCGGGTTAGGCCACGCTTGCCGAGGTTGGTCTGTGGATGGGTGACCATTTACGACCGTTGGTCCCGGCTGTCATTTGTAGATCTTTGACAGTCGTTACGGATAGTCAGAAGCTAAGAAGTCTGACAACCAGTCTAACCAAGGGGTATCGTGTTGCCCAGTTACTGGGTTGAGGAGGTCCAATAGGCAGTCGCTCCATGTAAAACACTGGTATTCAGCTGCATCCGGTTAGACTGGAAAGCCGACCCCAACATAGTTGGGAAAAGGTTAAGCAGATGAATAAAAAATAAATAAATATACCATCACGCCTGTATTCCCCGAAGGGTTAGGCAGAGGTGTACCAATGTACACCCACAGCTCGCCGGTATATTTAGGTTCCATGTAATAGGGGGCAAGCCTATTGCCATTAACAGGGCACAAATCCAAACCCCGAGCTGCTACTGAGAATTTCATAGAAAAACCCAATAATACTTTTTGCTCGACCTGGGAATCGAACCCGGGACCCCTTGCACAACAGTCGCACTTACAACCACGAGACCAACGGGGCAGTGGATGATAATGTTATGGATAAGTAAAGAATATTTGATTTGCTATTCTATGATATGAGTATTCTAACATTAAACTGTATGTGAAACAAAAATCTATGATTTAAAAAACTTCAAAGTAAGTATTTTGTGTATTGATTATCCTATGAAACGAAATTATGAGACATACCGGGTAAACAGTATAGTTATTGGCCACTTAAGCCACCTCAAGACACTATTTATAATATATAAAAATATAAAACGGGTAGATGTAAATGAAATAATTTTTAAAATATATAACATTAACGTATTTATTCAATGGTATGGCTTACATACTCTTTTACCATACACGTTTTTAATAAACTCAACATAAAGATACAAATATTGAATTGTCAGTTATTGGCCACCATAATCACATTAATTGGCCATGTAATGTTACAGTTATTGGCCATAGAAAACAAAATAATAAAATTAAATTATAAAATAAAAACTAACAAAAATCCAATAACCCAGCGAGGGTTATTGGATTAAAAATGTTCTCATCATCAGATGGCTCGGAATCATCGTTAATTACGTAACATTTGTGGCATATAAAATCTACTAATTCGTCATCATCCGGGATATTTTCCACATACAATGAGACCCGAAACAAGTACCTGTAGGCTATACAAATTATTTGTTCCGTACGGGAAACGAACTCAAGACACGCAACGCAGCTGCCAATTGCTGTCATCAACCGTGCCATAAAGACAAGATATGCCATTTCTATAAAGATACTAAGTTATACATTCCGTCAAGTAACTAAAGAAGAATCTTCGCAATTATAAACAGTTAAAATCTAGTCATAACCTTATCTCAGAGACAATCAATGTTAAAAAAGGGATAAGTTAGTGCAAGCATTTTTGACTACATAGATAAGATCGTTTCGTGAAATTAATATAGTAATTGACATAGGGGGCCATTTACTGTAAATGTTATTTAAATTAGGTATTTACATTTTTTTAAGGTTATGTTATGATTTTGTCGTTTTACACTTCAAATACGCGTACTATGCATATCACTCTATATATTGTACGGATTTTAAATCACTGAACTTTGTAAATTAATTTCAGAATATGATATTCTAAAATTATATGCTCTTAACATTTATTAAACAAACTTACCTATTTTCAATACCGGCACGAAAAAACCACAGACTACAAAAGAACGAGTTCACCTAGCGGTGTTTTACCGAAACATTTTGACAGTTAACAATTGTGTTGTCATAGTGTATTTTAAAATTTACCATGTAGTAATGTGGGTTGCTAGTTTTTCAATACCGATGTTGAAATGGCTAATAACTATGTAGGGGCCAATAACTACACTGTTCCCCCTATTTTATGTAAAACGAAACATACAAAACCGATCACCGTGGTCACCGAAGCGAAGTCAGGATAAGGACGCTAAGAAATCTACAATCAGACCCGTGCAAGGCCCGGAAAAAGCGTCCGTGAAGCTCCTTACTGTGCTATATCTCGTCGCGATCTTTAGTCTCAAGTACTACGGGTTTGAGCCAGTTATCTTTAGCCAAGGATGGGGTGAGGCCCTTATCCACTGCAACCATCAGTAACAGACTCCGCACACGACCGATAGTCAAACCAATTATCGGTCCGATTTTTGACAGTTTCTCTCCGACGAAAAAATCTGTCAAAATCGCCCCGGAGCCGCTATCTCGGTGCATCCGTCGCACGCACCTTATTTTACACCTGACAAAAGACTATTAAATACTTTTTCAGGCGGCCAAAGAAGCACTACTTCAACGATTGCTTCACGTCATATACTTACCGGTCTCAGTTAAAGAAAGTGATCTAATGTTTATGGAGTCCGAGAGTTGAACTCCCTCGGACCCCACAATCACTCCTCACTTGTTTCTGCTACCCTCAGTAACTCCATCAGCCGCAAATTTTTGGGGGCAAATATGTAGTTTCAGGTCATCCATATATTTAAGGTAAGATATTACCTCACCTCCTCTCTTCAACTGAAGGCTTGGACCTTAATACTCCAGCAGTATTCAGAAGATTCAAGACTAAGCAGAACCAAAGCGGTCTCAAACTATCGCCCTGAAATATACCTCGCTAAATAATTATCTGATTAAGACCGCAGGAAGACCACGCAGGCCGCTTCCAACTGCGGGTTGTTCGAAAGAGATACCGCGCCCCCGGAACGCAAAGGGCACATGAAAGGAACATAGACGGGTTTTAGTCAGTAAAAGTCTGTCTGGGGAAGTTATTTGACGATTTCCCGTCTATAAAAAAAAAAAAAAAGGCCGCTTCCAACCGGTCTTTTTGGAAAGCTATGTGGGAGGCCTATGTCCAGCAGTGGACGTCCTGCGGCTGATATGATGATGATGATCATTATCGGTCACTATTACTCTGGATATGTCGACAGATCCTTTCGGGATCAGCGAACTTATTGGCTGATAGCCATGTTAATCAGGAGTATTCAGGAGCAGCTCCTTAGTACCACGTGATTCAATCCTACATCCTTTGAGCGTGGGAGACATGATGCCATTTGTGCGGGATAGTGCAATAAACAGTACATAACAATATAATAAGTGTGCGGAATAGTTTACTAAACAATATGTGCGCCATACAGTAGTAAAACAGTGTAATATCGTAAACAATCAGTGTACGCGAGTAGCGACTTATTATGTAGACTTAGTGTTGTGTAAATAGTAGAACTTGGTATATAATGTAACTATTATATAAGGAACTAGCTGTTCCCCGCGGTTTCACCCTCGCTGCTCAGCACCTGTTGGTCGTAGCGTGATGTTACATAGCCTATAGCCTTCCTCAAGAAATGGACTATCCAACACTAAAAGAATTTTCCAATTCCAACCAGTAGTCCCTGAGATTCAAACAAACAAACTCTTTAGCTTTATAATATTAGTATAGATTTGTATAGATTGAACAATAAAGCGAATGTAGGCTCATAGACGTAAGGATTACAAATGTAAACAACAGATTTTGTTCAAAATTTAATTTATTGGTGTACCCACTACTTGCGCCTACGTAGGATCAAATAAATGTAGGGCGACTGAGCCCGATATCGGCACTTCAAAATTCACTTGGAAGAATAAACAGCTCCTGCATTAGAACGCTTCAAGACTTTCATTTCTCCACCAACCCAGCAATAAGGTGTACCCCGTACACCATTAATGTCTATAATGTAAGTTTGTTAATTTAAGCTCTCAGTGGTATTATTATGTATTTCATAAACAAACAAACATTTGTGTGGCATATTATGACGAGGTCTGGTAGTCATGGGCTCTAGCCTCCGTGGCTCTAGCTCTACTTGTTCTTGCTTGCATGTGCTCATTTGGCAGTTGTCAAGTATAAGTTGACGACTGCCTATCTGACGTACAGGACTTAGATAAACAACTATGAATTGATATTTTCTATTTTTATATAAAATCACATAATATATTTTTCATATTCTGCAGTTTTTGTGTGATCAGTGAGAAAGAAAAGAGATTTTAAAATGCCTAATAAACGTTCCAAAACAGATATCTTTGATATCTCGGAAATAATGAAAGTAGTTGAATCACGGCCCGTCTGTAAACCTCTGAATTCTCTCGCTGAAATTATGTTGTTCTTAGAAGATCCACCACCTTGGAGGAGTTTATGTACAGAACTGACGCCGCATAGCGAGTTTCTGATAAAAAATGCAGATGTTAATGAACGAATTGGTTCGCTAAATAATCCGGCATATTTTTGTCATTATGACTCTGGGTCGGCAGAAGTCAAACGCCATGAATCAAAGAGTTTACCGAAAACATTGGTATGCCACGATATGGCCAATGGATATCTCGATGACTGGTACTGATAATTATTGTATATTGTAATTATTCAGTTTGGACGTACGCATTGTGCTGTTTCGCGCAGGGTACTGCAAAATCACAACCAAATTTGAAATGATGATGATGAAATGATTGCAACTGATTTATTGATTAAGTAAAATACAATTTATTAACGCTAGAAAATGATGACAATTGTTCGTAGTGGGAATCAAAAGTGAGGTAAATTGCTGAATTGAGTGCCGCCGGCTGGTGGGAGCGGTGGTCATGCCGAGCCCAGCCCGCACTTCCTCGCCCTTCGCCAGGCTGATCATATATTTATGTTGAGTTTGCGTATTTGGTAGATGACTGGTACTGAACAAACATGTATTTGTACCATCACGCCTGTATTCCCCGAAGGGTTAGGCAGAGGTGATGCGGTTGGTGAGGCGTAATGGTACCTATACATATACACTCAGCGGCACGGAATGTAGCCCAAGCGCGTTATGTAGCTTATTATCAAAATTGAACTCAAAACAGCGTTTTTTTTTTGTTGTAAACCTTAAATGTTTATTCGCACCCTTAATGCGAATGATTTATTAAATAAAAAAGAGTTAACATTTAAAATTTAACAAAATTACAAAAAAACGAAATTAAGGTCAAGTTTAAAAACAATGTTTATGAATGAAATTTACAAAATAACGCTATGGTACTTAAAATTAATAGCGGGTATTTGCACCTCTGGCTCTGATGACCACCTGCATGTGATCAGGCATGCTGTGGATTACGTTTTTAATGTCCACATGGGGTATTTCTTCTCAGGCGGCCAACTGAACGGGTTTTATCTGACTGATCGTCTCTGGAGGGTTGGAATTGGATCGGGTGTGTCTTTAAAGCAAGTCCTAGCCATGTTCTCTCGGATTCATGCCTGCGCTTCGTGCCAGCCACTCCAATTTTGTAATTCTCGCCGCCAATAGTTAATAATCCACGCAACGAGCTGTGTGAGGTCGGACATTATCTTGCATTAAGATGAATTCTTTGCCATCGATGAATCCCACGAATGGTAAAACATGTTCTTGGAAGATCTCTTCAATGTATTGCACTGCCGTTAGACGATCTGCAACTGCTGCCATCTCTGTGCGTGCGTCTGAACAGATACCTTCGCAAATCATAACTACTCCACCATGAAAACTGTCGATTTCCCTGGTAGTGATTGGCAATAACCTCTCTCTATGCCTTCTCTATCCACGTTCGCTGCTATCTGGACCTCTTAAGGCCACTTTGCATTCGTCAGTCCACAGAACTTTACTGTATTGCTCGTGAGTCCAATTTGCGTGTTCACGAGCGAACCAAAGTCGAGCTACGCGATGGTGCCTGGGCAGCTCTGAACCTCGAATTGGTCTTCGAGCACGCAGATCCCGTTCCTCCATTCTTCTTCTTGTTGTCTTGTTGTTCGCTCACTTGTGTCGATCCCACTTGCCGTTTGTGGCCGCTGCCGTATTTAAACCGCAGTAAGAAACCGATTTCTCAAAATTATGAGAGCGATAAATCGGTCTTTGGCGATTGGACCACCACTTTCTGGTCTCCTTGTGTAAAGGCCAGTCTGGTCGTACCTTGTTAAGGCATACCTGAGAGTTGAACGAGGTACATTTAAAGTTTCGGCAATCTCTCGCTGCGTTTGCCCCTTACTCCGAAGCAACACAGCCTGAACAACATGAGCTGAAGTTAGAGGCATTGTGATCCAATTCTGGATGCATAAATGACTAAAGATTAATTAAAAAATCAAACAATAAAGATTAAATGCACGACCATTTGAATATTGAGTTTTAACTCGCCCATGTTAGGTGCGTTCCGGTAACGAACTGACGTTAAGGGTCACAGATATTAAACAAATTAACTTCTTTTTGTGCTCACTCTCTTAAATTAACAGAAACAAATGTCCTAACAATCTACCATTCGAAATTCTCATATGTGATATCAAAATCGCCTATTATCGGTTTCCTTATGTTTGGGCCAGATTCCGTGCCGCTGAGTGTATATATATTTTTATTTGCATACTTTTCAGTATTGTTGATGGAACTATTCATTCATGTGCATACACATTCTACAACTGGGCTGGAACAGATATATTTTGTTACTTTAGTCATCACTTGGTAACAATACCGCCTATTAGCTGGATTAATGTTGGACATGCTCACGGAGTAAAAGTTATAGGTATGTGGTACAGTTGTGAATGCAATAGAATTTACATATAACGACCTCTCGACTTTACGTTTTGAGTGACGATAATGCAAACTCAAGTTTGGTTTCATATCTAATACGTACAATGAAAACATACCGTTTATACCCAAAAATATAATTATTTCGTAATGACAGTAATATTGATACATAAAGCAAGCTTATACATTCGTTGGTGTTAATTCGTTTTACGCGTCATCCGGTTAGTACGACTAAGTGTCGCCGGCCTCTTGCGGGTCCTTATATCCGGATTCTACTGCAGTCCATATGTAAATTGTATACAGCGTGGGGATGACAATACGACAATAAATTAAACTTCGTATACCTCAAGACGTTCCCAATATACATACAAAAAATCATTTGAATATATCCAGTAGTTTAGTCACAGGAAATTATTTTTCATCTTCAACATTTGCTACATGATGTATCTGATTTTAAAGAAGCACTAACAGGTTAACGACCTCCGCATCGGTAAAACATCAAAACATTAAAGACACGTTGCCAACTCGCTATTTAAAAACTTTCGCCAAATTAGTTTTTAAATTTGATTTACTGCAAATTATACCTTAAACTAGGCCAATAAGAGTCATAAAGAGTATACTTAGATTTAGATAAGAAAATAACGCATTCGGAAGTTGAAATAAGCACTGTGCGAAAGAGATAAATGTATTGTTCGAAATTCGAAACTAAAGGTATTAATAGACGTTCGAATATGGTGCGCTCCGCACCGCGAACTTGGTGTGCTCCGGACCACATTCGAGGGTATGTGCAGCGGTCCGCCGCACATTCACCGTCAATAATAATAATAATGTGCGGCGGACCGCTGCACATACCCTCGAATGTGGTCCGGAGCACACCAAGTTCGCGGTGCGGAGCGCACCATATTCGAACGTCTGTTAATACCTTTACTACAAATTTAGGTCAGTGTGTCGGTACGATCCTGTGATGATCCACGCGTCATCGCTTCGTAAGCGCTCGAGTACCGCAGGACGTACTTTCTTTGCCCGCCTCGCCGCGCCTCCTTTGAAGTACCCGGGCGGCGGCGCCCGCGCTCGTGTGATTGTGATTTGTTAGTACTTTATCATAAGTGCGAAATTGGACGCTTTATTATTTTTGTGTCACGTAACATTTTAATAGGTATCGAGTAAAGTGATTGATAAGTGTATTGTGCGAGATTAGACTCTTAGTTTTTATTGTGTTGTGGACGAGGCGAAAGGGGTATGTAAGGATCGTAGCAGGTGGGGTTCCGAGGTTTCTGCTTACCCCCATGGGAAAAAGGCGTGAGTTTATGTATGTATGTCAAACGTCAGAAAAAACTTTCTGCGACGTTACAGTTCGTGCATTAGAATCAATGGCGGTCATATCGAGAAACGAAAAATGTTGTAACGTAGGTACTTAGCTAGGAGATTGAACAGTGATCCAGATAGTGATTGATTAATAATTTAAATAAAAAATAACCAGCGGATGAAAGGTGCCTGATTGTTTGGTGAATAGTCTGTGATTTAGTGCAATTGTTTTTACTGAACATTAGCCAAAAGATCAAGTCGCTACAGGACTGCGTTGTTGCCGCTCTTACCACAGGTCAGTGAACCAATATTCATAAATGGTGTTCTATTTCGTATTCAGTTTTATGCCATTTAGTTTGTTTGAAAAATTTTTTTTTTCTATTTCGATTTTGGGGTTTTTTTGATAGTGTAGAATTATTCCTATGAACTAGTATTATGCGTGTTTTCATTTATTGTCGTATTGTCGTCTCCACTCATATATGGGACATTACAACGTAGCGTAAACGTAAAACGTAACGTTTACAATAACGTGAGTGTAAGATCCACAGACCGCTCCTTGACTCTAGGTAGGTACTCAGCTAAGTTCATTACATTAACCTAGTAATAAGCCAAATAAATAATGAAATGACTTTGACTTTGAAATTATGTATTTAGTAAGTAAAGTGAATGTGAACAAGCATAATATATTGTATGAATAACAATCTGTGGTTATAATCATAATGCTCATATTTACGCACACTTCCTTACCCAAGTCAAAGCACGTTATTACAATATTTTCGTTTCATTGCTACGAGTATCTGGCTGGCTGGAAAAGCTTTCAGCGATAAGGTCCCCCTTGTAGATAGCCATATTGCCCATTGTGATTCTAATGATATTTCTTAGTGGATTCTTTTTTAACCGACTTAAAAAAAGGAGGTTATCAATTCGACCCGTATGTATGTAATATTTCCAGAACTGCCCAGTTATCGTATATATGTTAGTCTATATCTGCGTCTGAACAAATGTGCCAAATTTCAAAAGTGTTCTTCGTATGTATGTTTGTGTTCACATTATCTCCGTAACTACAAGTAAGATTTAAGTAATTTTTTTTTGTTGTTGTACTAGGTATTGTTCAAATTAGAGAATACTGCAAGTTTCATTAAAATCGGTTCAGTAGTTTTTAAGATAGGGAATTTTTTGCTTACTTGGATTGTAGATTTTCAAAGACAATAATTGTCTTTGAAAATCTATAAGATAATTGCAGACAAACTCACAATTATTGTGAGTTTGTCTGCAATTATCTCGCGTTTGGCTGAACCGATTTTGATGTGGTTTTCAGAAAAGTGTTTGTGACATTCTGGAAAAGGTTTTAATATATAACACTAATTGATATCCCGTGACGTTGCCTGCAAGGATCCGTTTTTCCAATCCAAGTATACGAAATCGCATATTCTGCTTTCTTATGACTTATCTATGGGGGAGGCCTATGTCCAGCAGTGGACGTCCTGCGGCTGATATGATGATAATGATGATGATGACTTTTTAGTGGTGTCTTGTTAATTTACATAACATGACAGTTTCTTCATGGATTTGGATGACAGGAAGTTGATAAGTACTAAAAAGCGAGAAATAAAAAACATTTTTACAAAAAAGAGAACCGCCTTCAAAAACTAAAAAGAGAATAATAACTTTACCTTTGGAAGTCGGTGGCAATACAAAACAACAAACAGAACCAAAGCCGCCGACTTCCAAAGCTAAAGTAATTTTTCACGTTTTAGTTATTGAAGGCGGTTCCCTTTTTATTTAAAATGAATAAAATGCAATTTGAACAGGGACCGTAGTAACGCAGCACGCCGCCGGCGTGGCGTTCTGGGATGACGTGTTGTCTACTGAGGCACAATATCACAACTTCGCTAGGGCGCTGGTGGCTGTTGCGACCACATTGAAGTTCGACGGCTACCTTCTAAACATTGAAAACAAGGTTTTTACTTTTGTTACACATTGTTAGCTTTGTTTAATAATGATTTTGCATTAGTATCATTAAGGCCCACCTTCACCAACATCACTAAACATATTTAGCGCTAAATATGTTTAAATTATCATTCTGATTATTATTCTCATTTATTCGATTAAAATACATATAATTACATTTTTAAATATTAATATAAAAACATTTAAAAATATAAAATATAGTAGTCCACCGGCGTCGGGAACATGGTCCAAGCCACCGGTGCAGGTGGTCAGGGCTCCTGAGAAAGGAATCTCCTAACGATACGAGCCGTGTCTAGGAGAACCGCTTTCTGAATCAAGCCCTTGATCCAGCTGCCCAACGAGAGCCTCCTAAGATGTTGGTCGAGGCTCTTGGCAATTAAGCCATTGGCTGAAACGACTATCGGCACAATGATCGCTGAGTCCACATCCCACATGTCGACAACCTCGCGAGCCAAGTCAAGATACTTGGTCTTCTTATCATTCTCGGCCTTCACGAGGTTCACGTCATGTGGGACTGTTATGTCAACAATCATTGCGCGCTTCTCTAAGCGATCCACCACCACTATATCAGGCTTATTGGCTATAATAGTCCTGTCAGTGATGATGGATCGGTCCCAGTACAATGTAACATGGCTATTTTTGAGAACTGGGTCGGGCATATACTTATAGTACGGTACTTCCGATTCTACAAGGCGGTATTTCAGAGCAAGTTGCTGATGGATGATCCTGGCTACAAGGTTGTGCCTATGCAAGTACTCTTCGTTAGCTATACGAGAATACCCAGAGATAATGTGGCGGATTGATTCCCCCGGCTGGTGGCATCCCCGACAAATGTCAACCGTGCCATTCTTCACAATAAATCTCCGGTAGTTATTCGTCACGATAACTTCATCCATAATTGCACAGACAAAACCCTCGGTTTCCCCAAATAGGTCACCGAAGCGAAGCCAGGATACGGGCGCTAAGAAATCTACATCGGGCCCATGTAAGGCTCCTTACTCTGCCATACCTCCTCGCGATCTTTAGTCTCCAGCACTACTGGTTCGCGCCAGTTCTCTTTAGCCAAGGAGAGCGGGGTGAGGCCCTTATCCACTGCCACCACATCTCGGTGCATCCCCACGTCGGCTTTAAGGAAAACCCCCTGAGACTGCATATCTCGCGGTTGTGGAGAGTCTTAGCATTTAAGAAGCTACTGCGACTGCTACAATTTTAAGTGCAATCGGGGCCAAACGACTTTATTGTTTTAGGGCTTTTTCATAAATACTTAGAAAAGCAGTCGGGTTTTTTAGTTTTTTAAATTACCGTTTTTTTTATTAGTCAAGGATTTAAGAGTTAATCAATTGACAAGTAGTAGGGGGGGTGGGGGGTGGGCCGGGCCCACCCCAGAATGGTCTTGTGCCCACCCCAGGCTGTAGGGCTCACTTTCCGCCTGACCGCATTGCATCGCAGCGGCCATGGCATCTTAGGGGCCAGGGCCCCCCTGAAAACTAACTCTAGATACGCCAATGATGTTGTTATGTATTAGCTAAGAGACAGAAAATTTAAACAGCGGCGACCCGTTGTTTATGTATAGTTCAGAAGTAAGATGGCGGGCTTTAATCAGCTGTGACGATGACATTTTTGTTCAACGGATCAATATGAAAATTTTGTCAATTATGCTCAATTGTTCATTCGATTTCGTTCTTTAGTCGAATAATTTGGTCATGCTCTATGCTGACCATCTAAGTGTTGGTAAATTAAAATATTATTTCATCGTTCAGTTAGTCAATTGAGAGGTAGCTAAGTAATAATAAGCGTTATTATTTTTATAAATAAGACCAACTGATTCTGATGCAATGATTTTCTAAATACGTTTATGCACTAAATGTATTTAGTTATTTTGGTGAAAGGTCATTCATAAAATAATAGGTATTTGTTTGATAATCTCCTATATATGTTTGGTTTACCTACATGAAGTATACGTACAGACATGAACAGGTACTGTATAACGTATATAACGGTATAACAACGACTCCATGTCGTGGTCATGTAGCCCCACCAGCCACTAATAACAGAATGGTAACGGTTATCTTAAATGTTAGCTATGGGTTTAAGCAGTAGCCATAAGCGAGTCCTTCTGAACATCTCTCAAAATATCAAATGGCAGTAGTACAGTACACGCCTCGAATGTTTGTGTGTGAAGTGGGCACAGTGGGATTTATATTTGTTGCAATAACAGTCTTTCAGTAACAAAGAGGGTATGCATTTGATGCGTCTTCGTATAACAGAGAGCGCGCTCTGTTTTCGGGATCGCTATCAACTTGAGAAGAAACATAAGTAGAGTCCCCGCAGCAAACTCCACAGACACGAGTATGTCGGACACTTGTCGTGGTGCGCAGGTGTCGGCGCCGGACGCGCTGCTGGCGTTCGTGAGCCACTTCCACCGCCTGCTGCACGACGAGCTGCCGCACGCCACGCTGCTGTGGTTCGACAGCGTCACCGTACAAGGCAACCTTACTTGGCAGAACTCACTCAATGACAAAAATAGGTAAATCTACTGTTGAAGTTTCCGAAAGTTACTTGACAATAAATAAATGTGCTCAATCTATTCATATGTTAATCGTTTCGTTTTGTTAACGTTCGGGTCGAGTAATGTGTCGCTGTTACTGTATATCATCATCATTACATAGTATAAAACAAAGTCGCCTATTTCCCTTTGTACGCGTTAATCTTTAAAACTACGCAACGGATTTTGATGCAGTTTTTTTAAATAGATAGAGTGGTTAAAGAGGAAGGTTTATATGTATAATAACATCCATTAAATAGCGGAGAAATACTGTTATTTTTAAGGTTTCTAATATGAGGGTGATGTCGTAAATAATTTCATTTTTCCGCTTACATTGCAAACGCAGGCTGAACCCTACGAGATTTTGTACACATTGTAAAGGCCTACAGAAAACTCCGCGATGGTATATGCCTCTCTCTTATGGATATCCCACAATAACACTTTTTTGTCATTTACTTTTTAATTAATTTATTAACTAATTTTCGAAGCGATTTTAACCAATATAACATTAATCCTTATCCAATTAAATATCTTAATTTATACATTGTTGAATGAATATAGATCTATATGGCCTTTTACAGCATATGATTTAAATGAATAATTTCGAAGATATTACAGATTTAAAAATTGCGGGAGACGTAGCGTTTGCGGCGGAGCGGGCCGCTATGTTTTTGAATACAACGTTCACAGTCTTTCTGTAGTGTATTTAGTATCAGCATAGCACCCGTGCGAAGCCGGGGCGGGTCGCTAGTTTATTATACGTGCAAGTCAGTCGTCGTGTTTCGAAACAACAGCGCGCCACGTTCTACTGACGGAGGTGAGGCACAGCTCGTACCATGACAGTTCGCCATAGCTCACTTACTTTTGGTTGTATTAGTAAAGGGAGGCCAATGAAACGAGTCAAAGAATGTAAACATACCTAGTATCTATAAAGTCGTACAGGCCAGGAGTGTTGTAATACATGCCAGGCATTCTACATTGTTGGCCTCTGTTTAGTGTTGGATGGTTGCAGGGCGTTCTTCGACGCGTGCGACGGTCTGTTCACGAACTTCGCGTGGACGCGCGAGGACGTGCACTCCAGCGCCGCGTTGGCGGCCTCCCGCCTCACCGACCTCTACATCGGCATCGACGTCTGGGGCCGGAACTTCTACGGCGGCGGCCAGTTCAACACACTTGAGGTACATACATTATCTTAGCACTAACAATAACGGTAAATATTATTATTGGAAATTCTGACATTTATACAGAAAGGTTGTTTCACATATAGAAGCAACATATTATTATAACTAAGATTTTGTAAAACTAAATTGAAGGAAAAGAGTGTCCATGGAGTTTCTTGCTTGTTCTTCTCCATAGAGATTTACGCTTTGGAACGAGCAACTAGCTTCAACTTTAAACTGTAACTTCTTCTGTAAATGGTCTAATTGAAATAAATGCTTCAATTTGACTTTGACTTGACTTTGGTTTATTTAAAAACATAATTTGATGTCATATTCAAATAATCGTTACTAGTATCATTAGTCGGGGTAGAGATCGACCATGGTTGATTATACTTTAATTATCACTTGAATAGAGGGTAACAGTCGTCGCTGTGAGGAAATAGTAAGTCTATTGTAATGAGTGAACACAGGCAATAAAAGTGGCGCGCGCTGCGGGCTGCTCCATCGCGGTGTGCGCGCCCTCCTGGACGCTGGAGGCGCTCGCCGCCGACGGCAGCGCCTCCGACGACGTGGCCATGGCCGACGAGCTCAGCCACTACGACAAGTTCCTACTGCGCGACCGTGCCCTCTGGGGCAGCTTCTGGCACCTACTCAACACCAAGCTGCCGTGCTGCATACCCTTTCACACCTCCTTCTGCAGGGGGCAAGGACTCAAGCGCTTTTCGTACGGAGAGGTAGGTTTGTGCTCCCTTTGCATATTTTGTACGTTAAGTCGCAATAATGCGTGACGTAGGCGTGTGCCGGCAGGTGCTGAGCCAGTCGTCCTGGTTCAACCTGCGCCACCAGCAGTACCAGCCCAGCGCGGCGCACGGCCCGCACGGCTACCTGTTCTCCACCATCAAGAAACTTGAAAAAGTGAAGCGCGACTCCAAGCATTCGAAGGGCATCATACGGATCCGTCATTCCTTCCAACCTATTCTGGAGGAGGCGACGGCCGAGTCGGACGCCGAGTCAGAGGCCGAGTCGGAGACCGAGGAGGCGGCCGACCCGGCAACCAGCAAGAAAAACGTCCCCGTAGAGCCCAGCACTGAGGTCGTGAAGAATTCGGAGCTGCATGTTGAAGAGTTTTCAGGACGGGTACTGGACCCTACCACCGTGATGCAGCCGTCCGTGAGCATGCACCTGGGCCGCAGTCACAAGGCGCGCTACGGGCTGGCGTACGTGGCCGACGAGCGCCAGTGCCTGGAGCTGCACCTGGAGGACGCGTTCTCGGGCGGCTCGTGCCTCATGGTGCACCCGTCCGACAAGCTGAGCCCCGAGCACCGCACCACGCGCCTGTTCCTCTGCGACTTCCGCTGCGACGAAGGGCTGATCTTCTGCGTGGTGACGAAGAAGTTGTTCGAGCATCCTCAGCAGACGTTAAATGTAAAGTTGTCAATGCTTAATGAGGCGAACCAGGGACTAATAGTGGTGCTGTCGGGGCGCGGGCTGTCGCAGACAGCGCAGCTGGACGGGCGATCGACAGGCATCAAGTACGTGTACCCGCTGCGCACCAGCAGGGAGGACGTGCTGCACGAGCTGCGCACCTACCTGCGGCTCACGCAGCCCGACTCCTACGTGCCCGTCGACAACGCCTTCGGGTGGAATGTCAGGTCGGTCTCATTACTTGTACTTGTCGCACTATGACAGCCGCCTTGCTTTAATACGGCTGCATGCGTTGTGGCTTTAGATTTAATAGAGGGAAACATAGATAGAAGCCCTGGCAGATGCGCAGCTTGCTTGTAAGTTGTAGGCGTTGTAGTAGTTAACTCCGTACACCAAATTGTCGTAAAGGTTTGTAGGTTTAGAGAAACACGTTCCACTAAGATGCACTTAGCAGTTAAGTTTATTTAAGGTAAGAGTAAGTTACAGTACTAGAGTAGAAGGCGAGTAGATTATTTAAGTAAGTAAGTTGACTACCTACATGTAAATTCGTTATTCATGTTGTTTTATTACGCTTAGATAATTATTATTATATTATTACTACACGCATCGTTTGCCTAAAGTAGGTTACCGAATAAGCAGAAAAATGTACGGCGCTGAGACCGTACATAAGTGATAACAAGCAACAGGTGTGTGTGTCTGCGCAGGTACTACGAGATCGCGGTGCCGGGCTCGCGCATCACCGCCGTGGACCTGCACACCGGCCTGGTGAGCGGACCCATCCTGCTGGGGTACTTCGGCATCGCTAGGAAAGAGTAAGTCAACACTTATACGGGACTTGGAATAATAATGTTACGACTTTCACCGAGTGGTGTTTGTTTACCCGCGTTAAGTCACGTCTTTGGTTATAGCTCCGCCACAGTACTCATTCAGTAAGCATTCCGGCCTGATGTGATTCATTTTATATTGTGTCAATACAAATGGAAATAAACGTATTCGTTTAATGAAACTGTCACAGAAATGCTCCTAGGGGACTGTACTTACATTGCGCGATTTCTTCGAAATATGTTATTCCGAATTTCGATGTTCCGATTTTGAAAAGTCCAAATTATATAATGTAATTTAAATTCACAAAGTTCATTTTACCGAAAGTCATAGATGCTATTTATGTATTTGTATTACGATTTGCTTAAGCTCGAAAATTCCAATGCTTAGTAGGTTTTAGGTCGAAAACGACATTCCGATTTATAATACTCCGCAAAGTTAAAATTCCTTATAATTTTGTTTAGCATATCGTTTATTTAGAGCGACGATTATTTGCTACAGTTGGAATAACTTTTTTAGGCATTTCCATAAAATAGCATTTTTAATCTTTAAAAATTAAAATAAATACGGCAATATAATATGCCAACTTCCTAACTAATATTATAAATGAAAGTAAGTTTATCGCCTCAATCACAGAACAGATCATCCTGAAATTTTGCATTTACGTTGCCTGGTGTACAGATAAACGGATATAACCTTTCATCCCGAAAAAGATCTGTTCCCGAGGTACAGTACGGCCGACGTATCTTGGCGAGTCAGAAGTTAGCCGTTTGGCTGCGCAATGGATCTTTTACGAACACAATTGTCTACTGCGCAGCTAATCGGCTAACTTCAGACTCGCCAAGATACGTCGGCCGTACTGTAAACAACAATAACGTTCTTATAATAATAGATGGCGCCACGTGTCTTCCGAATCATGATTAAATCATCATTACATAGTATAAACAAAGTCGCTTTCTCTGTCCTTATTCCCTTTGTACGCATAAATCTTTAAAACCATGTACGCAACGGATTATAAAGCGGTTTTTTTTTATAGATAGAGTGGTTAAAGAGGAAGGTTTATATGTATATTAACAACCATTAAATAGTGGAGAAATACTGTTATTTTTTAGGTTTCTAATGTAATGTCGTAAATAATTTCATTTTTTCCGCTTACATTGCAAACGCAGGCTGAACCCTACGAGATTTATCAAAATAATGTACTAAATATTGTACACATTGAAAAGGTCTACAGAAAACTCCGCGATGGTATAATTATGTCTATCTCTTATGGATATCCCACAATATCATTTTTTTGTCATAATGGCTAATTTTCGAAGCGATTTTAACCAATACAGCATTAATTCTTATCCAATTAAATACCTTATATACATTGTTGATTTAATATAGATCTATATGGCCTTTTATAGCATATGATTTAAATGAATATTTTCGAAGATATTACAGATTTAAAAATTGCGGGACGTAGCGTTTGTGGCGGAGCGGGCCGCTATGTTTTTGTATACAACGTTCACAGTTTTTCTGTAATGTATTTAGTATCAGCATTGCATCCGTGCAAAGCCGGGGCGGGTCGCTAGTTTTAAATATAAGTAACCGACATTTACGCAGACGAAGTTGTGGGGAAAAGTTAGTTTTGTCATAAAATTTTGTGACAAAAATGAATCGCTGTAAAACCGACTGTACGTAGTCTTGTCTGGCCTACTTAAATTACACTCTACGGTAGTGTAATTTAAACCTCCGTAGGCGGGAAGGGGCGAAGCGGGGACGGGCGAGGCGGCCCGCGAGCCTAGGAGCTTGTGGCTTCAATACGCGCCGCCGCGGCTGAGGCTGGCCGGTCAACCGAAGTGGCGGTGGTGACCGTTAGAACCATCTCCATCGATAATATCGCGTGGGACCGCTGGAGCTCTGCAGCGCCGCCGGGGCCGTGGCAGAAACCATGCCTGCTGCATGTTGCATGCTTGCTTCTCTGCATGCTGCATACTAGTGTAGTATGCTTATTTGCATGCTTCTTATTGGGAAAGAAACACCACATCTTGCAATAATTATTATGTCTTTCAATTATTATTATGGATATTAAATGTATGCCAAAAGACGATTCTGACTGTAAAGTTTCTGCGATATGATGGTTCTATTTCTACTTTTTAAAGATTTCATATCCATAACATAAAAATCATCTAAAGATGATACTGACTTACAAAATTGTGAGATTTGCATGTATGATAAAGAGTGTATGCCAAATGATTTTCTGCAAAATTAAGTTTTGGCTATCTGCTGTTATGTAAAATAATATTACGCCATTTTTATTTCGAAATTCTAGTAAACCGGTATTTTAATAATCGTAAATCAAAATTCGTATTTTTGATGTTTCGAATTATCGTTAAGTCGGAGTTTATGTTATTTGATCTAAGTATACAAGGTTTTTTCAATAAGAAAAAAAATTAAAAAAGTACCTACCTATTTTATTGTTGATTTGGGTCGAGAATCATCAGCATAATTACGTCCTTGAATTTGTCTAGGATGCAAATCAACAGCCTGTAGAAACTCGGTATTTTGAGAATGTTAATTGTTAGGAAAATTGCAATATCGGAATTATAAAAATAGAATGCAAGGTTATTAGGAATTTTGAACCATTGAAATTATGAAAATTTGTATTTCTGACTTTGTGACTTTTTCGGAATGAAGTTTTGCGTATTTATATAATGTAAGTACCCGTACATTGCGCAGTGACCACAGGCCCGCCCGAGTCGAGTCGCTGCACGCGCGAGAACGGCCCACAGATGATGCAGGTCCGCCCGCCGCCGCCGCCAGTGCGCGTCGCCGAGACCATCACCTCGGAGCGCCCCCATCAGGTACTACTGGAAACTCTCGGCCTAGGGGCGCACTGCTAGGAATACAGATAAAGTGAATTTTTCAACAGTAAAACCATCTTAACTCCACATTACTTCATTTTCTTATAATATGTCAAATAATTACGACTTGATTACGTCAGTACTGTTAAAAAGTTCACTTGTAGAGAAAGTCTTGAAAACTTGTGGTGCACTGTGAGCACCCATGGTTTCAGTAAATTGCCAAACATCCCTCGCAGCTCCTTTGTATTTGATAATATGACACCCTTGAACAACACGGTTGATTGCAATCCATAGTCCAAGTGAAGGAGCTTGCCCGAAAGGTTGGTTTTACTGAATCACCTCAGAAGTAAAAGCTGCGTTTTGTAATTTTTTTCATCGTAACAAAGAAACGCATTCAAAACGGCCGGATAGAATCCTATCGATGACTTTCAGATATCTGTTACACAGCGCTCTCCTGTCATGGCCGTGGTACCGCGTGGTAGCGTGAACTACCATTGCTTCATTAGATTATTTAATTCACTTCTATAGTTCACGGAAATACTAGTTTATCCTAGAGTGTACGTATTTAGGTATATCAGGACCAACTAGTTTGGCCTAGCCTAAACTGGTTTATTCTAACGGGTTTAGGACAAACTAGTTTGGACTAAACTATACTAGTTAATCCTATATTCCTATCGCGCATAGGAAGCCGAAACACTAGTTTCTAGTTTAGCCTCGGCCAAACTAGTTTTTCCTGATATCGGGTTTGGCCGGTAACATTATATGTATATTATGTATGACATGTGTATTTGCACTGCTTCTACAGTACATAATAACGATCTTATCCAATACATCGACCTATTCCTTCGCTAGCTTTTGCCATGTGTGTATTGTTAGGGGTCGTGTTTGACACTACGCGAATGATAACGCCATTGTCTTTGCTGACAAGGCTTGGGCAAAAGTTAAAAGATCAGCCGAACGAACCGGTGTGTCTAAGATTACAGATTGGCTAAATCGTAACGTCTTCACACGAAACGCATCCAAGTCCAACTATACATATATTTTATACGCTTCATTAAGTATGCACACACTCAACCACCACTCAGATTCCAAATAAAGATCCATTGCTGTGCCAATCCCCAATTCCTGACTGCTTTTGTGCAAACATTCATTCATTGTTGTGTATGCCGAGTGCGAATGCGGGCTGCGCCCCGCACCTCCCCGCCGGCCGCGCCGTGCGGTTAGCTTCTTATATACTCGTACATGAGTGTGCAACTTATTCTATAACCAGTCTATCTCTCCTGGGCAAAGGCCTTCCTCTACTCCTTCCATTCTTCTTGTTTCAGTGTCTCGACTCTCGTGGTTGTTTTAGATTCAGATAAATCTATCCAGTTCATCCCGCCATCTCCTTCTTGGCCTGCCGCGATCCCGAGTCACTGTGTCGGGGCACCAGCTTTGTTCTAGTTTGACCCACAGTTTGTCCGGCATGCGGCAGACAGGTCTTGCCTAGTCCCATTTAAGTTGGGCATCCTTTTGAGCCACGATGTTCTGTTTTGAAGCGCAGTATAGTGTTTTGAATTCGATCAGTTCATTAACACCTAGTATACTGCGCTACATTGCTCGCTAACAAACCTTGATTTTGGACTTTTGAGAATTAGTCAAAGACCAAGTTGGTGCGCTATAGGTTAAGACGGGGAGAATACACATGTCATTGAGCTTGCGTTTGAGCACCATGGCTAACTCGCCTTTATATAGCTCTTTCATGGAGCAGTAGCTCTTTCAAGCGTTATCTGTTCGACTAGCGATTTTTTTGTCTTGTCTCGCGTGGAAAGGGCCTACTTTGCCCAAGTAATGTTATCCTGGACATGTTGTATTGTCTCCCCCCAGCATGTAAGGCAATCTTTACACTTATACAACATGTCGAATAAAAAACTATACGTCTATCCTATGAAGCCACATGACTGTAAATTAGGTATTACAAGAATTAGGTATTACAAATATCGCTGTCACCTACGACCGCTATGCGTGTCGGCGTGTGGGAATACGAATACTGGAGATCCTGCTGAACAGACTAAGTAAAAAGACAAAATTCGGGGCTGTCGTTTATTTCCTTCTCTAATATTGAACTTATAATATAAAAAAAATATTGCATAAACTAAATAAACCCCTCTGTGTGTCCCTGTCTTCCATTTTTTAATAATAGCATTTAACTTTGCACGCTAGGCCTCTGATGACAGCGGTAGAAATAGGCAATTTTGAGTATTTTCAATGGGCTTTTGTGCTTATCTAAATAATGTATCATTAAAAAGGAAAACAAAGGCACATAGAAATAGGTTATGTTTACTTTACTGTCAAAGTCATAAACCAGTGTGCGGGAATTTTAGGGACTCTTCAAGGAAACTCCAAAAATGCTCACTTCTAGTCAATTGTGTATTGTCTCGGATACGAACAAAGATGAAGTGGGGTGAACATGACATGCAAATATACAGAGATCCTATTAACTACTTAAATGCATTATGCATGCTTATTGCCCGGTTTACAGGTTACAGGTTTTTTTGCCGGCGAGAAAAAACGACCGAGAATCGGCCCGATTATCGGTCGTGGGGGCAGACCTTTATGTGGAACATAATGCGACTAGTGTTGTGTTGTGATTTTGACGAAGCTACACACTTACGAATTTACGATAGATTCTAATGAAACTGCACTGCTGCCTGCAACATTGATAAACCGAAAATGTCAATCGCTCCGGAGGCGGTATTGGTTACATCCTATAACCAGTTCACGTCTTACATTACGCAAACATCCATCCATTAATCCAACCGCACAAACTTTCGCATTTATAATATTAATAGAACTTTAAATGCGAAAGTTTGTGAGGAGGGATGGATGGATGAATGTTTTCATCCATCCTTCCTCATTTTATTGTATTCATAATATATAAAAAATGCGAAAGCTTCTGAACTCACAATCTTTGGCATTTTGAGCATGGGTGGATGGATGGTTCCATCCATCATCCATATATCTCTTTACACAAACGTTCGCATTTATAATATAAGTAGGATTTTAAATGCAAATGTTTGTGAGGAGGCATAGATGAGGCAGAATGGATGGATAAAAACATCCATCCAGCCATTTATTGTAATTGTAATATAAAAAATGCGAAGTTTCTGACCTCACAAACTTATGCATTTTGAGCTTGGATGGATGAATGTTTCCATCCATCATCCACCTAACACTGAACCTACCACTTAACTAACCGAAAACATTCGCATTTATAAAATTAGTGGGATAAACAATACCATTGCAAATCGGCAAACTATCGATAATCGACAATGGATCAGCAACACTACAGCCGACCCGATCTAACATCGGAACAGTTCGGGATTCCGATACTGCGTCCGAACGCAGTTAGTCGCCAAAACACGATGCAGCATCGGAGCAGTCGCTAAAATGCGCGATTTGGAAGCTGCGATCGAACGCAGAGAGTCGCCAAAACGCGATGCAGTATCGATACAGTTGCAAAAACGCCGATCGCCGCTACTAAAAGTAGCATGTGTGCTTAGGCCCTAACACCCTTGTCAAAATCATCAACATGAATAAACCCACTTTGACGTTCCCTCTCCTTGCCTGGGGTCCGAATTTTTATACCAGCTTCTTCTGCTGCATGCCCTTCTTTAACTATTTTTGAAATTAGCCCTTGACTCACACCTGAAATATAGACAAAATTAATTAAGTATTTACATACTGTTACGTCAAAAAGTATTCAATGAAAAATATATCGGGAAATTTACAAAAACAAAGTAGACAAGACTAACCTACTACGACATTATGGCAATGTTATTATCGGGTATTATACCCTTTATAGCAGAACTTTTTACGTCATAATTTTATTTCGCAGAACAACTGATAAGCTTAAACTTCTTTTCGCAATAAGTCATTTAGTATCACTCATTTAGCATACATTTATAATTCATATTTTTTTAAGGAAGAATCCTCATTAGGCATAAATTTCATTTCCATAATAATTAAAAAGTAGAACCATCAATCGCAGAAAGTTCACAGTCAGAATCGTCTTTTGACATACATTTCGTATCAAAGTCCCTAGAGATAGATCCAGAGATTTAAAAAAATTATGCTTTAAAAATGTTCGTCTAAAGAAGTTTATGCGAACTGAGTTATCAAATAGGTTTCGGAGTTTCAAGTTTCTGCCAGATAGAACGCACCCGTTATTATCACTTCCATAATTTTGTCTGGGAAATAATATTACCGTAGTAATGAAATTGGGTAAATGACGCCATTAAACATTATTGTTTAATAGGAACTTAAAAAAGAAACGGGTTTTCAAGGCTAGAATAAAGGGTATTTTTTGTGAAATTGTGTCTTGAAATTGACAATTAAACATTATTGTTTAATGGTGTAACTAATTTACCCAATTTTACTTTTGTTTTTTGATTTTTAATTGCTTTGAAATCAATAAATAGTGAATTGAGATGAGAAAAATGTGACGTCATATTTTAATATAGTCATACACGGTCAATAGTGGTGTCGCCTACCCAATTATTAGTGGAGGAAGCTGTTCCAGGTTCCCTTCGATCCCAAGATATTGTCACTGGGCTAACCTAAACCTAGACGAAAACCAAACTAAAAACTAAACTTATTATGCCGGGAAAAGAATTTAACTCACACATAATCGCATAATACACACACACTCTACTCAAACACCACCCCCACCACACTTCTATTTGTACAAACACCCTTACGAGGACCTTGTATGTGCGAGTACTTGACCGAACCTACGACCCTCCAAAAACAGGTTTAAATACCACGCTGGCCTTTTTCAATGAGCTAGGAAGGGACAGGTGAGTACGGAACGTGGAAGAAGGGAGTCACTTAACACTAACACAAGCATCATCTTGCTTAAAAGGTCATCTCCAAATAAAGCTTCATCATCACCATCTTCCTGCCCTTATCTTATGTTTCTTGGGGTCGGTGCAACACGTTTTATTCTTCCATGCCGTCCTGTCAACCGTCATGCTATCACTGACTCCCTTCTCTTTCCTATTATTCTTCACACAATTCATTTTCCTTCCATCTTTTTTTTTGCCTCCCTCTTCCTCTCCATCCATCCATATTTATGTTCATAATTCTTTTGGTCAAAAGAATTATGAATTATGAAAGATTGCATGTTGCGGAGATGAGAATGTTGAGGTAGACGCGTGGTTTGAAAAAGAAACCATTTGTCTTGGTATGGGAATTGTGAATTGGTTGTCTTGGTATTTGTCTTGGTTTGGTATTAGATGCCACATATAATATCTCCAGATGACACACCCTCTGCCCTCTAGACCACTCTCAGCAACAAGCATAATGTCATCGGCAAACAGCATTTACCAGGGAGCCTCTTCCTGGTTATCCAACGTTAAAGCATCCATTATTACCAGAAAGAGGTAAGGGCTGAGGGCCGACCTTTGATGCAAGCCGACAGCCACATGGAACTTGCCAGTAGCCCCCACTGTAGACCGGACTTGTGTACTGCATCGATTGTACATTGCCGGAATCTACAAGTACTGCACATACTTCACATGCATACCATAAAACCGTTAAAGCTTCATTTATTTATTTTACTTTAACATGAAACCGCTGTTGGCTAATTATATTAGCTAAAGACATGAAAATTTATACATTTTTAACGATATTTACACGTACTCCATAGATACTGACAAGATCGTCTTCCATTTGTCCGCGAACAGATCACAGTCAGGCTTGGCATCCGAGAGAGCGTTTAGTGAGGACAAAACACATGGGATGGTCGACTGTGCACGGACTACTGTGCGCCACACTCCTGATACGGTAGTATTTGATCGGGGCACACAGTTGGAGAAGTTCGCCATTTTTTTTTAGTTCGGGAGCATCTATTTTTCTACGCAAAGGTATTCCACAAACTATGTAATGGTCGTTATTCGTCGTACCTCTAGCGAATTATGACCTAAAGAACCTAAAAGAAAGTTTGTAGGGTACATAAACGGATAGTATCCAATTCGTCTGTACAATTGTACATGTACCCCAGATAGGCTTTTTGCACCTTTTCTAAGGTCAGAATGTACTTCTTTTCGTACGGGTTCTAGACACATGCACTCGACTCAAGCATAATGCGAACTAGTGCTCCAAAAAAAGACTGGATAGCCCCGATGTTGCTAAAGTTCTTTGCGTTTCGTAACACCAAACCTAATCGCTTAAATGACTCTTTTGCAACCGATACAATGTGATCATATGACGTTGACAGACTATGGTCAAAAGTGACACCCAGATCTTTTAATCCAGTGGTTCTAGTAATAGTGCTATCAACATTATATCATATTATATTTTATAAGTGAGCATGACAGGATGCCGAGGTCGACTGAAAGTCATGACAAAGCATTTGGATGGATTAAACTCCATTTCGTTTTTAATACTCCATTCCAGAATTACGATAATGTCACGTTGCAGGCGTTGCAGCGCTAGACAATTGGCTTCAGAGTGAATTTTGGGAAAGAGCTTTAAGACAGTGATCTGCATAGACATTTTGCATATTTCATAACCGTTGGGAGGTCGTTCACCATGATAACGAATAGAAGCAGTCCCAGTATCGATCCCTGGCTGACTCCGGAACGCGTGTGATAGGGTTGGGATTCAAAGTGACACAATCTGACAAACTGCTGTCGGTCGTAGAGGTAGTAAGCGAGAAGCTGCACAAAGTCGAGGGGAAACCGATGGCGCATAGTTTCGTCAACAAAAAATATCATTATTAACCCTATCAAAGGCTTTCCGGAAATCAAAGTACAGGACATCAACCTGGCCACCACAGTCAAAACAATGTTTGTTTCATGTAATTGAAATAAACATTTTCATGTTGTTTTTATTATTTACAGGCACATGCAAATGTTCAAGACCTAACACTGGATGATCAAGAACGACAATCTGTGGTATTAATACAAATAATAGTACAGTTACATGCATTCACGTAGGATTGTCTGATAATAATTAATATTTTGCCGACCAGTCGCGATAATCAGTATTCAGTTAATGTCACGACGTACGCACAATGACAGACTACGCTAACTAAATTACTATGCCCCAAGAAAAGTTGATTTTAGAAAAGTTCCTAAACTTCCACCATCTCTGACTCACATAACGCTTAAAGCCACCCCACACGTTCATCGCCTCGAAGACGGTATTATATTATTTTTTATCAACATACTTATGTTTATTTTGTTAGTGTTAGTAAAGCATCCGCTTTGCGTGCCATGGAACATAGATATGCTTTTATTTAGTTTCGAGTATTACAATCGTTTATAGTTTTATGGTTCAAGTTTATTGCTTCAGTGATCGGGCAATTAGTTTTTCATTGATGATTTTTATTTTGTTGTTTTATAATTTGCTACCAATGTATTTTGTTTATATAAATACGATGGACGCTCAGAGATCGTGAAGTATTGTCGGACTGAACCGATGCAGCTGGTACACGCGGCATGCTGCAACAGACTGCCTCACGTTACAGTGTGCAGCGGCAGCACGGTGTCGCATAATAATATATTCGTTTCAGGATCCCATAGCAATGTATTCTTATGTCTATCAATGTTAGTTAGTTGTGGTATAATGTTGGTGTACAACGACTATATTCTTTACGTCAGGTTATTAATGTATTTTATCTGACACGATTGATGATGATAACACTATTCCAATAAAAATTTTATTCAACATTTCGCTGTTAAAGTTGGTAATAATTAAAGTGTAGAACTGATCTTGTGCACGTAATCTGTGGAAGCGGCGAAAGTTCGATGAAGTTCTGTGGCGTTTGATCGCCTTCATCGTGTCCAAGCAAAACAGTAGTTATTTAAGTTGGAGGTTCTAAAACCAATGAATGTAAGCGAGCAGTATTACTGTGACAATGTCAGTAGTGCTACTGTCATATCGAGAATGTCAATATTACCTGTGATTGCACAATCTTTATTATCAGCTGTATTTTCATCTGTTGTTTTCCCCCGTTTTGATTTTGCTCTGCGCGTTCTATTGCTGACCCGTACGCTTCCGTAAGAAAACATATGCTGCTATCTCTTTCTTTTGCTCTATTACTTTTATTTGTCAGCGCCTTTTGATGGGCTGGCAGTTTAGTAATGGAACCCTGAAACGAATTTAATAATATGTAGTTGAAACGAGCTCTAAGTGTCAGTATATGTCGTATTATGTAATTGTGCAATGTGAACTGGAATATACAGTACATGAAATTGTTTTAGCTTATAATGCGTGACGTGCAGCCGAAGCCCAGCTGAAAGCAAGAGGGTGGCGGCGGAGGCGGCGGCGAAGCTGCCGTCCCGGGCCCGTCGTCGACCACCCCAGCAGCGCTGCACACCGTCCAAACGTTCATCATGCTCGAGCAACGGCGCAGGGTCGACTTTTCCATCGATTCCATACTTAAACTCAACAACTAAATAAACTGTGTATTGTTGTATTTTTAAACCACATTTGACTATGAAAATATTGTATTAGACGAGACATAATTTTTAATTGACAGCTTTTTAATCATAATCTGTTTAATTTGTAAACTTTGTTTATTACATAAACTGCTACTTATAATCGCCTCGTTTACTTTTCTTCGTAATAAATTCACCTATAAACGCGCTTTAGCGTTACGGCACTCCGTAAAAAGAGATTTTGCCCTTGATACGCTACCTTGCCATTTGGCCACCCTCTTTATTGTCCACTTAACAAAGTAGTTGTAGAGTGCATAGCTAGGCCCCAAGCGATTTCTTTAGAAACTTGTTCAGGGTGCTTAGGGAGTAAACATATTAAAAATCCCCGCGTCTAGGGGGTGAGCCGGAGTGGGGAGGGGGAATAGAAGTTCCCACTTTTGGGTTTTTTACCCGACTGCGACAGAAGGAGGGTTATGTTTTTCGAGGGTATGTTTGTATGTATAATTGTTTGGCACGCTCTGCAGGCTGAACGGCTCGATGGATTTTAGCTTGAGAAGTGTCGTTAGATTCGTATTTACTGTGAGAGTGACACTGAGTATATATAAAAAAAAAATGGCGGATTTTTGGCGCCAAATTCAAATGTTTGGCTCGCTCTGCAGGCTGAACGGCTCGATGGATTTTAGCTTGAGAGGTGTCGGTAGATTCGTATTTACTGTAAGAGTGATACTGGGTATATTAATTTCTTTTTTAAAACACTAAAAAAATAAAAAATAAAAACGACGGTAATTTAAAAAACTAAAAAACCCGACTGCTATTCTTTAAAAATCCCTAAAACAAGATAAATTGTAGCAGTCGGGACCCATTCGGAACCATCTGCAATGTAATATAGGTATGTGCTCTCAATTCACTAATCCTCTATTTCTAGAATGGGTCCCGACTGCTACAATTTATCTTGTTTTAGGGATTTTTAAAGAATAGCAGTCGGGTTTTTTAGTTTTTTAAATTACCGTTTTTTTTTACTAATGTCTTGTGGTGTGTTGTGATAGCCCAGTGGTTAAGGCGCCCGCCTCTCATGCACGAGGTTTTGGGTTTCGCAACCGGGCCTGGGCAAGTACCAATGTGACCTTTTCTAATTCATATGTACTTTCTACGTTTATCTTGAACATTACTGACATCGGTAATCATGTCAGAGGCTCTTGAGGCGGATTTTTTATTTTATTTATTTACTAGCGACCCGCCCCGGCTTCGCACGGGTGCTATGCTGATACTAAATACACTACAGAAAAACTGTGAACGTTGTATACAAAAACATAGCGGCCCGCTCCGCCGCAAACGCTACGTCCCGCAATTTTTAAATCCGTACTAATATTATAAATGCGAAAGTAACTCTGTCTGTCTGTCTCTTCTTCACGCCTAAACCACTGAACCGATTTCAATGAAATTTGGTACAGATATAGTCTGGGACCCGAGAAAGGACATAGGATAGTTTTCATCCCGGAAATCTCACGGGAACAGGAACTATTAATCCACGCGGACGAAGTCACGGGTAAAAGCTAGTCTGTAATATCTTCGAAAATATTCATTTAAATCATATTTCTTATAGATCTATACAGGAAAAATGTTTAACCAGTGCGTAAATTTTGCCATAATAAACTTCAACACGTTTTATTAAACACGTATATTTTATTTTGATATGTATTAGTACTGTGTGTTTAGTGCGACTGCTGTGCAAGGGGTCCCGGTTTCGATTCCCGGGTCGAGTAAAAAGTGTTATTGGGTTTTTCTACGAAAATCTCAGTAACGGCTCGGAGTTTGGATTTGTGCCCGGTTAATGGCAATAGGCTCGTCCCCTATTACATGGGACCTAAATATACCGGCGAACTGTGGGTGTACATTGGTACACCTCTGCCTAACCCTTCGGGGAAAACAGGCGTGGTGGTATATATATTAGTACTAAAAAAAAAAATATCGCTTACGAAACATGTTTACTTAAAAACCATATTTTATTGTCACTCGGCGCTAGCGCATTCCCCACCCCCTCACCCCAGCCATGCGCCCGGGCGGCGGCCGCGAGTTTTCATTGATAGTATGGCGAATAGATTATGTCCATGTTTTGCTTATTTCAAACTCGGATAAGGATGAAATTTTTTTTATTTTTTTTTTTAACTAAACACGGAAATGTGTTCCATTACTGACACTGAACTACCAAAAAAAAATTACGCACTGGTTAAAAACTTATCCTGTATTAAATCAACAATGTATTTAAGATATTTAATTGGATAAGGATTAATGCTATATTGGTTAAAATCGCTTCGAAAATTAGACATTATTTATCGTAAAAAGTAAATGACAAAAAAATGATATTGTCGGATGTCCATAAGAGATAGACATATACCATCGCATAGTTTTCTGTAGACTTTTAAGCAATGTGTACAATACTTAGTACATTATTTTGATAAATCTCGTAGGGTTCAGCCTGCGTTTGCAATGTAAGCGGAAAAAATGAAATTATTTACGACATCACCCTCATATTAGAAACCTCAAAAATAACAGTATTTCTCCACTATTTAATGGATGTTAATACATATAAACCTTCCACCACATAAAATCCGTTGCGTAGTTTTAAAGATTTATGCATACATAGGGAATAGGGACAGAGAAAGCGACTTTGTTTTATACTATGTAGTGATAGTTAATTGAAACGGTACAACACCAATTACATTAATTAACATGGAGACATAAAAGAAGAAAAGGTATTAATTAATTAAATTAAAGGTATTAATTAGATTAAGAATTTTTTGTATACTAGGTACATATATACTTATTTGAATAATATTAACATGGAACAGTGGACATCTTTGCATACTTTTTTTCACAAAACACAAGGCATATACGCTTAAGTTCTATGCATGGGAAACCCCCAGAAATTATTTTTTTTAACCCCCGACGCAAAAAGGGGGTTGTTATAATAAGTTTGACGTGTCTGTCTGTCTGTGTGTGTGTCTGTCTCTCTGTGGCATCATAGCTCCCGAACGGATGAAGCGATACGAATTTTGTTCTTTTTTGGATTTTTTGAAGGTGACATATTATGTGCGAGTGTTCTTAGACATGTTTGATGAAAATCGGTTGAGCCGTTTAAAAGTTATAGGGGTGAAAGTGGGGAAGAAAAACTAAAGATGTTGTATGTTATTAAATTATTAGGAACCTATGTATTTACAACTTAACAAAATCGAAATTTTATAAGTACCTATAAAAAGTAAAATAAAAAAATAAATTTAAAATTTAAAAAACCTCCGCCACCATTTCCTTAGTTCCCTTTAAAAAGTAAAAAAATAAAATCCGTCGCGTTGGCGGACCGCTCGGGACGGTTGTACCCTAAATGCAACATCAACGCGACGTTTAAATATTTTTTTTTTTTTTTATTGTATTTTTGTATGAAAATCTTAATGCGGTTCACAGAATACATCTAGTCACCAAGTTTCAACAGCATAGCTCTTATAGTTTCGGAATAAAGTGGCTGTGACATACGGACGGACAGACAGTCAGACATGACAAATCCATAAGGGTTCCGTTTTTTGCCATTTAGCTACGGAACCCTAAAACAAGCACTGAGACTGAGAGCTACGCAGTGACTAAAATGAGTATCTGAATGTGATTACACCTTCCTAAATGCGTTTCTAATTAATACATACACACATACATAAACTCACGCTTTTTTCCCATGGGGTAGGCAGAAACCACAGAACGCCACCTGCTACGATCCTTACATACTACTTTCGCCTCGTCCACGTTCATACATCTGGTCATACAAGCACGCCGGTTACGAGTACTGCACACCCGACCTTTATGAAGAACCTCACCAATAAGGTCAGGGTAGGTCTTTCTACGGCGTCCCCTCCCGGCGTTGCCACTCACATCTGCCACATAAATATCCTCTCAATATGAGCGAACCATCATTTCTAATTACTTAATTAAGCTTCTAAATGTTTTAGTACTTACGTCAGAAACCATCCTTGCTTCTGAAATAAGGATGCTATGCGATTACACTTTACTGGATTCAGTCGTCTTTATTTAGCCAGGTGTTAAAGGAGCTGAAGGTCTTGAAGATTGGCCGCTTACGTACCCGTATATCGGACATCGCACTAAACTTTTATCGGTAGCCTTTGTTTTAGTTGATCGATTACAGTAACTAGGCCAATCAAATTCTTTAACCTGTAGCTCTTATCACAGTATTTATGTTCATTATCGTAGTGATTATAGAATGTAATAATTACAAATTAAATACTTTAATCTTAATGATTATTATGATGAAGTCTTCAAGAATTAACGCATTTCATTTAGATAATACATACTTAGGTACTTAAGGCGAAAACTATGTAGGGTTGGAACAATCCCTTGATGGTGGGACAAATGTAGCTTCTGGCAAAGTTACTAAATTGTATTGTAATGAAGTAATGTGGCCCGCCACTGCACCGGTATGACGTCACAGCCGGTCTCCATCAACTCGTGAGTGTAGCACACGGCGCGCTGAACCTCGGCACTCACATACACTGTGGCTCATCTTCATAATCTGTGTCACTTCTGACTAGACTAGAGAAAACAGCAAAAAACCCTTGTCAAATTAAAAAATAAAGTAACATTTTAACTGAACACTACTTTCTATTTATTTTTACGCCGAGGAAAAGAAGGGTTATGATTTTTGATTGAAATGTAAGTATGTGTATGTATGTTCATATTGTTCATATATTCCGTCATATTCATAACTTTTAAACTACTTATCAAGAGACGTATCGTTGAAAGCGTTTAATCGTCCGCTGGCTGCGCTACACTATGAGACGTTACATTAAATGGCGGGCTACAGTAGAACATAGCAGAATTACATCATGCTTGGTGTCTGATGAAAGGTAGCGCATTTCAAAATGTATATGTCATCGGAAAATAACAAGATCCGTAAGTTTATCAATTTACTAGGAAGTTTATAAACTTTCGTAAGATTCTAAACGGGAGATAAATTGTAATATTTTACGTCCACATTTTCGTAAATTGATAAACTTACTGAACTCACTCGTAAAATAATAAGTAAGCAGTAACCAAACGCTACGCGCGATCTGATTGGTTGGCTGTCACGTGTCACTTCTCCTTCCTCGCGGCCGCCAGCTGGACACAAGCATTGCCACTATGAACATTGACCAATCAGAGAGCAGTGTGTTATTTTACGTATTTCAAAGATCGTATATTTAAAAGAGTTTCTGTGATTGGTCGAACCATATAAAATCTTACGAATAGATATTCGTTAGTTTATAAATTTACCGTATGACGTCGGAAATTGATAAATTTACGAAAATGTGGACGTAAAATATTACAATTTATCTCCCGTTTAGAATCTTACGAAAGTTTATAAACTTCCTAGTAAATTGATAAACTTACGGATCTTGTTATTTTCCGGTGACATATATAATTCATACTTTAAAATAATTAAAATAAGAACTAAAACCCGACACTGAATATATATGCAGCACAAGGCAAATACGGGCCATGGTCTGCGAACAGACGCTGCATGGGCACTGGAGGCCGGTGTCACCGGCGAGATTCTCTTTACTGAGGCGGACTGGGTGCACTGCTGGCATAACCAGGTGCTGATGCCGACGATGAGGGTGACTTTATTATTTATGGCAAATTAATGTTGTAAATAAGTCAATATTAACCACCTATATTTGGTACTATGTTAGTTGACGCACTAGAACCATGGGGTCTGAGTGTAACCGGCTAACCAACTCTTCGCTCCATGCTGTCAACTTTTGGGCACTTATATTAATATTAATATTAATTGTAACTTTATAAATCTATAGGAATAATAATAACCTAGAAATAACTTTACTAAACGGATATAAAATGATTTTATAAAGGTTCGTGTTTTCCTTTTGAGGTACGGAACCCTATAAAAATTTGTGAATGTGTGCGTACGGTACAACTTAATTGATAACCTAGGTATTATCAAGAGCCTTTATATAAATCTTGGATATTGTTATCACAGAAAGAATGTGGTGCACAATGTCAACAGTAATCGCAATCAGGAGCGTGCGGCAGTAGCGCGCGCACTACGTACACCCGGACTCTGCGGCATGTGCGGGATCGTGGGCAGCGCGGTGACGCTGGGCGCGGGCGCGGCGCTCGTGCTGGCCAGCTGCCTCGTCGGCTACCTGTGGGTGCCCGACATCGTCAGGAATGTCATCGTGAGCGTAAGTATTATACTGTTACCTATTATTTAGATTTTCTATTTGGAATTCATTTCTTCACCACTGCTCTTAAAATATCGCAGGGACACCTTTGTGTCCCCGTTCCCAATATTCAGGCTGAATGGGCCCTGCACACACGGCTACAGCACAGCGGTGTGGGCACCAGCTCTAGCAGAGCAGACAAGAGCAGAGGGTGACGTCGGGCCGTGTATGTACATGATCAGAAGTTTATGTGTCTTTTAGGGTGCCATACCTCGAAAGGAAAAAAGGAACCATAAAAATATTACTTGGTGCCCGACTGCCCGTCGGTTGCTAAAGGTTTTTCTCAAGATCATGCAACTCGGGGGTTTATAATCCTGCACAATGTTCAACGATGATCGCACGCAGACCAGTGCCAGCAGCAGCGCAGATCAGTGAAAGACCAACTTGATTTAATTATTTAACGAACTTGTTAAACAACCTGACTTTTTAAATTGTCATTTTAACCGATTTAAAAAAGGAGGAGGTTCTAAATTCGTCAGGATATTTTAATCGATGACCGATTTGAAACATTCTTTGAATTTTATTTGATAAAATGGTAAATGTGGTCCCATAATGGTGAAGATCAGATGAGGATCTTCGGAGTGAACAGAATTGCATCTCCAGAATGCAGCAAATTTGGCAGTTTTCGATTTCTACCAGTATTACCGTTACTCCATGGATTGGGGTGGCAGGAAGGTGATAAGAGTGGAACTCTCTGTGATAGTTATTTAGACAGTTGAATTACACAGAAATACATATTTCTGTTGCCGTTGTAACAACAAATTCTCAAAAAGAGAATAAAATAAATATTAAGGGGGCTCCCATACCACAAATACATCCACCTGATATTTTTTGCTCGATATTAATAACGGCTACAGGTAGACGCTTGAAATTTTCACAGAATATTTTGGTATACATAGTGTAACAGAAAGGGTATATCCATACAAACGGAGCAAAGAGTGTATCCGGTACTGAATCTCTGTACAAAATTTCAGCTCAAAAGCTATAACTTTGAAAATACATATTTTTTTTATTTCGGCAGTTTATTAAGTTTAAGCCATAACAAACTTGTCAGGAGAATCATTTTTTTACGGAGTTGTTTCTTAGCGTGTAGTTTATTGATACCGAACAGCTGACTTGGTGTAGTGATGTGTAGAAATCATTCTTCAATCATCTTTCGTTTTTCACTTAAATGTTACTTAACTTTATACGTAATTTTGTGAGTATAGGTATTAAAAAAATGTTGCTATGTAGTTTGTTAACGCCAAAAGAATCCGCCCCTTTGGTATGTAGGTATATACCTTTTCCGTAACACGTTGTATATTCACTTTAAAAATAATAATTAAAATGAACCAATATTTAAGGGGGGCCATACAACCAACCTTTATTTGCCGTTTTTATAGATAATGGTACGGAACCCTTTGTGCGCGAATCTGACTCGCACTTGGACGCTTTTAATAAACATAATTTTAACCATCCATCACGCCTGTATTCCCCGAAGAGTTAGGCAGAGGTGTACCAATGTACACCCACAGTTTGCCGGTATATTTAGGTCCTATGTAATAGGGGGCAAGCCTATTGCCATTAACCGGGCATAAATCCAAACTCCGAGCTGCCTACATAATTACCTAATTATTATTATTTTGATTACGTTACGCATCTCGGGACCCTAGGGTCCCGGACCTTTGAAAGGCGTACGAGGAGCCGAAGCCAACTCACAGAGGCACCTTACAAGGCTTTACACTGAAATGGAACACCAACCGGCAATTATCCCTGTTTGCACTATGCACCCAAGGACAATCCCCGGGGATTGTCCTTGGGTGCATTTTCCTTAGGCGCAGGACTATTGCAGAATATGGAAACAAAGAATAGGGCTATGGGTTTGGATGGCTTAAGTGGACTAGTTTCCTGACACTATGGAAGGACTATGGCCTTTGCCAAACAATGTTTTTATGACACAGATAAAATGGCAGGGGGCGACTAGCACACTCGATAAATGGGCCCCCTAAAACGGCCGCTAGCACGTAGTGACGTAGCGACAAGAGGGCAACATAGACTGAGGTGCTTGAGGAGTGGAGAGGTATTTCAAGGCTATCAGGACAATCCCGGAAGTATGGTCAAGATCCCCACCAGCACCTTAGTGAAATACTTCCTTCCCCCGAACACGAATGCTCTTGCGAATCTCCACTCAAACCGGCCAATGAAGGCAAGAGAGAGGTGGGAGCTCTGTTCCTCGTCAGTGTTCACTCCGGCCGGCCAATAAGGGCAAGCCAGAGATGAAGAACAAGACTTCTCCCGGGAGATCAGGTCCGTGGGGTCGCTACTGCCCAACAGCTCGCCACAAGCTGCCCTGCGGATTAATTATTAATTATTATTGTTATTATTGACCTAATTTTAAGGCTGTAAATATTTAATAATACTTCTGTAAGGATTGAGTTTATCAAGCAAATATCGTATAGTGTAGTATAGTAGTTCTAGTTGTAATGTAATGTTCAGTAGCTCCAACAATTGTTCTAATTGCTAATAAAACTTTCACATTATTTGTCTTACGGAATTCCTCATGAACTGCCTCCGCCTCGGGGAAGGCGTAGGGGTGCGTCGGGCTTCAACCGACTAAAACCCCACGGGGTCCCTCTAACTACCATTGGCCGGGGCACGGCGGTATCGCTCTGAGCATTCCTCCGCACCCCGGTAGTTATTAAACCACCATTACTACTAGGCGGACCCCTTCACCCGGTGCGGCCTTCAGCCACCGCCCGCACTAACCCCAAAAAAGGCGCTGTACTCTCGGGCCTGTCTCTGTTCAGGCGGTGGACTGGGGGTCGGTCCGCCGGCCTAGGGCCGTGCTCAGGCTCTATTTCGCGGTGTTCGGGGATTCCCGCCCTCCGGCGCCTAGTGCGTTTACTGTGGGTGGAATGGAAGGAAGTAGCCTCCCGTTCCGCCGCCGCTTTGGTGGGCGTCACTTCCTCACAAAAGGAGGCGACGGCGTCCCAAGCACTCTCGCTCCCGACCATGCACAGAACAACGTCCTGGAGCGAGAGGCTACCCGCAGTTGACGCTGCGACGAGATCACGGCGCTGCGCTGTCCAAGCTGGAATCTCCTGCAGCGTATGCTGCGCCGTGTCTTCGGGGTAGGCTTGACAGTGGCACCTAGGCGCCGTCTCTCGGCCTATGCGATGCAGGTACTTCCCGAAGCATCCGCGTACAGAAAGCACCTGCGTCAACCGGAAGGTAAGGGCCCCATGACGCCACTCTCTCAACACGGGATGTGCCGCCGCTGTGGCGGCGTGCTCGCGGGCCCTGTCTAACATTAACATCTAGCTAGTCTACATCTAGCGATGTAGCCCAAATGTTTTCAACAAGGTGTTGTTTTTCATCCTCGTCAAGTTCAAGGAGTAAGTGTTATGTTAGTGATTCTTAACACGATTCAAAAATAAAATAAGTACGTCATTCAAATCCATAGTTCTATTCTTTGTTTATAGTCCTGCGCTAACCGAGGGTTGTCCTAGGGTGCACTTGCATTGTGCATACAGGGATAATGTCGGTTCACGTTCCATTTCACCTTAAAATCGTCTAAGGGGCTTTGGCGAGTTGGCTTCGACTCCTCGTACGCTTTTCAAAGATTCATCTAGGAACATGTTTTCTTTTGCTCAGAGTTCTAAAGCGTTTTGCCGTATTTGTTTAAAACTGTACTAGTTATCTATACAGTATTTCAGCGACTACTAATAACAATACGCGCGTGTTCTGATTGCGCATTCAGTTGTTGTTGAGTTGTTATCTATACTATACTAACATTATAGAGCTAATCATTTTGTTTGTGTAACGCGCTAATCTCCACAGCTACCCATGACTGTTCTAATAAGCTATAATTAATTAAATATCTGATTCCCGTCAGTAAATTAAAACAGGCAATATCCACATGGCGAGCGGACATTAGGTTACAAAGTTGCGCACACATTACTTACCAAGGCTCTGCTGGCATCCTACTGTCAGCTTGGAAATGTTTTAAAAGATTATGAGTTGCAGGGCATGCCAACACGCTTATGATGAAAACGTTTCTTACTTGAATGCTGTTCCTTTGTTTCAGGAAGTGGCACTGATGGATGACACAGTGCAGATGGATCGATTTGAGGAGGTACCATTCGCCATGAACTTCACCGTCAGGATTTTTAACATCACTAATACTGAAGCAGTTCTGAGCGGTGGTGTGCCGATTGTGGACGAAATTGGACCTTATGTGTATAAGTTAGTACATTATTATGGGACATTTATCGAAAATATTTTCTTTGCGCCTTTGTTAGATTATATATTATAACTTCCAAGCCGTCACGGTAGGCGCGTCAGTTTAAAACGTTTTGAAGAATGCATCACCTATCCCTGATAGTAACCTGTCATTCCAGAAAGTAAATAGCTTTAGAAGTTATTGTTATTAACTGGAGGAACTTAGCGACGACAATCGAAAGTTGGAGGATTGACTCTCTTCTAATTTATTTTCATTTCTAAAGAAGGTCGAGACAGTTTTGTTGATAGAAGTTAATGAAACGACGGTATCTAGAAACAGAAGAACTATTGGCAACATGGCATAATAATGCAGTTACTCATTATAACATTAATAGTCACACCTATTTAGGAAGACCTGCTCTATCAATTTGCGTAGAGGGGAAATGCTACGTATATATCCCGAAACTGATTACAACGACACGGCCATTGTAAACAGTCAGTACCTCACAGTGGCGCGGCGTGTCTCGCCAGTCGACGAGCAGTACGTATCGATGTAGCCCAGTGCGTCTACGTCAGACATATAACACCACTCATTTTGAGTCGTGGGTTAAAAATTAAATATTTACGAAATAGGTAATGTAATACAATGGTTATACCAAAAGTGTGAGCAGTGTGTCCGTGTCTGCACAGACGAGCACAGCTACGTGCCTCCGCTGTGAGCCGGCGCTGGCGCAGCAGGTCGGTGCTGCGTCAGCGTGTTGGTGTAGGAGTTACGATGTGCCGGCAACAGCGTCTGACTAAAAAGTAGAAAGTGCGATTGCTGTCGTAGAATGTTTGCTGACGCAAGCTCATCGACCCGACGCGTACGGTCAACCACGATACGCCAAAAGCAGGTGCAACACCGTGCCCGCGCGCGCTCTTGTGCGCCCAGCTTTATTTTAGCTTATTTCCCTGTATTTGTAGACTGTACCAGACTCGGGAAGTGCTGGAAACAAACGGAGACGTGATCAAGTACAGGCGACACGAGCACTTCGTGTTCGACCCGGTGGCGTCGCACCCGCGCCGCGAGGACGACCTGCTCACCATCATCAACGTGCCCTACCACGTGAGTTGTTGCCCCACTAACTACCAGCAGCTGCTAATAACACATTTTGAATCACGACTTTCTTTTATGCGCGCGATTTTTTTTTTTGTAGTAGTAGTAGTAGTAGCTGTATCCCGCGCCGGGACATAGGCCTCCACTCCTTCATCTTTCGCGATTCTCTGTTTAATCCCTTCAATTTCGGAGGGGCTCAACCAAAACGTATGATGGAACGATTAGGATGGGTTCCTGGGTCGTGTCGCGCCGCGACCTCGTGTCACTGCTTCAGGCTGCCAGCTCTGTGCTAATTGGGCCCACAGTTTGTTCTGCAATTAGTAATTATGTTTAATAGTAAGTTTAGTATGTTTGACTATATAATCAATTTGGATAGGTCCTACTTGTTCGACCCGACGCTGGCGTGTCGCGCGGCTCCGTACCGCTCTGCGAACTGTTCTCACTGTGTGCACTGACTCGCTCAGTGTTGCCACACCACGGCAACAGGCGCCCGGCGACTGCATGTTGGCAACACGCCACTGAGTTTTGCGAAACATAAGTACCTTGTATGTTGTGTTTGTTTTGGTTCTTATATCTGTGGTGTTTCCAGACAAATATTTTAGTGCACAATAATAAGACACTACATAACTGTATCTCGAACATCGAACAAGTACCTAGGTACTCAAAGTATGGGAATACCGGCATGATGTAGGTATAAGCAGGCGTGTTACTGATTGTTATTTTGATTAAGAAACGTAATAACAGTTCCTTAATGACTATTGATTTTTTATTAATCTACCAGTAGGCAATATAACATCACGCTACGACACACGGGAGCGGAGCATTAACCAATGACGTAACATAATATAGCGGGTGAGATAAACAAGGCGGGCGAAGTCGCGGGTAGTTCGCTAGTCGTGTATGGCCTCAGCGGTAACACGGTAATATTACCGTAGCGGTAAGGTAGCCAGTTCGAATTCGTAACTCATCTAGTAAAAACCAGTCCTATTTGTTAAATTATTGGTTCGGGTACAACCACCAGCAGTTGCCTCCTTGAATTCGACGAGATTGCAAAACGGCGCCTTGTGTGCTAAGATAGCCGTTCACATACATGTTACGCTTGACCACTTGGCTCCTTTAAGGTATAGCCGATAGTGTGATGTTCTACAACATTGTAAACTGCCCCGCGGTGAACTATCGAATATAACAGATATAATACAGGGTGTTTGGTGCATCGTGTGCCAAATTGAAATGGTCGACTGAAGGGGTCATCTGCTATCCTTTCAGACCCCTAAACACTTCTCATGCCCTGTGTAATATTTTTCATCGACTTTTGATTGTTTTATTAAAAAAATACCAAAATGTTACATTAATAGGTACAACAAGGGCTATCCCTCACAGTAAATAGCGTGTTAGTGCCAATAGGCTGACTGTGAGAAATACTTACCTGTACCCCGAGTGTGAGTTAGTTGTCACATCACAAAATACGTGACGATCACGTTAATCGAGCAAACTAACGAGTGATGGTATTTAAAAATGGTCCGAGTGCGAGTTAAAGTATGGCATACGAACAGCGGCTCGTATCGTCACTTGTCCGATAGTATCCCGAACGTTTTGTTCTTTTCTTAATGTTGCCTATATTGAACTTGAGTGGTTTCGGCGAGATAATACGGCTAAAATACAAATCTTATTGCAACCATGTTAACAAGGGTTTTGCATGCCCTACGTAATTTAAACGTATAATGGTTTTTATGAATGAGATATTCCTATTTCGTTTTAACGTGTAGTGAGTAAGGGAGATGTGAAATAAGTTGTGTATGGCGGCATATGCAACTACTTAAAATTCCTTAGTCTGCTTTCAAAGTTTTTGGCGCTTTTGTGTAATACTCAATCTAATTGTATTATACTTTTCATAATGAAGACCAGTGCATCACAGTTTGAAATGTTAGTTAACTTCATGGAACAGTAAGTGCAATAATACTTAATATTAAAATATTATAAACATAGCTTTTAGATTTATGTAGTTTTGAAATTAAAACAATCTTTACTTTAAAATTTACAGAAACGGGGACATAAATAAACTAAATAGAACCGCAAAAGGTAGGATACAGACGATCCAAGATTGGGAACGCCTAACAAATTTATTAAATAGTGATCCCACTGGGGAAACCAAGAATACAGAGAAATGGAAGAAGGTATGTAGCCTAGCACAGTATTATAAATGAATCCTAGTACATTGTCCTAGTTAATATTTTATTTTGGTTTATTGTACGCCCAAATATGCCTACCATATTTCCAATTTTTTTTATTTCATACATATTAATTCATTATACATACCTAGGTACTACAATAGTATTGATGTTGTCTTCAAAGGTTTGGAGTGATTTAAAAAATAACACCAAGAAAAAAGCAGCCAGAATAAATAGGGCTGCTTGTGGGACTGGTGGTGGGCCTGCACTTAATTTACAGCTGACTGATGTGGAACAACGTGTCCTTAAAATAATTTTGCCTCAGGCAGCGACAGGCTTAACAGGTGTAAGGGAAGCGGGCTTTTCTGAGGTGGGTTATGGTGCTTTCATGTCATTATTTACTAACTGCAACAAAGTATAGATATATAATTACTTCAAGTTCCTTAACAATAACAATAAAAATATTTTCTCAGATTTTCCAGCCAATTATTAAAATTCACATATCAAATATTTCAGACCCAAATTGACAGTCCCGACAGAACTGCAACTCTGTCACCAACACCACCTGTGCTGGCTGCCAGTAACGAGGTTGCAGTTGTTGAAGAAAGTCCAGTTATTAATTTAAGTAAGTATTATCTTCGGTTAAAAATGGAGACCTGTAACTTGGCAGTCCGATAGTTTAATCTATCATTGCTGATTTGTCATTTATTTATTCTTTTCTATTTTAGTCAATTTTGAGTCATGGAATGAAGCCGGTCCATCCCACATCTCCATACCCTCACCTCAACCATCACCAACCAATGTGCATCAAGCACAAGAAGTTGTCTTGGACAGTCCTCCACCAGCAGGCCCTCTAAGACCAACTCAATCAGGACACACTCCACAACGCCGGCGACGTGGATTAACTTCACGTCGAATAATATCTCCACGACGCCGGGTAACCAGACAACCCAATCAGATGGAACGAGCAACAGAGCAGTTCCTGAACTCTGATGAGGAATGGAGGAGTTTCTTGAGAAAGAAACATGAGGATGAAAGTAATTTAGAGAGGGAAAAGCTACGCATAAGGGAGCTTGAGTTGGAAACTCAAAGGAAATGGCAAGATGTTGCAATGCTTGCCGTTGATGCATTACATAAGGTAATAGATTCTAGATTATGTAGAGATCAATGATTTATTATCTTATGTGATGCTTCTACATTGTGCGCATCTCGGCATTTTGACATTTTTTAAGTTGTGTATTTTTTTTGTGAGTGTAATTTAGTAATGAAACTTTTTTAGATTGTAAATAAAAGGCTACTATTAATATGTGTATAAAAAGTATGTTTTATTTACCAAATAACAATTCTATATGACATAAATGTAATGTAATTCAATGGAATAAGAAGTAAATAAATATAGTTAGTGTATACGTACATAAAGTAGAATAAAACAAAGACTCAGAAAAAACAAATGTATAATTAGGATAAAAATTAAGAAATTAGTGATGTAATCGTCGGGCTATTTGATCACGTAATGTTCTTCCTCTGATTAAATCGGTGGTTGCTGTTTGATCTCTGTCATATCTGATATTTGCTGTTGCTGGTTGTTCACATTCATTTTGACCTGAAAATAAAGACAGTTTGTAGACATTATATTAAATAATATTCCCTCAGGTTGCCTGAATTCATGGGAAATCTTTTAGGGGATGAAAATACTCATGAATATAAACAACACTTACTGTGGGATCAACCCTAAAATCGCGAAAATAAAAACAGCTTTTCCATACATTTTGTTGAGTTATGTGAATATAAATCATCTATGGAATAGCTGATTTTGTCATCCAGTAGTATCCAAGTGAAATATTCAATGAAATGAAATATATTATTATATATATTCTTACCAAAATCATCTGGTTCAGGTACACCATAATCTAATGCAATGTTATAGAGCACACAACAGGCTTGAATAATTTGTGCACATTTTTGATGTTTATAATGTAAAACTCTGTCTTTGCATAAGCAACGCCAACGATTTTTCAGACGACCAAACGTATTTTCAATTAGAACTCTAGCAACTATATGTTTCTGATTATATATAGCTTCTGAAGATTCTGCAGTGGCTTCTAAGTATGGTGTCATTAACCATGGGCGCAATGGATATCCAGAATCACCTGAAAAAATGACATTACAAAGTACATGTTACTAAAAAAAATGATGATAGTGTTTATAGGCATAATATTAAGAAAGCACAAACAGTCCTACTTGAAAATTAAATAACTCTTAGGAATAGGAAATAAAAATAAATAATAATAATAGGAATTAAATCCAACCAACAGGTGTAGGTACAATAACTTGTTTTAAAAATAAGCAGAACACATACCCAGTAGCCAACATATTTCACCTTGTGCATGTAAAGATTGCATATAACTGTTGACTTGACTGTTCTCCCAAATAAATGAATCATGGTTAGCACCTCCAAATTTAGAATTGACATTAATTATTCTACAGTCACTATCGCACACCTAAAATATAATTATTAAAAATATTATTTGTATATGATTGAATACTACAATAAATTAGTAGGTATAGGTAGTTATTGCTTAAATAAATAAGTACCTACCATTTGTACATTAATTGAATGATAATGTTTTCTACAGTAGTATAAATGCTCCTCTTCTACCGGCGGACCATGTATTCTAATGAGCAGTCATGATCATTTTCCAAGCGAAAAAGTTACGTGTTGTCATAATTAACACAATTTACCACAAAATAATACGAATTTATCTAATATAAACAACAATTTCACCTGTCACACATCAAGTGAGTGACTATACTTTAAAGTTTACGTTTAAAAACGCGTTGACGCCGTTTGGAAACGTCAAATTCTAACTCACACTCGCAATCACCCTCAAAACGTTCATCGAAACGCTACTATGTACGTCACGTATAAAATACCGAACTATTGCAGTACCGTTTAAAATCTTACACTCGCTGTTTCGGTTTACAATACTTTCCGCCAGGGGCGCTTTTTACGTTTCCATATATTTATTACTCGATACAGAAACGTGGTAGTACCGTTTTCTATATGTAAAAACTCACACTCGGGGTACTGTTCACGCAAAATACGAACAGAATAGTTTCTGCGTGATGCTTTAACGTACACGTATATATGTTATGGACCAGGTGATTAGTGCGGGCATTATTTATAAAGCACGAGCATTATGCATAATGTCTAGCTTTATCGGGCTAAGTGATTAATTACTTTCTTAACTTTATTATTTATCACATTGCACGGTCATTATTATATTGCTACATGATAGTTGGGCAATTTGATAATAAAGCTATATGTAGCAGTTGTTCTAAACTAAAAAACCCGACTGCTTTACTTAGAAATCTTAGAATACTTAGAAAGTATTGATGAAAAAGCCCTAAAACAAGAAAATCGTTGTACCCGATTGCACTTAAAATTGTAGCAGTCAGGAGGACCCATTCTGGAGCATCTGCAATGTAGGTAATATAGGTATGTGCTCTCAATTCACTAAAACTCCATTTCTAGAATGGGTCCCGACTGCTACAATTTTAAGTGCAATCGGGTACAACGATTTTCTTGTTTTAGGGCTTTTTCATCAATACTTAGAAAAGCAGTCGGGTTTTTTAGTTTTTTAAATTAAGTAAGTACTTACCGTTTTTTATTTTTTACTTTTTTTTAATTTTTAATATACCCCCATTGTCACTTTCACAGTAAATACGAATCTAATGACACCTCTCAAGCTAAAATCCATCGAGCCGTTCAGGCTGCAGAGCGATAAAAACATTTAAGTTTGGCGCCAAAAATCCGCCATTTTGTTTTTTCATTTTGATATAGCCAGTGTCACTCTCACAGTAAATACGAATCTAACGACACCTCTCAAGCTAAAATCCATTGAGCCGTTCAGGCTGCAGAGCGTGCCAAACAATTATACATACATACATACATACATACATACATACATACTCTCGAAAAACATAACCCTCCTTCTGTCGCAGTCGGGTAAAAAAAAGCATTATTTCACATCGGTCTTCTAACAGAGTTAAAACGGTTGAGAAATTGAAGAATAAACTATAATTCTGTTATCGACCTTATCGGTTATTAGATCAGGCACGTGACTGACTGGCGACGAGTTGCTGCGACGGGTACTACGCACAAATAAAGTTACGAAACTGTCGTTTGGTGATTTTTACATTGCTTGTCTAGTTACGTAAGTACAAAATAAGTTAGTGGTTAAGGAGCAATGTATTTGTTGCAAAAATAGTACAGTCGCTTTATTATATATACAAGCTGTTGATTTGCATCCTCGTCAAATTTTAGGAGCTTGTCATAGATAAAAAGAAGTACCTAATCAAATATAATTACGATGGCCAATATTTAATAAATGCTTGTTTTTTTTAGTTGCAACTATCAAAAAACAGTATTCCATAATACTCCTTTTGCAAAAATCAGCATCGCCCAGTTGCGTATGCGGTAGGCAGAGTTGTCGCGCGGCTATTATCAATGCGTGCATAGCGCCTAAAAAATATAATTTAAAAAATAATAATAATATTGATTCGTGTTAAGAATCACGAGCATAGTTAACTCCTTGAATTTGACGAGAATGCAAATCAGCTTGTATTTATATTCTATAATTATCTTCTATACTATACGTACTTACCTCTATTAATAAAGTGTAAAGATTTTTATTTATTTATTTAAACTTTATGCAACAAAAAGTACAAAGGCGGACTTAATGCCTTAGGCATTCTCTACCAGTCAACCAAAGGTGGTGAAGAGATAACACGGTAGGTGCAAATAAAAACAAAAGAACAAAATTTGATACTTTCAAAAACAAAATAAAAATTAACCCAATGCAATTATATAAATAACTTAATTTGCACACAAGTACAAAATATCTAAAATTATCCACACTAATACATAAATATATACATACATATATATATAAATAAATATACATACATACCTATATACCTATATACAAAATACATATCATAAGAAACCATAGAAAGGAGGATTACGAGACAACTCTTACTATTGGTTCTGAAAATAGCTCCGCAATTTCTGCTTGAAAGCATACCGACTGGTAGCTGTCCTGATATCAAGAGGGAGCGCATTCCAAAGAAGGATAGCCTGAATATGAAAGGAAGAATGAATGAAATCAGAAGTGTGAGAGGGACAGTTAAGTAGAAGATTATTAGTAGAACGCATGAAAGATATTGAAAGTGAGAAATGAGATAAGAAGGAGGAGAAGGAGAATTAAGAAGGGAGAAAAGCGTGGTTAACGCACGTAAATTTCTTCTCTGGCGAATGGGCAACCATTTAAGCTCGGCCCTGAAGCTTGATACGTGGTCATATTTCCGCAAATTGAAAATGTACCGAATGCAATTATTGAGAACCCTGTCCAGCTTATCCAACAACACTGCATTCAAGTCAAAGTAGCACACGTCACCATAGTCAATTAGGAAGGATTAAGGTCTGCACAAGCATTGCTTTCGTCCTTGCAGGCAAAAAGTTTCTCAGGCGATAATATAAGGAACGCAAGGTACCGTTGACTCTCTGACAAACACCGGAAACCTGACTCTGCCAGCTTAGCGTAGAATCAAGATATAGATCCTTCACACAGGGGCTTATTGGAATGACAGTCGTATTCAGAATAATAGGAGGAAGGGTTAAATCTGCCACTCTACTCATCATGCGCGAACTACCAATAACAATCGCCTGGCATTTTGTGGGGTTTACAGCCACCCCAAACCTGTCAGACCAATTGTTAACGGCATCTAGATCCCGGTTTATATCCTGAATAGCCACAGACAGGTCAGCCAACTCGATGGCAGTATACAGCTGAAGGTCGTCAGCATACAAATGATACGCACACTGAAGAAAGGGAGTAATGAAATTAATAAAAATAGAAAACAGTAGAGGAGAGAGAATGCCGCCTTGAGGAACACCAGCACCAAGATCACGCCAGCTCGAAGAATTCTCATCAACGCGAACCGACTGCTGACGTCCCCGAAGATTGGAGGAGAACCATTCCAGCGCCTCAGATGAAACTTTAAGATGCGAGAGCATAGGAAGGAGAATATTGTGACTGACGGCGTTAAAGGCGTTGGAGAAGTCAATTAACACCAAAACAGTGACCTTGGTATTCTCCATCGCATCCCTTACGTCACTAGTCACTTTAAGAAGGGCAGATGTTGTACTGTGCCCAGGCCTGAATCCAGATTGGAAAGAACTCACGAGGTTGTTACGGTGAACATACCCCGAAAACTGCTTATGAACTCAGGCCTCAAGCACTTTTGACAGAAATGGGAGAATGGAAATGGGTCGGAAATGAGTAGGAAGGCAGGGATTTGGAATTTTAGGGATAGGCCGGACATAAGCTTTACCCCATAGGGAAGGGAATACTCCAGAATCCAAAGAAAAGTTAATAATATAGGTAATGAGAGGAAGTAGGAAGTCGAGGATAGTAGTGATCATAAAACGGCTAATGTCATCATAACCCACAGCATTGGATTTGATGGAGAGGATGATATTTTTAATTTCATCCACAGAGGCTGGAGAAAACTTAAAAGGATTCACATCTGGTCTTTTATTTTTGTATGTAACGACAAAACTTTGAAACTACTGGACCGATTTCAAAAATTCTTTTGCTATTCGGAAACTACATTATCACTGAGTAACATAGGCTATATAACATCCCGGCTACAACACACGGGAGCGGAGCAGTAACCAAAGTCGTAAGTTAACGCGGGTGAAATAAGCCGCGCGGACCAAGTCGTGGATAGTCCGCTAGAGAATATTATAATCAGATATAGATTAAGAATTTATCTGTGGCCTTAGCTTGAACAAACAACATTTCAAATAAATTATGCAACAAATGCCTACCTACTAAATATTTACTTGTGTATTTGCGTAAATGCGCTTAGATAACAGTGAAGTCGTGTAGATTAGTACCGACCACGTCGTCCGCCTAATCGCGCAGCTCAGATAACGACGTCCTGCTTGTGCCTCTATCTAACTAATCTGTGCGTCTACCTACCGCTGTGTACTGGACACTGCTCGACACTGTGCACTGCGCACGCGTTTTCAAAGTCAAAAGTCAAAGCATTTGTTTCAATTAGACCATTTACAGGCTCTTGAAATGTCAAGAAGTTACAGTTTAAAATTGAAGCTAGTTGCTCGTTCCAAAACATAGGTCTCTATGGAGAAGAACGAGCAAGAAACTGCATGGACACTCTTTTCCTTCAATTTGGTTTTTACAAAGTCTTGGTTACAATATTCTTGTTGCTTCTATATGTGAAAACAATGAAGATGAATATAAAAAATAACAAAATTATAATAACGATGCAAGCCATGGCAGTTAAGAGATGAATCCAATCCCAACTGACAGCACCCGTTCACGAATATGACGCGTGCATCAGCACCGTTTAGCTCAACCATCTTGAAGGGAACCAAACGATCCAACCCACGCGCCACCGTCGAGACATTAAAGTGAGCATGACGAAGCTCTCAACTGCCATGCTCAGTGTCCAACACATAGTAACTTAACAAATAAATGGCACCGTGGTACTCACATTTACAAAATTGAAAAAAAATATGTTAAATTATATAAACCTAAGGTTTTTAGTGAACCTATTCGACTGATTCGACTGCACACGTTCACGCTGAACGCATCATGAGTGACAAGTTCACACTATGTCTTGTCTGTCGATGTGCTAACTGGGTACAGCGGCCAGTACTTACGAGCCAAACAAGTACTACACTCACCACGTGGTGCGGCAATGAATACGCGCCGGCGCCGGCGTCCACACATTCCCGACAGCCGCTAGCCGTGCTAGTTCCGTGTACATCAACGTCATCAACTAACAACTATCCTATTTGTTTCCGATGTTTCGCTTCGGACGTGGACGATGTTGGAGGGTGTTGTATTTTTATGAACATTTTTAATGAGTCAAAAAAATATGTATTTTACTAGCTTTACGATATAAATTGCTTGATTTTATAATTTTGCAGAATGTTACTCCGCTCGTGTTCTCGGTATATCTCCCGCGTTACTAAGCGCGCGCGTTTATAAGCAGCCGAGTGCGCACTCGGCTACTTAGGCTGGTCTTCATTGAGATTGGCTCATGTGACCGAAAGCCGGTCGAGGCGTATTCTTATTTGCTTACCTCTTCAATTTGATTATCTAGTCTAGATAAACAATACTTACTTATATTTCATGAGGAATTCTGGAAAAAAATCCTAAATGTTGGTTTTTCTCGAATCTGACGAAATTCATAGAATTTAAGAAATTCTATTATATATTTATAAAAATATATAGGTACCAACACGCCTGTATTCCCCGAAGGGATAGGCACAGATATACCAATGTACACCCACAGTTCGCCGGTACATTTAGGTCCCATGTAATAGGGGGCGAGCACAGATATAAGTTTTATATTTCTGTGGGGGCGAGGCTATTTATTACCATTAACCGGGCACAAATCCAAACTCCGAGCTGCTTCTGAGAATTTCATAGAAAAACCCAATACCTAACACTTTTTGCTCGACCTGGGAATCGAACCCAGGACTACCAGCGTAGCACTACTACTACACTACTACTGCTTAGGACCACTAGGCTAATGAGGCAGTTTTAACATTCAAAAATTCATTCAATTTAAGTTTTAAAAATTCAGCTATAATATGGAAAGGGGTCACAATATACTTTCTGGAGGGAATATGCCGTAATGCGGCGTATTCCCCTATGATCAATGTCGTATGTTGGTGGTTGTTTCAGGCTATAACACAAGTAGCGGAGAGCCTGTACCCGAACCTGATGAGCTTGTTGAACCTGGCGATGCGCGACGTGTTCGGCGAGTACGACACGCCCTTCGTGCGCGTGTCGGTGCGCGAGCTGCTGTTCAGCGGGCTGCCGCTGTGCCGGCCGCGCGCCAGCGTGGTGGCGGGCGTGGCGTGCTCCATCATCCGCGGCATCGCGCAGGGCGCCCGGAACATACGGGAGGCGGACGACGGCACGCTCGTCTTCTCTATTCTAGATTATGTAAGTATTTGCCACATGATGAACCGGCGAAGTGTGCTTTGAGTTCCGACTTCGACACTCGGCTTTCTTATATCTGTGGTGTTACTCGTCGTCCCAAGATTGAACTGAGTTTGTGCGCAGTTGAAGTATATTGTAATTGCAAAACATGTTGCGCGCCATCAACTGCAGAGCGCGTCGGCGGCAATGTGTTGTAGTGGTCGTCGTCGTCGCTAGGGGAGGCTGGCAGCTGGGCACGACGCGTGCCTACCCACCTAGTGGTACGCACAACACGCACTTGCTCTGAACGTAAACCTCCGGGAACTCCAGCTCTGACGTCTACATAGTTATAATAGAAGCGACACACATGTGAGCTATGACTGCTCTCAGTGAACCCTGTCTGTTAGGATGTTCTTTTCACAAAACATTTAGTCTTAAAGCAATCAACATTCTTTGTCTAATTATACATTTTTGACTTTGACGGGCCTGTTGGTCTAGTGGTTAGCGGCCCTGACTGCTAAGCCGGAGGTAGTAGGTTCGATTCCCACCCAGGACAAACTTTGTGTGATGAGCATGATTGTTAGTTCTGTGTCTGGGTGTGATTTATCTATAATATGTATGTATTTATAAATTATATAAGTATGTATATCAGTTGTCTGGTTATCATAACACAATAAGCTCTGCTTAGCTTGGGATCAGAATGATCAGATAGCCGTGTGTGAGTTGTCCCAAGATATTTATTTATTATTTATAAATAAAAAACCGAGTGCCTAGTGCAACTCGCACTTAGCACTCGGTTTTTTTTTGACCACGGCTTTCAGATGAGAATGTTTTCTTGTTTCGTACTTTTTAGAACGTGAATTTTTGTAGTCGGGTTTCAGTTTTTTAAACTTCTTTTTTATTTAAATTATTTTGGGGTTCAAATTTAGACATTTATATACGTAATATTACTGGAACTGCAACATATGCGCAATATATGAAATAATCTAAACAGAATATTGGTTAGTTAGATAGGTTTATGATGCGTTCTAAAGGGTGTCATGTACAATTTACTAATACAATATTAATATATTTGAAATGTGCTAATTCAGCCCTGAAACACGACCATATTTGAAAAAAGCAATAAAATATTATTTCACATCTTCATGAGCCCCAGTGGGCGCCACATACAATTTATTGAAACATAACGTAGCCTATAACCAGCGGACAATTTAGACGCTTCCAATGAACCTCATTTGTCCATTTCCGTTAGATGGTTTAGAAATTATGAGGGAACAGATGAACATCCATACATACCTACATACATACATACATCATACCGGTCAACCTCATAACCCTCCTTTTGCTTCGCCTTAGTTGGGTAAAAACTAGTACGGAATTACGAGAAAGTAAACACTCATGTAAACTTAACTTTACAAAAAATATAATCACACAAGTTAGGTACTCATCCGAATATTTTGCTTTTTGTTTCGAACTATACATATTCATATTATATATCATTCGGAAAATGGAATTCGGACAAAAAATAATTAGGAAAAGTAAGAATTCGGAACTTTAGAATTTGGAAAATAAAGAATAAGCAAAAATAATAATGCGTATTTTATAAAGAACTATTAAAATTTATAATATGGTTAAGAAAGGAGTTCAAAAACTAAAACCCGACTACAAAAAATTCACCTTCTAAAAAGTATGAAACAAGAAAACATTCTCATCTGAAAGCCGTGGTCGTATGCCACTTTGCCCTAAACTTTAGTGCTAAAGATTAATGTTCTATTACTATACATAACCGGAATACCGGAATAGGTGGCATACGACCACGGCTTTCAGATGAGAATGTTTTCTTGTTTCATACTTTTTAGAAGGTGCATTTTTTGTAGTCGGGTTTTAGTTTTTGAACTCCAATTTTTATTTAAATTATTTTGGGGTTCAAATTTAGACATTTATTATAGATAATATACGTAAAATTCCTGGAACTGTACCATATACACAATATATTATGGAATAATCTATAAGGTCTCCCAAACAAAATATTAGTTAGTGCTACACATGGGTTTATGATGCGCTCTCAAGGGAGCCATGTACAATTTGCTATTACAATATACAGGGTGGAATTTTATAATGCTACCTGGAGGGAAAGTACTCTAAATACTTAAGTTAGCAAATTTTACTCAAAGGAAACATTCCTTTATTTTTAAAAAGAAACATAACTGCATTTATATAATTTTGAAAATACGCTTGCCACACCCGGGAATCGAACCGACTAAAATCCGAAAAAATAGCATCCTATACTTCTATGGCACTAATCTATAGGGTCAATCATAAGGATCACATACCTTCATCGTACCTATGTAGGAAATAATTTCTATATTTATATAGGTTTAATTCCGTTTATTTATTTATATTACATATTATATATATGTTGCAGTCAAAACTCTTAACCAGTCAAAACTACTTTTGACTGAACAGGTTGGTCAAAAGTGGTTTTGACTGGAAAATATTGGTTAAGTATTAGTACTTTTGACTGCCGGTTAAAAGTACTTTTGACTAACGCTCTTCGTCAAAAGTAGTTTTAACTGCAATAAAGCATCAGTCAAAAGCACTATTAACTTGTCAGATGTGAATAATGCTTAAAAAGCATAGTCACATAGTAGCATAGTCAAGGGTTTACAAAAAAAATAACCACGAAGTGGATGGCGGGGTCTGTTCGCTCGCTTCGCTCGCTCTCTAGACCCCGCCATCCCCTTCTAACTTAACCTGTCCGAGACGGGGTGCCCCAAGGCCCGAGCTCGCTTCGCTCGCTCTTTCATCCTATAATTTACTTTTATAAAGAATAGATATTATTAATTACTAGCTTCTGTCCGCGACTTCGTCCGCGTCACAGTTGATGTGTTATCCTACGGGTACCGTACATTTTCCCGGGATAAAAAGTAGCCTATGTGTTATTCCAGACTATAATCTATCTTTGTGCCAAATTTCATCCAGATCCATTCAGCCGTTTAAGCGTGAAAGAGTAACAAACATCCATACATCCATACATCCATACTTACAAACTTTCGCCTTTATAATAGTAGTAGGATTATTGCAGATTAGTGACTGATTTTTAAGAGTTTTGACTGATTCGAGCAGTCAAAACCACTTTTGACGGAATCACTTAGTCAAAAGTACTTTTAACCAGCTCCATTGGGCAAAAGTACTTTTAACTGTTATTTTAGTCAAAAGTATTATTGACTAAAGCATACGGTCAAAAGTACTTTTGACTGATTTTGCTAGTCAATAGTACTTTTGACTGGTTAAGAGTTTTAACTGCAACATATATAATATATTACTAGCGACCCACCCCGGCTTCGCACGGGTGCAATGCTGATACTAAATACACTACAGAAAAACTGTGAACGTTTTTACATACAAAAACATAGCGGCCCGCTGCGCCGCAAACGCTACGTCCCGCAATTTGTAAATCTGTAATATCTTAGAAAATATTCATTAAATCATATGCTGAAAAAGCCATATAAATCTATATTAAATCAACAATGTATTCAAGGTATTTAATTGGATAAGGATTAATGCTGTATTGGTTAAAATCGCTTCGAAAATTAGCCATTATTTATCGTAAAAAGTAAATGACAAAAAATTGTCTTTGTGGGATATCCATAAGAGATAGACATTATACCATCGCGGAGTTTTCTGTAGACCTTTTCAATGTGTACAATACTTAGTACATTATTTTGATAAATCTCGTAGGGACCAGCCTGCGTTTGCAATGTAAGCGGAAAAAATGAAATTATTTACGACATCACATTAGAAACCTCAAAAATAGGATAGTTTATTTCACATCATATTTGAGTGTTCATGCCTGTAGTTGAAGGCTCCGCTCTTTCCTTGCATTACTGGTTTCACAAACGACGAGCCGTTTGCTAAACCCGTGCACAGTGACGGCTGCGGCGGACCGAGCTGGGCATCAAACCCAGCACGCGCGGCCGCTACATCAGCTAGCAACTTGTTAATCAGCTTCCACATCGATTGCAACGTTTCGTTACAGAAAGAGCAGTTACCAAGTGAAGAGTACGAGGTGCTGAGGGGAACCGAAGACCCCGCAGACTTGGGCCGCATCATAAGATACGGCGAGTCCCGGTACTTCTCGCAGTGGACCAACCCGCCGCAAGGTGGCGTGAGCGTCTGCAACGTCATCAAAGGCACCGACGCGGGGATCTTCGCGCCGTTCGTGGACACCAGCCGCAGCCTGTACGCCATCAACACGGACATCTGTCGGTGAGTCTGCGCTGTTCACGCACAAGTGTGCGACTGCCGCATTGCTGTCCGGTACACTCACGGTTGCTACTGTATTACTTGTTGTCGCATATCGGAGCATTCGTCATCTTGTGTTGCCTATTTGCAAACGCTTGCCAGTTTAAGAAACGTTTAAAACAAATTCTGAAATATTATTATCAAGTGAAAAACGTTTTAAAAAAATAATTAATAATTATTAGTTTCGTTCTGCTTGTTTTGTATTGCCATCGAAATCCAAAACAAATCTGTTTTTAACCGACTTCAAAAATGGAGGAGGTTATCAATTCGACCCGTATGTGCAATATTGAATTGCCCAGTTTTCGTTTATGTTAGTCTATATCAGCGTCTGAACAAATGTGCCAAATTTCAACAGTGTATGTATGTATGTTTTTATGTTTGTTCACGCATATCTCCGTAACTACAAGTCCGATTTAAGTAAATAATTATTTTTTTGTTGTACTAGGTATTGTTCAACTTAGGGAATACTGCAAGTTTCATCAAAACCGGTTCAGTAGTTTTTGAGATAGGGACTTTTTATTATTATAATATTATGTTTGTTCGCGGATAACTTCGTCGTTTATGAACCGATTTTGATTATTCTTTTTTTTTGTTGGAAAGGGTAAACTTCCCAAATGGTCCCATTTAAATTTCATATAGATCTGATGATGGATACCGGAGACAGACAACGGAACTCTTCAAAAAATTACAGCAAATCAACCGCGATTGCTGCTATCGCATAAATATGCATTGTTTACGCAATTACACAACATAACATCGCGCCTGTACACTCGAAAGAGTTACACAGATGTTTAAAGTAATATTTGAAACTTTCTCATCTAAGTAAACAAAATCGCGTATTCTGCTTTCTTATGACTTTTTTTTAGTGGTGTCATGTTAATTTACATGACATGACAGTTCCTTCATGGATTTGGATAAAAAAATGGATACTAAAAAGCGAGAAATAAAAAACTTTTTTACAAAAAAAGACAACCGCCTTCAAAAACTAAAAAGAGAAAAATAACTTTAGCTTTGGAAGTCGGCGGCAATACAAAACAACAAACAGAACCAAAGCCGCCGACTTCCAAAGCTAAAGTTATTTTTCTCTTTTTAGTTTTTGAAGGGTGTTGTCTTTTTTTGTAAAAAAGTTTTTTTGTTTGTGTACTTCAAAGGTGGTTCCATATAATTTTAATCGAATTTTTTAAACTAGCTTGGTTTAAACATCCAGAACATATTTTAAAATAAAAACTTTTCTGCAAAAAAAGACAACCGCCTTCAAAAACTAAAAAAAGAAAAATAACTCCAGCTTTTGAAGTCGGCAGCTTTGTTTCTGTTTGTTGTTTTGTATTGCCACCGACTTCCAAAGCTAAAGTTATTTTTCTCTTTTTAGTTTTTGAAGGCGGTTGTCTTTTTGTAAAAAAGTTTTTTATTTCTCACTTTTTAGTATCATCCAAATCCATGAAGAAACTGTCATGTTATGTAAATTAACGAGACTCCACTAAAAAGTCATAAGAAAGCAGAATATGCGATTTCGTTTACTTGGATGAAAAATTTTCAAATACTACTGTATACATCTGTATAACCCTTTTGAGTGTACAGGCGTGATGTTATGTTGTGTGATTGCGTAAGCAAAGGATTAAATGCGATAGCAGCAATCGCGGTTGGCTTGCTGTAATTTTTTGAAGAGTTCCGTTGTCTGTCTCCGGAATCCATCATTAGATCTATATGAAATTTAAATGGGACCATTTGGGAAGTTTACCTTTTCCAACAAAAAAAGAATCATCGGTTCATAAACGACGAAGTTATCCGCGAACAAACATAAAATAATAAAAAGTCGGTTAAAATTCCTTATCTCAAAAACTAGGTACTGAACCGATTTTGATAAAACTTACAGTATTCCCTTAGTTGAACAATACCTAGTACAACAAAAAGAATTACTTAAATCAGACTTGGAGTTACGGAGATATGCGAACACAAACATAAAACATACATATGTACATACACTTTTGAAATTTGGCACATTTGTTCAGACGCTGATATAGACTAACATATACGAAAACTGGGCAGTTCTTGAAATATTACATACATACGGGTCGAATTGATAACCTCCTTTTTTTGAAGTCGGTTAAAAATATGTCACGAAATAGCATAATTATTTATTATTCTGCTTTGCTATGAATTTTAAGTATTGTTAATTTACGTAGTATTATCGTTCCTTCATGGATTTGGATGATAGACAGATAGATACTAAAAAGCGAAAAAATATAAAAAAAGTTTTTATAAACAGTCAACCGCCGCAAGAACTACAAAGTGCAAATAACTTTAGTTTAGGAAGTCCGTCTCATACTTACACAACAACAAACAGAACCACAGCTGCCGGCTACAGTTGCTGTTCTGCAGGCGGACTACAACAAGGCTCTGAATTTGAAGTCGAATTCCTATTTATACCTATTTACCTTTATTGTCAAAAACAAAATAGATTAGCGTTCTTTAATTTATTTCCTTCCAAAAGCGGAGTTCGGCGAAACAATGTTACCTCTTCACAGTTGATGTATTTTTTACCCGACTGCGACAGAAGGAGGGTTATGTTTTTCGAGGGTATGTTTGTATGTATGCATGTATGTATGTATGTATGTATGTATGTATAATTGTTTGGCACGCTCTGCAGGCTGAACGGCTCGATGGATTTTAGCTTGAGAGGTGTCGTTAGATTCGTATTTACTGTGAGAGTGACACTGAGTATATATAAAAAAAACAAAATGGCGGATTTTTGGTGCCTAATTCAAATGTTTGGCTCGCTCTGCAGGCTGAACGGCTCGATGGATTTTAGCTTGAGAGGTGTCGGTAGATTCGTATTTACTGTAAGAGTGATACTGGGTATATTAATTTCTTTTTTAAAACACTAAAAAGATAAAAAATAAAAAACGGTAATTTAAATAATTTAAAAAACTAAAAAACCCGACTGCTATTCTTTAAAAATCCCTAAAACAAGATAAATTGTAGCAGTCGGGACCCATTCGGGATCATCTGCAATGTAATATAGGTATGTGCTCTCAATTCACTAATCCTCCATTTCTAGAATGGGTCCCGACTGCTACAATTTATCTTGTTTTAGGGATTTTTAAAGAATAGAAGTCGGGTTTTTTAGTTTTTCAAAGGTAATTATGCCAAATAAAATTCTTCCGAATTTAAAAAATACTTTTAAGATGGCAGAATTTTATTTGGCATAATTACCTTTGGCATACTTATAATTTCGTTTAGTTAGTACTTTTATAAAGAGCGAGCGAAGCGAGCTCGGGACTTGGGGCACCCCGACTCGGACAGGTTTGGTTAGAAGGGCATGGCGGAGTCTAGAGAGCAAGCGAAGCGAGCACACACTTCGTGGTTATTTTTTACCCGACTGCGACAGAAGGAGGGTTATGTTTTTCGAGGGTATGTATGTATGTATGTATGTATGTATGTATAATTGTTTGGCACGCTCTGCAGCCTGAACGGCTCGATGGATTTTAGCTTGAGAGGTGTCATTAGATTCGTATTTACTGCGAGAGTGACACTGGGTATGTCAAAATAAAAAAATCAAAATGGCGGATTTTTGGCGCCAAATTCAAATGTTTGGATCGCTCTGCAGCCTGAACGGCTCGATGGATTTTAGCTTGAGAGGTGTCATTAGATTCGTATTTACTGTCAAAGTGACAATGGGTAAATAAAAAAGGTAAAAATAAAAAACGGTAATTTAAAAAACTAAAAAACCCGACTGCTTTTCTAAGTATTTATAAAAAGCCCTTGTTAAGTCTGCACAAAATGCCACATTTAGTTTACCTCACCGTCGATAGATGGCGTTGTGCCAGTGACGCGTTTTCGTGAATGGCGGTGTTAAGATTTTCCGCCAAAACATGACCTTACACATATGTTAGATAATTAAATACCTTTCGTCCTGAGCTTGGTGTTTTCTTTGGCAAAGCCATAAACTCCTCGGCGACTCCTCGGGATTTTTTGGGAAATTGTACATGGTCCTTTACGAGTCGGATTGACAAATTGGTTGAGTAAAGTTGAGTTTTACAACGGCAAAGTGCAGTCAAGTGTTAGTGTTGGACCCGAAAATGAGTAAAGTATAACAAGTGGCAAACTGTGAGTACTCTTTAATTTGTAACTTAGAAAATTCAAGCAAATTTGTGAATTAGAAAAATTTCTAAGTCTTACATGGACTTAGAATAGTTTCGCAAAAAGTGAACAAACGGGGAATCCATGCCGGTTTTAGTACAGAAATGCGAAACACTTAGAAAAATTTCAAGAAGAAGTTCATCGACTTAGAATAAATTTTAATTACACATTACATAAATTTATCAGAAGCTAAGATGGAAACGTATGTTAGAGTTCAAGAAGATACAAAATTAAAAATACAAAAAGCTAGAATTAATTTTAAAAAATCCCCAAAGGAAAGAATATCTCTGGCGTACGTGGAGACACGGTTAGAAACACTAGAAAATTATTGGAATTCATACCGTGATACGCATAAGATGATTGTTGCCGAATATGAAATCAGGGAATTGATGAAAACTAGTTATTACACGACTGAGGCGTATGAAGTAACTGAAGAACTTTATACAGATTATAAGACGGAATTAAAAGGATGCATGCTTAATTTTAAGGCCGATTCTAAGTCTGTTGGGTCGTCTGATTCTAAAATTAATGTATCAAACGCTGCCCAATCCTTTAGTGTCAAGTTGCCCAAAATTTCCATTCCCAGTTTTAGTGGTAAATATACAGAGTGGACTAGTTTTAGGGATCTATTTACATCACTGATACATAACAATAAAGGATTGGACGACGTTCAACGGCTTCACTATTTGAAAGGTTATTTGTCCGGTGAAGCTGAGCAACTCTTGCGGCACATTCCTGTCACGGCCGATAATTATAAAGTTTGTTGGGAACAATTAGAACATCGTTATAATAACAAAAAACATTTAGCTTATTGTATTTTAAAGCGTTTCATGAGTCAACGAAATATACCGTCCGAATCTTCCACTGCTATAAAAGAACTGATGGACACAACTAATGAATGTTTGAATGCCCTTAAGAATTTAAAGATTGATATCTCTTCATGGGATATAATTGTAATATACATTGTTAGTTTAAAGCTTGATACAGAATCTAGAAAACTGTGGGAAATTCAAATTAGCAAGGGTAATGATGAATTACCCAAGTTGAGCGAATTTATAGTATTCCTAGATCAGCGTTTCAGATCGCTTGAATTTCTAGATAGTAGCCAAAATAAGTCAAATAATAGTGTTCGTATTTCAAGGGTTATGCATGTTACATCGGCTTTCACTTGTCAATTTTGTTCCGAAAGTCATAAATTAATCAATTGTAAGAAATTTGCTAAGGAAGATGTCGATACACGTCGTGAGTTTGTCCAAACCAATAAGTTGTGTTTTAATTGTCTGGGTCCCAACCATTCCGTATTTTCATGTCGTTATTCAACCAATTGTCGCATTTGTAGAAAGAGACACCACTCTCTTCTACACCCAAAAGGAGTTCCGAAGAGTGAGAACACCATTATTGATAATAAAGAAGATGGTAAGGAGCATTCGTCAACTCCACCATCGTCTTCACAGGGCGAAACGTCAAATATTGTATCCTGTTTTTCCAATTTGAACAGCCAAGTATTATTGGCCACTGCCTTGATAAAGGTAGAATCGAAAACAGGTACTTTCGTATTAAGAGCTCTTTTAGATCAAGGATCTCAAGCATCCTTCATAACCGAATCAGCTGTACAGATGCTTGGTTTGAAGAAGATACAGAACAGAAGCTTTATATCAGGACTTGGCAGTGATCAGAATGCAACATTGCAGTCTACAGGGTATGTTACCATAAAAGTTCAATCACGTCATGATCCCAACTTTATAGTTTATGTGAAGGCTCACGTTCTCAATAAATTAACATCACTTCTTCCGGAAAGGAAGATAGTCATTCAGGCTTGGTCATCACAAATTTCAGATCTGCAGTTGGCCGATCCGTTGTTTGCTGTACCAAACAAAATTGATATTTTATTAGGTGCAGAAATATACTGTCAAATTTTAATGGAAGGTGTTATCAAGGGTCAGCCTGGTTTTCCTGTGGCGCAAAAAACCAAACTAGGTTGGATCCTCTCTGGCAGTATACACGCGCCACAAATTCGTGGTGATCTACAACAGGATAACGTTGTCAGCATGCACACTTGTATATCTGCAGATGATCTTTTAAAGAAGTTCTGGGAGTTAGAGGAGCCTCCCTCCAACGGAAAAAGACTCTTATCAGAGGAAGAACAATCCTGTGAAGACTTCTTTATAAAAACTCATAAAAGAGATCTCTCAGGCCGCTATGTAGTACGGTTGCCTTTTAGAACAAGTAACCCAGAGTGTCAATATGGTAATTCATATGACATTGCTCGTAAACGGTTTTATTTATTAGAAAAAAGGTTACTTAACAATCCTGAATTTCGGATTCAATATTCAGACGTAATTGAAGAATATTTGGCACTGGGACATATGGAAGTAGTTCCAGAGTTAGAAAAAACAAAACCTACTGCTATCTACTTACCACACCACGCAGTAGTTAGAAATGATAAAACTACAACCAAGGTTAGAGTTGTATTTGACGCATCATGTTCGCTCAATAATGGAACATCTTTAAATAGGGACATGATGGTTGGTCCAACTCTTCAACCTGATTTAAGGCATATTATCATGCGCTGGCGTTGCTACCCTATTTGTCTTGTTGCAGACATAGTAAAGATGTATAGGCAAGTAAAAGTGTCTGACGCAGATGTTGATTTTCAACGCCTTCTGTGGCGAAAGGACTTAAATTCAGAACTTCAACATCTAAGATTGTTACGCGTTACTTTTGGTACATCCTCAGCGCCTTACTTGGCGGTACGAGCACTGCAGCAGCTTGCGTATGATGAGGGTGATAAATATCCTTTAGCAGCTGATAGAGTTTTAAAGGAGTTCTATGTGGATGACCTCATGACAGGCTGCGAAAGCGTTGAAGAAGGGATACAAATATATCACCAAATGAACGAACTGCTTAGTCACGGTGGTTTCGAGCTTCAGAAATGGAATTGTAGTAACAATAGTTTACTGCAAGGAATAGAGGAAGGCAAAAAGGACAAAAAGGAAAACTTAGAGATGAAAATGGATACGGTTGTAAAAATACTAGGATTAACATGGAATAGATCGTGTGACGAATTTCAGTACACAGTTCAACTTCCTCCGCTTGAAACACCGGTGACTAAACGTAGGGTAATTTCGGACATTGCAAGGTTGTTCGATCCACTTGGCTGGATTGGGCCCGTAATAACAACCGCCAAAACCTTTATTCAGAGAATATGGCTGGCTGGCGTGGGATGGGATGATGAGATACCAGCTGACATACTAAAGGATTGGATTTCATATAGAAGAGATCTCATTCATCTTACTAGTTATAGGCTTCCACGGTGGATAGGGACAAGCAGAGATGATGTTCACATGGAACTGCAAGGATTTTCAGACGCGTCTAACGTAGCATACGCAGCTGTTGTTTACGTTAGAACGATAACATGTAACGGTGAAGTTCATGTGAATCTAGTCGCGTCTAAAACAAGAATAGCTCCTGTAAAGCAGGTATCGATACCTCGTTTGGAGCTATGTGGGGCTGTTCTATTAGCAAAACTACTCAAGGAGATCTCTGAAGTATTAGCTATCCCGAAGACGAATGTCCACGCTTGGACTGACTCTAGCGTTGTTCTCGCTTGGCTAAGTAGACATCCAAGCGAGTGGAAGACTTTCGTGGCAAATAGAGTCACTGAGATATTAAACATATTAGATAACAGCCAGTGGTCGCATGTCAAGTCCGAGGATAACCCTGCAGATTGTGCGTCACGGGGCATAAATCCACGTGAAATTTCTGAAAATGAAAAGTGGAAAATAGGTCCTAAATGGCTACAAGAAACTACAGTCCATTACAGTAAAGGAAATTTTAAGAAGACAGAGTTAGAAGAGAAGAAAGTTAAGGTTTTATGTCACATAACAATTGAAGATATAGAACTAATTTCACGATTTTCGAATTTAAAAAGACTAGTAAGAGTTGTTGCTTACTGCAGAAGATTCCTAACTATAACTAATAGAGATATAATTAAACCTAAAGCTACACGTTGGCTAACATTTAAGGAAATAAAAAAATCATTACTTACCTGTATCCGGTTGTGCCAAAGGGAAAGTTTCCTGAAAGAGATAGAGAGTTTAAAGGGGTTAGGTGAAATAAATAAAACCAGTAAACTTACCTCGCTTAGTCCATACCTTGACGGCGATGGCATCCTCAGGGTGGGCGGGCGATTGCAGCAGGCTAACGTGATGGATGATATGAAACATCCAATAGTTATACCTAATAAGTCGCATCTTACGAATTTAATTATTGCAGATGCACATGATCGTACTATTCATGGAGGTCCTCAATTAATGATGAACTATCTGAGAACGCAGTATTGGATTATTAATGCAAAGAATCTCGTCAGACAGCATGTTCGCAAATGTGTAGTTTGTGTTCGACATGCTGCTCAAACTAACCAACAGTTGATGGGTCAATTACCATCCGCCCGTGTCACTGCTTGCCGCCCTTTTCACCAAAGCGGAGTTGATTACGCCGGACCTATCGCCATCAGACCTACAAAGGGACGTGGTTATCGCTCCACTAAGGGCTACATTTGTTTATTTGTCTGTATGGCCACTCGTGCAATACATCTTGAGGTGGTGAGTGACTTGACCTCAGAGGCATTTTTGGCTGCATTTAAGCGTTTTGTTGCACGAAGAGGGCATTGTGCGGACTTGTGGAGTGATAACGGAACTAACTTTGTCGGAGCGAATAGGGAGTTAAAAAATGTATTCCATCATGAAGGATCGGTAGCAGCAGGTGACATAGCTAGCTGGCTTGCGACAAATGGCACTAACTGGCACTTCATTCCACCTCACTCTCCAAACTTTGGAGGGCTCTGGGAAGCTGGAGTGAAGTCCACCAAACACCATTTAAAAAGAGTGATTGCAAATAGTACCCTTACGTTCGAGGAAATGACGACTCTTTTATGTCAAATTGAAGCGTGCCTTAACTCACGACCTATCACTCAAATCAGTTCTAATCCAGAAGATCCATACCCACTTACTCCCGGACATTTCCTTGTGGGAGAACCATTAGTGCTGGTACCAGACACTAATTACGAGAACGAGAATATGAGCACTCTCAGAAGATGGCACTTTACGCAACGGCTTGTCCAAGATTTTTGGCGAAGATGGTCGCACGAGTACCTTACTCAACTCCAGCACCGGTATAAATGGGCACATACAACTCCTGAACCTAAAGTAGGAGACATTGTATTAGTGAAGGAGGATGATCTGCCACCGGCAAGATGGTTGTATGGCATAATAACCGATAAGCATATTGGTGCGGACAATCTCACGCGTGTTGTGACGTTGAAATGTAAAGGTTCGTTTATCAAGAGACCTGTATCAAAGCTTATAATTTTACCTGTTACAACATAAACTGATAAATAATATTTTTGTTATTTGTTATTATGGTTGTTGTTAAAGTGTTAGATAATATTTTTGTTATTTGTTATTGTTGTTGTTAAAACTTAGATTAATGTAGAATTGCATAACTGTAATTAATTTTCGTTTGTTTTGTTTAGCATACGTACCTAACACGGTTGGTTGTAATTTTGTATGGTTTATTGTCTTTATGGACACTTGGTCCATGGTGGGCGGAATGTTAAGTCTGCACAAAATGCCACATTTAGTTTACCTCACCGTCGATAGATGGCGTTGTGCCAGTGACGCGTTTTCGTGAATGGCGGTGTTAAGATTTTCCGCACAAAACATTTCAAAACATGACCTTACACATATGTTAGATAATTAAATACCTTTCGTCCTGAGCTTGGTGTTTTCTTTGGCAAAGCCATAAACTCCTCGGCGACTCCTCGGGATTTTTTGGGAAATTGTACAGCCCTAAAACAAGAAAATCGTTGTACCCGATTGCACAAAATTGTAGCAGTCGGGACCCATTCTAGACCATCTGCAATGTAATATAGGTATGCCAGCGTTGCCCGCCGCGTGCTCTGCTACACGCTTGAGGAGTCGCCGCGGGCGCAGCGGCGGGCACCGCCACGCGTCCCGCCCCGCATCTCTATGAACAATACGTCCTATATTGCCATACGTTTGTGTTTACGCGTGCGATGATAAGTGCCGCTTGACGCGCCGCCGCTCCGTGAACAGACAAATCGTACGACGCGCCGCGAGAAGTCACGCCGCACGCGACGCGCAACGCCCCGCGTCTCTGTAAATGAGGCCTAAGCGATGACTCTAGAAATTTCGCCTGATTACCGTACCCATTTTTATTTTTCACCGATTTGACTTAAATGCATAAAAACATATTAATTAAAACAATAAGCGCCGAAAGCATAATAAAAGTAAAAAAATATAATTTTTGATGACTTTTTTTGCTTGCGCATACATATTTGTCGTAAGTAACAAGTTTACAAAACTGTTCAATGGCGTTAAGTTCAATGAAATATCCAAAAATTCTGCGCTCGACAGGCGCCCCCGGGCGCTCCGCGCCCGGGTTCACCGCACCCCTTGCACCCCCGGTAAAGACGGCCCTGCTATTCAGTGTAACCGTTTCTTAATTAATTTCGATGATATAAACGTACCTATGTAGGTACTAAAAACGAAAATTAAAATACCTTTAAAAAATACTGACTAGCAATTGTAACAAAAAGTATTTAATCGTTCTAACATTTATTTTAATACTTCTCATTTCAAATGGACCTTTTTCAATGGTAACATAGTAAACACTTAAAATGCCCTTTTGGTCTCGTGGTCGCAAGCGCGACTGCTGAGCGAAGGGTCCTGGGTTCGATTCTCAGGTCGAGCTAAAAGTGTTATTGGGTTTTTCCATTAGGAATTTCTCTGTTTGGAAGTTGGTGTGACACCCCCGTCCCCTGGAAAGCACGTAAAGCCGATGGTCCTGCACCTGATCTCTCTTCGGTCGTGTCCCATCGGACTATGAGAGTTAGGGAGAGAGAGATAGAGCACCTGTGTTTGCGCACACACTTGTGCACTATAAGGAATTTCACCTGCGTACTTTGCTTAGCCAAGATTCAGCATTAAGAGTAACCGCCGTCGCCGTAATCGGTCTGGAGAGTTACATTTCCCCAGTACACACAGTACAGTGCGTTGTTACCCCTGTGCAGATCCGTGGAGCTTCGCTACGAGCTGGACACGGAGTACGAGGGCATTCCGACCATGAGGTTCGCCGCCAATGAGTGGCTGCTTGACAACAACGAGGGCTGCTTCTGTCTGAACTACACGCGCGGCATCAACCGGGAGGACGGCTGTCTGCTGGAGGGCGCCATGGAGCTGTACACCTGCGTCGGTACGTGGCGTCACTCGCCTCATCTCTCATTACACATCATCATCATCAATCGTCATCATCGTCGTCATCGTCGTCGTCGTCGTTCATTTTTCTTTCTTTTTCTCAAGTGTCCGAGCGAGCGCTTCAAGATTCGACTCGACCGTTTTACATACAAATTAAAAAGTTCATGCCATATGCATACCTTAAGCTATGAATACGGTCACTGCGGCACTGAGTACGGGTGAGGCGAGCGAACATTGCCACACGCGGCAATGTTACTTACGCGGCCCTAGCGTGCAGGCGGTCGGCGGCGGCGCCCTCTCGCGTCCGGCACTGGTTCAGGCCATAGTCCGGAGCGAGGGGGAATGGGAAGCAGTCGCCTCCTTCTGCGAAGCTGTAATGCTAGAGAAGGAGGCGGCGGGACGGGAGAGGGAAAGGAGGGTCTCCCGTCCCAGCGGCCGCCGCGGTAGACGATCCGGGCGTCGGGAGCCACGAGACGACTCCCGGCCACCGTAGACGCGGGTCTGTGGACGGTGAGCAATGGGTAGCTCACCGTCCGTACGTTCACTAGCGACAGACCGTGTCGACGGCGCGTTCGTGTTCCACGCGCGCCTCAAAGAGATGTCAGCAAAATTGGATGGGGCCACTGAGGGCCGATGCCTGCCAGGGCTGCGGGTTGTTCGAAAGAGATACCGCGCCCCCGGAACGCAAAGGGCACATGAAGGAACATAGACGGGTTTTAGTCAGTAAAAGTCTGACACGCCCAGGGCGGGGGAAGTTATTTGATGATTTCCGGTCTATAAAAAAAAAAAAAAAAATAAGCGTGCAGGCGGAGCGCCGAGTGCGCAAGCCTGGCTGGAGGCGCTACTGTGAGGCCCCCCGGCCCCTCCGGCACTCCACCACTACCTCGGCTCAACCGCGAGGTGATGCTCATCTAGTATTTATACAATTATTCTATACATCCATTGGATGTTTTACATAAGTAAACATTTTTTATTTTTTGTCTAATTTATCAGTCTCTTTTAACCGGTACTGAAGTATTTTTCTTGTATTGGTAAAGGTTAATAACAAAGCATTCTCTTAAAACACGCAAGAAGATAAGTTTGGTAGATGACGTCACAAGTGACTGTGGGTGGCAGCAGTCAGGTGGCTCGTAACGTAGCTCATTATGCGCAATGTTCGTGTAAGGTCAGCAAAAACGTAGAAGAGTATAAATGACGTGACAGGAAAACTAACAGAATTATTAATTAAGACGACGATATTTGTGTTTCGAGGTTCGATGTTTTAGCCACACCTAGAGACGAGTAGCTATTGCGCCGATGATGTAGCGCCATACTACTTTATAATTATTATACTTGTAAAATTATAATATGACAATTAATCATGTAGTTATTGATGTCTACGTGTGCACTTGGCTAAATGTTAATAAAATTCTATTAATGACTTTAGTGAAAAATATCAAATGGTCAAATGTACAAATTGTGTATTTAAAACTGAACGTCTGGATCGACATCTGGCGTGTGGCACGCCTGGCGCACGAGCGTGGCGCGCGCTCGGCACGCGGCGCGCACACCACTCACTCGACAAGTGACGCGCCCACCATACAAACTTTCATCCCCTGTTTCACCCCCATGCAACATTTATGTATGTCATTCTCCAAGGTCTAATCCAACTCTATACCAAAATTCGTGAAACAATTGGATCAGATGTTGAGGCGTGAAAACGTTACAGACAGACAGAGCTGCTTTCGCATTCATAATATTACTCGTACTGTGGATCCACACTGCCAGTATTACGAACTATAGCTTATGCCCGGGACTTCGGCCGCGTACATATCGGTTAGCATGACTGTGTTTTATTATTTACTGGGTTTTGGTTACATTAGAAATAGTGCTAAACTAAAAGTAGCCTAAGTTTATAACATCAGATGTCTGCTAGTGAAGTCCCCTCAACATCGGGCGCATGCTGAGAATTGTTTTTAATGTAATAGGTACTGTGTCAATATTAATATTTATTTTGTAAAACTTGCTACTTTGACATCACATACAGACAGTTCAACTGTATTTATTTGCATAGACGGTGCTCTAGTTTGAGAAGCTATTACTTAGTTTCTTTGTCCCGGTGTTTGTCTGACAAGTTCTTGTCGTTTGATTGAGCTCAATATTGCATGCATTATGCAAATGAGTGACAACGCAAAGTAATGGTGTCATAGAGCTGCACCATCAGCATGGAGCCGGGCGCAGTGTGCGCTCCGTAGAGTTGTGTTCACGAGTATCCCGGATGATGCGCAGGCTCCGGGAGGCGTGGACACGCGGCGGACTCCAGCAGGAGGCACAGGTACCGCGGCATCAAACAACACACCGTTCTATTTGCGAGGCGGCTCCTGACGACAAGTATTTTCTACAACTTTTAGACATGACTCTAAAATCTTCTTTCTTTATCGTGTGCACAGTAAGGTCTAGCGACCCCACACACCCTAGTGTCAGAGTTTCTAAACCGCCTCAAGGGCCTCTGACAAGGTTACGGATGTCAGTGATGTCCACGATAAACTTAGAAAGTTCATATGAATCTGAAAAAGACTCTCTGACGGAGTACGATTACTTTCTGCTAATCTAGATCTTAATCATCTTATTCTTAAAGGAAATATTAAAAAAATAAATCAAACTAGACATTGATAAAAAAAACTAATATTAATAACAACTCTTGATAGGTATTAAAATTAAAGCTAAACTAACTTCATAAGAAATAGTTTGAGCGACTGCACGAAGGCCCCCTAAAAAAGCATAATTAGAATTAGAAGATCAACCAGCAACTATTACAGTATAAACCCCTAATCTAGTACAACATAAAAAAAACCTAAATTAAATCTAATTAAATTAAAATAATATGGAATTATAATCTAATTATTAAAGACTAGCAGTGCCCCGCGGTTTCACTCGCGTTACGATAGGTTTTTTTTTACTGATCCGTTCCGTGGCTCATAGCGCGATGTTATGTGTATCCTATAATTATGTATTCTGATGTATAAGCTTCGGAATGCCTCGCAGAGCCATTATTTTGCGGCCAAATTATTTTAAAACTGTGATATCTCCTAAGATATTCATTGAAATTAGATGATGTAAAGGGTAATTTCATTCAAAATTTAACACTTGTGATGAATAACGTATTTATGTTGATAAGGATTAATACTATTTCCATAAAAACACCAACCTTCGCAAATAATGCATTATTTTAAAACAATTTTTCTGGCCATAAAAATGGCTATAGTGAGTCAACCTTAAAAGTTAGGCATTTACTACCGCGGACTTTTTTTTAGTATATTTTGAGAGAAACAATTCTCTCATACATTATTTTTGCGTAACTTTAACCGTTCACGCAGCGCACGCAACGAAAGCCCTCAAAAAGAATATTTTTTCCCGTTTTTGCCACATTTTTCATTGCTGCTCCGCTCCAATTGGTCGTAGCGTGATGTTATATAGCCTATAGCACTCACGAATAATGTATCTTTCTACCAGTGAAACAATTTTTAAAATTGGTTCATTACTTCCGGAGATTACCCACTTTTTTTTTTTTTTTTTTTTTATAGACGGGAAATCATCAAATAACTTCCCCCGCCCTGGGCGGGGCGGGAGGGAGTGTCAGACTTTTACTGACTAAAACCCGTCTATGTTCCTTCATGTGCCCTTTGCGTTCCGGGGACGCTGTATCTCTTTCGAACAACCCGCAGCCCCGGCAGGCATCGGCCCTCAGTGGCCCCATCCAATTTTGCTGACATCTCTTTGAGGCGCGCGTGGAACACGAACGCGCCGTCGACGCGGTCTGTCGCTAGTGAACGTACGGACGGTGAGCTACCCATTGCTCACCGTCCACAGACCCGCGTCTACGGTGGCCGGGAGTCGTCTCGTGGCTCCCGACGCCCGGATCGTCTACCGCGGCGGCCGCTGGGACGGGGGGCCCTCCTTTCCCTCTCCCGTCCCGCCGCCTCCTTCTCTAGCATTACAGCTTCGCAGAAGGAGGCGACTGCTTCCCATTCCCCCTCGCTCCGGACCATGGCCTGAACCAGTGCCGGACGCGAGAGGGCGCCGCCGCCGATGGCCGCCTCGAGGACTCGGCGGTGCTCAGCCCAAGCAGGGCACACCGCCAAAGTATGCTCCACCGTGTCCTCGGGGCGATCCTCACAATGGTGACACCCGGGCGTTTCCTCCCGCCCGATGAGGTGCAGGAACCTCCCGAAACATCCGTGTCCGGTGAGGACCTGCGTCAGGCGTAGGTGAGGGCGCCGTGGCGCCGCTCTAGCCACTCCTCAAAGAGGGGACTTACCGCCTCAATCGAGGCGTGCCCTGCACGAGGCTGCGACAGTCGTTCTCTCCATGTCGCCATGAGATCGAGCCGGAGTTCCGTCCGCTGGGCGGCAATTTGCCGCGGCAGCGGAGTTTCGCCCCGGCCCAGTGCCTCCGCGCGCCACTCGTGTAGGCGCGCGAGGACCAGCGCCTCCAGATCCCATGGCGGCAATCCGGCAAGGAGGCTCGCTGCCTCGCCGGAGATCGTGCGGTATCCGCGGATGACCCTTATGGCGATCACCCGCTGGGACGCGTTCAGGTAATGGGCGGCAAGCCGCCTCAAGCCCCGCGCCCACACCGGGGCCCCGTAAAGGGCCATCGAACGCACGACCCCGGCGTAGAGCCTCCGGCAGGAGGCGTTTGGCCCCCTCAAATTGGGCAAGAGCCGCTTAAGAGCGGCCGAAGCCCGTGCCAACTTGGGAGCCAAACGTCGGAAATGTTCCACGAAGTTCCTTCGGCTGTCGAGGACAAGTCCCAGGTACTTCATCGTCGACCCGACGCCGACGGAAACCCCTCCTACCGTTATTTGGGATCCCGAAGGTGGCGCGTTCCGAGGCCCATGAAAACACAGGACCTCGGACTTGTGCAAGGCCACCTCGAGACCCAATTGCCGGATCCTCTCAACGACTGTCGCAACCCCGCGTGTCATAAGGTCGGCCGCCGCCTCGTGCGACCTCCCCTGCGCCAGGACCAGTGTGTCGTCCGCGTAGCACACTACGCTGGCGCCCTCGGGGAGGTCAGCACGTAGCACCCAGTCGTAGCCGATGTTCCACAGGAGCGGCCCCAGCACCGATCCCTGCGGAACACCGCACGACATCTCTCGCCGGTTCCATTCACCATTTCGACCAGGGTAGATCACGGCTCTATCACACAGATAGGCCCCGACCACCCGACGGAGGTAGTTCGGCACCCGGTGGTACCGGAGTGCCTCCCTAATGCAGGACCAGGGCAGGGAGTTAAACGCGTTGGCGATGTCCAACGACACCGCCAACACAACCCCGCCCCGGGATACAGCATCCCCCGTCGAGAGAGCTCTGACGCGCATGATGGCATCCACCGTAGAGCGCCCCCTGCGGAAGCCGAACTGGCAGTCCGCAAGGTCCGGCCCCATCCCAGACAGGTGCCCGACGAGGCGGCCCGCAATCACTCTTTCAAAGAGCTTGCCCACCTCGTCGAGCAGCACGATGGGCCGGTATGCGGACGGTGAGTCCGCAGGGCGCCCAGGCTTCCGAATGAGGACCAGCTTCCCCGTCTTCCAACGAAGTGGGAACTGGCCCCTCTCCAAACATGCGCTTAGGAGCCCCTCCAATCGGGGCCCTAGAGCCTCTGAGGCCAGGACCCAGGCTTTCCCAGGCAAGAGATTACCCCCTACATACAAACTTACAAACATACAAACTTACAAACAAATGTTACCTCTTTATAATATTATTATATTACTAGCTTCTGCCCGCGACTTCGTCCGCGTCACAGTTGATGTGTTATCCTACGGGTACCGTACATTTACCCGGGATAAAAAGTAGCCTATGTGTTATTCCAGACTATAATCTATCTTTGTGCCAAATTTCATCCAGATCCATTCAGCCGTTTAAGCGTGAAAGAGTAACAAACATCCATACATCCATACTTACAAACTTTCGCCTTTATAATAGTAGTAGGATATTATATTATATTATATTATATTATATTATATTATATTATATTATATTATATTATATTATATTATATTATATTATATTATATTATATATTATAGTATATAGTATAGATATAGATAAACCACTAGACTGTACAATGACAGACGCGAGGCGCCCGCTGTGGCCAGCCAGCCTGGTGTCCTCACGAGAGACCTCTCCGGCTGGCAGCCGGCGCTGTGCGCATGCGTCGCTGCTCATAGCTTGCCATGGTGCTCGCGATGAACTGAATGCACTATAGTGTTGCCAGTATTTAACATTTAATGCCACGATGTACGGCATTGGCACTAGGTAGTAGTCGGTACCTACCTGAGTTGATCATAATTATATATACATCGTGATTGTTGATATTTGGAAACAATATAGTTTTATGTCAAGTGTTCATTTATTACAATATGTACGTGTTTAGGCATTTGTCATAAATAAATACTTAATTTTAAAAACAATATTATTGTGCCTACTATGCAGAATGTAAATCAACATAATCATCATTGTAGCAAACTTTGTAAGTGCCATAAATATAAACGTAAAATTGAAGCGTCACGTCTCCGTGTGAAGTGACCTAAAGTTCAAACTTATTATTAGGCAACAGAGGCCAGCGGCTCACCTCTTGACCCGCCTCGGAAATCAATCGAATGTTTACAGAGAAGCGCGCGCGCGTGCAGGTGCGTGCGCGCAACCTTGTACACATGTAGGCGAACTCGCCGGGAGCTACTCAGTAGTAAACACGACGAAAGCCAACGACAGCACACATTAAAACTAGGGGTCAGCGTAGACAGAGCAGCTAAATGCTCGAGCACTTTTCGTGATTCCACAAGACAACCCCGAGACAACTCGACCCGGACAATCTGACCCTTGACAATTCAAACCCAGGACAACTTCACTCAAACCGATCCCGACGTCTGGACCCGGATACTCAACCCCGACAACTCGATGCAACTGGACCCGGTCTGGTCGACCCCGCCTAATTAGTCGGCTCCCACATGGAAATAGGAGTAATAAATTATTTGAACCTTTACTAAAAGGAGTGTCAGTGAAGTCAGGAGGAGGAATGGATCGCTCACCATACGTTTTACCTCTGAACATTATCTGAGGCGCTTGGTTTCACTCAAAGCTTGACAACCAGTGACATAGTCGAGCCTTCTTCTGGGGAACATCCAAATACTCTGAAATATTATATTCCGAATTTCGATGTTCCATTTCCAAAAGAACGATTTTCATAATACCTAAAAATAATAATATTACCTACATTATTATTTAAATTCACGAAATTTATTTTTCAGAAAGTCATAAATGTGATTGTTTTTTATTGTTATTTACACGCGACATTTCGATTTTCAAAACTTCGCAAAGTTAAAATTCCGCATAATTTCGTTCAGCATAACATTTATTTAGAGCGACGATTATTTGGTACAATTTCACTTGGCATACTATTCTTTCTTCTTTATCGTGTGGGCAGTAAGGTCTAACGTCCCCACACACCCTAGTGTCAGAGTTTCTAAACCGCCTCAAGGGCCTCTGACATGGTGTGACTCCGATGTCAGTGATGTCCAAGATAAACTTAGAAAGTACGTATGAATTAGAAAAAGTCACATTGGTACTACTTGCACGTGCCCGGTTGCGAACCCACAACCTCTACTATGAAAATGGTAGAATTTAACCTGGAATAGTTTATAACCATTAATTAAAAAATCAATATGTTGGTTTATAAGAGTTAGTAACGGAAACGAAACGCTGCAAAACCGACTCTACGTCTTGTCTGCCCCACCCTTAAGAGTGTAATTTAAACCCGCGTGGGCTGGGGTGAGAGGGGTGAGGCGGCCCGCGAGTTAGGAGCCTGTAGTTTCAATGCTCAGCCGGCCAGCTAGCCGAAGCGGCGGTGGTGAGCCTTACAGCTGTCTGCGACGATAAGTTCGCGTGCGGCCGCCGGAGCCTCGCAGCGCCGGAGCTGTGGCAGAAACCACGCCTGCTGCATGTGCGTGCTCGCTTGCTTGCACATCATATCTTTCAACTATTATGGATATGAAATGTGTCAAAAGACGATTCTGTCTGTAAACTTTCTACAATATGATGGTTCTACTTTTAAATTATCATAGACATGAAAGGAGATGGCTAAATGGAAGTATGGACCACTGCATATATTAGCATTTCATGTAAAAAAGTTTCAGTTACTTTTAGGGAATACCTAAATCTATCTATCTATATATATAAAAGAAAGTCGTGTTTGTTACAACACTTATAACTCGAGAACGGCTGGACCGATTGCCATGGTTTTTGATTTGTTGGATTTGTTTCCGTCCCGAATAGCAGAATACATCTTAAAAACAATGAAACGAAAAAAAAAAGTCGGTAGGGGTAGGGTAGGGGTTGGGTAGGGGTAGGGCAGGGGTTGGGTAGGGGTAGGGTAGGGGTAGGGTAGGGTAGGGGTAGGGTAGGGGTAGGGACGGGTAGGGTAGGGGTAGGGTAGGGGTAGGGTAAAGGTAGGGTAGGGTAGGGGTTTTTTTTTTTTTTTTTTTTTTTTTTTTGGTTCGCGGTGGAAATCCTCATGGACTTCCTCCGTCATGGTAGGGGTAGGGTAGGGGTAGGATACCACGCGAACGAAGTCGTGGCGGGTCAGCTAGTAATAGATATGGTAAAATAATATTGCCTAAAAAGGAAAGAAAGTGTGTGTGACGGTATATAATGTTCTCCAACTGACACTTTGACATTTTACAAAAAAGAATAAAACTAAAAAGAAAATGAGGCTGTACATATAAGATAAGTGAAAGTATGTAATGAAAAAGTTGGAATGATATGACTAGACTACATCACCTGAATTATATCTTTACAATCCTGAAAATAAAATCGTAATAATTATCAGGCCTCCGTCACTCGTTCAAGGTTACTCTCTTAAGTGCCTACGGCTCACCTGCGCCCGGGCGCAGAGTCCAGTCGGTCCAGACAGCCCTTGTGTGACGCGCGTTATTGCTCTCTCTCTCTAGCACAACACGACAGACGACGAAGTACATACTATCGGGCGTCTGCGTAAAGTACATTTTACCGCGCACGACCGTTTTGTAGGTAATTAAAGCGTTAATTGTTGGGTTTTTTCTATGGAGTGAAGTATCTGTACTTATTTAATCTGTGGTAATATTCCTGCATCAATGTGTATAAAGAACTCCTAACAAATGGCTACGAACTTTTACCTCGGCGTTTCGCTGTATCTGCGATGATTTTGATAGTTGTGTTTTTGCCTAGCGACCTCACCGATTTTGCAAGGTGGTAGGTACTTGAGTATCTACAAAGGGTGATACAAAAAACCGTGATACTACCATTAACTACGGGCTTTCGAGCATCCGCGCACAAATCACTCCCGCCTGGGTGTATTTAAGTATTAAATAAGTTAAGTAAGAAATAAAAACAGTTTTTCAGTTTTCGTATTTGAAAAGATTAATATTAACTGACCCAAATAACAAAATGTTAATTACCGTAGTACCTACCTGAATTAACTATAATAACTACACTTTTGAATATTGTGACACCAAACAAAAAAAATAAGTCACGTTGGGGGACCGATGTTGCATTTAGGATACGATCGTCCCGAGCGGTCCCCCAACGTGACGTATTTTTTTGTTATTTTTTTACTTTTTAAAGGGAACTTAGGTTTTTGTGTTGGGGGTTTTTAAATTTTTTATTTAATTTTTTATTTTATACTTTTTATAGGTAAGTACCTACTTATTATAATGTCAATTTTCTTAAGTTTGAGACCCCACTCGAGTATATTTATAGACATTTGGTTTTTCTTCCCTACTTTCACCTCCACAACTTTTAAACGGCTCAACCGATTTTCATCAAACATGTCTAAGAACACTCGCACCTTTAATACAAAAAAAAACTCAATTAAAATCGCTTCATCCGTTCGGCAGCTATGATGCCACAGACAGACAGACAGACACGTCAAACTTATAACACCCCTCTTTTTGCGTCGGGGGTTAAAAATGTTAATTACCGTAGTACCTACCTGAATTAACTATAATAACTACACTTTTGAATATTGTGACACCAAAGGCAACCAGTCTGTTGTCGTGATAATTACAAGACGAGATTAGTGTGTCTGATCCATATTGCCATTGAGTTAATTATGTGGGTACTTTGAATAAACCGGCCAAATGCGTCGAACTCGCGCACGAATGGTTCCGTACCATTATCTATAATGACGTATTAAAAAAAACTACTTACTAGATCTCGTTCAAACTAATTTTCGGTGGAAGTTTACATGGTAAGTACATCATATATATTTTTTTTTAGATTTATCATTCTCTTATTATATTATTTTTAGTGTCCGACCGATAGTTCGGTTTCGGTTTCGGTCGAGTTTCGTCAAAAATAACAAGTTTCGGTTTAGTTTCGGTTTCGGCGTCAGACCTGCCGAAACTACCACCGAACCGAAACTGCATTCGGGAGTTCTCGCGCTTTGCTCGGTCATGTTCGGGTCGGTGAAGCCCATCTAAACGACGAGAGATTTTGCCGCATCCACGTGCCTCTAATCATGTCAGTCATGAAACGAACTGAAACGAACTGCTTGTTCTAAGTTTTCGTGTGATTTATTTTGAATTCGGTAAGTTTTATCACGTGATATAGCATAAAGGTAGTAAACATCAAAAACCGGACAAGGGAGGGTTCCGTTCGTTTGCCCACCGTGGATTCTGGGTACAATTTATAAATAGTTCAGGAATCGAGTGTCACAGGTATTTTTTACCCGACTGCGACAGAAGGAGGGTTATGTTTTTCGAGGGTATGTTTGTATGTATGTATGTATGTATGTATAATTGTTTGGCACGCTCTGCAGGCTGAACGGCTCGATGGATTTTAGCTTGAGAGGTGTCGTTAGATTCGTATTTACTGTGAGAGTGACACTGGGTATATAAAAAAAAACAAAACAAAATGGCGGATTTTTGGCGCCAAATTCAAATGTTTGGCTCGCTCTGCAGGCTGAACGGCTCGATGGATTTTAGCTTGAGAGGTGTCGGTAGATTCGTATTTACTGTAAGAGTGATACTGGGTATATTAATTTCTTTTTTAAAACACTAAAAAAATAAAAAATAAAAATCGGTAATTTAAAAAACTAAAAAACCCGACTGCTATTCATTAAAAATCCCTAAAACAAGATAAATTGTAGCAGTCGGGACCCATTCGGGACCATCTGCAATGTAATATAGGTATGTGCTCTCAATTCACTAATCCTCCATTTCTAGAATGGGTCCCGACTGCTACAATTTATCTTGTTTTAGGGATTTTTAATGAATAGCAGTCGGGTTTTTTAGTTTTTTAAATTACCGATTTTTATTTTTTTCGAGGGTATGTTTGTATGTATGTATGTATGTATGTATAATTGTTTGGCACGCTCTGCAGGCTAAACGGCTCGACGGATTTTAGCTTGAGAGGTGTCGTTAGATTCGTATTTACTGTGAGAGTGACACTGGGTATATTAAAAAAAAAAAAAACAAAATGGCGGATTTTTGGCGCCAAATTCAAATGTTTGGCTCGCTCTGCAGGCTGAACGGCTCGATAGATTTTAGCTTGAGAGGTGTCGGTAGATTCGTATTTACTGTAAGAGTGATACTGGGTATATTAATTTCGTTTTTAAAACACTAAAAAAATAAAAAATAAAAAACGGTAATTTAAAAAACTAAAAAACCCGACTGCTATTCTTTAAAAATCCCTAAAACAAGATAAATTGTAGCAGTCGGGACCCATTCGGGACCATCTGCAATGTAATATAGGTATGTGCTCTCAATTCACTAATCCTCCATTTCTAGAATGGGTCCCGACTGCTACAATTTATCTTGTTTTAGGGATTTTTAAAGAATAGCAGTCGGGTTTTTTAGTTTTTTAAATTACCGTTTTTTTTTCTCATTCTTTATCGTAAATCGAAAACAATACGTCATCATAAAAAATATTAAAAATTGTTTAAGCTTGTATCAATGACGCCCTTGTATACGACACACAACACGTCACGGTAAAGTCACTTAAAAATTTTGGGCCCTATTTTTTATATAAAGACCTAAGTTTTCAGAACTAACTCAGAGGTTTGATTTTTCACAGCTTCGAGGGACTGTGGACCTGAGTACCTATTATTTTTTTATCAAAATGGGAAATCATCAAATGACTTCTCTCGCCCTGGGCGGGGCGGGAGGGAGTGTCAGACTTTTGCTGACTAAAACCCATCCTTGTTCCTTCTTGTGCCTTTTGCGTTCCGGGGGCGCGGTAACTCTTTCGAATAACCCGCAGCCCTGGCAGCCATCGACCCTGAGTGGCCCCTCCAAATGTTTGGTGACATCTCATTGAGGCGTGCGTGGAACACGAACGCGCCGTCGTCACGGTCTTTCGTTAGTTAACGTACAGATGGTGAGCTACCCATTGTTCACTGTCCACAGACCCGCGTGTACGATGGCCGGAGTCGTCTCGCGGCTCCCGACGCCCGGAGCGTCTCCCGGAGCGGCTGGGAAGAGAGGTTCTGCGCCTCTCCCGTCCCGCCACCTCCTTGTCTAGCATAACTGCTTCAACTGAGTATCTATATTATAGTTTTATTTTCAACTCAATACCTCCACGCATTACGAGATAAAGGGTCGCGACACAGACAGACAGACGGACGGAGAACAAAGTGGTCGTTTATATAACTTAAATACTTAGGTACCTACCAAGGTATCCGCATTATAAAATTATTATTTAATTTCTGTTTTTCGATTCTAAACCTTACTTATTACCTACCCTCAAACTAAAATCGAATGCAATATTAACGATCCTTGTAAGAAAGTTTCGGTTTCGGCCAAAACTGAGACCATTTCCGAAATTCGTTTTCGGTTTCGGTTTCGGTCGTAAAAACCAGTTTCGGTCGGACACTAATTATTTTACCACTTTGGAAGAGTCTCTCGCGCAAACTATTCAGTTTAGAAAAAAATTACATTAGAAACCACAATACGAGTATCATTTTTGAAGACCTATTGTTGGAAAGTTGAAAAAAAAAAATGATTTTCAGTTCTAAATATTCCCCGGCCACAATTTATCGGTTTAAAGAACTTTATTCTCATTAACACAATACAGTCACTTACATGCGAAGAATAAAAGCTTTTATCTAATTATTTTAAATGGGTATTAATTATCAGCGCGGGTAGAAGAAAAATCCTCCATAGGTTAAATTATTTTTACCGTAGTTTGTTCTTATTCTGGATAATACCAGATGATTCTGACTTGTCGTGTTTATTGGTCTGTATTCAGTTCAGTTTTTATTTCGGAATTCAAAAAAATAATTAGGTATTTTTGATGTTATGAATTATTATTAAGTCGGAATTTTTGTTACCTATTTGATTTATTGAAACTCGGTTTTATGACAATAGTAACTATAAACGTTACATAAACGGTATATTGAATTTTCGAAATTATAAACATAGCATTCATGATAAATCGAAGTTGTTATATTAGGAATTTTGAATTATTTGGACTTATTAAAATCGGTGTTTTGAAATTTGTATTTGTGATTCTCGCAATGAAGTTTTTCGTATTTATGTAGTGTATACCGATACCCAGAGAAATACAAGCTGTTGATTTGCATCCTCGTCAAATTTTAGGAGCTTTTTATAGAAAAAAAGAAGTACTTACCGTAATCAAATATAATTATGATACCTGGCCAATATTTAATAAATGCTTGTTTTTTTAGTTGCGGCTATCAAAAAACAGTATTCCAGAATACTCCTCTTGCAAAAATCAGCATCACCCAGTTGCATATGCGGTAGGCAGATTTGTGGCGCGGCTATATCAATGCGTGCATAGCGCCTAAACCCTCTGGCGAGATCGCTAGTTCGAATTGGAAAATCACGTCAAAAAATATAAATTTTAAAACAAATTTATTTGATTATTGATTCGTGTTAAGAATCACGAGCATAGTTAACTCCTTGAATTTGACGAGAATGCAAATCAACAGCTTGTATAATTCTGCTGCTCTGTCTGCGCTGACCACAATGATACGCTTTTTCCGATTCAGGGAACGGGTTGACCACTTTAGAGATTGACCTTTAAACTTATTATCGTGTTTAAGAAACCGGTCACAGCCGCGCACCTCGCGCTTCTGTACCGACCGTGTTTGTTTAGAACAAACCGACGCGCCTCCTCGCCCTCGTCGCTTACGGGCGCAATGTACAAGACTTGTCCTAAAATAGAACAATGTGATAATGTAAAAATGTCGTTTGTGCCGATACCTCCCGGACGCGCTTACCGCATGCCTACTCGCCACCGACCGCTCTACGTAACCCGAACACAGCGACCGTCAGGCTGCTCCACAATGCATGGCAGCTCGATCCGAAGCGATTAAGTGTGGTGCCGAGATACGGGCGCGCGGCGCGGGCGGGAGGTCAGCGGTACGAACGTAAAAAAGAGAGCGCGGGCGCAGAACAGCCAGACGCATGCCGCCATGATCCGCGTCGCGTGGCTGACGTGCGCGCTGCTGGCGGCGAGCGCGCGCGTGCTGGAACGCTGCCAGCTGGCGCGCGAGCTGGCGGCGCTGGGCGCGCGCCCCGACCGCCTCGCCACCTGGCTCTGCATCACCTACCACGAGTCGCGCTTCGACACCGCCGCCCACAACCGCCACAGCGGCGACCACGGCCTCTTCCAGATCAGCGAGCTGTACTGGTGCGGGCCCGGCAAGGCGTGCGGCCTGCCCTGCTCCGCGCTGCGCGACGACGACCTCGCCGACGACCTGCAGTGCGCGCTCGTCGTGCACGAGGAGCACACGCGCCTGCAGGGCGACGGCTTCCTCGCCTGGGTGGTGTACCCGCAACACTGCAAACATAACACTAAGAAATACCTCGTGGATTGCGACATTAACGCGAAGAATGCAGTGCCGATAACTAGATCCCGCACGTTTCACTACCCTTATAGTTACGACCAGCCGAATGCCACGACACACGGGAACAGTGCAGACAATTCGTTACCCTCCTACTTGTCTATTGGATCCATCGTAAGAGAAAATTATGGTAAAGTGCTCGAACAAAATAGAGGGAGAACCGATTGGTATAATTATAAGATTGACAACATTGACGAGCTCAAGCTCCCTGTGTTTCAACAACCATCGCAGCACATAGACGTGCGTACGACGAGCCGCGCGACTGCCGCGCCGCGCTACGCCACCGCCGCGCCCGCGACCAGCGCGTCGCGCCGCGCCACCGCCGCGCCCCCCGCCCCGCGCCTCATGGTGTGGAGGAGCATCGAGTCCAACCAATTCAGGAAGAAACAAACGAGCACGCAAACACCAACTACCAGAACACACTACTCCACCGACTTGCAAAAATATACGATTACATCTGTACCAGTATTAAGTACAAGCACTCGTCCGCCGTCCCTTACAACAAGTATTACTCCAACAAGCCTGACCACCACAACGTGGAGGCCGGCGACAAGAGCCGTCACCACCACTGCACGCAGGCCTCCCACTTCCACGACCACGTCCAGAGCGCCGACTGCGACCACTCGCCGGCCTGCTCCCACGGCCTCGTCGACAGCGCAGCGGCACAGTGTTACCTCAGCGGGTTCAAGGATTGCGACAGCAACCTACGGCCCTCCATCGACAACCCTAAAAATTCCGAGCACTACCACTAGAAGACCAACAAATGCTTGGACGTGGAGTTCAACGACCTCCAAGATAATGACACCAAAAGCAGTTTCAGGAAAACCAAACACAGACTTTTCATGGTACACTTTCCCGTCACGAGTAGCGACTACACCGTCAACGGCGACAGCGCAGCGCGTCGCAGAAACCAGCTCTCCGAACACACAGCCATTTGCATCGTTCACAATGCGAAATAACGCGCACACTAGAACCACCAAAGCAATGCCGTCTCCGACCAACAAGCCACCCACGAGTACGCACAAACCAACAACTAAGCAATCGATATTCGATCTGTACTTGAACCCGACGAAAGCTCCGCAGTTGCCGAGTTACCAGTACAGCTGGGGCCAGTCCAGGTTGAAGATATTCGGCGGCGGGACGACCACCACGCCTGCGCCGGCGCGCCTTGTCAACACATAAACATAGAGAGCAGCGTACAGTGATGTATTGTTATCATCTACAGGTTATTACTACTAGTAATCTCCGCTCACGCTGCAGGGAACTTTAGGCCTTTTCCTCCCGTTATGAATGACACGGTGGTTTCGCTTCGATTACTAACTAAAAAGTATTCCTTTTCAAAATGACATCCGCACAGGAACAACAAGTGGTATCATAAGACAATGTCAGTAAGCGCGAGCGCATGCTGTAGCGACCAGCCGTGCGATTCTCTAACATATTTCAACGCTGCGCTCGACGTCGAGCTCGTCGACGCCACAACTGTCAAATCAACTTTACGCACAACACATAGAGTTGATTTTACCGACGTTTTGTCAACCAGCTCGACATCGAGCGCAGCGCTGAAATATGTTAGAGAATCGCACTGCAGCTCCCGCGGCGGAGCTGTCAGTACGTGTTGCGAAGCGAATGTTTATTGCACTCACACCAACAAGCATTTCTTTATACACAATTTATATTATTTATTTATACTTCAATGTTTTACCACCTTCCAATCAGTTACGATTAAATGACTTTTCACTCCAGGTAAATTATAACTAGTCTGTTAGACCGTACTAGATATGTCAATGAAATGAAACATACTCTAGCTAATTCCGTTTATTAAATACTCCCTACGAGGTTATAATGACAAGACATATTATACCTGTAGGTATACAAAACAAGAAGCATTTTAAAACTCCATTAGCATGTATTGAGATAATACAAGTAGTTTACATGTAAATTATTAATTAAAATACATCTATTTAAAACACGGAGATCCTCAAACAAGATGGATATCCGGATCGTAATACTAACTTCATAACTTTTAATTTAAAAAAGAACTGTAAATTAATAGGTACGCTTAAGTAAAAAAATGTGCCGTTCCAAACATAAACGTTATATCGATTTGCTACATCATGTTACATTTGAAAATTTAGGTACCTACCTACCTTAACAATCACGTTGTTGTGTTCTTACGGAACATTTGAGAAGTTGAACAAAACTATTAGTTATATATAAATATGTATAATTTATTGAGCTTACTTAGTGTCCCCCTCTGTGTTACCTGCGGTTATTAGATATTCTGCGAGCGTCGCGACGGCGACGATATTGTTATCGTAGGTGGCGGCGGCGCGCTGTGTCGCGCTCACTGTCGTCCTTCGGTACAATCGCACCTTCGGAATATTTCCGCATTTGTACAACTGGTTATCTTAAACAAGTCTGTGGCGATGGCGTGCATTATTTTTATTGGAGATCATTATAAACTTAAATCTTCCATTTAAATATGGTTTCAAGAATAAATAGTAACTAATAATCAATAAACCAAATATACGTATAATATTAGATTAAACAAATAACTTTATCGTTTTGTTAACAAAGTCTAGGGAACACAAGGGTAATTTAGAATGTATTTTGACTGTGCCTAACATTTTTTGTTCTACGTAGGTATAGGTATGACTACCTAGATCATTACATTTTTCTAGATATTCATTCTAGGTAGTCATTTTTACGCCAAAAGAAGCGTACCTACTTAGTTTATTGCTCGTTTTGGCTGTCTAATGAAATATAAATCTAAAAAATGAAAAGGAAAAAACCTTTATTTAAAAAAAGCTTATATTTAAGTTCTCTAAAAAGAAGAAAATAAAAATTTCCTTTAAAATTTTAACTATTTACTTATAGCCTCATTATAAACAATTTAAATGATCGGAAAGGCTCGTCGCGAGGTTTTCAGCTATCGCTGGCTAGGTTTCTGAGTCATCTCATTCAACGCATCATTGTTGCAAGGTCGTTTGCCGGTTAATTTCGAACAGTGTAGCTCTTCAATAAGGAGACCCAGGAGACCAAACAGTAGCAGCAGGAATCGCCACACCGCAATAACAAACACACACACACTCACATTATTTTTCGAGTTACACTCAACAAGCCCTTTCGAGTGATACCCATATTGTAGAAGTGCATAAAAAATAACTATTCCGCCATCTTGGATGATCCGCCATATTGGATTTAGAATGACGTCACACAGCTTATCGTGTATTGTCATCCAAACTAAACGTGTATACAAAATTTCAGCTCAATCAGTTGAAGATATCTGCTTCAAAATTGAGTAGCAAGAATTTACCCGAACAAATTACATACAAACTCGTACATTGCAAGTTAAATAAAAGCTTTTATAAAATAAACTATATAAATATAAATAAAATGTCATGATGGCCCAGTGGTTAAGGCACCCGCCTGTCATGTACGAGGTAGTGGGTTCGCAACCGGGCACGGGCAAGTACCAATGTGACTTTTTCTAATTCATATTATTATGTACTTTCTAAGTTTATCTTGGACATCACTGACTTTGGTGATGGAAAACATCGTTTGGAAACCTGGACTTATAATTAATATAAGTCTGAAATTGCCAATCCACCTTGGGCAAACGTGGTGATTAATGCTCGTGCCTTCTCTTTATGAGAAGAGACCTTTGCCCTGCAGCGGGACAGTTATAGGCTGGTATTATTTATTTATTCATTATAAAATAAACATTTTGTGCTAGCTGACCCGGCGAATTTGGTACCGCCCGCGTACGGACCCACGTGCCTGTGCCCACTTTTTTACTTTTTGTATTTCTGAAACAGCCAACAAAACAGACCGTAGAGATCTGACCTCATGCTGCAGCTAAAAAACAGACAAATTTCTGAATGCGCCTATAATACAGACAAATTTCTGAATGCACGTATAAATATTTGGCAACCAAGTGACAAGAAGACAAAAGAAGTCAAATGTTTCACAGCTAGGACAAGTTTGTATTAGAAAATTAAATTGTCGTTTTTAGTGTTTTCTTTTACTTATTATTTATGTTTCTCGCCGTTTAACCTCCCTTGAACTTCCAAAAATATTTCAAGATCATGAAAATTAAAAGAAAACCAAATGTATTAGATTTTCTTTACCAAATGTTAAAAATACCGCATGTGACCTCATATTGAATGGCCAAAAACTGGATTTTGTTAGTAAAGTAAAATCGGTTAGAAATAAATGAATTTTAACACAATATCATAATTATTTTCAAAAGAGGTAATAAATTCATATCATACACTATTCATACTACAAATATGTTTTAGTCCCATAAAGTCGGGCGGTTTGGACGAGGTCGAAAGGTTCTATAGACAGCTATACGCTTCGGTCGCCAAACTTGTTAACAGGTCGGCCATAAACCCAAGAGCCAAGCTGACCCGACACCTCACCGAGGACCCCCCGAACCTGTACGAGATTAGCTCTGCCCTTTTTGGCGGGACGGGGGGGAGTGTCAGACTTTTACTGAGTAAAACCCATCTATGTTCCTTCATGTGCCCTTTGCGTGGACGCCTGGAGCGTCTCCCGCGGCGGCTGCTGGGACGGGGGACTCTTCTCTCCCTCTCCCGTCCCGCCGCCTCCTTCTTTAGCATTACAGCTTCCGCTCCGGACTATGGCCTGAACCAGTGCCGGACGCGTGAGTTCGCCGCCGCCGATGGCCGCCACGAGGACTCGGCGGTGCTCCGCCCAAGCGGGGCAAACCGCTAAGGTATGCTCCACCGTGTTCTCGGGGCGTTAGCTCTGCCCTGAATCTACTTAAAAACAACAAGGTGATGACGGAATAACTTCAGAGCTCCTGAAAGTGGATGGTACTCAAAGTCCTTCAGAAACTCTTTAATTTCGTCTTGTTTGACGGTATAACGCCAGAAGCGTGGAACAGAGGCTTGGTGGTGCTGTGACAAGAATTACAGACCCGTCTCACTTCTCAGTCATGTTTATAAGCTGTTTTCAAGGGTCATCACGAACCGTCTGGATCGGTGGTTTAATGACCTTCCAACCTCCCAAGCAAGCCGGTTTCCGAAAAGGCTACAGCACCATAGACCACATCCACATGCTGCGACAAGTTATACTGAAGACACATGATGTAAATGTTATGGACCAAGTGATAAATTGAGCAGTATACGTAATGCCCGGTCATTGTGAATATGAGAGTGCAATTTGATAATAATTATTCAAATAATCAAATTGACCAGGCACTATACATATTACCCATGACCTTTTGGGCAGAGTAATACAAACATATTTAATAACTAACTATTTTCTTATTGTTATTGTCATTTAACATAAAATAAACTAAATATTAAACCTCTTAAATAATCAGACTCATTATTTGGATTAATTACGAAGGACTTCTACCTTAAAAATCCACTAGTTTTTGCATTTAAAACCGGCACTCTTCGCCGACAGGACACTTCACCGACAGGACTCTTAGCCGACAGGACACTTCACCGACAGGACTCTTCGCCGACAGGGTCGGGGAGCCCCGCTTCGCGGGGTTCAAGGGTTTACAAAAAAAATAACCACGAAGTGGTTAACCCTAATCAGTCCGAGTCGGGGTGCCCCAAGTCCCGATATAAATTGCATCGCTGATGAGCCCTGCCGGCTATTTTCACGATAAAAGAATATGATGTATTATTAATAATATTTAGTGGGTGTTGTAAAAAAGATGAATTTGTTTATTAGAGGCTATGTCATTTTCCCGTTGCTTAGTTATAAAATTAACAGTTTAATCACGTGTCCAATAAATAATTTTGTGGCCAGACTTATAATTTCCCTTTATTTATTAGAACAACTGCCACATATAGCTTTATTATCAAATTGCCCAACTATCATGTAGCAATATAATAATGACCGTGCAATGTGATAAATAATGAAGTTAAGAAAGTAATTAATCACTTAGCCCGATAAAGCTAGACATTATGCATAATGCTCATGCTTTATAAATAATGCCCGCACTAATCACCTGGTCCGTAACATAAATATATGTCCCCTATGTCGCCCTTTTGTGGACTATGAGAAAGCCTTTGATTCGGAGGAAACGAGGAAACTGTGCTTGAATCTCAACGCATTGACTACCGGTATAACGTAGTGCAGTTGAAATTCTTGTACAACAACGGCACTATGTCGGTCCGAGTTCAGAAGCAGAGTTCGAAGGCGATCCCTTTGAAAATAAGCGCAAGACAGGGAGACGTTATGTCTCCGAAATGGTTTACTGCCAGTTTGGAGAACGCCTGCAACTTCCTGGAATGGCTTGGACTTAACGTTAATGTACATCACTCACCTGCGGCTTGCCGACGACATTGTGGTCATGGCGACATCGATGGAAGATCTCAGCACGATATTCGAAACCTTGATCGAGTTTCCCAACAGGTGGGTCTGAAAATGAACATTCACAAGACAAAGGTGATGAGTAATGCCCATGTTGTACATACCCATTCCCGTATCAGTTGGGAACTATATTTTTGAAGGCCAAACAGTTCAACTTTAAGATAGAGGTCAACCACCGAGTCCCACTCGGCTCGACAGTGTTCGGAAAACTGCGTAACGTCAAACTATCATTTCGCCCAGTGTGTGTTACCAGTGATGACTTAGGGCTCTGAAACATGGTCTCTTACCATAAGCCTTAAGATCAAATCAGAAATAAGGAGCTCCGCAGACGAACCATATTTACCGACGTACCTACCCCAGCGAATCTGGAGCGGACGTCCTGCGGCTTATATGACGACATGATGAAGATTACCTTGTGTATTTTATTTATGGGCCTCAGTAGCCTGATAAAATTAAATTACTAATTAATATTTATTAAATCTAGACTCCAGGCATCTTTAGACAAATACGTAGAAAAACCCAGTATCTTAATTTTCAGCAGTCATATTTGCAACTAGCTTAGAGGATTATGACAATTGCTATTTCCTTAAGTTACACTTACGCCCATGTGAGCGAAGCCGGGTCCGTAACGTAACGCTCTCGAAGTTACGTTATTACTTTATTTCAATTATTAAACTTTATAAAAACTAAAAATCATTAGAAAGAGCAGTCCCTCGATTAATAAAAATTGGATCAATCGTTCACTCGAAGTAGCGTTTGGCGATAAAAGGTTGCTTCGAAATAAAATCCATTCGAACAAATATTCAGTCGACTTTCCGTTAATGGAACATATGACTCTCGAAATTACGTTAAGGACCCAGCGAGGCCGCGGGCACATCTACGTAATAACTAAATAGACATTTACCACAGTTAGAACTTGGTTAAATCGGCTTCCACGATTTTTTACATACTTATTACTTAGTTAAAGAAAGAAAAAGTGATCTAAAAGGAAATTTTACTGAACGTGAATCCAATTGTAAAATTAATAAAAAATACTAATACTCGTATATGGTTGTTTGTTTTAGGCGCGTTTCTGGTGATGTCGTACCCGCACTTCTTGTTCGCTGACGTAAGGTACCGCAACGGGGTCATTGGGATGCGGCCGGACGAGGAAAATCATAAAATCTTCATAGACATAGAACCGGTAAGTGATAACCTTCTAAAATTATCTCAGACACTATTTTTAAACGTTACGAGGTCATAGCAGAGGTTATATTATGATAATTATGTTTTCATCATACATTTATAATTACCTGATTTATAGAGAATCAAGCCTAGATCTCTAGCCTAAAGCTAAGAATCAAAGTCAAAGCATTTATTTCAGTTAAACCGTTCTCGGGCACGTTTGTACTGTTAAGTACGTAGTCGGTCAGATAGTCAGAATGTAGAAGCTAGTTGCTCGCACGATGACAGTTGTTGTGCCGGCCATCAAATGTTAGTAACCGTCCCTGACGGAGCGCCAGGCGTCATCTGCTGGACGGCCGCCGGGCGCCTGTCGGCAGAGACTCAGTCTGCACACACGAAACTTTATGGAGGGCGTGAGTTCGATTCCCGGACAAATTCAGATTGTAATTCAAGACTTTCATATAGCGTACCGTTCAAATAGTTTTTCGAATCAGCGTGTGCGCGACAACGCAGCAACGTAGGTTTAAAGAATTTTATTCTCTTAAGAACTTAAATAACAGTTCACTTAAAATGAGATAAGTACATAATGCTTATATCTAAATATGTTTGCCTCTTGAGTGTTGGTGACGTTACAGGGATTATGGCATATTTTGCTTAAAATATGTTTATACTATCACACTTTTTTAAATCATCCGGTAAATTATTAAATAGTTGTACTCCCTCAGTCAGTATTGTTTTTTTACCGTAATTAGTCCGTGCACGTGTAGTCAGTAGTTGAAATTTGTTTTTACTTCTTGTGTTGTGTGTAGGTGTTTTCTTATGAAGTTGTATGTTCGATTGTACTGAGTTCGTGGTGTTTTTTTTTTATAAGGATGCAGGTGTTATATGTGTTTAGTTGTGTGAAATTTAGAAGTTTAGTTTTTTCATTTTTTTTTTTGTTGGGTATAGGTAGGGGCAATGAAGTAGTACCTAGGTACCTTCATAATTTTGCTTGTATTTTTTGTAGAGGGTTCAGGTTGGATTTTGCGGCTGATCGTCATTCGATATAGCGGTTTTCGACCAAATGTGTTCTCGAACTGGCGTACCACAGTTAATTTTTTTCGAAATAGCGTGCGTCGTAATGACGTCTTTCAAATCTTCATATTTATATCACTCTCGATCCTATAAAGGTATGCTCCTACACAGCTAAACTTTAGTTACATTTTTTTTAAACCTAATACATTTAGTAACATATTATGTTAGTAATTGTTATTATTCTGTTAGGAATTGTTAGATGTTTTGAGTGCTCCTACACTGATGGAAAATGTTAACAAAAATGTTTTATTTGTTTCAATTTGATAACTGACAATTTTGTTTAGAAATGTTTACTAATGTTATCAAATCTTTATTAACATGAAAACATTTCTTAACATGGTGATCAAATGTTTGTTTAGAAAATGTTTACTTATGTTTGTAAACATTTTTAACAGCAGTGTGGGAACACCTTAAGGGTTCTGTTTTTTCCTTTTAAAGTACGGAACCGTAAAAAGTAATGAAAGTATTGCTGTGTCCGGATATAGTGCAGCTAGCCAGTAGCCACCCAAACACGTTTAGTTGATGGGGCAGTAGATGAGGGAGCTGGGTGTCGCACTAATGAGTATCGCTTGTCCAGAACACCGGAACTCCGATCCGCGGCGCGAAGCGCGCGCAGTTCAACATCTTCTCGCGCAGCGTGCGCGGCATCCCGCCCACCGGCCGGCTGCGCGCCGCGCTCGTGCCCGTCCTGTGGATCGAGGAGGTGGGTACACCCGCACGCGTTGCCGCTCTATATCTATTACTTGCCACAGTGTACTCGCGCTCATGCATTACTGCAACTTTTTCTTTTGTGCGGAGGGTACGGCTCCACCCCCGAGGAGAGACTAGCTCTGTACGCTTTTTTAAGAAGCCAAACAACATAAAGGCAGAATTAGACGGGGTCAGTGCACAAGTCAGTTATCGGCGGCGCCAGTGCCCGCGCCTAGACTGACTTCTAAATATTCATGTGCGAATTTACAAGTCAGCGCTGACTTCCCGCCACTGTACTGACTTGAAATCAATTTATACGGGGTTTTTTCGGGTCAGCGCTGACTTGTCTCGATTTCAGCGCCAGTCACTGACCCTGTCTAAATCTGCCTTAACTGCCCCCACGCTTGTGACGTCACTGCCGCGGTCTCGAGGCACTATCTAACACCCGTTGTATTTTACAGGCCATCAACTTACCCGGTGAATTCGTGGACGAGCTGACGGATAGATTACTAAGTAGTCTGCGATTAGTGGAAATATTTATTCCAGTGATAATTGCAGTATGTTGTGTCATACTGCTGACAGGTGTTATTTTAACTATCAGAGCTAAATATAGAAAAGGAGCAAACCATACGAATGCGAACTAAACGATAATGATATTAACCTATTGAGAATATCAAACGAATAAGATCACTGTCAATAAATAACTACGTAACCACCCATTTTGTTTTATTTGTAAAATCACTGTTCAGCCTGTTCGTAATTGTACTTCCCAGCAACAGCTACAACAGAGCACACACACACACTTACACTTAGACTATCACTGTCCTAGGCAGTCTCTTTCTTAACCGACTTAAAAAAAAAAGGAGGTTATCAATTCGACCCGTATGTATGTAATATATCAAGAACTGCCTAGTTTTCGTATATGTTAATCTATATCAGCGTCTGAACAAATGTGCCAAATTTCAAAAGTGTATGTATGTATGTTTTGTTTTTGTAATGCTGTCATGGGCACCTGGTCTTACCTGGTAGGCGTAGTTGGCATAGTTACTGCGTAACCTAGCTACGACGCCGCGCCGGAGCCATTCTTTATTTTATTTTATTTGTTGTAAACTGTAGCACATTATTTAATACTATCTAAGGTAGACTGGTAGAAAATGCCTAAGGCATTAAGTCCGCCTTTGTACGGTGTATTTTATACATTTTGTGCATAAAGTTTTAATAAATAAATAAATAAATAAATAATAATAAAATCGTAACGATGCCAATTCTGTACATTTAATATTTTTTTAAAAGTAGTTGCTACAAGTTAAGTACATTATACTGAACCCAAACTCTGGCAACTCTTCAATTACCGCACTTCTTTGGGGCCACCCTAAGCTTATCAAACGAATCCAAATACCTGGGCATCTATTTGGATAAACAGCTGAACTGGGCCAAACACACGGAATACATCACCACAAAAGCCAGTATAGCCCTAGGGCAATGTAGAAGACTGCTCGGCAGGAACTGGGGCATTACCCCCAAAATTACCTACTGGCTATACACCACAGTTATCCGACCTATTGTCACATACGGATCTCTAGTTTGGTGGCCCAGGACCAAACTAAGTGTAGCTCAGAAGGATCTCGAGAAACTGCAAAGACTAGCCTGTGTAGCGATTACCGGTAGCATGCGAACATCTCCCACCGCTGCGCTGCAGGCAATGCTGGGATTACCACCTCTACACCTAATTGTAAGAGAAGAGGCGGCCCTAGCAACATTCAGACTCGAAATATCCAACACTCTAAATAAAGACTCCAGAGTTAAACACACACAACTGAAAGAGGATGCGATCAGACGACAGCCCATGATGGCATCACCCAATGATAGAATCGTGAAAAAACACTGCTTCCACAAACATTACAGCATAGAGCTCACACCGGAGTTGTGCGACTACTCGGGTCCAGGAGAGCTAAGGATTTATACCGATGGCTCTAGATCTGGGTACCGGAGTCGGGGTCTTCTCTGAAGACTTAAACATCAAAATATCCCGACCCCTTGGAACGCTCAACACTGTATACCAAGCAGAATGCATAGGCATTATTCAAGCAGCACACGCCATAGAGGCCAGGAAAGTCACGGACACCCATATCCGTATAATCTCCGACAGTGCCTCAGTCCTCCAATCCTTACAGAATAACCAATTTACATCAAGACTAATACTGGAATGCCATAACGCACTAGAACGCGTCACGGAAAAAAACCGTAACAAGGTGACGCTACAATGGATTAAAGGACACAGTGGGTCACTAGGAAACGATGCTGCTGACGAACTCGCCAGGAGGGGTTCTGGCACGAAAGCTTTCGGACCAGAATCAATAGTGCCCATTCCTTTCAATCAGCTTAGGAGCTGGTTGAAAGACTACACACATACACAAGCAGAGGAGTGGTGGGCCTCGACACCAGGGTGCAGGCAATCCAAGGAGGCCCTGCCATGTTTGGACAAGGGACTGACCAGGCGCCTTCTGCGCCTGGACAGAGTTAGCCTGCGACTGGTGGCGGGGACTATCACTGGCCACTGCTCACTAAACAAACATTTCCACACTTTAGGCATCATAGACAGTCCTCTATGCAGAGCGTGCATGGAGGCAGAAGAAACGGTGGCGCACGTGCTCCTTGAATGCACCGGCGTCGCCCAAACCCGCAAAGAAACCCTCGGTACACCAAAATCCCTTGCGGACGCCCTGAGAAGACCGGGAAGACTGATCTGCTTTTGGAGGGAGGTGGGCTGGTTGGAATAGCCCCCACCACGGCTCACGCACAATGGTCCATTGTAGGACTAAGTGCGGAAACCAAACCCCCTAACATAGAACATAGAACTGAACCCAAAACAATAGCTTTTGGAATTTTTGTCTGTTTGTTTGTTTGTTTGTATGTATGTACGCGCGTAACTTTGTAACTTCTGCACCGATTTGAACAAAACTTTTCGTAATATATTGACCAGGGGCTATAATCTTAGGTACACTTCATCAAGCTATGTCACATAGGGGTTAGGCAGAAACAGTATGCACACTCTTAACTTAACAAATACTAAACTAACATGCACATTCTATCTGCTTTATGTGGATATAGTCTTGGGCTTTAATCCAAAATTTAATATAAGTATTACGCTATGTCACATAGGGGTTGGACAGTAGCAGTTTTTTCTTCTTATTTTATACTTTAATTTGGTTATAACAAACAATATTGGGATTGCTGAAATAATTATCATTACGGTACAGTTTCAAGGAGCTCAGCAGGTATTCAATACTTAATTCGTTACGTAACAGTTAGGTCAACGTGAGCGAAGCCGCGGGTAACAGCTAGTTTTGTTAATAAATAAATGATTATTATTGTTTTTCACGTATCTCGGGTCTCTACAGTCCCGGAGCTTTGTAAGGCGTACGAGGAGCCTGAACCAACTCGCAGAGGCTCGTTAGACGGCTTTGAAATGAAATGAAATGAAATTATGCAAAACAATAATAGGACAAATCGTTTTATGGAAACCAAGACAATACAATTCATTTGTATGCCTTCAGATTGATGGTGGATTTAATTGGAACTCATGGAAATACTTTTGCTGAAGCCACGATGGGATCGGCATATGTCTATTTGGATAAAAACCTCAAAACAAATAAAAAAATAAAATAGACTATGAGTAGTGACAATTGGTGTCATTGTGTGGTCCCCGTGAGCCGTCACAGAGCACAATATATTGTGGCCGCCGTGTCAGAGCCAGCCGCGCTCGTCGTTCTGTACGTGTTCCAGATCAGAGACAGATCGGCCCATTAATTGCATAATTTTATTATCATAGTGAAAAGCCGCTTCGGTGCGATCAGGGCTCGAGCCGCGTGACAGCATGGCGGCGCCGGACAGCCCCGCGCCCGCGCCCGCCCCGACCGAAGATAACTACGACCCTCATGAACACCGAAACGCACCCAATCCCATCTCGTAACTATTATTATTTACTCCTCGTTTAGCTTTGCAGGCTCACGTGAACATGAACAAGTGTACCATCTGATGTGTTATCTCAGAGCAGTAGACGGGGTCAATCACCTCGAGGGAAGCCCGTATTCACCAAGCTGGTCTAGATTAGTGATCATTCAGATGTACTCGACCCGTAAGTGCGGTAACTTGTCAAACAACACACGGGGCCCGGCGGGGGGACGGCGGGGGACCGGCGGGGGGACGGCGGGGGACCGGTGACACTAACATGTGATAAGGTTGCTCTTTGTTTATCATTGTGTTCTGTTTCTCCGCTTTTCTTGGACATATTCGAATAATGTTGCGTGAATGAATATATTAAAGTGCCCAACGAGCCAATTTAATATAAGTGAACTCATATAGGTACCATGAACTAGCTTATGCCCATGACTTGCTCCGCGTGAGTGTCGGTTTTTAGGGTTCCGTACCCAAAAGGGTAAAACGGGACCCTATTGCTAAGACTTCGCTGTCCGTCTGTCTGTTTGTCTGACTGTCTATCTGTCTGTCCGTCTGTCCGTCCGTCAGTCTACCACCAGGCTGTATCTTATGAACCGTGATTGTTAGACAGTTGAAATTTTCACAGATGATGTATTTCGGTTGCCGCTATACTCGTAACAACAAAAATAAAATAAATATGTAGGGGGCTCCCATAAAACAAATGATTTTTTTTGCTCCTTTTCGCTCGATATTGGTAACGGCATCCCGCATCAGGTACGTGCTTGAAATATTCACAGAAAATAAAGTTATATATTAACTTTAAAAAATAATTATTAAATGAAAATAAAACATATTATATTTAAGCGGGGCTCCCGTACAACAATCGTGATTTTTTTGCCGTTCCTTCCTATATATACTGGTACGGAACCCTGCGTGCGCGAGTTGGACTCGCACTTGGCAGGATTTTTTTATTACGCAGTGCTCTAATCTATCTAAAATAAAAATAGTTGAAGTTACTCGTTATGACATCAGCAGTATCAGCAGCATCAGCACATCAAAAATAATAATGGATTTTTGTTATAATTATTAATAATAAGTAATAATAATATACTTTTCATATACTTTCATATGCATTTATTAAAAAGCTATTATTTTGATATTACAAATAGACACTTAAATTTTATTTCTTTGTTTGTTCAGTTATTTGATCCTTTTCTTGAAACTAGATAGTGTAAGAGCCAGCGACTGCCACACCTACGTGTTATTATAAAACAGCGGGTTACAGCGACTGGCTACTGCGAAGTTTGGATCATGGAGGCTTTAGCAGGAGCTGGCGGCAAAGGTGCGACATATCCGGCCCTAAAACGTCATAGTATAAAGCATATTTTATTTTATTGTTTCCTTCGGAGTTATACTAGAAAACACATCGCCCATTGCCACACATTTTGCATAGTGGAAGCCCCAGCTAGACAGCAGACACGCTAATATTGGGAAAAGGACTAGTGAGGTATTCACGTCGTTGTATCAAAGCTGAATTTTATATAAAAACTATTAAAACATGTTTCCCAAGTAGGCAGGCATCATGTTCAGTTCAGTGGTTAGTGCGCGTGGCAGTAGTTACTAGCGGATGCGAGGTAGGCAGTGAGTTAGCTCGACTGCGATCTGTTGCTGCGCACCTCTTGTTCAAGTTATTTATTTCATAAACAAACATACATTTGTGTCGAAATATAAGATTGACAGGAAAAGGTCAATTAAATACAACGATATCAAAACAGCCACATATCGAAGTACTATTTGATGGTTTTTTATATTGCACGTATTGTGGTAGACTGCCTCGTTAGCTTAGTGGTCTTAAGCGCGACTGCTACGCTATCGGTCTTTGGTTCAATACCCAGGACGAGCAAAAAGTTTAATTGGGGTTTTCTATGGAATTCTCAGAAGGAGCTCGGAGTTAGGATTTGTGTCCGGTTAATGACAGTAAGTTCGCCCCCTATTGCATGAGACCTAAACATGACGGCGAACTGTGGATATATATTGGTACACCTCTGCCTAACCCTTCGGGCAATTAAGGCGTGCCCCGTGATGGTATGTAGGTATGTATGTATGTATTGTAGTACTTTTAATGACCTTTGTTTTTGGTACCTACTTACATCGTCTTGATATTTATGTATTTAATATACCTAAGCAACGTATTGTAATACATTTTATTAAAGAGCAAGCATGTAGTTTCTTACTTATTCTTCTCCTTACGAAAAGTAAGTACCTTTTGGAATGGGGAACTACATTCAATATTATTTTTTCTTTGTGTATGATGTGCCTTTTAATGGTTTTATTGCAATAAATGATTTCACTATGACTTTTTGACCTTGCACTGTGTATGTGCTCCAACAAATAATGTTCCGATAAAATGTTGCAAATGGATATCCAATTTTATTGAAAGCGTTAAGAATTGACGTGATATTTGACCAGTGCCTTCCACCATCCATCACAGATGATGACCATTCGCCACGGTGTGGAGCTGCACAACTAGAGTGCCACCAGATACCGGCCGGGCGGCTGGGACGCTCCGACTGTACTCAATAGGGAAACAGTGCAACATCAATACAAACTAAATGATAGTCACCCTATCATAAACAATGTGTGGCTCATTCCAGTTCGTGTGCGGATTGTCATATAGTTAGATAACCGACGTTAACGCAAACATAAACCATACATTTGTTTTATTAACAGAGATTTGTTTTAACTCAAGGTCACAATTTTAATAGGAAATGTTTTAAATATTTTGTTAACTGAACATTTCATATCCATTTTCTAATATAATTGACAGTACCCGAAGTCCGGGGTGTTCGTGTTGGTAAAACCAGCAGAGCTGCGCTGCGTGCTCGCTGTCTAGTCACCATCACCTGCCTAGCACGGAGCGATGCCTATCTCACCTCCGCAACCCAGTTACTGGGCAACACGATACCCCTTGGTTAGACTTGTTGTCAGACTTTCTGAATTCTATCCCTAACGACTGTCAACGATCTACGAAGGACAGCCGGGAGACATGGAGGTGTCCCACCATCAACTTCCAAATTCCGGGCTGTTAATGAAAAATTCGAAGTGGAAAAACCCTTATCACTTTTTGCCCGACCTGGGAATCGAACCCGGGACCCCACCTCATCACTCGCGCTTGCGACCACGAGACCAACGGGGCAGCACGATGCTCGGTGTCTAGTAAAAAATCTTAGGGTCTACCCCCACGACCGATAATCGGGCCCCATTATCAACAGCCGATTCTCAGTCGTGTGGGCAGACGCTCTATGAGCACATGCTGATTATATACAAAAACATAGCTAAAGACACGCTTGACTAATTCACCTTTCAAACAAAAAAATAAATAAAACCAAAATCGGTTCATGCGTTCGGGAGCTACTATGCCACTGACAGACTGACACACACACACACAGACAGATAGGCAGACAAACACGTCAAACTCATAACACCCCGTCCTTTCTGCGTCGGTGGTAATAAAATAATGTATGCTCTAGTTATACCCCGAGTTTTAAAAATGAATATAAAACAAAATCTTCTGAGGGTATTTCAAGAGTCTACCTATTGCCGTTATGAATATCGAGCAAAAACGAGCAAAATAATCACGTTTGTTGTATGGGCCCCTTAAATAATTATTTTATTCTGATTTTTAGTATTTGTTGTCATAGCGGCAACAGAAATACATCATCATCTGTGAATATTTCAACTGTCTAACTACCCCGGTTAACCAATACCGTGTTGCGCGCTATTGTTGTTTTCGTTTTATAATAAAAGTAAGCAACAGTACAGCTTCTTTAGAATCCATGGGAAGGAATATAGCTTTGTCAAAATTAAGTCGTGTTCCACGTGTTAAGCTGAGTCGTGTTCCGCGTGTTAAGCTGAGTCGTGTTCCGCGTGTTATAGTGCTCCCACACTACTGTTGAAAATGTTTACAAACAGAAGTAAACATTTTCTAAACGAACATTTGATCACAATGTTAAGAAATGTTTTCATGCTAATAAAGATTTGATAGATTTGATTTGATTAGTAAACATTTCTAAACAAAATTGATAGTTATCTAATAGTAATAATTAAAACATTGGTTAATAAAATGTTTGTAAAGATTTTCCATCAGTGTAGGAGCACTCAAAACATCTAACAATTCCTTATACACGGCGACTTTTAAAGCGTTGCAAAGCCGCGGCAGATCGATTTGCCCTCAGTAGTACTAATGGATTATAGAGTTAAACTTAAAAAACAAACATATTTTTATTTAAAAATATATAAAAAAAAGAATCTTTAACTCGAAAGCGTGAGTTACAATAGTTACACACGGTAGACACACACAGACGTAACATAGGTACATTCAAAACTCGTGCGCAGTCACGAGCTGCCGACAAAGGAAAAACAAAATCATAAATGTTCAGAGAAAAATAAGCTCTCGCGTCTGGTGATACGGTATAAACTGGTTTACTAATGTTTGCCGTAATTTTATATAGGTACCATAATAATATTTGCCATAATTTCATTAGAAATAACGCTTCAGTTGCCATAATCGTGCTTGCACTCTCGCCATTCGCAACAAAAGATAAGAAGAACGGCGCCGAGCCGCGCTGGCGCCGCGCCGTGTTGCGCCGCGCACTCGTCGCTCAGTTGCCCCGCGAACCTTGTACTTGTAAGTTCAAGTAAACAAAAATGGACAGAAACTACAATTTCGGTAATTTAGAGTAAGTCGCCATGGTGCAACTGTACGCTAGGGCGGATTACAATGCGGTCTGCTGTTCGACGACTTTACTCCGACTTGACTCCATTGGACTTCTTCTTGTGATCGGAGCTAAAACGCCTGGTATCGAGGAATACGAAACTCGCGACGCGTTAGTGACTGCGATAGTGAACGCTTTCGATGTGATTAGAAGTGACAGAGACACATTATTAAAACTAAAACCAAATTCACTAAAACGTGCTCGTTTGTGTGTGGAACGTAGTGGCTTACACTTCGAACAATTACTGCGGTACCGGGAAGTGTAGGTAAGTACTTTGTAAATAGTAAACATTAATAATTAATAGGTTACGTAATTGAAATCATTGAAAATAAGTTTAATCCATTTTTTAAATACGCCTAAAATACTTTACTATCTTCTTATCACGAAATTATTTTCTTTAAGATAACAAACAATTTTTTTTGATTTCTTGTTCAGTAGGTTATGGGTAAAAAAGTATTTTTGACGGTCCTAAACCCGCAAAAGGATGAAGGGAAAATTGGTTTAACTTCTTGAGCGTTGTGTTCCATTAAATACTAAAAATCAGCAAATCAGCTGTTGATACGGATACGCGCAAGGGTATCGACCCTGTTCTAAGGCGCGCCGTTTGCCGCGCGCGTCTCAACCGCTGCGCAAGGTACCTATTTGAAGTGGTTACTATTGGATTGAGGTCGCTTTCGGGTTTAGTTTTTCACAATTGTAAATCTGCCATTTTTACATAAAAAAGATATTTATTAATAGAGAGTACTACCTGTGGTACTACCAAAACAAAATCATTTCGCTGCAGGTTTGCAACGCTTTTTTCACCGTGTATAATGTGAAAGTTCCTAACATTTGTTACTAAATGTATTAGTGTTAAAAATCTTTGTATACATTTTTTAACAGCAGTTTGGGAGCACCTTAACGCTGAGTCGTGTTCCGCGTGTTACGCTGAATCGTGTTCCGCAGAGGGCACGCGCACGTGTGCGGAGTGCGGCGGTCAGCCGCTGTGTCGAGCTTCCGGAGAGCGAGTCTATTGCCGCGTTTGGCGTTTTTAAGTGAGCGGTCTGGAATGTTTGGGCACTGCATTTACCTTCTAAAAAGCAGCAAAAGCGCTGATCGCCGATGCTAAAAGTAGCATATGTGCTTTGGCCCTAATTCATACCACAAACTAAGGGCCTCCGCCCACGACCGATTTTTTACGGCCGATTTTTTCTCGGCGAGAATGGAACGTATGGATTCTAGTACATCAACGCCCACGGCCGAGAAAAAAACGGTCCAAAAACAAAATCTACGCATCCTGGCCGCCGATTATCGGTGAAAAATAGAAAATAGGGTAAATGCTCCAGTGAATGAACACTTAAGCAATCTTCAGACTTCAAAAAATCATTACATTATGTTGCCTCTAAAGTATGCGGTTTTATATTTTGGTAATCTATGTCTACTAAAGAATATTTTTTAACTTGGTTTTACGACATATACATAACCTGTATACTTTTTTATATATTTGGCAATATATTGAAAAATACCCTAAAACCCCAGTGAATGAATGAAATTTTCCAGTAAATGTACAGCATTAGAACCAGTGAATGAACACAAGTTTTTGTTTAATTAATAGTTACGAAAAATCCTTATTATTATATCAAATGCAGTTCAAAATGGAATAAATAAATGAACATAAATCCTTAGCCTCTAAATCTGGCCGATGCCTGCCGGGGCTGCGGGTTGTTCGAAAGAGATACCGCGCCCCCGGAACGCAAAGGGCACATGAAGGAACATAGACGGGTTTTAGTCAGTAAAAGTCTGACACTCCCTCCCGCCCCGCCCAGGGCGGGGGAAGTTATTTGATGATTTCCCGTCTATAAAAAAAAAAAAAAAGCCTCTAAATCTGCTACAATCATTTTTTTTTTTAACAAAGTGTAAGCCTTCAATCTCTTACTTAATCATTATATACCTTCATAAGCCTAGCCAACGTCAACAATCAATTCATCATGATATGAGCCGAACGATGTCCACTGCTGGACATAGGCCTCTTCAGTAGTACAGAAGTGATTCCGTGTTCCCCGGTACCTTGTTGTCCTTAAGTTGTTAAGAAGCCATATTTATTTCATATAGGCTGACGTCCGGGAACTCATCGGTGTAGTGTCAGGTCAGTCTAGCTCTTGGGTCTTTTGTTGGACTAGAGACGGGTTTTTAGAACTTCTCTACCTCCCTTAAAAGCTCTAGTTTAGACAAGATGATCCTGCCATCGTTAGTCTCCAGCTTTTGAGGTGTGTCGCGTTTGATGGATTTCAGGACCTGCCTTATAAGCCGAGCTTATTCCGACTGAACCTGCACCCACTGAAGACTGCCCGTTCCGTTCCCGTCTTTCCTTTATGAGCTTGGGAGTTAGAGTCTCAGAGCTTTGATCTATTTGTTAGTTCTCCGTTCTCTAAAATTATGATTTCTTACTCAAAATGTGGTATTCATTTATTTATTGGTTACATTTTTATGACGAAAGCTTATATTTTAACATGATGAAAATGTTATAGTTCATTCACTAGATTTCATGAAATTAACGATTGGTCAGTGAATTAACGGTCGTTTATTCACTGGATTTCAAACGTTTTTTAATGCCAATGCTGGAACACTCAATAATTTACTTAAAACTAGCTAAAATTGCAATGAAATTGATTTGATACATATATTATAACTACCCATTACTCGAATTTATAAATAACTTATAGTACATACTTTAATTACGGCTGCAAAGTGATATAAAAAAATTTGCGTCTGACCCAAGTCCTAAATTCTTGCCCGAACAAAGAAAATTTACACCAGCACTGCCAACTTTAAACGCTCGTCATTTTAAAACGAACAGTATCGCAATACATGAATGTTGTTACTATGCTAGAATAAAGAGCAGCAATTACAAAAAAAATACTGCGTTGGGTAGAAGGTAATATCTTAGTTTATTATTTTTTGGAAAATACTCGGATTTGTTAATTCACTGGGGTGTGTTCATTCACTGGGGCACTTACCCTATGCGTCATGGATTTACTAGGGAAGAACGTTGTGTCATTTCTAAAGTCAAAAGTCTAAAGTCAAAAGCAGTTATTGCGAATTAAGTGTACAATTGTGGTGTTATGTTAAGTTAGTACTTATGAGTTTGAAGCATTTGAATAATAACAATAATTTATTATTAAAAAGCTTATTTATTTATTAATAATATGGTAAATCATATTTTTTTCTAAATTAATCGTCTGTGATTTCAATAAGTAAATAATATTGTGTTGATTTACGCCGGGTTTTAAATACCGGTAAATATTTATAAAATTACCTTTGACAGAGTTACCGTTAATATAAAAATAACGTTAATGGATTAAAATAATAATATATAATCAAACGAATTTAATAAATTCTTAAGAATGAAAATAACATTCGTTTTCAACGACTCAGCTTGCTAAATATGTAATGACTTAAATCCAGGGCTTGTTAACGTTATGAAATCAAAAAATAATAATCGTTACGTAACGTTAATTTCCATGAACTCGAAAATTTTGAAAAAAGTAACTTTATAAAAACGTTATTTGATAACATTACCAGTAATATAATGTTAATTAACATTAATATAGAATATGAATTAATCGTTATTTTTACCGTTAAATTAGGTAAGTTGCCGTTTTGTACGTTTATATTAATTGTCACTGACTAACTATATTGGGCTTGTGGTCGCAAAGCGCGTCTGATCAGCGTGAAGTCGTGGGTTCGATTACCAGGTCTAATAATAACAATACGGTTACTTTTACATCGTTCTGCAGCTGAAACAAACTCCAGTCGAGTAATAGTTATTATTGCGTGTTTTTTTTTAAGACGTCTCAAAGATGTTGGAATTTCGTCACTTTTTTTTTTGTTAATTCGAGTTAAATGTTAGTAGCGCTCCTGTCTGATCGATTAATGTATTCTTTAAAGGCTACCTTACGCATGTATAGTCGATAAGGTTTTCACACAAATATGCCTTGACTGCAAGGAAGCGTTACTTCGCGTTCTTACTATTTCACAAATGTTTGAGTTATTTTATTTATTTTTGTTATTTATCGAAAATAATAGTGCCAATAGCTTCTATTGGGTACTATGATGGATCTCATGGCTTTTGATTTCAGAACGATGTAAAAGTAAGAGTGTATAATTCTCATTCGTAAGAATCGGGCAAAGTATTGTTAGGCACTACATTAGCGCGACGCTAAGGTGGGCGACCCGCCACACCTCCGTCCTGCGCTACTTCCATCTTAGAAGGATCAATTGTTTAAAAAAAACGATAAAAATATCGTCAATTTAAACAATTTAACGATAAATTGTAACTTAAATAACCTTAAATCTATTAACGTTATTTTTATACTATCGGTAACTCTGTCAAATAAAAGTTGCGATATAAAATTTGACCGCTATTTAAGCTCCTCCCTCGAAAGTCACCGACAAAAACACGGTCGTGGGCGTTGAAATTTTTGAAAAAACGGGCCCGTTTTTCTGCCCGATTATCGGTCCAAAAAAATCGGTCGTGGGCGGAGGCCCTTATTAAGTAATTAAAAAATCATAAAGTTAAAAAACATAAATACATTAATACACACACCATCACGCCTGTATTCTGTAAAAGGAGGCAAGCCTATTGCTATTAACCGGGCACAAATTCTAAATCCAAGCTGCTACTGAGAAGTTGGTAGAAAATCTCATTAACACATTGTTCGACGTGGGAATCGACCCCAAGACCTCTTGCGTAGCAGTCGCGCCTAGGACCACTAGGCTGACGAGGCAGTTAAACATTATTATAAGTAATACCAGCCTTTAAAAAGCATAATTATCGTTTTGAAAGAGGCACGTGCTATAGGTGCGCCCCGCGTACGATATGTATGAGTGACTGCGTGCTGCAGGTACGGCGAGACCATGACGCACATGCTGAAGGGCACCTTCGGCGCCGGCATGCTCGCCATCCCCAAAGCGTTCTCACGCTTGGGCCTGGTGTTTGGCTTTTTCTTGACCATTTGCCTTGGAGTATTGGCAACTCTCTGCATACAAATACTGGTAGGTAATAACACAAACCGCTGAACATGAGCCGCGTTCTTCAAACCCCTTACAACGACTCGAGTCGCTGGAAGCGTACGGTCTCGTGGTGCGGTCTCGCGATGCGCTCTAAGTGTGGTTTCGTGTGGAGTGGTGGCAGAAAAGAAAAAATATGTGAAGTGCAAATGATTTCACTTGTTGACTGGTACGCCATTTAGATGTTTACTATAGTCGCTGGCGTAGGGCTACATCGCAGATCGAAGGCAGTACTGCTGGCAGACAAGCGCCGCTCTACAATCTGTTCAGTATAGTTTGGTTGTTAACACTTTGCAACGGCGACCTGATCCTGACTGGCGTTGTGTTTATTTGCAGAGCCTCGGGGAGTCGGGGCGCTCTATTAATGTGTGTGTCTTAACGTGCAGATCCTCGGCCAGTACGAGATCTGCAAACAGCGAAAAATCGGCTACTTGTCGTTCACGGAGAGCATGAAGGTGGCAGTGGAGAGCGGGCCCAGGAGGATGAGGTGGTCCGCCACTCTGTTCTCTGTTTCTGTGGACATGCTGCTCATTGTGTGGCAGATTGGAGTCAGCGCTGTCTTTTTGGTTTTCGTCTCCGAAAATATAAACCAGGTAACTGGCATCGCGTATATCGCGTTGTGTTCGGTACTATGCAGTTATGCACCTAGCGTTGTGAAATAATAACGGGCAAAGCGTGAGTCGGAAACTTGACACGATGATATTACTGTCAATCATTGGACTAGCATTAACATAGGCATATTACTAATGAGAGTATCAGCTTTAGGTTAGATGTTTTATTGCTGCTTACTTAAAAAAACACAGTAAAAATAGTAGGTAAAATATTTATTCATCACAGAATATTATTATTATTGGAATTATTTGAAATAATGCCAACGGCCACTTTTTACCATCGCACCTCTCGCCATCGGCAGGGGGCCCTCACATCTTAGTACCCAAACGGTTTCAGAGGAACTTCCTCCCGCGTACGCTTAGCTTGTGAAATGCGCTCCCTGCTAAGGTTTTCCCAAGAGACTAGCGTGAGGTCCTTCAAGAAAGGAGTTTAGGGGTTTTGATGGGGTCGGCAACACACGAGTGGCGCCTCTGGTATTGCAAATGTCCATAGGCGGCGTAAGCGCTTAACATCAGGCAGGCAGGTAGCTTGTTTGCTATCTTCTGTGGTATAAAATTGTAAATGTGTATAAAATTTATAATCTAGAAATTACGCTGGGGCGCTTGGGCAGTTTGCCCGACCTCTACGAGGTGTAGACATTTTCAGGAGTAAAACAAAAGTTCAAAGCTTACGTTAACTAAATAGGAAGGAATAGGAAGACGTAACGCTCAGGTAGACAGCTACAAATTGTAACGAACAGAAATAAATACGAAGGAATTAAGGTTCGAGCAGGCTGGATGTGTACACGTGCACGTACCACTGAGCTGTATAGAACTGTATGTGACAGGACACACCGCTTGCGTAACGTGTGCACGTCTACCTTATGCAAGCGGTCTGCTCTAGCCTTAAATTCAACTCGACGCAAACGTAACGGCACAAAATTGAATGATTGATGCATGGATTTGACAGATAGTTCTGTCTTGATGTGACCATATTATATGAAATAAATTACACACAATTACATGTAAGTACTTAACAAAAAAAAAACTAAAACCCGACTACAAAAAATTCACGTTCTAAAAAGTATGTAACAAGAAAACATTCCCATCTGAAAGCCGTGGTCGGAATTCGTATTTTTGATGTTTCGAAATATCATTAAGTCGGACTTTTTGTTGTTCGGTCTGCCGAAACTCGGTATTTTGAGAATAGTAATTATAAATGTTAGGAATACTCAAAGGAGACGGGGATTCCTGGGCCAGATTGTAATAAGTTGAGATATGGTTTAAAAAAAGCGTCATATTTTTTTTATTTCAAAGTACAAAAATAAAAAATAGCCGAATTCAAAATCTGAACGACGAGAAATCTTAAAAATAAGTTTATGTAACGAATAAAAGGGGATAACGATTACTATAATCGATTAATGTGAATAAGATTCAACAATTGAACGCAATATCACTTGCACCAGATGATTTATTCAATAAACCAATTTCGATAAAAACATTATAGGACTAGGTACAGTCAGCGTCAAATAATTAGTGACACTCAGGGTATTCAAATAAATAGACGCAACCAAAAAGTCAATAATATCGGTACAAATAAAGTTTCCTTATTGTTGTCAACAATATACCTATTCGCTCAAAAGGTCGAGACGTTTAAAATGTCATATAGATCGGTTCAGTCAAACCGCCATAAATAATAATATGGTTACAGTCATCCCGCCAATGGTATCCAAGCATTATAAGTGTTCAAAAATATGGAACACATTCGAAAAATAAACTAGCATGTAAGGACGGCCGGGCGCACATGTCAGGTACCTGATTCGATTCTCCAATTGGAAACCCGATCGGAGGAGTCCCACATACAGGCGATTTATTGTATTCGGTTTCTACGCTCTCCAGTAGTATGCCAGAGCTTGTGGCGATTGTATCAAAGAACGCTTATAAAATAAAAAATAATTTAAAAATTATGGAGATGACGAATTTCTGCACCGCCTATGCATCCTGGTCGGACGTTAGATTTTTTAATCATTCGGGCAGAATCGTGCCTGTGCGGCGTAAGAATATTTTCTATGGAATTGACGCCTTCGGGTACCTTGATTTGATAACCGCATCGGGAACCCGACGCAAAAATCTGACGTGTGCGGCCGCCCTTTAAAAGTAAAGTAAAGTAAAGTGCAAGTACCAATGCTACTCGTTCTTTTAACGCTTTTGATCATAGATAAGCACTCTTTCTCTATGAGATATATATACTCATACTCATTATCAATGAGGTTTACATCTATTTCCAGTCAGCTATTTATTGCTAAAAATATAAGTACTTATCGTAAACGGCTATGCACGAAATTATTTACAAAACAAAAGACATGTCCATGACGTCATGCTTAAAATGAAAAGGACAGCAGAAGTTTCTATCCCTTTCATTTTGTGAAATGTTGATGTGAGAAATAATATTTAAAATATAAAGCAGTAAAGTTTATTTTTCTAATGTGTTCCATATTTTTGAACACTTATAATGCTTGGATACCATTGGCGGGATGACTTTAACCATATTTATGGCGGTTTGACTGAACCGATCTATATGACATTTTAAACGTCTCGACCTTTTGAGCGAATATATTGTTGACAACAATAAGGAAACTTTATTTGTACCGATATTATTGACTTTTTGGTTGCGTCTATTTATTTGAATACCCTGAGTGTCACTAACTATTTGACGCTGACTGTACTATAGCGGTGAAGAGATTTAACGCTACTTAAATCGCGTTATAAACTTTTACGTTCGTTTATTGTATTTATTTTACTATTATATTTAATATTTAAAATCTATTTTATTTCTAGTTCGGACTAAAGACAGCCCTTCACCATACGGACTGAGACCTACTTCCTTCTAAATTTATTATAAAGCGGCATCCGTCTCATAATGTAAACCTCCAAAGAGTTTTAAGGTTGATTTGCTGTAATTTTTTGAAGATTTCCGTTGTCTGTCTCCGGAATCCATCATCAGATCTATATGAAATTTAAATGGGGCCATTTCGGAATAATCCCCTTTCAAACGATTTTGCAAATGCGTCTATAAGCGATGGAGCTATGCCCGAACTCGAACATACATAAATAAATATAATATATATGTCGACACGTGCACGAATCTTTAGTGTTCTCTCTTTGGATAACTCGGACAAGCATAGACGGTATTGGTTTACAATGGTTTTACTTCAGTTAACAATATAAAAACACCACTCTTGGAGTGAACCGACGGGTTCAATGACGTCAGCCTTCCTCCAGTCTAGTCCGTCATGTCCAACACCGCTCTCTCCAGCATTCTGTCACCAAAGTGCGTCACCGACTCCTGCCCAGGTAGTTACTCTATTAGTAGGTACCAGAGTTCACACTAGAGGGTGTAGCTAATCCATAGATGGAATGCAACCTCTTTTCAGAAGCAGCAAAAAGATTTCATTCTCCGACATATAAATAAACTACCGATTTGATAACCTCCTCCTTTTTGAAGTCCGTTAAAAACAGTCTCATTACGCTACCTTGGGTTATAGGTTATACCTGGATTAATATTCTAATTGGTTTCCATCAATGACTAAATTGATATTTCCTACTTAAGTACGATTCAACCCTGTCATTCGCTTTGCCACTTAATCCATATTTATCCAATTTAAGCAAATTGTATTTATGAGAGTACGGTAGCTGTAGCATGATCAACGAAGTCAAAGGCTTTTCTTATATACAGTAAAATTGCTACCACAGGTATGTGGTTATTCACTGCCTCAGTTATTATTTTTGGTGCATTTTTCTTGAATGCAAATTGCTCCTGCCTTAGAAAATCATAGTGATCCACATGTTCGTATAGCCTTTTTAACATTATCTTCTCAAATTATAGGATACTAGCGACCCGCCCCGGTTTCGCACGGGTGCAATGCTGATACTAAATACGGCCCGCTCCGCCGCAAACGCTACGTCCCGCAATTTTTAATTTGTAATATCTTCTAAAATATTCGTTTAAATCATATGCTATAAAAGGCCATATAGATCTATATTAAATCAACAATGTATTTAAAGTATTTAATTGGATAAGGATTAATGCTGTATTGGTTAAAATCGCTTCGAAAATTAGTTAATAAATTAATTAAAAAGTAAATGACAAAAAAGTGTTATTGTGGGATATCCATAAGAGATAGACATATACGATCGCGGAGTTTTCTGTAGGCCTTTTCAATGTGTACAATACTTAGTACATTACTTTGATAAATCTCGTAGGGTTCAGCCAGCGTTTGCAATGTAAGCGGAAAAAAAAAAATTATTTACGACATCACATTAGAAACCTCAAAAATAACAGTATTTCTCCGCTATTTAATGGATGTTATTATACATATAAACCTTCCTCTTTAACCACTCTATCTTTTAAAAAAAACTGCATCAAAATCCGTTGCGTAGTTTTAAAGATTAACGCGTACAAGGGGAAAAGGGCGACTTTGTTTTATACTATGTAATGATGATGTCAGATTTATTTCCATTCTTTAATAGATATTACTCAATATTGGTTTGACTATTGAGTTCTTTAATGTGGTTTTGAATCTTGAAGCGATTAAGTAGCTCAGTGGTTTACTTATGTAATTAGCACAAGTTTTTATGATTTGGTATATATTTCGTCAAAACCTACTAACGCTACATTTTTTTGATTTCGGATTACCCTGAAACCTTCTATTGGATCAGTAGGGTTTAGCAATATTGTATTATTCTGATTAATGTGTATTGTTTTATTAATAGATAAGATTATATACTTAAGAGATCTTGGCAACTTTTATTTGGTTTCATTATGTCTAAATTCAAATCACTACAGATAATTACCTTCTTCGATTTCTTTGTGATTCTAATTAGTAATTTTTCCAATTCTTCTAGAAAAACTTTTGGATCAATTCATCTCCTTCTTAGAATTCTGAGAATACATGTAGCAACTCGTTTTGTATCTCCACAGTATGAAGCGACAAGTTTGTAACTAGAAGTCTTAAGAAGTGATTATTATTTGATTTTAAGGGTCCCTATCAATTTTGCGGTTTAAAAACCGTTTTTTTTTTTTCAGTTCAAATTTCTCAATAACCATGAGATATCTAGTTTTTAAAAAAATACGCAGTTACTTGTCACCTATTTATCTAGTCAGCCCACGAAATTAAATTTTGATAACTACTTAATATAAATTACAAAAAATAAAAATGTAACACACGTTTTTCGTTAGCATGAAACACCAAGTTTTTCAACTGCTTTCTTAGATTATTGGTAGCAAATATCAATCTGAAAAAAAATCGTAAATACCTATAGTGCATAATTATAGTGTACTAGTAAGCCTATGATTTTTTTTTCAAACTAAATGCATTTAGTACCGGTAAAAAAATGTTAAACATGCTGGAAAAACCCAATAAAATTCTGTGCAAAACCGTCGTCTAAGCGTATGAATTTATTGAAAATAACAATAAGTATTCAATATTTAAAAAATTAAGGTGTTTATCTACCAAACTCATTTTTTTTTTACTTTAACTACTTATTTAATTGTAAAAAAATATCTAAATAATGCCTTATAAACCGATGCACTCGCTCGGTGCGCATTCAGTCGCGCCCAAGGGCTTCTCGACGACGGATTTGTGTCGCCTTTAACTGCGTATTTTTTTAAAAACTAGATATCTCATGGTTATTGAGAAATTTGAACTAAAAAAAAATAATTTTCGGTTTTTAGACCGCAAAATTGATAGGGACCCTTAATGGATGACTCACTTAAACAAATTATATCAATTTCTTTTGAATTCAAAGCTAATTCACTAAGAGCCACCGTTATTTCGTCTATCTCATTAAAATAAAGTGGTGACGTCTGGTGTTAAATCCAAACCACAATGACATTTTCGCTAACGTGTAGTGCGGCCGTTTGCCCCGGCATGGCGGCTAGAGCATCGCCTTCCCGGACACCTCCAGGTGCACCTCGACGTCCTCTCAGTAATATATTTCTGTCGACAGTTCCTGGCGTTCATCGGCTACTCGGGATTTTCGTTGCGGATAGTCATTTGCTTCCTCTACCCGCCCTTGGTCGTGATGGGTATGGTAAAGGATCTCAAACTGTTGGCGCCTTTATCGACAATGTCTAATGTCTGCAACATGCTCGGAGTTATTCTAGTGTTTTTCTATCTAATCGAAGAGGACCTAGAGATTCAACCAGAGTACTTAATGATGAAATCAGTTATGGACATTCCAGTATTTATTGGAACTGTGCTGTTCGCGATGGAGGCGGTCGGAGTGGTAAGCGAGAGAGTGCGAGTGGCGTGCGAGTGGCATGCAAGTGGCGGCTAGTGACGCGAGACTCGTGTGCGCAGGTGCTGGCGCTGGAGTACAACATGGCGCGCCCCAAGGAGTTCATCGGCTTGTACGGAGTGTTCCCCATCGGAATGGCCATCATAACCGTCATTTATATTGTACTGGGGGTCTTCGGCTTCATCAAGTACGGAAATGAAATCGAAGCTTCTATAACGCTAAATCTACCCAAAGATCAGAAGTAAGTCCAATTAAAATGTAGACTGGCTCAAATGTTCGTAATCGCGACTCGGCGGTGTCGACTGTTATAATGTCGCTTTCGTTTGCTTTTTTTTTCGCGTCTTTGAAGTCCTTATGGACTTCCTACGTCATGGGGTTGACGTAGGGGCAATCCCGGACGCTTACCCCTCAAGGAATCCCATAGCGGGAACAAAAAAAAAAAAAACAAGTGTGAATGTATGCAGATAGGTAGGTAGATTGAAAGCAAGGTGAGTAGGTTTATAGGGAAGGTCGGTAGGGGTAGTAGATAGATAAGGAAGGTAGGGTAGGTTAGGGATAGGTAGAGTTAGTAGGTATGTAGGTAGGTAGGGTAGGTATGTAGGGGTAGGGTACGTACGGTAGAAATGTAGGGGTAGGGCACGCAGAGTAGTTATGTAGGTTGATAGGGTATGTGGGTATATTGGTAGGGTAGGTAAGTAGGTACAGTTTGGTAGAGTAGGTAGGTGGAGGTAGGTTCAGGGCAGGACGTCTGCTGGCCCCACGAGTTACGAATAAAATTTTGATTTCATGTTGTTTGAACCGCTTTATCACGAAAAATACTTACGAAAAAACGTGTAGAAACATTTTTCTAGACAATCGGATGATCTACAATTTAGTCTTAATTAATTTTGCTGTAAAATGCACCGTTTAGCTGGAAAACGCAAAAACACATTTTTGAAAACTTTGACAGTTAATAAAAAAATGCACAAGTGGGATCGATGGGGACTTTTCACAATTCATTCATAATAGTATTCTGAACAATTTTCAGCTCTATGGGAATTTACGCAACCCTCAATGGCTACCCAACTAGCAAAATAGTCTCAAAACTCGCACTTATAAGAGTGGTAGGCTTTAAGCGCTCTTATAATTGTTTTAGAACAATTATAAGAGCCATCGGTCCTATATTGCTTTTAGACAAGCCTGTATGGTCTCAAAAACGCTCAGTCTCATAACCAAGTCTCACATATGTATATAAGAGTATATTACTATGCTATTGTAAGCCACATACTCCTATAAGAGCATTTACTAAGACTAATTGCACTTGAGAACACTTGCTCTTATATGCGTGTTTTCTAAGCTCGTTTGATTTTATAATAGACTTGCTAAATGCTATTGTAAGATGTCAGACTAATATCAGCATTGCAAAAGAGTACTGTGAGTACATGCATTTCTGATCTTACTTAAAACTATTATAAGATCAATAGCACTGGATAAGTATGATATTAGAGTGATTTTGGATCAACATATTTACAATACAAAAGACAAGACCCACATCGAGCGTTTGATCTTAGATCGATTTTGGGAATACTATTTTAAGAGTAAGATTTTGCTGGCTAAAACTAGCTTTTGCTCGCGGCTTCGCTCGCGTATCCCTTATTTTATCCCCATGGGAGTTGAATTTATCAAAATCCTATTTAAGCGGACATCTTCATCATAGTAGCTTAAATGGCATCTTTAACTTCAGGTCAATCAGTCGAAAATCTAAGAAGATTTATACAAACTTTCATCCCCTATTTTATCCCCTTGGGGGTAGAATTGATCAAAATCCTTTCTTAGCGGGTGCCTACGTTATTACATCTACCTGCATGCCAAATTTCAGCCCGATCCGTGCAGTGGTTTGGGCTGTGCGTTGATAGATTACTATGTTAGTCAGTCAGTCACCTTTGAGTTATATATATTTAGATGGTTAAAATTTTATAGTAATTAATAATGGATTTAATTCAATATGGAGTTATCTTTAGTATACCGAATGCTAAAATAAGAGTAAACAATCTTACAATAGTCTAATAGTGTGCTTGTAAAATGTAACTATATTAATGGCGACACTATCAATACAATTTAACAAATAAAATAATTAAACGAGAACAGGAAATACCTTATTTCACAAGGCGCATGAATTTTGAAGCGTAAAACGGGGTCTACTTAACAGTAAATAATATTTTGCAATACGATTGCTTACCGTAAAACTTAGATACACGCACTTGATAATAGCAGTGCTTTAGTATAAACTTTAACTTCACAGCAACTTTAATTGTTTTCATTTTTTTTTCTTTTGTAACTTTGAAACGTAAAATCATAATGAGCTTGTATTGCCTCAAAAGATTCTAACCTTAGACCAATATAAGCCTATGCAGGCTTACAAGATACTTACATAAAAGCAATATTAGCCTAAGTCGGCTTAAATTAATTTTGGCTAGACTTCTGTAAGTGCAAACAGCATTCAATTAGAATGATACTAGAACGATATTATACTAAAATGCTTATAATTGGTGCCCAAATCCAGGCTTATACGATCATAAAGGAGGGATTTAAGAGCAAAAAATAGTAGGTAGTCTTGAGATAGCCTAAAAGCCTAGTTTTTGCTAGTTGGGTAATCTGTAGGTAACAGACAGGTCATATTATTATTATTATGTGGGCTGCTGTAGAAGTTACAAAATTAATCCAAGTATATTTATATGGTATGGGTGTGGTATACAGAGTTGATTTTTGAGATGGGATTTTTGTCCGTTACAGTTACAGAAAAACGTCCCACGGAAACCATCCATAACTTTTTGAGATATATTTTGAACTGCATTCACAGATTTTCGAAAGAAAATTATTCAACAGTCGAGCAAAAAGTGTTACTGGGTTTTTCTATGAAATTCTCAGTAGTAGTTCGGACTTAGGATTTGTGCCCGGTTAATGGCAATAGGCTCGCCCCCTGTTACATGGGGCAAACTACTCTGACTAACCCTTCGGGGAATACCGGCGTGATGATGGGATGGGATGTATTCAGGGAAAAACCTGGTAAAATACCAAAAAAATAATTGTGTAAGTCAATTGATCCTATTTCATGTAGGGATCAAAAGACTTTATTGTACCATTTAAGGAATGAGTACTAAACTCTTCCCATACATTTTGTATTTTTACAGAAAAGCGCAAACGGCGAAATTGGCATTTGCAATATCAATTTTCACGTCATTTCCGTTACAAAACTACGTGGCGTGGCAAATCGTGTTGGGGTTAATATTGGAGAAGTACCCGGAGAACAAGCGGCGGACAGACCTCATGACGCGAGTCTTGTGCACGACCATCCCATGTGAGTGCTGCTTCACGTTCAACTAACGCAACAGCGCTTGCGTCGCTCGAACTAACTAAAACTGCATTCATTCAATAATATTATGTACCTGCCACTAATAACACAGACTATAACTATTTCAAATACATTCAAATGCAACAGAAACTTGAGGAAAGGGTGAAGCTATTATCATAATAGTACATTGTGAATTGTTAAACCGGTATGGGAAGTTTTTCATTACCGTTTGGGCTTGACTGCAGCCCGAGCCAATGGCGAGGGGAACATGGAGCCGAGAGCGTAACTATGAAATGCTCGCGCGATTCTTACGTTTTTCAATACTCTCTTGACGAAAATTGCCTTTTACCACAAAAATCTGTGTGGACAAAAATTTGTTAAAAATGGTGACCATATTTCTTAATTCAAAATTCGAGCACTGACAGTTTTTGCTTCCGCCGTTGAAAAGCGAAACCGCTAATCAGACTCACTCAATATTTTTGTATACTGAAGGGCCCAGATAAGAAACATTATGTTCTTTCAAACTACATGGTGGTATTTTGAGAACAAAATACCCAACCCCATATAGTTTGTGTGCACGGAGTGGTGGAGCCCTAGGTACATCGCTCCCGGCGCGTTGTAGTTGAATAGCCAGTAGGGATACGCAGACAGATAGCTCGTAGCCCAGCCACCGATGTAGGTATCGGAAGAGCACAACAAGCACCTGAATTTCATATTTGGGTGAGCTATCCGAATGCGAACAATGGTAACCTCTCATAATTTGACGACACGGTTGGCGCAGTGGCCGAGCGATCGACTGCTGCGCTGCGTGTCGCGGGTTCGATTCCCGCACGAACCAAATATTTGTATGACCAACAGACAGTTGTTCCGGGTCTGGCTGTTTGTGTATGTGAGTTTATATGTTTGTAAACGCACCCACGATACAGGAGAAATTCCTAGTGTGGGGCAACGTTCTTTAAAAAAAAAAAAAAAAACACCTTTTTCCTTCGTGTAGCAGTTAATGAATACCTAGTATGTAGGTGCGCTGGAAGGCATGCTGAGTCAGTGCACGAGCGCTCAGCCGCGTTGCATGTTTCAGTCGCTCTGGCGATAGCGGCGCCGACGCTCGGCCCCTTCATCGGGCTGCTGGGCTCGCTGTGCTTGCCCACGCTGGCAATGCTGTACCCGGCCCTTCTGGATATCTGCGTCTACTACCCCGACCGCTACGGCATGCTAAGGTGGAAGCTGTGGACTGACTTATTAATCATAGTAATTTCCATCATTTGTTGCCTTTGCGGTGTCTTCACTAGCATATTAGAAATGAAGGAAAGACTTGAGGAGATTCATTCATCATGAATGAATTTGAATTAATTATGTGCGTATCTAGATAAGAGATTTTTTCAAGATTTTGATACATAACTGTAACAACTTAAAGATAATTAAAAAAAATTGAAATCTGAACAGTTTGTCTATTTTGGAAATTATTTGTAAGAATACTATGAAGCGATTGCAATTATACAATTTGTAGCACTGTCTATTTCTATGGACAGTGCTAGAAATTGTCCAGTGCGATAAAAGCATCGCTGACGTGTATATCCAATACACTGTAACTCGAGGTACAGTGCTTTGCCTTAATAGCGCTCATTTGATTTTATAGCGGCATTATATTAAGCTATTTTTTTATATCTCCACCATGTATTTAATCTCCCTACGTTGTATGTATTATTTATATTATGCATGTATTATATGTATTAATTATATTAGGTTCGCTCGGGTTAGGTTCGCTCGGGTTAGGTTCGCTCGGGTTAGGTTCGCTCGGGTTAGGTTCGCTCGGGTTAGGTTCGCTCGGGTTAGGTTCGCTCGGGTTAGGTTCGCTCGGGTTAGGTTCGCTCGGGTTAGGTTAGGTTAGGTTAGGTTAGGTTAGGTTAGGTTAGGTTAGGTTAGGTTAGGTTAGGTTAGGTTAGGTTATCCGCCTGGTGCAGGTGCTTACAGGTCATGGCTGTTTCGGTAAGTACCTGCACCAGATAGCCGGCAGAGAGCCGACGCCTGGCTGCCATGAGTGCGACGCGCCTGTAGACACGGCGCGTCACACCCTGGAGGAGTGTGCTGCCTGGGCGCCACAAAGGCATACCCTGGCCGCCATCATTGACGACGATCTCTCGCTGCCGAGCGTCGTCAATGCTATGCTAAGCAGCGAGAGATGTTGGGAGGCGGTGGCCTCCTTCTGCGAATCTGTCATGTCGCTGAAGGAGGCCGCGGAGCGCGACAGGGAGGAGAACGCTCACGCAGCCGCGATCCGCAGACGCAGGACGGGCAGAAGGAGGCGCCAGTTTGCGCACCTTCAACTCCCGTCATAGTGGTGCCTAGGTGTCCGGGTCGGGGGACTCGGGCATCTAAATAGGTCCATCAGACTGATTGTGCCCCAGTCAGAGGCACCTTTTGTGGCCGTATCACATTCCGCCGGAGCGCCTCAGTAGAATACTTCACAGTGACCCTGAGGCGCTCCACTTATGGCGACGACGGCCCACCCTGTGTTTTTAGTGAGTAGGTCTGGGACATC